>JAWNOU010000092.1:11052500-13552500 GCA_035045725.1 Drosophila ezoana
TGGCGGGTGTCGGGCGTCGGGTCTCGCCAAGTTGTTGCCCCAAAAGTGTGCAATGCAATTAATATGCCCCTTGTTTGCCTTGGCTCTGCCCCTAAGCGGCGGCACGAACAATAGCTAGAAAAACTCCAAACAGCTTCCATTTGCTGCACCCCCCTCGCCCCCTCGCACCGCTTGCTGCTTACCCTTGAAACGACATGCACAATGCTGCACTTCACAATATCCTTCGGCTTTCAGCAGCTCCTTATCGTCATGCCACATGCCACAACAGGCCGCATGCCGCATGCAGCTGAAAATCCTTAAACCGCAACTTTTGCTGTTTTATTTCCCTCATCATTTTCCTGCCGCTCAGTTTGTCTAATTAAATTTTTGCCCGGCGCATGCAATTTGCTGGCATTTAAAGCTAAATCCTATGCACGGTCACGCCCACCCGTAACCCATAACGCCCACCACTTCAAGCGGCATTCTGGCTTGCAAAATGCGCGCCAAACACACACACACACACACACATATATATATAAAGTAAAGTCAGAAAAAAAGCAAACCTGCATACCCTGTATATGCGCAAATGTGTGCGGGCTGACAAGACTTGTTGCAGCAGCTTTACGCTCTTACTATTCTGATATTTTCTACTATAGCTCGCCAGGATATTGACTTGAAACTTGTTTAAGATAAGACTTAACTCCACTTTTAGCTGTGCCCAAAATTTCAGAGCAAACGCTCAAAGAATACTCGAGTTATTGAACTTTATAGTAAATTACAGGGTATTTTTTGGTAGAATTAATGTCGAGTAAGCATTTTCTTTTGTGTATTTGCACTGCTTGCAATCCCTTTTTTTACTCGCTTTTGCCACTTCTGATTTTCTGCCGCATTTTCGTGCTGTATCCTTGCGGGATTTCAAATGAAAGTTTTCGCTCGAGTGCCGCGGCAAGAAGAAGCACATGCAAAAATAAAAATATTATTAAAAAAAAAAAAAATCAAGGAAAATAAAACAAATATGTATAAAAAAAAAAGAAGAGAAGGAATAAAGTCATTTAGATTTACCAGCGCTTGGGGTAGATATGGCAGCAAGCCCTGCCACGCCCCCAGCCGCCCCCAGCCCAGCTGCAGGCGCACAGGCCACAGTTTTGCAGCCACTGGCACCTGAATTTCTTTTTTTTTTGCTCATCTGGACTTTTTCATTTGCTCCCAAGCTGATGTTAATGAACTCAGCTGCATTAAAAAATACAACAAAAAATACAGGAAAATTTTCATGTTTTACTTTTTTTTTAAGTACTTGCCCCTCCCCCCTTTCGACGCCCTTCTGCTGCCCGCCCCCGCACTCGAGTTGATTTCTCTGCCGACTGTCGAGTGGTTTATGCAATTTCGCTTCACATTTCTGGCACTTCATTTGCTGCCTGACTGAAATGGAGTCGAGCTGCGTCTCCTGCGTCTCCTACGCCCATTGGGAGCCCATCCAGAAGTATCCTGGGCTATCCTGGCGCTCATTAGCACGGCTCAGTAGAGCAGCAGTTCCTCGCCCCTCCCAGCTCTCCCCCTCCGGTTGCAGTCGAACTACACGGTTTCTGTTGCCGCAATTTGAGGCATGATTTTTGGTTTCATGTTATTCAGTTGCTGCTCCTATTTTTTTGTATTCTTTTTTAATGCTTTTAATTGGGTTTCACTGCGTTTCGAGTGGCTCCTCTTCAGGTTCTCAAGCATATCAGTTCGAGTTGGACTTGTATACACATGTATCCACATTTATTGCTAGGCTAGGCTTTTGCCCATGTATGTATAAATTGAATTTATTGAACAAAATTGTTGGGGGTATTCACAGTATGTTTAAATATTTATTTAAGAAGTTCTCTTTTACAAACTGAACTATGAAAGATGGCAAATCAAGATATACTATCAATTTTATTGCTTATCAATATATCAATCAAGATATTTATTATAAATATATCAATATCTATTAATTATTGCTTAAGCAATCGATAATTATCGGCCCTTAGACAAAAGTATCGATCACTTTGGACAGTTCTCATAATACTATTGACATTTATCGATAGTCAAGAGTCATCGATTGGCAGTGATTAACTCTTATTACAACACTGTCGATTACTATCGTCATTTTTCTGAGAAAACTAAACTGACAGTCTTTTTTGTAAAACTATCGTTCAATAAATAAATAAACAACTATCGATTGCTCTCAGCTCAACAAAATGTTCAATATATTATAAAAGATTTCTATTACTTTAAGCTGAGATTTGTTTTTTAGCCAAATTGATAAACTACTTTTATATTTCCTATTGAAAAACTCCTTTTTTACTTTTCAGTTAATTATGCTCAGGCCCTGTTGTTCGTATCGGCCATCGCGTATATCACTTCTAAAGGTCTGTAAACCCATTTAATAAATTAAATAGTTCATAATTCCTGCTCAATTACATTTTGTGTTGTGTTTTTAAGCTCCATTAAGTACGTGGAAGTTCTTAAAGCCATGGCTCAAGGCAACAAAAGAGCTCAACTTAACTTTTTATTGCATTGCACTTGCCATGCTCAATTTTCTTGCTGGTTTTTCTTACACTTAACTGTGCTCTCGTAGAGGGTATGATCATTTTGTCATTAAATATGTAATGCGGTTTAGTGGAGAGGTCTTCAATTCCCTAGTCCCCTAGTCCCCTAGCTGCCATAGGCGGGATCGGTAAAGATTTCAATTCTTTCCTGAACAACTTTTTTCTATCTTTCAACAACTCTTGACCAAACTTGGCATTTACGGGCTTTACGATGTGTCTCATATGGTTAGGCAAGATCTTTTCAGCATGGAACTACTTTCATAATAGTTCTCTAGAAAGAATCGATCGCTAAATAAGTTATACGTGGGAAACTATTGCTTCTCAAGATCTGGCAGAGTTTGAGAGCAAGATCTTCTCAGTATAGGACTCCTTTATAATATATTTCTCTAGAAAGAATCTGTGGAAATGAACCTTCTGCTTACAAATCTTTATTCTTTCTCAAAATATTTTGAGCATACTTGGCATTAAGCTTGGCACTATGTTGCTCAGATAACTCTTAAAATCCTAGGCTATATATTTGTTAGGGTATTGAATCTTTGACTTGCCGAAGATAAAGGTTCTTTCTTGTTGTTTTTATCACATAATTTTTGGGTTCTGTGTGTACTTTGAGAGTGTACTTTATTTGTGTGTGTGTGTGTACCATATGTGTGTGTGTGTGTGTCATGGGCTGAGGCACACACATGAAGCATGTGTGTGTGTGCCTATGTAGGTGTGTGTGTGTGCAACGTAGCAGCACAAAGCCAAGTGTCTGTTTGGGGCGTTTGTTGCAAATGTTGTTGTTGCAATTGTTGATGTTGTTGCTGTTGCAATTGTTGTTGTTGTTGTTGTTGCTGCCCCTCGCATACACAAATTAGTTTTAATTATAGCGCAAATGCGAATGTCTGAATGGGTGAAATTAATTTCTCAATTGCATTTTGCCACGCATTTTATTGTTGGCGGCTAAGCCAAAATGTTGAGCGCGGAGGAGGGTAAGGGGGCGTGTCAGGGGAGCGGGGGCTAGGGGGCAGCAGCGTCGGCTTATTTGGTGTCTGTAATTTGAAACGCTTCTCTGACTCGGAAAAACTGCCGCGGCCACATTCGGCGGCGGCGGCGGCGGCGCCGTCTTCCTGCGGTTCAGCGAACGCAGCCCAAAAGCGCCGCTAAATGTCTGCAGCATATTTCAAATCCGCACGCAGTTGCAGTTGGAGCTGCAGTTGCAGTCGCAGTTGGAGGTGCAGTTGCAGTTGGCGTCGCAGTCGCTGCATTTCCGCTCGCATTGAGAAGTCGCGACGTCTGCGCCGAGAAGCATTATAAATGATGGTTATTTTATAATTGTGGAGTCGCGCATACAAAACGCAGTTACTGCTGCTGCCAGTTCTACTGCTGCTTTTACTGCTGCTGCTGCTGCTGCTGCTGCTGCTGCATTCAAAAACGCATTTCGTGGCCATTTTTAATAGTCACAGGCAACAACAGCCGCGGCGCAGTAAATCCATCAAAGAGTTAATTGCCACGTTGCCGCGATTGCAGCTTCAACTGACAACTGCTGCTGCTGCTGCAGCAGTAACTGCAACTGCAACTGCAACTGCAGTAGCCAAATGTGCTCGCGGCAAAGATGCGCCACAGACTGCGAGACTGGCCCGTTGATTGACTGTGGGAGGCGGTGCAGCATGGCCCAGCCAGGCAGACAGACAGCCGGACGGGCAGCCGGACAGACGACCGGACGGACGACCAGTCAGAGCCAGGCAGTCAGCCAGGCAGCTAGGCCAAAACGGTAGTTGCACAGCCTAAAGCCAAATGCAGCCAGTTGAAATATGGCCCAAAATATTGCAACGTTTTCTGTTGCTGCCCCGCCAGCCAAAAGGGGGTGGAGGGGGCAACTAAGTGCTCAGCATTTTGATGGAGCGATTGGCACGTGACAAATGTCGTGACTAAACGGACAGTTTGTAATCCCATTTGGCATCTTTTGATTAAATGCAGCACATTTATCGAACGAAACGTTTTTCCAACTCTTTTTAAATATTTAATCAAATTTTATTGAATTGTTTAAGAGACAGTTGTATGTGTGCTATAAATGTAATTGCTAGCTAGGATCGGAGAGAGAGCTATCCCCCATCTCAGCGAGAGGCGCCTCCAAAGGTTACGACCTTGCCCCCTCATTGTCAATATCACTTTATATTTATATCATATACTAAGTTACATACTTGTAACTATTTACTTCTAATCTAAATTCGGCATTAAAAAGTTTTACTTTATGCAAGATCTTATTAACTACGGACCAATATATAATGTAGCTGCAATAGGAAAGATTTGTCGAAAAGTGGGTTCTGATATGAAAAGGTTTATTTATATGAAGATAACTTGACAAAACTATGAAGATAACTTATTTCTCCTATGATCCTCATATACATGCAAAATCTTATCAACATCGAAATAAAAAAGCATATGGAAAAGTAAATTTTTATATGGCAAAAAAAAAATCTGTTTTTAAGGGTATTAAATCTTCGGTTTGCCAAAAAATATGCCTAGTTTCTCGATATTCACTTTTGTGCACCACATTTTTTAGGACACATTAAAAATTAAGTTTAATTTCTGCACGTAGTTTTAATAGTTCACAATTTCGCTGAGCTGATTTTCAGCTATCCCTCACTTCCCCCTTTTCGTATCCCTTGCCCATGCCCATGGTTGTTGGCCCGTCACACACTGCGTATGAGTTATGCGGCGCACTTGTGTGCGCGGCATTTCGTGCGTCAAATGGGGCATGGCATAGAAAATGCTGCCAGCCTGCCGTCGACGTCTTCAAGGGGCAAGCGGCAAGCGGCAAGAGGCAAGAGGCAACAGGCAGTCGGCAGAGCTTGCAACGCATTTGATTTTCATCGCATCGAATGCCAATTTGGATTTGAGAATTTCTTTTTGGACTTTGCGACCATAAAATGCAGCGAATGCGCCGCATGCCAGACGCTCGTCGGGTCAGTGCCAGCAAGTGGACGGAGCGGGGGGGTGGGAAGGGGGTTGGTGCTGCATTTTTGTGGCACCTTCTTCGTGTGCATAATTACAATAATTTTTAATGTCCATTGGCGTATGAGTGGCGCCCAAAGCTGAAATGGCCAATAGAATTCGCAATGCGTGAAGCGCATAAAACTGCCACGCCTCCTCTCGCCCCGCACCTCCAGCCCCTGCTCGACTGCAGCGCCGGCGCTGCGGCGCCAGCTGTTTGCAGTCAAACGCCGTCGGCTTTTGTTTTTTCTTGCAGCTCAAGTAATTGAAACCTTTTTCGGTGCCACAACAAAGGACTCTCAAGCTCTGCTCCCCCCTCTTCTTGGCAACTCCCTCCCCTGCAGCAAGCTCCCTCAAGTGGCTTTTTGTTCAGCTGCTTCTTGTTCTTCTTCAACTGATTGCTGCTGTTGTTGTTGTTTTTTTTTTAGCCTAGCGCGTAATTTAAGCCTGCCAAGGGGAGGGGGCGGGAGGAGGGGGTGGGGTGGGTCATTGACAGCGCCAACGCTTTGATGTGCTGCCCCGTTTATAATTTTAATACTTGACTTGAAAAAAAGAGAGCCAAGTGCGCCAAAGCCAAAGAGTTAAGTTCTAGGTGCGGAGGGGGTGGCGACTGGAAGGCGGGGGGAGGGGGTGTGTGTTGCATTTAATGCACTCGCAGGGTTAAATCAAACTAAATTATTTCGCCTTTGTTGCCGTTGACTTTTTGCTTGTTATGTCAAACGTGGCGGCCGCCTTTGAAGTGACCAAAGGGGAACGGGCGACAGGGTGGGGAGAGGGGAGAGGGGAGAGACAACTGATATTTGATATGTGCCTGGGCCTGGGTCCGGGCCCGGCCAAGCCATGTGTGATTAACAACTGTTACGGAGGGGTCAGCGACGCGTACACTGCACAAAAAGTTCAATAGCTCGCCAGCAGCTGGGTCAGACGCAGGCCCGTAGACAGGCTGCAAAGCCGTGCCCAAAAAAAAAAGAAAAACTGAAGAAAGAGCGTCCGAAACTAGGTGTGTCTGCGGCGCAGAGGCCAGGCCATAACTGGAATGTGGCTCAGTTGCTGCCACAGACCGGGCCCGTGGAAGGGCGCAACGTTTCCTTCCTTGTTGCCGGCTGAGTCAGACCTTGAAATGCCGATGCCGATGCCGATGCCGCTGCCGCTGCCTCAGCCGATTCAGATGCCGATGCAGATGTCTTGCTCCCAAACGAACGGCGACCGTCTGCTCCAAGGCAAACCAGATTCAGCGGCTGGTTGGAGCTGGTTTTCAGGCAACGTCCTCGACAAAATCAAAGCGAAATTCACAAAAAAAAAAAAAAAACGAAGACAACAAATACAAAAAACAGAACAGAAATAAAACCGAACGAATGTAAAATGGTCAAGACAAACTCGCAAAGACGCAGTCCGAAATGAATAACAACAAAAACAAAAAAGGAAAAGAAATCGGAAACAATTGATTTGTGGCAAGTGCACGACTGCCACATACCCAGCTCTAACGTGCAACAATGCAGACGAAAAACATGTTGAGAACTTGGATCAGAAATGAGGCCGAAGAGTGTGTCGTGAGCGTGAAGTTCGGGGCTCAAACTTGAACTAGAAATGCTCGAGAAAGTAGAAGCCCAGTAAAATGCACATATTCAAGTTTTTATGGTTATCGATAACATTATCGATGGACATTTATTAGAATTCAATGTTCAGCCCCTTTATAAATACAAGCACAGCAGATAAAAACATAGATAAAAATCTCAGGGGATGCTTTGAGATCAGAGTAATAATAAAATAGAAATGCATATGTTCATCATTATATGGTCATATCGATAACATTGTCGTTAGTTAGTTATATGTTCTCATTCGATCTCAAACAAAAAATTGTATTATGACCATAATGATAAAATTTCCGACACTATCGATAGTTATATGTCTGCTTCTTTTATATACAATCAGATCGATAACATTATCGACACTATCGATTTATGTATTTTATATGGTGTCTGCTTAACATTCAATTCTCAGCTACACAAGAGAGAAAATTCCTGGATAACCACCTTGAAATCAAATAAATAAAATAGTAGACATGTCTGTATGTATCTTCATAAATTCAGATCGATAACATTATCGCTACTATCGATAGTTACTTGTTATATTCAGCTACACTTTAAAAACGCCCATCTCCAATCGCAGCACAATTTTAAGCTACACTTTCCATTTTGTAATTGAGGGTATGAAAAATGGTCCAGGCGCAAAAAAACGAGTTATTTTAACGTATTTTTTTTTGTTGCCACAGCTCTTGGCCATGGCTTAAAGCAGGCAGGCGAAGCTGCTTTGCGTGTCAGCAGAACTGGGATTTGCGACTCGGGACGCGCGACTCGGGACTCCAGCTTCAGCTTCAGCTGCAACTGCAACTGCAACTGCAACTGCAGTGTTGGTCATGTCGAAATAATAAATGCATTTGGAATTAGAGACTCTTATGCCAATTACAACAAAATGGTTTCAGGCCGCATTATCCTCAAGTTATGACAGGCCGAGCCAACGGTTGCTGTCTGTGTGTGTGTGCTCGCGTGTGTGTGTGTGTGAGTTCTGTGCGTGAATTTGTTTGAGAGAATTTCACTCGTTCCGTTGGCTAACACTGATTGTCAAACTGTTGCTGGGGCGATGTTTGATTTCCAGTTCGTTTCTTTGCATCTTTCGCCCCCTAATTACGCTAAGTGCAAAATGCTTCGAGGCAACAACAACAAGCAACAACAACATGCAACAAGAGCCAAGTGCATTGGTTGTGGGGCAACAAATCTGCAGCAGAGTTTTTCAAATGTCCCAGCAGTGCGTGAAAATGAAAAATTATGAAAATTCATACGTGCACTGAGAGAAAATGTCAAGTGCTTTGTGCTCAAATACGATACAAATACGCTCTAGCTCTTAAATTTCGTAAACGGAGACTAAAATAATTGATTTATTACACTCAACTGGCAAATACAAGAAAAGTTCTTAAGCTGTGCATTAAAATTCTTTTTCCAAGTTTTTCAAAGTTCCAACATAAGCTAAGAATACTTTTATCATGTAATTTGTGCTTAATTCAAGCGTTGATTTATATTCAATGAAATTTTTGAAAAACAAGTCAGAAATTCTAATTTTGAGAGTTTTGAAGGCTTACTTTAAGTTAACATTTTATTGTTAAAAGTATTTTATGCTTAATATAATTTTTTTTCATTAATGTGTTAAATGTATTTCGTTTTTAACTCAAATTCAAATCAAAGATTAACAATTTCTATAAAGAAAAGGCTCAAGTTCTAATTTTAGGGTTCTGAGGTACTTTTTAAGTTTCTAATTTCTTGTACTAAGTAGTTTATGCTCAATTTAATATTTTGTTTTAAATGAAATGTGCCAAAAATGTAGGGTTCAATTGAGAATTTATAGCTGTGTTATTTTTTCTGAGTGTGCTGTCTCTCACTCTCTCACACACACTCATCTGTTCTTCTTCTTCTTCTCAATTCGCAATTCTCACTCCACTTTAGTTCTGTACTCCACTCTCGAGGCGAGTTCGAGTTCAACGTTCTTTGCACAACATTGTGTTTTGTGCTTTCCGCTTATTTTACTCTACCTGAAACTTCGCTCTCTGCCCCCCTCTCGATACCCCTCCCTCTCTCTCTCTCTCTCTCTCTCTCCACTTTGCGGCCCTTTCGCTTGTGCGTCGGCACACGCGCTGCACCTTTAAGTGCCCTCCGCGCCCGCCTGCCCGCCCCTTTGGCCCAGCGCAGGAAACCGACTCCAACTTCAACTTCAACTGGAAAACTGAGAAAAAAAAGCAAAAAAGGCAGCAAAAAAAAAAAGAAGCAGAAAAAATTGCAGCCCAGCGCACAACATCATAAAAGACAATTTTTTGTTTTATTTTCTTTTTGTTTATTATTTTTTTTTCTATATTTTTTTTTTCTCATTGCCTTGCGCTTATTTATGTTGCATTGCATTTGTCTCTTCCCTCTCGCTCGCTCTCGCTCTCCCTCTCACTCTCTCTCTCTCTCTCTCGCTCCCTTTCTGCTTGTCTCTGGCAGCTGCTGCGCTGCGTTGTCTGCGTTGGCGTCTCGTCGCTGCCCTTTAACTCGCCGCCCCTCCCTTTCACTGTTGCACCGCCCCCTTATTATGTGTGTGTATTTTTTTTAGCTTTGCTTTTTCCCGTTAATAATCTACCGGCACCTGATGCGCCCAACTTCACGCATTGCGACAACTTCAAAAGACTCAGCCAGGCATGGGCTGCCTCGCATATCTATCATTAACACCTAGAGACAACTCCGATCTGATCGCAAGCTCGTCACGGGCTTTTGAATATTACGTATATTCGAAATTTTATGCATTAGCTGCTCTCTAGAGATCGTTAGAGATCTCAATGGTTTCATAAATCTTGGTTTGCAAGAATCGATGATATATTTTGTAAAGTATCATATATTATGATATGATATTCGAGATTTTAGAGATCTTCTTAATATGTCAGATGTTATAAACATGTTTTTTAGATAAATGAATAATAGATCTATATGCTTATCTGATCTTAATAATCTTTTCTTTCTTTTAATGAACTAAATGATAGATCTATAAGATTCATCATTTTGTTAAATAAGAGAACTGTTTGTTAATAATAAGATATGTTGGGAACATTAACGAAAAAATTTGAATAATTTTATGTTGGCATTTCAAGTTTTTAATAACATTTTTTGTCATTTACAGATTATTGATAAATTGATATACATTAGGGTAAGTTTAATATTTGCTTAAAAGTAAATGCTTGTTTTCATTTTATATTAATTTAATTACATAAAGTTAGCTTATCACAAATTGTTAATAATTTGCCGAGTGCTTAAGAGCTGAAGTTCATTAGAGATTTTTATAGACCTATAAAAGCATACGAGCTACCGATATTAACAGCTAGATAACTCGACGATTTGGTAGCCCGAAATTAACATAAACTGACGTCAGGAATAAAAGTTAAAAAAAGAAGTTAAACTTTAGTTAACTGCCCGACTGTACATCATCACAAAGGTTCTTCAGTCGAGAATGTGGCTATAAACACTTTGTTTATGGGCCAAGAAATTGCAGAAGAACAAAACCAACAAACAACAGATAACTTTATGGTCAGTTAAGTCTTAATAGAAGGCGTGGCTTGGCCTTTCAAATGTTATGGTTAACAATATGAAAATGTGTTTCTTCTCTCGGCTAATTTGGCTCTAATGAGTTGCCAACTTGTCACTGCGAACTACGCGAGTCGATTCGTAAATAATAAATTCATTTGCCACAAATGAAGACACAACCAAATGGGGCAAACAGCATTCGAGACATTCGGTTCTGGTTCACATTTATTTTTGGCCAGACGGGTTTATTTTTTACTTCTTTTCTTTTATTTTTATACCATGTAAAACACTCGTCTGGCCACGTGGGAGGCTGTTTAGCATAGATTGGACAAAAAACACGCACAAATCTGAAAACTAAATTTCGATTTCAACGGCGCGCACAAATCAAAAATATTTTGTGGACACTTTGCAGAGGTGTTCCCTGAAGTTTTTTTTTCTTCTTTTTTGACACACATCATTTCGTATTTACGATTGGATAAAGCAAAAAAGAAATATGGCTTGGAGAGTTGACTATAAATGGGTGAATAAGAGATACCCTATGTGAGAGTCTTAACGATATATGTATTTATCGGAAAGTTAAGAAAATATTGTTTAAAGATAGTTGGAAAGAAAAGTGAATTCGATAATTTATGAATAATATTATCTGTCAATATTAATAATAATAAAAATAATGGTAATAAAATTATAAAAACAACTAGAAATGAAATTAAAAAAAAGTAATAATAAAAATAAATATTAAACGATTTTTGCAGACTCTTTAAACGAAAGATAAATGATCTCAACTCCAACTTAACTTCCATTCCACATCGAAACGAAGCATTTGGATTTTCTAACTCGTTTAAGGTGCCAAGAATCTCACTTATAAGAACTTAATTCTCTAGCTATTATTTTTTATGGTTATATACGGATTTGAACCGGCTTACTTCGCAAAACTAACATACCCTGTGCTAGAGCATAAAAAAGACATGAAATGGCCGTTTTTAGATTTTATTCGAATGCATATATCATAAGATCTGCTGTCTGATATTTTTTGTGGCTGCAGTTTTTTTTTTTTTTTTCTTTTGCTTCGTTTTCATTTTCTAAATTTATACAACAAAATTATGTTGCAGACATCAAATGACCCACACGCCGATGTGACATTTGTGGGCAGCGCTTGTGTAATTTATGGACCATGCGGCGGGGGGGGGGGGGGAGGCTCCCTTGCGGCTTCTGGGAACGAATTGGGTCAACAACCAGTTGCCCAGTTGCCCGGTTGCCCGGTTGCTGCGATTCCCTAAGCAAAGGCGACCCAGTTCCGCGAATTGTTGTTGTGTTAGATCCTTCTGCGAAAGGCAGCCCTTGGCGAGGGCCTACCCTCTACGCTCACCCCGGCTGCCCCCACCTGCTGCCGCTGCCCCCTGCTTGTCCTGGACCCAAGAAACCTGGCGCTGTAATTCAATCGAGATTCGGAGCTCAATGAATGAATGAGCTGCGTCTGTCCTCCGGTTCCTGGAAGATGTGCGTCTTTGTGCGTGGCCATTTGGCATTGTTTTTGTCGCTATTATTATTATTACTACCATTATTGTTGTTGTTGTTGTAGTTGTTGTTGTTATGATCTGTTCTTCTTCTTGCTTGTTTTCGTTTTTTTGCTGTGCCAGCAGCGCGCCAAGAAATTCAATTCACAACGGCATCCAAACAACACAAAGCCGCAAATGCCGCTCCAGACGCGACGACAACAAAAGACAAACAATTCCGGGAAATAGTTTCGTATATGCCCCTCCCCCTTCCCCTTCCCCTTCCCCCTCGCCATTCACCAAAACCAACATCTAAGCAAATTTTTGAATTCAAAAATCCCAAACCTAAAAGCCAGACGCCAGACTTTTAAGGTAGTGTGAGGGGCGCAGGGGCGGAGGGGGGCAACTGTCATTAGAGGCGGGCGTTGCCATTGCCCCCTTTTGCCGCGCCCTTCCCTTTAAGGCTAGGAATGCGGAGCAACCAAAATAACTGCCTGTTTGCCCAAGGCGCCGCAGTAGGGTATATCGAAATAGTCAGCTTGTCTAACATGCCTGTTAGTTAACATATGTTAAATGTAGAAGTTAAAAACTTTTAACAGATCTTATTTTCAATATGATAAACATATCTTTATCTGTATTGGGAAATGATATCATAAGATTTTCATAGCCAAATCTTTTAATTTATCGATTGTGTCAATAGACATTTGATGAACAATCGATATTTGTAAAAGAAATATTGACTTCTTTTGAAGGTCGCTTATAGAAGAGTATCCAAGATGTCGTCATGCAATTTAAACGAACGTATATGGCAAAAAAATGTTCACACAGTTTTTATAGCCAGATCGTTTAAAGATTTTGGCAATGTGTTTAGCTGACCGCCTTAAATATGGTTTATGCGCATAGATGCGATGTCTACCTGACGAGGCAGGTAAAATCAAAAAAAACACAAGCTCAGTTAGCTGGAGTTGAAGCCGCAGCGGGAAACGTAGCTGTTTTGCGGCCATTTGACCAGTCACGTGTGGCGGTTTTTTTTCTCTCCATTTTTAGCCTTTTACATTTACACGCTGCGACACATTCCAAAGCGACGGCTGCGGTGGCGGCAAATGCCGCCTACTGTCAGTCGCCTCGCTGAGCTTTTCAAGCAAAGCTCATTTGCAAATTCAGCGAACGCCGTGAAAAGCGGCGCATGAGGTGATGGCGACGGCGACGACGACGGCGAATTCGTTGACAGCGGGCGACGAAGACAGCGACGGCAACGGCAACGGCAATGTTAACGATGACAAGCGGCGGCGACAAAGTCACACACAAAGCTGACAACGGACGAGCCGAGCGGACAGCCAACTTATGATGTTGATAATGTTGATAATGATGATGATCACGTTGATGTTGATAATGACGATGACTGACTGCCTGTCCGCTGTTCATTCATCACGTCCGACAATGTCTGGACTTGGGCCCGCGATCTCTATGTACTCCTAGACTCAGCTCAGCGTGTGTGTGGTCCAAGCGCGGGCTCTTCTTCTTCATTGCAGGTCGCATAAAAACGCAAACGTCGTCACATGCGGGCCGCCGGCGCAGCAACAAAAACAACAGCAACAACAACAAAAAAAGTGTGAATTAGAAAAGGCACTCAAGCTTAAATGGCGAGTGCGGATACGAAAGAAGTCGCTTATATCCGACTGCAAAATACCCAGCTTGTAGTGCAATTAACAATTGAATCAGGGCATGATCGTAATCATAACTCGAATTTTAGAAAAGACCGACTAGAATACCTGCTAAACCTTAAGGCTCTAGCTGTAAAGCTGTACGCCTCCTAGCAGGCGTGGCTTAACAAATTTAACATTCCCCAATGGCAAACTTTCCAGACAAGCTTCGTAGCCAGACGGACCAATATACTCTTTTTGACTTTATCAACTGAGTATGGGAAAAGACCACACACAAAGAGCGCAGCAAAAACAACAACAACAACAGTTAAAGCTGCGCGCGGCGAATCAATTGCAGGGCCGTTTGTCATTGTCATTGCGGGCACACGGCTAACGCAACAATGTTGCCGCAACATCTCGCACTGAGTGTCGAGTGCAGCGCAGGCGAATCAAGTCAAATGCGACATTGTTGAGAGAGTGCTGGCAACAATGTTGCTCAGCTATTGCTATGCTTCATCAATAAAAATAGCTTTTAATGCGCCGACGCCACAGTCGCAGCAGACAAGCTGTCTGTGCAGCACACACACACACACACACGCACACTCAGACAAATATTTTTATATATTGTTTTTTGTGTGGGCCGCTGCCCGCTGGCGTCTGCTCATGACGAGGTCAAGATGAAGTCATGCTTGAAACATGCTGCTCAAATATGCCGTCTGCTGGCAACAATTAGCTTAGACACCCCCTCCCCCCCGCCAGCCGCCCCGCTCTTCTTTCATGCGTGGCAAACACTTTTGTCAACACCCACAAATTGCGGCACAGCGGCAACTGCTCCAATTATACCAAAAAGCCCATGCCAGCCGGGGCGTGGCATGTCAGTCGGCGCCGCCTTTGAAGCTGGATTCGAGTTGTCAGCTGCCGGCCCCCGCTCCCCGCCCCTGTCACTGCCCCGCATTCTGTGCGACATGTAATATAAACAAATTGCAAAAAAAATATAAAAAAAGAGCCGAAATAAAGAAAGCAAGGCATGGGCGTATGTGAGCAGAGGAGGAGGGGGTTTGAATGGAGTCTCAGATGGTTGGGGGTGTGTGTGTGTGTACATAATCAAAGCCAACACACACACACACACACGCACACATAGGCATTTTAGCTGAGCGGTCAGTCCAGCAGTCAGTCAGTCAGTCAGTCAATCAGCCCGTCTGTCAATCATTCCGTCCGTCACTCAACTTCGTTTGCGGCGGCCACTGACCAGCAGCGCCACGCCCCCTCCCCAACCCCTGCTCTGCGCTGCCCTTTGATTAGCCTTTTTCACGAGTATTTTGGCATGCACAAAGCGCAAAGCACAAACAAAAGCGCGACTCGTTCAATGTGTGTGAGTGTGTGTGTGTGAGTGAGTGTGTGTGAGTGTGAGTGTGTGTGTTGAGTGTGTTTATTGTGCTCGAGTGCAGAGGCTGTTAATTAAATATGAAATGCTTTTCGCCACTTTGGTTTGAGATTAAAGATTTACAGCAAAAATTCTGCGTCGAATTTAAATCGTAAACTTGAAGTCGATTTTCGATAAGTCTCAAATATAAAACCTATTCCTATCAAAATATGAATTTGTTCGATTTAAAGCTGTTTATAGTCCGAAACAAAAATATTTGTTCAAGTAAACTCGCTTAATGCTTTAAAAAGCAATTAAAGCGCTCAACAATAGCAACAACAACAATAACAACAACGACGACAGCAACTTTAACAAATAGTCAACATGTCGGAGTTTTGCTAATTTGTTGCCAGCAACAATGTTGACAACTGTCACAGGCAAAGCGTGACAGACATGCAAGAAAAGTGAGCAGCGGGCGTGACGACAACAACAACAACAGTAACTGCAACAACAACAGCAACAACGCATGCGGCGCCAGCTTTTATTAAAGCATTTTTTGATGCGTTGCATTTAATTGACAGCAAAAAGCGTTTAAAAATTTTCACCACTCAAAATGCGACAACAACAAATCAGCAACAAATTTGTGCAAATGTTGACAGAGAGAAGTTGCCAGCCTTAAAGTTGACAGACAGACATACATAGTCAGACAGACGCACAGACAGGCGCACAGTGAGAGTAGTGTGTAGAACAACAGAAATATGAAGAAGACATAACATAAGGAGCAAGCAGCTGAGGTAATAACAGCAGCAACCATACTAACAGCAGTAGCAGTAATAAGAGCAGCAGTAGCTATAACAGCAGCAGCATTAACAGCAGCAATAACAGCAGCAGCAAAAACAGCATCTCTGTTAGCAACAGTTGCTGTTAGTTGCGCACTTGCCGTCTGCTTTTGTTGTTGTTGCTGTTGTTGTTAGCCATATTTGGCGAACGGGCAATTAAAATTACATACATTTAAGCCACGGCATCTTTTGTCGGCCTCTTAAGAACCTGCACAGCACAACAACAGCAACAACAACAATAAGAGCAGACAAAGAGACAGCGCACGATTTTCCATTTAATTAATTTATTGTTTGGCTGAAATATAATTGCCAGCGGCACGATGTTGATGAAAATGCATCAAGTTGTTAGCTGCAATTGTTGCTGCAGCTCGCATGTAAAGTGGCTGCAGCCCACACAGCAACAACAACAACAACGTCGCGTGGGTCACGCCCACGTCTTGGAAACGTCAACGGATTAAGCGATAATTAGCCGTTGTTTTACATGCACACAGGCCAGACCAAACCCCCCACTCCCACCTCCCCCTCTCTTCATTGCAACTTACAACATTTGATCCCAATTGCTGGCGACCTTCGACATGTTAAGGTTCAAGCTTTTGCTTACCTGCAAAGACACAAAGAAACAAGAAAGCAAATTATTGTTTATTCGACTTAAGTGTTTACATATATAAATATATATACATATGTCTATGTATTCGTGTGCATTAGTCAGCTTTGGGACTGGCTAAAAAACAATTGCATGCAAATGTCCAAAAAAAAGACATGCAAAATAAATCGAGTAAATTAAAGTACATAATTTGTGTGGCAAACAACGAGAAGAACAAGCTGAACAACGCCAACCAATTAGTTGTTTACAGCGTACAAAAAAACTCTTCTATTAACGACTGCCAGATACCCTTTCAAGAGACTTTCGTATAGAGAAAACGGACGGATTAGCCAAATCTTGATGAAATATGATTTCCAATAATTAACTCTGGGACTTGAGTTTATTAGAGAAAATGTTTGGAAAATTTTCAATTTTAAGAAGTGCAAATATTGACCCATGAGGCCTATTGATTCTATAACTAATTCTCAAGAAAGAGAAAAAAAATATATAAAAATTAAATTATTTTTTTCAAATATTTTCCTGAACAGAATCCCAAAATTAAGATCTCAGGCAAGGGTTAAAAAACAAATTAAGAGGCAAAAAAAGAATAAAAGTATTGATTCTTCTATTCGATTCAAAACAAATCTTACAATTATTATTATTATATTTCATATAACATATTTTATATCTTATATATTTCTTTTTTTAAGAAAATCTTAAAGCTGAAACTTCTAGTTGATTTGGAAAAAATAAAAAGGGGTATATATACATATATTATAGCCAGAATTGCAGTTACCAATACATAAAAAACTAATGAATGTTCAGAATTTTCTTTAGTTCTTGAAGAAAAGGGAACAAAAAACAACTCTTGCAAAGGGTAAGGTAAAGGGTGGTGGGAGAGGGGGGAAAGCACACGCCTCGAAAACAATCAGAACCAATTAACCGAAAATTGAACAATCGAGCAGCAGGCCAAGCGAGAGGGAGTCGCGGGGGGGGGGGGGGGTGTGTTTTGGGGCAAACGTTGAATTGGCTTTTGGGCCGCGAACTTTGTGTGTGGCTGGGCTCGATTCGCAGCTAATTGCCAATCGACAAAACAGTTTGCAGACAGTTTGACGACGGCCGCAACGCAGTCGGGCAACAGATCCAGACTCCGACTCCGACTTCGACTCGGACTCAGAGCCAAGAGCAGGCGGTTGTTGCTCATTGGCCATGCCAAGAGCGAACCCAGGCGCTGACCTCGGCATAGCCCAGTTAAGGAATCAGCCAAATGCAGTCGAGTGGAAGCGGGGGAGCGGGGTGCTCGGGGGGTGCGGCTCGAGACGCTGACACACATGCGAGTCCAATGCCAGGGCGCATAGAGAAGACTAGTCTACAGTCGCGGGTCTCCAGTCTACAGTCTCCAGTCTCTAGACTCGACTCTCTAGTCTCGAGTCTCTAGTTTCTAGTCTCTGGTCTTTGGGCCCGTGGCGCGCCCCCGTTGCGCTTGGGCGCATTTGTTGACTTGACTTTGAGTTTGGGTTTCCGCCCGCCGCGTGGGCGTCTGTCTTGGCTGCTTTTTTTTGTTTTTTTTGTTTTTTGGGGCTTGGTTGCAGTTGCCGTCGTGCGCTCTAACTGTTTCTGTTGCTCGTGCCACAAGACAAAAGGCCAATGCACAACATTCAACTGCCCGACTAGCAGCTACCCTATCTACTTCTATCTAAACGCTTTCAAAAATGTATTCTTTTATGACTTGTCTCTCTTAATCCTATTCGATCTTAGACTTTCAAAGCTGGGGCAAAGAAACTTGATCGTATGGTAAACTTTATTATTTAGTTATCTCTATAATCTCTGAGATATGCTCAAAAATGTTGGTCTAGAAATCGATATGATATCGATTTTGAGAAAATTATCTAGAGTTATCCAGAGTTGAAGCCAACGGGATGGTCTACTTAGATTTCAAGCTTCGTATCTATTTCTTATGATCTTGGAGACATGATCTTGGAGATGTGCTCAAGAATAATTGGGCTGAAGATCGATAAATATCGGTATTCTATAGCCAAGCGAATAGAAAGACTTTTAAAGCTGGCCAAGAATAAAAAATTAACTTCAGAGTCACGGAGCTGCCGCACTTTTGCACAACTGAAATATACCCTATTCCAACTATTTCCAATTGTTACAGGGTATACCGTAAAAAAATAGAGAAAAAAGAATTGCACAAACAACTCGTAGACAATTATAATTTGACGTTTTGATTTGGCGGCGCACATGTGGCCAGTCGGATTTGGATTTGGATTCGGATTTGGCTTGTAGCTTCAAGTTGTTGTTGTTGTTGTTGTTGTTGTTTTTGTGGCTTGCAATTCATGTCATTGACAGCTGGGGCAGGCAAGTTGCCAGCCGTCTAACAGAGTGTTTAACCATTTGTTTGCCTTTTCCAATTGCCACACGAGAAATAACGCTTCAAGGTTCAAGGTGTGCAGACAAAAGGAAAGGCAAGTTCTCTCTAAGAGATAGCTTTAAGCAGAGGGCCATAGAAAATAATTGGCATAAGTTAAACGAAACTTAAACGGACCCAAGCAAAGTTATTATAATCAAAGTCAGCTGAGAAAATCTTGCAAATAAATTGAATCCATTTCGAATGAAATTTGTGTCAAAGTCGGAAAATGTTGCAAGTACTTAAAAAATTACAAATTTGAGAAGCATTTCGGATTATTTAGAACTAAGGAAAAAGTAGCCCGGCCTTGCACGGTCAAATTGACATGACTCTAAATACGAAATCAATTTTCTGCACATAGCCCGGCTTTGCCCGGTCAAACTGTTTTGCTTTAAATGTTAAGTCAATTTTCAGTGGATTGTCTTTACATAGCCCGGCTTTGCCCGGTCAAATTGACTTGCTTTAAATACAAAATCTAAATCTTTTGCATCTTGAATCAATTTGAGCCTTTTCTAACCCGGCGGGGCAAAGTAGTTACCTTGAAATACAAAATCCATTAGGAGAGCATCAATTCAAAGCTTTTGGATAAAACAAATAATAAAAAAGAACCATTCAATTTAGGAGAAGAGCTAAGAAGTTTAGAAAAAGCAAAAATCGTGTCTTGCCAAAATAATTAAGAACTTTAATGCTGGAGCTAAGCAGCCAAAAAAATGCCAAATACTGTTCATAATTATTTGTCTTCGAGCTAATGCCAAAATTAATAATAGGAATATTTCATTTAGCTGCAGGCAGTCTCAGTCTCAGCATCATCAGCATTATTGGCCCTAGTCCAAATTGGCAACAAAACTGTGGCAACTGCCACAGCCCGAATTGCCGTTGTCGCGTTGACAGTTGCAAATGTTGCAAGAGATTCCGAATGCGCCCCAACAAAAAAAAAGCAACTAAAACAAACAAAATACACTTCACTTTACACACACACACACACACACACACACGCCCCTCTCTAAACTTTCTCTGCGTTCAGTTTTTTGCTTAAACTTCCGCATTTTGGGGGCGCAGAAGCCGAAGAAGCAGAAGTAGAAGTCAAAGCCGTTGCCATTTATGCTGCCTGCTTGGCTGGCCACAAGATTTTTGCAAATGATATAACTCGAGCCAATATTTGCATATGTGTGCAACACACACTCACACACACAGACACACACAGACACACAAATACACTCTTCGAAAGAACACAGTCGAAATTGATCTGAGCTCCAAATTGCTTAATCTAAATTCTTATTTCAAGTAACTTTTATAAGTGCGAAATACTTAAATGCAATACTTAGAAGCTTAACTTAATCTTTAAAGCTGTGTAAATATATTTATTTTTATTTTAGGATTTTTTTAAAGAAGTTAACGCAATTTTTAAGTTCGCAGCTTCTTATTAAAGGTATGTATATTACCTTTCCTTTTTTGGGTTACTTTATCAACATTTATTAAAAATTCTTGAACCCAGTTTTTTTGAACTTTTTATCAATCAGAAACTAAATCTGAGTCACTTTGTGCTTGCTTTAAGAATTTAAAATCATTTTTACTTAATTTAAACATATTCAATTCAATTTTTAACGCTTAATTTAGGTAATAATGTCTTTAGATTTTGTTTCGTCATTTTAATGTTATTGTTACTTTCAAATAAGATTAATTCATACTTAATTTAAGAGTATTCAAGCCTAAAATGCATCTGAAATTAAGAGCTTTTAACGCTTAAGTAAAAATGTCTTAGGTTTTCCTTGAAACAAGATCGATTTACTTAATTTAGGTTTATTCAAGCGTGAAATGCACTTTAAATCTTACTCCGACCAACCTCTTTTTAATTTCTTTATTAATATTATTTTCTATTATTTATTTATAAGGCATATCGCTTTTCTCTGAGTGTACATATGCGCATATAGAAAGTTGAACAACGACGAAATGTTCTAATGTCTGTGCTACAATTTACACAAAACAGACTAGAGAACAGGCTGCAGCAGGGCAAGGGTGGGTAATAGGGGAGGGGGAGGGGGTTGGGCAACAAGTCGTGTTGCGAGTAAAAATCCATTCCAAGAAATGAAAAATTACGCTGGGGAGTTAATTTTTGCTCGAAATTAGCTGCCAGCTATGGCCCCAGCTCGAGATGCAGATCTGCAGATGGAGAGAATCGAATGTGGATGTGAATGTGAATGTGAATGTGGATGTGGATGACGCGTACAAATGTGCGATTTAAATGGGGAATGGAGCATGCAAGAAGGGGGGGAGGGAGTGGGAAGTGGGGAATTGCCACTTGATGTTGCAGGCAGCAGTCAACGCTGGTGGCAGCTGCTGCAAGTGCGGCAGCAATTAGACAACTGCCACTGCAACATCTTTAGCCCACTGCCACGCCCACGGGCCATGCCCACTCTGCGCCAATGACAAATCAGCTAAGCTAAGCCGAAAGTCGGTCAACATCAAAGCCAAATGCCGTGTGCACTTGTCTTGACCACATTCAAATGCGCGCCACAAATGCTTATTAATAATTATGACAATGCGGCGAACTATGCTGACATATACCCTGTAAACAATATGTGCGGGGGAGTGTTTGCCACTTGTTGACTCCTCTTGTGAGGAATTCAGCAAAGTCTTTTGCGCTTTGAGAAATTTCAAGTTAGAATCAGATTTCTTCAGATTTAAAGCCAAAAAGCCATTAAAGTCATTCAAAGAGCAAGTCGAGGCAAGGTTTGAACCAACATATCGGTTCAAAATGTGAAAAATCAAAAAGTAGGAAACCTGTCGACTTATTTGCCAGCTGCTTTAGGGCCTGACTTCCAAAAGGGTAACTGCTCGTCTATCAAGCACAATTCACAGCCTGTCAGCTGTATATACAACTATATATATATATATATATGTATATGTTTATATATATATTTGTGTATATATATTGTTTATGCCCTGGAATGTCACAGCAGCCACAATGGCGACGTGGTCGACTGGCTGACTGCTGCCCACGATCGGAGTGGATCGCAGTGGAGCACTTGGCCCAGCTTCGACCGGCGGCTGTCACACGACAATGTGCCACCAGTTGTTGTTATTTCTCTTGTTGTTGTTGTTGTTGTTGTTGCTGTCGTCTTGACCGCTTTTGATCGTGACCACCATTGTGGTTGCCGCCTCGTAAACACGCCAACTTTTGTGGCCAACTTGCGGCCAAGTTTATGCGCTGGCGCATTTATAAAGTTTTCAGCGCTTATTTACGATCATTTGGCGGCCCGCACCCAACCACTATGAACCCGCCCCCGCTCCCCCCCACCCACTCCCCTCTCTCGTGACCGCCTCTTTAGGCGCCCCCGCTTTGTTATCGATCTGAAGCGATCTTCTTGCAGATCTAACGCTGAGCGAATCGCTCGGGCAAAACAATCTGCGCGGACAGCAGCTGAAAGCGCAGCCAAGCGCAGCCCTTCCTGCCCGGCCACGCCCCCACCCTCAGCTGACAGCAGCTGTCAAAAGTGGGCTGCAGTTGCCAGTTGGCAGTTGGCAGTTGGCAGCTGGTTAACCAAAGAAAAAAGGGCAACTGACTAACTGATTAAAAATCGCATCGAAATTAACATGAAACACTTTTGGCTTTGTCTAGTGGAACTCTCCGAAAGACAAGCTTATAAGAAACTCCAAATAGAGCTAAGATAAAAGACTGAGATACGCTTATCAAGCTCGTGAATAGATGGACTTTGTGTGTGTGTATGTGTGTGTAGGGAAATTGTGTGTTTCAAGAGAATCTCTTATATTTTATAATGTGCGCTAGCAAACGATATTTATCGATAAACTTGTTCATATTTGAGTCTCGAACCAACAGTATGGCAGTTCGGCGGTTCAAATTTGTGAGCACAAAGCAAAAATAACAATAAATTGAAGCAAAAGGGAGTGCCCGACTGGGCGATACCCTAAAACCACTTCTATCAACAGCAAATGCAGGGGTTCAGGCTATAAAAAGAAACGGCAAATAATGAAAAATTGTATTATATTATTCAATATTCGCTGTTATTCTCCGGCCTTACACGGCCCAAGTTCTTTGCTACAAATTTTAGACATTAATTTGCCAAGCATTTTTCGCACGTGAAACTTCATTTTCAATGTTATATTTACATAAATATTTGAAAATGGGCTTAAGTCCTATTAAGATAGAATTCAATCTTGGAATTAACGTTTTTCTTCCACTTTAGTCGCTTAGATTGAAGCTTGAAGCCAAAACCATATTTTTTCTCTTTGTTTTACACTTTGAGCACCATTTTCACCAACGCGGCGTGGATTTTACGAAAAGCGTGGAAATGAATTTCAGCTAAGAACTTTGGAAATGAAAGTTTCCAAGTTTTACAAGAGTGCAAATGAAGACGCGGGCATCGCCGGGTAATATCCTTATAGGTCCTGCTATAAGGAAATGCAAATTTACTCAGGTTAAGGTGTGCTGGGAATATTACGTAGGGTATTACGAGTGGACAACACCCAAGGCATGTTGTTGTTGTTGTTGCAGCTGTCAACATTTGTGGGGCTGTTAAGCAGCTTAAAGCCGGGCCTCCCAACAATAACAATGCCAGCTTAGAACAAGGAGCGTGAGGGGGAGTGGGGGGGGGGCTAATTAAAACGTGCAGTTGCATTCGCAGTCGCGGTTGCAGTTGCAGCTGGTGTGTTGCTGGGTGTGGCCCAGTGCCAATTGAACAACTTAATTAATGTTATTTATCGATGCGGAATATATCTGCACTGGCCACTTGCCACTTGCCGCATGCCACTTGCCACTTGCCACTTGCTACTCGGCCCAAACAGGCCGTGCGGAAATGCTAATTAAAGTAAATAAAAAGGAGGCAGGCAGCAGGAGCTGTTGCAGTTGCAGTTGCAACAACACAGATTGCCGCTTGTGGCAGCTACGTTGGCGGCAGCGTCTGTGATTAGCCGCTGTCTGTTGCAATTTGCTGCTGCTGCTCCTCTCTTTGGCTCTGCCGCGGGCGTGTGGCACAGCTCACCTGCCGCCTGACAAACTCATCATTAGCTGCCTCAATGGGCTGCGCCCCGTCCAAAAGGGGGGCGTGTCGCGAGGCCCGGCGGCAAATTGTGGCAGCGTTTATGCAGCGATTTAATGAACGGCGTCGTGAACTCTGCGCCGCCAGCTGCTGCCGCTGCTGCTGCCTGGGCCTGGGCCTGGTCCTGGCCAGCAGGGTTCGCTGGTCTAGGCCACATAAATTTCTGTGGCGCCAGCAGCGCTGCCGGCGTTCTGGCCAGCTTGGCGCCACAGAAAGAGAGAGAGAAGGAGGGAGGGAGAGAAAGGGGAGGGTCGGGATTTGTCTCACAAAAGTCGAACGGAAATCGCCTGTCAATGGGCCAAGTTAAGAGCTCAGCGCTGGAATTGTCGTTGGCAACAGGAAGCAGCTGCTCTCTCCCCCTCTCTCTTCTGCTCTCTAACTGCTTCGATCTCTCGATCTGCAGAATTCGCCAACATTGTCGCTAGCTGTTTACATTTTAATTGGCTGCCACTTGACACTTGCCACTTGCTACTTGCCACAAGCGTGTGAAAAAAGCCAATTGGTAAAACGCGACTAATTAAAATAATTGAGTTTCGGAGCACAACAATTGCGCCTCGAGCCTGCCACACAGCCAATCATCCGCCACGAGTCGCGCATTTTGGTGGCAGCTAAGCGCTCCTAAATGCTGCTCCAGTTAGCCCGAGCCTCAGCCTGAGCCTGGGTCTGAGCCGGGACTTGTTATCATTATGCCAGATTATTATCAGAGTCTGGGCTCGACTCTGCCGAGCTGCAAGCCTGGCATAATTAGTTTTTATTGCCACGTCCAGCAAATACAACGAGCCGCACATTAAATACCCTTTCCAACAAAAGAAGAAACTCGACTAAAACCTAGTTCAAGAGCTGAGACAGACCCACAGAATATGTCGGCTTAACAGATATACTTTTATCCCCTTCAAGACGTCGCACACCTTGTCTGAAATGTGCAACACTCTCTTTGAGCGAGTGTATTGAAAATAAGCCGCGCGCGCGTTGCACAAATTAGCCCTTGCAGGCAACAAGGAGGCGCTGTTGTTGCAACAGTTTGTGCCACAGTTAGCCGCAGTTGCAGCTAATCCGCGCCAAAGCACCTTGCAGAACAAGGAAGTAAAATGGTCCGAGTCCAATTCGCTGCTGCTTCCCCTCCTGCTCCTGCTGCTGCCCATTTAATACTTGGCAATTTAATATGAAATTGTTGGCCAACTTTGGCTGCAACTGCTGCTGCTGCTGCTGCTGGGTGCTGATAGCCTTGTCTAAGTGCTGCCATCAGTGGGCCAGGCCAGGCTAGGCCAGAACCAAGTTGGCCATTTGCTGCCTGCTGCTGCCTGCTGCTGTCGATGATGTTGTTGACGTTGCGACTGCAACTGCAACTGCAACTGTTGCTGCTGTTGCTGCTGCTGCTGCTGCGGCTGCCTACTTTAGCTCCTAGATAATTTCAATCATTAATTTTGATTATGAAGAAGCGTGGAGCCGCATGCCAGGCCAGGGGTAGGCAGCATCCCGTCCAGGCCAGGCCAGGCCACGCACGAGCTTTGTGGGTTGGTGGTGTCGGTGGCTGCTGCTGCTGTTTATTACTGCAGTGTGTTGCACAGTGGTGACAGCATAGCTTAAATGCCTATTTTAACAATCGTTCAAGAGCTTTCAGTGTCAGCTTTCAGGGTGAGCTTTCAGTGTACGCTTTCATGCTGAACTTTAGATGTGAACTTTAAGCAAAGAAAACTTGCAATTCGCAAAGAGTTTAAGCAGCGTTATAAATAATGTAGAGAGCATATTGCTGTTGATTCCATTAAACCAAATGTTCTTATAGCAATTTATACTTACTCTTGAATTCTTAAATCAAGTAAGAAAGCCATTTCAAGTTGTATTTTTACTTCTTGAAGCCTTGAATCAGCTTCAAAGTTCTTGAATTAAGTATAATTCGTGCTTAATTTCAGATTAAGCTCTTAATGTTTTTAGAATATTTGTATTCTTGAGTTCTTAAAGCAAGTACAAAAAGGTAATTTTTCCAGCTTTAATAAAATCAGCAGCAACCAAAATTGTTTCAAGTTAAAAATTTCTTCATTTTTTCTTTCTCTGCATTTGAGATAAATATAATTTACATACTTATCAGCTGACTGATATTTCTAGTTACTTTTATTTGATTTTTACTTATATACTCTCCAATCTAACTTGTTGCCAATTTAGTTTCCCTTTTGAGCCACAATTTTAGCTCGTGAATTCGCATATTTTGTTTTTTTTACGTGTCAGCAGCTGTGCATTGATAGCATTTATTAATTTTCTCGTGTCGCCGCCTTTTTGGGCGCAAATCGATTTCCACTATTATTATTTTGTTTATTTTCCTCTAGTTTTTTTTTTCTAATCATAGATCGAGCTAGCCAACCCACTGTGCGGCGGCCCGAAATGAGGCAACAGGCTGAAGGCAGCAGACGATATCGATGGCAACTGGGCTCGTTTGCAATGTGAACGACACGTTCTGCCCAGAGGGGGTGGGCAGGGCAGCGGCAGGGGAGGGGCAGACGAGGGAAGGGGGGGGGAGCTGTTGTGGCAGCAGCAGTAGCCACTTGTGCAGTTGGTTAGAGCTCGAGATGCTGATAAGCTCGGCCGGTTTGGCGGCTAGTCGGCCACAACGAACAGGTGCCATGGCCAAGGCCTGCCAACCGCCCTTCCCCTCCCGCACTCCCCCCGCTTCTCTCTGCTTGATTCTGGCCAACTTTTGTTGCGCCTGCGATACATTTATTGACCTGGCAAATGGCTCGTTGCAAATTTGAGACAAAACCAACAACAAGTGCGACACGCACTGACAACGTGTTGCTCTCCTCCCCTCTCTCTCTCGCTCTCTCTTTCTCTTCTCTCTCTCTCGCTGTCTCTTTCTGGCCATATCAAAGGTCGTCTCCGGCGCTTATCTGGCGCCGCGGGAGCCGCGCACTTGCCATGGCTTTCGATTGTTTTTGTTTACAAGCGGACCACGCAATTTGCTTAGCTGCCTGATAAGACCCCCCTCCCCTCTGCCCCTTCCTCCATTCGCCACCCAATTCCAACCTTTGCAACCTTATCTGAGAAAAAAAAAAAATAGAGCCCGAACGCACGTCAAATTTATTGATTAGCCTCAACGTATTTTTTTTGCTTCTTCTTCTGCCTCTAAACGCCCAAGCAACAGTTGATTGCGCCCAGAATTGCCATGGTGAAATCAAGTGGAGGCAACAACAACATCAACAACATATTGTTATCTTGGTCTTGGTCTTGGCCATGGTCTTGGTCTTGGCCGTCTTCCAAGTAGCGGTTGTTTCTGGGACGAGCCTCCCGGCTCTGTGGCGACCATTTGGTTAGATTTTTGTCTGCTTTATTATAGAAATTTGTCGTAATTCACGGCAACCACTTAAGATAAATCGCTGAAGTTGGCTACTTTGCCGTGTTGGCCAGGTAGGCAGGCGACTGCCCACTCCAAGTGGGCGTGGCCAGTGGCACTGGACCTGGGCGAGGCGTAGGCTACTGAAGTAGCCGCTCTGCTGACAAGGCGCAACCGATCGTTGGCTGCGAGGCTGCAGCTGGGGATGTGGGTTAGGGTTGGGGTGGGGTGGGGATTGGGTGGCCAGTTGGAGTAAGAGAGGGCGGGGTTGGGAGGGGATGGCAAGCCTCCACAGCCCTAGCAGCCCTTGAGTGGCGCATAATGAATTTGCGTTTGGGGGATTCCAGCCAAGCCGCAGTTAGAAATTAAAAGCAGGCGGAAGGGATACACACACACACACACACACACACACACACACACGCACATCCACAGTGTGACAAGACACAGCAAAGGACAAGAGATTCCCAGGAGTCGGCTCTGCAGTAAAAGCAATGCTGATTACCCAAAGGTAAAGTGTAATCTGGGACAACAAAAAGAACGAGTTTGTAAGCCTTTTTAAAAGGCCTCGACGCCTATTCGTTTAGAGGTTTCTTAAAGGTATTCTTGAAAGGGGTATAAAGCGAGCAAAATAAATGTTCAGAACTAAGACATTCGGGAATACGCACAATCTGTCGAAACAGGCGGATATGGAACACTTCCATTTGGAAATCAATTAAAAAATATATAGTTATTCCAGTTTCAAAATATAACTATATTAGTTTATCATTGCGATAATCAAGAAAATGTCCCTTTTGGAATATTCTAAGAACCCTTAAAGTCTATTTCTATATTTGAAAACTCCCGTCAATCGATTGAACAATTACAACAACCTAACCTCAACTCGTGAAATCGTTAACTCTTAAAGAAGTCAAACTGTGCTTCAAATGTCTTTTTTAATATTCTCGTAAGCCTCTTGCGTAACATTTGGTAACAGGGTATCCTCCGCACAAAGCGCGGCGACGAGAAATGGCAGCAGACAAATAAAAATTCCACTCAAGTAGATGAAAATGGAACGGAAGTGGGAGGCGCTGTGGAGGCGTAAGGGGGCGGGGCGCTTGGGGAGAACTCTCTGAGCCAGGCGACTTTGAGAAGGAAGCGAAAGCTGTGAAATGGGAGCACGAGCATGAAAATGTAAAGTTGCCAGGCGGAATAATGCGGCAGAGAAAAAAAAATAAAAAAATAAAAATAAAATAAAGAAGAAGAAGCAGAAAACTGAAAAGAAGCAGAGGCAAAATAGACAGACGCACAGCGAGAACTGAGACAGACAACAGACAAACCGACAGTTAACAGTTAGAAATGAGCAGAAGAGGCCGACCAAATAGCAGAGCATGAGTGCCGTTAAAGAAGAAGAAGCAGCAGCAGCAGAGGCTGAAGAAGAAGACAGCAGACTCTGACGCAGACGTGGATATATTGCCAGAGCCCAGACCTCAGAGATCGTAACCAGGCCCCCGCTGCCCCCGTGCCCACAAGCCGACGGACTGACAGAGCGAAAGAGCGAAAGAGAGAGAGAGAGAGAGAGAGAGAGAGATTCAGTCAGTCAGTCAGACAGTGCACAGGAGTGTGGGCTTGAGGGGGGGGAGGGCAACATTTGGCATTGCAAGTCAGCTTCTTTTCTAAGAATTTCAGCTGCTTCTTCCCTTCCGCATGCTGCAAACAAAACCATAGAAAAGGCCAATGAATTGTGTGTGTGTGTGTGTGAAAGAGGAAGAGGGAGAGGGGATGGGGTGTGCAGCTTGGAGGGCATGAAATTTGAAAAGAGCCGAAGCCGCATGAAAAACTTTTTGCGCTTTTCGGTTTCAAGTTGCACAGAAAAGACTTTGAATCAAGGAGCGGAGGCGTGCCAGGGAGGGGACGGGTGCTGAACAACTTTTTTGGGGGCGCCAAAAACTTTAATAGAGCAAAAGGAAAAGCAAAAGGAAAATGCGGCGCGCAGCAGAGAGATTTTCCTCGTCTATTGTTGAGCATTTTCTTCTTGTTGTTGTGACATTGGCATGAAAAGCAATTAGAACTGACGATTGTCCAGGGTTTTTCCCCAGCATTAGAATTTGTCTGCATATACAACATACACACACGCATTTGCAAGCGTAGGGAACTCATCAAACTCTTTGTAATTGACGCAAAGTTGGAAAAGCGCCTAACCAAAGTTTTCTAATTAATATCATTTCCGTTTTAAGTTAAAGTTGAGAAGTGCTTTCATTAAAATTGGCTAGAATGCATTTGCCGTAAAGTTTCGATTGTTTTCCACATATGTATTCAGCGTGGGCCTAGGTCGTGACTCAACTATGGAAGCTATCGATTAATAAAAATCTTTAATAGTCTACTCAAGAAGAAAGCCTACAGATAGATAGATAGATGGATGGACTGGCATAGAAAGTTATGACCAAAACTCTGAGTTCTCCGAGAACTATCAATATAATATATCGATTATTCTTCAGCTATTTAAATGTACACATGCAACTAAAACTATATGAGTCATCGAATAACGATATAATCGATTTAATAGTGTCTCGCTCTTGCGATTGTAACGACTATCGAGTCGTTTTCAATATTGTGTTATCGATAGTTGAAGAGCTCTTAAATAAGTTAATAATAACTTTATATAATGACAGCTAACAAGTTGACAACTAACGTGTCCTGCTGGTATCGTACACACATTGTCTAGCACAGAAATGTCTAAGAAACCCTAAACTTGAACCTTTCTATTTAAGTAAGAGTCAGATGTGGATATCGATAAACATCGATCAATATACGTACTTCGATAACATTTTTTCTATAAATATCTACAACGTACGTTTTTAGTGTATATATCGAAAATGAATTCAAGAGAAAGTTGCTCATCCAAAACTCTCACCCAGCTTTCTATCCTTCAGTTTATAGATTGTCTCTTCGAATAACATTGTCACACGCCATAAAGTCATGGAAATTTATATTCTATACATTAAATAAATCACAAAATAGTCTTTAACATGAAAATTCGCCCCTCTTTAAAGTTGACTTTATGAAGTATCCAAGGGATAAGTCCGTCATATGTACATGTATGTACTCGCAGTCAAGTTGAAAAACAACAAGCAGACCAACTTTGCAGCGCGAATTGTTCAGTGTCCTGTGGCATTACTGCAGCTGCAGTAGCAGTAGCAGTAGTAGCAGCAGCAGGAGCAGTAGCAGTAGGAGCATTTGCCTGTAAGCAGTCGCCAGTCGCAGTTAAACGAGAGCTCAGCGAGCTGTGCAAATGCAAGAGGAAGGGACAGCAGGGCGCAGTCTATTTGGCGAAAATTACTTTCATTGCACGGCATTTTCAAGTGGGTGTGTGTGCGAGTGTGTGCGGTGTGTGTGTGTGTGTGTGTGTGTGTGTGTGTGTAGAGGGGCGAGGCAGCTTCAGCTGCTGCTGGCAAACTAAAGAGTCCTTGAGCGTCTGATTTTGTGTATAGACGCGGACGCTATTTGTTTTTGCCGAGTGCCGAGCGAGATGATGGTTCCCTGTGTGCGTGTGTGTGTGTGTGTGTGTGTGTGTGTGTACCTGGGCGCGTGGGCGTGGCAGCTTGCACGTAAACGTGTGTGTGTATAAGCAAAAAAAATTACGCAAAAAAGTAACAAGACGAGGGTCTGCCACAAAAAAAAACGCAGAGAAAAAACCAAAGAAAGAAAGCAAATGTGGTGCATTTGCTGTCCCCCCCCCCCCCCCTCTCTCTCTCTCTCACCAGCTCTCACTCTCTCCCACACACACACACACACTTGCCTTAACTTTAAACAAAAGCGCAAAAAGCAAGAAGCAGAAAAAAGCCATGTATGCTGCACACAAAAAAAATCAGGCAAAACTTAAAGAAATAATGTCGAAGCATGAATACCCTTTGCCGAGAAACTGTTAGATGTTTTAGAGGAAGATAGATAGATGGATAAAAAAAAAGCTAGATAGACAGATAGATACATAGAAAGATAGATATGTAGATACATAGATAGATAGATAGTTCGGATAGTATTTTAGAGCAATTTTGTTTCTTTTTTTTATAGTTATATCTATCTTTTATATCTTTATTCGTATATAAAAGTGAAGAAGGGCGTGAAAAGGTGCTAAGAAAATATGAAAAATTCTTGAAAAACTTTTCTAAGTTCTCCCCCTGCACGTCGAAAACCGACCCTAGCCGGCAGCTCGTCAGCTTAGCTCTTCATGCCAATCAGGAACATATATGTACATATTACGCTATGCTGCATCTCTTAACCCAAACGCCCTGCGCTGTAGGGTATTACGAATTAGAGAGAGAGCCAGGACTAACTGCAGGCTGGGCCGCCTAATGAGCGCTGGCCAGAAGGAGGCAAGTTAAAAGCGGGTTGGGATGGGCTCAGCCCGAGGACTACGGACTGCGGACTACGGACAGTTGATTAATGCCAGGACGAATGTGCCGTGTGCCGTGTGCCAGTGACAACAGCTGAAGTGGAAGTCCAAGGGGTTGTTGGACAAAGCTTGAGGCCGAGTCAGTCAGCTACAGTCGCTCGTCTTCATTTCCATGTCATTGTCATAACAAACAACAACAACAATGAGAAGAAGATGAACGAACGAACGAACATTTGCCGCCACTCAAAATCAGATTTTGTTGATGATGAGCAGGGGCAACAGTCACATTCATTATTATCCAGTTGCTCCTCGTTGTCCTTGTTGTCGTCCTGTGGGGCAGTTGCTAGGCCTGGCGACTTTCAGCTTTTTGTTTTCTGTATGCGAAATGAAATGTGCAAAACGTGCTCAGACCTTTGGCTTTGGCATTTTCTCATTGCCTGTTCGTTTGAAATTTTTGCTTCCCTTTACTTGCCCAGGCTGCGCTTCAATCAAAGTCTTAATGCCCTTTAAGCTCTGGCCAGGAAGTTTATACGGCTGGGTCTTTGCTTTCTGCACTGGGACATAATCGGGTATTTTAGGTTCTGGAATCCCAAAACGAAATAAGCCTAAACTGCGTTTGGCAACAGGCAGCAGGATTTCTAGCATGAGCTAACTTTTGAGAAGCTTCTCTTCCCAAGAAACTGAATACGTTAAATCAGTTCCTCAAGTAGCTCACGATTATTTACGCCCGAAATTGTAGCTGAAAGGAACTCAACCAACTTCTCAAATGCTTCTCGCTTCATATCAACTCTTGACTACAAACTGTCTTCTTTTAGCAATAGCTCAAGGAGAGAAGCCCGATACTTCAGCTGACTATTCATGCAGACTGGAACTGCCTTGAATGAGGTAACTTCTCTAAAGCTTCTCTTCGCAAGTGAATCCAGCTGCCAACCAAATAGATCGCGGCGTTTTGTAATGATAACAACATGCAGCTGAAATTCTACCTGATATTCCGTGCAGAAATATCATATTTCATATTTCTCTTGACATAAATCGGACTGTTTGAAAGCTAAGTTTCTCTCTGCTACTCTTAACAGCCGCCAGCTGCGTGGTACCTCGTTGTCGCACAAGCTCATTTTCTCCATATAAACGATGCATCAACAATAGCTGAAAATCCAACAGAAAACTCATGCTAAGTAGAACTGGCTAATTAGTTAATCAAATGCGTGGTATCTGCCCGTCGAGCAGCAGCACAATTAACGCTCAATTTGCGGTTATTGTCAAAGTAACTTGACATTTTGTGGGCAGCTCTTGTGGAAGTGGAAGTAGCTGTCGGGGCACTCAGCTCCGCCTGCTGCTGACGTGGCGCTGGATTAGCTCGAAAGTTAATGCTCATGTTGTCAGCTAGACGCTGGATTTGCGCTTAACTAAGTGGCTGTATGAGTCTGTGCGTGAGTGTATGTGTGTGTGTGTGTGTGTGCGTGTGACGCCTAAGTTGGCGTCTGAGAGCAGCTGCCACAAATATAACGCATACGCCGCGTGGCGCTTGCAATAAACATTTGTCTGCACTGTATACAATTGGAGGCATTTAAGGGCATAAAACAAACAAACATACACACGCACACGAAACAAATGCATACACATACACACACATATATATATATATAGACTTAGCAGAGCGCCCAAATTGACCTTGAGCACACGCGACGTATACGTAATGCGTATAAATTCAGGCGCAGTGCGAACCATCAGACAGGCAAACAGACAGTTAGTCAGTCAGTCAGTCAATCTTTAAAGCTAACAGCAGCCTTAAAGCCCAGCAACATTTAGCGAAATGTCAGATAATTATAAATAAAATGGAAAGCATAAACAAAGACAGAGCACACAAGCCAGACAGAGACAAAAAATAAAAGGCACGCATGAGACAGAGTAATCAATAAAATAAACACGCACACACGCACAGCTGGCAAATGGCTGGCATTTTTGGTAGCCGAGCCCCAGCGGGCGGGATGCGGCAGGACGAAACGACTCCTGCGCCTAGGCAAACAAATTTCATTTGCCGACAACGAAACAATTTTGCCACGTGCAAAGCAAACAGAGACAAGGAGAGCAAGTGTGGGCGGGAAAGAGAGAGAGAGAGTGTGGAGAAGGGGTGGGCAGACACGTTGCAAAACTTATGTAACACGTGCGTGTGGCAACGGCTGCGTCTGCGGCATGCCCCGCCGCCACGCCCCTTAACCCAAACACTTTATGCCAAAGGCGACAGCCAGCCACGTCGAAGGCTCATTGAATATGCAAATTGTGCCGAAATAATCCACCAGGGGCGGCACTTGCTAAACTTAACTCAGCTGTAAGGGGGGTGGGAAAGGGAGGGTGAGATAAATGTGTGTGTCAGTGTCTGTCTGTCTGTATCAAAGGCAGCCGAATGGCACAGTGGTACATTAAGCGTGCTTGAGCAAGCGCAGCTAGCAAATACGATGCCTTTCTATGTGGTTCTCATGAAATTACATATGTCTTAATTCGATTATAATATTGTATAGTTATCTCTGTATCTCCATCCCCCCACTATCTTTTTCCCTCCCATGTTATTCCTGCATATTTCTCTTTCTTTAACCCGAAAATGCACTGCCTTTCTATGTGATTCTCATGAACGAAAGTCTTAACAGTGTTCGCATTTTGATTATAATATTGTATAGTTATCTCTGTATCCCCCCACTCTATCTCTCTCTCTCTTTTTTTCTTACTCCATATTTCTCTTTCTCTAACCCGTTCTCTACTTATTTTTTTCTTCTAGACATGCAAAAGCTGTTCCCCTTCTACTGAATGCTGTTTTTCCCGGGTAAGTTCACACTTAAATATGTATGAAAAGTATATTAAGCAAAATCAGATAAGCCGAGCTTATTTGATAGTATTTGGACACAGTTTGCACCAGTGTGCAATGTCTTAACAAGGAAGCTGGCTGATAGACAGCCAGGCAGACAGGCTGACAGCCAGAGAGACAAATGTCAGAGAGTCAAGGCGAAATGACGGCGTCGTTGATGACTTGTGCTGGGGCCCAAGCTTGTGCTTGGGCGCAGCGGAAGCGGCGGCTGTCAAGTGAAGAGGAAATTCACAAGACAGCCAGAGACGGAGACAGAGACGGAGACAAGCGACAGACGACACGCTGACGCGTATGACGCAAAAGCCAAGAGGCGCCGCCAAAATGGGCTGCGGCTACAAACGAGCCCAAAAAGCGAAAGGGATACACATTAATGTGGGGCGGGGAAAGCGTAATCAACAAAGTGCGTGTGTGTGTGTGTGTGTGTGTGTGTGTGTGGGTGTGTGTGTGTGTGGGTGTGTGTGCCTGTGGTTAGTTCACGAGTTGACTGTGGTTTGTGCTGGTGGCCACTTTGCAGCACACGCACACACAAACACACAGACACGCACACACTTGAGAGCGCGTGCAAAAGTTGAGCCAAACTTTTGACACTTCGACCGCCGTCGACATCGTCATTTTTTGGGTTCGCCTTGCCGCAGCACATGCCGCCGGGCTGCTGACGTGCTCCACCCACCCCTCCGCCACGTAGCCGGGAGAAAGCACTCAAAGAGCAAAGCAGGTCACACAAGCCGGGCGGAGACGAAGACAGCAGGATGTGGGCCAACGCCCATAAGTAGGCTACAGCTGGTTTCAGCTACAGATGCACGATATCAGATAGGAGTATTCCATTAGGTCGACACCTTTCATTTATATTATAGTATAAACATATATGCACACACGCACATCATATTATATTTTATTTTATTCGACTAAACAGCTTGGCAATTAGTTGCAGCTAAGTAAGTTTCTAAAAGGGGAAGATATGTAGAGAAAGAATTGAGAGACGATTAGGGAGTAGAAAGAGGTGTGCGGAACTTTAAGTAGATAAGTTTTCCATATGAAAAGTAGAAATAAGCCTTGCCCCACAGGGTATCACAAATATTCGGATGAAGCTCCTACATGCTAAATTGGGTGAAAATAGCTTGAAAAACAGAATATTTTGTCAGACAAGAACTTATTTTTCGAACGTTTAGGGTTATACAATATAGCAGGTCGATCTTGACAAGATTTGACTCAGTTATAAGCAGCATGGAGAAACTAGAGTAAAAGCCAAGTTTTGCCAAAACATATTGATAAACACAGAAACCTACTTTTTGAGCCAACGTTCCCATGGGAACTATATGATATAGAGCTCCGATCCGGCTAAGCAAAAGATAAAGAATAGAACAAATATAACGCATACGCCTCGTGCGCTACATATAAATTCAATCATAACTCATACGACCTGTTGGCTCCTTCATATATTCGCAACAGTTATCTCAGGCACAGTCAACACACGCACATGACAAACTCTCTTGTTGCTTTAATCAACAGCTAAACGTGAATTTAGTTAATTCAGCGTTAAGACTCCGGGAATGCAAACAAAGCGAAAACTTTACACATTTTACAATATTTATTAAATTCCAAAGCGAAAATGAACAAAAATTTGTGCAGTTTAAGTTATAAAGCAAAAGTGTGGGCTAGGTGGGCGTGTGTGTGCGTGTGTGTGTGTGTGTGTGTGTGCACACCCCGAGGGAGCCAGCAGCAGCCTGGTGGTCCACATAGCACAGTAAAAATATGAAACGCACATGGCACATAAATTCCCAGCTTAGACGACGTCGTCGTCAGAAAAGGAAGCGAAAAGCTGCAACACACAAAAACCAGTCAGTGGAAAGGGAGGCGTAGGGCGTGGCGGCGCCCAGATGAAGTGGTGTGGAGTGTATGTGGCAGGAATAAAAACCAAAGCAGACAAAAGCAACAAAAAATTCTGGCCAAAACGAGCGCACGAACCAAACACCAACAGCTGAAACGACCAGAACGCAGGCTGGGGTACAGAAGGATGTGACAGGCGGGCAGGCGGACAGACAGTCGGAATGGCGGGCAGTCGGAGTGGCGGGCAGTGGGAGGGGCGGGACGTGCGACGGTTGCGCCAAGGCGAGTCACAATGCGGGCAGCGTTGTGCGACCAACGCCTGACTGCCTCCCGGCTGACTGACTGGCAACTTTATGCGCCAAAAAAGAAGAGAAACGAGTGTACACGGCGGTCTTGCTCGACTAACAAATACCCTAAACATAACCGTTTTATCAATAGCAGCTCTGATATCCCGATATTTATCGATTTCCAGTTGATTGTCAAAATATTCTGAGACTTATATCTGCCAAAGCTACCCCAGAGACTATTAAGCAAGCCAACAAAGCAAGCTTGACTTGCACAATTTACGCAGTCAATGTATTTAAGGAGACAAAACAAACGAACGACTTAGCGTTTCTACTGTTTACAGGGTATAAAAGAGGAAAGAGGAAAAACAGGCGAAATTCAGCAAACAATTCACGAACCGAAAATCCACACGGGCCACGCAGACGGCTGTCTGCGCTGCTGCTGCTGCGCTCGACAGTAACGACAATAAAACAAAATGAATGGCTGAAAGTTCTATATACACACAGCACACACAGACACACACTCACGCACACACAGCAAACACATATATAGTACATACAAAAATTGCGTGGTATATAAAGCAGAAGAAGCAAGAACATTTTTTCGGATAAATGCCACAAAATATAAAAACAACCGCGCCATCTGGCGGTAGCAAGCAGCACTACCAAAGCTGGCTGAGCGAGCGAGAAAGAGTGAATGCTAGAGAGGAGAGAGAGGAGGAAACGAAGGGGGGTGGGGAAAGCAGCTGAGCGCGCGCGCAAATGTTGGGAAAAAAATATTAAAAATAAAAGTAAAATAAAATAGAAAAAAATAAAAACTGGTTCATGTCTAACCAAATTGTGCAGCAGCGGGATGTTTGGGGTAGGCTGGGGTAGGGTAGGGTAGGGTGTTTTGGGTAGGGTGTCTGTTAGTTGCGGGCTTTTAATGCTTGGGCTGCGGCAGCGGCAGCGGTTTTTGTTGCTGCTGTTTGTAACGAACGCCAGCGATGTTGTTGTTGTTGTTGTTGCTTTGTCTGCCTGTCTGCCATTTGCTAAGTGTGTGTGTGTGTGTGCGGGTGTGTGTGTGGGCTAACGATGAGCCTCAGCCAGCCAAGCCGTAAACGTTTGTCGTTCTGTCGTTAGCGCCGGCGACCTAAAAATCAGTTAGCTCTCCTCTAAATGTGTGTGCAGCTGTATATACATTTGTATATATATATCTGTGTGTGTGTGTGTGTGTGTGTGTGTGTGCTGCTAAAAGGAGTGTCTGCTCTAGAGACGAGACAACAATAATACCAACAAAAACAACAACAACAACAGCAGCAGCAGCAGCTGGGCTGAACAAAAAGTGTAGCATACATTTTGGGGCAAATACATATATGCAGCTTTAGCTAAGGCTGAGCAAGGTTTTTGCATGGATGGGTGTGTGTGTGTGTGTGTGTGTGTGTGTGTGCTTAGTGTGTATTTCTGCTGCTGCTGCTGTCATGTGGGACCAGACAGACAGCAGCCGGGTAATAGACAAATAGACAAACAGAAGCAGTCGTCAGAGCAGACCAGGTTTTCAAGAGCCCTAAGCCTTAGCCAAACAACAGCTATTAACTGCCACACCCACCACCCACCACCACACACACACACACACACACGCAGAGCAAACATTTCAGCCATGAAGAGCTTGACTCTATTTCCAACTTAAACTGGCAGCAATAAAACCAAGAGGCAACAAAAATGTGATACCGCTCATTGAATACCCTTGACTGAAAGAAGAGAGCTAAGGCAGCTATATAATTTTGTAGAACGATACTGATATATCTCATATATCTGAATAACAAAAAGAGTTCAACAATACAAGAGCTGAGCTTGTGTATATATGTATGGTAAAGTGCGCCGATATTAATCACCTTAGGTATATATACATATTTATATACACACATGTCTTTATAAACTTGCCTGCTGATCGAGAATATATATATATATATATATATGTATATGTATACACTATAATATCACAGCTACCCACTGCACACACACACAATTCAGATAGCACAAAAAGCATTGCCTACTTAGGAGCGCAGAGCTTAAGCTGCAGCTGCCCAAAAACTGCCGCAGTGCATGTGGCATATATACCTGCGTGTGTGTTCGTGTATGTGTGTGTGAATACGACTTTTATATAGGTTATATAAGTGGGGCAACAGTTTTTCGTGTGCTGCAGCCAGTCGCTGCCCTGTTAATTGGGCGTGGATGCGACCGCCGCAGCGTGCGGATACCAGCTACAGACATGCTGGCGGCGGCCAATCAGCACCCAACCGTTGCCCCAACCGCCAGGCAGCTTCTCAATCAAAACGACCGCCTCCCCGACCCTCCCCTAACCCTGCTGTCTGATCGATGGCGCTGTGGTCACGCGAATGGCAACCGCAACGATATCAACTCTGGGGAGGGAGGGGACGACCTACATTCAATTTGCTGGCAACCGCAAATGCGTCTGACAGATGACGATTAACATTCATGATAGAGACGATGATGAGCTCAATGATGATGATGATGTTGGTGTTGCCATGCAATGCCGGACTACCTAGATGATGCAGATGATGAGAACGCAGCAAACATCAAGTGGGTAATGGGAATGGCGAGGGCGACAAAAACGGAAATATGATTTGGCGGCATGTGCAACAACAACATGCAACATGCTCTGTGGGGTTGGTTTGATTGTTGGGGGCAGTGTCAGTGGGTCAGGTGGCTCGATGTCGATGTCGTTGCCGATGTCGTTGCCAGTCTGTCGTTGTCGTTCTGTCGCTGACTGCAGCCGGGTGCATGGAAAATTGTTGCTGCGGGTGCTTGGCTTTTCGCTCGGCAAGCGCTGCAGGGTGAGGTGGCATGCCTCTCAGATTCCATTAAACGAATCGCGGCGAGGCAAATGAATTTCAACAAAATGTAAGCCTCTTTTAAATTTATTCACATATATGCTCTAGAATAAATGCAGCATTTGCGCAAATTAACTAAAAAGTAAATACGGTATAAGTTAAAAAAAATAAATTTAAAATATATGTGTATAATCAATAAAAATTAAGGCATCATTAAGTGTTACTTGAGGCTTAGCTTATCATGATATCTTGTATTTGTTGAGATATTCTGAGCTTATCGCTTGATTAAAGACTTGCTTGCTTAGCACAGCCAAGAAAGTTTCAATACAATAAGGAGATTAATTAGAATATATATAAAAACTCCATACTTTATATATATATATATATACTATACTAAGTATATATAAAGGGTATCGGGCTCTTGACTGAATGCGATAGATGGATAAAAAGATAGATAGAGCGACAGATAGATAGATCTAAAAGATAGATTTATGCATCGCTTGGAAGATACATTCGCGATAGAAAAAAAAGAAGCAATAACAACTTCCACAACACTTTTTCTTTGCTTTTCACAGCAGAAGAGAAGCAAAAGTCTATCTTCAATTTATCGCCTGGGTAGTTACAAAAGCGATATGCAAGAAACTTATCTGCCTGTCTTTCGTTATACGATATGAGAAGTAAATCCTGCTTGGAATCTTCGCTTGCTGCCAAAAACAATATACCAACATTTGCCTACAGATATTATTTTTAATAAGACCCAATTTCATGCACTGCCGCACAGCCAAATGTCAGCTGTCATATCAGACAACTATATATATATATATAAATGCATACACATATTTTCCAATTAAACATTATCTGGATATTCTTGTCTGGCAATTAACGTGTCAGTTGCTAATGGGCCAGACATGTCTCTGGTTATTAAAGCACAAATTTTGTTGCCCATCCAGAAACAATTTATAGACATAAATTACGTATACGCCGCAGGGGCTCTGGAATATTGCTCGGTGCTGAAAATAGCACAAATTAAGGACATCTATACTTAGTGTCGAGTACTTTTATCTATGGACAACATTTTTACCACAAAAAATAAAAGAAAAGGTTCAGAAATAGAAATAAAATTTCCGAGTGTTTGTCATTTGTCTGTCGCAATGGCCAAATCGACAGCTGCTCGACGAAGAGAACCATGAGAACAGCTCTCAATGCAACCACTTGCCTGTGGTTGTGTCTGTGTGTGTGTGTGTGTGTGTGTGTGTGTGTGTGTGTGTGTGTGTGTGTTTGTGTGTTTGTGCTAAATGTATTTGCTCTGATTCTAAATGGCAAAGCGACACACAACTCACTTGCTCGACCGTACAAAGTTGTTGGTTACAATTTGGTTTTTAGCTGCCACGCCCCTCCGCAGCGTGCAACGCCCGCATGACCTGATTCTGCACTTTTACATTTTCGGTGGGAGAAGCTTGGCAGGGGCGGGGCCGGGGCGTGGGCAGGCTGGGGCTGGGGGACCACGCTGAAGGTCGTTGCTTGTAATGAGAAACCAGCTGCAAAAGCAAAAAAAAAATGTAGCAAAAAGCAAACCAGCAGCTGGCAGGGCCTAAAAGAGTCCTATGCCAGCACTTTGTACCACTTTGCACAACAGCAACACACACACATATATAACCACACCCAGTTGTACACACACACACACACCCTCTTGGCTGCCGCTGGCCAAAAGAAGATGCGGGGACCACATTCTTGTCGAGCACCACATAATGGAGAGCATTGCGAATGCAAATACAACAACTACTGTGTGTGTGTGTGTGTGTGTGTGTGCTTGTGTGTGTATGTTTGTATACCTGTGTATGTGTGTGTTTGCATGTCTGTTTGCTTGTGCTTGCATGTCGAGTGCTCTGACTATTTACAATGGAATTGCAGTTGCTTTTTGTTGGGCCAGCTCCACCCCTCGCCTTGCCACGCCTCGCCTCGCCTCCCTTCCCACTGCCCACCCCCATCTCCACGCCCACTCCCGTCGGTTTAATCTTTATCATCGATGACACAATGATTGCCAGCAGTCACAATTTCTTTTCATACCTCTCTCTCTCTCTCTCTGTTTTTATATGCACACTTTTCAAAATGGCTGCCAAGCCAGCTCAAGCGCCGCCCTCCCTCGCCCCCTCGCATTCCTCTGGAACCCATCCCGTGGGCATCTTCTTCTTGTTCGCATTTTTGCAACTTTATTTGCGAAGCACCCGCTGTTCATGGCTCGCTGGACCCGTAATTCAAGCGGAACGCGTCGCCAACAACCATAAAAGCCAAGTGCAGAGCGCAAAAACAAAACAGAAACCGACGGAGAAAAACAAAACGGTCGAGGAAAAAGGAAAAGTAAAAATGCTCCCAAATGGCGTCCGAGCAGGGACAAAATAACAAGAGCGCAAATGGCGATCCTGCAGTTTATGCAACACTCAGTACACAAAAGGGAAAGGGTATATGGGGATATTATAAGTGAAAAAGGAAGATATTCCCGATTGTTTACGATATGTAAACTGCTTTAGATAAGGTTCACAGTCTTACGGAGACAGTCCAAGTCTACAGTCCAAAGTCATAAGTTCTTCGTCTTAGTCCTAATTCTATGGCCCAGAGTCTAACGTCCATATTCCATGGTCCATAGTCCAAAGTCCATAGTCCATAGTCCATAGTCATTCCATATTCTGTCTGCAGTCTGCTATCCTTCAGCTCGCTGCTACAGGGTATCTGTTAGTCTCCCATTGAAACTCTGGATTTCTTCTTTCATTTTTGTATTTTGTTCTCTTTTCGTCCCGCCATGTCATAAAAACATGTCCAACACAGTCCGCAGTCCTCCCAAGCGCCTGCTCAACCCCCTCCGCACACACACACACACACAAGCCATCAAACCAACCTACCCCCCACCAATCCCAGCAATTGGTAACTGCGTCGCGTCTGGGCTTTCATTTATTTTGCCGTCTTTTTTCGACTCTTCTGCTTCGCTTTTGGCCGACATAATTTGCTAACTGAAATGGAAAACATTTTCGACAGGCGCTCCCGGGCGACGGCGTTGGCCAGGACGTGGCAGACACGCGCACCAATACACAGGCATAGCTGGCGGAAAATGGAGCTCACACACACACAGGGACACGGACACAAATACAACAGCAAACAGGCCGGGCACAGACAGGAAAAAGGATGTCGTTGCCGACGCTTTGCGTGTGTGTGTTTGTGTGTATGTGTGTGTGTCTGTATTTCTGTGTGTGTGTGTGTGTGTGTGTGTGTCTTTAGTCCTGTTGCTGGGTCAGCCCATTGTCCATTGTGCCGTTTCATTTCTTATCGATGTGGCTGTCAGCCCTGCCCAGTCGCAGTCGCAGTCACAGTTATGAACCTACGGCCTAGTCAACAACTCATCCTTTTGTCCCTTTGCTCGCCTTTTTGTTTGTGTCCTTTTCCTTTCCTTTTGTGCCATTAAAAGCAAATGATTTTTTGTTGTTGCTGTTCGTCCTTCACGACATGTCATAAAAGCGTGCGATACCAACAACAGCAACAACAACTTTAACAAAACAGAAAGTAAAACAAATGATCCCCGCCTGACCTAACGAAACTTTAATACGCTTTATTATAATACTTGAAGAAGTTTACGAAATTCATAACTTTTGTTTGAAAAAGTCTAGAAACTTTTAGATTTAATTTTACAATTAATTTCGCTAGCGACTCTGCTGCCTGTATAAAGTTTACGAATTCAAACCCAAGGAGAATTGCGCACAAGGGTAATAAATGCAAAGCAAGAGAGAAAGAGAGATTGAAAATGTGAATTGCGACAGCTCGAATCCAAGGGAGTAAGAGCTTGCCAGCAAACCGTTAACGTAACGAAGAACTAGAAAGTTGAAAGAAATACCAGCAAAACGTTTACGAATGCAACGCAAAGAAGGCGCAGAGAGTTAAAAGAAATTATGTGTAATCGTGCCAGCAAAACTTTAACGAATGCAACTCAGAAAACATTTAAGCGAAAAAGTGTAAAGAAAGCGATCCGACACAAGCCAGTTAAACGTTTGCGAATGGCATGTAAAAGGGAATTTAACTAGAGAGTGAATATCCAGTCATTGAAGAGCATGCCAGTAAAATATTTTCAAAGACAAAGACAAACAAGAGAGAGAGAGAGAGAGCGAGACTTTGGCTCTTTCGCGAGAAAGTAAATGCCAAAACGTTAACAAATGCTACGCAAAGAGGAATATGCAAAGAAAAGGTAAACCCTCTGTTACTACTCTTATCTTGTAGCTCAGATACCCCAAGCATATACACTATGTTATTATAATGGCAAAACAGCAATGGCTGCGTGTGTAAATGCTTTGGTTCGGGCTCGGTCTGAGTCTGGGTCTTGGTCTGGGTCTGGGTCGGCTTTGGGGTCGTAGCTGTCTGGACGCCGCATGGAACCTCTCTGGCGACTGTTGTTTTGCCTTCTGATGTGCTGACTAACGTACTTTAAATGAAGGCGCTGTCCAGCTGTCTGCGCTACATAACATGTAAACTGTTACAGCTAAGGACAGCAGGACGGCAGGACAGCAGGACGTCAGCACATAAGGACATGGGCATTTGAAAAGCGAGAAAAAAACCTTTGCCCTTTGCATAATTACGCTATATATTTTTGGACGAAAAACAAATGTACAGACAGGGAGCAAAAACAGATTACCAAATTAAAAGGACATTGCGTAAGGCGCACATCCTTACCAAATTATAGCGTCTGAACGTCAATTGCGAACCGAAAACAAAAATAATATGCGCCAAATGAAGCGTTTGCAAATATTTCGCGTGAAATTAACGCTCAGGCGCTAAGTATTCCGCAACCCGAATCCGACCATCAGCAAAAAATCAAAACAAGCGCCTATTCCAAGTAATCAAAACCTATTCGAGTCCGGCTGCTAATGAGGGCGCAAGGAAAAATACAGCTCACGTGAAAAAAGATAGCAATATAGTACGATTTTAAATGCGAGATAATTTTAGATGATTAAACTATTTACGATATAGCTTACTATCGAGCTGCTCTCTCTTCCATTGACTATTAATAGCTAGTTTGTCCAGAGTATTCATATGTAAATATTTCGAATAGATTTCATAATTATAAAAGTCAATTCCCAGTCTACAATAAGTCTAACTTCACAGTTATTTACTAAACTAAAATATAGATATTTTTCTATATTTATTTATGGCATTGCAAACTTCTATATGAATGTATATTTGCACGTATTTATGCACGTATGTTTAAATATCGCCCTTCTTTGAGATTCTCATAAATTCAAGTAAGGCTTTCACGCTTGAGTTATAAGTAGATGAGTTGTGTTGGCAATCAGATAAAATTTATCTATATGTGTTTTGAGTACCAAGCGCAGACCAAATTTAAATATTGCCCTTCTATGAGATTCTCATAATATTAAATATAAGCATTTGATCGACAAGTTGTGTTGGGTATCCAATAAACTTTATCTGTTCAGTTCTTTTCCAGTTCTTCCAGGATTGTCCCCCTCCTACTTATAGATGTCAATAAAATAACTTTGCGTGTCAATGAGAATTTTCGGGTAAGCATATAAATTGGCATAAATATTTATATAAATATAAATAAGAAGAAGATTGTCTCGCAGTAGTCTCACACGACACTGGTTCCAATAAAAAGCCATAATTCTAATAAATTTGCAGCTCTTCATGGCCGCCAGGCCTGTTGGATGCGCCGCTGGGCTGAAACCGCGATAGGTGCAACTGCAACTGCAACTGCAACTGCGAATGCAACTGCCACAGCGGCAGCGGCTGAGCTGTCTGAGCAAAAGTGGCAGCAAGGTCTGCTGTGCAGCGACCCAAAGGAAGTCGAGGTCTCAACGTCTTGTGTCTTGTGGCACAAGGTTTTGCAGTGGCCGCCGCCGCGTCACCGTCTGCTGCTGTGCAGTGGGGTAGGGTGAGGTGGGTTGGGGGTAGACGCTGCCAGGTGATGAATGGTAATGAAAATGTTGCTGTGGCAGTTGTTGCAATGCCGCTCTGTCTGCCGCGACGTCAGCTCAGCCAACTGCCTCAATAAAAACTAATGCAGTGGCAGTTGCAGTTGCAGTTGTTGTTGTTGTTGTTGCAGTTGTTGTTGTTGCAGTTGTTGCTGTTGTTTTTGTCGGCCCGTACGATAATCATCTGCTGCTGCGGTTGTGGCCATGGCTATTGCTGTTGGCTTGGCCCACTTGTTGCCAACGTCAAGTAGCAGAAAAACATAAAATTTTATGCATTCGTATTTCTTTCGAAGCGCAGCAAACACTATGCGCCGCACCCCGCAACCGTGCCCCACTCCCCCTTCCCATCCGTTCCCGCAGCCAAGTGCCTGCCTCTTGGCCAAACAATTGTCGGTTTTCTCTAACGTTTTTCGATACCCCTTGAAAATAGCCAAGAAAAGGGTACCCAGGTTTTGTGCAAGTGTTTGTAACAGGCAAATTATTATTATTTCGATAGTTTTCACATTTATATAGAATCGATAAATAAATCGATTATGCAGCATATCAAAGACTTTTAAGGTATATCTGAGAGATTGAAAGAAATCAGGGTATGTATATTTGAGAGATTGAGAGAAGAACTTAATAAGCTAGAAATGCTTGCAATTTGATTATTATTATTATTTCGATAGTTGCCCATTTAAATCGATAAATAAATCGATTATGCAGCATATCAAAGACATTTTATGTATATCTGAGAGATGAGAAATCAAAGTCTTTCTCTTTGATACTCTTTATCTCAAGAGTACGAATTCTTGTTAGCTCAACGTCGTTTGCAGGGTATTTGCCAGTCAGACATTCTCAGCCTGAACCCACTTCTTTTTTGTTGCCTTTTTGCTGCTGCCTCGTTTTGATTAATCTGACATTGTAATGCAAAAATCCATTTGGCAGCTCAACAGCAGCGGCAACAAAACAAGTTATTACCAACTTGCGCGGGGCAGCTGCTTGTTTTTTTTTTCGCTATGTTTTTTTTTAGTTTTTGGCGTTTTACAAGCAGGCTCGTGTTCAACCCAGTTTAAAGAGAGCCAAACTTGACCTAGCCGAGATGGAATTTAGACATTGCAGCCAAAATCCCAGCTGCGCCTGGCCGGGCAAAAAGAGTTATGGCCGTGCCGAGAGACGCCTCCACAAACAGTTTCCACTTAGGGCGCTGCCGTTGACGCCCCCGCGTTCCAATGGCACGAGCTGTCGGGGCCAGCAGACGAGGCAATAAAATTGCGGAAATGATTTTAACAAATTGATAGGCATCACACCAACTCGGGCCAACTCGGGCCAACTCGAGCCAACGCGGGCCAACTTGGCCAGCTGGCCAAGTGGGCTTCTAAGTAATTGCTGGGCGCGTCTGGAGAACGTGCTCGGGAAACGCAGCACAGGAATCTCCAACGAAACGCTTTCAAAGTGCGTGACCTGATCAAGGACAAAGGCGCCAACAAACTATAAAAAAAAAATTAACAAAATAGAGCTGACAATTATTGATGATTATGGCCAAGAAACTGCTGTGATGACATTTAAAACACAAAAAATAATTCGAATATCTGGGCGAATGTCTTTATGGATGCGAGAAATTCCGAATAAAAGGAATTCGTCTGGGGGACATGGGCGTAAATTGGGCGCAAATAAATAAAAAGGAAACAATGCCAACTAAACTAACTAATGTATTAGGTTAATCCCAAGAAACCACAAACAAAAACAGAAAAGAAAAGACGCAAATTTGAATGTTTCAGAACTAGTTCTTCATATCTTACTTGAACTCATATAGGGTAGGTGAACTAGTTCCTCAAACACCAACAAAGGCGAGCAAATAACATGTTGAAAAGGTATAAAAATCAATGAAATGGTAAATAAAATAAAAAGATTGAACGTATGAATGTTGAAGAACAAGTTCACAAAAATATGGCAAAGTATGAATATTGAGTGCGAAAGAACTAGTTCCCTAGAATATGTCAATGGAAAAAAGTTGATTTACTCTGGCTAGATTTTTTTTTAAATACCACGCAATACGTCGATAATTGGATTTTAAAAAATAACGAAATTATACCGAAATGTCATTTAAATGTCACACACGAACTAGTTCCATGAAATGCTACTTCAAAAAAAGGGTTGCAGTTCGATTTTGATAGCGCCATTTGTAAGGGAAACATCAAATTTGATTTGGGGTTAAGTGACAGAAATCATTCACCCAATCAACCCACTTCCCCCTCCCCCCTCCCCCTCAGCGACAAAATACATAGTTGTTGTAAGAAAAATTAAGCAACCCCTCCGAAAAAAAAGGACTCTTATCTAAATTATGTACTTAAACTCGTGAAATTTGTGTGTGCTTTAAGCGAAGCTTTAATGTGTAAGACGTAAAAGAAGAAGCAGGAAAATACATAAGAAGGCGACAAACGGGGCGTGCTTGTGGAACGTAAAGCATGTCTGCCAACGCCCACAGTGCCACGCCCAAAAGCAACGGCTACTGCGACAACAACAACAACAACGAAAACGACAACGACAACGACTACGACATAAACTTGGAATGTTGAATGTGCCTCAAACTTTTGCTGACATGACTGTCACTAATGCCAAACACGCGCCAAAGTTTCAGACACAGAAGCATACACACACACACACACACATGCACGCACAGCAGCGACCGACATTTGGCACAGAAAAGCACACAACAAAGTTTTAGATGAACACACATACACACAAATACATAGAAGCATGCACATAAAACTGTGTCGCAGCGCAGACAAAAGAGTAGAAGGCAGCAAAGAGCGAGAGTTAGAGAGAGAGAGAGAGCACGCGTGCAAGCTTGGGCAAGGCGCCGGGCGCGTCTAGTACAGCAGGCAAAGGCAGACGGCGTCAGACACATACAAACATACGCACACGCACACCGAGCAGCAGGCGCCGTCTATGTACAAGCGCAAAAGCGTGCGACCGACAGACCGACCGACCGACAAACCGACATACGAAGCGCAGCCGAGCGCTCGGCTTACGAGTCGTCCGAAAAAAAAAAAAAGTGGGAAGAAAAAAATCAACAAGCAATTTCCCTTTGGCTGCGTCTCGGCAGACGCTGCCCAGCCACCCAATTAAGCCATGAGTTGACCCAGCCAGCCAGCCACCCAACACCCGCTGCCGACCCCTGCCGCCTGCCTGTCTGTGTAGCGAACGAAGCAAACTCCAAAGCAAGCGACACAGTTGCCCACCACAACCTACAGCAACAAAATACGTCTGAGGGCGCGACGCTTTCGGCAATTGCTATCTATCTCTTTTGCGCCAACAGTGGGAAGCTAAAGCTCGCCCCTTACACAACACAGTCAGTCGCCTGGGCAGACAAAATAAAAGGAAAAACCGTTGAAAGTTCTGCATGGCTTGCCTCTCCTTCGCTCTTAGTGTGTGTGTGTGTGTGTGTGTGAGTGTGTGTGTGAGTGTGAGTGTCGAGTATGTGTCTGTGTGTGTGAGTTTTGTGTAAAAGTTTTTGCCTGCTTTTGTGCTGCTGCTGCAGCTACTAAGTTTTTGCTGCTTCCTATGCCCGTTGTTGTTGGTATTTTTGTTCTTACGACATTCTCGTTGTCATATTTTGTTTATCAGCATCCGCGCTGTGTCTGTATGTACTATATGTGTGTATTTTTGTCTCAAGGGTGTTTTACTTTTGTAGACGCTGCTTCAGCTGTTTTTTTTTCTGCCTTTTTTTTTCTGCCTTTTGCCTACATTTCTTTCGTTTTTGTGTAATTTCTTTGCTCCAGTGCCGCCAGCCCTGAAAGTTGGCTGCAGCTTCTTCTTCCTCTTTCTATTCCTCCTGCGCGTCTCGATATTAAATTTATTGATAGCAAAGCGGCGGCAGCAGAAAGGGGCTGCGCATATTTGACTGCTGACCCGCCGGCGGCCTTTTGCTTGCCTCTTCTCTTCTCTTCCTCCTCCGCCGCTGTCTCAAGTTTCGCTCAGCTGAAATGGTGTCAATTTTTTTTATCTGCTTCTTTTTTTTTTTTTGCTAGCTTTTCAGTTTCAATGCAATAAATTGAAAGACTCGAGCGCTCAAGTTTTTTAAGCCCACGTGGGTTTTAAACATGTTGTTGTTGTTGTTGTTGTTGTTGCTGCCATAGTTGTAACTGTAGCAATTACAATTGTTGTTTTTGTTGCTGTCTGTGTGCTTTTAAGTCTCCAACAGACACGACACGTGTTGCTGTCAATTCATTTTTTTTTTTTCGGCTGCTTAATGATTTACGGTTACCCACACACACGCGAGCGCAAATAAAGCGTGTAAACAGGTGCCAAAACAGAATACAACAACAACACGCAAACCAAAACTAGTTTGAACAAGAAAGAAGAGAGCGGGGGAGAGAGAGAGAGAGAGAGAGAAAAAAGTTGAATTCGATTGTAAGCTGAAGCATCGAAAATTTTCAATTACGCATAAGTTGCTCTAATTGTTTGTAATATGTCAGAAAAAGAGATTGATTGACGTTTCGGCTTGTTATGCTACTTTTTTAATTTCGTTATTGTCGTTGTTGTTTTTGTTGCTGTGTAATGCAGAGCTTTATTTTCAGTGTAATGCAGAGTTTTATCTGCAGTTGAGCTTATTTAGATTGCGTAACTAAAAGCCTGCACAAAATAATCCTGTTAAAGCTGAACTAACCTCAAATGTTATTTTATTTTCATTATGTTTTTTCAAGAAGCTCTTAAGAAATAATCTAAAACCGTATTAAATCAACTTTTGTGATCAGAAGTCAAAATTCTAACCAAATGTAAGCCTCTTAAAAAAGGCAGAAAAGTTTATTAGTTTTTGTTGAAGTATATTCTTCTGTTGGTATTTCAGGGACTTGGGTGAATAGCAGAGTTTGAAGTTAATAAGACAACCAATTTAAGTGGCAATGTCTAAAGAAAAAGAAGCATTCTGAGTAATTAAAACATATTCAAAAGCTTTAAAGTTCTTATTTGAAGAATAGCCCATTACAGGGCAGCTTATAGTCGATCATAAGAGCTTAACTCACGCTGATACAAAATAGTTATCGCTGTTGTTGTTGTTGTTGTTAATGGCCATAAAGAAACGGCAATTGATATACAGATCGACAGTTGAGCAGCAGCCAATCGGAACTCACCTGCAATAAAAGAGAGCGAGAGAGAGAGAGAGAGAGTTAGATGTGAGACAAAAATCAAAATATGTAGCGTAACAATATTAAAGCGCAGATACAAGAGTTTTCAGTGCGTATTGCGCACATAAAAATAGCTTTTTTTCGACTTATTATTATTTGGTTTTTTTTTTCGTTTTATTTGGTTTTTCAGTTTGCAATTTTAATTGCTGGCATTGCCTGCAATTAATTTGTCAATAAAATTCATTTGGCTTTTAGTGAAAGAGCAGCCAAAACACAGGCGCACATAAAAATTGCATTAGAGTGAACCAAATTGCAGGCAACGGGCAGCGGGCAGGGGAAGGGGGGTTTTTGGTTGTGGGGTGGGCAAACTGTGGAAAGGGACTTGCATTGCTTTGCACTTTGCTGGGCCCGCGGCCCGCTTGACTTCTGTGCCAAGATTTATGTTGTGCCGCATGCCAGCTACGCCAGCCAAAATACCGCTACGCCCACCGCCCACCGCCCACCGCCCACTGCCTGGTAAAACGCCCTCTCCACCCCTCCCCCACACGCCCCTTTGGGTAATGCAGCCCACTAAACAGCGAGCAGATTGTTTGACTCGTGGCCGGGCAAATTTATTTTTCATTTTCATTTTTTTTGCTGCAATTTCTTTTTGACGTTGGGCGTTGATTTTTGGCTTTTGCTCTTGCTCCTCTTCTTTTCTTTTTCTCATCACATTTTCTTGCTCAGCCCAAGACATGCTCTCTCTCTCTCTGTCTCGCTCGCACAACAGTGCAATGCGAATATAAAAATAGTAGATTAGCATAAATCTGCTCGGCGGAGCATGAGAACAATTGTGGAGTGTGAAGCATAACATGCTGAGCGATGGCAGCGTCATCTAGCGGTCAGATTGGTAACTTTTGTAAGACAGTTTATTATTAGTTGCAACTTCCGTATTTATTATTGGATTCCTTTGACATTTATATTTTTTAGTTTCTATAATCTGAATATATACACAATAAGTTTATAAGCCTAATTATTTACCTAAGTGTTTTATTTACCATAAGTTTATCTATTGATATATATACGTTTTTTCATTATCTAGGCAAGCTATGTGTTGTCTGTCCCACTCTCGCAAACGCGTCGGATTTGTGCAGCTGCCACGCCCAGAAAATAGGTAGGCGCTTTATTTTTATCACATTTTGACATATTCATACATTTTATATTTTATATGTACAAAGAAAATGACAGAAAAAGAGAAATTCATTTCTCAGGAAAAAAATGTAACATAGCCACACCCACTTTTGCGCCCTCTTTAGCTTGAACTATGATAAAAATAAATACGTATATGGCCGGGCAGGTGTAGTGTAGGGTATTGCGCAGGTGTTAGCTGCCCACGGCAAGAATCTCGCTTGTTTTTTAATGCATAAATGAGTTTTAAACAAATATGCGTACACAATAAAAACAAAGCAAATATTTTGACAGTTGTGTCTGCCAACTATATTTACCCATATAAACCCGATCAAAGGCTTTAATAATGCCAAAAAACGAAAAACTTGAATTGAAAACAAAAAAAATTGTTTTCATTTTGATGAAAAGAAAGTTTTTTCTAAAGGAATTCAAGCCAAGGGTTTTAATTTAAACGTAAAAGCAAAATTTTAAAAAAATTTTATTCAAAAGCAACAAAATTAAAGATATTTCTTTTACTTTAAGTTAAAAAAAAAATGATTTTACAATGATTTAATTTAAATTAAAAAAATTAAAATAAAAGAAATTGTTTTCATTTAAAATGAAGCAAATTAACATCAAGGAAATTCCCTATGAATTAAATGAAAAAACAAAATATAAGAGATTTTTTTAATTAAAATGAAAATTTATAGAAAATGTTTTTAAATTAAATGATAAACTTGAATAAAAATAATTTTTTAAATTTATATAAATAAAATAAAGGAATTAATTTGTAAATTATATGAAAATCAAAAAAATATGAAAACAACATTTTTGACATTTAAATGTTTTCCATTTAAAATATTTGATTAAATGCATTCAATTAAAACAAAATATAAAAGAAATACTTTTAAATTGAAATGAAGAATGAACATTTTTCAAGCCTTCAAGTCCAGGCTCCTTCCTACGAACTAGGCATGCCCTAACCCCTAGATTAGGGTATCTTGGCTAGGCGGATAGTTTGGGGGGAACACTTGCAATAATATGCAAATGACGTTGCCTGCTTTTGATGGGCAAAACACAATAAATTAACGCAATAAATTCAATGGAATAAAAAATAGCACACAACAACAAAAAAAAAACAACGATGCGTTGGGGCAGCATTAGATGGGCAGGGAGAGGGTGGGGGGAAGGGGGAAGGGGGGTGGTTGGAGCTAGGGGTAGCTGCTGTTGAGCAGAAATTGGCGTCAGTTTTGTTTGTGTCGCCAGACGATGGTCGAGACAATAACAACATGCTTCTTGTTGTTGCAGTTGTTGTTGTTGTTGTTGTTGTTGTTGTTGTTGATTGTCCTTTGCGTGCGACAGCGACAGCGTCAAAATGGCGTCGCCAATATGTCGCCCCGGCATGGGAATATGGCGACAGCGTCTATGCCAAACTATGGACAAAACTATTTGCCGCACGTTGTTGCCGCACGTTGTTGCCGCTGCTGTTGTTGTTGTTGTTGTTGCTGCTGCTGCTCGTCGACTGGGCGCGTTAATTGCCCCCTTTGAGTCTGACTGACAGCAACGATAAACGAGCAAACAGTTGGGGCATGGGGCATGGGGCATGCGACATGCGTTTTTCTGCGCCTCTGGCTGGCTCCCCCAAAGCCTTTTGTATGCCGTGCGTACGCTAATGCGTCTCTAATGTTGCCTCAATTTGCCTCTGTGTGTGTGTGCAACATGATGTTGCCGTCGTTGCTGCTGTTGTTGTTGTTGCCTCTCTTTTTTGCCATTTTTAATTTAGCAAATGTTGTAAATTTACGCTAATTTATTGCGTGTCGCCTGTGCCGCCAGTCGTGGCATCCACACACACACACACACACACGCACACACACACACACACACATGCTGGCCGTGTGCATTAGTCACTTGCTTGGTGGCCAGCTAATTGCCACGCCGAACATCGTAAAAAAAATGGAAAATAAGGATAGTTATTTTCGGCTTGCCGAAGATGAAATACTCTTGCAGACAAACCAACTAGACAAAGATACTTCTAACAACAAGTTTGTTAGGTGCAATTCCATAAAGGAATACGATATGAATAAGTTGAGATATAAAGATATAAAGATATCTTGAGAAACAAAGAAAAATCGACTTTTATCAGCTTAAGCTTGTTTGGCATATGATCCATGATCCATATGAGCTATATGATCTATCTCATCTAGTCTAGCCCAGAGAGTATATAGTCGCACTTTGATATATATACTCTCTGAAATATAAGAATGAATCTATGCCAAGTTTCAAGCAGTTAACTTTAACGGAAGCTGAGTTCCAGCAGGAACATGGAAGAACAGAGAGGCTATAAAGCCTTAAGGTGCGCAACTTCTAGGCCAGAGAGGACAGAGAGTTTATATAGCCTAGGACTGAGAGTTTTTATAGTTGCAAGCATTTATCTTTAATTAAAACTGAGTTCCAGTAGAAACAGACATGAAGACCCTGGGAAGAGATCTTATATAGCCTAAACCGTGTCCACTTCTAGACGTTGCACAACTCGTGGCACAATCTTAAGACCCGCAGTTAGGGCATAAATAAAGCCACACAAGCACGGCAGACAGGCGGGCAGCCAGGCAGCTTTTGGGCGGGCAGCCAGGACATCTTAATTTTCCATTAAAAGCAGGAGAAAACGAAATAAATATCGCTTTTGATTTACAATCGAGGCAAAAGCAGACGCAGAAGTGTGAACATAATTTAACAATGTTCAACCAGATAAATTATCGTGTGCTAAGCTCACGAACTCAAAAGAAAACTTTGGCTCCGATTACACTAGACCACAGGAACGAGGCAAGTGCAAACAAAGTGCTTAAAGCAGCAGAAGAGGCAGAGCGGGCGGGTTGCAGGAGGGGGCGAGTGGCGGGAGGGGCTCGCGTTTTGAGGCACAATAAATCAGAAGCTGCAACAGCAACAATCCTGCGGCAGGTGCAAGCTGTTTGTCTTGCTCGCTCGCTCGCACTCACCTCTCCCCTCCTCCTGCCTGGCATGCTAATTATGACCGTTATGCAGTGACAAAACAGCCAGCAACTAGAAGAAGCAGAAGAAGAAAACTCTTGCCACAGGCCACAACAGCGCGAGTTTAAGTGGCAGATGCAGATAGATAGACAGGGTTGCCAGGTACACACACACACACACACACCCGTACACTCGCACACATTGAGGCCACATCAAAGCAACTCTGACCAGAAAATGGCTTCTAATTACGAACGCTTGCACAGTTCGGCGTGGTTGTCGCCCGTGGACCAAGTTGGTCGCTTGTTGTGCATAATTTATTGTAATTAGCTCGCGTTGGCCACAGAAGATATTGGCCACAACCCGCCGGCATCCGTCGAATCGACAAATGGGGAGACGGAAAGCCGAGGCTCGACAAATATATATTACTTTCTTCGATAAGTGACACGTAATCGATAGCCAATGTTTCTATGTATGTGGATCGTTATCGTTGCGGACGTATCGATAAATGCTAATTATGTCACAGCGAAAGATTAAGATAAATCGACAAGTGAAACGTTATCGATAAAAAATTAATCGTATCGATAGTATAGATACTTGTTGCAAATGCTTAAAGTTAATAGATGCCTTACGTTTATCGACAAGTAAAACGTTATCGTTGTGTGCGTATCGATAAATTATAATCAGGTGCTTGATATCACAGCGAAAAGTGCAAGTTATCGGTAGGAAATGTCTTGCTAAATTAAAAAAGAAAAATGATATATGATGAATTAATAAGATGTATGTGAGTAAATTTTAATAGGAAAGTGAAGCATAATAATATAATCGTAACAATGATATCGCAGCGAAAGCTAATAATCGATAAATGGCAAACAGTTATCGAAAAGTGTTCGTTATCGTTCCAAATCCGGAACTAACGATTAACAGGCTGAGTTGTGCAATTGAGAGCACTTCTTATAGGGAAACTAGCCAAAGAAAGTGCCAGAAAGCTGTGCAAAAGCAAAAGATATAAAACTAAACATTATTTTTGATAATAATCAAGAATTTTCAACGCGCTTTCCTCTCGCCCATTTAATGCCCATTGTGCTGCTTGACGCCGCGTTGTCGACAATTATAAATTTGCATTTTCTTGGCTTTTCCTGCGCGAGTTTTCCCTCTCGCCCAGTTTATTTTATTTATGCTTTGATTTTCTTTTTCTCTTTTCTCTTTGCTTTTTTGTGGCTGCCCCTTTTAAGCATGATTGTAATTTATGATTGCGTCCCCTTTAAATGTCTTCCTTGCCGCAAAATGAGGCGGCGTGATTAATTTAAATTAATGCGTCGAGTCGCGTCGCGTCGCGTCTCGTCGCCTGCCCTCGGCGCAGTGTCAACTGCCAAAACAAATAAACCAGTGGAAAACCCTTTCAATCTCACACAGAAAGAAAAAAAGAAAAGTCGCAAAATATTTTTCATCAAGTGGCAAAACTGTGAAAAAGCCCAGCAAAGCGAAAAACTAACAAACAAAGCGTCAAATGGAAAATGCACACAACAACAACAACAACAACAATTTTGTGAGAAAAACAACAACAACAAACAAAAATTTTGCAAATGTAGCGCAGAAAATTGTTTCAATTAATGCGCGCCGCGAATGCAATTGAAAAGCTCGCAAGGAAAAATTCTTAACGCCACTCAAAACAAACATCAAATGTGGCAAATGCCAGAGAACTCGCAGCTAGAGATGAGCGCGTGTTCGATAGGCCACATTAATCGGCACGATTAAAAATGGATTAAGATACAATTTGGAATATTACCAGGCATCAGTTTTCCCTACGTACCAAAATTATTTTATTGGCATTTAGTTCGTACTGAAGAAATTGTTTTGAAATCACAAAAAATTGCTATCGATTATCGATAAATCGCTTGCTATTGCATAAAAGAAACGCAAGCCCACTTCAGCCTACAACTATATCGATGACATAAAATATATCGATATATATAGACTTAATATTTACCTTCCAATGCCAGCATACAGCTTTTTGTGATATCGATATTAGCAATAATCGATATATCTCCTTCAAAAGTCTTTAACTTATTGACTTATTGACACATGACTTATTTCCAGCTTTTACCAGCTTCCAATAGCTGTCAAAAATATCGATAACAATTCGTATCGATATGTTCCAATTTTATTTAGTTTGTTAAGCTTTTGAGTTGTATTTGTGCACATCTATCTTTGAGCTATATATTCGTGTCACGACACGCTGCCATCTGTAAACACCTACAAGTCCCCCCCCTCCCCCCCGTTCCTAAGATTCCCTCGACCCCCTCCACCCCGTCCACCCTCTAACCCGCTGATGCTTTTGTTTGTTCAGCATCTGCAGTGAAATATTAATTAGCGCCCAAGTCAAATAAAAACGCCCTTAAAAAAAGCGAGCCAAATGCTGGGCGTTGCATAAAAAATATGCAAGCGATGGGAGTGAAGAGGTGGGGAGGGGGGTGGGACTTAGCTGAGCTACAGAAAATGCAATCAAACTGAGTTGCAAGTAGTTGCCCAAAAGTCGACATGTTAATCCGAACAGCAGCAGCGGCTGCAGCAACAGAAGCTTCAACAAGGACATCGGCCCGCAGCAATTAAGGACATCGGCAGAAGGGAATGCACAGGCATGCTGTCGGCCCACTAGATAAATGCAGCCCCTGACAGCATGGCTGGGGAAAATCTGTGAAATCTGTGCCATACTTTTCCAGCGGCAACAACTTGGCCAGCGGAGACCATGTCCTGGCGTTGACTTGCCCCAAACTGGGTCAAAATTATAAACACGTTATCATGCAAATGGCACAGGGACATGCAAGCAAAACTGGGCCAGCGACAGAGAGGGAGAGCGAGAGAAAGAGAAAGAGAGAGAGCGAGAGGGAGTTGGAGGGAGAGCGCAATAGCTGATGATGACTAGAGACAGGCAGACAGCGGCTGGCATAGAAATTATCCTGCCGGCCGGGCGAGGCGAGGCCAACAACTGCGCCCAACTCTGTGGCACTGAGTTATGTGTTTTGTTTGCCTTTGCTGTTGTTACTGTTGTTGTTGTTGTTGCTGTTGTGCATGTTAGCCTGGCCACAGGACATGCCAAACTGTGGCATGTTCGCAACGTCCTGCTCCCACACCGTCTGCCTCCCATGGACAAGCGCCATTTGTGTCTGAGTAGCCAGCCAAATGTTGTTTGTTCTCGGAGTCAGTCAGTTTCCATTTGATGATCAGCTCTTCTTCCTTCAATGCTTCAATCTCTTTAAGCAATATTTCAACTAGTTTGAGCACAGTTGTGTTACTTTTCTTATTATTGCCTACGATACAACAGGATTAAATCAGAAAGATAGTCTTATAACTTTTATATATTAATAATTATTATTCAAATATATTTTTATCATTTCAGACTGGAGAATTGAAGATATAATCACTCGATTTTATAAACTTCTTCGAGACGAAACCGGCCTATATATCCAGAATCGGACATCATTTAGCCGAGATATAGCCATATAAAGTTTGAAAATATATAAATTAAGAAATAAAATAAAATAAACCATATTTTATAATCATACATAAAGTACATTATGCATATAACAATAATAGTGAAAAGAAAACAAGAGAAATAAATAAAAACAATGGATAAATAAGCTCCTGTTGTTGTTATTTCAAAAGGAATTTTAGCTGGCAATGAAATGAACAGTCTAACTGGAACTGAATTCAGCTGAAATACCAGGCGAACAGAAATGCCAAGTAGGTGGACAGACAAACTCGAAATTAACAAATTCATTGCATAAGCGCAGGGGCGTCCTTTGCCGGCCGCTGGCTGCCCAAATTTAGGTACAAATTCGGCAAAAGTACCAGGCGAACAGAAATGCCCAGCAAGTAGATGAATATTGTGGGGATTAACAATTTCGTAGCATACGCGCAAGGGGCGTCCCTTGCCGGCCGCTGGTTGCACAAATTTGGTTACAAATTCAGCAAAAGTACCAGGCGAACAGAAATGCCCAGCAAGCAGAAAAGTCTGTTAAATAAAAAGTGTATTGCATACGCGCACGGGGCTCATAACAGTGGACTGTTAAGCAACAGCTGTATCCACTGTAAAGGGACTGTAGTAAACAGGGCTGATAGGGAGCATGTTAAGGGGCTGCTGAAAGAAAAGCATGCATGTTTTTGGACCATTTCAATGCGAATTTCGCAGAAATCTGGACCTTTAGGTTCACCAGGACTTTATCAATGGCATGGCATAGCCAAGGATATAGCGGTCAACTAGAAACCATCGTGGGCGTGGCTGCTGCTGCTAGGGGTGGATGAAAAAAAGCATACATATTTCACGACGCATTTTGCGTGAATTTTTTATCAGTTATTTTGGTTCACCAGGACTATATCTATGGTATGATCTAACCAAGGATACATGGGTCAACTGGGTACCGTAAGTTGGAATTTTGAAGCATCAGTTGTGAACGGCTGAAATAGAGAAAACATGTTTTCGGGTTTGGGGCGGGATGGGGTACAAAGGTGGGGGAGGCTGGGATGCAATCGGTCAGTCAGTCAGCTTATCAGTCAGTCAATCAGTCAGATAATGAATCAGATCATCCAGCCAAATAATCAGTCACTCACTTACCAATCAGTCAATGAAGTAGTCAGTCTGCCAATCAATCAGTCAATCAGTCTGCCCATCAGTCAGCCAAGCCCAACTCTTTTGTTTATAGAGATAAGCACGGCTCTGACTAATATTGTCTGTCTCCATGGAGTTCTCGATTGTTTGGAAATGTTGGATATTTCTGAAGAACGCCACGGTAGGCTTATTTTAGCCGCAGGCAATTAGACAACAGCTGCCGGGCAAGTGGGCGTGGTTGGGCCAATGCGCATCGCTGACCAACAGCAGCAACAGCAACAACAACAACAAGCAAGCAGCCAGGCAGGCAGACAGACAGACAAACTAATAACAACAATTTGATTGATGTAAATGGCCGCACAATTCGCACAATAAAACAAGCTGTAATTGCAGTATCTGGCAGATACATTTCTATCTCTATTTGTATCTGGGCACCACGAGAAATAACACAAGCAGCATATTCGTTGCGTGTCCAATGCCAAGTGCAAGTGCAAGTCCAAGTGGTTCATACTTGTGCTTCACTGTAATTAAAGAAAATTTACAAATTGCGTGCACAAACGTAGCCTAACCCCCCACCCCCCCCATCCCCCTGCTCGTCCACGCCCCTCGACCCACTCGTCGACCAATTGGTTTTGGGATTAACAATTTTTCCGTTGAACCAATTAAAAATGCAAACTTTAATTAAATGATTAAAATCAGACTGAAAAGTTAACTCGAGACTTGAAGACGCCGCGCCGTCAGACAGTCAGTCAGTCAATCAGTCAGTCAGTCAATCAGTCAGTCAATCAGTCGGTCAATCAGTCGGTCGATCGTTTAGGCGCAGACTGTGCGGGCTTCTTGGAAAATTCTCACACAATTTTCGCGCGCTTTTCAGTCATTTTGCCCCGGAAATGGTAGGCTCCACGCACACAAATTGGCCACAGTCCACAGTCCACAGTTTGCGGCAGTTGCAGTTGCAGTTGCGTTGCTTGCCACAACTTGTGGCATTTGTCTATTGATGCGCATTCGTCACAGCGCTGGCCAACATACTCATCATCAGCCTGCAGGGAGGGGAAAATGCTGGAAAAACTAATCAGTTGGCCGCAAAGCGAATTCTCTTAACTGCTCCAGACTGTGCACATATATGGAAATGGCCAAGTTGGATCGAGCGGGCGGGGCGGGGCGGGGCGGGATGAAGGAAGGGAGGCTAGGCATTTAAATTCAAATATTTGCAGAGTGGCATATTGTGACATGTGCACAGTGCAATGCAGGCGGGACTCTTCAGTTTCAGCCTGGGCTTCAGCTCGGCTTCAGCTTTGGGCCACGTTTTTATATAGTTGGCCAGTTGCTTAATTGCCAGCTCACGTTTTGGCTTTGGCTTTGGCTGTGGCTTGATTTGCTGTGCTGTGCTGTGCCCGTCGACAAATGACATTTGCGCTCGGCATTGTGCAGACAAATCGATCTGGCAATGCGACAACAACAACAACAACAACAAGAGCTGCAACTGCAACAACAATTGCAACAACTGCAGCAATGGCATTGAGTCAGATAATCAACCACGTCGGCCAACTCCAAATGTAATGCCAATGCAAATGCCAATGCGGCACACACACACACACACACACACGAGAGTTATGTGCAACCAAAAGTATGCTGTGGCATCTTAGGGCTGGGCACGTGAGCTCTTTAAACGTCGTGAGTGTCGTGACAAAATGCGCCTAGATAAGCTATAAATAAATTATCGTTAGTAAATTTTATTAGTAATAATGAAAACCCTCTACTTATTAAAATACTCTAGGGTATTGTAGCCCTTGCCAAAGACACACTAAAGAAAGCAGTTACCAGCGTAAAGCAGGTTCGAATCCACAAGGCAACACGGCATGCACAGAAAGGCATGCACGTGCTCCTCTCTAGAGAGAGAGAGACGTTCGGCTCATGGCATCTTTTGGCCGTGTTCATGCGAGGTTCAAGCCCGCAGCACGTGTTGTTGGCCTTGGCTGCGATGTGGCAACTCCTCCAACAACAACGACAACTGTCGACTGTCGACTGTCGGCTGTCGACTATCGACGCCTGCCGCATTGTGGGTGGGCTCGAGTCGGCTTTGCCGAAACGTGTTTAGTTTTTAATTGCAAATCAGCTAATGGCAAGTGGCAAAGACTCAGGCAGAGGTAGCCAGAGAGGGAGGGCGAGACGAGACGAGGCAAGTGTTTGTGGCATAACTGCATAAAAAGCCGCAACACGTTGCGGCTGTGCAACATTGAAAACAAAGTTCAAACAAAGCGGGCAGAAGCAGCTCGCAGACTGACTGATTGACTGACTGACTGATTGACTGATTGACTGAATGACTGATTGACTGAGTGACTGACAGACGAGGCATGGCACATCAATTCCACATGCGCTGAGGCCACGTTGTCCATGTTGCATGCTGCTCTGCGCTTGCCACAATTTTTATGACCGCCGTTTGCATTTGTACATTGTTGCCGCTGTTGTTGTTGTTGCAGTTGCAGTTGTTGTTGTTGTTGTTGTTGTTGCTGTTGCAGTTGCCGCTTTAAATGTAGCGTGCAAAACTTCAGTTTTAATTGCCAACGCATGCATTGGACCGCCACCTGGTTGAGGAGCTGCCGCTGCCGCTGCTGCTGCTGCTGCCTCTTGTTGTTGTTTTTTACATAAAATTTGTCAAGCACACACACGCACACACACACACATGCACACACACACACACACACACTTGCGCTGTGTTGTCAACGCAGCCCAAAGCGAAATTCGTTTTATTTCCAACGCAATTTTGCGCTCTTTAAATTCAACTTCTTCACGCACTCAATATTAAAATATATATATTTATTTTTTTCTCTTGTTTTACACTTTGCAAAAAATGTTGCGCTCATAAATTTACATCAAACGTTGACATCAGCGGGCCCTCGCGGCGTATGCGTAATGAACATTACAAAGGAATAATAATAAAAATACTTGAATATGAATATTGTGATGAATATGTTGGAGCTTATGAATAAGTTTTGCAATTCGAATATCTACGGACTTTAATTGCCCAGAATTATCCCAGACTTGACCTATTTAATTGTAACTAAAAACTTGAAGAAGCTCAAAACAAATTAAATAAGATCTTATTCTCATTCTTATTCTTATTCTAAAGAGAATAAAGTTTTAAGCTAAGCTCACATTTGCCTTATTGAATTACATCAATAAATATTATCATATTGTTTATAATTAATAATATTCTTCATTAAAATAATTAGTTAAGTAATTAATTACAATACTTTTGGCTATAGGGTTACAGATAAACAAATTTATGTCTGCGATTAACTCATCGAAGAACATAAAATATGCAGTCGCGTTTGTGGCTGACGAGAAGGGCGCAAGAGTTAAGCGCAAAGCTCATTAGAGATTAGATTTGGACAGTCATGTTGTTGAGCTAAGCACACACACACACACACACAAACACATGTAGACACACACAGGTACACACATAGACACAGGTGAATGATAAGCCCTGTGATTAGCCTTTAACGACAATATTATTAAAGGGTTTTTATAGCAAACGGCACGAGCTGCAATCAATAATTGTGTCAACAATTCTGCACAGGTGATGACTGCATGACTGGGATGACTGACACAAGGTGACTGACTGATTGATTGACTGACTGACTGATTGATTGTGTGGCTGACTGGCATAGTATAGCAATTTATATTTGATTCTCTTTGTCTAGGACACGACTATTGACCATCTGATTGAATGACTGACAGACTGATTGATTAAGTCACAAAGTTCAACTCTTTAAATAACTGATTGATTATGTGACTGATTGATTGTTTGACTAACAAAACATTAGCACAAATTTTTATACTTTAGACTCTTTGCTTAGCACTTGACTATTTGACCAACTGATTGACTGGCTGACTAACTGATAGATAGCTGATCAGACATGTCTGATTGACTGATAGACTGACATTTCGATTGGTACTCGTGTGTTCGTCAAAGACTTCACTCTTTAAATAACCGTTTGACCGACTGATTGATTGCATTACTGATTGATTCTTTTCCTAACTGATTGACTGACTCACAAAACCTACGCACAGCACTTTGCGTTTGGTCTCTTGGTCAAATACATGACTCTTTAAATAGCTAATTGAGTGACTGATTAAGTGGCTGAGTGATTGATTGCTTTACTGACTGATTGATTCGTTTCTTGACCAATTGATTGACTGATTGACAAAACCTGCGCACAGTACTTGGCATAGTAGTCTTTTTGTCCAAGAATTGACTCTTTAACTAGCTGATTGAGTGATTGATTGAACGCCTGACTGATTAACTATCTGCTTGATCGATTATTTCACTGATTTACAAAGCATACATACAACTCTTTATACTTTAGACTGTTTGTCTATGATTAAACTCTTTGATTAACTCTGGCTGAATAATTGTTTGACTGACTGATTGATTGATTGACTGACTGGCATTGCATACGCACAACTCTTTGTATATTAGTCTCTTTGTCTTTGGCATTGTTTGATTTGCTTTGCATTGCTTTGGTTTATTGTGATTGCCTGTTTGTTGGCCACGTTCGCTGGCCCCGTTTGTTGGCCTGTTGCTTTGACTTTACACGTGTTTGCACAGCCAATGGCCGCAGTTGCCGCATTCGCTGCCTGCTGCAAGCTGCCTGCTGCATGCCACCTGCTGCCGCCGCTCTGTGGGCCAAATTTGTTTGCTTGACTGACACCTTTGAAAGTCGTTAAGCCTTTTGCAACCGCAAACTTTGGCAGGCCAAAAGGCTCAAAGCAAGTGGCTGCCTTTTGGCTTTAAGTTATTTGTTCTAACGCATACCGCTCCTCTCCCCCCTCACCCCTCTCACCACTTTCTTAACCACTTGACAAAACTGATTATAGTTTAGTATTCTCCGTAAATGCAAAATCTAGGGATGTAGGAAGAAAAAAAAACAGTTGAAATAAGGGGAATAATCTGGAAGAAGTGAAGAACTATGTATATTCTATCCATTTTATAGCCTCAACTTAGATCAGGAAATAGGTGCATTTATTCTTTTCCCAATTTGTGCAACATATTTCTGAAAAATTTTCTCTTTATTTTGAGCATGAGATGATTAGATCTTTTAGATACGGTCTTTCAGAATACGGTCACATTTAGAAGTTTGTCCCTTGGAGGTTAGTTTTTGGGCTTTTCGCCTAACCAACTTTTACCAGCAATTGCTGCAAAGCGCATCTCAAATGAACGAAGGGTCTAAAGTCTAGAGTTCTTTACATATTGCACTGCACGTCGCTGACTCAGGCAAAAGCAACAACAACAACAACAACAACAGCAACAACAGCAACAACAACTGGGGAAAAGTTCGTTGTCAAACATTTGCATTTCGCTTGAATTTCTGATTGCAGCAAGAGCGAAAGAGTTGCCAAGAGCTGCAGAGCGAGAGCGAGAGAGAGAGAGAGGCGGGTGGGAAAAGGGGGTCGCTGGCCACTGGCAAAATTGCAGACGGCAAATTAATGCCAGCGCATTTATTTTTGTCACAAATGCAAACAACAGCAACAGCAACAACAACTGCAACAACAACAACAACAACGTTGGCGTCTGGCGCTGCCAAAAGCGAAAGCAGCGCCAAGAAATAAATAACGCAAATAAATAAGAAAAGTGCCCCAGGGCAGAAACGCACACATACACAACACACACAGACACACACACATAGGGACAGACAGCGAGAGTGTGAATAGAGCAGCAGCAACAAAAACAACAAGAGCAACAAGAGCAGCAGCAGCAGCAGCAACAGCGGGAGATGCATCAATGTTGCAGCTGCCGCAACGTTGCTGGCAACATGCAGCAAAGCAAAGCCATGATGAAGCATCGTGCTCTATTGGAGTATGCCCAACTGGCAGATGCCCTGTAAACAGTTCTGAGCTTTACTGCTGCAGTTCCTCTACCCAGATAGGATCTTCTTCGTATCTTAATAACTTTTGTTTTCATAGTCCGAGCTTTTGAAATCTTCAGCTCTATGAAAGCACATACAAATGTTTCCATGTGCCGAAAATCCAAGATTTGTTATATATTGTATATATGTATATATCGATTGCTAGCTACTGTTTTTGATCGTTTTCGGTTTGATTTACATCGATTTTTAGCAAAGTTAGCTAATTAAGTTATAATATTTAATCAAACGAAGACACAGTCTTGCCTCTTGTTGTTGTCCAACACTTTACTTGCTTGGTACATAAAATGTGAACAAAATGGATTTTTCGGGCTGCCACGCCCATTGCCAAATGACAATGAAGCTGCCACGTTGCCAGCACATTTGCCAATTAATTAGAAGTTGCATCCCACAGCAGAAGCAGCACAGTTACTGCTGTCAGTTAATGCTCTTCAGTTGCTGCTGCTGCTGCTGCTGTTGTTGTTGTAGGCTGCAGGCAGCGCATAACAAAATACATGAAATGTTGAACAAATAAATAAAGCGACAGGCAGCAGCAGCAGCAGCAGAGGCAGCGGCAGAGGCAGCAGCAGCACCCGCAACAACAATAATGCAATGTGCAGCGACCGTAGGGAGCACTTTTGACAGGCCAATGCCATGACAAAAAAAAACCCCCCTCCGCAATGCTAAAGGCACCAACTGAGCGACACTGCCATCCCCCCTCAACCCTGTGACCGCCTCCATCATGCCCCCTTTAAAACCGACGCAATCGGTAAATTGCAAAAGTTGCACGCGTTTCCCTTCATTTTGCATACGTTTCATATTCATGTCGAGGAGCCGCAGCGCAGCAGCAGCAGCAGCAGCAGCAACAACTGAGTTCGTTGCCCGCCCCCCTCAGCGACACGCCCCACGCTCTTTATGTGTGTGTGTGTATGTGTGTTCTCACAGCTAGCCCAGACATGGCGACGCTGCTGTCGCTGCCGCTGACGAGTCGTGTTTACAGTTAAAACGCCAGCAAATTGAATGTGCGTGAGTTGCAAAAAGGGGGATACAAATCTGCAATTGCAGCAGCAACAACAACAACAGCAAGGCGGAGGCCATTGCAATTTTCAAATTAGACAAATACCCAGCAGAAGCAGCAGCAGCGACAACAACAAGAACAACAACAATCGCAAAATTTGCTGCCATATCAATTAGCATATATCAAGCTAAAAAGTCAAAACAAAGTCTAGACAACAGCGCCAGCTCGAGCGCCATCTAGCGTGCACTTTGCGCGCGCACGCTTGACCCCACCTACCGCACGCGTTCTGCCTCTTCCTTTCTTCGCGCTCTCTCGCTCTCTTTTTCTTCCTCTGCTCGCTGTCTGCTGCAACGGCAGCGTGACGTCATCGTCACTTGCATGCCATTGTTATTGTCGCCGGTTGATTGATTATCGCACATCACGTCAAGATAACAAAAACAGCCGCAGGCACAGTGTGACCAGCGCCAAGCCAAACTTGTTCAAATATTGGCAATGTTTTAAAGTAAATAACTAACTAACTAACTAAGCACTATATTATATTTATTTTAATTCTAAGCTTATTTCATTTATATATTCTTGAATAAAATTGGCCTATTAAAACTTTATTGCTTGTAATTAAATATAAATATTATGTATACGATTAACATTAAAAAAATACAAAACTAACTTTTTAAAAGCAATTATTTTACTTGGGCGTTTGGCCAAATACCCAAATACTTTGTTGACTTAGCTCCGATATTAGCTCCATTAAAGACACCTTTATAAAGTTAACTTTATATCAAACATCTCTAATCTCAGTATCCCAAAATGCGCTACTGCCTAAACATGCCCATCGAATACAATCTGACAAAATTTGCACAAAATGTGCCTCCTCTCCTCTCCTCTCCTCTCCTCCCTTCCCTTCCCTTCCCTTCCCTTTCGTTTCTTACTCAATGTTGGCCACGCGCTTGTTGCATGTCTGCAGCGCGGCATGACATGAAGTTGGCTTTGGGAAACGTGTCATTCATTAGCGGCTTTGTTAGCACCTGGACCTCGGGTCGCATTATGAATATTAGTGTTAATGGCGGAAAAGTACCCGAAAAATAAAAGAGTCCAAACAAAAGGCTGGCCAAAGAAACAACAGCCAAAAAGAAAAGGGAATTAGAATGAGAATAAGAATAAGAATGCGAAACTATGCGATTTGAGCTGATTGTCGACCTTGGGCTTTGTCGCAGTCGCTGCTTATCGGTCAACGTGTCGTATGAGCGTTATTTTTGGGCCCAGATCTAATCGCAGCCAAGAGCAGGACAACCAGCTGCCTCCCTCTCTCCCTCTCGCCCTCTCTCGCCCTCTCTCGCTCTCGCTTGGTCTGTGCCTTTGTCTGTTCCTTGTCGCTGTCAAAGTTTTGGCCTTTTGGCTGTTGTTTATTTTAAAAGCTCTACATCATATTCGAAAATAAATTAGCAAGGCAAACAAGCAAAAAAAAACCAAAAATCAAGAAAGAATATTCAGAAAGGCAGCTCATTGTGCTGGCTCTCTCCTTCTCTCACTCTCTCTCGCTCTATCTCGCTCTCTTGCGCCCTCTCTTTTTGTTTATTTTTGCACTTTGCTGGAAAATTGCGTAGATGCGGCAACAAATCAAAAAAATTTCGAGTCGAGCTGTCGATCTTTGCCGCTTGATCAGACACCGAGGCAGCCGTCCGTCCAGACAGTTGCTTTGATGTTTACACAGACTCTCGTCCGTTTGTCCAACTGTCCAGCTACATACACACACATACATACATATATTCATACACACACACACACACTCGCATGCATGAAGTATACGAGAGTTTAGCAAACATTTTTGGCGTCTGGTTCAATGGCAAATTTATGGGCTAGACGTGCTGCTCAATTAGCTGACAGGCTGATTGACTGACTGACTGACTGACTGACTGACTGACTGACCAACTGACTGACTGGCGGTCTGCACCTCTGCCTTGCCCCCTCGCCATGCCCTCAACACACAACACACAACACAAAACTCTCGCACGCGCACATTTTGTATGCCCTATTCCCATGTAATTAGCCAAACGGGTTATATGGACTCATTCAAGCAGCTTGTGAATCTAGTTTGTTTGTGTTTAATAACAATTACTTGACTATTTTAATTTAATTTTTATGCATATGCATATTGAGCTGGTTTGTGCTTGCAAGCCTTGATTGATGCTGGCACATTTACAATGCGCTCGTGCATGCTCATTGTAAATATTTACAATGAGGAAGAAACAAATTGCACGCAACGAAAGTTGACAACTTAAATATGTTAAAATATAAATTAAATATAATAATAATAGTAATGAGAACTAATGTCAATCATATAATATTTGACTTAGTTAAAGTACTTTGTTAAATACATTCTTTGTATATATATTTATCGCTTTTTAAGAGCTCACATATCTCATTTTATGTGCCCAAATGCATATTCATAACTATGTATCTCAAAAATTCATACTATTTTGCTGGCTTTTATGATTTCATTATAGCTCTCATATAGTTGAAACGTTGTCTCTTAATTAGAGCCAAAAATTAGGTAATTCATACGTTTATAGCTCCCATTGACTGAGGTCCTAAACCGATCGTAAATGTGACCAAAATAGATACAATGAATATGCGTATTACATTATATGCTGATGCGCTCAAAATTCTGCAAATTTTGAATAACATGGAATAATATGGCAAAAAAAATAATAATAAATAAACATAATATATTTAAAATAATAAAATAATTTCAATAAATTAAACAATATAAAAACTAATAAGTATTGATAATTAATCAAATTTGTATTTAATAAACTTAATTCTATTAATTCTTTAACACTCAAGTCTGAAATTTTAACAAGTATTTTTTGCACATATCTTATTTTTACGCTCTTCAACTGGGGTTAGAGTATAGCTCAAGTCGTGTTTGTTTTTTATATATTGCCGCCCCACTTGTCACATTGATTAATGATGAACTGAACTTGAAACTGTTGTTGCAAAAATCAATGAATGCTTTGATTTTCACAGCACAAGCAAGCGAGACGCCGCACGTCGAGTCGAGTCAAGTCAAGTCGAGTCGAGTCGAATCGAGTCTGGGTCTGGATTTGAGTTGAGTTGAGTTGAGTTGAGTCTTAAGATCAGTTGCTGGAACAAAGACGAATACTTATTAGATAAATGTACTGCGAAGCTGTTGCGCGACGCTTTGCCACAAAAAGGCCATTTATCAAGAGCTGAAGTTGCCGCTAAAATAAAGCGAGTGATTGACTGACTGACTGACTGACTGACTGACTGACTGACTGGTTGAATGACTAAAGCATTTGGCTCAGCTGGCAGCTGCCAGTCGTACGACTGATAATTGTAACGCTAATTTCCAGCGCACTCTCAAATGTATCTGCCAGCTGAATGTATCTGTATCTGTATCTGTATCTGCATCTGTAACTCAAGCTGTATCTATATCTGTATCTGCATTTGAATGCTCGTGCGCCTGAGTTTGATGTCTTGTTGCTTTGATTTGTTAATTGCATTCTATGAGACTTGTTTCTTTTTTACTCTATATAAGCTTTTATATATATTTAAATATATATAGATATAGATATATTTCAAGTGCAGGCTGCAATTTGTGATTGACACGCTGAATTGTTGTTCTTGTTCTTGCATATATTTTAATTAACCAAATGCCTTTTGCATTGTGCGGAAACTCAAATCAATGTCAAATTGAACAATTGCATATCGTAAATTGTAAATTGTAAATTGCAAATTGCAAATTGCGTAGTGCAAAATTTGCAAAACCTTTGCATTTGACCGCCTTTGCAATAGATAGATACTTGGGCTTTTATGGCTCGGCTTGCAACCGCATGCGGCACGCATAATAAAAATATTAATAAACATAATAATATAACGAGCAAAATCCGTCAACTGTTTCGCGACCAACTTCAACTTCTGCTCACGCATTTTGGACGCAACTTTGTCGCCGGCTCAACTCACCTGCTGTTGATGTGTGCAAAACTTTGTCGCCTTTGTCGCTTTTGTCGACGCGGCCAATGACCAGACAATGACCCAACAAACGAACGCCATTAGCATTATCATCGGCCCGGGCCAGTCAACAACAACAGCAACAACAACAGACGACAGACAACATCGGCCACAACGAAGCGGCAATAAAAATTATTAACATTTAAACGCTGCTTTGAGAGAGCCACACACGCAGCGACCGCCAAATGCCGTCGCCAATTGACCAAGCTCCACAGTACGCACAGTGGTTCAAGGTCCATAGCATATGCATTGAAATTGAAATTAATTAAAGCTGCGTTGTTCATATACGAAAGGAGCTTAAAGCTCGACTTTGAGCTTTGGTGAAAGCACAAGAGTTAAGCATTGTGAATATATGAAGGGAGTATAGATCTATATATATATTTTATATATTACAGATATATAAAAATTCACTTATCTACGTGGAAACTGTGTTCATGTTAGCACAGAAAGACATTTAATGTAAAATTCAATTGAATTAAATTCTCAGAAAAGTTTTGTTTTAGCTTTAAAGTTAAAGATCAAACTTTCCGATATATATATTTCAAATATTCGTACTTAAATGGCGCTCACTTCATATTCATCTAGCTGGTTCCACTGTGCAGCGTCATAATAATGATGCTAATGATCATTAGCATAAACTATCAGCACTTTGGTACTTTAAGACACATGCGGCTAGCCGCGGGCAGAGCTCAGAGTCAACAAAAAAGACAACAACAATTAGAAGAAGAAGCAGAGGGCGAGGGGGGGAGCGAGGGGGTAACAAACATAACATTTGGGTTACTAAAACAGCAAACGACGAAATGTTCGCAAGAGCCGAAACCGAAACCCGAAGCCAAAAAGCGGAACTTGTAATTTAATTTCGTGTATTTCACGTTTATTTTTCTTTTTGGCGAGGTGTCGCTGAATGTTGTTGTTTGAGTTGTGGTTGTTGTTGCGGTTGTTGTTGTGGTTGTTGTTGTGGTTGTTGCTGTTGCTGTTGCTGTTTGCTGGCTGGTGTCTGGCTTAATGAGCTGGCGGCTTTGCGCTAGTCTCACGGCCCAATTGCAAACTAATTGCAAACGCGCTTCGCTGACTGAGCCACAGGCGGGGCGGTGCGGGGCGTGGTAGATGGTGCAACCGGGGGAAGGGGGGGGAGGGGTGAGCAGAGAGTGTGGCAGAGAGTCGTGAGCTGACAGCTGAGATGCACTTGAGCGCAAATAATGGCAGGCGACATGTCCAAAGATTTGGTTGCAACTGGCCGGGATGAGCGTCATGTTGTTGGTCAAGTTGCATGCCACATGTGGCACATTCGCCTGCATTGAGCAGTCAGTGCGTTAAAGGGCGTGGCCAGCCAAGCTGCAGCTTAGCCGCAACAATGTGGCGGCCCGACGTTTATTTTTAATGTCAACATAACAATTTCTGCTTATCTAATTGCAACATTTTGCATGCAACAAAGAGAGGCAGGCAGCAGGCAGCATACAGCAGGCAACAAGCCAGCGTCCAGCCAGCCAGCCAGGCAGATGAGCAGGTGTTTTGCACTAAGTGCCAGGCATGTCAGGAAAGACAGACAGACAGAGAGATAGACAGACAGACAGACAGACAGAGAGATAGACGGGACGGACAGTTGGGACAGTCGTGGCCGCCGCACGTTGTGGCACATTGTGGCTTAAGAAGACGCGCAAAGACTTCGCCAGCGACTTTTATCTTTCACTTGTCCGCGGATGGGGCAAACGGAGTTCGCCTTAATTTGACTAGACTTACGCATTTAGAACCGGAAATGTACGAGGCAACTGTCATTTTGTGCAAATGACACAAAAGACGACAGCGACAACGTAGCCAAATGCTCTGTTGCATGTGGCATGCTGCACCAATGCCCAGATGAAATGGAGCTGCAAATGGAGCTAGCGACTGGCCAACATTGGCATAGATGAATGGCTCTGTGGGGACACTCAACAGCTCCAGAGGAGCAGAGCGAGAGAGAGAGAGGGAGAGAAAGAGAGAGAGAGAGTTGTTGTCCCTCTTCCTGCCCTCGACAATGCCTGCTTTGAGTTTTTCCATGAAGCTGCAGTTGCAAAACATACCTGAAAATAGAATAACAAAAAAAACGTATAATTAGTTGAAGATTTTGATTGAAGAAACAATATGAAGAAATCTTTAAAGCACAACTTTAGTTAGCTGTTAACATGTTAACATTAACATGTTAACATGTTAACATGTTAACATTTTGTAAAGGAAATCATTATAGAGCAAGGAAATCAAGATATAACAACAAAAACAACAAATCTCAAACATCTCTTAATAAACAAGAAAAAAAACTATAAAAGTAGGCACGTTTTACAGCTATCTAAATATCATTGATTGCACTAGAACTATTTGGGAATTATAAATGAAATTTCCAACTACGTCTACTATAAATCAATATTATATTTATTATATTACATTATATATTAATAATTGTTTGTTTGATGAGACTGCAAAAAAATAAATGTTCCTAATGAAATTTATTATTTGGCAAACTTTTTGCTTTCTACGATAAGATAAAACAAACTTGATATAATTCCTAGAAATTGTTGCTAAAACAATATTGTGTCTAATAATATAAAAAATAAAATTAATTATATTGCAAAATATCACAGTTCCCTTCACTTAAAATTAGCTAATAAAGAGCGCGCCACGTGTGACCTATTAAAACTAATGAGTTATTAAAACGAACAGAAAATAAACTAAACAGAAACCTAATAATATTGTATGCCCCAATGAAAAACTACATTTTAATCAAGGCGAAAATACAAAGTGCGCCTGATAAGAACACGTGAAAAGTGCGCGCTGATCAAATCGTATTTCAGATACAAAAGATATCTAATTGCCCAAGCTGATAAGGCGAGCATAATCACAATCATAATCACAATCTTAATCATAACCTTAATCTTAATCATTATAATAATCTAAATCTTAATCATAAGTGTTTTCCACTGTTCATTGATCTTAAATGCCCCGACACTGCGCTCGGCCAGAACGTGCCCCCTGTGCCACGCCCCTTGACACGCATAATTAGTCTTTGTGTGTGTGTGTGTGTGGGTGGAGGGGTTGCCGGACTGTCATCGCAACGCTGCCAGATGATGCTTATTTTATTGATGATAATGATGATGCGCCCCATTTGCCTGCTCGAGGGGTGTCAACTGATGACTTCTCGCGCTGACCTTCAACCGAGCCGAGCACGTGGGGGCAGGGGGGAGTAGGGTGCTACGCTGCGGCTTTTTTCAATGAATTATGAATTTCTAAACAAATTATAAAAGCTGACTGACGTCTTTCGGTCAGACTGAAAAAACGCAGAAAAAAAAAGGAAACTAAACCAAATCTTATCAGCTGCTCAAAAAGCAGCCGCAGTGAGAAGAAGAAGAAGACGAAGACGAACAACAACCCTCTCAATGATATGGCGCTAATTTTCTTATCAGCCAAAAAAAAAAAGAAACAACAGAAAACAAAACTAACAATAAGAGAGTAGAAAATTAGAAAAAATTGCCGACGATGTCGCGACGACGAGCAGACTAAAATAAAACTCAGCGATAAGCGAATCAAATAAAAAACAGCCGCAAAGAAAAAATATTGAAAAAGAAGAAGAAGAAGAAAAAAGAAAAAGGAAGAGTGAAAACGCAAATAATAATAACAATAAATAGAGCCAGACCCCAACGGAAAACGAAGCAAATAGAAATGAGCTAAAGCGAAAGTTTATGACTAAAAAATACTCTGCCAAAGGGAAGGAAATATGCCTTTAAAGATATCATATTTAAGGTTTTCGAATAAAACTCGAGAAATAATGAAAATTTTTAGCTAAACCCATTAGATATAAGATTATTAAACATTCAAGCAGCTGCAAACCAAATTTGGTTAAAATATCTCTCATATAATCTGAGTTACAGATTAACTAAATAGATATGTTATGAAAACAGGCATCTATTAAACAGTTCTTACTGATTTAAAGAGTTCGAAGATACGGAAAATAGAATCAAACAGAAACTAGCTAAAGCGAAAGCTTATGACTAGAACATACCCTGTCTTAAGGTAAATGTAGTTGCTTTTAAGCATATACCATTTTACGTTTTCAAAGAAAACTCGGGAAATAATGAAAAAATTCAACTGAACCACATAGATCTCAGACACTTGGGCATTCAAGCTGCTGCATACCAAATTTTGATTTCAATAGCTCTCAAATTATCTGAGTTGGAATAGATAAGTTTATAAGTTTGATGAGAACATCTGATTAGGGATAAGCAAACTTATAGATTAAATCAATGTATACATGATGAAAACATCTGAGTTAGGATAGCCAGGTTTTAAGATAATCTGAATAAATTTATGATTATACCGGGCAGCTAAAAGTTCTAACTGATTTCAAGGCTTCAGGAATATATAGCTTATGAACTGCAAACGTTTTTCTTCGCCTGTTGCAACATTATGCTCGACTTTATCAAGCCCTATGCTTGCTCCTGCTACAGGGTAGAGGAAATATATGTATATTATTAAATAAAAACGTTGAGAGTGAAATGTGCAAAAGCCAATGACAGTAGAAAAATGTATAAAAATCATTGGCGCTTGGCCAATTGTCAGTACCAACAACAACAACAACAACAACAACAACAACAACAGCAGCCAAAACAACTGGCGACAGCAAAGTGGGGGCAAAGAAAAAATATGTATATATATAAATAAATATATCCATGTGTATTATATTCATAATATAGACACATAGACATATATATACATATATATATACATAAGTATAAGCATGTGCCCTGAAGACAAGAGCCAAGGCAAATTTCAAATAGAGCAAGAACTCAAGACTCGCGCGTTCTCCCTCCCTCCCGCTCTTTGGCTCTACAAGCACAACAACAATTGCTGGGAGTGTGTGGGGGGGAGGGGAGGGGTGGGGTGTGCGGGGGTAGGTTAAAATATGAAAACCCCAACGAAATGTTTTAATTAAAATTGTCTTAATTTCTAATTTATGTTGGCGGCATTAATTCGCAGCCAACGTCGTCGAACGTTGCGCGGCACTAATTCACAGCTGGCCAAAGTATCTAACAGATACACACACACACACACATACACGCACAACATATAAACAACATTTACAAGTCGACAAGGTATTTGTACTTTAGGCAAGACGCGTGCATAAAACACATTTCTGTCGATTTTCATAAATATTCAAATATACAAAAAAGCAAGCGAAAATCCTAAATAAAATTTAAATACATAGATAATTATATCTATCTTATTCAATTATAATTAAAACAGCTAAAGTATAGCCCGACACGATGTAAGGATCGTGTGAGGGGGAAAATCTTGATGACTCAATAAATACCTTGTTCAATTTTAAATGGGTTTTTCACGACTCACAAGAATTCCACAAAAAAAAAAAAATGTATAAGCAAGAAAATGGCCAAAGGAAAATTTAGTAAAAGACAAGAAATACGAATAAAATATATTTGTTTGTCTCAAAGTCCTAATCTTAACCAGTTTCTACGATCTCAGGTCTTTCCATGCTCATCCATTCTTTTCGATTGCCAATTCCACGCAGTTTCCGCCACAAGGCGTGGTTTATGCAATTGCAATTGAATGAAAATTGTCATTTTTGCGTTGCAAACTGCCTTTAAGCAAGAGAATCACATTTAATTATTACTTAAGTCCTCAATAAATTGTTGTAAAAACTTCATTTTGGCCGGCAACAAGAGGAAATGTTCAATTTTGTGCAAGATGAAGGCATGACTTTTGTCACGTGCCCAGCTGAAATGACAGTTAGAAATGGCTTCGTGCCACAAGAAGTTGCAAGTTGCAAGTTGCCAGTTGCGAGCTGCAGTTGAAACCCAAGTTGTAAATGGAATGTGCGTCCCCAACGCAAAAGTGCCCCAACCCGACGTGAGGCAAGGATTTGTGCGACCCTAATGAAAACGTGGCAGGAGCCGTAACAGGAGCAGGAGCAGGAGCGAATCCTGATGATGAGTACAACGCACCGAGAGGAACAGCACAAACGAGGGCAATGGAGGACGTTTCAAACGATGACGACATGTTGCCCAGACTCCAACCCCAAAACCCCAACCCCTTCCCTCAATTGACAGAGGCGAAACGCATTGTCATTGAAAGGAACTTGAGCTCGGGCACAAGGAAGCAAGCACACAAAAAAAAAAGGAAAACAACAATGGCTCCTTGCCACAGCAGCAGGAGGCAAAGGGCGCCAGCAGCGGGAGGGGCGGGAGGGCAGCGACTGAAGGCGGCCAGGGGCAGCGACCGCAGCAGGTTCGGCAAAAACGAGCTCAGCAACGACGACGGAGACGACGAGGAGGAGGTGCCCGTCATCAGGTCCTGCATGTTCTGCGTAAAGTCTTTAACCTTTCAAGGATTTTCCAGACATACGCCAAGTCGCATTTATTGAACATTGAGCTAACAACTGGCACAGCTCGCTTCCTTTCGAGGACCTTAACACGCAAAGCGCAAGAGATAGCAGGGGGAAGGGGGGACAGGGAGGGGGGATCGTCCTGTGTGCAGATCTCATGTAGGGATAAAACGCTAAGACGAGTGCAAAAATCTAATAAAATGCGACCAGTGCGAGGGGCCAGCAAAAGTTGATGAACTTTAAGCTAAGCTGAACAGAGGGTCGAACAAAGCAGAGGAGGGAGGGAAGGAAGAAGAGAGAGGGAGGGAGAAACTGCGTTACGCACTGCGTAGAGCTACCTGAAAGAGGCTACTCCCCTAACAAAAACAAAAAACAAAGCAAATGCCTGAAGCTAAGCAGTCTATAAAGAAATGATATAAATGGCAAAATATCAAACGAGGTTCCTTTGAAAAGTTGACACAGGAGAAAGGACTATTATAAAAGAATATCCAAATAGATAAAAATAGAGAATAAATTTATAAATTAGTAAAAATAACCCTATGTAAACTCAAATTTTAAAAATAATGACATATATAATCTCTAATGTTAGAAATAATAACAATCTGTTAACATTATGTAACCTCTAATGTTAGGCATGCTGTTAACACCATGTGAATTGTTATGTGAGAGATATTGACAATCTGTTAACACGATGTAAACTTTTATGTAAGAAATAATGACATGCTGTTAACACTATGTAAACTCTAATTTAAAACTTGAATGTTAGAAATAAATGAATAAATAATATTAATAAAAGAACGACCCTCTAAGCTAACGACGCACTGAACTATTCTAGCGGTATATAAATTTATGTGTATATACATATACAGATATATATATATAATATATATATATGTATTTGTTTCTGTATGTATGTAGTTTAGCTTGAAGCAACCCCTCACAGTTCCAAGGTGTTGCTTTGTCTTTGAGCTACGCATTTTTGCCGAACTGAAAAGCAACGCAATTTACTTTTGTCTTTTGGGGTTGGCTTTTTGTGGTCTTTGTGTGCTCTAAAGAGAAAAATATGTTTGCTCAGGGGTTATTCTAGTTGTTCGTCGCATGGTTCTCTGCCGCTGGTTGTCTTAGGTCGTGCGAAGGGGTTCGATGGGGGAGGGGCGGGGTTTTGCCACGCACTCTTGTCAATATTTGCAATGCGTTGCAATTAAAAATTAAAACCTTTTGCAGCAAGAGATAAAGAAAATAGACGCATCATTAAAAATTAGCATGCCCCAAGGGGCCGACTTTGAGGGTTGCATCGTTGGGGCAGCTGGGGGCAGGCATGGGTTAATTGCCTTTTTTGCCAACGATTAATGCCCGACGATAGAGCGCCGCAAATTGCCATAGATAATAGATAAAGGATGAAAGATAACACATAAATGCAAAACAAAAACTGTTGCGAATTTGTAATTAAAGAAAAGCTCGTTACGTATACGTAATGTGTGCAGCATGGAAATTGAATGGAATCTCGTTCAAGGGATGAAAAGGGGACGGAGCCATTCAATCTCTCAATCTGTCAATCTCTCAAGCTGTATGTGTGTGTGTGTGTGTGTGTGTGTGTGTTTGTTACGCAGCTGCTTGAATTAAGCTTTTTCCTCTTGCCATTCGCCATTTCACACATAAATTTGATTTATTTGCCAAACTATTTTTAAGCAAAGCCACAAACGACGGCCAAGACGACGGCTAATTGTTGCTGACAAGGCAAGAAAAACAGAAAACCTGAAAATTCTGAACGAAAAAAAAAATAGGCAAAATCCATACGATGCTATACCTAAACATAGACACAGCCTATGCGAAAGAACAACTAAGGCATATTTCGCTGGGAAATACTCTATTTAGGTATCGAAAGGCAAAAACAGTTAGACAAACGACAAAGTCATCGATACTTCTGTTATATCGATATAGCACTTTAGCGATAGTTCTAGAACAAATGCAGCTCTGCTTAAGCTTGGCTTGGCTTTATGTAGCTTGTTAACTTTAAGTTTGTTTGATTGATATAAACAATGAATATTTTATATAATATTTTTAGTTTTATAGATCGTATGTATCGATGAATCGATACAAATGAAAGGAGATCGTGAAAAAGCTTTTGAAAGTTAAATAAAGACGATAAGAAGATAAGATAACACAAAAAAGCATAAGAATTGTTGATACCACAAAGACATGGACACATTTTGAATCGTTTTCTCTCAAAATAATTTTGGCCACAATTTTGATATCTTTAGTTTCCCAATGAGTTCAGACCAGCCAAGCTGATAGCATAGCTAATGTGCTCCGTGCAGCAGCAAGAGCATGCGAAATTCCCATAAATTACAAATATTTTGCTTGTTTGCACTTTCGGCATATTTTTTCTCAAAAATTATTCCTGTTGCTCTTGTTGTTGTTCTTGTTTTTTTGGCAGTCAAAATTGTTTGTCGCCGCCGTGTAGACCACGCCCACATCTATTTTATGTCTGCGACTTTTTTTCGCTGCAATTTTTTTCAATTTTCCCCATTTTTTTTAGGCATTTTCTTTTTAATGAACAAAATATTTTTGTGCGCCACAAAATAAAATGAGATGATAAAAAAGTATAATAACTTTTCAAACGAAATTTTTGAGAATTTTGCATGAGTTGTTGGCGGTTGTTGTTGGTTGTTGTTGGTTGTTGGTTGTTGTTGTTGCTGGTTGTTGTTGTTGGTTGTTGTAGGTTGTTGTTGTTGGGCAAGAGTTTTTGACAAGGTTGCCCGCTTGGCTGAGTCACAGGCGTTTGGAAAAGCTGCTCAATGAAATGAAATGACAACAATGTGCGCCGTAATTAAGTTGGAAAATGCGCGAATTTGCGGAAAATGGAAAATTGAAATTGTTGCCGCTGCTGCTGTTGTTGTTGTTGTTGTCACTTGTGGCTGCCACTGGCATCGCTTAGTGGGTCAAATGCGTTTGGTTGCAACCTTAGCTTGTTGGCCAAAACCACTTAAAATATTTAGCAGAAATTGCCGGCCGCACAAAATAAAAAAACAAACAAATTGCATAACTCGAGTCGCCATTTGCCGCATGAGACGCACATCACAACGGCTGCAACAAGCGGCAGCAGCAGGCGGCGGGTGGGGCAAGTGCGGCAGGTGGCGCAAGTGGGGCAGACATTTCCATGTTGCCTTTTTAAGGTCATGGCGCAAAAAGCCAACTGCAATTGGCATAATTGAGGCGCAACTGAGGCGGCGGCATGTGGGCGTGCCAGCGCTGCGGCAGCAACGGCAATTTGCAACAAGTTTCTGCCACATCAGTTGCAATCGCAATGAATTTCGCTCGACAGCCGCAATCTCAGCGAAAGTTTAGCAAGTCAAAATGTTGCATGCAACATTTGTCTAACACAGCTGACCATAATTAAGTAGCAAGAGTCACGTGCAACATCCACAACTGAAATCATTTCACCAATATACCCTGTAATGTGTAAAAAAATATATATATTCTTGTACATTCTTCATTTGCGACATTTTCTATCGCATTTCTAGCTTTCTTCTATATTTTTGTAAAATCGCTTTTCTATTGCATTTGTATCTTCCACAAGAACAAAGCATCAAAATATACACTGTACAATTTCGTAAGCAACTGATCTGCCGGAACAGCCGACTAAGCATAACTATACGTTAATTACATTTATATCGCTTTTCTATCGCATTCTTATCTTCCTTAATGTTATCGATTTTCTATCGCTTATCTTGTCTCTTATCTCCTCAGGTGATATTGCATTTCTTTCGCATTTGTATCTTCCACAAAAACATACTAGCAAAATATACCCTGTAATCAATCCAACTAACTGATCTGCAACAACAATTGTCTTGGCATTATGCCTGAATCAAATAAGACTAAGCTGTTTTCGATTCCTATTGCTTATCTACCGCATTCCTCTCTTCTTCCCTATAATCTGCCCAAGTGTCATTGCATTTTTATCGCTTTCTCTTATATTTTAGTGATATCGCTTTTCTATCGCTTTCTTATCTTCCACGAGCAAAAAATACCCTGTAATTAACTCAGTCCAGCTCATGAGCATATGCCCAAAATATTGCTGGCAAACACATTTTGTGTCTAGCAATGGCCCACAAATTGATGTGGCCAACATTTGCGTCGACTGTTGTTGTTGTTGTTGTTGGCAACATGCAACTGGCAACTGGCGTTTGGCAATTGTTAACCGGTTTTGTGCGGCCCCAAAAATTGGCAACGTCTGCCAACTGACCGACTACGTTTTGCAAATCAAGTTCAAAACTGCAATTTGATTAGTGCAACGTTTATGATGATGATGACGATGTTGTTGTTGTTGTTGTTGCTTATGATGATGGTGTTATTATGTTTGTTTATGATAGTTGGCAACGCCAGCAGCAACAGTTGCTGCATTGAATACGTTGGCCGTTTGCATAGGCCAAGGGCTCTCCAGCCAGGCAATTATACGGCAACAGCAACAGCGACGATAGCTTTGCCGGCCCAGACACATGGAAAAGCCGGCAACAACAACAACTTGAGTGTTGCCTGTCACGTGTAAAAAGTCAATAGATTGCACAATGCGACGGCATCAAGTGCACGGCGGGGCCTGGGCGAGGGGCTGTTAGCGGCAAGGGTGGCGGCAATAAAGAGGTCGCTCGCTTTTGCTTTGCTGCGTCAATATTTCCGTAAACAACAGCAGACAAATAGACAGAGAGCAAGAGAGAGAGAAAGAGAGAGAGAGAGTGGGAGAGAGGGAGAGAGGTAGAGAGAGTATGTGCAAGACAGCTGAGAGCCAGTCAAACATTTCATTACAATACAAAAACAAGGCACAGCAAATACAACAACAACAACAGTTGCAAAGAAATGTTAAAAGCACGTTACGTTTTAATTACACGAATCCAGGTAGACCTCTTCTCATTTGCCCACCACCCCGTCCGCGTCCCCCTGCCACCCCCCCGTGAGCCCAACGCTCAGTGTCGTCTTCGACGCCTTGTCAGCTTCTTATATTTCATTAGCTGAGTCGCGAGTCGCGTGCCCCCCTTTTCCGAGTTGACTGCAAGCCTCGTCGACGTCGGTGTCGACGTCAGCGCAGACTTCTGGCGCGAGGGGTCGGCCCACGCGGTTGCAGGGGCGCAAACACTTTGAGGTTATATGCGCAATTTGCGTGCGCCAATTAAAAAAAAATCAACAGCCCAACCCTAACTAGGGGGGCGACGATGACGGCGGTTAGTGGAGGTTTAGCGGCCTGTTGGGGGTTTGGGGCTGACGACAATGTTAGCGCTTTTTATAGCTCAGTGCCTGCGACAACAGCAGCGAGTGTTGGTAAGGTAAAAACTGAAAGAACTGATTAAAGGATAAGACGAAACGCAGATGCCCTACATAGAGTGCAGAGAACAGAATGCAGACAGAAGCTGTTATATTTAACATGTCTTTATGTTATGTTACTTAATGTTAGATTAACTTAATATGAATATGAATATGAATATGAATATGAATATGAATATGAATATGAATATGAATATGAATATGAATATGAATATGAATATGAATATGAATATGAATATGAATATGAATATGAATATGAATATGAATATGAATATGAATATGAATACAAATATGAATATCAATAAAAATATGAATATGAATATGAACTAAGTTAACTATCTAATGTATATGTAAGTTAGTGTATTGACAGCGTCATTGCTGTAGTCTTGAGGTAGGTGGGGTAGGGGGTGCTGCAATACATTCTGTGGCATCCACAGCGTCACCAACAGCAACAAACTATGCTAATGTATAGGTATGTGTGTGTGTGTGTTCGTGTGACGACAATATCATTTACAACAGGCAAACGCCGGCCAAGAGACGTGTTGCGGGTGGCTGTTGCTGCTGCTGCTGTTGTTGTTGTTGTTGTTGTTGCTGTTGCATTTGCAGCCATGTCGCGCGAAATTTACATTTGACGTCGTTGTCGACTTTGTTGTTGTTGTTGCTTTGGCTGTTGTTATTGTTTTTGCAATGCTCTCGCATAGCTAGACGACTCTCGGCTCAATGTTCACTCATGCGCAGTGACAGGCGGCTGCAAAAGCAGCAACAGCAATAAAAACAACAACGACAACAACAACCGCCACATTTGACGTGCAAAACGTCTAGAATTTCGCTTGATGGCTTTTGGCTCGATGCTCAACACGGGTAGCCGTTGAAATTTAAAACACCCACCCAAAAGCAGCAGCAACAACAGCAACAATAGCGACAGCAACACGCAAATGTAACACAATTTTGTAGCTGAACAACAATAACAATAACAAGAAGCACAGGCAATTGTTGTCGTTGTCATTGTTGCTGTTGTCGTTGTTGTCGCGTGTGAAAGTGCAGCCAGAGCGTCGACAGATATCGAGATAAACTTGCCAGATTTATCCACTTAGACGGGCAGCTCGACTGGGACTGGTTCTGGTTCTGGGTCTGGGGGCATCATTATCAAAATGCCCCATAAAAGCGAATGTCAAGTCTCAAATTACAATTGCTGTCAATCAATTAGTTCTTGACAAGTGCACACAGCAAGTTATTGCCAAAGGCAGAAACCAAACCCTAATGCAAACCGAGACCACATGCCAACCGTTCCGAGCTTTTGACAAGGTTATGTCAATTCGGTAGACTGGCAACAGCAACAGCATATGCTATTCTAGCACTTCACAACACTGAATGTCAAAAATTGCTCACATTTTGACAGCCATTTTGACCAAGCTGTGACCGCAATCAATTCAAATATCAATTTTGCAAATATTGTTTAAATTATAAACATTGCTGATGGAGAAGGGTGAAGGGTTTAAGCATTTTAAACACAATATACAAACATTTGCAACACTGGATACCACGAATTGCGAAGATTTTGACAACCACGTTGTTCGAAATCAATTCAAATACAAGTCTTGAAAATATCATGTAAACTAAAAACATTTTTCGTAGCCATGAACATGGATTAGAGTTTTAGGTATAATACCATTGAGTGGACGCAAGAAACTACTATAACACTTTCCAACACTGAAGGTCAAATATTTCACACAGTTTGACAGCCTTTTTCATGGCAATCAATTGCAATATACATTTTGAAAATAAGATTCTAATTAAAAGGCGGAATGGAGTAGAGCTAAGTTTGTAATGCTTTTGTAAAGCTGTATTAAAAACTACTACCAAACTTTGCAACACTGGATATAAAAAATGGCGCAAATATTGAAAATTAGGAAAAAAGCGCTTTTCGTCTGAAATTCAACTAAGTTTAACCATGCTTAAAGATATCGACTGGCTCTTCAAAATATAAATAAAGTTCAAAGCAACTTTTCTTTTATTTTTGCTATTGTAGTTGATAAGCATTAGAAAAGCAATTGCTGCAAGAGATATTCTGCGCAAAAAAATACAAATTGGCGAAATTATTGGCAAATGAACGACTCGACTCGACTCGCATATGTCATTTAATAAGCAATTACCAGCAATTATGCGAAAGTACAATATATTATTAGAGCTGTTGTGATTACATTTTTCTTCTCGGTTTTTTTTTCTTTTTGCAATGAACTTCAATTGGCTGGCAATTAGCGATGATTGTTAAAGAGCTCTTGCTGTGCGCTTTATCAGACTTTAATGGACTGAAGTGGAGAGTGAAGCGGGCAGCAGGCGGGCAGGCAGACGGGCAGACGGACGGACAGACACTTTCCGCCTAGACGCTGGACGCGACCAAAGGCGACCCGTTAAGCAAATAGGAAGGAAACAAACATGGTCCAAAAAGCAGAACAGAACAGAACCAGAACTCGAACCAGAACTCAGAACCAAGAGCAAACAGAACCAGTGAAGCAAGTCGCGTCGCGTCACCTGTTAATGTGTGTGTGTGTGTTCGCCAGGTGTAAGCTGTCAGTGGCATGGCTAAAGGGGGGGCAAAGAGAGGGGGCACGCAGGCAGGCGGGCAGCAACAACAAATGACGGAAACGTTTGGCCAGCGCGAACATGGGAAATGACACTAGGAAATCGCTTGTAAACAACTCGCTCAGTGAGTGTGTACAGGTGTGTGTGTGTGCGAGTGTGTGTAGAATGACCGACATCATCATCAACACCATCAACAACATCATCATGATCATCATCATCATAACCATCAACATCATCATCATCGTCATCAGCTCATTTCATGGCGCTATCATCATTGTGCAACTGAAATGTTGCCCAGCTTTTGAGATTTGTGATAACGTCTCATATGCAAATTCTGTCACGTCTGCCGCGGAAGACGACGCTTAGACGTGGCCGTCGTATAGGTGCCCCCGGCCAGATTATGGATATGAAGTGCCAGTTGAAGTGGCCGGCGATAAGAATTATTATTGCCAAACGTTTGCTGATAAGCTCAATCAGAGCGAAAACTAGACACACTGAGAAAACGAACAAAAAGTCAGACAAGTTTTCCAAGAAGAAACTTGTTCTTGTTTTAAGAATATTTTTCATGTCCAAGACTTAAAAATTGAAGTTCTTATTTGAAGAATATATTTAGGCTCAAAACCTAAGAAACAAGTTCTTATTTTAAGAATATTTTTCAAGTCCAAGACTTAAAAATTGAAGTTCTTATTTGAAGAATATATTTAGGCTCAAAACTAATGAAGGAACTTCTTATTTTAAGAGTATTTCTTAAGTCCAAAATCCAGTTCTCATTTTGGGAATATTTTTAGGGTCAAAACTTAAGAATCAAGTGCATATTTTAAGAATATTAAAATATTAAACTAAAACAACATTTAAGAATGTCACCTTAAAGCAAAATAAACTGATATTAATAACTTTTTCAATGCAATATTTAATAAGATTTTTATATATTTTATGTTCTTATATTTCAAAATTAAAATTTTCCAATAAGAGTTTTTAGCGTATTTTTTATATTTTCTTGAACTAAATAATCAAGAATGGCTTCGTTTCAGATGTTCAAGCAAATGTTAATATTTACATTTCAAACGTCTCTTTTCTCTGAGTGTAGTGATAGGCAGATAAGAAAGAACTGCGCAAGGCGAACTCATAAATGTATAAGTAATATTATATTAAATATATTATGAGTAGTATGTGTACTAGATGTGCTCTATGTACTATATATGTACTATACGTTATCAGCTGCGCAGCTTCAATTCAATTATAAACTACACACACACACACACACACACAGAGAGAGAGAGAGAGAGAGACACACTCGCACACACACTCGCACACAGATAGCATGTGCATAATCTGTGCGTTGTATATGAAATTTAGTTGCTACATTTGTAACACATTTTAAGTCGCAACTAATACAATAACACTATAAAAACAACAACAACAAAACCAAAACGAGGTCATTGCCTATTAGCAAAATAAGTGAAAATAAATAAAAATATATGGAGGAGAAAAAAAAGTGACAAAGTACAGCGTCAAACGGGTCGACGACTACGCAATGCCCTTTAGCAAGAATTGCGTTAAACGCAATGCAAACAAATTTTTTAATAGATAAGTTTGGCCACAATTCCATGTGGAATACGCGTCGGCTACTTAATAAATCTGCTACTCTTTTAATAGAAGCGCTATCTAGCGGTCAGAAGTGGTACTATGCACGAGAATTCATTTTAATACGATCATTTCCCCGTTACTTTGTTTGAGACTTATACTTTAAGTCGAATTCTTGTTATAGAGAGAAATGATTTATTATATTAAATATAATAATAAAATATTTAACTTTTAAAGAAATTATTGTATCTAAAGCTTCATCTAGTAGAAACTTGATTAGAAAGAAAATTCAATCTAGAGAAAATGTAATGTAATGCAACCCTGGCGACAACTCTACCTAAATATTGTCCTTTCAGCTACTTGATATAGTATTTAAAAGAAAATAAGCTTGCACGCAAACTTTATTAGAAATAAATTCAATTGAAATGATTTTAGGAACTGTCTAAACAGTGACAACCCTGGCGAAAAGTTGGGCTAAATATTTGTAGGATAAGTCAGCTACTTGATAAAGTATTTTAAAAGAACTAAAAACTCAATTAAAAGGCTTTTAGGAACTGACGAATATACACTATTATGTACTTTACTAATGCAACCCTGGGGACAACTTAGTCTAAATATTGTACTTTAAGTAAGCTACTTGATAGTTTTTAAAGAAAAATAAACCTAGGCAACCCTGTCGCTAGGCCAAGTATATGTCATGTAGAAATGATTTAGCCAAGATATTCAGAAGATTAGGTAGGTTTATGGATGGAAAAATATTCTGTTTCCCAAGCTATTTTCATCAAACTCAGGCTCAAACTCAGGTATTAAATCTTCGCTCGTTAATCTTAAAATGCACAGATATTACAATAGAAAACCGAACTCTTGCCCTGAGCCTAAAATATCTTGAGCTATTTATTAACAAGAGCATCTTGTGTAAAATTCTAAGAAAATCTTCAGCCTCTAACGATATCAATAACAAGTGCAACAAGCACAACAACGGAATCGTTGACAAAATATTTACATAATATTTTTGCACCTTCAAAAAAGAGAGAAAAAAAAGAAGCGGCAAAAAAAGCTAGCAATAAAGTGTTGGAAACACGTTTCGGTTATTTAAATATTTTCACTAATTTGTGTGTGTGCGAAAAAAAAATAAACACGAATTTCACAAATCAATTGAAAAACGATAAGCAACAACAACAACAACAACAACAATTTGAGAGGAACGCCAATATCATTAGCAACAATAAAAAAGAAGGGGGGAGGGTAAAAGTCGAACGCTCAAATTTAATCGTTGGGCTTAATTAAAATAAACATGAGAATGATTTTTAAACATTTGCTAAGTGGGCAGAGGGCGGGCGGGCCACGGCAGGGGCAGACTTTAAGACGGGTCTGGATCTGGATCTGGCTCTGGGTCTGGCTCTGGGTCTGGGTCTGGCTGTGGGTCTGGATCTGGGTCTGGGTCTAGTCTGCCCGGCGGCCACAAATGGAAGTGCAACAACAAACAATTTAGATTTAAGATCAGCGATAAACGACGCATTATCCGGCACAGAGCAGCCAACCCGAGGCTCTGGGCAGGCACACACCTGTCCCAGCTAGAACAACAACAACAGCAACAACAACAACAGCAACAACAACAGCAACAACAACAGCAACAACAACAACAATAAAGCCAACAAGTACTCGGTACTCATAGTTGTGCACTTGAGCCCAAGCCCAGAACCGGCCGCACCTCGGAGACTTTGCCTTTTGGTTCTGGGTTCAGCCTTTTATATAAAATAATAGAAAAGACAAGAGAGCGTGAGCTTTAGTCGAGACTGATCGACTAGGAGATGACCTGTAGGCAACATTTTATTTCCATATAACTTTTATATTGATCGTCCGATCTTTATTATACATATATTCAAGGCATAAAGATGGCATTTATACTTGGTATATACTAAAAATGCAGGTTATTCATCCAAAATTTAAAGTTTTCTCTTCTAATTTTGAGGAGAGTTTAAACAGGTATAAAAAAAGGTATATTTATACATTATCTGTGTATGCTTCATATTTCATATTTCATATTTGAAATATGCCCAAAAAAATTTTGAAAATATATCGATATTTATCGATTTTTATGCAACTTAAAGCATTATCGATCATCTAAATAATCTTTATCTCTAAAAACCCTTATGCGAATATTAAGTCTATCTCCGCGACATGCTTAAATAACAGAGGCTATATATCGATAAATTTATACATATATCGATTTTGTTGAATCTTAGGGAGTTACCAACAAGTTAACTTGATCTGTGTATAATCTGCATGAGCCCGTATTCCAAAGTCTTCGAGATTGTGCTGCATTTACTTACAATCGGTTTCCTCTGAATTTCACACCTATCTCTGCGATAAACTGAATATTTATCGATTTTGGTGAAACGCAGGAAGTTAACTTGATCTGCGTATGATATGATCCAATGAACCAAGATAAAGTCAGCTTGCGATCAACAATTTATGTACACGCGTACTTTGTATAGTCAGAGATATCTGCCTCTGCCCGTGACATACAGTTGCCTTATGCCCATATACCCTTTTATTAGCTAATTTTAATGGGCAGAGGGTATTAAAACAAGCAAGCAACTAGCAACATCACATGACATGCTGATGATGATGACGACTGATGATGATGATGATGATGATGATGCAAGGAGGTCTCGAGACTTGCCAGCGGGTTTTTACTAGATCAGTGCAAAATATATAAAAAACGCACTCTCTCTCTCTCGTCTCTCTCCTCTCTCTCTCTCTCTCTCCCTCTCGCTGGCTTATCGCGCTTATCACATCGCCAACTGTCAGCTCTCCCAACAAGCTCAGCGAAGCAAATCCCTGGAGTTAATAATGCACACACAATTCTGTATGCCATATATGCATAAATAGAATAGACTAAAAGTTAGTTCATGGGCGTAAGGTACACCCCATGGAAGACACCTGCTCGAGTTAACGAACAGGCTGAATATTAAGGAACAACTTGTTTTAAGCATAGAAAAACATTAAAAAGATTCAAGTAGTCTGAGCATAAGCATTTTAATCTTAAACTTAGACAAGAGTTTCTTGCTTATGCAAGGCTGATAACTAAATGTTTTGACATTTATTTTAATCTTTTTTTAAACAAAAATATATTGTATTAATTTTCAAGATTTGGCAAGTTTACAAGATAACAGCTAAATGTTTAATATTCAGATTGATTTGAATAGAAAGTTTGAATATTTTAATTAAAAAGAGCTCTTAATATTTTCAATTACTTCATTTTCAGGTTTTCTAAATGTTTACAAATTATGTGATATTTGCATGATAATAAGTTTTGATAGGTGTTGATCACAATTAAAATAAATCCTAATCAAATGCAGATTAACTAGGACATGTCACATGAACTATTTTCGGTATTTCCAAGGCAATTGGACGACGATTTCTTCATGACAAACCAATTAGTTGATCACAAAAATGATCACTAATCAAATTATATGCCAAATTAATTTTAAATGAGCACAGAGAGAGAGAGAGAGAGAGAGAGAGGGAAAGAGAGAGGGGGGATGGTAAGGGAGCACGTGTCTGCCTGATGACAGACTTGCCCGTTGCTTGTGACGTAACAGGTACATTGTAAAGTTGCGGCTAAAGTGGTTGGCATTTTATCAGCTGCTCTTCGATTGGACATAACCCTGACCAAATGCGTTTTTACGCCCTTCTTTGTTTTAGTAATACAATTGTTTTTTATTTTTTATTTTTCATTTCTTTTGGCAACTCGAAACGTGGTCAGCGCAACTTTTAGCCGAGTTATCAGGCTGGCGCAGAGAGAGAGCAAAGCAAAGATAAGATAAGCGAATGTCCAATTTGCGGATTACAAAAACACGGCGAATTTTGAACGTGCCGTGCGTTGGATTTGAAGATTTGTAATTTCATGCATACAAACAGAAAAAAACACGACGACGGCCGACAAACAAAAAGCAAGCAAAACAATAACTAAAATATATTTATGTATATATATATGTATGTGCATATTTAAAGCATACGCAGTGATTAAATTAAAGCATTGTATGTAAATTTGGTAATTTGTTGATAAGCAAAACAACAAGAAGTCAACGCTTAAACCAGTTCAAACTGTTTTTAATTTCGTTTCGAAAACATGAAAGCGCCCAAAAAATATTTGCGACTTGAGATTCTTGGGTGCAAAACACTTTTGGGGGTTATGTAAGCAGCTAAGGCAGAGCGAGATAGAGACACAGACGCCGACGCAGACGCAGACGCAGGCAGCGAAAGTCAACAGGCGACTGCGACGCCGTCGGCGACTGCGAGGGCTGCCAACTTGATTAGTCACACATAGGCGCCGGACACAAAAAAAGAAAAAAGCTTAGCGACAACTCTTCGAAGGGCAACAAAATGAAAAAGAAAAAGACACACACACACTCACACACACAAACACAGAAAAAGGTCTGCCGACTGCTCAGTCAAAGTCTACGCCGCGTGACAACGTCAGGCGTCGTTATTGTTTTTGTTGTTGCTGCTGTCGTCGTCTATCACGTTCATTGGCATTTCAAAGCAAGTTTGTTTGCATGCTGCGCCCGTTTGGGGGCGCTCTGTGGCATCGCCCCTCTCGCTCAAGCTCGCTGTCTGCTAACTGCTGCTGCTTCTGCTGCTTGTTATTGTTTGATACAAACAAACACACATACATACATACATACAGATATACAAATAATGTTTGTGTGTTCCTTTTTTGCGCAACAAACGCCGCTGGCTGTTGGCTTTGCTGCGACTGCGCGACGGCCGAGACAAGAGCAGCATCAGCAGAGGGACAGATAGAGAGAGAGAGAGAGAGAGAGAGAGCAGCAGCAGACAGCAGACAGACTTTAACCGGTTTGCGATTTATTTTTGCCCTTGCTACCCGTTAAAGCCACCTATCCCCCCTGCTTCCCCTCGTAACCCTTTTGCTCATTATTATTACATATTTGCTGAATATTTAACATTGAAGCTGGTGCGAATCGAAAGACTGTCTGTTGCCTGCCGCAGGCGCAGTCAACACCAAGCAGCACAATGACAAGCAAAGAAAAAAAAACAACAAGAGCAACAAAAATTGAGTGCTGTAAATAAGTATCGATAGCGATTATTTTGTTATCGAACTCTGATTTAAAAATAAACCAGGTATGCTGTCACTCTGCAGCAATTAGCTAATGAAAGAGAGAGAGCGGCACATGGAGTTGTATGCTGCTGCTCTCAATCTTGCGCTCTCTTCGTTTCTCTCTCTCTCCGTAGCTTTTGATCGATTTAGCTAATGAATGTGGTTCACAAATTGACATCTCAATTGTCGTCGCAATACTAAAAATAATCAACGTTCGTCATTGTTCTTGTTGTTTGCCAGCAAACAGACGTCAGCAGCAGAGACAACTTGTCGTCGTCGTCGCCGTCGTCGTCGACGCCGTCGTTGGCCGCTGCAGAGTGTCGCCTCGGCCACGGCCACAGCAGACGCGCTGGCTGCGCGCAACAAAAAAGCTTTGGGCCAACAACCAACAAAAAACACTCTGGTATTTATTGTAATCCAACAAAAAAATCGAGTGCGCTGTTTAAGCATAAAATTAAGTAGTTTAAATAAATAAACACAACAACAACAACAAAAACGAACGTGGCCGGATCAACGGCAAATCTTTTTTTTTTCTTCGGGGGGGTGCAGCATGCTACAGAGAGAGACAAAAAACTGCACTGGCATTTAAATATAAGAATACATTTCAAAAGAAGAAAAAAAAAAACATAAACACAAAAAAATTTATAATATTTGCATAATTTTAAATGCTGCGCATTTTTATGAGTGTCGCTCCGCAGCGAATATGCTGTCTCTGTCTCTCTCAGCGCTTGACTAGCCTTTTGTATTTTTATGAGCTTTTAACGGGCGCGCAAGCGACGAAATGTCGTTAAAGAAGATCGAATTGAATGCGAATGCGAAATGTGAATGAGAATAAAAGAACAACAACAACAACAAGACGAAGAAGAAGAGCAGCAACAACAACAACAAGAGCGACAACCAAATATGGCGCCGCCTCAGTCGCCGCTAGTGGGCGCTGCAGTAGCCGAAGGTGTGAAGCAAGCGACGGCGCTTTTCATTTCTGATTGGAAGCAAGCGGATTGAGAGCCCAAAACACATAATTAGGGGAAAAGGGAGGAGGGGGCTGCCAACCTGGTTTCTTAAACGCAGCAAACGCTTTAACGGTACTAACCAAAAAGCCAAATAGCCTACTTATAAAAAATAAAAAAACAGCAAATATGAATTGCATGTGCGTGTGCGTGTGCGTGTGCTTAAGAAGCGTATCTTACGCATTTTAAAGAAATTAAAACTACTTTGAAAAAATACATTAACATGCATTCTCACTAATCTAACAAAAATAATTGGAAAAAAGGAAAAACTTGGCATGTGAACAAATGTTCGTAAATCAAGAGCAAGCTTTAAATCAAAATGAGTGAAGAGCTGCTTAAAAATTGGAGTTGGTTTTTTTTTTAATGCTATTGTGCTCAGAAATTTTAAGTAACAAAATATTCATTTATATTAGGATTTTTGTAAGTGTTCATAATTCAATTCCTTTTAAACGAAATATATAATTAACAGAAGCTTTAAGTTTAGTTAAACTTAAAAATTATCTCCTCGCCTTTGGGCAAAAAGTTCTTATACTTTCTTTTTTATGGCGACAAATAACGAATTTATCTATTTTTCAAATTTAACTAGAATTCGTCAAATTAAGACTTAACGAAGAATAAGGACAGCTTAAGCAGAGATTGAACTCAGTCAAATTGAACTAGTTCCAATTTATCGTGAACTACTTGAAAGAAGAATTAGAGTTCGCACATCGAAAATATGTCATTTTATGACCTAACGAAGAATAAGAAAAGCTTAAACAGAGATTGAACTCAGTCAAAATGAACTAGTTTTATTTATCGAACCACTAAAACACACCTTCGTGAACTAATTAAAAGAAGAACTAGAGTTTGCTCACCTTAATTTTGTCAAATATGATTCAACGAAGAATAGGTAAAGCTTAAACAGAGATTGAACTCAGTTGAAATGAACTGGTTCAAATTTATCGAACCACTACTTGAAATAAGAACTAGCGTTCGCTCACCTTTCGTTTCTTGTGATCCAGTTCGCACTGCGCCTTGTGCATCTCCTTCAGTTCGACCTCCTTGAGCTGATCCAAAATGCGTTGATATTTCTCCCGGTTCTCCACGTCGAGCGCCACGTGCAGATAATCGTGCCAATTGCGTGAATCGAAGCCCCAATGGCAGGTGCGATTCTCCACCTTGCGATGAACATGACCCACAAATTTCTGGGGCGAGAACCAGCAATTGCACTCCAAGCACTGGATGCACGTCGGCTTCTGGTACGAGTACATGTCCGGCGTGCAGATGCCCTCGCATTTGCCAAAGCACTTGTGATACACCTGAAAGCTGAGCGCGCCCTTGCCCAGACTCTCGACGGGCACATAGCTGTTCCGGTCGGAGCGATGCAGGAGGGCGGCGCAGAGGCGTTCCGCGTCGGTGCGCGTGATCAGGCCGCTGCCCTTGACGTCCGAGGGCAGAATTTTGGCGGCCTTGAACTCGACCAGCTGTTCGGGCGTGCACTGCGAGCACGAGATGCCCAGATCCTCGAAAATGCCATTGATCTGATCCAGCGTAAAGTCGTTGAGCACATTGTTCAGAAACTGCGGCAGGCACAGCCGCATCTCGCCGCCCAGCGAGAAGCAGCCGATCGTCTTGCCCTCCAGCCGCGTCTCGTACAGCTCGCCGCAGTCCGTGTCCGGCTGCGTTAGGATCGGCTGCGACAGTTCCGGCGGCAGAGGCAGCGGTGCTGCATATAACTGTGCACGCTCGCCGATGGCAGCGGAACCAGCAACGCCGCTCGGTTCATGCAGTGGTTCATGCGGTTCCGGCGAACTGGACAGTTCCTTTTTGATGAGCGCCACGGCGGGGCCTTGTAAGCTTTTGGTGGCGCTCGTTTGGTACTTTTTCAGCACGCTGCTGATCATCGGCGTCACGTATTCGGTCATGATATCGCTCAGTTATCGATAACACGCGCTCGATTGTTTTCCTTCTCCTACTCTTACTCTTATTCTTATTCTTTACTTTTATTTTGTTGCTATTTGTTTTGTTTTCTGCTTTAAGTGTCTGCGGCTTTCACATTTTCGTTCGCTCAATTTATTTATTGCATTTATTTATGAATATTTGTATTTTGTTTGCATGTTAACAATTTGGCACTTTGTTTGATGATTTTTTTTTTGCGCGCATTTTTCATCTTATTTTATTTTCGGCGCTGCATTTGCCGACGGCGCTGCGAAGCGCTCGCTGCGCTGCGAGCTTTTTCTAGCATCTGTATGTGTATGTGTATGTGTATGTATGTATGTGTGTGTGTGTTTTGAAGGCGCGCGTGTTGCGCTCTGCCAGCGTCGACACTGACGTTGCTGCTGCTGCCGCTGCAGGCGGCGTGCACAATTTTTAAATTTTGTCTTATTTATCTATTTTGCTTTTTTTGTGCTAAATTTAAAACTTTGTGCGCACTTTGAGGCGACGTCGACTGCGGCTATGTTGTTGCTGTTGTTGTTGTTGTTGTGGTTGTGGCACTCACTTATTAAATTTTGCCATAAATTAATTTCCACTTCGTATGCTTAACATTTATCTGGGCGCGCTGCAAAAAAACCGCACGACGACGCGACGCGACGCAACCGAGACGGATACAAAGATACAGACGCTGGCGTAGACGAGAAGACGCAGGCCGGCAGACACAGACACAGGCACAGACACAGGCACAGACACTGGAACGGAACACACACCGGCCGCACACACATACACGTCGACGCACAGACACTCACTCACGGACACACACACACAGAGATAGCGACGTCGACGGCGACAGCAACTGGCAGGCGGCAGAGGCTAAAACGCCGCCGCCTGACAATTGTGAATGCGGCCGCTGCCGTTTGCCGTTTGCCGCCTTGTTTGTGCACTATTTATAAACTTTATTTTATTTTATTTAATTTCTTATTTGATTTCTTCTTCTTTATTTTTGCATGCTTAACGACACCAGATTCGTTATTGAATATTTATTTAGGAATTTTGCTCCTCTGCCACAAGAACAACAAACGCACACACACACACACGCGCGCGCGAATAAAAGCCTGCACTCTGCAGTCGCGCTCTCAAAATACACGGCGTTTTGTGTTTTCGTTTTGTTTCTTTGATTTTGATGTTGTTGTCGTTGTTGTTGTTGCTGCTGTTGCTGCTGCTGTCGTTATTGTTGTTGTGCTTCTGTCGAACTTGCCGTTACGCGTTCGCACGTGCGAGCTTTCTGACGACCGCCACAAAACTGTTGAAAAATGTTCGCTGCGTAGCGGCAATTGCAAAGAGCGCCTCGAACGTATCTTTTTCGCGCGCTCTCCTCACACACTCGCTCTCTCTTTAAACTTACAGATACAAAACAGACGAACGGTCTCTCTGGCAACAGCAGCAACCACCAAGTTTCTCTGCAGCACTTGGCCCTTCTCTTTTTTTTTGTTTTTTGCTGTGCTTTTGGCGCCATGGCGAATATTAGAGAGAATTTAGAATTGCCAAAAACTCGTTTCAGGCAATTTAAACGATCGGCGTTTCAAGTTCAAAATATAAATACAAAATTTTGCATAATGCGTTTTGTTATGCATAAGTGCTAATAAGAATATAAATAACTTACTGTCCTATATAATCGAAGCTCCAAACAGTTTTCGCAACTTTAAGTGCGACCCTCTGCAAGAGATATGTTGCTTAGCAACTTAGAATGTTGCCACTTGCTGCCATGTTGCAGCAACATGTGTCTACGCAGGGTAGCTAACGATTAGCCGTTACAGCTGTCAGAATAATCGATAACAATGTTATCGCACGCAAAGTTGATTTGCTCAAAGCTGCCACCTTGTGAAAAACACAACTTTTTGCTATATAGCTGTGCTCTTCACACTTTACAAACAGCTGTTTGTTGTTTCTCAGCTGCTGATTGGAATTGGGTAAAAATTGAAATTTTGTGCAAAAAGCCATAAACTGCACGATAAATCAAAAGAAAAGCTTTGTAATTGCAAACAATTGCTAATTTACAGTTAAGAACAGCTAGAAAATGCCGGAGCCGCGCAGCCCAATGGCCCGCTTTGTACAATCCGTACAGGATACCATCGATGGACCCATCACCTGGTTTCGCGGTAAGAAATGCGCCCAAATATTAAAATAAACTGCATTTGCCACGCATGAGCTTCGCATGCAACAGCTACGACTGCAAGTTCCGCGACGCACAACAAATTAAACGCAGTTTGGCAAATTACATAATGACATAACCTCAAATCTAAAAGCGGCTTTGTTTTTGTTTACATGTTGGAACGCGCACAGAATCGATTGTGGAACCGAATCAACAGAAGTCCAATTGGTACCATCAGCGCTTCCGTCGCGTCCCGACCATCGATCAGTGCTACACAGACGATGCAGTCTGCCGCTTCGAGGCGGATCAGCAGTTCCGGCGGGATCGCATGGTGGACAACGAGGTTCTGAACATCTTGCGACAGCGCTTCGAGGATTGCACCCTGTACGAGGCGCCCGATCACATGGTCAAGTGCAAGCCGATCCTCGAGCAGTACGAAAAGGCCACCGAGAACTGGTTCATCAAGTGTATGGCCAAAGACAGCTTCCCTAGAAGTATTTCCCATTTATATATCACCTTTTTTCTGCCCTGACAGATGGCGACTTGGGCGGCTATGCCAATGCGAAGACCGCCTACATGAAGCAGAAGCATCGCCTCATCTGGGAACGTCGTCACGGTCCAGTTGGCAGCGGCATGAAGGACGAGGATAATGCGGCCCATTAAAAAGGCACCTCCACAAATTGCAACAAAAAAAAGAAAACCATCAAATGTTCGAAGCCTGTGACGTGGATTTACATAAATATATACACAAACTGTAGACAAATTACGACTATGCTTGGTTTTAATCCAGCAATAATGTTCTTTGAGTTAAGCCAGGAATTAGGACATCCTCTCAAGAAGACTATGTTTAAACAAGTTGGGAATTATAATGTATACAAGAGTTAGAAGCTAGCGTTTATTTCCAGGCTAGTCCCAGACATTTCTTTTGTAGATCTTTATATTGATGCGAGATCAGGAACATAAACATGTTCCTGATAACCATCAACAGTTCTTATAGAATTATTTAATCTTCGGCATCCCGAATCGTTCTGGCCATAAATAAAATTGCTTAAGATGATTTGGGACGACAAGATGTGCCAGGAATAATTGCAAATATGTCAAATTAAAGTCTAGCAGCTAAGATTGTGCAAATATAGTATGTCAAGGATTTGGACTTTGAGGTAGCTCGGCGGCAGCCTCAAAATGGAAAGCCTTGTTTCAGTCCTTACGAAAAATTTGTTGCTAAAAGATCAGTCGAGGATCGTATTTAACTAGCTTATCGAGACGAGCGGCTTGTTCATGAGACTCTTCTTGAGCTTGGCCAGGGCGCTGCTGGTGCTGCCGGCGCCGGGCTTCTTGTCCTTGTTCTTGGGTCCCAGCGGTATCAGGCTGGTGTCGATGAGCCGGCGCCGGAAGTTCTTGTAGAATTGCAGCACCTGCGGATTGGCCCACACCTGCTTGGCATCGAAGTCCAGAATGCGCACGGATTGCAGCGATTTGGCGCGCGACAGCGCCACATAAGCCTGCCCAGCCTCGAACACCTTGGAGAGCGACATCTCGACGCAGTCGAGCGTCAATCCCTGACTCTTGTGTATGGAGAAGGCCCAGGCTAGCTTAAGCGGCACCTGACGACGCGTGAGCACGCCGCCCGTGGCCGTCTTGATGATCCACTTCTCGTGCCGGCACACGTGCTCCTGGTTGTTCTTGAAGCGCACCACGGGCAGGCCCTTCTCGATGCGCACGACGACGCCGCGGGCACCGTTGACCAGGCCGTTGGCTATATTGATATTCTTGAGCAGCATGACCTGTGCATTGATCTTCAGATAGAGCTGTGCCGGCGCCTGGACTTGCTGGTCGAGCTGCTTGCTCATGCCGGCATCCGAGTCCTCGGCACGGAACAGCACCTTGTCGCCGCTCAAATGCTCCAGCTTGGAATCGTTTATGGAGTTGGCATCGTTCGTGTGCGAGCACAGCTGCGTGGCCAAAATGCCGTTGCCTTCGATCTTCTGCTTTGAGGTGGACACCAGCCTGGCCGAGATGGTCTCGTTGACATGGCCGATGCGCAAGTGGTTGAGTATTTTGACAAACTCTGGATCGGATTGACGATGCACCTGCTTCAGCTCGTAGACGCACTGGACGCAGCTCTCCCAGGCACTGGACTGAAAGCAGAAGCGCTGCACGGCCGTCTCGCCCTTGACGACGGGCGGCAGCTGCAGAAAGTCGCCGCAGAGTATCAGCTGGATGCCGCCAAATGGACGCTCGTTCCGCCGTATGTGACGCGCCACAGCCTCAATTTTCTGCAATACCCAAAGATTAGCTGGATTTTCGCTTAATCGAGCTCAAGACCTTTTACCTCAAAGTACTGCCCATCCACCATGGAGATCTCGTCTATGATCAGACGCTTGCATTTGCGCCAGGTCTGCGCGGCAACGGGACGCGACGCCAGCTCCAGACAACGTTGAGCCGTGGCATCGCCGCCGCCAATCCCGGCAAAAGCGTGCAACGTTGTGCCGCCAATCAGGCAGGCGGCCACGCCCGTGGACGCTGTGGCCACGGTGCCCTCCGGCGGCAGCGCCGAGATGATCTTGCGCAACAGAAAACTCTTGCCCGTGCCGGCGGAGCCCGTAAAGAAGACATTCTTGCCGGCGATGCAGGCGCGCAGCACTTCCATTTGCTCCTCATTCAAACGCAGCGAGTCCTCCGTTTGCGTGGCGGCCAGTGGCGATTCCTGGTACAGCTTTTTGGCAGCGGGCACGATTTGGCCACCCTCGCCAGCTGCCTTCAGCTCCTCGAAGCGTCGCTTTTTGGCTGCCTGCGGCGAGGGCGTGGTCGTGCTGCCACGCGTTATGAGGCCCGCCTTTTTGCGCGCCAAAACCATTTCGGCGGTGGTCACCGGTGAGATCTCCTCAAAGCTGCTGGGCCGCGAGCCCAGCATCTGCTCGCGCAGCTTTTTTTGCATGGCCGCGTCGTCCAGAGCGCCGTCTCCGTCTCCGGCGCCATTCATTTTGATGAATATGGTGCGCAGGAAGAGCATCAGGGTGCCGGGCGGTGCGTTGGACAGGTAGAGCGAGCACTGCTCCGCCTTGAAGTTGAACGTGGCCTTGCCCTCGGCCATGAATTTCTTGTGCACCATTATGTCCTTCAGCTTGAATTTGAGCGGCTTCAGCTTCTCGGGCGTCACCTCCACGAAAATTTCGCGCAAATCGTTGCGCACCAGACGCAACGTTGCCGTCCTGTAGGCCAGCTTGCGACCGGTTATGCCCACCGCGTTCGTCCAGTGTATGTTCACCGCGCACGTTAGCACGGCATCGTTAAGATCCATAGTTGTTTTAATTAATTAATTTCAAAATAATTTGTTCAGTCCCTGGGCAGACAGCGAGTGTGCACACCTCCCGCCAAAAAAAAATAATTACCGATTATGCGATCGATAGGCATGCCGTGCCACACTGTGTTTATCGATATTTAAACAGGGTTGCTTGTGCGTAACGCCAGATGGCGCCAAATGACGCGCGCTTTGCGCTTTTCAAATGTGAGCAGCTTTAACTTTTTTATATATAGACCAATGTTGTTTAATTCTCTTGAGTATAGTTCCAAATATATGCGAATTTGAACTTCAAATTGAGTTTGAAATTAAACGTAAAGTATAAATTTGCAGCAGTAGATGCTGTTCGCCTGTCTCCATTCATAACAAATCTTAATTTCTTCTTATCATGTTACAATTACACTCATGAGCATCTTGAAACAATCATTGAATTCTGTTTATATATACGTTTCTTTAATACTACGGCGTAATTAAGAAATGCATTTATCATTTACGAGCCGGTTAACGTTCAGTTAAGTTTCTTATGTAAAGTGCTCAAGTGCTAGTTGGTTTATATTCAAGAAACTATTGCCAGATAACGCGTTGCACAATTCAATCTAAATGCAGGAAAAATAATACAAAAACTAATACAAGGCCTGTTAACTGATAAATAATGTATAAGCTTGCCGTGACGAAGCCAGAATCAAAGAATTACTAAATAAATATAGTTTTATAACTAATTTTTATAGCATTGTTTACTTTTCTAGTAAAAAACTAAGTCCCTCTTTGCTCAAATAAAGAACTTTTAGACTAAGTGATAAACTTCCCCAACATGGATTTCCTGGATTAGCAAACTTTAAACTCTTCAAATAAATGTTCTTCTTCACTGTCGCACTCAGCAAGAGCCAAGATTGATAAAAAAAGGAAAGCTTTTACAATAAAGAGGCCGGAATAACTATTTATCCCGGGCCTCGTCATCATCATCCATTGTATTATTCTCGTGAGGGCAATAAAACTGGCTATCCAATAAGTTCATGAAACTCGCGTGTTCTGAAAGTGAAAAACAAAAAAAGTTCATTGATCGTCGCGAAGGTTTCAAGTTCCTTACGAAAATTTCCATAGTTTCTTTTTGCTTGACTTGACTTTACTTTACTTTACTTTACTTGCAATGCATTATTGAAGAAGCTGCCGAATGCAAAAGCATCAAATTTTTTTGTTTTTTGAATATTTTGGAATCGCATTTCGAAAATAATGCGAATTTTTTACAGTTTCGACTTATCAGCTTGGCTATTGAACCTATTTTTCGAGCTTGTCATGCTGAGAGTTTTGAGAACTGAAAAAAATAAATTTACAAAAAAAAAACGCGCCGTGCAGTCTGAACGAGGTTCAGGTTATAGGACGTATCTTCTAGAGCGTATCTCTGATTCTTTTTCTGATTTATGGGCCTAATAAATATGGTCCTTTGTTTACGATATTCTATTTGGTTTATTTTTGGGCAAGAAGTTTGTTTTTCATAATTCGAATAAACAAAGTCAACTGATTCGAAATTTTTGTTGTTGTTGTTGTTGTTTTCTTCGTTTCGGTTACGGGGCCGGCGTCATCTTAAATAAAATACATATTTACATTTGTTTTCAGGTTTCTAGACATAAACACACAAATATTTGTTTTTGGGTCATCGACGTTGTCGAAAAAGCAATATGCTATTTTCTATACCCTGTAAAAAGAGACTACACTTAAAAGTATAAGAAATTTGCGACCAGACTTGAAATGAAAATATACTAAATGAAATCTTTCGATTAGAAACCAAAGAATTTTCTAATTATCTCAAAATGTATTTCTATATAAGATATTAAATCTCAAAATTATGCCATATAACATTTTCATTTCCCTTAAAAAATATGAGTAAAGTATTCATTTTGAAAAAGCGCACTTAAGCGACAATCATTTTTTGAATAACAAAAGGCAAATATATTTAACAAATTGTTCACATCATTATCTGCACAGACTAGAATAGAGGTAGGCAGCATTGTTTACTTTATAATGCTTATCAGCATTTGGCAAAAATTACATATATGACAAATGTGAATGGAATGAATAGGTTATATTTCGTCTGAATTGATAAGTTCGAGTGCACTCCAAATGATACAGAAACTGAGAATTTTTCAAAATCTAAATCAAAATGATAGAAACAAATTTAAGAGGAAATGATGGAAAATTAATTTTCAAGGAAGAGAGAGAGAGCATCAGTAACAGCATATCAGCTGTAAATAACAGAATTTGAATCTAAAAAAGAAAGCGGGAGAATATCCTCAGTAACAGCATATCAGCTGTTAATAACAGAACTTTAATCAAAAAAATAAAGCAAGAGAGAATCCTTAGTAACAGCTGTAAATAACAGAATTTTAATCCCCCCCAAAACAAAAAAGCGAGAGAATCCTCAGTAACAGCATATCAGCTGTTAATAACAGAACTTTAATCCAAAAATAAAGCAAGAGAGAATCCTTAGTAACAGCTGTAAATAACAGAATTTTAATCCCCCCCAAAACAAAAAAGCGAGAGAATCCTCAGTAACAGCATATCAGCTGTAAATAACAGAAATTTAATCCCCCAAAAAAAGTGCGAGAGAGAGTATGTAGAGTGCGTTGTGCCTGCTAACACTTGTTGATTAGCTTGTTTTAGGCATGCTGCTTAGGCGCCTCTCGGAGCCGGGCAACGCAAGCGGCGCCCCATTCATGAGAAACTATCAGCACGTTGAATACGAATAGCTTAATTTAGATGCTAATATATATAATATATGCCTAGACTTATAGATAGATTTTTCGTACTTAAAGAGCTGCTGCTGCAATGGCATCGTGCAATTTCGTCAGCCGCGTGCCGAATTTAACGAAATTAAAAAAAAAACACACATTTTTTAAATGCGACGGGGTCTAGGGGTTGCTCCACAGATCTTACCTGTTTGCCATGCCGAAATTTTCCCAAAGACGCATTTTCTTGCTTCGGCTACTGCGCAGGTACAAACAAAAAGCGAAACTAAAACTCAAACCGGTTTCCTTAACCCAAGGGGGGTTGATAAGCGAGCAGGAGAGCAGCATACGAAAAAAGCGCGTGAGAGCGAGTGAGAGAGAGAGACAGGGAGAGTCAGCATGAAAATCTTGCATAGGCTTACACCCGCACGTAGGGCTAACTGTTTCTGTTGTTGGGCGAGCTACGTGACGGATGACACGGCCAAGGGGCGGGTGTGCTCTGTAATGCGGCAGTTTATCACCTCAATTACCAGGGTCAGCACTTAGGCATATGTATGTAGATATGGATAAATGGGGTCAATTGCACAGGTGCCAGGCGAAAGGCGCCTGCCCAGCTAGAAAACTTTCCCAGTGCCGACTATCTTTAGACCGAGGCCAATGGGCAAGTGCGTTGCCACAGATCTGTCCGATTTGAACATAAATTAAAGCACGTGGCTTTCACATTAACCTTGCTGCTATAGATAAACCAGCGGCGATCGTGGGTGGCAGCTATTGTCCCACATTAACGGGGGCTGCTACACGTGGCGCCATTACAACCAACCGCAGATCAGGCAATGGCCAATGGCCAAATTAGCAAACTACGTCGTAATTGGCTGCTAAGTAGCATAATTTTTACAGGCGTTCCTCGGGAAGTGTCGTCAACAGCGCCCCCGCACGTTGTTGTTGCGGCTCGTGGCGCGCAATTTAATTGCTATGCTGCCTGGCCATACGTCAGCCAATTGGACCGGCAACGTGTCTTTACGTTAATTACTTACTTGCGTATGTTTTTTGTGTTTTTCTATTCATTTCTTAACAACTAGAACGGGTGAGTCATCAAAATGCAATCATGCGGCAATCGATGCGATTGCTATCGATATTCGATATTCTGGTTCTTCTTGTTTGTGCGTTTTGTCTCCACATATTTCTACATAACTGTTTACCAATAAATACAAGCGGCAAAGATAAACAGATTAGAACCGGTCAACAACAGCCCGCGACCGATCAAGGCTGACGCCGTCCCAGACGCCCCAGCAAAACCGAAATGAGTCGAACACTCTGGTCTGCATTGGCAAGATATAGAAAAGAAATAAAAAAAAAACACCAGCAACAAATATATTGCACAGGAATAACAACAACCATATACTACTAGTACTACGCAGAAATTTTGTAGAATACAAAACAAGCAAGAAGCAAAAACAAAAACATCAGCAGACGGCTACCCTGCTGTGAGCGTGAGTGTGAGAGAGCGCGCGAAGAGAGCACAACGTGCAATGGGTACGTGTGTGCGTGTGTGTGTGCGTCTGTTTTGTTTGCGCGCATAACGGCGTGAAAGAGGAAGAGCCAGCGGTATAAATACTGCTCCCCACGGCTGTTGGGTGTCAATTGGACTCGCAGAGCGACCAAGTCAGCACATACAGCAGCGGAAGCAGCGGCAGCAGCTAAAAAGCAATAGCCAAAACCAACAACGCAGTTTCGCGCAAACAAACAAAAGTCGTTCGATTACGATTTACAAGTGTTCTAAAGTAACGGAAAGTTTCATAACCAAAAAGAAGAAGATGTCTGCATCACCCACCGCTCGCCAAGCCTTCTCCCATGCGCTGCCACTGGCCATGACGAAGACCAAGAAGGTTGTGATAACCGATCCCATCCAAATGCCGGAAGTGTACTCCTCTACGCCCGGCGGCACCCTCTACTCCACGACACCTGGCGGTAAGTTGATGCAATATTTTGGCAATTGTGAATCAGCCAAGTGATAACAATCCCAGAATAAGACTCAGACTCAGTCTGGCAGGCGCACATGTCCGTGACTCATGAATATTTCTACGAGCTATTGCAGCTGTGTCTTATCACCTGTGCGGAGTCTGATGCAATTATCAATTAAATGTAGACTAATAGTTCAATTCGTATTTTGTCTTTGCAGGCACCAAGGTGATCTATGAACGGGCCTTCATGAAGAACCTGCGTGGATCCCCGTTGAGCCAAACGCCGCCCAGCAATATACCCAGCTGCCTGCTGCGCGGCACGCCCCGCACACCCTTCCGCAAGTGTGTGCCCGTGCCCACAGACCTGGTGAAGAAGACCCAATCGCTGAAAATTGAGGAACAGGAACAGTTCCAGCTGGAGCTGTAAATGCACAACACACCAAGAACAAAGCATCCCAATTCCAAGCAGCTACTGCCAAACATCGCATAGACATCATCAACCAAAATGTTTTTTTCATTAGCCATCCATCTAGTTGTATTATTTTTACACCTGATACTGATCTTATAGTGCTAGCTCTCATATTTATGCCATCAAGTTGTCCATTTAGCTCTTAAGTTGTTCGTTATTTTCAGTCATATTGATTGAGTTCGTGTTCTTAATTTAATTGATAAATTTTAGTTAGTAAGCCTCACTCATGCAATAAAAACTTGATAATAATTTTGAATTATTGAAATTGAACAACGGGTTTATTTGTATATTTTATCAGCTGCTGGACCTTGAGAGCTGACTAACCAAGTTATCTATAAACTTCTTGAGTGTGTATTTCCATTTTACCTTGATGGGAATATTCCATCTAAATACACCTATAAATGTATATTATGTATCTATTTAGGGGGGTTTATTGAACCCCGTCCTCTGGAAATACCGGCCGGCATCTGTCGGATCAAGAGAAATGCGTTCAGAAACTACTGCGCAGTTTGCACTCTAGAGTTTCTCTGGCCAAAAGACTAAAGACCAGATCTTAAAGCGACGATGACAACATTCGTAGGAAACGGCAAATGCAGAAATTCATGATTTAGAAATGCTCTACCAATTCCGAGAAGTGCAAAACGATATCTGACTGAGACAATATAAGCTAACAAATAACATGTCTTTATATTATTTAGTTTAGTATTATATAATCTCTGAGAGAGATCGACAATTAGATTAGTCGGATGAGCTGAATAGGCCACAGGCTACTCTGTCAAAGGGTTTAAGATGATTCCTATTGATTACTTGTATATCCTTATTCCGAAATCTGAAACCCATTAAGGGAGGCATCTCCAATTCCGGGTAATAATTAAGTGAATGGGGAGCTTGGTTAAAGTAGCCAAGTCCATCTTGGCTTTAACGCAAAGTATTCTTTCTCTTATAAGATAACTTGGCATATATCCGTCTATTTATATATATATGTATGTCGTCCGAATCGGACCAATATAGCTTAGACCCCTATAATATACATCGATCAAAATGTAATATTTCTATAAATATAATGTTGAGTAAAGTGGGGCGATTTATATATATTGTCGCGTTATATAACTGACCTGGATTTGCCAGTTCCTAAATAAAGTTAGGCCCGAGCTACTGATCCCAATTATAGAAATATGTCGAGGATATTATTATCCGATAAAATATATGAAAAGAACTGAATTAACCACATTTCTGTGCGCAATAACCCTAATTACTTCTTGATACGAAGCCGTTAATTATTCTTGCATAATTTAAACGCATGAAATTGTAAACAAAAAAGAAAACAGCTAATAAGACAAATAACAATGCAGAATGTGTAAACAACGTTATTCCGCAGGTAAGGCTGGTCATGAAAGGGTTAAGATAACATCCAAGATATACATGCATATATGTATATGTATGTATGTATGTATGTAAAAGAGTCCCTTCCAACACAACCAAAACCGTTTAGTACTAATTCGAAAGAATTGGTAAACAAAAAAACAAAAACAAGCTACATTTATATTGCAGGCAACAACAAGAAGAGAGCAAGCGCTGGGAGAGTGCGAAAAAGTGAGAGAGGGCTCTCCCTCGCGAGCGCAGTGCAATGACGCGCGGCCGGGACGTGCGCTTCGGTGGCTTTGTTTACGTTCGACACGATTGAAAGAAGAAGAGCAAGCAGTATAAATACAGCTGCCAAATGCCGAGTCGAGTGTCAATTGAACTCGCAAAGCGAACCAGGCACGTCCGAGAGCTCGTCAGCAGCTGATAAGCAGAAGCAGAAGTCAAAGGCAGCGACAAATTTACAACGCAGTTTCGCGCAAACAAACAAAAGTCGTTCGATTACGATTTACACGTGTTACAAAGTAAGGGAAGTTTCATAATCAAACAGAAGAAGATGTCTGCATCACCCACCGCTCGCCAAGCCTTCTCCCATGCGCTGCCCCTGGCCATGACGAAGACCAAGAAGGTTGTGATAACCGATCCCATCCAAATGCCGGAAGTGTACTCCTCTACGCCCGGCGGCACCCTCTACTCCACGACACCTGGCGGTAAGTTGATGCAATATTTTGGCAATTGTGAATCAGCCAAGTGATAACAATCCCAGACTAAGACTCGAACTCAGTCTGGCCAGGCGCACATGTCCGTGACTCATGAATATTTCTACGAGCTCGTGCAGCTGTGTCTTATCACCTGTGCGGAGTCTGATGCAATTATCAATTAAATGTAGACTAATAGTTGATTACGGACTTTGTCTTTGCAGGCACCAAGGTCATCTATGAACGGGCCTTCATGAAGAACCTGCGTGGATCCCCGTTGAGCCAAACGCCGCCCGGCAATATACCCAGCTGCCTGCTGCGCGGCACGCCCCGCACACCCTTCCGCAAGTGTGTGCCCGTGCCCACAGACCTGGTGAAGAAGACCCAATCGCTGAAAATTGAGGAACAGGAGCAGTTCCAGCTGGAGCTGTAATTGCTTTTCAATTCCAAGGAGCTACTGCCAAAACTCATGCATTCATTCTCCCAATATTTTTTTTATCACTAGCCATTAATTTAGATCCTTTAGATTTAGATCATCTTGTAGTGTTAGCCCTAATTATTCCCACTAAATTGTTGATATAGCTTTAAGTTTTTAGTCAGATTTTCAGTCACATTGACTGAGTTGAGTCTTTTTCTATTTATCAATTTGTATAAATCTAATTCTTAAGCAACATGCAATAAACCGTAAATAATGCTAGAAAGTATTCAATTCAAATATAACAACGGATTTTTGCTTATTTTATCAGCTGTTGAGCCTTGAAAGGCTTTCTAACGAACCGATTTAATCAATGATAACAAACGATTGTGGCGAATTCTGGCAATTCACCTTGGGATATTTGCTTGGGGTTTGTTGAACTGCCGAAAATACCGGCCGGCACATGTCTGCCGAGGCGTTGGCCATTATTAAAACTGTAAACAACAACAACTTTCGTGGTGAGCTTCTCAAACTATGCGCGTGGCGGCGGCTCATAACCTACATTCTGTCTATGCAAACATACATACATATGTGTATATATATATATATGTATACATGTGTACACACACACACATTTAAGAGACCAGCAGCAGCCCGGCAAATAGATTTTTAAACAACTGCGCAGTTAGCTGCGAATCGCCCCCTCAGCGTTCGTTCACAATACGCATTTGCTTGCCGGCGGGCGGGCGCTTGGGATTCAAACCGCAAAACCAACGCCTCGAGTATTGCGCATATTTAATTCAAACTAAGTGCGGTCAACTATTTGTATGTACACATCAAATACATACATACATGTGTGTCAATGTAAATATGTTTGCTTTATGTTTGCTGCAAACGTTTAACGTGTTTTTTGTTGTTGTTTTCGCAAGCCATTTGTTTTGACTATGCAGCCCTGGCAGTTAAGCGCATTAAAGCACAGCATACTTTTTAGCGTTGTATTTAAATATTAAATGCATTATCTGCAGGAAATTTGCATCTATTTTATTCTATTCAATTCATTTATAATATGAATATATTAAAAGCTAAAAGTTTAGCGAGGAACCATAACGTAAGCAAATATATTAACTTATTTCTGCATACAAACTTGTGCGTATAAATATACTTTGCGTGTGTGTGTGTGTGTGTGCACTAGTTTCTGCCAAAATAATAAAACATTTTGCATATTAGTCGCATAAATCATTGAATTAATTGCCCAATAATTTAGCATGTCATATATTTATATCACATACATATTAGGCAAATATAATAACTTGTTGATTTTCAACATGGGATTTTTAAAGGGGATTTGTTGAATTTGCTGCGCAAATAAATAATTTCCCATAATATTAAAAGGCGTTATATTTAGATCATTAAAGTTCATAGCCTTAACTGGTTCTTAAAATAGAAAAAGAACTTAATAATTTTGTGTAATTTTTGATAAGAATCGAAAGCCAATAAATCGCGATAAAAAACACAATTTGTATTATATGACACTCTGTGCTAGGGAGGGTGGTTAAAATTGTCAAAAAAACACTTTCAATGGAATTGCTGGGATTTATGACAGTTTTACTCGTACTCCTAGGTAAAGAATTTCCTAAATCTTAAATAGTTACTGACTTGAATTATTAGGAGATAAATATATTTTATGATAACTCATGCTAGGGAAATTTAGTTAAGAGTTGCTACTCACCAAAGGACTTTTAACTGAAATTTCCTTAAAATACGCCAATTGACATAATTGCCCAAAAAAGTACCTTAATAAAAAAGGTGTATTTATTTGTAATAACAGCAGAGCATATACATAAATGGGAAATAATAAAAAGTAAATTTGTTCATGTTTTTTTTTTATAAAAGCTTTTACTGCTCAGCCACACAACATGACTATATAAATAGGTGAAACAAGTCCAATGGTGGACCGCGAATTCCTTTGGACTATAATTTTGATGTTGGACCACGTTATCATGAGCTGATCTCGTGTTTGGTGCCAAATTGTTTTGTCATTCGTTGGGTAGCGCAGGGCGCGTGATTTCCAGCGTATTCCCTGACTTGGGCTCGCGTTACACACAGCTCAGCAGAAACTCGCGGCGGGGCGAACGCTTCCATTGAAAGCAGCAACAGCAACTCCCCCTCCCCCCTCCATTCCAGCTAACCTCACAAAAGTCCAATAAGAACTGGCGTGTAAAATAAAGTATAGCAAATAATTCCCCTCCTTTGTTGTTGTTTCTTCTTTCTTCACCAACATCAGCATGAATATATGCATATACATATATGAATTTTCTTTTACTTATTGTTTCATTTTATTTTCATTTTGTTATTTACGAACATTCTTTTGTTTGTCGTTGTTGCTGTTTTAGACACAAAATACAAATGGATACATACATACTTAATTTTTCTTTCATTTCTTCTCTCTAATGTCTACTACAAAAAATTGTTTCTTGATTTTGTTGTTGTTGTTGTTGTTTTTGTTGAACCGACTGCGGCAGGTTATGCTTAAGAACTACAACATATAGCATATATATATATATATATATATATCTAAATATATTTATATATATATATATATGTTCCATATAAAAAATACAACAAATTTGCAATTCGTTATCATCATGTTAAGCGTCAAAAATGCAGCCCATTGGGATTATTTTTTTTTGCTTGTTTTTTTTTTTTTTTTTTTTTTTGTAACATTTTGTTTGACAATTCTTCAACTTTCTCATTTAACATTTAAGTATGGCAAAAACAAAAAGCAAGAATACATAATATTAACTCGTACAAATTTAAAATACAAATTTCATTTTAAAGTTTTTCTCATATTTTTTTTTGTTTGTTTGTTTTTTGTTTGAAACGGATTTTTACACACTAAATGTTTAAAACTTATAAAATACTACAACGTAGGAGATCCGACGAAATCTCATAGCATTAGAAAATAAAAAATGAATATTTATATATCTAGTTAGAATTATGGTATAAACACATCAAATTATTGTATTACAAGTTAAATATATATTAAATTAAGTGTAACATATACATTATTATTACATATACAAAGTTGCATTAAAAAAAAAAAAAAAAAACAATAATAATAATTATGGTGAGTGTTGCTGTTGTTGTTGTTGTTGTTGTTGTGTGTGTGTTGGTAACATAAAACAAAATTGGCAACAGGAAGCGCGGCGATTAACAATTTCGGCCACACCGAAACCGAATGCCCTTTCCAAAACAAAGCGTACTCTGAACAAACTAAACGGGCTTAACTTTTGCCTTCTTTCTTTTCTTTTCTTATCTTTTTTCTCTTCTTTCTCTCTTTAAACTTTAAACAAACACAAATTGCACAAAACTTATTTGAAATACGAGTTAGTAGGTTTTTTGTTTTTGGAAAGAGCATGTAAAAAACGCATAGCAGGTGGGTTAAATGTATACATATACATATACATATACATATACATATACATATACATATAATATATATATGTGTGTGTGTGTGTGTGTGTGTGTTTATAGATAAATTACAAACTGAAGCTTCTTTTTGTTTTTGCATATTGCAGCAGATTCCGTTGACGGGCTTTTTCTTCTTCTTCTTCTTTTACCTCTTCTACCTTTCTCTTCTTCTTTTTTGTCTTTTTATGGAGCATATTTCTTTTTTTGCATGACCATGTTTTTTCTTTGAATTGTATAAATAACAAATGTAAAAAGTTTTTTTTTTAGTTTTGTTTTTGTTTCGTTTGCCGATTGCACTTTTGTTTTTGTTGCTGTGTGTGTGTGTGTGTGTGTGTGTGTGTGTGTGTGTGTGTGTGTGTGTGTGTGTGTGTGTGTGTGTGTGTGTGTGTGTGTGTGTGTGTGTTAAGGTATGCTGTCTATAGACTTAAAAAAAAAACGTGTAGAAAAACTAAACACAAAAATTAGTTAATATATATATATATATATAAAGAACTATAGAAAGTTGACAAAAGTAATTGTGTTCATATCAAATAGCAACAGACAACTGATCACTTATCACTGATAACTGATCACTGATCACCGATCATCGATCATCGATCATCGATCACCGATCACCGATCACCGATCACTGATCGGATTAAACGTACGTATTTTATAAATTGTGCTTAAGAACTAATTCAAAATCAATAAAGACTTTTAATAACAACAAATAATTTGGTGGTCGAATTGTTTCTCTTCTTTTTTCTTCTTTTCTTCTTTCAATTTATCGCTGCTGCATTATCAAAATCAGCCAAACGATCGACCCGATTTCAAAAGAACAAAACACATATATATATATATGTTTGTTATTATATATATATATGTGTGGGATATTTACAATAAACAGACGACAATGTTGTAATTATTTTTGAAAGCTGTTCAATTGGCAAAAACTCGAGAACGCGCAGCGTGCGAGCTAAACCGATTTTATAATATACATATACATATATATAATAATATATATATATATCATGAATATAGATCTATATGTATATACAGCTGTTGGTTCTTAGTTGCGATCTTGTGGCCTTAACCACCTTCAATTTACATAGCAGTTGGCTTGACCTTTTATCACCTGCATCAAGCGAAATGCATTGTTACAAAAAACAAACGAAAATATGCACATATATATATATATAGATATAGTTAGGCATGCCTGTATATATATATATATATACATAAACATATATATATATATGGATAATAGACAACATGAACATGGATCACCAAATTACTTGTTTTGCGACGCAGTTGAACTGCGGCAGATCACACACACAAAAAATCGGGGTACTTCTTCATTTTTAAATATTATAATAGTTAAGAGAGATAGATTTAGATTTGGGGCCTTGTGGCGGCCGGCCAGGCATACCTATGAGAGTTAGTAGCTGGGCCGTTTGCCGGGCCTTCGATTGGACAGTTTAGCAGGGTGGAGAGGGAGGGAGGGAGGGAGGGAGGGAGGAGATTGTATTCCAGGCATCGCCTATTGCGATGTACTAAAATTTGATGGCGAGATGGAAGCGGGCGGCGTTTCCGTTTCGCTGCTGAGCGATGCATCGACAGCATCGTGGCCACTGTGCTCCCGCGATCTGGTTGTGGGTATGGGTGCACTGCTCGCCGCCGGCGGCGGCATCAATGTTGTCTGTTGGGCCAGACGCTCCTGCTCCTGCTCCAGTTCCAGCTCCTCCTGCAGCTGCTCCAATATGTGCTGTTTGTTTTGCGTCCAATAGAGGACGGGTATGCGCAGGACTGTCGTCAGCGTATCGTTGTGCTCCTCCAGCGAATTGGTGGCATAGTGCTCGACCAGTTTCTTGAGCGAGGGATATATGTTGTAGGGCGCCGCAAAGCCCAGGCCGCTTTCCGTCTCGTAGATGATGCAGTGATGGATGCCCGCCTTGCAGACAATCGACAGCGCATAGTGGCCCACGTCGCGGGCCCGTATCAGGAATGTGCCCGTGGGCGCGCCCTTAAGCAGCTCCTCGGCATCGTGCCGCTTGGCATCCTTGATTAGCCAGAGGGATTCGTTGCGATGCGGCTGATTCGAGGCCTTCTCGTAGTTCTGCTGCAGCTCATCGAAGCCCATCTCCAGTAAAACGTTCAGATCGTCCTCGGTGAGACCAAAGCCCTTCAGACGCCTGCAAAGAGTTTACGGATCTTTAGTCGGGAGCTCGAGAATCCAGAATACGATTTAACTAAACTAACAAGGCCAACTGTCGCCTACGTGTCACATAAAGCAACTGCCCAACTCGATTAGTCTTTAAATGTGATATATATCAATTCATGTTTCTTATCAGCCCTTGTCCGAGGTCGCAGCTCCTTGTCATTATTATAAAGACGTTGGCCAATTACCAGCTCAGCTTTTGTATTCAGATAAGGAAATTCGCATTTAAACGGGGCCAAGTTGTGGGCGTTCGATTTATGGGCGATTAGTAATTGTGTGCATTAAATTTAATCACAAATGTTAAATGTAAATAGCCCGCCCATTAGGAGATATATGTAGATATATATTTTGAATCGATATCAAGATCTGAGTAGATATATAGTCGGCCTTTGCTCGGCAGAAATATGGAAATATGTCGTTTGTTTGTGTTTGTGTTTGTGTTTCTTTTCTAATTTAATGAAAAACTAAAAATATAAGTAACCCATAAATTTAGAACGCAAACAAAACCGAAAGAAAAATGACGAGAAAATTCAAATCTTATGCGAGTTGCGAGCTGATTTTATAAATGGATTCTAGACAATGGCAATATATCAACCCGTGTGGAATCTGCAGGATCATTCGCCCAAAATTAACATTTGGCGACCTCTCCAATGTCTTATCTGGCGAGTCGAATCGCTTCTCTCTCGTTCGACCTAGGCCTCTGCTCTGTGTGACGCGCGCATGAGACGAGGAATTCGCAGATACCCGAATAGTTCGAATAGCCGGAGCAGTAAAAACGCGACTTGGCGCATGTATGCCAGCCCGAGATGGTCTATGCCTAATCTTAATTAAAATAAAGACTTTAAACAGCAACAACAAAAAAGGCAAGGGAAATACAATAAAAAAAGGTTTGCGAATATAGTATATAGAGAAACGTCAAGAAAAAAAAAATTGTTAAGCACTTGGCAAACAAAAATGCTCGTCAGCCAGATAACGATAGTGCCTTATCTGGCCCCAACCGAGCTGGAGGCACAATGCGCAACACGCCAATAGAAACCCAGAAAGTCATATTCACAGAGACCCCTACGGCTGCCTCCCGAAGACAATCATCGATGACAAACTCTTAAGGAATAGAAGAAGAAACTAAAACACGACCAACAAATACCCTGTATCCAGCGCAAAGCTGACTCTCTAGCTTCCTTTTATACCTGAAGCTAAATCTTAGGCGAGGCTCAGCGTATCGGAAATGTCTAGAACACATTTTACAACAAAATTATAATACCTTCTACTAGGGTACTTGGGTAGACTAGAAAATACCCTACAACTAGCTCTGAGCTGCCTTTTTAGCATCCTTTTATACATACATTCTAAATCTCGGTATACTATAAAAGATTCTAAATATCAGATTTGGTGTCTTAATCAAGTCGCCTGTTGATGCTGATCAAGAATATGTACACATATATATATATATACAGTTATATAGAAAGTTTTCTGGATCTGTGTATACTATACAAGATTCTAAATAGCACAATTGGGTTCTTTAATACTTGAGGCGCCGGGATGTGCTCCGGAAATATAATTTTCCTATCGATTTTTATCGATTTCATGGTTATCGAACGAGCTATCGAATAATTTGAGCGTCCTAAAGGAAGTCACAGGTTCAAAAATCAAAGTATCAAGCTCTTATAACAGATTTATCTGGATCTTAACCAACTTGTTAAGAATATATATAAGCTTTAAGGAGTAAATTCACTTTCTATTCGTTTTGCAAATTGCGGCGGCAAAAAAAAACTGTAAAAATGAAAGGGAAACCGCTTGAACAAAATTCTAGTTGCCAGGGGCCCTTAAGATAAGTGCAGCCAAATGTGAACTAGACTACGAGCATAAAATAAAAACCTGTAAGATATTCGAAGTAGATAAGAGACAAATGTGTTCTTGTACTGAAAAGATCTTAGAGCGCGAAACAGCATAGATAAAATAAAAGCAATTGTTATCTTTCGGTAGCCATAAATTGAATTCCTTGGCGGATATACGATGCACAACTCTATGGCCTTCAATTTCCAGGGCTATATAGGATAGTACGATATTTAACAAGATGTTGCCCACATGCTGAGAACTTTGTGAAGCTAGCTCAAATAAAAACTCAATTTGAGCGATAACAAACAAAATTGCTCCAAATTGCTATTTTCCCAATCGTAGTGCTCGGATCTGGCCTGCCTATTACATATATATATATATATATATAATAAGTTAAATTCTGCAAAATATATACCCATTGGGTAATTAACACATTTTGCGACAAATATATATATTTAATTCCGTTTGCAAGGCTAACAAAAAAAAGCTTGTGAGATTCCCAGGCAGATAAGCAACAGATGTTTAGTGAAGTCTGATAAACAGAGTCAAGTTTTAGTTGGTATTTTTGGTTTGCACAAAAACAAAAGTACGACGAGATTTAATAAAGATAAAAGCAAACGTAGACAAACTGTTGCGAAACTTAGTATGTTGTGTGTGTGTGTGTGAGTGTGTGCTGTTAGGGCACAGTTCTAATATGGTTCAAGGCTTGACTAATTAACGTTATCTTCATCATCATTATCATCATCGATGACGAATCTAAGGCATATCATTAAGTGTTATTAGCACAATGACATTAGCTGAAAGCGACAGCTCAAGCTCAGCTCAAACTTAAGCTTAACTTAACTAAAGCACTTAATCAAAAGCTTCAAAGCTTTCATGCGACATTAGCTGAAAGCGACACCTCAAGCTCAAGCTTAAGCTTTAAGCCTTCCACATTATACTCGAACAAAAGCACTTAATCACAAGCTACAAAGCTTTCAATGCGCTTTTGCCAGACCCAAAACTATGGAACGATGCAAAAACGAAACACAATGTTTTGACTGCCGTCTGACGGCACTTAAAATATTTATGATTTCTGTGCAAAAGCAGAAAATAAAATTTATGATTCTCAATAATTCGCTTGGCATACATTTTGAGGTATTCTTGAAAACGTGTAAAACTGTCAACGGGGGCTTATGGAAATGTGTTTTGTTAGCGGATTTGAATTACAAGCGGCAAACGAGAGGGATTGCGACTTATATATAAATGTATATTATATATATATGCGCATACAGTAAAAGCTCCTCTTAAGCGAACGTCTACATTGATATGTATTTTATAAATACCCTATATATTTTTGTATGTTTTTCCTGAATTATAATGAAGATCTCTTCATTATTATCTTAATTTGAAGCATTTCCTATGAGCTTTAATGATAAAACAAAAAGACTTTTATAAACTATTTCATTTTGTTTCGAGATGATGAAAGGTTCTTGGCATAAGTAAGACAACAAATTTCGGCCAGCTAAAGGAGAAGCACGCCCAAGATAGCTGTCCATGAAGACACCTTTCACTGTACTTTGGATAGATATACAAAATGCATTGTCTGGTTGCCTGCCTCAACTGTTCGGTAAGCTTATCAGCCATTGTCATTGGCTTAGGGACGTGTTGCGGCAAAGGGGGAGAAGGGAGAAGGGGGGGGATAACGCATCATCGAAAATGCTCAGGGTATATATTACATGCGGGCAGCACGTAGCCCAGTCAGCGTGGCGAATTGCAAGCCGAAACCCGACGAACGCTGCGAAAAGGCAAAAAGCGTTTTATTTCTATTATTATCGGTCAAACGGAAAGCGGTAGCAGAGGACGGGAGCAGCGGACGGGAGCTCAAGAAAGCAGCCAAATGGCCGAGAGTCGAGCGAGCACCGCGTGTAAAATGAGCCAGAACCCAGAGCATTTAAATTCCTTGGTTGGCGAAATTGCATTGGACAATATATAATGTATATATAGATATATATATATGAGCATGAAACGAACGAGTGGCTGACTGACTGGCCAAAGCCCCCGCCCCGCCCTGCCCCGCCCCGTTCCGCAACTCTCAGCTGCGCTGCAGTGCAACCGTCCGGCTGTCTGTTGCGCTGACGCGTCGCTAATCAGTTTGGCACTCCAAAAGAAGCACATGTATATATGTATAGATATAGATATAGATATAGATATATATAATATTAATAATGAATGACGTCAGTTGTCGGCTGACTCTTTCGGACACTTACTCAATGTGCTTGTCCTTGCGTAACTGCAATTCCTGTAGCTCCGGCTTGCTGGCATTGATCTGGCGCTCCAGCAGTTGTTCCTCCTCTTTGCGCGCCTTAATATCCTGATTGAGTCGCTCCATTTTGGCGTGCATCACCTTCAGGTGCTCCTTCATGTGCAGCAAATTCTCATGCATATGCTGTTGCACATCCTGCCGCGAGCATGCCCCACTGCCGCCCGTTGCTGCCGCTGGACTTGAGCCGCCGCTTGCATTCACCGGCGGCTTAATCATATACGATTCAATTAAGGCTATTTGCCGGAAGAACATGTTCTCCGCATTGCCAAAGACACGTTGCTGCAGCTTCCTTTCGGCCAGCTCCTCGCGTATGGCATTGAATGCGGTCTTCTTTTGGTCGAGCGCCTGTTCCTGTTGCAGCAGCAACTGGGAGCAGCGAATGAACTGTTCGCTCAGCACACGTAAATCACCCTGCGGCTGTGCCTCATCGTAGAAGGGGCAGACCATCGGATAACTGAGCGTTATGTCCAGCGTTTTGTTGTACATCTTGAGGGAATTGGTCGTATAATGGTTTATCATGTCCACAACCGAACTGAATTGAAAGTTTTCCACAAAACCGTAATTGTCATTCATTTGGCAAATTTTGATTAGCTTCTCGTTGCCATCCTTCATCAGGGTCAATGTGTATTCGCCCTTCTGCAAGTCAAATAAATATTTACATATATATATATATATATATTTACCTTATTATTTTCTATATAATCAATTACCTTTGCCTGCGCATCTCGCACCAGAAAACTGCCGTCCGGTTGGCCAAACAATATGCTTTTGGCCTGCTCGCGGGTAATGCTGCCCCAATACCAGGGGGCAGAGCGTAGCTCATCCTTTTTGGAATCCCGCACCATAGACGCCGGCGCCTGTGGCCTCATCGTTGAGTAGTGCAGCGGTGAGGGATGCACTGCGAATGGGGCGCGCACGAAAGATTGGGGTAGGGCGAAATCATATTTTAGTTTCAGCTGCTTAATACACATATTTACACATATATACATATATATATATATATATATATGTGCAAGCATGTGTGTATGTGTGTGTGCGTAGCGGCTTTTGCTTGTTGCCAAGCGCCCCCGAAACGCATTTGAAAAGCGAATACGTTAGGCATTAGCCCTTTTTTATGTTGTATACTCACTTTTGAATTTGCGTTTGATTCCCACTATTAATTGGAATTTTTGTTGCCACTTTTTGCCAAAAAAAATTGTTTTTTTATTTTTGGTATATATTTATATATGACTTATTTCACGCTTACAATTTAGCGAGCACCATCTTTCTATTCTCAATTTCGCGTATCGACTGAGAAACTCGCAGGCAAACACACACTTGTACACACACACACACGCGCACACAATCGAATTCACACATGCACACAAGCATACATATAAACTATAGTTAAAACAATTAACAGCGTGCAGGAATCGGTAGTTAAAAAGGCCTTTCATTTACTTCTTGTTCGTTGCAATTGAATCGTTTTAAACGCGTTCGTTTACTTGCAGTTTCTTATTATTAATAATCAAATCACAATCAGCACACCATTTCTTATTTTTTTTGTGGAAGAAATCGTCCTCAACACTGCATTGGCACTGGCACTGAATAGCATGTTGCGGCCATTTTTCGCTTTTCAACACTTCTGGAGAAACGCACTAAAAAATACCGCACAAATCGCAAAATGAGTGCCCACATTTTATGCTTTGGTATATCCCAGCCATATTTCGACTTCTTAACGGTCTAGCCGAACAATTTCGAAGTTCTTATGATGGAATACACAAAAAGAATCTTAAGAATAATAGGGCGTGGATTTCTAGAGCTAAGACTATTCCAACACAAAAATGTAAAGATCTAAATTAGCTTGCAGACTCTCTATATATAGTTCTTCAAGCTAGACCGTTCTTAATCGAACCGTATAAAACAATTTGTAACACATTCTTACCAAAATTGAACAAATAAGTGGTTAGTAAAATAAATAGTTTTGGACATTCTCGTATTGGTTAACGCCTGAAATCAACATATTTGCCCAAAATAAAAAACATGCTCGTTTTTAGTTTGAAAAAAATTGTTATTTACTTTGGAACGTACCGTTTGTCTTTATGTACTCTAATATAAGGTATAATGTTGTGTAAAAGCTGTTTGAAATAAATAAGTGTGATTAAATCTCGTGATTTTAGGCAGCTTTTGACAAATTAAAGAATTGTATGAGCAGATATTATAATATACAATTACCATTCTTTGACTTGTATTTATTTTACATTCAAAAAACTTATACTTTTAGAGCTAAGCTACAGCATATTATGTAGTATGAAATTAAAAACCAGGGCATCCCAGCGGCGTCTGCGTAAATAAACTAAGCAAACATTGCAAAACAAATAGTATTTGTATTTTAGTTGGTTTTCAATCATTCATATTTTCTTTAGTGAATTTATAGTCATGTCAGCGTGTTGCGGCGATATCCAAGATAGTTTCTCATTTAGAAATATTAAGGTTCAACATGGTATTTAGTTTTGCGGCAGCGCACCGCGACTACGAAGTGCGTTCATTGTATATGCATATTGGTTGTATTATGTGTGTCTCCTGAATGTTAGCGATTTGTTTGGTTGTTGTTTTTTCCAATTTCTTGTTTTCTTTAGGGTTACGCTAATTCTAATGTATCTGTATAATGCCCGATTCCAGCAGCTTCATTATCTTGTCGGCAATGGCTGGATTTTGTAAATGCCTTTAAAATAGAGTATAGAAAGTTAGAAATTACTATAAATCACTTTAATGTTATATAAGAACTTACTCTTTGACCGCATTTGGATCGTTTTGCATCTGTTCGAGAATCATGCGCATGGCCGGATCCTTGAGAATTTGCTGTATTTCCGGATCGGACATGGCGTTCTTGAGCACTTCTTGTGGATTACGTTGAAAGTTCATTGAACATTGACGATATCCGTCAATGGCTTCGGCATTATTGGGATCCAACTCAAGCGCCTTCTGGTACGCCGAGGAAGCCTTTGAGGTTTGTTGCATGCCCTAAAATAATTCACAAAGATTAGCTTAGCTGTCGTATAAAATTCTCCGTAAATGAACTTGCCTGGAGAATCTTTCCCTTTCGTATGTAACCCTTGATGAATTTCTCGTCCAGCTTAATGCAAGTATCACAATCCTTCAGACCCAAATCGAAAGCAGCCAATTTTGTGTAACAGGCAGCCCGATTGCTGTACAATTTGGGATCATCGGGATTACGTTTAATGGCCTCCGTATAGTGTTTAACAGCATTGCTGTAGTCGCCCTTCTTGAAGTACTCATTGCCCTTTTCCTTTTCCTCCTCGGCCTTAACTGGATCAATGTAGGCGCGTCGCTCCTCCTCCTTAATTTTTGCCTCAACCTCGCTCAGCGAGGTCTTAATCTCCGGTGTGCGATGCTCAGACATGGCCTTCTCATAGTAGAATTTCGCTTGCTTATAGTTCTCCAGCTTGCGATAGGTGTTTCCAATGCGAGCCAAGGATTTAGCAATTAGCTTAAAATCAGCACGATTCTCACGGCCCACCTCGATGCCCTTCTCGCACTGTTTAATGCACTCATCGTACTCCTTGCGCTCAAAATAAACGGCCGCAATATTATTATGAAACGTGATATCAGTCGGATCGTGCTCGATGGCAGCATGATAATGCTTGAGGGCAGTTTCAAAATCTTTCTTCTTGTAGGCCGCGTTGCCCAGTTCCTTTTCCTTCTTGGCAAAGTACTTTTTGCGCTCCTCCTCGCTCATATCCTCCACCCGCGGCTCAGCCGGCTTTGGGGGCTCCGAGCTTTTGGACGGCGGCGCTTTTCTCTCAAACCTAGGGCTGCTCGACTGCGGATCAATGTCCATGGGGATGTCACCCTGCGATTGCATCATGTTCAGCACCGATGCGGTTATCTCCTGACAGCCCTGCAATAGGATCGCATTTTGCGGATCGTACTTCAAGCCTGGAGGCGATACACACACACACACACACAAACACACGCACATTATTAGTGAGGTTATGTTGCTGCGGGAAGGGTAGTAGAAGTAGTAATTATTTAAAAATAAAACTTACCCTCATTATAGGCTTCCAGGGCCTTCATATAGTCACGCAGACCAGCGGCGGCAACACCCTTGCGCGAATAGCCCTTCGGCCAGGTGGGATTCAGAGAGATGGTTTTCTCAGCATCTTCGAGGGCCTCCCTAAACTTGCCGGCCTTGGCATAGGCCGCCGACCGATTGCTGAAGAGCACATGATTTTTGGCGTCCAGCGCAATGGCTTCTGTATATGCAGCAATCGCCTCATCGAATTTCTCGGCATTGAGCGCCGTGTTGCCCTTTTCCTTTAGTTCGTTCACCTGCAATGACGGTAGTGCAAATGTATTCAGATGAGATTGCTTTGTTCCGACCATTTTGATATTTGCCAACTAGTGTGCTACCAACCTTGTCCATATTATGCGATTTTGAACCTCGGCTTTACTGATTAAAGTCTTAGATGTTGCTATAAACACGTCGTTACCACGCAAAGTTGTGAGCTGAAATTGCAAAAATGCCGCTGTCGGACTTTTCTAGAAATGCATGAGTCGTGCCTCGCTCAGTTCTCGTGCTCTCTCGCACTTGCTCTCGCATGGAAATGTCAGACGCGCAACGTTGCCAACACGCTCCGCAATTAAAAGGGGGTTGCCAGACTGTAGATAGTACAAAATTTTAATATAAATTAATGAAAATATGTTGGAAATGCTTGAAACTGTTGCATAACACAAAAAATGTGTTCAAATACTTTTAATTAGGTTGCGTGTTGAATTTTGTTCAATTTACTATGTATCGGGCAAGCAAGTTGGCAGCGCTGAACAGCTTACTTGAATTTTTTCAAGCTGGCAACGTTGTCGCAAAATACGACAGACGCTGCTTTTTGCGTGCGGCTGGAAAAATTAATATCAAAAATTTGTCAAAATATACAATTACAATTTCGCTGCAAACGGCACGAAGAGAAGATAATCGTTGTGAAAAGCAGCCCATTGCAGCAGCAGCGTTATGGCCGAATATTTGGCATCCATTTTTGGCACAGAAAAGGACAAGTAAGTAAAAAAACCCCCAAAAATAAAAGGCCGCATGTTCCTTCTGTACTTTTGCGGCATGAAAACATTGTTATTAAAACAGAGAAACGAAAAACCAATTGCTTTTTGCAGAGTCAACTGCTCGTTTTACTTCAAAATCGGAGCGTGCCGGCATGGCGACCGCTGTTCACGCATACACAACAAGCCGACATTTTCGCAAACGGTGCTGCTGCAGAATCTGTACGTGAATCCGCAGAACTCGGCCAAATCGGCGGATGGCTCACATTTGGTTGCGAACGTCTCGGACGAGGAGATGCAGGAGCATTATGACAATTTCTTTGAGGATGTGTTCGTCGAGTGCGAGGACAAGTACGGAGAAATTGAGGAGATGAACGTATGCGACAATTTGGGCGACCATCTCGTCGGCAATGTGTACATCAAATTCCGCAATGAGGCCGACGCCGAGAAGGCGGCCAATGATTTGAACAATCGCTGGTTTGGTGGACGTCCCGTCTACTCGGAACTGTCGCCGGTCACCGATTTCCGTGAGGCCTGCTGCAGACAGTACGAAATGGGCGAATGCACAAGATCCGGCTTCTGCAATTTCATGCACCTCAAGCCCATATCACGAGAGTTGCGGAGGTACCTATACTCGCGCCGGCGTCGCAATCGTTCGCGATCACGTTCCCGCTCCGGTGGACCGCGGCGTCGCTCGCGCAGTCGTTCGCCGCGCCGTCGACGTGAGGAGCGCGGCATCGGCGGCGGCACGGACCGTGGCGGCGAGCGTGGCATTGTCGGTGGCACGGATCGTGGCGGCGAGCGTGGCATTGGCGGCGGCACCGATCGAGGCGATCGCAACGATCGCGATGGCAACGATCGTGACAGACGCAAAGGTGGCGGAGGGGGTGGCGGGGGAGGAGGAGGAGGAGGCGGCGGCGGTGGTCGATATTAATGGTCCAAAATATGTTTGGACTTCGGACTATCAACTACGTTATTGGTGGCAATGTGAGAAAACGGGACAAACGAAACGCCGCAGTATCGTCGTGGATTTCTCAACTCTTTCACAATCGACATTGTTTTTTTATGATTTAGCGCATGGGGTGTCCACCACACACACACACACACACACACACACACATATGTACAAACCAGCCGTGACACGATGTGAATTATTTTATCGAGCGCCCATTAGAATTGTAATTACTTATACACACATTCGTAATAATAAAATTGAGTAATAATTATACAGATATAGCGAAACGGAAAACGTCTTGCCACAAAGGCAGCTCTATTTAACGGACATGTGTATTTGGTTAGTTAATCAATTTGATTTAGGCGCGCCTTATAACGGTGCGGTATGGACTCCATCCATAGCAGCTGCTGCTGCTGCTACTGCCTTTTGCGGTTCGTTTGGCTCGGCGTCTGCCTCGTCCTCATTCGCTTCCGTCTCTTTTTCCCGCGCCGATTTCAACTGTTTGGTCATGTCGATTTGTTGCTGCAGATTGTATCTGTTTTCGTGTTTGCGTCGCTGCTGCTGCTCCACATCGCGCAGCACGCCCTGATGCAGCTTGTAGCTGCAAAGGAGTCTCGAGTTATGCTTGATTTCATTGAAGACTGCGCCAGAAAGAATACTTACCGGTCGTCCGACTGTTTGTAGTGGACATAACCTATAATAGCGCTCGAGACGCAAACCGCCAAACTTAATGTGACCTTTGCTGCAAACGACATGCTCACCGATTTAACTACCTAATTGCGAATTACTGAATTTTGTTCAAAATGTGCTTTTATGCGAAGTTGGCTAAGTAATTGTTACGACATAACTTGAATTGAAGTTCCACAACTAACCAGAAAGTTGATAGCAAAACAAAAGCCGCTACATTTGAGTTTCTTTTCTTTTGTTTATTTGTTATTTTACTTGTCGCTTTTATCTATTTAAGCACTTAGCGGCCAATTTGTACAGCAGCAAAGCATTTTCGCTAACAATTATTAAAATAATTGCCAACTTAACTCAAAATGGCCGATAGACAAAACAAAGCACCAGGGCTGCCGAGCATAACAGCTGTTCGATAACAATGTGCGATAACGATAATGCAACAAGCGCGCTAATCAATCGATGTAAATGCGCTTGTTTAAACAAGCTGCTATCTCTGGGCTAGCTTTAGTTTTTATTTTTTATTTTTTGACGCAGTGCCTATCGCTGTGTTTGCTTGTCAAGATTACTTGACGCAGTTGCATAGCTGTTGTGTATGATGTTAGCTACCACTCAACTGTTGTGTTTGGCCAAACAAACACGTTGACCCGCTGCCACAGTAACGCCTGGGCACAGTCGGGCCCGTGACCCAACGCAGCTGGAAATTCTGGACATGCGCATCAAATGCACGCAATGCGAAGCAACAGCACAAGTACAACAGACAAATGTATGTTGTGTGTGTGTGTGCGTGTGTGTGTGAACGGAAAGTAAAAGCGACAAACAGGCAACGCGGCGTATGAGCAACATTTTTACACAGTCCGCCAGTGCGACTCCAGTTTTCCCAACGCTCAGTTGTGCGCGCCACAAGAGAAACATACGGGAAAAAAGAAATAAAAAAAAAAAAACTATAGTGAACTATATAAAAAGAGGCAAACTAATTTAACGTGCGTGCTGAGATCCGCGTCGTGTGCTAAAAGATTTGTTTAAAATTCTAGACATTTGCAACAATCAACAACTAGCGATAAAATCCATTAGCATATTTTAAATTATAAACATCGAGCCCGGGCAAACTTCAATTTGTGGCCAATTATTAGTTTTGAAATTTCTCATTTTAGCTTGATTTTACTTTTTATTCTGCTGTTGATTTGAAATATTTATGCCAGTGTGGCCTAAATATTGATTTCCATTGCGTATTCTTGCGACCTTTGCCAGGTCTTCAAGTCTTGCGACACCTTTGTGGGCGAATTTAGCCAATTTGTTGGGCTAAATTCTCTCGCTGGCTAACAAATCGAAGTTCTAACTGGCTCTTGCAGTTTACACCAAGTTCGTAGTTCTTAACGTTATATATATATATATGTATATATTTAAACAAGATGACCAAAGTGGAGCTTTATAAGTCGCGGGTCTTTGTGACAATCATACACCTGTGCGCTTTGGGCCAGTTCGCCTATGGCTTGTACTACGGCAGCTTTGAGGTGCAGCGCAGCTATAAGCTCAAGACGAGCCTCAGTCGTCGGCTGGTGCCCGAGACCTTTCCCCAGAAGCTGCGATTTCTCAGCTATTGGTCGTTGGTGAGTTGACAAGAATTTCCCTTTTCATCTTCATTGGCCAAAAAATAATATCGTATATGAACATATATCATGGTCATTATTAATATGACGGAAATGCGGCGTACGCAATACGTTTCAAGTGTGTTCCAGATCTCGTCGAGAATAAAAAACAAGTAAAAGTGGCGGATTGATCGACTGGGAGATACCCTGTAATGAACAGCAACTTTATACAAATTGAAAGTCCCTACAAGTCCCTAGCTCTTATTTCTGCTTAGATAAGCTAAAAGCAAAGCTATGCTTAAAATCGATATTTATCGATTAACTAAATATTGTAGGATTTATCGATAACTGTCATTGAATTCAAGAAGGTGAGGTATACATATGCCTTGCTTAAAATCGATATTTATCGATTACTTGAATATATCAGGATTTATCGATAACCGTTATAAAATTGATTTGCGCTTTGAAGAAAGATGCACATACCTCGCCTTATTTCTTCTTACTGTTTTATTGTCTACAGGGTATATGCACATTGAATTTTTTATTATTGTCTCCCATTTATGTCTGCCATATGTTTGTTTATTTGTTCGCTGCGTCGATTCAATTTTTTATCGGAGGGGTCAACAACTGTTCTCGCTGCATCCGTGAACGCCAGTCGGGTATCTTGCAGATACATTTTAAATTCCATTCATTCCATTAACCATTTCATTTGTTGTCGCTGCAAAGTGTTACACACACACACACACACGCACACCCTCACCTACACACACACACACACACACACACATGCACCGGCAACCGCAAAAATGCCACGTATAATTTGCAGTATTTATTTGCTCTGTGTGAAATTCTTTGCGAAATATCCGAAAAGAAAATATACACACACATCGCGAACAACTCTTCTCGCTTTTATTGAATTGTAAAGCTGGCCACAAATCAAATTGGGCCAAAACAAAAGGCGTCCAACAGCTTCGTGCCCGATTTTATTGGCGCTGACGGATGCCAGATTATCTTATTGGCGTGAATGTAAATATTCCATTTGGAGCATGGCTAGGGGGGCGGGGGCGGTGTCGGGGGCAGGGGGCAACGTCCATGGCCGGCCAACTCATTTACATGTCGTAAAATATACTGGGTATTCGAAATGTCCAAATTAATCGAAAGAAAAGAAATAATTCTTTCATATACATGAACCTACGATAAGGAATTGGTAATTGACTTGGATTTGATAACAAACAGACACAATATTGTGATATATCCACGTAACTGACTAAGTGCCTGATTGATTGACTGACTGAGGGCCTGATTGATTGACTGACTGTCTGATTAATGATTGATTAATTGGCTGAAAAATGTATCCAATTTAGAAGTCAATATTTCATGCTTTTAATACAATTTTGAAATTCCAAGTCATAAGAGGGCAATACACGATATTACAAAAAAGTCCAATAGTTGAATGCATCTAAAGAACAAACCACGATCAAAATATCCTCAATAATCCGAATTAGTTAAGATTTGTATGAAAGGGATATTTAGGGATATTTACTAGGAAATTAATCGAAAGCACAAACCAAAATATCCTTTGTTGTCAAGATCGTTTAAGTTTTCGATAAATTGGGGAAGTTTGATGTTTAGGGATATTTACTAGGAAATTAATCGAAAGCACAAACCAAAATATCCTTTGTTGTCAAGATCGTTTAAGTTTTCGATAAATTGGGGAAGTTTGATGTTTATTGAAGGCATTTTCTAGGGACAGGAAATTGATCTTAAGGACAAACCACGACCAAAATATCCCTGTACAAAAAGCTGTTCACTTTTGGAAAAGTTATGAAAGTTTGATGCTTGGTAGGGAATATTTAATATGCCCAAATGTCCTCTGTTGTTTAAATCCTTTTAGTTTTTGATAAGTTAAGGAAGTTTCAAGTTTGGTAGGGGACTTTTTCTGTGGATCGTGCGCTGGAAAAGTGCAAATGTTGCGAATGTTTTCTGCCCCCGGCAGAGGGTAATTTTAATTTGTGCATAAGGTAAACATGTGCTTCTTCTTCTTCTTCTTGTTCAGCACTTGAACTCGAGTATGCTTTGAAATAAGAAATAAAAAAGCACAGCAAGGTTTTTTTTTTTTTTTAACTCTTATCTCTAAACATTATTTGCCAGCCTGCGTCTACGTCCAATCTTTGACGACCTTGCGCGCCCTTGATTTATATACCCAATAAATTCTTTGATCTGCGGGAAATATAAGAGAGAAAGATAGTGCCAAACAAATATACTTATATCCAGACTCGAGTTGGGCTTTTTTTACTTTGGGTTCTGTTATTTGTTTTCACTTTTCAGCAAATGGCTTTCATGTGGACCGGAACCGGGCCGGACCGGACCGGGCCGTACCGGGTCATGCACACGCACCATTGCCATCCGGATTTTGTTTTTTTTTTTTGGCATGCCAGAGGCTTCCGTCAATTCTTCCTCAATTGTTTATATCGCCCGAATCGAAATGAAAATAAATCCAAATTTGTTTCATTCTTTTTCGCCAAACAATTGCATTGTAATGCCCTGAGATTGAGTTATTTACACACATATATATATATATATATATGTATATATATACATGTATGTGTGTTTATCTGGGGAGCACACGTTCGTCTCCGTCGCTGATTTTGTGCAATTTATTACTTGAAAATTTATTGGAAGCAGCCATCGAGGCGAATCCAACAAATTTACTTGACGCGCCGAACTGTGTCCGAACTAACCGAATTCCCTTTCCGAAGGGTTCTTTTTTTTTGCAAAATTTACCAAATTTCCATTTTGCATAATTGTATATATAGAAAACCCCAAACACTCTTATATTGTCTCGTTATATAAAAACTGTACCTAGTTATCCACTTTATACATTTTCCCTACTTTTGATTTGTTGGCAGGTTAATGTTTATAATTGTAAAAGGGATTTAGCATTGGGCACTTTAAAGTTAAGGCTTTCCTTTCTTCTAATTTCCCTTTCAGTGAATCAAAATTTCCCTTTCTCATCGTTTATTTTTAAAATATTTCCAAGAATTTTCTTACATATAATTAAATTATAGTCATATATAATTTATAGCTTTCCGCCCACGATTATAAGACTTACAAAGATGAAATATTTCTTTTAATATGTTTACCATCAAATTTCAGGAGAGCCCAAACAATTAAAAATCCCATTATACCCCGAAATTCTAGTTAATTTAACGAACTTGTTGAAATATTTGTTTGGATCTGTGTGTCTGTGCTGAATGCCAGATTTTATGTGCAAGGCAGATAACTATGTGAGTGTGGGTGTGAGGCTAGGGAACGCCCCCAAAATAAAGGGAATAGCAAGGGGAATATCACGAGGCAATTGTCGCGTCGGGTTTCAGTCTTCCATTTGGTACATTCCCAGCATGTTGCAGCCGGAGGCAATTATTTTTGTGGTCTTCGCCCTGCTCGCTTTGGAGGCGGAGACGACTACGACCATCAGGTGGCATAGCTCTGGCGCCGCATTTGATGATCCTGCCACGTGGCTGAATGGTTATTTGCCCCGTGCACGCGATTTGATTGTGTTTCCAGATTATTATCCGGCCGTAATGCCATTGCCGGCAAAGGTGTCCACGGCGGGCTTTGTGCTGCCGCGCCTGGGCGGCCTCTTGTTGGCCGAGGACGCCAGCATAGAGCTGGCAGCTGGTGCTGGAACTGGAGCTGGACGCGCCTATTTGAGGGCTCCAAAGACGAGCAAATGGTTCGATCCCGGCAGCTGGAGCGTGCAGCCCGGCTCCGCCGCCTCCTCCAGCGCCAGCTCCATTGTGCCGGAGGTGGAGCGCGTGCCGTGCGACGATGAGCACGTGGTGATCAGCGGCAATGGCGGCGCGCTCTCCTTCGACTTGGAGCACGTGCAATATCTGCGCCTGGGCCAGCTTATACTGGCCGGCTCCTCGATCTCCCGGAGCTATCTGCAGGAGCTGCTCGGCCGGGATCTGGGCCAGCTGCTGTTCCACAATGCCCAGGCCGTGACCGTGGAGTACTATCGCGGCGAGCTCTGCGGCTGCCACAAGGACTACGAGCATCTGGTCGAGCCCGTCTGCCGGAATGTGGAGCCGGAATGTGCACGGCCCCGCTGCGTCTCGCCGCTGCGTCCCTTCGGCGCCTGCTGCTTGGTCTGCGGCGCCATGATGCACATGCCCAGCGAGCACTGCACGGCGGAGGATCGCAAGAGGCTGACCACGTTCATCCAGGATGCCATCGAGCGGGAGGATTTGGCGGACGAGCTGCAGCTGCACGTCGACTACGTGGGTTCCGCGACGTTGGGCAACCATCTGCAGGCGATTGTCGTGGATCGCCGGGGCTACACCGAGCGCAGCGTCGAGTTCATGCGCCGCCTCTCCGCCGGACGCAACCAGAGCCAGTGGCTGGCCCGCCAGTCCGGGCTGAAGCTCTTCTATGCGGGTCGTCCGTACAATCCCCACGTGAGCTTCGCCTCCGTTATGCTCATACTCTTCTGTGTACTGCTCGTGGGCGTTGTCTCCGTGATCATGCTCGCCCACTTTCTGCCGGAGCATCCCTATCTGCGGCGCATTCCCCAGTGGATACACGATCCGCGTCGCCTCCGACTCCATTTCCGTCTGCGTCAAAATCTGCTCTTCAATCGCTTCGATAATGCCGCAGGCGGGGCGGGGGCGGGCGATCGTCTGGCTGTGATTGGCTACGATGCGGAGAGCGGCGAGGTGCGCGAACGTGCCTTCAATAATCCCATGTTCGAACAGGAGCCTGATCCGGAGCAGGAGCCGGAGCGGGAGCCGGGGCAGGCAGCGCAGCCTAAAGCTGTGCCCGAGGCAACTGCCATGCCCTCCAAGGTGGAGACAGGCGAACTGGACAGCTGCAGCGTTGAGGAGCAGGAGCTGACCGAAATCAATTTAGAGTCCTCCGGGTCGGAGAGTGAAGCCGAGGCAGAAACCAAGGAATAAAACACAAATTTGTATGACAGATTTTATAGCTTATACTAGCCTGGAATGGGAAGATACCTTTTCCATATATATATCCCAGGCAATTTATAATATATCCTATATTAGCCTGGAACTTGAACATAGAAACTTTTTTTTGCCAGTTGTCTGAATGTCCCGCAAAAAGCGGGGAATAACAAAACCCTGTTTACATTTCGAAAATATTTATAAGTTATCTATCAACTATCTGCCTGCAATTTGAACCCAGTTTCTGTTTCTTTCGTTATCTTATCTTAGAATTAAAGCCATATACGAGGTGAAAGCTATAAAACAACAATTTTTGTGCAAGTTTTTATTTTATTAGAACGCATAGAATATCATTATATACATATATATAAATATCAAGATGGAAAGTCAGAAATAATAAACGAAGTTATATGCCAGTTATTATTATTATTTAAATGGAGCAAATATAATTTATCAACTACAATTTATCAACTTCAACCCTTTTTTAATTTGCTGACCCGATAATGTAAGCGATATGTAAGGTGGAAACTAGGTGGAAACTAAATGGAAACTAAGTGGATACTAGTAGGAAACTAGGTGGAAACTGGGTGGAAACAAGTTGGAAACTAGGTCAAAACTGGGTTGAAACTTGGTGGAAACTTGGTGGAAACTAGTTGGAAACTAGGTGGAAACTAGGTGGAAACTAGGTGGAAACTATTATTACTAGGGAAACTGACTATTTTTATTGTATTACTATTTTAGCATTTATCTTCTAACCTTGAACCTATAAGCTCGCCCTTTATCTTGACCTTATGCAACAGAGCCCTCTATATCTGCCCGTAATAATTTATTAATTTCATGTGATGGCGACAAAAATAAGCGCATCGATTATGGTTTAGCTTAATAATGGATAGCGTTTATATTTGTTGTGGTGCGTCACATTTCTGGGCTTGCCCCTTGACCTTCATAAGCGGCTTTCCACTCGCGCTCGAAATTAAATCGATAGTTCGCATTAGTTGCGCGCCGTCAACAGATTCAAAAGCCTTTGTTCAGGCAGACAATTTCTATACATAGCCGAACCCCCGTCCCCCTCTACATCAACATAACATACGTCCAATTGGATTACAGCTCAAGTGCTGTAACGGCTGTAGAGTTAGGTGAAAGTATTTTGATTTCCGACTCAGATTCCGCTGCAGTTTAATGTTTGCATCATGTGTATCAATCTCAATACGAATTTACTTTTGCCCCGCTGATAAGCGACGTTATCAGTCGAACACATGCATACATATTTGATGTATGTATATAAAATATGTATATACTTAGATTGTCGCTCGCCCGCCGCTCGCCAGCCGGCTAATCAGTGTGTTGTAGACTTTTGTGTGTTTAACATGGCAAGATCCAAGTCCAAGAACAAGGGCTCCACGTCGCCAGGCTTTAATCGTGTGGTGCAATTGGTTTTACACATTACGGCTGTCATTCAGTTCAACTATGCCGTCTACTTCTTTCACAATCTGGATATGCCAAGATCAGTATTCCATCCATTTGCTGGCAAATTCAAATTCTTGACATTTATCTGTGCGGTAAGCGAAACAAATACTATTGCAGCCCTATCTTGTATCGATAACATGTTAAATTGCACTGTCACGGCAGCTGTTAGCGTGCAGTCAGATAATTTGAAAAAAATGTTAACGTTTCATTTCTGTTAGTGGCCGTTAATGTTAATGTGTTGTAGAATATAATTATACGAAATGCCGGCAATGCTCTGATTTGTTAAACATCTAGTCTGTTTAATGCAGCTATGTCTCCCCGAAACGTCCAACAGATAATAGTTTTTAAATGTGTTGAATAATTTATAATTTAAATGGTTAAATCTGAATAGGTTTACAAACTTTGTACTTTATATTATTAAACTTAGTTGAATATATAACAAGGGCACTAAGATAACGAATAAGTTCGAAGCAAGTAAATTCTATTAACCATTTATAGTTCATTTTTCACATTTTAAATTTGTCATGCTATTGAAAATTCGTTTTAAGTTATGCCTTCGTGCCGCATTCAGTGTGGCCAAATACACACACTTAGGTGAGTATATCGATATATAATCCTTGTTAGGTATCGATAACAAGCAACTTACGCGCCACGGTCACACATAGAGGCAACTGTCTTCAGTGCAAGTTTTTTGCTGGCCGGCTGTTGTTCGTTGCCGTGAAAAAATCAATTAATTGTAATAAAAAAGAGAAAGATGGCCACAGCCGCTTCAACACATTCGCTGTTTAAAGGTGTTTTTGGCGCCCTGCGTACGCTACTGCATTTGACGGCGGCAGTACAGTTTACGTACGGCATATATTATGATTATAAATACGTTGAATTTCCAACTCCGGACGATCCCGATTCAAAATTAATTCACCATCCGTTTGGGGGAAAATTTAAATATCTTACTTTCCTCGATGCGGTAAGCACTAGAGTACAATTTGCCCAAATGACGCGTCTATTATCATTGTATTATCCTAATCAAAGCATAAGCACTTAACGATAACCGGTTTTCGCCTGTCACGCTTCACTGATTTAGTGCCTGCAATTTATTCCACTTCAATTATCAGCCCTCGAACAGCCCAAACAACCCCCTTAGATATAAAGTACACGCGTTTTAACCGCTTTTTTCTCTCTCGTACTTACAGATAATACAGGCAGTGTATTACATTGTCTCCCTGGCGAATGACTTTGTGGGCACAAACGAGCTGGTGCCAAAGCGGCCGCCAGTAATACGCCAGTTCAAGGACTGGCTGATGTCCACGCTGGCGTTCCCCGTGGCCCTGAATGTGGGCATTACCTTTTGGACCCTGTATGCCATCGATCGTGAGCTGGTCTTTCCCAAAGTGCTGGATCCCGTCTTCCCCAGGTGAGCTCAATAAATTCGCCCCTTAAATGTTGCCCACTAATTTTGCTATCAATTGCCTTGCAGCTGGCTGAATCATGTCCTTCACACCAATATTGTGGTCTTCATTGTCCTGGAGATATTCACATCATATCGTGAATATCCCACGCGCAGCAGGGGCCTCACCGGCCTGGGCATTTTCATGGGCAGCTATCTGGTCTGGATACACATCGTCAAGCACTTTTCAAATGTCTGGGTGTATCCGGTTTTGGAGGTACTCCAGCTGCCACAGCGTATTGTGTTCTTTGCGGCCGTGCTCGGCTTCACATTCGCTCTCTATCTGCTCGGCGAGTTCCTGAACAATGTCGTGTGGGCCAAGGAAGTGAGGCTGTCGCAGCGCAAGTCAATGTAGGCTGTGTGTGTCTTTCAATCCCGTAGTCAATAGTTGGTCTGTTTAAATGGCAGCAACAAAATAACTAAAGATGAATTTCGTTTTTATTTTACACGACTATAAAACGTAATTATAAAGTTGATCTAATGTTACACCTAATAGAAATTGGCTTCAATAGCGATTAAAAATTTGTAGTACTTCAATTAGAGTGCACTTGCAATTGCAATTGTTTTTATTGATTATTAGATGAGCCCCTATTAACGTTCAAGCATTTTTTCAATTGCATAATTCATATCAAGCAAAAGCACAGCGACAACTTTAAAGCCTGCGTTCAACTGTAAATTGAAATCTAGAGTTATTTAAATAAAGAAAACTAAATTTAAATAAATAATAAGCAATGTATTTTGTTTTTGTTTTTGCTTTTCGTTTTTTAAACTTGGCGCCAACTGTCAGCTTTTGAAGCTGGAGTAAATCAATTAGCCAATTCTAACTGTGCTGCAGCTGCACTCGGATGCTGTGCCACGCCCAATGGCAGCTCGCAAAGCTCCCAATGCAGCCCTGTTTCTCAGCAAACAGCTGTTCGTTCGGCTAACTGTTCTTTTTCCCCCTCTTTTTTGCACACTGTCATTACATTAGTTTGGGAACCTGCTGTCGTCCACAATTTGTTGCGTCGGCAGTTCTAGACTTAGCCTAGAAAGTAATTTCGACCTCTTTGTACTGCCCTCTTCCGCACCGGACATTCATAGTTCCCCAGCCAAGTGCTACTTTTCTTGGCTATTGTTCTATTGTGTTCTTCTTCGTGTTACTTCATACCTGTTCTTAGCCGAAAAGTAGAGAACGCCCCGTCGAGCCGGTCTACCTGCTACCTGCTGTACAAGTTCGAGCTCACGCAAGTCCAGAGGTCAGTTTGAAAATACGCAACGACCTTTGAGTCGGAACGTCGCAGGTTTTTTTTTAGTTACATTTATGGTTTCTTTGCTCTAAATTTAGCTAGGACTTGCGAGTTTTCATCTGCAATGGAAGTTTAATATTTGTATACATCTTACATTTAATAAGGCATTTCTTGCTTCTTATGATATTTTTATAACATCGCAGGGGAGGCATTTCATGCTTGTTATGATATTTTTATAACATCGCAGGGGAGGAGGTCTTATAAATATAAATATCATATAAACATCATATGGCACACCTTCTATCTGGCTTTCTGTATAAGGTTTTGCTTTCAGTTTTTACGTATTCTCGGCACAACTGTTGCCTAATATATACAAAAGGCAAAGCCATAATTATCAATGAGAAGAAGAACCTAGGCTGAATTGATTAATAGAAAGAATCGTTTTTTCGGGAAACCGAACAATAAATACCCTTACTTTGATACTTGCTACTTTACAACATAGACTGAAAAACTTTTTGAAAAAATTCAAATATCTTTTCTTTACAATCACTTTTCTTTAGTTTAGTCTATTTTTTTAGTTGTTTTTCATAGTTAGTCTGCACCTAAAACGTATCTTAAAAGCAGCTCTTTTATTTTGAGTACTTCTGTGTGCAACATATAAATTAACCTGCAGATAAACTTAATGTTAAAGTAAAAGTCGGTTATATATTGGTTTCCAAAGTGCAAGTTGGTCTTCAAAGACTCGGGTTCCGGTTTTGCGTTGTTCAGTGCAATAAAAATCTATTTTTGTATTTGTTTACTTTACTTTCAGACACAAGAAAATAGACGCTTAGCTATTATTAAACTCCTACTCAAGTGTCCAAAGTAAACAGAATTTAAACTGTAAATATATTTGAATAATTTTACAATAAATGCTTTAGATTGGATTTAAAATCGATTTATTAGTTACAAAATGTTTAATTGTAAGCATTTAAGGCACTTTGTAACACAATTCGTTTCGTTTTCGTTGTGCATTGTGGCCCAAAAGGGCGACTTTTTGTACATTTAAAACAACATACATTGAATATGTCTACATCTATATAAAACTATAGAGCTACGAACTAGTTTAAGGAAACAGTCATCATACATAGAGACATATATATATATATTCACACACAAAGGGGACATAAATTCTAGTGTAAAAATGATTTTGTAAACTTTTCAAAACTTAATTGCTATGAGTATTCGTAGTCGTAGTTTGTATTCGTTATCTATTCGTTTTGTGGGTTTCAAAATGGAAGATTGGAGTTTTAGAAACTTAAGTAAATGCATCGTTCCAGTTGCTCAGCTCTACTTGGAGGGCAGCAGCAACATTTTCAGTTTGTCGGATTCGCTCATGAGCGTTGGCTCCTTGTGATGTCGCGGATGACCCAGCAGGGATTGCATCTCGGTGGCATCCTCGGATGTCAGCTCGTTGCGCTGTCGACTCGCCGCATTGAGCAGTCGCATGGCCTGCTGCAGCTCCTCGTTGCCATAGGTGGGCAGCGTATGGGTGGCTATGTCGTAGGGATTCGCTTGTATGCCCACGTCGCAGCTGGTTTTGCTGTTGCGCGAATTGGGCTTGCCCGTGGACAGGCCCGAATTGTATGAACTGTGCAGCATCCCGCCCAAGGGTATGTCCAGTTCGACGGAGGAACAGCTCAGCGAGTCGCCATTCACGTCCAGTGCTGCCGCCAGTTGGCGCGCATAGTTGCGCTTAAAATCGCTATTTGAGTCCACATCCACATCCAGTTCCAACTGCCGATCAGCGCTTTTGTGGCCATGATGCGACTTGGTTGTCTCCTTGCGTGACTTGCGACTGCGCTGGGAGTTGCGCGAGTGTCGATTGCCATTGCAATTCGATTCGCTGGACTTTTGCATGTGCTTTAGGAAGTGCTCCAAAGCTGCAGCCTTGGAGCCATTGCTGGGCAGTTCTTGTATTTTGGGCCCATTATCATCATCATCGCTCAGCTCCTGCTTGACGACCACATTGAGATCGTGTATTTTGAAGGAGGCACGTGAATTTTCCTCCTCATCCGAGGAGGTGGTCATGCCCTGGTTCTGCAGAAACGGCAATATAAACTGCCCATTCTTCTGTATGAAATCGTTGATGATGCTCGGATCTAGACCCGCATTGCGTCGCCTGCTGCTGTTGTGCTTTTTGGTGCTCTGGGCAAACATGCCCACTTTGTGACTAGCATTCGGATACGTGGTCTTCTTCAGCGCTATCACCTGCGACTCGACGGAGGTGCTGCTCTCGCGCCGTCCGCGCCCCTGAGCGCTGCTGTATTTGGTGCGTCCGCTGCTGGCCGCAATGAAGTCTCTGCGCCGCTGTGTACGCTTATTGCTGCTGGTCGAGTAGCCGTGTTTGCCGTGTTGTCGCGTGCGCGAGGCCACCTTGGTTTTCATTTCGGCTATCTTAACGGACACCTGCGAGTCTACGGAGTTGCGTCGCGATTCGACGGATACGTGTCGCACGCTGACGCTTATCTCCGAGTCGAGGGAATTCTTGCGTCCAGCCTGACCTCCTTGGCTGGAGGAGTTTGTGTTGCCGGCCGTGACGCCGGTCAATGCCATGCGACGTTTCACGCACTGCGGCAAATAATGCACCCAGGTGGAGCTAATCTCGTTCGTTTCCGATGAGTTCAGGTCGTTCACATCGAAATTCAAGCCCACCGGATCGGTATGCGTATTGTATAGCGTTATGGAGAGTCTACCCTTGTCCTCAAAGTCTTTGCGCTTGGCCCAGGTCTGTGCAATGACCTTATGCTTGGGCATTTTGACCTCTTCGACAACCTCCTTGCCACACTTTCTGCAGAACGCATACAGAGAAAAGTTAATTCCATTGCCTGACAAGCTGTTTGACAGTACTTACTTTTTAATGTAGCGCTTCCAGGTCTCCACGGAGGATGGCGTCCAACACCAGGTGGACATGAGTATACCAGAGTTGAACAGGCAGAGCAAGTGCAGCTGCAGCACGCCCACGCTGGGACGATTCTCAATCTTGCAGGCGCTGTTTTCATCAAAAACCGAGCTGATGCGACAGCTGAAAATTGGGGAGGAGAATAGTCAGAATTGATTTAATGTAAATGCACACTTATTTATACTCACATGATATAGAGCCTAAAGCTCTCGGCCCACTCAGCCGAATGGCGAAACTCGTTGACATGGCAAGCAATTGCAACTAGTATGAAAATCAGCGTTAACAGCGCACAGAAGCCCATGCGCATGATAATCAAATGGATTTTGTTGCTCGCCGACGTGGACTTGATATCGTTGGCAAAGTGTTTCAGGCCAAACAGCATGATCATGCCGCGTGTGATAAAATAGCCGCCAATCAGTATGACGCCGCAGAGCGGACCCAGCAGTAGACCGGCACGCATCGGGTGATTGATATAGCCAACGAAACAGATGCCCACAATGCCATTGCCATCGACTTCGCTGAGTGCCATTGTGGTAATGGTGAGAACCAGCGGCAGGGACCAGGCAACCAGATGAAAGTACGAGCCCTTCTTATCGATGCGATCCTGGACATGGCCCATGGCGCGCCAGTGCCAGGCGTAGGTGAGAAACACAAACCACACCATGCCGGCGGTAAGAAAATAATAGACCAGCACAAATATCACAATGCACGAGAGATTTTCGCCAGCCGTCGGCTCCGAGTGACGCAGTGTGCCATCCTTGCGACAGACAATGTCCTCGCGCGAGCCGGACGTAAACTGCACCAGCCAGCTGCAAGGCAAAGAAAGTTAGCTAATGAAATGTATAATTATTTGCTGAACTGCTCACCCAAGACAGGAGATGAGAAAACATAGATTGATGTAGAAAACTATCACAGCTGGATATTTGTTGGCATTCTGCCAGTCGATGAGAAATGTGGCGACCACAAACAGATTGGACAGCAGACAGAGCGTGCCGCCATAGCCGATCAGCTTGTGTATCTGACGATGCTCGTCGTTCGTGTATAATGGATCCTTGCACTGCACACCGCAGCCCTCGATGCCCGGATAGTAGCTGGCGGCATTATCTGCCGGCACAAGGGGCGGCATACATCGGCCAGTTACATTGAATTTCATTTCGCGTGCATCGTTGCTGCATTTCATGGGAAAGAGCGTCTCGTTGCAGCGCATAAATTTCGGGAAAAATGTCGTATTATATAGAATGCGGCACGGCTCAAGGGTAATCTTGCACATTTCGTACGAAGGCAGGTAGACCATGTCCTGGCCATTAATTTCCTCGCACTTGGGCTTGAAAACGGCGCACAGAAATGGCTGAAATTTCAAGCATTAGTTAGGGATTTTCTTCATCTAGGCCATCTGGCTTACCTGGATGACGGCCCAGCACTTGGGCACATGTCGCAAGGCAGAGTAGCTGCTGAGCGCCTCGTCGAGCTCTTTTTCCTTGCGATAATCGGTTAGGCTGAGACTTGTGAAGGCATAGGGCAGCTTGGAGCCGAAGCATGTATTGTGCGTGCTATTGACCTCCAGGCAATGCCCACGACGCACACACTGTATATGCCGACTGTCGAGGCCATCAAACCAGGGCTTATCGTCCTTGCCCTTTTTGCCATACAGCCGATAATTCATGGTGCCGTTGATGGGCTCCAAATCGACTTGTGTGGAGCTGGCGGGCGTTGTGCTCGTGCTTAATTTACTGTTATTACTAGCATAGCTGCCAGACGTCCAGCTGGCCAGCAGGAGGCAACAGAGAGTGAGAGTGCTCCTAAGTAAAAACAGGCCAAGATTTGAATTTAATTTTATGCCCATATATATTTATACTGTTTCAATGGCTGTGACGCCTTTTGCATACTTACATCTTAATTTTGTAGTGAATGCGTAGATTCATGTGATTGCCACAAGCGATATCTTCTTTGCTAATAATATATATTAAGCGCAGCCTTGTGTGAATATTAATTTCCAAATGTTGAGGCGCACACAGACGGCGGGCGACACAGTCGCGCCTTGTTTGGCTGCAACAAAATCTCGCAATCAACGCATTTTGCTGCCGTTTTTGTGTGTGCGCAGCCAATGCTGATTGAATAACGCGTTGTCTTTAACAATCTTTAGCGAGTAGTTAATTCACGAAAAATGCAAGAAACTCAAGTGAAAATAAAAAACGAAATGCGCCGCGAACAGACGAAAGCAACAAATGAGCGTTTGATTGCAATAGCAGACCACCCACAAAGCCGTCAGCTATCGGACTATCGGACTATCAAAAATGTTTGTAATCGATTGCAGGCCAGCGAGTCGCGGTTAAGATATCGATGTTTGGCGTTTTTTACATCCCTGGCCGCAGTTTGGCTTGTGCAAATTTATACACGGGCATTATACAAAAAGAAGAAGGCTTGAGTTCAAATTAAACCTTGTGCATTTGGTTAAACACAACGGGCAACAATTCTAGCCATGGATGCCGCTCCAGCTGTAGCGCCGCACGCTGCAAACGAGTCGAAGCCACAGCCACAACCCCCGGCCCCGGCGGCCGCTGCGCCAAACGAAAATGGTGTACAAACAGCAGCAAAAAAATCTGAAACGGCGACAGGCTCCGGTACGTATATGGGTGTGTGTACACAAACACGCACACACATACACATATGCGATGTTGTTGTTTGGTTTAGCTTCAATTTGTTTATTTATTTATTCTTTTTTTTTGTATGATAGAAATGCATTCCAATGTTGAGACTGGCAAAGTGCTAGAGGCGCAGAAAACGAAATTGAAATCCGAAATGAACACAGAAAAGGTATTGATTACAATATGCAGCGCCGATCGGAAGAATAAAAAGACATTCATGTCCTTGCCCAGCAGAAAAGACGTAATTGAAAAAGGTGCGTACTGGATATGTGTAGTTAAGCAACTTTTTAATTAATTTCATTTCTTTAATAGCACATAAATATGGCTTGGCTGGCAGTACCATAGTGCTGGAGAGCAATGGCTGTGAGATATGCGAGGATGAGGTGCTCCTGTTTGCAGCCAAGGAGAAGATTTTGCTCATGCTGCTCGCCGAAAACGATGAATATGTAATACTACCTCCGCCCTCGCCGCTGAATCGTTCAGAGCGAGCGGGCAGCTCACTGGATCCCAGTTTCGTATCGAATGCCAACGATTCAACAGTGTCCAATGACGAGACTTTATCGTTGGCTAGCGTTACGCCCAGCAATTCAAAGTTATCAACAGCTCCGTTTAAGGAGTTCTCGATACCTTGGTCGAAGGTACCTAACGATATTATGAAGCTGTTACGCGGCAAAACTAGCCTGGGCAAACGTCTGAATACGTTGGCCAATCTCCTCGTCGATGCATTGCGCGAACGCTCCTCACACATACCCTCAATGGTGTTCCGTGAAGTCGCCCAGCAGGCAGCGGAAAAGTATCCCGATTCGTTGCTTGAAAAGGATCGCGAAGGCCAACAGATTGCTACCACGCCACAGTCGCTAATCTCGAAAATGATCAATCGCAACAATGCGCTAAATCGTCCACAGAAACGTGCCAGCTCCGGCACAACAGACTTACACATTACCAGCGGCAGCAAGAAGCGCAAATCGGGCTTTGGGGCGGCGGGCGCAGCCAATGGCAATGCGAAGTCCATGGCGCTAAATCGCGATTTGGAGGAGAAAAAGGAGCTGCTGATTTCCAGTTATCGAGGCAGTGCCAAAGTTGAGCCAGCCCTTATCGCGGAGTACATGAAGGAATGTTTTCCGCTGCAGCGCGCATTCTTCAACAATAGCGAAAAGATACCAGACATTACGGCCATCAAGGACAACTGGCCGTACATATTCAACAAGGATCTGCTCTATCAGCACTTCGAGCTGCTCATGTCTATTGATCCGCGTGTGTTGGAGAAACGCTTTGCCAGCGAAAGGGAGCGCATGTTCAAGTTCTTCAAGACGTCCAAAAATAAGAAAGTTAACGCTCTGGAAGAGAACAATGCGAATCTAGTGCGTGGCCTGGCATACCATTTCAACGAGGATCCCGACTACATTTTCAAGCAGCTCCAGAATGGACCCTTGCCAAAAGATGTGCTGCAGCGCATAAATCCAACAAATGCGCCTTGGGTGGCTCTAGTCAGTGAGTATCCCGCTCGATTAGTTAATGAGCCCATTTTCTTAACTATCCCATTTCTTGTTCAGATACGCCCACAGCGGCTGGCACAGAGGGCGCCCAGACCGAGGCAATGGTGTACATTGAGGGAAAGATAATGAGCACGTTTGCTGCTGGGGATGCTGATTTGCCGGATATCATTGCCCAATTGCTCTGCTACTATTATACCTTTAACATGATGTACCCCAAGGAAGCCAATCAAACACTCGAATTTATTGTCATTTATTTTCTAGAACATACGCCGGAACAGGCGCGCAACTCCAAAAAGACAATTACTGGCAACAGTAAATACAATCAGCTAATTGCGAAATTGGCCAATGCAAATGGTTGAGTAGAGATGACCGCATTTGGAGCTTGCGTCTCATACTGTTTAGTTTACATATTTATTTTGCAGACCCATTCACATATACTCCTTCTAATTCTAAGATGATTTTTACATAAAGTGTGTAGTACTTATGTTGTGTATACATTTCTGATTTGTCCCATAAAAAAAAAAACCAGCGTTAATTGTTTTGGGTGTTTCGGAACTTATTATTCTTATTAACGGGCTGTTTGGGATCTTTCGGTATCCAATTGCTCTGAGGACGTGTGTGGTTTCTCTTTATGTCCATTATGGCAGAATCCAATGTAACCATCTTTTTTACCATAACTGCCTTTGTCAACTTTCTACGCAAGAAATTGCGTTCCTTAAAAGTCATATTATCAGGATCTATATGTATTCCTTTCTTGGGCTGCATTTTGTGGCCCCCATTGCTATTCTTCGTCTTTGATGTGGATGCAGCTTTGTCATCCTCAAATGTTTCCCAGTTGGTCTTTTGAGTGCGGCCGGCTTCGATCACATTTCGTCGATGGTTTTGTTCGCGTTGCTTCAGGATGTCCTTGGCCTGCTGGCTTTTCATGTCGAAGCGCTCGGAGCTGCGTTGTTCCTGCTCATCATCCAAAATATCATTCTTCACATGCTTCCAAGGTTGGGCCGTTTCTTGGACGGGTGGTGGTTCTCTGTTGGCAAATGCATTCGGCGAAAACTTCTTTTTACCCCAATTCCTAGAACGATCAGCTATGACTTTTTTGTGCCTATTAGCTTTAGACTCATTTTTTTTATAATCTGCATTGAACATTTTGCTAAAAATTGAATCGACTAGCGATGTAAGCAACTGTTGTTGAGCGTTAATATTTTTACGATATTATCTTTATTTATTTATTTTCTATCGATATTTGGCAAAAGCATCGATAATTGCTATTTACCTGCAAAGCATCGATACTTATTTAACACGTGCAAGCGGCCTGTATTGTCTTCGGCGGGAACTTCTTTCTACCCCAATTTCTAGAGCGATAAGCTTTTTTGCTTTTAAAGCTAAGATTGATGATTTTAAAATCAGCTTTGAAGATTTTGCTAACGTTAATATTTGTACGATATTAACATTATCGATATGCTTAAGCTTTATTTACGATATTTAATATGATACGGTATATTTGTCCATTATTGTTGACAGATGTAAACTTGTATTTTTTTGAATCCGACATTAAGCAGAGTTTAATGAAACAAAATATTTAAATTTAAAGCCGTTAATTTTAAGTGATGTTTTTTGTTTTTTAATATATTATCGATATCTGGCGAAAGCATCGATAATTGCTATTTACCTGCAGAGCATCGATACTTATTTAGCACGTGCAAGCGTCCTGTGTTGTCTTTTGAGCAACGGTTTGAGATGCGAAACGACAGAGGAAGACGTTCCGGCGGCAATCAGCACAACTCCGGTCGAAACGATTACCATTATGTGAATAATAGTGGTGACCAGTGGAACGGGCAAAATCAAAATAATAGCTTTGACCATGACGTTCGTGGACGAGGACATAATGATTCGTTCACAAAGTTCCGAGATCAAAACCAACCACAAGAGGTTCGTAATCAGCGCCAGGGCCGTGGCGGCGGTCGCAGAAACCAGACTCCCAAAAACAACGTAGACACCCGTCGTTATGCAGACTTCATAAGAGGTGTTAGCGGTGATTCAAGAGGCAGGGGAGGTAGAGGAGGACGTGGTGGAGGAGGAAGAGGCGAAAGGAATTCCGGCCGTGGTAGACGACATAATGAGGAACCAGTGGGACACTGGTACCAGGACAACACACCAAATGACATATATCATTTCACCAATGGCCAATTGGGCAACGAAAACAACGGAACGCTTCAAATAGAACCACCAATAGCACCGCCTACTCCAGAAGTGCCCGCTGAGGCAACTCCAACATTTGCAGCTGCTGCTGAGACGGAAAAGCCAGTTACGCTCATCAATGCGGCGAACATTAAGAAGGAAAAGAAAGACTCTTTGCCCAAGCAGCCCACACCGAAGCCTGAGGAAAGCAGTGATGACAGCTCTTCCAGCAGCTCCGATGACAATGTTGAAGCCGGTGAGCTGGTCAAATCGACGACAGCTAAGAAACCTGAGGCAGCTGCGACGCAGAAGACTAAGGTTATAGTGGAGCCTGTGGCTAAACCCGCTGATTCATCTTCTTCCTCTGACGAGGAATCTAGTGATGAAAGCTCAGCGCCAGTTAAGGCCAAGATGTCAGTCAAAGAGTCCACAGCGAAGTCTAAAAGCGCCAAGCCTGTGGTATCCGAAGATGAAGTCGTCTGCATGGGCACCAAGAGCCGCAAATACACAATACCCGACGAGGATGACAATGATGAAGACGAAGCCGAGGAAAGCAGCAAGGATAACGACAATGTCGAGCAGACGACTGGCAAAGACAAGGACAAAGTGACCCATGTCTGCGGCATATGCGACAAAAAGGTAAGTGCATGACATTTGCCATTTGATCTGGGCACGAATCTCAATCTTTGTTTCTCCCCAGGGTCACACTTCATTCGAGTGCCAGATGATATGTAGGAACTGTTCGGCATCCTATCACAGCCTCAAGAATTGCCCGAAACCACCAAATTTAAATATTGCTCTTCAGGCTTTCATGGAGTTCAGCATGCAACAATTGGCTGTATTCAATATGGACAAACGATTCACGTTTCCCGCTGGTGTGGTGTCAGCGCCAGTTATGCAGCCTGCGCCGGTCGAAAATCCTGCCACCTCAAAGTCCAAAAGGGATAAACGAACTGTTAACAAAAAAACAAAGAAAAGACAGAAAAAGAAAATTAAAATTGAAACTCACGAAAGTGACGATGACGATGATGACGACGACGACGACGACGATGATGAAGATGAAGCCGAGGCCTCAGCCAGCAGTGAAAGCGAGTCAAGTGAATCTAGCGTTGACCAAAAGCCCGCTGTGGGCAAAACAAAACGGAAAAGGAGCTCCAAGCAGCCGGCTACGAATATGCCGCCAGCAGCGACATTTCCCTTTCCTTTGCTGGCTGCCGCCGGGGCGCCATACAACTCACTGATGTACCCTTATGGCGCGCAATTTAATTTTCCTAAATAAGTGTAAATTTGTTCAAGTACATACATGAATAGATAAGCATAAAACTAATTTTAATATATAAAGCTCATGGCAAATCAAATTTGTGGAGATCGTCACGTGTTTTCTACGATTTTTTTTCAGAATCGTTGCCTTAAGAACAGTCGTTGATTTGCAATAAAACAGTATATGTACATTGTTAAATAATATTTTTTTTTAAACAGTAAAATGTGTATTTAGGTATATGTTTTATGTGTGATAACAGATAAAATTGCTTAACTGCTTATAGTTGAAATACATTTCAAATAACAGAATAGGGATTATCTATTGTGAATGCCCAAACGCCTCTTCAGCCCTGGCACATTGCGCAGCCGTTTGCCACACTCAATTTTTGCTTAAGAAAATATTAGGTCAAAATATGTGAGACAAGACAAGCATATGCCAAAGATTACTGTGTCTTGATCTGTCTCTTGTGACAAGCGTAACAATATTCTACATTTGTTTAGCTCTTTACAGTTGACAATTGAACTGAATTACAAACCGCAGCAAAATGGCGCTTGTCTGATTTTCTTGTGACTGTCTAGTTGTCTATTGTGATTGCCAAGCTATGTATATGCAATTGCAGCCCTGGCACAGCGCACAGCTGTTGCTTGCCATGCCGCAGCTTGTTAAATGTTTACAACAATTTTGTGATTAGTGAAATTAATAAATTGTAATTATTTGTGAAACATCAACACGCGACATATTCGCTGCACACAGTAAGTAGTTAACATATATTTGTTTACATTAAATTTTTGCCCTACACACGACTAGACCTGTGGATTCTACACATGCATGTGGAATGACTGGGAATGGGTATTCTTGTGGAAGGGAGGGAGGGGGCGACAACTAGCTTGCACAGAAGGCGCGCTGCTCGCGTTCGCGCTCGGTGCCACAGCTGGTCGGATGGGTCATGCCCCGCGGCTCGATGCCCGGCTTGAGCAGCGACTGCTGCAGGCCCCAAATTATTTCATTGGCCACCACGCCCACGGCCAACATCAGGGCCGTCTCATAGTTGAGCGGATTTACGGCGAAGCTTAGTATGCCAACGGCAATTTGATTGTACAAGAAGTCCTTGTCCAGCTGCAAGAGCTCCTCGCGCACCTCCATTATGCGATTCTCATAGTGACACTGTATGGCCGCAAACACCTGTTTGTCCAGGCCCACGAGCAGTTCCCGCTTGAATTTGACCAAATAGTGTTCAATGAAGACAATCTCATTGCGATTCATGTGCGGCAGTCGCATCTTCTCTTGTATCACCTGCTCGCCAATCTGGCTAACCACCAGCGATGTCAGCGAACCCGCCGGCGTTGGTCGACGTTCCGAGCAGGGCCGAACGTCGACAAACGGATGTATCTCATAGCTGCCCATGCCAATTGTACAGGCCACGCCGCTGAAGGATACATGCGACACGCGCGAATGATTTTTGGGCGAGAGTCCAGATTTCACCGGCGACGACGGCAGCTCCATGGCCTTATTGTCGCGTGCAAAGCCAATAATCTGTATCGCTTTCTGCAAAGAAGAAGAATAGGATCATATCGATTTTTATGACCATCCTCATAAGCTATATTATTTTGTCTCGAAATGTGTAACGCATAGAAGGAGACATCTCCGAACCTATAAAGTATATATATTCTCGACATTTACATGATTTTTGATATAGCCATGTCCGTCTGTGTTTCTATGCGAACTAGTCTCTCAGTTTTAAAGCTATCGTCTGTATCACGCAGTCTGTATGTCGAAAACGGCTGGATCGGCCCGATATATCATATAGCTGCCATAGGAGCGATCGGTGGAAAATGAGGTCCTTGTATAAACAACTTTTTTGTTTATCAAGATATCTTGACCAAACTCCGCATTTATCAGTTTTACTATGCTCCTCATATATATGTTAAGTCCTATCAACATAGGATAACTATATCATATAGCTGCCATGGGAACGTTCGGTCGAAAATTAAGTTGTTCTATGAAAAACTTTTTTGTTTACCAAGATATCGGTCTTAAATCTTCGAGATGCCGAAGATAGCCCTTCTTTCCCGTTTCTCACATGACACGCTTTAAATTCAATTACAAAGAAAAAGGCTGGCACTTACATAGTTGACATATTTCTTGGCATCGCATATAAAGTTCATGATGCGACTGGTCAATACGCTGAGTGCACAACCGTCCTCGCTGAGATCCATATTAAAGCCGAGCAATATGTGATTGAGTATATATTGAGCGGCCTTATAAATGGGATCGTCTGGGGCAAAGGTCAGCGGTGAGTGTCCATCGAGGGCAATGGCAGCATTCAGAGCATAGCACAGCTGGCTATCCAGGAGTCCATCAAAGCTGGCCTGGTATTCGTCACAGAACGAGGGCTGTACGCGCTTAACGATCTGCTTCTTCTTCTTCTTCTTCTTCTTGGGGCGCTTGGGCTTGCGCGCTTGGCTAATCTGACGGGAGCGTTCCTTGATCTGCTTTTGTATGGCCAGCCATTTCTCACGATACTTCTCCTTGTGACTCTCTATGAAATATTCCCGTTCCTGTTGCACCTCCATCAGGAGCAGCTCGATGCGTCGCTGATTGGCGATGCGTTCGTTGAGGCGCTTGTGCCAGGATTGGATTTGACCCTCGGTGTGCTTCATTAGCCGCTGCTTGTGCAGATTGCGCATATTCTTGTTGTAGCGATCCTTCTTGAACTGGAACAACTTCTTCAGTTTGATCAGATGCTTGCGCTGCAGATCCTGATGCAGGCTAATGTGCGCCTGGACCCGCATATTTGTCAACATCTTGCGATGATCCAGCAACATTTGCTGCATGGCCGTCATGCTCTCCATTCGCTTGAATTTCTCCTCGGTTATGTTGTACAGGCGCAGCTTGCGTTCGTGCCGTTCTTCGTCCAGGCGTTGTTTGCGCAACATAACCTCCTCCTGACTCTGATGCCGGAGACCCGATTGCAGATTATCTCGCCTCGATATGGTCTCAGCATTGGCAATCAAGAGACGATCATGTCGCTCCGCCTCGCGTTGTCTGTACGCCTGGAGCACATAGTATAGCTGCGACTTGTGCAGATCCTCGCGATATTGATTAAAATCCTTTAGATTACAAATAACCTCATTCTCATCAGTTATTTCCCCATTCTCGCGCAGACGCTTCAAGTTGCGTTCGTTTGAATAAAAAGTCTTTAAATTTAAATCGTGCAACGGATTATATTCTGGTATATGTACTGTTACAGACGAATCAAATTCCTGCATGCTACATTTAAACTGGAATCGAAAAGGGATTACGTTAAATTATAATTCAATTAATATTTTTTTTTCTCTATGCTCTTTGGTGCATTAGATTAAGAGGTATAGACATTATGGATATTATAGATGTCATAGATATTATAGATATGGTAGATATTATGGATATGATAGATTATATAGATATAGTAGATTTTATAGATATTATTGATATATAGATATACTATATACCGTGGAATGAGAATCAGATGAGTTTTGTCCGAGTTATGGGGATGGGAAATTCTGACCTATGTTTATATAGGATATTTGAGGGTACCATTTCTGCATGATGGTTACAGATTGTGTCTATTTTAAACCCTATTGTTTTCAAGCCGTAACCAATAAAATCAATTACAAGGCAACATTGTTCAACATCGGACAACTATACGATTGGAGCTCCTAAAAGATACCCCTAAAAGTTGGGTTCTTTGTATCAAATCAACTGGTATTTAATCTACAAGGGAACCTTCGACAAAGCAAATATAATGATGTCTTGTATATACATATCTTACCGTATTTCCGATTTTATCCTTTGAGAATATCACCTGATTACCCGGACACTTAAGCATGGGTAACTTGCAATTAAGCGGTATTAGTTCCCATCCCGGCAAACTGTTGATGGGCAGCCCAGTCTTGTAGCTGGGCTGTTTGGTGTTCATCTGGCTGGGCACATTGTTGCGGCGCGGCAATGATAATATATCGATCATGTTTCAAAATCGTTTAGTTTTGGTCTGAGCTAAAACCAATTGAATTTTGATGTTTTTCGATGCCTACAAACATTCATTCGAAAAGAAAAACTTGAAATATATTTAATGAAATATTTTACTTATTTTTTTGTTATTGGTTGACATACTTAGCATACAAAAGAGTAGAAAGAAGCAACTGCCTTCTACTCAATAATATTCTATTCTGGCACCTGAATAACTGTGCGTTGCCTACTGTGACTGCTTTTTTTGTTGCTCTCTTTTTGCTCTCCTCTAGGCTCTCTCAGACAAAAGAGCTTTTCGAATTGAAAGCTGCCAGCTTCCGTTTCTCCTTTTTACTTGTTACTTTTGCTGTTGTTTGTTTATTGTTGTTTTCTTATGGCTGCTTATCAAAGCTTTCGTTGTTGTCACTTCAGTTGGGTGCTCCCCGCCCCCCTCTTCGTCACTCTCTTGCCCTCTCTGTGGTTCTTTGTTCTTGTTGTTATTGTTGCCAGGGGGGCACATTGAACCGGAAACTACAGAAAATGCAATTTCTTGCAACCATAAATTCAATTCAATCTTTGGTAAAAGGACGACAATTTTTTTAAGAAATATAATTTAATAATATTTCTTTATTGAACCTAAACAATATTTAAGTATTTACAAACAAATTTATCGCTTTTCATCAAAGTAGAATTTCTCAAATATATTTAAGGAGTTGCTCAAATAATAATTTAAAATCGAAAACTCTTATTTGCGAAGGACTTCAAATATTTCTTTCATTTGATAAACGACTTTTTAATTTGTGAAACATAGTTTTAAATATGTTCGAAGTATAGCTAAATAAAAGCTTTTAACTTTTCACTCAATAATTTATACAAATACACATGTATTTCTAATTTTCTAATTTAAACCTTTGAACAAAGACTATGGAAGCTGATTTATTTATTGCACTTTATTTTAAGCCTTGAATTCAAGTTTTAAAGTTCTGCAATTTTCAAAGAAGTTTCGAGCTAAGGGCCTCTCAACTATGACGGCTTTTTAAATAGAGCATATGTTTTCTTATACTAAATTTAAGAGAAGCAAAAATAGTTTTTTCAACTTTAAAAACAGAAAATTGCATCCAGTGCGAGCCACTGTATCACAGTAACCACAAAGTAAAATATTTACTCAAATTTCTCAATAGTTTATCTTATGCAGAATAAATAAGATTTTTCTTTTGACTTTATTGATACATGATTTTGTTGGTTTTGGTAATTTGCGTTTCAATTTTACGATTTTGTGCCAAGTCCTGGCGGCCATTAGTCGCGCTTGGTTTGGAATTGCCTCAGCGGCAATTTCGTGTGTCTTATATAAGGGCCTATCTTGGGCGACCTCGCATTGAGAGATTTGACATCAGCATAAATATTTGTCAATAGGTCGGCCAGTCAGTCAGTCAGTCAGTGAGTCAGTGAGTCAGTCAGTCAATGAGTCGGCGAGTGGGGCGTCGAGAAGTCTGCGGCATTCTGCTCACGGATGCCATGGAAATAAAATCACATCGAGTGCTGAAAGTACTTCTTGCTTCTGTTCGTACGTGCTCCAAATACGCTCTCGAGTGTGCTTTCCATTTCAGCTAACAGTCCAAACAGCGCCTAGTCTCATCCAGCACACCTCACAGGCGTTGATATAAATAAAAAATGATGCCTACACACACAAACAAAAAAAAGAAAGAAGAAAACCAAAAAAAAATTAAAGCAAAAGGTGCGTGCCAATCTCTGGTGATAAATTCTTGCCTAGTCTGACCCATTTACCGTTATATAATAGTTGCTTCCTGTTTGCCAGGTGATTCAGAGATGCGTGCGTGAGTCGTGCCCACGAGTCATAGTAGGTAGAGCCGCAAACATATGTTGTTGTCTTGTGTTTTTATCAGAGTTTTGTTTAAGTTAACTTTTTAACAACTAGTTGTACAAAATGATTTAGTATACCCTATAATTAGAACGTAGAAAGCGGCTGTGAAATATTCTTAGGCAATATATCTGTAAAGGGTAGATAGAAATAATTGTTTTTAAATATAAACATTTTTCAGTCTTCAAGAAGAAGATCCACAATACTTGAGTAGATCAAACAGCTTTACATTTTTCAAACTGCCCTTGGGTATAGCCCAGTTGGGCATTCTTATTTGATTAATCATATATTTAACTTTGGAGAAAATTCATGAACATATTCAGGTGGTTTCTATGGAGTTAAGCTGTTGTGTTTATTTTATAAAGCTTTTTATAAAATTTGTTGTATTCGTTAAATAGATAAGGAAATTCTATAAGGCAAAATTTCGCCCTCTCTCTCTTCCGCTAACATTCAAAATTGTCAACTGTCACGCGCTCATCTCCAGAACAAGCAGCTTCTCACTTTAACTCCCACACCTACTCTCTTCAATCTACCCTGAAAGCAATACACACACATACACATCACATATATATATATATGTATATCGAGATAGTTAGTTTATGTGCGCCATCCCAGGCCGGTCTTAAAGCCCAAAAACGCTTTACCGGTAACCAGACAGCTGTGACACACCGCTCTCTCCCTTACTCACTCTCTCCCTCACTCGTTCTGTCTCCCATTGCTGGCATCTTCAACCCCATCACATCATATTGGCTGTTTTCAATGGTGTAAAGCTTTTTTTGGAGCACACTTTCAATTCGCTTTCAACTTCAAATCGTTCGCTTCGGCTTGGCTTCGCTCGGCTTGGTTTCGCCTCGCCTCGCCTCGCCGCGTCGTGTGCTTTCAATGGCAGGCGCTTGCTTCGGCGGAGCTTTGTGCACAGCGCGTTGCTCAGTTGCTTCGCGTCCGTCTGGCGAGTTGGTTCGTTAAACGTTGCGTTTTCGGTTGCTGCCTGCCTCTCTATTGCTCTCACTCTCTGTCTCTGTCACTCTCCCTCTCAACACTGTCGCTGTGCGTGCATATATGCTGTGTGCGTGAGAGTTGTGCTTGTGTGTGTGCGGGTAGCCCAAACAAATAAGTGAAAAATATAAAAAAAAAATAAAGAACAAATCATAGAGCAAGAGTCCTTGTGTATGGGGGTGGCAGCGCAGCGACAACCCTATAAGCACCACCCCCTTGGAATGTGTTTGCGTGATTGTTAACTGCGCCATTGACACACACACACACACACACACACACACACGCACACACAATAAACAACAGTAAACACAACAAAGTGACAACAGACAACAACAAAGTGCACAGCGCGCAGGATAATTGCAGGCGGATTACATAAATACGCGTGGGCGTGGGCGTGGCAGCAGCAGCAACAACAAACAGAAGAAGAACAACAACAACAGCTGTAATGTGCCATTGTCAGTTGTTGCATTCCACATTTCGCATCATTCGATCATCAGTTTCATCATCATCATCATCATCAGCCTTAACAACATGCGCAACGCGTCCAGAGCGACGCCAGTAGCGACGCCGCAGTCGCAGGAGTCGGAGCAGCAGAAGAAGCAGAAGCAGAACCAGTTGCCAGAGCAAACGGATCACATAATAACCATCAGCACAGTCAGCCTATCGGAGCAGCTCCAGGAGCCGCCTCTCAAGCACTATACACAAGGAACAACAATTGGAACTGGAACTGTAACTGGAGCAGCAACTGGAACTGGAACTGTAACTGGCACTGGAAGTGGAGCAAGTGCAGCAGCGATTGCCATTGCCAGTGGCCCATCCCCGCCTGCAGCCGCATCCTTGTGCCGGCTCAGTCAGCTGGTGAGCTATCAGAATAATATTGCCGACGTGCAGCATAGGCGTGGCCGACGCCTGCATGGACTCCAGTTGCCGCTGCATCCGCTGCAGCTATTTGGTTGGCTGGTCTTGTTGCTCTTCGGCTTGGCCAGCTATTGGGTGCTGATACCCGCCTTTCATGCGCCCATCCAGGGTCCACTCTACGGCCTAATCTCCGGCTTATATGTGGTACACATTGCCGCCCATTTGACGGCGCTGCTCACCGATCCGGCGGACAGGGAACTGCGTCGCGTGCATCGCAACGATCGCATTGTGCCCGAATTCGATCGCAGCAAACACGGACACGTCATCGAGAACGGACGCTGTCATCTGTGCAATATACGGACAACAACGCCGCGGACCAAACACTGCTCCGTGTGCAACAAGTGCGTTGGCAAATTTGATCATCATTGCAAGTGGCTGAATCACTGCATCGGCTCACGCAACTATGTCGCATTCCTAATGTGTGTTGTCAGCGCTGTCGTGGCCACCTTGGTCATTGTGGCCGCCGTGATTGGCCAGATTGTGCTCTACTATGTGCAACCGGATTGGCTGAGCTTCTATTGGTGCAATAGCCGGCTGGACACAACGCTCGAGTCCACGGACTATATCAACCTAACGCTCAGCTTGAGCAATGGCAGCATGCTGCTGCTGGAGCAGGATCAGCAGCAGCAGCAGCTGGAGGATGAGCAGCTGCAACTGGAGAATCTGACCACGGTGTCCACATTGTTGCAGAACTTTACGGCGCTTCTGGAGCAGAGCACGACCGGGCCACAGTTGAATCATACGGTAACGCCCCTCGTCGCTGGGATTGGTCTCCATGAGACCATCTATTTGCTGCTGCTGGGCGTGCTCGGCCTGCTGGCGGCTATCAGTGCCGGGCTGCTGCTCCATTTGTGCTTCTTTCACATCTACATCTCGTTTTTGGGCCTGACCACGTACGAGTACATCAGGAATCATCGACAGGCACAGGAGGCCAGGGCCAAACAGCTGCTCGAGCAGGGCAGCAAAAACGGCGTCCACTTCAATCCCAATCTGCCCACAGTAAATCATCCGTCCAAGCTGACTGCCGCCGGCACATCGCAGCTCTACTGCTGCTCCAATGTGCCGCATCCCAATCAGAGGCAGCCGCAGCCGCAACAGCCGGACACAGCAGCTGATGCACAGCGTCTGCACTGCTGCGCCAGCTCCCGGGAATACCATCAGGCACGCCAAGCCATCTACATGTGCTCGCTGCTCCAAGAGCGCAACAGCAGCAGCGAGCGCAGCCTGCAACTGGATCTGGATGCGGCGCCGCTGCGTTCCTTTCACTGCTGCTCCAGTTATGCGGCCGGCTCGATGCAGCGACGCGTCAGCGCTGCGGCCAGCGTCAAGGCGGCCCTGGAGCCGACCACGGTGCGCCAGCAGCGGGCGCAGAGATCGGCCGGCTATCTACAGTATACGGAGCAGTGCACCTTGTGCACCTTTCAGCTGCGCAGTCCATTGCGAGGCGGCAGCGCGGCGGGCAGCAGCAGCACCCGTACGCTGGCCAGCCAAACGGCCACGCCCACATCTAGCGCCTCAGCAGCGGGCAACATATCGAAGCAGCAGCGCTGGCGCCGGAAATGGAACTGCTGCGCCAGCGTGCCCGACAGCCCGGATGTGCCCAACGATCTGCTGGCGGCGCTCAGCTATCGCGAGCACGCCAAAATGAATGCCAGCGAGCTGCCCGTCCAGTTTATACGCAGCCTGAACGGCGGCCTGGAGATGCCACAAGCCGGAGCCGCCGCCGCCGGCGGCAATCCGGAGCTGCCGCTGAAGGCGCCGCGCAGCTCCCGGCTGCGGCACATGCTGCGCCTGCTCGGACGCTACAGGCGGGCGCGCTGTCAGCGGGGCGTCGCCGGCGCCGGCAATCAGGGCGTGGCCGCGGCGGAGCAGCATGTGGCCGCTATCAAACAGAACCAGATACGTCCGCTGCAGCTGCAGCCGGGCCGCTTCTACGACAACGCGTCCAGCACAACGACTACAGCGACGCCGCCGCCGCCACCGACCATCAGCTCGCCCAGCCGCAGCGGCAGCAGCAGCAGCGAGCTGAGCAGCGAACTGAGCAGCGAGCCGTGCACCGGCAGCCAGGAGCTGATGTTGCTGCCCACCAGCGTCATCCGGGAGGACTGCGTGACCACCAGCTATACGTTGACGCTGCCGCCGGCCTTGCCGCCGCCCACGCGACGCAAAATGCCCAATGCCAGCGAATTGGCCGAGCTGGCCGAGACGCTCGGCTTTGTGACCAGCCATGGAAAGTCCACGTCGCCGTCGCCGTCGCCGGCACAGTGCGCCAGCAGGCAGCTGCCCGGCCTGGGCAATGTGTACAGGCGGCAACGTCGCAAGCACTTTCTGCGCACACGCTCGCCCACATTGTCGCCGATACACGAATCCGGGCTCTCGAATCCGACGTCGCCGCAGCCATTGCGTCACAGCCTGGCGGCGGTCAGTGCCAGCTCCATTGCCAGCTCCAACAATGCCAAATGCTCGCCCATTGTGGCGCGCTCCACGGCAACGCTTGTCCAGAATCTATGCGGCCTCGCTGGCGGCAATGAGCCGCTGCCCAAAACCGCCTCCAACAGTTCGCTGCAGAGCATCAGCTCCAATTCGAGCAGCAACTAAGGGCAGAGAGGGTTTCCAGAGCGAGAGAGAGAGGGGAAAGAAGAAGAGGCATTGTGGACAGTTCCTTGCATGGTTTCTGCCTAGTCTATAGGTTAGTTATAGTCGCCGTTTTTCGCCCAGTCCAGTCCAGTTGAGAGTTGAGGATTGAGAGTTGTGCTTAGACTTGGAGCCTTATAATTTAACTTCGTAATTATTTTCATTTAAGTGAGATATTAAAAAAAGATTATTTTCACTTGGGTTTTCTTCTTTTGTATGCTCTTGATGATAATCTTCTTTGAAGTTCAAAAACGCTAGAGAGGCTACTGAAGATTTTCTTATAAGATCTGGCGTAAAATGTGTAATTTACAGTTTGAAGAGCACAGTTTAAAAGTCACTGAGCTAAATTACTGATTAACTTATTTGACAAACTTTGTTTACTTATTATTAATTACTTGAGTTTACTTATAAAACTTGTATGTAGTTTTATAGCCACGCCCATTTTGGACAACGCATGTCTAACCTAACGCGTACAGTTTTAAATTTACAGTTTGAGGCGCACTGACTGAGGCAAACTTATCTACTCGATTTCGCGCTCTTATTATTATTTATTTCTTTTGTAAATTTCTTGGTTAATTTGTTAAGCAGCATTTTATTATTATTAAATTAGATTCAATTTATCAAAGCAACTTTGTCTTGTGGCTCAGCTTTTTCCTGTGCAATGATTTATTGGAAGCTCGAACTTAGTTTTTCACTTATGAAAATCATTGGAAATACTTTCAAATGGAAAGAGCTTGCTAAGAGTATGCCGGACATATTCCATTTCCCAGTCTGTGAAAGGAGTTCGAACCCGCGTCCTACTTGGTTAATGCTGTTGTCGCCGTCTCACCTTGCCCTGCCTTGTGATTTATCCTTTCGATTTGACAGACTCTCGTTATTTCAAGTGCTTTCATTGAAATCTGAATGTCTTTCGTTTTGCAAGTTGTTTCCGCTAGACTTAAATGTTTTATTTCCATTCAATGCGCATACATTTTGCGTGATTTGCACATTAACCCCGGCTCCTAACATCCCACCCTCTCCTTAGTTGTATCTTTTGGTTGGCTTCGCAAGCGCGTTAAATATGCAACAGCATGACATGTACGATTGCTTGGATGGGTTCAGGGAGGGGGGCGGGAGGAGATATAGACGGGGTTGTGGTACCCGCTGCGCCATGCAGTTGTATTTGGAGCTCTCCCGCCCAGCCTCGATATTGATTTTCGGGTAGATGATTATGTGCTGCGAGCTGTGTGGGTTGTATCTGTATCTGTAGCTGTAGCTGGGCTCCATCTCGATTGTGACTTTGCAACATTTGCGCAAACAAAAGCCATACACATGTCGAACCGAGGGGGGGAGTGGGAAGTGCTGCAGTTGCCAAATTGTTACGCAAATGTTTTCATTCAAATTCAATTCAAATGCACTGACAAGACTTTGGCAACTCTGAAAATTGTGTGTGGGCTGCGTCGAAAAGAAAAAAGGCGTGCTTGGGGGAAAGCTTCTTGCGCAACACACACTCAGAGAAATACTTCTAGCTATATTCAAGCATAAATTATAAAGAATTTAAGGCGATATTTTTCCATTTCTTGAACATTCATTGATGCATCAGTTCTGCAATCACAAACTATATTTATATTTACTTCCGGACCAGCGCTTTCCCTTAGTTTGGTTCAAACCGGAATTTATAAAGTATTTTTTTTGCAATATTTTTTGAGAATTCTTCAGGACTGCAAGCACAAACTAAATTTATCTTCAATTCCGGTCAATGCTTCGTACCAGCGCTTTCTCTTAGCTCGGTTCAAACCAGAACCGAACTTTTTTCTGCAATATTTCTTAGAAATTTGTCAAGTTTTTAAGCACAAACACAATTTATCTTTAATTGATTATGCTTCGAACCAGTTCTTTTACTTAGTTCGGTTCAAACCCACTTGCTGAAATCAAAGTGACTTTTTCTGCAAAACTTTCTTGAAAATATAAATTAAATTAAAGTAAAGTAAGAACTAAGTCATAAATGTATTTACAAAGATTTGCTTAGAAGTAAAACCAATTCTTTGCTGACAATACTTTAAAAGTCCTTTCCTTCTGTTATTTCGCTGAGTGTAGGAAAATTTGTGCGGCAAGTGGCGAACACAAACATGAAGTGGGACGCCCCGCAACTGCCAATTTTGCAACTTGACAAAGTTAATGAAAAAAGTTGAGCTTCCATTGTCCATGTAAAACATATAAAAAAATGGGAAGGGTAAGATGCATGCATATATAGCGAAAATGCACATTAAATATGCGAATAAAACTGAATAATTAATGCACCTGACGGGGAAAATAGAGTGTGTGTGTGTGTGTGGAAATGCGTCAAAAATTGTTTGATTGAGTCGGGACTGACAGGCAGACAAGTTGACTCCAACCGAAATGGATAGCTTAGCTACTTCTCGACAGACACTCGTGTTATTGAGCCTGACAGACAGACAGTCAGCCAGACCAGACAGACAGACAGACAGACGGACAGACCGAGGAGCAAAAGCAAGGGGAAAGTTCATTTTAATCGGAGAGCCGAACATTTGATAGCAGCTCAGTTGACATAGTTGAATGTACTGTAGCTACAGTGCTCGCTCGCAAGACGAAACGAAGGAGATTCAAAAATGTATAATCTTTTTAGTTTTAATAATGTCTAATGGTAAAAAGTCAGGACAATTTGGCCAATATCAGTCTAGATAATTATTCTAGATAGTTATTCTATAGATCGCATCGGACTCTAAATTTGGATCATATTTAAACTCTTGTATGCGTTAGTTTCGGGACCTTTACTCAAAATCGATAAGATTCTATTTCCAGTCTGGAAATATTATATATTCGTGATCAGCATCAATCGAGTCAAGCTAGCCAAGTCCGGCTGTCCATCTGCTTGTCCGTCCGTCGCATAAATGAACGCGTCGATCTCAGAATCTATAGGAGCTAGAGCTAAGAAATTTTGAACGTAGATCCTCCTAGTGCCCGCGCATAACGAATTTTTTACGATCCTCGATAACTAGCCCCGTTTGCAAGCAATCGATAAATATCGAAATCCTGTCATCAAATTTGCCATAGAGGTTCTAGTATAGTATATACAGAGCAAGTATCTATAATTTCTTGATCATAGAAGAAGATTTAGGATAACCCCGAGTTGGACACTTCCGATTCGTACTTGCTTACATATATTATATTTCTATAAAGTAATTAAGGCGTAAATATACTTAGAACAATTGCATCAACAAATTTTTCTTCAACTTCAATCTAATTTTTGTACACAGAAATTTATCAGGCAACCTGTCTTTAGATTAGTTTTCACTGTAGTTTTGCCCATGCAGTATTGCCACACTGATTTGTCTATTTATGCCTTCAAAACGTCTGGTCACACTGACAATTGACAATTGTGCCACAACTGGCAAAAGTTAATTAAAGTCTGTAACTGCGCCATATGGGGTCACACACACCCCACACACACACACACACACACACACACGACTATATGGTTGCTATATATAGTTGCATTGTTGTTGTGCTTGCTAGAAATGTTATTTGTAACCCCCTCGAATGCCCAACTCGGCCAGCTCTAATTCTGTCGCCCAACTAACTGACATGAATTTCATGTTATCGTGTCTCGTGTGAATGAACTAAAATAAACTAAAATAAATACATATGCTAAGTTCTTTGACTTCGAACCCGTTTGTTAAATGCGAACCGTTTTTGTTCTGACGTATTCAAAAGTCGAGCACTTTTTCAGGCCAGCTGCTCATTTCCGGTCGAGCAAGAATGAAAAAAAACTGCTGCATACTTTGCGGGGCGCAGTGCACTTGACGGCGTGTGCTTATGCATGCATGTGTGTGTGTGTGTGTGTGTGTGTGTGTGTGTGTGTGTGTGCGTGTGTGGTAAAATGCTTAATTTGATGGCTCTTGGCATTAACAATTTACAGCTGCACCTGCTGCCACTCACACACACACACACAGAGACACCAACACACACACACACACACACAGAGACACCAACACACACACACACACACACAGAGACACCAACACACACACACACACACACAGAGACACCAACACACACACACACACACACAGAGACACCAACACACACACACACACACACACACAGAGACACCACCACAACACACACTCACACACACACACAGAGACACCACCACAACACACACACACACACACTCTGATTTAATTAAATTTTAGCTGCTGTCAAGAGGTGTTAAACATTTAAGTTTAGTATCAGCGCAGAGTTCCTTTACTTTTTGATGCGTTTTGTGTTTTAAAGCTAATTTCAGCTTTTTTAAAGCTGTATTTATAGCTTGTAAACTCATTAGATTGAAAACCAACTCAAATTAGCTTTAAATAAAGTTCAATTCAATTCAAATCATTCAAAAGATATCCAATATCATCAGCAATATCTTTCTATCCTAGCAAAAGACCTTGGCCGTCGTTCTGGGAATTTTAATAGCTTAGAATAATTGTCGCCTACGCGACACATTTGCGATAGTTACAATAGGCACAAAAACATTACTTTGTTCTATTATAAATATATCTGAAAGGGTATTTAATTAACATTTCGTTTTACATTTGCAATTGTTGGCTTTTCCATTGCCATACACTATTGCCGCCCCAGCCACACTCTGCCGTGCCCCCCGCCCTTCCCCTGCTGCCCACTTAACAATTCTCTGACACCGGACACATGTGTGAAAATTGCACTGGGCGCTTGGGTCCGACATTGGACGCTGAGTCCAGTTGTGCCGCGTGCAGCAAAAAAAAAAATAATGGAAAACCTTGGAAAATGCCAAGGTTCGAATTGTGTGTTTTTTCTAAAGAGTGGACTCCGGTTTGCACTAATGCTTTGTCAGGCAATAAGTTTACCTTTGATATAGGAGCTAGGGACAACAAATTTGCATTAGAGATTCGCAGATAGTACACATAGATCTCGTAGATGCCGAAGCTCCCTTTGACACCAAAGCTGGAGGAAAAACTCGGGTATTATCTTGGTCTTTGGGATGTGTACACATTTCCAGGCCATATTTAATTTCTGAAAATTTTCATAAAGATCCGACAATACATTTCCGAGTTACATCAACATTTTCCCAAATGAGGGGCTAAGGGAAGACCTCGCTGTGTACAGGGTATCTGCCAGTCTGGCACACCCAACTGTACAGCTTGCAGTTGATTGTTGTTTTTCCGTTGTCTGTTGTGAATTGTGGCTATTGCATGAATTTGTATTATTATTTTGTTTTATAAATATTTGACTTTAATTGCCTGCAGGAAATCGTATGCTCCAGCTTGTGGACCACGCCCCCTGCCGCCTAGCAACGCCCTCGACTTGGAGTTGAAATCGAGTTGTCTTCTCGTTAAAGTTTGTTTATAAGGTGGAGCTCCTAAAGCCTGCCCCATGGCAACTTCCAGTTGCTGTTGTTGTTGTTGTTGTCATGACCAATTGTTGTTGTTGTTGTTGTTGTTGTTGTTGTTGTTGTTGCAGCCGCATCAATTATAAATTCAACGTTGCGCCTTCATTTGCCACGGACACGCAACAAGCCAGCCAGAATTTGCATAAATGCCTATTGGAGAGGGGGGCGGCAAGCGTCGGGGGCGTGTCACTAGACACAATTGACTGAACTAGTCTCGAAAAACTGTACAGTGAAACCTCTGCTGAGCGAACACTTAAGCGCCTCGTTCTCACTGTCTAGACAAATAGCAAAGCACATATTCATGCGACTTTTGGCGGCTTTGTGAGGCTTCACTGTAGCTGTTAAAGGCGCGCCAGCTATACAATTTCCATTAAGAACTTGTTGTGCTTGAATTATGATTGATTTACTTGGAAATGGGCGCCGCTGTCATCAGTCGCCATACATGCCAGACAGACAGATGGACGAAGAGTCGGAGGCGACCATCTCCTGCTCCTGCTACTGCTCCTGCTCCAGCTCCTGCTCCTGCTCCTGCTTTGACTGGCCTACTCCTACTCCTGCGCCTGCTCCCATAACTGGTTGTCATTGGCAATCGCCGTTTTGGGCGTTTCTATTAGTTTGTGGCCCACGCTTGAACTCTGCCTGGAGCTGCAGACCCTGCTCCTGCTCCTGCTCCTGCTCCCGCTCCTGCTCCTGCTCCCGCTACTTCCCCTGCTCCCACATTGTTTGCGGCTCGTTGTTTTTCTTCTTTTTTTTGGTAGCAGAGAACTCACCTGTCGCCTGTCGCCAGGAAGCATGCCACGACAAATTGTGCTTTGCCTTGCGTCTCCTTTCTTTCCTTCCTTTCTTTTCTTTTTTCTGCAGTTTTTCTTCTTGTTTTTTGGCTGGTTCAACGAACCTTTTGCCTTTGTTTCCATGCAGCCCAGCCAGCCAGCATTTAATATGGTTTTCAATTTAGTTAATGACTTTTCGGATAGGCCTTTTATTCAAAACTGTAACTGGAGACGGGGCAAATAACGTGTTTATGGTGCGGGGCTTTTGGGGCAGTTAATGAAGTATAGCAAAATAAATAAACACCAAGTGTACGAGACTGGAAAATTGCAGCAAGAAAAGTAGCGAAAAAAAAAAACGATTGAATAAAAACAACAAATATTTACATTAACTACAAATTGCAGCGTAATTTAAATGAAAGTTATTTGGGCATGCCTGAAAAACTGAAAGAAAGATTACAAATAATTATTGTAAAATATATTTTGATAAAATGTGCAGCCAAAAATGTCCATGAAGAAAAAACATCAAATAAAATAAAACTATGCAAGTGAATAAATTTGATGGAAATGCAAAACACAAATTCAATTAAATGAAATTAAAAAAGCAACAAATTCAGTCCAAAAATATAAAATACATTAAAAGTTGAGGCTAAAAAGAAGTAGAAAAAAAAAAGAATGTATATTTATTATAATGCTTTATATATATTTCAATTTGTATTATTCTTAGACAATTAATGTGCTAGTATTTTTTGTGGTATTTATGCTGGTATTTTATGTATTAAGTCTAAGCGCGAGGCAAATAAATGAAATTAGCTGAAAATCGTAAAACAATGCAAAGTACAAGTACACACAACGCACGCTAGATGGCGCTCAGCACAAATATGTATCCTGCTCCTTTATGGGCCCGCTTCCAGTGGCATTTTAAATATTTACTAGCAAAGTGGAGCGTGTTGACAGTTCCATTGATGTGGCCCAACAGGGAACCCCTTTGTGGTCATCATGATCAACATTATGGGTAGCCCAGCAGCAGGCGGGCCACAGTTTGTCCTTTTGCTGTGTTTGCCAAAGGATTGTGGCCTCGATTAACGACTAAACTCAAACATTTGACTTGAACGCTTCACAAGAAGCGCACACTTTCCACTTATTGTACACTATATATGTGCATGTATATATGCACACTTTATGGCCGTCAAATTAGCTCTTTCGTTTGGCCATAAAACTTTGTTTTTTCAGGCGAAAAGAAGGCGTTACCCGTACATATCACATTTGGTGTGTCATCTTTGCTTATAGTTTTATGTTAAATGTGCTGTAGTTCTTGGTTTTTGAGTAAAGTGAAATAGAATTTACATCTCAGATAGATAAATTTAGATGTGTTTATTAAGATCCTTCCGATCTCTAGCAAACGAAAAACTATGATATAAGGTATAGTAACAATGTCTGTTAGCTTAAATGGTATTTACAATGATGGCATATTTACAATGAGGTATTTACAATGACGTATTTACAATGAAGAGGATTAAGGACATGTCCTAATACTGCAGGGTGTTAATAGGATTCAGCTGGCAGGTGTGTAACCCTTGGAGGTTGTCTCTCTGTGAAGGGGTCAACCAGGACCCTGATCTGCGAACTTTGTTAGGCGCAGATCGCGTTTGATGACGGGATATATTTGAAGCGTTAGTTTTGAAGTTTTTAGTTATGGAAATGTTTCCGTTTTTACTCGTTAGCTGTCCCTTTGCTTCCACGGCGTTAAACATTATAACTTGAGTTTTGGAACATTTTCCGGATTTAGTTTTCGCTTAGTCTTACGGATTAAGAATATTTACCTTTTTTCCTCGCTTACTCTAAGATTAGTCAAAAATGTAGAGTCAAGCTTTGATAAAGAATATTCAAGATTAGACAAACAAATAGGGAATAGCTTTGATTAGGAATTTTTCTCTTTTCTTCCTGCTCAGTTCAAGATTAGACAGAAATGTAGAGTTCAACCTTTACATTTTCTAAAGATTGGTCAGTTTATGTTAAAGTTTTATTTAAAAATTTTCGTAGTGAGGGTCTGAGAACAGAACTAATAGAACCGCTGTCCAGCTAGAAGCTAAATATAGGGTATATCCCTAGACCCTCTTCATCGACTAGCACAGCCTTTTACTATACATATAATACACATATGTAGTTCTCAGTCCTTTTACATATCTTTTTATTTGCCTATAAGTATTTCTCAAATGAATATATTGTTTTCTCGAATTCATTCTGTAAAAACTCAACTAACTTTATCGTCTGCATTTAAGTGCTATTTAACCTGCCAATTATGTATTATATTTATATAGTTACCTAATTGACAAGAATAGTATAATTAGATAAGTTTTCAAGCGAGCCGCATCGATAAACATTATCAATTATGGCAACTAATGTGCTGTGGAAATATTACGTATACGCCACGTGGTCTGCACAAAAATACACATGAGTAAGTATCGATACTTGTCGCGACTGCCCGCAAGCCGATACTTATTTATTATTTATGCAAATACGTGGCGTAAATTAACAAAGTAAATTCTTGTTGGCCTTTTATGCGCTTCCTGTTTGCCTTTCGCCGTTTGGCATTTGGGTTTTGCGACCTCATGTGTGTTTGTGCCGGCAAAACAAATCACACAAATGTGACAGCTCACACGCACACACACACACACACACACACACACACACACAAAACACACACATACACACACACGCACATACACTTTCACATGTTCTGCCTTAAGCCACGCACTCGGCAATAGAATGTCGAGGATTTATGGGAACGTGTCATTTGGCCCGTTTGTGCCTTGTGCGACGCCTGAACGCACATAAGTATGCAGCATTGTACAGGCTATACACACACTCACACACACACACACACACAGACGCACACACAAATAAATACACAAATAAACAAATTTAACAGCTGAAGTTCTCGCATTCATTTAACGTTTACTTCAACAGGCTAACCAAGTGAGAGCCACCTTTCTGGGCCGGGCCAACGATTTCTGTTCAAAGTAAAATACACTTTCCACCAAAGCACATTAGCTAGATGCTTAACTTGCTCTATATTATAATGTAGTGTATTGCTGCTTCGGTTAGCCGCAAAATTGATGTACAATTTCTAAGATTTTCTTATGCTAGCAAAGAAATGCAGCTGCAAAATGCGCATTGAGTGTGCTCAGGACTTCAACACCTCCGAGCACTTAGCTCACACTTCACACAAGTTTCCCTATCCCTCTCCCCCTTCCTCTCACCCACTCTCTCTCACTCTCTCTGTCTCCATCTCTGTCTAGGTCTGTCTTTTCCTTATAGCTTGGTAGTCAAGTCAGTGGATTTCACGTTCAATTTGCTTGTTGGCCTCATCAGGCATCGTTGTCTGGCCCATGCGAGCACAAATATAATTAAGTGCCAGGATAGCACGGCAGCCAAACACACACGACACACACACACACACACACTTAGCTCTAGGCACACACACATAGATGATGAACAAGGCCTGATGCTAGCCGTGGCAGTAGCTTCATTAACGCCTCCCCTGCCCTTCCCGTGGCGCTTTCCCTGCAGGTCTCAAGTTTGCGCAACGCTTGACTTTTTTATACCACGCAACCCTTCAAAGTATTTACGAAAGGGTATATCGTAACTGCGAGAGCGCATGTGGCGGGCAAAAGAAAGCATTAACAACTCCAGAAAGCAGGCAAATTCTTCTTCAGCGTAACGAGCCGAATCGATACAGCCCAATTTGTATAAAGCTAAGGAACTAACATTTAGTTTATCGATAAATATCGATTTCTCCTATTCTATCTGGAAGATCAGAAGAGAAATATCGATTTCTCTTTTTCTGCATCGAAGGTAAAACTAGAAATATCGTTTTCTTTTATTCTAGATCGAAAATTTGAAGATAAATATGGATTTCTCTTATTCTTTCTCGAGGATTAAAAGAGAAATGATTTTTCCTATTCCATCTGAAAGATGTAAGAGAAATAACGATCTTTTTATCTTAGAAAATTTGTTATATAGTTACGCGTTCGTTTTTATGCACACCAGGAACATGTTTTTTTTTGGATAACTACCCCAAAACTAAAAAAAACTTATATTTTTCTCGTAGCGATCATTCTTATGTTTTGTACGTGCACGCATTTGAATGACATCTGTAAGTCCCGAAAATTTGATAATCATCGCACAATAAATACTGAAGTTATTCAAGAATACAAATTTGTAGAGTGTGGAAAGGTAGGCGAGGATCAAAAGGTGTGTATTTAATGTAATATGAACCAAGAACAGGGCATCTTTCAGTCAGTCAGTCTCGAGTTTGTAACTTTGTTTGTTGTTGGGCTCTGGTCTCATTTTTTTTTTGGGAAGATTTTTTGGGAAGAACTGAAGGCTGAGCTGAGAGGCCGGCAGCAAGCATCATTAGTCCTAATGAGCTGTGTGTAATAAAGTTTCAGCCGAAAGTGTGCAAACAGAGTTGGGCTGCACCAAAATAATTAATAAACCAATTTTAATTGCCGGCCGAGCAGGTAGGCAAAGGTAGGGCCGTGCTTTAACTGCAGGTATGATTTCCTAATTGCCAACGATCCTGGCCAAGTCTTTGTGCCCCTTCCCCACAGCTAGCCAGCCCTTTGCCCCGCTTCCCAGTTCAGAGCGTCGCCAAATTGTGCCCAACTTATGTCCTTGAGCCTTGTGCACAATGCGGCCTTTTCTTATGGTTTATTGCGTCAGCAAACTCTCGCAGGATGCGCCCAGCACAATGCCTGCCAGCTGGCAGCGCGACCCGGCTTTGACCTCGTTGCATAACCAAAGACAACACAACTGCGCAATTGGGCATCTGCGCACTTGACAATGCGACCTGCGACCTGCGACCTGCCACCGACAGCCTCCAGTTAACGTCATTAACCAGTTTCTTACATAAAATCGTTCTGACTTTTATTCAACTTTGGGGCGGATTTGTGGGCATATTGAATAACTCTTATGCAAGCCAAGAAACTGAAACGGAAACGGAAACTGAAACTGAACTTGAAGCTCACTTAAAGAAACAATTATTTGTTATTCTGTTGGTTGATTGTATTTCATTTCTTGGTGCCTTAAAACTAAATTTAAATCTACTTTTTATCAGCAGCGATAATCAAAACTTAAGCTAAAGCTCGTATAGATATCATAACCTCAAAACACAAAGTGAAAAATTTCGACCTCAAATGAACCAAAAACTATGAACCAACTTTTGAGCCCAAATAGTTGACAATCTTAGAGGCAAAAACTAAAGCAAAAACGATTATTTAATGCCCTCTATTTGTTTTGCTTACTTTTGTAGAGGGTATTAAAATGTTGTCATTTAAGGGGTAATACACAAAAGAAGACATCTTCAAGCCTATAAGGTATATATATTCTAGATCAGCATCAAAAGCCATTTCCGACTGTCCGTTTGTTTCTATGCGAACTATTCTCTCAGTTTTGAGGTGCGCGGCGGTCTCAAAATGAGAAAATAAATACGATTGTTGAACTAGAAATAAGCTCAAGTTAGTTTCGAGTCAGTTATAAAAGACTTGAAAGTAAATGTTAACCTAGTTAAGAGCGTAAATATACCTATGTATATTGTATAGATAGCCACGCCAAGGAAAACAATGAAAACTCAAAAGTATAACGGTAGTTAAAGTGAAAATGAAATGGAATTTCCATGGCTATCGATGTGCCAGGACAACTTAATACCCTTTAAGTGCGCCCTTTAATAGGTTAATCGCAATTTCCACCTGCAGCACAATGAAATAATGGACATTTACTTTATTTTTTTTGTTGTTGTTCACTTTTTGTTTTTGTTTTTCTTGCTTTGTGGTTGCACGCAAAGGGCTTAAGCTCGCACGCCAACGCCCTGGCGACCAGCCACGCCCCCAGTCCGCCCCCCGCCCCCCTGTACACTTCAGCAAGCACTTGAAATGTCATTGCGTTTTGCAGGCTGGCTAGTAAACGTTTTTTTTTTATTCCACCTACGCCAGTTGCATTTTGTTATTGCGCTTTTGTGGCAAACAAACAATTTTCCAGCCTGGCCACATGGCGTATGCGTAATTTTTCGCAAAGTTCTTGCTTGCTGGGCAAAAATGAGGTCATATTTTGGCGCCGACAACGCCATCTTTGTGTTGTCTGCTGGCAATAGAAAAACCAGATACCATTTCAGACAATAAAAAACAGCAGCAAATTGTGGCCAATCTTGGAGCAAGTGCCCCGACCCAGTCCCTGAAGAGGGACCATGTCAAAGACGAGCTGAAATGCCAACTGTGTGCGTTTGTTCTTTAGCTTGAAGGGATTTAACGCCTCGTTGAATGCAATTCAGTTAATTCACATTCTCCGAGCATTGGCTATAATTTTTATCGAGTTACCTCGCTTTCCACGCTTTTCTCGCTTTCCACGAGTGCCTTTAACCTTGGGGGCGTGGCTCTGGCTTCAAGAACAGCAGCAGCAGCTATTTTGCTGACCCAGGCAATCCTTTGGCTGCAGCAGTCTAGATACTGCGGTTTTTATGCCCTGTAAGCACTTTGTGAAAAGGGTATGCCAATTTGTTTTCAATTTATAATAATAAATTTACTGTGCCCTTAAAATTCAACAACAATTAATTCAAACTTAGCAGATCTTAGTGTTGTAAAGTTAGCTAAATAAACGGTCAGTGCTTATCGATAACTTATCGATAGCTCAAAGTATAACTATCGAGTGTGAGCTCACATTTGAAGCTTATCGACAGAGCTGTCAAGGCATTCAGCGTCAAGCTTTACACTTTTCTGCATGTACAGGGTATATTATAGTTGAACGTACCTATTAACAAAAAGTCAACAGGAGTTGTTTAAAATAAAGCGCAAGATTTAAATGCTTAGTGTTGTAAAGCTAACTAAATAATCGGTAGTGCTTATCGATAACTAATCGATAGGTTGGAGCAGCACTATCGACTGTCAAAGCATTCTGCGTCTAAATTGACACTTTTCTGCACGTACAGGGTATCTTGTAGTCAGCGCTTACTCGATTAAGGAGTTGCATATGATTATGTTATGTTCCCTTGCTCACCATTTGTCTGCCAAGATCCAACTGACTGCCCAATATGTTCAATGGGTATGTCTTAGTCGGGCATACTGTAACATTTACTTCTTATTTAAGCGACTCTTGATTTACCACTCAAACACAATCGCGACTCTTGTTTGCGATACCTAAAACAACAATTATATTTTCTTACAGGGTATATTCTAGTCGAATTGTCCAGCTTTAAATCAGTTTTTCATTTGGTTTACGTTTTATATTAACTCATTCTGTAAATTTCCCTCTGCGGTTGTAAATCAAAGATTATGTAAGTTTCCTTTGAAAATCTCTGAAGTCACTTTCGCGCTTTGGCAACACTGTTTTTTTTCTTCTTTTTTTACAGCGCCCAACACTGCATTGCTTGCGTATTTTTATGATGATTGAAAAATTGATTCAGCACTTGCCCATCCCTGGTCGCTGTTAATAGTTGTTTTTTTTTCAAATGTTTTTCCTTTGCATTTTTTATGGACTAACTAGCGCTGGAAGGTGAACATTAAATAAACAGCATTGGCCCGCTGCGATTAGCCGGCGAAACCATTTTTAAAATTGGAAAATGGACGCGTGCCAGGGTGAAAAAAAGAGAAAGAAAAACAATCAGGGTGCTAACGACTGCACGATACTCTCTTTAGTACTTCTGTACTTGTCTCTACAAATGTTGGCAAGATCTACATTTAGCTCTAGTTTGCGAAACCAATTTCATAAATACTTCAAGCGAACAGACAAACTTGGCACAAAGCCAATATACTCTTGATCAACATGTTAACAGAGTATAGAAATTACTTAAAACGCAAAGGGGAATGGGCAAGGTGTACAGAAGGGGAGAGGGGAGTTTCTAGCTAGCTGACTGGGAATAGCCTTCAAAAACAACAGTAAATGCAAGTGCTTGGACAGGGAGAGAGAGAGATGGGGCAGGGAGAGAGAGAGAGAGAGAGGAGGACAGGGGGAGAGAGAGAGAGAGGGAGAGAACGGGGGCATGTGGAGCATCCATCGCTCCATGGTTGACTGCCTGCAGTCCATTTGTTATCTATATTTTCAAGTGAAAGCCCCGATTGCCGGCAAATGCGGCAAACCTTGGCACGCTCTTTACTTTTCTATATAGATATACACACACACACACACACACACACACACACATCTATATATATTTGATATTGATTCGTCTTAATTGGTGCGGAAATTATTAATTATCTTTTTGCTGTTCGCTCTCATTGAATTTCTGTGTCCGACGTCGGAAATCGTCGGAAATCGAAAGCATCATTTCAAAACTTCTGTATAATAAATAAAGTTGGTTTCTGTGACTTTATCTGCGGTCTTCTAATTACTCAACAGCAAGTGCCTTTTAGTTATTGCCCAGTTAATATAAAAAATGGTTTTTTTTTTTTTTTTTTTTTTTCTTTTTTTTTTTTTTTTTTTTTTTTTTTTTTTTTTTTTTTTTTTCTTTTCCTTTTTTCTTTTTAAGTTACTTTGCGGCGAAAGCAATTACACTTGTTTCTATACTCTATAGAGAAATGAGGTTAGGTTGTTCGTCAAAGTTCGTTACAAGTTTAAAGAGTTGTGTTGGATTTCCTTAGCTATGTTTTACTTAAAAGGTTTGATAATTATTTATATTCAAATTAAAAGTTCATATTATTGTAAATAATTATATATACACTGTAGAAAAGTGAGGTTAGATGCAAATAAAAAGTTGTTTTACAATAGTTAAAAGTAATGCTAAGTTTCTTTACAAACGTAAAAGTAATATAGATGAACATTTTAAGGTTGAATAATATAAGTTGTATTCAACTAAAAGTAGAAAGCCGTTAAAAGCCGAAAAGTAAGGTTATGTTCGATTTAATCGTCAAGTTTATTTAGTTTCGACATGCTATTTTCCAACACTATTGTCTACAGTTTTCATAACATTCGTTCTCATTTTTCGTTTACCAACGCGTTCTAAGTCTTTCCCATTTATCTAGGCGCCCTTCGAAGCCAGCGAAAGAGCATTCAATTTGGGGAAAAGCTACAAGAGAATAACTTTTACCAGCGACTGCTCCTTTTAAAACAATGTCTTACGACTTCCTACTTGCTGACTCTTTTCCTCTTAAAGCTGCCCTTCTCCCTCTCTCTGTCACTCTCTCTATCTCTCTCTCTCTTTCATTCAGGCCATGTCTGCCATTTGCAAAAGATTTTAATTGCAAAATGCCCATTTGTGCAGCAGAGACGAGGCCTGCAACGGTTGTTCCCTTTGGCTAAATGTTGTCGTTGCCTCTTGTGAAATGCTTGCTTGTAATTTGGGCATAATTATGACACAGTCAACATCTGTCATGGCTGCAGCCAATGCCACGCCCCGTTTTTTGCAGTACTTATGCAATTTACGTTACCAAATAAAGACATTGGCTGCCCAAATGCCTGGCATTGTCGGCAAAAATAAATAAAACAAAAGAGAAAATACTTTTTAACTCGCGACAACATCTAGAAAATGAAGAAGAAGCAGAGAGTTGCTGCCTTAGCATTCGCGGGCTTAGCGAGCAGCCGTCAGTGATAAAATTGCATGCCATTTCCGGTCAGTAAACTTTCAATGTAAAAAAGTTTTATTTGTGTGTGTGCATGCCGCACGGCGAATCAGATTTACAATTGTGCCAAGTTTTGCAAGTTCTTCTTGGAGTTAAACACTCGATACACAGCAATAAACACGATCTAACTTGCATTTTTAATGCACTCTCTTAGTTTTAGCGCTCTCTTTAGCCCTCCCTCTTCATGTAAAGTAAGAAGTTTTGCAGCAGGCAGCTTAATTTTATTGCTCTCTTTTTCCCTCGCTCTTCATAAGAAATAAGAAGTTTTGTAGCAGACTGCTTCAAGGCTGGGGAAGATTTAAGATAAAGCGCTCGCCCGATCAACGAGAAGAAGACCCCGGTTCGATTCCTGTAGCACCTATATCAAGAAAAAGCTTTTTTTAGGAGTGCCTTTATATTAAAGTCTTTTTTAACTAATTTCTTCTAAGGAGAATATGTAAAAATAATTTACGAACCGAGTTTCCCGCTACGCATAAAGTATGAACATCAGAATACACCCAAAATTTTGTACTGTGTAGCCTGGTGGAGCTCTTTTATAACTATTTTTAAGCCGTTTAAATGAACTTTGCCGTCATGCCTGGTGATGGGTATCGATGGCAAAATTGAAAATTTCGTTAAGCTGCGTAGCTTCAAAGTGCATGCAACTCGAATAACTCAATTAGCGCTTCATTGTTGGTAGCTGCCGCTTTGTTGCAACTGACTTTAAGCTCCTTTTTTTTTTAATGCTGCTCTGCACGCGGCTCGCTCGAAAGCGAATTCATCGCGTGGAAAGTGAAAATGCATGCCGCGCTGTTCAGGGCACTGTTATACACGCACCAAAACATACATACATACATAAATGCACACATACATATGTATATATGTATGTACTCGTAATTGGAGCAAACTTAAATTAATTCGTCAAAAGCCCCCTCATGTAAATTTATTTCGCTTTGTACAACTGCTGCCGCACGGCCGCACCCAGCTCTTTTTTTTTTCTTTGCTAATGTGGCGCTAATTAGCTTTTACAGCAGGTGGGTTTGGTTGAAAAAAAAAAAACTCCCAGCGCTTGACAAGTTGTCCATAATTGGACGAAAAAGCAACGCGAAGGTTTTTCGCAAATTGCCGCCGCAAAAGTCAAGCGAACCGTCTAATTCGCCGCAAGTGACAGCGCATGCGATTGGTTGGCTTGCTTGTTGCTCAAAGGATCGCTATCGATCGAATTATCGATGCCAAATGCTCGCCGCAAATGAGTATGAGTACAATTGATATCATTTATCGATGCCTGAGCAAGCGCTTTATTTTGTAAATTTAAATATTTGTACTTTAAAAAATAATAGATATTTAGAAAATTCTTATTTCTGGCAGTTATTTTTTTTATCGATTGATCACTGTAAAGAAAATTATGATATGTTAATTGAGACAAGTTGAACTTGATTTTCCCAATTAGTTTAGCTAATCCTTACGCCGACTTTCCAATCAGAATCACAATTGAATTTCCAATAACAAGTAAAATACATTAAAGGAATGTTTTTCCCATTGAATTGCAATTGCAGCCGGAAATGGTGAACGAGAATCGGGAGCCCAGCAACAAGTTGTCCGGCTATGATTTCTATCGTCGCGTGCTGGGCGCGCCGCGTTACGTTGTAGCGCCCATGGTGGACCAAAGCGAGCTGGCCTGGCGCATGCTGTGCAGGCGATATGGCGCCCAGCTGTGCTACTCGCCCATGTACCATGCGAATCTGTTTGCCACCGATCTGAAGTATCGCAAGGATGCACTGCAAACGTGTCCGGAGGATCGCCCCTTAATCATACAGTTTTGTGGCAACGATCCGCAACAGATGCTGGAGGCGGCGCTCGCAGCACAGGATCATTGCGATGCCGTCGACATCAACCTGGGCTGTCCGCAGGCGATTGCCAAGCGTGGCCATTACGGTTCCTTCCTGCAGGACGAATGGGAGCTGTTGACGCAGATTGGTCCGTAACCATTAACAAATAAATTATCCAGCTATAAGAATCATATTTTATTAGTGCAAACGCTGCACGAGAAGCTCTCCGTGCCGGTCACCTGTAAGATACGCATATTCGAGGATCGGGAGAAGACCATTAACTATGCCAAAATGCTGGAGGCCGCCGGCTGCCAGCTGCTCACCGTCCACGGCCGGACGCGCGAGCAGAAGGGACCGCTAACGGGCACGGCCGATTGGAGCTACATCAAGGATGTCCGGCAGCACATCAAGATACCCATGTTCGCCAATGGCAATATTTTGGGACTGGACGATGTGCATCGCTGCCTGGCGGCCACGGGCGTTGATGGCGTTATGACTGCCGAGGGTAATCTACACAATCCGGCCATCTTTCAGGGCATCTCGCCGCCCGCCTGGCAAATGGCCAAAGAGTACTTGGAATTCGTTGATCTTTATCCCTGTCCCACCTCCTATATACGCGGCCATCTCTTCAAGCTGTTCCATCATATGTAAGTAGCAAAATCTTCCAACTGGGAACAGGTATCTGTAGCTTTAATGTCATCTCCCTTGCAGCATGAATGTACGCTCGAATGCGCAGCTGCGGGAACAGCTGGCGACGGCCAATCAGCTGCCCCAGTTCCACGGCGTTGTGGCCAAGGTGCAGGAGAAGTACGCGCCATATCACACGGGAGCCGCAGCCTACGAGCCGGAGGAGATGGAGCTGAATGTCAGCGCCGGAGCTGCAGAGGAGGTGAGCGCTAAACATTACAAATCCTGTCAAGAATTGATCTTACCTTGCGTCTCGGCAGTTGCCCATGCTGGAGCCCTGGCTGTGCCAGCCCTATATACGCGCGTCGCCGGAATCGCATCGCCAGAAGATCGCCGAGAAGCAGCGCGAGGCCATCGATCCGAATCGCGCCAAGCGCCAGTACTTTGACCATGCCGGCAACGAGATATCCCGCAAGCGCATGAAGAAGCTGCGCCGTCGCCAGCGGAGGCCGAACAAGACCGAGGCACAGCTACAGCTGCGGCACGAACGGCATCTGGAGTATTGTGAGCAGTGCGCCAATCCGCTGGGCTCCAAATGCGAGTTCCGGCTGTGTCGGATCTGCTGCCGGGACAAGTGCTATGCCGAGGACTGCGACTGTCCCGGGCATGGCATACTCATCAAGTCGCGCCGGGCCAAGGCCAAACAGTTCGAGGCCCATTCCAGGCAAGAGAACAACAACGATCCTCTTCCCCTTGCTCCAATCGCAAATCCAGCAAATCCAACTGTCGATGCGCCCACAATACCTGAAAATGAAAATGTTTCTTGATATCGGAATCGGGATCTTAGCGAATTTGTACCGTCTACTGTAGGAAATTGCTTGCATTCTTGTTCCTCTTCCTTTCTGTGCAAATAAAGAAAAAACAACATTTTTCCATACTGGACAATGAATTCTAGATAATAGTTATTCACATATATACATATAATACATTTCAACAATATAATAGCATTTTTGCCCATTTCCCTTGCTACAGGGTATTTAAAGTATTTCGATTAAATATCGAACTTAGGCTCTGTTAAGTAATTGCACTGTTAACATACGATAGCTTGTAAGCATACGATAGTATTCGACATCGGTTCAGTTGAACAAGGTTACGTTCTTGAGTCTGAACTGGTTCCGTTCGCAAATTGATGTTAATTTGACGCACATTTACTTGCAATATTTCGAGAGAAAATAACAAACATATTTATTAAAAATAAACATTATTAAGCGGAAAAACAATCGAACTAAAGCCAGCTGCTGAGTGTAATTGACGCGCACGCACACAACGTGTAAAAAAACTTGTTTTTACGTGGCGTCTCGAGTATTCTGCACCAGTGAGAAGTTAAGTAAATAGGTCAGAAAAGAATTAAAATGGATGAAAACAAGAGTTTCAAGTGCGAAGAGCCGGGCTGTGGCAAGGCCTTCTGGTATAAGGCAGCACTAAAGCGTCACCTGAACACGCACAAGGAGAATGATCCAGATGCTCCGACTGTCACCTGGGGCTGCAGCGAGTGCACCAAGATGTTCTCGACCATCGAATCCTTGCGGAGACACTACAGGTAAGTGGAGAGTTTTCTCTATGTGGAGAGTCTTATCTAGGTAGAGAGTTTGCTCCATGTGCAGAGTTTTCTCTATGTGTAGAGTCTTCTCTATATGGAGTGTTTTCTCTAGGCGGAGAGTCTTCTCTATGTGGAGAGTCTTCTCTAGAGGATCATAAGCTAACGAATATCAATTTGCAGAACGGCCCACGGATCGGTGTATGTGTATCCCTGCGAATTCGAGGGCTGCAACCAAATGTTTCAGCGCAAGGATAATCTCACGCGGCATGCTGCCTCGCATGCGGACAACAAGCATTGTTGCGACATTTGTGGCAAGTCCTTCGCCAGAAAGGACGCCATGACAAGGCATAAAACGTGAGTTGATATGATCTAAGAGAGACTTGGCATATCCCATTAACAAATATCCCGCAGCATCCACACCCGACAGTCCCAAGCAGCGGATAGTCGATCCCCATCTAGTTCAAATCCCGCCTCCCTGCAAGTACATCGAAGATCTGTGGGCGCCAAAGTCTGAAGGGCATATTAGACCAAAGGGTGAGTGGTTGGAATTTGCATCAGGATTCATATTAACCCAGAATCTTACGCCCGCAGCGAACGTTTTGACTGTGAAAAGCATGTACAGCTCATACTCCAGGTTGGCAACACACCCGGAGGAGGACCGCACGAGTTAAAATATGAGGAATTACCTATATAAATACATAACGAAGTTGAATGTGAGGTTGGGAGCATATCCAAACAATTAACCATCAGATAGGATCGGGTCAATATATTCATATAAAATGTATTAAGGATTGAAGAAAACCAAACGTGTTCTAATCTTAAGTTCAAGCATGAAATCATACTTAATAATATTCAATTAAATAATATGTAAATATTCTATTTATCGAAAAAACGTTTTTCCAGACAGACTGACGGACGGGCTAAAAATTTAAAGTTCAGAAAGTTGTTCGTTAGTTTTTCATCCCAATCAATTTTCAGTTAAATGAATATTTATGCAGATTATCAAAACTTAGCGATCAACTAAAATAAATAAATCTATTAAATATAAAAAATATTTATACCTTTACCGTTTGATCACACAATTAATTGAACTAAAAGAACGAAACTAGTTGCTAATATCGTTCATTTAGTTCCGATTAATGATCGTGTGAACAAATACACTTGTCGCTGTAAACATTTCGGTTGCACAAAAAACATGCTTAAAATAATTAATTACAGTTTATAAAACACATTCAGCAAAATACAAAAGAGATACTTTTATATAAAGTGCTTTGGATTTTTATTGTTTTTCCTTATTTGAGTTGAGCGGCAATAAAGTTCAGCTGCTGCTGCGACAATCGTTGAATCGATAACTTTCGGGAAGCAACTCTGGCACAACGCACGTTTTGCGGCTTCCAATTAAAACCAAAATGGAACAAACAAAAAGATTCTATGATTTTTGCATACCATACAACAAAGATGACAAAATAATGCGAGCTATATTAAACGAATCAGTTGAGCTGGGCTACAAGACGATAGCAATTGACCAGAGCTTCGATCACAGCAAAAAGGAGGCCGGCAAACGTGGCTCGGAAGTGTTTCCGGAGCCGTACGGCATCGACCATTTACGCAAGGAGTTCGCGGATAAAATGAGGATATTGCAGCGCATAACTATACTGTACGTAGATGCAAATGTGGCCCATGCAATGGTAATGCAGTAAACGCGATTGACAAGTGGACGCAAAACTAACTCAAATAATTGCATCTCTGACTTAGAGCGTTTCCCTGAATCTGCGCAAGTTCAATCTAATCGCCGGACAGCCCAAAACGGACGCGGCCTTAACGGTAAGTGCTGGTGTTCCTAACAAGAATCTCAATTAACCGCCGGACACACATTCCCTACAGCACTGCTGCACCTCGTTCAATGGCGACATCATCACATTTGATCCGGCTGCCGGCTCCCGTTTGCTGGTCCAGCGCAAGCCCTACCTCATCGCGGTGCGACGCGGCATCTACTTTGAGCTGAAATATGCGCCGGCGATTGCGGACTCCAACAATCGCAAGGACATGATCAAAGTGGCCCAAAACTATTGCACCAAAGGCAAGTCGAGGAACATCATCTTTAGCAGCGGTGCCGCCCATGAATTCCAGCTGCGCGGTCCGTACGATGTGGCAAACCTGTAAGATCTGACAGGATTTCATATATATATCGTATTTGTTTTCCATAATGCATTCTTTTTGCAGTGCATTTATATTTGGACTTTCGGAGGATCAGGGCAAAAATGCCATCGATCGTTCCTGCCGTCAGCTGTTTCTGCGTGCCGAATCCCGGCGTCTGGGCAAAACAATTATGTTTGTCAAAGGCGAGGGGCCAATTGTATTTTCGGACAGTTCCGATGACAATCAAAGCGAGGAAGAGAAAATCGACGAAATGGATGCCTTAGTTACGGACGCAGCAACCGAAGAGGACGAAAGAGAAAATAGTCAAGCCAATAAAAGACTGAAAGTAGCGTAGCATTCAATTTAATTTGAAACCGTTTTGTGTAAATAATATGTTCAGCTATTATAGTTGCACGCGTGATAGTTCTACACCATGAAGATGAAGAAAATGTTTTTAATTAGGAACATTTTCCATAAATATTTCAAATTGTTCATTTAAGTCGCGCCTGGTAACACTTAGTGCAGGGCGCACATTTTAAACAGCAGCCCTCGTAGCGATTGTGTGCTATCGAAACTAAAGATGAGTTACATTGTTTTTATGCTCAGGGCTTTCAGTGGCTCTCACATGTTGTTTAAAATGTGACATCGAATAAAAATATGAAACAAAACACAATTTATGGTTGCTACTTATTGTATTCACATAAAAACTTTCCATAAGTAGCAGGTATTTGTTCATTTAGTATTAAAAATAAGAAATCGTTACTTTAAAAATACTTAGGGTGAGTAACTGGTTAGCACATATCGATCATCCCTAATCGCTGCTAAACAAAATGGAGGTCTTTGATGTGGTGCGTACATGTCTGACAAAGTGCTGCTAAAAATTTGCGTAAAACGGTAAAAATAAATTGATTAATTAATTAAATGTAACAACAAAATGCAAATAAAGTTGCCGGCAACAATTTGCACTAAAAACCAAACGAGTACTGAGCGTATTTCAAATGTTATATGATTTTCCAAACTACGAAACGAAAACCAGACACTCGAACGAAGAAAAAATGTGAAAGAAGTAGAGAGCGAGAGTACAAGACGACGGCGACAACGACAACCAAACGACGAGAAAAACGGCAAAAGAAATATGTATTTCGCGAGACGACGACCGCAGCGGCAGCAGCAGCAGCAGCCGCAGTCAACGTTCAATTGTTTTTTCCGAATTATGGCCAAGTGCATGTGTATAAATGTAATGTGTGTGTTTTGTGTGCGTGTGAGTGTTAATTAATTGGCATAGTTAGACAAAAATCAAAAATTATAAATCACACTATACGCATATATGTAAATAAAAGCGTGAATTAAAATGCGTTCGCAATGAAGTCGCTTCTCCAACGCATTTTACACTTTTTCGTTACCTTTTGTGTAATTAAAAATGGACCTCGCTGTCTGTCGCTGTGTGAGTTTTGTGCAGTTGTCTGTATATCTGTGCATGTGTGTGTTGGTGATGCTCGATTTTCGCTTGATGATGATGTTTGATTATAATAATGATTATTGCCTCCCTGACTTTTTGTCTTTCTGTGCATGTGTGAGTGTGTGTTTCGAATACGTTTTCGTTTGCGTTACTTCGGCAGCTAAATAATTTGTGAGGGAGGCGGTGACTGTGTTGCTTAAGTTTATTTCAATTTTCAGAATATTTCTATACTTTTGCAAATTACCATTGCCATTTGTCATATTGTTGCCGCTGCACCTCTGCCGCGGGGCAGGCCAACAGCGGCAAGCGGCGCCTTGTCAATGATTTTCGCCCATTTTCAGTTATTTAGTGGGGTCTTTGCTTGTGCGTGTGTGTAAGTGTGACTGCAATAAAATGTCTTACATTTGCTTGTGTATATATTGTAATTATTCGCCGTGGCGAGTTCGCCATTTATATTTTCATTTCTTTGTGCCCACTGCTTCTTGCTACATTTGTTTTTGTATCTTATTTTTTTGTATTTGGTGAGTGGCGTGTGTCCCGCGTTGATTTTGCAATGTTCAAAAGAAGGAGAAAAAAAAAACAGTTTTTCGCAGCCAGCATATATTTAGTGTGTATGTATTAGTCTCTCGCTGCAGCAGCGTTGCCACACAATCGCATGCAGATGCACACACCTGTGCAAATGTGGTGTTCGTCGTTTTCGTGTCGCATGTAGTTCGGCTGCTGCGCGCCCCCGCTGCGTTCATTTGCGTGTTTTTTTTTTTTGGGCCCTATTCATATTTCGTGCGTTGTGTGAGTGCGTACCTCGTGTGTGTATTTTCAGTGATTTACGCGTTCGCACAATCCCAGCGCAAACAGACAACATCTGCATGCAACGGTATCCATTTAGCGCATGTGTGTGTGTGCCACGGCAATGACAGCGCAGAATTGCTGTTGTTGTTGCACCGGACCTTAACATAGCGCTTGCATTGTCTTTTCTTCATTTGATTTGTCTCATCTCTGTCGCTGCCTGTCATATGTCTACCTCCTTTGCACACACACACGCTCACACATACATAAGCGACCAGCAGCAGCAGCCACACGTTTTTCTAGCCGGGGCACTCGCTGTTTATGTCCGCGCTCTCTCGCACTACGCGCAATTGATGAGAGCGTAAATTTTCATGCGCTCGTCGTCGCTGCCGCTGCTCTCGGCGCCATCAGCGACTACCAGTGTTGCCAATTCCGCTAATTTAACATCAAATCTGGCTTAAAAGTGCAATAAGAGACAGATATGAAAATAGCGGGAAAAGGCGAGTTCGCAGATTTAGTTTAGCGTGTTTTTATTTTATCCGCCATATTTAATAGAAGAAAACTTATAATATAACCAATCTTGACTTCTCTTAATTAATTGTCAATACCCAAATAATATTCGGGGTAATTTAATTTTTTTATTAAAGCTTGCTATTATAAAATTAATTAATTGAATGCACTTTTCCTCTAGCTGATTTTTATAATTAAAAGTTGGCCTTTAAAACGAATTTTCCCCTAAAACTAGCTTTATTTTGTATTTGGATTCTGAAAAGTTGGCAACACTGTTGACAGCAGCCGTCGCAGTCTCGTCGTCTGCGGCGGCTGTAACAATTTTTTTTTCATGACTTCTTTTTGGCTGCTTCTGCCGTTGCCCCTACGCTGCCACGGCTGCTTTTCCTTTTCCAATTACACAAACGTTTTCACGTCTGCTTCATACGTACGTATGTTTTTTTTTTTTATTTTTTTCAACAATATCTATTGATTTCTTTGTTTGGCTCTGACAACGGTGACAGACCGCCGGCCCCAATAGCCGAGTGCTGCGCGTATATCATGTTTAATTGTAATTATCGCGCGCGTGTGTGTGTGTGTGTGTGTGTGTGTGAGCTATTTGCTCAAGTCGCAGCAGCGGGAAGAAGAAGAAGCAGCAATGGGCAGCCTCAGTCGTTGCGCTTTTGTAGTTTTCGCTCCGTTTCTGTTACTACTTCTGCTATTGCCGTTTTTTTTTTGTTTCTTCTTTTTCTGCCTCATAGGCGTTTCGTTTAGTTGTTGTTGTTGGTGCAATTGTGCTACAATTATTATTTCGCATGTGTTGCTTCGTGTATCTACACTCGAATTAGCATTGTTGTTCTTGTTGTTGCCATTCGCATTCGCCATCCGTCATCCGTCATTGTTCGTCATCATTCACATTTCAAAGTTGTCGATGTCGCGCTGTTGCCGTCGTAAAAGGCAAATGGCGCTGCATACATAACTATCGATAGGTTCGTCGCTCTGTCAATCGGGCAAAATAAAAAATACATATATAAAACAAAGTCAGAAGCGAATGCATAATCAGAAAAAAATTCAATTTGTACTACAAGCAATAAACACGCAAAAGTCCAACGGATTAGCAGCCCCAAAGCAAAGAGAGGTGAGTGGAAGAGTAAATTTATTTATATATATCTGTATATGTTAGTAGTCGATACCTTAGCATGAGTTCATTTTATTATAGTTAATTAAGTTGGGCACGGTAATGAAATTTCAAATGCGAATGCTATGCACAGACGAAACGTGAAATTTCGAGAAATTTACAACAATGGCAAGGCAGAAAATGCTTTTTAGAAATAATTATGTATCTTTAACCAAAAGCAGATACACACAAGCACACGCATACACACGTACAAACACAAAGCAGCGCGCTGCCAGCAGTCAGTCACTCAGCCAGCAAATAAAAATGAACGAGCGCACACATACACATACACACACACACACACACACACACACACGCAAATGAATTGAGCGAAAAACGAACTCGCACAAACACACAAACCCGAAATAATTTCAATCAACTCTTTGCTTGGACGGCCGACAAAAAGAAATATAGTAAAAAAATAAAATAAAATAAACGTCACACGCGCCCCCAAACAACGTGTCGTCCGCCCGCAACTACAACAACACCATTAACAGCAGCATACGACGCTTGCATCTGAGAGAGTGAGAGGGAGACATTATAAAGTGAGAGAGAGAGAGTAAAAGAAGAGAGCGGGCAGAGGCCGGCCAGGCATTTGAGTTTTGGGTATTTTTTGTTTTTGTCAGGGTGTTGGTGGAGCTACGGCGAAAAATTAAAGTAATAAAACTACAACGCGCTTTACGTGACGTGCAAATGAGAACGACGAAGATGATGACGGCGAGTGACTTGGACTGTGGCGACAACAGCAAAACTGAAGCAAACAATTCATCGAAGCACGGCAAGAAGAGCGCAGCGACAAACACACACACACACACACACATACAATGACACTCGACACTTATGCATGACCGGTCGTCGTTCGCGAGAGCCAAGCGGCAAATGGAGAGCGCGAATGGATGGATGAAAATCAGCAGCAGCAGTAGGCAGGCAGGCAGGCAAGCGGCGATCCAAAGCCAAAGCATATCATCCATCCAAAACCGAATCAAAACCGACCAAACAACAAGCAAAAACATATGAACGACGACGACCCCAACGCACCAACACACATACACACACACTCATTCGCAGGCAAATACACACGCAGCCCATGCCCATGACAGAGCACAGATACGAAACACACAGACACACATATAAGCGCGCGTACTTAAACGATATGCGAATGCGAATAAAATAGCAACACCAACAACAACAAGAGCAAACAACATACCAACGGCAACGTCAGCCGCCGCAGCAGGGCAACTATGCGGCGAATTTGCACGAATCATGCGAATCTCCAATACACACACACACACACACACACACACACACATACATACATACATTTATACACCCATACACATGCATATTTAATACGTGTTTTGTACTTGTCGCCGTCTTCGTCATCATCGCTGTCGCTGGCCATTCTCGCCATCATGGCTGCTGCTACACACGCCTTTGTTGTATCTACGCGAGGCGTTTGTATATTTCACAGTCGGTCGCAGGCCTTTTGCCAGATTTCGCTTTTCAACCCCCTCCTCCCGTCTGTATCATCAACAGCACCACCCAACTTATCAAACTAACAAGCGTCCACAAAAAACAACAACAGCAACAATTTCTTCTGCCAACTCCAAAAGTAATCGTCTCGTCTATTGTGCCCTGCTTTTCGTTCAGTTCATTCGCATTTTTGTTTTGACTGCTCTTGTCAACTGGCCGTCTCTTTTCAACGCTCTTTCTATACGAAAGACGCCGCTGTCTGACGTTCAGTCGCCGCTGCCGTCGTCGTTGTCGTCGCCTCCAACATTGCCGGCCATCTGTCTAATATGACGCTGGCGCCTCAGTTGGCGTCGCTGCTTGGCTCGCTCAGTCTCTGCCGCCAAAGGCCGGCACACGTTGTTGCTGTTGCTCCAAACCCAGCGCACACCCCGCACGTTGTTCGGTCTGTGCTATCGGCTGTGTGGCAGCACGTGATATACTCGCTTTGCTTTTGTAATTTCGCTTTTGACTGGCTCTTTAGCGCACGCTACGCTTTTGCCAGACGTTTTTGTTGTTGTTTTTTTTTTTCACTTGTTGGGCTGTTTTTTCTTTTCCTTCTTTGTTTTCTTCTTTTTACTCGCCGCTGTTACTGCTCGCCTCTCTCTCTCTCTCTCAGCCGGCGCTGAGCTCTCACGCTCTCGTTCGTTGGCTCTCGCTCTCGTTCAGGCTCTCTCGGTTCATGTCGCTCTCGCACAGCAGCGGCTTGCTGTGTGTTTGCAAGTTTGTTTCAGCTCGGATGTATTTGTTGTTGTTATTGCATACACAATGGCACTATCCGGTTTAGGTCCAGGTGCAAATTTTATACAACAGTTTAACTCGATAATCGGGTCAGGCTATGGCCATTTGTTCTACACGTTTTTTTTTTTTTTGTATTTCGGCAATTCTAGCGGGAAACATGGCGTCAATTTTTGGTTTTTCTTGTTCTATTGTCGGTTTTAGTTGCCTTTCAAGTAATTGCAACGTCAGCATTGAGCAGCGTTGCCACCCAATTGTTGGGGGCCCAGGAACGTCATAAATGCACCGTTACACATTCAAAGCTGCGACGTGTTGTAATTTATGTTGCTGTATTTGCTGCTCTTTGACTTAACCGAAATAGAAAAAAAACTGTGTGTGGCTGTTACTTTACCTATTTTATTACCATTTCTTATGTGTATGCGTGTGTGTGTGTATGTGTGTTTGTGTGTGTGCAGCACCCATCATCTGCCTCTTTGGCTGACTTGGCTGCTGTTGCTTTTCTTACAAAAACCAACTGTACTTTTTAGTTACTGTTAGTGCCCGGCGCACCCGGCGTACACACCAAAAGCCACTTGACTACTTCACTTGATTGCCATTAGAGAGCAATATGTACATACATACATACATGTATGTATGTATGTAGAGGCGCGCTTCTTTCCATTCTGCTGGAGTGACACAACACTCCATTCCACACATTCCATTCTCATACCATTATTATTTATTGTGGGTCAAATGTTGGTTACATTTCAAAACACGAATGCCGCAAGCCCAATGCTAAAGCAATGCTTAACTCTCCAAAAAGACGCGCTCGCGGAGTAAATTAAAAAAAAAATTGCTTCTTATTTTTTTTGACAAGGTGAATGAACTTTTGTTGCTTGTGCTCTCACATTGTTGTTGCGGCTGTTGCAAAATGTTTAATCATATTCCACTTTTTATTGTTAGTAGTTACTGTGTTGGGCGTTTGTTGTTGTTTGAAGTTTCTTCAATTGCTGCTTATGCTTTGAGCTTCTCTTTCTAACAGTGATCGGCTGTTTGTGTGTCAATTTGCATAAAATTGGCAGCGCTGCGCTTTATTTATCGATAACAAAACAAAAGCGCAAGCACAATTGATAATCGATGCTTGAGGCGCCCAATTTGAGCACTTGGAAAACTGTTGGGCAACACTCGACGAAAATGAACTGCCCCATAAAATTGTTGTTGCCTCGCAATAAAATAAAGCAGAGAGACGAAGCTAATGCTGCTGACTGGCTGCCTGCCTGCCTGCAAAAGCCAACAACAACAACAAGCGCGTCGCGGCGCGGCGCGGCTGCGTCGGGTCAGCAGCGACGTTTGTCGTCACCAAGTTGGACACACAGAAATTTGCTTGTCTATTATCACCTTTAATCGATTTTTCGCTTATTTAAAACAAAAGTACAGTTGTGCGCGCATAGCCAATTCACACACACACACATAATTTCACATTTTTTCAGATGCTTTGTTGTTGCTTTACATATTACTATTGCTTTTAGTGTATTGTTTTTGCAATTACTTGACGGCAACGTTGGCGACGCCAAAAACGTAGCAAAAGCAGCAGAAGAGGAGAAAAAAAAAAGTAAACTCAATGACATGTACACATACATACATATAAACATAGCTATCTGCTAGATACAAACTTTGCACACAAACAAACACAAATACCTAAACTAATAATAATGGAAAAAAAGCTGAAACTAAATAAATAAATAGCTGAAATTGCAAAAGCAAAATGTAATTGATTACAAACAACAACAACAAACAACGACGACTGACTAAATGATTGCCCAATGAGCGCGAGCGCGAACAACTCGCAGCGAAGAAGCCAAGAGGAGGAGTGCGGGTGTTTAAGGGGAGGGGGCTGTGCGAGGCGGAGCAATCATTTTGTAGTGGGAGAGTAAGCGGGAGGCAAAGCCTAAGCGAGCTTAGCGCTCATGTCATGCACTCCACATAAGTTTTTGATGCATGTGTTTATGTGTGTGTGCGTGTGTGTGTGTATTTGTATGGGGGCTTTATTATATATATTCGTGTGTATGTGTGTGCTTGTGAGTTAGTGTTGCCACTGTGGTTGGCTGACTGCCTGCCTGCCTGACTGTCTGGCAAGCAAAATATGTGCGCACGTATTTATAACAGTACACAGAGCGCAATTCGGTACCTCTAGCCGTATGAGTGTGTGTGTGAGGCTAACTGTATATTTCGTACAGTGGTGGCAAGCGAATTAGAATGTTTTAATATGCAAAAATGCTGTTAGTTTAGCAATAAAATTTCACTAAAAAAAAACAATGCAAAAATAAAAATATAATTAATTATAATATCTCGGTAATCCATGCTTTTTTTTGCAATTTAATTAAATATACTTCATTTAGCCTTTAAAATTCACTTTTTAATAGGAGCAGAAAATATTTCATAATTTTACCCCTGTATTTACAATAATTTTAAAATTCATCCTAACTAAAAGTTTAGGTTTCTAATGCATTGAGCATACTGTTTGTAATTTTTGTATGTTCTAATTAACGAGCGTCCACTGTAGCTTAGGATGCGAGCTACTTGCTGCATATCTCGTATGTACAATTCCGCTGACTGTAGTTTTGTCTCGCTGTATCTCTCCACTTGGCATACACTTTCCATTTACAAACACACTCACACACACACACTAACTCACACACACAATTGTACAGATACCCCGCACCTCTTGGCTGCTGTTTGCAACATTTGCATATCTTTTGGGCATTGCTGCCTAACCACCACCGTCCGCCCACCCCTCAAAAATGCTGCTCAACGGGCAACACCCGCATCACCTTTTTTTGTTTTGTGTTGCTTTATATTATTTTTTTCTTTCGTGCTTTTGCTGCTGCTGCTGCTACTTTAGATTTTTGGGGCTAAACCTTTGCAGACAATGCGAAAAATCGATAGAGTTGCCATTGTTTTTTCTCACTGCAAAGATGTCGCCACCACCCACCACCACCCCCGGCAGCAGCAGCAGCAACAAAAAACAATCTCGTAAGAAATGCCTGCCAGCCTCCCAAAGAAGGGGGTTAAAGCGTAGCCTACCATGGCAATACCAACGGCCAGTCTTAATCCACGCCTCATTAATTGCTAACACTTTTTCCTCCTTTTGTCCCCTTTTCCAACACTTCGTCTCAATGTTGTTGCTTCTTTTGTTACATTTTTCTTTGGGGGGGAGGAATGGTATTTTGGTACAGCCTAGCTGAAAAGTTTTCAGCTTCTTTACAATTCTATTAACATGCATCTTAAAGCTTAGTGTAGAAAAACACTCAAATGTTTAGGGGGTCAAACTGTACGTTGTATGTGCAAATGATGAAATTCATAAGCGTATAGCTTTTCCCCTTAAACGTTGATGTGACGACAACCTAGATAAATCCTAAGCAACCAATTTTAAGCTATGTATATACAGTGAGCGCTCAATAAGCTAAAAGCTGCCTTACATGCATATGCCTAGATCTATATTAACATTTTACCTGCAGAAATGTTTCTAATATTAATGTGCTATATTAAAAGATATTTAAGATTGTACGAAACAAAACAATTAGAACTTTGAATTCAGGACGTCTAATGCATTGAAACAAGCGAATATGTCTTCTAAAGCTAGTTTTCAATTCCAAAGATGCTGTAAAATCTTCCGGAATAAGAAACTTTTAGAAGTAAAAAATATCGTCTATTTCAAGGCATTCAGTTTTGAATCAAAGCTTTTATTTTGTTTAAAATGGTTTTAAAATCTTACACGTATATCAATTTAAAATCTTATCAAACTAAACGAAACTAAATTTTACTTCTCGAGAAGTTTCTCGAGAGTTTATCATTAACGAGCGATCACTGTACCCGTATTAATTCTCATGTAGTTACTTTAGTATAGTATTAGTATATAGTATTAAACTAGTATAAGCTCACATAAAGCAATTTAGTAATTTGCATTTCTCTTTTTTTCCTCTTCTTTCAGATTCTACGTATAACAAAATAAAAACGCTCAATACGTTTACCGTTAATTTACCGTTTTACGCAAAAGTTTAGGGTTTCTTTTGTTTTGTTTATAGAGCTTTTTCTTATTTAACCGAAATGTTTATCTTAAAAATTGTTCCAGCTGTGAGCAAATGTTTCACTGCGAATATGTCAAAGGTCGGCCATGAAGTGTGCGCAACAACAAAAAGGACAAACACAAATGTGTATACACTATAAAAATAAAAATAATAAACTTATTATATATATATAAATAACGGAAGACGTTCCCAAAAACTGCACATGAGCTGTAATTAAGTTTAGTAGTTAGCAACAAACTCCAAGCAAGAAAAGGAAAAACAAATACAAAAACAAATACAAAGGAAAACCGACCAAAATACGCGTTAATTTGAAGACAACTTTTGGGGTTTTTCTCACAGTGCAGAAGAACGTTCCAGCGCTGCGTTGTGGTTAAATGAGTCAACGTCGCGGCAGGACGCATCCTGCCAGACCGTAACACCCATCCAATACCCCTCCCCCTCAACACCACCTCCGAACCGTAGTATATATCCCGATTTGACAACGGCCACGCGCAGAGAGCAGCATCAAAATTAAGCCAATCGACGACCAAACCTAAAAAAAAAAAAACGCAGCGTCGCGTCCTTCGACGCGTAACGGGAATTTTCTGTGTGCGCTGCGTTTCAAAAATCTGATGGATGGAAATGCACAAAATATGTTTCACGGCAATCATCAAGGGTGAGTTTTAATCGCTTTTCACCGCCCCCTCTCTCCGTGGGTGGGCGTGGGCGTGGGTGTGGGTCTGAGTGTTGGGGCTGCGAAAAAAAAAATCTATTTTTCTTGTCGGTGTTTTTTTTTCGCGAGAAATTCTGTTGAATATCTAAGCAAAGCTTTTTAGATGATTTTAAATTCTTTTATCATATATTAGATAAGATATTTTTCTACTTATCTATTATGCTACAACAATGCCTAGCTATAGTTAAGTCCGTTTAGTCAGGTCCGTCTATTATGTACATCTAATACAATATATACGATATATATAGAACAAGCCTATATATATCAGGAACTCTCAGTTTCTGGATTTTGTAGCATTATCTCTAAAACCTCATATATATTTTGCCATATCATCTCATGCTAAAATTATGTTCTATCTCTCCCTCTCCCTTTTACACACACACAGAGATCCCTATTACCGTTATGATGCGGCCGCCGCAGCAGCCGTTGCCGCAGCGGCAAATCCGCGAGCCATGGGCCCACCAGGCGGCTATCCGCCGCGTCATCGGGCGCCGCATCCGCTACAGCAACAGCCACAATATCCATCGTACCAGCCAACGGCGGAGAACCTGTACGGGCTGGGGGCCACCGATCAGCATGCAGCGATGGGCGTCGGCATGGGCGATCTGAGCGGCTGGGGTGCGGCGCCATCGGTGCCGGGTCAGGCAGCGGCCTATCCAGGCGCCGGCCTAGGCGCCTACGGACATCCACAGGCGGCGCCGCCGACGCAGCAGCAGCGTCAGAGCAACGCCAGCGCCTACCGCCAGCACATGCCCGCCTACGGACAGCAGGAGCAGCAGAAACTGGTGCCCTATGGTGCGCAGCAGAACATGATGGGCGCTCTGGGTGCCAGCGGCTATGGCAGCCTGGCGCCCCAGCAGCAGCAGCAACAGCCACCCACGCCACAACAACAACAACAACAGCAGCAGCAACAACAACAACAGCAGCAGCAGCAGAGCCAGCAGCAGGCTCGTCTGCCGCAGCATTATCCACAGGCGCCGGGCCAGCATCCATTGTATCCGGGCGCGCCGGCTCAAGCAGCACAGCCGGCAGCACCGCAGGCATACGCGCACAGTCCGTACGGCAGCCCGATGCAACATCAGCCGGGACGCGGTGCACCCCAGCACGTGGGCTACGGCCATGCGGCACTGGATCAGGCCAGTGCCTATGGCCAGCACGTGCCTGGCGCAGCGCCGCCCACGCATCACTTGACTGCGCAGCAGCAGCAGGCTGCGCAGTTGGGTGCGCATCCCAGCGCGCATATAGCCAGCGCACAGCAGCAACAGTTGCAGACACAGCAGCAGCAGCAGCAGGCGCAACAACAGCAGCAACAACAACAACAGCAGCAACAACAACAACCGAACCATGTGAGCCTGATGCAGCAGCAGCAGCTGCCAGGCGCTGTCCTACCGCCGCCGCACATGGGCATGCCGCCCAGCTATGGCAGTCACCATCAGCAGCAGCAGGCACAGCAACAGGCCCAACAGCAGGCACAGCAACAGGCGCAGCAGCAGCAGCAGAGCGCACCGCCCTATATGTCTAGCAGCAAGCATCAGGCAAGCGCTCAGCTTAACTCGTCGCCGCAGTATCGTGCACCGTTTCCACAACTCTCGCCCCAGATGTCGCCGCGTCCGCCCACCATGTCGCCTCATCCCCAAATGTCGCCACGTCCAGTGGGCGTGTCGCCCGCCAAGCCACCACAAACTGCACAGCAGCAGCAGCAGGTGCAACAGCAGCAGCAGCAGGTTAACTCGCCCAGCCAGCACAGCATACAGGGTATGGTTGGGCTGCCGTCACCGAGACCGCAACCGCCCAGCGCAGCCGCCGGCGGCGCCAAGGTGCCCGTTAGCGTGGCAGCTGGCGGTGTGCCGCCGGTTGTCAATACGCTGCAGGCACTCGAACAAATGGTCATGCCCACACAGGCGCATGGCCTGCCGCCCATGGATTATCCCACATCGTATCGCAGCGCTGCGGTCATGGGACCGCGCATGCCCGCCTCACCCTCGCCGCAGCATCATCAGCAATGGGGCGCGCCGCATATGGCGGCCATGCAACAGCAACAGGCGCCTCAGCAGCCACCGCCACAGCAACAGGCACAGCAGCAGGCACAACAGCAGCAGCAGGCGCAGCAGCAACAGGCACAGCAACAGGCGCAGCAGCAAGCGCAGCAGCAGGCCCAACAGCAGGCGCAAGCCAATGCCCTGTTGCAGCAGCAGCAACAGGCGGCACAGGCAGCACAGGCAGCACAGGCAGCACAGGCAGCGCAGGCAGCACAGGCAGCACAGGCGGCACAGGCAGCGCAGGCAGCCCAGCATCAGCAACATCAGCTGAGCATGTATGGACAGAGCATGGCCCAACAGGTGCCGGTGCCGGTGCCTGTATCTGTGCCCGTATCGGTACCGGTATCCGTACCCGTGCCCGTGCCAGTGCCCGTGCCAACACAGCAGCCACAAGCAGCGCCCGCTTCACAGCCCACACAGCCACCGGCGCCCCAGCATCAGCAGCAGCAACAACAACAGCAGCAGCAGCAACAACAGCAGCAGCAGCAGCTGAATGAGCAACTGCAGCATTCCATCAATGACATTGTGGGTGGCAACCAGGCGCAGGCGCAATTGAGCGCACAAATGTCCTCCTCGCCACTGCATCAGCAGAGCCTGCCCAGCATGCATCATCTGAGCGCTGCGGCCCATCACCAACAGCAGCAGCCAACGCTGGAGGCCAGCGGAGCCCAAGCACCACAGCAGCAGCCGACGCATCAGCAGCTACAGCAGCATCAATCGCCCATACATCAGCAACAGTCGCCGCATCAGCAGCAACATTTGCCCAGCTATGCGCAGCAGAGCAGCAACCAACAGCAGCAGCAGCAGCACCAGCAGCAATTTGATGCGTTTGCCAACATCTTGACAGACACGCCGCAAGCGGCCGTAGGAGCAGCAGTAGCTGCATCCACAGCTGCCACACAGCAGCAAATCATGTCGCCTGCCCATGTTAGCTCGCCCATACCGCAGCTGCAGCAGCAACATCAACAGCAGCAGCAGCAACATCAACAACAGCAGCAGCATGCGCAGCAGCAACAGCAACCGGCCACGCCCACACCGTCAACGCCCTCGCATCATTTGAGCAGTATACTCAACGAGACGGCCAACTCGAACGACTCCTCAACGCTGGCCGTCGCCGCCAACGACAGCAACAACAGCAGCAGCAACAGCAGCACCAACAGCATCGTCAACAATCAGCCCACCTCGGTGCACGACAGCAACTCGCAGAGCAGCATCAACAGCAACAATCAGCAGCCGTTGCTCTCGGGCATGGACGCCGTGGCGAACAGCATGCTCAACAGCAACTCGGACTCGGCGCACACCACGCATCATGTGAGCGGCGTGGATGTGGGTCTCTTCGATAACAATTCGATGAGCTCGACCAGTGCGGCTGCTGTTGCGGCCGCTTCGAATGCCGCCAATGCGGCGGCGGCGCTGCTCGACAGCAATTCTCAGTCCTCGAATGCGGACTTTGAGAAAAGCGTCTGTGAGTCGGAGCAGCAGCAGGCAACAGCAGCAGCTGCTGGCGGCGCAGATTTGTGTGCACAGCTGGCGCAGGATGACAACAGCGTGTCCAAGACGCAGCCGGAGACGCTCAGCGAGACAACGCTACCGGCGGCGCCGGTGCAGGAGGAGCACGACAACAGCAATCACAAACACCCGCAGCATACCGAAGAGCTGCTGGCGGAGCAAACACAGCAGACCCTAAGCGAGCTCGCCGCCGTCGGCGGTGAGGAGACCAAATCCGCTGAAGAAATATGCGAGGACAAAAGCCAAACGCAAATGGACACAACGCTGCAGCAGCCACTGGGCCAGACGCCGCTGGGTCTGGGCATGCCCCCGATGCCGCCGCACACGCTGACCGGCTATGAGACGCAGCCGCCGCTGGGCGCCACGGCACAGGGAACAACAGTTCCGGTGCCACCACCACCGCCGCCCACGCATATGCCGCCGTTGCTGCCGCCGTATCCGGGCGCAGCTGGTGGCATGTATCCGCCGTATCCGATGCTGCATCAGCAGGAAATTGCAGCATTGCAGCAGCAAATCCAAGAGCTCTACTGCATGCCGCCCGGTCATGAGCATCAGCATCAGGAGAAGCTGATGCGCCTGCAGGAGCGCCTGAATCTGCTGCAACAGCACGAGCTCGCCGAGCAGTGCGCGGGCGGACCGCAGTGTCTGCTCTACCAGAGCATGCCGCCCATGTACGGCAGCAGTGCGCTGCACAATCAGATGGTCGAGAGCCCGCAGGTGTCCAGCACAACGGGCCGAGGTCGTGGAAAGGGCGCCAACAAGCCGCGCAAGCCGCGCGCTAAGAAGGGCGACAAAGCAGCGGCCGCCGCCGCGGCAGCTCTGCAGCAGCAACAGCAACAGGAGCTGATGGACATCAGCGGTAATGTGGTTGTGGCCGCGGCCAGTGCGAGCAGCAGCAGCAGCGGCATACCCACCACCCAGCTGCCCGTCTCCGAGGATTGCGTGACCCAGGGAGCTGGCGATACCAGCGTTGTGGGGCTGCTTGAGTATAGCGAGGGCATGGGCGACTTATCGCAGGATGTGCATTCAGCCAATGAGCTAGACACCTCGACCGATGGCAGCGGCAAGAAGAAGAAGCCGCGCAAGCCACGCACACCCAAGGATCCGAACAAGCCGCCGCGTGATCGCACGCCCAAGGTGAAGAAACTGCGCGATCCCAATGATCCCAACTCAACGGAGTCATCCGCCGCCACCGGACGCAAACGTGCGAGCGTTAGCAAGCGACGCAAACAATTCGGCGACGATGGCGCCGAGCAGACCGGCGACGGCAGCGAACTGGAGGACAACAAGCCGCTGCTGCCCAAGTCGAATGATGGCGAGGCCGAGACTAGCGCCGGTGGTGCCGGTGGCGTCGATGGGGAATCACCCGATTACGATGATATACCCGTTTCGAAGATACCGCGCGGCGCCAACGACGATGACAAAGAGGCCGAAGCTGGCGACGAGACGGTCGATTCGGTGCCCGATTCGGCTGGCGATGCGGCCAGCACGCCCAGCCGGCGGGATCGCAAGCGTTCCACGGCGCGCAGTCGTCGCAATGCCACCTCCGAGGAGGGCGGCAGCGCACGTCGGAATCGCGGCTCGCTGAGCGCCAAGGCGCTCAAGAAGCGGCGCAATCGCGGACGCATTGTGCCCGAATCGGATGGCGAGGATGATACCATGGATCGTACGCCGCCGCCGTCACCGCCGCCGGATTCGGAGCTCGACTCGAATAAGCGACGTTCGTCGCGCAACACTCAGCGTAAGAAGTACATTGATGACGTCATGCTGCGATTCTCCGATGATGAGAACTCGCTGCTGGTGGCCTCGCCGGTGAAGAAGGAGAAGAAATCGTCGGCGGCCAATGCGGCCAACTCGAATGCTGGCAGCGATGTGGAGAAGACAGAGCCACAGTCTGGCGCCGAGGGCGAGGCCGGCAGTTCGGCGGGCGAAGAGAAGCCCTCGGCAGCGGCAGATGACACCAACAGTCAACTGGAGGCCAGTTCCAGCACCTCGGCGGCGGAGAAGGCGGAACGACAAAACGCTAGCGATGCTGCCGCCGCCGCTGCCGCATCCATGTCCTCCAAGCCCAACTATGTGTACATCAATACCGGTGACGAGGACAGCATGGTGGTGCAGTTGGTTCTAGCACTGCGCATGGGCAAGCGGGAACTGATACCAGAGCCGCCCAAGGTCAAGACGCCGGAGCCCAAGACAGAAGCGGAAATGGCAGAGGAGGCGGCAGAGCAGGCGGCAGAGAAAGAAACGGCAGAAAAAGCCGAGGACAAGGCGGAGGTTAAAGCTGAAATGGAAGAGTCCACCAAAGTGGAAGATGAGAAGGAACAACTGGAGTCGGGAGAGCAGAAAACCGAATCCGACAAAATGGAAGTGGATGAAAAGCCGGAGACAGTCAAGTCGGAGGTAGCAGAGAAATGCGAGGAAGAGTCGCCCGACAAGGAGGAGGCGGAGAAAATGGACATTGACGAAGCTGCAGAGAAGGCAGTGGATGAAACCCAGAAAATCGAGAAGCAAGAAAATGCAGAAGAAGAAGCAGAGGCCAAGACTGATGAAGCAAATGAAACGCCAGCTGAGCCAAAGAACGAAGCAGATGACGAGGAGGAGCAGGAGCAGGAGGGTAAAGAAAAAGAAACCGACGAAGAGGAAGAAAAAGATAAAGAGAAAGATAAAGATGCGCAGCCTGAAGCAACAGAGAAAATGGAGATCGATGAGGCTGCAGTCGAAGTCAAGGAAGAAGAGAACAAAGTAGTAGACGAGACAACAGCCGAGGCAAAGGCAGAAAAAGAAACTGAGAGCGACAAAGAGAAGCCGGAAAAGACCGAAGAGGAGGAGACGGCGGCAGAGGACGACAAATCCAAGGATACTGAGCCGAAAGAGGATAAGCCCGAACCGGTCTTCATCGATGTCGAAGAGTATTTCGTTAAATATCGGAATTTCAGTTATTTGCACTGCGAATGGCGCACCGAAGAGGAGCTGCTCAAGGGTGATCGCCGCGTGGCCGCCAAGATCAGACGATTCCAGCAGAAGCAGGCACAGCAGATCAACATATTCGAGAACATCGAAGAGGAGCCATTCAATCCCGACTTCGTTGAAGTCGACCGTGTGCTGGACATGTCCGTGCACACGGACGAAAACAGCGGGGAGACGACCAAACACTATTTGGTTAAATGGAAATCGCTGCCCTATGAGGACTGCACATGGGAGCTGGAGGAGGATGTGGACAATGACAAAATCGAGCAGTATTTGCGCTTCAATAAGGTTCCCTTGCGCTGTGAGTGGAAGAGCCGCAAGCGTCCGCATCCGGAGCAATGGAAGAAGCTGGAAAAGACGCCCATCTACAAGAGCGGCAACAGCCTGAGACCCTACCAGCTGGAGGGTTTGAACTGGTTAAAGTTCTCCTGGTATAACTCACACAACTGCATACTGGCCGACGAGATGGGTCTGGGCAAGACCATCCAGAGTCTGACCTTTGTACATTCGGTCTACGAGTATGGCATACGTGGTCCATTTCTGGTCATAGCGCCCCTCTCGACCATACCCAATTGGCAGCGCGAATTCGAGGGCTGGACCGACATGAACGTGGTTGTCTATCACGGCTCGGTGACCAGCAAACAGATGATACAGGACTACGAGTTCTACTACAAGACGGACAGCGGCAAGGTGCTCAAGGAGCCCATCAAATTCAATGTGCTAATCACCACCTTTGAGATGATTGTCACCGACTACATGGATCTGAAGGCCTTCAATTGGCGGCTGTGCGTGATTGATGAGGCGCATCGGCTCAAGAATCGCAATTGCAAGCTGCTCGAGGGTCTGCGCCAGCTGAGTCTGGAGCATCGTGTCCTGCTTTCTGGCACACCGTTGCAGAATAACATAAGTGAACTGTTCTCGCTGCTCAATTTCCTGGAGCCCAGTCAGTTCTCGTCGCAGGAGGAGTTCATGTCCGAGTTTGGCAGTCTGCGCACCGAGGAGGAGGTCAATAAACTGCAGGTGCTGCTCAAGCCCATGATGCTGCGACGTCTCAAGGATGATGTGGAGAAATCTCTGGCACCCAAAGAGGAGACCATCATTGAGGTGGAGCTGACCAATATACAAAAGAAATACTATCGCGGCATATTGGAGCAAAACTTTAGTTTCCTCAAAAAGGGCACCACCTCCGCCAATATACCCAATCTCATGAATACCATGATGGAGCTGCGCAAGTGCTGCATACATCCCTATCTGCTCAACGGTGCCGAGGAGCAGATCCAGTATGATTTTAAGGCACAGCACGGCGAAGATCCCGAATCCTATTACAAGAATCTTATACTCTCCGCCGGCAAAATGGTGCTCATCGACAAGCTGCTGCCCAAGCTGAAGGCCAATGGACATCGCGTCCTGATCTTCAGCCAGATGGTTCGCTGCCTGGACATACTCGAGGACTATTTGGTCTATCGCAAGTATCCCTTTGAGCGTATTGACGGACGGATACGCGGCAATTTGCGCCAGGAGGCCATCGATCGTTATTCCAAGCCCGGCTCTGATCGTTTTGTCTTTCTACTGTGCACCAAGGCGGGCGGCTTGGGCATTAATCTGACAGCCGCCGATACTGTAATCATCTATGACTCCGACTGGAATCCACAGAACGATTTGCAGGCCCAGGCGCGTTGCCATCGTATTGGCCAGCGCAAAATGGTAAAGATCTATCGCCTGCTGTGCAGGAACACCTACGAGCGCGAGATGTTCGACAAGGCCTCAATGAAACTCGGCCTGGACAAGGCTGTGCTGCAGTCAATGAATACGCATGGCTCCAAGGATGGCAACAACAAGCAGTTGTCCAAGAAGGAAATCGAAGATCTACTCAAAAAGGGCGCCTACGGCGCCGTCATGGACGATGATAATGCCGGCGATAAGTTCTGCGAGGAGGATATTGATTCGATCCTAAAGCGACGCACACAGGTCATAACCATGGAATCGGAGAAGGGTTCCACCTTCTCGAAGGCCTCGTTTGCGGCCTCGGGCAATCGTTCGGACATTACCATAGATGATCCCGACTTTTGGACCAAATGGGCCAAGCGTGTGGACATTGATCCCGATGCCTGTGAACGTGACGAGACCGAGGATCTGGTGCTCTCCGAGCCGCGCAGACGTACACAAATCAAACGATACGGACACGAGGATGTTATGGAGATTAACTCCGAGGACTCCTCAAATGAGAACAGCGACGAGGAGGGCGGCATAGGTAGGACTAGATAATATTCCAAGGCTAATGCTAACTGATTAATTAACCTATTCTTTTTGCCAGGTCTGCGCTCACGTCGTCGCAAAGAGAAACGCGACCGGGCCCGCGAGAAGAAGGGCAATGATGAGTATATACCGCGAGAACGCGACGCATTGGCCGCCCTCGGCCTGGAGGAAATCCAGTATGGCAACTGGGCCAAGTCGGAGTGCTTCAAAGTGGAGAAGGGTCTGCTGTCCTTTGGGTATGCTGGTTGACATATTTTATTAGTCCTTATTCCTTAGTTTATTACTCGTCGCGATATCTGCAACGTCGCATCACATTGTTCAGTTTCATGTTTAATATGTAGATCTTGCGCTGCAGCATTTTCTCCTCCTTCTCCAGATAGATGGTCTCCTCCTTCTTTTCAATGTACTCTGTTACGCTGGGCGCCTCGTACTCCTCCAGCTGGGCACGCAGCTCGCCCAGTATGAGGTGGTCCTTGTCATTGTTCGCCTGTACCGCGGCCACCTCCTTTTCCAGTTTGACTATCGTGCGTGTTATTTCCTCGGTCCGATTGAGCACATTACGCATTTCGGTCTCCAGATTCATCATGGCCTGCTTCTCCTCGGTCATGGCAAGCGAAGTTTTGCCCGTGACACCCTTCAGGCCTGACATATGGGTGTTCTTCTCCTCCAGCTCGTTGGTCAGCTCGGTGCGTTTGATGATCAGCTTCTCAAAATCGACCGCTGTCAAAATGCCACTGAGATCCGCCTTGGTTATCAAATCCGCCCGATGCTGCTGGCACGTCTCCTGCAGCGAGACAATGGTCAGTCGCATGGTGCCCAGTAGGGCGCGTGCGTTCTTAAACCAATTGGCCGTAAATTTGCGCAGCTTGCGCTCAATCTGACGCTCGGTGGCGCTCTCCAGGAATGCCACATCGTTCTCGTCGCGCAAAAAATGCAGCATGAAGTTCTTCTCCGTTTCGATGGTCTCCTCGCTACGATAATACAGCTCCTCGGTTTTGGCACGCAGCTGCTTAACCTCAACCATGGCTGTAATAGGCGATATGGAATGTAATTAGAACAACGTTTTGGGTATATCCCATCCGAATCCAAAGCAGATAACAGATTGGTAATTGGAAATCCCGGACCTACCATTTTTTTCAATGTCTAAAACGCGCTTTTCCACCTCGGACGCCGCCTTTTCGGCCAGCTCAGCCTTGGCCTTGTAGTTGAGCTTATGCTCGACGGGCTTGCGTCGGTCGCCCGTTGTGCTCGCGCCGCCCATGTATACAGACATGACCATGGATCGCTTGGAGCTGGAATGTCGACTGGATTGTTGTAATCCGTCCGATTGTGGTATCCGCTTGTTCTGCAATCGCTTCAGTATTGAGGTGCGTCGCTGGCGCAGACCGACCAACAGCTTCGGATCGTTCTTCTCCAGAAAGTCAACCATTATGTAGTTCTCCAGCTTGAATATGGCCAGCTCCTTTTGCACCTCTTCAATGGTGTGCAGCATTTCCAGTGCATCACAACTGATCAATCGTTGCTTACGCTCCTCCTCCGGCAATTGTAAATATTCATCCAGATAGAACTTATACGCAATGCCCATGATGTCAAGTTCGCGCGGCTCCGCATCATCAGCCATGTGCAACTGGGATTTCCGGTCATTATATTTTAAGTCGGTTGTGGCGAGACTTTTCTCTGATACGCTCAGCATTTTCGAAATATTGCTTATGTTGAAAAAACACCCGAGATAATATAATTATACGAAAGAATCTCAAATGCTGGCTAAAAACAGCCGAGGGAGCGCTTAGATCTTTTTAAAATAATTTTTATAGCCGAAAAGAATTGTGAAATGGGTTAATCGTATGCTTATATATGAAATATAATGATGTATAATGTGTACAGGGACTTGTTTCTACAATGAATATTCATGATATGCCAACTATGTTATAGACAAAGTCTTGAAATATCTCCTTTTTATGTATATTATCTTACAGCTGGGGACGCTGGACGGAACTCCTCGAATTGGGTCAGTTCAAGCGCGGCTGGCGCGATGTGGACATCGAGGACTGTGCACGCATCATTGTAAGTATCCATTTTATATATTATTCTCTATGTAATATCCCAATCCTTCAAAATGATGACCAACCATGCTAATATTGAGAGAACTTTAGGTTTTCGCTGAGTAAAAACACAACTTCTCAACCTGCTGAACACAAACTAGTTACTCGCTACTCGCTACTCGGTACTCGTCGCCATTAAACTAACGAGTATCTTTTTATTACAACTCTTACAGCTGCTGTACTGCCTGCAGGTCTACAAGGGCGACGAGAAAATCAAGACATTCATTTGGGATCTAATCACACCCACCGAGGACGGCGAGGTCCAGAAGATCAGCAGGGATCATAGTGGCCTACACAACTTGGTGCCACGAGGTAGGAATGCCAAAGGTATGGTAAAAGATACATTCACGCACTCCAACTGCTGCACGGACGTAGAGAGTTATCCAAATAAACTAAAAAAAAAAAAAAAAAAACGAGCTGCCTCAAACTAGAAAATACTCGTATTGTAAAAAAACACAAATTACTACACACTATATCTCTGGGCTGGACTACCTTAAATACCTACCTAACAACTATAAATACTATAAATACCCAACTATTTTTGAACTTCTGATTATTTGTTCAACTTGTGAGTCGCTTCGCGCTCTGGCAGCTATTTAGTCTACTCCACTATATCTACTATATATATATATGTTTATATATATATATATGTTATCTGATCTATTCCTAACTGGGTTCTGTGTGATACAATGCCTATTTGATGCCCTCTCAAAACCCAATCCCAATTCTCTGTTATCTTAACCAAACCAACTCAACCAGCCTGACCGTCTGTCCTCCAATATCGGCTGTATATATATATATGTTCATATGGCACTATATAGAAATTAGAAACTGACTCGACGCGAACGGGACATGACGTACGCCAATAACTGGTAAAATGTTGAAGAAAAGTGTGTGTATGTTTTGTTGCCATGCAATTGTATGCCTTTTACTATAACCTTTTATGATTTATAATATCTATATAAATATAAATATATATATATTACTATATATTCATTCTTTTTTTTTTTTTTTGTGTACATCTCAACTAACGTTTTAAACATGCCACATTTGTCAAGACCATCTTTATTGCTGTGCCATATTTTTTCCATTACTAATCTCCGCGCGTCTACTTGCAAATTTATTGTTCACTTTGGATACTTTGGATATATAGAGGATTTTTAAATAGAGCTAACATTTTCCATTCAACATTTAGCTTATTGTTTTGTGTATACCAAGAAAAGAAATTGATAACATTTGATAACGCAGGCTTAGATTATGGGGATCGATCTATCTGGGTCTGTTTGTCTGCTCTGCAACTGTTAAAATTCGCAACTGGTTCTTGATCAGGACGGATGAAATTGAAGGAGAACTGTGATATTATCCCCTTTGATAAGTTCGCCTTCAAACTCGCTTTCAAAGTTCTACGTAAGAATTTATTTGAGATATGTTTTAGCCATTTTGAGAGAAGCTTATATTCGAAAGCCCGATAGAAGATTCTTTCTTCAGCCGATGCTTAGAAATAATTTCCGAAAAAAATCTTAAAAACTTCTTCATTTTAAGAGAAATATTTTAAGTTTTAATTGAGATGTGATTTAGAATAAGGGAACATTTTACTGACTAGGTTGCCCAGAAGCAGAAACTGTTTCGAAGTATGTAAAACAAATTTAAAGAAATATGTTTTTGCGGCTTATTATTAGCTAGAAACTGTTTCGAAGTATTCTTTACAAACAGAATTCAAGATCGCATTTGCAAGTGTAGCGCAACTTCGGCTAGTCGAAGCAAGATTTCATGTCAACTTTAATTATAGTTTCCTTTTTTTTTCATCACATATCATCATCACATTGTATCTGTACATAAATCGAGTAGTTGTCATGCATCCATTATCAAAACCAGAGTTGAGCTCGTTCAGAGTCAACGGCCACGCAAAAGGATTCGCAATTAAATTTCGTTTTTAACACGTTTACAGGACGCAATGGCGGCAAGTCGAACAAGGAGATGGGCGGCGGCAGTTCGACGCCAGCGCCGGGCACCGCATCCGGCAGCAACAGCGGCAACACAACGCCCGCCCACAAGTCGAGCGCCCTGGAGGCTGGCGGCAGCGATAAGGATCAGGGCTCGGGCATCAGTGCCAGCGCCGTGGCAGCGGCTGTTGCGCCGCCCGCACCGCCCACCAGCATACACGATCCCAATCATTGGAGTAAGAAGGAGAAATACGATGCGGATGCGTATCTGGAGGGCGCCTACAAGAAACACCTGGGCAGACACGCCAATAAGTGAGTCGTGTGGAATCGAATTTGTTTAAACTAACAAACCCCCCATCCAAATGCCAGAACGTCTTTTGCTAACAAAACCAAAACCTATTTCTCTTTCTTCCTTTTTTTTGCTTTGATTTGCCTCACACACTTTTTTTTATTGGTTATTTACACATTTGTGTGCTTTTACAGGGTATTGCTGCGCGTGCGGATGCTCTACTATATACAGCACGAGGTCATTGGCGATTTAGTGCAGCAGATTAAGGATAATACGCCCATCAGGTAGGCGGTTTACTGTGCCAATGAGTACATCATTAACATCATCACATCATGATTGTTGTCGTTGATTGATTGACTGATTGTTGTTGCACTCTTAAAAAAAAAAGAAAAGAGCGCCAAAGCATTCGTTTTTTTCTCTCTCTCTCTCTCTCTCTCATTTATATATAATATATATTCATAATTTTGTTTATTTTTTATTATTTATATTTAAAATTATTTATTTCGTTGTGCCATGTTTTAATAGTCGTCTTTAATTAGTTTTATTAGCTACTAAAAAAAAAAATGCCAATTTGTTTAACTATGCTAGTTTCTTAACTCTTTTAACTAAAGTACAGTTGAATCGTTTAAGCTCTAGAGTAATATTTCTGCTCTGGTTCTCTTTTAACATTTAACTGCAGTTGTATTACTTTTGGGCATACTTACTCGCTTTTGTGTGAGCGCCCGCTCTCGCTATCTTAATGCTCTCTCTCTCTATGTCTCTCTCTCGTTACTAAACCCTCGTTACTAATTATCTCTCGTTACTAAACATTCGCTCCCTGTTTAGACGTTCCATCATTTGCAAACGTTTGTTCCATGCAACCTTTAATACATTTTGTACATTTCCCCCAACTATTTTCAACTCGTTACCCAAAAGAAAAAAAAAACTATTTACTAAATGGTTCGCATCGTAAGCTCAATTTTCTCTCGCTGTGTTTTGTTTTGCACACATAACAAATCTTTTGACGAATATTCTAATTGCTAATTTGAATACGAATATGTATATTATGTATGTATGTATGTATAAATATGTACACAATCACTGACAACTTTTGGAACAACAACAACAACAACAACGACTACAACAACAACAACTGCCGCAGTACGAAAGCAAAGCAACTAGCACCCAATCTGGAAAGGTAATATCTATGCACACATCTCGCTCTCGCCCGATCGTTCGCTCGTTCGCTCGCTCGCTCGCTCGCACGCACGCATCCCGCCCACCATATCCGCCCATTTGAAGCGAATCAGGCGAATAGGGATATCAGAAAAAAACTAAATGCTCATATACATATACATATACATATATCGTCACATCGATCGATCAACGAAATGCTCAAAACCAACGTTACATACAAATTATATGCACCAAATATACATCTATATAATTTTCCAAATATTCCAAATTCCAAATCTAAAAAGTTGCATTAACAAATTTTTCCAAAAAAAAGAAACATCTCTTGAGTTGCATTTTGTAGTTTGTACTCAAAAACCCGTAAAATGTGATTGATTTGTAAACTGTTTAATCCGTAGCACAAATTGGCAATTAACAAACCATATAAACACAAGTTTTATAATTTGTTTTTAAACTTTCGTTTTATTATGCTTTATAGTTTTTTGTTCCTTTATTTTCATTTGATTTACTACCAAAAAAACAATGCATAAAATTTGTAAAAACAACAAAAACACAAATTTGTACTTAAAATTTTTACTAAACAACGCATTCAATTCTTATTCCCCCTCATCTATATATATATCTCTCTCTCTATACATGTATATATATATATATATATTTGCATATATATATATATGTGTGTATATGTCGTATGTGTGTGTATATCTATCGAACCATGTAGCGAGCTACCCATACGCCCGCCGCCAACGCCAGATCAAGTGCCATCCTCATGGTGGAATCCCATTTGTTGTGATAAGAGCCTTTTGGTCGGAACCTATAAACATGGCTGTGAAATGTATCGTCAGATGCGCGCCGATCCGAATCTGTGCTTTGTCACCCATGTGGGCGCCGGTGCCGGTGACGATTTGGCCGTCACGAATTTGCCAATGTAAGTAGAGTATATCAAAGAAACAACCCTCTTCCACCTGCCCACCCACAAACACAAACACACACACACACACACACACCTTCCCCTCCCGTCCTCCATACTAGCTATGCCTAAATTGGGTACCATTTTGCCATATCGTAATACCACATAAGCCACAAGTACTAACACCACACAAAATATCCAGACCAGACTCTAGCCATATATGGAAATCAAACCAGGATTCATCTGGTAGAAATAACAGACAAATAATATGCACAGTTAAAACAGGAATTGAAATTATTTTGTGTATATATAACTAATAGAAATTATACCTAAACTAGCCCTTAAATATCGCATTTAGCTTAAGAGTAATAAATGAAGCTATTTGGTGTGACCGTATTTTGAAAAGGTTTACGAAATTATCCATGAAATTGAGCTAACAATACAAACCACAGCAAAAATTAATAACAAATTAGAAAGCTTTGCTTCCAGAAGTGAACAATTTTTAATTCTGAAAAAGCTTTTAAACTTATTAAATATTAAATGTGACCAGATATCAGATTTACGGATCCTATGTCCGATAATTGGTCGTATATATGGACCATAGTTAAGTAAAAATAAAACTAAAATTGGAAACAAAACCCATAACTTATTTATAACAGAAAAGCTTCTGTTCGAAAAATTGATTACAACATAAAATCTTTAACAGATTTGCAAATGCTATTAAAATTTTAAAAAAATCCACACCAACAAATTCGAAAATTCCTCAAAAGTATAGCAATAAATGGCTCGACTTTGAGCTACCCAGTACTAAAACTACCCATTTATTTATCCTTAAGCATAGCTTGACTATAAAAGTGTAGAACAGCTAATATAGCTAATATAAACACATTACAGGGTATACACACGTTTACCCCACAATCCATTCAATTGGCATACAGTAAACGGTCACACTGAATACTTGCTAGCCAAACATTTTAGTTTCGAGTTTAAATTGTGTGTGTGTGTGTGTGTGTGCGATGTATTTCGGCATGTTGTCACATGTTAGAATCGATTAAAATCGATAATTATCGATTTAAATGTTGATCACTAAATGATCCGGTTTGCATTCACAGAAATGAGGACGACGCAAATTCAAAGCACGATGACGGCGACGAGGTGGACGACGATGGCACCACGACCACCAAAGATTCGGATTCGACAAAGCTAACGGCCGGCGATAACAAGGACTCGCTCGATCCGGAGCGCCCCAGTTCGTCGGGTAAGAGCGATAAGTGCGATAACAGCCAAGGAACCAAAATCAAAGCCGCCGCCAACGCGGAACTCATCCCGGCTGTGGGCAATGGCAGCGCCGTCGAGGCCGACGCCACGGCAGCGGCGTCAGCAGCTCCATCAAACGAATCGGCACAAAAAGAATGCGAAATCAAAAACGAAAACAAAAATGAAAATGAAAACGCAAACGAAATAGATAAAAACAATGAAAAGGCGAAAGCCAAAAGCGAGCAGCCCGCCGGCGAGGCAGAGACTGAGGCAGACGTCGCCGAAGCAGCCGACGCCGTCGTCGCAGTTGATGCCGACTCCAGCTCAACGGCGATGGCCGGCGGCGATGGCGACACTGTGGCAGCCACTGCAGCGTCCGGGTCGCCAAGCGCATTGGACACTGAAATGGATGCGGCCAAGAGTCAAGACCAGACCAATGGCAAGCCAGCTGCGCCAGCCGATGGCGAAGCCGACGATGCCGCTGCCATTGCCATTGCTACGGCCGAGTCCGGTTCAGATTCATGCACTAACGCTAATACCACCACCACCACCACCACCACAAATATCACCAATACCACCACCACCACTACTACTACTACTATAACCACCATTACCAATCCATCATCCACCACAACAACAACTACTGCAACAACGACTGCAGCGGCCCCTGGCGGCCCCGGGGAGTCGGCGGGTCAGAACTGCGAAAATGCTAACTCCAACTCAAATTTAGGCTTAGACGAGGAGGAGAGCGTCGCCGGCAGCTATCCGCCATCCACATTGGCCGCCGTCGAGGATGCCACAATGTGGCCATCAATGCAGGATCTCAATACGCGATTACGTCGCGTCATCACCGCCTATCAGCGCAACTACAAAAAGGAGGAGCTCAAGCAACAGCAAAAGGCCAAGGTAAGTGCGAACAATCCAGCTTCAAAAGCCACACACAACCATCCCATCACAAGCTCCACATTATATTGTACATCTGTCACTTGTTGCGTCTGTTTCACACGGAAATCAAAGAACGTCCGCCCTGGTTTATAAGCCAATATAACGATTATATATCGAGTTGATCTATTGAAAATGTTTCTAATGTACCAGTTCCTAGCACTCACAAAAAGTCCAACTATCTAAAAAAACACAAAATATGGTACAGCAAGAATGATGGAATGAATTGAACGCGAAAAGTGTATCGATAAAATCGAATACTGATCGATATGATTGACTGATCGACAAGAGTATAAAAGTAACTAGATGAAAAGTTATGTCTATCGACAGATATTAATATTATGACTAAAAAGTTTAATTGCGATTAATATATTAATTTGCTGACTGAAATATTGATGATATATCGATAAAAATATCGATTAAAAGATTAAATATTCCTTGTCTAGCTTATATTTTCGATTTAATTAGCAAAAAACTGATAAATCGATTTGTGTTTCAATTAATCAAACTATCGAATTGCTGAAATATCGATAAATCAACAAATCGAAAACTCGATCGATCAATTTTAAAACATATTTTTTGCGTTTCCATCATTCTTGCAATGCCCGATTGTATTACCTAAACAATTTGTGATTATCGTTTTGTATTTTGAAAATAACACACACAAAAAAAAAACAAACAAAGTAAAATCAATCAAAATTCGTAGTGTCCTGTAAGACGGACAAAAAGAGATATTCAAGTATGTAGTTTTGTTGCTTAGCTGTTGGCCGTAGATAACTACTTGGCTTAGATTTGCGAAAAAAAACCAAAACAAACTGTAAATGTAGTTAAAGTAGATATGAAACCGGAACTAGAACGTGGACTGACTGACGAATCTGGCGAGCAGCCAACAGCTGATTAACAAAACTACCTGCGCACCCCCCGCCCCAAATAGCGAACAATGTCCATATGTTCTGTCTCGCTCTCTCTCTCTCTCTCTCTGTCTCTCTCTCACTCTTAAGTCATTTGACAGCAGTAGCCGCTGCTCAGACACACGCATACACGCATATACCACACCCTCACACACACTCGCTCATGATGTTAAATGTTCGCTTTTCTTTGTAACCGAGTTCTTACCAACACCCAACAAATCCTCCTCCTCTGCCTCAACAGCTACAGGCACTGGTCTCCTCGACGCCGCCGCTCTCGGTGCCCACCACACCGACGCTGCAGTCGATGCAAATGCAGATGCAGAGCGCCGGCGGTGGTGGTACCGTTGGCAATGCGGGCGCCGGCAGTGTCGTTGGCGCCGGCGGCACTGTTAGCCAGCTCCAGCAACAACTCGACTCGAGCAATCGCAGCCTGCAGGCGCTGATGCAGTCGCAGGGTGCCAGCACCTCGGCTGCAGCAGCAGCAGCTGCCGCCGCCGCCGGCAGCGGGTCGACACTACAGCACGGATTGGTGGGGCAGCATCAGCAACAGCAGCAGCAGCAGCAGCAACAACAACAACAACAGCAGCAACAGCAGGTCGGCGTTGCCGGCGGAGCTCAGGTGCCAGCCATGCCCACCGCCGCCGATATCAGCCTTATGCTGAGCATACTCAACACAACCGATGTCAGCCAATTGGCCAACTTGGATATCAACAAACTGGCCATGTATTTGGTTAGTATGAACAATGTACGTGAAAAGCCTCTCTCTCTCTCTATATATATATATAATATAATAATATATAATATTAAAACACAAAACAAATAATCACTCCCCATACATCCAAAACTTACCCCCTCAGCAGCACTTTGTGCCCGCAATATAACCCGCAAATCGGCAACATCATGCAGAACTTAACACACCCTTACTCTCAGTCGGGCCTGCTTGGGCTTTAATAGACCATGACCGACCCACCCGCCACTCAAACTCAATCAAACGCCCACCCCCATAACTCACCATACTACACTGACAATTACTTACCACACACACACACACACAATCATCTATCACATAATGTTGAATTGATCGAACTAACCCTTTTTCCCCCACAACTCACCATACTACACTGACAATTACTTACCACACACTTACACATCTATCACATAAAGTTGAATTGATCGAATTAACCCTTTTTTAGAGTACATTAAGCAAACTAACCAGCATGCCCTTTGCTTACACTTTTCATATATAATTATAGAGTATTTTTGTGTGTACCTGAACTTATGTATTTATTTTATTTGTTTACTAAAATTCAGGATGTGTTAACTATATATATATTTACGTATACAATCTAATATTTCCTTTTTTAAATGGAACATTTTTTGAATATATCAATTTCGTGGGTTTTCTAAATACACTGTAAATAAAAGTGTTTTCAAAGAGAAAACCAAAAAAAAAATAGTACCCAAATGCAGTGAAAGCTCGAATGAGCGAACTCCCACGGTTCCAGCTTAGGAAAATGTCCGCTTGAAAGAAAAAGAAATACCAAACAGGCCTTAAATTGATACCTTGCCCAATTTTTACATATTTCTGTGTATGGAAGTGATCATTAGGAAAAGAGATTCAAATTTTGTGGAAATAACAGTATAGTACACTCTTAACCAAATTAAAACCCCGAAGATTCGAGCTTTCTGTAGCTTAATGAGAAAAGTTTTGCCCTTCAATTATTGGCGAGCTTATTTACTATACTTAGACTAAGTAGGTACACAGTAATTTTTTTATACGTACATATGTAAACCGGTTTTTAGATATTTACTGCTTGCATTTTCTCATTTTGAGTGATTTTTGAGTCGAAAGTTAAACCAATAGTTTTGAGGTTAAAATCGATATGCACATCAAGCATTTTTTAGTTTTTGCTGATTTATACCGTTGTCTTCTCGCTATTCGATTGGTATCTGTGTTTATCGATAAACCCTTTTCGCTCGCGTGCATTCAAATGCGAATTTCAATGTGGAGTGGGAATAAATGAAGTGTGCGAAAAGTCAAAAGAGGAAATCTGGCAAGCAGCAGCAGTAAAAAAGAGGCGAAATAAAATAAAATAAGTTACACCCACCGTGCGAGGTGGTGGCCGTCGCTGATTTCTGTCAACTACATACGAGTGTATAACTGTCTCGCTGTGCATGTGTGTGTGTGTGTGTATGTGTACTTCCGAATGTTCAAACAAAAGCAACGACGACAACGCTGACAAAACGAGACGCAAGACAAGCCGCGAGAGCATCAGCGGCGAAAATACAAATACAAATACAAATGCGAATGCAAAATACACTTATGCTTAATTTATGCAAAATAAAAGAAGAAGAAAAAAGCACACACACAGAGAGCAGGCGACGGGCCGCATTTGAAGCCAGGCCCGAAATGTGGTGCACACGAGATGCTCGGGCGCGAATGAGCAGCCAAACGAGCAAACGAGAAAATGTCAAACCAACCGCCCAAAATGTTATTCGGTTTGGGCCGTTACCACCTTTGTCGATAGTAGGCAAACAGTGAAGCCACAGACATGTTGCCCAACTACTCTTGGGTCAAATTATGAGATGCGACTTGGAGATGGGAGTCAATTGTACAACCTGACGCGCATTTTACTGTAGCAAAAACAACAACGGCGACGACGACAGCGAAGTCGACGCCATTATCAAAAGGCAAAGCGAACGCCAGCGCCATCAATCAAAGCAGCAACAACAACAAAAACAGCAGTAACAGCAGCAGTAATAATGAAGGCAGCGTCGACGCCAGCAGCAGCAGCAGCAAGAAGAGCAAGCAAAACGGTCACAGGCAAAGCCAAAGCCGCTTTGTTTTTGTTGTTGTATTGACGAAGTTCTTCTTTGGTGACGATGATTGTTGCCGCGTCGGCAGCGGCGTTGGCGGGCGACGATGGTCTCTGACTGTTGGGTATTCGAATCGGTATCGGTATCGGGTGGTTGTTGTTGCTGCTGCTGCTGCTGCTGCTGCTGCTGCTACGTTGGCTGTACTTGTGCGTCGTTGTTTGTATTAGTTTTTCATGACGACGCCTGTGTCTGTATGTGTGTGTGTGTGTAATTTTACATTTTCTGGATTTATCCAATGTTTAATTTTTTGCCTTCATTGCCCACCCAAATGCTGTTGACGTCGCGTTGCTCTCAGTCCGCATATCCGTATCCGTGTCGCCGCTCTCACGGGGCGAATTATTGAGCGAGACGATGGCGAATATGTGACTTGGTTGTGGTGACCTGTTCCGCTCCTGCTCCCTGGCTGCCTTTTTCTTACAGCCCGCGGCGCGTCAATAAAGCCAAAGCCTAATTGTGCTCATTTGAGCTCATCGTTGCTGTTGTTGTTGTTGTTGTTGCAGTCTGCTCCTTTTGCTCCACTGTTCGTTCGCTGCCTGCTTTACGTGTTCTCTTTTCGCCACTTGCAGCAGCAGCAGCTTAAGATATTGTTGTTGCTGTTTCCTTTTTTCGATTTGCAACGTGTATTTAGAACACAAGCATAGAGTTGCCTTGCATGTGTGTGATTTTGTGTGCATACATACACTCGTGTGTGAGAAGATGTTTTCCATTCTTTTTGTGGCATCTTTCTGGTGTGCGATTTGCTTGGATGCTCACCTTGCTGACCGCTATTCGATTTATTATTTTATTAGCATTTGTTGCACAGTGGTGCAATTGCTATTATTCCTGCATTCACATTATTTCAGTTAGTTGTTTGACTACTTTGCGCGTGCGTCTCACGTGTTGCTGTTGCAGCTGCTGCCGCATCGGCGCATTCGTTTCACACCTGTCGGCCATAAATAATTCGAATTTTTTTCAAGCAAACCTGCCCAGTGTGCAATGGTCAGTTCATTAAAAGTTGCATACATGCACACGCACACATACATGGATGTGTGAGTATTGGGATACGTGTCCGAAATGAGCCGCTGTTGTCTACCTGCCTTTTGATTTAGTTTTGCGTTACGCTTTAGTCAAATTTACGACCACACATGCATAGAAAAAACGTCACACGCTTATACTCACACTCACACATACATACAATCTCTCACGTGCAGTTGCAGTTTCTCTCTCACCGGCCGATCATGTTTTTACATGTGTGTGTGCGCGCGCGTGTGTGTGTGTGTGTTTAGTCATATGCATTTGCTGAAGATGTGTCGCTGTCGCCGTCGATTGGCAGCCTGCTTTGTGCTGCGGCTGCTGCTGGTGGTGGGATTGTTGGATGTGTATCTGTATCTTACAGATTGATTAATAATCTCGTTTTTATACACGACAGCGCGCTCTCGCTCGCTGCTTTGGCAATGGCTACGTGCTTATCGCACTTTGGTGCAGTTTCTATCTTTCGCATTACTTGTGTTCTTTCTGAATACACATGTATGTATGTAGGCTTCATATGTGTGTATGTACATATGTGTACTGTAGTATGTAGATTAGTTGCCCATGCCAAAGGTCGTATTAATTAAACTATAACAAGGTTCACGAATTCACGTTTGCATATGGACAATTTTCTAGATGTATTTCCTGTCACTTGTATGTGTGTGTGCGCGCACATTTTGTACCTGAAATTTTAATCCATTGCTCTGGCTATTATTTTATTTTATCCCTTTTATGCTGTGTGTCCTTTGCTTGATTGCGCCAACATCAGCCGCAGCCGTCGCAGTCGCTGCGTTTGCTGACTCCTCTACTTCTGCCATGTCGTCAACAGTTTTTGTGGTACATTTGTTTCATTGCTTGGCTTTTTTGCCGTGTATGTCATGCCGTGTATGCCCCCCTTTCCCATCTTTGCGCCACATATATGAGCAAGTATGCGTATGTGTGTGACAGGCTCTGGCTTTGCCATTGCCTTTTGCTTACATTACACAGTTGACACAATGTGCGCTGCCTCCTCATTCTTCTTCAACTCGTCCATCTAGTGCACACAGACACAGAATAAATACATACGCTCTCGCTAGCGGCGCTCTCGCGTCCAATGCGCTCACTGTCTCTTACTCTCTCTCTCTCTCTCGCTCTGTCTGCCTCTCTTGGTACTGCAAGTGACGCTTTGCCTTTGCCTTTGGCTTCGCCTTCGCCTTGCCGCGCTCATTCACCTCAGAGGACGGACGACAGGCTGTGACTGCCTTTCTGCCTGCCCATCTCATTCATATTCACATTCACCCAAAACGGCGTTTGGCTTAATCTCACGATTGTTTGGTTTCGTTTGGTTTGGTTTTTCTGCTCTGGCTCTGGCTCTGGTTCAGCTCTGCTCTGCTCAGCTCAGCTCTGCTCCCTCGCTCAATAGTAGTTGCTTGGCGTTGTTGGTTGTTGGTTTGACTAGCGACCCTCTCCCCCGTTCTCTACGTCGCCGTTACCGTCGCTGTTGCTGGCTGATTCGCATTCGATTTTAGCTGCTAGTGCCGCTGCCGCCGTCGCTGCTTCCGTGCGCGTATGCGTCCCCGTTGTGGTCTCTGTATATGTATGTCTGCATGAGTGTGTGTGTGTGTGTGTGTGTGAGGAGTGTTTCTTGTATTTAGTCCGCAATGCGCTCGCTCATTATTTGTTTGAGCGCCGCGGTGTAAAGTTGTAAAAAGTCCAAGTGCTTGAGCAGCAAACGCATCCATATCCAAAACAACGTTGTCGTTGTGTCGGGGCTTTACGTATCGGCGCGACCCGTCGTCTTTACATGTGTCTCTACCTCTCGCACCCGCTCAATGCATGTGCTTGTGTGTGTGTAGAAGAAATAATAATAATCAAACGAATGGAAAAATGTAATTGCTGAAGCAAAAGTAGACGACAGAACGAGACGAGGCGCGAGTGAAGAGTGGCGAGTGCAGACGTCGCAACAACAACAACAACAACCACAAGCAACGTGCAAATGGCAAATGTGTCGCCGCAATGAATGATAATTAGTGCTTAATTAAAATCAATAATGTCGAAATCGAAAACCATTTCAATATTTGTGATATAGCATATATATATGCATATATGTATTATAATTGTAATTGTAAATTCAATTGCATATCGAAATTGAGTTTGTGTTTGTGTGTGTCTGTTTCTATATACATACATATGTGCCTAAAATTGCCTAATACAAAATGGAGGTTATTAAACCCATGGATTTTAGCAGCTTCTCCGCCTTTTGCGAGCATCTAAATAAATCAACAGCAGCCGTTACAGCAACAACAACAACAACAGCAGCAGCGCCCGCGTTAAACAATGGCATTTATTTGGAGGTAAAACTACAACAACTACAATGACAATGACAATTTATTGTATAAAATATGCAAAAACTTAATTAAAATGAAGGCAAATTGGCAAACGAAATAAATGTGAATGCAAAGAATGCGTACAGGAAAAAAAGCTAAACTAAAAGAAACCGAAGAACAAGCAGAAGCAGCAATATAAAAGTAACAACCAACAGCGGCGGCAGCAAGTAGTCAGTCGAGCCGCCGCAAAGTTAAAACGAAATACAAAACAATAAATTTATGCCTATAGATTTCACATGTACGAGCGTTGCCACTTACACGGCCAGTGTAACCCACTCTCTCAAAAACTCTCACACACACACACATATATATATACAGAGGCAAACAAATAAACAAACACACGTTAACCAGTTGGGTGTCTCAGTGTGCGCTCATTTAAATTCGTTTTGCCGCCTCTGTCTCTTTTACCCCATTTCGCCGCAAGTCAAGCCGTTGCCGTTGCTATTGCCATTGCTTGCTACTTACTAATAATCATAATCAATCGCTCGCACTTGTATCGTGCAAATGCCCGAAGAACAGGGGCGAATGCGAAGGAGTCGCGTAGCGTAGCGTCGCGTCGCGTGTCGTGTGCGCAAGCGAGATGGTATAAGATACAAATGGGATTGGGTCGGGTGGGGGCGTCAAGCAGAAGAGGTCGTTCGTTCAGTCTCTTTAGCTTGCTCGCTTTGTCGTTTGTTTTTGTTTGTCCCCCCTTTATTTATTTTTTTGGGCTATCGTTGCTTGAAATTTGTATAGCGAAGAGCCGTTAGCCTGCACATATAGATATATATGTACATATAAACACACACAGACAGTGTGCTGCCAACCTGCGCCAATTGGCATCCTTGAAGCCAGACTTGCCAACATGGCTACGAGAGCATCAGCACACCCATTTCCCACACCCCAATCCCCCCTAAGGCACTTGACTGCAAGAGCCGTTTGCAGTTTTGTTGTTGTTTTGATTTGCATTCACACACTTGCACATTTAAATAAATATGTATATGTTTTGTGTTTTTGCTTTATATTTGCAACCACCTGGCAACGCCGTCTAAGGAGTTGCCGACTGACAGCACATTTTTGGAGGGGGCTCTACCCCTGCCCCGCATTATGATTATTATCATAACTAACTACAAAACCGGCGCCCCTGCTTTATAGTGTGGGGCTTGCCCACACACGAGAAATGTGCTTATGACTGTGTGTGTGTGTGTGCGTGAAGAGAGCTTCTTCTTGTGCTGTGTGGCGCTGTCCATGCAATTGGTCTCGCAGGATTCATTTGTTTTGTCTCCTGCTGCCTCCGCCGCGTCTCGTGCTCAATTGTCGCTGTGGCATTTGCCCTCTGCCCGCTCTGCGTCGCTCGCTCTATTAGGGGTGTAAAATGGATTTTTTTTACTTTTATTATTATGATTTTATTGTATTTCCAGTTTCAGTTTCAGTTCGCTCGTATTTAGTCGTCGTCGTCGTCGGCGTTGTCGACGTCGTCGCCATTGTCTCTCATTTTGCCCCTTTGCTTTGCGTTCGCCATTCGCATTTAGTACTTTTCGCAAACATTTTTGTAATTTTGAAAGGCTGGCCCGGTACCGACCACCAACCCCAAGCACTACCCCCTACACACACACAAACAAACACACACACATACACCCAACACCATTGAGAGCTGTTCTGGCAGCACCCACCCCTGATGCATCCCGTTATGTTGTTGATGATGATGATGATGAGGGGTCTCCGGGGGTACCCCGACGAACGCGTCGTTGCTTTAAATTTTTTTTCCTTTTCTCAAATTGTGTAAATATTCGTAATGAATTTGCGCTGCATTTTTTCTCCTCTATACCCTGTACCCATTGATGTGGACCGAGAAACGGGTATAAAAGTTTCCTATAAGAGTTTAGATCTCAAAACTATTAGAGAAAGCGACATTTTTAAGTTTATCATTAATGTAGATTATGAAAAATATATGTCAAGTATTTGACGGAGTTTACAAAAGCTGGAGCCACCAGGTTGGGTATGTTGGTTTTTGTATAGCACACAGAAATGCAGAACATTTCACTTGTTGAATATTTTGCTCCGTTTCCCCAAGATTGACGCTTTGATATATCAATTAAGTAGGATACCATATTAAGAATATGAACAATTTTTAATGATCGGACTATGGACATTCAAGTTTCGAATGTAGGTTACGACAACTCAGCGCTGAGTACAGGGTATTTGCGAGTCGCACACTCTTGACTAGAGGATTTTTACTTGCTCTCTTTTGGACTGGTTATCGGCAGTCAAATTGCATGGCTATATGACCCCCTTCATACATAAATAGATATATATATTTATAGTATATACATATACGTACATCCATCTTTCAGCTACAAGGGCCTTATCTTATCTTACGCCTGCCTTTTGGTATGCCATGAATGGGTAACGCTTGTTAAGTAGCCAAGATTATACTACTTCATGTCTGATGATGCCTCTTTAATCTATTAACAAGTCAACATACTGAATCGGGTTGAGTCAGCAGTCATGAGAAATGTGATTAAATAAGAAATCGAATAAATAAGCAAAAGAAGTATATTCGGAAGTTCAAAAGAAAATACTTAGATATATGAATATTTGGAAAATATTCAAATAAATAGAAATACAAACTGATTGCATAGTCTCGGATAACACATTGCCTTGAAATATATGGTATGTACAGCATAGAGATAATCAGGAGTTATTTTTTATAGATACAATGGAAACTTAACCTATTTCCAATAAGTGAAACGCATAGAAATAATATAAAATTAATATATATAATAAAACTAAAGAAGAGTACGAAAAACTTTTGGGAAAATTCACCTATATGGGCGGAAAACGGGTGAATAGGGATTACAATTTAAAGAGAGAACCCATTTCAAAACAAATTTCTTATCATTAATTTAATTAAACACTTTAAATCGAAGACTACCAAATCCTAAACCACACACTACAATCCATATACTTTTAATATATATATTTGATATATAATAATCTCTAATCTTACAGAAAATGGAGCGCCAGGGCAAGATGGAGCTGGCGGCGAAGGAGCGCGAGTCGCAGCGCCTGCAGCTGATACCCAAAAAATGGAATCGTCGCGAAGAATATGAGTTCCTGCGCGTGCTCACCGGCTACGGTGTCGATATGCAGCTGAGCACATCCATGGGCAGCAGCAGCAGCAGTGGCCACAGTCCCGACTGGACCAAGTTTAAGCAGATGGCACATCTGGAGCGCAAAAGCGACGAGACGCTTAGCGACTACTACAAGGTCTTTGTGGCCATGTGCCGGCGCCAGGCGGGCCTGAAGCTCAGCGAGAACGAGCGTGGTCTGGAGGGCATCATCGAGGAGGTCGAAAAGGAGCACGCCAAGCTCATACTGGATCGTCTCGAGCTGCTGGCCAAGCTGCGCGAAGTGGCCCGCAATCCCCAGCTCGACGAGCGGCTCAAACAGTGCGCCATGAACACAGATACGCCCGACTGGTGGGAACCGGGACGGCACGATAAGGAACTGATTGCGGCCGTGCTCAAGCATGGTCTTTACCGCTCCGAGACGTTCATCTTTAACGATCCCAACTTTAGTTTCTGCGAGTCGGAGAAGCGTTTCATACGCGAGCTCGAGGCACAGATTCAGCGCACCATCAAACTGGAGGCCTTTAACGCTGAGAAGGCCGAAAAGGCGGCAGCCGCCGAAAAAGCAGCTGCAGCCGAAAAGGCAGCTGCGGCGACTGCGGCAGCGGCTGCAGTAGCGGCCGCTGCAGCTGCAGCAGTCAAGCACGAGGTTATCGATCTGGACGATGAGCTGCTCACCAAGGAGAGTGTCATCAAGAAGGAGTCGCCCGTCAAGGCTGAAGATAATGCCGAGCAGAGCACAGACAAAGCCGAGGTCGAGGAAAGCGAAGAGAAACCAATGAACAAAGCAGCAATAGAGAAAATGGAAGAGGATGAAGTAGTCCCAGCCGAGAAGGCCGACAAGGAATCGCTGGATGAAGCCAAGCTGCTGCCCACTGAAGCCGCTGAAGAGGCAGCGGAAGCTGAAGCCGAAGCCGAAACCGAAGTCAAGCCCAAGGAGAGCGAAGACAAAATGGACGTGGACGAGCCAATTGCGGAAAATGGCAACGAAAAGGAAGCCGCAACCGAGGCAGATGCCACGGCCGACACCGAGAAGCCAGCTGATAGCCTAAAGTCAGACACAGCCGAAACAGTGAAGTCGACTGAAAAGGCGGAAGACAGTCCAATGGACACGGAGCCCGCAAAGTTGGCAGTTGCCGACGAAAAGGAATCTGCCGAAGCATCGGAAGAGGAAGCGACAGCTGTCAAAGCCGAAGCAGCGACCGAGAAAAGCGACGAGACCGTTGAGACCGCGGCCAAGGAAAGCCCAGAGGCAGATAAGGAACCAGCTGCAGCAGCAGTCGAAAGTGAGCCCAAGAAGGTCGAGGTTGAGGCGGATGCCAGCAAAACAGAAGAAGTCGCAGCTGAGGTCAAGAGCGTTGAGAAGCCGCCTGCAGAACAGGAGATTCTCGACCTAGTGGCCGGGCCCAGCGATCCCGATGACGACGAGGTCATGAAGGAGAAGGAGAAAGCCGTCGAGGAGGAGTGCAAAAAGCAGGCAGCCGAACTGAAAGCACGCTTTCCCGATCTCGAGGTCATCCAGCCGGCGACTGTGAAACAGCAGAAGCTGGAGAAGCCCAAGCTTGAGATGTGCATGATACGCTGGTTCAAGGACTTCGCCCTGGAGCGACGCATCGCCCACATCGTGGTCTGCGTGGAGACGAACAAATGGCCTGTGGACAAGCACTACAGCGCCTTTGCCGGACTAAAGGGCACCACAGACCTCAACATTGCCCTGCACGAGTCCATACCCCATCTGAATAGCAGCGAGCGACGCTCGACCACGCCCGACGTGATAACCATAACCACAGATCAGGGCGTGACCAAGCATCTGCAGGCCTCCCAAATGCAACAGGTGGCCAGCAATGCGAGCGTTTCGTCGTCGGGCGGCAATGTGCAGTCGGTGCTGCCGTCGCCCAAGACGCCCGTTGCGGCGCCCACCACATTGCCGGGACTGGATGCGAATAGCATCAACGCGGCTGTCGCGGCTGCCGTCGCCGCTGCGGCCAGCGGCGGCAATGCCACATCCTTGTCGGCGCTGCTGCCGGGCATGTCGTTGAGCGCAGCGACAGCCGGCGCCAGTGCGGCAGCGGCTGTCAGCGCGGCGGCGGCGGGTCTTAATGTGCCCAGTGCCGGCGGCCTTGGCTCCAATGCGGGCAAGAAGCGCAAGCGGCACATTGCCATCGACGTGGAAACGGAGCGTGCCAAGCTGCACGCGCTGCTCAACAGCTCGTCGAGTAAGTCAAGATTTGGAGCTACATATTAAAGCCCACAACTAATCCAATGCCATTTTGCCCATTTACAGTGGCGCCCAAGGACTGGGAGAGTGAGATAGCCAATATGGAGGCTTTAACGGGCGCTCGCGACGGACGACGTGGCGCCTCAAACGCTGCTGCCTCGGCGGCCGCTTTGAGCGGCATGCAACCGCCGCCAGCGCATCAGCACGCCTCGCTGTCGCGCCAGTCGTCCGGACAGTTTAATAAGCCCGCTGTGCCGGCACTGAAAACGCCGCCACCTTCAATGGGTGCACCCATGGATCTGTCCTCCAGGTGAGTAATCCTTGAGAGCAACTGCCATTTTATGCCTACCACAATTTCAACTCTTTCGACTCTCTCCCACAGCAGCCTGCCCAAGATGAATATGACGGAAATGCTGAAGTCAGCGTCCAGCGCTGGTGCCATTGATCTGAGCGAGGTGCAGGACTTCTCTATGCCCTCAAAGAAATCCAGTGTACATGCGGCGCTTAGCTCCGCGTTCCCCTCAATGGCAGGCAGCAAGAGCAAGCTAGACGACACGCTCAACAAGCTGATGAAGAAGAACAATTGCGTAAGTATTTGCGCTGGAGAGGCAATTGGCTTGTCCCCCATTTAAATCATTGAATTTCCTTCTCAACAGACCATTGAGGAGCCGGTCATAGGCAAGGAGAAGAAGCGCAAGAAGCTGGATGAGATTGTGCTCGGCCTGTCGGCGGCCAAGGAGCAAAAGACCTTCCCGGATCCATCGCTGCCCTCATCAAAGAAACCACAAATACCGCCCAGTGTGTCCGTGACGCCCGCCAATCTGCAGGCGCCCAGCCAGCAGCAGTCCAATCAGAAGCCATTTACCATCACTGTCACGACAGTGCCCGGAAGTGAGTTGGAGTCTCTGCGCTTTCTTTTCTAAAAGCCAAGCCGAGGCGCTCCATTAGTCAACAACAACTAATCTCTCCCCTCTCTCTCTCTCTTCCCCCTCTCCTTCTGCAGAGTCCAAGAGCGGCGGTCAGGGCAGCGGCAGCGGCGGCGGCGCCAGCAGCTCCTCGGGCAGCGGCCTCAGCGCGCTGCAAAATATGGCCATGGGCGGTCTCTCGAGCAAGGACAGCCTCAATGCTCTGCTTGCCCAAACGATGGCCACCGATCCGCAATCGTTCCTCAAGCAACAGCAGAAAATGATGCAGTTCCTGCCGCCTTCACAGCGCAAAGCCTACGAGAACATGCTGGCCGAAATGGAGCAGGCGATGAAGCTCAGCTCCAAATACAATTCCTCCCACGACGTCAAGGTCAACAAATGGCTCTCGGACATGACCAACCCCCTGGGCGATCAGCTCAGCATTGATTATGTTGGCGCCGGCGGCGGCGGCGCTGCTGGCAGCAGCAACAGTCGACGCGGCAATCGCCAGCAAAGCAGTAGCTCCAGTGCCCAACAGGCGGCCAATGCAGCGCAGCTGCAAAAGCAGCAACAGCAGCAGCAGCAACAACAGCAGCAGCAGCAACAGCAACAACAGCAGCAGCAACAACAACAGCAGCAACAGCAGCAGCAGCAACAACAACAATCGATGGCTGGTCCGCAGGGTCTGACCGGGGAGGAGCCGGTGCCGGTGATCAACAAGCAGACGGGCAAGCGGCTGGGCGGCAACAAGGCGCCACAACTGAAGCGCCTCATGCAATGGTAAGTGGCAACATGCCCTCGACTTGGCATATCTAGCAAAGTACAGTGATGGCTCGCTAATTGAAACACGGGAAAACTTACAATTGAAGAGAAAATGATATTTCAGCAAAAGCGTATAAATAAATACGAGTATGCTTTTAGGATATTACATCTTGCTAAAGATTCTGCTCAAGTTATTCTCTATCAAATAATAAATACTAGTTTTTACTAGCGAGCGGCCACTGTACTTGAAATAACTCACGCGCCATTGTGAAAAATAGGTGGAATCGTTTTGTATGGAAAGATTTCATAAAGAAAATTGTGTATGTGAAGATTCTGTTAAAATCCATTTATCAAAATTCAACTCAAAATACTTGAAGTAATTCACTCGCAATTGTGAAAAATAGGTGAAATCGTTTTGTATGGAAAGATTTCATAGAGAAAATTGTATTTGACATGTGAAGATTTTGTGATTTCACCCGCACAGGCGGAAACTGGGTGGAAAACTTAAAATCTTAAGAATAACTCGCTCAGACAAAGCCCCGGTTATTATTATTAGCTTGCATACAATTTAAAGTAATTTCTATGCTCTTCCACAGGCTCACCGAGAATCCCAACTATGAGGTGGATCCCAAGTGGCTGGAGCAGATGCAGAATCCGATGTCGGCGCCATCACCAAAGCCGAGCGCCAGCGGCATGGACAACAGCAGTGGCTACGGCGGCGGTGGCTCTAAATCGCACGGTGGACGACCCTCCTCCAATTCGAGCAACGCCTCCTCCGGCGGTCACACACAACAGCCGAGCGCCGCACAGTCGCCGGCGGGCAATTCGAGCGGCTCGTCGAAGAAGTCGTCGAGGCAATCGCAGTCGGCGGCCGCCTTGGATCAGGCGGCGTTGCAGTTCGGCTCGCTGGCTGGCCTCAATCCTAATTTGCTGGCCAATCTGCCCGGCTTGGGCGGCTTCGATCCAAAGAATCCGCTCGCCGCGTTCGATCCGAAGAATCCGCTGCTGTCGATGCCATTTGGCGGCATGCCCGGCATGGGCAATCTGCCCGGCTTGGGCAATCTTAACAACATGAATCTGTTCGCCAGCCTGGCGGGCATGGGCGGTCTGGGCAATCTGGCCGGCATGGATGCCCAGTCGCTGGCTGCGCTCATGGCTGCTGCGGGTCCAACGCTCGGCGGCCTAACGGGCAGCACGAGCGCGGGCACCGGCAAGAGCCAGTCGCAGTCCAGCGCTGGCGGCAACTCCTCCAGCGCCTCCTCATCGGCGGCCAGCAAGAAGAAGCAGCAACAGAACGAAGCCGCGCAGCTGGCAGCCGCCGCTGCCGCAGTCAATAGCAGCGCAGGCGGAGGATCGGGTGGTGGCAAGAATGCGGGCGCATCGGCATCGCAGCTGGCCGCCGGCTTTCCGTTCCTGTTCCCCAATCCCTCGCTGCTGTATCCGCCCATGGGTCTGGGTGGACTCAATCCGTATTCGCTGGGCTCCAGCGGCCTGGGCTCCGCCTACGATCAGCTGGCACAGCAATATAATCTGTTAAACGGCGTGGCCACCTCCTCGGCGGCCGTCACTGGCTCGACGCAGTCGTCCAAGTCGCATCAGTCGCAGTCGAGCAAATCGAGCAATTCCCGCAACGCCGCCAACTCGGCGGCCAATTCGGCGGCCAACCTGATGAACGCCATGGCCAGCATGAGCGCCGGCACAGTGACAACGCCCTCGACCAGCTCCAGTCGCAGCCGCCAGAGCAGCAATCAACGCAACTCGGCCGCCTCGGCGACGCCCAGTGCCGCGGACATGGCACAACTTTCGAGCCTGCTGATGCCCGGCGCCGATCCGCATTTGCTCGAATCGCTCAGCCGCATGAGCAGCATGGACCTGGCCCAGGCGACGCGTCTGATGAGCTCCCTAGGCATGCCACCGCTGCCCACGCCGAACAGCTCCAACAACACCAGCAGCAGCAGCTCCAGCGCTGCCAGCAAACGTGCCGCAGCTGCGGCCGCAGCGAACGAGGCGTCCGCCAAGGAGCAGCAGAAGTGGTTTGAGAGCATAGCACGCGGCGCCCTGCCAACGGATCTGGCCGCGCTGCAGGCCTTCTCACAGGGCAAAATGCCCAGCACGTCCAGCTCCGGCGGCAACAACAACAGCGGTGGCGGCTCATCGGCCAGCAAGAGTTCCAAGTCCGCCGCAGCTGCCGCAGCTGCAGCAGCAGCAGCCGCACAACTGCCACAGATACCGGGCATGTCCAGCGACTTCTCGCAGGCGCTGCTCGCCGAGATGGCGGCCCAGGCGATGGCCGCTGCCGGCGGCTCATTGCCACTCAGCGGTCCTGGCTCATTGGCCAGCCTGGCTGGACTCACCGGCGGCGCCTCATCTTCATCTGGAGGAGGTGGTGGTGGTGGCGGCGGCGTAAGCAGCAGCAGTTCGGCTGCCAAGCGGCAGCGCGAACAGGATGCATTCAAGCAGCAAATGGACTTTTATACCAAGTCGCTGGGTCTGGGCTCGGGCATCTCGCTGATACCCACCTCGTCGGCCAGCAGCAGCAGCCTCAATGCCGCCTATGCGGCCGCCCTCGATGCGGAGCATCTACAGCAGCAGCAGCAGCAACAACAACAGCAGCAGCACAAGTCGAAGCGTGCGCGCAGCGAGATGCATCCGACCAAGGATGAGCTAGCAGCTGCCGCGCTGGCCGCCGGCTTGCCGCTCAATTTGGGCGCCAGCATCGAGAAGAGTTTGCGCGGCGTAAGCGGCTCCAGCAGCTGCTCTACGCCAGCGCCGACGCCTACGCCAGAGCAGGATAAGGTGACGCTGACGCCGTTGAATGCGAGCTCCAGTGCAGCCAACAATGCGGCCATTGCCGCGAATCTGCCTTCACAGACGACCATCACGATTGCGCCGCCGATCAGCAGCGGTGCAAGCACCAGCAGCGAGCGATCCGAGCGCAGCGAGTCGCGCATCTCCCTGACCATAACAAATGCTGCGGATGCGGCCAAGCTGCCGCCGCCCTACGAGGAGGCCGACGAGCTCATCATTCAGCCCATACTCAAGAAGCCAGCGGCCCCAGGCAGCAGTCACAGCGGCAGTGTCGAGGATCTCGATGCCAGCGGCGGCGGCGGCGGCGGCAACAACAACTCGGCGGCAAATCTAAGCGGCTCCAGCAGCAGCAGCTCCTCGGTTGCTGCGGCCGCGGCGGCAGCAGCAGCTGCTGCCGAAGAGAATCGACGCTCTTCCAATCGCCTCAAGCGTCCACGTTCCGGCAATGAGCATGGCGGCGCCGGCGCTGCGTCAGAACAGCCGCCCGAGAAGCGACGCGAGCTGCGCTCCACGCGCCACACACGCCAGTCGGCAGATGCCGCCACGCTAAATCTGTCGGCGGGCAGCGAGTCCGAGGAGCGGAACGAATGAGTAAAACGACGCGCCAAGCCAGACGACAGCGCCCCGCCGGTGGGCGCCCGAACCAGACAAGGCAACAAAAACAAAAACAGCAACAAAAACAACAACAACAAAAAGAGCAAAAATGATAACAAAAAGAGAAACCAAAAGCAACGGAAAAAGGCCACGAAGAAGCAGAAGCAGAAGAGCCAAACGAGTAATGCAAACGGAAACGGATGCGGAAACGGACGAGCAGCGGCAAAAGCTGAGACAAACGCACGCAAATTGAACTCAAGGCTAAATGTAACGAGTACGCGAACTAGTTCCAAAACGAGGACGGGAACTCGAACGCGAACGAGTACGCTAACGAGAGCACGAGCGAGAAACAGGAGTAGTAGATCCCTTAAGCTTAAAGTTGTGTAAAGTATAAGTAAACCATTATATATATAGTTATTTATATATATATATATATATATATATATAAATATTATATATATATTACGCATATATATATGCATATACATTTAAAGCGAGTAGAAGTAGCGAGTGAGCGGTCCCGGGATGCAGCTGCTGCTGCGCACCAGGCTCGCAGCTGGGGCGCTTCCGTGTGGACAGCAGCGGGCGCCGATGCTGCAACAAACGGCGTCCGCTGCTGTGGCACACATGGGGCCTGCCAGCTCACCTGGTGCGCACCTGTATCCCGTGGCCACTGCTGGAAAGCGGGAAACACCACGCAACAGCTGCCACGCCCCCTTCTATGCCTCTCCGCCGCGCACTGCTGCAACTAATGCGTTAGGCGAGGGAGGGCGGACGGAGGAGGTGGTTGGGCAGGTTTGTTGTGTGCGTTTCGTATGATTAATGAGTATATTAAAAAAGCGCTTATAATTTAATTGTAACAGAGGAGGGGGCGGGGGCAGGGGTCTGCTGCTGCACACACCCCCACCCCCACCCCCAAAATAACACGCAGATGAATAACGGTTTAAATTATTGCAAATTATTATTGATAACTGATAAGCAAAAACAAAAACAAAAGCAAAACAAAAAAAAACAGAATGTTTAAACAGCAAACTAACTTAAAAGCAAATTGACAAACACACACACACACACACAGTCTCACTCACACACACACACCTATTATGATGTATACACACACACACATATATATATATAGATTGTAGCAATAATTGGGTTCAATGCTGTCGTCCTTTACAAGAGTTAATCTTAATCACAAAACAAAACAAAAAGAAAAACCTGTACATATTTTAGTATCTTTAATGGATCTTTAATCATCAAATCAAATCGGATCGTATCAGAATCCCAATTCATGTATTTGCACTCCATTTGTTTGATTTCATCTTTATAATCTTTATAATGATGTGTGTATGTGACCCAATTCCCGATCCTAACTATGTTCTCTTCATTCACTTGGTCGTCCTGCCTATGTTATATTTGTGTACTCGGTATGTCCTATATACATATAAATATATACATATTCACATATACATATATATATATACACATATATATATATTGACTTTGTCGTCAAATCGCTTTTAATTTTATAATTTTAATTATGTAATTAGTAAAACAATTTATATTGCATAAGTTTTAATTTGTATTTTGTATGTTTTTAAAAATGAATTGAAACCAAGCAACAACAACAACAACCACACGAAAACACAACATAAAACAAAACAAAAATGTTTATTGACAAATCGATTATTTTTTTTAAACACAACTAAATCAATATTTATGTACATGTAATTGGCGTCTGGCCCGTTTATATGTATTACATTTTAATTATATACATTAAATGGAAATACGATTTTGTTTGCACTGCGATCCATTAAACTACAGCTAAAAGTAAACAATATAAAAGAATGAAAGAAAGAAAGAAAAAAAACAGTTGCACCAACAGACAAGAGCAAATAACAATTTAAATTAGAGATGCTAAGTATAAATCTTAATTAAAGTATGATAATTACAACACAACTACAGCAACAACAACAAGATAAATATATGAAAAATAAATTTCCAAAATTACAACAAAATATCGATTTTTAATCTCCTTTAAATGTAGATCGGTGCGGTTAGTTCTCACGATTCTGGGGTAGCAGGTCCTTTGAAAATCCTAAATTTGCGAGTCCTGTGTCAAACAATACCTGTGCTTGAGGGCTACCAACTGGCCAAAGGACATCAAAATTGTCCTTGTAGTTTCAGAGATATGGATACTTTTCAAAAATGGATATTGAAATCTTCCTTGTTTCCAAGATATTCAGGAATTTGTTATTTTCTCCCATAGTCGCTCGCTTTTGCTCATTTAATATTTAAACATTAACGGTCGCTAGCTTCCGCAACACTGGGCCACTTGGCTGGCTCGGTTTTAGTAAAAATCCAGCTGAAGTACCAGGCGAACATAAATGCCCAGCAGGTCGACAAAACTTTCCGAATAAACATTTTCATTGCATACCTGCAAGGGGCAAAAATGTTAAGTTGTTGCTGACTTGCAATTTAATTAACAGAGGCCTGTTAAGCAACATTTACAGCCCATGTAGAAGGGACGGCCGTTGAGTTAATGTAAAAGGGCTGCTGAAAGAAAAAGCATGCATGTTTGTGGACCATTTCACTGCAAAATTTGCAAGGAATCGGACCTCTAGGTTCACCAGGACTATATCTTTGGTATGGTATAACCAAGAATACAGAGGTCAACTAGAAACCATCGAAAAGGGGGTGGGTCTTGCTGCAATAAACATTGAAAAATGTAGATTTCCTGTTGTTTTTGTTTTTACTACGCAATTCATAGATATATGCATGTATATTCACAGTAATCGAGTTTAACTTAACTAGAGGCAATAAAAGCTGCTTTTAGCAATGCGATAAATCAAAATTTCGGTAGATAAATTGACGTCTAACTCTAATTTCGCTGCAAAAATATCGTTGAAAACGTTGTTTCACTTGTTTAGGACCAATCGATTATGCCAATTGAAGGTCTGGGCTTGGAAAAGAACTTACAATAAATACAAAAACGTACAAACATGTATAATATACAATGTATAAATCTGTGCATTAGCATTTAAAGCACTTCAACAGCGAAGCCCCCCGCGCCAAAAGGGGCCTCACCTCGACACGATAGTAAACTTTGAGTCTTAAAGGCTATAGAGCTAAATAATTTGCGCATGTTTATGCCATCGGCTTGGTATGGTTTTGGCTTTGCTCCTGGCTCGAACTATATGTGTTGCATGAACAGGGATCGCTCGAATGCCTCCTCGAGCAGTTCCTGATTGCGTCGCTTCTCCTCCGGCGTCAGCTCGCGCAGCTCATCAAAGCCATCATCCGAATAGGCATTTTCATCGTCCTCTCGCTCCTCGCCAGCAGCCAGGGGCAGCAATGGCTCACCAATGATGTGGCGTATATCATTGGGCAACGCCTCTGATGCCTTCAGCTGTAGGTAGATGGCCTCGGCTGTTTCCAGGGTGCGTTTCAAATCGATGTTGCCGGTTAGTTCGTTGACATGTTTTAGGATTTCGGTGAATTCGTATTTTCCATCAATAATCACGTTTGTCTCCTGGTCCAGTATGGCCACCGAGAAGAGCAGGTGAAAATTGGCGCAAGGCAGACGCGTCCAGAGGCACTCCCAGAGCTTGAGCACATCGTCGTTCTCCAGCTCCCGCTTGTACCAGACGAGCAACCAGCGAAAACAGAAGTACATGTTGTCCGATTCATGGCTGCACATGTATTTGAAGAGCGGCGCGTTGGCCACCTCCAGGAGGCGACGCAGTTGCGCAAACTGCGTCTTCATGCCAGCCTGATCGATGTCAAAGTTGCTGAACACCATGTCCATGAAGCCGACAAAACACCAAAACGCATCCACCTCATTGACCTGAATCTCCAGTATGGGTGCCAACAGATCGGACATGCCCTGGACGTAGCCAAGATCAAAATTGTACATAACATAGGTCATGAGTATGCCTTGCAAGAGCATCAGGTTTGGATTATTCTCGCCAGCGAAAAACTGTTGCGAGCGGTCTGTGCGCTTCACATCCTTCTCGATTTGGCACTTGCGATCCCGATATCCGCTAAAGTTAGCCTCCTGGGCGGTGGTCATGGCCAGCCACTGTGCCTTCATTTTATAGTATTCTTTTGTCTTTTGGCTACGCCGCTCGATGCGCTCCAGTTCCGAGTCCGACCATTCGTAATAGTTTAATAAATATTTCCAGACCTCTGCGCGCAGGCTGGGCACAATGCCACCTCGAAAGATGAGCTCTTTGATACGTAAGCTATCTGAGATGCGACCGTCGCGCGTCTTGAATTCCAACCACTGCGCCTCATTGAGCGGTTGGCCTGGAACAACAAATGTAGATGATAAAATCGATGCAACTCATTGAAGCTTGCGAAGACTTACCACGTTGCACGCTCTGGCGTGCTGGCAGATTGTTGACTATTTTCTCATCCTGGGCATTGAGGTTCTCCAGTTCACTATCCGCTGGCGATTTGTCGGCACTCTCGCCGCGACTCTGGCTGTTCGAGGAGCAGGCGCTGTTCGTGCTGCCGCTCAGCTTGATAAACTGATAGTTGTCCGGCGAGTTCTGGCGATCGCCGTGCACCAGCGAACCGGGACGCGATTTGGGCGAACGTTGAAACGGCGGCTGCACATAGTCCGGTATGTTGCCAAGGAAGCCAGCCAATTTATTGGGCAGCCAGCTTTCTCTGGGCAATTGGCTAGCCTTAATTTCGCCAATATCCAGTTCGGCAAATGTCTTTTTCAGCTTTTGGTTTTCCGTGTTCAATATGGCATACACTTCGCCGCCGCTGCGACCCGCTTCCGAGCTCTCAATGAAATGCTGCTGACGCATGGAACGCACAAAGAGATCCGCGTTGCCGTGCTGAAAGAAGAACTCGCAGTGCACGCCGTTATCCGATTTGCGCAGGAATCGTAATGTCTGCCCACGATGCTGCACCTCAACGGCAGCCAAATCCTCCAATAAGGCGCGCATTATTCGAGCACGAGCTGGTGCAACATTCCCATTGCTGCCCAGCTCTGCGGGCTTTGTATTGAAGGCGCTGCACTCGGACGTGGTCCGCGTGCGACCCGATATTGTATCCACCAGCGCCCAATCGCCCTGATCCTGGCTATCGTCGGCTATCATAATGTTATCATTTAGATGCCATTCCACATACACGCGACGCCGTGGCAGGCTGTACTCGACCAGGGACAGGGAGCCGCTGGTATTCAATTCAGCAATATGTTCCGCATTGGCCTTCTTCAAAAGCACGCCGTCATGTGTGCACAACACCTGCAAAAGCACAATAAAACAATTTAAATGGGGCCACAGCAATATCAGTCAGTTATTAATGAACAAAGACTTTGGCAGCGACGTTCAACTTACGCTACCATTTCCCTGGGGTACATCCGATTCGGATGCGCCGATGCCCTCTTGGGATTCGCTTAGCACGCCCAGCATTGGCTGGCAGCGCTCATAGCGCACCGAATCGTTCATTGCGGCCAGCCGTTTAGATATTTCCACAATGGACCAATAAAAATTTTCAGCAAATTATTACGTTCTAGATATAAACAATTACATTTAACTGAAATTTTGTGTGTACACACTGCAAATGCAAGGCTGCCAACTCATGTTCAGCTGTGGCATTATTTAATGCATTTCAACTGTTTGGTATTTATGTCAACTCTCTGGCAACCCTAGCCAACTGGGACATTCTTGTGAATGAATGTAGGGCTGAAAAAAACGTTAGCTTTGGGACTAATTTAAATGTATTTAAAAGTTATTTGCATTTGTTTAGTAAAACAAGTGTAATGGGTAACTTATAATGTGTTTATGTAAAGCAACGTGCAGTTGAACTCCTTTAGATAGCTTTAAAATGTATTGTCTTTTAATTATTTATTTGTTTCTGCTTGTTCTACGCGAATCCTTCAATAAAATAATGCGGCTCACAATTTGTGCTGTGCATATGTAAAATGATTTTGAAACGACTTGCAACAGAATTTAAATTTAATCACATCATGGCCACCGAGCGACCAATTGATCGAGAGCGAAAGTATTATTCTATGCACTCTACACACGTGGGCCATATGACACTTAATCAATCGTTAATGATCGCCAAACATTTTTGGCTTGAGGTAGCGTATGCCGGAACAGAGACGTTCAGCGATTCTGTGAAAATAGGCATTATATGTGTGTGTACCACATATTTTTCTCGAGTTTTGTAAATAGATTAAAAGTGCCCCATTCGTGTGTGATAAGTGCAAGTATTCGTTTTTCCGAATCTTAAATTCGTGCGAGCAGCATTCGAAAACATCTTTCTGGCTGTTTTTGAAAACTTGAACGAACGCTCAGTTTGCAGTCTGCGAGTACGACGTTCAAAGCGTGTCGGCTCATCGTGTTGTTCGTATATAAAAAAAAAAGCAAAACATTTTAATACAACTGAAATTGAATATTTACAGGTGGGTGAATTTTCCATGATGGAGTGCATTGCTTTCGACCCACTGTGCCCTAGGTCTTCTATAAATAAAGCAATACTCAAATTTAAATTGCCGTTTAAGACAAATGGTGAAAACAGTTAACAGAAAAAAAACACAAGACTATTGTTATATTGGGATTATATAATACTTAAAAGTGTCAACAATAATTACATCGAAGTAATCAATAGGTAATGCGCCTTTAAAGGTCCACAAAATAGCTGCGCGTACTTGAAAATTAGCTGAGAAACGTAAACAGTTTTTGTAGTTTTTTTTCCCTCATAAAACAGATTTATATATGAATACAGTTGTATATATATATATATATTGGAAAAAACATGGCCACCGCGTTTTATCAATGAAATTTAGCGACAAAATAATGTAGAGATATACAAGGTATTGTGTCCTGAGAAATCAAATCGAAAACGAATCGGTTCTTGATTCGCATGCCAACTATTTAGACGACATTTCGGCATTACGCCCTTTATAGAGATCTTTCTCATTTGATCGTGTGATGATATCTAACGCCAACTCTCCCACACATTGTCTCTCAATCGTGCTCCGATATTTCTCAGTGTATATATATATATATACGCATGTGTGTGTGTGTGTGTGTCAAATCGTGTTTTTCATTTATCGGGTAAAAACAACGGCCAAAAAACATGAAAATTTTATTCAGCATTCGTGGACAGAAATAGCGCCACCCACCCAACAGAAAACAGAAAAAGTTTTGAAACTGAATTTGCCTTACAGCGTATTTCGGGTCGATTGGCTTAATTATGGATGAGCAATCACCTGGGCGGGGATTGCACACGATGAGAATTCATTTTAAATATCTAGTTTCTATTGCAGTTCGCTGTCATGGAAAAATCGTGTCGCCCCAAACGCAATCGTCGGCACAGCAGGTGAGTGGGGCAGCAAAAAAAAAATAAACACAAATCAAAAGAAATTCCATTGTCGCTAATGTCCAAGAGTTGGATTACAGACGCGCCTGGCCACCAGAGGATGATCTGCATCTGACTCGGGCTACGAAGCGTCTGTTTACGCCCGACATAAAACGAATGCTGAAGGATTGGCTTATACGACGACGCGAGAACCCGTATCCCAGCAGAGAGGAGAAGAAGCAACTGGCCGGAGAGACGGGCTTGACGTATACACAGATCTGCAATTGGTTTGCCAATTGGCGGCGCAAGTTAAAAAACTCGGAGCGTGAGAAGGCCAAAAAGTCTTGGGGTCATCTGATCAAGAATTACAATCACAACGCACGAGGCAATGTGGAACAGTTTAGCATCTCGTCCGAGGACAGCATTTGGGAGGAAGACATGCGCGTGTGCGCAGCCGAAGATGATGAGGATGGTGAAGATGACGACGAGCTGTCCAGTCGCAGCACGGCCAGTGATGGCAATGATAACAATGCCTCCACCTGCTCGGCGCCATATAAGCCCAATTTTTATGTGGAATCCGAGCTGCTGCCGGACCAGGCGCAAGGTGAACGCGTCCCCATGTTGCCCACTGTGCCGGCCGGCAAGGCCAAGTACAAGCAGCAGATGATGGAGAAGTATCTGCGCGATAGCAATGTACTGGATGCCAGCATGCCGGCGAACACAAGCGACAACAATGGCACCCAGCTGAACAAGTGGCTGGAGAGCGCCGCCAGATTCACGCCAGATAGGCACAACTATCACATTGAGTGGAATATGAGCAGGTGAGCCCAGGTGCATTGAATCAATTGCTTTTATGCTAAACTGTAACCTTTTGCTAGGCACAAATGCGCCAGTCAGGAGCGGCCCGTGCCGAGCGAGGTACTGTTCACCAGCGATGCCACCGCTGCGGCACGTGGCGAGCGTTGGCTGCTCCATCACAAGGACGAGCTGGATGCTGCCGAAGCGCTGGCGAATTTAGCCTTTAACTGCAGGCAGCGCTGGCATCACATGGCAACCACAATTACCTCCTAGACGGGACGCCGCTGACGCCATCATTCCAGGCCGTTGGAAGAGTGCAATCTAGTTTTAAGCTGTAATCTATAGTATGAAAGACAAATGACAATTATTTTTTCGCTGTTATTGTTATTAACAAATTATAACTTATGTCTGCGTTTCTTTCGGCTCCGTTGCCGCATCGCCTTTGGCGTGCACGTCCAGCACCTTAACCAGATTGCACTGATGCGCCTGCAGCTGCTGCACCACATTGCCGGCTGCCATATTCAGCGTTTGCACCAGCTGTGCCTGTGCCGCCTGCAGGCCTGGCATCTGTGCGAAGTCCATCAGCTCGTTGCGGCTGAGCAGGGTGTTCTCTACAATGCCGCCCAGCAGCACCATTTGCGGTACTTTACGCGTGAGACGCAACAGTGCGGCCACACGATGCTGATCCGGCGAGAACACAATGCAATGATTGGAGTGGAACAGCGGCATAATGGCCTCGTATTGTGTGCCGGCAACAGCCTGGGCAATGATCTTACGGCCGTAGGATTTTAGGTGCATGTTCTGCTTGTGCAGCTGGACGCGCACACGGAAGAGCTCGTCTGCCATTATTGAGTTCAAATGGAAGATGGCCACCAGCTTGGAATGATCCAACCAGTTGCGCACCTCGCGCGCTATAATCGCATTGTAGGGATTCTCCACCTGGGTCCCCAGACGTTCTGCCCGTGACTGAAAGCAGGTCAGAGCCTTCGGCGGCTCCGGATATTTGGGCTGTGTGACGGCCACAACACGCGCCCGCTCATAGTGCGGCTCCTTGGGGCGTTGTATGTTTATCTTGCCGCGAAAGCGCATAAATTGCAGCAGCGGCGCACGGGCCGATGTAAGTGGCAGGCCTGCAATGGGCAGCAGCAGCGGCAGCGCGTAAATAAATGAATTGTATAATCACACAGCTGTTGCTGCGGGCCATAGAATGGAATCCAACGTGTTGCACGTTTGCTTACCTTGTTTTATCAGATTGGACATGTCTGCAGTCGGTTCGGCTCGTAAATATAACTACTTTTTATACACAATTCTATAATTATTAACAAATTAAGCGCTTAAATAATAAACCGAATACATGTACGCCGCGTTGCTAATTTCGATAGTAAATTATTTGTATATCGATAACAAATAATGTGAAAAGTCAGCTGTTCCAGTTTAGCATTAATCATCCCTGTTAATAACAGAAAAGCCAATGTTACACAAATGTTAATGCCACTGTTATAATTTAGTATTCAATACCCACAAAATCCACACTGTTCTCACGACTTGGTGGTGATAAATGTTCGGATAAATGTTTAACAATAATAGCCAGAATTTCGTAATATACTTATTGATTATTAAAAGAATGATTGTCTCCACAAAAGCCTGTTCAGCATTTTGAATAGCTGCCGTTCAAATATCAACAAAACTTTCATACATAATGCATAGGTATAGAATTTATTCAATTACAGGTATAACATTAACATCTATATATATGTATATATATATATATATATATATATATATATATATATTTATGGGTTTTGTGTTCTTTTCATATATATATATACTATAAGTTGCATTTCGCTAATGGGTTTGTTTGCTGATAACGGTCTATCGAACAACCAACAACTATTGTGAACGAAAGGGTTGGACGTGGAGAAATGGTAAAGTTGAAAAATTAAATAAAACAAATCGTTTAACAGAAAAAGTTTATTGAATTGGTTTATTAATTCACTTAGAAATAAGTGTAATTTAATCGGTTTCTTCATCAATTAACTTAAAAATAACTAAAAATGTCTTAAAACAATAGCGTTTCATCTGTTCTTGTTGTGTTTACTGACAAAATGTTTTTCCTTTTTGCGATTTACTTCTGATCTCTCTCATAATCGTATCTTTATCGTGTTATATAATGTACAGTTTAGTTTTAAAACATACAACTAAATACGCGCTAAACACTAATTAAACTGTATTTACATGTACATGAATTATCGTTTAGACGCTAAATAATTTAAATATTTTACAGTTTTGCTTTTTTTCTTTCTCTTTTGTTTTTCGTCACATAATTTACAAGTGGGCGTGAAAACGTTTAAGTTTAAGGAGTGTACAGAGGGATTTTATCATCTTCCTTTTCATATATATATATATGTATATGTATATAATGTATATTGTGTATTGGGCGTCTGTATATGTGTTCTTTTATAGTCAGCTTCGGGCTTAAAATATATGTTTGTGTATGTGTATGTATATATGTATATGTAAATACGCCCTAATGCTACTGCCTGGCAGTTTACAAAGTTTCGCGCACAAGAACTAAACATTTAAATGATAACAAATGGAAACACCCAACTTTGCTTGAATTAGTTTCGTGTACAGTGTTGTGGCAGTGATGGTGGAGTTGGTGTAGTAGTTGTTGTTGTTGTTGTAGTTGTAGTTGCTGTTACTGTTGATGCGATTTTCAAGCAAATCAGGTGGAAAAGCTAACAGTGAATAATCGGCGAAAAGGCAACCACAAAAATGCCAACAACGCGGCGGCGCCTGCGTTGAGAGTATTTTTGTCGTCGGCTTGCGCCCCCTACAGGGAAATATATAAGCAACAAATTAATAAACTTGTCTCTAAACTTTAAAATATTTGGCTTAACATATTTGTTTATAATAATTAAATAGATATTTAATAATTGTAATTTATATGTAGGTGTGTGTATATAATGTATGTTTATGTGCTTGTTTATTTGTGTGTCTGTTGTGTATGTGTGTGTGTGTGTATATATTTTAATGTTTGTAATTGTAGGAAAAAAGCCTCTGGGCGCATCTTTAAACCTAATTGTGCTTAACAGCAGTTGGCGACAGGTGGCGCTCATGGCGTTCTTCGGGTCAATGCGACACGCGCGGTTCACGCGCGCACCACATGGAGCCGAGGAACAAATTGAAAAAATTAAGAATATAAATAGAAACGAAACCCTAGAGCAAAATCAATAAACTACTTAATTAAGGGCGACGAAACTTTGTAAAATGCGAGCAGTAACTGGGCGTGCGTATGTGTGTGTGTGTGTGTGAGTATGTGAAATAGTTCACCAATCAAAAACTTAAATGTGTGTTGTTGTTATTGCTGTTTCATATTTTCTTTTCGAATAGGGATAGTAGGTATATATGCTTGTATGTATGTATGTATGTATGGTAGTAAGTAGTATGTAGTACAGTAAACAGTTAGGTTTTCTTTTTTAAGCATTTGTTGTTTTTGTTTCACATTTCCTTTTCGTTTTGTTTTCATTTCATTTTCATTTTAAATTATAAGCAAAAAAAAATAAAAACTTTCTTGAGATCAAACTTAACGATACTTTGCAAGCTTTCAAAAATGTTGTTAAAAATTATTATGTATTATATGTTTATGAAAAGAAAAGAAACGAAAATTTGGACAAACATATTTTTGCATTTTTAGTTTTTTTCCTTCTGTTTTTTTTTTCTTGTTTTGTTTACGTTTTACACAATGTATATCATGTTGGAGGATTTGCGGGGGGAGGCTGTTTAAGAGGGTTGTTTTACGGATTTACATTGGTTTGTTTTAGTTGCCATCAATCAATTTCGATTGTTTTATGAGCTTGGCCTCAACTCTCTCTCTCTCTCTTGCATTTATTTATTTCAATAAAGTTTGCATTTTTTCTCTTTACTTTTTGTTTTTTGTTGTTTAGTTTTGCTTCTTTAAACTTTTGTGTTTTGTTTAAACGCTATTTAAAATTACTTAAAATACTAGAAGAGCGTAACTTGTTTTAGCTTTGTTGTAGTTGGTAGTTGTTGTTGTTTTTGTATTATTGGTTGCTTTTTTTTGTTTACTTTACATGTGTTTGTTTCAGTTGTTCTTGATGTTCTTGTTGTGGTTGTTCTTGCAGTTTTCTTTTATAGAGGAGACATAGTCGGTGTTGTTTAATTCTCATATCTGTGTGTTTCTTTATGTAGATCTGGTTAAAACCAACCGCCTGCGATTTGATTAGACGGTGGCAATGACAATCAATAGGTGCGCCAGCTCGGCAACACGATTCTTGAGATCGGGCGCAGCACGCTCCAGATTCTCATTGGCGAAATCGCATGCGGGAAATATGTGCACCACATACGCAGCCTGATCGCTGCCCGGCATAGGTATATTCACAATGCCAGCGGCCATCTTCTGCTGCAGATAGGTTATGAATCCGGTCTGCAGATTACGCGAATGCTGCAGCACGTCCGCATGATCGCGTCCACATGGCAGAGCCAGCAGCATGCAGTGCTCCTTGTCCACCTGCGCATAACAACAATGTGCAATTAGTTAATTAAGTTTAATCTACATGAATTATAAATTAACGCACCTGCATCTTTTTGGCAACACCCTCCAGCTGCGTCTGCTCGAGACGCATGCGCTGCGCGATTCGCAGTTGTGGTGTGGCACTCTCCACCATGCTGGGCAGCGAGGCGCGCGCCACATTTGGATTGCCATGCACAAAGTGCATCTGAACGGCCGCCTGATCGGTCTTCAGTGCCAACAGACCCTGCCACATGACCGGATAGCGTTGCAGCAATGTAACGAGCGAGTCGCCCGGCGGTGGTGGCATTGCGGCGGGTGGTTGTGGCCCTGGCTGGGGCTGCTGTGCGGTCAGCTCCATGCCGCCGTGCATTACAGACGCGGTCAAATGCTCCTGCTGTTGCTTGGCTGTAAATTGATTAGTGTGAGTCGCGATTGCCACAAGTTGTCTGGCATTTATATACGCACCAACTGCTGCTACTATGGATAGCCGTTCGTTCTCGCGTTCGCGCTCCAAGAGCTTGGCCTGGCTGGCATGTAGACTATGCGGTCCTGGCTGCACGGACACAGAGACTGAGGCGCCGCCGCTGATGTACGGACTGCCGCTGGCAACTGCCGGCGGTGGTGGGACCACAACACTTATCGAAGCTGCCGCACGGTGCGCCGGCGGCGGCTCCAGCTGCATGCCGGCACTCTCATAGTAGCCGCCACGTGTGGCCATCTCGCTGAAGTGGGCGTGCGGTATACGCGCATTGTGCACATACACCTGAGCCATCTGCGGCGAGTCTGTGAATGGGTAGAATGGGTATTTGATTAAGCTGGGAACGTGGGTTAATCTAAAGCTCAATATGGACTTACCCGCTGCAGTGCGATCCTGTGGACTCTGCAGGCTGTGCGGCACGGCAATGGTGCGCGGCGGTCCACTGCCCGGACGACGCAGTTCCAATGGCGGACTGCTGCTAATCATCTTGTCGTCATAGTCACCGCTGCGCATCATGTGGTGTTGATAGAGCATTGCGGCCCGATACGCGGTATCATTCTGCAAGTGAAATGGGGACACGAGATTAGAGTATATCTATAAGGCAGGCAGTATATTAAATGCTGTTAGTTGTTTGGTGTGGGTGGTTCTTGGGTTACGCTACTTCAAAGTTCCGCATGTAAAACTTGTGCATTACCGGTGTTATGGGCGATGCCTGCTGATGCGCAGGCGGCGGGCTCTGAGTACGCCGTCCGCTGACATAGGCGCCCAGATCATGCTGCGTCCATTTGGCAAGGCAAGGGTGTTAAGTTAAGCAAGTAAAATGTTAGCTTAGACAAGAGCTTAGCAAGAGCACAACAGCTGCATGCTAGTGTTAGTATAGGAACAAGGACTTACCATGCTGGCGTCGAAGGGCGGCACGCCGGCCATGCCCGGTGGCAGAACCAGCGGCGAGACGCGCGGCTGTCCCTGTGGACTGATGTTCGGTATGGCAGTGCGCAGAACTGAAAAACAAATTAGGTTTTAATTATAATTAATCAAAAGTGGTCTAGGCATCAAGACTTACCTGCAGCTGTATTGGCTTGCTGCTGCTGTCCTGGTTTCATTGGTGGCGGACTGCCAATGTTGCCGGGCAACAATTGACCTACCGCCTGCAGGCTGTGCACCACAGGATTGGGCTTGCCCGGTGGCGGCGACGGTGTCAACTGATGTTGCTGCGGCTGCAAATGAGCCGCTGGCTTTGCCTGCAACAACAGCGCCGAGTGTGCGGGCAACAATAGATTATGCGGCGGCAACTGCACCGGCTGTGCGCTCTTCTGTACAGTCTGCTTGTAGAGCTGTTGCGGTTGCTGTTGTTGTTGTTGCTGTGGTGTTTGTTGTACATAGCCAAAGTTCTGTTTGCTTAGCTGCTGAGGCGGTTGTTGTTGTTGTTGCTGCTGCTGTGCTGGCAATACCGAAGCCTTTGAGCTAACTACGTGCAGTATTTGTGGATGCGCTGTTGGCGCTGCGGCTGTTGCCTGCTTGATGACCAGCGTCTGTTGCTGTTGCTGCTGCAGTTGTGGCGCATTTGGTGGCTGTTGCTGCTGCTGCTGGCCGTGCTGTGCGGCTGAGATACGCGGCGAGTGTGGCGAATGCGCTGTTGGCGGTGGTATATTGACAAGCAGATGCTGCTGTTGCTGCGGCTGCTGCTGTTGGCCCAGCATGTGACGCGCTATGAGATTTGGCTGCAGGAGCTGTTGATTGCCGGCAGCATCGGTGAGCAGCATGTGCCCCGGATGTGGCGGCTGTTGATGCTGTTTGCTGGGCGTCAACTGTTGCTGTTGTTGCTGCTGCTGCAGGTTCTTCTCGCGATTGAGCACATGCGCCTTGAGCGGTTGCGGTGGACGCACAGTTGTGTGCTGTGCATGTTGCAGCACAGTTGTCAGCACCAGCGGCTGCTTGTTGGCCAACACATTTTGTTGTTGTTGCTGCTGCTGCGGTGGCGCCTGTTGCAGCTGTTGTTGCTGCGGCTGCGGCTGCTGCTGCTGCTGCTGTATGATAAGCGTAGGCTGCGCGGGCGGGGCATTGCTCTTGACCAGCACGCTGACGGGCTTGTTAAGCAACGTTGCCGCCGCCTCCTGCACCTGCAGCTGCACGGGCTTGCTCAGCGTTGTTATGGGCGTGGCAGGTGCTATGACCGTAGCGCTGATTTGCAGCTGTTGCTGCTGTTGTTGCTGCTGCTGCTGCTGCAGTGGCGCTGCTTCATTGCTGCTGTTGGCGGGCGCAGCCGCATTAGCAGCCGGCAAATTTCCCTCCTTGCCCTGCGGCATGCCCGCAGTAATGATACCCGTGACGGGATCAATTAAAGCTTTGCTAACTGCATCCGCGGCACCACCTGTGATCTTTTGCGTGGCCGCCGGTGCGGCTGTCTGATGCATGGGCGGCATGGATGAGTTGATGGCCTGATAGGATTCGATTTCGGCTGCGGCAATCGCCTTCTTCTTCGGATGCTGTGGCGTTGGCTTCGACAGAACAACAGGCGGCACTTGCAATGGCTCTGCTGGGGGTGTTGTTGTTGCCGGCGGCGGAGGCGGCGGTGGTGTTTCCTTGACCTCCGGGACATGCGCAATGTGCGGCGTTGGCGGCTGTTGTTGTGGTTGCTGCTGCTGTTGCGGCTGCACTGTTGCTGGCGTCTCAACCACAGCTGATGCTGCTGGCACCGCTGCTGCAGCAGGTGGCGGCAGTAACAGTGGTTGCGCCTCCTCCTGCACACCAGTTGGCGGCTCACAAACGGTCTTGCGTTCCTTGGAACGCCTAGGCCTGCCCACGGCATTGGGTGTTTGGGCGGTATCTGTTTTCTTGGCCTGCGCATTGCGACCAGAGCGTCGCGGCGGCGTTTGTGCGCCCTTGGGCAACGGTTGTTGTTGCTGTTGTTGCAATTGTTGCTGCTGTTGTGTGTTTGTATTGCGCACCACATCTTCGATAATGTCGTCCACGGTGCTGCGATCCTCCTTCTCTTGCAAACGTCGCGACTTGCGTGTGTTGCAAGACTCCGAGCTGTCTGTGTTGTGCTCCAGCTGCTGATGTTGTTGCTGCTGCGCCTGCTGCTGCTGTTGTTGTTGTTGCTGCTGCTGCTGCGGCGTCTGCACATGTGGCACCTCGGCTTGGCTTTCGAGCTCGCTGCTGTTCTTGAGCTTGTTGATTGTTAGTATAAGCCGCGGTCGCGTATCATCTGCGGCAGTTGCTGCCGCTGCTGTAGTAGTAACTGCAGTTACCTTGACCTTTGGCTCCGTATCGCCCACATCGTCATGGAACTCGTAAATATCCTGGCTGGAGCCGCTGGCTTGTGTCAACGCCTGATTCCGTGCCTTCTTTTCAGCGGCTGTGGGCACAGGCACGGGCACAATTGCGGGCGCGGGCGTAACAAGCTCCTTTTGCTGATGCTGCTGCTGTTGTTGCTGCTGCTGTGCGAGCTGCTGTTGTGCCAGCTGTTGCTGTTGCAATTGCTGTTGCTGCTGCAGCAAGTTACGCGGCGGCCTTCCTTTGCGGCCGCGCGTCACTGGCGCCGTTGCCGGTTTGCGTAGACGTGTTTGCACGCCATTGTCACCCGGCGAAAGCAACAGGCTCGGCTCGCTGGGATTTAGCGGCAGTCCGGCAACCTGTTTGGCCTTGGCACCGCGTGGCTGACGTCCACGTTTGGCGCCTGAGCCACGTGCGCTGGGCGGTCGGCCGAGCTGCTTCAAGGACTTAATGTTCAACTGACGTGTCTCGGTTTCATCCTCGGTATCGTGATCATTAGAGCTGGTATTGGCCAAGGCGCTGGCAGCAACTGTTGCTGCTGCTGCAGATGACGGATCGCTGGCCAAGGCTGGCGTTGCCTCTGCCGTCGGCACATCAATTGGCGGCTGCTGTTGTGTGGCCGTTCGCTTATTCTGGTTATCCTCCTTCGCACCGGCTGCTGTGGACGGATCGAGCTTCTTGATGACACTGTCAATGTTCACCTCCTTGGCGGACCAATAATCGCTGTCCACCTCCTTCGAGTCCTGCTCGATAAGCTCATCCTGCTTGGGCTGCGAGATCTTGATTACATTCTCCTCGGTTAACAGCGAAGCGGCAGCGGCGGCGGCAGCAGCGGCTGCCTTTGTCGCTTGCGGTGAGCTGGCCAGGCTGATGGTGGGCGTGGGCGTGCGAATAACAGAAACGCTCTCGGATGTCTTTAGCGGCAACACTGGCGACTCCACCACAGTCGTCGTGTCCTTGGGCGGTGCCGGATAGTGTATAGATGTTGTGGTCGGTGCAGGCACAATTTGCTGTTGCACAATGATTTTTTGTGCTGACGGCGCATTCTGTATAACATTGAGCGATTGTTGTTGTTGCTGCTGTTGCTGTTGTGTTGGTGCTCGCACCATAATTGCAGCGGGGTGCGGCTGCTGTTGCTGCTGCTGCGATTGTTGTTGCTGCTGTGCCTGTGGACTGTGCGAGCTGTGTGCACTCGGATTGAGGCCTGTTGGGCTCACTTGTTGTTGCTGTTGCAAATTGCGAGGCAACTGCTGATGTTGTTGCTGCTGCTGCTGTGCAAACATGGGCGGCGGCGGGTTCAAGTGCGTTAACGGCTGTTGCTGCTGTGCCGTATGCAATTGTTGCTGTAACTTATGTATGTGTAACTGCTGCTGCTGCTGCTGTTGCTGTTGCATTTGCTGCTGATGCTGCTGTTGGGCTTGATGTTGCAGCTGGTGCTGATGCTGCTGCTGTTGCGCTTGATATTGCTGCTGCCGAGCCTGATGCTGCTGTTGCTGCTGCGTGGCATGTGCGTGATGATGACCCGGCGACAAGGGTGGGTGTTGCATTTGCTGCTGCATATGCTGCTGTGCAAGTGCCTGCTGCTGTTGTTGTTGCAACTGTTGATGGTGCTGTGGCACATGTTGTTGTCGCTGCGGCTTGCGTTCCAGCATTTGCTGATGCATGTACTTGTGCACCTGTTGCTGCTGCTGCTGCTGATGCGCATTCATCTTGGACAACATCTGCGGAGAGAGCTGTTGTTGTTGCTGCTGTTGCTGATGTTGTTGCTGTGCGTTCACATGCAGATTCTTGTGCGGCGGCAGACTGCCCATGGGCGGCGAACTGGCCACCTGGGTTTGTATGGCCTGCTGTGGCTGCACGGTGACCACCTTGCTGATGATTGTCGGATGGTGCGACACGGGCAATGGCGGCATCTTCTGCAAAGGCAGCGGCATCAACTGAGCACTCTGTGTAGCATTTGCGCCCGATTGCAGCTCAATGACAGACTTCGGCATGCTCGGCGAGGACTGTTGTTGTTGTTGCTGCTGCGGCAGCGCTGGGCGTGGCAGATAGCTGTTAGGCGTAGGCAATTTGTTGCTGGCTGTGGGCGACGTTGTTGTGGGTCCAACTCCACGCGCTGTTGGACTGGCCAGCGGACTCATATTGATGTTGCCAGTGGGCGAAGCCAACAGCGGGTGTTGTTGCTGCTGCTGCTGCTGTGTAGGCACTATGGGCCTTGTAGCTGGACTTAGCTGGCGATTGGGCGTGCCGCGTCCCGGCGACAACAGCGGACTATGCGGCGAGGGGGCGCGCATTAGATAGCCACCAGGGGGAATCTGCTGCTGCTGCTGTTGTTGCTGCTGCTGCTGTTGATGTTGTTGCTGCTGCTGAGGCGACAATATCAAGTGCGGCACCACAAAATGAGGCGCTTGCTCCGGTATAGATATGGTGGGCGGCTGCATGATGAGAGACTGCGTACGCTGCGGCAACGGCTGATGTTGTTGCTGTTGGGCTGTTGCTGGCGTCTGCTGCTTGGGCGTGGAGGCCAGCGGCATGGTTTTCTGTGTGGTAGTTGGACTGCCAAAGGACAGCGAAGCGGAGCTATTGCTGCTTGTTGTGCTGGAACAATTGGCCATGACATTGGACAGATCCAAATTAATGACGGGCGTGGCAGGACGAGCTGTTGCTGTTGCTGTTGCAGCAGCAGCTGCAGCCGATGTTGTTGTTGTGGTTGAAGGTGCTGGCAGCACCGTCTGCACCGGCTGCACCAGCGGCTGTTGCAGTTTACTGATGGTCGGCGGCTCAATCTTAAGCATTTGCTGTGGATTGGACTTGGCCGAGGTGTTGCTGCTGGTATTAGGCGTCGACGCAGGCGTGGCTGCAACTGTTGCTGGCGCAGGCGCAGGCACATTAACTGCCAGCTTGGTAATGACTGTGGGCTGCGGCGTTTCGGACGGTTGTCTGGGCCTGGGGCTGGACTCGCTAGCGAGCTCGGGCGATTTGTCGGAAGCACTTGACGCCGACTTGTCGGAGGAGCCGCTGTGCTGTGGGGCAGTCTCGTCGATCTTAAGACTGGGTCCGCTGCTGTCCGCCTCGTCGGCGTTCTCCTCGGTGTCTGTGTCGATTTGGAGATCGCGCTCGGATTGCGGCGTGTCCGCCTTGATGTCCATGTCCTCGTTGCGCAGACTCTGCACCGCCTTGTTCACCTCTTCGGCATCGAGCACGACGCCCACGGAGACGACAACTGGCACCGGTTCAGGCTCGGGCTCGGGCTCGGGTTCGGGCTCTGGGGCGACCTCTTCGACAGCCGCCTCGATGGCTTTGGCAGCGAGTGCCGCCTCCTCGTCGGGCTCGGCGACAACCACTTCTGTGACCGTGGCTGTCATATCGTCCATGCCGTCTAGCGAGTAATCCGCCGTTGAGGATGTGCCAAAGCTTTCGCCCAGCAGCGCGGACACAGCGCTCTCCGTCTCTTCCTGCGAGATGGTCACACGGGATTTGCTATCCTCCAGCTTTTCGAGTGCCTTGATGGCACCGGGTGGCGAGGCAACAGGTATCTTGGGCTCATCGGCCAGTGCATCCAGCAGTGCATTGTTGAACTCTGCCGAAATTGATTGCACCGCCGACTCGCTTATCTTGTCGTCGAGTTGACCATCAAAACCGGGTATGAAGATCTCCTTCTTTTTGTTCAAGGCAGCGCTGGTCGGTGAGCTGTTCTCTGCGGCACACTTGGACTCCAAAGCAGCTGCGGCTGCGGCCGCCGTTGAGGATGTAGGCGTGGTAACCAGAGGCGCCGCACCGCTGCTCACAGGCGTTTCCGCTGATTGCGTGGACAACATGGAGCTGTTGCTCTGACTTATGGTGGGCGTCTTGGGAATGGGACTTATCAAGCGCGGCTTCTCGCGGGCCGGCGAGAGCGTATCCGTGTTCAGGCGATTGTTGCTGCTGTTGTTGCTGCTAGCTGAGGGTTTGATGACGGGCATCGGGCAGATGGGCGGCTCCTCATCATCGTCGCCAATGAGACAGGGCAAGCTGGGCGAAGGTTTGCAGAGCGGCGAACTGCGCTTCGATTCCTTCTCCTGCTGCTCCTCGGCGTGCTTTGACGCTGCCTGAACATTGATGGTGAGTGAGCTGACCGAAGAAGCGCCTCCGCCAGCTGCCTGAGCAGCGGCTGTTGCTGTCGTTGACTCGCGACGCAGCTGCAACTGTTGTTGCTGCTGTTGTTGCTTATCGAGCTTCTCTTGCTTCTCCTCCTTGGAGCGCTTCTTCTTTTTCTTCTTGTCCTTGCTTTTGTGTACCGCTTCCTTAGAGTCGAGCACTTGCTGCTGCTTCTCGCTGGACTGCGACGGCAGCTGCAGGTGTTGCTGCTGCTCGATGGAGTTGTTGTCCTCGTTGTCCGAAAAACGGAACACGTCCGTCATATCGCTCCGATAGGTGGTGGCTGTGGAGGGAGTGGCTTCTTCGGGCAACTTATTGCTGTCAAAATCATCCATAAGCTGCGCCTCCAGTGCACGTCCCGCCTCGTCCATGTCCACGCTGTTGTCGTCATCCAACTTGCTGGCATTTTGTTGCTGCTGCTGCTGTTGGTGTTGCTGCTGCTGTTGTTGCTGCTGCTGTTGCTCGCGTGCGGACTTTTCGCGTCGCTTCTTCTCGCGCTTCTCCTTGCGATGCCGCTCGCGTTCACTGCGCTCCAGCTCGAGCTCCTCCTGCTGCAGCTGCAGCTGCTGCGTTGCCGGCTCTTTGGTGCTGTTGAGGCTTAGGAGAGGGGTCTCCTGTTTGTAGGTCTGCAGCGCTGCGGACACCATGGGTCCTGTGGTGGACAGCTGCACCTTGGCCGTGTCGGGCGGCTCGTCGGTCAGTTGGGATTCCTCCTCTTCTTCCTCCTCGTCGGAGATAATACCAAAGATGTCCTCCATTTTGTCCTCGCTACGCTTCGCAGACTCACGCGCCGGCGTGCTCAGTGTGCTGGGCGTCGGTGGCGAGGAGGCATTGGATGCATTGTACAGGCGCGCCGATGTGTCCAGGCTCTTGGATTTCTTGGACTTTTTCAGCCGATGTCGCTCCTCCTTGGACAGCTTCTCGCTAAGCTGTTCGACAGAGCCGCCGGCGTTCGTTTCGGTCATGTTGCGCAACTTCTCACGCTTCTTCTCTTTGCGCTCCTTGTGCTTGCGCCGCTCGCTGGCCACCACAACCACCGAGGCGGCATTCACTTCCAACGCGGGAGCGATCACTACCTGCTGCTGCTGCTGCTCGGTCTTTAGCTCGTCAAAGCTGTCGAATTTATTGGGCTTGCAATCGGCCACATCGAAAATGCTGCAGCTGCCCGTGCTGCCGCTGACAGCGGCCACAACAGTGGGGGTGGCATCCGCCGAGGACTTGAGACGCTTCTTGCTTTTCTTGTGCTTCTTGCGTGCTTCTGGTGAGAACTCCTTTACCTTGGCGGCACTGTCGCCCACGAAGCCCGTATAGCCGGAAGCATTGAAGTACTCGGTGTACTCCTTCTTGAATTCCGTCTTCAGTTTACGCTCCTCGTTGGAGGAGTGCGAGTCGTGACGTGACTTTGGATACTTTTGCATTTCGCTGTCCGAGAGCTGTTCCTGCTTAATGTCCGGCTCCTGCTTGATGCTGGCGCTGCCCACGCTGCTGCTGCCGATCAGCTCCGGAGCTGGCTGCGATTGCGATTCCGAGTCGGAGGCAATGCGCGTCGAATGGCAGTTCCTTTTGCCCGCGTGGCCAATCACATTGCGACGTATCTCATCCTCGGAGCTATCGTCGCCATCGCACAGCCGACGCAAATTCTGTTGCATTTGCTGGCGCATGCGACTGGCATTTAATGCCGCTGCCTCCGCATCCACATCGCCATCTGCATCCGAATCGGAGAATATGCGACTATGTGACAGCTTGCTGCGATACCCATCCTCATCATCATTGCCATCGTCGCTGCTGCTGAGGCCGCCATGATTGCGTCCATGGAAGCTGCTGCTACCGCTGAGGCGATGATGCAGGCGATCCTCGAATTCGGTGTCGCTGTCGCCATCGTAGCTGGTGGAGCGCTTCTTTTTGGCTCGCGATTGCTTCAGCTGTGAGAACTTGGCCTTGATCTTCTTCTCCTCGGCCTGGCGTTGCATATTCTTGCAGCTGCGCGCTTTAACCTTGTCGTACATGGAGACATTGGGGCAATCGTCGGGTATATCAAAGATGGAATGCTTCTTGGACGCATCATCTGTGTCATCCGAATCCGCTGAACTGAGCATCATTTTGCGCGGCTGTGAAGCGCTCTTCGAGGAGGCGCCTCCTTCGTCTGAGCCACGCGATGATTTCCGCTCCACGCTACGACGATGATGATGATGATGATGGTGAGACGACTGCTGCTGCTGCTGTTGTTGTTGCTGCTGTTGCTGCTGCTGATGAAGATGATGATGCATTTTGCTGCTGGAGGTATTTGTGTTGGCTGTGTTCGAGCTAAGCTCGCCTGCGGAACTGCCCGCCGCTGAGATGCGTCTGTGCGGATTGTGTGTGGGCTCCTCGTCCGTATTGGTGGACTCGGCCACCGAGTGTCGCTTCTTCTCACGATGATGATGGTGATCACGCTTGCTCTTATGCCGCGACGAGGATGACGAGCTGCCATGGTGATGATGCTCGCGCTGCTGCTTGTGCATCGACGGTTGTCGTTGCTGCTGCTGCTGCGGATGTGGTTGTTGTTGCTGCGACTGTGCCGGCTGCTGCTGCTCCTCCTCGCTGGTATTGAGCGTGTGCAACTGTTGCTGTTTGGCATCCAGTTCGGTATTGTTGACCACCTCGCTGCTGCTGCTGGCGCTCTTGCTGTGATGCTTTTCGCGTCGATGATGCTTCGAGCTGCTACTGCTGCTGCCGTGCGATTTGGAGGAGCTGAGCTTTTCGTCCTTGCAGCCGCCGCTGCTGCTGCTGCTCTTGTGCTCCTTGGAGTCGCGACGATCGCCGAGACGCTGATGACTGCTTTGCGATTGCGATTGGGACTGGGATTGGCTCGGGTTGGTGTTCTCCATGCGTATACGCTTTACATAATCCTCATGATTTTGTCCACCGCCAGCGCCACCGCTACTATGATTGCTGTCCTGAGAACTGAGGCGTCGCTTGTGCTGGCGGCCGGCACTGGGCACGGGAGAATTGCGTGACGATTTGCGGGAACGATCCTTGTTGCTGCTCTCAGTGGAAGCGCTGCCTGAAGCTGCTGCTCCTGCTGAAGCGGCTGTTGTTGTGGTTATATCCGCGGCAACGGCATTCTCTTTGTTGTTCTGTCGCTCACACTCATTGGGCGTGGCTGGATTGTGGGCGTAGAAGCTGCTCGCTTCGGAACTGGCATCGGATTTGTTTTTATGATAGGCGGACATGTCGCGCATGCGCGCCTGTCGCGACTCCTGTTCCCGCTGCTCCTTTTCGCGTTGTTCCTTCTCACGCTCTTCGCGTTCCTTTTGCTCGCGCTCTTCTGTTGCCTTACGCTCGCGCTCCCGCTCTCGTTCGCGTTCACGCTCTCGATCTCTTTCCTTTTCCTTCTCCTTCTCTTCTTTGGCCTTGCGCTCTTCGCGCTCGCGTTCTTCCTGCGCTTTGCGTTCCTTTTCTTCACGTTCCTGTTGCTTGCGCAGTTCCTTTTCGCGTTTTTCTCGCTCCTTGTGCTGCGACTTTTCCTTGTCTTTGTCGCGCTCCTGACGCGGCTGCTCCTTGTCGGGCTTCTCCATAGGTTCATCCGACTCGGTGGACTCATCATCCACTTTGGGCGTTGCCGACTTCGAGGATTGCGATGTTGCCGAGTTCTTGCGCTTATCGGAGCTGGTTGTGTTCGAGGAGGAGGAGGATGAGGAGGAGGACTTCTTCGATTTTTTATCCGCATCGGAGCGATTGTTGTGCTTGCTGCTGCCATGCGACTTGTCGCCGCTGCTGCTGCTGCTGCTCTTCTTGGACGTGGAGCAGGAGGCAGTTGTTGAGTTGGCGGATGAGCTCTTGGCGTTGCCCTTGGTCTCCACTTCATCCATCGAGCTGTTTGGTGTTTGTTTTTGTACGTGTGTGGCTGTTGGTGTCGTTGTTGTTGTTGAGGAACTATTACCGTTGGAGGATGGGTTGTTGCTGCCGCCGCTGCTGCTGCTCCCAGTGGTACCCACATTGGTGCTGCCCGGCACTGAGATGGACTTTTGAAGCACGGAGCGTGGTTCATTGGCTGCCGCCGGCACGCTGAGGCTCTTGCTGAGCTGTTGATTGCCTGTGGACGCCGCTGTCGGCTTTGCTTTGGGCAACTCCGGTGGCGGAGGTGGCGCCGGCTGTATCGCCGGCGGTGGTGCTGCGGTATTTGGCAATGGCGGGTGACTGGGAAATGGATATTGAAGTCCCTTTGTTGGACCACTGCTGCCGCTAGACGTGCCACCAATAACAGCTGCCGCTGCTGCTGCTGCAGTTGCTGCTGCTGCTGTTGTTGTTGCTGTCGCGATGATGCCGCTGCTGCTGCTAGCGCCACTGCTGGGCTTAGCCAGCTGCCCAAGACCGCTGACCACATTGGCATTCACGACAGAGGGCGAGGGCGACGGGCTGTTATAGGGCGACATCGAAGCCTGCGGCGAGTTCATGGGCGACAAACTGCTCAGGCGCTGCAGCAGGCCGCTTGTCTTGCAGCTGCCGCTGCTGGTGCTGCCGAGAGTGCTGCTGCCGGTAAGGAGGCTGCTACAGTTGCCAATGATGGGCGTCGTCTTGGTGGCCGCCAAATTGGGCAGCGCCGGCGACGTGTTCCCACTGCAGAGTCCACCATGCCGTGCATTCGCCAACGTTGTGGAGCCCGTGGCAAAGTCTGTGCTGGCGGGCTCGTACCATTGATTCTTCTTGAGCCGCTGAAAGTCATCGTCGAAGACGGACTTCTTGGCCAGCAGCGATTTGACAATATCTGAGGGCTGTAGCTCATCGATGTCCAGAAATTTGTGACGCGAATTGCTCGTCGAACTGGAGACAGTGCCGCTGGAGCTGTTGCTATTGCCGGAGCCCGCCTGATGCGACGAGCCCAGACCGCCCAGGTTCGTCGCGTGCATGGAGAGCTGCCAGGAAGGTGTGTTCGACTGGCTGCTGCTGCCGTGACTGTGGCCATGGCCGGGATTTGCGTTGCTGCTGCCGCCAGACCAGCGCTCGTAGTTCTCCTCAAAGTTGCGCAGTCGTTCATCCAGCGACGGGCTGCCGCCCGTCTGGCCGCTGGGTACATCCGAATCGCTTGAGTTGGAGCTCAGCGAGCGCGGACGCGCCGGACTGCCCATCAGGCCAATCGATGAGGATGACGATGACGATTGCTGCAGTTGCACCTGCTGTTGCTGCTGTTGTTGTTGCTGCTGCTGCTGCTGCTGTTGTTGCTGCTGCTGCTGTTGCTGCTGATGGTGATGGTGGTGCTGGTGATGATGATGATTTGAGGAGCGCCAATAGCGCGAGGAGGGACTGGGCAGAAAGCCTAAACTGGACGCAGTCGCCGACGTTGATGAGCCGCTGGACAACATACCAGCAGCGCCTCCACTAAGACTAGAGTTGTTGTTGTTGCTGGCAAGCAACGCCGTTGTTGTCGTCGCCAGCTGCTGCAAATAGCTGGACACTCCGCTGGCTGTGCCACCGCTTCCGCTGCGCTGCTGCTGAAAAAACAACACACCGAATTTGGGTAACGGCAGCCACATAATGTCGCGCACACGCTCCCGTGCCCGTTCCCGTGGCGGCGGCAGCCGACGCGGCTCTGTGGGCAGCACCTCCGGTCGTTCATCGCAGAGCGGCGTGCCCGGCCTGGAGCCATCGGCGCTCTCGCCGCCGCTGGCCTCGTGCGAATGATGGGAATGTAGCTGATGGCCGCGTCCGCGCGACGCATGATGATGATAGTCATCATTGGGCGTGGGCGCTGCCAGCGAAGGCGTCAGCAGGCCAGCGCTGTTGCCGCTTCCGCTGTTGTTCGCGGGATTGCTGGAGGAGGTGGAGGCTGATTGTTGCTGCTGCAGCGGCTGCGGCTGGGATAGCTGCAGCGTGCTAGCGGTCACACGACGTCGCTTCGCCGCCAGTGACGTATTCATTAGATGCTGCTGATCCATGCTGCTCGCACCGACTAGGCCGTGCCGAAACGCCGACGAGTTGGACAGCGCCGAGAGGGCGCCCACATCAATCGATGGCCGCCGGCAGCTGACCATCATGCTGTGGTGTTGCATTGGCATTGGCGGCGGTGCCACCGCTGAAAATTTGCCCGCCTCTGAGACGCGACGTATTTCGCTCTTCCGATTCAACGGATCGTGTATGACATCACAGTTGGACAGCGGACTGGGCTTGTTGCAGTGACCAGAACCCGGCGACTCGCTGTTCTGCTCCAGCAGCTGCGATTGCTACAAAGAAGAGTAAGGATAGCAACAGTTCAGATAGGATTCGGTTTTGGGTAAAGGATCAAGTCCTAGAGTGCAAAATGATCGTGCAGTGTGACCCGAAAATACAAAATTTAACTTGCGTTAAGCTTATTTCAATTTTAACAACTATATCCAGCATTTTCTAGGAGATTTCTGTTCTATATTTATCCAATTTCGTTTTTCTTAAACTTTATGCTTTTCACTCATTTTCCACCCAGTGGATAGCCAAGAGAATGAGATGTTAACCTCCCGAATTAGCTTAACTGCGAATTCGATACAAAAAAAAAAACAATACTTGCCTTTGCATTTGAATTTTTCCCCTAATTTTTAGCCCATGCGTGTGGATTTGGGTTTGTTTCAAACACTGGCCCGCAATCTTATATATATTTTTTCCCAAAAATTTGCTTTAAGTAAATCTTCCTTTATTTTTCACTCAGAACGGTGAAATTGCCAATTAGATTAGATGATTGATGAGTGAGCAAACTAAATAATTTGCATACCACAGTTTTCAAGCCTTGTGGATGAAATGTTACAAACCGTTTTGAATGCGGACCGCCGTCATTAAAGGAAGCTCCTGATAGGAAGCTATTGTGCAGCTCCGGCTGCCGTTAATTCTGGGTTGATGAGCTCAGTTCACGATCATTTTGCAACACTCTAGCCTATTATTTTCTGGGTGTATGTGTGTGTTTCACTTACCGCACTGGCATTGGAATGATGATGATGATGATGGTAATCCATTTTGATGCGCTTGCGCGGACTGACCACGCCCTCATCACCACTGGACGGGCACTCCTCGAGTTGTTCTGGCAATTGAAAACGTTGATTGTGCACATGATGGCGCAAATCTACAGGTGTCTTACCACAACGCCGGCGACTGTTGTTGCTGCTGCTTCCGCCGCTGCTGCTGTTGTTCAGTGCCGGCTCGAGCATTTCGCTGGGGTTGCCAGCGTTAATGCTGCCACTCCCACTTCCGCTGCTATTGACAGCCGGTCCGAGTCTTGCAATTACAGGCGAATCGGAGCGCATAACAACGCCCGCATCCTCGTCCTGCGCCTGACTGTTGCCGCTGTTGCTGTTATTGTTGTTGTTGTTATTGCTGCCCGGTTCAAAGTTGCGAAACCGTCGACCCACATCGTTGAAGTCAAAGTCAATGGTGTGCCGCGCATTGCGAGCCATACGCATACGCGCCTGGACCATCGCTGCTGGCGACATGGGCATCGCACTCGGGCCCACCGCCGAGGGTAACGCTGCGGATGTTGCTCCAGTGTTGCCCACAACTGCCGCTGCAATGCTCGGCGCTGGCATCGCATTGCTCGCCGAGATGCTGCTGCTGTTGCTGCTGCCGGTGCTATTGTTGCTGTTGCCAGCACTACTGATGCTGCCGCTGACGCCACCACCAACACCGCCACCAGGCGTATTGCCGCCTGGCGAGCAGCTATCGTTCGAGTTCTGATGTCGGCTGAAGGAAGAGGCGCGCGAACGTGACTGTGACGAGTCGTAGCGATTAAAGCGGGAGGAGGAGGAGCCTAAAAATATATGGAACAAACAGTTACCAATCTCTACATCATGCTCAAGCTTGCCCAACTTACCCGCATTGGGCAGCTGTGTCAATTGCTGCTGCTGCTGTGGTTGTTGTGGCTGCTGCTGTTGTTGCTGCTGCTGCTTCTCCTGCTTGTCGTAGAAGGCATCCTGGCATTCGCGCGATGCAAAGTCCACCTGCAGTTTTCGTCCACGCATGATGGTGCCACGCATATCCTTGACAGCTGCCTGTGCATTCTGCACCTGATCGTACAGCACCAAAGCCAATTGTCGCGTGCGATCAATGCTGACCTTGGTGACGGTGCCGAAGCGCGTAAACTGTGACTGCAAAAAGGTTTCGGACACCTTCTCGCCGACACCATCAATCCAGACACAATTCGTGGGCATGGACTTGCCAAAGCCCAGATTAATGCGATTGCTGCCCAAATGCTCGCCATCCATTTTACGCATTGCCTTCACTACAGACACAATATCCGAATACTGACAAAAGGCATAGGCATTCAGTCCCTGCTTCTTGATATCGATCTCGATGATCTCGCCAAAGCTTTCGAAATGGACGCGCAGCTCGCTGGCGGTTATATCCTTCTCGAGGTTGCCAATGAACAGGGTTCGTGTCGCTTTTGGATTGTATTCGTCCAGTTCGGCTTCGTAGGGACGAAATTCATTGTCCTCCACGTCGTAGCCCTGATACGGTTCCACCTCGATTTTACAGCCAAAGAAATGTTTATCGTGGGATACTTCGAGAGCCTTCTCCACATCGTCCGGTTTTTTAAAGCAGACGAGCGCATAACGCTCCGAATTCTGTCCCACGACCTTCACCCACGTGACCTTGCCGTGCTTTTTGTACTCGTGAAAGAGACCATCCTTAAGGGATGTGTCCGAGGAACGTGCGGGCAGGTTGCGTACGCGTATCGCCAACGGCCGATTATCTTCGGAATGCACCACCGGATTGGCTGCCAAACAGGAGCTGCTGCTGCTACTGGAGCTGCTGCTGCTGCTGCTACTCGAACCACAGCCACCACCGCTGACGACATTGCCACTGGGATTTGAAGAGTTGCCTTAAAAAGAATTTCAATTACATTCATTTAAAGGGTCACAATTTGGAGCAGATAGCAATACTTACTGCTAGCTGTCACACAGGACTGCAGGCTGCGTGAGCTGCGATGCGACGATGTAGCGTTAATGCCACCAACGACTCCAACGAGTGCATCGGCACAATTGCCCGATATCGGGCTGGACGCGTGCGAATGCGACGATGAGTGCGATGAGGCCGATGATGAGCTGTGCGAGCTGCTGTAGCTGCTCGGCGAACGTGAATGCGAGCGACTCGACGATGTTGTGCTCCGGCCATGCAAATGATGACGCGGCGCACGTCCTCCGCCGCCGCCCACGCCCTGCTGCGTCGCATTGCCATTGTCCACGGCGGCGGCCAGGGCAGCGGCCACATTTAAAATGTCACCGCTGCCGCTGCTGCTGCCACTAGAAGCTGTTGTTGCTGCCGCAGCTGTTGCAATTGGCATCGTTGGAGTGGCCGTGTTTATTATATTTAAACTATTACTACTAAAACTATTGTTTGTGATTGTACTTGTCGTCGCTGCTGCTGCTGCTGCCGCTCCTGTTGCTGCTCCTGTCACTGCACCAGCACCGCCTGAGGGCGACTCAGAGCCACAGCGCGCCGCTGCCGTTTTGAGCAGCTTGTTTAGTTTGCTGACGCCGGCGGGGCTTCTGCTGTTGTTGTTGTGGTGGTGTTGCAGGTGAATTTTGCGGGAACAGTTTAACGTTGCCGCCGCCGCCTCATCCGCAACACTGCCCGCATACGCAACGCTGCGATGCATGGCGGTTGTCGAGGATGCCGCCGCTGCTGCTGCCGCCGCCGCCGCAGCCGCTGCTATCGTGTGCGTATGCGCATGCGAATGCGAGTGGGCGGGTGATGAGTACGAGGCGGATGTGTTGTAGTGATGATGATGTGGATGTGGATGATGATTGATCGGTGAGCTCATTATGCTGCCAGCTGCTGAGACGCCGGCATTGCCACTGCCACCAGGACTTTTCAGATGCGCTGTCGCAGTAGCAGCAGCTTCGTACCATGACTGCGGTACGCGTGTGTTTTGGTTAATGTTGTTGTTGTTGCTGCGATCACCCAACGCTTGTGGCGGCAATGGACCACCTCCACCACCAACTGCTCCTCCTCCTCCTCCTGCTGCTGCCGCTGTTGTTGTTGTTGCTCCACCTGCAACCGCAACCGCGCCCACACCCGCTGCAGCTGCTGCTGTTGCTGCTGTCGTTGTCGTCGTGTTGCTGCTTGTAGCTGACGCACCAACTGCTGCTGCTGCTGCTGCGGCTGCTGCTGAACCATTCCTGTATAGACGATCTCGGGCGCGCGATCTGTCGCTGCTGCTGCTGTTGTTGTTGTTGTTGCTGCTGCTGTTGGTGCTGTTAGTGATGTTGTTGCTGCTGGCAGTTGTGGCTACTGCTGCTGCGTTGCTGGCTTGGTAGACTATGCGGCTGCGATCGTAGTAGTTCCTTTCGAAGCTGTTTGTCGGTGGTTCTTCTGTAGACCTGCAATAACATAAAATAAATGCACAAAATGGATAAGCAAAACAGTTGACAACTTGTTGTGTATTGTTTTTAACAGTTTATTTTTTATTGCCATACTCTGTGCACAAAGCGAAAAGGGGTATATTGAGGCGTTGTGAATACGTGTGAATGCAATTTTATAGCTGCTATTAAAGCTGAAGAATATCCATATCGAATATACATATAACCGACCATCCCCTGGGGTTGGAAAGAGCGTGAAAAACAAGATCAAGCTGCACAAATTAACATTTCCTGATCACAGATTGACGTTGTTCAGCGTTAACAGACACAAGAGCAATAATAGAGTAGACTTTTTTCAAGCTAATTAAAGCTGTGTTTACACTTCACTGTGTTTACAGAGTATAGCCCAGTCGGCTGCACCCGACTGCAATGTTTTTCCATATTATTGTTAGGATATAAATATGTCTATATGTATGTTGTAGCCGCCACCCACACACCTCCGCATAATAGTTTTTACACAAAAAACCTTGTCAATTTGCGGCGACGACTGGAGCTGCCGCTGTTGTGTCTGCTGCTACAGCTGTAGGGGAAGAAGGGTATCCGTTTGAGGATCGGTTTTTGCTTAGCGCCAAATGGGCGCTTTTTGTTTTCTAACATGGGCGCAAACAGAAACAAGCCAATTGTAACTTAGAAAAATTTAATATTTGACTAAATATAAAAACACACACGCGAGCAAAAATTTCACCGGGGAAAAAAACAAAAAAAAAAAAGAAACGGCGCCAAATTCAACGTCTGTCGACGTCGCCGTCGTCTGTTTACGCGGCAGAACTTGGCGAGTGTATTAAGTTTTTTTTTTTTTTTGCAAACGCACTCACACACACACACGATGTACACACATAAACAAGAGCTGGAGCCGGTGCCTGGCCAGAGAGCGCAAAGAAACACAACCGGTTTTTCAATATTTACACATACACACTTGTGCAGTTATTTTTTCTTTTAAATTATTATATTTGCAGCAAACAAAATATTTTCTATTTCTCTTTTATTTTGGCTTTTTATTTTCTACAGTTTCGTTGATCGCTTTGCCGCTTCTTACTAATTGCTCATCTGCTTTCATGCCGATATTCGCGTAACCAAACACGAGCAGCGGCCTCATTTCGGAGCTGCCGGATCGCTAAACGTTTGCGACAGAGTGTGAGCGAGCGCGGTGCTGCCAAGCTGTGTGCAACAGTGCCATGCTATTTAACAGCGCACAATGTTTAACAGCACAAATTGAGTAATAATTACATTTATGGTGAGTCTGTTTGGCTGAAGCAGTAAGGTTATTAAAAAGTTCAACACTCTTAACGGCTATTGCTACTAGCTGCACGCAATCCAAGTAGATAACTACGCTTATCTTTACTAATTTATAACAGCTCGCTGTTACTAACAGTTGAGGCAAATGTTAATGCTATGGCCACTGTTATAATTGGGGTGGACACAAAACGCTCAGAAAGTAAACAACAACAAAAATTGTAACGACGCATTTCCCAGGTAAAAATTGTATGCTGCCGCTACCTGAATGAAAAATCAACCCCGCCATAAATTAACATGCGACGCAAAAAAGGCTCAACACAACCGAATGACAGGCCTATTTTCTTTCACACAAGGGAAAACAGGCGCGACCTTAGCTAAAGTTGTCCATTGTTTTCCCCGTGAAACGGAGAGAAAACGTTTTCTAACTATGCCAAAAACAAACGCGTCGCGGCAAAGGGCACGTTATTAGAAATAGAAATAATATATATGTCTGTATACATACATATTTATGTAAATGTGCCCAATGTGTATTTATATGCTTACGTATAAGGGACCGCTTTATGGCCTCAACGATCGGCTCGTTCAATAACAGACGGCGACTGCTCGTGACGCCGTTTGCTAATCTGCTGCAAGGGCAATTCAACTATTTAGGAGATACGATCGCCGCCAATAGTTATACAGACATATATATGTATATACCTACATATATTTATACGTATAAGTCAACGCGGAAATCACATCGATAATTAAATACCCTTTGCAGACATAATCTTTAGAAAAAGGGAAAGTTTCATTTCGAGCAAGTTTTTCTCTATGACTAGATAAAAATCATGTCACTTGAAATAATTAGAAGAAATTTCTTTGTAAGGCCCTTTGCCTTTTTTAGCATATAAACGCAAATTTATGGGCTAGTATTAGTTTTAAATTTCACAAAAAATGTTCAGTGTGAAAAATTATAGAATATATATGTAGTTTTGTTTGCTTCTCTGTTGAGCATGACAATGGACAAAATATTGTATAAGAAACATTTGACTGAAAAAATCTTCAATAGACCAGTGTTGGTTAAGGTTTTTATCTAACATATGTGTCTACTGTGAATATATGTACCTGGAAAACACAAGTTCCACGAAAGAAAAGCGTTTCCAGACTCAGTTGGGAAAAAAATAGATCGTATAGGCCAATAATGATATTATATCAAAAACTATGGGAAAGAAGTTCCATGGATGAAAGCAATATAACAAAACTTCGCATTTACTTGAAAAAACTGTATTTTCGATTAGTAGAACTTGGTATATCTAATTTTAAGGCGGAATATCAATACAATACAATCATATTACCAACTAATTCCAGGCAATAATAATAATTATAATAACAAATTAAAGCTGTTATTATTAGTTATACAATTATGCGAAATTTAGAAACTTAAGAAATTAAATGTTAGAAGTTTCCAATTACAAAGTGAAATCAAAGACAAAATTCTATTTATAACATTCGAAATTCTATTACATCAAAGTGCCCATATATTTATTTAGCTTATTATAAGCCTTTTCTTTGTTTAATTTATATGGTTTAAGGTTCGGTTCAAGGTAAATAGCTAAATAAACTGAGATTCCCGGTTCGAACCGGTTCGGTTTAAGCCCAGTTCTTAAAGAGAAACATGAACTTTCAAAGACTCACATTACCAATTCCACGCAACAATAATAATAATAATAATAATAATAATTCGTATTTAATCTGTTATTATTAGTTATACAATTGTGTGTGCATTGAAAGTAAGGGGATTTTTCTGTTTACCAAGTGAAATCAAATGCAAAATGTTCTATTTATAAAACACGGGTTAAACGAAAGCTTCGCTGGAATTTCATAAATACAGTTAGGCATTTTAATTGAAATGCTTAATGCGGGCCATGTAATTGCACACAAATACATGCATGCCTGTACGTGTGCGTGTGTGTTTGTGTGTATATATATTCATGTTGAATATGATGAATTGAAGCCCACGGCTCTGTCATTCGTTCTAAAGATTTTTTAAAGCCGCATTAAGCGCTTTAAGCGCCCAGAACATAGAGCTCAAAGCACTTAAAATATGGCCATGTAGCACATTCACATGCCAGCTACATATGTACACATATATATATATATATATGCACATATAGACCTGTGTATGTGGTATATAAGGTAGAGCGCTGCAATTTCCAGATATTGCTGGAAATTATGTTGCTGCTGCGGCTGTGGGTGGTGTGTGTGTGAGTGTGTGTGTGTGCTCAGGCTGATGACTCAGGCTTTTGGGCAGCTGTACATAGCATAAAAAAACATTGAGCATACACACACACACACACATACATAGTTATGTATATGTGCTGCTCGGTGTAGGGGCTATGTATGTATGTATGTATGTATGCTCCGCAGCAATTGCATTCAAAGAGCGGCGCGGTTGCCCGGCATGCGCAGTGAGGCGGGCGAAAAATCAATTCAGCTAAAAGTGCGCCCGGTTAGGGAAGTGCAGGGCCAGGCACAAGCCCAACAATGGCAACATTTGTTGCGCCAACAGCGAGGTGAGAGGAGCAGCAGCAGCAGCAGCAGCTAGCAGCAGCAGCAGCCAGCAGTAAGCAGAGCAAAGTAATGCGGAGCGTTGGGTGGGACGTGTTTGGGCGTTTGTTTTGGTAATGGGCAAAGCTGTAAATTGCATTACTGCGACTGTCAGTGTATGTGTATGCGTATGTGTGAGTGTGTGTGCTTTTGATGCTTATGTAATACATAGGGACGACACCGCCCCCAAGCTGTGACAGGGCCTGGCGAAAAGTTTTGCACACACAGCGAACGTCCTTGTTTGAGGTTATTTCTGTATATAGCTAGCTGCCTGGCTGGCTGGCTGGCTGGTTGTGTGTATGTGTGCGCGTGTGTGTGTAGAACTTTTTGCAAGTTGAAATTCCTGAAATCCTTTTTAGCCTTTCATTCAATCATTGCCGGGCATACAACGCCCCATCCGCAAGCCCGCCGCCCCGTCCATACCAAAAATACACAGGATATCAAATGCGGGGGCTTTGGACTGCAGTCAACGTAATTTGAGGACTCTGCCACAGACCGTTGGGCGTGAAATTTATCAACAGCAGAGCTAGAACAACAACAACAACAACAACAACAACAACGACAACAGCAGCAGCAGCCGCTTGTGGCAAGTTGAAGGACACGGGAATGACAGCTCGCACAGGGCGCAATATATAGATAAAGCGTAACGTAAACAACGGAATGTGCGGGAACATAATTTATATTGTACTATATATAAGCATAGTTGGGATCAAGCTCCGCACAAAGCAGACATATCCATAAAATATGAAAGCCTCAAGACATACGAAACTTCCTTCTAGCAAGCATTTTATGTGCTTGAGAATTATTTGGGATGTAAAAAAGAAAGAGCATTAAAAAGCCTTAAGAATGTGGGAGGCTTATGTTCGTAATTGTTGAGTTGGAGAAATAATAGATTATTAACTTAAATGATTTCCATATAAATTATTATTCGACTGATTTTTCCTATAGAGCTATGGGATACAGAGGATCTTCCTTGTTCAGAAGATTTTTACTTATTTTCCTTTTGAAACTTCTTATAGAGCTATGGGACATAGTTATTTCTAGATCAAACGTTTTTTTTTTAATGTTACGATTAAAATTTCCTATAGAGAAATTTCCTATATAGAACACACGCAAAAGCTGCATGAAGTTGAACGTACAATTGACAGAGCAGCTTTTGTAGTGAACATTTTGAAACAAGCTAGTTCGAATCCACAAATCAATTATCAATCGGTTTTCAAAGAACAGCCCAATATATTATTAAAAAGCCTTAAGGCTTTATTTTTTTAAAATATTATCTCTTATTATCTAAGAGATAATCTTCAAAAACGGATGTTAAAATTCATATTTATATCTCTTTTGCAGGAAATGGCACAGTTATCAAATAATAAAGAAAATGATAAGCTTGTTGTGCGTGTGACATTAGAGAATCTATCAATCAATCAATCAGTCAATCAATAAGACAAGGCAAAAAGCGTTGCAAATCAATGTTTATCGATATTTGAGGAAAGTGTTGTGGTTATCGATAAAAATGAGAGCTTAATTCAACATTTGCCAGTCTCTATCCTTTAAATGAGCTCAACTAAGCGGGGTTCTAAGCGTTTATAGAGGCGAATGTGGTTAGAAAAAACTCAACTCGTCAGCTTGATAAAGTTACGCCTAGTTATACTCAAATGTACTTGACGGGCTTGTAGATATATATATTACATTAGTGTTAACAAACTCCATATAAAAATCTTGAATCAAATTAACTAAAGTTTCCCTTTGGAATTTATAACAGGTAAGTCATAGAGCTTCTATGGGTTGGGGTTAGGGATTATAACAGTTAAATACTTTGCTTTAAGGTGAGATACATATTAAATTATCTAGATAACCAACCCAAATTGATTGTTAACCAAACAACCCCACATACATTGATAAACAATGCATGTTAAACGTGCTTTTCCCAGAATTCAAAGAAATTCACAGCTAACGTGAGCATTTTTCCAGGAAAAAGTCAGCTATATTTAAAATTAAAGATACATCGGAAAAAAAAGTGCGCAACGAGAAATGTGAAAGGATTTCAAAGGATATCCTGACGCAGACGAGTTGCATTCAAATGAATTTCTATGAATTCGCTTTACATAATGCGAATGCGCATTTAAAGTGATTCAATTGCTGCTGCAGCTACTGTTACTGCTACTGCAACTGCAACTGCAACTGCTGCTGCAACTGCTGCTGCTGCGGCTTTAAAAATTACATAAAGCTCTCGAGTGGGCGGGCCCAGCGAGCCCTGGGCGCTAAAGAATGCAGCCGCAGAGCCGAGAGACGAGATGCTCCCCTCCCTCCTCTCAGCTTAAGCTGGCGACCTCAATTAAAGCTCTGCGCGGCTGCAGCCCAGCAGAGATGCGTATGCAGATGGTTGGCCGAGGGGCGGCTCATGTGGCTGGCAAAGTCAGAGGGCAAAGTTGAATAAAAGTTGAAGCCAGGACGTCAAAATAAGAAAACAGCAAGCAACAACAAAAAAAAATGACGCAGCGCCTGGCTCTCAAAGCCAAGTGACGCAACCGGAAGCAGATGAGGCGTTGTTCGTGTGCGTGTGCGTGTGTGTGTGTGTGCGTGTGTTCTGGGGGAACGCTTGGCTCGCCAGAGCCTGTTCCCGGCTTTATGCTATTGAATGAAACTTGCGCTAGGCACAGCCGGCGGCGGGGTCAGAGGCAGGCAAGAAAAATTTGCTGTTGCGGCCAAAGCGCATGCGCGCTACAAATTGTGGCATTATGTACGTGGCCATTACATAGCTAACACATGTGTATGTGCCGTGTATATAGCATATAGGCATAGGTTTTAGCCACCCACAGCCGCAGGGCAGCAGCAGCGGCAGCAGCAGCGGTGGCAGCGGCAGCGGCAGCATAAATTGCAGCGGGGCAAAAAGACAAAAATAGACAAGAAAAATTACTAAAAATTTGTGCAGGCGACTAAACAACAGCCATAAAAACACAAGCAACACACACACACACACTCACACACACACACCAACACACGCCCTCTCTTTGTCACGCCTTTGCAGCAGGAATAGCTGCTGGTGCTGCTGCTGCGGCTGAAAATGAGGTCGTGGAAATGGAAAATGAAAGCAGTTCGAGAGAAGTCGACGCAGCAGCAGCCGCAGCAGCAGCGGCAGCGGCAGCGACACCCAGCCCACTTCCGCACCCCTTACAGCCTCCCCCTTGGGGAACTTTCGAGCTAATGCCGGCAAAATGAAGTCCATGTAGCATGGAGCGAATGTTCCTGCTGTCTTTTTCAGCATGTGCAAAATCTAATGAAGCTGCCGGACGTGGCAACAACAACAAATGGACTTTGTTATTGTTGCTGCATTACACTTTTTTTTTTGTATCAGATGCAGCTTGGGAGTGGCTTTAAAGTACAGATACAGATACACACACATAGAGAGAGAGAGAGAGAGAGAGAGAGAGATCGAGAAAGAGAGAGAGAGAGGGAGAGTTTGAGATACAGGACAACAACATTCGAGCAGAATGGCAAACATTTTCATTGTCTACATTCCAGCGTGTGTGCGAGTGTGCCTGTGTGTGTGTGTGTGTGTGTGCGAGTGTAAATATAAACTGCAGAACAAGAGCAACAAATAAGGATAAAAATAAATATACAAAAATGACCGCAAAAATGGCCACTCCCAAGCACAGATACATAGATAGATATTATGCTTAATATTTGTGCTCATTTTACAAATTTAATGGAACATTTTTCAGCATTTTCTTTTAAAGAATAAGATCCTAGCCATATTTCTATTGAAAGCCTCAATTTAATATGACTTTTTTTATTTTATTTAAGTTCTTGGCTGGCGAATATCCTACAAATATTGCAGTTTTCTGGTTACAGTGGCTGCTCGCTAAATGAAACGCTGCGTTTTCAAAGTTTCATTTTGAATAAATCAATTTTTGGCCATGAGAAAATAAAAAGTTATACGCTCTAGAGATTTCATGAGCTTAAATTAATTTGATAAATTGTTGTATATATTAAAAGTTTCATTATTTTTATAGTTTTCATAAAGCATTTAAAAATGCAAAATATTTGTGCAAAAATACAAAGCGGAAATAGACAACATTTATTTTAATATTTGTGTTTTTTAGTCCAGATTTTTATGCTCCATTTGCAGTTGAATTTTGAGTAATTAAATATAGATAAGAGTTGAATAGTTTTAAAAATAGAAATTTTGGATTAAAATATAATCTAAATTTGCAAAAGGCTCTATTTAAAAAAGTGTCTAGTTATATTTTATGAGAGTCAAATAATATCAAATTTTCTTCATACATTGAAAAAATTATCAAAAAAAAAAAATTGTAATAAAATAAAGCGCACATTTTTGAGCATCAGCTGAACCAAATAACAAATTTGTTATTTTCTATATTTATAGAAAGTATTTATTTTCTGATTAACTTTTGCTTTGCAAGTTTGCAATGAAAATGAAATTCAAGTGGAATTCAGGTGGAAAAGTGAATGAAACAAAGGCCTGCGCTTATTTAAACAGGCCAGCTGTCTAGTTTGCCAGGACGAAGGACAAGCCACTTAACATGCACTGATTATCCACATTGAAATCAACGGCCCCGTCCCTTCCACCCCCTCAGCTAAATGTTAAATGCAGCTCCATTTGTCCGACCCTGGCCGCGTGGCACGCTTAATCCATGCCCCACTGGGCAGCCTCCTACCCCCCACCTGACTGACGGTCAGCTCTTTGCTGCCACTTAGCCATTTATGCATCATTCATTTAGCCATTTATCCATTTGAACATTTATTTGATCAAGTTTTGCCAATTGGCCTGCCTGAACGCATTTAAAATGTGGAATTCAATTTGGCGCATTTCGCAACTAAATGATGGCAACTCTGGACGACGGGGCTGTAACTTGGTTTACTGCCTCGGCGCAAATCAAGTGAAAACAGGCAGGCGGCCGATGCAATTACACACAGATACACACACACACACACACACACACACACACACTAACAGGTGCATAATCAGCTTTCGCACAGCGCAAAATGTTGACAATTTAATTAGAATTGATTTTCCGTTCGATATTTTCCAGGGAAATTCACAGCCGCAGCAGCTGCTGGCTGAAAGGGAGGAAGGAAGGGAGGGAGAGCAATGCGGCATATACATATGCTGCAGCTGCAAATGTTATATAATCATCACACACACACACACACACACACACACACACTCACATGCATTGATGATATATCGTGTGAATCATTTAATTGCTTGGCGACAACATTTTACAGTTGCAACCCTATCGGCTCTGCCTCCCTCCGCAATTCTCAAATTTAACGAGCAATATCGTAATTCCTTTGCACACTTTACCCTTGCCTTGCTCCCTACCACACCCTATCGCATTTGGCAAGCCGCAAGGCAATGAAGCATTCCACACGAAGATTGATTATGGCCCAAGTTTTAATGCGTTTTGCCATTTATTTCAATGCATCGAGAAAAAAGGATTCGCCATGCCACGCCCAGGCATATTTATGTGTGTGCACAGAGAGAAAGAGAGAGTGAGACAGAGAGAGAGAGAGAGAGAGAGAGGGAGCAAGGAGCGTGCATTTCAGCATGATATATGCATCCACTTTATGAGCATAGATAAACACAGTTGAGCATCGAGATAAATGCCACAGTGAACACTCTGATAACACACAAAGCGAAGCTCATTATGCCAAGGATATTGAAATTGAATGGCATATAATATTTTAACTAATACCATGTCATGTAGATATATTTATGCTGTCTCATTTGTTTAAAAGCAAACGATTAGAATAAAGAACAATTTCTATGAATTCAGCTTAAGGTTGTCTATGAACAAGAAAGGGTCGTGAGGTTTTCTTTTGTTAAATAATATAGTTAAAATTTATATACATTATTAATAAATATTAACGCTAATATCGAGATATCAATGAAAAATATCTATACTAATTTTGTAGGAATTTTTCACATTTTAATTAACAAATATATGAGAAATGGAATAGGAACTGTTTGAATTGAAGATTTGAGGGGTTTTTTTTTACTTATTTGTGAGAAAAACTAAGTTTCAATGCAAAGAGAAAATGATATTGACAAAATATTATTCTGTATGTAATTGAGAACAAATATTGATAGAACCTTAGTTAAGATCACAAATTAATAAGAATTAGGAATAATATTGATGGAATATACGGAACATAATTTTTTCATACATTTAAACTTTCGACTGTTCTTTCGGTTAATTATGTTATTTTATTTTAAAAACAAAATGATTAAGCCCTTAATTCAGCCTGAATCAATTTTCTTTACGTTTCTTTCGGAAAGTGAATAATTCTTTCAACTGTTTTCTCGATTATTTTTACTATTTAGGAAACTCCTGGCTTTCAAGACATTATTTGTAATTTGGTTAAACTGAAGCAAAAGAATGTGATTGGCAGATGATTAATTACTTTCCAGATGACGAAAACAGTTTCTCAAACACGTGCCACATGCCACATGCAACTCATGTGAAAGCCAACAAAAACTTTATCAAACTGAGAGGCTGTGCAACGTCTGAAGATTGTGTGGATGCCACCAAAGGGATTGAGGCAGATCTGACCATATAAAGAAAGCAACCGCAACATTGTGGCAAGCAGCGCAGCTCGAGGCAAAGTCAAAAAGTCCAGAGGCAACAACAAGAAATTTTGGACGTGTACACAGAACGTATATTTATGGCCATTACTCAATGCCCCAGCAGACATTAAAGTTGAAAATGCATTTTAACGACACCAGCAGAAACATGGCAAGTGCCTTCCAGCACGCAGTAGCAAGCTAAATGAAAATTGTCCCCAGCAGCGGCAATTTCCCACCCAATTTCCGCCCATTTGCATTTTGATTATACACACACACACACACACACATAAGTATGCATGTGCATTGGGCGTGGCACTGTCAAACATTTATTTCGTGTACAACATTTTCGTGTTGTTAATTGAATGTGGCATATTTTTGTTTATTTTATTTTCGATTGTTTAAAACAAATATTGACGTACCATGCGGCGTATGCGCAATTTGCAAGCGCAAATATAACGCACACGCCGCATGTGCTCTGCTGCACATACCTATATATATATATAGCGATATATATAGTATATATATATGTCTAGTATTTGGCATTTAGATATATCAACTTTGCACCGCCAGCTGTCCATTCGCTTGTCCATTAGCCGCGCATCATTTCAATTGACATTTTGCGCGTTGCAGAATATTCAATCTATAAATTCCGACAGTCGCATTTAGGCAAATCCAATATTCAATGCAGTGCCAACTACACTGAGAGAAACCAAGGCACAAGTTTAAAACAGAACCTTAAAATGTTGACAAAACAGAAGCTGTTTTAATGCCTGTTAAAATGTAAAAGATGCTTGACATCAATTTGGCACTACAAATTAGGATCTTTTCTCAAAATGATTCATAAAAATTGTAATTAATTTAAAATAAAGATGTTAGCTAATGTGCAGCCGCAACATTGTAACATTGTAAACACTTATTTCACAAAAATTGTGTCATTTTTGTACGATCAAAATACATATGTTAAAAATGTATATAGCTGTCATAGGAACAATCGTTCAAAAAGTAGTTTCTTGTATGGCAAAATATTCTATTTTCAAGACATTTTCATTAAACTTTACTATTCTCACATATCTGTAAAGGGCAAATGTCTAGAAAATTATTAAAACTTAAAATAATAACAATTAAAAGTGATCCAGACTAATTCTAATAACTTTTATTCAAAAAATTAAAACCATTTTTAATGAATTTTTTTATAGTTTTTGCTTGAAAAGTTTTTCTCAAAATCTTGGGCCCTTTGAGAAGTTTGGTTTAAATAGGCAAAAATTTGTAAATATATATTGTTTTAAAAGCGGATTTTGTCGCACTTTTCAAATTTTTGAATATTTTTCCATTTTGTTGTCATTTAATATCTTTGCTTGCCCAATTTCGCGCAGTGCACACTTGACATTTTTAGGTTAATGCAATTTTCGAATGCAGCCACATTTGTTGTTTCTCTTCTTGTTGTTGTTGTTGTAGCTCTTACTCGTGGCTGGCACTTGTTGTTGTTGTTGCTGTTGTTGTTGTTGTTGCTGCTGCTTGTGAGCATTTTAATTAGGCACAGGCCTTACATAAGTTACCTTCCCTCGTCCTACCCCTTGCCCGCATAAACCCACTCAGTTGTTTCTTTCTGCGCGCCTTGCGAAATGTTTGCGCATATTTCTTAAACAACTACAGTGGGACCTCTACCCAGAGCAACTGTCGTTGTTGTTGCTGTTGTTGTGGTTGTTACCTCCAGACACAGTCGGTTACGCCCCCGCATCTGTCTGCCAACCAACACAATGTTTGATTTGTTGTTTATATATCTGCACTATTCGCGCTCGCATTTGTCAATTATACACAAAAATTCACATTTTAGTCGCCGTCGCCGACGCGAGTCATTCATTTATTCATTCATTCATTCACTTATCCATTCATTTGGCTAGCTGTTGTTGGCCGTTTGTTTGTCTTTGCCCGGTTTCCTCATATGCAAAAAACAAAAACTCAATAGGCACTTGTGTGGCGCCTAGTTTTGAGCGAGGGGGTTGGTTGCTGTGGAGAGGGGAGGGGAGGGGAAGGGGTCTCCGCTTGGTTAGTCTTCAATTTGCATACGCATTGCTCGCTGCTGTTGCATTGCGTAAAGTCTGGTCTTAAAACAAATGACAACGACAGAATGGTAGGAAGAGGGAGAGGAAAGGGGGGGGGGGGTGCAGGTGTTGGGGCAGAAGCACCTGCCCAGCAGCTACTTGAGTTGAACAACTGCAACCTTAACTACAGCTTAAAAAAGAAACTCCGACAGCTGCCTTCAGTCAAAGCTGCGCGTTGTGGGCGCAGTTTAAAGAGAATTGAACGTTTATTCAATTGGATTCGGTTTCTTCTATTCGAGTGGCCACAAAGAAGCCCACATACAAAACTAAGTATATATATATATGTATATATATGTATAAAGTAAAGCTGGGCTCACTTTCGGTTTTGATCATCAAGGCAATAATATTTTCAATAGGCTTATGGCTCGATTTGTGCGGCAATATTGTTCGCAGCTTAGACAAACAAAATAATGACACTGAACTCAACTGATATATTTACTATTCATTATTTATTTATCTTAATAGTTCTTCACTCCTGCTTAGTTTTCAAAATCAAGGACTCGGATATATATTTATTAAGATCTCAATATGCTGAATATTAATAACTTCATTTGTCCTCCATTTATCAACATTCTTTATCTCATATGTGACTCTAGCAATGAGTTTCATTTACTAAGTAATGAACGAAAGCCCCCCTCCCCCCTCTCCCCTTTTTGCCATCCCCCTTGCAGCTGTCTGTGCTATGTGATACAGGCTGCTTTAATTACACGTTCCTTCAGTTATTTAATTACCCCAAAACAATCCATCAGCAGCTGGGCTTGATGTCATCTCGAGCTGCAGGCAGGCAAGAGAAAAACTTTTGTTGCAATTTGCAGCAGATGTGGCAGGAGCAGAAAGTGATGAGGGGGGTGGGGGGTGGTGCAACTTTAGAGACTCTTGCGTCTAATTAATGCGGCAGTTATTAATCATGTGGCCCAAATGAAGGCGACGCATTGAAATGCTAAACGAACAATGCCTGCAACATGCGGACAAATGCAGCTATATATATATATGTATATCTAGCTGTATATATATGTGTGATATTATATGGAGTTTGTCTGGGCTGATTATCAATTGAGCAACTGTCGCAACTCTGGCAAAATGTCAGCAGTTGACAAGTGTCTGCAAACACGCAGCGCCGCCGCGCTAATGAAGCTGCCTCCGTCGCCTGTGAACGGCCCTCGGGCTATAAAGTCATCGATTGGGTAATCCAGTAGCAGCATGCGCCCACGCTAATAAACTGGGCGTGGCACTAGAGATTAGCGACCCATGGGGCATACAAGGCGCTTCGTTAGGTTGCCAATTGGCTGGGCGAAAAATAAATAAAATAGAAGCGCAAAACCGAATCACACGCAAATTGGCTTACGAGGCACGAACAACAACAACAACAACAACAACAGCAGCAGCAGGGCCTGAGGCAAACAGGATGAGGGGCAGCATGTGCACTGATTGGCCTGACGACGAATGCCGCAGGGAATGCAGTTGCTCAGATTGCTCAGGTGTCGGCGTACATGCATACAGGTACACAAACACGCACACACACACACAAACAGGTGCACTCATCTATGCTGACCAATGAGGCGTATGATTAATGCGACTCAAGGGGACACAAGCCACAGCATTGCCCTCTCCTTGCCATGCTTTAAGTTGTTACAGAAAGCTCCGACTGAAAGCAGCTTAAAGCTTGTTCGGGAAACTGCTTGAAATTGCTTAAAACCACCAAATAGAATCTGTTTAAAACTCTGATAAGAAGCTACTCGACATCAAGCTGAAGCTTCTGCAGGAAGCTGCTTAAGGTTTCAGCAGGTAACTGCTCAGACTAGAAGCAGCTAAAAGCTTTTGAAAGCTGCTGCTTAAAGCTCTCAAATGGAAGACGTTTAAAACTCTCCAGGAAAATGAAGTTATCAGCGTAAAGCGCCGATTAGAAACAGTCTTAGGCTTATGCAGAAAGTTGCTTAAAGCTTCCAATAAAAGCTCCGCAAGGAAGCTGCTTAAAGCTCTTAGAGCGAAGCTGTTTAAAACTCCCAACTTGAAGCTGCATTAAGCCCATTCTAGAAGCAGCTTAAAGCCTGTACGGAAAGCTGCTTAGAACAGCTCAAACTTGAAGTTTTCGATAAGAAGCTGCTTAAAATTTCCTTAGGTAGGAGCTTCAAGTTCCTGTAGATAGCTTCTTAATGTTCTTAAAGCTTCATTCTTTCTCAATTGCAATTTCTAGCGTCAATATTACTTTAAAAATTTTACATAATTACATATTTGTAAAATATTTTCACTATATTTGAAAGAAATTTGTTTCGAGTTTCGAAAAAGAAAATTCAGATACTATTCTGCAAGGTATAATCAAATTGTTTTAATAAGAATTTCGACAATGCTTTAAAAAATAACAATATCGAAAAACCTGCAAAAAATATGTTTAACGAATTTTAGCAGAATTTTTAGGAAGAAAAACGTTTGAAACAGAAAACATTTCTGTTGAATTTTATCAAAAAATATAATAAATAAAATCAAGGCATAGGCCTCTTGAGGTTTGGATTCTTGAGAGGTTTCGAAGAATTAAATTTCTATAAAGTTTCTCAGCTGAGGGACTCTCTTGGGGATTTATTCTGCGAACAAGACTTGAAAATATTTGGAGGTGTTGTATTACCAGACGATTTCCAATATGAAATAATACTTTTCTTTACAGTTACCACAGGCCCAGCTTATAGACTACAGTTACTTAAGAATTTGTTTGTGTTTGTTTTTTGCTCAACTTACATCACAAAAGTTCAATTCAAATTTCAATTCTGCCGCAGTTTCGTTTCGGTTTTGTTTTGTATATTTTGTTTTAGTTAGTTGCTGTTTCTGCTATCTCTCTGCTTCTTAAACAGTTTTGTGTTTTAGTTATCTTGTTTTTTTTATCGATATCTTTTTGCAATCACTTTTAGTTACGATATTTGCAATATTTGTTTAACACTTGCCACGTTTTTTTTTGTTTTAATTAGCTTTTTGTTGTTTTGCGCTTGTTTTAAACGATGTAAAACGTTTTTTTCTTCGGCTTTCTCATTTGAATTCTGCTGCGTCGCTGCGACAGAGAGAGAGATAGAGAAAGAGAGACAGCGATAACAGCGATAACAAAAATGTTTCTCTTTGTTTTTTTTTTGTTGTTGTTGCTCAACTCAATGCACGGCCATGGATATTGTTGCAGTTGCAGTTGCAGTTGCTGCCGCAATTGCTGCTGTCGTAGCTGTTGCTGTTGCTGCTGCGAGTCTGCAATTTGTTAGCGGCAATTGTTGCTGTTGCTGCTGCGAATGTTGCTGCGATTGTTGCTGCGGTTGTTGCTGCGACTGTTGCTGTTGCTGTTGTTGTGGTTGTTGCTTGTGGCGGCTGTTGTTGCTGTGCATTTGTTGCTCCATTTTTAAGGAATTTTTAGCACCTGCAAAAGATACACACAATAATTTGTGAGTGAAACAACAAATGCAGCGTGTAGTTCGGTTTGGGTTTCGGGTATTTGGGTTTCGTTTCATTTCGTTTCGTTTCGTTTCGGTCACTCGTTGACCTTTTTTGTTTAAAAGAAAAACTTCCGTTAGAAATTATAACAAAAGGCCAGCCATAAAACACATAAATAGAAAACAAAAAACAAACACATGACCAAGAGCAACAACCACAATCAATCGCAAAGGTCTATTGACCCAGACGACAAACGGCTTTTTATGAGCTTTGCCCCGAGGCAAGGCAATCAAAAGACATCATATACATATACATACATATATGCATATACATATGTATTTGAATAAGAAGCAGCAGAGGCAGCAGCAGCAGCAACAGCAGCAGCTTAAATCAGGCAAGGCATAAGCCAAACGGTTTTGTACCTTGAAAAGAGCTCGAACTAACTCCCAGCCCGTTGGCTAATTTATTGAATTATGCTAATTCAGAGCAAACAAAGAGCCGGCACAAATATCAATAATAAAAAAAAACACCTGAAAGCATGGTTAACTGCAAGCCGGCAATTAAATACTCTTCTAAAGTGCTCTTTATACAAAAGTAAATCCTATAGAAACTTTATGATATTGTCTTTCGTTTAACAAAACATATCTGCGATTATCTACACCTTATCTACACTTTCACCAAATGCCAAAGCTTCAAGAACCAGTAAAGTTTTCTTATAAAAACTGATTTTTTTATCGATTCTTTCTATATGATGCAGAGAGCCGAAGTTTGTTCAAGACATCCTGATAGGCAAAAAAGTTTTTCATACAGGGAAAAGACAAGATCTTTCCTATGCTCCGATGTTGATGGGATTTGACATAAATATTAGGAACAAATGAAAATAATAAATGCCAACTTTGGTCAAGATATCTTCAAAAACAAACTAGTTTCATAGAAGTTCTCAACCGATCATTCCTATGACAGCTATATGATATAGTTGACCTTGCTTATATGCAGGGTACAAAGTAAATGTTACAAATGCCAACTAGTTTTCATGCGGAGCTATAACTTTTATCCCACCGATTTCGACAAATATACCGCCTGCAACAAATAGACATAGCTATACAAAGCTTCACGACAATTGCTTTACAATTGAGCCCAGCTGTCATAGTATTAGATCGTCTAACATCTTTATATACGCTCCAAATTGATCACAAGTTTCTATATAGCTCACACAATTCGTGACAAAATTGTAATGGCCTCTGTGAGGGTATAAAAAAAGCCACAAAAAAAACTGTTTGCTCAAGTTTTATGAGAGGGGCGTCGTTGTCGTTAATGTTGACTTTTAAGCTTGTATTTGATTTCCTCATTATAACCAGTTATTTGCGTATCGATATAACGATCCAGCCGTTTGTTGGATCGATCGATCTTTTGGATTTAACTGGGTCACAGTTTTTGACACTTTGACGATTAACGCTTAAAGCTGGCCATCAACTTATCGCGCGCACTGTGCCCAAAATGTTCACTTAACCGACAACAGCTGATCGCACAGCGGCAAGTGCAATAAAAGTCAATGAATTGAGCTCAATTGAAAGCAATTGAGACAGTTAGTGAGAGCGAGATAGGCCGAATGAGAGAGAGAGAGAGAAGGAGAGAGAGTTCATTGCAATATTGCGCATACGACGCGTTGCACGCTCGTGCTCTATTGTCAGCTGTTGTTACCCTCTGTCAAGGGTGTTTTTTTTTCAATTGCCGACAAATCTGCGCTTCTCTTTGTAGATATTCCTAATTTAAACGAGCATTAATAGCTCGTATAAAGACCTTATGCTCTATATTCTAATTTAGACATATAAATCTCAAGTAAACTAAGCTACTTCATTTTAATTCGTACAATTCTTAAAATAAAAATTGAATTTGCTTTCACACAAGCTCACATCCCAAATTTCAGCTTAATAGCTCACATATTTCTCGAGATATGTGCCCGAGCCGCTTTGAAGGCGATTTTAAAGGCATTTCAATTGGATTTGTGGCTAGCTTTTCTGACTGAGCTTTATTTGAAAGGCTTGCGGTTTTGAACTATTTTAATTTAGCTTTATAGCTCAAATACTCTGGATGTAATGAATGTAAACCCTTTCAAATTTGGTATTATAAGAGAGCTGTAATTGGGATTTCTGGGCTTCATTTGAGACGCTTCTTAGTTGGAAATCTTTTTCACTTAACTTGGAGTAGGATATGCCCGTAGATAATATACATAAATAATAGCTATAAAACTTTGTAAAAACCACGTGTTAAGAGCATTAAAAAGTCGTTCATTTGGTATCTTCAGCAGCTGTTATTTTCCCCATAAAGATAATATATTATGGTTGTATATGTGCCGGTCTGTGATATCTGTGGGTGTACGTTCATCTTATTTGCGTGTGATATATAGTATATATATTTCAAATGCACACATTTTGGACTTTATTTGATTTGATTTGCTCATCGTTTGTCTAATTTGAAAAGTCAGCAGCGAGAAATAACCATATACAAAAAAAAAATATTGAAAAAAAAAACTTGTCGCAAAGGTCAACTTGATTAGCGCCAGCTGCAGCTTTTTGTGGGACACTGTCTATGTGTGTGTGTGTGTGGGGTGGCTTGACTAATTTCACGCACTGTACGACTGTGACTTAGTGACATATATTGACTTACAGCTTAGAGGTCTATATATATATCTATATATATGTATCTATATAGCTTAAACAATTTGTATGGCTGCCTCAATAATCCAGGACTTGAGGCAGGCAAAGACCATTTTCAGGATACGCACCTGTAAGTAGGAAAGAGAAAGAAAAAATTAATAAATAATATGATTCGGCTTTCACAATTTGACATTTATAAATGTTTAATGAGCTGCGTGCTGGCATTTGAATATGAACAACAACAAAAAATAACAGAGAAAGAAACACACAAACACCTGCTCGTAAGGGCCCCACCCCAAAAATGGCAACACCTTTTGTCTATTTGCAAAGTGCAAAAGTTCATAATGTTAAAAACGTTGCCAAGAAATGGCAAAAATAAAAACGCGAAAAAAAAGCTCCCAAACAGATAAAAATAAATTATATTCGCTTGTTTATTACGTTTGCCAAAAGGAAAAGAACCAAACACGGGCATATTATTGATAGGAACAACGCGCAGATACCCTAGAAAACCTGAACACTATACTATATAGAAACATTAAGTTCAGGCTTAAAAAAGCTTTGTCGCTCGTTCTTAGCTTAAACATGTTGGGAATTTTAAGGCGGCAACAAAATATAGTTATTTTTCTAATCCTCGAAAGCTGTTAGCGTTTTTTGGCTAAATTTGGGATTATCTGTAAAAATACTGAGCTTTTATTGTTTATTGTTTTGCTTGAATGTAACAACTTTTTATCTCATTATGATCCTTTGTTGTCTCATAAACCCCATTTTATAATCCTTCGTGTTGTGTGTTACAAAGTACATGAAAAACTCAATATGCCCAGCAGTGTGTGCCGTCAACAAGAGGTGCAATTTGACAAATGAAAGGTATAAAAGCACTTGATCAAAGGGCATGAGTCAAAGGGGGGTGGCAGAGGGGGGCATGTTTAAAAATACCGGGAAAAAAGAAGAAGAAAATAACTCTCGCAGCGTCTCAGACAAAGCTAAGCCGGCAACTTTAATGATGATGACGCAGATTTTACTGTGCCAAAAAAATAATATAAACTAATACACGCATAGACACACGCACACACACACACACACACACATAGTCGCAATGAGAGAGCTGTGCATGTGTGCGTATTGTGTGTGATTATATAAATAAAACTCGGGGGGAACGCAGCCAGAGAGAGAGAGAGAGTGAGAGCCTAGTGCGATATGTTTGCCATGGCCAGACAGACGATGACTTCCATGACAATCGCCCGGCATTCACTTCAATGTCCCCCCCACCCCCATCCCCACAAGCACACACACTCAAACACATACACAATCTGCAATCTTCCGTCTGCCCCTTCTCGCTCACTCCCTTTCTCAGTCTGTTCTTCTCTCACACTCTATCTCTTGTCAGTTTCTCCACTTTGCTGTTGAGCTGTAATCTTTTTTTATGCGCTTTAATTTGTTTTCTTTGCGATTCCATTTTCTTGTTGTTTGCCAAAAGTTTATTGATCTCTGCTCTGCGACATTGCTCTGCTCAGCCAGGGGCGGCGCGGTGAAGGGGCGGGAGGGCGGTCGCTTCAGCAGGCGGAGGTAGAATCTGTCTGTGCTTATTTTTTTCCCACAACTTTCGCATTTTCTTTGTTAAATTTACGACCAATACAAGAATTCATGTCAAATATTCCAAGGGCAATGCCAAAAATATGCCGCAAGAACAAAATTATGTATACAAATAAAAAAGAATTTTACGCAAGCAGGAGCAAAGTGTGTGTGGGCGGGAGGGAGGGGGTGGCGGCCACTGCCGCCAGTGAAAGATTGCATATGGCAGCAACAGCAGCAAATCATAAATAGACAATTTAAGCACGGCCCGAATATTTATGACAGTGTAAACAAAATATAAACCAACAGCTGTTGTTGTCCATTAAAAAAATGAGAGGGATAGAAAAATAAATAATCAATCGTTAGATGGGTTGAAAGTTCTTGAACAATATGACCCACAAATCAGTGCGACATCCTTAAAAACAAAACTACAACAATAAAAAAAAAAAAAACAACATTTACAACAATAACAAACCAAATGCAACAAAATATGCAAATGAAGTTCGGCTTGGAGGAGAAATCACAAAGAGAAACAAACAGAAAACTAGCAGGAAAAAGTCTAAAGTGTGGCGATTAATAGATACCCTTTTAATACATAGAATAACTATAGTATAGTGTGTGAAATACCCTGTTATGATAGAACAATTAAAGGGCAGTCTTAGTCTTATTTTATATATGTACATATTTTCCACCTGATCGCAAGTCTGCCTTTTACCTGTCACGCACACATAAACAGCCAACTTTCTTATAGCTCCTTTAAACAAAATTGTTAATGGGTATATTAACACCAAGCATTAAAAATGTAAATGCACGCGTCGCGGTCAGCCGACGACGCCGACGTCGACGCCAGCCGCTGCATTAGTCAGCAAGAAATGAAAAAGAGAGCGGCAGCCGCCGGCCGCCCCAAAAAGAAACTTGCAAGAGACCAAGCCAAGTCATTGACACCAAAAATAAATTACCAAAAACACAACATAAACTACACTAAAAAAAAAAAAAGGCAGCAAGAGAAGAAGAAAAAGAGACGCAAAATACACAAAACTTCAAGAGATGCAAATGATTTTGACTTTAATGCGAAAACTTGTGCGCTATCTCACTCGCACTTGCTTAAACAAATATCAATTTCCGTATAGACAAGCGTAAATGCAATTAGGCAAAAGCGCCACCTGTCGCCCGGTGGCAGTTGTTATTGTAGCAAAGTTCGTGACAACTTGAAAAGTTTTACATGCAAATAGTAAAACAACAACAACAACAACAACGACCACGCCCTTCGAGCTGCATTTGCAGGTTTGGCAACAAAAACAACAACCGCAATTGAAAACTTGTTAAATACGCGCACATTTGTTTTTATTGCTATCGTTCAACTTTTTGGCTAGCCAAATGTGCCACGCCCACGCCAAGCACACACGCCCTCAGCTGCTTGACGCACACACCGCAAATTGCAATTGCATTCCATTGTTGTTGTTGCTGTTGTTGTCGTTGTTGACAAAATTACCGCTTTTTGGTTTTTGGCGTAAAGAAGAAAGCAGCACACAGTTAAAACAACAACAACAACAACGACAACCAAGAAAAGCTAGCTCTATAATTTGGCACAACTCAATATAACTTTGCTACGCTACGTTAGGGTATCTTGGAGTCCTTTGCTTTTAAGCAGCTTCTTGTTATGAAACTGCTGCGATTAAAAGAAATAGGCTAAGCAACTAAAGGTTATTTAAGCACTTAATTACAACTTAATAGAAATTAAGTAAGATTAGAATTAGAATCGTACATAATTGAAGAATAAAAAGTTAAATAAAATCATAACAAAAAAGAATTGTTTTTAAATCAATATACAAAAAATCGTTCAAAAATTCTATAGCTCAAAGGTACCTACATATACTAAAAAGAAAATAAAAAAAGCTGAAGTATATGTATTTTCTATATTTAATAGCATTCAAAATGTCTATGAAAGGGTATGCAAAATTCGTGCACTTTGAATTGAAAATTTTTGTAAAATAAAATAGTTGTATTTACGTTTGTTTGCCTGCTTATGCAACTTGTGTGTGTGTGTGTTTGTGTGTGTGTGTGTGTGTGCGGCATGCAGCGCGCCATGTCGCGTGCAGCCAGCAACAACAACAACAACAACAGTTGCAACAACAACAACAACAGTTGCAACAACAACTTGCCGCTCGCCTTGTACAGCGTGTTTGGGTGAAATTGGGTTTAGTGTTCAATTTAACACCCACGTTCTAGTTTGGGTTTGTTGGCCCCATCAAGCAGAAAACTAAAGCTGAGCAGCATTTGCCATTGTTGTTGCTCGTTTCGTGTTTTGTTGCAACAATTGCTGTCGCAGCGGCAACAGCAACAACAACAACAACAGCAAGAGCAGCAGCAGCAGCAGCTAAATGCAATCATGTTTAATTATGCATTCCACATTGGATACGTTCTGTTCGGCTGCGATACGCTCAACCGTTATATTGGCTATATGGATACAACAACTGACAAGAGCAACAACAATAAAAACAACTACAACAACAACAACAATTGACAACGCCCCCATAAAAACAGCAGCAACAACAATGGAAACGTTTTCCTTAATGCTTTTCTCTTTTATATAGTTTTATGTTTTTCATTAATTGATTGATAAACCAATTTTGGGCATAAAGCGCAGGGTCCGCAGCTAAATGACGACAACAACAACAACTAACAACAACAACAAATAACAACAACAATTGACAACCGTCGTTGCCTTCATTTCCGTCTTGCAGCCCACTTCAGATATCATTGAAGCATTTCGAGCCCACGTCTTTGGAATTAACATAAATATGTTGCACAGATTGCTTTTAATAGATATGCATGCATCTATATATATATACATATATATGTAGAGTTTACCAGACACATGCATAATTAACAACCAGGTGGGCTGGGCTCGTTTCGGTTCGTTTTTTTCTTTTGGGGGGCTGGTGCAGCTCCACATATTCCAGACACTTAAGAAAAAACGTATTTAAAGAAAAGCTGACGACGAGACGCTTTGCGTGGGCCCAACCCGACACTTGAGCGACAATTGGAACGACTTTGGGGTCAGGTCAACGCCTCTTTTATTTGCATATTACAGTTGTCTTTGTTTCTGTTATGATTACTATTATTATAATTGTTATCGTTATCATTATTATTATTATTATTATTAGTATTGGCGTTGGTATTGGTAATGGTATTAGCTTTAGTATTGGTATAGGTATTAGTATTATTATTATTGTTAATATAAGTATTGGTGTTGGTATTGGTATTGGTATTTATATTGGCAGAAGTATTAGTATTATTGATTTATAAGTATAAGTGTTATTATAATTACAATTACTATTATTATATTATTGTGCCTGTTATTGATATTATTGGTATTGATATTGATATTGATATTGGTATTAGTATTAGTATTACTATAATTATAAGTATAACATTAGCAATAGTATTAGTATTAGTATTAGTATAAGTATAAGTATAAGTATAAGTATAAGTATAAGTATAAGTATAAGTATAAGTATAAGTATAAGTATAAGTATAAGTATAAGTATAAGTATAAGTATAAGTATAAGTATAAGTATAAGTATAAGTATAAGTATAAGTATAAGTATAAGTATAAGTATAAGTATAAGTATAAGTATAAGTATAAGTATAAGTATAAGTATAAGTATAAGTATAAGTATAAGTATAAGTATAAGTATAAGTATAAGTATTAGTATTAGTATTAGTAATATTATTAGTTTTAGTATTCGAATTAGTATTAGTATTAGTATTAGTATTCGAATTAGTATTGGTATTAGTATTAGTAATATTATTATTATTGGTATTCGAATTGGTATTAGTATTAGTATTCGTATAACTATTAGTATTATAGTTATTATTATTGCTATGATTATTATTCATCACTCATTATTATTAATTTTTTAATGCTGACTACAGTTTTGTATATTTTAATATAATCTTTTGTTTTTTTTTGTATCTATTGTGATCTTTTAGTTTGCTATTGCTATTGAAATCCGTTGCCTGGTTTCGCTTCTCTGTTGAGCGCACAATTGGTTCAATGCTCATCATTGGCAGCCGTCACAACAAATTGCTGCAAAGTATGCGCACACACATTTATTATGGCTATTATTATTATGTTTATGTTTGTTTTTTATATTTTTATTATTGTTTATCTTTTTTTTTTTTTAATGCTACTCTTGCCATGCGAGTCATGCTTATAATTGTTATTGTACAACAAAAATAATATTTTTGCACGCGGGTGCAACGCACTCAAATGTCCAAGTGTGTGTGCGTGCGTGTGTGTGAGTGTGTGTGTGGCACGCTTGTGTAGCGAGGGATAACGGGGGAGGGGCAGCTGCTGAGGGAGGCAACTGCTCCTCAACCGGGTGAAAGCGACCGCCATAAGACACACAAAAATAAAAAAGAAAGAAACACTCGAGTTGCAATTAAATAGCTGCCAACTGCAATTTCATTTAGCCAAAGCTGCGACAGCGCCACATTTATTTATTGAACACCATGATCAGCAGGCGAGGGGGGGGCCAGAAAGAAGGGGTGAAGAGGGGGGGGGGGTAATTGTTAGGGGAACTGCCGTCAAAGTGACTCGCGATTAGACGAGGTGAATAGGTCACTGTGTACCCACAGTCAATGTGGCATTAACAACGAGCTTCAACTGAGGCATTGAAATTGAACGAGACGAGAATTGAACACTTCAAATTGAACGACAATTTTCAATTGAATGAATTGAGGCGACAATTTCAAGCAATTTATTCGAGCAGCTTTACTTAAAGAGTTTTTACTAACTGCAGCTGGTGGCTGGTTCAAATCCAGCCGAAATTTTCAGTTTAAATATTTGTTTAATTTGTGTGTTAATATTCACAAAAAAAAATGCGAAATTATTATATACAAATATTTAACACAACTAATGAAAAGAACAACAAATTAATTTGTCATATTAACACAGAAATAAGCAATAATAATAATAAAAAAAAAAGTTATTTGTTAATATTGACAAAAAAAAAAATACATGAGCATAAAAAAAATAATAAATGAACAATTAAAGATTAATTAATTTGTTAATATTGACAATAATAATAAAAAAAAACAAATAATTAATTTTGTTAATATTCGCAAGCAAAAGTCAACCAAAAAAGAAAGAAAGAAAAGAACTGATAAGTTTGTTAAATTTTTTGCTTATCATAATCTTTTTTTTTATTTATTAAAATTTGGAAAAAAATACTTATACAAAATAATTAACTCAAAATGTAGCCAAAACTCTGCTTTTTACAAAACATTATGTTTGTTTAAAAAATAATTAAATAAACAAACTGGAAATCGAAGACCAATTTAAACAAAACATTCAATTTCTGGCGAAAACAAACAAAATTGAACAATCAAATTTCCATTGAAATGTGACGATTGAAATTGAAACAACAAATTGAAGCGTCAACTCGAGAGAGCCGGCAAAAAAAGAGGGAAAACAATAAGCAGAAAGCAAAAATGGTTGTTGGCCACAACACGGCGAAGCTGGCCAAGATTTATGTGGGAATGGGCTTGAAGGAGCGCCTCCATTGATTGCGCTGGCCACCCTTTTTGGCCAAAACACAAGCGCACAAATCAATTGAATAAGTCATAAGTTATACACTGGTTGTTGTTGTTGCTGTTGTTGTTGTTGCTGTTTTTGTTGTTGCTGTTGTTGCTGTTGTTGCTGTTGTTGCTGTTGTTGCTGTGCTCCTATTCGCACCGAAACCGGTTCGTTAACGCTGCAACAATCACTGCAGCAGGTGGGCAGGTGGCAAGCGGCCAGCAACTGCAACTCCAAATGGCCAATGGCCCGCACTCGGCGGGTGTATGCGGCAACAGCAGCAGCAGCAGGGGGGCGGAGGGGGGAGGCAAGTTGATGAGTTGCCAACCGGTTATGTAAAATTGTTAGCAGAACAACGAACAACCGTCAACAACATTGTGGCATATCATGCATTTTAAACACAGCCAAGGGGGCGAGGGAGGGAGTCGACTGCTGCAAAATGTGTTTTTTTTTTTTGGCAAAGCGGAAATGCTGTGCGACGGGCTGCGGCAACAATCAACAACAATTAAATTTGATTAACATACAACAAAATATCTATATGAAAATTAAAGTGTTGTGTTTTTTTTTCCCCTTACGGACTTGCCCCCAAAAGGGATCCGAGTGCGCAGATAAAAACTGACGGCGCATAAATTATGCTGGCTGCGTCGCAGCAACAACAACAGAGGCAGCTCTTGCAGCCATGCAACATGCGGCACTTGAGCGAGCGGAACTCTTAAGTAGGTAGACACAGAGAACCTTGGGAACACACTCAAAGAAAGTCTGATTTTAGTGCTTCTTCTTCTTGCTGTTGTTGCCGTTCGAGACTCAAGTGGCATGCCACAGCGAAATCATAAAGACAACAACGTGCATTTTCAAGGTTAAAACGTAGCCCGAAATTGATAAGAGGATCCGTGAGTAGCATCAAGGGAACACAGTAGCTTATATATACCCTTTTATCTTACACAAACATGTCATGGATAGTATATAATATATTAGTCCAATGTTCATTAATATAAAGTATATTATATACCCAAGATAAAGCATATAGAAGATAATATATCAGCAGCTTAAAAGACGATACAGTTTGTCAAGATATTTATGATCCGATTTCCTAGATTACATTAAATTTCCGGTATCTTCTTTAAGTTGACTCTGGATATATTGTTTTTTATTCACTTGATAATGATACATTCCCGTTTTCATTATAGTCAACGAGATCCCACGCACATCTCTTCGCGTCGAACGCAACTCTCCAACATTATTGCATGTTCCTGTTAACATCCCTTCTGTTACATAACAGACGTCTAACATTTACAGGCTCCCATCGATAACAGTGCACCAATAAGAAATTAACGTTTTATTAACGTAATATTAAACTAAAAGAACATAGTGTAATTTAAGTGATCTAAGAAATCGATCCCTACATTTACATACGATATAATTTACATTTAACAGACTACATAAATATAAAAATAGTCGATGCCATTTAACTAGATCTACACAGAATATATACACATTACTGTCGCAGCGAACGTTGCCTTCTGTTACACTTTCCATAACACATTGTTATAGCCCCGATGCAAAGGGTATAGAAAACCTTGGCCGCTTCCTTGAAGCTGTGAGTAAGCAGATCGCTTGGTACAAATTAAATGAGGCTCGCCGCGTTGAGAGAGACCAAAAATTGAAGAAAAACTAAAGGCATAAATGTCGCTTAAGCTGCAAACCGGTTTTTTTTTCTTCTTTCTTGTTGAACAACAACAAAAGCAGCACGCAGACAGCGCTGCCAAACGCTTTTGTTGTTGCTTATAAAAGAGTTGACAGCTCCTACGAGCAGAGACCGGTTTCAGCTTTGATTTTTGTCGTCGTCGTCGTTGTTGTTGTTCAGAAGGCAACTCTACAACTTGAATAACATTTTTATGCGCACAACAGGTACATTTGTTGTATGCTATATAAATATGTGTATGCATATGTATATGTATGCATGAGTTGAGCATGATATGCATGCATGTATTTACATTATGTATATACATATATGTATTTGTGCGTGTATGTGGGGGTCTGCTGTTAAATGAGAGTTCCTCTCTGTCTGTCTTGAAGACTTGCGGGCACTCTGTTTGTGCTCTGCCCGCGTTGTTTGTCTGTGTCTGCCTTGGTCGTTTCTCGGTGCTTCTTCTGTGCAACAACAACAAAAACAACAACAACAACCGCAACAACAATCAGCTCTTTCTGCATTGGTGTTGGTAGAAAGCCAAAAAGAATAACTCAGGCAAACAGCATTTGAGAATTTGCTTTGTCATGTGCCTCTGCGCCTGTTTGTTCTCATAAATATATATGTATGAATATGTATACACATATATGCATATATATACCCTTTACATATATGTGTGGTATGTATATAAGGCTATTATGATGCGCTTGTTTGTTATGCTGATTTGTGCCTTTTATGAACAGAACAGAACCGAGCACACACATACACATACACACACTCACACACACAAGAGTGCCCAGCACACAATGTTCTTATACTTAAAGCTGCCTTTGTATACCCTGTAATAGTCTCCTATCCCCTCATTCCCCTCAAATACAACTCCAAACGAGTGGGGTTTACAAAGTTTATGCTAATATGCAGCACAATAACAGGGCATATGCCATGTATTTAAAGTGTCTTATACATAATTTATAAATACAATATTTTAATATTTTCTTTTCTATAGATTCTGAATTTCAGTAAAAAAAAATATGCTTAAACTTGACAAAGATTTGTAATAAATCTTGGGCAAGCAATCCGAAAAGCTTCATAATGATCAGCCCATATTGTCATTTACATATTTTATTTATACTTAACCAAGAATATGCATTATTAATTGTTATTAAGTATGGAAAAATTGTATTAATTGTATTGTAAATCTGTGAAGAGATTTACCAAGACTTATTAATCTCATAATTTATTACAAAAGAGTTTTACAATGTACATAAGAATTCATTCATTCATTCATCATTTTTCATCAATTCATATCTTGCTTTATATTTTTAGATTCTAAGATATACCATATACATATTTTCCCTAGATCTCTTTAAGTTTTCAAAATACCTTTTATCTAACTCTATGTGTTCTCAAATATCTCTTACTTGGAATATATCTTAAGATTTTCAACATGATGACATTACTTCTGATATAAACATCTTTTGTCTTATATCGCTTATTTTATGTACATATACTTAAAGATAACAATGAATCTTCGATCAATCTTTCTCATAGTTTTGAATTAGTCTCTTACTAAGCCAATTATCCGCCCAGAAAACATAATTGGGGAATGGCAATAAAAACGAAAACATTCCGAAATTAGTTAATCAAATAAAATTCCATTTCATGAATATCATTCAAAGAGAGTATTAGAATAATATCGCATGCGTCTTAAGCAGATATTGTTTTTTTTTTTTTGGATTGGCCCGGGGTCAGAGAAATGTATATTGGGAGAACAGGCTGGCATTAGCTAATTAGTGGCGATAATTTGATTAATTACCATGAATAGAACGGCGCGTTCCATTCAATTATACGAAATACGAGTATGTACAACGAAAAAAACACAATAACATGCAAAAGTATCTTCAGTTCTGGAAATAGATACAGAGTTGAGCCGGCGGTGCTAGGCACCAGCAGTTACCAGTTTTTTTCCATCTCTTTTTTGCTCTGCTAGGCACTAAGACAAAGAGTACCGAAAAAGGGGAAAACCAAATTAGAGATAAATAAAGCGCAAAGCAAACAAAAATAGAATGTACGCAAGAAAAAAAAGGGGTTTAATTGAGACCCATCTGAGGTCGACCTCGAGAAGTGGGGGCGACGATGCTTTCACTTGAAACGAATCGACGGATCGAGAACCGAGTCAGTTAATACCAACCAGTTGAAGAGACCTCACAGAGGCTTCCAGTTAACTCTGGGCTCAGGGGACAAACAAGTCAGGCTGGAAAAGTGTGTTCAGGCTGTGCTCAAATTCGAGTATAATCGAGATACCATTGGGTTCAATTTTATTCCTTGAATTTCAATTGCATTTCGGCAAAGAATTTGTACTTCAATTAAGTAAAGTAATAAGTGTAAAATGATCTCGATTTAACTATTCAACATTCCATTCCTCCTTATTCCATTTCATTCGCTTTTATTTCATTTCTTTGCTTTTCATTTCATTCCATTCATTCTCGATTTAACTATTTAACATTCCATTCCTCCTTATTCCATTTAATTTCTTTGCTTTTCATTTCATTTCATTCCCTTTCATTCCTTTTCATTTCCTTTCACTCCATTCCATTGCATTCCATCTGAGTTCAATTTACAAAAAACATGCAAAAATTATAATCAAAATGAATTTTCTCAGTATTTGCAAGAACTATAGGCCCACATATTTCGAGGCACAGTTAGGCAGTTAGAGCTCATGAATATATGGGTGTACTAACTAGCCCCTATACCCTAACCTTTGATATGCTGCAGTTACTTGCACACTAGATAAGGCCTGTCAGGCCCTAAAATGAGAGCAAAGATTCAAAGATTACGTGAGCTGTTTTCTGCTGATGACTCAAGCCGTGCTAAGATTAAGAATCTTAAAGACTACAAATTTGGCCCACATTTGAAAGAAATTCTTATCGCTCTACCTAACTTTTAAGCCTAACAACCAACTGTCAACTGACCAAATATGTGGCCTGTAGTGTATATATATACATATACATATAAGGTTTTAGTATAGGCTCACAATTTGTCTGATATGCAAACATATGCCGCATTGAATCCGCCTGCCCCACTAGAGAGAGGTTCTCTTATCTTATCGCAGTATGTCTGTATATATGTATATAGGGTATAGCATTTTTACCAATCTATGGACTAAGGCAATGTGTAAAGAGACGTTCGAATTGTATTGGATTTGGAACGTGGTCTGGCGATAAGATAAGCAAAAAAAACGATAGGACAATCGATTCCATTATAGGGCCGTCGCAATTTGGGAACGCAAAACAACAATTGTAGAGAAATGAGCGAATTTTGGAAACAAAAAAGAACTAAGAATGTTATCAGGCCGAAAGTGAAGCATTTGCTGCAGTGTTAGTCATAATAATATACCCTGGAACACAGCTGGCCGCTTATCAGACATTGTGGAAGCTTTGTTGTTGCCTTTAAAGTTCGCATTTGTATACCCTGTACACAGTACAATTGTTGAAAATTGGCAAGGTTGTGCTGTATGAGATAGCTTGAAGCTATATAAAAGGTTTCTTCGTGCGTATTGCATACCCTGTAACCAAAGGTAAAGTAAACTTGTGCACATATTATTGCCTGTTAATAAGTATAAACTTAATTTGTCGTTATATTGAATGAAACCAAGCGACCAGTAAATATAAATACAATCGTAACTATAATATATATATATAAATATAACTAGATAATTATGCGTTTTTACAGGGTATATTCTAGTTACACACTCGTCTAACACAATTGTGTCTTTATTCAATAGTGTTTTCCCCCAAAAAAGCTTTATAGATATACATTTACGAACAATTCCTCTTGGATTTACAGGGTATTCTCCGAGTCGTAACACCTATATGACGCACACATTTTCTTTTATCAAATTGGCACACATGTGCGAGCGGTACATGTACGTAAATACGATTTATGAGCCCAGAATTTCAAACGTTATTAGACAGGCACAACAATAATAACAACAGCCACAACAACAATAACAATAACAGCAACAACAACAATAATAATAACAGCAACAACATCAACAACAACAACTCCCCGGAACAGATAACATATGCAGGAGTCTAATAAAAACTGATAGCACAGGCCACGTGGAATATAATATACAGCCCATATGTATGTGTATATACAGATACATATGTATGTACTTTGGGTATCTGCGGGCACTTGGCCACAGTTAAGCAACCCTTAATAGATCTGTTTTAGGCCATGTGCGCAACATTTGGCTAAAATGAGCCGCACACAAAAATCCATTTCCAATTGACGTCAGAGATCGGGCACAACAAAAAAAAAAAGAAAACACAAACAAAAACTCAATATGGCAAATGAAAATTAACGCATATACGGCAAAATAACACATACAGGCACATACATATGAGTTGTGCCCCCTATGAGAGGTACCACCCAAACCCACCCACCCACAAAAAGACATAGAAGCAGAGAAGAATCAATAAAAACGACGCGAAGATGCGCAGAGAACGTGCGGAAACGAAATGGAATGAAACGAAATTAAATGTTTAGACGCTAGCCACATATATATTCGTATATACATATATATATATATATTTGTATATATGTATCTGCACACGATTTGGGTTAATGAGCCTTTGAATTATTGAATCAAATTTTATATATGTATATATGCCCGTCCAAATAGACGTACATCAAAGCAAAGTCGGAAGCCACACCTGAAGAAAAACCTTATCGTATTCAATGTGAACAAACACTTGAAAAAATATCAATTGGAATATCTGAACATTTGATTAGCGGGCCTTTAGAAAATAAACAAACAAGCTCTTAACTTGGTTAATTTATTAAAAGTAGTCGAAAATGTACAAAAAAGTTTTTAAAAAAATAGAAATGTTGATTTCATGTAAAAAATGAATACTGTAAAAAATTGATTTTGAGAGATTTTGAAAAAATGGATTTCGATCAGAAAACTTACTCGAAGATGTAAAGAAGATTACATAAAAATTTTAGAAAATTCTTTAAAGTCAAGTCAAAATCGTTTAAAATAAAGAAAATCTTATTGATATAAACAAATAATGCTTTACAGTTGATCGATTATAGTCACTAAATCGATATATATCTAAAAACAATTCATATCCATATCTATTTTCTTTCAATTTTTTAAATCAAAACAAACCATTCTCAGGCCATTCATAGCTCTGACATGGAAGTGCAAACAAAATAAAACCCTTACCTCATTCATATCTAAATCGTATCTAGAAATCTTAAGACGTGCCCAGTCCCTAATGACAGCTGACAGGGCGCATTTGAATGTCAACTACAATCGAATAATTTCGACTAATTAAGTGCTTGCAAAGCGGTCAGCGACCGTGACCTCATACGAATTAATTGCGATCAATTTTTTGTAATGCCCAAACCATTCATTGCAAACTTCCAAGAATAGCTGGGAACCAACTGTTTACGGGTTTCAAAGTATTTGCATTTTGCCTTGCCATCGATTTCGTAAACATTTTTCTGGCCCTTTGGGCAGTATATAAATCAAATAAGTGTTTATGGTATTCACAGATCAGCACAGTCTCAACTTGATTGCCTTCTCTTCTGTGTGTCGTATTCGTAAACGTTTTGCTTGCTGCTAAAGGAATATGATAATCGAGTACGTCTAGAAACCGTTAGCTGCTCGGTGGAATTTTTTCATTTCTCTTTAAAGTCACATTCGTAAACGTCAGCTGCACTTTTGAAATTTGTTCATTTCTCTTTTGTGTCGCATTCGTAAACGTTTCGCTGGCTACAAAAACAGTATGATAAATTTCTCAAAAATAGCACTAGTCGTTAAAATCCCCCCTTAGTTTCTAGACGTTTTTAAAAACCGAGGCAATATTAAACGTTACCCATTGAAAAGTTTTTTTTTTTCGTTTTCGTTTATGTTTATATTCAGCCTTATGTCTGTTGTTTTGAGCGTTATAAATGCGCCTTTTTGGCAAACTGCAAAGCATTTTCAAGTTGCATTTCATATCTTTTGCTTATTTTTGTGCCGCGAAATAAAACGAATGCAACGGATGTTACGAAAACTTGGGACAAGCGGACGTACGGAAGGGGGGGATAGGGGGCATATTATAATTTCCCTTCTTTTTGGCAAGCGCATTATTGAAAATTATTGTAAAATACGTTTGGGCCATTGCAAAAGCCATGAAATATGGCGCACATGGCCAGCTTTTAGTTTCAGATCATTTTTATTTACAAACAGAAAAAGAAACAAATAATAATTAGAAAACACTTGAAAATTTTCTTATACATATGTATATGTATGTGCTAGTTACACCTAATTACCTATTTACCAGCTCAATGTGAAAAGCTGATTTTATATCTTTGGCCGCGTTACGAAACATACCTGCAAGAAAATGAAAATGAAATAGATAATTAGTATATGTTATTTACTTTATTATTTGCTAATTATATAATATGCAAAGGAGGTTCATACGGGGAAATGAAATATATTAGGGATTTTAGATATATTGCAAAATATTTCAGATAAAGTCTAAAAAAAAAAGGACTGTCTTTTAAGTCAAATTGTAAAAATCTTATTTGAAATGAGTTTAAACATAGAATATATAGGCTTAAGATCTTTATTCAAATTTAAGTTAGAATATTTACCATGTTTAAAAAGGATTCAATCAAGATGTTAGGAATAAGATCTTGAGTCAATATTTTATGTAAATATTTGAAAAGTGTTCAGATAATATTTAATTCTTAATTCAAATTTTGAAGTACTTATTTTGAACAAGTTGAAATATTAAAATAAAAACTTTAAGCTTAAGAACTTGAGTAAAATTTTGAATTAAGTATTTTGGGCTTAAGATGGTTAGTCAAGTTTTGAAGCAGATGCTTGAAATAAGTTTAAATACAAATGAATTAAGTATTTCAGGCTTAAGCTCTTAAGCCATCATAATTTTCATTCGAGTAATGTTCCCTAGATTCTCTCTACTTGCCTTTAAGTGAGTATTTATCAACGTGTTTGGACTAATCTTAAATGGAGATCATTTTTAGTATAGTTCGGTATTATGCACTGATTTGCTTAAGCTCATTAGGCAGGGCGACATTAGAGTGCGGGCAACAATGAGTTTTGCTTGTTTTGTCATTTTACAAAAGGCCCGAAACGAAACGTTTTATCTTCACGCAACATTTGACAAAAGCAGCGCGCCCCCCAAGTACAGGCCCCGCTCCCTACAGCATGTCCCTAGCGTACAGGCAATATAAAAAAGCAGCCACTGAATGGCAGCGCATTGTCTTTTTAGCATGTACATAGAAGAGGAATATAAATATATATATGTATGTATATAACAGTTATATGTGTGTGTGTGTGGTAGGCTCGCTGTGTAAACAGAGCTGGGGGCAAGCCTTTCAAGCGTCTCGCTTGCGGTCGAAGATGGCAAAAGGCAACCGCGAGGGACAAGGTTGCAAAAATATCAAATTTCCGAGCCAGGGGCCAGGATAAACTAATAATAAAAGGGATATATACACATAAACATACATACGTGGTGTATATGTAGCAGGGAGGCAGCACACACACACACACACACACACACACAAGCACATAGGGGTTATATTGTGTACGTTGCGCATACGCCACGTAGCACACACGACTAACAATTAAGCGACCTCATTTGCACAGCACAAACCACAACAACAACAACTTGGGAGACATTTAGACGCTTTGAGTGACAGCTGCACTTAAAGAGCAAAAAATAAAAAAAATAAAGCAAAATGCAGAAAATAACAAGAAGAAGCAGAACAGCAACAACAACAACAACAACAAAAACAACAACAAAAAACCAGAAAGAGCAGTTATCTTTGGCCTGACGAACATAAAATACCCTTGCAGGCACATGTGACAGATGCACAACATAATATTATATGATTTGTGACACATTCCAAGTTTTTCTAAGAGTATGGAATATAAAAAGGTTAGGTTGGGTTAGGAGAAGAAATACGTAACAGAATTCGTTATTTTTGAAAGTTGACATATATTTTGGAACCAAATACATACATTTAATGTAAGTTAGGTAATCTGAAAATCCGATGTTTATCGATAAAAATACCAAGCTGATCAAGATATACCAAGAAGACATCTTCAAATCAATTTAATTTTCCTTTATAAACACAATTTTCCTCATAAGAATACTCGCTAAGCACATAAACCAAGTTTATTGAGGACATCTTTCAACAGTAAAGTTTTGATTCCGAAGCACAATTTTCCAGTTATGTGGTTTAGTCTTCCGATTAGACTAAGATCTGAAATTTTCAGCTCATATTTAAGTCAAAATTTAGAGACCAGCATTTTGAGAGCTTCGAATTATCATGCACAATTTGCGAGCTATCTTGGCTAAGAGGCAACTATAAGATATACCAACTCCATCTGGCCAACCTTGCATCTATAAATCTGATCAGTAACATATATATTTTATTGACTATCTTTTCGTGCATTGCGTTACACATTTCTTGACAAATTTATAATACACTGCCAGTTGGGGTATCAGAAAAGTTGCAATGAAGATGAAGATGGAGGCGAGCGACGACGTTGACAGTTCACGAACTCAACATTCGCTGAGCTCATTCTTGAGATACAGATACAGCAGCAAAGATACGCGATACGTTTGGCCAGCTGCAGCAGTAGCAACAATGAGAAACTAGTTGCAACTAGTGCAACTGCAACTGCAACAACAACAACAACGACAACTTAGAAACGTTGCGAACTCGTTTGCTGTGGCAGAGCTGCCTGGGAAGGCGTTGCCCGAAGCTGCAACAACAAACGTTGCACTCAGTGGGTGCACGAATGTGTGGGTGAGAGCTGCAACAGCGGCTGTGAGAAAGAATGCCGCATAAAGCGGCCTTTAAGCTGTTGCTGCTGCTGTTGGTGATGTTGGTGCTGCAGCTGCCAGCACATTGTAAAAAGTATCTGATAGATACTTTTGATCGGCAGCCCGCATAAGCCGCCGCCTAACTAAGCGCAAAGCTCATTAAATTGATTGACTGCTGGCTGCTTTATGGGCCTGCAGCAGCTGCTCCGATTTCTGATTATGTGATATACACATATACCATATACATATATATATATATATATGTACTTTGATTGCCCAGGAAAAACTCACAGACACACAAAGCATTTTCACAGAAATCCATTTCAAGCTGTTTCCACTTGAAATCCGATCGCACAGCGGGCGAATTAAGTGACACGAGATCGTCTTACAAAAGAACTTCTGTGCATCGGTTGCTTCCTTTTAAATGCCAAACAGTTTCAGTCGCTTTCCATCAAAGTTCTTCGCTCGAAAAACAATATTGATATCAATAAGATATTTATTATTTATTATTGTCTAAGCTGACGCCAAACATTTATATAGACAGTAAAGAAGACGGATTATGTATCAAAGGTTATATACACACTCGAGTATCATATGCAGATTCTCTATATTCTCCCATTTGCATATTATCGATAAATATCGATTGCTGCTACGCATCGGGTTTTTCTTTCAATCAAAGTTCTTCGTTCGAAAATAATATTGATTTTATAAAGATATATGTTTGTTATTGTCTAAGCTGAGCGTAAACATTTATATAGACAGAAAAGAACATGGAATATTATTTTGCTTATGTATCAAAGGTGAGATCTCGGAAATTACGAGAGATGGCGATTGATGAAGATTGAAAGAAAAAAAAACTTTATAGCATATAAAATGTCGCAAATACTCCCTTGTTCCATACGCAGAAAGAGCTTAACACTTTTGTTCGCTATATTCCCCCAAATGCAAATTCATAATATCGATAAATATCGATTTGAGTACATAATTGAGCAACGTTAAGGAAGCTTGATACGCACAATTTGGAAGGTAGCATTTTTCTATACTCTTTTATGCATCATACGCAGAACGAACTATCTTATCTATTTGTATTCATTCTATGTTCACACATATGCATAATATCGATAATTATCGATTTTAAGACACAGCTTAGCTAAAATCAATTCTCTTAATAGCCAGATGCACCAAACTTGGGATGTAGGTTCTTTGGGAGTGTAAGAAGCTTCAACATAGTTCCCAACTCGTACGGGATTGTGTGGGTGCATATTGCGTGCGACGCCGGGTAACTTCCCCTTTATTAAGTGTAAGTTTTGCATTTATTTTGTTATGCATCCCATTTCAAACGCAATTTATTTCAGGCATTTTAATTTATATTCTATTTTTTGTTGTGCCTTTATTTTGAGTGGAATAAAAATGCAAAGTGCATGCAAATTGTAGACAAACAAACACGCCCCTGCGCCCCCTTTTCAAAGTGGGCGTGGCGGGCTAGACAGGCGGCAATAATTACAAAATCAAATTAGTTTTCCAATATGCGAAAATAAAATCAAATAAAAAGGCAAATAAATAAAATTTGCTGTTTGGAATTTATGGAGAATGTTGTGCTTGTTGTTGTTTACGGTGTGTGTGTGGGGGGGGAAGGGGGAAAGGGGGGGGGGGGTCTCGGCACATATTGACGCGTCGCCTTGGAGACAATTTCCGGGTATCTAAATCGGTCGTCGCGCCAGTTGAAATGACGTCTAAACTGAGAGGCAACGTTAAGCCCACCCACAGCTAATACGATTTTTTGCACAGTGCACGATACACGGCAAAAAAAAAAAAAGAAGCGGTGGAAAGAAGCAGAGCGTAGACTGCGGCTGATGTATGTGAATGAATCATTTCTCGCACATTTGACGGCAATTATGGCCCAAGTCAGATGACAAAAAATATTAACAAAAAAAACAGAAACCGTCAAAAGATTTGAACTCCATTTGCATAACTTAACCCACGTACGTATTTGTTGTCGTAGTTTTGTTGTTGTTTTTTTTTTTGTTGTTTCCTGAAGCGCGCATAAATCAAGGAAAAAGTCGTCAGGGGTTGGTTGCACTAACCCGGCGAGAATTTATGGCGGAAAACAAAAAGCAACGTTTCATTCATTGAATGCAAATGCAGAGAGAGAAAAATACATATGCAAATGGACACATCTACACATCTATACATATATATATAGGATACCCTTATGTATATGTCTAACTGGGCGTGTGTGTGTGTGTGTGTACAGCTGCTGCCTCGCCGCTCAACTCATTGAGTTTCGTGTTTTTCCAGCGCTTTTCTGTTGGCATGTTAGAAATGTTGCGGCAGACAACAAAAAAAATGGCATAAAAAACATATTTGAATGTCAAGTTAAAGATATGCAAAGGCAACTTTAAGGATGTGCACACACACAGATACACACACACGCACACACAGTTGGAGCTCCAGCTAAATGCAATGCCTTTGTCTGCGCCTCATTCATCATTATCATCATGGCCCTCATCATCATTATCATTATTATTGCGATTTTGTGATTCATGCATTGTTGTAGATATTGTATCTTTAGCTGGACAGTTTTTTATTATCATCATATTCAAGTGTGTCTGTGTCGAGGCTTTGTTCTCTGCCCGGGCATTGAAAGCGAAAGGCTTTATGCATACAGCTCTCTGAACTGGACTTTAGCCTAGACATACGCTATATGCCACACAAGAGAAGGGCTCAAGCGCAGGGGGAGGGGGGGCCTTGCATTCAATGGGCAGCTCACGTAAACGCAATTGTATCTCAATTTGCTGAGTCAGCGGCAAATCACCTGATATTTAGAGATGAGCGAGAACTGAATTCGAGTAAATAAAGCAAAAACAAGATACTATAGCATATATACGATAGTATCGCTTATAGCTCGCTTTACTTTTGGCACAGCCTGACGCTTGTAATTCTCAAGCAGTAAAAGCTTCGCATAGGTTCTTGAGATATTGATATAAACTAGATACTATAGCATCTATACGATAGCATCCATACGATAACGATCTCTTTATCCAGCTCCAGATTCTGAATAGAACGTATAAACAGTTTATATATTTCCATCATAAAAAAAACCAAATATAAATATCCCTTATTGAATGGGCTCATCTTAAAAAGCTTAAGCTTTGTTCGTGACTTGCGTGACTCACGCGCTCCGCTCTAGAAGCCCATGAATTGGATTTTCCAGAAACTGAACACTCAATTTGACGCCAAGGGTCAGACAACGGGCATCCTGTCCAGAAGGAATACAAAAAAGGGTAAGGAGGGGGGCAGAGGGGGAGGTTGAGGATTTCTGCCCCAGTGGGCTGCGACGATGGGCCAACAAAAGTGCGGCTCAAGCACGAGTTGCTGCCACATTTGGCATTTGGAGGCGCTTTGGGCCCGCCAAAGGCTTGCACAATATTCAATATTCGAAAGCGTGTAAGAGTGTGTGTGTGAGCAAGTGGGTGTGTGTGTGTGTGAGCGAGTGGGTGTGTGTGTGTGTGAGTGTGTGCTCCAAAAAAGTAGCCACTTTTGAGTGCATTGAACTCGACTGCATGAAAAGCGGCCTAGGTAAGGGGCATGCGGGTCGCCTCGCAGTACGCCCTCAACTAATCAAAATCAATTAGCAATAGGGCGCGAATAGAGCTCTATGATGGATATACATACGTATACCTACACAACTATATAGAAAAGGAGAGGCGGGGGGCGGGGGAGGCAGCCTAGTACATGATGTTACGCTGATGACGAACCCAGCGAGCCACGTACAACAAAGTTGCCGCAGGGCACGTGATCTGACTTTTAATTGACAAGTGAAATTTGCCATAGAGCAGGGAGCATTACGTACGACTGTTGTCTATTCAAATATATATATATGTATATATTCATATTTTTTATAATTGCGGCATTTTTTATTATTAGAAGCAAACAAAATTATTGTTATTTGTAAAATGGAGAACAAAAACTAGCGATTGACTTGAAAATGTGTAATAAATACATTTTATACTTATTTCAATTATTTTTATTTTGTGAAAATAACGCCATAATTAGAAAGACACTCACACTAAATAAATAAAATGGTTTTTCAAAATTGTAAGCTCCATTTGCAGTGATTAAAGTAGAATTATACATTTTTTGAAATCTCCTTTTTAATATCATCTATTTATACCCTGAATCCATTGAAAATGGGTTAAAAGGGTATATTGTATTTGTGCAAAATGCAAATGTATGTAACAGGCTGAAGGAAGCATCTTCGACCCCATAAAGTATATATATTCTTGATCAGCATCAATAGCCGAGTCGATCTAGCCATGTCCGTCTGTCTGTCTGTCCGTCCGTCCGTATGTACGAGTGCAAGCATCTCAGAACCTATAAGAGCTAGAGACTTCAAATTTTAGATGTAGGTCCTCCTGGTATGTTTTCGATAAACGATAACTTGCCCCGTTTTCAAGTAATCGATAAAAATGTATATCGAAATCCTGTTTTTAAGCAATTTTGGTAAATAATAAGAGCTAGAGTCACCAAACTTGACTTGTAGCTTCTAGAATAGTATATATATCTGCATTAGGTGTTGGAAGAAGAGGGTTCAGGGTATCTCCTAGTCGGGAGCCACCGACTAGAACCTCTTACTTGTTTAGCTCGATTTATGAGGAAAATTTCACAAAGAAATTGTTTTTATTATAATTTTATTATTGGAACTACCCCTAAAAGCAAATAGTTCTACCTGGCGAGGTTCATATATACATATATAGATGACATACACTTATGTCCATAAATAATTACACACTGCGATTATCTATCGAAATTTATCGCAGCGGAAGTTTGCAGGGTGCGAGAGATTGAAAAGGGGGCAACAACAACAACAATAACAGAACAAAAATAAATCAAAGTAATTTCACAGAATAATTACTTAAATTATTGTCAATTATTGCAATTGCAGTTACGGGGGCGTCACACGAGACGTCTGCGTGTCATTTTGTCGTTGCTGGAGTTGTTTTCGTTTTTTTTTAACTATGCATAGATATGTATACACAATGGAAGAGGGCATATTTATTGATCAGTTCAATAATTCAAGCAAAATACTTTTTACTTTTCTTTTGTAACATTTTCCAATCAATTCCAAGCAATTTAAGGGCTGGGAACTGGGCTTAAATCGGGCTGAAACTAATTTTAAAAGTGGGTCATATACAAGGTTTAATTCTCTCAGAAAGGATTCCGAAACTGACTTGAAGCTAGCTTTTAAACAAATTCAAAATAGATTAAAAAACGATATAGCTAAAAGTTAACTATTTAATAGGAAACAGGTATCAAATAGCAATAAAACAGCTATAAAATGGCTATGAAACAGCTATCAAAAAGCTCTGAAACAGCTCTCAATAAAACTATTCAACAGCTATAAAATAGCTAGAAACAAACAAAAGCCAACTATCCGAATAGCTTTAAAAAAGCTATGAAACAGTTATAAAGCAGTTATGAAATAGCTATGAAACAATTATTAAATATCTCCAAAAAGGCTATCAAAAAGTTTTAAATCAGCCTTAAAATAGCTTTGAAACAGCTATCAAAAAGCTACTAAATAGCCATCAAATAGCTATGAAATAGCTATCAAATTGCTTAGTTTCAACTTTCTAATAGCTTTCAAATAAGCTATAAGATAGCTAAAATTCAACCATACATACATACATTGCTAGAAACAACTATTAAACAGCTAAAAACAGATTCAACAGTTAGAAAATAGCTTTGAAACAGCTAGTAAATAGCTATCAAATAGCTAAGATTGAATAAAAAGCTATCACAGGTATCAACTAGCCGTGAAACGGTTATGTTATCTGTGAAACAGCTTTAAAATAGCTATAAGAACGTTTGAAAGCAGCTTTCAAATAGCTATAAAACAGCTAACAAAACAAAACACTTGCCCAGGGATTAATCTATTTTCGAAATTAAATATAACTAACTAATTATCTAATTGTCATATTATTTCTGTTTAACATTTGTGCAATACACCTTTAAACAGGGTATCTAATAGCCAGCCACATGTTAGCAGCGTTTTTATTAACGCTGATTGTTGCAATTTTCGTTGCTCATCGCAGTATTTTATAATTGAACAAAATATAATAAACAATAAAAACGAGACGTGTGTTTTCATACGCTTTACGTAACAATTTTTGTTTCTTGTTCTCGGTTCTGTTCTGTTTGTGTGCACTTGTCAGCTGTTTATGGAGCCCCTAAATGGGCGTGGCAGAGTGTTAAATGAATTTTTAATTATTATTTTTAATTGCAACACGCTAATTGCAAGGGCTGGAAAATTATAAAAAAAAAAGCAAAAAGAAATTAAAACGAATTGAGTTGAATATAAAACGAGTGAATGCAATGAAACATGCAAATTGGTTGCACGCATCGCGAAATACGGTAAAAGAAATGAAAGAGAGCGAGGCAGAGAGCGAGAGAGAGAGAGAGAGAGTGAGTGAGCGAACGTGCAAGGCACATGTGTGTGCCTGGTACGGCTGGGAAATATCCAGAGATAAATGCGTCAAAAGTTAAGCACACAAGTTGAATTAAAGATCAGTTGAAAGAACTACAGGGTAAAAACCCAAGAACTTTATACTAGTCAAAGTAGTCTCTCTATATATAAGACTGTTTGTCCTGACTGACTGGACATAGGCGCTAGAAAGCTGAAATTTTCACTGCAGTTACCTTACGTGATGAAGGTGCACGTTAAGACGGGGTTTCGGGCAATTCCACCCGCATGTGTGGAAAAGTCGTGAAAAACGTTTGTATGAAACCTTTTTGTTTACCATTCGATCGGTGTCAAACTCATATTCAAAGAACTTTGTCTAAATTCATTTGATGAATGCATGCATTACTCCTTGGAAGAAATGGGGGTCAAGGATTTGGTGGGAAACGTTTCGAAGAAAAAACATTTGAGGCGGGTTTCACACTTTTCGCAGAATCCATACGTGAAGTACGTGGAATATGTGTTTCACCGATTTGGGGAATTTCACCCGCAACAGTGGTAAATTGGCGGAAAACGGGTGCATGAAAGTTTTTGGTTTACTGTTCGATCGGTTTCAAATTCATTTTCAAAGATCTTTGAGAGAATTTATTTCATATATATATACTACCTGTACACTCCCTAGTGTATATATATTGCTGTTACATAAGCTTTTTTCTGATATACGTTTTTATTTATATAGAAAATATAAACGTATTTTATTTATTTAAGTCGTATACTGTTCCGCATATCGACAGACTTTTCAAATGTATGTATCTACGTTATCTTCAAATGTCTATAAATTTTCGCATGTGCTCGTTTTTATTGCCATTTTCCCCCCAAATAGGTTTTCTCTTTTGCCTCTTGAGCTTAACTATGCCACATCTTGACATTTGGCGAATACTTGGCCCCGAAACAAATTCTCTGCCGGGGCTTTGATCTCTCCACTTGAGCGCTTTTGTTTTGCATGGGTTCAAGAAAACAAAAACAAGAAAATAAATTAAAAAAGAAAAAAAAAAACAAAACAACAAAAAACAAATGATAAAATAAAAATATATCCATTGGGTCTGGCTAATCTGGCTAAGAGCAGACGCGATTTACTTGTTCGGCTATTTATTTATTTATTATCACGAGGAGCCAGCATTAAGCGGCTGTTTCCTGCAGGGGTCGCAGCACAGCCGAGCTATGAATGGATAGAGAGGGTGTGAGAGAGGGCTGGGGACGGACATGCGTATGCTGCTGCTCATAAAGCAAAAGTCCAATTGATTAAAGTAACAAACAGAAGCACAGAGAAAGAGCGAGAGAGGGAGAGGCGCTGAGACAGGCGGACTTTGTATTATGCGAGTGTATGGGTGCGTGAATGCGTATGTGAGTGTGTGCATGACTCATTTGCAATTAAGCGACAAAAGGCAGCAGCAAACAGCGAGTTTCGCTCACGCACACACGCAAGCACGCACACACACATACACGCAAACACGCAAACATGAGCAGTATTCAAGTGCCGCAAAAAAGCAGCAGCGACAGCAGCGACCACAAAACCAAAACACCGACGTCAACGAGCGAGAGCGAGAGAGCGCCCGCAAATAAACGTACGTGTGTGTGTGTGCGTCGCTGCAAATTCAAATTGGCTCAGGCGAGCGATGACGCTGACGTTAGCGTCGACAGCGACTGATGTTTACACAACGTGCGGCGCGGCGTATTCGCAAGTTGCGCGCAAAACAGCAAAACAGCAAGCAGCAACAACAACAACAATGAGTACAACGACGACGACTATGACGGCGCGCTGCTTGTATATTTCTTTCTGCTTTTGCCTCTTTTTTCTGTAGTCGGCTCTAATTGAAAACAAGCAAAGACATGGCTAGTATGTGTGTGTGTGTGTGCGAAATAGAAGAAAAACAAGCAGGCAGCGCGCGTCTACAGCTGGCGCTGCTGACGCCTCTGCTTCTGCGGTTAGATGCGAAATTGTGTAGCGACGTGATGCAGCGTTGTCAAACTTCAACAGCACATTTGTCGCTGTAGCTTTGCAGCAGCAGCAGCAGCCGTCGCAGCAGCAGAGCAGCTATAGTTGTTGTAGCGCTGGCTACACGAGAATGTATGCATGCATGTGTGTATGTGTATTTGTCTGTCTGGCTGCATATCTTTTGTGTGCGTACGTGTGTGTGTGTGTGTGAGTGCTGTATCTTAGAAGCCATAGTTTGTACGTTAATTTTACAGGACGCAAAGTCCTCGGCATGGCTAATTTATGCCTAGTTTAAATACCATTTTGTTTAAAGGTGTTCGTGTGTGTGTGTGTGTGTATGCACCTGATCGCTGCTTAATGATAGCTAACAACAGGCTACAAACCGGTTCTTCTTAACTGCAAACGTCACAGCGACACAACAACAAAAGCCAACATGACCAGCAACTGGTTTCATTGGTAACAGGTAATAACACATTCAGCTCTTTGGTATATTAATCGATTTGTTGCTGCCTCTGCCCGCTTTGGGCCATCCATGTTAATCTTTTGTCTCTGTTAGCACCTTTTGTCAACGTGTGTGTGAAGTCTGGCAACGTTGCGCTAAAATGTCCCCAACACATCTCGCTAGCACACACACACACACACACACACACACAGAGAGGAACACAGACACTGACACAGCTAGAGCCCTCAACTCGAGTGTGAAATTATTTGGGAATTTTCTAATTTCCCATACAAAATTGAGTTATCGCATCGCTGCCAGACAAAGACGTCCACGTCGACGGCGACGTCAACGTCAACGTCAACTGCGGCGTTGTCACGTTCCCTTCTACCGCCAGCAAAACATATGGAATTACGAAACACAACTACAACAATGGGAAGACAAAAACCAAAATGCATGGCATGGTGCAAAAAACAATAACAATGCAAATAATAATCAAATAATTGCACGACTTGCAAAACAAAAAGCTGTACTCAAAATACAACAACAACAACAACAACAACAACAACCGCTATGAGGCGTTCCTAAACGTACTCATAGATACATTTGCACATGTAGCTCGACAAAAAATATTCAGTTTCAAGTCGGAAATATTTTTGCGCAATTTTCTCTTTCTTCTACTTATCAGCTGTGCGAAAACAACAAAAACAACGACAAAAAAAAAAAACATATTGAAAAAATAGTTGCGATGATTAAGCTCAAAGTCTCTCTCCCATGGGAGAAATAAATAATATAATAGAAAGAGAAAAAAACAAACAAACAAACACTTGCCATGTGGCATGAGTAACCCACCATTTGTTATAAGTTATAGTATAATTAAGCAAGTACTTTAACTAAAAACAAAACCAACAACAACAACAACAACATTCGATGACTGCACAGCGCTATTGTTGGGCAGCGATATATATATACATATGAAAATGAAACTATAATTATTAATAATTATTATTACATTCCATTTTTGTACTCACATGCCAAAAATTTAACTATATAACAAGACTTGGTCCAACACATTTGCCCGAAAATATATATTGGAGAAGCATATTTAGATAAGTATGTCGATTTGTATTGTATAGATAACTTCTTTAAGAACTAAAAATCTGTTAAAATTATACAATATTTTAAAAAGTGTTTGTATTTGAAATACTTTCAACTAATCATTTCCCAGATATTGGCATTATAATATTGAGATTTCCCCAGATGTGTGTAACATCTCTAGGAACGAAATAAGTATTGCATTGATACAACATTTAAAAGACAGTTTGTTTTCGAAGTACTTTCAACTTTCCATATATCAAGTTTTGTCAATTTAATACTTATATTTCCCCATATAAACCAAAAAAGATTGTATTCGAAATCTTTTCAACTGAATATATACCAAATTTAAACGTTCTAATATATATATTTCTCTAGATTTAGGTAACATCTTTATAAACTGAAAAAGTCTCAAAATTATACAATATTTAAGCAAATTGTTGTATTTGAAATACTTTTAACTGACCATATCCCAGATTTTAACATTCTAATATATATATTTCTCCAGATTTAGGTAACATCTGTATAAACTGAAAAAGTCTCAAAATTATACAATATTTGAGCAAATAGTTGTATTTGAAATACTTTCAACTAACCATATCCCAAATTTCTGCGTTATAATACATATATTTCTGCGGATATATGCACACATATGTATCTGACTCAGTTTTTGAATATGACAAACATAACCTACGACAATTTCTTTGTCGATAAGCACATGCTAGCCTTGTAAAATATATATATAAAGCTATATTTTATCATTTTTTAGACATAGAAGAAATTATATTTTTCTGTATTAGAAATGAAGTAAACCAAGCTTTTTTGTCTTTAGCTAACAATATGTTTGATATTTATATATATTATTATATTTATTAATATATTATTAAAATAAAATATATATTTGTTATTATTAGGTTAGATTACACTTCACAGTCATATTGTATATGATTCGAACTCCATTTTCCATTGCATTTGCGAATCGAGTAAAAAAAACTGCAATTTTGAATGACTCAGCAACAAAAGCCCCTATATATTATACAATATATAAAATTATAATATATCAGATTAAAATAAATATATATGGAGAATAATAAAAATGTAAACTCAGCAACTCGGGCTGTTTTCCATTTTATATAACTTGAGTAAGGCCTGGCCGAAAGATAACAAGAGTTTACAATACGTTTTTTTTTCTTTCTTTTTGATTTCTTTGGTTGCTCGAAAATAGAAAATAGACCAAAATGGAATTGTATCTGCGTGTGAGCGCAATTACAATATGCTCTCCCCGCTCGACTCGACTCGGGTCTATTCAGTTCAGTTCAGTTCAGTTCTATTCTATTCTATTCTATTTTATTCTATGTAGTACGCTTCGGTTCTCTATCTAATCTACTTTTTTGGCTTGCCCCACAGAACGCGACAATCTCAATGCCAAAAGAACATTGAGAACAAAAACAACGACGAATAGATCGTAAATGTATATACGTATATGCATTAACAACAACAATTTAGAAAATTAAATGTAACATGACATTGAAACAAGACAAACGCACAAAAAAAAATCTGATACCTTTGTTATTGTTGTTTGTATTTGAACAATTTTCAAGATTTTTGCCAAACACGAATTTTTAGTTGATTGTAATTGAGCAAAAAAAAAAAATAAAATCAAAGAGAGATTCATAAAAAACTTGAGAAAAAGTTCCTAAAAAAATAAAAAGGGAACGTATTATGTAAAAGGAACTTGCTTTTAAATACTTGAACCCATTTTGAACTTTTGTAAACATTGTCGAAAACCACTTGAAAGCTGCCTCAGGCCTAGATAAACAATTAGATAATTGTTTTAAATTTGTCGTCAGAACATTTGAAACTTGTTGGGTTAGTCTCTAGTTTACCTCAATCCAAAATCACAACCTGTTCAAAACTGGGCAGCCCCAAAAGATTGTGTTCCTCGAAATCAAGCACAGACTTCCACATAAACATTTAAATAAATTAAAACAGGAAGGAAGAAACTTTAACAATAAGTTTGAAACAAAAACTGAGCATTGTTGATCTTTACTTGAAAGAAATAAATATAAATATAAGAGAAAAAAAAACATATAATGAAAAAATATAAATAAAAAAATTTGAAAAATAAAATAAACATGTATTGTAGAAAAATATAAAAAAAGAAAATAAAGCTAAAAGTTAAACAAGTAAAAGTAATCGCATAAGAGAGATACCCAGTCAAAAAGAAAGAAAATATATTGTGATATTTGTGTAAGATACCCGAAAAAAAAAGTGAAAAAAAAAAGAAAACCCTACAGTAAAATCTTTTCTGTTATCGAAAAATTAGAATATTAAATAAAATATTATCTAATAAAATGTGTAAAATCTCTCCAAATAAAATTTTTCTTAGATATATATAATCCTTGAAAAAATTGAAAATATTCCATTATCTTTTAAACCAAGTGTCCAAATTCTTGAAATTTTCTTTGCATTCTTTTTTAATGTCAATTAGAATTCACTCCAAAGAGCTCGAATAGCAGATACCCTGGGCTGTGACGCAATTAATTAACAAACTTTGTGATATTGAAAATTCTTACTTCAGTTTGTTTTCGATATGCACACATATCAAGCTTTGCATAGCCTGTTTCTAACTATGTGCCATTAACAGGGTATTTGCTTTGAGCTGTATAAACAATATGATTGTCTAAATTTCAGATAGCCAGCAAAATGGGAAAGCAAAATTTTGGCTCATGCGTCAGAGCGCACAGCTGGTTGTTTCATATTTTCGTTTGAAATGTATCCCGCAGATACAGATACAAATGGCTTTAGCTACGGCCAAAGTGTTCATGCGTAATCTAGCTATGCACATTTTGGCCAGAAACCGATGTTGTTGTTGTTGTTGTAGTTGTAGTTGTAATTGTTGTTGTTGTTGAGACTCTCTCGGCTGCGGTGCGCGGTTCATTGTCAATGTCAAAAAGCTGTCGACTGGTTTTTTACTTTTGTTGTTGTTGTTGCTTTTGACGATTGTCTTGTAATTAACCGACAACTAGCAATTGTTGCTTTTGTTGCTGTTGTTGTTGTTTGCGGTTGTTTTCTGCTGACATTGATGCGGGTTTAATGCACCGCCAGCCGCGCTCTCTATGAGCCGCTTTAATGACTTGGCTAGCAAAACACTTTTTTATTTTTTTTTTTGGCTAGAGCCGGCTAATGAAGCAATTAGGCGTCGACTTTTGCACCCAACAACAACACAAATGTAAGAAACAGACAACCAAAACTAAAGGAAACAAGTTAGGAGTGCTCCACTCGAGCATGCTCGACTAGCAGATTCCCTATAAACAGCACAGAGCTCGGCTTAACAGGCAGTTTAACTTCCTGTTAACTTCTCTCTCACACACTTTACGCAGCAACTGTGCTGCTTCTTCTTCTTCACACAGCTCCGCAATATGTAGTTTTTAAACTGAAGTAACTTCCAGCTGTATTGTCCAATTGTGCCACAACTTTCAGAGCTTACAAATCGACTTCATATGAGTACATATACCAAAAATCTCAGCTATTGCTCTTGTAGTTTACAATCTGGCCGACCTCTAGGGTTAAAGGTATGCCAAAAGTTCTTCTAAATACTCTTCTATTATAGTCATAGAATCTCGGCAGAAACTCTTAAGATCTCTGAGAACTTGACGTTTATTTAGACAGATGCGGCTATTGATGCATATCAAGAATATGCATAAATATGCTGACCAAACAAATAAGCCCCATTTTAAAGCATTTGTTCAATGGATACAGGGTATAATAAATAAATAAATAAAGATATATACATATAGGGAGAACGCAGAAACAACAACGGCCACAAAACTTGTTTTGGCCAAGAGAACAACACAAATGAAAGGCAGACAGAGGCGTCTAAGGCACACACACACACATAGAACGCGATTCTTGTGGGCCCGAAAAATAGAAGTAAAAAAAGCCAAATTGTGTACGAAATTACGTAATAACGCAAAATAGACGTCGACTGCGGCGGCGTCGGCGACGACGAGAGTGCCACATGTCCGTCTCGTGTCCAATGTCCGTCGTCTCTCTTGGGCCGATTTTACTGTACACGTCGCCACAGTTGGCTAACACACACACACACACAGCACACACAGGTAGCGGGCGCAGCAGCCCAAGAGATACGCACAGATGCGACGACAAGTCAAGGTAAAAAGTTACGCGTTTTTAGGCATGGCCACTTACGTATATCCCATGCACGAGATACTTGTGTATCTGACAGATACAAAAACGCACTGCCCGCCAGCTAAGCTGCATCTGCTCAAGATACTTTTGAGCTGGCGGTGGGGTGGAGGGGGGTTCGAGTCAACGTGTCACAGATCCCTCTGACGGATAAGCCCCAACTCTGGCCAAGTAGCTCAAGACCCACGCGGCCACTCGAAAGATTTTCATTTCGTCGTCGTCGTCGCGGTCGCAGCTTTGTGTCAACCGTTAGCTGAATTTAGGGCCTACGCATTAGCGCTGAGATACATTTTAGACACGCATCTCACATATTCCACGCATGGAAAATTCCAGGTATCTGCAAGATACGCACAGACAAACACGACAGGCAAATACAAAATGTGCCAGCTTGCAGTTGTTTTCAATTCCAAGAGCATCAGATACTTTTTTTTTTCATCGAAGAGCCGTAGCTTCGGGAGCTGCTTTAAGAGAACTCCAGTTGTTTTTAGAGTGTGTAACTTCATTCGGGGCAGATATCAGCTATGCATTTAGTTTGATTAATATAGAAAGTATCTTTGTCTATGCTATTCAATGTATCCAAGTTGGTATCCGTAATATATATATATATATATATATATACATATTTCCATTACCTCACAAGAGTTTTCAGTTTCTCTAGTTGTTTTTATTCTAGGGAAATATAAGATATGCATTTTGTTTGTTAAAGATAGAAAATAACCTTCCGTATAACTTAAATATAGATATAAATATATATATAGGAAATTCTATAAGCTCATTTAAGTTGTCAGATACCTTTTCCTTATTCTTTCCTTTTAACTTTTCTTTCTACTTTCTCTATACCTTAAACATACCCAATTTGGTATTCATAATATTAATTTATAAAAATTCTAAAATCCTTTAATAGATGTCAGATTTCTTTCCAAGAACATCTTTTGTATCTTTGACTATTTCACATTTCCTTATAAACCTTTTATTATAGACAGTTTCTCTTATAAGATCTATAAGTTTTCCAAGCTTTATTCCATATTTTCTTTGTTTATCTCTTTTAATAACATGAATTCTGGTTACCAGGTTTTTTCTATAAAGGCATGCCGGACAGTTTTTTCTACTTTCTTCTAAACTTATCTATATTTTCATTCAAACAAATTCCAGATAACTTTTTTCTTTCCTGTAACAAATTAAACACATAAGACCTCTTGAATTTCCTAGCGCAATTCTCCTGAAATGTTTTTCAAAAGTAATTCTTTCGACTTTCCACCAAAGTTCTCTTTAATCTCCAAGGCAATAGTTTTTCTGGTCAAAAAACTTCTACTCGCTTCTTCTTGAATGTTTTCAGTTTTTGGTATTGATTAAACCTATCCAGAACTTACCTTTTTAGTGTATCGCGTAGTTTCTGGCTATTGTTATTGTTATTATTGTTGTTGTTATTATTGTTGTTGTTGTTGTTGCTGTTGTTGTTGTTCTTGTTGCTGCTGCTACTATCCACGGCTATTTGTTGTTGTTGTTGCTGCGTAGTTTCGGCTAATTTTCCAAAACAAATGTTACGGCTGCTGTCGCGTACCATGTTTCGAGAACTCACGATCTATTGAGCATTTCTCGTATGCCGTCGTGGAGGCGCATAATTTTAAATGGGCGCGCTCCTCCCATTGAATGAATATCCCGTCGTGTTGTGGAGAGCTTGAACTCTATATAGATTTCTTTAGCTACGATTTTGCTTTTCTAATTTTTACTCGTTCACTCGCACATTTTCGAGATACTTTTTTCTTTTTTTTTTCCTTTTGCACTAGATCTCTTGATTGATTAATTTTTCAATAGATTGCATTATTTTTTTTCTTTTTCATTAGCTTCGCACGAGATTGAATTATTTTCTTTTTTTAGTATGGGCTGCAAATAGATTGGAGGGGGAATTGAGCGGGGGGGTGGAGTTGGGGGGTTTATATTTTGTTAGCGTATTAAAAAATTATGAAATGAAAAACATTTTTTTTGCTTTTAATTGAAGACACTTTTTGCACTTTTTTAGCTTCAATTTAAACACTTTTTTATGTAATTTTTTTTCTTCTTCATTTGATTGGGCGACAACAAAAGCTTATGCCAATTTATGTTAATTTAGCACTAAAAATACACAAATGTTTTAATTTAATTTAACTAGAGAGCAATTTAAATTTATTGAAATTTCAATGGGGCGGTCAACAAGAATATGTACAATATATATATACATTTTATATGCATGTGTACACATTGTATCTATGAGATACGCAAGATCTTTGCGCTCAATTTAAAAGGCAAGGCGCTGGACAGGGGCTGCACATAAGACTATCGCGTGTATACTCTATATATATACACACACATACACACGCACACACACACACACATACAGTTACATGTATATAAGCAATAGGGTCTGGGGTACTGTTCTGCAGCGCGCATTTCCTTTCTGGACAACAACAACAACAACGACAACGGCAACGACATAAGGTGGAAAATGCGAGCAGCGACGTCGACAGCACGTTATTATAATCCAGTCAACGTTACAAAAGCAGGCAGCCGGACCGGGGCCGGGACCAGGTCCAAGAGAACCACAACGCCATCAATCCACAAACCGGCCAAAAAAAACAAAAAAATGAGAGAAAAAAAAAAGAAATCCAGCCCGAGCCAAGCCAAGCGGGGCGCATGTTAAAATTCCAAAAAGCAGGCAACATGGAAATACAAGAACAACATTCATGCTTTCTGCCCCGGCCGCTATCGAGCTGCTTGCTGCCTGCCTTTTGTTGATGGTGTGAAGTTTGGCAACGTTGTTGCCGCTGCTGCGCCTCTCTGTCTCACTCACTCTTGCTGACTAACGCGTTGCTCTCTCTCTCTGTCTTGTGCACGCTGGTAGCGTATGTGTGTGCTGTGAAGTTTGGCAACGTTGCCATTTGTGTGTTTGCTTATAATTGACGTTTGCACTGAACTGCTGCGCTGCTGCCGCTGCCAACGCTGTCTGACGTGGTTGTTATAGCTACTCACACACATAAATATACACACTTATATATATATAGCGCAAAGTGGGGTGCCTGTTGTGTGAGCGAGATAGAAGGACAGGTTTTAATGGCCCGTTGTTGCTGCTTCAGCGCACACACGAATACATACACATGTATAAGAGTATGTGTGTGTGTATGTTATGTACTTTTATGTACATAAAGAATTTATAGCTGGTACTTTTTGTGCTGCTGCCTCTGCCTGGGCATGGCATGGAAAAACGAGTATCTTCTGTGAGTTTGTTTTTGCCGTTCGTCATTGTTGTTGTTGTTGTCCGTCGCTGCTGCTGTGTATTTATAAATGGTTATGTAGTCATGTGTATATACAGTATGTTTGCGTATGTGTGTGTGTGTGTGTGTGTGAGTCGCGAGGGGTGCTTTGGAAACGCGCGTTGTTATTTCACGTTTTTCAGCCATTACGTACCCCGAGTAACCCGCTACCAACGTCGTAGATGACGACGTTGTGATATGGCCATGCATAAAATGTAGTTTTGTAGCTGCCATTGTATTTGCTGTTGTTGCCATTTGCTACGTTTTTGGGGCCCTTTGTACATTTTGGGGCGCAGCAGGAAATCACAACTACACGCAAAATGAAGCCCATAAAAATACTTTATGTGCATGTGTTTGTGCGTGTGTGTGTGTGTGTGCTAAACCTACATTATGTGTGTTTGTTTGCATGTGTGCGCTGCCTGTACAAAACGCGCAGCCGCTTGCGGGCGTTGAATGCTATCTCTCTTACACACACAAATTCGCTATTGCTCTTGCATTCGCACTCACACACAGAGAGAGGCCCCAGTTGGAGAGCTTATGGCGGCAGCCATTGCTGTGGCTGCCGCTGCTGCTGCCGACGTCGTCGTCGTTGGAGCTGCCAATCGATCGTGAAAGTTTTTTGGTGCTGCCTGGCTGTACTAAAACGCCGCTGCTGCGCATCAGTCGCTTTGCATGCCTGGTGGGGTGCGGTTCAAATCGCTATATAATTTTTGTTGTTGCTCCTACTGCTGTGGGCTTGCGCTTTTTTTGCGCCTCTGTCGACGTGTGCAAAAAATCTATACCAAAGAATTTGAAAATACACTTATAATCAAAAGAAAAGAAACCAGAATAACAACTAAACGAAACAAAATACATATTCTGTTTAAATTGTGCGTCTCTCTCGTCTCGTTAGTCCCCCAGTCCACCTTTTTTGCGTTTGTTCGATGCGTATTTTTGTCTTTCTACATAGCCCGGCGGCCATTTTGTTTTTGGCCATTTGAAAACGTATTTGGCTTAAATATTACAGCAACTACGACGTTTATGGCTAAACACTGTGACCATTTATAGATAGCATTTTGCAAAATCCCATTAAGAGGCTGCTTTGGCTAGAATTCGAATTTCATTAATATGCGAGCAGCTGCTGCTGTCGCTGCCGCTGCTCGGGTAGAAGAAGAAGCAACCAAACCAGTTTTCTGCTTATTCTTCTTCTTCATCTTTTGTAGTCAGCGAACTATGCAGTCATTTTTGTAGCGCTGCTACGTGACCACACACCAACACACTTACACATACACACACACACACACACACACACACACACACACACACACACACACACACTACAGTTGTATAGTCGTGCGACGACCGCATTTGCAATGTTGTCTCAGAGGGGGGAAAAACAAGCGGGGCGGCAGCGGATGCCACCACACGCCGCGACGCTTCCAACGCCCAACAACAATACAGAAAACTTTTGTAGTTTTTGTCGTACAACGTAGTTTCTACCAGTACACACACACACACACACAAACACACACCTTTACAGGCGCACGCGCACGCACACGAAACGGGTTAAATAAAGGTTTTTTTTTGTTTTTACTGCATCCGGCAGCTCGCTCGCACTCACAGCCCATGATTGAAGCTCTCGCTTGCACGCGCGCGTTCTCGTTTCGTGCAGCTGAATCGATTTTTCAACGAGCGACAAACGACAACGTCGACGTCGACGACGACGAGCGACAACGACGCTACAGCAAAACGCGACACGACAATTTCTCTCCATGCTTAAGCGCCATCTCGCTTGCACGCACACACGCTAGCGGTTATTTGCGCGCTCGCTCTCACCACTTTATTTGCGTTGTTCGCTGTTGGGGCTCAAACACACATACACACACACATGCATACATATGCACAGGCAGCGCCATGTTACTTTTCGTTGTTGTTTTTGCTACCAACTCGTTGAGGGGGAGCTGTCAGCCTGGATTTTTGCTACAACAATTTTAACGTCGCTGTCGCTGCTGTAGCCGCTGCTAGCGTCGCTGCCGTCGCTAGCTACTGCTGGCAGCGCCCGCCTCGTTATTTTTCAGCCCGTTGCACGTCATCCGTTCGCCTTATGTGCTTTGAATTTCTGATGAAATTCTTTGCTTTCGAGTTAATTGCTGTTGCTGCCGCTTCTGCGACGACGACGACGACGACCACGGCGGCAGCGACCGCAGCAGCAGCGCCCCTAGGCCCCAAACTGGAGCTGCCTCTGTCTCAATCGTTGTGCCATTTTTCTTTGTGCTGCGCAGCTTTGTAGATCGGCTCTAGAAAACCAGCGAATCGAGTCCTGGGCGTATGCACACATACATGCACACATTTGTATTATATATATACACATATATATAAATATATATATGTATTTGTATAGCTTTAGTTGTGCTCTTTGTTTAATTAGGGAAATTAACATAAACTCTGTGAGGCCGCTTTTAAATTTAGTTTGGACTCTTTTTTTAAACACTTGCTTTTATTTTTAAACACTTTGCAACACTTTTCATTTGCAATTGCCAATTCACCTCGTTATTTTCTTTATATATATTATATTTTGCTTATAACACACTTTTAATTTTCATTCCAGTCGCTGATTTGTTTCCTTACCAATAGCGTTGAGAGCTGTAAATAAAAGAAATACAAAATCATATTAGAATATTTTTCAATAAATAATAAAAGTGTATGGAGATAAAAAGTATTTTTTAGCCTATTTTCAACTGCTTTCTGGAAAGCGGCTGCCTTTCCAGTTTCTATACTTACACCATTTCCAGTTGGCGATCGTCGCTTAATTCCAAACCGTTTTGGACTGTATTCGAAATTTTTGCATAATTTATATTTCAAAAACCTCCAAACGATCCCGTTTTAAAGTTCGCTGCGATCACGAGCCGGGAGTCAAAATATTTTCATTATTATTTTCATAAATTCGCGTTTTCACTTGGAATTTGGGCAATTTGGTGAATTTCGATTCAATAACAAAAAACCCAACACAAATGCATATTTTTTTTTCTTTTTAATTTTGCGCAAAAAACAATAAAAAATTAATTTCTCAATTTTGTATTTGAATTATATGTATTTAGATTGCATTTGAAATACTTTTTGGCTTCTCATTCAATTTGCTGCAGCGGCAGCTTTTACGTATTGTTTTTGTTTGTGTTTGATTGTATTTCTATTTGTATTTACTTTTGTTGTTGTATTTGCTTTCGCATTTGTATTTGTGTAATTAATGCGTTTTCGCACATAAACACAATTGCCCACTCGCACACACATGCATAAACTTACGCACGTACTCACACACACACACACGCACACACACAGGCGACACACTAGCGCGCGTACGCTCCGATGCCGCACACACTCTCACATATGCATTTACACAATTTGCATAAATAGAAGAGCCAGAGCCGTTTGCATGGAATCGCGACGTTTTGAAAGGAGGGCGGGGGGCAGCAGGGGGATGTGATTTGTGTTATTTAATTATATTACGAATTATTTAAATATTTTTAAAATAATTTTTGCGTGTGTTCGGCGTCTTGAATAATATTATTAATTTTTGCTTGTAATTTATTTCAGTTTAATTACATATTTGCCGCGCGCGCAGCGACAACGAACCAACCACGACAAAAATTCAACTGAAACTGAAAGAATAAGCGAGTTGCCAGATTTGAATGAGTGAGGGCTGACATTCATGAACGTGTGGCAACGCCAGCATTTATTAAGGGGCAGAAATTGTGCATTTCCCACATGAAACAGGTTGGCAGCTCTACAAGAGTGCTGTGGCTTGTTTAATTTGTGACGTCGTTTTGTATTGTTGCACACATTTCGATTTACAGTTATATAAATATAAAATGGTTGTGTTTTATAAAAGGGAGGCATATTAACTGATTATATAAATGTATATGTGCACACCCGTACCATTTAAGTTAAAAGAAAAAATAGTTCATGATTATAACTACAATGCTAATTTAATTCAAATAATAATTTATAGACATTTGATTTTCAAAACAAAGCGGCACTTATGCGTACGTTTTACAACACTTGCAGCGCTGCCAACCTTATGCGCAGACAATTGCTGGTCGGGTTGGCAGTAAACAAAAAACAATTACGATTATTAAAAATATTTATGCGGTGGCATTTGGTCTACCGTTGAAGAGAATGAGCAATTTAAAGCAGGATCTAGATGAATATCTACTGCTGCAGAGCGATCAGAAAAAGAACTTCAATGTAAAGCTGCCGCAGATAAAGGTGCCAGGCCTGGCGCAGATCTTCTCGCGCACAAGTGAACCGCCCGAGGCAAACAGTTGGTTGAAGGACACCCAAGACTCCTGCTGCCCCAAGCTGGTAGGTGCTGCACTCGACAGTATCATTCAATTGTTATTATTGTGTCTATCAATCCCGTTACAGTCACGTCTGCAGCGCATTGTTGGCTTTGTCGCCTGCCTAGGCATGGGCTGCCTGTGCATGACCCTATCCACGCTCTACATTCCGGTGCTGATGCTTAAGCCAAAGTTCGCGCTGCTCTTTACGCTCGGCAGCCTCTTCTTCATTCTCAGCTTTTGCTTTCTGATCGGCTTCCAGGCGTTCTTCAAGCAAATGTTCTCCAGGCCCCGTCTGGCCACCTCCATCTCGTACAGCGCCTGCCTCACGCTGACCCTGTACTTTGCGCTGGTGGCCAAGAGCACAGCATTTACGGTCTTGTTTGCTGTGGCACAGATAATCACGTTGCTGTTCATGCTGCTGGGCATGGTGCCCGGCGGGGCGACAGGTCTCAAGTTCTTTGGCCAGCTCTTCAAGAGCAGCGTCTCCAGTTCGTCCAGTGCGCTGCCCGTCTAAATTGTGTACAATATGACCATATATATTTCAAATTATACAAATTATTTATTAATCGTTATGATAATGCAGAAATAAAACTTATTTGTGATACTACGACTAGTCCTCTATTTCGCCCAGATACAGTGTCTTATCGCTGGACCCGGACAGTATCAACGGTTCGCGCGGACTGAAATCCACATCGTTCACGCTGCCATTGTGCCCGGGCAGCTTGTACAGTATTCGCCGGGTGTTCACGTCCCAAACGTAGACATGACGATCGGCTGAACCGGCGCTGATCTTGTCGCCGCCCGGTGCCCAGGCGCAACGCAACAGATTCTTCTCAAAGTTATGCTGATGCCCCTGGAACACCTTGACGCAACGCTCGCCCGGCGCATAGGCGCGCACATCCCACACGCGCAGCGTATTGTCCATGGCATTCGTGAGCACAAAGTCGCCCTCCGGCGACAGGGCGACGGCCGTTATGGTGTCCGTGTGTCCACGCAAGTGATGTAGCACCTGCTGCTTGCGTATGTCCCAGATCTTGAGCTCATTGTCAATGCCGCCGCTGATAACCTGTTCGCTGGTATCACCAAAGCAAACGGCCGTCAGCTGATAGGGCGATTCCAGCACGTGGGCCGCCTGCTTTTTGCGTGCATCCCAGATGCGTATGGTGCGATCATCGCTGCCGGAGCACAACAGCTGCTGGCCACGTCGTGATCCCTGCACGCTGTTCACAAAGTTCGAATGCCCTTTCAAACGTCGCACTCGCTGACCAGTCACAATGTCCCAAATGGCCAGCGTTTTGTCTGTGGAGCAGGTGAATATATGCGAGCCATCGGGCGTAAAATGCGCCTCCATCACGGCCCCGCTGTGCCCGGACATGGCCATAATGTTCTCACAATCACCGTACACCTGCCAGATATCTAAACAACAAGAAGTTAGACCAAGAAACCTTGGCGATGTGGTTTCCCAACTTACACAGCTGCCTATCGAAGCCCGAGGAGAGCAGCATCTCGCCCTCCGGATGGAATTCTGTGGTAAATATTTCGCCCTCATGTCCCTCCAGCTGCATGATGGGCGCTTGCAGATTGGAAGTACGCCGCACGCCCTGCAATGATATTGTAATTGTAAATAAAAATAAGAAGGGCTAGCTATATCGAACTTTTAATACCCTTGCAGACAAGCATATCAGATTTGACGAATATATCTATTCTTTTTTTTTTTTAAATTAGTCTTATGGCAACTTTGTAATGGCATGCACATGTTATAGTTGGTGTTACACAGTTCGTAATAAAATTAATATATCCTCTCTGCAAGGGTATAAAATAGGCCCGCACCAAGCATGCTTCTTCTTCTTCAGCCAGCAGCGGCACGACGCTTGCTTACCGATTCCAGCAGCGCCTTGTCCCGATTTGTATACGCCATAATGTCATTTTTGCTGCGCTTGGGCTCCTGCGCCAGCACCACGCTATTATTTGGACGTTTTGTGCCCATTTTATTTATAAATTTAACTAAACGTATGCGAGCAGATTTTCGGCCGCAAAAACAAATGCTAGCGCTGCCAACTCGCTTGTAGCTTAGTGTTGCAAAGCGCAACTTTACCAACACTTGCAAAATACCATAAGCAAAAACAAATATGTAACTAAAATATCCTAACATGTACATAATTTTTTTTTTATTTAAAACATATTTCAGCTATTCATATGCAATTATTCCCAACTGTGAGCTCCTTAATAGGCATCTACGCGTGGTGGCTCCGCAAACAGTTCCTCCCGCGTGCGCTCACCGGTCAGCCATTGCCTGTAGCGTTCGTTTCGCATGGCCTGTAAATGAAAATACTTAATTAACAGTTGAACTTGGAACATTTTAAAACAAGAACTTACATGGAAGCGCATCAACTGCTTCTTCATGCCAACACACTCCTGAAAGTCACCAATCAGTTCAGCGCACTGCGTTTTGCCGCGCTCCAACCCGTAGGCCTCCAGGCAGTCCATCATTTTCATTTCGAACTTGCCGCATTTGTCGTAGGTCTGATGATTGATCAGGCAACCGGTCAAATCGGTGAGTGGCAGGCGCAGGAAGGGCGTCAGCGACATTTCGGTTGCAGCTGCTAAAAAAACAGAATATTTGTATTATTTGTGCTTTCCAATCGGAGTATGTGAGGCCAGTTCGTCGTTCTGTGACGTAACAATAACAATGCTTTTAGCTGGGCCCTAACACCAACTTATGTCAGTTATTGCTGCTCAAGCTGCACTTTGGGAGCAATTACGCAGAATAAGTGGCTTACAATAGCTAAAACGCACCTTAAATTCCAATCAAATAAAAAATGGTAATATTTGACAATAGACGGCTGATAAATTGTAGCACCACAGCTGGTCACACTGGCAAAGCAGCTGTCGATAGGTTGTAGCTAGTTGCACAGCAAAATAATCGAGTGTATCATGTTAAACAGTGTTGACAAACGTTGCTTTGGTTGCACGTTTTGTTTACATCTTAAAGCTTGAGTTTTCGCTCTTTTACTTTCATTTCATTGAATCCAACTATTAAGATAATATGAAAAATCAGGAATTGATTGACTACTTGGCGGCCTGTGGCGTCTGCCGCGTGTGTCAACTGCGTTATTTAAAAGCGCGCGGCAACGAATATCGTGACATGCAGCAAACATTTAAGCGCGTGAGCAAAACAAAAATCAAAACCGAGCGGCTTATCAAAAAATATAGACGATCTTAATTCTAGCTGGATGTTGAAATGTCGGAAAGTGACACGCCCGATGAGCAGCCGCCAAAGAAGCCGCGCTTCAGCATTTGCTCCACCTGCCTGGGTCTCTTCTCGGAAGAGTTTCAAACTCAGCTAGTTGAAGGAATTCTCAAATCCGATTTTGCCAATTACGATAGCGAGGGCATTGTCTTGGCCATAAGCCTGCCCATGACGCTGCAGCTGCGCCAGCTTTCCATGTGGTTTGCGCTGCAGCGTCAATTTGGTCGCAGCGCCGTCGATGACAACTGTCCGCCGGATGTGCCCATCAAGGAGGCGGTGAAATTGATTCTACATCCCATAGTGTGTGCCAAGCTGGGCAAGGAATACGATGCCAATGGACTGATGATAAACATCGATGTGCGGCACAGCGTGGAGGCGGCGGAAGTGGCCAAGCTGACGGAGCTGAACAGGGCGGCATTTCCCGCCAAGGCGGCCCACCAGAAACGCATCGAGATCTCACGTGGTCTGCTGGAGAAACAATATCAGCCGGCGCGCATAAAGGCCGAACTCTTTGAGAAATACTTGCCCATACCACCGACCGCCGTCGAGGACGCACTGCAGCTGCAGGCTATCGAGCTGGCGGGTCCCCTGATCTGCGTGGCCGGACGCTACCGCAAGCTCAGTCGGGAGCTCTCGCACACGCCTTGGGTGCTGCATGGCAAGCGCATTATGGAGGAAAGCATTGAGGAGATAATTGTACGGCATGTGGGGCCGCATTTCAGCGAGACTCTGGAGAAGATTACGTTCATGTCGAGCGGCCGCGAGGATGTCGATGTGCGTTGTCTGGGCAAGGGGCGTCCGTTTGTGCTGGAAATAGCCAATGCTCGGCGGAGCAGCATGACGCGCCAGCAGGCCCATCAAATGGAACAGGCGGTGGATCGCACCGGCAAGGTGTCCATACACAATCTGCAGGTGGTGCCGCGCGAGCAGCTGACGCACATTAAAACTGGGGAGGAGCAAAAGCGAAAGTATTATCGCGCCTTATGCGTGCTGGAGCAGCCGGTCACGTTGGATATACTGCAAAAGTTGCAAATATCAGAGAGCTTCGATATACACCAGAAGACGCCCATTCGTGTATTGCATCGCCGGCCACTTCACACCCGACCCCGCACAATATTCAGTGTAAAGACGCGCGTTTTTCGGGATAATCCGCGCTTGCTGATCATTGATGTGGTCAGCCAGGCGGGCACTTATATTAAGGAGCTGGTGCATGGCGAATTTGGACGCACGACACCATCCATATCCTCAATTATAGGCAAACCCATTGACATATTGGCGTTGGACGTGGTTGGCATAGACCTGGATTGGCCAGCGGATGTAAATAATGCGGAAACTGAATAAACGGCTGTTTTGTTTCGAATTTGGTAAAGTCTTACAACACTGGTTGCAGGAACATCTCAGTTTTTTTCTTTAAAGGGGTTGCGTCTCGCGGAGTTGCGTTTAATGGCATGAAATGCAAATATACACGCTATAGCGTGACGTCACTATTTCGAATAGTTGACTAGTATGCCAATTGCAAATTGACAAAAAATAAACCAAACTATAGTAATTCTTGAAATCTTAATATTATGATTATTTTTCACTGATGTATTTAGTTGCTCTTAGGAAAATAAAAATCAATTTAAAGTACATGTTTACACAAATAAATAAAAGTTAATTTGATTTGGGCACCTTGTGCAAGAACCGCATACAAAACCTAACTGGCTGTGACGTCACTGTGGAGAGCAAGGTAGCGCGCTGTTCAGCCTGACCTGTAGAAGCGCATGCCAGCAAGTTGGCAGCACCGCTCTCTTATCAGCTGAGAGCGCTTGCAAGTCGCATACTGATTTGTTTAGTTGCGTTATTTTAACTTTTAAAGTTTATTAACAATCACATATTAAACAAATCGTGTTGTCGCGTGTGCTCAAGCATATTGATAAATATAGTTAGCTAAATGTGTAGCTGTGAACAGTGAATTAAACACTGTTGTGCACATCTGCTGCGTTCTATGCGCATTCTGAAAAAAGCAGCGCCCGCAAATTTATAAATTATGAATTGAAACGTGCACAGAAAGTGAAAGTGAGTGTTGCACATTGCAGCAGCTGCTGTTATCAAAACACACACAGTGACTGCAAAAATGTACGCACGGAAAAAAGTTGTTTGTGTTTTTTTTTTCATTTTTCTTTGAGTACGCCTCTTGACTTGCCCGCGCGGATTGGGTGTGTGTGAGAGAACGCCCCGCCGACCTTCAGGCAACCTTCACTGACTTCAATGCCTGCGCTTCTGCTGCCGCCAGTGTGCAACACGTTGGGGCCCAATGACGACATTAGCAGCGCCTCACGTGTGTAATCAATAGAATCAGCAGCAGACGACAGCAGACAGCAGCCGAAATAAACAAACCCAGTGCACAGCCCGCCAAACCCCATAACCCTATATGCCTTTCTCGCTCTTCTCTTTGACTCTCCCAGACCAAACGCGCCCCCTCGCGCTGTCTAATACCCCTCTCGCTCTGGCTGCTCCGGCTGCTAAGTAACAACAATCAACAAATTCACCCAGCAGACAATTTACTTGTCACACTTTATAGCTGCATCCCAGCAAACGCATATTGCGCGCGCTCTGCCCACTTCGCTCGGCTCGCAGCAGCAGAATTTCAACTCGCTCGCTCGCAGCTCAGTTCCATTCATTTTAGTTGAGCTCGAAACGCTTAGCGAAAACGTTTAGCTTGCGCGATAAATTCCAAAATAACAAACTTGAAATTCTAAAAGTGTTGACAGCGACTATTATTATCATTATCTGTCGCTCTGACCCAGTGCCTGACGCCCTCTCACAGTGATAAAAGGCCCGATTGATAACACAGACGCATGCAAATTCGAATGTGTGCATTTTGATTTTCTAAGATTTCAATTTGTTTATTTAGCTTTTGCATTTAATTAACCCAGTATTTGCATACAGGGTGCGCTTCACTTAATTTCCAACGCATGCCGCTTACGTCATTTAAAGCGGCTCTCAAAAAGTAACAACAACAATTTAATGCGTCTAATTTGAATCTTACAGATACATAAATTGTATATACGACTACAAGCTACAAATACGCTAAGCAGAAAAAGTTCAACGACTTTTTGGATTAAATTGCAAAGAATATTCATTTAATCTTATTTATTTGGCACGCTCTCTGTTTGTGTGTGTGTGTGTGTGTGCATGTGTGTGTAAACGACCTATAAACGTGTCAGTTAGTGCTTTATAAACAACAACAACAACTACTACAACAACAACACGACAACAACAACATTTGTGATCATGAACGACCGTGAAATTAGCTGCAATTCGGGCGGCCAATTTATGGATCGCGGACGCATGAATCAGAATGGCGTTGTCCAGCCATTGCTTACCGGTAGGTACTATATTCCAAATTCTGGGAAACTTAGCTCTTAAAATGTACATAAATATCAAAAATGTTCTAAAAACATTCAATTGAGAATTTATATGTATCTTAATTGAGTATTTTTTAGACCCTGAACCCATTGAAGATGGGTAAAAAGTGCATAATTTATTTGGGCAAATCTATGTAATAGCCAGAAAAAAAAGCATCTCCGATCTCATAAAGCATATATATTCTTGATCAGCATCAATAGCGGAGTCGATCTAGCCATGTCCGTCTGTCTGTCTGTCCGTCCATACCTATAAGAGCTAGAGACCAGAAATGTACTAAAACCTGAACGTAGGTCCTCCTAGTACGACTTTGTTTTCGACAGTCGATAACTCGCCCTGTTTCCAACAAAAAGCAAAAGTGTCTAGATATATATATTGTCCAGGAATAAGTAAGGGCTATCAAAAATGTTTCTCCATTGATCAGCATTTTCCTTGGAATCTAAGCACTACGGACGAGATAAATATCTTATATTTAAGTAATAGAAATTTATATTTTCATGGACTCTTTAATAAATAATTATTAACAAACGAAGAAGTAAAAGATTTCGATTTGAAATGAATTTGTAATACCATGAAAGGCAAGATACTTTAAATGTAGGAAATTAGATTCTTATTTGAGATTATTTGTTTATTAGATGAGGTCACGATCCTTTAATATTCAAATACGCGTAAGATTCAAGCTATAGGAAAATGTATTATCAAGCGTTAAAAAAAACTTGTTATTATTAAACGATGTCAAGCTCTTAAGATTGGAGTAAAAAGAAAAGTATTCTCATGCCTCCAAGTAAAAATAAAAAGTTTTATCATCATTCAAGTAATTCCGTGATTCATTCCGACATGCAAATACTCTAAAAAGGATGCTTAAAAATAAAAACAAAGGGTAGCTAAATAAGTTTTAACAAAATATGCACATTCATGGAAATCGAAGTTGATATTGCTCAAATTCTAGAAATACTTTAATAAATTTTGAAAAACCAAATTGCATTTAGTTTTTTACTGAGCTGAAAGTATTTTCACATGCATTCGAATAGGCAATTTAAATTATTTCAAGCTCCTGCTTAACATTTACATTTTTAGTCTTATTCTATTTCTGGCCAGGCGGAAAAAAATAAATATATATATAGACATGTAATTGGATGATCTTTGAGTCTTTTCTATTTGCATATTTAGATAAGAATTTGCATTGAATTGTGGCGTGTTTGTTCTGTGAGGCCTGCAATTATGCATGCGAGCTGTGAACTTTGATCGTATCTTATCGCACGAGCTGGATTTAGCCACTCGTATAATGATTAAGCACACAAAGAGTGGGTGGCATCATCATATTATTTTGATAATCGTTAGGTGTGCCTATCGCAATGTTTGCTTATCGGCTTTATCTCTCTCTCGTATTTGACTTAACGCAGATTTATATCAAATAACAATGGCCTATGCCTACTGGAAGTCGGGCAAAACGGACGATCAGGCGGTCTTTGATCTCTTCTTTCGCAACAATCCATTCCATGGCGAATTTACCATTTTCGCCGGCCTAGAGGAATGCCTCAAGTTTTTAGATAGCTTTCATTACTCGCAGAGCGGTAAGTTTATCAATACATCATACTTAATTTCATATTTGATATTCTCAAAATCTTTCTTATAGATATCGAATACCTGCGGCAAACACTGCCCGAGGGCATTGAGAATGAGTTCTTTGAGTATTTGGGCAATTTGACAGCCCATGATGTTACACTTTATGCCATTGATGAGGGCACTGTGGCATTTCCCCGGTGAGTTGATCGATAAGGTTGGTTTTTAGCTTAAGCTTAAGTTAACAGGCGCTCTTAACATGACTGTTAAGCTTTTAACCTGTCTGCTAAGTGCTTAACATGCATGTTAAATTATCAATACTTGGCTATTTTTGCTGTTTACATCATTTTTAAACTGTGATTCTTATTAATCTGATACAGAATTATCATTATGAATATTATTTGTTTTTTTTTTATAAATTCATAAATTCTATGATGCAGCGTGCCCATCATAAAGCTTGAAGGACCCTTGATAATTGTGCAACTGCTGGAGACAACGCTGCTCACGCTCGTCAACTATGCCAGGTGAGTGAACAGTGATATCTATATAGGAATCTCTTAATAATTTTCTTTTATTGCCCAGTTTAATGGCGACAAATGCAGCGCGCTATCGCATGGTGGCTGGCAAGCACGTTAAACTGCTGGAGTTCGGGCTGCGTCGAGCGCAGGGACCGGACGGAGGACTATCCGCATCAAAGTATTCCTATACAGGTAAAAAAAAAAAAACTACGACGATTTTGCCGTGACAACTAAGGTCAAACGTGTGCGATATAGATATATATATTTATATTCTTTTTCGGCATTGCCAAATTGCATGCACCTGGCTCGTAATCAATTAAAAGACAGGCCCAAAAAACCCCGTTAAACTGGCTCCCCGCATGGAACATTGGCTCATTTTTGCCTTCGCATTGATCGATGCAGCGCAACTTGGGAACTTGGGACATGGATAGTCAGTCGGCAATGTTTCTTATAGTTTGTTCTGGTCTTTTATGATGTGCTTGCATGCAAAGCACGTGTCACTGTCACTTGATGTGGGCTCCAGCCTAGTTACGCCCAGCCGTTGGCACGCTTTGTTCCGTTACCATATCTCCATCTGTAAAGTTCAAGAACTCTCCATGTTGTATGTGTTAAAAGTGGGTGGCACACGCAATGCCGCAGGCACAAAAAAAAAAAGAAAAGGTAAAAACTTTTCGCCGCCTGCTCATGTGTGGGTCGCTATCCGTACCAGACGCCGACTGGCACCTAAATTTCAATTGGCGCTCACACATCGTAACTTTTGTGTTACCCTTTTGCCCAAAAACTTGTTGGCTGCAACAATAAAAACTTTAACTTTGTAATGCGTTTAGTTATAATACGTTGAATCTGGGTTTTTACTTGATACTCAATCGATATATTCGCGTGCGCGTCCACCTGGCACCAAGGTTTTATAAGGCTTCTAATTGTTATGGCCAACCATTAAGCTGGATTTTTGCTATCAATTGGACTTAAATTTGAATTTTTATCTGAGGTGAACTGTTTAAAATAACATAAAGCCAGAACATAACTATTAAATGTTAATGAGAGCCTCTGTTAAAGGCTATAACATGCTTAACAACATAACATGCTGCTGTTAATAGAGCGTTAAATTTAACAGACAGTCAAATGTTAAAGGAAGTTTAACAGTTTATATTTAAAAGAAGCCTTCTTATATGATTACAAAACTGAAGACAGCTAATTAAGTCTCTTTTCCATTCCCAGGCGGCTTCGATGGCACCTCCAATGTGCTGGCTGGTAAACTCTTCAACATACCCGTCAAGGGCACGCATGCTCATGCCTATATCACGAGCTTCAGCAGCGTGGGTGAGCTAAAGACTCGCCTGCTCAAGCACAAGCAAACGGGTGAGTGCCCAAAATATATATATAAATAAGGGAAATTAAAAAAGTATATCCAATTGCTGCACAGGTGTTATGGAGGATCTGCTGGAGCATGCCATACGGCATCGCCAATTGTTATCGCATGTCCTCGATGTATCCACGGAAGAGTCCAGCGAGGGTGAATTGGCGGCGATGGTCTCGTATGCGATCGCCTTTCCGGATGGCTTTATGGCGCTTGTCGACACGTACGATGTTAAGAGGTATTTCGCTTTTAGGCAGATTCTCTCGGAACGGTTTTTGGTTATGTATATTCAGTATTCGTTTGAGTTTTGGCATTTATGTTAACTTTTTGTTTGTTTATTATTTACTTTGGTGTGTCGAAACTTTACATATCTCAAGTATTTGACAGCGTGCACCAAAATAACTCAACAGTTTTATGCAGCTACAAGTAACAGCAACAAAAGCAGTTTTTAATCCTAACCTAATCGTATATATATATATATAATGTGTCATGTCCTGTTCTGTAATGACCATGCCCACCGTACCAGTACCCGTACCCGCCCCCTGCCCGTAATACCCTCGATTTATGAGTTAGTTTCATTTTGTGCGCTTTGTTTTCGTCGCAAGTATGTAATAATTCAAGTATTCCCAACAGCCGAGAAACAGAACAAGTCACACAAGTCTCATACGTACAAACTGATATCAAATCAAGAACTAGTCAGCCAACGAATGGCATTGGCAATGCCCCTCCAACGCCACCAGCCACGCCCCATGCCAAAAATGGTCAAATCAATGGACACAAGATCAATGGCCAGATCAATGAGCCCCATTTGAACCATTTAAATGGGTTCTCCAACAAACAGCTCACAGAGCCAACAATAACAGAAACAGAAACAGCCACTGCAACTGCAACTCCAACTGCAACTGCAACTGCAACAACAGCAGAAGCAACAACAAGAACAACAGCAACAAGAACTCCAACAATCAGCACCTCATCGTCCAATGGGGCGGCGTACCTACCAAAATATGTCGAGAAGTCATTCAGGTAAATGTCACGTACCGAAACACTCAATTTAACTGGAACAACAATAATATTTAACCAAAAAAAGAAAACAAATGTAAAACGAAAACTCATTGCCATTATTTCTGCGTTAATTGTTTTCCATTTCTTTCATTGATTTTTTAACTAACAAACCTTCAAGCTATGTTTTTCTATCTAATACACATGTTTTTCTGTTTTCGTAAACTGGGGCTAGCATGAGTGCCCCTACTACACACACACACACACATGAAATGTCATATCATGCGCTGTATCAAAAAAAAAAAAAAAAAAATCCAAAATTATGCATATATACACATATGTAACACTATTTATATATGTATGTATGTGCCACATGTATTGGTCTAAGCCCAGGCTAACGGTATTGCTAACACAATTAGGCGAGCTCAATATGCAAAACAGGTGATGTGCCCTCTACTTTGTACTTTACTCAATTTTTCTAATCCTTTCTTATTTCTTTTCGACTTATTCCTTACTTATGTTCATTATTTACTTTAAAAGTATTTTTTTAGCAATACTTAACATTCACTGTTAAAATGAAGTTAACAGTTCTGCTCATAACAGCATTAAGTGAACCCAAGACAATGTTATGAATTTTTAATGTTAAGTTAACAGTGCGTCATTTACTTACACACATTTAACATAACAAAACTATGTTAATGTGCAGCAATGTAAATAGTTTGTCAAGTTAACATAACATAAAATAATTTTTAAAGCTAACAGCACATAACATGTTAATGAGAAGCTGTTAATTCAAGACGCAACTCTTTTTCTGCCTATGATTTCTCTAGAGGTAAAAAATACTGGGCCACTATTTCTACTGCCTTTTTTTTTTTTTTATTTAGCAAAGCTTTTAACATAACTAACCAAATGGTTCACTTACATTTACATTCCTTTAACCATTTTCATTTAATTTAAATACAACTTTTTTTTACTCTTCGTGAATTGTGACATTAAACGAGTCAAAAAATAATCAGAGAAGCCTACACAAAAATATATATACATATAAAAAAAAAAAACCATATCTAACATAGTAAAAATGACTTCCCGGCAATATTTTGGCAGAGGTATGTAAAACACGTCTTCAAAATACAAAAAAAAAATACTTTACACGAATTACATAAACATAACACTCACACATATATGAAATGAACTTTTAACAATGTTACCGAACAGATTTCAGCTGAAAAAAATCCACACTGAATCACCCTAATGTTGCCCATACTACATACATAATATATGTCCATACATGTCTGTTAATTTATTTTTAGTATAATTATCGAGATTTACACTTTTTTCTTTGTTTGTTTACCTTGAATTGAATTCTCAGTTTGTTTTGTAATTGTTGATTAATTTCTCGTGTGTGTGATTGAGTTTTTGTTTATGTTTAAATACATACACACATAAATTTTTCTAAAAATATCTGCTAAGTTTTACAATTTACATTTTAAAAGAAGCGTCCGAGAGAGCACACTGCATGGCTTTCAGTAATTGAAGCTTGATTTGTGTCTTCAGAAACTAAAACGAAAATCTTTTAAGCCAATCCAAATTATACCTATAGATTACACACACACACACACCCTCCCCCTTCCCCTCCTCCAGGCAAAATGCATAATTTCTAATACTCTTGGCCCTGAGGGTCTCACGCACTTTGCAGCTTGTCTAGAGCAGTGCCACGCCCACTTTACACCTTCCCCATTTTGTTGGCACCTGCCTCGCTTTGAACTTAGTCGCAAAGATATTGAATTGTATTGAAAACCAAATCCCAAGCTGCACCTTTGCTTGTTTTTTTATGACACCTTGTTTTAATGCACGCTCACTTTGCTCTCTCTCCCCTCTCTCTTTCTCTCTCTCTGCGCTCTCTCTCTGTCTGTCGATTTCTGTAGGAGCGGACTATTCAATTTTAGCGCCGTGGCGCTGGCTCTCAACGATCTGGGCTACCATGCCCTGGGCATACGCATTGATTCGGGAGATTTGGCCTATTTATCCTGCCTGGCGCGCGAGGCCTTCGAGAAGGTGGCGGAACACTTCAAGGTGCCCTGGTTCAACAAGCTGACCATTGTCGCCTCCAATGACATCAACGAGGATACCATACTCAGCTTGAATGAGCAGGGTCACAAGATCGACTGCTTTGGCATTGGCACTCATTTGGGTAACTAAATTAGATATGGAAAATTAAATGGAAATAATACTAAAAGAATTTGTTATTTAGTTACCTGCCAGCGACAGCCGGCCCTGGGCTGTGTCTACAAGCTGGTGGAGATTAACGGCCAGGCGCGCATTAAGCTCAGTCAGGATGTGGAGAAGGTCACCATGCCGGGCAATAAGAACGCCTATCGTTTGTATAGCGCCGATGGACATGCTCTGATTGATCTGCTGCAAAAGGATTCGGAGCTGCCGCCGGCTGTCGGCCAGAAGGTGTTGTGCCGTCATCCATTTCAGGAGTCCAAGCGCGCCTATGTCATACCCTCGCACGTTGAGTCGCTCTACAAGATCTACTGGAAGGCGGGCAAAATATGCCAGCTGCTGCCAACGCTGGAGCAGGTGCGCGAGAAGGTGCAAATCTCGCTGAAGACGCTACGCAACGATCACAAGCGCACGCTCAACCCAACGCCGTACAAGGTCGGTCAAATTAAATGAATTTGGATTCCCTTAACTAATTAACGTCATTCTATTTCTCATGCTCCTCCATTTAGGTGGCCGTCAGCGATAATCTGTACAACTTCATACACGATCTGTGGCTGCAGAATGCCCCAATTGGCGAACTCTCATGATCTATATAAGCAGCCGCCGTTGGCCGCCGTACGAAGTACGAATTCCGCAGTAAATTCTACGCCCATTGCACACATTTTAGTCATTTGCTGGTCATATGCATTAATTGTAAACATTTGGAATAGTTGAAAACCAAATCGAACTAAAAGAAAATCTTTGTAGCGTGGCATTTGAAACTAAGCCGATTTTCAATGTGCAAAATTGTGTTTTTGCGCACAAATTCATCTAGTACCAACCAATAAACCATATGTAGCTTATACATAATGATTCTAAACTCATAAATTTCTGTATACATAAACGCACATCATATTCAGGAATGTGTCATGTGCCTTACACAAAAATATCGTAAACTGTAACCAAATATTTAAGTGGAAAAAACGAAAAGCTGGATGTATTTAATATTTTTAGTCGTTAAGTGTTGTATGTTGCTAACAAAAAAAAGAAAAAAAAAACAATCTTAAATAACCAAAACAAATCAGTTTGAAGTACAAATGTTTTGCTAATTAGTTGCATGTATAGGGCGGCACACGTAAATGCACACTTACATATTTAACAAATAACAAATGCTTATGTTTAATTATAATCAAGTGTAAATATGTTCAATCTTATAAATGTAAGCCAGAAAGCAGTACACAATACACTATACACTACACAGTCAAACAAAATACACGTTTATTAAATGAGCGCTTCAACAAAGTTCTGTGTTTTATTTTAAGTCAAAGGGGTGCAATTTTGGATGGGCAATTTTTTTCCCACATATTTTAAATATATTTTAAAGGCGCAATTCTGTTGTTTCTTATACGCTGTAAATGCAATGTTAACACTATGTTTAATCTGGCAGCGTTTCAGCAGCTGCTGCTGCGCGAGAATTGTTTATGTTTATTTTATATGATTTTTATTTTATTTTATTCATAAAATTGTACTTATTTCGCACCAAAATTGCTTTTAGCATTCAAAATATAGTGCGCACATATTATGAACATATTCGATTAAATATATTTATAAGGCGCATTTCTGTGGCATCTTCTACGCTGTTATTGCAATGTTAAACGTTTCGATCAAGTTGGCAGCCCTTAAACAGCTGTTGCTGTGCGTGAATTTGTTTATGTTTACGCTATTTTAGGTAATTTTCTTTAATATTGTAAAAAATCACTAATTTTTGCACTGGTTGCGATATTGTTGTGCGTGGGCGCCAAAATGGACGTGAGCTGCGTGAAAATTAAGCAGGAGCAAGATCAGGAGACGCTGCCAATAGATTCGGTCTCGGAGGACGCCAGCAACTTTACGGAGATGGACATAGGACCCATCAAAATAGACCCGGATGTGACTGCAGTGTGTCAGGAACAGGCAGCTGCCGGCAACGTAAGGGATCGGCGAAGAAAGCAAAGACCTGCCGCAACACTGGAGTAAGCGATAGATGATTGGCAAAATTGGTAAAAACTTCTAACACAATGTTTACTTGCACGCAGGGATTACAGACTGCCCAAGGGACCCCATCAGTGCCCACACTGTCCAAGGCATTTCGAAAGAAGCGACGAACTTACAATACACCTGCAGATCCACACAGATAAATTGCCCTACAAGTGTGTCTACTGTCCGAGCAGTTTTTCCCATAAATCGATTTACACCACGCACATGTACGGACATACTGGCAAATTTCCGCACCAGTGCCCGGACTGTCCGCAGGGCTTCCTGAAATTCAGCGATCTCAAGAAGCATCGACGCACGCACATTGATAAAAATGCATTTAAATGTCCCCTGTGCCCCAGAAATTGCACACACACAGGCAAAGGCATACTGCAGTGCCCGCAGTGTCCGCGTGTCTTTACGAAGAGCTTCGAGCTGGAAATTCATCTGCAGATCCATAGCGACAAGCTGCCCTACAAGTGTCCGCACTGCCCGAACAGCTTTGCACACAAATCGAACTTCAAAGCGCATGTCTGTGAGCATACCGGCGAGTTTCCATTCAGATGCCGATACTGCCCACGGGGCTTTATGAAGAGGAGCGATTTGTTGAACCACGCGTATACGCACAGCGAGCATACGGATGAGCTGCCATTCAGATGTCTATATTGCCCGCAGAGCTTTCTGGCGGAGAATGATCTGCGAAAGCATTCAGATGTTCATAGAGATAAGATTTCGCAAAACTATCGCAACAAAATGGGCGCTAAATCAGGTTTAAATCGCCACAAAGGCAACGCGCAAAAAGATATCATTGACATTAGCTGTATTAAAAAAGAGCAGGCGGAGCCAAGTGAATCCCTTCCGAAACAAGCCCAAGTCGAGCTCGAAGCTAAAAACGATCCGTCTATCAGCAATACAGTCGACACACCAAAGCTAATACCTCCCGACCGTATAAAAGTGGAGCCTGGAACGGAGGACAGCGGTACAATGGGTTTTACAGCGGACTACAGTGCCTTAGATAAGTCTGATAGTAAAAATGATTTGGCTGAGAGCAATATTGTGCTGGGCCCCATCAAAATAGAACCGGATGAGAGCAGGCCGCCGGAGGAACAGACTTTAGCAAAGCGTTGCTATAAATGCAAAGTTTGTAGCAAGGCATTCCCGGACATAAAAGAGCTGCGCCTCCACGAAAAGTGAGTATCCAAATCGAAAGATTTGTTAGTCAAAGTTAACATACCCTGTATTCAACAGATGCTACACACACTCAAGCAGACAGACGACAGGCAATAGGCCGTATAAATGCGAGCATTGCTCAAAGACTTTCACGCAGTCGTACAACCTGACGGTGCACATGCGCGGCCATACGGGCGAGCGGCCATACAAATGCCCGCACTGCACGCGCACATTCATCCAGAGCTCGGGCTTGAAGATACACATACGACAACATTCCGGCGAACGGCCATATAAGTGCGCCCATTGTCCGCGCACATTTGCCAACAACTCGAATCGTAAGAAGCACCTGCAGAGTCATGGCATGGAAGTTGCCAGCGATCTGCCGTACAGGTGTCCGCATTGCCCCAAAACCTTTGCACAAAACTCACATTTCCTTGTGCACGTACGTGGACACACCGGCGAACGGCCCTATCAATGCACCTATTGCACCAAGGGCTTCAAGGTCAGCCACGATCTGAAGAAGCATCTGCGCAGCCACACGGGCGAGCGTCCATATGCGTGTCCGCATTGTGCCAAAACCTTTGCGCAGAACTCGCATTTCAATGCCCATCTACGTGGCCATGCCGGCGAACGACCCTTGAAGTGCCCCCACTGCCCGCGCACCTTTCTCAAGGCCTACAATCTCAAGGTGCATCTGTGCACCCATACCGGAGAGCGGCCGTATAAGTGTCCACAGTGTCCGAAAACCTTTACCCAAAACTCTTACTGCAAGACGCATATGCGCGAGCATATGAAATGAAATTAAATTTTAGTTAAAAGCTATGTTATGGCATCTGTTTCTTAAATACTTAGACAATTAATAATAGTATTAATAATTATACAATTTAATTGCGGTATTTTACTCAGTCGCTCGTTAGCCTATATCAATTTTAAAAAGTGTATGTTAATATAAAAGTATAAATATACATAAACAATTTAATTAAGCTACCCTCAAATTGTATTCGATTATTTACTAAACATTTATGTGAAATGGAAATATGTGCTTTAGGCGCAATTTTAAATTAGTCACTTGGCGCGCACTTAGCGTTTTCTTCTTCTTGCTCTGTCGCTTACAAAACTTTCAGCTAAGTTGGCAGCCCTTTAACATCTGTTGCTGTGTGCGGATTTTTTACAAATACAGACAAGAGCAAAAATATGCATTCGATTTATTTAAAAAATAACTATTAGAAGAGAAGGAGGCACAAGAAGCCAAATGAAGTTGTCCTAGAAAGAAGACGCTATTCTTACAGAGATGGACATCGGACCTATTAGAATAAGAGTTTGATGGCTGTATAATTGTTTTCGTGTCTTGTTAGGCTTTTTCATTCCTTGACAGACTTTTTCGTGCCTTTTCGTGTTTTTGTTTGGTTTGGTCACGAGGCTCTTTTTGTCGAGTTGGCAGGCCTTAAGCAGCTGTTGCTGTGCATGAAGTGTTTACACGCAATTGATTAAAATTGAATTCTAGAATAACTTAAGTTATATTTATGTTTTAATACACTGCATTGTGTACCATGAGTGAGAATTTGGAGCACAAATACATAAAAATAGAGCATATAAAAGAGGAGGATGTAAGTACTGAATGGCATCCCGCGGAGACGATGCTGGCCAAAACTGTAGGGAAGAAGATCAAAACAGAAGATAACTATACAGAAATGGACATAGGACCTATCCAGGTAGAGCTGGACAGGCCCACAAAATGTCTGAGTCGAGGCAGTGTAAAGCAGCGACAAAAGCAGAAAGGAGCGCCGGGAATGAAGTAAGCGCAAACTGAAGCTATCTAGATACACTTATCAATTTACATATGTCTTTGCAATCATTTAGGAATAACAACAGTGGCAAGCAAAGCAATCAATGCCCCTACTGTCCGCGCCACTTCGAGATGCGCTACGAACTCCAGATACACCTGCGGATCCATACGGACAATCTGCCGTACAAGTGCCAACAATGCCCGATTAGCTTTGCCCACATCGCGAACTACAGAGCCCATATGCGTGGCCACAAAGACAGATGTCCCTACAAGTGTCCGCATTGCCCGAATTCCTACGATCAGTATTCACACTATCTGCTCCATATGCGCACGCACGCAGTGTCGCTCCAGTGTCCCCATTGTCCGCGAATCTTCTTCAAGCATTGCAGCTTTATGCGGCATTTCAATGCGCACAACAGAAACAAACGTGAATTGCTGCGCTACAAGTGCAGCCACTGTCCGGACACCTTTGCCCAGCTCTCGAGGTGCAAGGCGCATATGAGGAAACATGACATCCAAGCCAGTTAATTGAGTACCAGGAGTCGAAGACAATTCGTAAAGCCAAGTGCAAAGAATTGCTTCTGATGAAAAGAACCAACTGGGAAAACCTGCGTCTGCTCAAACTTTTGAGCCTGGTGAAAAGTGCAAAAAGGTTGAATCTCAATCTCATCATCTTTTAATACATAATCTTAGAAAACATGCACAAAAGTTCGACGGAAACATCTTATACTATAGTAGTATACAATAGTTCTTAGTTTTAAGTGAATTTGTTAGTTAATAAAAAAAACCCGAATGTACAATGGAAGGTGTTTTGAGCAGCATTTTTTCCGATCAACTTAACTCAGCCTTACATTAAAACACAAAAGAGAAAAAGCATGGCCTTTGCATCTTGTGAAAATATAAGTTTTGTTTGAAATCTCTAGTTATTTAAAAAAAAAACAATCGACAACTAAAAATACAAATTATTTTCAAACCAAGTTGCTTAAAGCGCACAGTTGCTTCCTCTACTTTGTCTTGCCATTCACAGTAAACCGCGTTGACGGCTGAGTGTCATATTTCAAACAAGTTGGCCGCCCCACATGGTGGGAGTGTGTAAGTGTGTAGTGTGCCAAAGTGAGTAAGCTTTTTGTTTATTGGAGTTTTCCTTTGGCTGTGCTGCACTGCCAGCGACTGTGAAAGTGAAAAAGTTGGCTTGGCCCGTGAAATTTTCATCATTTTGCAATAGCCAGAATTGGCAATATTGAGCAGCAATATAATTGTGTGCAGATTTAAACAAATTTCGCTGCAGCTGCGCGCAGACGGGCACTCATTTCTGCGGCTTAGACAACGGCAACGGTAACGGTGACACACACGCACACACACGCCCAAACATACGCAGACACACACACACCTACACGGAGCACTCCATCTTTAGCATGCATTGATTTTTAACACTTCTCTTGCAGTTGAACAAAAAATATTGCAAGTCACAAATATTAATAACATTAAAATGGAGCCAACGAGTAAACAGCATGAGGACAGCATGGACATTGTGGATGCAGTTGCACGCAAGGATTTCATGCTGGACCGATTGAACAAACGCAACAAGGATCGCCAAAACTATTTGGACGTAAAGCTGGAGCAGCGCAGCAAGGAGTGCGCACAGAACGAGGGCGTCGACTACTTCGCCCAATCCTTCGGCCAGCGTGCCTACGACATAGAGCAGCGCATCGGCGCCATGCAGCTGGACAGCGGGGATGCGCCGCTGCCGGATCTCAGCAAGCTCTTCGCGGACATTACACTGCAAATACAGGAATTGCAGCGTTATTTGACCGTATCGACCATGTTTCTGTCGGATTATAAGATCAAATCCTGTCAGAATGCTCTCAATTCGTTGACCAGCGCCTGTGATGAGGCGCGCCAGCGTCTTATGCCCAAGAAGAAGTTCGGTTTTAGCGGCAAGAAGTCGGCGGCTAAGCATAAGCTGCCCCTTGATCTCTGCAAGGTGGACGCGCCGGAGAAGACACCAAAGACGGGCGGCAGCAGCAGCGCCTTCACCTGGACAATTTCCAATCAGCGCAATGCGCACATTGTGCTGCGCGCCGAGCAGGTAAACGGCCAGGACATAACCATTTCCAATGTGCACAAGTGCCTGGTGGAGCTGCAGGGTCATGCCGGCTCCGTGCAGGTATCCAATGCCAGCCAGTGCACCCTGCTCTGCGGCCCCGTGGCCCGTTCCTTCTTTGCCGAGCAACTGGAGCGCTGCACCGTCGCAATTGCCTGTCAGCAGCTGCGTCTGCACTCATCCCAGGCGACACGGATCTATTTGCATGTCACCTGCCGCGCCATTATCGAGGATTGTCGTGAAATCGAGATTGACGTCTACAACTATGACTATGCGGAACTGGAGGCAGACTACGAACAGTCCGGCTTGAACAAATCACAGAATAACTACACGGATGTCGCCGATTTCAATTGGCTGTCGCCCGACGTCCATTCGCCCAACTGGACGCTGCTCAAGGATCATGCGGCGCCCAATTGGAGCGCTGTGCGACGCGACTTTTTGAATAACATTGCCAGCGATGGCAAAGAAGTCGTCAAGGATGCCACCATGATATAGTGCTGGCATCGGCGGAGGCGGCTGTTCCTCCTGCTCGTCACACTGCTCGCCTACGCCTTTCCTCTGGGCTGGCTGCTCATGGAGCTGCTGATGCCGCTGCCCAGCAACATAACGTGTACTGTGTAAATAGCTCGTAAGCCCAATAAATAATCCAAGTTGAATGTTGATATATGCAATACACCCAAAACCCATTCACAAACCATGTGCTTGCACTGCGGGTGGGACTGCGCCCTATTTGGGGCACGTCATCTTGCCCCGAAACTTGTCTGCCGCAATTTGACATGTCCATTTGGCTGGCATAATCAGTGGCTGGCCAAAATGAATGTGTGCCGACGAGACTGTCACACAAATTACAGTTACAACAAGCGCACAATTCGACGCCACGACTCATGCAAGTTTCATGTGGCCCCCTCCGAAATTGGCCAGCTCATCCCAAATATATCTAGTATCTACATGAAAGGGTCTATCAACATTATCAACGAACACGACAGTTGCCGGTTTTTAGATATGCTGCAAGGGTTTTCTTATCATTTGGGTTAGTACTGCTAATTTTTTATATTATTTATGCATATATTATTATTTTTATTATTATTATTTATATTAATTGTTAATATTAATATAATCATTATCATTATCATTATCATTATCATTATCATTATCATTATCATTATCATTATCATTATTATCATTATCAGTATCAGTATCAGTATCATTATCATTATCATTATTATTATTATTATCCATTTTATTAAGGCAAGTAGAAGGCACTCCCAATTAAAAGTAAAAATGTCGCTATTTCAATATATTTTCTACATGGTCGCATATTGATTAAGGGTATTCAAAAGTCGGCATGCTGCAATTTCTAAACATTTTGTTGCCGTTGTTGTTGTCCCTTGTCAACGTATCCAACTGTCAAAATAATTAACGAATTCGAGTTGCATGCCAAGTCATGGGTAGGGAAGTGGGCCGGGGAACACCGCTGAGACGCTGTGAGACAGCGTATTAGCGGGGTAATTGAACTGCAAATTACACAAGAGCCATGTGAGGTAATGTAATAAGCTGTCAGTGGTAACAGTTGTCATCATTAGGTTTACATATACTTGCACAAATGTACATACATATGTGCATATACTATATGTATGTAAACACAGCTGTGTCTAGAATGTGGCATCTTTTAATTCGCAGTACCCATAGAAAATGGCTTAAAGTGTTGGAATACCTTGCATTAAGTGTATATATATAGAGTATATATATTCTTGATCAACATTTATAGGCGAGTCGCAAGAGATTTGAATAGATCAGATATCTTATATACATATGTATCTTCGATAACTATACAAGATAAATAAAAATCGATGTTGTTTTGGCATATCTCAGAGCTTATAAGCGCAAGAGACATAGGAGTTGGTGCGTGGGTTCTCTTATAGCACACCCAAATGTAGAATACACCTCATCGATCCTTCCAGAACATTAACCAACTATATTTAAAGTGTAGCCTAGGCCACATTCGTTCATCATTTTAAGCCAATGCAAATTTCGCCAAGATCGGACAATAAGCACCGAAGTGCCCAAGCTTCGTGCTGTTGAAAGAAGAAGCACAGACACCTCGTAGTGTGCTATGTGTAGAAGAGAGTTCGAATGCTGTTAGCGGCAGCTTATTGTTAGGTACAGGGCATTCGCCATTTGTTCACGCCCGACTGAAGTTGATTTTTTGTAGCATTCGGCACTGATAAAGGCAGGTTGAAAAGACAAGATGAAAGCAACAAAAGGCAAACAGCTTATCAGGTGTTGCAGCTACTGTCCTTGCGGTCGAGTCCTGCTGCAGGAGCAGCGGCTGTGCAAGACAAAAGGCTAGATAACAGCGCAGCCGGAGCCAAACATTTGAAACCGTCAATTAAGGGGCGCATACGGGCTCGGGACTTGGTTGGCTTTGGCTGTTGCATGCAGCTGGAAGATTGCCGGTTAATGTTACCCGGCGCTCGTCTTGGCTTGACTGTGCCAATTAAATGCAATGCAGGCGGGTGGTCGGGGTGGTCAGCAGTTGCAGCTTCGTGTCCTGAGCTAATCAAAATTGTGGTTACAGCATTTCAGGGGATTACTTCTGAGACTTCGTTGTGACCTGAGGGCAACTTTGTTGAAACTTTAAGTTGCTGCGCTGAGAAATTTTCCAGCAAATATATATTTCTTCGTGTTGCCAATGCTGCATTAAAACATTAAACTAACAGTTTTATGTTGATTGAAGTTCTTAACAGCTGGCACAACATTATCCAATAACAATTGCTAAGCTTTTATTAACAGCAAGTATTCATAATAAACGGGTTCACACAAGTGTTAACTTGCAAGAGATATAAACGGTATTTCTTTAACATCTTATTTCAGTCATGTATAATTAGCTTCAGCGCATATGCATGTGCGTACTTTTAAGCAAAGCTGTTATGCCCGCTAACAGCGCTGCAGAAGTGTTAAGCTGGTAAAGCAGCTTGCCTGCTATTAACAGCCGTGAATGCCAAACTGTTCCGTCTAACCGCAAGCTAAATGCAAAGTTTTTCAAATTATAAAACAAACTTTAGAGCGGCATTGTTTAATCTGGAATCAAGCAAAATTAATTAACATGCAGCAGCCATGTATGTGGTGTCAGCAACAGGGCGTATTGGCATTGTGTGCGCAGGCAGGCCTTAGATTTCGGGCATAATCAGCTATCACACACTGTCGCACTCAGCTCTTTGCTTGTGTATGTTATGTAGTTGGCAACGCGTTTGTGCAATTTGCGGTTGCCTCGCACAGATCAGACGTCTCCAGCGCTGACAGACCAATTAAGTTGCCAGCATATCGGGCAATCTAGTGCTTTACTCACTGCACCCCAGAGTCCAGCCAATGTCAATGGACCAGTCGCGCCAAGAACACACACAGAATTTCCATTTTCCATTCCTATTTCCATTAGCATTCGCGTTTTCATTAAGTGTCCGTTGCAGCGTCTGCCTTTGTGTGTGTGTGTGTATGCCGTTAATTATGGTGTGTTTTAGCTGTATTGCGTTGCCAACTGTGTTGTGGAAATGTGTGAAAAAAATTTAAGTGGAGCATGGACAGAGCGTTGCCAATTTATGTAGAGGTGTCTAATTTCCGTTTATTTAAATTAGCCTCGATAAACTATCAAATTTAATTGCTTTAACACTTAGCCGGCTTTAGTAATGTCACACACACATACGCGTACACACACATGTGCTTACCTGTTATGTCCACACATTTGCATAGCTCACAATTAGGTTTCTCATTATCGCAGATAATATTCGCAACATTTGAGATAAGCAGCGACTGCTGACCAGCATGTCGTGTGTGTGTGTGTGTGGGTGTGTGGGCCTGCAATTGCCATTCATCTTATCGCCTATACACGCTCACACTCACTCTCCCACACACACACATGCACAAATTACATTGAGCTAAGCTTTAACGGTTTCAATTACTGTCCCACAAAATTGTCCAGCCGCCCTCTGCCCCTCGCTCGTCAAATGACGCTTGTGTTCAGATTTTATGGCTCGGCGCAATGACAGACAACACATACATATTTGCGGATGTGTACATGTATACGTTTATGCATGTGTGTGTAGTTTGTCAATTGCGCATTGAGCGAAAAAGACTTAAAGGCAAAACTTCGCGCTGAGCTTTAGTTTAAAATTTGTTGTTAGTTTGTGGCTTGTAGAAAATATATATAAATTGTAAATAAAAGCTCATTGAAGCCGCAAATTTAAAGCTTTATAACAAAGTTTTTCAAATTTTCAATTCGTTTTCGCTCTTCAATATTTATATCTTATGATTATTTTTAAGCAAGCCTAAAAATGTCACAGAATAATTTCCTATACTTTCTAAATGTTACAGATGCAACTGTTACATTTTATTCATTACAATTCTATTGTTGTCTGATTATATTGATTGCCGAAACATTTTTTCGACATATTGATAAGAAAATAAACAACGGCAATAACAAGAAGAGCAAGTGTTGATTAATTACGCGAATTACACAATCATGCAGTGCAATTAAAATGTCAGCGCTGTCGCCCAATTGGCGATGGCCGCTCCATGAATTTTTTTGGTCATGCAACGCCTCTGGCTGTTGCCCGATATTGTTGCCTCAACTTGTTGTTGCTGAGGAGAGGCCAGCGGGGGCAGCAGCGGTGTGTGTATGTGTGTGTGTGTGTGTGCTGCTCAAATTGTAATTAATGATGCAAGACAGACGTCGGAGCCGGGCTTTCAACCGCAGTCGGATCCGCCCAGCCGCCATTGAAATCTCAGTGCTGAGCTTCGGAGCTTTGCTGTGCCAGAACATGCACAGCGCGGGAGTGAGGCGCGATGCGGTGCGGCGGGGCGCGGCGGGGCGCGGCGGGGCGCGGCGGGGCGCGGCGGTTGGGGTCAGTGCTGTTGTTTCTCTGCTTCTTCCGTTGGCTCTGTTTGTTTGCTTTAATCATCGACGCGTCGCGCGTTTAAAAAGCAAAAGCGAAAAACCGTTATACCGCGGCTCGTGCGTTTCGCGTAAATAAATGAAAAGTTCGTTTAATTCTCGGCGATTCTTTATGCTGCGGACGCTGTGCGGAGTTGGGCGGCGTATCGTTTACTTTGGAAATGAAAAATTATGATTACATCAACAATAATCGAAATGCGCTTGTAAGCTACGCGCTTCGCTTGGCGCTCTCATTCGCTTGTTTTCTTTTCGTTCGTTTCTTTGGCTTGCTTCTTTTTTTTTTTTGCACTTCCGCTGCTATCTTTTTGCATGAACGCTTTGTTGTTGTTACCGCTGCCATTCGCTTGCCTTTGCTTTGCTTGTGTGTGTGTGTGTGTGTGTGTTATTTCTTTCTTTTTTGGCAATTTTTCTTCGTTGCCTTCGTTCGCGCTGCTGACTTGCAATGCTTTCCATGCGTGCAATGGCGTTTGGACAGGAGAGCAGCTCTGCTGCGGGAGAGCGGGGAGTTGTCCGTTGGGAGAGTGGGAGAGCGTGATGTTAACGTTCAATATTTGTGCTCAAAGGCAGCAGCGCCCAAAAAGCGTTCAGCCAAAAATATTGCAATGCAAAATCGAAACTACGCCAGACACAGAACAAGCCCCGCCATATTCCCACTCTCTCTCTCCCGCCCTCTCTCTCTCTCTCTTTCTCTCTCTCCAGGTTCTTGCTGCTCTGCCATGCATAAATCAGCGTCGTCTGGAAGGACAATGGCAAGCAAACGACACAAAACACAACAATTTTTGCCTCTGCTCTCTGCATTGCGGCGCCCATTCGGCCGCCCCCGCATGCCCGCCCCGGCCCTGACGTGCCCGCCAAGTGCATTTGGCATTATGCTTTGCGTATTGTCGCTTTATGAAGTCATCTTGGCGTAACGCGCCAAATTTATGACCAACTTCACTTTATTCCTGTCGCTTTTTGGCCAACTCGAAGATATGCAGCGACAATTTTCTCTTGTTACCAGGAAAAATAAAAAACGAAAAAAAAAAAAAAAGAATTGGAAAAAAATGCGCAAAAACCCAGATAAGCTGTACATAATCGCTTTGGACAAGTATGGGTCAGTAAATATTTATTTGTAGTTGTGCATGTCTATAGATATACCGTTATCTGAATAAAAAACTAGCAAATAATCTCTCTATGGATTACAGCAGCTGCGAAATTAATTGAAATTGGGCAAATTGTGAAGATACAAAGATATTCATATACATATATGCGTACTCTAAAAAAGTTGTTGAAAATTAAAGAGATTTTTTTCACACAAAACAAGTTTCTATGCTCAATCAATCCAGCAAATATACCAAAGTATTGAGTAATGAATGTTGTTTATGAAAAAGAGTTCGAAAAAGATTTGTCTAAATATCGAAAAAATTGACTAGGTTTAATAACCTTTTGAATGCACGCATTAATGGCAAAATTTGAATACCCTCTAAAAGGCAAAACTTTACAAAAAAAAGCCAGCAATCGAATCAGTTTTGGCAAAATTTAGAAAAGTTTTGCGAGATTTGCCAGTTCAAAAATTAGATTCAATATATGCAATAATTATACAAATATTTTGGATAACTATATATCATAATATGGTATCAGAAAATCACTTAGAAAAGAAAAAAAAATAAAACAAGCAGAAAGCAAAATCGCAATTTCAGCTAAAATCCTCTGCAAAGTCCCCCAAAAAATATTGAGATAAATTGTCTTTAAAGATATTTTGAACAAAGGCAGCCCAAACCTGAAACAAATCGAGAGCTTGTTGTGTTGGGCGTTAGCTCAGGTGAAGCCGGGGATGGGCAAGAGACGGGTTGAGGTCCTGGCTGGAGTCCAACAATGCGTTGCAAATGTGGCGACCATTTTCATAGCATACTTTGGCGGGCAGCGAGGCATTTTTGAAGCACTTGCAGCAATTGTCAGGCCAATTACGTGCCGCAATTAAGTCATATATGAGCACATAAAAGCGTATAGGGTAAAGAGGGGAAGGGAGTGGGGAGGGGGGGGGGGGTTGGCTGATAGGGAAATGGGATGGAGCATAGAGGCTGCCTTTTATGTGCAGCACAACGACCCTTTGGCCATAAAACTCTTAGTCCGGGATTTAAGGCAGCTTCAACATGCTCCAGGGGGGTGAGAAAGGGTGTGGGTTGGGGTTGGTTACGTTTAAGGGTAGGGGCAAGCCGAAGAGCGGGCAGAGCAAGTATTACGAAGCGGCCCGAAAGTTATCAGCCTGTTAATTGCTTAACTTTTTCACTTCAACTTTCTTTTTTTTTTGGTTGTTGTTTTTTTTTTTTTGGGCAAGAAACAGAAATCGTTGTCCATGTCGGGGAACGGGTAAAAGATAAAAACCGAAAAAAAAAACGGGAGAAATGCAAAGAAAAAGAAATATAAAATCGTGAAAAGAGAAACCATGCAAATATGCCAGGACTACGGCCGAGGCCCAATGTCAGAGACCGAGGCCAATGGAACGGTCATAAAGTGTTTGCAGTTTTATTTTGCCCATACGCTGCGAGAGGGTATAACAATTCTGTCACTAATTGTGCCACGACCTAATGAATCCTATAAAGTTTAATATATCTTCTTGATCAGACGACTCGAAAGACGAGTATATATCCCCAAGTCAGTTTGCCTAGTTGAAAGCCATTTCGAAACTTTGCATAGGTTTGATTTATGTTGTAGTTGGCCAAATCGGTCTACTATATCATAAAACTGCAATAGAAACGAGAAAGAAAGGCCAGCTACCTGGCAAATAGAATATTATTTCATACACCAACTAATATAGTGTTCCGATCTAGCCGGTTCCGACATATGTACTACTGCTTGCTAAAGAAAAGCGGACCATACTTGATGGGGTCGGATACGTCTCCTTCTCTGGCTAACACATATCATGACAACATTATAATACCCTCTACCCTTGTAGACTGACTTTCAAGGGACTTTCGAAGTACGTTCAAAATTTAGTTCTTTTATGCAAAAGTTTAAGATTTCCCAAGAAATCTTGACCAAACTTTGTATTTGCAAGCTTAACTATTCTTCTCATATATGTGCAAAATGAATGTAGCATCGGTTCATTAAATTGTATTGTCTTCTAGAAAGAATCGTCCGAAAATTATATTGGATATTGTGACCAATTACTAGCTTAAGTTTCCAAAATATCTCAAGACATTCTAAATGGAATAGTTATAACACATTATGGCAATAGAAACAATTGCTCGTCAATAAATCTTTGGACTAAAAGCTCTTTAAGGGTATTTCAGCTGCGGCTTGCCGAGAATAGGTTTTCCTTCTTGGTTTTTTTTGCTGCTGCTTCTTCTTGTTCGTTTGCCCTTTCAAATTTAAATGACAAATGGAGGCAGTTGCAATGAGGCGCTCGGCGCTCGGCGCTCGTCCTGCAGCTTTGACCCTTGCCCTGACATTTTGCTTATCGCGCGAACATGTCATAACAGAGCCCAGTTCAAAAACAGAATGGTAAAAAAAAAAGAAAACTGAAATGATATCGGAGGAAGTTACGAAAGTTTGCGCTCTAATCTTGACAGGCACCTAAGTAGCCTGCCGCTGTAATTAAGGTCCTTGGGCAGGCAGAGAGAGAGAGAGAGAGAGAGGGAGAGGAGGAGGGAGAAAGAGAGAGAGAAACTTAAAAATCAATGCGGCACACTAAACTCTCATTACTCATATGGAACGCTACGAAACCTTGTCCCGTGTCCCGTGTCCTTCTGCAGGGTCCTGCATCGCCCTTTAACCCCTCCTTGCACCTTCACGCTGCACCGTTCAGGTAGGACCCATAAAAACCACATTAAAAGCATTTAAAAAGTTGGCTAATCTGCAACGGGCCAACGGCAAAAGTTGGCTTAATGTTTTATGGCCCTAACCGTTGGCCTGGCTTTGCTTTGCTCTCCTTTTTTTTTCTCCTTCATGTTTTATTGGCCCCGCAAATTGATTAAAAGATCAATGATTATACGCCTTTTAATGGTTCATTGCATTTAATTTAATTTTTAGTTACAGTCTGCGATTTGCCGATTTGGCAGCTCGTAATAACACAAAGTGCTCTTTAAGCCGAACTTTTGCTTTAATTCGATTTCGAAAAGTGTGTGGAAAATGGGTGAAAGGCGAGTCAGGTTAGCATAGATTGGACAATTAATTAGCGAGCTTACTTCTGATAGTTGTGTCTAGTTGGGCAAGGTAGATAGGTTTTTAGAAGCATGCCATGTTTTACAGCTTAAGAGCTGGGCGCACTTTATTTTTAAAGAAGAGGCTGAGTTCCTTTTAAAGATCAATCCAAGAATATATAGCCTAAGTTTTAAAGTTCTCCAAGTCTTCAAAATCCTTTAACTTTGTCAAACCCGAACTGGTATTGAGGATTCATGACATTTTGGCCTTGGTTTAAGCCCTTAAATAATTCTGTTTTTTAAATTAAAATTTGTATGAAAAGTTCTTACTTATGACACTTTTTTTTAAAAAATTTTTTTTTTATTAAAATTTTGAATCTTGAAACATTTTATCTAAAATTACTTATGTATGTCAAAATTTTTATAAAAGACTGTTTGATAAATATTTATTTTATTTATATTTTATGTATTTATATTTTATTTATTTATATTTTATTTATTTATATTTTGTGACATGCAACACATTTTTCTGGCAAATAAATTCGTATTTAAAGCGAATAAGCTTAATTTCAATTCAAATTTCCTCCTGCCCGCCCCCGTCCCAGCAATTAAAAGGGCCGCTAAGTAGACAGACTTTACAGTTCATAGACCGTCTAAGCCGTATTCCGCGCACTGTCAAATGTCAAGTGTAACTTCTTCCTTTGTAACTGGCAGTCAATGCGGCTGTCAAGCAGACAGCTAGCTACCCGTGCTTCCAAAGCGTTTGTAGACTCGTTTTTGACTTGATCTAAATGGAAGTTGGAAAACTTTTTTTTTTGTTTCCCTTTTTTTGAGATGAGTCGAATTGCAATATGCTGTGGCCCAAGCACTTGAGTGGAGTTCGCCTCAAATGTTGCCGCAATGGGGCATACTTCATTTATAAATTACGCAGGCATTAAATGCGCAGATATATATCCATTCAGTGTGCGGCCGCCCACGGCCCCCCCCGCAGAGTCCTGCCCCCTGCCTAGACGGTGGCATCTCGCATCAATTGATGCGCCACATAAATCTTCAAGTATGTGAGTGCCTGCCGACCTGTTCTGGGCTGCTATTTATCATTTGAGGCCCGCACAGTCAGCTCGTCAAACAGTCAGCCAGTCAATCAGTCAGTCAGTTAGTCAGTTAGTCAGTTGGAGAGTTAGTCAGTTAGTCGCCGAGTCAATGATTCAGTCAGTTCAGCTATTGCAATTTTGCTACAATTTTGCTTTGAGCGCCGCCGGGCACTTCAACAATTTTTTTTTTGTTGCGAGGGTTGCTCGATAAGTTTTTAACTGAAAGTCAAATGTTTAAGAGAAAGTGGAAAAGTTTTTCTCAATATTTGCCTTTCTTTCTTTATGTCTTTGTCGTTTTTTAACCAACTCCAACTCTCACTTTCCCTTACTCTCTCCATCTCTATCTTCATGTATCTCTATCTAAATCTATCCCTATCTCTATCTGTCTCTCATTCCCCCTCTCTCTCTCTCTCTCTTATTAAGTTTTTATTAACTTTTCTATATAAAATCTTACAATATAAAGGTATATTGTTTTTAATGATAGCGGGTTGATCCTTTAAAAAGTTGTATGCAACTATTCCCCGGAGTATTCCAACACCCAAATGTTTGTTCATTTGTAGTCCAAAAATAGTCTTCACTTCGATTTATATATCAGCTTGAGATGCCCTCGTCAAGTAGTTGACTAAGCCATTCAACTGAACGAACAGCCCTCGCAATGTGTTTACTTAGGAAAAGGATTGCGCAGATGATGGCTGTTGGGCATTTGGAGGTGCTCGTTGCTCGTTGCTCAATTCTCGCACCTCGCACACCTGCACTGGGATGTGTTTTGTGATTTTAATGCCGATTGGCAGACAGGCTGCATAATGCCCAAGGAGATGGTGGCGATGGTGCGAGTGTCAGCCTTATCCTGGCCAGGACTCGTAATGGACTTGGCACTTTGCAACTTAGCCATTGAAAATGTGTGTGTAAGTAGTTTAAATCGCATTCGCCAGGACTATGCCAGGACACAGCCTGATGCTTACACTTGAATAAATACCAGCAGGATGAAGCGGAGCAGCTGCAGCAGAGCCGGATGATGAAGACGGCGTCGTCGTCGTCGTCGTCATTCCAATTGCAAATAAATAAGAATAAGAAAGCGCTGCAAGGATGATGCCACTGACAAGGACAACTCGCAGCAGAACGAGCACAAAGTTGCCTGGGGGGTGGCCGTGGTAGAGAGATGGGCGCAAGAAGATGAGGAAAACTCGCACAGGGATTGGGCAACGGATGAGTTTTAAGTTTCTTGTAATAAAATTGCAAAAGCAGGACATGGACTTGAGAAAAGTGCAAAAATGAAGTGCAGATGCTTAACGGCAACTATTCCATGGGCAGAGGGGAGGGGGCGGGTGTCGGATTGGAATAACTTGATGTACACTGATTGAAGCGATACCTGCTGCCGCCCAAGCAGGTGTCAAAAAATGACAAATGCGAACGCATTTACACGCTGCGCAGTGGGCGTGGTAGTTGTTGGTGGAGGGGGGGGGGGCTCATTACTTGTTGTCATGTTGCGATTACGTTGAGTCTTACGTTACGTTAGGCGAAACGTAAGCGTATCTGGATGTGGGCTGCCGTCTCATTATCAAGTGTCGCGTCTAGTCTGCAGATTGGCTGTCCTTAAGCAAAGCTCTCTACTACGCCTCAAGGATGTGGTGTGTGGGTGTGTGTGTCTGTTTGTGTGTGTGTGTGTCTGATGTATGACTGTCATTTTTACGTGTGTGCGATAAGCTCTGCTAACAAGCAACGCATTTGCCAACTGACTTACTTACACTTGCCATATGAAAACTCGAAGGTCCTTCATCGCCATCGTCTCCACTTCCTGTTGCTCCTCCTGCTCCTTCCCCTCCCACTGCTTCTCCTCTTGCTCCTCATCTCGACTTAAATCCAAATGCCAGCATAGTCACTACAAGTTGTGCTAATGTGCACATGTGTAGCTCTACATTTTGATACCCTGTATGCATATCAATGCTTCGATGGGGTGTCATCATTTTGTGCAAATTTTCGTCAACAAATGGCTGCTTAACTTTTTATGGGTTTGAAGACTCTAAAATCGAATGGTTTGTCCAAAAATGTATGCAATGGAAAGCCAATTAATACAGCAATAATTAGGCCCATACTTTATATGCCAGCTATATAATAATTATTGGACTTTATGCAGAGTTGGAAAATTTTGGTTTACAGTGGGTAATTTTTTTGTATCCTCTTCCTCCTTCGCCCGAAATACAAGAAACATGAATTTTTTGCAAGAAAAATTAATTTATTTAAATCAAAATTCAAGTAAGCCTGAATGTTAAGCAATTATAAATATTCACTGAACTGAACGTTCACGTTTTAAACCAATGTGAAAGCTTCAGCTGGTTCAAACTGGTTCTTAACATCCATGAACTCAGGTTTTGATCGACTCTTCCTTAATTTTTTGTTGAAAAGAACAATTAAATATGTTTTAAGGTTTCGATTCGGCTGTTCCTTATCAAACTAATCCGTTTTAGGCTTCTCGTCGCATGCGAACCGGTTCATATGCTAATTGGCTGGTTACAGGGTAACTGCCCAGTCGAGCTCTCTCAACGAGACTTGTTTAATCTAATTTCTGTTATGTAATACGTTATGCGCAGGCAGTCAGCGAGAGTTTTTCAATGGGTTTGCTTAACAATTGTTGCTTAATTAAAACATTTTCGCATAAAACATTGCCCTGCAAATGTCTGAGTAAAAAAATAGCGAATGCGAATTGGCTTTATTTTTAACATTATTCCACCTATTCAGCATTAGTAGAATATTTCAGACATAAGCTAGTTTAGCTAATTGAAGTTAGAAATATTTGTCAATGCATGTTCGACTTGGGTTCGAATTTGGAACTTAAGCAAATGCAAGAAATCATTTTTTGAGATCGATTTTAATGCTTAATACGTTTAGAAAAAGTATGTCTTTTCTTTCAATTTAAATACCTGAAAATATAAAATATCTTAAACATAATATCCTCGGTTTCTATAAAGAATACATTGTCTTTTCAAATTTCTCGCGTTTATTTTTTTTGAGCCATATGTGAGTTCATAGTTCATGGATATCATAAAAAGAACCTGGAACCTTTAACTGCGCTCAAGAAATTGAGAAGCTAGTTAGAAAATAACTAGAAATTTTTATATAATGCGAGTTCTTTATCGATCCAATCTATCGATGTAGGGCCAAAAAATAATATCGATAGTTCCAGCTTGCTCTAAAAATAAAATCGATCCTGTAAAAAAAGATGAAAATTCAAACAAAATAATTTGAAAAATTTAGAAAACTCTAGAAAACATGTTTAATAAACTTTTAAAGATAAAGATAAAGACTCTCAATTAGACTCTCAATAGAGTATGCCGCAGTCTATCAGACTGGCCAGGCGCAGCTCCTGTGCTCAGTACACTGTGCGCAAAACTTTGCCAAAGCAAAACTGTTGCTAAATGGTTTATGCACACATGAAAAATTAAAAAAAAAAAAAGAAAAGCTGTTTATGAGGGAGCGAAGGAGAAAAATGAGCGAGGTGCGGGCGTGTGGAGAAATAAATGTAACATGTAATGATTGCAAAAGTTATAAAACGTAAATTAAGTTGAACGAATGAAGAGTTACCGAGCAGCGGCCCAGGCCAGGCAGCGTGCAGTAAATACAATCCATCCAAACTATCGAGGGGGGGGAAAGGATCCGGCAGCAGCAAACATATCCGCAAACCAGGAGCAGCTCCTTCACATGTTGTTCGCAACGTTGTTTTGCAACTTTTATGCAGAAAGCAGCTCAAGGAGCTGCAGGGCGCAGGGACGGAGGGACGCAGCCGGCAACTGTTTGCACAGAACTATGAAATTAACTGCTTATTAAGGCAGCCGGTGGTGGGTGGTGCTGGGTGGGCAGGGGCGGTTGGGGCGGGCACAGCTGTGAGTCGCGAGGCGACTACTTCAAGTCGTCAAGTGAAAGTTTTGCCAAATGGCATGGAAAATGTTTCGAGAGATATGAGAGCCGGCATCATTAATTATTTTCCTCATTAGCGTTGCGATATGCGACTGAGTGTGTGCGCGTGTACGTGTACGTGTGTGTGTGTGTGTGTGTGTGTGAGACAAAGGCTATGCCACAGGCAAAAACAGCTGGCTTCCAAAACGCTTCAAATATGGCAACAAATAAATCAAGCTTATGTGACTGACTATTAAATACCGGAACCTTCAACTGATTATTATATAACATTCGTATAGATGTTTTCGATTTGTCAAAATTTTGTAAAGAAGCTTTTAAATCTATACGGTTAACCCCTAATGGGCGTAGCCTTTTAGTCTTTACATTGAGTTATATCTGAGTGACATATACATATATATTCGAGTCTCGCAATTTGTGTGAGTATACAAATAAATTTCTCTACTCACCTCGTCAATCTCATCAAATAACTTCTTATGCGCATCTCCATTCCTCGAAGAAACGCCTTGCAGCATGAACTGAGAGCCAACATGAGTTAACAGCGCTTTTTATGCTCTTCTCGTCAGAATCTTCTCTCCAGAGCTGCTTCTCAAATTTGTATGCAGGCACACTCACACTTACACACAATATTGCACCGTCCTCACTGGGCCGCCTTGCAGCTTCAACTGAAGCCGGACTTGAATGGGCTGCTCTATTTATAGCACCTGCTCTTCTTCTTTCAATCGTGAGTGCTTCCGTCAGAAGCTGCTGATCTGCTCTTATTATTTCGTTTAAGCATAACGCATACGCAGACGCCCAGGCATTTGATTTACTCTGGCATTTTCGCTTACGCACACACACACAATGCCTGGCACACTTGATCTTGCTGGCTCGCTTGCTCACACATGCATAAAGCGCTCAGTTGCTTGAGACATTCCTTGAGTCAATGTGCAAGTTCCTTGTGGGCTTTATATTGTGTATAAATGTGTATGTATGTGTGCATGCATGTTTGTATGCATTTATGTATGCTTTTATGCGTGTATACGTTAACAGCATAGGTATATCAAAATCTTATGGGTTCTGTATATTGTCTGCCTCCACTAATACTTTCTGCTGTACATCAACCGAATATACCCTACGCACAACATTTATATATGGCATAAAGAGCTATTAAAACAATTTGAATGCGCAGCTGAAGCCGCGCGTGTCAAAAGCAGCAAATGCGGCAAAACTTGCTGAAAGATTGCGCTGACAAAAGGATAGACATAAACATCTCTAGCCATAAGTATCTATAAGCTAAAACAGGGAAATGCAACTGGGGCAAGTGTGGCAAGTGCAACATCAACTTCAACTTCATCTGCGATGTCGTCACGTAGCAGGGGGCAACAACAGCCACAACAAGCAAGAAGAAGAAGATAGAAAGAAAAAAACGTAAGTGCCGTTCAAAGTCAAATCTATACAATGGGTGGAAAATGGGTGGAAATGGGTTGAAATGTGTGCTTAAACATTTTATTTATAACGCAAAATGCTCGCTATGCTTACCATCTATCTTATTATGCTGCTCATATATGTGTGTGTGAGAGTGTGCGTGTGTGAACAGCCAAAAAGCATGCTATCGTGTTTTTAATACCCTGTAAGCTGTAGGGAAAGTGTGTTGTATCGTTTAGCTATTATATGTAAGGTATATCAGATCTGATTATATGTAAAGAAGTATGTATATTATATATAGTTTAGTATGGTATAGTATGGTATAGTATGGTATCTTACAGTGTAGTAGTAAAAGGATTCTTCGTCTAGTGTATCCAGCCTTGACCTACCATCAGTAAGCCCTGTAACCGTCTTGATCTCAGGAACTCTAAGACATGCCTAAACCAAACTTGGTATATAAGCTCGTGTATATCTTACGCAACATCTATGTTTAAAATTTTTAAGAATTCCTTTTGTTCCTCTGAGTTTGAAGTAGAAAAATAATTTACAAACGCATTTTTTGAGGTTAAGTTCGAAAAATATTGAATCTGATTCTACGAAGTTTTTCATTCTATCAATATATTTTAATGTGATATATATATTCCCTACTTTGTCTTTTAATGTCTTCAATTTCTTTGTGTAGGGTATCTACTGTTCGTTCAGTCTCTTGCTTGACATACTCGCGTGTTTTTTTCTAGCTCTGGTCGCAAAATATGTATGCAGACAGCGCACATTGAAAGTTTTCAATGATTTTCAGTCGCATTTATCGCAATTGTCTGCATTTTTACACTTTTCGTGATATGCGTGGAGAATTGTTTTTTTTCTCTCTTCTTCTTGTTGTGGCTGTTCCATTTGCTGTTTGCGGGTTGTTATGTTAAGTACTTGAAGTAAGCCACACTTTAAGTTGCGGCAAACAAAGATCAAGAGATTTCAATTTAATGCAAAGCAAATGTTTCAGAATGTTTTCTTTGTGCTTAATTCTGTTTACTTATGAATTAAGATTTCCTTTTTTGAGCTTGACAAGAACTAGCATTTCAAGGCGTTGCATACATTGGTACTTTGTGAATACTGAAAACAGTGTTGCAAAACAACAAGAACGGTTTTAGCAGAGACTGTTTTTCTGTTCATAGTTCTTAACTGATTTTCTTTCAATTGTTTTGAATTCTAATGAAAAAAGTCACAGTTTTTTGCAGCTTGGCTTAAAATGTTTCATTTTATTTCAAACCAACTTTAAGTATTTTCAACTTTAACATTTCCCAAACTGAGCCTTGAGAGCGCTTTAAATAGTAAAAAATCCAGTTGGCTGTTGGGTAAGTTTCAAGTTTCTAAATCAGTTCTCTGCCAATTGATCTACTCACACTTGCAATGCCAAATCTAAACCAAAGGAGAGAACACACTAACTGGGCCAAGCGCCGCATTTTGTGCCACAGAAAGGCAATGTTAAATCGGCTGCAGGCCAAGCTTCGCATTTGCAACACGTTGCGTGCCTTTTTAATTAACATAGAAATCTAATTTGCAGCACTTTTAACTGTGTCGCCGTTGGGTGTGTGTGTGTGTGCGAGTGTGTGTGTGTGTGTGTGCCTGAGTGTTATGAAAACAGCTTAACCTTATGGCCAACGATGTGTGCCATAATGTGTTGCCAGTGCGCCTCTGGCATTGGCTTTGGCAAGGGCAACAGCTACTACAAACACCTGCCCAGTTTGGCCACATACGTTGTCGGCATCATGATGGCAGGGCCCTCTACCCGCCCATACCCTCGCCATACCCGGCACATTAGCGACATTTACACGTCGCAGCAATTTCAAACAGCAGACGACATCGTTTACCTTGATACCAACCGCTCTGCCCCCCTCCGCCGGGTGGCATGCACCCGTGGCAGCCACCGTGTCGAGTCGGTCATAATCATTTTCATTGTCAACATTTTGCACAACACATCATGACAAACTCACGCGAAAAATGTTGAAAACTGTTACAGGACTCCACTCCCTTCGTTCCCCTTTCCCCTCTTCGCCCCCCCTGTTGTGTGTCTTTCGTGCTGCTCATTAGACGCAATTAGTAGCCGTATCTGGATAACTGGCTAAAATGGCTGCTTACTTGCGGCTATTCGCTTAAATTACTTATTTACAGCAGTGCAAATTTGATTGCCTTTAAATTAAAAATGTTTAAACAACAACCAACAACAACAACAACATTGGCCAAATGGCAAACAATGAGCACTCGTCGCTGGCAAACATTTGCCAAATGGCCAACAGTCTGACGTTAGCATGAAGCATATAAAAGCAAAAAAGAACGAAAAAAAAATTGAAGGCAAGTTACAGCATAGGGGACAACGAATTCGAAATACTCTCTCTTTTCGAACAAGTTCAAAATTATCTGCTTAATGGAAGATTTATTCAGCACTAAATGAAGGTATTTTATCAAGCAATTGGGCATTTATTTATGATTGTCAGATTGCATTGATTGATTGATTGAATATATCACCAATATTTTAAAGTTTAATAATGACTGACTGATGACCTCATCACTCACTGATAAAAATCTTCTGCTTGAACCAATCTTGAAGATTTATAAGGACTTTTGTGAGTAGTAATAAGGAATTGCAAAACAATTGACAGTTGATTGATCCTTCGTGACTTATAGATACTTGATTGATCGTTTTTTGAATGTTAATATTGATGACTGATTGACGATTGATTGCTAAGCTTTGTTTACAATGAATGTTGAACAATTGTTGATTAAATATTGATAGAATTCTAAATAATTGATTGATCATGATTGGTGATTTATTGTTAAGCTTCGTGTACAATGATTGATGGGCAATTGTTATTTGAAATATTGTATAATAATAGGTTTATGATTGAGTGCTGATAATTTATAGGTGAAAAGTGTTGAATTAAGTCTAAAAAATAGCTGATTGATGAAGTTTCAACAACTGATTGATTGACTGATGTAGTTGTAATGCTGCTGTAGTATATCCAGAGCTGCTTTGGATGTGTTGCGACTGCGTTTGTCGTTCAAATTTCATGCAAATTTAGTCATTTGCCACAAAATTTACACACACACGCACGGTCGGGTGTGGCAGCCACGCCTGCTGCCACTTCAACTTGCATTTGCATTTAAATCTCATTAGTTTTTAATGGTTTTTGGTTACAATTTTGTTCTCTCCTTTCTGATTTTTTTTTAACCTATTTTATATTTTGCTTTTCTCTACTTTTTTTTTTTATTTAATTTTGTTGGTTCATGTTTTTGGACGCGTGGCAAGTGACAACTTTGCGCGATTTCCGGCGGAAACAGTGCGGCTGCTGTTGTACACACACACACACACACACACACACACACACACACACACGCACTATTTGGCCACCGCAAAATGCGTTTTAAATGTGTCACGCCCCCCTCTACCCGCCTGCCTCTTTAGCTCCTCTTGCCGGGACAAGCTGGGCGCTATGTTTTCGCTTGCCACTTACCACTTGCCATTTGCCGCTTTGTTGTGTTTATTTAATGAAATGCATATTAAACATATGTTCCCAACAAAAATTGTGTTGCATACTTATTCGGGCTGCCGTTGCAGCAGCTGTTGTTGCTGTTGTTTGGATTTTTGTTGCTGTGCTGCTGTTTGCACTTGACTTCTAATGACTCCGATGTGCACTTGTTTTGCCAAAATTGTTGTTGTTCACATACCCTGTACACATTTTAAATGTGCATGTGAGGCTATGATAGAAGTGGCGGAGGGAAGTATATCTATGAAAGTATGCCATTATGCTGCAACAGAAGTGCTTTGAGTAAAAGCAGTTTTTCTTTTAAAATATATCTGGTTTTAAACTATCAACGACGAGCTTTATTAAGCTTTCACGATTGGAGTCAGTTGGTCAACAATTGAGTTTTCGCTGGAGTTAATTTCGTATTGTCCAAGATTTTGAGATTCGCTAAGAACTCAAAATCGGAATCCTATATCATATAGATGATATACAAAACACCGCGTTATGTATATAGATCAAATTAAAAATCGTGATCTTCAGCTTTCTGCATAGAAATATTTTTACTTACTACTTTTTACTATAGCTTCGTTCCCGATTACAGGGTATCTGTTAGCTTACTACCATCTACATCATTTCAAATAGCTGGTTTATGTGCATTTGCTTTTGTTCTTGTTGTCAGAGCACCGAATTTGTTGCCTGTCGTTGTTAGCTGTTAACTGTGATTGTTGTTCACAATTTATAAGGCCAATGTAAATGATGCGAAAAAAAAAATAGAAAAAAATGATTGAATAGAACTGTTTTTTTATTAAAGTTAATACTGAATGTTAAAATTGTAATTGTATTCGTGGTGAAAGAAAAGAATTTATTTAAAGCTGAGCAGTTTTTCATAAACTCATTGTATTGTTATTTTTGTGGGAAGTTTTGTTGGCTGGTTAGTTCGAATAGATGGGGTATTTATGAATAAACATGTATTAAGCATACAGTTTTAAAGTCACTGCCTACTGATAGAGTTTGAGAGTCATTGACCAGCAAATGGAGAAAGGCGAAATTTGAACAGTCTAATATATGTGCCCGAATAAATTTAAATGTATGTAACATACAGTTTTAAAGCCACTGCCTACTGCTTACAGTTTGAGAGCCACTAGACACACAATTACTATTTCAAATGCTAGGTTTTAATATATGGCGTAATTGGTAGACTCTTTTTGGACATTTTTGCAACATTTTTATATAATTTAATTTGTTCTTTTTAATTTGTGTTTTAGTCGGATTTATTGGAATGCGTGCTAAGGTTTATGGGCTTCATTTGCATTTGTCTCGTGCTCCGTTGACCCTGTCATATGCACATACATATGCACATATATTTTTGCCTCTGGACTGTCTATATGTCTATATGGCAGTCATTAATGTCGCTCGGGTGCCGGGTGCTGGGTGCTTGGCCCGTTTAAATTTTCAATTCACATGCAATGACTTAATTGTTCATAATTTTGTTATCTGATTAACACAAATTCCGCTTAACGATAATGACTTTATGCAGTTTATGGATAGCGCGTGCCGCGGACCAGGCTGCACATGCAACAAACCAGGGGCGAGTGGCGTGTTGGGCGTGGCCAGCCAGCCCAACTTGCAGCTTATCCATTATCAGCTGCACGTCATATTATAAATGCAACAATACATGTAAATATATTTGTTATGTATATATGTGTGTATGTTTGTGTGTGTGTGTGTGTGTGTGTGTGTGTGTGTGTGTATCTATAGACATGTTGTCTGGCCTCTCGAGAGGCCATTGCATTTTATCGCTGCGCCCAGCGCTGATTAAATATCAACGTAATTTATTATTCAAATTAAGTTTATCGTCGAACAAAGGCGCGCAAATGCATTCAGCGCTTGGCTTCAATTTCCCCTGTTTGTTTTATTGATGGGCGTGGCGGGCTCAAAACGAGGGGCGGTCAATACAATAAATTTGATAGCCCATGCAAGTGTGTGTACTTCTGTGTGTGTGTGTGTGTGGCGTGACATATCACCAACACTAAAGCATAAGCAAATTAGCCAAACACACACACACACACACACACACACACGCACAGTCCTTGCATTGCACGCTATCAAAAATACATTTGTAATTAGATATGCAGCCTGTTTGGCACAAAACAGACCCCTCAAAATACCTTTGTTGGCATTTGAAATATTTAGAAATGTTTCACTGTGCGTTATTTGAATACATTTTAGCGCTGAATTGCCTCCAAATTGTTCTCTGATGCCAAAATATAAAATCTATGTGCTTCATGTTAATTTAAGAATTTTAAACATTTTTTAAACATTTTCTAACATTTTGCTTCATATTTTTAATAAAAATGTTTGGATTTAAAGTTATGCAACACTAAAATAAAGTTGCATTGATAACCATGCATCTTTTAAATGCAGAGGTTCAATCAGAAGAAGTAGAAGTAATTACTCCAAGTTACATAGTTTTCACCTATGTGAATATAGGATATTTTACATTAAATTTGACAAGGAATAATGTTGCCAGATTTAGTTGCCAAACTGATCTAGAGGTCAACCCCATGAACAAAGAGCAAAACCTTGTGAAAATCGAATGAGATTTGACCAAGCTATGGGGTTGGGAAATTCCTTCTACAGTTTAAAAGCCGCTGTCATATGCTTACAGTCTTAGAGTCAGCTATCATATAATAAAGAAAGAAGAGGCACTGATCAAATAATGAAGAAAATCACTTTTGACTAGTTAAATATATATTCAAATGCACGCATAATGTTTCCTTTGCAAATCGAATTAAGTTTATGTCTACTACAGTTTTAAAGCTATTGATTTGGAAGTACAGTTTGAGAATCACTCAGCACACAATCGAGAAAGTCACTCTTGAAACTGTTTAATATAAAATGTTGAAGTAGAATTAATTTTATATCTTGTACAGTTTTAAAGGAATTGATTTCGACATACAGTTTTAGAGTCACATGCCAATAAATAACAACTAAGCTGTATTATCCCACTGCTAGAATATTTAGTAGATTAATTTATTATTACAAATGGGAAAATGCGCCTAAGTCCAATTTAACTTTTTTTCAAACTCTCTTTAAAGTCTCTTTCAATCAAATTTTAAACAAGAATTAGTAAATTATTTTTGAAAAAAATGTGAAATGTAAAAAGTTTTCGCTTTGAGCACATTCAGATTTCATGCCCCGATTTCAAATTGAATGGCATTATTCATAATACCTGCAGGTAATGCGTGTACAAATATGATTTTGCGTTAGCTTCAATGGATATTATATAATTTTTATATTGAGAGTGCGCGTTTTTTAAATACCGAATAAATTGTTATATAATATTATAATCCGCGGCTTTATGCGCTTTGCATGGGGCATTACAGCTCATTCATTGGGCAAACAACTTGTTTAATATTCAATTATAAATTCATAAACTCTCGTCTGTATGCTGCATGCCCCGGCCACGCCTCCTTTATTATACGATTGCTTTGTGCCGCACAAAGGAGTTAACTTTATGTCAGGTGAGGGGCAACGAGGGGGCGGGGCTTTGGGGCTCGTTTTGATGGACATTTTGGTAGCTGTGGCAGATTTGCGGCCCGCTCGAAACGTGTTCAATAATTTTGTCAATAATTTTTGTCACGCTTGCGCCCCAACACGCCCCCCGTGTTGCATGCCACAAAATAAAAAAAAAATTGACGCCCACGTTTTTTGTGTCCCTCTCTCGCTCTCTCCCTCTCTCGCTCTCTCCCTCTCCCGATATTTGCTTTTGTTCCCACAAATCGAGTAATCAATGTGGTTGTCGCTGCCAGGGCATAAGTTTTGTTCAGGCCGAGTTTGGCCTTTTTTCTTTTCTGTTCTTTTTTTGTTGTTGGCCCTGTCCTGGCCCCAGGCACATTAAACTCATTGTGTTTATGGCATAAATTTGCATGTTTTCCACGTAAATTTTTCAATTTGAATAGACGAACGCGCGCACTCGTCGAATACACGTCAAAAACGTGGTCTACGCCTGGCAGGAAGAATGGCCTTTTAAGGTCCTTGCCCTGCTCCATGTACTTTGGGGTAGAGTATTAATGACATTAGTTTAAGTTTGTGGCGAGTATAAAGAGAAATATTGTGAATAGGTATATGTATGTGGCTTATAGTAGATTTTGTTGGTTTGGTTCAAGATTCTAACCTATGTCTTGCCATTGGGCAAAGGATCTGCTTCTTATTCTCCTGTTTGAAGAGGCACCTTGAAGATTGTCCGAAAAAGTCAAGCATTCTTTCATATATAGGGTATTTGGTGCCTCTATAGACTCTGCTTATGTCGTCTATTCGTTTTTATTTATATTTATCGCTTGGGCTGGCTCGAAACATCAACAGCCATACACACACATAGACACACACAACACACCCACTCAGACACACATATTTGCAGTTCTTTTTATTTGGTTAACAATGTGCCTTAGCTAAGCTTCGGTTTTATTGCTATATGAGTGGGTTTGACCAGTGCCCACGTGTGTGTGTCTGCGAGTGTGTGTGTGTGTGCCTGCGAGTGTGTGTGTGTGTGTGCGAGTGTGTGTTATAAGTGTCAAAGGCATGTGTTTAGCATGCCTCATTTGAGCGCAAATACACCTGCAGCCATCAATTATGCAAAGAGCAGCCACGTCCCCCGCCAGACTGGGCCTGGGTCTGGGATTGGACTCGTGTCGTCTGGCTGTGGGCTAGTCCTGGCACCGGCAAAACAGCAGGCGCCGTCAACGCCATCGTCATTGCCGGCCACGCCCGCTTTTTCCGCCTCGAATGCCTCTCGGCTATGCGAGTCATTCAGTTAGCCAGGGAGCTGGCTAAATTAATTTATTGGCCTTCTCACATACTACACCAAATAACTGCAGTTTGCATAATCATGACAGCACATACACACAAGCACACACACACACACATACAGAGGCACAGGCACAAGCATATCTTATTGAATATTTATTCAAACTGCAAGTTGGTTGGCAACACTCGCAACTGAGATGCAGTCGCAGCCCTGGCCAAGGCCCCAGCTGTCAGCATATTTGTGGGTAAGGGACGTGCGGGGCGGTCAATTTGTTTGCCTGCCCTGGCTTCATAATAAGCAACGGCAAAGAGAGCTAGAGAGTGAGAGAGAGAGAGGAAGAGCAAAAAGTAGTCATTATTAGTGCGTTACGTGACGGAGTAAGCCAGACAAATTAATATTAATATTGGTCAGCTCTATGCACTGCACATTTGTGCAAAATATAATTTCCAATAATATTAATAGAAATGTGTGTGGGCCATGGCAGAACTGAGTAAATTTATTATCAATAAATTTCCATAGACATAACTCATAAACTTATGCTGCTTATGCGTAAGTAAGAACATACGTACATATATGCATATATGTATGTATATACAAAGCATGCATGGGCTTGCAATTACAGTCAAAGCGAGTGAGCAAGCGAGCCAGCATGATCGAGTGTGCCAGGCAATGCGTGTGTCAGAGGGAGGACAAGAGTCAATCAAATGCCCGAGCTCGTGGCGTTAGTATGTGTATGTGTGTGTGTGTTATGCTTAAACGCAGTAATAAGGGCAGATCAGCAGCTTCTGACGGCAGCGCAGCGAGTCTTCACGATTGAAAGAAGAAGAGCCTGCGCTACAAATAGAGCAGTGCATTGAAGTTGAGCTTCAGTTGAAGCTGCGAAGCGGCATGGTGTGGATAAAGTGATGAGTGCCAGTTTTTTTCTTTTTTTTTTTTTGTGAGTGTGCGAACACAGATAAGCTGTGAAAGCTTTCGCAATAAAAGCTTTTAGTGGAAATTTCGTTGCTAAACGATTTAAGCTTTGATTCAAGCGGTGTTTGTATTGTGAGAGCTAGGTGTAAAACGATAAACGGCAGATCTGCAGGGAAAAGCTCTTGCAAGAGGAAGACTAAAATGAGCAGGCGTTGCTAAACGTGGGAACTTGGTGAGTGCATAAATTTATATTGTTTACATATGTATTTTAGTTGAGCTATAGTTAATATACTATACTGAAATTATAAAAGATTATGAGACCTATGTATAATAGTCTTAAGTGACAAATCAAGTGACTTGCGCGGCATACCCTACCCAAAACTATTCTAGTCTCGTAAAGTTCTTTAAAAGGGCGTTTAATAACTGAATATTAATTACCCTTCCAAGCTCTGACACGCCCATCGCTAAACGTTGCCTAATTGCGGGTTACAAGTTTTTGGGTTTGGGAAAAAACTTAGTGAGCTCCGAGCACGGATTACGCCCAGCTCATCAATTATGGGCGCCTCGGCTGGCGGGCGTATAAAAGCAAAGGATTGAACCCTTTGGAGCAACATAATCAATAGCTGCCTTTCAGATGTGGCCGCGTTTCCTGAGCAGCTCGTATCCCATGGAGCGGCATTATTTTCTTGTGCCCAAGTTCGCGCTGAGTCTGATTGGTTTCTATCCGGAGCAGAAGCGCACCTGGGCGTTGCGTGCCTGGAGCTTCTTTAACTTCTTTATCCTCACCTATGGCTGCTATGCGGAGGCAGCGTTTGGCATACAACAGATACCCATCAACATAGCCCTCGCCTTGGATGCACTGTGTCCGGTGGCCTCGAGTATATTGTCGCTGCTCAAGATGTTGGCAATTTGGTGGTATCGTGAGGAGTTCAAGTGGCTCATTCAACGGATTAGAAAGCTGACGGAACAGCAGCAATCGGAGCGCAAATTGGGCTATAAGCGACATTGCTATACACTGGCTACCCGGTTGACGACGTTGCTCCTTTTCTGCGGCTTCTGCACCAGCACCTCCTACTCAGTGCGGCATCTACTGGATAATATACTAAGGCATTCGCATGGCAAGAATTGGATCTATGAGACGCCCTTTAAAATGATGTAAGTGGGGGTCTAGGTCTAGGTGTAGGTCTAGGTCTAGGTCTAGGTCTAGGTCTAGGTCTACGTCTACGTGGGTATCTTCTAGTCAAGCACTCATGTGTTGCTTTTGTAGTTTTCCTGATCCGCTGTTGAGTCTGCCGCTCTACCCGGTGATCTACGCGCTGGTGCATTGGCATGGCTACATCACCGTCGTATGCTTTGTGGGCGCCGATGGCTTCTTTCTGGGTTTCTGCTTGTATCTGACGGTGCTTCTACATGCCCTGCGCGATGACGTCAGCGAATTGCTAACTGTAGACAGCATCCAGCTGGTGCCCACAGCGCTGGAGGAGGAGAGCATTGTGCGCAAGATGAAGCGGCTTGTCGATCGTCACAACGAGATCGCCGACCTGACGGAGCGTCTGTCGGGCGTCATGGTGGAGATTACGCTGGGACACTTTGTCACCTCCAGTCTGATTATAGGCAGCAGTGTGGTCGATATGCTGCTGGTGAGCGCTTGACAACTACTCTTGCTCTCTCCAACTCATTTCGCTTTCTCTCTTTCTTTCTCTCACTTGTCGATGGATCAGTTCTCTGGCGTTGGCATTGTTGTCTATGTGGTCTACACCTGCGCTGTATTCACGGAAATCCTGTTGTACTGCCTGGGTGGCACCTATGTGACGGAGGCGGTGCGTATTCACGCCCTATTGGATAACACTTTCTTATTATTCCGCTGCTCTCGACCTTTTTCTCTAGTGCTCCGACCTGGCGAAGAGCGCCTTTGCCAGCCATTGGTATGGCCATAGCGTTCGGGTGCAGAAGATGACGCTGCTTCTGATTACCAGAGCTCAGCGTGTGCTCATTATCAAGATACCCTTCTTTTCGCCATCTCTGGAGACGCTCACTTCGGTAGGCTAGCGTTGGAGACGAACCCTATAAATCTGGCTGAGTTTTCTTATAAGTATACTTTCCTTTTCAACAGATTCTGCGTTTTACGGGCTCGCTTATTGCTCTGGCCAAGTCGGTTATTTAGACTCCAATCTTAATGGGTTCTAGGCATAAATAAATGTAAAAAACAAAAGTTAAATGTTTCTATAAGAGTTCTACTCTCATAAATGTTATTTATATACGTATATTGTACATAATTTTTTTGCAATTTCTTATCTTATGTGTGTGAAAGGAAAATCGATTTTGTGTCGGAATAATGAACTGTAAATTTCGATTTGTCCGAAATGTTATCGATATCTTTGGCACTTTGTCGATAAGTTTATTTCTTCCTTTAAGTTTTAATGTACTTAATTTGCATGTTTTTTTCTCCACCTTCTTTGTTGTGCTCTTTCCCTGCTCTATCTCTCGGCTTTTCTCTCTCTATTAATTTTATATTTTCGCCTTTGCCAATATCATGTTCATTTCTGACATTTCGTTAATTGCACATGCACAATCTTTTCTGCTGATGTCTTTTGTGCTCTGCTTTTTCTCTGGTCTTCCTTTTCTTTTGTTTATTATTGCGCTGCTTTCCATTGACCTTCCTGTTGTTCTTGTTGTTGTCTCCCTGCTTAACAGCTCTGGCAAATTGGTTTCTTTTACCGGGAACACATCATCAACAGGCTGCCTGACACGTTGCCACGCACCGCATCACCGAGCCCCTTTCCCTTTCCCTTTTCCTACCCATTCCCATTCCCATTCCTCCCGCTTTTGTATGCATCGAACTGTGCATTTGTGTTGCATACTTTTGAGCTGCATAAGCAACTGCTGCTGCTCCTTCTGCTCCTTCTGCTGCTGCTTCTTCTTTATCTTCCGCCTGCTGCAGTTCATTTTCATGCACTCACGCACTTACACACACACACACAAACAAACGCACGCCCAAACAGACACAGACTGAGAGACACACACATACGCACACTTTAATGACATCCGTTTGAAACCGGCGCTTGCTTGTCCCTCTTCATATCCGTGTGTTGCACTTGTTATACCCTGTTCATAAAGTAAATGGAGAGCATATTGGTGCTGTGCAAAGTCGCTTTGTATTTTAAACGAAACAAATTAACTATTAAGTTAATTTCGAAGAAAACTCATCTGAAATTTAGACATTCTTTTACTTTTTTTGTTATTTGTAAATCATTTGAGTTTAAGCCTCAAGCTTTCGTCTAGAAATTAAGCCGACCATATTCTTTCTATTTGACAGCGAGCTGCAGATAGTTTTATAAACCATATTTAAAAGTCACTGAGTAATAGTTACTGCATCAGAGTCACAGTTTTTGAGTCACAGTTTCTTAACAATTTAAATTACACTGCAATTACAGTGTATTGAGCAGTCGACGCAGTTGCCGACTGTAACTTATTCACTTTTAATATTTGCTCTTTATGTTGTTGTTGTTGTTGTTGCTCGCCTTCTCGTAAGCCGAGCTCCTCTTAACTGTGGCTCCTCGCGCTGTGCTTTTTGGGGGCATTGTTCATGCACAAATTCTTTTGCTTAATGTTGTAGTCCTTGAAATCCTTTAGCCCACACGCATCATGGCAGAGCGCGCGCCTATCAGCCGCACAATCTCTGGCACTCGCACCCGCTGCCTGCCGCTCTCCCACTCTCCCTCTGTCGCTCTTTCTTTCGCTCTAGCTGCTGCCCCTCTTTCGCTGTCTTTGTCATTTGTCTGCCTTTGTTTCGTTTGCCATTTGTTTGTTTATTTTCGCTGGCGCCTCCTTTTGTCAAAAGTGCTTTTGCTTGTAATGTGTTCGACATTGGACCGCAAAAGCAGCTGCCCGCCCCTCCCACACCCTCTGGGACCCAAGCATTTCTCTTGGCCCACTTGCTGCTGCAGCCCTTTACGCTGTTCGTTTTCTGTTTCTGTTCATTTTCTTTTCTTGTTGCTTGTTATTTTTGTTTTTCTTTTTTTATTTCCTTCCATTCAGTTCTCGCTTTGCCACTCGCTCGCCTTTTGGACTGCTTCACATATTTTTATGTGCATTTATTTTGCCATTTTGTATGCTACTGCTCATGTGTGTGTGTGTGTGCGTGTGTGTATATTTGGCTGCTGAACTCTTACACACACACACACACTCACTCACTCGCTCCATTCGCAATTTTTGCACTCAAGTTTACCTACTTTTTATGGTAAACAACCCAAGGTTGCTTGTTTATTCTAGCAAAAATGTATTTAGGTGCGCTTAACTACATGTGCGTGTGTGTGCGCGTGTGCGTGTGTGTGTGCGTGTGTGTGTGTGAGTGTAAAACGGGTTAGGGTTAGCTTAACCACTTGCCCTTAGTGCGACAACATTAAACCGTAAAATAGAATGGCCAAATAAATAAAATAAATACTCAAAGCGTTCGATTAATGTTTGCATACACTGTGTGAAATCTGTTCAAATATCTCTTCAATTTTTCCATCTAGTTTCTTTAGATTAAAAAGTTAAATTCAGTTAAAAATCAGGCAACGAAGCGCCTAAAACGAGGTACACAGCTTCCCGCACATCAACACACACAGACACAGCTGTGCATAATTAAATGTTAACGCAAGTAAAAAGTTAAATAAAACAAACTGATTTAAAATGACACAAAAAAATGTCGCTTACTGAACTGCAAATACCCTGTTAAAGAGAAATATCTTAAAGCTGTTGTCAATTTTGAGTTCAAGATTTAAATATTTCTGTTAACGTCAAAAGTTTTAGCTTGTAAAGTTCATGAAACCCCAGTAAATACCCTTGCCCAGAATTTATAAATAAATACAGTTTAGTCAAAGTTTACGTTTTTCAGAAATTCGGCATTTAAAATCAAGAACCCTTGAAAATTCAATTCAAATGTTTCCATTCAATTAAACTCTTTTAGCCTCCAAACTTAACTATATAATTGCTAACTATAAAATATTTAATCTTTTTAATAACCCAAAGAGTCAGTAATAAATAATATGAAAACTTTTATGCCGGCAATAAAAATACAAAAATATCATGCTTGTGGCAAAAGTTCTTAATTTGCGCAACATAAAAATCAAAGACCCGTTTCCAAAGAGCTTACGCTACTTTGTGTTACGTTGCGTTACGTTATGTTACGTGACGTAAAGTGCCATCAACGTGGGTGGGCGCAACAAAAATGTTAAATGTCATTTTTACCTACACGACTAATTAAATTTTCGCATTTTATGAGCAGCAGAAGAGACTGGTGAATGGTGAATGGGGGGAGGGGAGGGGAGGGGAGGGGCACGTTTGGGTGAGTGAAATGTAAATAAAAACAGGAAACGAGCGACGAATTAACGAAAACAAACACGAGCAGCTGTAAAATTGCGACCGGACGAAACGAAACGAAACGAAGCGAGAGGAAAACGAGGCGTCGAATTCGTACGCAACGAGACGCGGGAGGGGACGAGAGGAGCGCAACGAGTGGAATGGAACGAGCTGCGGCAGCCTGAGCTAAATTTTAAGCAGACACCAAAAGTCTTTCGACAATTTTTTTTTTGGTTTTTGTTGAAAGCGAGAGACACGTGCGTGGCGCTATTGTTGGAGAAGAAGGGATGGGGGAGGGGGGGGGGGGGGTGGCTGTGTCAACGATCCATTAAAATTCCGTTGGGGCCATTGCAAAATAAATCCACTTGCAAGTGGTGCAAAAAAAAAACAAAAAATATCAAAACCAAAAAGGAAACAAAAACTCCAAAAAAAAGAAATGTTAAGAAAAAACTCTTCATCGTCAGCATTTTGGCGTCAAATGCCAATCGCATGTGATTCCTAGTTACCAACAGGGGGTAGACATCCCCCTCCCCCTCCACACTCACACACACACACACACACACACCGTGTGATATGCGAAATGGCAAACGAATGTATTTTCGTCTATTTTTATTTGTATATTTTTTTTATCTCCTCTCTGATGTTCGGCCTAAAAGTATGCATTGAAATTCAACACGCGCCGTGGGAGATGTTGCCAGTGTGTGAGATTCTCAGCTCGCGGGTGTCTGTCTGCCTGTCTGTGTGTGTGTCTGTGTGTGTGTCTGTGTGTGAGCATGTGTGTTAAGAGCCGCTTAAAATTAGCGAAAGATCTTTGACTGCTTAAAGCGATACACGCCTGGCGAATCAGCGAGGTCATGAATAACAAAATGTGAAAATAATTGGTGGCTAAAAAGAAATAGGAGCTAGACAATAAAACGATGTATCTTTTGCAGTGTTAAATCAATTGAGAGTTGACACGATTAAATGGGTCGCCCTTTTAAGTACTTTTGAGTGATGCAATACCTTCGATAAAATTATCGATAGTATGCACGCAATAACTTTTGCTGATATCGATAGTTTTTTCTCACTTTTGGGGTTATTTCTGTTATTGCAAAGAGAATATATTTGTTATAGAAATATAGCTCGGGGTCCGAGAATGAAAAGTACATGAACATATCCTTGACATCGCCTGTCCTGAGGTCCAATTCTCTAGTTAAGAGCCCAAGTCATAATATTATGATCCCAATTATCTCTTCATATCTATATACTCATATAAGTTGTTTTGCCTAAGTTTTTGCTTATAGTTAACGTTATTAAATATATGTCTGAATTTCTGGGAGCATATAAGGGCTAAGCCTGAGTGCTTGTCCAAGTTTGGTATGCTATTTTTATTTTTATTATGTATACGCCTAGTTGAGAAGCTGACGGACTATGCGCAATTAGAGGCGACAACAGCAGCAACAACAATTGCTGTGGCTGCCCCCTACACCAGCTACACCCGCCTTGTGTGTGTATGTGTGTGTGTGTGTGTGTGTGGCTCGGTCTGTGCTGCTGCCCGCTGGCACATAATCTGCATACAAATGCGTTGATTTGCCTAATCGACGCCTATTTGTACGGTCCAAAAAGCGCCAGCGAAACTTTTGCGCCATGTTTAGATGTGAAATTATCAAAACGAAGGCAGTTGGTGAGGGGGCACTGAGGGAAGGTTGGTTGGCAGTCAGAGAAACGGAAAATAAGCCGGCGTTTAATTTTTGGAAGCGAGCGTGCAACACGCATTAAAATTAAAAGCTGGCAAACGACGACGAAGACGAACCAGCAGCAGCAGGACGAAGGCGTCGCTGGCAACATGGCAGCGTACGTGCTGCACAGAATGTGATGAGCAGCAGCAAGGGGGGTGTGAAGAAAGGGGATATATATATGGTGGGCTTTATCGGGGGCATTTTGGGTGGGGGCGTATGTTCAACAATGTTTTGCATTTGCATGAAAATGTTTTGCATGTCGTTTTCATAACAGCTTTTGTTGTTGCGTAACAAAAGTATGCAAACGGCCATGCTCGACTTTGTGTATGCCCTGTAATCTGGTTTTCTATAGTTTTAATGCGTTTAGCTTATTCAGAAGCAAGAACTTTCAGTGTAGTGAAAGGGAGTGCTAGTTTTATGGCGAGTCCTCATCCTGGGATTGAGATTAATTATAAAAAATTCAAAGATATATTAATAGTTTCATTGTCAAATCTCTTCCGTCCATCATAGCCTCACCTGTGGCTTCCAATTATGTAGACGCTGGCATTGCCATTGTTTTCGATATGTCTGCGGCACGTGCGTTTATGTCTGCACTAACCTCTATCTTTACCTCTCACTTCTTGCACCTGCCCTTTTTCCTTTGAAAAATTCGCACAAAAGAAGCAAAACGAATCCTTTTGCCATGTTTTTTTTTTGTTGGTTGAAATTCTTTTTAGCTGTCACTTCGATTTGCGCTCAAAAGTCGCGCCAGCCCTGTTTCTGATAAACGACGCTTGGGGAGCCATTTTCATTTGCTGCCCCTAACATTTGCGCATTTCCGTTTCCGCTCGCTTGCTCTCCCCGTCGCTGACTTCCGCTGTGAATTCGTCGTCATTGCCGCTGTCTCTACCGCTTCAGCTTCGGTTTCTCTCTTGCTTCTGTTTTGTCTCCTCTGGCGACGATTTGTTGTTGTTGCCGAGCGCAAATTACAGCGATGAGTCGAGGCGGTAATTACTATTTTATGCCAGCTCGAGGGCTGTCCCATAGTTTGGCCCATATTGGCTAAAGCGCAAAGAAACCCAAATATGAAAGTCATTCAGCCATTTTTAGTGCCATAAATAGCATGTGGCTGCAGGTGTATATATAAAGCTATTTAGTAAAAGAGAATATAGACGTGTATTCTTAGAACTAGAACCCATTTATTTCTTGCAAAATTTAAAAAGCTTTGACAATAAAGTTACATACAATATGTCAATGTCTTTATATAAAATACGTGCTAATCACACTGTATATAATATTGTACTCGACGTAGGCTTCAGGAACTTTTAACAGTGTTGGAAATGCATATTTAAAGCTAATAGAATTGCGTATAAGATTTTATTTGATTTCACATAGGCCTTCCGGCCTTTTAAATAGTGTTGTGAAATGAATATTGTGTTCTGAAAGTATTGTATAAACGATTTAGAACACAATACACAATCGTAAACTCACTTCTGGAATCACGGGCCTACTTATTAACGCAGTAGCACAAGTGCAACAACAGTGTTGGTAAATAGACTCTAAAACATTACGCAGTGTTTAAGCTACAGAAAGAAATGATAGCAGCTGCTGCTGAGTTCCACTGAAGACTTAGGAATAAAGTATATTTATATGTAAATAGACCTAGCTGTACTGTTTGTTTGCTTTCTCTGCTTTTACTTTCTCAACTTTGCAAACAACGCTCGCTTTCAATAGCTTTCATTGAATCGCTTTCAATAGCAAGTGCAGCTCATAAATTGATAGCAGCAACAGCAGCACTCTCCCTTTCAAAGCGTCCCGCTCTCCTCTTGCCGTGCCAACAACTCTCAGCGCTCTAATGCATAATGCGATAATCGAATTGAAGTTTTGTAATGCTGTGCGGCAAATTATGCGAGCCCCCAGGCGCCGTGTGAGCAGCTGATGAAATTTATTGGCTGCCTGCGCGCCGTACTGAATATGGAATATGAGCGTTGCAATTAAAACATGCACACGGCATAATTTAGCGACACCTTTTGGCCGGTTGCATAAATCGCAGTTTGCGGCCAGGAGCAGGACCAGGCGGACCGCTGCGGTCACAGGTCAGTTAACTGAAATGGCTGAGGCGATAATTTGCAATTATGTGGGCAAAGTAGCAGCAAGCGAAAACGGGAACTTTCCCTATATAAATTGCAGCCGATTGCCAGCACAGCCAGGGCAGTCAGGGCCGAAGGCTGCCCGAGAAGCGGAACTGCAATTGCTGCCAGTCAGGACTCCGGACTGTCCTTCTGGGCTGCTCTCTCTCTCTCTCTCTCTATGGGTGTGTGTGGCTTTATCGTTTGGTTCGCTCGTTTGCGGCTTGTTGCCAGCCAACAAATCTCTTGGTCCTGGTCCTCCTCTGACACTTGCCACGTTCTCGGCCACGTTCGTGTCCTTGTCGCCTTGTTGTTTTGGCCTGTCTTTAACCGGTTTTTGGTCGCCGCCGCCGCCGCCATTACGTTAAATATTTTATGAACCATTAAAAGTTTTGCAAATTTTATAGCCGCTTTGCATATAAACATGCTCGAGTATAAAATGGAGCGCGACACCAGCCACAGCTCCATTCAATACCCAACATATACATGGTGTAGCTAGGTCCCCATTTGCCCCCCTCCTGCCGCTGCACTCTGAACTTGTGCCTGTGCCTGCTCTGGCTTCAGTATGTCACGACTTGTGCAAATGACTGGGCCATCAGAGTGCCAAAGGAGCTCATAAAACATGCTGGCAAAATGTATGCACATATAGCCCAAAGAGAGAGCGAGAGAGCATATATAGCAAATAGAACTTATATATTGTACGCTTTTTGCTGACAACAAAGCGAAGCGTCGCAAGTTTTTGGCGAGCCTGCCAAAAAAATATGTATGTATATATATTGAAAGCCTCAAAAGCAGCTGAAGCAGCAGCAAAAGAGGGTAACCGAACGGAAGCTGTCGATGGCTTTGTAACGATGTCAAAGGCAATAAACGCTCACAATAACAACTGAAGCAACAATGAGAACAACAACAACAACAGCAGCAAAAAATATATCCATCGTTTATGCAAACTCATGCCATGATATTGTATATAAAGAGCCTATTATAAGCAAACTTTCATCTTGAGTTCATTTATCCACAATTCTCTAGCGCAGCCAACTTCATGTGCTACGGCTAAGCGCAGCCAACTTCAAGCTTGTCGAACAGGCGCAGCAAACTGCGTGTGTTTGAAAGCATACCCTCAAAATGCATTTTGACTTTATGCAAATATTGTTAATTTCATGGCATAAACATATTTTTATTTGGCATGGAGCAAGGCCAGCTGCCTTGTTTAAACAACAACTGTTTGATCTATTATATCAATTTAGCAGCTAGAGCCTGCTGGAAGTGTATGAATTCGTGCTGAATTCTGAGTTTTTATAATCCATAATGTGCTTTGATAATGGCTGTCTATAATTTCGAATCCAGCTTGTTAGCATGGGAACAATAATCTGCCTGTTAAGATGACTTCTCAGTACGTTTTTAATGTGTTTTCCTTTTGCATGGCTGTGGGCCACTTTTTGGAGCTTTCTGTTTGCTCCCAATTGGACCTACTTATAGATTATGCATATTTACTTAACCCAACTTACTTTAAGATAATCTTATCTTTGATTGACCCAACTGTTTCTGTCTTCCGTGTCTTAATTTGATCGGACTCTGAATAAGGATTGGTAAATATACCCCAGTTTTAAATGCATTTTGTGGATTTCATAGTTGAGAATCCTTGGCTGCTGTTTCCTAATTGGGGTTTTTCATTTACGATGCCACAGGTTGAATTTCTAAGCAGGGCAATTTCAAGTAATTCAAAAGCACCTGGATTGATTGTTTATGTATTTACATATACGTGTTTATAAGTTTTTTTAAATTAAAAGCATTTGAAGGTTTTACCCCATTTGGATTAATTATGCGCCTAACGAGTTTAAGTGGATTAGAAAACAACAACTTGATATTCCGCATTCTCATAGCCAAACAACAACAAACAATTTATTATTAATGCAGTTTAATGAATGCATGCATTTTTAATTTGAGTATGTGCATGATGCTGTTGCTCCTGGCCTAAACGGCAGGGCCCCCCCCCCACATCCCTTTGCTCTTGCCCCGACCGCATGATCAACAGTTGCCTTTGCCAAAGCCACAAACTTGCGGCTATGTAAACACTTGAAATGTGCACAAAACATTTTGCAGATTTGTGGGCATAGCAACAACAGCAGCAGATATAACTATAGCAACAACAACAGCAACAACAATAGCAACAATCAAAACAACGCGTGCCGCTGGCAAAAGTTCTGTAGGCGCCTTTGGCCAGCAAAAGTTGTTCTTGCTTAACGTAGAACAAACAAAAACCCGAAAGTCGCCAGAAGCAACAGGGTCATAGGGGGCAGCAATGGCACAGAGGGACAAGGGGGTCTGGTTTGAGGTGAGGTATGCAGATGGTTGCAAACAGATGCAGTTGCAGGTGCAGAGCCAAACCGAGCGAATGACAAACTGACGGACTGGCTGGTTGACTGGTTGACACATATGCAGATGCGCTGGCAGCGAGTATTACAAGGCCGCCAGCTGGCAAGTAGAACAACAACAACAACAACAACAAGCAAGCACACACACACGCACAGCTAGCTGGCTGTAAACTTTAAAGCCGTGCAAAAGTTTTAATTAACAAAATTAATGTTATGGCAACGTTGCTGCACACACACACACAAACACACACATACGCACACATGTAGCATATGCAATCAGGCAGCTGCAGTTGGTAACTAAAATATGTGCCACGCCCACACGGTTGTCGATGTTTATGCGCAAGCATCGTCGTTGCCTAACGCGAGCATTTGATACTCTGTTCACATGAATGTAAAAGAGTTGATAGGCACTTCGCAAAAGAAAATATACGTCATAATTTAACTATTTTAAAATGTTCTCGTAATAAATTGTGAATAAATCAATGCTGTGAAATTATTCTTGATATATTTTACATTTCTCAGTTTCTCAGTTTAATAGATAGTTTTATAGATAAACAGACATATAATCTGATATGCTTATACGTACACACGTCATATTATGTATTCAATTACGGGGTATTTGCACAGTCTGTTGCCTTTGGCTGCCACGTTTTTACGTATTTTGCAATGCTATGCGCTGCCGCTCATTAAAAACGCCCCAGCATCAGCAACAACTGAAATAGCAGCTGCAACAACAATAATAACAACAACTTAAACAACAACAAGAACAAGAACTATTTCAACTGCAACTGCAACTGTATTCCCGCAGCGCAGGCATCCTCGTCTTCGTAACACGCTGCGTATGCTTAATTTTTATACCATTTTTTTTTTTGTGTAGCTGTTTGTATGCTGCTTCAGTGCTGCGGGGTAGGGTGTTAGGGATTGGTAACTTATAAAACCATTGCCAGCAACGTGCGTGAATCGTCAACGTCAACGTCAACGTGAACGTCAACGTGAACGTGAACGTGAACGTGAATGCTGTCGACTGTTGCTCATTTATTTGGTTAAAGAGCTGCGCGTTTTCAGTTGAAATCAAAATCGAGCATACGAAAAGCGTTGCCTACTTTTCTGCGCAAATTTAATGAGCTGCATGTGTGCAGCCTGCTTATATGTTTGGCTGCAAATTGCTAACGCCTTGTGCCTGGCATTGACTGTGCTAGAAGCTGGTTGTACTTACAACACACAAATAGGAGCGGGATAGATTAACTTTCTTATACGAGCTGATTAATGAGGACATTGCTTGGTTTGGTATTGGCTACAAAGCCAATTAAGTGGAATTTATGTTGTCATTTGATGATTTAAATCAAAAATTAACTCCTAGAACATCATCAATTTTATTCAAGCAAACATTATTTTAAAAAAATATATTATTTTACAATTTTAAGCTGATTAAAATATCTTATAACAAGTAAGAGGTTCTAGTCGGGAGCTCCCGACTAGGGGATACCCTGAACCCTCATATTCCAACACCAAATGCAGCGCGCGCTTATAGATATAGAGTAGCGGGGAGGTGGCGATAGGTATAAAATGAAAGATAATCGATATATATATACTTTTCTAGAAGCAACATGTCAAGTTTGGTAACTCTAGCTCTTATTATTTACCAAAATTGCTTAAAAAACAGGATATCGATATACATTTTTATCGATTACTTGGAAACGGGGCAAGTTATCGATTATCGGAAACAAACTCGATCTGCGTAGGAAGCATCTACATCTAAAATTTCAAGTCTCTAGCTCTTATAGGTTCTGAGATCCTTGCGTTCATACATACGGACGGACGGACGGACGGACGGACGGACGGACGGACGGACGGACGGACAGACGGACATGGCTAGATCGACTCGGCTATTAATGCTGATCAAGAATATATATACTTTATGGGGTCGGAGATGCTTCCTTCTGCCTGTTACATACATTTGGATTTTGCACAAAAACATAATACCCCTTTTACCCATTTTTAATGGGTTCAGGGTATAAAAATAAGGTTATTAATAATTTAATGCGATCTTTTGGCGAACTTTCCATATTATAAATTTTGGTTTGGCCGGACATTGAGCCATTTTATTTAATAAATTTTTTATTATTTATAAGTGCTTACTTAATTTAAGAAGAAAATCAGTTAAATATATTGTCAAATACTACAAAAAATAACTTTAATTCAGGTTAAACATTTATTTGTTCTAAATTATTTAACCATGAATTTAAACAAAAAATGGACTTAAATTATTACAAAATACCTTAAACTATTCTGTTTTTATACTTATATATCTGCAACTTTTTATGAAAATAGTTTGTTGTAATATGCATTTATAAAAAAGGCAACTTTTTTTTTGTTTCATGAGAAGTTTTTAGTAAATACTGCTGAGCTTGATTAAGTCCGCAATGTTCTTTAACTAGCTTGAATTTGACATAGTTAAGTTGTGCAACAGATATGCCAGATATTCGCCTTATTGAATTGCCTTCAGCTTAGCTAATAATAATATTTTATCATTCAGTAGGCGTTTCAATGAATCATACTTATCGTCAACTTTCAATGAAAATAAATAAATATATATATCTGTTAATTCAGATATCATTGATTATGCAGCGTATTTCAACGTCGTTATCCGGGCGTTATTGTGCTCAACAATTTTCTGCAGCTTGTTAATATTCGTTGAAAATTTCATTTGGCCGCAAGACAATGAAACTGAAATGAAAATGATAATTTCATTAAGCCAGCAGCAGCATCATTGGCTCACGTACGCTGCATACACTTGCCCCATTTGAGTTATCGCTTATATATCCCACAGATATATATATATATACATATATATATATAAGTATAAATTTGCTCATATATATTTCTTTGCCAACTGATATGGTGCATCAATTTTACCTGCTATACTTGACTGCACGTCGACGTCGCATTGGTCTCTTGGCCACGCCCACTTAATGCGCATCATCAGCCTCGATGGCTACGTACAATGTTCGCATTGTAAATGTAAATGTAAAACTCAACGCATTAATTATGCAACGAGTGCCTGAGCCCTACTCTTATATGAAGCACAAGTATCTCAACATGTATGTATATTAAATACTTTTAAATGCCTCTGCATGGCCATGATTATGGTGGGATCTTAACTGGATAAGAGTGCAGTTGAGCTGCGGTGATAAGGGAGAGCAAGAGAGAGCGAGTGAAGTGGGAGAGAGAGCGAGAGACTGCGAGATTTTCAAGTTGCGGCCACAACACAACTTGAACTTTAAATGCCTTCGCTTCGAAACGTTGCGCATCAAGCATACGACTTGTTGTCCGTCTGGCGGTCGGAGTAATCATTGCCGTCAATTTAACTTTACCGTCTATTGTAGCCTGTGTAAAATGGCTTAAGAGATTTTCCTTAACGTTTAAATCGAGTATGTGAACAGCAAAATACCCTCGAAATGTTACATTTTATATATTAAATTCAAATAGTTTAATTTGTTATGTTCAAATTTGGAATGTGAGCTCTGTGAGATGCGATTAACCAGACTTAGCTTATACATATATGGCTATATCCCGTTGTATACACTAATAATACTATTATATATATTTTGGGGTGGGGTGACAGTCTTTTAAATATCGTCGCATTTACAACATATCGCATATTTACAACAAATATTGCAGAGTATTCTACTCAGACTCTTCTTTTCCTCGAATTAAGTTATCTATTCAAAATTATTAAGCCAGAAGATAGTCTTAACAAGGATTAAAAAGATCTAGGAAGAGGTAATAAACTATTTTGGATAAAATAAATATTTAGCTGCTACCTTATACAAACGTGTTAATCTTGCTTATTAGCTGGATTTCTCTACTTGCTGGCTGTGGCTATCAGTCGCTCCCTCTCTCTCTCTCTCTCTCTCTCTCTTTTTTCTCTCTCTCTCTCTCTCTCTCTTCTCTCTCTCTCTCTCTCTCTCTCTTAATAATATACATTGCTACAGGAAAACTTCCAGTCTAGCATTTAACTCTTAGATCTTGCTTACTAGCTGGATTTAATTGGTGACTGTAGCTATCAGTCGCTCTTTCTCTCTCTCTCTCTCTCTCTCTCTCTCTCTCGCACAGCAGCTCTCGCATTAATTGATAAAGATTTAATAATGTACATCTCTACAGGGAAACTTCTAGTCTAGCATTTAACTCTAAGATCTTGCTTACTAGTTGATTATTATTTTAAAGGCAAGGCTGTCTGTTTCAGCTGGATTCTTTTACATGCTGGCTGTGGCTATCAGTCGCGCGCGCTCTCTCCCTCTCTCCGCTCTTCCCTCTTTCTCGGCTGGCCACAGCAGCTGTCGCATTAACTGTCGGCCATTTTGCTGCCTGTCCGCCATTGTCTGTGGCAATGGGCAATGGCGTCCGTCTGCTTGTTATTAAAATACATAAATAATAAGCGGCATATCAGCAGCGGCTTTTGTTGCTGCGCTTGTTACTGCCTCAGCTTGTTGCTGTTTTTGTTGCTGCTGCTGCTGTTGTTGTTGTTGTTGTTGTTGTTGTATATTGTTATAGCCCTGGCAGGCACTTAAGCGGCCGCATCCGCATCCACATCCGCTGCGACAGAGCAGCCGTCGCGTCGGCTTTGGTTTCGGTTTGCTTCAGCTCTGCGCTTTGAGTAGCTCTGACGGTCAGCTTAATGTGAGCCTCATTTTAAAGGCTGCCAAATTAGCTACAGCTGTTCAAAAATATATTTATACATATCCACTTATACACAGGCTTTGAACGGTATGTAAATTTTGCCTTCCACGTGCCCAGCTGATTGTTCACATTAAGCTATTTGGCATATACTTACTTTAAAGTCGCGCAATTACTGAAGCTCTTATTCTTCTACAGAATTCTTATATTTAAATCGAAAAATTGTGGTTTTGATTATTATCTACCAAGTTGGCATAATCACTTTTGCCCATTGCCAACAATATTTTATACACATGTGTTGTAATTAATGCCGTAGGCTGGTACGCTGCTCGCCATATTTCTTATATCCCATGGTCAATGGTTTTCATGTCCACCAGCTATAAAATATATTTATTTTAATTTTCATAATTATTTTTTCACCAATTTATTCATACACTTCTTAGTTGGGTACTTTTGCTGTGTCAGCCAGTTGAGGGCTTTTTAACACTAAAATATATTCGTTTAAGTAGATCTTTAGGATTGAGATATGCTTTGATATTTGTAATTGGCGCTTAAGCCCTTACATGTATATATATTTTGCATTGAGGCTGGGATATATGGAGCATATATTCTGTATAGGCAAACAGTTTTCGGCCTGCGGTTTAACAATTTCTATTTACCATGAACCGAACCTTAACTTTGATAAGAAGAGTTTAAGACATAATTGAACCACAAGTTTTTGAATAGAATTTCTTTCTGGACTTCCAGCTTTGGCTGAATAGGATTATGATATTATATAATAGATAATCATATAATAGTCTTCTTTTGTTAGGATATTTAGAATTGTTTCACAAAGTTGGGAAACTTGATAGGAAAAAACTATCCAATACTAAAGTTTACTCCATAACTTTGAGCCTAGATTGGTTTTAGCAGCTACTTTATGATCTATTTGATTTTCTTTCCAGCTCTGTGAGTGCATTTAAACTTCGGCGCTGCAAAGTTAGCTCTTTTTTTGTACTATATTATATTCGTGGGCAATTTTTAATTTATTTTTGCCACACTTGTGTTCATCGTTTGCTGCATTCCCCTCCAATTTTATGTGCCTTGCGTATCTGCAATTGCTTTTTGTTCGCTTGGTTTTGTCCCTGGCGTATCCCTAGTGATGTTGGTGTGTGTGCACGGGTGTGCGTGTGTGTGTGTGTGTGTATTTTATAACTAGCATATTAAGCCAGCGATTTCGCAGTGTAATGCTGGTGAATATGCTGCAGCACATGCTGCAATAAAACTAAGCATTGAACGACTGTCAGATGCTCTTTAAATTCTTTTCTTGTTTTTAATTCATTTTAACTGTTTTAAAAGGATCAACAATTTATATGAACAAATACTTATACAACTTATTCTATAGTTAAATCTTACATAATAAAAATTAACAAATATAGTTTGGATGAGACCTTCGCTATCTCCTCCGCATTCGGAGTCCTCCAATTTTGCGTCTCTTTAGAAGACGTCTAGCAGTCGATTGGGATGATTTCCAAGCAGCGTGAAATAATTAGCAGCATATGTTTAGATTGAATAGATGCTAACCGATTGAAAACAGAAACTATATCAAAAGTATGCAACATTTTCTATTATTACGAGTGTAAAATTATCGATAGGACTATCAGTCATATCGATAGTGCATTGTCATAATCGATTCTTAGAAATATTAATCCATATTTTAATACGTTGGAAATTGATTTAGAGCGAATTTCTAAAGCAAAACATTCAACGCTTATAAATTATCAAAATGTGCCATATGCCTATAAAAATTTAAAACAAAAAAAGGAGAACTTAGAAATTATCGATAAGGCCGATTGAATATCGGAGCTAACGGCTCTCTCATTAAACAACGTTTATCGTTTTGCAGCAGCAATAGACAATTTGTTATCGATTGTATTGACTATCGAGCTTATCAGCAGCCCCTAAAGATCGATACTTTTGAAGTGATATTGAGCTCAATACATTTTATTTATAAATCCTTGTCAAGCATTTGTTTAATCTTTCGCCAACTGGCTGAGTGTCGCAGCAAATACCTTTTGACACACTTGTCTAGGGGGTATTTAAAATATAAATCGTTGAAGTGTAATGCAAGCGTACTTGTTCCATATACATACATATATATATATATATATATTTTATTTTTTATGACCGTTGCTGTGGCTTGCGTTTATTTTGGTTGGAAAGCGAAAATCAATTGCGCTGCTTTTTATTTCGCGGCAATTTAAAATGTAAAATATAAAAAATATAAAATGTAAAATGTAAAATGTGAAATGTTTTAAATGAAAGCAGCAAACATTTTGCATATTTTGATGGCCTCATTTTTTGTTGTTGTTGTTGTTGCTGTTGTTGTTGTTTGTGCGCCAAGGTCGGCGAAAGCGATCGAGCGTGGGGGGTTAATGGGGAACTGCTGACTGGGTCGTTCACAGCACATAATCGACATGTCCATCAAATTTATGTGGCAGCAGTTGTAAGCAGCAGACATGACCATAAAATGGCTTACCAACTAGGAAACTAACTGTGAGTGGGCCTCGACAGTCGACAGAAGTCGGACGTCTGAGGCCCGGGGGTCATAACATTTAAAGTCAAATTACGGCAAATGGTCGCAAAGTGTGTGATTTAAATGCACTTGGGCGACACTTTAAGACGCTCAATTGCTCGCTTTATTGTGCGGCCATAAAAAAGGCCATGCCTGGCAGTGTAAAGCAACCAGCGAGCGAGGTGGGTGGCTGGTTGGCTGGCCTGGGGTGCGTATTAGTGGAGGGCATGCTGATGTGACTGCGACTGCGACTGCGACTGCGACTCTGCTGTGGCACCGAAAAGCCGAGCAATTGTCGCCTGAGTCACGTTTGTCACATAAACTCAACGCTCGGCTGCTGGCGGTCAGCGGGACAAGTGAAAAACTATTATTATTTGGCACCCTCCAATTCAGCACTCAAACGCCCAAGCGCCCAAAACCACTCACACAACCACCCACTCAACCACCCACCCACTCAACCACTCAGCTACCTACTTGGCGTTGAAGTGAGTGTTTTGGTCCGCTCGTCCTCAGTTCGTAAATCCATCAGCTTTATGTTTTTTTGTTAAAATTTTATGGGCGCGCCTTTCGGGAGCTTAAACCAAGGGGTATGGGTGTGTGTGTGTGTGTGTGTGTCGGTTGGGAATTTCTCTGACGACGCTGCAGTTTTTTGGGACTGGAAATGAACTGTCTCGATGGAAATGCCGTCTCAGCGAAAAAATTAATTTGATGTTTTCGCTGTCGTGTTTAATGAAAAGCGTGCATTGAGGCTGTTTCCTAACAGGGTTACTTTATTAAAATTCGATTAGGTGTGGGCAGGAATGAGCTCGAAACAAAGTATGCATCTTAGAACATTGTGTGGGTCTGAGTTGTAAGAACAGTTATATAGCACGGCTAGATCCTTCCTAATACGCGCACTTATTCCATTTATTTAGGTGTTTGTTATTTAATTATATGATCTTAGCTATGTTATATTTTGTTATTTGTGCTATGAGGTTGAACATTATGTTAAGTTTGTTTCTTTTATGTAATGGTATTGTATGTTATGTTATGGTAAGTTTGGTATGTTATGGGATGTTAAGTTTTGTTATCTCTTCTTTTGTTATATTACCTTATGTGAGCTATGGTATGTAGGGTTATTTTATGTTCCGTTTAGCTGTAATTTATAACACTCTTTGTTTTCTTTTTTTATTTTCCTATTTTATTTCATGTTAAGTTATGTAATCTTATGAGAGCTATGTAATGGTTATATTATGTTATGTTATGATAGGGAAATCTTTGTTATTTTATGTGGTTTTGTTATCTAAATTTACTTTATGCTATGTTATGTTTTATATTTATATTTCTACTTCGTTTTTCATTATATAATCTCAGGTCATTTTTAATTATGTTACGCTTTGCTTTGTTTTGTTTTGCTTTGCTTTTTAATGCCAAGAAGCTCAAGAAGTTAAATGAGACCCTTAATTTTTCAAATTGTCTTGATTGAAGCCTCTGAAATTTGAAAGGTAAGCTTACATTTTCTCGCAAGTCTTACTTATCAAATATTTCGCTCTCCTCCTCTGCTAACCCGAACCACATAGCCGACGCACAGCTGTATTTTAAAGGATCTACGTCTGAGGTTTTGTGAGCAGCGTTATCTCAGGCATTTTGTTTTCACACGGATCAGAAAAAGGATAGAAGGGGCATTCGGTACGTAGGTGTTGTAAAACGAGAGTGAAATTTGCTTACACTTGTCGGGTAATTGCTGCCAAGTGGTTGACTGTAGCTGGGTAGCTGGATAGCTGGGTAACTGGTAAATGGCAACTGGGATCCCATTGCCGTCTATGGTTGTCTGTCTTTCAGGCAGGCAGGCAAGCAGGCAGCTGTAGCAATCCGCCTGGCTGCGGTCGAGACCGAGGCGAGGCTACACTGGAGACGCAACCGCATTCATTTGCCAAATTAATGGCATTTCATTTGGGCGCTTCATTCATGCAAGGATGTCGTCATCGTGTAGTCCTCGAGTCGAGTCGAGTTGAGCTGAGTTGAGTTGAGCTGAGCGTCGGGAAGTCTGCGTGCGCCCGCCAAAATTTACGTGTCTGGTGGCCGCTTGGGGCGGGTGAGCAATTTGCATGCAACTGAGGCGGCTGCTGTGGGCGTTCACTGCCACGCCTCTACGCTGCTTGCCAGCTGGCGCCGCGCCATGACACTCCACCAGTAGCAGTAGCAGGAGCAGTAGCAGCAGTAGCAGCTCCAGCGATTTGAGCTTGTCGCGTACGCTTTGGTTTTTACTTCTGGCCGCGCCGCTGAGTGGATGCAAAAGGATAAGGGATCGGTTTACATTTCCAGTCGAGCGACTTGGCTGCCAGTTGTTTGTCAACGGCGACGATTATTCAAAAGTGCAACATGCAAATTTATTTGGTGCATAAAATGTTATGAGCTCGCATGAAAATGTCTGACAACAATTGTAAATGGCAGCCCGAGTTGTTGCCAAGCATTTGGCCAGCCATTTTGCATATACCCGCCAGCAGTGTGGGGCATCGGGGCCTTTTTTGGGTCATTGAATAGCGTAGACAGGCAGGAGTCTAGAGCTTCAAATAGACCCCAGACCTAATCTAAAAATGAGTTTGATTTTAAAGCGGAACGCATGCTTCGCAGTAGAAGTTGCAATTGCAGCTGCAGTTGCAGTTAAAAGAAAAGCGCACATAATAGAACAGTTGAGACTGCGGAGGGCAGTTACTGCTGCAGTCAGTAGACGGCAGTTAGCAGTAAAAGCAGCAGTAAAGTCAAGTAAGCATGAGCAGTAAACAGTAAAGCAAATATGAACAATAACAGTGGCAGTTAAGCATTAACAGTAAACAGTAAAGCACTTTACAATTGTTTACAGTGCTGGCAATAACAGTGCAAGCTAAAAGTTAACAGCAGCTGGTGGTTTTGGGAAAAAAGGACTTTCCAGAGTGAAAGAGCGGGAGAGATAGATAGATAGAGAGAGGTCGATAGGGACAGAAAAAGAGAGAGAAAGATATACTTTATTATAACAAAAATATTATTATTTGATAAATTTTGTTATGGCATGTAGGTTTGGGATGTTTTAACTTGTGTTAAGTTATGCAGATCTATGTTGTGTTATGTTAGGCTTTCTTGTATTATGTTATTTATTGTTATGTTAATGTTATGTTATGTTATACGATGTTGTGCTATATTATGCTTTGTTATGCTATGCTATATTTGTTATAAGACTGGATACGGGAAAGGAAAGAAAGGGAAGGTAAAGTGCGATGCTCTTCATCTGTTGACAAAGGAATAAATGCGGAGCAGTAGTCAAATATTCCGTGGGGAGAGAGACCAAGGGTCAAACATGTTTTACAAAAAATGTATCCATGTGTACACATGCAATTACTACAGTCGGTAAAAATTTAAGATTTTAGGGGCTCACAGAAAGCGAAGAATCCAAGAGCCGTTCACGGTAAAACAAAAATACTAATAAACAAACTTTAATTTTGATTTTAACATATTCCTTATTCAAAAGCGCAAAAGGTATTTTCATATTTCGATATGTTTGTTTAAATGAAAATAAAATATAATAATTTTGTATTCACGGTTCGAATGGAAATACTTTTATTATATTTCCCGCCATTCAGTTCGATTATTGTGTATACTATTTCTTTAATATATACACATATATATATTCATAAATATTTAAATTGAAATTCATGTATTAAATGCGCAGATCTTTTTATGGACCAAGCAAAGCCTCTTCTGGCCTTCTGGGTTAATTGCATGTTGCACAACAAACCGCCTTTTAATTATTTGCATTTGTCACTTTAAAATAAAATTAATGATAAATAAGGCGGCAATTGAAGGGCAGCAACGGGGAGGGGGTAACCCAACCAGTCCATTGGTTGGTGATTTGCACTTTTCCAGCTCATTAAAATCGAATAATTTGTTAAATATTTACGATGCTGTTAAATCTGTGCTGGCTCCATCTAGCGGCCGTTCACGGCTTTATTTACCTCTAATAAAATTACTGTCAATTAACGCACGGCTAAAAAGGCAAAGCAGCCCCCAATTGGCTCCCCCGACCAATGCGTGCCACATTTATTTGGATTATTATTTATTTTATGGCTCAGCGCGAGGCCTGGACACGCCCATTGTAAACGGATATGGGCGCGGACACGGTCGCGCTACCTGGCCCAAAGCGTTGCCAATAAATTATGTAAACGGCTTAAGCCGCCGGACATTTTAAAATGTTGCCGCATAAATCAGAGGCGTGACTTCATTTTTAGAATTATGCGAGTGCATTAGGCGGACGCAATTAGATTTACGCTAAAATTTGTTAATTGGCTAGATGGGCGCACCCTGCCCCCCTCCCTTTACCGCACTGTAGTCCCATCCATCAAGGCAAGTGCTGCAATATATCTGTCATATTTGTTTAATTACCAGATTCCTGAGCAATGCATCAACGTTATAAATTTGCGTGCCACTTCATATGTGCCTTGGTTACTTGGACTTGTACCTCGCCTCGCCTGGTCCGACCTGACCTGGCCCGGACCGACCTCTCCTGTCCTGGCCTGTCGTCGTGGCCAGTTGAGGCTTGTGGATCTGCTTGCTGGCCATCGCGTGTGGCTCGGCTAACAGTTGGGCCATAAATGAAATCTGCTGCCACTTTGTCGCCCATTGTTTAATAATGAAATTAAATCGCCCGTTGCGCACCCCGTTTGTGCCAACGCTGGCACCTCGGTGGTGGCAACCACCACCACCACCACCAGCACCTTTGGCCGCTCAGTTGTCAACGCGCCTGTTGACTTTTTGACAAATGGCCAGTGGGCCACGAGTGGCGCCTTCTTCAGCTGCTTTTGGCTTTGATTTACTGCGCCGACAATTGCAATAAGCCATATTTTGTTTTTGTTTTTATGTGTGTACATTACGAGTACTTTACTCGGCTTATTGTTTGCCCAAATGAAGAAGGGCAAGGGAACCACAACAACAAAACGTTAACGCAAAACTAAGATTACGTTTAACTTAAATGTTAAATGTTTGCTTGTGTGTGACACACGTCAAAAAAAATTCTATGAAAAATATGTGTACGCCAACGCGGCGTATGCGTGTTTTAACAGTTTGACATGTTTTGAATTGGTTTTAAAACTGCGATACCCTGACTACAAATTGAACAAATTGATCAGGAGTATGATAAGACTTAAGCCGAAGCAGAAGTCTTGAAAAGTCAGAAGTAATGAAAATATATAAATGTCAAATAAATGTTCATTTCGCATTAACATTTTTTCATGACATTCTTCGAAGAATATTTACTTCTTTATTCTAGCTCTTCTTGAGTTAAATATAATTGCTCGAATTTATTACTTCCATTTAAACATCTGCAATTGAAAACTTTAATATGAACCTCTTGAGAAAGAAGAGTATAGCCTAATCTACCCATCATGCGGATATTCATTTTATATAGAAATATAAGTTTTAGTGAGATTTTATAAGTTTGCGAAAAAATAATAATTATCTATTTATGTAATTCTAAAATACTCAAAATGTACCTTGTACAACAATTTGTAAAATGAAGTCAGCAAATTTTTATAACTTTTTATATGCTCTGTCCAAACTGTACATTTTTCGATATTTGTCAATACCAAACCGACTTTTGACAGGAAAGTTTTCTTGTTTATAATTTAATTGATTTTTTATGCCTGATGATTAAATTAAAACGATTCTGCACATAATGAAATGTTGAAAATGTTTGCTCTTTAAAATCCTGAAAAATTGAAAGGATTTTCATTTTATTTTCGCACTTCTCTGGAGTCCACATTTTTGTGCACACAGCTGGTAATTTGCGCGGGTTGTTGATTTGGCAGCTAATTGCATGGCTGCATTTTATATGGGACAAATCTACGAGTTATTTGTGTTTAATTTAATGTGCAAATTGCAAATTGCAGGATGTCAAATGGCCGCAGGACCAGAAGGGCCACAGGCCGCAGCAATATTCAGTTGCTATTGTTGTTGCTGTGTCTAAAGTGTTGCCTCTACACTAGTTGTAGTTGTTGCTGCTGTCGTGACATAAAATAACAATTACGCAATTAATTGCAGCATTTCAATAATATTTAATGAAGCGCAAACAAAATGAAACGGGCCAACAGGACAGTGGGCGAGCCAGCGCCAACAAGGACATGCAAAATAATTACAAATTGAGCACAAAATGTGGCAAAAGCAAATTTTTACTATGTCCCATCAAATTGGTTGGGCCCATCATATAATCATGAACAACTGGTCAAGCCAAATCGAATACAATGCAAATGGAAAAGGGTTTTCCACAGCTGCTCTCAACTCCTTGTGGTGGGCCGACATAAATCTCATCCACTTAATAGGCGACTGCATAATTTAACAGATAAACAAACAAACGAGTTCGCGTTGCATACGAATATGTTGAGTGTGGGATGTGGAGTCGGAGAGGATAACTAAACTGGGAAAAGCAAGAAAGAGTATTCCGATCGGAAGTTGCTGACTAGCAGATACCCTGAACGCAATGAGGAGCTGTTCTATACTCAAGATATGCTTTGTATTTGTGAAATATAGAAGATAGAAAAGATTTAAAAAGAAAAATGTTTTAATTTTTCCCTTATATGTGAAGATTTCCCTAAAGCACCGAAGTTATATTATCTGCACCGAATCATTATACCCGGCTTACCCATTTTCAATGGGTTTCGCATAAAGAAAAACACTCACTATCCAACACTGGCCAACTGGGCTACTGAACGAGCCGAAAGCAAAAGCTAATTGCCAAATACTAAATTACCCATTCAGCAGTAAAAACATTCCAAGAGCCTCACAACGTGCCAAGCTGTAAAGCAAACAGCACCACAAGTTAGCCAGTAGGACAACACTTAGCTAGAAAGTGGCATAGGGAGAGGGAGGAGGGGGGAGAAAGAGTAAGAGTGTGTCCATTGAAAGCTTCCGCTCTGCCCTCTCTCTCTCTCTCTCTTTCCTCTCCAGAGATTGTGGTGTAAAGCGTGGCAGGCGGCAATTGCCTGGGCAAATATATTTCGAATTTTGCTGTCAATGCGAAAAAATCAGGAATGCCGATGCCAACAAACCAGCCAGCGCTAGCACATGAGGGGGTGCTTGCAAGGTGGGGGGATGGAACTAAGTTGTTGATAGGAAAAACGGATGGGCAGCAAGTAGCCTGTATAAATGTGTGAAATGGGTCTAAGGACTGTGCGAATGCCGAATGACGGGGCGGAAAGTGAATGTCCAAGAGGGAGTCAATGGAAGCAGAGAAGAAAATATGAATGAAATTTAAAAATGTACTTGTGTTTTGAATGAGAAGTTATCGAAATGAAATCTGAGAAAATTTGATAGATTTCAATGGCAAAAGTTTGTGTGTGAAATATAAAGGCATATAATAGGTCTTAAAACAAGCATGAAGATAGAGGTAAAAATACAGATAAAGGAGGAGAAAATAAGAGAGCGCCATATATCCCTTGGGTGAATGCGTTAGTTCTCGGAAACTACAAGAGCTAGAGACTCAACGATAAGGAATTATATAGTCTCGATAAATATCGATTTTGAAACATGGCTCGAAGATTTTAAGGGCTATATACACCAGACTTTGTGTGTGGGTTCTCGTGTTGTAGATGCAGATAGGGAATATCCCGTATTTAGAAAATAACCCATTTTTAAAGGAAGAGCCGTGCAATTTGTCTATATGTCATATTAAAGACCTGCAAATTTTAAAAGCTTAAGAACGTGTGTATCAAAGTGTGCGGCTTGTCGATGAAGAGCAACAGCTTGTGTATCTATGTACGCATGTATGTGTGCATATCTATAAGGAAGCTATAGTTTAAATTATGTTTCTGCAATATTTCATGTTCTTTATTTTACTTGACTTTGAACTTAAATGATATTTTTCTTGACTTACAAAATTGCCAACGCAATTTATATTTCGACGAACAAGTATGTCTACTTTCTGTATCGTCAGACACTTTTTATTTACAAGTATTTTTTGTGGCAACAACAACAATAACAGTTTACCTGTGGGCCCACTTCGATCATTTCAACAGCAAAGGGGGAAGGAAGTTTGCTTCAGATGTTGCTTACATGAAAAACTGAATAAACTGGAAAAAAAAACGGAAAAGTATGAAAAGGTGGTATCAAGTGTAGTTTGAACAAAATATCATAAGCAATGGAAATGCCTGCCATTACGGTCATTTCCTTGTGCCGTGGGTGGGGTAGATGCCTACAAATGTATTTCTGGCTAAGATACTGAATGTGAGTGGTTGTGTGTGTGTCTGTGTATGGGTGTGTGTTGGTGTTGTGTTCTGCTTCTTTGCAGTTGCCATTGCCTGAACGGCTCGACGCTTCCGTTTGTCAACGAGTTACGGAAATGATGATAAAAAATGGCTGCCACAGCTGCATCTTCTGCTCAAGCTGTTATGTGTATTGGCATGGGTAGCAGTCTGTGTGTGCGTGTGTGTGTGTGCATGTGTGTGTGAGTTTGACTTAGTAGCTGGCGCTAGAGGCGAGCTAAAATTTCATTGCACTCAGCTGCAGCGACTACTTAGCACAAGTGGCCCCCAAAGGCATGAAGGCACACAGTGCATAGGGGCGCTGGGCGGGGAGGAGTGTGTGTTTGGGGGGCGTGTCTGAAACTTGAATGCTGGGCATGTGTGTGTGTGTGTGTGTTTTGGAGATGGCGTTCGGTGTGTGGGAGGGGGGCAGCAGATGGAGAAGTCACAGCTCAAGACAGCTGCTCATTTCCGCACGGCCCCTGGCTGGCAATGACATGACAGGAACTGCTTGTGGGCCCTAAGGACGGGTAGCAGCAGCCGGAGCAGCCGGAGCAGCAGGAGCAGCTGTCGAGGATTGCGGAGGGGCGTGGCAGAGGGTGTTGCTGCATAATAAGCAACTAAGACAGCTTAGAACTTGTGGCCAAGTCGCCCAACTGTTAGCATTGGGTTTTTCCAGCCATGACAGGCACTTTCAAATGCAGCACCTGCCCACCCCCCGCAGCCACCCACTCATGCGACTGCCACAATAAATGTAAAGTGCTGCCAAGTGTTAGCTACACACACACACACACACACACACCCGGACACACGGCGACATACATGCATAGATTATTACCTGCCACTTGCCACTTGGCACCTGCTTTTTTTTCTCTTTTAGAAAAGCTCCCACAACTTTGCACGAGTTTTTCACGATTTTCTACCCCCTCCAAATTTTTTTCTTTCATTTTTTTTCGACCATCCCGAAAGCTGCCAACACATGTTGAAAAGTTTTCGCTTCGTTTTTGTGACATGAAAATGCTTTGAATCCATTCAACGAGACGAGCAGCTCCAGACGCCTGCGAGCTGAAGGGTTGGGCGAGAAGGATGTTGCCGGGCGGTGGGGAGTTGTGTGTGGTGTCTTGACTGTCGGCATGCATGGGAAAATTAAATTTGGCAGCCGGCTGCCATTTTGTTGTACAACTTGACTAATTGACATGTGTTGCACGAGACGCAAAAGAAATCAGCTCAATCAACTGAACGAGTTAGAGAGTTATAGAAGAACTGGAATTCCATACAAACAGAGAAAGAGAGGGGAGAGAGGCAGAGGGAGAGAGAGAGAGAGAGAAAGACAGAGAAGGGGAGCAAGGGCAAGCATGCGATAACTTTAAATTAAACCTCGATCTGCGTGGGCTATATGAGGACCTGCGCTCATTATATGAAGTCTATAACAGTCAGGATGTTGATGCTGATCAAAATATCTAGCTTATGATCTCGAAGGTGCTAACTGTTAAAAACTCTCTGATTTGTCATATTTGCAAGGTCAGATCTTCTTCTGAAGCATCCGCTGAAAACGCATGTACATAGAAAACTTTAAACTTAGCTGACTTGCATTTTGTTGTACAACTCGACTTATTGAACACTTTTCACATGGCACAAATAAATCAGCTGAATCAAAAATTAAAAAATCGCCGAGCTGCTGATGTTTTTGTCTTTTGTAAAATTTCACACACTTGCAACACTCACAAATCGTTCGACTCATCAGCACTCAACACTTGTGCGTGGCTGTTGAGGCATTTGCCACTCAATGCGGCAACCACATGTGGCAAATCTAACAGAGATTTGGCTTTGAATGCCATGTTAATTACAGACAGGCACGTGGAGCAGTTTCACAGCGAGCATGGGTTGGAAGTGTTGGAAAGCGAGGGTCGAGGGTCAGGGTAGCAGTCGGATCTGCTGCTGAAGTAGCAGCAATAAGCTCTGGGATTAGGTGGCTACGACTGCGACTGCGACTGCAACCGAGACTGAGACTGCGACTGCAGGCGGGCCACACTAAGTGCCCAATGGTACTTTGCACACCCATCGAAATGGCATCCACACCCCACATCCAGTTTTCCCCATTTTCCATTCAGTGAACAGCAGCTCAGAGCTCTGAGCCACTCGCAATAATGTTTATGCGTTTTAGAACCATGGCAAGGATGCTTCTTGGAAATGCTCCAGTGAGCTTCTCTAGAAATCAACAGTTATTAAAAGACAGCAACTCAGTCCCTGTGGGTGCGAGTGTGTGTACTTAACTCTAAGGACAATTGCTAGTTGATGCTGGTGGAGTCCTAGTTTTAATCCCATAACCATAAAATGTTTATCTACGTATGTTTATTGCTGACTCAGCAGCATTTGCCAACTTTATCCCGGACTTCTAAATAAATAAATCTGTTGCCATCTCATATTTGCTTTGATTTTAATGTAAAAAGCCAGCTTAGACAGGCAAATGACGTAAATGTAAGCCAATTTTCATTTGCGAATTAGTATCCCGTATTCTTCTTTGTTCCCTAGAACAAAAGATCTATAAATATACCTACGTATAAAAGCTTAAGTTTGTTTAAATCAGGGCTGCAAATCCATTCCAAATTAGTCAAGAGACGAGCTTAATATATTGTCAATCATTTGTAATAGTAGATAGTGAGTAAATTATATAGGGTATTCAATCAAAACAATCTTGTTTCCTTTTGTTAATGTAATCCCGATTTGTACTCAAAATCCTGTTAAGAATATATTTGATTGAATATTGATTGGAATGGATTGATATGAGTTAAGTTATTAAGATGCAAGTTTTCATGAGGTACTAAAAACTTGTCAAACTGCACATTGGCATTGTAATAATAATAATACTTAATGATCCATTTGCCTGCCACACTCTTAACCAATCGTAAGCTAGTTATTAAGAGATGTGCTATAAAAGCACTTGCTTGAATCCATAAAATATATTCCGAGCAGCTTTCACCTGACTTGCATAGTTCTTAAAGCCACAAAAACTTTCAATTTTATTTATGGGCTGAGCTGGACTTAATGATCCCCGCCCATCCAAAAAAAAAAAATAAATAAATCGGCTCTGTTACAGTGCCACACGCCCAGTTTCAGTTTCAGATTCAGTTAACAGACTACCCGCCCACTCACCGGCCCGCTAGGTTTGTGCGGCAAAAAGACAAAGCGAATTGTTAAGTCAAAGGCGTTGAGGGCACTTTATGAGCTGGTTGGCTTTCTGGGGGACTGTCTGGCTGGATGGCAGGCTGGCAGGCTGGTCGGTCCGTCGTCGGTCGGTTGGTTGGTCAGCCTGGGCAATCACTGTGCAAATCCCGGCCATTGAAATCAATAAAAGTTAACGGCCAGTGCTGGGTACTCGGCAGCCAGTTCACGATTGATGTGCCATAAAAGTCGCAATCGAAGCGCACGCCCGCAGCGTCCAATCCAACGAGCAGACGCAAGCCTCCAGACGAGACACAGCCGTATCGGAGCACAAACACAGAGGGCAATCCTTATCTGTGGGTGGGGTAGTTGGGGCTGGCGGGCGCCCAAAGTGCGGAAGTGCGTCATCATAAAAGCTTTCACGGTTGCCGCTTATTGTGGCGCATAATTTATCATTTAACTGCTTAATAGTTCCGTTCGATTGAAAATTGTACAAAAAGGTCAATAAATTGTGCAACCAACTAAATGGACGCAGACGGGTCCATCTAACCCAGGCTCCACTGTCTGGCCTTGTGTTTGCTCAGCTGCGGCGCCTCGTTCGTCACAGTTTTGACTAATGGCCAGCAGCAACTGGAGCTGGAGCAGGACATGCTCGCCTCTTTGGACAGGGCGTGACAAATTCACCTGCCAAGCGTACTCGCATCTCGTTTGCCTGGCCGTCAATATTTATGATTTTACCACTAGCTGCTGGGCTGGTTTGTCGTTGACTTGGTCTGCAACCAGCAGCAGCAGCAGCAGAAACTTTTCTCGGCATTGATTTTTGTATACCCTGGAGCCATTGTAAATGGACATGCGGGCTGGTTTGGAGGAAATGTTTGGTAGTAAGGTATATACATATATTCTTGAGCATATCCTATAGACTGTCTATCTGTTTCTATGCCAACTAGTCTCTCAGTCATCAAGAAACGTTTTCTAGGTTCGTCTTTCTGTTACATTACATATGTCGGAACTGATCGGATCGATATGAAATAGGCTGGAATGATTGTAGTGACAAATCGTAGCTGGTTATAGGGTATTTGCTAGTCATGCACTCCCCACTAGGGAACTCTTGCTTGTTCCGTCTGCTTTTTACTTTGGCTTCACACCTCAATGCGAGAGATTCTTTTACTGTTGGCCTCTATCCAAAATGATATGTTGTGTAATCTATGGACATGCGACAAGTCAATTTTTTTTGCTGCTGCCGCTATTGTGTGTTGTTGCTTTTTCGGTTGTTGTTGTTGTTGTTGTTATGTGTCTGCTTCAAGTTTGTTATTATGGCAGTTGACGAAATTTATGAACTACACATCCGTTTTGCCGCTTTTCTGTTTACTTGGCTGCAGCTTCCGGCCTCCGACTTGGCAGTCGACATCGTCATGGCCACATTTTGAGGTTAGGCTGCACGTGCTCCAAATGCGAAACGAACTGACGGCGGCGTCGGCATCGGCGGCGACGCCTGTTGACACCTGCCCTGTAAAGGTTGACTACACTAGCGTTTAGTTTATTGTTTGCCATGTGACGCCTTAACCCTTAGAAGATATCATAAAATTGCCAAAGACTTATGTTTAGACTTCAGTATTTGGCTTAGCTGTTGCTAGATCTACTTGCGATATATTTTCTTGATGCATTTAGAAGGAGAGAACATATAAATTTCAAAATATAAATTTATATCGAATAAGACAGCATATGATTGACAATCAACAAATCTCATATATGATGCAATTAATGCTAGAACCTTTTAGGAATTATAAGCTTTGTCTTGAGCGTTTTGTAGCTTTTGTATGTGTCAGATGCATTATGTGTTTAAAATATCAGCAGCAGTCGATATCAGTCTACTTTCATCTACAGTATTAAATATGATAAAGAATGTCTATCAGATGTTGGCATTTCCAAGCCGTGGGTAATTTCTCTCAGACATATTTGTCTCAACAATTGATTGCAGCTGGGTGAAAGTGAGCACGGTTGATGGCAATGGGGTTAATAGACGTTTTCAGTCAGCATCTTTCTGGCTAGTTGGCCAAATCACAGCACTGTGAGATACAATGAACTTGAGCCGCTGTCATGGCAACAATTTGTTACACAAAAGGCGAAACGGCCTCAAGGACAGAGCGCCTGCTCCAGCAGAAGAAGAAGAGGAGTGATGTCCTGTCGTCTCTGGTTTTGCAGCGTGTACGTGTGTCTGTGTGCGCCCATTTGATTGCAAAGATTTACGACATAACAATTTATGGAATGACGAAATGATTTCCTGTGTTTTTACGAGATGCGATGGGCATGTTGCTGGCAACGGAAAAGCCAAAGCCGGAGCCAGAGCCAGAACCAGAGCTGGAACTCTGGAGCTGGCGCTTGGATCGCCCACGCACGCGCTGCCCATTGCCAACACGCCTTTGCAATATCATTTCAATCAATTTCAAGTCAAGGATTTTTCGCAACAATCCCCACCTACACTTTTTTTTTGGTGGTACGACCCATCAGCCGTTGGCATCGGCATCGGCGTTGGCGTTGGAATAAAATTAAAACGTCAGCATGTGTGCCAGTTTGCTAATGTGTGTGTGTGTGTGTTGGTGTGTGTGTTGGTGTGCGTGCTGTTGAGTTGCCATGCAGCGATATATAATGATATACACGCCACGTACATGCATCATCCCAGGGCCGTGACTAGTCCAGCGAGGAGCCGCCGCCGTGCAAGCCGTCGCCAGCGGAAGTTCAATCGAATTTCAACGGAAATTGCCGACATTTCATGAGGTGTGAAATGATTTTATTACATCATTACGTGCAGCGGCGCCAAAAAAAAAACACACACACACACACTCACAAATCTAGGCACACTCGCACATACACCGTCAAACCCTCAACAGTCCAATTGCCAGTTCCCCAGTTAACCCCCTCACAAAATCACAGCTGTGCCTGCTGCTGCTGCCGCTGCTGCCGCTGCTGCTGCTACTGTGGAACAGTCCTTGCAGCGCCCGTTGCATGTCGACATTTAATTATGGCCACGTAACTGTCCGCCAAGTGCCCCACGGAGGGGGCTGTGGCAAGCTAGCTGTTAATGGGCATCGCCAACGCCAATGCAAAATACAGTGAATACTGACGAGAAGCTACACTGGCTGGTGGTTAGGTCACACAATGCAATGCTTTCTAAAATGTGGAAGAGAACCTTAAGTTCTTAAGCTAAAGAAGTTTGTCTAACCATGTTATTTCAATGAAAAAGCCTAAGCTAGATATCAGGCTGAGTTCGTCAATAAGACAAGACAATAAAAATGTCTTGAATTACTGATTACTGCTGATAAAGTACTGTATTAATTTCAATACTCAGCATATTTCGATTCGGCAACCGTCTTCAGATTCTGAACATATATTAAATAGTCAAAAAATACTGGTCAAATACTAAACAGATGCGAAATTTTTTATTATTTCTTATATTTAATCGAAATCAGTTGAGAGTATCTTAAATTATTGTCAAGGAAATCTCCTTTAAACTATTTATAAGCCTTTTGGGAAAGGTTTTCAAAAAGAAACAACTTTCGGTAAGAGTTCGAAGAGCTCTTTACTCGTTACCGAACATATATGAAGGATACTATGAACCAGGTCTTTTGAAATGGCAAAATAATATATATCTCAAAATAATAACAAAAGAATAAGCAGAAAAAGTTTTATCTATCTTCAAATCAAGCTCTCTTCAAGTAAATAATTTCCATATTGTTTATTTATTTTAATAATTTTTTCACATTTACTTCATTTCAAATGATTTTTCTTTGCTCACTTTCTTATTTTCCGAAAACTATTTGGGACATGCAGAGCATATTGTTCGCATTGCACTTGAAGTTCTTGTTAATTTTGTAACTGTGTTCAAATTGTTTACTGAAAATTCAATGCGTTTTTCTTTCTCTATGGCATTTACGTGCAAAAACAACAATGCGAATGAACACAGTGAATAAATATTCGAGTCCATCGACTGGTTGGAAATGTTTTCATTTTGTTATTAAAATAGCAATGCATATTGTTAAATCCACAAATGTTAGCGCTTTTTATGTTGACCAAAGGTTTATAACTTTGTTTGCTTTTATTTTAATTTTTGTTCTTATCTCTCGGACATTTAATAAATTTCTTGAATTTAATTGGATGCAAGCTTAGTAGAGATATGTAAGACTTGTATAGATAATATGAATTGAAGTTGGTAAATATAAAAGATATTTAATTTCTGCTATAGCAGCTTGTCTTACAGATCTTATGTTTATACTTATCAACGGTACCCAATTAGCTTTATTAAATGTGTATCAAATTACTTAAGACTAAAGCTGATATTAAAGCTACTTTAAAAGCTTAAAGCTTTGTTTATTTTAACGCAGTTAAACTTTTTCTATTTGAAAAATATTTATTTAATGGACTTCGACTTTTAAATACACAGCTTTTAAATTTAAGCTCTCAGGACTTTTGGCTTTCCTTACTCATCTTGCTTTCTATTTTGCCAATCCACCTATATTCCACAAAACTCTGAAAAACCAATCATGTATAATTTAGTTTTTGGCCAATCCTTTTCTAAGAGATTTAACTTTTGGTAAGCTTTCTTTTATTTCTAGCTTTTTGAGTCTTCTAATATTCAAAATAATTTTATAATTATTATTTTAACACAATTAACTTTTTATTTTTCTGGTAAAAAAATTTATATATTATTTTCTCCTAGCGTTTTCTCTCCTTCTATATGATTAAGCTTTAGCTTTAAGCTTGTAGTTTTTAGCCAGTTTTTACTGTATTTTTGCCAGAACCGCAGCGTTCGTTGTTTTTGTTGCTGCTCTTGTTGTTGTTGTTTTTATTCGGCACACTCAATCAAGTTGATTGGTTGCAGCCAAATCAGGCGAGGTCCACGCGAATCCTTCCTCTACCGCCGCGCTGCCCTGCCGACCTCTGCCACTTAGCGTAACCGCTCAGCGGGCCTAGTAAACCTCATTTCTCAATAGTTGACATTAATTTGAAGTGTGTGGGGTGTGTGTGTGTGTGTGTGTGTGTGTGTGTGTGTGTGTTGCTGTTGTTGTTTCTTGTGCTGACTGGCAACCGCAGACACTGTTGCAATTAGAGCATAATTATTTAATAAACCAAATATGCTGAATATATGTGTGTGTGTGTCGAGTGTGTGTGTGTGTGTGTGTGTGTGCGCCGTGTCAAGAAGTCAACGGAGTGAATGAACGAGATGCCAATGAGCATGTGGATATTATTGAACAGCCGTCGAATGAAACTAAATGACAAAGCACCTGCCCGAGAGCTGAACTCAAAATGGCTGCCAGATCGCGTAGGTGTGTCTGCGTGTCTGTGTGTGTGTGTCTTTGTGCAAGTGTGTGTAGCTGCCTTTGTTAGTGAGCGACGCGTTGTTGTTTACCCAATTAAATTCTGTAAATGTTTAGCTGCCAGCCAAATGGCGTCCAATATGCAGCTGCAGATGCGAATGATTGGGCGAATGTTGTAAATGACATTGATAGTGTAAATGGACATGAGAATGATGGTAACTACTGATACCGTATCGTTAGGCTATGATGGATGATTACACTGGCATAGAATTGGAAGTGCAATATTGAATGGCAAATGCACAAATGAGCAGACATTGAAATTAAGACGAGGCCAGAGCTGCGAAACTGGCAAATGTGATTAATGTATGTTTTGTGAGCTTTGAAAATTATGCAATAATATATTACTATATTCTATTATTGCTACTAAAACCATATTTTAATATAACATTTTATTTATGGGAATGCGTTTGGGTTTGCATTTGCATTTGTTTGCAAACTAATTCATAATATACAATATATGTTTCTTGTCAACAACATAATTTATATTTATTGACACATTATTTAGGGAAGCTATTGATATTTTAAAAAAATGTTAATGAGCTATTACTACTTGATTATAAATGAATGATAAAAATTAATATTGGGGTCGTGCAAGGCCGATTTAATCTAGTTAATAATTTTACTCTTACCATACAAAAAAAAATCAAATGTCTGCTTTTCATTTCACTTTTACCCCTTTTCGCCCTTATTTTTGTACCCTTTCTTCTCGCATAATTGATGAAATTGTTGAAGGTCGCGAAAAGCATTGCATACTTCGGGGCACTTTTGAACCCCGCCCCGAATGCGAGGCACACGCTGTTGCTCAGTTTCGCAGTTTCTCATTTATTCAGTACGCAGTCATTCAGTTTCCCTCGACACATGTCCGTTGAGCTCATGTGCATAATTCAAGTTGTTGCACATGCCACAAATGACACTCGAGCGAGCGGCAAGCTCGTCCTGGCTGTTCGTCCTGGCTGCGCCTGCTAAGTGTCCTCGGCAGGCCTCCGACATGAAAGCAAAAAGGCTTCTGAAATTAAATTAAAACGAAATGCATGCAAAGTGCCACACAGCACATCGAGTCCTGCATCCTGAGTGCTTTAAGGCCCCCCCCAACGAGCTGGGGCAGACTGCGGAGGGGTGTGACAGCATCCATATGTATTGTAATTAAGCAATCAATGGCATAATTATCGCCATATGAGAGTCACTCGATTGATTAACACGCCCACAGCGATTCACGTGAGCGACAATTTCTGTAATTTAAATGCAATGCAATAACAAAAGATCCTGTCTGAAGGGGAGACAGACGCAGCAGCAGGTCATATGAAAATTAGTCGCCTCACAAAGCGGCCAAAGAAATGCACACAATTGTGTGGGCTAGCGGGAGGACTTAGAAAAAACTGACAAAAGTCAATGGCTTTTTAAAAGTCAACTGCTCGTTGACCGATTTGAAACAGAAGCCAAGCAAAATCAATTACTTGAATGTTTTCCAAAATGTTTTCGAACTTGAAAACTTTTGTTGTCCGTAATTTGAGAACTTGTTTTAATAAGTCGCTTAACTTGGGGGCAACGAGCTCATTTGCGTACTTTTATAAAAAGAATAACAGAAAAGTGAATACTTATAAAGTATATTTAGTTGGATTTCATGCTTGTCTAGAAACTTGCAAAAGTCAAAATATAAAAGTATCTTGAACTTGAACTGCGGCGGGGCAATGGGGCCATTTTGTGAGACTCTAGACTTAATATTTTTTTTTTAGAGCGTTTTAGTTTTCTTTAAGAATTTAGAATGCAAGGAAACTTAACATATTTTGCGACCTGTCCATTTTTATTAAATATGTATTAAGCTGGTTCGAGATCATTCAAAAATGGAAACAATTTTGTATTCATTCAATTTAATCTTCTTCCAATAAAACTCTATTTTACTTTTCTATTTCAGGCTCGATGCAAAGCGTAAATCAACAAATTAATAAGAGGCAAGTTTTATATCGAATCAAATCACTTTTTAGTATTTGAAGATTTTTAAAGTATATATACATTAAAATTATCTATATCTGATCTTTAAGCACACCAAATAAGGTTCAGATTTTATTTTAAAACAATTTGTAAAAGTTTTCAAAAGAATCTTTAAAGAAAGTTTATGCTGCAACTATTTCCTTTTACTCAACAGTATTAAAAAAATGTATATAAAAAAATGATTGTCTCTCAAAAACCATGAAAATTCAATGCTCTACTCAAAAAACATGCGAACCGATATAAAAGCGACTTGATTTGAACAATGTGATGCCCTTTGAATGGCTTTTGTGACTCAACTGAATGCCTGTGCTAATTATTTGTGCTCAGCAGAAGGTTGACCCCGTTTGCTACACAGTTGGTAGCTGCTGACCCAGCTGCGATTGATTTTTCTAAAGGATTTTAAACTGATGGTCAACTTACCGACCCCCCTCCCACGCAACCCCTTTTCTACCCACCTCTAGCCAGCTTAACAGTTTCGAATCATTTTGGTTGCCATAAAGGCGGATAATAAAAAGAAAATGAGAGTCAGCCACGCGTTGCAGCTTAAAGGAAAAGAGCTAAAAAGACGAAGCATTCAATTTGATGACAATTCCGCAGATGATTTGCCGGTTGCCTCAGCGTTTCGGATGGCATTTTTTAATATCGTATGGCACTGGCATTTTTTTCCGGTTGTTTTTTTTTCGCCTTTTTTGGGGTTAGACAACTCGTAAAAGTGGAACTGTGGCAGCTGAGCTCATCGCTCATTGCTCATCGCTTAGCTCTGCCGCTTTGATGTTGTTGTTTTTGTTGTTGCTTTCACCAGCAGCAACAGCAACAATAACAATTTTCAGCATGCCACAGACGTCCTCGTCCCCCCCACATTCCCATTCACCGCAGCGCAACGACAACCCCTAAGATGCATTTTCCCTCTTGCGCTATTTGCGGCTTTTATTTTTATTTTTCGTAATCGCATAAATCGTCAAGAATGCGTAATAATCTAATCGTCATAATCGTTCTCAAACGCAAATCTCCGCCTAGAATACCCTCGCAGTCATACTCTATCCCAGCCGCATTTCTCTAGAGTCTGCTGGCTGGTGGGTTAGGGGTTCGCTGCCAGAGGGTAGCAGGTTTTTAGCCTACTTATGAGTTGGCTTGAGTTAAGCTGAATAATGCGACCATCTCGTGTTTGCAATTTTTAAACGCTTTTGATGACATTTTTATACTCGTACTCGCTTTCAGATTCGTATTGCCTTGTTTCATGTGCCAACTGGGAAAATCTGCCGTCTGGCTCAGTCAAGGATTTTCGAATTAAAACATCTAGGAATATGTTTGCACAATGAAAGATAGCCCTTTTTCTAAACGCTTAAGTTATTAAAGCAAATCCAAATTTTTCTGATATTATAAGCGTTGAATAACAAGCAGAGAAAATTGAAGGCCGAAGCAAAGAAATACAATTAGACAAAAGAAATCTGAAATGGAACTTTCAAAACTACAATTAGAAAACTATTTAAAGATCACATTTTAATTAGTTGTCAACTGTCTAGACTGTTTTATCTTTGGGTACATAAACGTTTCTGTAAGGACTTTAAGATTTGAACTAAATAAATATTCTCTGATTAGAAGAAGCTGCTTAAGGGTACACTGATATCTGTGTGCAGCCATTAATAAACTCTCTGCCTGTCTTACTCTCTCTATCTTTATCTAAACTTGTTTCCTACCTTCTCTCTCGCTCTCTTTCTCTCCTTGTATCTATCGCGTATTTAGCATTTGTCATGGAAAAACATTTCTTGAATGTTTTATAATTAATTGCAAAATTTCGATTCGAACGCTAATTGCAATTTGGCAACGCTTTTGGGCACAAAACTTGAATCATATCATTCTCTCACCCTCTTTTTCTGTCTCTCTCTATCTCTCTCTCTCTCTCGCACTCTTTCTCTCTCTCTCTTTGTGGAGTAGGTTGGCAAGCACTCATGGATACGACATTTCCACTATTTGAGCTGCATTGATTTGTTGACTTTAGCGCTCGCAGCCAATCGAAAACAAATGTACAAAAAGCACTAAACGCACACACACAAACAATACACAACACACACACACACACACACACAGCCAGACAGACGCACACAGGAACATTATGGTAACAAAAGGAGTTTTGCAACGCGTTGATTTTGGCTCATAATTAACGCAAACGTTTTGGCAAATTGACAAACAGACAGCGGGACATAATGATAAAATGACAAAATGTACAAGAGAGAACGACTGACAATTACCTTTGTGTGCTGTGACCAGTATGTGTGTGTGTGTGTGTGTGTGTGTGTGTCGCCATTGGCATTTTACATAGAATAATCAAAGGGGGAGTGGGAATGGGGGCGTTGCCGTGGCGTTTGCCTGGCGGTTATCGCGAGTTCAGCAATGTCCTGTGCGGTTTTATTATTGCAATTGAGATGAAAAATAAATATTTCAATTACCGCGCAAACACACACGCGCACACACGCACACACGCACACACACACGCAGAGTGGAATTGCGCCCAAAATAGACAAGAGGACAAAAACAAAATTTAATTATTATGCTAAAAGTAAATTGATATTTGCATTCATTGAATTCACATTATTCGCTATATTACATAATAATGTAATACAATAGCCGCAGCCACAAAGCACATGAATAAAATACATACATATACATACATACATAGGTATGTATATCTGTTTGCAAGCACCAAATAACATGCGTAAATGCATTAAACCAACAACATCTACAACAACATTTAACTGCCGTCTGTCTGCATTGGCAATTTAAATTTATGCTTTCTGCACTTTTGCTGAGGGCAGCCGCAGCGCATTTTAATCGAATTAAGCTAATTGCCATATGAAAAGCGAGGCTAAAAGCAGTCCAAAAGCAGCTCAAAATCATACCAAAATCAGCCCATGCCGAAGCGAAAACTCATACAAAACTGATTGAAAGCTGATTGAAATTGAAATGCTAATATCCATATAAAGCGTGTGTGCTACACTTCGTTTTGATGTTCCAGAAATGGATTTCAACTGCAATTCAACTGCTATTGAAATTGGGAAGTATCGAAGAAATGTATTTGCTTATCATTCGTCACATTTCAAGTTTATGAAATAGAAATGTCGCGATTCTAGATACGGAAATCTCTTCATTTCGCATTTCAGCATGCCTTAATTTCAGATTTCAAATGACGTTATGTGATATGCGAAATTATTGAGTTTTATGCTTATTAAAAGTTTTAAGGCTGTAAGCTAGCCTACACGCAGTTTTTAGCTAATCGATTGTTGAAATTGAAGCGAATTTATTTTAAGGAACGTGCTGCAAAAATTCTCTACTCCAATTGATGTGCTTAGGTGGCGTTGAGCTATGCACAAACTATGCATTGAAAATAATAATAATAAAAAAGAAAAACAAAATTTCGACCCGCTCTATTGAAAGCAAATATTTTTGCAAATTACATTTGCAAGACCAAATCCAAAGACGCGGCTGCCTTTTAGTTTCGCCTAGTTGCGATACGAGCTCCAGCTGGACTCCCATATGCTCAGACCCCGGATTGGCGCATTGCCGAGCAATTTGTTTGATTAATTCGAGCTGGTTTGGGCGGCGGTTGGGGGCTGGAGTGTTCAGAGCCGACCTTCATTATGTAAATTGTATGCGAAATTTAAATAATCATCTGCAATTTAAATGCAGAGCAACACTTTCGAGCTGTGAGCTCAAAGCCTCGACAATTAATCGACGTCGAGGTCGACGTTTTGCGTTTTACTGGAAATATGCCAAATGCTGTGTGCCTTATGCTCATTTTCTATTTTAAGTCGGAGATAATATCATATTACTTCAGAGCTGGCATTTACTGCCTACGCATATTTGTTTTTTGTGCTGTTTTTGTTGTGTTTGTTGTGCGTGCAGCCGTGCCTGCTGCCATAAATAATTATTCATATTTGTATAAAATACACACAGAATTTAATTAAAAATTGTTTCGCCCCGGCAGAGTTCAGACCAGAACAGAGAAGCAGACACTCAACTCGAGTAGCTGGAAAAACCCTTGGCATGCTCGCCTTCATGACTATTCTTGTTGTTGTTGTTGTTGTTGTTGTAGTTGTTGTTGATGCCCCACTGTTGTATCTCTTTGTGTATAACCCGCCCTCAAGTCCTTGTTCTGGCCCTGGTCCAGTGGCAGTCGCTATGCCACTTTTGGCTCATAATAAAATTAAAACGAAATGAAACGAAATGAAAAAGTAATAAAGTCCTTATGGAAAACGCCAGCGATGCCGGTTGAAAATGTGGGAAAGCGAGAAAGTGAGAAATCTACGACTACACGACTGCCAGGACAACACTGGCAACAACTACTGCTACTTCATTTTGCATTCACTGGCAAGATGGCAGGATATCGTCCAGGCTCGGGCTGAACGGGGGGCTGGAGGGCCAACTAGAATAGAATGAAAGACCGTGTCGCTTGTTGCTAACAACCCCTCAAAATTGTTGCTCCACACTGTAATCGTCGAATGAAATCTTTGGGTATATGGATTCAGAAACGAATTTCCGTGTAACTATGGTGAAAAGGCAGGTCCCTGGTTCGAATTGAAGGTACAAGATTGGGTACCTGTGATGTCGAAGCGACCTTTAATTAAGCAGTTGCTGCTCATCAATTAAACTAGCTGAAATTTGTGCTCTACTTGATGGCTCCAAAAGTTTCTGATCACGTCTGACTCGAGGTAGCTCGGAATTCTTGTAGTACTAAGATCTACTATATATTTTCTGATAAGCATGAAAACTTTTAGAATAACTGCGGGATATGCGATTGATTGCATATAAAAAGTCATAATTCATAGAAGAGTCTTAAAGAGTGGGTAATTATAGAAGAAGCTGGGTCAAACCTAAGAAATTTGATATCTTGTGGGGATTACTTATTAGAACGATTTGGTTTCAGAGATCAATAAGATTTGCACAAAATTCTTACTTCTGAAACTCTTAGACAACTTTTTAAAAGTTCATGAATAAAAGGAACTATATTATTTATTTAATAATGTCGAAGGGAAATGGAAAAGTGCATTGTAAATGCAGAATATTATTTGTGTATAGTTTCAGTTTTCAAAGAGGACTTTGGATGTGACCTATATGAAAATAATAAAATATTATTTATGAATATATATTTTAGAGTTTGACTTAATTTGTAGCCAGTCCAAGATCTTCAAGCAATTAAATTCAAATATATATAATTTTCTAAACAAAGGGCATCTCTTAGTCGATCTGAATTCACTCTCTGCTCACTTAATTATGACTACCATTGTTTCCAACAGCTTTTGGCTTGGCTTGAGTATTTCAGTTTTCATTCTTAAATGTTGAACACTTGTAAATTGCGTTATGTGCCAAAATTTTATCAGAGTATGCTGTAAAAGGGGCGTGGCTGTTGCCTGCACATAATTAAGCGTGCTTCATGTCTCGTCTATTGTAGTGAAATATATTTTAAGGCATATAGAAGAAAAAAATGATTTAGATATATATCCGGATGTATATGCATATTAAATTGTGCACTGTATTCAAGTTCTCTGGCTCTGGTTACATGAAGTCATTAGACAGTCTGAACAGCCTATGACAGAGCTCGAATGTGGCATATCAAACGGTGGAAATCAAAACCCAAACAAGTAAATCAGCTGTAACCGGGCGACGCGACGGGATGCGAAGTGGGCAACGGGCAGGGGCACGGTTCCAAAATTGTTGCAATTACGCAGCAGTAAGCAAAGGACAATGATTTCGCCAGGATCCGGGAAATTCCATAAGCACAATGCCAAATGATGCCCCGGATTGGCATAGAAGCGGCTGCCGGGCCGTGGGCCGAGTGCGCGGGGGTAGACAAAGGGGTTGTTGCCAACTAAAATTTGGGCAATGGCGCCTGTCAAAGGCAGCGGCTGAAAAGTGCCCGCTGTCACTGAGCACGAGGTAAACGAGACATGTTGAGCGGGGGCATAGGCGTGGCAGACGTCCAATGGGGTGCATACATTTGCGAGATTTACGAGCTGTCGTCCCTTACATATAGGCACAACAACAGAAGCAGAGCAAAGGGAAATTGGGCGGGGGCTGGGGGACGGTTGCTGCCACGCGGATGACGCACAATGGCAAAATGTTGTCAACGCAATCAGCGACAGTTCTTACTGCGACTCAACTGTTGTTGTTGTTGTTGTTGTTAGTGGTAGCAGAAGTGGGCTTTCTGAGAACACAGAGCATGTAAATTTGTGTGTGTGTTTGTGTTTGTGCCCCCCGCTTCAGTGCCTGCCCCGTAAACGTGGCATGTTTCAAATTGAATTGTGCGAAACACGTGACCATGCGAGCAATGGGGGCAGCCAAGTCGATTGCTGCTGCTGCTGTTGGCTCTGCTGGGTAGCTGGCATCATGTCAATAAAGTCAAAATGAACGACAGGCTTACAAACAGGAGTTCACAAGTGGCATCAGCTCAGCAGCATTTGATGAATGGCCATATTAAAAAGTGTAACAAAATGTTCTCCGAGGGTTGATCAAAAGTATAAAATGTAATTTGCGTAAAATGAGTGTTGGCTTTGTGGCTGCATCTGTTTGTGTGTGAGTGTGTGCGACGGGGTGTGCGACAGGGTCTGCCCCTATCTATTTGCCTCTGGTTGGCAATTGCACAGCGGTCTAGTGGCCTGTGCACAATCAATTCCCAAATCGCATTATGCTGCCAAAGACAGCTTCAGCTGCTAGCAAATTGCTTGGCGGCAATTGCAGCTCGTCCGCTGCGTGCCACCGTGCCGCTGCTGCATGCCACACCGCCTTCCCTTACACATTTCGCATTTTATGTGCGTCAACATCAGCAAGTCAGCAAGTGCACTGCGTGCCAAATGGTTTACGTGTCAGGCGCCACAGACTTCACATCAGTTGGCATAGTCTGCTTTGTGGGGCCTTCCGCCTGCCACATGCCGCCTGCCGCCTGCCGCCTGCTGTTGCCACCGCGCGTTGCCACCCAGCGCTTTGTATTGTCCACATCTAGATTGCAAGTTTTGCTTAGCATGCCAACGCATTGCTTCCTTCCACTTCTACACAGCCAGAAGACTTTGTAGTGCCGCCTTGTCATCGAAATTTTCGATTTTCAACTTTGTTGCTAAATAAATATGGCTTTCACTGGGCCAGAGCGAGATCGGACGAGAGAGGGAGGGAGAGAGAGAGAGAGAGAGGGAGATAAATATTCTCTTGACATTATGGTTTCCATTTTCTCTCTAATCAACTAGCTGGCATTTGCAGTCAGCAGGTGATACTGCAATTAAATTAGTTTGCTTTCTGCCAAAACCATCAACTTTATGCTGTCTATACACCAAACTTTGTTATTGTTGCCGAAAAACTTTCCTTAGATTCAATGCAGAACAAATTTTGAAGCAATTTTTAATTGGGTTTTTCTATGGTGTCTCTTTTTATCTTTTATCAATTTCTGCTTGCAACAGGCTTTAGTTTCTAAGCCAGAACTAAACTTCTTTTCTTTCAAATCCTGCAGCAGCTTGGATATCCTAGCTAAGTGTTGGTAGGTGTAACTCAGATTGTTAAAGGTACGAATAAAATATCATTTCTCCATTGTAATATCTGAGTTGTTAATGAGAGCTAGCTATAAGATGCCTAAACATAAACCTGGGTTAAAGGAGTTGGAATATCAGGTTCAGGTGCAAGAAACTCTGACTATTACATGAATGTACTTGACTAGATGAGGAACTCATATGCAGGCCTTTTATACGGACTCTTAAATCAAGGCTAACTAAGTCATCAACTCAAGGAATAACTATTGGATGTCATCAAAAATGTCGTGTAATTCAAGTAACTTCGGCTCCACATGTTAGTCTCTTGACGCATTTTATATTTGAATCCTTGCTCAGGTATTTTTATAAGAAAGTCAAATTTTTCTCATGTTTAAATATATCTCTCCTATTATTATCTCATTCTATATTTCAACACCCCTTTTAAGTTTATATTCTGAAAGTTTCTGTTATTTGCTTTCCACCAACAAATCTTAAAAAAATTCCACTTTGCATCGATGTTTACTTGCCTGCTTCGATTTCAATGCCAAATTTATAATTCATTTGCAGTTGCTTCGACAATTTTGATATCAATATCGTGCATATTTCATGAATTCGTGGTATTTTTCAGCTCGTTTCTCACTACTAAATGCAGTCATGAATAATGCAGCATTTTTGTGGCGTGAATGTCGCCAACTAACTCTTGTCATATTTTCCTAACGAGAATGAATTTTTCTTTTGTGCGTTAACAAATCATAATATTTATTTTCAAATATTTATTTTAAATTTTAATTCTTTCCATTCGGGGGTGGAAATTTCCCAAATCGATTTACGGATTTTTCTGGCATACGCAAGGCATTTAGTATATAGTTTAGCTTTTCTCCTCTGCCACTAAGCACTCTGCCTTAAAGCTAATTGAGTTAACTTATTACACCTCAATCAAATTTTCTAGTTAACTACAATTCACAACCAGTTGAGGACTTGCACAAAGTTCGAGTAAGCCGCAAAGAGATTGTGGCAATCGCAGTTTCATAATCATTTTTAGCTGAGTTTCCCCCCAATAACCGTAGACAACTTTTCGCGTTACTTCGTAGACAACCTAGACCACGCCCACTCCCACTCCCAGTCTGACGCCCACACCCACTGCCACTCCTCACGAACCAATTGGCACCCATTGAGCGTTTGCTCCAGTTGTAATTTCCACTGTTGGCTAAACACAAAGTTTGTCATGTGTTGCAATTTGCCAAAGGCTGCCTACAATTGTGCCCCCACTCAGTGCGGGGTGGGGGCGAGGGTTGGCCCATGTATAATGCATGTGCTCGAAATGTGGCCAAAATCCGCAAATGCAGTGACGATTGCAAAGGACAATAAAGAAGCAGGGAGCACGAGCAGGAACAGCAGCGGGAGCGGGAGCAGGAGTAGGAGGAGACTCGGTGTGCAGGCACGATGGCTGTCAACGCAACTTCGATGCCGAGACAATGTAACTCAAAAGTAGATACATTGTAACTTTACCAGTGGAAACAGCAACGGCAACAACGGCAACAAATGGCCTCGAGTTGTGCAACATTGCGGCGTGCAGAGTGCCGGGTGGGCGCGGCGGGCTGCGGGGTGCACAAAAACTGCAATGACTGTGCGATTATGCCAATGGCAGCGACGTCTAAAACAAACGATTTGTCACAGCAGCAGCAGTAGCAACAGCAACAACAACTACGACGAGAACAACAGCCAAGTTGAGTTTTATTGCCAGCGAAGGGTATTTGCCTCGAACCGCAAACATTTGCCCAAAATGCGGGCAAGGACAAGGAGTGAGGACCAGAGTAAGAGAGAAAGGGAGAGGGAGAGCAGAGCGAGGTAGCGAGACAATAGCAAGAAAGTTGAGTGTGTAAAGGGCGTGTGCAGCACACACAAAATGTGGGCGTGCCTTGTCCGACTCCAACTCCAGCAACAGCAACTGCAGCAGCTCATCGAGAACATGACACCGTCCACCAGCCAAACCACCTTCCTGCCGCCCCCCGCCGTCGCCACTCCCCACATCATGCCAGCGTCCGCCAGCTGCAAGTGACAGTAATTGTTTTATTGACATTGATTGACACGGCAGTGAGGCACAGTGGCAAGGAGATGTATTTGGGGCAGTGGCAGCGGCAGCGACAACGGCAGCAGCCCCGACAAGTCAAGCCAAAGACAAACTGCAATGCCAATGCCAATCCCAATACCAATCCTTAATACCAATCCCAATCCCAATGTTTTCTGCCAGCTCAAAAATGAGCAAAAGATTTCAATTTCATTTTGATAGATCGCATTTGCGTTGGCTTATTGAAAACTTTTCAATATATTGCACACAGATCTACCCTATAAATCATGAGATTTGCTTGAAAAGATTATATTAAAAGTTATATATATTGAAATTTATAAATATATATGAAGAATTATAAATGTAAATAGATCATTTAGGCTTTTCTTTCCATTTCAGACAGATCTTCGTGGCGTATCTTACAATCATTCAAATTATCTTTTTTGATGCTATAAGGTACTTGGCTGATATTACTTTTTAGATATTTCTTTTTTAATTCTTCCAAAGATATCTTAAGTTCGCTTAAGTTGTCATTCAATATATTATTCCAACAAGATTTTAAATGAAGAGCGGCATTATATAATCTTCAATATATCAATATCTTAAGCAGATAATACAAGTCCTGGTTTACTTTTTCGGAAATTCTAAACATTTGTAGACTTCTTAACAGTACAAAATTTATACGCAATACATTTTCAGATGCTTTCTTATAAAGATTCTTGGAATACTATTTTATATTTGCAAACCTTATCAAACAAAATTCATACTTGTCTCTAAGATATGTATTAACTACTAGTTAGGACAGCACCTGAAATTTTCAATTCTTAAATATTTTTCGATAGGCTCACTTTTAGGCGTTTCTCTTATTTTAATCAATATTCAATATTTATATATATATATATATATATATTTTTTTTTATCAAATGAAACCCAAGTGAGTTTTAAGGATATTTTGTATTCGTGCATTGTTCCACATGCATTCCTTTTACTTTCTGACTTTAGCCCGGGGCCTGCTGGACCATTCGGCACTCCAGCGTCAACCTCTTCTCCTCGTCGCCATTGTTTACCCTTGTAAGCTGCTGATTAAACCAAGCAAAGCTTTAGCGACTGCGCCTGCAGCTGGAGCAGGAGCAGGAGCTGGTCCTGATGCTGCCAGACTGCCAGACGGGAGGAATACATCAATTGCTGGGTGTTCCAGCACAATGAATGCTGTGTTCCATTGTACAAAAGACAATTGTTTGATTTTCGATATGTTTTCGTTGGCTGAACTGGTACCACGATGATGATGATGATGATGATGTTGATGATGATGATGGTTATTAAGAAGATAATGATGATGGGGATGGTGATGGGTTAGAGATGGAGTTAGCATGCGCCCCTATCCTATATTAGAAGAAAGTTTGAGCATTTTTGCTATCGCTGCACTTTTCATTCATTTCGCATTTTGCTGTTTGTCTTACATTTAGATGGGGTTGACTAAGAGTAGGAGGCATTTGCGGATGCTGCTGCGGATGCGGATGCGGATTAGTGCTTATGTAATGCACATATCAATCCAAGGCGGCAGCTGGAGCACTCGAATTTTGACTTGGATGTTTCTCTTCATTTTTATAACCATTACGAGGTTTTTTTTTCTTGATTGTTGTTGTTGCTCCTGTAATTGGTTCACATTAATTATGAAAGCGCATCGGTAACGGAAACTTATTTGGCTTATGTTTCGATTTCGATTCGATTTCGGGTTGTTCTCCCTGTCATTTCCGTATTTTCATTTGCTTTATATTCTCCTCGTAGGTTTGTTTGCCTTTTCATATTTTCTGGCCAGGGTAAGTTCCCCAGAGCAACCGAATTCGAAATGAAATGCGATGCTTAATTGGTTTTGCCCTGCTGAATCTAATCCCAATGATTATGATGATGACGCAGACAACAGACGATGACTTTAGCTTAGCCCACAACAACATTGGGGCACATTGGCCTACAAAAGAGATACAAAGAGAGATAGAGACAGAGACAGAAGGAGAGAGAAAAATATATTTAAAGGAAATAATCTATGAACGTTATAACTTTTTGGCTGCTCTTAAGCGGGCTTTTATCGCTCAAACCTAACTAAATTCTAAATATTGCTGCTCTTTTTACACATAACAAGAAACACGATAAATGTGTGTGTACTTGTTTGCGTGTGTGTGTGTGTGTGCGCGTTTTTGGATAAGCAATTTTTAGCATACTAATCTCTCTACTCTATTCAAACTAAGCTAGGGGTAATATGTCAATGTTTATAAAAGGCAACTCAAACCCTGTTTTCGTAATGTTCGAGGTATACCAAATCATTTGTGTTTATATGCTGAAGCATAGATAAGGCCTAGATTAGTATAGTGTTTAGTTAAGCAGACTACTCGCGATGGAAAATGATTATATATTTTGAATCTCATCTTAAAATTTGTTATTTTTATCATTAGGGGGTTCTGGATTATGGTTTCTAGGTTATGATAGAATCGTTCAGCGCGGCGGAAGATATTGGAAAAGGCATTGAGATATAACATTAAGCTGTATAAAACGAAATGTATTGCAGAGCAAATATTTTGTATAGTTATTAAGGAGACAGATTAATATATTAATATTAATGACAGTCGATTATGATATCTTAATATCAACGTATTAATAATAACATATAAGATAATATTATATAACTTATATTAACTGTATATTATTATTTTTATATTATAATTCTATTGTTATTATTTTTATTATTACTATTATTATTATTATATTATTACTATAATTATTATTATTATTTTTATTGTTGTACCTAGGAAGTTTCTTTGTAATTTGCCTATCGAATAATTTAATTAAAAATAGTTAAACAAAAGAAATATTTGTTTTGTGGTCATGTATGTAACAGGCTACCATAAAGTATATATATATGTATACATTCTGGATCAGAGCGACGAGCTGAGCCGCTCTTCCCATGTCGATCTGTGTTTCTGCATGAACACATCCATCTCGGAAATTAGAGGCTTCGAGGAATTCAAAGCGTTGAGGCTGTTAACCAAAATAAAGTGTTGACTCTTGTTACAGTGGATTTGGTAGTCAAGCACGCTCTTTATTGGTTTATTATGTTGGCTTGGTTAGGGTATTCTTTACATGGCTGTTAGCTAAACGCAAGCAGCGCTATCTTGTTTATTGTTTTTCATTCGAATTACGAATAACTTTAGTCGCAGTTTAGCTCATGCAAAGCCCTCGCAAAAATACTTTCACACATATTCACAGAAAGAGAAATAACAATAACAAAAACTAGAAGCCCGACAACGACAAGAACTTTTGTGCTGATAACGTGCAACGGCAGCAGGAAATGTCCAGTACAAAACCAAAATGTGGAAGAGGCAGACGAACAGCAAGAACAACAACAACAACAATAACTACTGCAACTGCAACAAGGAGAGCTGCAGTGAATCAGGCCTGGGAAACGGCCTCCTCTATGCCACAAAAACCTGGTGGCCACAAACCAGAAGAACACAAAAACCTTGTCGAACGATAAAGTTGCCGTCTGCTGCGCCATAACTCGGTTGCATAAATCTTGAATGGGGTTTCGGCTAGGTGACATCTTTTGGTGACTGGCGACTGGTGACTGGCGACTGGTGACTGGTCGTTCAAGTTGGTGCAAGACCACGTCCAGATACCAGACAGCTACCCTGCAGCACTGCATAATAAATTGCAGCCATGGTGTTATAAATATTCCAGCTGCCCACACGCAACACACACCCTCCAGCCCCTATTCCTACCCCATAATCCTGGCCAGAGACGGACGCAGCCAGCCCCTTGCCGTCTGTTGATAAGCATCTGGGCAACAATTTCGCACATGACCAATGCATGAAGATTACAACTGCTAACTGAAATGCTGACACAGATAAAAAAAACAACACAAAAAACACGAAATAGTCCCATAAAAAAATGTTTGAGCATTTTAATGAAGTATTCAAAGTTTAGCTGCCCGGAAGATATAAATTAAAACTGGTATACTCTGTAATATACATAAAATATAAGTAAAGTATAAGTATATATAACAGTTTTTTTAAGAATCGGAGCGATATGTTTTCAATGTTTTCAATGAACGTCATGAAAAGAATTTAAGCAAATTGCAATCCATTAATTTTTACATCGATCATCATGATAATGATATTAATAATATTATTAGAAAGTGATAGGCAACCATAATGCATAACATTGTGTTAATCAGATGAATACAGAATCCATATATCATGCAAATACTGATTCCAAGCTTTTCTATATCATTTTAATAACAAGCTTCTTGCTCTCTCTTTCTGACTCTCTTTCACTCTCTCTCTTTTTCTCTCATTTGCTTCATTTTAAGAAGCTTGGCTAGTTTTTTTTTCTATGTTTCCCTGCTTTTCCCATGTTGCTTTCCCCTTGCCGTGTTGCATACTTTCAGGTAGCCAACTAAAAAGTGTTAAATGGAAAACAATAACAACAATTTGGGATGGACTGGGGCCTGGGGACACTACGGACAAGCCCATTAAATTGTACCAGGTCTGTGCAGAGCCGCGGCTCAGTGGACAAAATATGCGGCGAGGACAATAAATTAATGCGATTTATTGCAGCGATAAGCGCGAATGAAACTGTAACTGGGACTGGGACAGGGACAGACGGGGCTGTGCCCCCAAGGGACCGTGTTGCAAGGGGTGCGTCTTCGTGTGTGGGCTTGCCCAAAGATAAGGCTCACACGGCGCTTGGGTGGAATGCAAAAATGTTGCGGGTGGGTGTGTGTGTATGTGTGTGTGTGTGTGTGTGTGTGTGTGTGTGTGTCTGTCCACATGCGTGCCTTTCATCTAGCGACTTGAAATTTACGATGCCACGCCCCGCTTCAGGCAGGAACTTCCTCTCCCAGCCAGATAAACAGCTCGTACTTCACATTTAATTAGGGCTCAATGCGCATTAAGAAAATGCCCCAAAAGCGTCTCGAGGCACGCCTCTTTGTGTCTACCCGTTCCCAAAGCCTACATCTCCCGCCTCACCCCGCTCCTATGCTAACGCATCAAAATGCCATTTTAATTAAAAAAATTTTCGTCAAATGATGTGTGAGAAGTCGATAGAGCAACGGGCGCTAAATCACAAAGCCAAACAGGATAAACAGAAGCTCCGGGTGGGCTGTTTGGTAGAGCCGTGAGCGGGGGGGTGCGGCCAGATAACTCTGACAAGGGTGTCTGAGGATTAAAAAAAAAATATATTTATATATATATATGTAAAAGAAAATGCAAAAATCCGCGCAAGTACAAGCTAAAGCGAGCAATTGTGCAGGCGCTTTTCCGAGCGCTGTGAAAATCTTGTGAAAATTTGTTGAGCGTGCAAACTGTTGGTGGTTGCCATTAGGTTAGGATTTGGGCCGGGCATCTCTCTCTGTCTCTCTCTCTCTCTCTCTCGCTCTCTGGGTGTCTGTTGCCCGGCAATAATTGCATGAAATGCCCAAAATTTTGTGCTGAGTGCTGCACAAAACGTTTTCCGAGGGGTGGCTGCTGCAGCGGTTGCAGGGTGAGAGGGGGCGGGCTGTCGAGCTGGTCCGGCCAGACGCTAAGCCGGCATCGTGGTTGCTGTCGCTTCGGCCAGCCACTAAATCACAACCAAAAGCCGCTGTTAAAACATGCTCCAGCCCCGTAATGGGTGGTTGAGAAACGACAGCATTAAAAGCAGCAGCAGGACGAAGGGGGCGGCCGGTAGCGGGTGGCGAATGGGGGGTGGCGGCAAAGGGCTGGCTGTTGCAGCCACAGCGACAGGCCACGTGCCTGGCCTGGCAGCAGGGTAAAGCCCGAGGCTGATGCGAACCAGAAATTTCATTAGGGGATCGCGGCAAGTAGCTCAAAGTGCTCGTTAGCCATGGAAGGGCTCATTCATAATTTAATCTTAATCTGAATCTGAAACTTAATCGATATGTGCAACAGATTTTTCCCTTATGAGACACTAAGTACACAGATTGCCGGAAAATTTGATCAAATGATTTGAGAAGCTGGCATTAAATTGCAAATTTCATATTATTAAAATGAGGTCTGCAATTTAATAGTTCTTTAGATCTAGATTGAATATATGACAATATGAATATATTATAAGTCTTGCAAAAAGAAATCTTATCCTTATAGAACAACATCTCAATTTTCCAAACAATTGCATAATTTGCGTTTACTTCGTATCTTTACAAAGTAAGAGTTCGTACGAGTTCGTTTTTAAAAGTTTTTAAACTAATGAAGCTTCAGCTGATATAAAAAATAATCATATTCAATATGATCTCTTTAATGTGCACAACATTTCTACGATTTTTTTGTTATTTTCAAACCAATCCCAGCAATTATTGATTTCTTTGGTTACATTAAAATTTTATTTCAAATATAATAAAAAAGGTTCGCATTAAGCATCATAAAAATATAATTTTCGCTTATAACAAGTAGATTGTATTCATAGATGAGGTATCTATAGATAGGCGTATGTACACATCCAATTCCATTCTCGAGCTAAAGCTCTGACACATTGCGTATATCCACGCCCATTTCCTCGAACTGGACATCATCATCGTCAACCACAAGCGGAGCATTTGCCTCGTTTGCTCCGTTGCGATGCCCTTTCAGAAGCGCCGCCTTCTTTAGCTTGGCAAAGGTCTTTTGAAAACTGACCGCTTTCTCGTTGAGCGCGCCTTTGGGTCTCTTCCAGCGATACAGAATGCTGACCACGATGACGATCAGCATGATGGCCAGCATGAGGTACCACATGAAACGAGCCGGATTCGAGCCGGTCTTCCTGTCGCTGTCCCCTTTGATATCATCCGGTTGCACTGTCCAGCTCATGCGATTACGATGAGGCTGCGTGGGATGTGCTGCAAATGGGTATTGTATAAGTTTAGAATAGATATTATTCAAATAAAAGAATTAACAATTAGTTTAATCTATGTGTGTATACGTATTGGTAAGTCATTGAACCTTGGATCTGCACGGAATCTAAGTATCTGAAGCGTATTAAGAATATATTATATTGATACGATATTCCTATTATTCTAAATTCGAAAATCAGACTTGACAAATATCGATATATTGTATTATATTATAAACATACCGTATTCCATCTCACAACCCCGTTCAACCTCGCCACCGCGTCATACTTCGAAACTATACCAAGAATTAGGTAGGCTGACAACATAATTTCGTACGACATATTTCGTCGATGTGGCAAATTTTAACAGAAATTCTTGCAATTTGCTGTCGATGACAGTATTTAGATTTCGGTATGTATCGATTGCTTAGAAACGGGGCAAGCTATCGATTATCGGAAATAAAACTCGTTTTGTGCGGGCACTAGTAGGACCTACATTCCAAATTTCAGGCTCTATAGGTTCTGAGATCGACGCGTTCATACATACGGACAGACAAGCGGACATGGCAAGATCGCTTTAGCTATTGATGATGATCGAGAATGATGTGACAACTATAAAATATACTGCTCCGATCCAGCGTACGTGGCTATTCATATGTACTCTCTGCTGCGAAAAATAAGTGAAAGACAATGTCACACAATTGTCATTAGCTATGCAAGTCGACTCGTCCTTCTAGGAAATCTACACTTTATAGGTCATTTTCAATGACTGTTAATGTATGTCATCCATTTCTAGATTTCTCGTTTAGTCTTGGTTAATTGGAAATACCATGTATACACATTTATAGACCTGTTTTTCTTTATAAAGCTTACCTGCAGTATCGTGTGTTTTGGGTGTGCTCGGCGGTTGGCGTATTGTGGTTGTTGTTGTGACAGCAGTTGTTGCTCTTGCTGTTGGTGGTGCTCTGCGAGTTGTTGTTGTGGTGCGCTGTGTAGTTGTAGTTGTAGATGTTGCTGTTGTCGTTGTTGTTGTCGGCTTTTTGGTTGTCGTTGTTGTTGTTGTCCTGACAGTAGTTTGGGTTGTTGTTGGTTTCGGCGTTGTCGTGGTTGTTGTTGTTGTTGTTGTTGTTGTAGTATTTGGCGGTGCAGTTGATGGTGTAGTTGGTGGTGCTGTTGCCGCCTCCTCAGTTGTCTCTTCAATTTGAGAGAAACATGTAGTGAAATAGTCGGGGCAGCAACTCTCAAAGCAAAGCAGATCACAGCCGCAGGACTTGATTAATTTGCCATCGGAGCGCAGCTCATCGTCCAGTGGTGCCGGCTGGCCACAGCGTTGGCTGCAGTTCATCATGTCGTAGACAACGGGCTCGAGAGTCTCACGCACTGGTGGCTCTGTGGTGGTGATGACACCACCTCCGCCACACTCGCTGCCCGTCATCAGGCGTACATCATCAATGGCAATGTCGCCGAATTGGGCAGTGGCGTCGGTGGCGGTGAAAACCACCTGAAAATCTCCAGGCATTTCATCAATGAAAATAGTGTGCTCCAGCCATTGGTTGCCCTTGTTGCCCTTAGCTACGAATTTCGAGTATCTAAATGTGGTTGCAAGAGAGGCGGCGAGAAAGAGAGAGAGGGAGAGAGAGGGAGAGAGAGAGAGAGAGAGAGAGAGATAGTGAGCGTACACTGAGCGCGTTATCGCGGCATCCGCTTTCAATTTGTGCTCATACTTATCACGATATTGCCTCCACATTTGCTCCACACGCATCTCTTGCGGCTTGACGGAGACAACTAAAGAGCCAACGCCGGAACCGTACATAAAATAATGAAAGCGAAAACAGCAGGCGGTCTTCAGGCTCAGCTCGCGCGGATAGATGGGCGAGAATAGATGATGATCGCCCACGGCAAATGTTGTTGACTCCATCAGCATATAGTGTCCTCCGTAGGCATTCTGCAGTGTGTGATCGTGTCGCGGTCCCGTCCGATATGAGTGAAATTGACTGACGGTGGCCACACGTTTCCAGGGCTGGATTAGCGTCTGCTGCGGCACCCAGCCGCACAGATCCTCGCTCTCGAAATCACAGGCGTGACTTTGCGAATGATTGCGATGCCGGCAAACGCCCAGCAAGCGATCCCAATTGTGGCCATTGCAATAGGCTAGGGCATTGCCAGCGACCACGTACTCGTCCATGCAGACGACCACCGCGGCGAGGCCACGCTGCAGCTCGATTTTACCATGTTCCGGATCTTTCGGCTGTGTACAGCCAGCCCCTGAGTGAGTTTAGAGAAAAATATATCTAATTACACTCGCAAAAATAAACGAGATAAAACGACAGATGCGTGTTCCAACGGAATTGAACTATTGCCAGACATTCCAAAAGAATCCAACATTTTACATTTAATTGCACAAATCATTTTCATCTTTTGTTGTTTTTCTTTGCACCACTCTGTTTTTTTTTTCCTCAGTGTAAAAGCAAATCTCGTGCCTGGTACTTACTGGCACAAAAAGGCCGCTCGTCATTGAAGCGTCCGTTCAAGTTGCAACTGAGGATCGATTTTCCCATTAAAATATAATTGGTAAAGCATCGGAATCGGACAAAGTTACGTCGTTGCCATATGGAGCCATTGGCCAGATCGTCCGGCTTATTGCAACGTGCTTCCGTTGACGGCAGCTCCTGCTGCAACAGCAGCAGCAGCAGTAGCAGGAATATTCCGGCGTTTGTTCGACAGTTGTGCGACATTCTAAATGCGAACTATGACTGAGGCGGCTCAGTCGTGTCCATGTCTCCGCCAGCCTTTGCTTTGTTGCGGAAGATAAGCCGAGTCGACTGTTATCAAAACATTTCAATGCAAGATTTCACTTCGACTCCGATCTCACTCGCTGTTTTACTCGCAGAACGTTCTCATAATTTCATAATACTTTTTGTGTGAGTAAACATATATATATATATATATATATATATATAGGGGTATATAAGTGGGCATATACTGTGTGACTCACGCTTTTTATACCCTGAACCCATTAAAAATGGGTAAAAGGGGTATTATGTTTTTGTGCAAAATGTTAATGTATGTAACAGGTAGAAGGAAGCATCAACAGCCGAGTGGATCTAGCCATGTCCGTCTGTCTGTCCGTGTGTCTGTCCGTCCGTCCGTTATAAATAATACTTTAGGCAATTTGATGCGATCTACAGGGTATGTTCTTAACGGTAACCCCCAACTAGAGCAGTTAATTTTATTCTGCTCTGGCCGGAGTCATCGCTAGCTGCTTGGCTCAACAGCAAACTTATTTAAACAAACAATCAAAGTTGTACATAATTTTGTTGTTTCCCACCCTGGCCTCATCCACTTAACTGAATTGTGCTATAGAGTGTTATTGGGTCCATTGATATCAGATGCAATTATGCGCATCTCCTGTTGGTGCATCTAAATGGCAGCAGCTTCTTCCTGTCGCCTGTCGCCTGTCGCCAGTCTCCAGTTGCCCGACCTAAATTATTGCTATCTCCTGCTAAATAATTGCATTGCCCGGCGAATCATGCCCAAACCCCTCACCTCCTCCATACACTCAATTCCGCCCCGCTTAACTATGGCGCTGTGATTTATGTTTGCTTCCGTTCGAGTCGCAATCACGACTGTCAACCGCCCCGGCGCTCACTTTTCGCCGTGTTGAGATAATCAGTCAATATTGACAACTACTTATTGGCACTTCCGCTCCGCGCACTGCGCCCCTCGCCACCCTCTCCGCCTTCTGCAGCCGCATCCTTGCCATTGGCGACACGTGACCAGGCGCTGGTCCAGGCTCCAGCGCCAGCTCCCGCTACAGCTTTCACTGCGTTCCGCGGCACGTGGCACGCGAATGAGATGGACCGCGGCGGGGGTAAGAGTCTGCCTTGCCTTGCCGCGCTTGCAATTCAAATTTCATTCATAATTGCAATCGTGATTACGAGGGCTGCTTCAGCGCATGTGGCCGTTCGGTTAGCTGCTGGATACGCTTATCGCCATCGTCGCTTTCCGGCGCCGCGCAATTTATGCAACGGGGCGTGTGTCTTGTGGGCTACAGATGCCCCATAACCCGACCCACCCCCTCCCCTTATCAGAGCGTTGTTTAAACATTTGCTCATTATGATTATAACATTTATTAGCGCTGCTGGTTTAAAACTTCAATATTTGCGCTCAAATTACGCCGCTGGGAAAAGATCTTTGAAAAGGGCCTCGCTGAGGTCTGATAACGCCTATAAAACTCCTGGGCCACGCGTACGGCCAAAATTCACACCCCATGTTCATGCCCATGCCCATCCCCATTCCCATTCCCGTTCCCGTTCCCGTTCCCTTGCCCATTCCCACTTGCATTCCCAGCCAACTACCCTGTGGTTGCATTCAGTCGCGGTTGCCAGACAACCAGCTCTGTGAGCCCAATCAGCGGCTGGGATTAGCCCCGGCTCCACATTCAGCAGCAGCTGCTACTTCGCCCAGAACTAGAACCCAAACTTTGGGTCAAGTGTTGGCCTAATTGGCCGCGTTGCCATGTTAAACTGCCAGCAATGTAGCCCTGTGCCAGCAAGTCGCACCGTCTGTTGCCCAGAAAATCCTGCTCGAATAGTCGCCGGGACTTATCCGTATTTCACGGAATATTTAGCACACAGAAATGTTGATCCGGCGCAGAAGGATTTATTTACATTTGTTCATAGCTCATATGCTCTTGTGGAGAATATTCTAATTCACCGCGTAGAAAAAGATATCTCTGAAGCCATAGAGTATATATATGTCTGAATAGTCGAGTCCATATCCGTCCGGATGTTTCCATAAGGCTATAAGTTTTGAAGGTTAACGGCATGAAACTTAAAAAGTTTTGTTGATTTTAATTTTTCTGTTTAAAGTTAAATGAGAAATTAATAAAAACTGAATTGTTTTTATTGTTTAAAATAAAAATCGAAAATGATTTCTCTTAAAATAAATGCTCATCTCATTGCGCTTTCAACTTTTGAAGTTGAACAGATATTCAAGATATTTTATTTTCTACTATTTATTTTATTTACTGTTTAAAGTCCGAATGTTGTATACCCTGAAATGGGTATAATGTATTTCTGCAAATGTATTTGACAGGCAGACGAAAGCATCATCCCACTCCATAAGTATGAAGTATACGAGTTTGTTTCTGATAATCGATAACTTACCTCGTTTCCAAGTAATCGATAAAAATCGATATCAAAATCCTGTATTTTGAGCAAATATTCTCGGGTAAATAACAACTGATTTTGGTATGGTATGCCTTTTTGAATTCGTACGGATCCCTACTATCAATTGGCATTCAAGCAAATTAAAAATCTATGGATTTGACCAAAAATCGATTCGTTTGTTAAGTTAACCTTTTTTGATGATTTCTTGGAATATCTCGGCCAAATAAAGTCAGATTTTGAAATTTTATACCATTTTTGAATCGTAAGGATCAATACATTCTGAAGTTGGTGTTTGTAGAAGAGGGCTCAGGGTACCCCCTAGTCGGGAACTCCCAACTAGAGCCTCTTACTTGTTTGATTTTGTTTATGTTGTTAATGCATGCTCGGCCAAATAAAACTTTTTAATTATGAGCCCACATTTATAGAGTTTTAATCGATGTTTAATTATATTATTTATTTTCTGCTTCTTCTACTTTGATGCCATGCAGCCGCTGTCTAATTCGGTTTCTTTAAGTCTTTTGTCTAAATGCCCGCCGGCTGCTGAAGTTTCTCTAACTTTTCGCCTGGCTGTCAAGGACGGACACACGTACAGCTTGATGCGATTAGGGAATGCGCCCTCAGTTGGAAACCCCAACCTTTATGCAAAGCTGTACACATATGGAGACGCACACACACACACACACACGCATCCAGACACACAGACAACTTCAAAGATTACGCAGATAATTAATAAAATTAAACAGAAAAGCACTCAACGACGCCTCAAGCGCGACCGCATTTGAGCCCAGTCACAGTCACAGTCGCAATCGCAGTCGCAGTCACGGTCACAGTTACAATTAGAAACACTGTGACAGTCACAGTCACTGTGACTGTGACTGTGACTGTGCGCTGCTGCGGGGCAATTGCTGACCAACATTAGGCAACCGCAGGCGAGTCAAGGCTGCCTTTTGGTCAGCTCCTGGTCAGCTGCTGGTCGCATTAATTACAAACCAATGGCCGCAAAACTTGCACAAAGGATACGACTTGCAGCTGTGTGTGTGTCTGTGTGGTATAATGCCTGGCCTTTTGTGCCTATACGAGACTCAGACACACCCAGTTAGTTCGTATAGGTAAATTACTTGTTCGCATCTTTAATTTGTGTTAATTTATGAAACTCATTATGTGTCCACGGGCACAAGTTGCAAGTTGTGCGTGCCACAACGCCGAAACCGCAATAGGAATGCCCCCAACCGCTCCGCAAACTCGTGGCGGGCTGATCTCTTCAAAAAGTTGGCATTGCTGCGTCCGAAAGTTTTCGCGTAATTTCATTTTAAGTCCTCGAAAGTTGTTGGTACTCACAACAACAACAACTTGCAATTGTTTTCGGCCAGGTTTCACGTCGAGCTTCTGGCTCAACTAATGGCCTCGCTGCCACTGCCCCAACCCCACCCAACCCCGCTCCGTGCTCTCTGCGCTGCTCATTATCCTGGTGATTTTTAGCACGAGTCTCGGTGCGCCGCAATTCCACGAATTTGCACCTACACATAAATGTGGCATAAATCCAATTAGGCGGCACCGGCAGCGCTTTAATTGACATACACCTCTGCCCTCCACTCACCCACTCCGCACACCATGTGCGTGTGCGAGTGTGTGTGGGGGGCGTGGCCGTACAGCTGAAGTGGCGCTGCGGCTGGGCGTGGCACGTCTTCTGAATGGCAGCAAATGAATTGCATATGGACGCGTTTGTTTGACTCTCTAATATATGAATGAATGCGACGCCGGGTTGCCAGGTCGCCAGGTTGCCAGGTCGTCGGGTCAGCAGTTCACCAGATTCGAATTGGGCTAACCCACATATAACGTACAACTAAATATACATATATATGCGTGTTTATTTAATGCAGCCATCGGCCTAGTTCTGTGACACATGGTTTGTCCAGCAGCTGCGGCACGTATTTTATTTACTTATTTTTGGCAATATTGTTTTTGTTTTTTGGAAATTTTGTGAATGTATTTTATTACATTTATTTATTTTGCTTGTGGCCAACATTGCTTGAATTTTTGCGGCTGCGTTGATTAAAAATGTAAATTCTGTGGTCGCAGTTTAATAACGATAATTTGTCTAGAGCTAAAATTAATATCTGTGCGATTTCATTAAAAATCGATTTTATTTATTTAGATACTAGTGATGCCGGGCATTGCGCAGATAAAGTTGTTATCTTCAAATTTTGTACAATTTTCAACACATCTTCCTCAAGTAGGAAATTTCTTTCTACCCTAAGCTTAAATTGAATCCGATATGCTCTCTCTACTCTGTTTAACTGAGCTATAGCTATTAAATTTATTGTCTTTGTTGTTTTTCGTTTTATTCTAATACATTTTAAATCTTTTCAGATTGAAGCAAGCACGAGTGCAAAAAGGCATATAAATTGAGGATTGCAGATCAACCATACGAAAAATAGAAATAAAGATCGCTAAAAATATCTAAAATAAGCACCAATTAAAAGTTCTTCCTGTATAATTTAAAGAGTAATAAACTACATGAAAAACATATCAAAATTCCTGTTTTTATTCCAAAGGTAATTTTGTTAGATTTGGTCCTTTCCAGCTCTAAATGAATAAAGATCAGGACCATCGACTGCCATTCAAAGTTTTTCGAAAATTTTCGAATTGAAATATCTGGGGTAAATACAGTCCGATTTCGGAGTGATGTACCTCTTTCTACTCGTACGGATCCCGACCATCGATTGCCATCCAAAAATCCACATTCTAAGAGTTGACCCAAATTGATAAAAAATGCAGTGGTTACATCACGTTTTTTGCCAAATATGACTTTTTTCTGACAATGATGCCATTTTGTTCTATGGGCCACCGCGACTAAGCCCTCCCTATCTGCCCGCGATCGGGCTTTATTTGGCCGAGATATGGCCATTTAAAGTTTTCAGACATATTTGATTTTGAAATATCTCGAGTACACTAAGTCCGAAATTTGGGATTCCTGTTGTCAACTTATTGGCCATGTTCGATAACTTGTTGGCCACAGCTCGCATCTCTTTTATGTATAACTATTGCAGATGTGAATTTGTCAGCTAACAGCATTTGTTCATTGACATTAAATAAACAATAAGTTGATGCTGTCAACTAAATATCCTCAGCTCGGCCTGATTGACATATTGTTATTATCGTTTGTGTGTGCTCTGCCTCCCTGTAGGCTTTGTTGCATATTATTGCGTAAGCTAAGTAAAGAGAAGCTTAAATTGTGACATTATTTACTAATGAAATACCAGTTGAAATACTTGCTATTTTGACAAGGCAATTTCAGTCAGAAACTGAATTCTTATCATATGCACGTACCTACACATACATACATATGTACATATTTTGTTATAAAGCATCTGGCCATAAAGGTAACCAAGCAAATTGCTTTGCATCAGTAATTAATATGCTCGGATATGTCGCAATACACCTTGAATGTCTATAATAATAATCGATTTTATGTACTCATGAGTTAGCATTAAGGACACTTGTCCTTGCACCTCATCCTCCGCTTGGCCTGTCAGCTTGTTGTTGCTGTTGCTGCTGCTTATGCAAACTGCAGCGTTGTCAGCGACGGCTGCGCTCGGCATTAAATTAAAATGTCAAGTGTCGTGTTACTTCCGGGCGCCAGAGTTGCCAACGTTGCCTGCCAGTGTTGCCGCTGGCGCTGCCACTTTCCGAGTCAAATTGCATGCAATAAATTTTATGCCAATCAAATGGGACCTGGCACATTATGCAGCCGGCAAATGTTGTTCTTGCTATTGTTGTCTGGCTGGCTTTATTAATGTCGACACGCCCCCGAAGAAATCAAAAAAGCTGGGCTGAGCATTTCATTTAAATTCCTGCTGTTGAGTAACAATAACATTATCTAAAAATGTATATGGATATTTAGGTATGTGTATAAACCGAAAAATTCGAAATTAGAAATGCGTACAAAATTGTTTATAAGCTAAATAACCCAACTTCCCTGCCATTGCAAACTTTTTGTGGCATTCAAAGAATGTAAGTTAGTTTTTTTTTGGAAATATATTTTTAATGGGTTTTTGTTTTGTGTTTGAAATAAAAATATATGTTTTTACTTATTTACAAATAATAAGTAGATGCATATATGTTATGTGTATATATAATGTTTGCGTCTGCAGTGTATAATTTATTTCTAAAAAAAGATTCTTCAAGGGATGTTCGCTCGTGATGCGGTTTTTGTTAATTTATTACTTTTCTTTATTCTTAGTTTTGTTGTGGCATTTGCTTTTAAACATGTTTCGCTTAATTAATTAGCTTACTAGTTAAATTCATGTTGAAATTGTTTAAAATTAACTACAATTTATATTTAAGTTTTGCTGCACGCTGCTTATTTACTTTGTATATCAAGTAAATATATACAAATTACACATGTATTTACAATTAATTCTTAGCTACAAAAAACGTTCTCTCTGCCTTTTTTCTTTCCTTCTTTCATTCACTTTCTGCATTTCGTGTGCCAGCGTCAAAAAGTTGCAAAAACAAACAACGAAAAATATCGAACAACACGCGTTTAAAAACAGTTATAAAAAATGTAAGCACTAATTTCAATATATATAAAAATATATTTCTATAACTTAATGTATGTTAATAGCTTTTGTTCGTTATGTGTATTTTTTAAAAACTATATAAAATATAAATTTTGAATTTCAACAGAAAGCTCAGAGAACAAAACAAAATGAGTTTTTATAATTTTTTAAATTAATTTAAAGTTGTCAAGCTGCACAGTTGTTGTTTGTTTGTTTTTTTTCTTTTTGTTTTTTTATTAAGTTTTTGAATTATTTGTAATAATTTTTGTAAAGTTTTTCTTGTTTATGATTTACTTAAAGCAATATTTTATTTTTTTTTTAATTCGAGTTTGTTTTTGTTTTTTTTTTCTTTTCTGTTTTATTTAAAATATTAAAATTAATGTTTAATGTTAAATTAATTTAGATTTTTTTGTGGCAGGTCGTACTGTTTTTTTTTTATTTTATATTTTTATATAATATTTTTCATTTTTAACTAAAACATGCGTTGGAAATGCTTTTGAAGTTGTACTTTGAGGCTGAGCGCCAGCCAAAACAGCTGCAAAGTAGGCGATAAATTGGATTCGCATGTTAAACTTTTATAGCCCACTCCGAAGCACTTCAAGTCAAAGCAACAATTCGCGGCCACAACTCTTAAATGATTAATTCTTATAAGCTACGGTGAACGGTTGCGAAAAACACGTGAGATATATATTTTTTTGTTTTCTATATACTTTTTTTTTTCCTTTTTTGTTTTGAAATATGCTCATTTCAACATTTGATGGCTTAAAAGTAAGTTTCGTACCGTTTCTTGCGAATGCGACTGGGACCTCATAGCATAGGTTTTACTGTACTTAACTGCTCTATATAAGTAAGTAGCTCGTATTTAACATTTAGTGCATGTGTGAGTGTGTGGGAGACTGTGTAAGTGTGTGTGTGTGTCAACAAAGTGCTGCCACGACCTTAACTAGAGCTGTTTTGATAATGAGAAACTCGATGCCTTAACTATCGAAATATCGTATCGTATCATATCATATCATATCATATATATGTATATCAATTCGTTGCCAATAAAACTCAACACACGTACCCTCAACTAAACTAGCATTTATCGTTATCGCATTCTTTCCGTTTGTTATCGATTTATCATACCTTCTTATATAAACAACAAAACATTCTATATATCAAAAAAATTCAAAAATGGCCACTTCTCAAATTGAGTAAAAATTAAGTAAATAAATTGAGATTTCGTTGTAATGCTGATGGGGAATCTTTTTGACCTTCGCATGATGTTGTATGATGATGGTGCATGATGTGGGATGAGGGTTGTGTAAGGGTGTTGTATAGTTAGATAAAGTGCCTGTTCTTGTTGTTGTAGCTGTTGTTGTTGCTGCTGCTGTTGCTTTAGCCGTTTTGTATTATTGTGTAACCGAGAGTTAGCTTAGACAATAATTTCGCGTATGACACGACGATTTCGAGCATTGGGCGTTGTCGAGTATTCGCCCTCGAAACTGTCATCGTAGCCGAGGGACATGTGCTGTTGGGGCGGCAGCACCTCATCCTGTTCCATGTGCTCCATGTTGTAGGGGTTCGGCAGGCCGCTTACGTCGTGATATGGTGAATCTGCAACGAAATTGTTCAAAATTAGTTTCAAGAACTGACCAAAAACTTGAGACTCATGCGCAAACAATTAAAAACAAAGCCAAACCGAACAGAAATCAAAAAATTATCCGAAAAAAATTATACATAATATATATATATATGCTAATCAAAAACTGTATTTTTGTTGTTGTTGGTATAAACAAACACACGATGAACTGAACTGTGGGCGGCTGTGTGGGCGTGTCTGTTTTTAAGGGACATGTAGCAAAAACTTCAACAGGCAAAAATGAAAGTTAGCAACAAAAAAAATGTTGTTTTTTTTTTTTTGGTAAGTGGAACTCAAAATTCTTGAACATCATCATGGGCATCATTGCGCAAGGATTCGCTGGCGTGTCCTTGGCATTAACTTACTTCAGCCTGCGCGCTCCGTTAGAGCGTAACATCCTGAATGATGTCCGCTGTGCGTAGAATTTATCAATTTAATGGCATTTGTTAATTTTATTTTTATTATATATATATATATATTTTTGATGAGTTTTTGATGTGAGACAAAGTGGCAAAGACATGTGTGTGAGAAGAGAGAAAGCCAAATGGTTAGCGAAATTTGTTCGATTTGCATAGCTTAACTTATGTCTAAAAGGCAGCTGTGTGTGTGTGTGTATGTATATGCTTACAGACTACAAGTGCGAGTATTTGGCCTAAAATGAGTTCAAACACACGCTCAGTTTGCACACAGACTGTTTAGTCAATCAATATATGGCGTATACTTAATATCGCAGTGAAGACCATTGATAAATTAAATCAACTGAGTTTACAGCCTAACGAATACAAATTTTATTCGAAGAATGTAGAGGATGGACTTCCTTTTAAGCTCTAGTCTTTTGTCTTATTATGTATTGTTATATATTTGGCTTAAACATACACACTTTCTTCAAATCATCTTTAGTTGTGGAAGGTTTATACTTTCTGCATAGAAGGGAACAAGGGAATGCGCTCTTTAGCACAGATTAATAGGGATCAAATTTATGCTCTTATTAAAAGTTGATTTGTGTTTGACTATGTAATTGTAGATCGTATATAGTATAGTATGAAATAATTATCAGATTACTCGAAGGGCCTTTAATCTAGAAAGGCCCTTCGAGTAAACTTTAATCTAGAAAGACCCTCTCGAGTAATCTGATAAGTACTTCATCTATAGTGTATATAATTTGCTCATTGTTTCTTCAAGCAAATGAAGTTTAATAATTAAAAAGGGAACTTTTTTTGAAAAAAGGAACTTTTGTAGCGGTCAGGGCTTTGCATAAGCAGCTTTTTACATTTTTTTTCTTCTTTTTTTTTAATTGCAGCTTAAATTGTCGGCTGGATGCCTTTTACAATGGTTGTCGCATGCTGCATGCTGCATGCTGCATGTTGCATGTTGGGTTGACTAGCTACGGACAATTCTTTTAATTTGCCAGCTGACTGAGTGCTGCGACGGCGGCTTTGCCGTTGGCTGCTAACGAGCAGCGGCTGTTAAAAAATTAATTACAGCTCGGCGTTCGAGTTGTTGTTGTTGCAACAATTGCAAATTGCAATTGAATGTCAACATTGGGCAGTCAGTGCCTGCGGCAGCTCAAAATTAATTTTCTGTCCGCGGGTCCTTGCAAAGTGCAGCTGCAATATGCCGCAGGCTGTTGACCATAAGCAGGACGCGTCGCTCCCCCACCCTACACTCTCCCTCTCCCCCTCTCTGTTTAAGATCGCAATCCCGACACATGTGTAAACAGTGCATTAATTTTGAATCACAACAGCTAGCCAGGATGACAACGGAGCGGCAGCAGCCGTCGAATACATCTTTGTCTACGAATTGTTGCATACTAAAGCGAGCGGCTTTCCTGAAAAGTTATTTTCTCAATTGTGAATGCCACCAGCTGTGCCAATGCCAAATATTTGCCGCTAAAAGATGTGCCAAAACAAATAAAGTTGGCGGGGGGGGAGAGTTCTTAGAAGATCTCTGGCCTATCTGGGAGCTTGGCATTGTGTGCCAAATCGTTGGAAAATTTATTAGAATTAGAATTTCAAAATCGAAATCGCCGCATTGCAAAGTGTTACGCTTCACCTAGCTCTCCCCGCCCCCTCTCTTACACACGGCTTTTCTTTGCATCACTTTTGGCCAAATACCAATGCGTGCCGGCATGCGCCCCGCTCGCCCCTTGCTAACCACTCACATGGCGCATACAAATATAAAACGGTAAATCCTTTTTAACAACTGCTCTTTAACATGCTCAAACCGACCCCGCCCCGCCCTGCCACGCCATATCCTCTCTTTTTGCAGCGGCGTGCGAAAATTTCTAAGCGCGTTTTTGTCGCCCATTCTGCACGGCTTTCGGCATCTGCATAAACTTGACCCAAAAAAGAAGCAAACCCGGAGAAGAAAAACGAATGCTGGGGGAAAAAGCAGGGCAAAAAGTCAGCCAAAGTAAAAAGCGAATCCGCTTTTCGTTTCAATGTTTTTCTTTTCTTGCCTCCCTTTTTTTTGTATAAGAATTTTCTTTAGATTTTCCAACTCTTTGGGATTTCCCTTTCGTTTTTTTGTTGTTGTTTTGTTCTCTATCGTATTTTATGGCCAATACGTGAGCTGTGCGTATTATGCGCATAACTTTATATATGCCACGCCTATCTAGACAACGCCCACACATTGAGGTGGGCTTCAGCCGACTACTTTTTGCTGCTTTTCAATTTGCCCGTCCTTGAGATGAGCTCTGGAATCGAATCCAGTTGAAACAACTTAATCGTTTTTGCGTTAAGCATACGCACTGTTTGTCAAGGCAAGGAACAGGGGGAGTTTAGCACCCCTTACATATACCCTATGATTCACATTTAAATACACGTGGTCGGGCACTCTCGTCTGCATATATGGCCATGTGGGTATTAGATTTAGCTGTCTCTTGGCAGGCTATCTCCTACAGGGTATTAAGCAGTAAAATTCTTTTCATTAAATTCTTAAAGATATACTATAGAAAACAGGGCATCCAGCAGAATAGCATATTCGCTGACATTACTCATGTATAGGGTATCATGTTGAGCTCTCTAAACTGTTTATAGCATAATTGAATACATTTAGAGGGTATCTCTTGGCTGAGCTACATGGCTCTTCCTCAAATGTTTTTTTTTCGTTCTGTTTGGCCTTTTCATGCAAATTTGTTGCCCCGAGGGGCGGCCTGTCTTTCTGTTGCTGGACTCTAAGCTCGTAATAACCCATTTTTTAGTAAATTTCATAAAAAATGTCGAAAGTAAACAAATTGCAGCAGACTTTATTCACAAAACAAACACACACCGAAACACACACACGTGCACACACACAGATGGAACAGTCGCTTATCATTGTTGCCCCCAGCCCATGTGCCCCTCCCCCCCTTTTTTTTCACTGCCTCACAAATCCACTTAGTGTGTGTTTAGTGCTACGCCTGCCAGTTGCCTCCTGCAGCAGCAACAGCAGCAGCTACTTGCCACACAGTCTCGACTCTCGAGTCTTTCGCCGACTCATGATTTATGCGACTCGACGCAGATACCCCTGGCAAATGCTAGAGGGGAGGAGAGAGGGGCTGCACTGGCCAGCTATGTGATTTTATGGCGCTTTGAATAAGTTGTGCGTCATTCGGAGGCAACATTTATTGGCTGGCCTAAAAGTAAGCTGCACTATTTTACGGCCCACTATCAAGAGTGGAAAGTGTGGCACAACTTGAGCATAGCGGCAAAGCAAATACATCTTTTAAGCTCATAAAGTCAAGAGTTATTGGCCATCCGATTAACCAGATTATAGGCTTAACTCTTTTCAATGTATTTCAATGTCTTCTTTACGCGTCTTAATACCTTGTTTGATGGCTACTTTGCGAGTTTCTATGCGAAATATAAATAGATATTTTTCGTTGATTTTTTGAAAGCATGTTTATATCACGACCAGCAGCAGACGTAGGGTAGTTTGCGCGTAACGTTATCTTTATGAAATTCATATAACATAAAATTGTTATTCCTCGGCGACAAAAATCTGAATGCATACTCAAATTTGCCGCACAATCTATGCAAGCACACATCCTTTTACTTAATCACAGATCAGACATTTTTTTGTTTTGCCTGATTTTAAACAACCCAAACGAGAGAGACAGGGAAGGAAGAGGCAAGGAGAGAAAGACTAAGAGAGAGAGAGAGAGAGAGAGAGAGAGAGATGTGTAATAGAAGCTCTCGAAAAACTGTGTTTTTCTAAGAAAAATCTCTGCTTGTTGCGTTCTCTGTGAAATCTCTTTAAAACTTTGTGCTGATAACTTGCAAGTGTTGGCTAACGTCGCAATTGTCAGAGCATAGGAGGGATTTAAGTTTGGATATTGTTAAACTATGAGTAGCCTACGAAATAGGCATAGACAAATATTGTTTCATTCAAGGCAATGTTATCATAGCTTCAATTTATAATTTTTTTGGAATATTAAATTATTTTCTGACGTAGCGTTTTTTACTTCGACTGAGATATATATGTTTTATTTGAAATAATTAAATAAATATTAATATTGGTTTAAAATATCTCTCATACACTTTTAGCTTAAAGTTTTTTAAACACACAGTACCAAAAAAAAAACAAAAAATGTTATTATCCTTTGGGAATCATCTTTCCATCTGTTTTTTATCTCATTTTATAATCCCCTCTTCTCGTTCTCTCCCTCTCTCTTTATACCTCTCTTGTGCTTCGCTGATTTAATGATGAATTAAGCTTCATGTGCGAAAATGCGCCAGCAACTGACACAAAAGTCTGCATAATCAATCAGTTCTACCCGTTACCCTTTTACCACCTCCCACCCCCGCACCCAACGACGGCCCCTTCTCTACAAAAATAATACAAGAAAACCGAAAACATTTTTTGCTTACGTCGCATTTGCCGCCTTTTGCTGCCGCAGAGACTTACTTCCGCCTGCTAGGCAGCACACCGCCCACTACCCCTTGCCATTCCCCTCCGCACCCTCCCCCCTCCTCTTCCTAACACTTGATGCGGCAGCAGCAGCTGCTGTTGCAGTGCCACAAAAGTCAGTTCAGCTCAGCTGCAGCTTTGCAGCTTCAGTTGGCAAGTGTAAAAGCTTTTAAACATGTTGCCACACACTCACACACATACAAACATACACTTACACACACACATAGTCACACACAGTTGTGCATAAGCTGACACATCAATGTAATGAAGATGTATTTGCATATTGTAGCACTGTCAATGTCCCTACACACTCCAACCCAACGACTACCATGCAACAACTCAGCCCCCTTCCCACCTAGCACACAATGTCCTTCGCCCCTCCCCCCAACAGACACAGCTTTTAGTTGCTTTGCTTTGACGGCACTCGTGGGGCGTTTCCTGCTGTTGCTGTTGTTGTTGTTTCTGGCTGCATTTTATTGACATGCATGTGGCTGTGTGCGTGTTAGAGTGTGTGTGTGCGTGTGTGTAAGTATGTGTGCGGACAATTGGGACGCTTATATGGCAGTGTGACATTTGCGAAATGTTGTTCTTGTTGTTGCCCATTTCTTAGTTTGGCGCACAAAATTTTTGCGTTTAACCGCCGAGTGGGCGGCTGACCTGACAATGGGGGGCGTGGTCAGTGTTTTGTTATGCAACATCAGCCGCAAAATTGTTGTATTTGCGATAAGTTTTTGCATTTTATATACACGCACGAACGCACACAAACACACGCACACAATAAATACAAAATGAGTGAGAGAGAGAGAGAGAGGAACACACGCATTACAAATAACAAAATTTCAAGCGTGGATGCCAAAGCAACAACAACAACAACAAGAACAACACTTGCCACATCCTGTTTTGAGTCCTGTTTCGTCCTGCCGCAGGGACGCCGGGCAATAAAAACCCGCAAAATAACGAAAAAAAGGCAATTTTTTATATATACTTTTCGGGTGTGCTCGCTCATAAACCGTAAAGATAACACAAATACCGCACACACTCGGTTCACACACGCGCACACACACACACACACACGCACACACCAACAAGCCGCATAGTTGCAACAACAACAAAAACATTGGCAGAAGCAATATCATCACGCATACGCCCCGCGGCTGTCCGATTGCACTAAGCGTTCGTTTTGGCCCTTGTATTTGATACCCTGTACTCATCAATTGTTCAACAGAAGGGTATACCAATTTGTAGCTATAAATGAATACTGTACGGTAAATCTAATTTCGCCTGCGTCTCAAAAGATTTATTACTAAGATCTTTAACAATCTGGTTACACACCAACGATTGCACCCGTTTTCCGCTCTATCAAGTGGTTTCTTCATTATCAGAAACAGACAGACAAACATTCGAAAGAGTTAAAATGCAATCGCAGAAAAACAAATATTATTCAACTGTTTTTCAAGTATTTTTCTACCTTTAGAGCTTTGGGTTATAAAAAGTCAATTTTGGATATTAATATACATATATACGAACATTTTATATGTATCTCTATTTCAACATTTTTCCTTTAACTACTTTCTCAAGCCTGCAATTAATTTAATTTTCATACAATTTAAAGGATAACTCTTAGTTGCGCAGCATTTGCTTCTTCTTGTTTTGCTTTTTTAAGCCAGAACATTTCGATTTCTCGCTTCGTTTTTTATTATTTAATATTTTACAATACTTGCGGTCTTATTGGCAGTACAACCATAAGAAACATACAGAATGTGTATTACACACACACACACACATTCAAAAGTTGTTGTTGCTTTTGCTTCGCTGAACTTTAAGCAAAAGTTGGAAAAGACTTTAAGCCGAGACCGTCAGATGTGCAGCAGACAGAAAAGAGCCAAAGAACCTAAAGGAACCTATCGCTAAAGCCTATTGCTGTGTCATGCTTTTGGATGGCGGTCTGCGATGGGGGCGTGGCGGGCAAGCACACACACACACACACAAAGAGACGCACATACATAATTAGCATGAGCCCGAGCAGGCGAGCCGGGTCGACGTCGGCGATATCCAAGTGCTTAACTTGTCATAACTGAAAGTCCGAGTGCAAACACATCCACACACACAACACAACACACATTTACACCCAAACAACACAACACACAAAACATAGTGGGTAAGTTTGACAGGCCAGGCAAGCCGAGAGGCGACCCTTAGCCTGAGCCAGTTGCTCGCATCCCCGCTGCAGCCACACCCCTTTTGCATGTTGCCCTACTCCAACTTTTAAGTTTGGAACTTTGGAAAACAGTTGGAAGATAGCTCGACCCCTGTGCTTAATGTGTCATAAGTAGAACTGGGAGCGATGAAAGTTGTCAGATTTGTTAGCTCTTCCACCTTTTTTTCTTTCCTATTTGAGCTTACCTCATCAGACAGCTTGTGCATATTATAGGGAGTCTTTACTATTCACTTGGTAGATCTTTCATTTCTTATAAAACATATTCAGTATTATTTACTCGATAGCTTGACTTATATAGAATAGGAGTTGTAATAAAGGAAGGAATGATCTGCAACGCAATGTTTATTCGGGAATAATATTGGGTACACTTGAGGTTCTATTTAATTTTGTTCTCTGTGTGCAACTATTTTTCTCTTTTTTTGTGGTTTTTTTTTTTTTTTTTTTTATTTTTTTTTTTAATTTTTCCCTGTGTTTTTTTTTTTTTTTTTTGTTTTTTTTATTTATTTTTTTTTTTTTTTTTTTTTTTTTTGTTGTGTGTTTTTTTTTTTTTTTTTTTTTTTTTTTTTATTTTTTTTTTTTTTTTTTCTTCGCACTTTCCACGCAATTTCTTAATATCGATAACATTGTAACACTTAAAAACGATAGCTGCTTTTATCGATGACTTACCTAAATGTTGATCGACACGTTTCTTGGGCTTCTGTACCGATGCATAGGGATCACTGCAGTAGTCCTGCCGGGACGGATTTTGACTGTTTCGCAAATTATGATATTCATCGCCCACCTGGCTGGGCGTGGCCGTCAAATGTGGATACGGTGCATAATCATCGACAGCGCCATAGCCGCCATGCGTGAGCGGATCGTAACCATAGGTGGGCTGCTGTTCCACATACTGATTGTGTGGCGCCTGGACGAGTGTCTGTTGATTTCCAACCGCAGCCGCGGACATTTTTACCTGCCAGAGCGAGTCCTGTGAGTTGACGCTGCCGCCATTATTCGAATTGGAATAATTGTTCTCCATGTAGCCCATGTTGACCCCTGTAAAAATGGATGGAGAAAAAACGAAAAATTCAATTGGGATAAAATGCTGTAAAAACTGAACTCGAACAAGTGTCGCATAAATCTGCCACAGCATCGCATGGCTGACAGATAGATTTCTGGCGCCAGGCCAAATAAAATGCTTAATAAATAAAATTCACAGTTCAATGCAATCAGCGCGATAAAAAAGGGAAAGTTTCTTTTACAGCTATATATTGATTAGCACACAAAAATGATGGCAGAGTAAAAATAAAATAAATAAAATGAATTTATTAGCTGGGCGAATCAACAAGGCGTTATTAATTGTTCAAAAACATATTGCGCATACGCCACTTAAGACCTGCGTCAGAAGCCATCGTAAACTCACAAATCTATGCGGAGCACTGTCACGCCCCGCCCCACCCCTTCGTACTCCGCACTCCCCTTTCTCAACTGCCTCTCCAGTGGAGCTGCCTTTTGTAGTTCTGAGAAAGTTTGTTGACAAATTTTTTACGAGCTACGCGAAAAAGTATCAAAGCAGGAGACGCTCTCAATGGGCGGAGATTCTTGTGTCCTTCTGGTGCTTGTTACGCGCCAGAACAAAGGCGTTGACAAGCAGCAATGCGCCTTGTTACAGGACCTGCCCGCGCGCCTGCCTTTGGCTTCTTTCATCCCATGCAGCAGCTCGTTACTTTGCCGGGCTGCCTGCCTGTGCGTGCGCCTTTGTTGCTCGCATTTATTATTATTTTTATATCGTGATAAATCACTCATAAATATTAAACGCACGCTTGCCAAGGAGTACAAAAAAAAAACAAAAAAAAAACAAGGAAAACTTTTTGAATTTTGAGTCGAAAACCGAATAATTGGTCACTGTTCTGAAAAACGAATTCGCCAGCAATATGACATAATTTCGCCAAGCTTTATATTTGACATGGGAAGCTAGACAGATGGAGAATATATTCAATTTAATTTGAAAAATCAAATATAACAAATGTTCAATAGAATGGAATCATTTAACATTCCACCTAAACATTTGCTTTAATAGCAAAGAACTCTCACAAGCTCTTTCGCCACGATTTCGCCAAGTATAGTTAAAATTTAAAACGTAGTTGAGATTTCTCTATTTTAATGGGCGACATTTTAAGAGTACAAATTTCAAAAGCTTAATGTAGGGCCAAGTATTTTGTAACTCTTTAAAGGCCTGACCACAAATTGGCGAATTGCAGGCGAAATCGTTTTATGAGCTCATATTCGTTGACGTGCGCCACAATTTAACGACAATTTGTGTGTTTTGTTAGCCAAAAACCAAAAGACATGCAAATATACCATATACAGAGTGTTCGAGTGTTGGACTGTTCCATTGCCAGATGTTTCACGTTTCGTGTGCCATTTCCAGATTGCGTGTCGTTTTGCCGCTTTTTATGCGACATGGTGGGCGTGATAATTTTTATGATTAGCCATAAAACTAAAAACAGTAATAATATTAACTTCATTTTCATTTTCCATTCCCGAGAGCTCGCCGCTTCTTCTACTTTAACGTTCTTTGCATACATTTCCAATTGTAATTTTATGCGATATTTTGTTGCTTGTGTTCTATAAGGCATGAAGCCCACAGAGCAGGCAGAAAAAAATAAATAATAAACTTTTCAATTTGATAAGCATCAAATCTGTTTGGCACAACTTTTGATTGCGCAAGTTTTCGGTTTGAATGGGCCCCAAAAATATTTGTGGACAACAAATTACAAATACAAAATAACAAATTCTGCCCAAAAATCTACTCTATACAGGAATTTTAATGCATTTCCATTGTTATGGGGCAAAGCGGTTGTAGGAGCGAGGGGTGGGGTGCGCAACGAGATGGGGGGGCAATTTGTGTTGCCTACTTTTGCCGCGACGCGCAATTAAAGTTTAGTCGAAAAGTTTGCACATTGATTTGTGCAAATAACTGTTTTTTGGTGGCATAGTTTACAAAACACAGCCACGGCCACGCCCACAAGCAGTGGGTCAGTGGGCGGCTAGGCTTATTAATCTCGCACAAGCTGCTCAAGTGTCTCTCGCTGGCAGTTCGGCTGCCTGAAATTCTTTTCACGTTAACGACTCTCAGCCAAGTGGGAAAGTTGCAATCGCCCCCCGCCGCAGCCCGTGCCACTAATTCACTCTCTAGACAAAGTTTTCAACCGGAAGCGCTTATAATTATGCAACATTTTTGTGCAGCAGAAGCAACGAGAGGCTGAGGCAGCCGCACAATAAAAACAGTTTCAAATGCCATTAACGGTTAACTAAACGGCAACGGGCAGAGGGTAGAGGCTAGAGGGCTGGGTGCCAGTTCTTAGCCAAAGAGCGAGTTGAGCTGCCCAAAGTTGCCCCTCGCCACGCCATTTTGAGCACCTCAAGCGCACAGGCGGCGTTAATGGCGCCACACTCCACAACTTGCGGTGCCCCCCACGTGAACTCAACTCTGGGAGACGACCTTTGCCTGCCCCTTGTTGCACTTTTAATTAGCGTCGCGACGCAGGCTGCTCGGCATTTGGCCCCAAATGCGCTTAAATGCCAAAAGTAGTGGAACGGGAAGAGCGGGCGGGTGGCAGCAGTAGTCGGCAGTGGAGTTTAGAGCACTTGCCGTAAGGCTGACTTGCCACCAGCGCGCCCTTCTCTTCATCTCTGCCTCTGGTTTCCTGCCTGACTGAGTTCCTGTGCTTGCACCATGTTGCAATTTCTGCTGCTGGCGGCCTTTTTGCTGTTGTAGCCAGCCTCAAGTTGGCAGAAAAGGAAAGTTTTCAGGCAAGCTGCATTTTTGTGTGTGTTGCTCGGCTGCCGCTTTGCTGCGAGTTTCATAACTTTCCTGCTCCCAAGTCCTGCAGCTCGAAGCAGTGCACACAATAAAAATAATAATTATTATTATAATAATAATATGCTCTGCTTGGCGCTTCTCGTTCACGCAAGCAGGTCAAGTTGAGCCGAAACTTTTCATAGAATCGCCAACTTTACGGGATATTCATAATAAAAGATTATTAAATTCACTTGTAATCAACTTGGCTAAAGAAAAGGCGCTTCGGGGGGCAACAGCTAAACAGGCATACAACTTTTTTTTAATATTTCTTTTCTTTGAGAAACGTATTGGGAATACCATCCACTTAAATTATCTATATAGTTCAAAGAAATCTAGTTTGAGTTCAATTTAAATAATACAATACATTTTCATTGAAAAGAAAAAAGAGAAGAAAACGACAGACTTGGGTCAAGTCTTATTAGATTTGCACGAGGCTCTTTGTTCATGGTTCGGCCTCTTGATCAATTTAACATCTACAGCTGGCGACATACTCTGGTATTTTGAAGTCTTAAAAGTACTATGTACCTTAAATTCTGTGTACTTTGAACAATATATAAATATATATATAGGGTATGCACATATTTGTACGCGAGATAACAGATCACGGTGGCACAATCAACCGAATATGAAATATATATATATATATATACATATGTATGTTTGTCCATATTATATATATTTACTTTATTTTGTTTCAATTTGCAACCCACGAGATATTTGCTGTCAAATCCACAAAAGAGTACATTTAGAAACGCTATTTTTGTTATTTATTGCATTTCACATTTTAAATTCGATTATTTTCGACATTTTTGTTAAAATCCTCCTGATATTCTTTGTTAACTTTGAGCGAATGGTTGATAACACTAGAAGCCGGCGGTGGCTGCTGCGGTGCAGGCGGATAGCCAGCTGGTGGAGCGGGGGGATAGGCAGCTTGTGGTGCGGGAGGATAGGCCGATTGTGGTGCCGGGGGATAGGCAGGTGGTCCATATTGAGGTGCTGGTGGTGCAAACTGGTTGTAGGGCTGCTGATTGCCTGGATATGGACTCGGGTACTGGGGATTCATAGGCGCCGGCGCCGGCTGCGCATATGGATTATATGGCGGCTGCTGCTGGTTGTATGTATAGGGAGTGTACGGATATGGTGGATAGGCGTAGGGCGGATAGCTTGGATACGCCGGATTATTGTATTTATGTTTATGCTTTCGGCTGTGACTGTGACTGTGTCCACTATCATCACTGCTATCACTGTCACTGCTGCTGTCGCTATCCGCCAGGACACTTCCGGCCTGCCAGCAAGCCAGCAGCAGGATGCTAACCAGCGTCAAGTATTTATTCATTATTTGGCAGACAGATTCAAATTACGATGCCGAGCAACCGAACAAGACTAAGTGCTTGAATTGAGATTAAGTTAAGCGCATGTCTGACGCAGAACACGCAGAATTCTATAAATTGATAAGCAGCACACGAGCATCTGAATATGTTTGTGCTGCTTATCAATGAGAACATTTCACATACTGTCAACCAAATGTGACAGATTGTTGACAAATGTTCATTCATAATCTAACACGTACTTACAGCATCTACTAAAAAGCTTTTAATCTAATGAGTCGCTTATAATAAAATTTAGCGGGTATTTCCCGGGTTTGCAGAGTTCAAGTGGATTTTGATTATCAATTAAAGGCTCCTCAGACTAGTTTTATTTTTCTTAAATTGTTGGGCACCAAACTGTTTTTGTTTAGTTTACAATCCACACAACTTTGTATATTATACAACATTTTTTTCTAATCAATTTTGTTGCCTATCGATATTTAGAGATTACATAGAAATGGGCAATTTTATTTATGATTAAAAACAGACTTGAGCTGTGCATCCGGACACGGCTAGATCAACTTTGCAGCTCATGCTGAGAAAGGGTATACGCACTTTATGGGGTCGCAGATGCTTTCTTCTGCCTGTAACGCACATTTGCACAAAACCTTTTCACCAATAACTTCAAACCTAACCTAACAAATGGAACCTGCTCATAAATAGTTTCTTTTCTGACATTGCCAGATTTGTTGAGAGAAACAGCCCAAAAATGTGGAATGAGAAATTTAACATTTTAAATGAGAAATAAATACATCTTAATGGGCAAATCAATGCTATCATAAACAACAAATCCTTTAGTCCAGTTGCCTCTATTTCGAAAGTTGGCATATATAAGTGAGAGCGAGAGGGAAAACATACTGTTGTCAGACTTAAGACTGTGCATGTCAGCTGAGAAGCCCTTACAATTTATCGCTTTAAGCCAATTGTAAAGCAGCCAAGTGAAAGTTTGTTTTTCATATTTGTTTGTACCCAGAGTTAAACTCAAAATTTGCTGACTCTGTTGGTCTCTGCTGGTCAGCTGCGGACTGGCAAGGGGGGGGGCAGGGGTATTGGGCTGAGCAACGCCTGCGGCTAGACAAGCGCAGGATAACGACGACGACAACAACGAGTATGTCTAGAGGACATGTACTCCAAAAACCAAATAAATGCAAACAAATGTCGTTTTCGTCCGGCTGCTGCTGCCGCCGGCCCCCAGCCCCAAATAAAAGGCAGCCAAACAAACAACACGTAAAACAAAAATAAAAAAAAAATCGAAAAGCTAAAAAAGCCAAAAAAGGACAACAAAAAACGATGGCAAGAGCAAAAAATCTTTTGCGCGCTGAAATTTATGCGCTAAATAAATAAAGCCATGAACTCGATGCTACAAATGTTGTCTGGCTTGCCCGGGCGTGTGTTTCTCTGTATGTGTGTGTGTGTGTTTGTGTGTATTTGTGTGTTCTGGTCTGGTTTAGAATGCAGCTAGGGCCCGCAAAGCAAACAGCCGCAAAATAGTTTTGCAGACACCACCACGAGCACAACCATCGCCGCCACGCCCCCAAAAATGCAACCACAGCCCCCGATTTGAACAACATTCTGCGCGGCAGCGTTTTAGGCGCGTGTCCAACATGTTTGTCTTGTAATTGTTGTTGTTGTTGTTGCAATTGTTATTGTTGTTGTTTGAGGCAGCCTTGGCCAGCTGACCGCACAATTCAATGACAAAATCTATGAGCTGCATTTGCCGGCTTTGGTTGTGCTTCTAATTCTGCCTCTGTTTTTGTTGTTTTGTATGCTATGCAACGCTGTAAAACTAATTGGCTTTAAAATCTAAACACAGCTGCTGACATGGCACAGATTGCAGTTCATCGAAAGACCTGACAATATGCAATACACAATATGAAAGCCTTAACCCACATTAATAAACTAAAAGGCGGTTTGGCTAAAACAAACCAAGGCAGGAATATAAAAAGAAAAGGTCTAGTATACTGAAAGTTGCCTAGTTATTCGAGTACAAGTTCTCGTTCTTCAGTTGCCTAACAAAATATAATTATATTATCAAAAGCACCTCTGCACCACATATCTTTATTATAAGATATTCATAAACGTATTGAGTACAAGTACGATGCTATCAGGCGAACAATTTGCCATTAGCCTAGTGCAATTTGCAATTGGAAACGGCGCTCGCTCAGTGCTTGGGTTTCACCCCAGGTGGCAACGCCATTGTTTTTATTGTCCTCGTCGTCGGCGTTGCCGTCGTCGTCGTTGCCGCTTAACATGCAAAGTTCATTAGGTTTTTGGCCTATGCAACGATTGCGGCAATTTTGGTTGAGCTCTTAACGAGTCCAAAGTGCACAAGCGACAGCAACAAGAACAAGAACAACCACAACAAAACACATTCAAATGGCATTTGCCAGGGGGCGCAGCAGAGGAGGTGGTTGTGGAAAATGAGAGCGCCAAAGGCAGCTTCTTATGCAGCAATTAGCGCTTACAATGAACTGCAAGCTGCAGCACCTGGAAAACTGATTGTGTGTGTGTATGTGTGTGTGGCACAGCTTTTGCCTGTCTGCGCTTTTTATTATTCATGCCACTTTTGCTGGCTGCCACTTTCACTAGCCAAATTAGCCGCTCGCGCATTTCTTTTTAAATGCAATTAAGTGCCAATGTTCGCCGGCAGGCAAACAAAAAAAAACATACCTAGTTTCGGGGGGGGCACTTGAAAATTTTAATTGGCATTCGGCGAACACTTGAAACTCGGCAACTTTTGAATGAGCCCACACAATGGCTGCCATTTGCAGCCCCTCCCTCCCCCCTGCGAGCTGTTTAGCAATTGCCAACTATCAGTTGCTGCGCGAACTTGGACGTCCTTCGGCAAACAGGAAAATATTGCAATTAAATTTTTGTCCAGCAGCTTAAAATTCTATTGCCATTTAGCAAAGCACACAACAACCAAATAAAAACACACCCAGCAAGCACACACACAAAAAGGAATTTTTAATTTGCACGTCATTACCAAATACACCCGGCAAAAAAAATGGTACAAAAAACAATTGTTAAGTTGAACTTAGACGAAGAGCGAATATCCTGCCAGGCATAAGTAGACTAAATAATTTAGAAAAATAAGTTGAAATTGTTAAAGTGAGAAACATATATATGTAACATATGTCTGGCTCAAGCAGAGAAAGATTGGAAGCGAGATAGAGACGTATATTTGTATGTATTATTATATGCTTGATATTCCTGATCGTAGTGCCCAAATCTTAAAAGCCTTCTTCAGTGCGTTACACACCCTTTAGCATAATTAGAATACCCCGTCTGCAGGGCTATAAAAAGCAGAGAACCTGTCCAATTTGTGCGCTCACCATGTTAAAGGTTAATACCTCTTATGGGGACCCTCCCCCCAAAAAAACACAAACACACACACACAAGGGATGTATGGGATTGGGTAAGTAAAAAATAAAAGTAAACCAGAACAACAATTAATAATGAATTGTGTATTGCGTATTGCGGGCAACCGCAGAGGGACCGAATGGACAGGACGGTGTTGGGGAGCGGGCAGCAGGACCAGGACCAGGGGCAGGAGCAACGACGGCGGGTCCAGTTTACGCATTCATTTTGTGCGCAATTTTCATTTGTTGTGGTGCGGGTGGATGGCGGTTGGAGGAGAGGAGAGGCGTCACTTGAAACGACGACAAGGACGCGCAGCCAGGATGAATGGACGTGAGCGTCAAGCAGCAACAACAACAAATGGCAAGTATATTACAAAATGCTTCGGCGAGGACGTAAAACGTTTAGGGAAAAAATTGCTGTTTCAACAAATTTACAACGGAAGTTGAAGTGTTTTGTCGTTGTGTGTGTGTGTGCCGCAGGTGCGTGTGTGTGTGTTTGCGGCTTGCACACCTCCCTAGCCTTGGTGTGTGTGTGTGTGCCCGCAGAGGCGCGTGATGAATGCGCATGGCCATCGATTTGCACTCAACTCCATTTTGCACTTTCACATTTCATGGGCTACATAATTTGTGTGCACCACCCACCCCGCACCGCCCACCTGCGCACCACTCCCCGCACCCCTACTTGACCCACGCCCGTGGCGCGTCAGCACGGATTTCATTTTGTTTTGTGATGTGTTTTGCGGTGGACAATGAAAAATCACCCAAAACATTTTGCCACCAACTTTCAGGGAATAAGAGAGAGAGAGGGAGAGACAGAGAGTGAGAGAGGGGGGGAGAACAGGGAGAGTGTCGGACATGGTCCGACGGAAGTATTTCGCACTTTGGCAGTGGTTGAGGTTTAGCTATACCCTCTCTACTCTTTTGACTGAGTGTGTGTGTGTGTGTGTGAGTGCCAGTGTTGAAAGGGTATCAGGAATATGTCATCAGTCTGGCAGCTGAAAACTTTGTATAAAATGTTCAGAGTTTGCTGAAGAACTTGATTTTAAGATATTGATATAAAGCTTATAAAATTAAAACGGTTCAGAGAAGCTGCTGCTTGGAAAATTCACATCATTTGATAAATAAATAATTATTATTACTATATTCTCTAGCTCTGTTGAAGATGAAGATAAGCTCTTTAAGATTTGATCACAGTAAATTTATGCATAACTATTTCAATTTTTAATCTTTATAAATGTTTTCTTTATGTTTTCTCATCAATTATGATCATCATCATGTTTTTTCATTTATTTTTTTTTTTTTTTTTCTTTAGATGGGTCAAAGTTAAAGTTTATAACATTTTCAATTAAAACGTTAAAAACGTAACGAATAATCTCTAATTTCCTTAGACATATAGAAATATATTAAGCCTAATTATGGAATCTTGAAAATATTTATAATAAAGAAATAAGTTATCATATCGTAAAAATCTCCATTCCCATAGGAATAGCGCGAGGCTTATTGTTAGGGAAATTCACTTTGGGCTATCCATCAATATGTTGCACCCCGCCTCAAAACTGTTGCCCAATTTCAGCTTACTTTCTACGTATGCATGTATAGATGGTATGTGTGTGTGTGTACTTACATTCATTTCCTGGCAACGTGTGTCCTGTCAAACCGGGTATGCCGGTCACACCAACGACGCCGCCGCCACCGATGCTGCCAACACCGCCGCCGACACCGACAACACTGCCACCCACATTGACGCCGACAACGCCGCTGCCCGGATGATAGCTGTAGCCATTTTGGGTCGCATAGAGGGCTGTCTTTTGGTCCTCCATGTTGAGGGCCAGATCCATCGAGTGCTCAAGGGCCTTGTTGTCCAGACCGCTGGCCGGGTAGTAGGGCGGCGGTGCCTGATTTTGTTGGGCAGCCACAATCGAGGGCCGCACCGAGTCCATTTCGTAGTCCTTGGCGGCGGCGCTCTTCTTCGACTGATTGCGCTTGCAGCGGCAGAACATGAGCAGCAGGCCGGCGAACAGTGTGAATACAATGCACGACACGATTATCGCAATCAGTGTGGGCGTGGCCAGGGCGCTAGCCTCCGCGATATACGGACGTCCAACTGCAATGAGGAGCGAGAAAGAGAAGGCAGAGCGTCAGTTGAGATGAATGAAATGAAGCCATGAAAAATGCAACGCCACTCAAGTGAATGGATGGTTGGCTGAATGCTTGGATGGATGGATGGTTGCCAGCCAGGTTGCCTGACGATGGATGAGTGATTGATTGTCCAAGCTATTCAAGTGGCGCAATTGCTCGTAATGGCTTTGCATATAATGGAAATCGGTGCGTTCCACAGTGAGTTCAACTCGTGAATTCCATTATTCCTGATCGTGTACAACGCCCCCCAACTGAACTGAACAGTGAATAATTGTGAATGCTTCTATAGGAGTTTTGACCAATGACACATTAGCTAATCGCATCTTCCACGGCCCTTTATTCGCTTCAATTGGGTCACAGCTGAAATGTTGGCAGCTGCTCAAATGCCAGTGTTGTATAGTTGACTCAATTGTGTTATTTGGGCCTTTGAACTTGGAATCAAGCGCAATATAATGGACTTTAGAAGCAGACATACAACAAATAATTCCAAATGATGTTCATTAAAGTTGATCTTCCGATTCTATCATTAGCACACCTTGCCATCGATTCTACGATTATTCCACATTTAGGCTGTAACTTGTTGAGAATTGCAAGCGTCTATCAGCGAGAAATGTACGGCGTGTTGGAAAACAACTTTGTATTCCAAGTGATTCATATTCATATTGCACTCGTTTTTCTAACTTTCTAGAAAACTACAATTCTCATAATCATTCACTGCTTTTCTATTTATCCCCATCTCTGATCTATCCAATGTCAGTTAAGATAAAATAAAATCTCTTTTACTTACTCTCGGCATCCGTGTAGTCGCCGCAATGCTCGTGATTATTGCGCAGGCAGAGTTTCACCCGCACCACGGGACTGTTGTCGTCCTGCTCCAGCGCTAGGTTATTTAGTCCCGCATCATGTTCCTCGTCGTCGTCGTTGATGGTGTGGCCCAGAGCCCGTCCGCCGCCGCTGCGACGTGGCCCGATAAGGCGTTCGATAACCTTCTCCTTGTGCGTGGGTCCATTGCCGGACAACTGGAGGTTGTCGACAATATCCACCAGATCCCAGGCGGCCATGGGTGTGTCGCCGTGCAGCATGGTCTCGACAACAGCGACAAGATTGAGGCAAGTGGCGCCCACATCGATGCCCAGGGTGCGTGAGCTCGGCTCGTAGGTGACCTGCAAGGGTGGCGGTATGCGGCTCACTTTTGTGGTCGTCGTGATCTCGTTGGAGTAGGGTGAGCCGTTCTTGGGATTCAGCGCCTTCACCTTGAACGCATAGCTCTGGTGCTGATCAAGCGAGGTGACCTTGCAGGGTATGTCCCGCTGGCAGTCGACCTCCACCCAATCGGAATTAGCATTCGCAAGCGTTGCACAGTCCGGTATCAATTGCTCCTCGCGGGGCATGGCCACACGTCGATAGCTGACAAAGAACTTGGTCTTGCTCAAGCCACCATCAAAGCCCGGATCCCAGCTGAGTGTCACATAGTTGTGGCCCACATCTACGGCACGCAAGTTCGTGGGCTTCTCCGGCGGACCCTTCTGCTGCAGCCTGATGGGCGCACGTATGGTGTTCAGAGAGTTGACTACACGGCACGTGTACTCGCCGTAATCCGAGTGGGTCAGCGAATTGATGCGCAACACCGAGGTGTAGATATCATTGTTATCCGTTGTGGTGCTTATCTCGTAGTGGCCATCGGAGGACATCGTCAGGGGTGAGGGATTGTTGCCGAATTGCCATTGGAACTCGGGCTTGGGATAGGCCTGGACCTTACAGACCACCTCGGCAGTTTCGCGTATATCGAAGGCCACCTTGTTGTACTGATGGAGCACAATGGGCTCGTGCTCGATGCGTAGCTGCATGGAGGAATTGGCGGAGTTCACCTCGTTCTGGTAGAGACACGTGTAGAGGCCACGATCTCCTGGCACCAGCTGATTGCCGCCGGGACGTGCCGTGCCGCGGAACTTGAGCATGCTCTGGACGGTGACCATACCATTGGGACCCTGATCGGGATTCGTTTTGACCTCGTATAGATTCAGTTCGGGCAGTATTTCGACGCCATCCTTGAGCCATTTAATACTGGGTGCCGGCTTGCCCTTGGCACTGCACGTAACCGCATAGTCATTGTCCGCCACGCGACGGGTCATGTGCTGCTGCAGCTTGGCCAGGAATTGCGGGGGCTGATGGATCTCCAGCACAATGGTGGCCATTTTGCCAATGCCCAGCTCGTTGACCGCATGACAATGGTACTTGCCCTCGTTGCCCAGATGCGCCTTCGGTATGGAGTACTGCGGACCCTGTGCCAGAATCTTTTGCCTGGAAGAGAACTCGCCATCCATGTCGCGGAACCAGCGATACTGTGGCACCGGCCAGCCGGGCGGATTGGCCGAGCAGGTTAGGGTAACGCCATTGCCCACATGCACAACAGGCTTGTTGGGCGTTATGTATGCCTGGCCGGGACGATGACGTACGAGGAGGGCCACGGTCGAGTTGCCAACGCGTTCGCTTCGCTCTTGGCCCTGACTCTGCATAATGTTGACGGCGCGGCAAATGTAATTGCCCGCGTGCTCGGCGCGTACCGAGTTGAGGGTCAAGACATCGCCATTATAGCGAAATTCTGGAGCATTCTCCTTTAACCATTCGATGGTGACGGGCGCCGGATTGGCGGTCACATTGCAGCGTATGTTAACGGTTTCGCCCTCTTCGGCCTCGCGCGTCTTTGACTCAATGACAACGGTGGGCGGATAGAGTATATCGAGTATGAGCTCCTGCTCGCCGGCCTTGCCCAGACCATTATCGGCACTGCACGTATATTTGCCCGCATCCTGCACGCTCACCCTGTGGATGGTGTGCACCAGCGAGGAGCTAATGAAGCTGCCGTTGCGTGTCCAGCGGACATTCGGCACCTTCGGCTTGGCGTCCACATTACACTCCAATTTGGCAGTGCGGTCACGTTCCACGCGCAGCGGATTCTCTGGTCCAACCTCGACGCGGGCATAGTCTGCAAAAACGGTACGAAAAACAGGACGTGAAATTAGCAAGGATATTTATTTTGGTTTTCGTGTGGTGTGGTGGGGAAAGATTTTCTTATTTTTGCTGGCATAAATCACAGCTACGCCGGAGACGGCGCTCCAAATGATGAAAATTAATAAACACAAAGCATTTTACTTAGGGGCGAGCTTAATCAGCAGCATCCAAACTTGTAATTGAATTAGCCCCAGCGGGGGCAGCGGGGCAGGCTGCAGGGATTAGGGTGTCTTCGGTCTGATTAGACACAAGAATTTGTCAATTATTAATTAAGCTAATCAAGTGTCGGAGCACTCAACTTGGCTAATGCCGCACGGCTTTGAATCATTTGCAACTCGAGAATCTGAACTCTGACATTAATTGCCGAAAGAAGAGCTTAAATTGAATTAGCGCGTTGCGCAACACTAGAATTACGTGTTGTATTACAGTGTAGAGTAATTGTTGGCTTTTTCGGACATATGCCTCAATCGACGCACTTAACAAATTATGCGACCCTACTTCTTCAAAGTAACTGGAACTTATAGCTCATTCTGACGATCTTTCGCAATACTTTTTAATTTTGATAAGCTATAATTTTGTTATCTGTTAATTGTTAATTGCTTACTTTTTCCCCACACCCCTTTTCTAAGCACTGAACGTGCTTTAATATAAACCAACTAACGCTTTATGCATTTTGCAACACTATTAATCGTAAATTGCTTTCATTTCATGCCTTCTCCCTGCACACCAGATAAACCTTATATCTAATCTGTGCCCTGCACTTGACTGTCATGCCATTTGCTCGACTGCAAGTCATCGTCCCTTGCATTAGCGGCTCTTAATGCACCGCAAAGGCTGCAAAATTATGTGGTTTATACTCTAAGAGACCCTGGCCAACCACTCCAACCACCTCCCTTGAAAGTTGTGAGTTTAACCCTCACTTAGCTCTCTGCTCTTTGTAATTAACTGAGCCGGCTAAGTGTCGACTGCCGGCTGCCTAATGACTGTCCATAAAGTCACCAAGTCGTCGTCGTCGTCGTCGCATTGACAGCCACAAACTCAAGAAAGTGGAGCAAATGCCCCTCACTACCGCATTACCAACCGTTTAACCTACCACTGCAAAAATTATAGTAAATTGCGTGATTCTTGGCTACCTTTTCGTCTACCTTTCAGAGTTAGCTACAGATGTTCTTCATTTTTAACCCCTCCCTCAAACTCTTTGCTCGTTGCGTGTTTATGTGCGTGTAATTACATTTGATTGTCTACCTTCGCCATGGCCCCTCGAGAGCGTCGAACCCGTATACGCAATCGGAGAACCCTAGCAACAAACCGGACAAACCCACAGACGGACCATTAAGAAATTGTTGTTGTTGGGAATTGGTGGCCTGTGGTAAATGGCTTCAAATTGGCTTAATTGTCACTTTGTGAGCCATGTTTTACACATTTGGGCCGCAAGCCCAAGTTTTCAGGCTCAATTGCATTCCGCGCATTTCAAAAAGCTCATGTTGTGCAAACATTACCCAACAAATGACCTAAAAAAAAAAGAAACAAAGTAGAGCTAGAGCCCGAGCCGAAGCCGGAGAACGCTTGGTGTTCCTGCCTGGCGACCCGTTCAGAAACCGTCAACTGTTGATTACTTTAAAATGGGCAGCGGCTGCCTTCAATTATTCTGTGTAGCCACTTTTCGTGTTCATAAATAATGAACCTGCAAACCAATGCTAAGAAAGAAAAAGCGCAAATAGAAAATAGCGAACGGGAGGGAAAACAATTTTATGCGTGTTTTGCATATAAATTTCATGCTTTTGGCCGAACCTTAAATTATGCGAGCAAATAATTGAATTAGTTTTACATTCAGGACTTTTCGCCCCTGGCACACACACACACACACACATACACACACGCCCTCAGCAAATCGTGTTACAAATATTTTCCAATCAATTGCCGAATTGTAGGCCCAGACACGCCCCCGCCCGATTATACGGTGCGCTTTAAAGCCTGCGCTTAAAAGTCTGCTTCAATAAATGTTTATGGCCATTGTCGCTAATGTGCCATAGATGGCGCTAACGTTCAATAGCCAGTGGATAAAGCGAAAAATAAAATAAAATAAAATTAACAATTTTTAGTCGATGCTGCTGCTGCCGCCGCCGCCGCCCAGCATTATAAAACAGTTTATGGCTAATCCCCACGTTCAATGGCGAATGAAAATGAAATTTTCAATTTTCGCTTGGGCCCTACTAACTCAATTTTCTACTTAGTTCTGGCCACTTAATACTAACGCAATTTACAGACAGACAGAGCACTGCGAGCGCCTCTGCAGCTGCTGCTAAGCAACAATTAGTTATTAGGCAGTAGCTCCTCTTTTTTTTTTTTGGCAGAGGGGGCGTGTCTAATTTCGTTATAGCCACGCGCAGCACGTGGCATAAAAGGGCCAAAAGGGCAACGGTTTAAGCCATGCGCTAACACCAGCCAGCTTTGCATTTCAGCTTAAGTTGATTTCGTGGCAATTAATTTAATACAGCAGGTTGACTGAGACCCAAAAGAGAAAAAGGGGACACAGCCAAGTAAAACAATGAAAAGTGCAATGAAAATTAGCTCTAATATTAATTTTAATTTTAATTAGAGCAACGCGCAAAAAATAAATGCTTTTAGGCTAAAACGTTATGCGCGCGCGCTTAACTTGGCTTACAGCTGCGTGCCAAATCCAATTTTAATGCGCGGCCAAAAATGTAGGGATAGTAGTTTGAAATTGGGCGTGGCACGCGCAGCCACAGGCCACAAATGCCAAAGTCAAAGCCAAGTTGAAAGCGAATTGATATGGCCAAGTGCCCAGACACAGCCGGAGAGAACCAAACAACTTAACCCAGAGCCACTTGGCCAACAAAGATAAATGATAAGGCAAATGAGAGCAGAGTTCTTTTCAGACCAACTGGAGGCAGCTCCACTCGTAACTAATGAACGCGAAATTAAAAAGTACTGAACTGAGCCGGAAACTTAACACGGAAATACAATAAATTATAGAACCACAGAATCCAATATAAGCGCATTAACCACCCAACATAAACCCTAAACAAGGTTTAATGCGCTTAAGTCGACTTGGAGTTATCCTACATCTGTAAACTTTCAAAATAGGCAAGTTACAGCAAACAAGATCTAATCTCGGATTTGTTACAAATCGATATTTATCGATTTTCTAAAGTAGTTATCTTATAGACTTCAAGAAACTATTGATAAACAGAATTCGAAAAGTAATCGCTTGGTAGACCCTGGCTTTAGTTTGAGTATAACCAATTATTTATATAACGAATTTATTGTGCTTAACCTTATAATCTGCATACACCAAGTGATTTGTTCAACACATCGGACTGATTATCGATATTAATCGATTTAAGGGAACAAACGGAAAGCGTTATCATAAATTATGCTTATATATATTTTTGAAGCACAAATATAGAAAGCAATTGATGTTTATCGGTTTTAATTAGGGGTTGAAACCAATATTAAAGTTATATTGATACTTGTGCCTCGACTGTCCTTAATGGTTTTGCATAAAGCATATATATATATATTTTTACTCGATCTAAGACAGCAGATGCCTGCTTTTGTCCACAACCCCTTTGAGTACTTTTTATGAGGCACAGGGTATAAAAACCACTCGAAGAACATCTAAGACGCACACAAACACACAGAGAATACAACAACTACACACAATTAATGCTTTAATTCGTTTGCTTGGCAGCTGCGTTTGCCTCTAAAATGTTATTGACCTGGTTTGTCTTGAGGCTGACAGTTGGCTGGCTGCTGGCTGCCTGTGGCTGGTTTGAGGCCAGTTCCTTAGTTGGGTTTTTGGCTGGGTTTCCTTATCATGGCCAAATCGGTCGTCAACGCATCGCAACGCAACGTTGTGTGTCTCTCGTTTTGCTACTGCTACTGCTTTCAGTTGATGTTGCCATGATTTTCATCATCTACTAAATGTTTTTCTTGGCTTTCAAGTTCTTCTTGTTCTTGCGAAATGTGTGCTAGTGTGCGTGTGTGTATTTGTTAGCCAGCTGGTTTTGCCATTTTGCTGGTCTCTGCTTTAGCCCCCTACCCGTCTCCTCCAGCTCAGCACAGCTCTCTTTGGCTTTTGTAACTTGTTAGTTTTCTTTAGTGCCCTCCACAAGTTCTGTTCAACTGGCCCCCGCCCCCAAAAGCCGCTCTCGACGCACCGTTGGCTCGCTTCATGTTCTTGTCTTGTTTTCCTATTAAGTCAAGAATTTTTATAGCATTTAGTTGGAAAAGCTCAACATATTTTTTACCCCTACTACCATGCCCATGCCCATGGCCCCCCATTTCCCCCCCTATATGCCTTGCCAGAGATATGTACGTACGCATAACTCGTGCCTGCTGTCAGCGCATTTGAGCTATGAGCTCTTGTGGTTTTTGCTTTGGCTTTTTATTAGTTTCTTGTTGGTTTTCTTCTGCTTCATCTACCCCCCACCATCGTCGTGGCATGTCGCAAGTGGTTTAGGAACTTGGCTCTTTCTTCTATGGTCTCTAGGCCTTCCTGCCTGCTGGCTGGTCAGCTTTGACCATGGGTCATTCCCTCTCCGCCTGCCCACCATTTCAGGCTAACTAGTTACTAAATTGAGCGCATAAACTAAAACAAAAATCAAGAACAGAAGGAAAGAGGCAGATGGATGATGAAGAAATGGAAACTAGTTGGTTTTGCAGCTCATAAATTACAGGAAAACATGTTCGCAGCGAGGGACAAGTAAACAAGCATCCAAATAGTGAGTGGCTGAGTGGCTATTCCGATAGTGTTTAGTAAGCACATTAACTCAAAAGCAAAGACAAAAGACATCAAAGGGCAAGTGCGACGACAAATAAGCAGAAGTCAAAGGGAAGTATGTGGAAAGCTCTTGACAACACTAACAGTTAATGTTTTGCTAAAACTACTTGCGAATTATAAGTCAAAAGAAACTCTTAAAAGCTTCCTGCAAGAACAGCTTGAGCGGAAGAGCTTTGCACTCAGCTTTCATTAGCTACTAGTACTTATTTGAATCTAAGGAACTTTTAATATAGATTTGACAAAGCCTTCAATTTGAGTGTCAAACTTTTAGAACTAGTTCGTTTTGATCTAGATTTAAGCAGGCAGCCTAGAACATATTATAAGCTGGGTTCTGAGTTTTAAGTAACTGAGTACTCATTTTGCGTAGCTGTAAGTCTAGATTTTAGATTTTAAGTGGACTTCTGAGCTACGAGAGCGTTATTTCTTTAAAATCATGAAGATAATATATTCATGGTAAGGTTAAGAGCTTCAACAAGTTTTTGAAGTTGTTAAAGCTATGCAACTCACTCTGCCTTAAACATTAGCTCCCCAGTAGGTTTCCTTAATTTAAAAGATTAGCTCAAAGGTAATATCCATGACAATTTTCCTTCTAAAGTGCCATGATTTTCATGCTCTTAAAGCTGTGCTTTTATATGCTTTTCTCAATTTAAATGGACTTGCCTTTATCGATAATAAAGACGAATAGACCACTTTATTAATTTTGAGCAGCTTTTCTGGCTTTTGAGGCAATATTTCTTTGCCGAATATAACAGATGCAAAATTCCTGAGGAAAATGGGCAAATGCTGCTTAAAGATTTGTGGCAGATAAAATGTATTCAATTGGCAATACCCAACGGAAGATAAACTACAAAGCAAATGTCTAGAAAAATAAACATTGTGCCAAAACTAAGAGAGCTAAAGAGATTTTTATCTGGCGAAGTATCCAAGCAATTTTAAAGTGCCTTTTTTTGTGTGTGTGCTTTACAGCATGAGCCAAAATCAAAATAAAAAATAAATTAAAATAAGAGATAAAAATGAAAGCAGTTCAATTAAATCGACTCTGCACACATATGTAAATGAAATGTGGCAAAGCTTTTAAAACAAAAAAAAAAATAGAAATAAAATAAAATAAACAGCAGGGAAGCCAATTCTGATAAACGCCCAAAATGCTTATTGTGCTACAATTTTTATTAGCCACAGATACAGAGAGTAAGAGAGATACAGATACAGATACGTAGATACATAGATAGAGGCGACAATGGGGCAGGGCCATAAAATGAAATCAAAAATTTGTGCCGGCCACAGCAAATATTTGGCTAGAAATGATTTATGAAATGTTTGGCTGCATATGGGCATAAATTTGGTTGTCGTTTCAGGTCATTTCGGCAGGACCAGGTCCGAAATAAAAACAAAAAAAAAACATATGAACAACTCAGATGTAAACAAATGGTACTGTATCTGTGAGTTACAAATGAACAAATACGAGGCACAAATTGCGCTGCGAGTTTATTTTTATGCCACAATTTGTGGCAAATCAATGGACAAAGAGCAAAAAAAAAAAAAATAAGGAAAACTTTTCTACAAACTAATTTTATGTGCTCCGCTTTTTCGGTCATGTTAAAAGCATAAACATTTTACAAATTTCAGTAACGACCTGGGAAAACGGGAAACTAGGAAGAAGCAGTAGCAGCGGCAGCCGCAGTCAGTGCAATCAAAGCTGCCCCAAATTAATTTAAAAAGGCAGCCTCACACACATAAACGCACACACACACACACAAGACTCACAGAAAAAGTTGTTGCTGCCGCGCTATTTAAACAACACAAATTTTTGTAAATTGTCTGGCTGGAATTTTAATGGTAAACAAAAAAAAAAAAAAAAAAAAACAAAATAGACAACTTTGCCCATTTGGGCAGAGGCTGCTTTAAATAGGCGGCCAAATTATTGACAAAGTTTTCTTTCTTTTTTTTTTCCACTCATTTGGATTCTTCTTTTTTGAGCTATGCACACACATGGAGCTGGGCACACTGGAGTGCTGAGGAACTACTGGATGCCATAGAGCAGTTGCCAGATGTTGGTTGATTTCTGACAATATGGACATTACCAACGAATTCATTTACGTTGTTGTTGTTGCTATCTATCTGGTAATTGTTTTTGTTGTGGCTGCCTATTTTTTTGTCAAAACAGAATCGGAATCTCCAGAAATTGCCTGAACGAGAGAGAAGTAATAACAACCATTCTGTGGGGCAAAATTTTGCTTACTTTTAATTATTTAGCTACACACCAGAAACAACAAAAGGCAGTCAAAGGCAAGACGAATCTGTTGATGCACTCCCTAATTAAATATGCAATTTCTTTGTAGGGAGCTTAATCTTTGAAAATGTTTACAAATCTGAGCCTATAAAAGTCCCGTGTCACAATTTGGAAAAGGCAAATCTTTTCATTTATTTTATACCATAAACAAGTTCACCGTAACCTAATCTAGTTGAGAATTACAAGCGAAGTAATTCAATGTTAGGAGTTAAGAATTTTTCGAACATTAAAACAGGCCAAAAGCTACAAAATGAAATCAAGTTCAATCTCCAAGCAATCTTTGCTTTGAGTGGCAAAGCTCATAACATATTCAGCATGCTTCAAACGCAAAGTCTCGGCCAAAAATGGGCCAAGCGAATTTTCAGAGCCTGAGCTAGAAAATATACAAAAAAAAAATTTATAAAAAAAGCGAAAACTCGGGCAACACGTAAAGCAAATTTTTGAATGGCGTAATTTTCCAGCGAAACGAGACGTGTAGCTGTGCCAGGGCTGATCAGGGGGCAGGGGGCGGCGGGCATTCAAAATGGGCAGCCACACACAGATGGTAGAAATAGCTGAAACGGTTGAAACAGTTGAGCAATTGCAGCAGCAGCAGCAAATTTTTGATGCTTTGTTTAACTTTGGCATGGGGTGAAAAGTGAGGCGGAGTGAATGTGGCATAGACTGTGCGAGCGAGACAGCAAGTTGTAGCACAGAATTAGGCGCAATACGAAATTACTTGCACAGAAAGAAAGCAAATAAAACAAAAGTTTTCCACGTGCCCCCAGAGAGTTTGATAAGAGAGGCCACTACACTTCCCCAGCCCCCAGCTTCCAGCTCAGTTTCTCAGTCTATGTCTATAATAAACTCAATTCGCTTTTCATTTTTTTCTTTTGGGGGGCGTCTGCGCCTATCTATGCTACCAGTGGGCGGCAGTGCGTAGGCGTGGTCTGGCCAAACAGTAAGTGGCATTGTCTTGGCAACTGTCGCGACAGCGTCCTTTGACCTAAATAATTAAATTCAGTGGAAGGGCGACGGAGACGACATCCAAAGAAAGAAGACAACAAAAAAAACTTTGCTTTTAGCGCATGAACTTGCGTTGTCCTTGCTGTTCTTGAGCTAAAGTTGTTCCCTCCAGTGCAGCAGACAGCCAGCTGCCGTTTGCCGTCTGCCTGGGCTGCTCCCTTGCAGCAGTGCATTTCATTTAATTTGATGTTAAATTAATTTGCTCCATTGCAGCTCTAACCAGCCCGGAGAGCAACTGAAACAACCGAAGCACTTTATGCAGATTTCATTGCCTTTGTAAATATTTAGTTAATTTGAAAAGATTTCTACCCCATCACCTTGTTACATTTTAACAGCAGCTGTCTAATTTTAGTTGCTTAAAGTTCTGTACACAAGCCGACACCAGACAGCTGATTGGTTAGTTCATCTAACCAGACCTGAACTTCAGGTGAGCTGAGGGACGAACACTCTCGAGCGGGTCGCAGGAGGCGGCCAGAGCCAACACCTTGACAAGCTGTTTATCAAAGATTTCTCAAGAGCTCAAATGTATACAGCTATCAAATGGAAGAAATAGTTCAAACTGTTGAGAAATCATTAAACATCGTCGCTCAACACAAGTATTTAAGAAACTATTAGAGTGTACAAAGTTCATTTCAAATATGCGCAATATGCAAGGAATATTCTTTGAATACTTTAAAGTCATTTTCTATTTACGTGTGTGGGGCTACACTTAAAAATTAATCGCGTTTAAGCAGACTGTCCGCTTCAAGCAATTTTTGTGCTAGAAATTTGTTTATAATTTGTTCAAAATAATGTTTGCGACAAAGGTGTAATTGCCTTGCTATTTACTTATTCATGTATCATAAGATTCTACGTTAGTTATTTACGATACATAATTAGCAGCATTTTCTTTTACCTGGCAACATTCGCAACGTTGGGGCTAATGAATTTGCAAGCAGCTCTCATCATTTTGGGCATGAAAACTTTTTAAATTACTTCATTCCAGCAAACTATCTAATTTTGTAACTTTTCTAATTGAATTTGTGCCCTTCTGGACTTTTTCAACTTTTGTTTTTTCAAGTGTATTTGAAAAATACAAAATTCATCAAATATTTCCATTTCTAGTTACGGTTACCATTTTTGGTTAGACGACAGGACAAACGAGTGGTTGCTACTGTTGCTGCTGCTGCATAACTCTAGGCACTTGCAACCATTCCGAACAACATGATGATGTTAAAGATGATCAACATCATGAACTTGTAGTCATCAGCATCAGCATCAAGCGTCATGTGTGGCTGCCAGAGGGCAACAATAAAAACACATCGCAGGTTGGCCCGTTGGCTGCTGTTTTTGTTATGGCAGCAACAGCAACAACAACAGCAGCAGCAGCAACAGCAGCAGCAGCAAACAGCAGCAGCAGCGGCCGCCCCCAGCAGCACTCAAGTTAAAGCCGCGATGGTCTAACCCCACCCAATCCACACCCCGTCGTAGCCCCAAGCGGCGTCAGCTGCTGCTTTATAGTCACTCGCTCGCTCAATGTTATTGTTGTTGTTGTTATAAATGCAGTTGTAGTTGCTGCTGTTGCTATTTGTTGCTGCAAGTCAAGTAGAAGCTGCTGCAAATGTAAACAATGCAAACGACGGCAGCAGCAGCAGCAGCAGCAGCAGCAGCAACAACAACAAGCAAAAGCCGCTCGCCAGCAGGCGAAATGTAAATACAATTTTTTTTAAATTAACTGCCAGCCACGTGGCACACACACACCTCCACCCCCACACTCGATTGGCACTGCAGCTGCAGGAAATGTATCTACATATGTAACGTGCAATATTCAAGATTGTTGTTCATATTGCTGCCAGGGCCGAATTGTTGTTGCTGTTCCTGCTGCTGTTTGGTTGGCATTTTAGCTTTTGTAACTTGTTCCATTTGTTCTGCACTTTTGCCGTAGTTTCCACTGCACTCGCATTCGCATTCACAATATTCTTTTTGGCTTTTCCAAGAGAGAAAACTCTACAGCTGCTGCTACTGCCGCATCCTCGTCAATAGTTTTGCGCTGCCCTGTTGCAAGTTGCTTGGCCCCGCTGCCGTTCGCCAGGTTCGTTCTGCCACATTTGCCGCCTTTTTATTTGCTCTCCTCTGAGCAGCACTCGCATGAGTTGAGGACTATAGTGGCTCTATAGTCGTTATATAGCCAGTACTTATGTGCAATGTAAGCGAATGCGAAATGCGAATACCAACGCGAACAACTGCCGGCTGCTGCTCCTGCTGTCAATTGGCATACACTAGCGGAAGCAGTAGACATCATAGCTATCTAATGTGATTGGACATAATGTAATACGGGCTGAGCAAAGGTAAGCATATGGCTACTATAAATAATGCCATAAGTGCAGATCAGTTAGCAAACTCAAGAATGTATAAAGGAAGTTTAACAATGAGTTCTAAGTTTTCTGAGATATATAAAATAATAAAATATTGAGTGTTTCGGGATCTTGCCAAGCTAAATATAGACCGGCATTTACTTTTGTCCTCTCAATGCTGGATTATCTAAATATCGATAGGGGTCAACTATGTGCCAGTGCACTCTTCCCCAAATATCTATTAATCGCACTACCTAACCAACACTGGCTAAAAGCGTTACCAGACTTGGGCGAAACTAAACCAGCTCCAACAAGGAACATATGTGAACTATGATAAGATTCGCGTCATTCGTTTCTCGACTCACATAATGTTAACTTTCAACTCAATCAAGTATTTGTTTAATATTCCTTCACTGAAAGAGCATTGCAAGTTCGTTAAGCACTGCGTTAAAATAAATATCATTTTATGCGCTTTTCTATTGGTTTTGCTGTTGTATCTGTGCAGCAAGCAGCTAAAAGGGAGTATGCCATGGCATGCTTGGTCGTTGGCAGCTTGAGTTCATATAGTCCGTGCAACATGTGTGCTGTAAAACTTTATAACGCCAAAAACGCAGCAAGAGGAGTGTTTTTTTTTTACCCTCGCCCCAACCTAAGCCCCCCGCGCGCTTCTGTTTATGCAGCTCCCTTTACAGGCATAATAAATTTATATGTAGACGCTGATATGCTGTAAATATTTTTCCAGTTGCCGCCCGCTGGCCAACAAGAACAGCAACAACAATGCCCAGGAATGTGCAAATATATATTTTACTATATTTCATATTATTTTTTCTATTTTTCTCCCATTCTATATTTTATGCTGCGCTGAAAAGCGTAACCTGCGGGCAGAGTTTGGCTTGGTGCAAACATTTTTGATATTTGTGCAAATAAATAGTTGAAAATAAGTTTTATATGCACACAAGTTTTAATTAGCCGGCAATTGCGAGGGCCAACAAGTTCGAATGCAATTATAACTATGCAATTAACAGAATTGAAAGTGCAAAAAAAAAATATGTAGGTAAAAACCAAATATTATAAATATTTAATGGAAAATGTTTTGCATGAAATTTACAAAATGCCTTTTATATTTCAACATGAGCTGAGGCGGGGGCTAAACATGAGCTTTAGTTAAATGTCAGTTGCACATATACACATACATACACATACATATATAGACTGGGATAGAAAAGTGAAATCAGAGAAAAGCGCATTCAATTGCTGGCATAAAGTTTGCTGTTGAAAAAAAAAACCCCTACAGAAAATTTATTGAAAACAAACAATAACAAGCGTTAAATTGAACAACACAACAACAATCCAACTTGAATAAATATAAACAAAAAATACACGTAATCGCACTTGCTGCAGACTCAATAAAGAAACGAATTTGTTCCGAGTTTTTCCCCATTTATCAACTGTTTACACATTTTTACACTTTTGTGCGTACTTCCCTTTGTTGAATGAACTTATTAGAAGTTTATTTGAAATACCATATTCTGGCTGGGCAAACAAACTCCGCAAATTATACGCATTGATCGTGTGTGACGACATCATGAATGGGATTATCCTAGGCGCCTTTGATTGAATATTAAATATATGCTAACAAAGGTTTAGCAAAATGAGATTTGTAAAAGTTATCAAAGTTATGCGGCAGAAAGTTTTCAATTTGATTTCTGACGATTTATGGCAAACAGTAAAGTAAACTGACGATTGTTAGCTTACAAAATGTTTGCAAATCATTTAAAAGAAATTTAACAATTGAGAAGGAAACTTAAATTTATGAATGCATCAAGCTGAAACCTTATAAACGAATTTTTGTATAGAAAAAAAGCGCGCATTTTATGTTTACATTAAAATTTTCAGGATTTCTGGGAGCTGAATTCTAGAAACAAAGTTTTGCATAGGTCCACATTTCTATGGAACTCATTAGCAATAAACTGAAATTGGAGCAAAATCTTTTTGTCTTCAAGCCTTGCACAACTTTTCCTGTTGAGTTTCTGATTTATTGAATATTTTTCATTTTTGTATGATACGCATATTGAAATATCGTATAAAATCTAGAAGCGTACTCAATACTAAGGCGAACAATGTTCACGAAATTCGAGCCCCAGCTCAAAATTTCGTCCAATTTGCAAAATCATGGATATAGTGAAGAGCTGCCGACTGCTGACAGGGTGGAAGGGTGGGGGCAGGGCAAGCAGGGCGAGCAGTGGCAGCTCAGGGGAGGGTCACGCGCATTTGCGGTCACTCTTTGGGCGCCTCTCAAGTTGCACGAATGCGCCAGCTGATTTGTTGCACGCACCGCAGCGGCAGCTCGTCGACGCGTTGCGTTTCATTAGGCGCAGAGTCCACACAAATTGGCGAGTGAATATGAAAGAAGAAAAAACTATTGCAATTCAAAAAGCGCCACAAGCTGCCGTCGCAACGCGCGTGCTTAATGTGTATATATGTAGGTATTTGTGGCATGTGTGTGTCTCTGTCGAGTCAAATGTGGCAGCAAATTTCTGTAAATAAAGAATTTTTGTGCGGCTTGTACAAATTTGTGCAGATTGCGCAAATTGCATTGCGCTCAACATTGGGGCATATGTGCATATATTTGCAGCAGTGTAAACACACACACACACACACACACATACACACACTCCTCTTCCCCCCAAACTCGCCAGTCAACTCTGCGTACTCCCTCGCAGGCGCGCGCTAAAATCAAACAAATGCGCAAAATTAGCATTTTGACATTTCAATTTTGAATATTATTGACATGTTTATGCGGTGGCGCGGGCTCTGGGCTGCCCAGAAATGTGAAGGGTGAGGGGGGAGGGTATATGAGAGGGAGCCTGTTGGCCGACTCCGATATATTTGTGCAATTTGTAGCGCTTTTATTGATTTACAAAATTTACTTTAATTAGCAGCTGATATGTGATGCGACGACGGCACAGCTCGGATATGGATATGGGCGTGTGTGTGTGGGCGAGTGGGCGTGGCAGCAGCCAGGTTTACTTAGTCCATTGAAGCAATGCCGAGTTATTGCGAGTTCCGCATGCAACAGCATTGTTGTTGAGCCAAGGCAACGCGTGCTGCTGTTTACCCAATTGACATCATCATCAGCAACAACAACAAGAAGTAGAACAACAACAACGGCAGCATCATGATAAAGCTCAATCCTCATCATCTCTGTCAATAACAATAGAGCTAAAATGTTGGCCGTGACTAACAATGCAAAGTTTGTCATGGGTTGGCTTCATATATTTATCCCGGTGTTTGTGTGTAGTTTTGTGCATATGTGTCTGTGACACTGACACATCAAATAGAAGTGTACACTCGGTTCTCGTTTACCTCTCTCACCTCCCTTAATACAGATATCTCTATATTTACTTTTAAAGAGTACAGTCAAGACTCGAGAAATTAGCACTTAAAAAAAAACGAATTATAAAAATGGATTTATTAAGTGTAAGATTGCGAACAGAAGAATAATTCTATTGGGATACATGTGATAAGGAGAAATAAAATTGGAATATTCCGAAATTTGACATCTGAAACCTAAGTCTTCCACTTTGTATTCGGGCGATGAATTTGTATCTGGTTTGTTATTGTGTAAATCTCACAATTACTTAAACATTTCATTACACATGCTTTGTGATTGCAACTTTTTCAATGACTGAATTTCAAGGAGTCCAATTTTTATTCCATTTCTCAAATACATAAACATATTTGTCACATATCTTGAAATACTTGCTATTCTTTAAATTATTCCATCTTTAATCTAATATATATGCATTTATTTCATTATCAGTCCAATTATTAGCTGCCTCTTCTTTCTGTTAAAGTAACCTCTTCCTTTCACAACCCACCCACATTCCTTTAGAACAATCAGGTGCTGTGTTCTTGTTATATGATAACTTCCGCAACTTTTATTAGCTTATTCTCTCACATTCCCTGTATATTACCTCCACCCCAATGAATTTCATTTAATTTGCTGTGTGCTCCTAAAATAGCCTTGACCCTTTGCAATTTGATTCCTTGCGGCGTCAATCAAGCAAAGTCCTGTTCTCGCACCTGCTCACCGCCCCCTTCCATGAACCGAACCAAACCGACCCGACCAGTTAATATCGAAATTAAAGCCGCCCTCAAGGCTGCATTTCGGAAATTCGCTAATGTATATAATTATTGTATTTCAATTAATTTGCTTAACACAATAGGCGAGAGAGAACTGAGAGCTCGGTGCGGTGTGTGGCTGAATGCTGCGTAACTGTTATCGACATATCCATTTGGGCACGCCCCCTGCCCACTGCCCACTGCTGACTGGATGAATGGCTAATGACGAATGTCCTGGGCAACATGCGAACCGCAATTCGACCCAATCTAACCTCAGCACGCAAGACGCCTGCCAAAATGCTTAAGCCTGGGGGCGTGTCTTGGGTTCCTTTTGCTACATTTTCTTTCAATTCGGATTTTACATGCGGATGCCAAAGTTAAACCTTTAGAATGTGACAGCCTGTGAATGCCGCAGCCATACCAACACGCCCCACTAATATGCTCAGGCCTCGGGGCCAATGCACGATTATGCGTAAGGGGTAGCGGGGGCGGGGCTGGGAGACGGGGGTCTTGAAAAAGCATCCTTTTGTTTTAGTCCCGGGATTTGAACTTGGGGAGCGTCTGCTGGCGCTGCTCGGTTTCAGCTCACATAATGTGGCCAAACATGTAGCCAAACAATAAATGAAAATTGTGTGCAATTGTCGTGCCTTCAACCGTGCCACTGGGCAACAAACCCTACAACAAATTCCCAGCCCTAAGCCCCCAACCACAAGTCCCGAAAACCTCACCCTCTTGCCAACTCACAAAGTACTTTCTATGCTCTTTCGGACCAAGTTGTTGTCATTGTTGGTTGACGCTCATTTTGTGTGTCTGTCTTCTGTTTAGTATACATTTTTTGATACCCTGCACATAGTACTACATAAATAGTTCACATATAATTGATTAGGAAATTATTTTTTTTATATGTTTGTGTAATAAACAAACTCTTTAAATACGCAAGAAACTATCAATTGCTGTAAATCTGAATGCCTACAATCATTATCCTTTTACATTTATTTGGGATAATTTATATTTGAATTTAAGTAATAAAACATATTAGTTCCTGAAACAACTAAAATATCATGTTACCGAGTCTGAATAAGTGCATATGATGCAGATGACTCATATGTGAACTTCTTCAGATACGCATGCAGGGTATCTTCGAATGTGTCCATAGTAATATGTTCTTTATATTGCGTGCTCAAATGGGAGTACAAATTTGGAATGATATAAGGCCAGTCTGTTCATTTGGATTTTGTTTTACTTAAACATAGCTCATGTGCATTTCTTCAGATCCACACAGGGTATCCTTAAGTGTCTCCACAGTCATACATCTTCTCGTTACGCTTCTTTATGTTCATGAAAGCACTAATTCGGACATCAACAAAATATACAGCAAAAATATTAAGCCTACTTTGAAAAAGACGAATAAAAACTGGAATTACTGAAAAATGCATTGCTAATATTCAAAATATCTGTCTAGGGTATCCCGTAAACCAAAGTATATAATTTGATATTGTTTCACTTATCTTTTTCTCTGGGGATTAGCATCTGGTAAAGGTAGAGGATAAAGTAGCCTTAACGAATTATATTGATTCAAATTTAAATGGCAAAAAAAACATTGCTTAATTTTCGGATTTAGCATGCCCCACTGAATACCCTTTAAAAGTTGCTGATTGCTGATTTTTGCCTTAACATTTTCCCATTTTGTGCCAGTGTCCATTATTAGTTTCTCGCGTGTCTCGTTATCCTTTTTATTTGAGGTTTGCTTAATGTCAACTAAATAGCAAGAAACACACAAACACACACACACACACAAGCACATTGTGTGAGATGACAGTCATGCTTAGATGGGCATTGACATTGGGGTTAGGGGTATTCCGTTCATTGTTTCATTTTTGCCAAGCCACAAATGACTGAGGCTAGCTGCTGTGTGTGGGTAAGTTTGTTGGCTTGTTCAGTTGCCACACACACCCGCACACACACACACACACGCTCACACTCGCTCGGACTCATTTCATGGCTTGTTGCCGACTATTTTGCCGTATTATTGGCGTTAAGTTGCCTGTTACCTATGAACCCGGCTACTCCGACGGAGTTGCGGCTGCTGCTGCTCCATCTGGTCGCTGGCTCTTATCTGGTCGCATTATCATCATCATCTTCAATTTAATGCGTGGCAGACGACGAGGACACTCGACATTTTTTTGCTGTTGGTTGTTTACTTTTTGTTGTTGTCGTTATTGTTCTTTTTGTCTTCCTGCTGCAGCGCTTTGTTTTTGCGGCTAGGTCCTGTCCCAGTCACTTCCTGCTGCCATTTGCCAGTTGGTGCTTCTATTCTGCTGCTGCTGCTTCTTTTTTTTTTTGTACTCTATGTAATGCCACTTTATATGCCGCAGTTGATGCCTTTAGAGGCTTTTGTGTTTACGCCATGTTAAGCCCTGGAATCCCTAATGCCAGAGGACATCGCCAGCCACTCACGGCCTCCACCACCTCGCCCCTAACTCGCTGTCACCCTGTCTATTGGCACATGTGTATTGGCATTTGCTTCGTTGATTTTCCACAACATGCTGTGCCTATTTGCCTAGTTGGCCTGTCTTCTAACCCCCCTCCCAGCATCTCTCGCTTACACCGCGCTGCTCAGCCTGGTGTTAAGGTTCAAACATGGCGCAAGGTCGTTTCAACCAACCGAAGCGGGCAACATTTACATTTACATTTCCATCTCCCGCTCTACAGCTTCAGTTCCATTTCCATCTCTATCCGGAACGTGCCCGGGCTGCCTTTTTATGCATGATCTCATCGCTGACTGGCAGCGGAGGGCTGAGCGGCGGGTCAACAGAGCGTTCGACATTTCTCCTAGGCGACACCCCCCCCCCCACTCTTTTGATGGTTTCTGCACTTCCCTCTTATCCCACTGTAAATGCTTTTGGGCTCTTTTGAGGCAGGCCAGACAAAAGTTAATTGCCTGACATTAAACTATGAAAATGATAGGCGCCAGGACACAAAACATGTCCTCCGGGAGCGGACACGAGCGCATTGTCAATATTTTCCCATGTGTCTGACTGTAAAATTTTTACTAAGCTCCGCGCGACTTTAAGCACCTTCAAATCCTCGCCAAAAACAAAAAAAATACAGAAAACATTTGACAGCAGCAAAAACGAGAACAACAACATTCAGTGGCAGGGTTGTCGGCTTAGAATCAAATCTAAAGTCATGCAGGCAACCCTCTTCCTCTACAGCTGGCCCAATCCTCGCCAGCAGCTGTCTGTTGCTTGCCCGCTTTGCAGCGCTTGAAGGTGGGTTAAGGTGCGCCCAGGTGAGATCCGATTAGGCTCATCAGCAGCATGCGCGAGGGCAGGACAATAAATTAGCGTTTCACAGCTTAAGCCTGGAGCAAATGCGCACTGGGTAAATTCTAATGCCAGCGGGCAGGCACGTAAACACCCTAAACTCTGAACCCAGTTAATGTATTTTTTTCCTTTCACCCGAGGCTAAATCGAAATAAACGTGGTTTGAAGCAGTCTGTCGACCAGGGATTGGCCTGTTGGCAATTGCAGATTTACTCTGATTGAAGATATACTTTTGAGCACCTAGCTGAGCTCGAAGCGATGCAAATCAAGCTTAATTTGCGAAAGGAAATATAATAATAAAGTCTATGCTGTTAGAGTTAAGCAGCGCGTGCGACGTTTACGAATGCCGCAGAAAAGAGAAACTGCAAATTTGTATGCCACTCATGCAGAACGAGAAAGAGAGATGGACAGAGAGCGACATTAAATATGTTAGTCTAGGCGATTGTAGTCTATCATAGCCTAACCAATTTAATATACTATAATGACATATATATTCATATCGATAGTCGATGCTTATCTTATGTCTGTCCTACTATCAGACTTTCAATTTCATCCTTTATCTTCTTTAATAATATATAAAACCACACTTTTCTATTAACAAAGAAGAAAATTGAAATATAAACCTATTGAAATTGTTACTCCGTTTAAAACATTCGACAAGCACACCCAGGGAGACGCATATACCCGCACAAAGTACCCTTTAGAGTTTCAATTTTTCGCGACATTTTGTCATTTTGTGGTTATTAGCAGAGAATGCTTAAGATTTGACACGGACGCCTGCAATTTATTGCCCGCAATTTGGGCAATTTGACTTATTGCAGGCGATTAGACAAGGAGTTGGTGAAAGGCGCGTTGCCAGACTGTGCAAAGGGGGGCAGACTGAGTTGATGTAGGTAAAGTCTCGGGTAGCTGACTAATTTGAATGTGTCAATTGGAGCAGGCCTAAGTGAATTTTTATTGTCGAAGGTAAATCAGAAAATGGCCACTGTTAAACGAAGCAAAATAAGGGGAAAATGGCAAAATGGGTAGAATTGGAAAATCGAAAAACATTTCCTGTTGAAACTAGCAATTAAATTGTTTTTGATTTAATTTGCCAGGCAAATGCTGAAAATTCTGTTGACTAAGCAAACACAACAGCAGAGGCTAGCTACGAAAGGATGCTCCTGGATAAATTGAACAGGAGGAGCCGCAGGCTGTGTGTGTGTGTGTGTGTGTGTTGCTTTTGGCCCGCAGCACAGAGAAACCGCAAATGCTAGACATCCTGCCTGTGGGCAAGGACTTTTGCTTTTGATCAGCTTCCCGAGGCTTGCTTAAAAACGCATTACGCTGCACGTCCCTTAACCTTAGGTGGAAGTTGACCGCAAGTGGAAAATCATAGCCCACATATCGGACATTGGTTGGACATTGCCACCCCACCTCCTCACTTCCCCTATTTTTTCACCGCCTCTGCCACGCCTCTGTTTGCTGTAATTACTTGTGGCACCTCTGCGGTTTGCCTTTGTCAGCATCTTTTTGGGTTCCGACTACAGCCTTCAGTATTTTTCTTTTTTGGCTATAGGCAGTAGAATTTATGTAGGCCAATTGACCTATGTCCCCCCGCAGCCACGCAGCCGAGCAAAACACCCTTAAATGCCAATTAATAAACATTAGAATTACAAATCGTTGCGTTTACTTTGCGGTTGGCGCTTATTGCAAAATATTTCTAATTAAACATTGTGTTCAACAATCTAAACATAACAAATAACAATAACAACAACCAATATAAAATATAATGCGGCTTATAAATGCAAATTAGCTGTCGGGCATTGGTGGGCGTGGCATGTGGTTGGGTGTTTGTGTTTTAATTAAACCGCAGTCGCATCATTTTAAAATGCGCCCATTGAATAAATTCACATATACTCATACAACACTCATATGCTTCAATTAGCTCAATCAGTGTGCAGGCGTGTGCGGTGTAAGCGAGGGGGGAGACATATGTGTTGGCGGCAGCCAGTGTGGGCGTGGTCCAGTTCTCAAAAAGAGTTATGCACGTAACGGCGGCTAATTAGCGACATTTATGCGACAGGTCAGACAGTTGCCTGTTGTTGTCGTTGCTGTTGTTGTTGTTTTTTATATGGCATTGCGCATACGGCACGTGGGAGCTGGCCGTTGAAGATTGCGTGTCGGCGTTTTAGCTATGCATAAACCCATTTAAAGTTCTACAACTACAACTTTTTTTGAGATATTAATTGGTTTATAAAACGAGCGCAGTCATAAAAAACAGAGACATTAAAACTTGGGCTGTTAACAAACGGGTGACGTGACCAAAATTCAAGTTGAACATGTATTGAAAAGTACCTAAACCAGTGTTGCAAACTATACAAAAGAACTCTAAAAGCCACAATGCGTGCAAAGTGCCTAAGAGATGATATAGACAAACCATGCGAGTTGTTTGCTACAGAGAAATTTGTTTGTTATCAATTACTTTTGGCGCACTCTAGATATATTTGCCAAATCTGAGAAACTTTGAATTATATCATATCATATACATAGCTTCTAGAAGAACAAATGGCTGTAAATTGTATTTTATGAACACGCCAAGTAACGAATCATTTACCACATCTGACATATAGGCTTCGGTAAACACACTTTCTCGAAACGAATTGAGTTTTACCTCAGCTCACAGTCCCTGAATGGTTAATCAATGCTTCGTCGTTCCGCTCTCCGTCTCTGGCCCAAAATGCATGCAAATGCAATTAGCGCGCAGACTGAGCCACAACAGAGAGACGAAAAGGAAGGGAGAGAAGGAGTGAGGCATCACCCCACACACCAGCAGCGGCACATCGGGGGGTAGATTTAAACCTGGCTAACTGGCTAATTACCATGTGCGATGTTCTTGTGGTTTTGTATTTGAATTAATTACACATTTGATGGTTGACCTCAGATCTGTTGTTCTCGTTGCTGCTGCTGCTGCTGCTAGCTGCGATTGTCGTGGCAATATTTTAGGTTTTGGCTTTTGATTAGCTCAAATGGCGTCATGGGCGTAGTGTGCCGGCTAATGCAACGTTTAGCTGCCACTTGTTGCAACAACAACAACAACAACAACAACAACAACGACAGCTTTGTTGGCCACACATAAATTTCTATTCTAATTACTTGTGCTCGCAGTCAGCAGGTCAACAACGTCAGCTTCGGTTTATTTATGTGTGCTTTACAAAAATTGATACACTATGAGAAAAACAGTAAATCAGGCATTTTTTTACTCGAATTAATACAACAAGTTTGAAATATCTCAAGCTGAGAATGAAAATATGAAAATGAAATTAGTAATAATAATTATCAAATTCCGAAATACAAGTTTGTTCTAAAACTCAAAAATGTTTTGACTCGTAGAAAAAAAACAAGAATGTTATATTGAAGCTGAGCACGAACCTGCGTTAGAGAACTTTGTGAAGCTAGATATGTTTTATCTGCTTTAAGTATTTATATCTTTCTATTCCTTCTTTCGAATGAAGCATTATTTCTTTTAATTTAACAGCATTTAAAAAGGAAAGTCCCTCAAGTTTAAGGCAACAAGAGCCCGTTCATACTAGTATTTAGAATAGAGTTTTTCTCTAAGTGTACATATACATTTGATTACATATACAACATATCTAAATGTGTATACATTAGCCCGTGTTGTTGTTGTTGTTGTTTAGGGACTCATCTAAATGGCTGCGGCTGCTGCTGTTCTCCGGCAGTTTTAACAACGTTTTAACAAATGTGTCAGCATTTGTCGAGTAGCTCGTTGCAGCCATAACAAATGAGTAGTAAGTGGGAGTTGTGGTGGGCGGGTCGCTAAATGAGGGGCAAGGCGGGGCGGGGCGAGGCAGGGCATGGCTGCAATGTCAGTGGTCATGTCTGGTGGTCACTTCATTATGCAGCTATTTATTTAGTTGTTGCCCATTGTAATCGCCGAGCAATGCTAATTAGACGTTCCCCAACGTTGGCCACAGAGGTCAACTGATGTAACACGCCCCCAGCCAACATCCAGGCAGCTGCCACTTCCACTCAAAAGACAAGCTACAATACTATAATGAAAAGCGCAGCAAAGGCAGGGGCGACTGCGGGGGCAGGGCTTAGACGGACGGCAGCTTGCAAGTTAACAATTAGCTGCGTTTGCTATATTTAGACGCAATTGCAAGCCGAGTTCAAGTTAGTTGAAATAATGTCAAAGGCATTTGTCAGCATAGCAGATCATAGTTTTTAATCAGAGAAAATGAGAAATGAGCGCAAAGTTTGAGAAAAGCGGGAGAAAATAAGTGAATGCATTTGGAGAATCGGCAACAAACAAAAACTTACTTTGTAAGGCTTTGCTCTTTGAAGTTCTGCTAAGCTTTTAAGTATTTTCAATTGGTATTAAGGTGGAAATCAATATTGGCATGCTTTAAAATTCTCAAGAATCAATTAATCAATTTTCTTTTAAAATTAAATCAAGTTTTTAATAAGGCCAAATATTAATCTATTCCCAGTCTACGCATTTTATGCTTCACAATTATCGTCTGCCGCTGATTAAGCCCCATTTAGAAGTTGGACATAGGTTATATGCAGATAGAATTAAATCGGTACTCACAGTTAACATTCAATGTGGTTGTGGCCTCCAGGCGTTTGCCCTCGTTCATGGCCCGATTGCGCACCACACACTTGTACTTGGCGCCATCGTCTTCGCGACGTGGTGTAATCGAGAGCGTGGCATTGGTGGGTTGATCCTTGGTGCCACCGCGCAGCACAGTGGCGGGCAGCGGCGAGTTCGAGCCCTCGCGGTACCAGCTGAACGGGTGAAAGAAGCAGAGAAAAGACTCAGCAGTTGGTTCAGCCAGCTATATATAGTTATATGTAAAGCTTATGTAGAGTATATCCGAGACTTACGTTATGGTGGGATCCGGTGAGCCGCCAATGCTGCTGCATGTCAGCTCCATGGGTTTGTCCTCGGTGGCAACGGCAATGCTGCCGGGCGAGATGACGGGCGGATGTGGGGGCGTTAGGACGGTGAGATTATGAAATTCCTGATGCACATCGGCACCGGTGCCTTTGGCCTTGATGCGGCACTCGAAGCGTCCATTGTCCCGATTATAGGAGACATTCTTGATCTGCAGATCATAAATGCCGCGCTCCGGTTGAAAGTCGAGTCTGCAAATTGAACAGAAAATAAAAGTAAAATGAATTAAAAATATTTATATACACACAAACTTTAAAAGTATTTTTTCTGGGTTTCAAACGGCGATTCCATTTGAAAATTCAATTTATTTTAAAAACTTGGCCAGTGCTCGCCATGGGCCCACACACCTCGCCTATGTCGGCTCCCCTTTAAGAGCCCCAACACTAATTGTGCTAATATTGAGTTTTTGTTGTTGATGTCCTGCTGCGGGTCCTGACTGCTGCCGACTGCTGCCGTACGGGCCCGCAGGTGGTTCAACTTTAAACGATTCGCAATATAAATAAATAGCAAATGTTAATATTTGAGCTGGGGCTGCCAATGGCAGGGGCAAGGGGCGTAAGGCGGGGCGTGTGACAGCAACATAAATAAAATCAACGTTCAATAAATGTTTGCATATTTTCCTAGACGATGACTTCGATTGACGATAACGATGACAACGCTGAAAAATTGAAAGGTTTGGCAATTGCGGAGGGTTGCCAGACGTTAGCAACCGATTGGTAAACAAAATGTCAACATTTATGCAGTTGTTATTTGTTGTTGTTGTTGCTGCTGTTGTCGTTGGGCTTGAAGTGTTTCCTTTCTGTTGTCAATTTAATTGCCAAGGCAGAAATTTAAGTCCACATTTTAATTGTAAATTTTGCAACTTTTCTTATTCTTAATTGAATTTCTATATTTGCTAAATGCTTGGGAAAAACAAATTCCCCCATTGCCGGATAATCAAGAGAAAATCAATCAAATTTCCCAAAAGTTGTCTCAATTTTTAGCTGCTTCAATTTGTTGCAGTTGCCAAATGTATTTATTCTTAAGAAATCCATTTAAGTTCAACAGCTTTGGGTATTATGATGCGATAAACACAATTGGAACGCATACAATCGTGAGGTGTATGGAATATGTACTGGAGTGGATGATCAGAAACAGAGTTTGTCCTGACCTGGGAAGGTTTTCCATTCAAGTCATACTGGATTGTGAATTAAGTTGAAGCAAAGTTAGCCATACAAATTTTTAAGAAATGTATTAATATTAAACATTAATTGGGCGTCGTCAGAGATGAATTCTGCTTTAGAGATAGCAGATTATTTTTTAATTCCTACAAATTTACTATTTGATGTATATGTGTTTATATGTGTTGTTGTTAAACATGTCTTTCTGCTAGGGTATTTAGTCTTCGGCTAGTTAATCGCCTTTACTTTGAACTGCTCTTGAATTTTATATTTGTTTTTTATTTTATTTTATATATATTTTGGCATTTTTCACAATTTCCCCAGCACGCTGATTATTTCGTTGGTTGTCCTGGACAACTACTGAAAATTGATACGCAGCTGAGGAGCTGCCACCGTCCACTTGGCTGGTCAATGGATCGATGGCTGCGACGCAGCGACTACGCAGCAGTTTATTAAATTGGCAAACAAGATGCTGACCCCTCCAGAGTCCCCTTTCCCCTCGGCGAACTATGAACTTCATTTGTCAAGCACAGCTCAAAGGCAGCGAAGTGGTGTTTGCCAAGTGCCAAGGCGTGACTGGACATTGAGGACACTTGATAGCAGCTCGACACATCTCATTTGGCGTCTAGACGCATTTTATGGCTTTAATTGACAATTCACTCAGCAACACAGCAGCCGCTCCGCACTTCCCCCTACTCGTAGTGCACCCTACGCTAATTGCTGCAAGCCGCAAAAACACGCGTCAGCGGAAAAAGAATTTAATTTGTTAGACGAACGCGTTTACCGTACAGTAAAACCACAGCAGAGCGTGGAAAAAATATAAGGAATTAAACTATGGAAAAACCTCTAAATAGACAAAAAAGAAAATGAACTCAAAAAACAATGTTGACCCACAAAAAAAAAAAAAAAGGGAAAAAATTATTGTAGCCAGGCAAATTGACTCAATTCTCTGCAGGCTCTAGCCCGTGTGTCCTTCGTCTAGTTGAATCTATTTTTTTCTACTTTTTTTTTGTATTATTATTTTTCTATTTGCCGCGGCGTCTCCAGCGGCCGCCATGGCTGCTCATTTGCAGCCCGAGCTTGGGGACAGGACCAACAGGGCCAACAGGATACAGATAAAGTAGAAAGGAAAAAAAGAATGGTGCAAATTATAAAAATTGCTGGCAAAGCGCAGTTCGCCACTCATCGCCTGCCTCTTGGGGAAAAACGCGAAATCTTTCGTAGAATGCAGCAAGAGTTCGCTTAAAGCATTTAAAAAAAAAAAAGAAAAAAAAAGACGCGCGTGTCGCACGTCCTTGAGCGCCAAAAGCTCCTGCGGGATTTGTAGTATAGCCCCTGTATTATTATTTTCATTTTTTTTCTCTTTTTTTTTCGAAATAACCGCCCCATTCTCCTGGCCCACGGCAGGCGGCGAGCTGTTGCTGCAATTTTCTAGTGTGCCATTGCCGGAGGCGTACTCTGTCTGCGATTCGGTTCGTTGTGCTCGGAATTCGAATTCGTTTAGCAGATTCCAATGCAGATTCTATATATATATATATATATATATCACTCCAATATCTCTTTTACTATTCTCGCCGTCTATCTGTTTGGCGCTAAACGTTAAACGGCCATTGCCGCAGCCAATTATTTGGCAATGGGACATTCCGGTACATGTTTTGGTTTCAGCTTTCAACTGAATTTCAATGTGTGTGTTGTCTACATTTTTGATTGTGCACCAAATAGAATGTTCCAGCAAATGAAAACGACTGAAAAACGTCAGAAGTTTTAAAAAGCGAATATAATATGTGTATTTCAGTGCTAGTTCCATAGCTTTAGGCACAAGAGTTAATTTCAACGATTTCCAAAGGATGTTCCAGATATTTAAAACATCTTTTATTGAAAAATTGAGATCGAACAAATATAGTTGCCAGATAATAAGCATCATAAGCGTATCAGAACTAGATGTTCCAAAAAATCAAAAATTGATCGTTGATGTTCCAAAAAGAGGAAACTGCGAGAAGTCAAGCAGATCAGTGTATTACAAAAATCTAAATATATAAAAAGAACTCTTCGCTGTGCATAGATGTTCCTTAAGGAATTTTGTCTGCCAGTTCCATAAATTGGACACGCCGGAAATTAAGATAAGACTGAACTATCCTATACCAAGAATAAATAAAAAGTATTTATATAGAGAGTATATGTATATTTGCATGCTTTTTTAAAGTGCCACCCACACTAGATTTACTTAAAATGATTGAAATTTTAAGCAAATTGTTGGCGTTTTTATGGAGATTTGTTGCGATTTGCTGAGAATCACCAATTGGCAGCATGACTTGCATTCCGAAATGGTCGGCCAAAAATTTGTGTCTGCGTCTGGCTCGTTAAATGAAATGTTTAACGATATATTAGCTTCAGGCTCCCTGAGCTGCTATGCTCTGCTCTCCAGTTTCTCTGCGCTGCCTGTGGGTCTTTATTTTGTTATGCCATTTTGGGGTTTCGTTGAACCCAGAAATCGCAGCGGCCTTTTTGGCTAGCTGCGAAATTTGCAGTAATTTCACTTTTGCAGCGACAGATACACAGATACGGATACAGATACAGATACATTTAACAGATACAGATACAATTGCCGGAATATAGAGGTATATGGGGAATGCCTTGGTTAGAACGCGGTTTATATTATGTTTGGTTATTCTTATTGTTGTTATTGTTGCTGCTTGTTAGCTTTCGGCACAAATTGCAGTAAAAATGTATTTTACAATTTGCCTGGGAACTGGGCCTCGACCCAGCGAGTGCTACGTTAGCATTGCTTGCGCTTTTTTTATGTTTTGGATTTCTATTTGCTGTTTTGTTGATTTGCTTTTATTGTGCGAGTGTACACACACACACACACACTCACAGTCGCACACATATATAGCTGGCAAAATGTCCGACAGCGCTGCCTGCTGTTGGGCATTTCATTTGGCAGGCAAACGCGATGCATTTTGTGGCCTCGACTGGGCACTTAAAATTTATGCGTTGCCACATAAAGAAGGCAAAAGAAGCGGCAGCAGCGGAAGCAGGAGAAAAACAGAAAACGAGTCAAACCAAGCGATACATTAAAAACAGGCCGAGTGCGCAACGAGAGCCGGAAGCGGAAGTCGAGGCACGAAGCAAATAAAAATACAATTGCAAAATGGCGCGAACGAGCGGACGAGCAGGCGCGCGGGTAATGAAAATGAAACATAAACAGACACATGTGAGTGAGTGTGTGTGTGTGTGTGTGTGTGTGTGAGTGAGTGGATGTGTGTGTGTGTGTGTGTGTAAGTGAGTGAGTGAGTGAGTGGATGTGTGAGTGTGTATGTACGTGCGAGTGTGTGTACCTCATAACTGTGCGAATATTTAACACGCGTCGGCATTGACATTAAGGATTAAGGATATGGCCAGAACAGTTGGCTGGCCAACTGAGCTGCTGTTGCGACCTGTTTAAATAGCCAAGAACTTGATTTTAATTAAGTTCCCAGACACAGAGTCACATGCATAAATCGCATTACATATATGTACATATATATGTGTGTGTTTGTGTGTGTGTGTGTGTGCGACATTTAATTAACTTAACAAACGGCAAAGGCTGGCATAACAGGATAACTGCAAACAGCAACAGGAACAGGAACTGGCACAGCAATTTCCACAGATTTTCATTGCTGCAGTTAACTACGGGCTTAACGCACATCATCGTTTTATGAGCGTGTGTGAGTGGCTGTGGTGTGTGTGTGTGTGTGTGTGTATGTGTGGTTGTTAGAGCGGGTTTTACTCACCTATAGCCGGAACTCAACTGCACTTCACCAATGGCTACGTTGTCAAATTGCGCCGGATTCGATATCGAACGCGTCCAAAAGAATGAGAAATCGTTTGCCTCATATTTCTCGGTGAAGCGACACTTCAACACGAGATCCGCGTTCTCGCGTGTGTCGATGGACTCATCAGCCAGGACCAGACAGCAGCCGCTCAACGTTGTTAACAGGACTGCAAAAATAGAGAAATAGATGGAAAATGTAATTAAAATGTCAGTTTTAAAAGTTGACTTGCTAATTTATAAATGAGCAGCAAAAGAGACAAAAAACTAAAATAATATTCACAACTTTGCTGAAAGTTCAAAATTTAAATAAACTACAATTTTTATATTTAAAAGTAATTAACAGTGAAATAGGTAAAATTTATTCGGCTGCGTTTTATGCATTTTATATATTTATTATAAAAACTTGCCAAGCTTTGAATAAATGCCCAAGAATTTATTAGATAAAATTGAATAGGCTCAGCACATTAAATTAATATAATTTTACATCCTCACAATTTATGTACACATAATATAATTTAATAAACTTAACAGACAAATATGATTAACATTTTAAGCTTTACGTATGTATTAACTATTTGTTTAATTCCCAATGTTATAACGTACAATATTAAACTATGCATTATCATTTTTTAAACATTTTTTTTTTCATATATTTATGTTCCCTCTTTTTCTGGCAATTTTTTATGCATATCTAAACTTTTTTTGTATTTTTTGATGTGCGCCACAAGAGATTGACAACTTTTCAATTTTGTCAAACATAAGAAGCTTTCCTTCTGGCCCCCACACACTCCCCCCTGGCCCCTTTTCAAGCTGTTATTACCGGCGAGTTTCAGAACCACAATATTTATTTAATTTTTAATAAACCATTATAGGTAAGCCTCAAACGCAGTCGCTCAACTTGTCAATGCCGTCAAGGTAAAGTACAACAACAGCAACAAAATAAATAAAAAATAAGTAAAAGAAAATAAAATAAACAATTTTCGGTGCAACTTTCTTTTTATATGATGACGACTAAGCTCCGCCAGCCCCAAAAAGCGGCTGTCCTTCACATTAAAAAAAAAAAAAAAAAAACAACAACAAAAAATAAAAAGAATGGAAAAGAAAATAAGAAATCAAACGACAAAGTTCTCAAGTCCCGAGCACTCGGTGCGAACATAGGTGCGTGCGTGGCCCCGTTTTGGCCTTCTTTTCAGGCATTACTTTTACTTTGCTGCGTAAATTTCGAGTTGAATTTATGGCCGCTTTATATTTGGCATCAAATATGCATGAGCCAGCGTTTAAGCCAGTTCCAGTACCAATTTCAAGTAGCGGCGGGCAATAAATTTGTGCATTTGCTGCCGACTGTCGCCGGCATGTGCTAAATTTAAAGATTGTTTCAATTGGGTGGCAAACTGGCAGCCAGGCAGGCAGCTAGTCAGGCAGGCGGGCGAGCGGGCGATCTGGCAACTCTAGCACGCGCTGTTCGCGTGTCGAGTGTATCTGCGGGCTTGCATTCACATTAGGGCCAATAATCGTTAAAATCCGCAAAAGTTATGCGAGACACAGCCATGAAAATCGCATTAAAATTAATTTGACAGTCGTCTGGCAGCGTCTTAGCGAATTGTATCTAAGTAACATGCCGCCAAGGTGGCAACTCTCTCACCAAATATCTGGCTGGACGCATCAGTTCTCATTTTTTGGCGCTACGAATTTATGTCAAAAGTTTGGTGTGCCACATAAAATTGCGCGCTCTGCCATCTTTTTTTCCTCCTCCTTTTTTTTGCGCCCATTCATTTATTCTTACCATTGCCATTAAAGTTACTTTTTGGCGCTGGCCTCGTTGAGATTCGCTGCCTCTGCCGCTGCCTTTGCCGTTGTTCCTTTCACATCGTCTGTCAACGCATTTTGTCTGCTCATTTCGCTTGACTGCCTGCTGCACTGCCCTCTTAGTCCTTTAGTCTTCCATTTCGCAGTTGCGTTTCTAATTAAAACTTTCAAGTCGACAGCGGCGTCCAGGCGTCCATTCGTTTGCACTTAGGCAAATTGCCAGAATTACAACGACAAACGAATTGTTGGCGCTCAGCAAGTGCACTCGTTGCTGGACGATGCTCACTACTCTTTGTCTATCATGCGCCTTATTGACATTCGCTGTTTGTAACTAGTTACATTTCTCTCGATTCTCAGTTCTGTCACTCGCTGTTTTTCAAAGTTACTCATTGTTAAATACTTCGCCCTTGTTGCTTACTGCTCGTTGCTTGGCACTCGTTACTAGCTGCTTGTCACTCGCTGCTCAATACTCGTTCGTTATCCACTCGTTGACTTGCATTCGCCCTTCTGTTTTGTTCTCGTTGCGTTCTCTGTTACTTTGTAATCGCTGCTAAATACTTGTTTATTATTACTCGTGGCTTAACACTCTCCCTTTAAAAGGCTCTTTCGCTACCTTTAACTCCTTTATTTAGTAATCTACTTGTTTCGTGCATAAACACTTGCTGCTCACAGCTCGTTGCTTATAATTCGCCGCATTCAACTCGCTGCTCTGTATAAACTGACTCAGCTCTTATTTTTCGCTGTTTAGCAACCAGAGCTTTTCCTATTCAAGACCATCATACGCATCACTCGCTAGTCTGTACGCTCGCTAATCCTCGCTCGTTGTAATATACATATGTCCATAGCCTACGCATTTGATTGCTCAGCTGACTGATTACGCATACGCCACGTGTATGCGCGCACAAATATTTACGCAAAAAAATAATAGGACCAAACACAATTCTGTTTGCACATAAATTTCGCGGCTGACTGCAGTTTGGCATGTAAATATTGACATATGCAAAAATATAAGTAAATTTCCCGAATGCTATCAATTTCACATTAATTGACATGTACATATAAAGCGATACACAATGCCAGCCCAGTCCTGCCGACCAGCCAGCCAGCCACCCAGCCAGTCAGCCTGCCAGTTTGTGTTGTTGTGAATGACAGATCTCCCGAGGCGTAAAGAAGCCCGGAGTGGATGGTTTGTTGGATGAGGACGAGAAGTGGAACGTTTGGCCTGTCATTAAAAATTCACGAAAAGTCGTCGGGCGCCAGTTAAGTGCAGTTAATGAGCTGGCAAACGGTAAAAAGGCACTTGCAGCTAATTAAATTATCATTATACAAAATGAAGTCGAAGAAAAATTTCTTATAATTGCTGACGGGGAAATTAAAAATAATAAAATACCAAGAGGCGCGCTGGCAAAAGATGGCGACCAAATGGCTGCGCAGGATGCGCAAATGAAAAATTCAATTTCCGGTGCAAATTTGCAAAATTCTCATAACAGAAAGCACAATATAAAAGAAAAAAAAGTGATGAAGAAAGGATATGCCCTTTGTACATAAAAAACAAGTAGACTGAGGGGGCCGAGAGCTAACTAGATGATATCCGCGTTAAGCTTCCTCCTTTTTTTTTTGAATTTTCCAAGGCATTTCTTTACAGGAATACGCAGGAATGTGAATTATGCATAACAAGTAGAAATTCTTAAAGCTCTCATGCAGAAATCAATTTAAGTACTGCAAAAAGCTGACAACGAGCCAGCCAAAGGAACTCCACAAAGGACACAGAAAGAATGTTGCCAATTACCTAAATAGAATAGAACTTAATAAAAGTTGTCCAGATTGTTTTCTATAAATAGTACAGCTCACAGCTGGCTTATTTGAAAAGAAAACTGGAGATTCTTAGAATCAATCTTTTGTGGCAGACAATTTTTTTATGCGTTCGAAATTAAAAAGGGTTTTTTAAGATGTCTGCTTTTATTGTGCTGTTCAGTATTTTGCGTGGCACAGCAAGATTTCCATACTTATTCTTTACCAACTTAGTGCATTTTCTTGAAAACCCACGTAACGCTTTGCAGAAAGTTGAAGTATACTTTTAGGCGCTTTCGTAGTAAATATCAAAACTTGTGTAGAAGACATTTTGAAACTTTGCTGAACTTTCATCAAGATTTTGTTAAATAATTTAAGAAGTTTTATAAACAAAATTGACTTTTCATAACCCTGCGAAGGACATTGCCATACAATACACTACAGATAGTTCCCATGGAAACCATATCAAGTATATCACAACATATCAAATAGTGTCTATGGGAACCATAAGTTAAATCTGACGCATCCAAAAAGTAAATATTCCTAGTCTGGGTATCAGAAACGAGAATCTACATACCATACCACACATATGCTTAATAAAACATATTTTGAAATATTTATCGATATTATGCAAATGGAAGCAGGCAATATCGACCATATTGTATCATTTTACACATTTTTAATGTGGTTAGGTAAGTAGACATCAAGAGATTAATCGCAAGGCAACTTAAAATAAGCTCTCGATAAAAAATTGTACACAAATCTCGCTTCATTTCTCAATGAATGCATTCTGCCTACTGCAAATAGGCAGTTGGCATGAAAATTTGCAAGCGCTTTTGGCTTGACTCTCAAAGTCGGTCAGCAGTGGCCAAAACGAAGGGGTTCTGGCAAAGATCAGAGTCTACAGTCTACAGTCTAAAGTCTAGAGTCTTCCTTTCACACGTCTGCTTTTGTTGGCATAGTTTGACACAGCTCAAACGCAATTATTACGTGAGAATTATATTAAAATGGAAACAATGGAAGAAGGCGGGCGAACAGGCCACTGCTGGTGCGGTGGGGCAAGCTGGCTAACCAAATTGCAGCTGCCAAGATTGCCAGCAGCAGCTAAAAGTGGGCGTCTCGTGCTGTGCCGGCTGCAGTGTGTGTCTGTGTGTGTGTGTGTGTATGTGTGTGGCTGCCTTCAGGCAAAAAAGAGCAGAAGGCAACACGACACGAGGCGAGCAAGTCGAGCTGAGGCGAGGCCAAGCGGGCAGAGCTTGTAGCTGCAGGCACACACGCGCATACACACACACACACACACGCTGGCACAACAACAGGCACACACACACACACATATACACAGGCGGCACTGAGTGAGTCGAGTGAATTTGCTCTTGTTAATTGCATGTTCTGCATATCACTTATAAATGCACCCACACACTTGCTGTGTGGCAACACTTTACACTTGCAAGTTTATACACACACCCACACACACCCGCCTATATACACACCCACACACAAACCCTGGTAAAAGTTTTGCCATAATTGGATTTTCAAAGTTAATTACCAGCATTGAATTTGGCCGTAAAACGTAAGAACACACCAAACAGTGATTGTGTGTGCGTGTGTGTGTGTGCGCGCGTGTGTGTGTGCCTTGTGTGTTTGAGCTGCGCTCGATTACAATGTAATTTGGCATAGATTTTTGCCTTTTAATGGCCCCCAGGCTCATGCATTGTCTTTGATCTAAGAGAAAATAAACCCAATCACTGGGCAGCTACATAATTTGAATGCCAGGATGGACGCCTGTCTGTCTCTGTGTTGCATGCAACGTTATCCTTGAAGAAAGCAGCCGCCACACACAACACGCAATACACAAAGGCAAATGGGATTATGTCTTATTATTATTTAGCCAGCGGCAACAAATCTCTTTTCGACTTGGGCAATGGACCACAAACTTTGCCAATTCAAATCTCTGCTTAGACCGAGTGTGAGTGTGCGCGGATGTGTGTGTGTGTGTGTGTGTGTGTGCTTGGGGTGTCTTTAATGTCTTTTTATATGTATGCAGCTGCCTTTTGGCCAGGCATAAAGAGAGTCAAGTCCTGGCGAATCGAGTCGATAAAAACTGCACTGCAATGGCGCGCACATAAAATGCAACATAATTTTCTTATGACTAAGGTATGTGTGTGGGTGGGAGTGTGTATGTGTAGGTGTGTGTGTCTGTGTGGGTGTAACAATGAATGTTATCTGTTTAAGCTGCGCCCGTTTATCCTGGCAGCAGTCGCAGTCACAGACCCAAGGAGCTGTCTGCCGAGGCAGCAAAAGTCAACGAAACGGAAGAAGATTGCAATTTAAAGGCCATGGCAAATGCGGGGGAGCCAAGCAGCAGCAGGGTAGTTTTAGGGTGCAGCAAACGTGTTTTTTTTTGTTCTGTGTGTGTCTGCAGCAGCAGTAGAAACAGCAGCAGGAGCAGCAGCAGCAAAAATATTGATGGCCATGTTGTAAGTTCGCTTTGGCAAAGTAAAAGCCAAGAAGAAGCTGAGCAACTGGCAAAAGGTGAGACCAACTTCAAGTGTGGGAGACAGCAGAAGGAGCGCGGGTATGAGCAAGAGCGAGTGGTTCGGTGGGAAAGTGACCGGGGAGGGAACAAAACTGACAACGTTTAAACGAAGATGCATTTTAACCCATTAGGCGACAGACGTCAAGCGAGATATGGTCAGGAGTTACTTCTCTTTTTAACTGCCAAGGGAAAATGTTTAATTATAAATGTGAGGAATATTTATTTATTTAAATTTTTTATAATTGTATTATCAAATGTCATATAAATGAATGTCATAGAAAAAACTAAATACAATATTAATGACAACTTTCAGAGAGATCTCTCGATACATATTTCCGGAAAGGTGTTAAGGCAAAACTCTTTTAAACGTAAACGTTCTTTTCAAGGAATCGTTTCTATGCCAAGTAAAATACATTTATTTTTCAGCTGAGAAAAAATATAATATAATCAATTTCGAATCAAAGCAAAAGACAACAATGTTTAATCAACTTCTGCACAAATTACGACCCACAAATCAAAACAATATCATGAACCTGAGCACTTCAATTGGCAACCTCGTTGATTAACATTGGAATCTCAACAACAATTAAAATTTCGCAGCTCAAATTTTACAACAACAAAAATAAAAGAGAAAAGAAAAATGAAAAATTGATTGCAGTTTGTTAATTTAAGTAAAAACTTTAAAACTTTAATTAATTCGGTTGGAACACAACAGCAGCTGCTTTTGAGAAGTGAACTTTTAGTCTGATTTTCAGCTGACAACAGCAGCCGAGAAATTGTTCGTTCGCTCGACTATCTGCTCTCGCATTATCAAAACTATTTCGCAAGTGTAAACAAACAAAAGTTTTGCATCTGTGGGCGCGGTCTCGCACCCTCGCACTCTGGCACTCTGGCACTCAATGGGTTAAAGTGGGGAGGCGAAATCTGCCAGATTGCGGTGCCCAGATCTTTGGATGCATTGCGTCTGGGCCTGGGTCTGGCTTGAGCATGAACTGTGCTGGGTTGCGGCTGGTTGTTCTGCCAGCTAGCTAGGTGCCGTTATTTCATTACCACTTTTGCATGACAATGCAGGAAAAAAACAGCGGCACTGAGGGGGTGGGGGGGAGGGAGTTGAGAAAGCTGGAGACCCTCGTCGAACTGTGCACTGATGTGCTTTGCTCTGGGCACCCAAAAAACTAAAGACTCAAGACTCGTGTGTCGTGTCGAGAGTCAAGAGTCGAGTCGAGACTTGAAAACTTTGCAACATTGCAGCAGCAGCGCGTTTTTCTTCATGTTTTTTTTTTTTGTATGCAGCGCCGAAACGGGCCCAAATTGCTTTGGCAAAAGTGGAAAAACCGGTCCAAGTTGCAGCAAAGATACACACATGATTTCAAGCACACACACACACACACACACACACCGACACACAGACACCCATTGCTGTTGTTGATAGTGCGAATGTGTGCGGTTAACATGGCTTAAGAAACTTTTGTGGGCTGCACTCCGCACTCCGCCGGTTGGAAAAGTTTTTCTCTGTTGGCCGCCTGAGTAGCAACAACAGATAAGTTGCAACTTTCAAAACTTGCCCCCAAAAAATGTTTTCTGTTTTCTTTACATTTTCGAATTGTTGTTTTTTCGTTTACTTTTTCGTTATTTGGTTGGTATTTTTCCTTTTTTTCGTGCCATGTTTACAAGACGCCCTCTTTTACAGTGGCAACAACAAGGCAAATGCAATTTTTTGGGTTCTTTTTTTTTTGCATTTACTTGAGCAAAAAGTTTTTACCACCAACACTTGTTGAGTGGCGCGAACCACGAGGACAACTAACGATGCAATTTTTATTTTGTAAATTAACTGCAATTTTTTTATTTATTTTCTTCTTTTTTTTAGTTTTTGGCCATTTTTGCGTAAAGTTAAGCCGCTCAAAGGCGCAGCTCACGTTGAAATTTTTATGCAGCTCGCAGGTAGTGTATATATATTCTATCAAGAGAGCTACAAAAAGTATTTTATTGTGTTAAAAACAGCAGGAATTTGCTATACCTGCGACTCTACATACACTGTCTTCTAATAAAGTTAAGAAAATGTCTTTGCTTAACGAAATATTTATGATTTTGAATATGAAATATATGTATTATATTAACCAATATTTTGAAACTTGCATATCTCTATAATTACAAATAATGGCTAATTCGAATTCGGATTCGTGTTCAAGTCAAACACCATTTTGTAGGGCATTTGAGAGTCGAATGGGGTCAATGGTAGCGCGCATTGGCAGCTTTTCGTTTATTATCCCGAGTGTATTTGCCCGGAATTCCACTTGGTTGTGGCATCCACATGCATGCTTATGCTTGCAACCGCACCACCCTGCCACGCAACATCAAACACCACCCAAAACCGTCTCCCTGCAGTCCAAACTTTGGCACTCAACGGCAAGCCGCCAAAAAAAGACAACCAAAATACAATAAATAAAAAAGAGCGAAAAACGCAGTCAAAGAACTTTTTCAAACGCTTTGGCTGTTAACTTGTTTTTTTACTTTTTTTTTGGTCAGAGTCTTGCCCGACTCATATGCCACGCCCTCCAATCCTGCAGTCCCTATTCCCTCCGCTGCTGTGTCTTTTTGCGCTCCTCAGCTGTATCACTCGATCAACAGTGCAAAATTCAATTTCACTTTTGGCACGCAAAAAACTTTTGACTTTTGGCGCTTCTCGCTGGGGCAGGCGGCACATCACTTATCATATTCCAATTGCCCGCCCCAAAGCCATCAACCCCTTTATACCCCTCCGACCCAACCAAGCAGGTGGCGCGCAAAAGTTTTGCTTCAGATAAACTTTAGACTTTAAGACCAAAAACCGCGTCGAAATTTCATTTATAAAAATTGCATTGCAGCTTCTGCACAAAATTAACCAAAAAAAAAAAGCGGATAAATAGTGTGAGAGGAGAGGGATTAGATTGAGAGGGTGCGGGGTAAGCTGAAGGCCTTACAGTTTATTACAATGTGCTGCTGGCGTTGCAAATCCCCTGATGCGCACATACAGCATGCAGCATGGAGCAAGAAGTGGAGACAAATTTACTCAGTGAAAACACCCAAAGGCAATCTGTAAGATACAAAAGTATCTTTTGCCAGCTGCGGCGACGCATTGCTCGCCTGGCCCAAAGTAATGACCAAAGCACGAGCTACAAAAACAAGTTGGCTGTTGCTGTTTTCTTTTTTTTTTTTTTTTTTTTACGCCCGCTGGCCACTTGAGAGGAAATATCTGAGCATTTCGAACATTTACGCTTCATCGATTGTGGACCAAGTTGCGCCGGCTAAGAAACAAGAAAAAAAAATAGCCAGTAAAGTATCTGCCAGATAGAAACGAGTGCGCACAAGGTAGCAAAGTTTGCTGGCCAAACAAATAAACCACAGAGCTACAGAGTTGTCCCTCCCGTCAACCGCCCGACCCGCTGCTGTCGTCGTGGCTAAAACTTTTGTTTGCCCAAGTGCAGCGGGCAAAGCGATAAAAAGCCACAGCACGAAACCTAGTTGAGCCACTGAAGAGGAATAGGACGGGACGAGCGGACGGGTTAGCCGGGCAGGCTGGAAAACTCGTTGGGCTGACCGGGCCAAGTTTACGAGCAGCTTCAATGGCCACACATTTGTTGACAGATCAGCGGGGCCAGCAGCGGGTGTGGTTACCGTGCTGCGGGTGGCAGGGGGTGAAAGGCGGTTGGCGGGCAATTTTCTCATTAGCAGCTGGCAAGACAGTTGAGCAATTGACACGCGGCTAATTAAAATATATTTGCAACATCGATTTGATTGATAACAAGCAGCAACAAGGAATAAAAACACGAGCAAAACAAGCCAAAGTGTAGACGGGAATGCGCGACCGAAAAATGCCCTGTACACAGCGCTTGACTTGTGTATACTATAACAGATACTTCATACAAATGTTGTCCAGCTAATCGATATGTATCGATGATTTATGTATAGAACAACATATCGATAAGAATAATGATGAATTTCTTTTGACTATACACATCACATTGCAGCTCTCTTATAGGTTCTCGAGACGGCTAGACGCACTTGACTCGACTTAGCTCAACAGAACTGTCTTCTTCTGCCTGTTACATACACGTGCACACAGCTAATATACCCTTCTCTGATAAACATTTTCAATTCTCATAGAAAATAGCAAAGCACACAGCTGTCTGGCAGCGAAATGTTCACTTTAGCTGCCAATTTGGCAATTTGTTTGCTCGCAAATAATTTGCAATACTCATCGCAGCGTCACCAAGGACCGACCATGCCCCATGCGCCACACTTGCTTGCAACTTCATTTTTCATATGCTCAATGGGGCATGCTGTTAATTGGCAGCTTAAGCAAGGCGCTGAGCTGCAGCTGAGCTCTGCTGAGCTGCAAATGAAGCAAGCGATAAACGACAAGAAGAAGAAGCAGCCAGTTGAGCTTAATGAGGGTCCGAGTCAAAACGAATGGCATTTATGATATAACGCATTAAGTGTAACTAAATTGGTCAAGTGCTGTTCTACAAAAACGAATCCAAAGATGTAAGAATGTGAATACTCGTTTACAGACTAAAATATAAAACGAGCAAGAAAGGATACCTTCGGCACGCCGAATATTTAATACACTTGTTGACATTTGTCTTTGCAGATATGCGAGACAAGTGAAGATGGTAAATGCATAAACAATACAAAATATTTTGTCATATAAGATCCTTATATTCCACCGATCTTTCCTACAATAGCTATATGATATAGTTGTCCGATGTCTGAAGTTTATGACACCCTAAATAATACATATTGTTTATCGGATTTCAAGCTGCTTTATAAAGTGCTTTGAGTAATTGTTAAACGGAATAATGGGATAATTAAATATGCTAAATTACGCAACATAATTTAAGCACAATTTTTTACACATACAAAAGTAATATGCTAATAAGCTCTGTAAAAAAATGTACGAAATTTCGCGGAGGAAAATGTCAGTAGTTCGTTTAGCCGGAAAATGTGGAAATTGTGTTTTTATGACATTTACAAAATTTATGTTAAAAATTGTTTTTTGAACGAACTTTTTTTTTTTTTTTACTTTTCAATTGTTTTCTGGATATTTAATGCTAAACAACATAAAAGCATATAATTTTTTTTTTTATACATATACATTTTTTCTTCGTCTTTTATGACATCTCATGTTTCGCTGTGACAATAATAATAAATATGTGAATAATATTAATAATAATATATGCATTTATCTGGTTCGCTTTGCTTGGCGCATCTGTTTTTCGGTTCGCATAAATTTGAAAAATGTTGCGCAAATAAATTATCTACACACTTTTTTATAATTTATGCATGTAACAAGCATTTCTCTGCTTTCAATTAAAATGTTTGGCGCGACCCCCGAAATTTTGCAGCTGTTAATATTATAATAATTTTATGTATTTTTTGTGGGCATGTTTCAATTTTTTTCTCTCAGGCAATTGGCAAAAATCAACAACAAAAGCGCCAGACGAAAAAACAGCTTAGAAAATGCGTGTCTCGCAATCTTTCTTTTTGCGTATGTTACACGAGAGTTTTCACAATGTTTTTCGTTGGCTGCTTTGTGCTGGGTTTTTCAAGCTTTTCTCTTTATGCTGTGTCGGCCACAAAGGACACGAGACACGTCGTGTGCTTAGCAGAAGCAGCAGCAGCAGAGCAGCATCAGCATCAGCACAGGAAACAGGAAAAAGGAAAAATCACTGGCAATTTGCATAAGATACAATTGAGTGAGTGTCGTCGGCGTTTTTCTTTTTTATTTTTTATTTTCCTGCGCATTATTTTGCCTTTGTACGCTCGTGTAATGAATTATCATATTTCATGTGGCTGCCACACAAACACACACAGCACACACAGCACACTCCAAATGTTTGCATTCAAATTTGTGACCCATTCAAGGAATATATGTATGTACGTACGTATGTATGTATTTACGAAGCCGAATGTAACATTGGGTAACATTGCGCCCAAGCCGCAAAAAATGAGTTACACAAACGAAATGCCGCAAAGTATGCAATAAAAAAACACAGCAAGATGTGTTAGAGTGGGTTAGTGCTGACTGAGAGCTACCCTGTAATGCATTCAAGCGCCCCTTTAAATGAAGCTAGACTCTTGAGAGCTGACACTTGAGTTGAGTTCATGTTATTTATAATTATGTTATGTTAGGGGCACTTCTAGGCACCGCATGACCGTTTGCAAATTTAGTACAGGGTATCGCAAAACAAAAAGAGCAGCACCAAGAAAAATACAGAGCTACACTACAGAGTCACAGATGATGTAAAAGAGCAGATGGGGCTGGCGGCGTAAATATAATTCATGAAAATAAACGTATATCTAAAATAAAGCGTCGCGGCGAGCAAAGTCGAGTGTTGAGATTGAGCAAGGAGCAAAAGGCGCAAAAGGAGCCGAAATGGAGTTGTTTTGGGTGGGATTCGTGTCGGGCTGGCTGTTGATTTGGGTCGCGGCAAGGACTTAGCAGCTAAGTCCACAGTATGGATGCAGCAGTTGCTGTTGTTGTTGTCCAGTTTCTGCGGCATCTTGGCAAGAAATGACAGTAAAAATATGTCGGGCAGCTGCCCCAATAAAGCAACAAAATAAAAACCCCTCAACAACTGTCCATCTGTTTGTCTCCATTCACAGCTCTTCCACTGTCGCTGTCTCTTTGTCTCTGGCTCTTTCTCTTGAAATATGCTTTGCAGCAGCTTTTATAAACTGAATGTCCACTGTCCACTGTTTGTTGTTACTGCTGCAGTAAGCGCTTGTCGCTGAGCATTTCATTCATTTGTTTTGCGGTTTTGTTCAGCTGACGGCTTTCGAGCTGCACTTTTCCTTTTGCTGGCTTTTCCATTTTTGTTATTATGTTTTTTTTCTTTTTTTTTTTTTTTTGCAACGCGATTTTAATTTTTGTACAGCTGCCACGCCCACGCTGTGCCAGCGCTGTTGCCCTCATGTTTTGTTAGCATTTTCATAAATTTTCACAGCTCTCACAGAGAACCAAAGCCTGACTCTGACACTGGACAGAGATGAGGGACGACGGACGTAGCGCAGACCACAAAGCATAGCCCAAGCGGCGTGGGTTACTCATGTGTCATGAGCGCTGACTGGCTGGACCCCCCTCCCCACCTCTACGTCCCTTTCCGACTACCCCTCAGCTGCAGCTGGCTTGGAATTACACGCTTGTTACTCATGCAACGGCGCTGTTTGCCTCGTGTTCACCTCGCGATTCTGGTGAACAATTGCCAAGTCTCAAAAACGTAAAACCCATGTGCGCGCGCGGTCTGACAAAGAACAGAGCCAAGAGCGAAGCTCAGTGGCGTGCGGGGCAGGGGATTGGCTTGTCGAGGAGTTGAAAGCCGCAGCGGCAGTTGCAGTTGCAGTCACTCGTTTGCAGCCTTTCGATTTGCAAATTGCATAACAATTCGCCAGTTGCCAGTTGGAAAAACTTTTCAAGTGAGTCGCGGCCATGTGTTGGCTAAGTGGGTGGGCGGCTCCAGAGGGGAGGGGGGTTGGGTTGGTCGTGGCATGGCTCATAAAGCCACAGACTTTTAGTTGGAGTCTGGTTAAATTAACGCTTCAAGAAATTTAGCTTTAAACTAAATCAAGTTTAAACTGAAAAGAAATGAGAACAAACTCAAGCTGAATTTAAAGTGGTTCGGTTCCAGAACCAGTTCGGCTAATAAACTGGCTCGAATTAACGCAAGCTTCAAATAAATGTATTTTAATTCGTGCAACAAAAAAAATTAACTGATCTCTATCATGGTTCAGGTTCAATTGGAGTGCAAAATGGTTTAGGTTCAGAACTAGTTTAAAAGAATGCTTTGTGAGAGTGAATTGTTAGTTTGAATCTTTTAGTAAATAAAACAATAACCAGCTCAATAATTGTCTATAAGCATCAGTCATGCTCGCGCCTTTTTAAAAATAGCCACGTTCAAATTGAGGAGTAAATAAGAAAGGAACTGGATCAAGAACCAGTTCATTTCTACCTAAACTATGTGCGGCATACGAAGTGAATTGCCAGATTAATTTGTATGGAAAACAAATCAAGCTAAAGCAAACTTATTTCATTGCGCTGGCATTTTGAAGCAGTTCAAAGCAGCGACTTAATCAAAACTAAACACGCCACGCTGCACATTGCGTATACGCAATGTTGCCCCATTTTCTTGCACAATTTTTCATCATCTCAACTCAGCTAGGTGCAACCCCCAATCCCTATGCCGCAACCGCCCGCTCGTACACCCCATTTGCATTTTTATGATAATTTTAAGTATTATTGCATTGCAATTTTAAATGGCAAACATTTTGTAGCTGTCAGCGGAACAGTACGACTACTTTGCTTTTTAGGGGGTACCGCTGTTAACACCCTCCACCTCCCCATCCCCCCGCGGCTCATGCTGTGCTGCTTTGCCCAGTCTCCAGCTTGACTTTTATTATATTGTACAATATTTTAATGCAAAATGGAAAAAATTACTTTCATTTTCCTCGGAATTGGTTTTACAAGCAGCAGCAGCAGCAGCAGCAAAAGCCAAGCTAAAAAACTTTGAGCCAAAACAAGCAAACGGCGAAAACAGCGCGAAAAAGTTTTTATGCTTCTTCGTCCTTTCCTTTTTTTTTTTTAACAAGTGAAAAATGCAACAGTATCCCAGCATTGCCCCCGGTGCGCCGGATTCCCCTATTCCAGCTGCATTACAACGCTCAGCTGGGACTGCTTCAGCCCCCCCAGCTCCTATTGTGAATCCGCCCGCGCTTTCTCTCTCTCTCTCCCTCTCTCGCTCGCTCGTGCAATATATGCAATGCAAAAGTTTTTAATTTAGCGCCAACTTAACGCTGAGACTTACAACGCAAAGCAGCTGGAAGAGAAATGACACAGGCAAGGGGAGGGAGAGCTGGTGTAGTTGTTGCTAAAATATGCTTTAAAAAATAATCAACTTGCTCAGATTGCAGCCAGCTGGTTCTGCTTACGCCCAAGAAATGGACCATTTCCTTGGCCCAACTAATTCCCCAGCTGCGATTTCAGCTGCCTGTCGAGCTTAACCCAGCCAAACCTCTCGCCACACTTTGCAATTTCGATGCCCCCCATTTGGCTGGCGCCTCTGATGGACTGGATGCAGTGATGCCTAAGAAGCAGCCAAGCGCATTTCATGCGTAAATCTGCCTGGCCAGAAATGGACAGCGCCAACGGCTTAAGCCCACGTCAGTGCTGCTCGCCTCTGCCGCCACCCAAAGGACCCCCAGACGGCGGCCATCAAGAGCTTAGGATACGGCAAAAGGCATTGCGAAATGCGAGTGGCAGGCAACATGAGGCAGCTGCTGCCTGCCTGCTGTCTGCCCGCTACTTGCCCCAGCATGAAACAGCAGCTTGAAGCTCACTGAACCAGCCACGCATCAGCTTTTGCTTACAATTCGCAGCTAGGTGTGAGCTTTGTGTCAGGCTGCGCCCTTAAATAATCATAAGAGCGTGATTGACCCTTTTACAATAAATAATATATACAAATATGTATATAAAATAATAATGTAGTCTTTTGCATGTAGTTAAGCCGAAGGATTTGCAAAGTCAGACTAAAAGTTATTTCTGCTATTAAAGCTAAATTAATAAACTTACTCAAGTATTTAGATTGGGCAGTAACAACTAAAAGGTGTTGCTCTAATTTAAGCCTAATTACTTTTACCTAAGTACTTTCATTAGTCCGTTACAATACAAGAATTATTCCAATGTAATTACTCAATTTTATTATCATATTACTTAAAACTAAATGTTATTAAATTGTTGCGGAACAATATTCATTACAGGCAATTACTTCTTTATTCTGCGTCAGCAATTGACAATTATATTTAAGTTTAATTACTTTCAATTACTTAGGTATTTAAATTAGTTGGTTACGACTAATCAAGGTATTGAATCTCAAGGTTCAAATATTCGATAATTACTTAAGTAATTACATTAGTCAATAGTTATTAATAACAAATAAAATAAAGGAATAAAAAAAATATATGTATATATTTTTCAGTTTTATGTTCTTTTGCCTTTAGAGAAATACTGAATTAATATTATATAAATTACTAGTATTAAATTAGAACGGACATTCACATTGATTTGAAAATTAACAAATTTATAAAATAAAGCCAATTAAGTTTTAACTTTTGACTCTAACTTTAACTTTTAACTCTAACATTCAGAGTTCGCCCCTTAATAGTCCAGCTTATGAACTTTGCAATCAAGGGACTAGCTATTGTTTTGATATTCTTAAAGTTAGACTGAGAGTTGTTTGATAATAATCAAAGGTGAGTTGTTTTTGCCGCCCTACTCCTTTATAATGGCCAACATAATCCCCGTATGCTCAACTTGTATCCTTTCACACTTCCTTTCAGTTTGCAACAAACATAAATCGCTCAACTCAAATCGAGTTGAGTTTTAGTTCAGTTTTTGCGCACCTTTAAACTTTAACTAGTTCAGATGGCGTGAGTTTTTTAACGCCCACAATATGAACACAGACACTGGATGGCGGTTGGGGGGACAGCGGAGACAGTTCGGGTCAGCGGATCGTGTAGTGCACAAGCTGGACGGGTCAGTTGGTCAGCGGCGGCGACGGGGTGGGTGTGTGTGTGTGTGTGGGGGGTGAAATGCAGCCAACTTTTATTTTGTTACATCGCCGAGCGACTCGCGTGTTGTTCGTCGTGTTGTTGTTGCTGGTCATGTTTTTCTACAATGTTTTTTTGTTATTGTTATTTAACCCTTGTCAAGTCGCGCAGCGGCCCCAAAAAAATGTGGGTCACTTGACGCACAGCAACAGCAGCGGCGAGCAGCAGAAGAGCTGCAAACAGGAGCTGGAAAATTTATTGTGCGTCGTTGTCGCGGCCAGTTTTTAGTTTTGGTCAGAGCTTTGGCTGCCAAAAACTGGGCAACAACAACCAGAACAACAGCAGCAACAACAACAACAGCAGCAATGTTGATGTTGTCGTGCATTTGCTCCAGTTAAAGTCCCATTCTACCCCCCCCCCACACACACACACACACACACAAGCCTCCGCCGCTGTTTTATTGAGTGTCTGCGTTTTGGGTTTTCCAGGCAAATAGGAAGTTTATATAGGTTGACAGCTTTTCGGTCTATTCCCGAGCCGAATTCTATTTTGTTTTAATTTATTGAAGCACTTTTGAAAAGCGCGACATTGTTGACCGGCTATATAGATAATATTAATAGCTCCAACTGGTCAGCTAAAAGGTGAACGCCTCTAATGGGCCCCCCTTCGTTTGGGACGCAATGATAGACCCTCGAAGAACATTTGCGTGAAAGATGTCACGCCATAAACATTGTTTATTGAACCATTAGCAAAGCGATAGCCAACCCTCACACAATCTCGGTAAGGCTGGCCCAATAAAATGCTGTGACAAATGCGCAGCCGAGCAGTTGATAATATTCGGGCCCAAAGTGCATTCAATAATTCTTTTCGAAATCAGCTCTCATTCCCTTCGCTAGCCAATCGCAATCTTTGCCCAAAAACAGGTCCAAGCAAATGATATGCAAGTTAGTTATTTGGACTAAATTTGGCATGTAGATTGTGTAAGTAAATGCAAGACTTAAATTCAGTTTTAGGCCTTGCTCTTGCTGTCATACCTATGAGAAATCGAGAAGTTAAGCAACTTTTACCAAATCAATAACAAGCTTCAATGGCTTCGATAATGCGCAAACCCAGCGCTAGTGTTATATTCTTTCATGGCTCGGGCGACACGGGCCCCAATGTGCTGGAATGGGTGCGCGGTTTGATTGGCAGAGATTTCAACGGGTCGCATATTAAATATGTATTTCCCACGGCGCCCATGCAAGAGTATACGCCCTTTGATGGCGAGATGTCTACGGTGTGGTTCAATCGCGAATCCGTCGATATTGCCGCCGAGGAGGATCAGGGCAGCATGTCGCAGAGTTACGATATAGCCAGGCAATTAATACAGCATGAAGTCGATCGAGGCGTTCCACACAGTCGCATAATTGTCGGTGGTTTCTCGATGGGTGGCGCCTTGGCACTGCACACGGGCTACCACTTGAACCGGAATTTGGCGGGCGTATTTGCACATTCCTCCTTCCTCAATCGCAAATCGGTGGTCTATGAGTCGCTCGAGGCGGAATCTACGCATCCAGAGCTTTGCATGTTTCATGGCACAGACGACAAAGTGGTCGAGTTTCAATGGGGTCGTGAGACTTTTGACAGATTGCAAGAATTGGGCGTTATTGGCACATTTACGAGCCTGAATAATACGGCTCATGAACTGAAGAAGAGTTCAATGCTGGAGGTAGAGCAGTGGATGCTGAAGAAGTTGCCCTAAGAAGCTAACATTTGAATATAAATCGCTTTTACAACACTGTTCTTCTAATTTTTCCTGGCTGATTAGTTTGCTTAGGGTCTAGGATCCGTATAAAGGATTTTTCAATAGAAATTGAAACTAAAATGAAAATTTAAAATATATTACACCCTCTAATATATTCTAAGACATTTTGCCATACTGTCTTGCTTCTTTTCTATTTTCTAGATATATTTTTAATTTATTTAAACTTAAACTATGAAATATTTATGAAGGCATTTTTTAACACTGCCAAGTGCGTTGCCTTTAGTTTGTTTTGCCTAGATATATACGAATGTATATTCTGGAAATAGTTTTAAACCAAATTTAAAATATTTACCTAACCTTAAATAAACATTGGCTATTTTCGAACACTGTTTTAGAATGGATTCCTTTTTGTTTACTTGTCGTTCTCTGCAGTACGGTGCTCGAACTTTATTCCTTTTTTGTGCGCATAGCAAATACCAATTGAGTAACGCCCTGGGCTACTGCTCTGCTGATGCCCCTACCTCCCCGCACGCCCAACAACTCATTTGCACCAGCTCTTCCTCTATTTATACACTTCAGCACCTGTTTAAATAGCCAAGTTTGTTGCACAGCTAATTAAGTCAAGTTTATGCAAAGGGGTTTCACTCGCTTCGTTTTCGCACGTTCGCACCTGGCGCCCCTCTTATGCTGTTGGCCCCACCCTCCGCCCTTCCATCGCTAGCCACCCTTCGCTGTAGCCGCCGTTGAGCTGCTGTGAGCTTCTAATGCCTTTGTTTTCCCACACATTGGCCCCAGCCAGTGGCAGCAGCCGAGCTGTTAATGTTAAGTTCTGTTGCAGTTCAGTCCTATTCACTGGCATCCCCTTTCGGCCCGTTCTCTGCTCGGCACTTCCCTCTGTTTTTCTGCTTCCATTGTAATGTGTAAATGAGCCAGTTCTGATGAGCTGAATTGAGTTGGAGCCCCCTGCTCGAGCCTGGCCACAATGACACTGATGGATTTGCTGTTAATCAATATGAAATGAGCAGAGCAACAGCAGCCACCGAACAGTTGCAGCCCCACTCCCCCCACACACTCATTCTCTCCTGCCTTCCTGCTCGCTGTTGCAGACTGCCACGCCTCCATCGCCCTCATTGCACAGCTTTAGCTTTTTGCCGCTTTGACGCTTTTGGCCAGAACAGCTGAATGAGATTTCACACAACTCCGGGTTGCCCTTTGCCTGACCAGAATGTGGCATATAGCCAGAGTTTTTTTGCTGCCGTTATGTGTGTTGAGTGTTGGTTAACGTGCATTTTCATTTTTTTCTGCCAGTGTGCTTAACTTTTGTTTTATGAGAAAATATTGTACAAGTTTTTTAATTGCTTTTACGCTTAAAAAACACGAAAATTTTGCCAGCGAATAAGTCGTAAGTGAGTGTGCGTGTCTGTGTGTGCGTTTCTGAATGTGTGAGTGTTGAACAACAACTTTATTTCCATTTCGGTTGCATATTTGGCAACACTCGGGAAAAAACTATCCAGAAAAGTTAATTTCTGCACAAATATACTTTTTGAAGCAATTGCCAAGTAAAGTTTATAGCCTGAGTGTGTGTGTGTGTGTGTGTGTGTGTAGATGTCTCTGAGTGATTTATGATTACAAATGGAATTTATGAGCAAGTCACATAGCAGACAATTCATAAATATTTATAAATTGTGCCAGCAAAACCGAAACAATTAACTTAATCGATTTGTGGGCGAGAGTCGAAAAGTAGGCGGGTCTGGCTACAACAAACGACAGTCGATTGATTACTTTAAAATTATGTGTGAAACCCAAAAATAAAACCAACAACAACAAAAATCGTTGAGAACTTTTGCTGTGAAGTTTTCAAATTAATTCGTGTCTTTAGGCAACCGCAGCCGAAACTTTGGAATTGGCAAACGCTTGAGAAATCTACGTAAAAGAACAATAAATAAATTCAAAAATAGAAAACAAGGCTAATCCCCGAGCAGATGACTGATTAGCAGATACCCTGTATTGTATTTTTACACGCAACTTACCAACACTTTCTGTTTTTACACTATAAGAAGACATTCAAAAAGAGCTTACTTCACACTGTTGTTAGTTGATTCTTTCGTAGAGCGTATTATTTTTTTAACTTCTAAGCGAAAGCGAAGTAAGCAATGAATGCCAAGCGAGTTGTTTAAAGACTTGTATGGATTTTGTTGTCCTTCGCTCTCTTCTTGAAGCACATGCAACCCTGTTTACTCGCAGTGTTGTACAGGGCATAATACATTCAAAACATAAAACAGTCTTCAAGACAATTAGCATATGTCTGCCGCATACATCTTGTATCTGCGATCAGCGCGCCTCTGTGTGTGCAAGTGTGTTTAATTCTAATTGAAATTCATTTACATTTAAAGCCAAACAATTATGCGCATTTTCCCAGGCTCCAAAAGAAACAATTTGTAAATGATGATGCACGCAAGATAAAACCAAAGCCAAAAGCAAAAAACGTATGTTGAAAATTTGCATAAATTAAAATAACGAACAAAACAACAACCAAAACCGACAAGAGATAAAAAGATGCTAAAATATCTATATCTGTGAACGTTTAAGAGCAGAATGTCGCCTCGTTTATCTACAGACTTGGTCAATAATGCATTATGAGCTGGCCAACAGATGCTGCCACAGCTGAAGGATTATAATGCAGAGGATTTGTGGGCAAAAAACATTTTGCAGAAGCGTTTACTTCGGGTCGTTTGCGCTCGTCTGAGTAAATGTTTTGTATATGTTTGTAATCTCGTAATCGATGCAATTTATATGAAAATACTAAACAAATTGCATAAGAACACACACAAACACACTCTCCTCCTCTCTCTCTCTCTATTTCTCTCTCTCTCTCGCTCTTACGCATATCTGTGTAATACAATCAAAAACTTTGTTAAGCGCATTATGCATGCCTCGACTGGCGAATTGGGGACGGGCAAGTGGTGCGGGCATCTTCAATGGGTTTGCCTGACCAATGGCAATGGCCTTTTGTGTGTTGCCAGCTAGCTGCTCATTGTGCATGAAGTTTACATGAATTTGCTTGAAATTGTTTGCCCGTTCGCCTTATTGTTGCCACACATGAATTTCATATATCATTTTTTTGCCCCCATTGTTGCAAACTGAAATGGAAAGCGAGACGGGGCGTGGCAGCCCAAGTGGCTGCCGGTTACATGATGCTCAGCTAAGCAAGTGCGTTGAGCGAAACTTCGCAAACACGTGCCTAATTTTGGCACTTTAAGTTACATAAAATTGTGCTCGGGTTCGAACTTGGCTACGCAGATTTGGCCAAAACTCTGCAAAATAAACACCTTATAGAATTTTAGGCCAAGTCCACACATCAATTTGCATGTTAAACTGACAAGCTGAGCACAAGCTTTAAGGAAAAGTAAACAAACGGCTTAGATTTCTGCACAAACTAGCAAATTTGTCTAAGCTTTTAAGACAATTAGATGAAATGTACATACTTTAAACATAAGAGCACGTGGCTATAAAACAGGCTTAAAAATTTGATTGTGCTAAATTATGTTGCAGAAAGTTTTATAAAATAGCAACTAAGGATATCTGCGGCACGCCGAAGACTTGATACCCTTGTCAACATTCGCTGCCTTTTGCAGAGATGTGAGCATGGTGAAGCCGAGTTTGATGAAAACATCTTAGAAAACAGAATATTTTGCCACACATGAACTTATTTTGCTTCTATGGGGTCTGAGATGTCTCCTTTTATGCGTTATACAGTTTATGACACAATAATAATACCCTTTACAAGGCAAGCACATGCTCTAGAACTAATTTGTTATATAAACAGAAAAAAGTAACCCAAAATAAATATGCAAATCAACGAAATTATAAAGCACAAACGAAACGAAACGAAACGAAGCTGATTTTGGTACAGATCCTAAATAAATGAGCTAATGGCAAAGCATTTTTTAAAGTTTTCAGTTTAAGGGGAGGCAAATAAAAACTGAGTTTTTGGCAAATATTTGCTGCAAACATACAAAATGTGCCCCGGCAGCAACTGGAAATTGTTGGCCAAGCATTTATTTTCACTGGCAAATTAACTGCTGCTTCTTCTTCTTCTTTTTTTTTTTTTTGGTTGGCCCCTTTCGGAGCTGGCACGTTTAATTGTGCGTGCACAATTTGCACACACGCACACACAAAGTCAATTTAGTGTAAAATTTGAAATGATTTTCACTTTTATTTCATTTTTTTTTGCCTGCCAACCTGGCCAAGGACAAAGGATAATCCAGCAGGGAGTAGGCCAGGCCCATAAAAAGGCAAAAAGCTTTAAACATGTGTTTGTCAACCCGCAAATGAGTCGGCGAATTGTGCATATGGCACAGAACGTTGTGTAACTCAGAAAAAGATACTTTTGAACAAGATGAGTTCGCGGGGCAAAAGTAAACAAATGAACTTGCAAAAAAGCAGAGAAAACAGCTGAACGAAAAATGCAAAATACAAAAGTTCAAAAAAACAGAAACAGAACCGAAACAAGACAAAAGCAGCCCACGAAAACAAATGAGAAATTGCTCAATGCGAACAAAAAATTGTTAAGTAAACAAGTGAAAAATGCAGAAACTGTTTGATAAGAAGAATGAAGAGCGGGAAATGTAAGCACAAAAAAAAAAAAAAAACGAACGAATTAAAGTCGCGTACAAATTGCTGAAAGCCGTACAAAAAATGCACGAGTTGAGAAGAATGCCGCGACTAGCAGATACCCTGTATGCTTTCAATTGTCGTAAATCATTCGAAACTACAAAGATTTGCAAAGGAAGTGCTTTTTAGAGGCTTTCTTTCGGACTAAATTATTTTATTTTTTGGGGAAAATCAAGTTTTCGAAATGTTTGAATTGAATATTTGTCCAATATTCCCTTTTATCCTTCTTAATTTTGGTTTGCCCTGTTCTTAAATTTATTTATTTTTTTCTAAAACTTAGTCATTTATTTTTTTTAAATATCCAAGTAGAGGGTACAAAAAGCTTGCTCACAATAAAAAATAAATACAAGCGCAATTAAAAAATGAAATAAGAGATAAAAACAAAAAAAAATAAAACATGTTTTTGTTTTGCTTTTCGTTTCGTATAGCTCGAAACGTGCTGTGCATGCAATTGGCGAGTGGGCGTTGCACATGGCTGGGGCGTGACCAGTTGCACACACATGCAACAAATTGCAAGCAGCACGTCGCAGCAAAATGATAAACAGAATCTATTGCATACTTTGTGGCGCGGCCAGACAACAACAACAACAACAATAACAAGAACGGCAGCAAGGAGTACATTGTTGATAAGGCTCAGGCAGCAGACAAAGTTGCCGGGGTGTAGGTAAAATGGACGGCATGCTGCCAGGGTTGTCATCATCAACAAAGTAATCATGCGTTACGCCCACCTCCTAGGCAAAAGTTTGCCCAGCTGGCACAAGTTGTGCCTCTTCTTTGCCTTTGCATTCTTCTTCTTCTTCCTCTGCTGCTGCTACCCGCTTTCAGAGTTGCTGCGGCTCTTCTTCATGCGCCCGCTGCCAGAGTTGTTGCTTGTTTCATATTTTACGTTTTTGCGTGCAAAATTTTATTATTAAAATGCAAAATTGAAAATGGCTCCGACGTGCTGCAGCAGGCCCGGCCGTTGCGGGGGGGCGTGACAAAGCGAATGCATATGAGCGATGCGTGACAAGAGGAAGAAAAAGAAGAAGGAAGAGCGAAGCAAGGCAATAGAAAGTTGTGCATAAAGGAAGTGCGACGCAGCTCCAAGAGCTGCTTTAATATTAAACGCCATACAATGAGAGAGAAAGAGGGGCAGAGGCAAAGAGAGCTCCCAAAAAAATAATGTGGCAACTCTGGCAAAAACCCTGCACATGCTTTGCCTTTGATTTAATTTCAAGTTTCATTTTTGCGGCACACACCAGGCTCAAACTAATATTAAAATTTTCTTAAACTAAGCACACACTTACGATACACTTACGCGCTCTTCTACACACACACACATATAACGTTTTATAGTGCGATTTGGGTTTTGACTACGAGAATAAGTCCGTAAACGTTGCTTACCTGTAAAGAGAAAAAAAGAGAATATGTAAGTAATTGGCGTCGATAAAGAGAAGCAAATACAAATAAAATAAATAAAAGTTAAAGACTACAAGACTATGATTTACCCTGTAGACGAATCGCTTGAATATATAAAATGGGAAATGAGTAACATGTACTTTAAGCCATCAAAGCGGGCTTTACATATATGAAACTTTTCTTTAAAATCACAGGGTATACGAAAAAAATTTCCATGCAGCTAACTGTTAGCGCTTTTTGCGTTTGCAATTCGTTAAAAGATTAAAAAGCCACAAATGGAATGAAGAAATGACAAACGAAATGGAACGAGATGAAATGAAACGTAATGCGAAAGGACAAAGTAAGTAGCAGAGCGGCGTTGGGGAGTGTAAAATTTCATTTAATTACATAAAATACGCAAAGCGCTTAGCGGCTAATGTGGATAACAAGAGCGAGAAGGCGGCAGGCCGTGGGAGCAAAAGAGATAAAACAAGTGACTTGTGTGTAGGTGTGCCTGATTGTGTGCTTGTGTGTGCGTCGCTGCTGACATTGAACAGGAAGCTCAGATTTCACATTTCACATGCAGCGAGAGAGGCAAACAAAAAAAAAAAACAACAAATTCAACGGGCAAAAATGTAATGGGAGACAAGCAAAGATGATGAGACAGAAGTACTTAGAGAGTGAGCGAGAGAGAGGGGAGTGTGGGGCAGGGCTGCACCCATAGCCATAGCGGCTAATAATGACGTTTATATGAGAGACAAGCAGCAGCAGAAAACAGAAGCAGCAGCAAAAAGCGCAAGGGAAATATGAATATGCATAAGGCAGGAGACAGAGGCAGAGAGGGATGGGTAGACTGCAAGACAAGGCAAATGAAGAGCAAAGCAACAACACAAATGCAAGGCTGAAACAAGAGACGAAAAACGCAAAAGGAGACGTAACGAGAGAGAAGGCAAAATATTTCACACCCAAAGCGAAGAGAAGAAGTTATGCATGCATATAGCAAGAGGGGCTGGACAGCTGGAGGGGTCGAGGGGAGGGGCACAAAACCACCTGAGGCTATGAACATTTTGCAAACGTCGCAGTGGGCAGCGGCTGACTTCAAGGCGGCATTGTTGTCATAACTGAGGAGCGACAAGCGGAGAAAGCAATGTCGGGGTAAAGGCACACACATGTCTGCGGGCGCACTTGTCAATGTGAAGGGTTCGATTAAATGCGGGTGCGAGGAGCGAAAAGAGCGAGAGAGGGAGAGGGAGAGGGAGGGCGAGTGGAAGAATTGCCTAGCGGCTGAATTTGCATTGAGGCAAACGCTGCCGCTGCTGATGACAAAATGATAAGGGCCGGAAATTTGCAAAGATGGTGAGCTGAAGCGTGAGGGGACGGGGCAGCACAGAGGCAGCACAAGTGTGCGGCATGCCAAAAGCAAATAACAATGAAGACAACACACAAACTGCCTGAAGATGAAGAAGAAGCAGCAGCAACAACAGCAACAGCAAAAGCAGCTGCTTTGGGCTGGGGAAATAGCTGCAACTGAAAGATGCTCGTAATCTTCTAATCTTATCCATTGGATGGAGCTGCTGCATAAATATTGTTGCAACAAATGAGCCAAGCATCTCACTGAAATGCGTGCTGCACAAATGAAAATGCCCAATTTCCGGTGAGGCAGCAGCTAGAAAACTTTCGATAAACTTAGATTTTGGCCCAAAGAAAACGAAAAACAAATCAAAATTAAATTAAAAACGAATCGAAGCGCACAGGAAATGAGAACAAAGCAAACAACATAGTTTGAGCGGAATAAAGATAATGAGGAAAAAGCCTAATACGATAAGACCCAAAAAACAATTCCACAAGCCATTTGGAATTGGTTGTAAGTAGGTATTACATTTGACATTAGCCGGATAGCATATTTAAAAGGTACAGTACGCACCGCAATTAAGAGTTGGCAGAATTAGTATTTAGTATTTTTAACGTTTTTCTATGTAATACAATTTACTCTAAAATGCTTATCGATAATCGAAATTGTGAAAAGTGGTGATTGTTTAGCGTTATTCAACACTATACTTTGGTGGATAAGATAGTGTGCTCATTGAAAAAAAAATGTTTATTCTGGTAATCGAAATCGTGAAGAGTAGTCATTATTAATCGTTATTCAACACTACAATTTGGTAGGAAAGAAAAGGATTGCGTTTTACGACTAAAATATAATAATCATTTTGTTGTTGTTGTTTTACTAAAAGAAAGTAAGATTATGAAAAAAATCTCTGCCCATACTCCAAAGATATTCCTCTAACTTTAGCTGGAATATTTCGAACCCTTACAACTTACTGTACATATATGGAGAAAGGCACCTTTAGCAATATCTTTATTTATATATTTAATGCTTACTTAAGGCTACCTAAGCTGGGCCTATGCCACACTCAGCACATTACTCAATTCTTTTTATATAATGTTAAAAAAGAAAGAGGGGAAAAAACTCGCGTCGAACTAATTTGCATAAAGGCGCGTCGAAAGGTTTTGCCATCGATAGGGACCCGAATAAAAATAAAGAAAAGGGCATCCGTTCGACAAGAGGCCGGCCGTCTTATAATGCATGCGGCAAATATTTGCGGCATTGACGAGTTCCTGGAAGGGCGTGTCGCGAAATAAATATTTAAAGAAAAAATGAGAGAAAAAAAAGCCACTTAAAGCTGTGGCAGCAATGGCAAGAAAAAAAACCAGATGATAAAGCAGTGGCAACAACAAGCGGCATGGGGCAGCCAGAAAAAAATAAACGGCAGATGTTTTGCACGAGACTTAATTACACTCGACTCTCCGTTTGGCGGCGCTGAGATTGAAGGTTGAGATGCAACAAGAAGAAGAAGAAGCTGGAAACAACAAAAAAAATGCGACGCTTTAAATGCCTTCAGCAGTTGCACAGGTAGAAAAGCTGCTGCTGCTGCTGCTGCTACTGCTGCTAAATGCAACTGCAACTGCAACTGCAGCAAACGCCGGCGACAACAACAATTTATGGCATCTGTTGGCATTTTGTTAGCTGCTTCTTCTTTTTTTATTTTTTTGGTTAGCGGCTGTTGAACGTTTTTTAGGTCAACGAAATGCCAACAGAGAAGATGATGCGAGCAAACATAAATAAGGCGAAGAGCAGGCATGTAGAACAAGAGAGGAAGAGGGGGAGAGGAAGAGGGGGAGAGCAAGAGAGAGAGAGAGAGGTGGGAAGATGCGGGGAGCCATGTGGTAGTTGGAAGACAGGTAAACAAAGCTAAAACGGCGGCCATTTTTGGCGCTCTGTTGTTACTTGTCTATGAAGCTGTGTGCGGGAGAGCGGGAGGGAGAGAGAGAGAGAGAGGAGAGAGGGAGAGAGTGGGAGTCAGCGCGGCGAGCGGCGCGGGGCGCAGCTGCGATAAAGTCATTTGCATAGTTCTTTTGATAGCCAGAAAAAACAAAAACAAAAACAACAGCAAACAGCATCACACCTACAAAAAGCAAAGAGAGAGATGGAGAGGGAGAGAGCGAGAGAGGGAGAAGGAGTGAGGGAGAGGTAGAGCAACAAAGATCTAGCTGCAGAGCGAGATGGGGCACGCTGCGATAACCTTTTCAAATCAAATTAGAAATGTAAAGAAACGTAAAACAAAAGACGTACCAAAAAAATAAAAGAATTTTGATAAAAAAAAAAATGTAAAAAAAGGAGGCTAAACCAACAGCAACAACAACAGAAAGTGGCAGCAATCGAATTTAAAGCTGGAAGAAAATAAGCTGGGCAATAAAAAGGGGCATATCTTCAAATTGAACATCAAAGAAAAACACACAGACGCCATCTAGCGCTTGAAAACAGCAGAAATAGATATGTTTCACATGAATTGCTATTAAAAAAAGACTTTAAAACACTTAAACTGCGTGAAATGTGAAGAGAGCGGAAGCTTTGAGTTTGGAGGGAAGAGAAAAAAGCAAATAAAAATAAAGAAAATATTTAATAATTGAGATGAACTAAATTAATAATAATAATGTTTGCAGAGTTCCTAAACCAAAACTCAAATATGTACCTTAGCTGACACAGGTGGTAAAAACACATGCTGCAGCATTTTTAATATCAGCTAAAAGCTGCACGCAAACACGCCATCTAGCGACAGAAACCAGCGAAAAACTCTAAACTTATAATAATCTATTGACAGTTGATGAAGGTAGTCAAAGGCAGGCCGCAGACTTCAACTCAACTGCTCCAATTTCGCTAATTGTCTATATTTTTTTCTGTTTATTTATTTATTTCATTTAATCTAAGCCCGCTTGTCAAATTTGCTGCCCAATTTTGAAGTCTGTTGAAGAAAAAATACCTTGTTATTTCTTGGGGCTGCCGCACAACCAATCAACCTGTCGCTACAGAGTCCGACATCATCTCAAGACCCAGCCTCCTCTGCCCCCGTCTATCAATATCTACTTCGGGTCTTGTAACCATTTTTATGACGTTTCGTGTTACGCAAACAACAACAACGAACATTTTGGGGGACAAAGGGAACCCATACGATACGATATGACATATAGATATGTTTGGGGCATTCATATGGAGATGATGTTATTGTTGCCCAGGGCAACGCACCGGTTTTTTATTTTTTGTTTATTTTTACCCCCCTCCCTTAGGTTGTTATGAAATCGAAGACAAAAGCGCGGCTTTGGCGCATCTCAAAACTTTTTAAGTTTATAGACATAAAAATAAAAGAGGAAGACGCAGGCAGCAGACTGAGCAGGTGTTATGATTATTATTAACATTTTTGAGAAGCGTAGCGTCGATGATCATTAAAAAAAACGGCCAGCAGCGAGCAACAGAGGCCAAAAGCAGCTTAAAGTTAATTAGTCATATTTAGATTTTTATCTACATTTTTTTTTTTTTTTATTTTGAGACTATTTTTGGTTTAGAGTCGGGCTCTAATGGGATTTGTATCGAATTATGCAAATGCTGATAGGCATTTGATAGGCTGCCCCAGCAAAAACAACAAAAATACAAGAAAAGAAAATTAGCTCAAGAACTGTCCCCGCGTTGTAGCAAGAAAAAGTTATGCTAATTACCACAAAAATTTATAATTTATGCGCCCAGCGGCAGCATAAAATATCGAACAGCTACCTGAGCGAACTCTCAGGTGCTTGGGTCTAACAGGAAAAGTCTCTCAGCTATTGATTACAAATTGTTAAACAATGAGGCGTGTTATTTTTTCATTTTTATTTTTATTTTTCCTTTTCTATCTTTCCGTTGCTTCTTCTTCTGCTGTTTGGGTTTTTCTTCGGGTGCGTGGCGCCCCCTGTTGTTCGGTTTGTGCAAAGGTGTCGCTAAAGTCAAGTGTTTATCTTAGCATTTTCGCACCCGCAAGTCCTGGGTCCTGCCGCCTGACCGAAATGCACACACACACACACACACACACACACACACACACACACACACACACACACATACGGAAATCTCTTGAAATCCTTGCGCTTCATTTGCGTTGATTTTGTCGCCTGCGCCGGGCTGCTGCTGCTGCTTTTCCTTTTGCGTTTTCCCAGCTTACGCTTTCGTTTTGCATTTGCGCTCTAAATATTTCCTGGTTAGTCCTTGGCAAACAAGCCTGCGGCCCGAGTTTTTCAACGCCCGCCCGCACTCCACCAGCTTCTTCTTCTTCTTGCACCTGCCGCTCGCTGGGCAAACGCTGCTCTAATTTTGCGCTTCCTTTGTCGCTTCAGCCAGGACGCAAAGCAGCCGCAGGCTCTCTCCGCAATTTCCACGCGTGGCGTCCGCTTCCTGGCGCATCCTGGCTGGCTGGCAGACCCCGCCTTCGCCTTCGCCTTCGTCGTCGTCCTGGCGCGCATCCTTCGCAGCCAGGCGTTTACATTTAATAATTAAAACGCCACCGCAGCGTGCAAATTATTAAAGTGTCAACGCAGTCGCCTTCAAGTGAGCCACAACCCGCCCGCCCACATATCCCGCAGCTGTCCATCCCATTCGTTTGGTAATCTCTCCCCATCCCCCTTCACAGCATCCGGGCACTCCTGTGTCATTAGAGAACCCTGCGTTTTGTTGTCCTTTGCTTAGCCGCAATTTTAACGCCTTTTAATTATTTTTGTTGCAGTTGTTCTTCTCCCGCCTCACCCCACCATAAAAACATTTACAAATGAAATGCCGAAAATCCTTCTTGGGGTTTTACTTTCAGCAGCTCGTGCGGTGCATTTGTCCAGCCTCCAACTGTCCAACTGTCCAAGTGTCCAACTGTCATCAGCTGCAGCTTTGGTCGAGTTAATTTTGCTGACTGTGCGAGAGTGAACTGCCACGCCTTCTGCGCCCCTCTGTTGTTTGCCTGCGAAAATTGCAGTTGGCACTTTGCTTGATGATTGTTGTCCGTTTTATACCCTATAGCAGCGATAAAGGGTTAATGCTGCCAATTGTGGGCGTGGCAGCGAAGATTCTTGATCTTGCATTGCAAACAGAGTATATCTAAGGTAAATTTATAAAAATTCTAAGTTGCGAGCTGTCTATGAAAACATTTACGGCTTCGCTTTTATCACCTTTTGCTTCTATTCAAGTCTATTTTACACCGTATTTCCAAGTCGTTCAACACCGATTTCGTCATATTTTCTGGGTCTTTTCTCGCGTTTGTCTGGCACCTCAGATGCACCTCTTACCTGGCTGGGTTTTTTCTTTTAATATTTTTATGCACTTTACACACACACACACATGAAGGCAATGGGACTGGGTAACTTTTGCAGCTATCTGCCACACACGTTCCCAGGTCCCCCTGTACCCCCCAATAGCCACCTTACCCAATACCCATTTCCAGTTCCCGGTGCCCGTTCCCATTTCGTTTTTTATGCATAGCGAAAAGTTTTCTTTCTTTGTCAGCACTTCAGTGCCACGCCCATTGCTTCCTACCACCCACATTGCAAAATTTCTTGTGACTTGACATGGTTTCCTTTTTGGCCGCCTTTTTATCATTCATCTCACCGGTAGCAAGTTTTTGATATATGTATTATATATATATATATGTATATATATATATATGTATATGTATATATAGTTATATATATATGGAGTACATCTCGAACTCAGGCAGCTGCCTTTTCACATTAAATTTCAGTTGGCAATTTTAGTTTTTTAATTAAAAAAGTCGAAAAAGAGTAGAGAAAAAAACTGTGGAAAAGGCAGAGAAATGCGCAGGTTGCTAATAAAATTCAAATGAATAAATGAAATAACCCAACTTGGAGCTATTTTTTTGGGAACAGGTGAAATTCTCAAAGATGTGACTCATTAACAGAGCTGCGTTAACAGCGCAACGGGCATTAACAGAGCGCTGTTAAAAGTTCACATACTTAACATATTTCGTAATTTCTTTGTGTGATTCATCAAAAGACGGAAATGTTTCTTTAGCTTTAGCTCGTATAATACGGGTATTATTATTATTATGGAAGTGTGTGCGCGTGTGTGTGTTGACACATATAAAAACTTGATGAAATTTGTCTGAGTAAGCCGGGCAATATATGTACGCCATGGAGCATATGAAAAGGAGGCCAGATATTTGGCACAACTTTAGCACTTGGAGTTTGCGTTTAATAGCTCTAGAATTCTTGTGCTGTGTGGTCTTAAGATTATAAAGAGATAAACTAAGATAAACGAATTTTTAGAAAGTATTTTAAATTTCAAATTTTGTAGTTCAAATATTTCCCTAAAATTACTCTCATCTAACGCAGAACTCAAATATCTCCCATAAAAAGTTTGTTAAGTTTGAGGCTTTATTAATGTCGATTTGGCAGACGTTTTTGTTGTTGATGTTGCTGTTGCTGCTGTTGTCACTTATTGTTGACTTTTGTGTGCGTCGTGTTGCATGTCGCAAGCTGCAATTGACTCACAATGCAAAAACTCAATTTTCGCATGGATCTACAAATGCTTCTAAACGGGTTTCCCTCGAGTTTTCAGCTGCTGTTGTTGTTGTTGTCGTAGTTTTCATTATAATTGTGTTTGTGTGTCAAACTGTTGGCAGTTATGCGATTCCACACACACACACACACACACACACACACAAGCACGCCCAAATGCACATAATGCAGTTGCCATGGCCAGAGAAATTTTTTGGGTTTGAGAATGAAAAATGAAGAGGGAGTTGAAGGAAATGAAATTCTCATCATGTGTACCATTTGTGTGTGTGTTTGGTTGTGTCTGTATATGTGTGTGTGTGTGAGAAATTCGTTGTCGCTCGTCTGCTTTGTGCCTAATGACATTTGTACATACAAGAAGAGGAAGCAGCAACAAGCATGTGAGACGTCAAACAACAACAACAACAACAACAACAGCAACAACAAGAACAAGAAAAATAAACTGATTTTAAAATTGTTTGGTGTGAGAAAAGCGAAGCAGGCAAAACATTTGAAAAGCTTTTTCTAATGTTAATCTAGGGCAACAACAACAGCAAAATTTGCACATGCATTGAATTCAAAAATTGCTGTTGCAATGCCCCCTCCCCTCCTCAACGCACTTTTCCCCGAAAGAAAATAAACAAACATTTATTGGGGCCAAAAAAATGAAGCAGAAAACATAAATTGAAATGCATGGGCAAGGGGCAGAGGTGTGTGCAGGGCGGCTGATTCGCGAGGGGGGAACGGGAGGGGCCAATAAATGCGCCGTGCGTGCATATTGCGTACTTTTTAACAAAAGAGCCATGCCCACAGGCAGCCCAGACACGTGGGCGTTACCAAAACTGTAAATTATCGAGTTTATGTGGCAAAAATGACAAGCAACATGCAACACCCCCTGCCACACACCCCTCTCGGCCGCACTTCAACCAACACTGCAAAGCGGCAGCAATATTGCAAAAGGACATCAAGTGCGCACTCTGCCACAGATCCCAACAGTCCCCATCCCCCGCCCCCACCCTGCTATATGACACTCATGCTGCATGTGACATTTGTTTGTTTGTTGCCGCGACCAACAACAACAACAACAACAACAGAAACAACTACAACAAATAGTTGCAGGCAAATTGGCAGGCGCCCATTTTGGGACATTGAAAAACGCGACACGCATTTCACGAAAAAAAGGGGAACCCATTTATGAGTGGGCGTGGCCGGTCGCCGCACTGAAAATTTGTGCATGAAATTGCGGTTTCATATGCGGCCTGGGCCCAAGTTCTCTTCGCGCGCCGCCATTTTGTGCCACAGCGCAAAAATGGCTGCAAATTTGCAGCGACAGCAGCAACAACAAATACGAAATTTGCATGCGTGTGCGTGTGTGTGTGTGTGTGTGTGTGCGTTGACAAGGACGATTTTTCCATAATTATTATGATGATGCTTGGCATTTGGCAAACATGCAACAGAGACAACGGAACAGAGCAAACAGGCAGACAGAGCCGAACAAAACAAAACTGAAAACTGAACCGATGGCCAACAGATGAGCCATTTTATTGCCGCTGCATTTGTGGCCTGTGTCTGACAGTGGGCGGCAGGGGTGGGCGAGTGGGGGGAGGGGGCTGCATTGCATGTTGCTGTTGTTGTTGTTGGAGCGGTGAACTAGCCACAGGGCAATTGCTTATGCGCGTATATTACAGCATGTGCTGAGCACCGCAAACGTTCAACATATAAAAAGAACTAGTTCCAAATGAGCAGAAATATGGAACTACTAGGCAAAGTTCACTTGGGCTTACAATAAAAGCTTAATATTAAAATAGTATGAAATGCGCATTGCAAAAATAATAAAAAGAACCAGTTCATATTGCGTTTATTGATGAACAATTTAGAAAAAAACTAGTTTCGTAACCCAAAATATCAACAAGAAATCAAAATATTCAAAATCTTAAGCTTTCACGTTATCTCAAGGGTTAAGTGTACCTTAAACAAGTTATAAAAAGAACTAGTTCCTCAAACGAAGATTAAAGACGGAGCCAATTAATAAGAAAAAGAACTAGTTAACAAATGAAGCAAAATTTTGCTCCGTATAGAGAAGAAAGACCAGTTGACATTAATAGCCTAACGGGAAAATTTGCATAAATACTAAATGCACATTAATGCCCAAGAACTTGTTGTGAATTTTGAGCTAAGTAAAGAAACCAGTTGAGTTAAATTCTAAAATTCTCAAGCAAGTATCAATATATTGCAGCTTGCATTTAATAGCCAATTTCTTGAATTCTGTTCATTTGCCTTAATATTATTTTTACGGCTCAGGTATTTCGATGCATGGAACCTGTTCCAGGAACTAGAGCCATATCCATGCCCGAGTGCGTGAACTACGTGCTGTGCATGAAAATTGAATCAACCCGGTTGACCGGTAGCCTCGTTTAGTTTACCAGAGTCACGCTACCAAATCAGAGGGGTCGGGGAGGCGGGTTCATGCTGTTGCCGCCTGCGGAACTGGAGCTCTTAATGGCAAAAGTTGAGCGCGCCGCTTTGGCAATTGGAATACGGGCGAAATGAGGGCTATATAAAATAGGGTAGTGGGCGGGAGTTGGGAGCTGCGCTTCGGTTGCGGGCGGCGTCTGGTTTTGATTTGAAAGACGTCAAAGTGCGGAATGCAGCGACTGGACAGCTGGACGGACTCGAAAGACAGACTGATGATAACTGTTTACTGATTGCAGTTGGAGAGATGAAAGCTGGGAAAACAGGAACCGGCTGGGAGCTGGGCGTGGAAGAGAGCTGTACGCACTGAAACCGGACAAACGTTGCGCTAATTATTGCGCATCATTGATTTTAGCTGAGCGAAAGGGAAGAAGCAGCAGCAGCAGGAAAAGCAAATGAGAAGCATGAGCTATCAATGACAGCGACTGTGTGTGTGTGTGCGTGTGTGTGTGTGAGTACAACTCGCGCTGTGTTTCAATTTCGAAATACAAGCTATGCAACGGGAGGCTAGAGAGAGTGTGTGGGGCATGTGGCATGCGTGTGTGGGGTATGAGTGTGTGGCATGTGTGTGTGTGGCATGTGTGTGCGGCAGCTCATTCGTTTGTCATGAATGAAATGAGCTTTTCTCGATGAGTCGCCGAGTTTTGTGCCAAAGAAGAAAAAAAATTAAAACAAAAATCAGTTGTATTTGAAGCGCCGAAAATGAAATACCCTTTAAAAAAAAACATGCATACAAGCATATATACACAGATCTTTACTTGTTTAATGAATATATGATATCACATGTTTTCCAGAGACAGCTATATGCCCTAGTGTATGGATCGGACCGTAAACCACGAATACACTTCCTGCTGCATAAGGCCACATATATATCAAGTTTAATCGAGAAATCTCCACTGAGAGCTAAGTTCATATAGGTGCAGACCGACAGCTAAAGACCCTGATCCTCCTGCTTGAAAAGACTTTAAAACTTTTAACGATATCAAGCTGTCTTCTTGTGTCTGTTACGCATTTCGTTACAAAATGATAAAACCCATTGCAAGTGTATAAAAAGTAACACACAACAAACAGCATAATGAGATTTTTCAGTTGGAGCAACGATCTCCTTCTCCTCCTCCTCCTCCTCATCATCCTCTCACCGGGCCATCTCTTGTTTACAGTTGATTAGGATTTTAGCCAATTACAATAACATTTGGAGCAGCTGCTGCTTAGCGACAGCCACAACAAACGATTTTCACTTTCTCACTTTTTGAAATTTTTTTACTGTATTTTTTTCTGTGTAATTGTCGAGTTTTGTTTGGTTTGTTAGTTGTAGCTGATATTATTTTTATGTTGGCCACATTTAGTTGGCCTTTTGGCCGCTGCAATGCACTTTCTATTTTACTTTCATGCGGCGAGATGAACAGAGAGAAGGCGAAACAGCTCACAAAACTGGACAAAACTGTCACAAGCCGCGAGCTTTTCATTTGATCCCTCGAGTTGCACTCAAAATTTGGTTCATTTTCATTTCTGGTGGATTCATTAGCAATGTGAAAAAGTGAAAAACGAATCAACTTACTTTTGGGTCGAGGTCTAATCAGTGAAAGGTTGGCTTATGCGGTCATTTATTCGATATGTTGGAACTTACCTAAAATGAGAGAGAAAGATGTGGGAAAAATATTTAGTAATTAATTGATATATTGGAGAAATTATAAAGAAAAATATATATAATGATCATTAGTTAATTGCCAGCGGGAAGTAATTAACAGCTTTGGGGAAGTAATCAAAAGAGTGAGGCAAAATAACAATCTATCAATAATTTATTTTATTTTACGATTTCATAAAATCCATAATCTTTTTTTTTTTTTCAAATTTGTAGCTTTTTCGAGTTGCACTTAATCAAATTGAATCTTATTTAAACAGTCAAAAACCTAATCTGATATTTACTATTTCACTTCGTTCATAAACAATTATCAAGTTGAATTTAAACCATAATTCAATATCTTATTCATTTGCTTGAATCTGTTCTTTGTTTATTTTTCTTTTAATATCCTCTAGTTTTCATTTTTAATTTTTATAGATTTAACAATCACAGAGAACACAGTTTTAGACACGTGTTGTTGTTTTATAAGCAATTTCAACAATTTTTGTTTTGCTACTTTAAATTCTTTGGCCTTAGCACAACACCAGCATCCCCCTCCCCCATCCCCCCCTTGGCCCAATGTGCTGGCTATACACAAAAAAGCAATTTACCAGCAATTTTCTCAATCAAAAAACGTGAAGGCAACTCCTCGCACCAAACAGGGGAGCTTATAAATAGCCTCTGACTGAACAGAAACTATACAACTTGAGGCTGCAACAATGCAGCCAACTACAACAACAATACACACCCCGCCCCCTTGACACATGCGCCTGCAGCAAGTTGCAAGTGCCACCCGCTTTGCGGCACATTCCTCAATCAATTTCGTTGGGTGCTGCTGCTGTGGCTCTGGATCTGGATCTGGTGCTGGCTCTTGCAGCTTCTTATTTACTTTGCATTAATTAAACATGCTGCCACCTACTGCTGCCCCCTGCCCCCTCCCGCAACCCCTCTTCCGAGCAGTGTAGATTTTTCATTGGCAACCCCGGACGTACCCTGGGCAATAGCAACATCTGCAACAATCTTCGTTTTATATTTAAATGTCTGTCGGCAGACGCACGTGCAGCCCCCGCTGTCCCTTGGCCCTGCCACACCGCAAAAACGTCTCTGTCTTTCCTTTGGCTCATCCGCATTCGTCTCTGTCAAGTGGCAGTGCATCAGCTGCTTCTGTGACCCGCTGCCACGCCTCCTCTGCGTCTTCCTCTTCCACTTCCTCTGCCACCAACAGCCCCTCTCAGGAGTCGCCACAGTTTGTCATTGTAGCAATTTCAATGTTGCGCTTGTCAATTTCACTGCTGCGGCTGCATCCTCAGCTAATACACCAAAAGTACAGGGATCAGGCGGGGGAGGGAGGGAGGTGGCGCGGCAACATCGGCGACAACGACTAATGGCACACTCTACTGTAGGCTATATTCTCTTGACACTATCCGCCTACTTTTTCATAATTTTTCACGTCTTTTCCTTTTTTTCTCTCGAGAAAATTGTCTGCCACTTAAAAGTTGTTGAGTTTTGTGCTTTTCCCCGAGGATTGCATCAGCATATTTTTAATCATGGGGCACTTGGTTTTAATTTCTTTACCTTGACATTTGGCAGTTCGAGAGACTTGTTGAAAGCGAGAGAGCCTGTTAAGAACTTCTTGTGATGGGGTGCGATATCTTACGAAGAGTTGATGTTTGTCTCTATGCAAAGAAAAACATGCTGCAAGAACTGCTGATGAAAGTTTAACTTTTGTGTAAGCATGTACTTTTTTGCTATAGACGAAACTTTTCCTCGAACAAAATTCCACGCTTACAATGAAATATATACCGTAGCATGCAAGAGCTTACTAATTAAAAGATTAATGTATACCCCAAAAGGGCAATCTTTTGATACCCATCTTAATTATAACCCACTGAAAATGGGCAAACTGGGGTATGTTGCATTTGTGCAGATGTGTGTAACAGGCAGTAGGAAGCATTTCTGAGCCCATAAGGTACATATGTTTTTGTCTGTCTATATATATGTCTGTCTGTCTATATATATGAGAGCGTCGATCTCAGATCCTATAAGTGCTCGACCCTTGAAATTTTGAATGTAGGTTCTCCTAGTTTACTTGTAATTATACATAATTCGCTTCCATTTAGTTGAACTAACTAAGCCTTGCATGAATGTTGATTACAACAAGCATTACAGAGTATTCTGCTCGGAGTCTTCTCTTCCTCGTATTAAGTCATATGTTCTAAATTATTCAACAAGTAGAGAGTCTTTGTCTAGCATCTTATTTTGCATCCGTTAAACGACTGCGCCTCTTGGTCTGTTGGGCGGGAGATGGGATTGCATCGTGACTCGCAAGAAAACAAGAGAAGAAATTTCCGATAATCGATAACTGACTACGTTTTCAAGCAATCAATAGAAATACTCTGTGCAAATATTATTTATTTTCTAATTTATATGTTTTATTTTTATAAAATTTCCCACTACAATCTTTCAACGTACTCAAAATCAAGAACTAACAACTAAATTTACCAAATTCTTCACTTATTAAAAAAAAAAAACATTAATAAATGTGTTTGAAAAGAAAGCCGAAAGAGCGCTGCCTGCAACATGCGCTGCGGGCTGCAACATTTTTTGTTTGTTTTTTTCGCTGGCGGCGACGCAACGCAAAGCGTTGACTGCACTCTACGTGACTTGGGCTTGATTTATAGCTGTGCAAAGCGAGTGGCATAAATAAATAAAAAAAAAAAAAACAAAAAAGAAGAACAAGCGACTAAATTGTTCGCCAGTTTATCGCAAAGAAAAGTACAGCAAAAGTGCGGGAGCGCGGGCAGCTTTTCGCCCCACTGTGCGCCGCATTTAACCCGCCTGCTGCCGCGACACTTAAAAACTCATTAGTCGCGCAGCCGCCACCCAAACCCCCCACAAAATAGTGAAGCTGTTGCCTGCAACTTGTTGCGTCCATTGGTCACGCCCCACACACACACACACACACACACACATATACGGGGGCGCAAAACCGCAAAACAACAGCTGCCCAGCAATTGGGCAACTCTGTCCCCCCGCCCCCATCTTGGCAGTTTGTCATGCCCGATCCGAAATCCACTTGTCAAATGCATGCGACAAGGCGAGTCGCCACCAAAGCGTTGAAGGAGACGCCGCCTTCAGCGACATCGTGAGCGCCACGTCGACTTATGAGTGTCACAACACAACTATTTATTTTGCCCTGGCTTTCAAGTGTCTTCCTCACTCCCCCCTCCCTCCCTCCCTCCCTCCACCATCACATCCCATCCCGGCCACCCCGCAGCTGTTCATTTGATGGCACTCGAGTTGCCTCATTTCTTTAAACTCAACGCGAACGACATTGAAATTAAATTGTCTGTGTTGAGCAGGGGGCGGGGAAAAAGGGGAGCTGAGTGGGGGGGCATGTAGCGGGAAATGTGTAAAGAAAAACTGCAAAGGAAAACTGCGGCACTTTGATGTTGATCTTGGCTGAGGTTAATGATTGCACAAATTAATTGTGGCTATAAGTTCAATATAATTAAGACATTTCTAAATTGAATTTACGAAAGAAATTTAATTAAATAAAAGCAGGAAAACTAGCTAAAATCTGACTTTAAATAGTATTCAATTATAATAATATATCTGTGCTTGATTTAATATAAAAAGATAGTTTAAAATAGATTTAATATATTTAGTTAGTTATAGGAAATAAGAAGCACTTAAATAGTTGTTTATTGACAGGAAGTTTATACAAGAAAAAGAAAATCAATTTAATTTATTTTCCTAACAATTTAAGTGCATATTCTTTACTCTCAAAGTACATAAGCTGTAGAGTCTGAGCGTGAAACTAACAAGCGGGCGGTCGCCCGTTCAAACCCAGCGGCAAACTTTAATTTGTATATTTGTTTACAAACAAAGCAACGAAAGATTAATGTATGTTAACAATAATTATTCGAGAAGCACATCAAGAACAATTTTTGTATTTATATTAGAAAATAAAAAAACAACAAACCCGTTTTAATGGGTTCAGGGTATTAAAAATGCGGAAGCCCTTCAATTTTAGGCAGTAAATACTCTTAAAGTCCAGAACTTGAACGAAATAATAAGCAACATTCATTTCTCTTGCGACTAGTTTCAGTTTAGCTCGGTTTCTCTTCAATGCATATGCCATGCTGAGCAGGTGAGAAGCGTTTCGTTTAAATGCAACTGCGTCAATTGTTTGTGCACCTTTGCCTATGGCAGCTGCAACAAATTAAGTTCTCGTGCGGTCTCTCTGTGTATGTGTTTAGGTGTGTTTTGTGTGTACTTGGGTGTGTGCGTTTGTGTGGCAATAAACCCAATTTCAGTTTATAAGTGCGCGAGTGCATACAACAATTTAATGCTTTTGTTTATTGTTGTTTCTGTTTGCGGCTTTCTCCAGCGACTGCCAGCTGAAACGCTGTGTCTTGTGCAAACGCTGGAGTTCATTTGAAATTTGTAACTAGCCACAAATGAAGCGCATAAAAAACCCAACACAACACGAGACACTTAAGTGGAGCACCTCAAGTTGCCACATGCTAATTAAGCAGCAGGTGTGCCGCTTGAAGGGCGCAAAAGAGCGAGAGAAACAGAGAGAGAGAGGGGGAGATAGATAGAGACAACAACAGCTCGTGCCAAAGAGCAGTCGCTGACATTCATCACATCGCCTATAAAGCCCTTTCCCCTTCCCCCTTCCCCTGCACACAACTAGTATTCAAATATTTACATAACAAATATTTTTATATACCCATGTGCCACAAAGAGAAACAGCAACAAAAACAACAAGAATTTTTTTAGTATTGCTGCAAACATTAATAAAAAAAATATAAAAAAAAAATAACGCAGCAATTCAAACTATGCTCCATTGTTGCTGTTGTTGCTTTATTGTTTATATGTATTTTTTTATACATTTTATTATTGCTCGCAGCGCTAAGTGCGTGCACAAATTCACACTGCAAATTGGCAGCACTCACAGCCAGAGAGAGAGAGAGAGAGAGAGAGAGAGAGAGAGTGAAAAAATATTTGGACGATGAATTAATTAGCAGTGTAGTGCAAATATTTTATTTCATAGCGCAAAGCTTTACGATTGATCATAAGGCAAAAAATAACTACGACAAAAAAGCCATTATACAAGTAGCTGTAGTATATCCATATCTCTATCTGTATCTGTATCTGTAGCTGTATCTGTATCTGTAGCTGTATCTATATCTGTATCTGTATGTGTATCTCTATATGTATCTGTATGCTGTATCTGTATCTGTATCTGTATGTGTATCTCTATCTGTATCTGTATCTGTATCTGTATCTGTATCTGTATCTGTATCTGTATCTGTATCTCTATCTGTATCTGTATGTGTATCTGTATCTGTATGTGTATCTCTATCTGTATCTGTATCTGTATCTGTATCTGTATCTGTATCTGTATCTGTATCTGTATCTGTATCTGTATCTGTATCTGTATGTGTATTTTTATCTCTATCTGTATCTGTATCTGTATCTGTAGCTGTATCTCTATCTGTATCTGTATCTGCTTCTGTATCTGTGGAGTGCCGAAGTGGCTTTAATGGGTGCTAAATAATACAGAATATATATATCTCAGGTGCAGTTCATATTCATAAGACAGTCGAGGTATAGGTACACAACTTTAAGATAATAGTATTCTTTTTTGATTGCACATAGAATGAGTTTTTGTATGGGAAATTCTTTTGTTTCTTTTGTATCTTCACCATATCTGCAAATCCGTAAGCTATATGTAGGGGAATATTCAATCTGTGACAAGCCTAAGCTAAGCGTTTCTTCTTGTTTTTGCATCATTTAAAGAGATACGAATTTTTTACTTAGAATCCAAATCTCGGACTACTTTATAGAAGCCTAGCATTTTTCCAAGAAACAACTGATCTTTTGCACTCAGTTTCTTTGATTCATATTGATAAGACAGCTTTGAGCTTTGCAACTTAAACAATTCCGCAAAAATTAATGTATATGTATTATCAAATACAGTTCATATTCTTTCAACTTTTAATAAGCAAAAATTCTTGGAATATTGAGCTAATTGAAATGAATTTTTCTGATGTGTTACGCTCAAAGATAATCTCAAAGAGATAGTCTTTGTATTAACACAGCTTTCTGTCTACAACAATTAAATAAAATAGACCAAGATAGCCACAGGCTATGTTATTATGCCTAAGAAATAGATCTATAAATTAATAAAAATACAAAAAATAAAAAATTGAAAAGCAATTTGCAGCAGTTGCTGCAAGGCATTTAAAACAATATCAAGTGCAAGCACAAGCCAGACACAAAATGACAATATCAGATTAAAATAAAAGTTGTGTGAAATCCATAAGAAGAGGAAGAAGAAAATCCATAATAAATACTAAATAAATAATCAACAAAGAGTCTAAAATGGCCATTAAATGCTAAGCTATTGTTGAATGCGTCAGACTTGTTGCCCTGCGTCTATAGATAGTTTATATAAATACATGCAGGCAATATTTTTTTGCACTTTTGTCTGGCATAAATAAATAAATTAATATGTTTATTGTTGGCATTTAAAGGTAAAATAGCGACAAAGGCAGGTGGGCAAAACCAGTTAACGACAATTGCAACGATTGAAATTTATACGCTTTATCAAATATTCATGTAAACATGACAAACAAATGTGCAATAACAACAACAACAAAAACAACAACAACAATGTGCTATAAAGCTGTGTAAAATTAATTAAAATGCATTTCATTTATGAAATTTAAAATGTCATTTTTATTATTATTTTCATTCTGGCACAGCAAATGGGCAGCGGGGCGTGGCCATACACAATCAGACACACAAATAACATAATAATTGAAATTAATTAATATTTAATATGCTGCACTGCACATTTGAAGTTATTGCACACTAGATGGCGCCAACAAAGTCTCTCTCTCTCTCTCTCTCTCGTTGTCTCTGCCTGCCTCTTCTTTTTACACGCTGAAGAGTGCTTAATTAATTTGCCATTAAGTATGTGCAAAATTAATGAAATGATTTGTCACACGACATTCGCAAACTGACAGCACAAAATCCAATTCAGAATGTGTTAATCAATTTCTTTAAGAGTTGATCCCTGCTCGGGCGCCCCTGGGCTATGTCCCTGCTCGGGCTGGCCAATCAAGCGTGGCACAAACGCTAAAATACATTGATTTTGTGGCACTATTAAACGCATTTCGAATGCCTAAGAAGCACGCTAACAGCAGGCAGCAAACATTGTGTGCGCGAGCCGAGGGAGGGTTGCCTTCACGTCCTTGACATATGAGAGAGCAGACAAAGCGGGATTATGCTGGTTAGCAAGCCAAGGCGGCCAAGATAATGACTATAGATAGAACAGATGGATGGCTGCTTAGATAGACATCAGGCCAATGCCAAAGCCAACACACACACACAAGCAAACACCAAGTCAAAGCCAGAATTGGGGACAGATTGAAATCAAAGGGCATTCGGCCACTGAGTAACGAGGGGCATATCGATGACTGCTGCTGCTGCTGCTGGTTGCTGGTTGCTGGTTTGCAGCAGCTTCTAATGGCAATTGACATAATTACACAAAGTAGTTGGCGCGACACGGCTAAAGGTAAAGTTCCTATACCATACTACGTATATGCATAATATATATATGCGCATATATACTTGGCCGCATTGACAGTCGGGCCAAAGTCAGGGTAAAGTCGCAAGCGCGAAAAGTTTTTAAACTTATTACCGCAAACGCCTTACAGTTAATACACTTAAAATTTTCGGCAAAAGGAACGGAAAGAGAGCGAAAGAGTGAGGGGTTTACTGCCTAGGCAGCTCAAGACTTTAAGCAGCCGCTGGCAATGACTTTAAAATTTATTGCCAAACACATTTAGGCAAATGTCGAGGATATTATCCAGACACACACACACACACACAAGCCAAAACGAGGGTCGCTTAGTAGCTTATGCGTCCCTGCTATAAAGCAATGACATTTAACCTGCTGGTAAAGTTCATGTTAAACTTAAATTTAAAGTTTGCAAGCTTGCTTTTGTCTCTAGCTACTTTTTGCTATGTGTTTATATTATTTTCTATCTATTTACTGGAGTATTCTAAGTAGAAGCCCTCGCATTGGCACTCGCTGCGCGTGTTAGTCATTGCAAATAGAGAATTTGTTGGGGTTTGGGCAAGTTTTAGGGTCGTGGGTCTATGGGGTTTTTTCACTGGCACGTTGGGCTAGGGCAGTGTGTAATGAAAATTACATGCGCCGCAGGCTAGGCCTAAAAAACTTCTAAGCAGCAGTCGGCAGCAGTTTTCCGGCCCAAATGTTTGTTAGGGGCGCCCAATACAAAACAACAACAAAACAACAACAACAACAACAGCGAGGAAAAGAGGCAGCAACCACACAACACCAAACAGCCCAACAAAAGCGTAAACCTCACGACTGTTTGACTTGTGTTTGTTTGTCCTTGAATTTTCCTTTTGAAAAGCAGACGCCACAGCAACCATTTTCCCCCGCCACGCCCTGAGCAGCCTAAGCAGCCCCTTCTCCTAAACCATTCAGTTATTATTACAAGCACATTTTCATTGCCGTTCTGCGTGATTCTTGGAGCTGAGCCCGGATTGCGGTGCGGCATGTTGGGGCTGGCTTTTGGTGGCGCCGCCAAACGCTGGAATTTCTTTGTATATTTAGAAGGCAGTCAGTCGGCAGCTCAAATTGATTTTCCCTCAGCTGCGCTTCGTGCCGCCAGCTTTGGCTCACGATGCGGCTCAGTTGTCAATTGAATGATTGCGTTTTATTTGCTTTACTTTTACAATTTGCAAACGCAGCATCTTCAGCCCGAGCCCAACACCCACCAGACAGCATCATTTGTCAGCGTGTTCGAAATTTGACAGGTGATTAGCGAGGCAAACATTTAAGGGCATTGCACTCGCGGCGAAAATTGATTAGAAATTGAGGAAAATATTTTAAGGAAGTTGATTTTTTACTTGAATTTCCTGGCAAGATATTTAAAGCGCAAGGTTCTGCTGAAGTTTCTCCAAATTTGAACCATCTATTTTATTTCAAAGAGTTTTCCAATATTATTGTTGTTTGCCCAAGGATTTCTCTAAAGTTTTGATAAAGAGTTTACCCCCTCCCTAGCTGTTTATGTTGAGTTCACATTTCTTCTGATTCTCTACTTAGCGTATGAAATTTAAATATTTTACCCCTAAATCATCTCTTAATTATGCATTTTCCATTTTCACATGACGATTGAGGCTTTATTTTTATTTCGAAGAATACATTTTTCCAAATTTGTTCTGCAATTAATTGCATTCGCGCCGGAAGACAAACAACCCCTGGCATAATTTCTTTACTACCCCTCAACCATAACCCCACCACCCCTTGGCGAAAGACCAACAAAATGAGCATTTAGCATTTTGGAGTATAGTCAAAAGCACAACAAAAACAATAAACAGCCCCCCGGCAGCAGCTGACAACCCTTGCCGTGCAACGAAATCAGTGCATCCCCTGCTCTCAGCCCCTCCCCCACACCCTCCATCCGGCTACCCTTAGCGAGTGCAATTCGCATTTTCGTCGTTTCGTTACTTTTGCTTGGTTTCTCAAGCATATCAATTCACTTTTGCACCCTCCCTACCCTACAGGGCTACAGCTGCAGCGCACATTTAGCTGCCTCGTCTGCCACACGCAACTTCGGCGCCTTCCCCCCTCGTACTTGCCACTTCTTTTCGTCTATCTCTGTCACTGAGCAAACAAAATGTAAAGCAACATTGTAAAATGAAAACGAAAAATTACACAAAATGAACTGTAAACCTTTTTGGCACGCATTGTTTTTGTCTGCACTGTTAAATCAAAGCCGACAACAAGAGGGTTGCAAAACGGCAGCCCCCCTCCAGGTATAAAGTCTGCCCTTCTCCCCCCCTCTTTGAGAGTGACACGCCCATGAAGAAGAAAAATAAAATTTTACGCTATGCAAAACATTTTTCTAATCAAACATTCCATTTCATTTGTTGAAATGTCCAACAACAACAAAAAATATAAATAAAATAAGGGGCGGTGGGGGTTGCTTGGGGTTGGCTTTCCAGCAATTTTGGCCCTTAACCGAGGGGTTGGGCAGCAGATGAATTTTGTTGTCGTCTCAAGTGTAAAATTCATTTGCATTCACAGTCGTCACTCGGTTTGTCGCATACCGCAACCCCCCGCCATCCCACACACCCCCAAGCAACTATGACAACCCTTGCAGCTTCACCCCAAGCAACCAGTTGACTAAATCCCTCGCCCCTGGCAGTTTTTCTGGTTTGCTAATGCGCATTTAGTCGGAATCAATTGATGAGAAATACCTTAATAAATCACCGAGAATAACAAAAAAAAAAATAAAATAAAACTACCCCCGCAACACAAATATCATCCCCCCCACCCCCTGCAATGCACAAAGCAAGTGGTTTATTAATTTCGCAAGCTGAGTGCATTTTTTTGGTGTAATTGATTTCACTTTGGCCCCAGCGCAAAATTACCAGACACCATTTTTTAATGCCCAAACTTGTGAAAGGGGCAACAATAAAAAATAACTGTAAAAAAGTTCGATTTATGCGTTTTTATGCCCTGCACCCATTACAAATGGTCAAGAGGGTATATTGGTTTTTGAGCAGAATTATGCAACAGGCAAAAGAAAGCATCTCCGGGCTCATAAAGTATATATATTCTTGATCAGCATCAATAGCCGAGTCGATCTTGACATGTCCGTCTGTCAGTACGAGTTGTTTTCCGATAACCGATAACTTGCCCCATTTTCAAGCAATCGATAACAATCGATATTCGAATTCTGTTTTTTTTCGGAAAAGTCGCCAAACTTGACATCTAGCTTCTTCTCCACCCCACCCCTAAAGCGAGCTGCATTTGTTGTTTGTAGCAGAAGTTCCAGGGTATCCCCTAGTCGTGTACTCCCGATTTGAGCACTCCTACTTGTTTTTATTAATCATTTCGCGGGAATCGCTCTGCACGGTGCATCGCTCAATCTTTTTTTGTTGTTGCCATCAACCACTGTTTGGCCGTTTGTTTTATTATAAAATATTTTGTTTTTTTTTCTTCTTTTATTATATTTTTTTTCTCTTTCACATGCAGCTTGCAAAATTTCATTTTATTGAGTTTCATTGAAGCGCATAAAATTGCAATAAAAGTCTATTCATGGCATAATGCGAGTCTGCATCGGAAAAGCATCCCCCCACATACACACACTTCCCCCTCTCCCCGCACCCCCTTATACCCTCACACAGCGCTAACTCCATCTCTCAGCTCAAATATACACAACATTTTGAATTATGAATGAAAATTAAAGTCCAATATGCGTTTAATTAAAACTTTAAGCATCGGCAAAGCGAATAAAGCTGGACAATGAGCAAGGGAGGGGGTTATGGCTAGAGAGGGGGTGCATAGGGGTAGCTACGGCATGCCTATGTGGTCTATACACATCTTTTTTTTTTAATGTTTGATTAATTTTTGGCGTTCACAATTATGGGTTCATGCCGAGGGTTAAACAATTTAAAACATTTCGAAATGCTTCGTTATGAAGCAGCCAAACTAGAGGGGGCGAGGGAGGGGGGTATTGTATTGTGCATTAATTATGAAATATGATATTATTTATGGGACTATGGATTATGATCATGATGCTAAGTTGAAAAGTTCAACGTAAAGACGGCGAGAAAATTAACGAGAGCATTAACGAGGGTGAAAGAAATTCTCCAAAACAGTTCTCTTTAATCTTCAGCTGGGTTGAAAGTGCAAATGGATAAGATAGGAATTTAAAGCAAATTCTAGATGTGTTTTGCGTAATTCGAGAATTGAGTAAGATGTAGTATTAAAACTTAGATCGTAATGCATAGGCAGTTAAACAGGGGCCAATCATGGTGTCACTTCTGAGCTACACTCAACCAATTAAGATAAGGTATATAAAGGTAACAGACAATATGGAAAGTTAGATCGCAACGCTTAGACAGTTAAAAAGGGCTAGGGAGTCGCCTTGAAAAGTTAAGGACTTTTAAAATCTGATTCGGCCCAAACTCAGCCAGCTACCTAGTTCCCAAATCAATGTCAAGCTCAAAGAACTTAACCAGAGCTGGTCGAATGAGGCCCAACGAGAAGGAACGTCTGCTGCAAAGGCCTGCGGCAATGCAGCAAGGACTGCAGATAAAACGAAAAAGACAAAATTACGAGTAAAAACGCGGCTAAAACGAGCTCAAAGCGTAGAACAAACGGACTGTAGCGAATGGAGGCGGCTGAGGGATTGGCCTAGATCAGAATCGCTGGCAAAGAGACTTGGCCAGCAAGCCAGGCAGCCTGCTCTTGGCCATAAATATTAGCAAGAAAAAACAACAACAACAACAACAACAAAAACTGAAACGTGCAACGTGGCGTGGCACAAGCGGCAGCTGCGGAGCTACATGAAAAGCAATCAGTGTATTGACCACAACAATTTTGACATGTTGCGCATACAAATTAGAGCAGCACAAGTTAGAGGCTTGCGGGCGGAGGGAGGGGCAGGGCAACTGAGGCATAGCCCCCCAAAGTCAGGCCCGAAAGCCAATCCCAGGGGCGAAGCCAAAGAAGCAGCTGCAAAACGGCAAACAGAAGCCGCAAAAGCGACAAGCGATGAGCCCCACACAATACAATGAAGAGTGGGCAGCAAAAAAAAAAAAAAGAAAGAGCGCAAAAAACAACCGAAAAACAGAAGAACGCAGCAAAAAATGAAAGAAGAGCAGAAAGTGTTGACCAAAAGGGGCACAGAAAAATCATGAACAAAAAAAATACAAACAAATATCAAGTTCTACAGTGCGCAGACAATGATACACTTTAATTAAAGTGCCAGGCAAAGCAAACATAACGAATAGGCAATACCCTTAGAAAGGCTTGAATATTAAGCTTAAAGATAAGCTGCACAATAGAGGAAAATAAAATTGCTGTAAACAAAAGCTTCCTCTGCACATTCATATTAACATTAACAAACTTAACATTACTGTTAAATTTAACATTAACATTAAATGAATGATTAGATGTTACTTAGAATAAAGCCATATCGAATCAGCTTAAAGCTCACTTCTAGGTTTTTTTCATTACGAAAGTTCCCATAGTTATTTCTTCTTTTCTTAAGATTCTTCTTCTCAAGATTATTTTCAGGGACTGTTGGTTCTTTCTCTACATAGATAGCATACGATGCAGAGGAAAAACCAACATGAAATCTAATCTTAAGATAGTAAAGTAAAACCCAAGCTACAGCTGTACAGCTATAGAAGTTACACCAGCTATTTTTGGAGTAACTCTTATGCTACAAAGCGAACAACAAAATCGAAATACCCTAAGCCAAATCACATGCAGATACAACAATCGAAGCGCCTGCTGTGAATCGATGATGACTTTTCAGTGATGTCTTGTCTTTGGGGCCAAAAGCAAAAAACGGCACTCAGAAGAAAGACAAAATGTTGCCAAATTGGCAGAGGTAATATATCACAACTGATGCATATAGATCAGACTCCCCCCTCCTCTCCCTTCACTCCCAGCCCACCTGTAAATGCTAATGGCTAAAAATGTGGCAAACGGTAGCCAAAAGCGTAAAACGGGAGCTAAACTAGAAAAGAGACAGCAAAAAACAGAGGCATTCCAATAAAAATGTGCGACGCAATTCAATCAAAATGTACAACGGCAACACTAAAAGGTGTGACCAGAGCGGGTGACGGGGTGACGGCGGGGAGGGGGACAAGCTGTGGCTGAGCTTTGGTCAAAGCGAATGCCTGCACGTTTTGTTAGCGTTTTTGCGGGCGTTTAAAAACGCGCGTCACGAATGTTGCAGGCAAATCGCAAAATACGATAATAAAAAAAAGCAGCGGAAGACGCAGCACGAGATAAAAGAAAGAAATTAAAAGAACTGTGTGCTAGATATGCAATTAAAAGTTATGCACAAACGTTGAAAAATGTTTTAAGCAAACTATTATGAATACGCAAATGAGTCACAAAGGGGCTGAACTAAAGAAAGAGGCGTGGCTGGCAAAACCAACAAACGTGTCTCAAATGAGTCTCAATGAGACATGCGAAAGAATAATCTTATAAATATACGATTTTTACAAGAATATTGAAACACGAAAAACTTGCAAACAAATGCAAAAATTTTTATTTTGCTGTAACCAAAAGCCGACAGAAAACCCAAAGAAAAAAAAAGAGTTTTGTAAAAGTAAAAATTTATATAAATTCGAGCCAATGACGAGGTCGTTTGCAGCAGTTGTCCAAATTTAGTGCTCAGCAAATGTTATTGAATTTTTATAACAAACCTTTTTGTTTTTTCATGCAACAAAAGTTTGCAATTATTTTGGCTCTTTTTTGCCCGTTCTTATTGCACGTAGTGTCTGTGTGTGTGTGTGTGAGTGTGAGCGTGTGTGTGCGTCGTTTGTTTAAACAGCTGCCAACGAGTTGAAAGCAAGCGAGTCCCCTATACAGTCCCCACAGTGCTTCCCAGCCCTGCCCCGCCCACCCGTCACCCACAAAGCGAAAGGAACGTGTGTGCCTGGTGTCGCATGCATAAACATAGATACAAATAACGGTATTCAAATGTGACTCAGTGTGGTGTGCGTGTGTGTGTGTGTGTGTGCACATAAATTCCACATGCCAAGCGCCAAAAACTAAAGTGAGCTCTGCCCAGAAACTGGCTCAAAGTATTATCAGGCCAAAAAAAGTTTCAAAATGCCAAATGCAATAAAAAACAAAAACAACTCACAGGAGATTAGAGAATCTCACAGACGCTAGGGAGACTAGAGAAAGAGAGAAAGGGCAAGAAGAAGCACAGCCTAGGTTATGGATATAGCTAGAGAACGAGAGAGAGAGAGAAGAGACGGAGATAAATAGACAACTTCAAAGAGCTGCATAAGACGCCATCTGGCGGCTGTAAAAATTAAAACGAAATTTTATCGATGAAAATAAAAGCGAATGGAAATGCTGGAAAATGATGAAAAACCAAAAACACGGCATTTAAAATGAGTTATAAATAGAACTTTATGGGCAACTTAGTGGGACGATTTCTATAAGAAAATAGTTCAAGCAAAGTTAAATAGATCAATATTATTATTACAATTTCAACTAGAGGCATCTTTCAATTAAAATAGATTAGCTGTACTTTAGTTTATCAAATTTGAAGAAACTTTCTTTTGAATAGTTGAACTTAAAAGGAATAAGAAAACTTGCCTTTGATTAAATATTGTTAGGAAATAAATTTACTGAGACTTTCTTTACTTTCTCAAACATACCTTATCCTTAAATCTGTCTTAAAAACTCTCAAAACTTTGTATTCAGTTAGAAAAGATCGTAAATACATGTATTCCATACATTCCATATACATTACTAGCGGGTATTGCCCGGCGTTGCTCGTGGCAAGTATTGTGCTTACAATTTTAGATTCAGACAGTCAATCAGTCAGCCAATCAATCACCCAACATTTAGACAGTCAGTCAATCAATCACCCAACATTTAGACAGTCAGTCAGGCGGACAGTCAGTTATTCAGTCATATGTTTCAGTCAGTCAATCATACAGTCATTCAGTCAATCAGGACTAAAAAAATCCCACGTCAGCTAAGCTCCTCATGTTGATTTTAATATTTAAAAGAAATATTCAATCGCATTTCAAATTTAAGCACAGCAGAACTTAAATAAATATGGAAAATGCTAAAAACTAAAGGCGTGACTTTGATTGATGGATGATGTACGACCATATAAACTGCCCATAGCATACTGCATATGTATTTAGTATATCTGAGTTGTATTATTTTTTGTACAAATTTATATATATCTCCTTTTTGTTTTTTTTTTTGTATATTTATATTTACATAACCCAATTTTGATTTACTATTTCAAATGCAAATTGTCAGAGAACTTCAATTTGCCCGAAAAACTAAAACTCAAACGGGGTTTGTAGAAGCGTCGTGGGGGAGGGGAGGGTGAGGGGGTGCATCAGGATGTGCGGGGCAGCTGGTGTGGCATTTGCTGCTGTTGCATTTGTGAATTTTCCTCGTTTTTCGTGGCATTTCCGCCGCGTTTTGCACGTAAATTTTCAAACAAACAAAATATTTGTTTAATTTATTTTAATTTCAAACTTGCAGCAGTTGCTCGTTTTTGCCAGTTTTTCGACAAAGCCATGCAACCGAGCGGCAGGCGGGGAGGGGGATGGGGGAGGGGGTAAAACGTGCGCCGCAGGCTGCACGCGTGTGTATCCAAAGGATGCGCCAGGACTCAAAAAAAAAACAAAAACAACAAATGCGAGAGCCAAAACTGTTTTTTTGGAAAAACGAGCCACAATCATAATTCACGCGCCTTTCGAGAGAGGGGGGAGAGAGTGAGAGAGGGGAGAGAGGTACAGGCACTTGGCCAGGAAATGAAATGAATGTGGGAAAACTCAAAGGAAAAACGCAGCGGGACAAAGCGTTGCGAGCGGCAGGTAGAAAAGTAAAAAATAGTAAAAAAAAAACCGAGGCATAAATAAAACAAAGCGCAAGCGACAACAACGAAAAATAAGAACGCAAAGGCACACGAATAAACATAAAAACCCAAAAGGAAAATGGGAAAATCAAGCGAAGCGAAGACGCGAAGTGCAAGGGACAGAGAGAGAGAGAGGGAGAGAGAGAGAGGGATGAAGCGGGGTAACGCAGGCGACGCCTCTTAAGTATCCTGTCTTGCCGTGAAAACACAAATTGAAAGGCACTTTAAGGCATAGCGAGAAGAAGAGAAGCTAGCAGCAAGAAGAAGCAGAAGCGACGGAAATTTAAAGGAAAACTATTTATATGAAGTGTGCGTGTGCAAGTGTGAGTGTGAGCAAGTGTGTGATGTGTGTGCAAGTGTGTGTGTGTGTGTGCAAGTGTGTGTGTGCGTTTATAGGACGCAAATTGTAATTGATATTTATAGACAGTTAATAGCATTAACTATTGATACGAGCCAGAACAATTGGCCACTCTCCGTGCATTTTCCGGGGCCCGTTCAGAGGCAGCTCTTCTAATGGCTTTTTAATTATTTCGCGCAAAAGTGTTTTTCGCCGTTGTTTTGTCGCCTTTTTGTGATATTATGTGTGCAATTATGCCCTTACAGAGAGTATTGTGATCTAGACATCGCATTTGATCTATGAACTAGAGAAGAAGCGAGACTCGATCTTCAATTGAAGAGGATTGCAAAAGCAACTTAATGAAAGTGAACATAAAAGAGATTTTCGGTAAAAAGATTGATCAGAATTTAAAACTTCTTATACAGATTAAAAATATGCTCTCAAGATTTTACTTCAAGGTTTAGATAGCTTATCTAGGCCGGAATATACAACGTTTTATATCTATTAATAATAGTATATTGATTAATCTATACTGTCTTATGGCAATATCTGCGAAAAAGATTGTTCAGAATAATACTTTCCTTATACAAATACAAAATATACTACCAAGAATTTGTTCAAACAGATATAAAACTCTCCATCAAATATTGAATTTTATTATATTGTTATAATAATATGTATATATAGCATATACAACAGTATCTAGCTAGATATATAATCCCCTCTACAACCTCCGATATATAACTTATTGTTCTTCTTATATATATAATATCTCAAAGAATATCGACCTATGTTTGACAGCGTATTTAACCTTCGACACCTGAAACATAACTGTGCTTTCTTATTATGAATACCCTTTGCTCTGGCAGTTGGTTTTGACAGTCAAATAAAAAATAGTGCCCCCAGAGATGCTTTACCGCTAAAGTTCCGCGGAGAGTTCATTGATTTTTGACTCTGCTTTGGCGACAAAAAGCTAAGAGAAGCAGGGCGAGGGACGTTGTGTGTGTGTGTGTGTGTGTGTGTGCGTGTGTGTTTGTGTGTGTCCAGAGGTCCAATTAAAATGTCAAATCAAGACGTTTTATTTATTAAATGATTACACACTACAAAACATAAACACAAACGAGCGTGGCAAAGGTGGGGGGAAAATAAAAGACTCGGGCGCTATAAACTTTCAGCATGTGCCGAGGGAGGGGGGAACAGGGCGCAGGGGGAGCAGGAGGGGGGAGGGGGTTGCGGCTACTAATGGCCCGCCGCATATTTTGTAGAGTGTCAAAAGATGCTTGTGTTGGGCATTGGGAATTGCTTGTTAAACGCTTACAAATTGAAATTGTGTTGATTGACTGATTGATTGAGTGATTGAACGATTGAGTGCAACTACTTTAAGGGCGGGCAGATGGGTAAAGGCGAGCAGGGGGGAGGGGCCACAAAACTTTGTGTCGCACAAAAGTTTTGCCCAAAAATGGTCCAGCGAGCGAGTCAGAGCGAGAGAGAGAGAGAGAGGGAGAGAGAAGTTAACGACTAAAGCCAACGGTAAAAACTGTCAATGAACGACAACAGAAAAAGAGAAGAACAGAAAGAAAAAAAATAACTTAACGCCAACGTCAAAGCAGCAGCTAAAAACTTGACTTAACGCAACGTGACGACAACAACAACAACAGCAACAAGAACAAGAGCAAAAACAACAACAGGTGCACACAGGAAGTGGCGAGAACAGGAAAGTGGAGGTGGGGTTGGGGGGGGAAATGATGCTGCGAGGAAGCTGTCATAAACAAAACTTGTCTGCGAAATGGTAGAAAAAGCAACAACAAACAAAAATGAAAATAAAACTAAGAAAATACGGAAATAAAATTGAAAAGTGGCTTAGACAAAATTTACAATTGGTTTAGTGCTTGTTCTCGATGTTGGCTTTTCAGGTGTCAAGTCAAGAGAGTTAATTTCGATAGAAGATATAACAGATAAAAGATAATTGAAGCTACGATAGATGTATTCCAGGTAAAACAACAAGATATTCAATACAATTTAGGAAAAAGTCTTATACAAGAAATGCGAAAAAGTTGTGAGTGCACAACTTGATAAAATTACTAGCGAGAAAGATAGTTATATATAAAAAATAGAACATTTTGACTAAAAGAAAATATTCTGTGCTCAAGCAGGTTTCAAAAGGGGTTTATTAGATCTCAACACCAGGTTCGTAAAAATAATGAAGTGGAAATAGAAATTGCCGGAAATTAAAGTCGTTAATTTCAAATATTTATTTATGGTCATTTTTTTAGGGATTCCGGAAGTGAGTGAACACTTAAAAAGGGCGCATTTCCCAACCAGACAGTATAACACAGAGGCAAATAGATTTGTAAACAAATGTTTTGTCCCCACGACAAATTAATTATTCATATTTATAGCATTATGTATTCATAAAGCAAATTGATTAATTGAAAACAGAAATTCAATTAAATGAAAACAGAAAGCTGCCAATTAAATATATTAATAAATATTAAATACGAGACTTTACATAAAATATGCCTTTTTTTATACAATATCTAGCCAGACGGCAACATGAGATAAGCTGTATAACACTGTTAACTCTAAGTTAATAGCTCTCTTAAAAATGAAACTTTTCAGAAACTAATCCATTTGTTATACAAAGCCCGGACTACATGATCTTTAATCAGAGATAAGCTGTATAACACTTTTCAGTCTGTTAATACAAGGCTTCTCATCAAATAATCCCTTTGTTATACAATGCCCGACAGCATGATCTGCCAGCAAAGATAAGCTGTATAACACTTTTTACTCTCTGTTGAGTTATTAACCTAATATTAAATATGAGACTTCTCAAATTGTTGTTTTTGTTTTATCTTGATAAGCTGTATAACTCTTTTTAATCCCAGAACAGATCTCTCTCTTATCAAGTCTCATCTTTCTCTCACTCTCTCCACCTGCTCGCTAATCCCTTATTGCCTTTACGCCTTCCAACTTACCGATAAAAAATAATTTCCAATATGTTTGCGCTGTGCTGTTGCTGCTGGTTCTTCTGCTGCTTCGCTTTGTTGTTGCTGTCGCATTCGCTGCGCTTGATGCTGCTGCTGCTGCTGCTGTTGTTTTTGTTGCTCTCATCTTGTCGTTTTACTGTTGGTTTTGTTGTTGTTCTTATTATTGTTATTATACGCGCTGCAGCTGCAGTTGACGCTTGTCTTGGCAAAAAGTTTTTGCTTCCAATATATTCGCACTCTCTTAAGCGAATCGTAACGGTAAAAGTTCTGCCGCTGTCGCCTGCACTCCTTCACTCCTCTCCTTATGCTGCTCTAGCAGCGCGCTTCACAGCAGCGCCACATTGCGGCCAAAAATGTTTTAACACAATAAATGTATATATTTTTGGAAAATAACGAAAACCGAGTTGGAAATTAGAATCAACCAACAACGAAAAACACAACAAAATTCAAAATTCAAAATGGCGACGCTTCTGCTTGCTCTTCTTGTTGTTGCGTGCGGCGGCAGTTCGGTTTGTTGGCCCTTCAGTTGGCCAGGTCTTAAACCTCAAGCATTTTCTTTGCCTTTGCCTGCACTTTACGCACACATACGCACACACATACAAGCATAAAAACACGCACACTTTTTCACTGTTATAATCGGCCGTTTGCTTTGCGCGCTCTTGCTGCTGCTGCTGCTCTTGTTGTTGTTGTTAATCAGAAATCACCAATGTTGTTGTTGTTGTTGTTGCTGTTGTTGTATGCAGGCGACGACAATCGACGCTTGAAAGGTTTCCAAGAAGCAGCTACGCACACATTTGCAGGTAACACTCATACACACACGCACACACACGAAACCTTTTTTATGTTGGTTGCGAGACGCGCGCGGCTACTGCTACTTCTTCTTCTTCTACTCTGTCTTACACTGCTTATGCTAGCTGCTGTTGTTGTTGTTGTTGTTGCTGTCCGGAAACCTGTTTGACAGGTAAGAGAGCTGCGCTGCAGGCGCAAGCAGCTCGGCGTCAGTCGAGATCAAGCAAAACTAATGATGCCAAAGCCGGCGTCGTCGACTTGAACTGCGCAACGTTGTTGATGACGCAGCTGCGGCTGCTGCTGCTGCTGCTGCTGCGCTGCTGCTGCTGTTGGGTTTGATTTTCGTTTGGTTTGCTTTGGTGGCTTTCGTTAATAGTTTTACTTTGTTGTTTTTTTCTTTCTGCTGACTTTGGCACTCTATGCAACACTAAAACACAGAAACACACACATACACATACAGCCACTTGTAGTACTTTTTGTTGTTGTTGTTATTATTGCAATTAGCTAATTTGCTATGGCTTTTAATTATTTATTTAACTTTTGCACATATGTTTGTATATTTCTTGTAAACAATGCGAGTGGCAGCTGAGACGACGCGACGCAAAAATTGTTGTTTGTTTTTGTTGTTGCTTGCAGCTGATATGCCCAGCGACAGCGCGACACGTCTGTTCGTAGCGGCAAACGAAAAGAGAATGAGAAATGTTAACGCAAACGAATTGACGAAACGAAAGATGTAAACGGCATGCGAAGAGCGCCAAACTGTATACGAAACGTTGCGCTCTTTCACATTGCACAAGCAACTTAACAGCGCGCTCTTTGCGCGGCGCTCTTCAAGCAAAACAAAAAACTTGTTTTAGTTGTTCTGCAAGCAGCAACAGGCCAGGCTAAGCGATCCAGGCACAAAGAGCGCGATCTGCTGGCTCTTAAAGAAATTCAGTTAATATTACAAATAATGCCAAATTAATATATAACTTTATTTAATTGTTGGCAAATGTTAAGCTTATCTTGGTAGCTGTTCTGTAACAAATATTTTAAAATAATAATAAGTATTTACTACATTTTTTTAAAATATATTTTAAGCCAATTACAAAACTCTGGAGTCTTAATGCTAACAAGATGTGTTAACAGTCGCTGTTATTTGCATTTGTATTGCCTGCTTTTAAGCAGACTTCGGCAAATGAAACGACGAAAGCGAAACGTTGCTGCAAAGAGCGCGTTGTTAAGAGCGCAGCAGCTGTTAGCAGCTTAACGAAATGCACAAACTTAACGAAGCACACACAGTTAACAGCGCGCGCTCGCTCTCGCTCTCGCAATCTCTGTCAACTAACAGGCATGTTAAAAGGCATAGCAACACGTAGCGTTTTGCGCGCGTTTTGCCAGCGTTTCTTAAACTTGTTTCGGCCTGGCCAACAAGTTTGTGAGGAAAAACGGCGCAGCGGAAAAACCAGTTGCTTGAAACTTGTTGACTTGGCCTAGCTGCAAACAGAAAAAACCGCACCGCAAACACAATTCAACAACGTTCAAGCCAAGCAGTTGCGGCCCCACTGCGCAGGGGCAACGTCTTGAAGTGTATGAAAGAGAGAGGGAGAGTGAGAGAGGGAGATGGCTGTAGCTGCCAGTTGGGGCTTGGGGCAGTCGCTTGTAGAGTTAAGTTTCGTTAAGTTTTACCGATCGCTCGCAAGTCGCGACGAGATCTACTTTTAACCAGTTTCGCTTAGCGCTGTGTATGTGTGTATGTACATGTGTGTGTGTGTGTGTGTGTGTTGTTTCTTGCTGCTTGCTTTGTGCAGCTCTTTTAACGTTCTTTTGCGCTGTCGCCAGAGTTCATGTTTGCTTAAGCTGCCGTTGGAAGTGGACACCCCGCACGCCCACACACCCCGCTGTACCCAACAGCTAACCAGTTTGTAAACTTGTTCTGGGCACGACAAAAAGCTCAAAACTATGACACTAGCCAGGCACGCGCTTTGCATGACAAATCGCAAGAGTAGAAAACTAAAAATCCAAATTATTGTAAATGTTTATTTTTTCTACGCACTTTTCCAATATTTATTGAATTTGTCGTCCGCAGGCGACGCTTGCTGCTTCTTCTTCGGCTGCGACTCCTGCGGATGCGACAGGCGTTGCATATCAATAAGAGAGAGAGAGAGAGAGAGAGAGAGAGAGGGGAGAGAGGGAACGAGAGATGAGCGCGATTCGAGCTGCAGATTTGAATTTTGGCCTCCAGATGCCGCTAAATGCCACGCCTTTGGGGCCTAGTAAATCGTACGCCTACCAACACGCAAATCTCTTGTAATTATCTTTTACCCCCCGTCACCTCCCTCCCCCCTCCACTCCAATAGCCATGTTGCTGCTGTAATTGCTTTAATTTTACAGTTTGACGCATAAATTTTCGTTGGATTTCCATGAATATTAATAGCAAAAATGCTGCTGCTGGGAAATTGTCTTCGGCTGCTTCTGCCGCTGCTTCTTCTTCTTCTTCTTCTTCTTCTTCTTGTTCAGCATCTGCCCGGTAGATTCAATAAGTCGACGCGTGTCTTGAACCCAAATCGAGGCAGACACGCAGCCAAATTATATATTCATATATAAGTTGGGTGGTACATATCCCAGCGCCCCCCACCCCACCCCACCCCGCCTACCATTCACAATTTAAAGTTTTTTTTCTATTGATTTTCCAGCGTAAACTTGGGAATTGATAAAAAATTGAATTAATTGTTGGAGAACTTTGGCAACAGACGCTTTGAGTTGAGCTTGGAAATACTTTGATCTCATAATTTGATTATAAATAAGCATAATTCAGTCTACAAATTGTAAATATTAATCAGTTTAAGTTTAAGCTATTTATATGCGCATCTCTTGTTCGCCTTAAGAAACGTTTAAGGATAGCGTGCAGCAGAAAGAATGAGATAAGAAGACTAACAGAGAGCAAATGAAATGGTAAACTAGACAGAGAGAGAACGAGTAATATAAAGATTAAAAGAAATAGAGTCTGACTGGGAGATAGAGATGGAGAGAGAGAGAGAGACAGGAAGAGAAAGAACGATGGAGAGAAAGGGTTGGAGAGAGTGAGAGAAAGAGAGAGGAAGCGAGTGCAAAAGCAAGTAATATAGAGATTAACAGAACTACAGGCTGATTGAGAGGGAGAGAGAGCGAAAGAGAGGGAAAGAGTGATAGAGAAGGAACGAGAGAAAGAGGGAGAGACAGAGAGAGAGAGAGAGAGAAAGAGAGAGAGAGAGAGAGCGAAAGAGAGATGGAGACAGAGAAAAATTGACCTAAGTAGACGAAAATTAAACTATCAAACTGATGAGAAAACGCTTAAGGATATCGAATAAAGAAGAATTGACAAAACAAAAGCGAGAGAGTGTTTAGAGGAGAACAGTTGATGTTGTTAACGTTAACATTTTCTTCGAATCCATTTAATCCCCTCTAAAGTCAACTAATTTACAGACCTGTAAAAACTCTCCTTTCATTTCTTTAAACCTAACTAAATTTATTTGTGATTTGGATAAATATAATAAATAATCAAAAGACACCAAAATAAGGAATAAATATTAATAAATTATTTAAAATATTCACAACTCAACCCGCCCTCATTCAAAGGCTGCCCGCTGAAGCGCACTTTGTGTAAATCTTGAATCTTGAATCTATCAACAAATCAGTCGAGACGCTCGTCAAATGCGATCAAGTGAAAAGTGTAGAAAGCCAAAGGCCAACAAAAAGTCAGTTCAGTTCAGTGCGTTAATATTGAAAAGTGGATTTTCGTATCGGGTTTCCCCCAGCTCCCCCTCCGTCCCACAACCAAACGAAAACTGATCGCTTGAGGGGGCGAGCATCGATTGGCAATCGTTGAGGCAGAAATGAATTTCTGATCTTGAGACGATGAGTGGGAATGACGAGAGGGGGAGAGTGGGGTGGGCAAAGTCAAACAAACAAACGACACGAATCAAAACGAAAACAAAATCAAAACAATGATGGAAGCCAAGAAGAAGCAGCAGAAGAAACGAAATTAAAGTACATTCCGTGATCGCATGATCCATGATCATGGGCATTTCGGACTCGAGGGCTTGAATTACATATAGATTAAGCAGTTGCAGGGGAGAGAGGGAGAGGGGGAGGGGGGAGGGCGAAGTCACCATGACAAGGAGAAGAGAAGGTAGAAAAGTGGCAGCAGGAGGCACAGGTAGAAGCAGCCAGAGAACAATGAGAAATGAAGAAATGAAGTGGAACGCTTGCCAGACGACAGGGGGCAGCTGAGGAAGGGGGACACAAGAAACCGCAGTCAAAGAGTTGCCAACGCGCTGTTCAGGTGTGCAGCAGCAGCGGAAGCGGGGTAGGGGTAGGGGGGCAGCGCAAGCAGACGCAACAAAACATTGTGGCCTGTCAGTCAAACGCGTCGCCATATGGACAGATCCTCAGCTGAAAGAGAGAGACGACGACGACGCCAAAAGGAGTACGAGTAGTTGTCCAATTGGAACACTGCGCAACTAGGTAAAGGATTTGATATCTATTCCATTTATTTTAGGCATATATCTCAGGTAACTGAGCTGCGGGCTGAGTCCTATCAGATCTGCAATTGGATTTCGTTCTCTTAAGCAAAGCAGAAGCTGCATACAAAATTTTGTAAAAATAACTCTCAAAGATCCCGAGATATTAAGAAAGATGTGTACAGAAGTTTTCAATATTGAAATAAATTAAATAGATTAATAGATCTTGCCTAGTGTAGCAACAGATTAGAGGGATGACTAATAGATTTTGCTTCCTTGGGGTTAATAAAAAGTAATATAAAGACAACAAATTGAAATAATAAACAATAATAAATAAATTATAGAATAACTTAAAGAGATATTAACCATAATACATAATGTTTTGCCTTTTCCCAAGAAGTTCTCTAATGAAAAAAGCACTTAGAAAAAAATATGATAAATATCAAATATGCGATATTATAATGGAATGTGTGTTGTTTAGTGTTTCATAGATTGGAAAAGCATTTAAGCTGGGCAATGTCTGCACAATTTGTCGCTGTTGCACGTTGTCTGTTGTGCGTGTGCGAATGTGTGTGTGTGTGTGTGTGTGTGTTGCCAGTTGCCTTTTGGTCGTGTCGTCTGCTTGGCCAAGTTAATTATAGGTTGAGGTTTACGAACCCGCCAACAGACCAGCTGCAGCAGCAGAAGCAGCGACAGCGACACGGAAAAACGAGTCTCGGGCATCGGGAATCGGGAATCGGGAATCGGGAATCAGGCAAAGACTGAAGAGTTGCAACTGCAACTGTTGTTTGTGGCAAGGATGCAAATGGAAATTGCAGGCTCTATGAAAATTGTGCAACTGGCCTGCGGTGCACATTAACCAAAACGTTAACTCACGCATTTGGCCACATCTTGCTGTTCTTGTTGTTGTTGCTGTAATTCGATTAAAGTCAAGAGAAGAAGAAGAGGCACTCCTCAGCGCACGCAACACTTGAGGGCTGCATCTTTATGGCGGGAGAGTCTCGGCTCGGCGCCTGCAGCCCGATGGGCTCATGTGTGGGCCATTAGGCAGCGTCTGCTCGACACGATTACGACGTAATTTTCTTTTGGCCATCGTAGCAGGGGTGCAGGGGGGAGCAGGGGAAAGGCAGGGGGCAGCAACTCAATGGGAATTAAAATGTTTGTTTGTGCCTATTGGGCCAGCAACAACAACAACAACAACAATGCCACAAAAGATGCCCTCAAAATAAAATACGCCTCAGCTTGAGACACTTGAGACCGCCCAGCGAGCTGGTTGGGGTGGGCAGAGAAGGGGAGGAGGGAGGGGGGGAGGTTCATTTCAGAAGTTCTTTTGTGCGTTTCTGGTCTCTAATTTAATTTCCAATTGCACATAATCCGTTTTCGGTTTTGCTCGAGTATTTGTCATAAAATTTGATGCGTAAATAAAAGCAAAAGCATAAAAGAAAAATGCCACAAAAATATTCGAGGCGTACGTGTGTGCGACCAAAAGATATCCTCTACAGAGGATTAAAGATGCTTTTTTTTATTTTTCTTCTTAGATTTTCATAGTGTGCTGTTAGATTGAGAGTTTTGTGGCATTTGAGAACTCTCATACTAAATTTGACAAGTGTAGCTTTTGAAGTTCCCGAGTTCTATGAGATCATAAGAAGAACTCACTTATCTTAGGGCCAATATTTATAGTTCCTCAAGTTTTTGAAAGCTAGAAGCTCTAAAAGTAAAGGAGTATAAAAACGAAATCATTTTACCTTATGAAAACGATTCTAATTTGTTAATATCGATTATAATAAATGTGATGCGAAATACCTAAAAAGTTATATATAAAATATCAATGGGAAGTCCATAAGAACCCACATACCAAATATGCCAACTGTAGCTCTTCAAGTTCCCGAGTTCTATGAGATCAAATGAAGAATTCAGATATCTTATGATCGGAAATCAGATATTTATGACTAGAATGCGGAACCGTTAAGATCTACAACTATATTAATCCGATAAGCAAACGGGTAACAAATTTGCTAGCTCTAGTTCAAGCAGTCTCTGAGCTCCTTGAGATTCGAAGTCGATGCTAGCCCGTCTTTCCTCGCTACAGGGTATTTGAATAAAGTGAAATGAAATGAAATGAAATAAATTGTTGGTGCAGCTTGTAATTGCCAGAGGGCTTAAGGAACTGTAGTCGACACCTACGTCTTGTTAGATTTCATGTTTCCTTTTTGTTGCTCACAACAAGCACAAATAATAATAATAATAATAATAATAATAAATGTTTGTCGTTGGCAGTTACAGCTTACAGTTAGCTGCCATTGGGACTTAAGTTTAAATTACAATTTGAATGCGTTTCTAACAAAATGTTCTATAGATTTCTCTCGGTTACATAAACAGCGAGCAAAAATTTCTCAAATTTTATGTCAGGCTGTTAATAAACAATATGCTTTAGTTAACTTTGTTTATTGGGCTTTGGAAAAGTAAAGAAATGTTCCTATTCTTAACAAACTCTAGTGAGAAATGGCTGCGAGTTATTGACTTTTGTTTACTTCGTTTAAAATATATTTGTATATATTTGAGAATATATTTGTTTAAGTTATTCGTCTCTCATTCTAAATGCCAAACTGATTGATCTTATGAATTAGAGGAGCTAGAGTTAGCAGAAATTGATTTTTAGTTAGTTTTAAAGCTAAAATAATTTTGATAAAATATTTGTAAAAAAAATATTTATAAATTTTTGCCAGGTCTGGGTCTTTTTTATAACATTTACTTTATTTATTCTATTTTCTTTGAATTATTTGTATTTATTTATATATGTACTTTATATATATCTCATAAGAAACTAAAACTTTGTCAAGTTGCTCGTTAGGATCTTAACTTAGATTATGAATACACAAACACAAATGCCGGCTAATAGCTCAAGTTGCAAGAGACTCTTTAAGTTGACTTTTATGTTCATGTTTTAAGTACTTATGTTTGAATTTTTTATGCAACTGCTCGCATATTTCAAAGTTTTCTCAACAATTTCAAATTATTTTCAGCGTCTTTTCATGTAATTCGATTAAAAAATTGTTTATTCAAAGAGTTGCGCCAACTTGCATTTAAGCTGCCAGCAAAAGCTGGCTAACTTTCAGTGAGTGTGGCAACCCTTGCATCCAACCAGTCTGATGCCCCCACCCCCCCTTCCCCTCTCTATCAACCCGTCTCCCCTTTGACTCTAACTCTCTTTTGATGCATCGACGCGCAACATTTCAAGTTAATCCATTAGATGCATTGCATTTTTAATATGACATTTACAACACAAATTTGCAACAACTACAACAACAACAGCAACAACAACAACAACAACAGCAACAACAACAACAACAACAATTGATTTGAAGTTTTTGTTTTAATGTTGAGAGCCAGAGAACTGACCAGGACCCCTTTCCCACAAAATAGTTTAAATATTAAATTAGCCCATTCGCAGGATTTAAGCACACACACACACACACACACACACACACACACACACACATAGACACACACACACACACACATACACACACACACATAGACACACACTTGCAACGTATCCCCAAGGGGGGGCTATGCACCGACTGCGGCCGCTAGATGGCGCATTTGCATCCACAATTGCCACTGGGTTTTGTGAGAGGGGGTTGTCGACCAGGGCGGAGGGGGGGGGTAAACAATCCACTGAATTATTCATGCGACATTTGAGGTTGGAATTGAAGCGTTCGCTAATATTGTGAAGCGATTGCCAAATTGATTGAGGCCAAATAGTAGCATAGGTATATCAGGGAGTGTGGCAGGGGCAGGGGGGCAGGGGGCAGGTTCAGAGTAGAGGCAGGGCCAGAGGCAGGGGCAGGAGCAGGGGGGCAGGGCTGGGGCTGGGGCAGGGGCTGGAGCAATATAAAATACCACAAAATCCGAAATATTTGTAAGTTAATCGCATTTAAACGTCAAAACAATCTAAAGGGCAAATCAAAATCAAAAAGCCAATTCATATAAATATAAAAAGGCAATTTGAATGAAAAGGGAATCAAGGAATAACAACAAAAACTCTAAATCATAATAACTTATTATATCAAAGAAATCATAATAGAAACTCATAACAAATGAAATATGAATAATACTGATTCCAATAATAATACTAATGATAATCACGGTATTAATAAATATACTAATGAGGTGCCTATAAATTCCGGGAAGACTATTTAGTAAACTTCTGAGACACTTAGAAGCAATAAAAAAGGTCTCCGATCAAGGCTCAGTTCAGTTTATGCCAAAGCAGAGTTAGGACTTGAAAGTTAAGGAAATGCCCGCATGTGGCTATTAAGTATTTAGTGGGGTTAAAGGGGCGTGTGGGCGGTACACAGTTTAACTTAAGTAGATGGCAAAGACTCAAAAGACTTCGTTACCGATCTCCTCCCCCTCTCAGTTTAAGCGGGCAACTCATAAAGCTGTTCAGGCTTAATGTCCATGCATTATAAAATGCAAAAGCAGGGCAAGGGGCAGCTTCAAAGAGTTTCCCAGAAAGCGTTTTAGTTGTAGTTCAACGCCCAAGTCGCATGTAAATTGCCTCTCCCCCCTCCCCCTCCACCCTCCCCCACAGCTCGCGTGTGGGTGTTGGCCGTTTGGCAATTGCTGTTGGCCTTGTGCAAATTGGCCAGCAGTGTTTGCTAATTGTGCCCAACCGCCGGAAAAGCTAAGAAAAGCCAACACTCTCTCACACACACACACACGCACACACACACACAGATACCACATACAATTAGCCAAATGCAGGGAGCCAAGCAACGGTAAAAATTGGCCAAAATCTATGCGGCTTGCGCTGAGAATTTTCGCGCTGTGCCCAACGCCCAGCGTTGCCTTAGCCCATATCAACAATTATGGCCAACAAGCACATTTTGCTAATTGCCAGCAATAGCAGAGGAGATCGGGACAGGGTAGGGCAACAAGGGGTTAAGCGCAGACACGTTGAGAAATTAATAATTTTCGTTGGCCGTTTTAATTTGGACACTTTACGTGTGCGCCATAACAAAACAAAACCAAACAAAACAAAACAAAGCACAAAAGCCGTAAGAAGGAGAAAACGAAATCGAGAAAAACCCCGAAAAAACCAAGTGAAATGGAAATTGCGAAAATGCGAAAATGCTGAACTCTGCTAAAATTTTGGGGCCACTCTCGTTCTGTTTCGGAAATTGAGGAAATGCCAATGCGAACCACTCGAACTATGCACATCGACTACATAATTGGATACACCCAGTCCAGAAATATTGTGAGTGCTGGTCGGTGGGAAGGGGCTGTAGGAGGGGAGCGAGGGGGGGGGCGGGCACAGCTACTGGCGCTCAATTAGAGCGAGTGGCCAACTGATTGAATCGTCACGAGCTACAACCCAGAATATGGACTACAACATCTCGCATTGAAATATCAACAATATCTCGCTCTAGCTCGTCCGCTCTCCCTTTACCTCACCCCCCTCTCGCTCTCTCTCTCTCTCTCTTTGGCATCTCCAATTGCAGCTCCGGCTGCTGCCAACACATTAGTCAAAGTTCTGGCCAAAAGCGTCTAATTTTTGTGCAAACTTTGCAGCAGTTGCCGTGCGCCTCAATGAATCCCAGCGCCGCAACCGGACCGAAGATGTGCTGCAGCACATCCTGTTGCAACATCTAGCCAGATCCAGATTCCATCTGCCATCTACTTCCGGATCCCCCCTTTGTTTGCCTATTTTTGAAACAAAATCCTTGTGTGCGAAATCGCTTTTAAGTCCAAGCCACACACACACTCACACAAGCACGGGCACATTGACTTTCCAATGGCACTTGGCAGGGTCCCATTTTTAGGTAAGTGGTAAATATAATTATTGTATGTCATATATAAAAAGTCTTTCCATAAAATAAATAATTTTGTAAAATTTATTACTTGTTTGTTTTGTTTTGCAAATTATAAACTAGTTAGTTTTTCATTTCGAGTGGATTTTTTGCTAGTGAAGCTTGAAAGAGTATCTGAAATTCTTGTATTCTTCGAATAGATTTTCTGACAAATGCAAATAGCACAATATGTAATGAAAGAACTTTTAAATGAACTATTGGTAAATAGCCATAAGATATAAATACATAAATATATATAGATCTGTGATGTGGGTATTCAGAGTTTGTGCTTGTGCTTTAGGGTATTCAGAGTTCGTTTTATTGCCAGTCATTGGCATTGAGCAAATTGTTGCGACTTGTCCACATTTGTCTGCGGCCAATACAATTTTTGGCACGCCTAAGCCAAATTAATTAACTGCTGAACAGGGAACGCTCCAACGGGCGGGCAAAGGAGGAAGGGAAGGGGGTAGCATAAGCAGGCAGACGAATGTGGCAGCAGGCGATGGCAATGTGCAGTTACCGTTATAAGCCGCCTCGACATGCGGCAAAAACGAGCCAAAACACAGCAGCTGAAAACGTCGCCGGGCCCCAATCCAGGTTCCAGTTTTGGACACAGACTAAAAACCAAAGGCCCAAGACGATGCCGGCTATTGAGAGACTGCGGCGAGTGTGTGCGAGTGTGCGTGTGCATGTGGAGGACTTGTTTTTGGCCTGTGCCAGCTTTTGGCGACTGCAACTGCGTCAAAAGAGCCGTTATGTGACCTCATATGTGGCAAGCAGCGTGCTGAGCACTTACGAACTGCAGCTGTCACGGGGTGACAGAGATGGGGTGCGGGGTATGGTGTTTTTGGTCTGGTCTGTTATTGATACCTCAAGTTGGCTCAGAGCTTTGCCAAATTGCCAGACGGCGATACGATCGCGCAAATTGAGCAACTTTCTGGTTAACGTGAAAGTGGACAAACAGGGGCCCCAACGCATGGGCTCAGCCCGAGGTGTTGAACTGGGCTGGACTGGGCTGGGCTGGGCTGGGGGACAAAGGGCCGGAGCAAAGGGCTGCCAGACGATTTTGGCAAAACAGTGGCAGCTACTGTGGCAAGCAGGCAGCTGGCTGCAACATTTTGGTGGGTTAGCAGCAGCAGCAGCAGCAGAGGAGTTAAAAAATAAAGAGGCTGCAAGCAGGCATTTTATCGAGGTAGGATCGAAAGCGGAACAATTTAAGATTGCGCGGAATTAAGAAGTTTTAAATATATTCAATATTGTAACTAGACAGCTGAAGATTTCTTCAACAGTTGCCACAGTTGAGATTTATATACATATAAAAAGTTGCAAGACCAAAAAGGCTGAGAAAGCAGCTTATCATATTATTAAGAACTATTATTAAGAAATATTATTAACCATTGATTAATAAAAAATAAAATATCAAATATCCCTATATAGACATAGGTCAGATTTCTAAGATTAATATCTCATAAATGTATTCACAGCTTTTTTTTTGCATAGCTTTGGATCACATAAACTAAAGCTAGACAGAGACTCAAAATGGGGGAGTGCACACTTTAAAATTCATTCAACATTTTTATCATCATCATCAGCTCTATCTTCATCATCGAAATTATCATTATCGTCATTCCCTTTGGGAGTATCGACTTACATTTTGTTGCTGTGCAAAGACTTTTGCAGAGTGCATAACTCAGAGGCTTCCCATTGTGTGAATCTCGAGTGGCTGTTGGGCAGTATAGTGGGGAGGGGGAGGGGTTTGGGTGAAACCCTACAACAACTTGGCGGCAATTAATTGCCCTTTAATTGAACACACATAAGCCCACACATTAAGGGAGTGAGAGTGTGGGCGAGGGGGGCAGATCCTAGCTAGTTATTATTGTTGGCGCAAAAGTTTCACTTTGTTTATGCACCTGGTGACCCTTTTTTGTTTATACAATATACTGAGATTTTGTTTATTATTGTTGCTTGCCAAATCTCAGGGTGCCAATTGCGGAGGGCTGTTGGGGCTGGGAGGTGGAGGTGGGGTTGTTTGTGCCTGGGGTTGGGACGCGCCCTTTTGCAGCTGTTCGCTGTTAGTTGTTGTTTTGTTAACAGGTTGTTTTAGTCTCTGTTGATGATGAACACATTTGCCCAGCCAACCCTTCAGCTATGAGACGCACACCTGAACCCTTGCTGAAAAGAAGTGAACTCTAACCCTCAGCTCTTACCCTCGAGTAGTCAGCGAAGCAGCAAACGTCGTCGTCGTCGTCCAGCTCAACAAGTTCCTGGACATTTTTCTCCCTGCCCAACTCGACTCACAGCTGTTGCTATTGTTTTAAGCGGGGGCAAGGCTCAAGGCGGACGACGCTTTTCAAGTGTGTGTGTGTGTGTGTGTGTGTGCGGAGGGTTGAACGCTCGCCGCTCGTCGTCGTCGTCGTCGTCGTTGACTGTGGACTGTGGGAATTTCTCAATTGCTGGATGGTTAATAATTGCTATTGTTGGCTTCTTCACCTCTGCTTCCGACGCTGGACGCGGGGTGCAGGGTGCGGCGAGCGGGGTACGCCCTCTTGGTCTACGGTGCGGGTGTCTGCGCAATTGTGCGTAACGTGTTAGCTGTGTGTGTGTGTGTGTGTGCGACTTCATTTGCGGTCATATTGTAAATAAGCAAGCAACAGCAAGCAGCAGGCAGCAACATGCAGCAAGTGGCAAGCAGCAAGTGGCAAGTGGCAAGTGGCAAGTGGCAAAGTGCATTTTGAATTTGTGGCAATGCCTCAGCTAGCTGCGAATTTCGGCCTGAGACACGTCTCAAATTTTCAGCTACGAAAATAGTGCCGTATTCGACTTTAAATGATGCTGCATTAACTATCGACTCCCCTTTCACACTCACACACACACACACACACACACACCTCCCCACACACTACCCCCTTCCGGCTGACACACACTTTGATTAATTGCTGTCTGCGGTTGCATAGCTCGAATAACAAAACCAAACAATTTCAAAGTTCGAACTGCCGTTGAGACCTGCCTGCACTGTGAACCCTGAAGGAAAAGGCTGTGTGCACTGGGCACAGGGGCAGAGTTGGGGAGTCATCATTTAAAACTGGCGCCAGGTGTGGCCAGAGGCGGCAACTTCAAGGCAGCCACAAGCTAGGTCTACGGGTGCAGGGGCAGCGGGCTGTCGACTTGGGTCAAGCGATTGATCCACTTGCTGCAGAGTTGAGGCCAAATATTGAGAAACTTTAATTATCAACGTAATCTGATCTATGGAAGGCGTCGAACATGACGTAAAATTGTAATTATAAAATCATTTGTATTCTAATTTATAGTTTTCCAATTTGCTGCACTTTTGAGCTCGGTTTCTTTCTTCCGATTTTGGCAATTCTTTTAGGAACTTTGTTTATGCACGTAAATAACTTTTTATATATTTATGGGGGTCTTAATTCTTGCTTTGTATCTGTCTGAGTTTGTTGCGAATTATACTTATTATGGTGCTAAACATTATTCGTCTAAGTCGTGCGACGCCGGGTAATCTGCTAGTCTTAAATGAACTATGCATGTCCACGTTCTAGTCTCTAGTTGAACTCTTTTTCCCATTTTCAAAGCAATTCTCATTTCCATTTAAATGCACATTGGGCCACATGTCAAACGTTTAAGGACATCACACAAAAAGGAATGCAAAAACAAATCAAAAGCTCTCTCGAGAGCGTTTGCATTTGAAATGAATGTCTGAGCGTCAGAATGGGCGTGATTTTCAATTTATAATGTATTACAGGAAGTGTTAAAATGGACAGCAAAAATAAATAAATAATCAATAAAAATCTAAAAAAAAATCAATGCAACAAAAACAAGCAAATAATGAAAACATTTTCAAGGCAAACAAATTTTGAGCATTCACGCCGAGCTACATTAGGAAGGTATCTTTAAAAAGTAAATAGTTGTATTATATTTATATTGCTTAAAAAGGATAATAATTTTAGCATGTTTTATAACTCGAAAATAAGTTCACATATAGAAAAAAATTTGGAAAATGCCAGCTGAAAACCCGAGAGAAATCAGAAGATCTCAAGCTTCTGATTTTGGTTGCCATTAAAAAAACATCAAGAGGCACATTTCGGGCGTTGCAACAAGTAGGGAGAGTGCTCGATAATTTCGGGCACGCAATTGCCATTAGCCGGAGACTCTCTCTCCCTCTCTCTCTCTCTCTCTCTCCCTCTCTCTCTCTCTCTCTCTCATAGTCTATTCAAAGCGCCGGCAACATCTTCCACTTAACGCAAACGACAAACTTCCTTTTTTCTATGTATAATGAAAATAATAACAAGTGAAAAAGGGTGGAGTGCTTGGAGGGGCTGCCAGCTCGTAATTATCAGCATGATAGCAAAATTTGTAGACCGATAATTATTTTCCCACTATTTTCAGTTGAGGTTGAGGTCGAGCCAGTGTCAGGCAGAGCGACAGGCAGACAGGCAGGCAGGAACTCGATGCCATACAATATAATTAATAACATGAAAAATACATAATGAAATTATTATCTTACCGTAATGTGAAATGATTATCGTGCATGTGTGTGCGAGTGTGTGCATGTGTGTGTGCGAGTGTGTGTGCTGTGATGTAGTGTGTGAAGAGTGGAAAAGACAATGGCAACAACTCAACTTGAACTCGAGCGACTTTGACGCGCATCGAAATGCCATTTGATGATGGGCTTAGGCGGGGGAGAGCTCGAGCACGGCAGGGCGGGTCTAGAGTTTGGTGTACTTAGGGCTAGGTCAGTGCCGGGGGCCCCGGGCGTCTTATGCAAAGCGTTGGCGTCTGCTTCGAGGCGCAACCGAAGCGGAACGAGTGTGACGCGACTTTGAAACGGTTTTCAGTTGCAAGCTGCCAGTTGCAAGTTGCCAGTTGCCAGTTGCCAGTTGGTGGTTGCATTTCCAGCTACGAAACCGAGCTCCGATTCCAAAACTCCTAATACACTCAGAGAAAATATGATATTCTTCATTCATTGCCTATTTCTAAATCTAGTCAACATTTGTTTTATTATCCAATTTGAAAACAGGTCTTGTTTTAAAGCACATAATAACTATTGCAAGAATTTGCATGCTTAATTTAAGCTCCAATTGCACAAGAACATTTTCTGGATTATTAACTGAAGAATTTCGAAGTTTAAGAAAACATTCTTGATATAAGAATATAAAGCCCGGTCTATATGAAAATTTCTATCTTTCTAAATGAATTAATGAGATTCTTAAAGAAAATGTTATTAAATTAAGAATCGGGCTTCAATATAAAATATACTATGTTTCTTTTGCTCAGAGGTTCTTTTATATAAAAGTATTTCGAAGCTTATGAAAATTTTTTCGATATAAGATTACAAAGCCCGCCCAGTTTTCTATATTCTTTGTTCGGAGATTAAAGCTTTTCGGACTTAAAAGATTGTTCTTCAAATTAGAATCGGGATTCAGAAATGTTTAAGCCTATCTGAATGCTCAAAGCTTAATTTAAGTACAAAGTTAAGATATTTCTGGCTTAAATAACAACAAACTAAATGGAATTTCTTTGACAGTTTATAAAATTCTTAGCTTGTCTGCATGTTGACAGCGGGATTTGAGCACAAAATGCATGCTAATTTCTCTCAGTGCATAGCGTCTTCTATATGTTGTCTGTCCGGCCCGGATGCGCAGTCCGCTCAGGTGGGCAGTTTCAATTTCTGATGACTGGCTGAGCGCCTCGCAGTTATGTCAGAGGTTGCGGCTTCTTCAGCCAAGCGGAAGTTGATTTATTTCTCTCGTCGCTTTGGTGAGAGAATTTTCACAAAAGTGTTGCATTGTTCCACCTACACCCAAAAAAACAAACAAAAAACAAAAAAAGGTAGACAGAAGAAAATGAGTGAAAAGGCAAAAGAGGGGGAAACAAAAAGAAGAAGAAGTCAAGAAAAGCCAAGGAAACCAGTTGGTAGCTCGCTCGTTTCTTATATTTAACATAATTTGAGGCCTTCAAGTCGTAAAGAAAATTGTTCAAGCAGAACTTTTGCGCCTGGGACTCATATAAAATTAAGAAATATTTGTAATAATTAGCTCGGAGCAACTTCTCTTCTGTTATCGTTGTTGTTGCTTTTATTTGGGAACAGTTGCCCTGGCAATTTCAATTTTAATTTCAATTTCATTTCATGCACAAAAGGTCGAAAAGGAAACCGCAAAAAGGTAGTTGAAGAAGTCAAGAAATTATTAAAAACTAAAAATATTCTTTTTGGTGTTGCCAGCTTTTGTCATCTAGTTGGCCATTTATGCGTATAGCCAATGGAAATTAAAGTTAGCCAGTTAGTGTGCGCAACTAGGAGATACCCTGTAGTACAATAACTTATGGGAATGCGGCTATTTTAGTTGGCATATCCTTATCGCTGACTATATATATATTTCTGTTATATTCTGAGGTGAAAAAAGGCTCAGACATTAATTTGAGCTTTGTCAAACTGTTATTGCAAAAGGAAAATGAAAGAAATACCCAACTTGCATTGATTAAGATGTTAAAGAAACACAAATAGATAATCGAACTTTTAGGCTTATAGCTGCCTTCTTTTATCTAACTGAGTCTAAGTTAGTCTGAGTCTAGCCATTTGCCGTTTGTAAATTTACAGGGTATTCCAATCGAAAATGCAGCTAAAATTTGAGCTTGTAATCGAGCAATTGGCCAAATCTTTTATTGGTATACAAAATACCTGCTCTACCTGACGCTCCACTTGAAGCACCTTGCACTCCCACCCTCTACAGCCCCCTCCCCCCCCCCTCTCGGTTCCTACTCCGTTGAAAGAGTTTCAAGCATTGCATTTCACTTGGCATTCGGAAATTCATTTAGCCTTTGTTGCTGCTGCTGCTGCTGCTCCTCTCCTGTGTTTTTTTTTTCTCTTTTTCTCATTGCTCCATTATACTTTAACATTTTCCTTTTCTATATATATATTTTTTTTTATAAGCATTTTTCAATCGCATTTCGATGCGCATTTTCATTTGGGGTCAAGAAAAATCCATTAGCAGTCGGTGGAAGTTAAATAGAATCCATTAGCTGCTGCCGGAGAAGTTGTTGCCTTTCCATTTGTTGTTGTTGTTGTTGATGTTATTGTTGTTATCCGCTTTGTTGTTGTGTAGGTGGTGTTTGTTGTTGCTGTTGTTGTTGTTGTTGTAGCTGAAGCTGCTATTGCTGCTGCTGTTCCAGCAAATTGTAATAAAGATTCTGCCAGCCTTGTGGCCCTGGCAAAAGTAAAAGGCGTGCGCCTGGAGTCGGCCAAGCGGCCAGGCTAAAAAAGTGAATGCTCACGCAATAGCCAAAACGTCTTAAAAAAGCCTCCCCCCATCCCCCTTCTGACCACAATACACCAGCTTCCAGCAGCATTTGAAATGGGTTTTGGCAATTAAATTCATCAGATTTGGCCAAGCTACGAAATTCATTTTTAAGTCAAATCCCAGTCGTTTTTGTTCGTAAAAAGACTTTAGTTATCTTAATCTATTAATTTTATGGCAAGAATTATAACATATCCATTTGTGTTTTTAATCTGTTTTACATATTTCTTAAGCCCACTTTTTTGCATTACTTAAAAAAAGAAGCTTTGCTGTAATTAAAGAAAATTTTTTTATTAAATTGTGCTCCTAAAAGTATGCTGCAGAAATAGGCATTAAAATGCCTGGGATATTTAGATCGTCAGGTGCTACGCTTAGATCGCAAAGTGTACTAAATCCCAAGTTAAATGAAATTTAAACAAATGTATTTTAGCACATGTGAAGTTGTAATTTTTCAGCAAATAGCATAAAAACTGAAGAATATATCTAATAAAATAACAAACAAAATCATAAAAAAAATAATTGCCTATAAATACACAAGTATACCACGAGCATAGCTTATAGATCTAGATTTATTAAGGGCATATATAAAACTTTCTAAGAATATTCAGTAGATACGTTAAAATGCTTAAATCACGTTGCAGACGCATCAAAGTTTAGCTAAAGTGTACTTTATCAATGTGTTAGGCCGACCGGAAGCGACTGTCTGGCGTTTGGTAAGGACCAGGCCAGGCCTGAGAACTGGCGTCGCCTCCATTTACCCCGAGAGTTGGCAGTTCTTTATGTTTTGCACTGACATCGTGACATGCAGTTTGCAAGTGCTTTTCCTAAAGAAAATCTATTAACCTCCAGTGACAAGTAACTACTACACACACGCGCACACACACGCGCGCACACACACGCACACGCACACGCACACCTAATGTGACACAATGCATATTTATGGGCTGTCGATGGCAGCGAGCGAGCGTTTGGCTGGGGCTGGGAAGCGCAGTTTCAAACCTCTGCCAGCAGCTAAAAGTATGCAATGCTTTTTATGCGTACCTTGTGTCTTGGCTATGTTTAAGTGTATAAATCAAATAACATGGCATACTTTTGCGCGCGTTGATTAATCTTTCTGTCGCTGAGTAAAAGCATTAAGCGCCTCGTTTTGCATTTAGCGTGTGTTTACTGTACATAAATCAAAATCAGGACTGTAGGTGCTGCAGCTGCTGAGCTGCTGAGCCTGCCGCTTTTCTTTACCTCAGCCAAAATAGGCGCAAAATTATTGGCAAACAATGAAAAGTGTGCGCAAAGTCCTTTAATGGCATTTTTTCTCTCTTTGAGTGTGTGTGTGTGCGCAATTGTGACAGGCTTGAAACGCTTTCAAAATATGCGCACTCACTGGGCAGCTGTCAAGCTGGAAAGGGGTGGGGGTATTGTGCGCGTGGCAGCACTGAGTGCTCCCTCCTGTGTGTGTGTGTGTGTGTGTGTGTGTATGTGTGTGTAGCGCATTTAACGCATTGTCCTTTTAGCCATATTGATGATGATGCCAAATGCCACACGAAATGGCAATGGCAACACCGTGGCAAGCCAACAAGGATTTTTGTGTGCGCTATCACTTGCATGGACTCCAGCTGCTCACCCAACCAACAACAACAACTGGCCGCCTCGTCCTGCTGTTCTTGTTGTCACAGTTGTTTCATGTTATGTTGCCATTATTTCGTGGATTTTTGGCTGCTTTAGCATTTCACTTTGATAGTCCGGCTAGCGAGGCGACATAGCAGCACACCAAAAAAGGGATGGGATGGGAAGGGAAACGAAAGGAGCTGCCGCAGCATCATCGTTGTTCCGAGACCCTTCTCTCTCTCTCTCTCGCTCTCTCTCTCTCTCTCCCTCTCGCTCTGTCTCGCTCCTGGCTGGTAGCTTTTGCTTTATCTGCTGACAGTCATAAGTTTTGCTTTGCTTTCCATTTTTATTTCATTTATAAGCGCTGCTCTGCCCCGCCTTCTGTGCGCGTTATCCTTTGCGTTGCTTTGCCCCCTGCCACCCCTCGCCCCTCCACGCAGCACCGCCCGCTCCGCCCGTAACTCATCAACGCGCATATGTTCGCTGCCTTAGCTTCTGTCCGTGCCTGTGTGTGTGTGTGAGTGTGTGTGTTTTTGCGTCTGAGTCCGTAGTTTGCCAGCAAAATTTATTTTTATTTGCTACATTTTGCTACGCTTTCTTCTCAGCTGCTTTCTCTCTCCCTCTCTCTCTTTCATGCCCACTCTCTCCCTCTCTCTTTATCGCTTTTATTGTTGCTTTCCTGTTGCTGTTTCCGTTTGTTGTAAATTTTAGTGGATTATCCTGCGCTGCTTCTCTAGTTGCTGCCGCTGCTGCTGTTGCTGCCCGTTTGAGTGAATTTATTCAAACTTCACTAAACACAATCAATTTACGAATTATTATTATGCTTTGGCCCCCCCCCCCAACACACAGCCTCCCACCCCACCCAGCAGTGTGCAGCCCACACTCATCGCAAGTTGTCGTCGCCATTTGTTGCCTACTTTTGTGCGCTCGTCCTTTTCTTCGCATTTATTGCATTTGTTTCGCTTGAGCCGAGCTGTCCGTCCGCAGCACTTTACGCTTATAATCAGCCTTACTCCCTAACCTCAACCCCCTCCCCCAGCCCCATCCCTGCGTGCTGGCTCACTCTTTGGCCAGTCGGTTCGGCCTCATTTGCCAGGCGCTTTTAGCTTTTCATGTTTATGATTTCCATTTACTTTGTGTGTGGGCGGGCGGCGTTCGTCATATGTGTGGGGCGTGGCCGAAAAAAAACACTGTAATTACCACTTAAATCGTGGCGCACACACACACACACACACCCCCAGACGCACACACAAAAACAATGCCAAAGTGTAATCATAATAAATAATAAATAAATTTTATTGTTTAATGGATTGCAGTTACATTTTCTCAACTGTTGTCGTTGTCGTCTTCTTTGTTGTTCTTGTTATCGCTCGTTGTTGTCACTGGCTTCGCCATTGGCATTAGTCACACTTTATTTATGAATTATGATACACTTTAGGCTCTGCAAATGGGTTAACTGGCTATATGCGCTATAAGAAGACGCTGGTAACACTTGGACAGAAAGTCAAGAAAAATTATAATAATTGTTGAGGACCAAAGAACTAATAAGTAGTTATGCTATGCTTATAAAATTGTTCCATCCAACTTTTAATTGAGAAAAAGTTTGCAATTGATATTATTAAAGTCTGCAACAGTTTAGTTTCATTTAGTCTGACAGTCTGAACGAAATGGAATTGAAACTCATTGCTTAGTTTGGCAGAGTAGATTGGTAATATATTTTTACACCATCTGACCTTTAAAAGTACTTCAAGACAATTTTCCCTAGTCTTATTTGTAAATTGAAACGAAATGGAATTGAAACACATTGCTTTGCTTGGCACAGCAGCAAGGCAATATATTTTTCTTACTAGCGGTAAGTAATGAAAATTCAAATTAACAATACTTTTAAACACATTTTCATGTATTCTTGTCGTAGTTCTATTATTGGAACGAAATGGAATTGAAATACATCTCTTTCTTTTAACATCCTTGCAGTGTATTGAGTTAGTCGCTAAGCGAACTTGTTCATGTATTAATGAATTTATTTCTATGCATGTATGCCTGTGTATGTGTGTGTGTGTGTGTGCGGTTAGGGGACGGGCGGCTGTCTGCAAGTTTCGGTTTTATTGTTCAGCACGGTCAACTCGAAATTTGAGTAATAATGATTTATTGCCTATTAGCAGTTAATTAGACTTAAAAGACGGTCATCAAAAGGCTTAGCCCCGTGGCTAATGAAAAACTAAGCGTCCTCAGGCCTCAGAATTCGTTTTGCCCCCCACCAAAATGCTTTGAACTCGTTTCGTGCCATTAGGAAAGCGAAAGCTCCTCAAGCGGAAAGTGCAATTAGGCCAAGAAACAGCAGAACAAGCAGTCGCAGCAGCAGCAGCAGCAGCCGCCGCATTCGAGTTGGCCAATTTCACAAAGCCCAGGCCAATTAAACTAATGCCTCGTCCAAATGTGCAGGCAAATTTGCACAGGCACAGACTCAGACTCAAGTTCCCGACCCCCAGTATGTTGTACAATATTTGCTGGGGAATCATATCGAGAGAAATTAATACATCATCAAATAGAAGTAAGCCCCAAAGTTCCAGCCGGTCACATAAATAAATAATGCCTATTTATGTTTATTACACTCAGCTAGCTGCTGGCGATTCCGAGACGTGGCCAACGTCGTTTTCCTACACTGCAAATTGTCACTTAGTTCCTTTTTGAGAGTCTTAAGAAAAACTTAAATCAAGACTTGATTTAATCTTTTGATTTTAATGTATTAAAATATCATTTTTTACCAAAGAAATTTCTTTATTCGTTTATTGGAGGAAGGGAAACTAAGAGAAAGAGATACAGCAAGATATGTATCAAGGGGAACGACAAGAACAGTTGGAGTGCTCTCTAACTATTTCTTTCATTCTTATTCTTTTTATTATGCTACATCTGTTTCCTTTTTCTCTCCCTCTCTCTCACTCTCTTTCTCTCTCTCCTATCCTCTCTTTCTCTGTCTCTTTTTCACTATCTTTGCATTTGTATCTCTCTCAGTATTTTCTTCTTAATTTTCCTTCAAATTTCTCAATCCATCAATTCGTCAATCAATTAATATGTTAAACCATCAATACGTCATTCGATCGATCCGGCAATCAACAATACACCAATCCATCAATATTTCATTCCATTAATCCGTCAATCATAAATACGTCACTCCATTAAGACTTCAATTGCTCAATAGGTTATCAATAGATCAATGTGTCAGTCGATCGGTAACAGTATCGGTATCTGTATCTGTATCTGTTTCTGTACGATTTAATCGATTGTTATTTTTCTCTCAGTGTATTGGCATTCCAATCCTTATTTAGCTACAGCTGCTCCGCTGCTGTTTGCAAATGTGGATCCGGTTAGGCCCCAACAATTGGATTAGCATTTCGCATTGTTGCTGGGGCCGTCTGCCTTCTCTACCCACGCCCAACACCCACTTTTGACCCCACCAATCGGCCAGTGCGAGCAGCGACAGCCCCTTTTAACAGAGTTGTCATTGTTTTTTATGCACCATATTGATATAGTCGCCCCAAAAAGTGGCCTTTCAATGGGGTTGGCTTTGGCTGAGTGTGCATGTGAGTGTGTTTTTCTCTCTGTGTGTGTGTGGGGGGATTGGCTTTTACGGGGGCGCTGTGAAGTGTCATGTTGGCTAAATGTTTGGCAAATCCTTGACGCGTCACAGGCAGTTGAAGTTTACGATAAATGCCTGGAGCTCAACGGTAGTTTGAGCGTCCATAATGCGCTCTAAATATTTCAGCTTGCGGCATTCGGCTTTTCGGGGAGCCATTGAGATTTGGCGTTGCACGAAACTTCCGTTTAAAAAGTAAACTCATGAGGGGTTTACCGTCAGGCAGCCAGGTTAGCTATAACCAGGCAGTTAGCCCAGGTAGTCAAGATTTTGGCATTAAATGGATAAAAGCAGGCAGCCAGGCAGCCAGGCAGGCAGTTAGTTGCCTGGCATATTTCAATTCAGGCAAATTGACAAACAAGTCCCGCTCCCTCCCCCAACCCCGTCCCGACGGGGTTCATTGGCGGCGCGGCTCATGTGAAAAGCTTGGCGTTTGGCAAAAGCGTGTTCTAATGCGCGCCCAGGTATCCATATGCCAACGCCAAATACAATTTTTTGTTGGCAAGCAACGCGGCGCACCTCTAGACCCTATGCCCACCGAACTCCCTCCAGAACTAATACGCACTGACGGGCAGCCGTAGGCGTGGGCTGCTTTTAACTGTAGCTCGATTTGCAGCCAAAACTCGAGGCTGCACCTGGCCAGGTGGGCAGCCCGCGTTGTCGTTCTAATTGACTTGCGCGGATAATACCTTTTTGGCCAGGTTTAAGCCTCATCATATTACTTAACATGGCAACACACCAGTCAATGCACAACCCAAACACATCCCACACATACGCACACACACACGCACACATACACTCACCTCAAACATCAAGTATGTAATTGGAAACGTATGTTGGGCCGCGCTCGCTATCCAATTGCTTAAAACTGTAAGATACCCTACCCCGCACCGAGTTGCTCTCAATTTAGATTAAGCGTAAAGTATCAACAAATTAGGAATTAAGATATGGGCAGAGCCCTCTGTTAGGATAAAATGTAAAGACTTGCTTAGAAAAAGTGGAACTTCAAATCGTTAGGCCTGAAAGACAAGCTTGACGAACGGACAAACATGACCATTTTGACTCGACTGTTTATACTTATCAAGAAAACAAATGGTCTTTATGGGGTTAGAGATGAGTTCTTCTAGGCGTTTCACACATCAGGACAAAATTATAGCATCCTCCACAAGGGATTAAAAATAATAAGGAAAGTAAAGTATTTAAAGAATTTATTGAATAAACAAAAAGGAAAGTTAAATTGCTCTTGACATGAAATGTTCCCGCATACAATAATAGGTTGAACTAAAAAAATGTTTAATAAAAACTTGTCTGTTACATACTTTGTAAAATGCAGTATTAACATTAAAATATCAACATAAAAAATAAAAGTTAATTGGAATACATTTTCAGAAACAATCATTTACAACACTTAAAAGCTATATCTCATTATAGTTGAGTTCCAAAATAACTGCTGTAGCTAATAACATTAACATGTTAAGCATAGTTTACAGATGTTAACAAGAGCTGCCGATAGTTGTTTAAGAGTATTTAGGCACGAGCTTAGTGCCATTGTTTTCGTTAGCTGTTTAGTTTTTCAATTCAATTAAATGCGTTCCACATTTTCGGCACAATTGTTGTTTACACACTCAACTACACTCGCACACATACAGCCAGAGAGAGAGAGAGAGAGAGAGGGAGGGAGAGAGAAGTAGAGGGAGACAGAGACAGTATCAGAGCTGCGTATTTTTATAGCATACACTTTTGGCCTGGTTGGCAGTTAAGTAGCCAACGGGCTGCATGCAACTAGCTGTTATTGTTGCTGCAGTTGTTGTTGTTGTAGCTGTTGCTGTTGCTGCTGCTGGCTTTGCTTTGGTTTGGTTTTTGGAAGCAAAACTTTGTTAACTGGCGACCGCCGACGCGCCACTCGACTCGCTTGACAATATTTGCGCTGAGTTTGTTGTTGCAGCTGCACGTTGTCGTTGCAACTGACCGTTGACTGTTGTTGTTGGTTTTGTTGCTGTTGCAGCTGCTTGTTGGCTTGGCAATTGAATTTAAGTGGCTGCAACAGCAGCAGCAACAAAGTCAATGACACGACTCGCATTCGCTAGGGCCACTTTGTGGCAGCAACAAAATATGTTGCATAGTTCTTATTTATTTTTTGGTTTTGGCCGGGCCGGTTCGAGCTGGGGCGTGCGCCGGCGGCATCATGGCAGCATTCCACATGTAGCATCATCATCAATTTTCATTGTAACGCGATTAGGGGCCCGGAACTTGAACCAGCAACCGGATTTCGTGCCTAACATCATTTTGACCTACAGTCCAAAATGTGTAGGGGCACCTTCTAAGCCCTCCCCACTGCCAATTTCTGTTCCCGCGAGCATTTATAAATGATGAGAGCGCGCGTTTTGGCGAGCAGAACCCCCACACCCCCCTCCCCACACACACACCCACCCACACCTTCACAATACTCGCCGCTCTGCAGTGCAGCATCTGTTTTATGTTGTCGGCGTATCATTTTTCTATGGCCATGTGTAATTTATGCCCCATTTGTTGCTGTTGTTGTTGTTGTTGTTGCTTTCACATTTTTCTATATACTATATATTTCCATATTTATTGTGCGGCCTTTTCTCTATAATCTTTTGCGCAGCTCCATTGTTTGGCCATTTTTTGGGTGGCTCCATTTCTGATAGACAGACACATGCTTCTTTGATTTATGAATGCAAACGAGCCAAGCAACAACAACACAACAGACAACAGACAACAACAACAACAACAACTTGTTTAGTCAGCTTGCCACATTTGGCTTTGTCTGTTGCCACACGCAGCGCTTTCTTTTTGTATCAATTAGCTTGAAAGTATGCTACCTTCAAAATTTCATTAGCTATTTGGCACAAGAAATTAATAATAATAAGTATGTTTGGCGGCCTCTGGCAGGCCATTTAAGCTTAGAAGCTTTGTAGATTCAAGAATAGGTATCATTGTGTAGTTATAAAAAAAAATAAGGTCCTTCTTTTTAAAATTAAAGCTGACTAAACTAATTAAAATTTGTTGCGGCACAATTCACAACTCGCAACAATGCCTGGCCTTATGGCGATCAAACCTTAGTTCCTCTTTTAATTTTACATTTTGCAGTGAAGCAAATATTTAAAATCTAATATGAGCTAGCTTTCTTATAATTGTTTACTTTTTTTAAAGTATGCTGGGTCCAAAAATAGTTCAATTAGACTTAAGAAACCTATGCTTACACCAGCCGTAGTTAGCAAAGTGGGCTTAAAGGTTTCTGTATAAACTTTTTAGCCCTGATTCCAATCATCCAACAATCTTGAAGAATAAACGAACTAAATTAATTTGAAAATTTCTGCCCCAATGCTCTTTTAATGTTTTTTACCGCCTTTTACTGACTTGCAATACCAAGTTCAACAACCACTTAAGGCCCTTCTAATTGAGCTATTACTGAATAATACCTATACACTTATAAACGTATATATATATGTATATGTTTAGTGCGCATTCTTCTCAATTTGTTGCCTTAACAAAAACTCAATCAGTGAATGGGAACCGAATCGGAGAGTCGAAGAATTTCCAGTGAATTTCGCTGCCGTCGCAGTTCTAATGAAGCAATTTTCGCTAAAAGCAGTTACCACACAGCAGCCCCAACATCCAGCCCATACCTTAAGCTACATATGGATAGTCGAGTCCCCTCGCAAGCCCCTTGCGTCCCTGCCTATGGCGCGTGTTTGTTTCAAAGCTCAAATTGCAAGTCGCAGGCAAAAGAACGTTGAATGCGAAAAACTGCAGCTGGCTGCCAGTTGCTTTGGCTTTGGCTTGGCTTTTGCAATTATCCACGAAAATATCCACATCAAGCAGGGTTAAATCCCATGCACACGCCCCCGATACACCCCTATCCCTTCTTGGCTACGCCACTGGCTTTGCAATGCTTTCAGCACTTGGCAGCTACGTGCGAATTTATTGATAGCGATATTTTTTGGACTGAGCTTAGTTTGAGGGCCAGCAGCGAGACGTCGTCGTCGGCGGCTAAGTGCATTTTACATTTCCGGTCAATGGCGCTAACCTCACGACTCAACTGCTTAACCTCAGCAGGCGGCAAGCACCCTCTGCGCCCCTGCCCGCCCGGCGCCCCTGACGTCCCTCTGACAACATTTCTTATTATGTTCGCTTTTGGTTTTCATTTGCTTTTCATTTGCCATTACTTGTTAGCAATTTGCGTCACGCTCTTTGGCCACTGAGACCTTTTGGCTAACACTGGTATTATAGCAGCACCCCGCTACCCTATCCCACCCCACGCCACCCCGCGCTGCACACCCCTGCAGCCAGGCTGCGTACGTGTCGTGGCGCCTGGCTTAAGGGTTAGCGTTTTGGGCCAAGTGTCGACACTTTTTGCAAGTTTCTTCTGCTTGGCACTTGCTTTGTAATTTTTATTGGCTCTGAAGTTGACTCTCTATCTTTCTCGCACTCCCTCCCTCCCTCTCTCTCACTTTCTCGCACTCTCTCGCACTCTCATATTCATTTGTAAATGGCGCACATAAATTTATTTGTTTGTTATAACAATGGGCAACGCCTAAGCCCCTGTCCCTAACCCCCCCATAGAGCTCTTCAGAATTTGATGCGTGTCTCGTTTCACATATTTTGACAATTTCATTGTCTTTTGTTTTATTTTCAACAATTTTGTGTTGTTTGGTTTTCTCTTTCAAATGATCTTTGCTTTTGTTTTTATTCCTTTTTGAGGGGGTGTGTGGGGCCATATTTGCGCCTCATGTAAAGAGTGTCACGTTCCTTGAGCACTCATATGTGTGCAGAAAGGGGAGGGTGGGGGGCGACTCTCTTGTTCACTTGCAAATGCTTTTATGCTCAAATAACAAGCCATAAACATTTTTTGCTGTCATGCGAGTCGCTAACCGCTTTCGCGCTGTTTGCGCGCGTTTTAAAACGCGCGCACGCAAATATAAAATACAAAAATACAAAAAAAAAGAAGAAAAAATAACACAAACAAATAAAAAATGATAAAAATTTTATTGCGCACGCAAAACAAATGAACTAAATGGCTTTGGCGCATTAGAAGGCACACACACACATACACACGCATACATGTGAGCATTGCAATTGGGGGCGTGGCAATTGCGCCCATCATCTAGTACACAAATTGCCAGCACTTTTGTATTTTGATTGCCGCCTCTCAGCTCTTTTATGCGACGCCCTTTGTTTTCTTTATTCGTATTGTAACATTTGATTAGTTGACACATTTTATGCCCAAAGTATCCAAAAGTGATTGTACGCCCCTCCCCACCCTCTGCCATTCTAAACACCCCCCTGCTTTTCACTTTATTAGATAGCTCAACAAATTGGCTGGCAAATACAAAAGTTGCCGAGTTGCTTTTTGCCAAACATTTTGTGCACCTGTCCAAAGCTTTTGCCAGCTGTTTCTTAGCTCCAATCTTTTGCAGTCGACTTTCCATTGACTTTTTAATTTTACAACTAAAACGTAAGTTAATTTTTTCTTATATTTTAGCTTAAGCTTAAGTAAAATAAGATAATTAAATACATTTCAATTTAAAATACAATAAAAATAACAAATAACATTAGTTAGTTAGTTGCGAATATTAGCTCTGATGTTTTAGTTTTGCCATCAAACAGACCAAAATAGCCTTCGACTAGTGCATCAATTCCTTGGCTTATTGCTATGTTCCCCATGCACATAATTCAATAAATTACTTAGTCAGGGATTATTAAAGTTTGAATTTAAAGCCTTTGGCTGCAAGCTCAGATATCTGAAATTTCAGATTTCAATAGAATTCGTCAATTTGTATTGAATATCATAATTCCCGAAATTTGAACTGCAATCATTAACTAACGGGTTAAACTCGTCTCTGACTCACATTTGTGCCCAGGCAGCCCAGCAGAGGCCTTTGGCTAGCTTTCTATGCCTTGACTGCTCTCCATAAATTAAGCATACACATACACACATATGTATTTCTAGCTGCAGATATCCCTAGACAAACATACACATACACACATTTACCTATACGACAACTATTTTGTATACGAAATTTCTAAATGGAATTTAATTTCCGGATTAGAACAGACATTTCATGCATTTTGGGGCTAAACTAAACTATGGCAGACCGTGTCTGGCTCAACAATTTGGTCTCCAGTTTGGTCTCAGCCGTTGCTCCATGCCTCAATAGACAATTACAACAACAACAACAACAACAGAGCATTGAGCTTTTGTTGGGCGTGGCACAGGTCCAAATATTTTCCAACATTTTCGGTTTTTATTATACCCTTTGCTGGGGGACTTACGATTTAATGATCGCATAGAATGGAGTAGGAGTAAAAGGAAAGAAAGCTGCAGCTATCGTGAATACGTAGGAATATCGCCTTCTTATCGCTTTCCTATCTTCCTTACATGTGAGGAGTTCAAACGTGGCGCTAAGCTAAGTTGCCTTCATAAGAAGGTCTAAGAATCAAATCAAAATTATCCTTCAAAATAAGTTGATGATAGATATAGGAAACACCTGAAATTATTTGCAGGGAATATACTGCTTTGAACGCAGCTACACGATTGCGATCAGGCAGGGTATTTAAAAGTCGGCTTGATAATAGTTTTATATTTTGTATTGTTTAAAAATTTGCCAGCTTGCCAATTTTCGTGTAAGTATTTTGCTGTAAATTTTGTTATCCCCACAAAATCCAAATGCAAACACAACTTGAGACTGAGCTGTAGAGAATCAGAGAGAGAGAAAGAGAGGGAGAGAGTGAGTTCGGGCATGCAGCGAGATGCCTTGATTGAGACATGACAGTTCTCCCCTTTGTCTCTGCCTCTGCCCGTAGCAGTTGCTGTTCAGGAAACTGGCTCAGATTTATGTTGTTCGCATCGAGTTATTAATGTAATTTGGTTTACCAACAGACAATGCCGATTATGACGAAGATGATGATGACTTTGACGAGCATGATTAAGTTGATGACGATAATGATGATGCGTCTAGTGAATGAATTTGTTCTTGATATTCTTGTTGATAAGTTGACAATGTAGCTTGGACGTACTCTCAGCAAGTGCCTGTAGACTTTAATGTGCCTCTTGTTAGGCTAAAACTAAATTTTTTAATAGAGTGAAAATTACCGGAAACACAATTAAAAATGGGGTTCGCCATGAAAAGGCTGGCAAAGCTGTTCTAAGAGAAAAAAAACAAAAAATTCCATAAAAGCAAATGAATTACTGCTTTGGGTCGCAGCAGGTGCCGCACACACACACAGAGAGCAAAATCCAGACAAAGGAGCGCAAGGAAACAAAAGAAACCTAAGGCTGAAAGGCAGCACCGAGTTCTCAAATCAGCCAGAAAATGGAGCAAGACCTACTGGGTCTGAGGACATGTGTATGTGGATTGAGGAGGGGCTGCCGGAGGTGTCTGCTACTCCCTCGACGGCGGAAGCACCTTGTTTTCGGCGACCCGTTACCCGGCCCCATACTCCCCACACTTGGAACTTGGTGCTGCAAACGTTTATGGTCTTGTTGGGGATATACATAATATGTTCATTGTTTTGAAAACAACAGGTAAAACAGGCTGTCTGATGAGGCATAGTTAGGAGCGAGAGAAAGTGAGAGAAAAAGGAAGGCAAACTGCAAACAGAACAACAGCGAGAAATGTGAAAGCTAGCCAAAGGTAAGGGGGCAGATCAAGCGGTTAAAGAACGTCAAATAAAGATTAGCCAATCTTGGGGGAGTTTTTACATTTAAAAGAATATATATACATATATATAGATTTATACTGCATATTTTCGATAGTCGAAGAGCAAAGTTTGAAAGTAACAAACGAATAAAGTATGAAAAGCATTAAATAAAACTTGACTTCACAGAATCTCACATGTGATATTTATTTAAGTATATAGCCTTTGAATTATGGGAACTATGGAAGTTATGGGAGTTAAATATTGTCAGTCGAAAATCGGTTTGTTATTCAGCACTGGATTATGTACAAGTACAGCTAGGCTAGGGTATATTCTCCCTTTATATGTATTCAATTGAAGTATTTTAAAATCGACTCTCGCACAAATTAAGCTAAGCCTGGCCTGTGCTCAGGCTCAACTTTAGACGTATGGCCATCTTTTTAGCCTCGGCTGGATTGCACGTTAAGCGGATAAGTTTGTGTCTGCGTGTTAGCTGCTTTTGTTAAATAATGAATGAACGAATGACCAACTGATGGCAGGAATGCATGAATGAGTGAACGAAGCATAGCCAAACACGCGTCTGGCGCCCCAAAGTGCAAGCGCCGAGAGCTAAAGACGAAACAGGGGTAAGTTTAACATGAATTATTATGTGCGGAAAAGTTTCATGAAGCCGGGCCAGCTTGGATGCCAGGGGGCATGGATAGAGGAGGGAGTATACAAACACACACACACACACAAACACACACACATACACACAAACATTAGCACACACAGTCTGTAGCCGTTCCGGCTGGTCTGCCAACTGGGCTTGGACTCTGCGACTGGAACTGCCACTGGGACGTTTCTTTCTTCTCTTTTTTTGTTTTCTTGTATCTGTTACATACAATTTGTTTTAATTGCGCAAAGTAGTTGGCAACACTATTAGTGTAGCCAATTAATTTTCATTTAACAAGCAGCCCGCAGGATTCACGTCTCTCCTTGTTGCTGCCCTTTGTTTTAGCACAGTTCCCGCGATTGTTGTTGTTGCTGTTGCTGTTGTCGTGTGCGCTTTGTTGAGACATTTAAAACACTTGCGTCTTCGCGCTGCTGACGTCACATTTATCAATAATTAAACGGTTTTAGTTTTCCCGATTATAAACGTGAATGCAGCTCATATTTTACGAAAATGAAAATGAAAAACTTTTAAAGTATTTGGGTATTTAACAGTTTTATGCAAACGAACGAAAATTTAACTTCCGTCAAATGCAACCTTTGACTTCCATTTTATTTAAAGCTGATTACAGTTAGTAGTTAATCATGCTGACTATCTATAAGTACACTACTTTGACAGTCTGGTAGGAATCAATCAGTCAGTCAATCACTTTAACGGTTAGGTATGTACCAGTCAATCAGCTTATCGATCACTCTGTCAATCATTCACTCTGTCAGCCTATCAGCTAAAATTCAATAACTCAATGAATCAGTCACCCAATCATAACAGATAACACCCTGGTAACAGTCTGTTAGTCCGTCAATCAACCGCTCTGTCTGTGGGTCAGCAATAGTCAATAAGTCAATCAATCTTCGGTCAATCTGTTAGCCAACAGTCAATCAGTCAGTTAATAACTCTGTCATTCAGTGGGTATCAATCAGGTAATCAATCAATCAATTATTCAGTCAGTTACTCTATCGGTCAGTTAACCGTCAATCAGTCGGTCAGTCAGCTAATAATCAATCAGTCAGTCAATCAGCTAACAGTCAACAATTAAAATAATCGACCAATCAATCAATTTATGATACCTTTTACCCAGCTTCCAGATGTCGATAAATGGGCTTTTGATGCTGATCAAGAATATATTAGCTTAAAGGGGTTTGGAGATCAATATGCTCTCTTTTTATCCAGTTCATATGCAGAGGGCTTATAAGAAAATAAATCGTAAGCCTCGTAATGTTGAGCTGGCAACGCGAGCGATGTAAATAATATTTTGTTGCTGGGATTTTTATTTGCCACCCAGCGACAGGGCGACGCGCGGTTTTAAACAATTTTTAATTAATTTGCGCAAGGACAATGCAGCGTGACAGCAGCTGCTTGGCATTAAACTCACGTAAGTGGGCTTAAGGCGTGGCATTGGCAAGCAAATGAAGGCGTTAAATTAAAATTGTTGCGAATTTCTGCAGTGGCAGGCTACAACAACTTTAGTTAATCAAATGACATGCAACACGCGCACACACTCACACACACACGCACACACGCACACATTGCTGTGCTGGGCGTGGCTGCCACACACACACACACACACACACACATAAATCACAGCACTCGCATTCCCCACCTACCCTCCAATCTACTTAATTGCTTAAACAAAATGCTGCGCACTATTGAGCAATTATGCAGTCAACGCCCTACCCGCCCGCCTCCTTTGCCGCCCTGAGGCCCCATACAAAAGTATGCAAAACTTGATGCCAGAAATTAACAGTCCGCCAAAATGTCTTAATATATTCAACGATTTGGCGTTCGTCGTCAGCTTTTTGGCTCCCGCTCCCTTTTCATATAATTTATGCGCGTTTTAATTTCATTTGGTGCCTGACAAATGCCAAGCCCATTCGCTTGTCAAAATGTGCGCGACCCAAAACGAAATATGTTATTTTAACACCTTCAAGGTTGCGCCCCTCAGACACAACACTAAGCCCCACCGCAGCCCCGCCCACACTCTTCCTCAGTCAAGAAAAGGGTCGAAAGTGCTCCAGGCCCGGCAATCAATACGGTAACAGATTGTTTTACCCTTGGGGTGAAAGATATGAATTGATTTTTATCGAGGTTTATGTAATTTTTATACTAACTGGGAAATGTCGGCAAGGATTAATTTGTTGGATCTGAGGCTATATAACGCAAGTTCTTCAACTATTTAAGATATCACAATTCAAATATATTTCAGAACTAAGAATATGTTAAACTAAATTTAAATTTAATAAAATAAATCTCTTAAATATCACCTTAAGAATACACTAAATTAGAATCTTTCACATTTAATAAATCACAATTTTATTTGGCAAGAGCATAAAGCGTGTTAAGCTTGTTGAAAAACTTCTTGAAATTTCCAGGTATTCATTGTTGTGCAACATTTAAATCACTGTACGGCCATCTTTTCACTGTACTTAGGCGGAAGATCCGTGGGATTGTACTGCTTCGATGCCTGCCAGCTGCTGGCCGTTTGTCCTGGTGGCTCATAGGCGGGTGGTGGGTCCACCACCTGCTGTGGCGTAGCCACATATTGGGTACTGCTAGACACCACAGACTGGCGCCACTCGCATCGAGGTCTTGCCAGGGTTTACTCTAACCACACCAGAAGTCGGTACCAGCACGACATTGCCATTAATCATGAGTCTGCAGCGCCGACAGGGACCCCAGAGCCAGCCGAGTGTCGCTCCGATCAGTCCACGGCGATGATAGCATTCGCATTGTTGCACGATGTGGATCTGTTGAACTTGAGCCATATTTTGTGGGGAAGTATTCCTTGTTCGTTGTTCGGTTCGTAACTGAATGTGAACTACGCCTCAAGTGTCGCATTTATAGAAATATGTGTTTCTTATCAGCCATAATAATCCTACGTGTCGGTTAACAATAGATATTCGCAGTGATTCATTCCAAAGCACTGATAAGGCATGTCATAGTTCAGAACTATCACAGGGGGTTTCTAATTTAAATATATTTTATAATTATTTGTTAAAAATTTTGATATTATGTTTATCTTATAGTTTTAGGATCTTAAAATAAGTTAATTCAATTGAATTTATCCATTGCTTAATTGATTACTTTAAAATAAAAATTTATATAAGAAAAAAGTACACCAGATATTCATATCTTAACCAAAAGAAATCATTATTCTATTTCTTTCGCTGAGAAGCCTCGCATATGAGAAGCTTCCAAAAAGTTTTTTAAGTCAGGCTTTTCAGTTGGTGGCCACCATTTCGACGTATTTGGGCGGAAGAGCAGAGGGAACCGCCTCCTGCGAAGCCTGCCAATCGAGGGCCGTTTGTGCTTGTGTCACAACGTCCATTTGCTGTGGTGCTGCAGCCACTTGTGGCACATTTACAGTTCGAGTGGTTGTGGACACAACAACAGGTGACACGCACGTTCTGTCCATGCCGCCATTTACTGTTACTGCAGCCGCACCGGAAGTGGGCACCACAACTATATTGCGATCCATCATGCGCCGGCAGCGACGGCAGGGTCGACCCCAGGCCCAGGGACGCAGCACATAGAGGAGTCCACGACGATGATAGCATTCGCAGCTTATGTTCACCTGTTGCACTACGGTCATGTCTGGCTTGTCGTCTGATATCTAACTGAAGTTTAGCTACGACGAAATCGTTGCATTTATAGTGTGAAATTGGTAACTATCGGTATTGTAAGCCCTTGCTTATGTTATCGATAGCTTTATATTTGCAGTGATTCATGCGCATTCAGCGATAAGGCGTCGCGTGTTGATTAATGTTTCACAGGGGGCCAAAGGCACTATCTATAAGCTCTGATACAGCGATTGGCTTCAGAATTAAAGTCTCACGTTTAGCTCTGCGGTCAGTTGCACTTGACACGATATTTTTGGAGCTCACGGTGAACGTGAACTCTAACTTATGGGGGGACTCAAAGATTGAATGTCCTTGAAATGCCTAAGAATCATTTAAAAATTTCATTAACAGATTCTTGACGGAAAGTTTTAGACTATTTATTTATTTCTCTATTTCTATTTTGCTCTAAAGAAAGCTCTAAAGAAAGCTATTTGAGAAACTTGAATCGATTGTCCTATTGATTCATCAGTCAATTTGATCATCAATTTTATCAGTTTTATTTTATATAAATTCTACAATAGGAGGGATGATTTGAGTAATGTCGTGCAAGTTTGTAAAAGTGACAATAATATATTCAGCACTTTCTTAATATGGCAAGTTGCTGTTTTCTAAATTTATTAAGGTATTTTAAGGGGTCGTACCGAATGTAAATAATATTAATTATTGAAAAATAAAAAGTTTTTAGTTCCAATGGAAAACAGTTAAGAGTTAGAATTTGAAATAGTGAAGTTGCTTTCACTGCTAGATGCTCTGATTTGAAATTGGGAGTTCAAAAGCTGGTCAGACTTGAAATAACTAAAAAATATTAATTAAATAAAAATAGCATGGGTGTACACAAGATGTTTAGTTTTCATTTGATTATTGCTTTATTTTTATTTGTAATATTCTCTTAGATCTGCGCGATTCCGCATCAGTAGAAGCTCGGCCTTGCTTTAGCTGACGACCACAGTTTCGCTGTATGTGGGCGGCAGAGACGCGGGATACGATGTCTGCTGTGTCAGCACCACCTGTTGTTGCACTGGCAGCGCCTGGGTGGTGGTTGTGGACACCACAACTGGTGATCTGCGTGTCGAGGTCATGGCGGGGGTCACTGTAACGGCAGCCGCACCAGAAGTGGGCACCACAACCACATTGCGATCCATCATGCGCCGGCAGCGACGGCAGGGACGACCCCAGGCCCAGGGGCGCAGCACATAGAGGGGTCCATGGCGATGGTAGCACTCGCATTGAATATTGACCTGTTGAATCTCGGCCATGTCGTTGGATTGTTCTATTCCTTGTTTGTCGTTCGTATCGTTACTGAATGTCAGCCTCGATGGAATAGTTGAATTTATAACGCAAAAAATATATACTACTCGCCGTTATCTGTTTATTGTAATCCTTTAGGTATCTTATCAATGTATTGCCTTAATGATGGATCCATTCGTGCTGTGATTCATGCATAAGGCGCAGAGACGCTACCAAATGCTTGACGGGAGTCAAGTTATGTGCATTGCCTCCATGCGAGTGACTCATTTCCATCTTAAGCCCTACCCCGAATTAGTATTCAATATTCCCTCTTAGATTCATATTGAGTCATTTAATTTAAACCAAATACTTTTAGCAATATTCGACGACATTTCAATAGTTTATATAATGCTTTTGAAGATTTATCTTTATCTTTTCTGTTATGCAAGGTTATAGTCCTGAGCTATTGACAAAATGTTTACATGGTCTTGATAATACGCAGTAGCCTTTTGCTTACCTACAAATTTTCTAGTACCTAAATCTAGTTAACTTTGTCTCAGTCTTCTCGGGGCTAAACAATAGGCATATTCAGATAGACTCTCAAATCAAAATAACGAACATTCGGAAGTTCTTTCGATATGGTATTGGTTTGTTGCACTTGTTTTCAATATAAATCCCTTAAATTGGACTTTCTTGGACTTTCTATTCTTATAGAATATCGAAATAAACAGCTCAGCTACGGCAGATGGAGAACCGAATCTCAAGATAAATCGAGGGTCATACACTTCGGGTATACATTTAAAAGAAATCAATAATCACCATAATATATTTATATATCTTTAATAGAAATAAACGAAAATATTCAGGCTTGGAACCGAAAGCATAAACAAGAGACCACTTGGGATGATGCTGGTGGCCGTGGTTCCAAGTTGGGGAAAGTCAAGTTGGTTAGGGCTCAGCCTGTCCCACGCAGCCGACCAAACTGGATGCGTGATCCGTTTGGTCGAGCGCAAATAATTCAAAATCTAATCATAATGATCCCCATCGGCATTTTACTGGCGGATCGCATTCTAGAATTAATATTTGCTAAGTAATCGTCGTCAATGCTTGTCTCGGGCAGATTTTCGAAATGTGCTGAAAAGTTTGGTAAATAAATTATTCGACGGTTGTACGAAACTTTGCGTTTAATACCCGAGAGATACCTGAGATACCTGAGAACTAAGTCAAGTGACTATGTAAAATGTGCAATTGGATTTGATTTGAACTAAGCAATGTTCTCTAATACAAAAATCAATATAGGTTAACGTAGTATTTCGATGACTCCCCCACTGCCAATTTAACAAAAAATTTTAAATACTGCCCCTCTATGCAATTCTCATGAATTCAAGTAATACCCACAAATGCATAAACAGTACTCGTGCAAAGTAGTTGGCAACTTTAACAAAAGATTTTAATTTCATATACAAATGACAAATAACAAATAAATATTTAGTTTTTTTTTTGTCTTTTCAGACCACACGATTATATATAATTTCAATTAAGAGTATATGCTATTTTTGTTTTATTTTATTGTTAACTTATTCAAGGAACTTTTCAAATGGGTTTTCAATTAAGTGCCACGCCCAGTTGTTACCACATGGGCCGCTGTTGCTCCACAATGACAACTTCCTCGCGGGGTGGACGACGTCCGCCAATGTTGAACTCGATTAGTGGTCGACTGGGCCGCATCACATCCACCTCGACAATGGGGCGTGGTGGTGGCGGTGGCTGGTAAACAGCCGCTGGTGTGATCACCTCCACCACTTCCTGTTGGTAGGAGGGATAGCGCGAGCCGACATCAATTTCAACAACAGGCCGTGGAAAACGTGGTGGCACGATGTCCACCTCCACAATGGGACGCCCACCATGATGGTGGTGGTGGTGATGGCGGCGCTCGTCCTCGTAGTATGACATGGTTCCTTGTTAATGTATATTCCCTTTTATTTTTTAGGTATGGAAGCAGTTGTCTCTGCTTTCGCTGGGCGTTAACTGAATTTCTTTCGCAACTGGTTAACATATTTAAGCGGACAGCTTTCAGGCGTTTCGACCAGGTCGGTACTTTTTTTATTTTGTGTTGTTTGGGGCTTAGTTCACTATCTTGTCAGGTGGTTTTAGGTGTCTTCGATAAACATTGATAAACAACTTCCAGTGTGGGCGGACAATGTGTTGTCAAATTTTGGAATTTTACGCGAATTGCAACAGGCGCAGTAACAAAGATATATGAATCATATTATTAGAAAAGAAGTTCCCTGGGAAAATCAATAAATGCTCCGGAAATAAATTAAGTCTAGCTAGTTGTCAAGTTTGGCTTAAAGAAACTATATATATTCATTCTATTTTTTTCGCGTGAACAGCCTTCAACTGAATTTCAATTGCTGACTGAGCTTGATGTCATCGATTAGAATTAAAGAAAGAACTTCCAATAGAAATAAATTCCAGGATAGACACACAAAAAACCATTGTCAACAACAATATTTGTTAAATTAAATGGCGACGTAGAATACAACAAGTGCAAAATATGATAAGATATTCTTATGCCATTGCCAAAAAAAATATTTACTTATGGTAAAAACGATAAAGAATTGCTTCCGAAAGTTATAAAAATTAGTAGTGTATCTGTCGTCATGAGATTGAAAGCAAACTTTTCATTGTTTTATAGCTGCAGTCTTTTAAAAGAAAAGAGCTTCACATGAAATTAAAATAATAGGCTAAGCTACGTACACGTAATTTATTAGTCGAGAGTGCTTGACTTGGAGATACAATGTAGTCTGTATAGTTACAAAATCAGAAGGTCTTACTTGTAAAATAATTTTATTTCAATATAGGGGGAAAGAAAAGTGAAATAACTCCAAACAAAAAGCAAAGTCCTAAAATTGATATTTATCGATATAATGAGCATGGGAAGAGATGGTAAAGGAAATAATTAGAAAGGTACAAAAATGTTTTTAGGAAAACTTCTTCGACAAATATTAGATCTTGTAATCTAAGTTACAGCCTCAATAAAATATAGGCTTGAGATGCATTTATGAAATGTGAATCGCATAATAGCTCGCATAAAATTTTCAAACAGTTTAAGCGTGGAGTTAATACAGAGTTGTCTTGTTCCTCTCGTTGTCACTTTCTCGATTTATGCTTGGAGCCAAATCGATTGCCTGTGCACCTGAAATCCCACATTCATCGGCAAAGACTTTGGTTCGTTATATCGTTCGTCACATTTTTTAAGTATTTTTACATCCTCGAAATTTTAGAAATTTGCAAAATCAGTTATTGGCATTAAATATGAACTGAGCCATTATTTTTAAAATAATTTTAGTTCGGTATATTTGAAGATTCTGTTATTTTTTGGACAAACTCCGATTCATAGCAATAAATGTCAAGTTGCAGGTTCGCTTCACAATTAAAGGGCCATGCTTTATAATTGCCACTTATAAATTAATTTATTTTCGCGATGCACACAAACATCAAACATATTTCATAATAATTCAAAGTTTTACACTCGAGTGCGTGGGGCGCATTGTCTACCATTGTGGATAGGGGGGAGTGTTGTACTGCTGATATTGATACTGATAGCCCTGCTGCTGCTGATAGTAGCCCGTTCCGCCCATGGACATGCCATTGTATGGCTGAGGCATCATCGCTTGGCCACCGGGCAGGGGCATATAGTTGGTCGCTGGGCTAACTATGACGACTTCGGGCCTAGCAGCCGGCGGCGGATAATATGAGCCACCCCAGCCGGGGAAAACATCAATCTCGATATCTGCACAAAAGTATAAATATATATAAAATATTATTGTTGGCCATCAACAGATTGTTATGCGTTCATCAAATCTCCTTTGTACATCTCCATTGCTTACTTGGGCGATGATGGTGATGATGATGACTATAGCGACATGGATCTTCATAGTATGGACGCATGGCTCTTGCCAATGCCTGTGCTGTTTGGAGCACAACAGTTTGTCTACTAAGCCTTCTCGTTGCCAAAACACTTTTTTGTTCAGTTCGGTTCTAGTTGTAGCTGACTTCCAGTACAGTTGGCCATCAATCAGGGCAGAGCTTATTGGCATTTTCATTCCAGTACTCAGATAAGCGGGCCCAAAGCACACAGCTTGTTAGTCATCTTGACTGGGCAGCAATAGATAATAAACAGACTGATAATAAACAGGCTCGAGCTGCGGGGGTTGTACTCCAAATTCAACTACATAAATGCGCGAAATGTTGTAGTTCTTTCCATATTATTATTGTTTTTATTCACAATATGACTTTCATTTGATTTTTTTTTTTAATCAAACGTGTACTTTCAGCTTGTGAACTAGTTCAAAAATTCCTAAAGGTGGTTCATTATTATATATCCAAAATGCGAATTTCCAGATTTATGAACTAGTTCAACAATTCTTGAAAGTAATTAATTATTATATATCCAATATTTTGGATATTTCAGTATTTTAGCAGTATTTATTAAAAATAAATAATAATTAAAAAAATGCTAGAAAACTTTACATATTATTCCTACTTAATACATATTTGAAGGGGAGTCATTTCTAGGACTAGGACAAGTTCAAGCAATATTTTTGGAAAGCCCTTTTCAGACATAAAAATGTATACGGTTCTCGCGGAACAGCCCTCGTAATTAATAATGGCTGGCTATGCCAGTTGATATTTTGATTTATAGTTTATGTTTATGTGCGATGAATGCCTCAATAATCAATACATAATCCAAAGCCACAGCTGGCATGGAGTTTATCGGCTATATACGCCATTGATAGGGCTTATCGCAGAGATAAGAAAAGTTCGATAAGCGCTTGCCAAAATAAATTGAACACAAATTTGATAAGTTATAATACATTTATATATAATTTTATTCAGGTGTTCAGGTGATTTCTTGTGCGATAATAAAGCTTGTCTACATGTCTACGAAATATTTGTGCTGCGTAAATTCATGAAACGAAGAACGCTTCGCCTCCTTCTAGTAGCGGGGTGGTGGATTGTGATAGTGTCCATCTGATGGCGGCTGCTGGTAATAGGGCGGCGGCGGCTGCTGAACAACAACAACGGGTGCTGGACGCGGTGGTGGTGGCGCCTGCTGTACAACCACAACGGGCGCCGGACGCGGGGGTGGTGGTGGCGCCTGCACAACGACAACGTTGTTGTGATGATGGCGCCGGGGCCAAAGTGGTGCAATCTGCACATTGATTATGGGTCCACGACGTGGTGGCCCACCGCAACGATCACCGGGTGCCATTTTGGGGGTCTATATGATATTTGACTGTGAAAAACTCGAATATTCTTTGGGGACACGTCCAAACGCGTTCGCTTATCGTTCTTAACTGAACCGAAAGCTAATTAAAAGCCACGACAAAATGCGCATAATGGCAATGTTTCGATTCGTATTGCACGAAATGCTTGATATGTACACATGTGTTTATTACTCATACGCAGTGTGTTTTGCACTGCCAAAAATTAGTAGGAGAGGCACAGAGAGAGAGAGAGAGGGAGAGTAAAATGTTTATTGCTTGATAAGACATATCTATATATGAACTTTCCTTGCAGGTATTCGTATCTCTACCATCCATTTTTTGATTGATTATTTTTATCAGTTGCAATATTTTGTTTTAGATATGTATAACTAAAAGTTCTGTTCCCCTTGAGCTTTTGCAATATTCTGCTCTGAGTCCTCTGAGTCAGAGGCCTTTGGGCTTCCCTTTGTTTTAACTAAATTCTTAATTGATGACTCATTTGCAGGCAAATGATTAAATCTAGCTAATGTTTATTTCAAAATGTGGTTAAATAGTGAAGATTATATTTTAAAAACAAAAATAGACAGTTGTTTGACTTGATCTGGTGTATGTTTATATTTAAGGCTGTCAATAAAAATGTCTTTTTATATTGAGCTATAGGAAATTAATCTAAATGTAGTCTTCGAGCCATTTACAAGATATTTCTTGGCGTCTTTAATATAAGATCATTTCAATATTCTTTGTAAAATTCCTAATAATGTTTTTAACTGTTTCACTTAGGCAAAAAACCGAAATGTAGTCTTCGACGATGACGAAATATATCATGGCCTAAAGATTGCATAGGCATTTTGACAAAACGCGCACAAAGTATGTGTCTTTAACATGAGACCATTTGCATCTAATAAAATTAATCATATGTATTTATTTTCTATTTAAACTCCAAACATTTCTTTAAATTGAAATAATATTTGCCTTAGTCAAAATAAACAAACTTATTTAGCAATAACTTCAAATATCTCTCTTAATAATAATTAAGTATGCACAATTCATTATTCTAACCATAATCAATATTGATTATTTTTATAGCAATCGGTTTATCCCCCCTCTATTTACACTCCCTTTTCAGAAGTTGTTTGCTTTATCTCAATAATATTTGAAACACTCTCAACTATTAACACATTACAATTTCGGATTGCTCTTGACAATTTGACGCGTAGCATGAATATTTCAAATATTTGCAAATCAATTAAGCATTGCAACAAGAACAACCACAAGGTGCAACGGAGGCGCCACAAGAGTGTTTAAGAGTGATGAAAGAGAGGAGTGGAGAGGGGGGTTATGCTTTTGACTTTAAGTAAATTAAGTTTGCACTTGCAGAGGCAAAGGACAAGTAGTTGCAATATCGAGTGTTTGTTAATTACATAATATAAATAACAATTTTATGTATACGACAATTCTAACACCCTTACTAAGGGTATTCTAGTACACTTTATATATTTATATAAATATTTTTGGTCGGTATTAATAGGCAAGTTTATAAAGATAGGACTTTTTGTCAGTCGAAAATTAAGTTCTGATATAAAAAACTGATTTGTTGACACAAAAAATATCGATCGAATCTATCTGATTATCGGTTCAATACATCACCCAAGCTTTCAGTTTGCTTTTGTTTTCCCATATATATCCATGAATTGGACGGAAAGCGAGCTTTTGATATAAAAACAGTTTCAAATAAGGGTATTTAATTTTCGACGAGTTGAGTTTAGTTTTTTGATTTTATTATATATTTGTTGATTATATTGTTAACACGAACATTTTGAATGCGTTGAGTTATTTTTTGGCGTTTGTTAATTGAGTTGTTGTTTCAGTTTGTTGGCTGTCAAGTGTGCGGTATACAGGGTATGGCATGCATAAGGGGGATGAGGGGGGCGCTTGCATTTGCTAAAATTCGCAGCACTTGAGTGTCACTTTGATCAAAGGCTCGGGCTGCAGGGGCGGAGGTTGTGCATTGAAGGTGTGGAGGTGTATGTTACAAGCACTTCGACTTGGGCCTGACAGGCAAAAGTTAAACATGCACAAAGCGAGCGACTTGGCAAAGTTTTTAACTGGCTGGAAAGTAGGAAATGAATGCGAGTTGGAGGCTTATGCGGCATAACTCGTACATATTGCAAAATGTGTTAAGGATGGGGCTGGCTGCTACACATCAGCATGATAAGCAGCAGGAGGCGGGGCTGTGGGCGGGTGGGCAGCACGGGAGGCAGGCAGCTTGACAGCGCGTAGCCAATGTAATGATGCCGCTTGGCTTCGCACAGCTCCATGTCGCACCCCTCCGAACGCCCTGCCCCGTACCCTTCTGCTATGCCAGTGCTTGGCTTTTTTCGCATGCATATTTTAGGAAATGAATTGCAAGCCTGGCAAGATAAAGCGCCAGCGTCTCAGAATCGTGTGGAGCAGCGAATCGATAACTGTCAAAAAATAAGCCGGCGAGCAACACGCAAGACAGCCACCCAGCAGGGGATGACGGGCGGAGAGGGGGACTCAGAAGTCGCGAGGCGGCACACAATTTAAATATTTATGGAGCTGCGCAAGAGGCGCCACAGCACACGGCATAACCAAAAAACCGTAACCGTAAACCCAACCGAAAACCGGGTAACTAGCAGCAGTAGCAGCAGCAGCAGCAGCAGCAGCAGCAGCAGTAACAGCATTTGGGAGCCAGCGGGGCATGCAGCGAGGGAAGGCAGCGGCAGGGGCAGCATTGGCAGCGCCAGAAAACGCATTTCCTGCACATGTCATGACATGAAGGCGTCGACTAAAATGCAACGCCAAAAGGCGAGCTACACAGAAGAAGAAGAAGAAGAGTTTGCTGGATTGCCAAAGGTACGTTGTAGGAGGGGGAGGGGGAGGGGGAGGGGTGGGGTGGTGTAACGCTTGAGAGAAACCGCAGCGACTACAAGAGCTGCGTCTGTGTTTTTTATTTTTATTTTTAGATTATTTTATAAAAAAATTGTTGGGTAACATTTTTAAAAGCAGTTCCACAGTTTGATGGCATTTATGAATTATTGAAGCCTGTCAAAATGTTAAAGTTTGAGCACAACTGGCAAAATATTGTATATAAATTAAAGTTCAACCCAATGTGGGCTTCTGACAGTTATGATGACATATTGATTGCAACATGAAAATCTACGCCTATTCGGTGATAGGGTGTAACAAATAAAATACAACCGACTATGTAATACCCTGTTCACAGTGTAAGAACAGCTGTTATACTCAAACTGTAACTGTGACTTGACTACTCTCGCCGCCTCGTTGGCTCAAGAAATATTTTGGCATTATTTCGACTATCTGTATATTAACATTTTAATGCAAAATTCATAATCGGCCTCTCCAAGTTTGGACATCTAAGACGCATTTGGTCCTTGACTGGGGTCAGTAAAAACTTGCTTATGAAAAAAGTTGTAGTTCTAGAGAATGGAAGTTGAAAGTATTGAAAATATTCTTAATGTCGAGCTGGGTAAATAAATTACGCAGCGTGAAGTGAAAGATGTGGATTAAATGGCATATTACAAGATATTTGCTACCCTACTCCCACTTCCCTCCTCCCCCACCACATTATTGTGTGTATTTCTTACAATTGCCTTCTTTAGATTTTTTTCATAATTGGTTTTCATTTATTTCGACAAACACACGAGTTGAGCGCAATTTAATAAAAGCAATTCACGCACGCATGTCCCAGCGAAACTTTTGTCCTGTTTGTCCGAGCTAATGAAGCAGGACTTCGCCGTGGAGTGGAGGCTGATTTGCTGGTGGGCGTGGTCAGCGCCAAAGCAATGTCAAAACGTCAGCAAATATTTTGTAGCCATGTTGTGTAACATGGCCCGAAACGTCCCACGCCTACACACGCAGCCAAGTGTAAAAGTGGCCCAAGAACTCGCACCCTCCACGCCTCTGTCAACCGCGCCCCCAACCCACAGGACAGCCTGGGCGGTTGGGCAGCGTCCACTCGAGTGTGCAATTAGGTGAAAATAAATGGTTTAACAAACGCCTCGAAGTATGCAATCATTTAAATTTCACTTCATTTGTCCTTTTCATGATTTCAGCGCCCAACTGCGCTCCCCCCACACACCACACACCTCCGTCGGACCCTAGTTCCGCATTCCTAGACTCCAAATTACAGAACCAAACAAAATTATTTTGATTTATATGCAAGGCAAGGACCTTGCTTCGTCCTGGCCGGCCGCACCTGCTGACAGCGTCGTCGTCTTCTTGTTTTCCTTACGTTTTTCTTTTTTTTTTTTTTTACTTTTATTTCATTTCGCTTGTCGCCGCCTGTCAATAGATTTGGCCCAACTAAATGCTTTGATTCGCCCTGGACACGCCCCCCTACCACTCAGCAAGCGACCCATGCGTCCGCCCTTTTGGCTGTCAAGAAAACGCGCCGAAAACGAATTTGAAATGCAAATTTAATTTGAGACGCGACGTTGGCTTTCACCGCTTGGCCCGGGCCGATGTCTTGAGTCTGGGCTCCTCACATTAATTGCCCACATTCCTGTAGCCTACATTCAAGTCCTTGGTGGTGTCCTGGCGCGCGTTTTGCCTGTTAATTTTGCGCCAAATCAGCAACAACTTTGGGTTTTCCATTCGGATTTTCCATTTCGATTTGTGCCGTGTGCATAAAATTTTACGCTGACTACCAAAAACTAACTGAAGTTAAGGCGCGCGCTCGTGTTATGGGTGCGGGATAAGGCTGGAAAAGGGGGAAATTCAATGCTGAGTGTTTTCTGGCCTGATTGAAATGTTGGCATCTATTGCGAAAACTACTCGCAAGTTTATTGGCAAATTGATGAAGTGCTCGCTGCATGTGTGCGCCGCCCGCCAAAGGCTGAAAACAATTTCTAGTCGAGTTGCCTACACTTCAGTTAGAACCTAACCCCCGCACCTGCCCCGATGCCTGCCTGCCCACCGCGCCCTCTTCTGACTACCTCTATGCTATATGCGTTGCATGCCGCCTGCAATTTGGCGGCGCTGATATGCAAATTAAGTTGTTGCGCTAAACGACGTGCCGGGAAACAGGTTCTGGGTTGTTACTGCTTACCCGTCCCGGCTCGCTTCCAAGTACTTCTTGCCGTCACCTAACCCCAGCTCATTTGTATTACAATTCGTCACAAACTGTGTACATGTGTGTGTACGTTTGTGAGTGTGTGTGTGTGTGTTAGTTTGTGCTTGAGCTTTCAAAAGTTTATGCGCTCTCGAAAATGCACTTAAATTTCATACGCGAGGTTTGTAAGACAAAGATTTCGCTTCGAAGGGCAATTTATTCGAGATTTAGCATACGATTTCCAGGAAACATAAAATAAACAATTCTTGGGATTCCTTAGTAAGTGGGATTTCTTAGTTAAGCTGTTTAAAAATAATTGATATTGTTCTTTATTAAAACTTTTTGTTTACGAAACAAACAATAAATAATAAGATTAATAATAATAATCATAATGAAAATGATAATAACTTTAATATTGTAATGTGTTTTGAACTTCTTTTTTATTTGGTTTAATGTTCAACAATCGATAGATTAAATCGATTTGCAGCTCGACTATTTTATCTAAAAATCTTTTAACACAGTTAAATCAAAAGCTTGTTTACATTTTAGACATTTGTTGAAATGTTGCAAGACTTTTCACGAGCGCCTCGCAAGTGGCATGATTTGTTGCATGTGGCTGTGCGATTCGTGGCAAGATTTATGGCACAGGAAAGTCGCGCGCCTGCATAAATTGGCTCGTAATCTGAGCCTAGAGAGAAACGAAAAGCGCGCACTTCATTAGCTCAATAATTTCACAATAAATTATGCAAAACGATTGACAAAGAGGCACAACTCAAACGAAGTTGTTTTTCAGTTTTCAGCTTTCAGTTTGCCATTTGTTCATTTAGCATTTTCCAATTTGCTTTCCTTTTTTTTTTTTTTTGTCAAAGCGAAATATTGCGACAAAACGCGCCGAAAGTGCGCTGTCAACGAGGCGTATACGTAATGTCGAAACGCACAAATCACAAATTGAAATTCAGAAATCCGAAATCGCCAAATCAAAATCGAAATTGCAAAATACAATTGCCGAAATCGAAATGCATAACACAATTATGAGTACAAAAGCGTTACGATACAGCCATATTAGGCTGGGATTGGATTGGATTGGGCTGGGGTTTCAGGGCTTCGGCTGTTCTGGTCAAATCTATTTTATTGGAGGAAGCGACCTTGTCAAATTATATGCTGAGCGGCGCTTAACGGCAACGGAAATGCGCATTATGGGATTTCGGCTTTGACCCGCTGCCGAATCAGTCCGGAATTGGATGCTGAACGGATTTACGGCCCAGGCAATGTTAGTTAAAAGCTACATTCCACCCCATTTTGATATATCATTTATCAGGGCCGTGTGGCGCTCGGCGAGAGAGAAAGGCGGGGCGGGGTGTTTGTGGTTGGGCAAAAAGCTGGACAATTGTCGTGGAGCGTTTGGTCTGCGTGTGGCTGCAATTTTAATTAAAATTTATTGATTTACAGCTGAATAAATGCGCATTGCAATTGCAATTGCAATCGCAATTGCACTTACATCAATGTCGTCCCGATTTTGTCGTACGATTTTGGCCATTCATTTCAGCCATACCGCACAGTGCCAACCTCTGTATACCTTTTGATTCTGCATTCAATCCTTGTGGCCAGGCGATTTGGCTCAACAATTCAATAATCGTGTGGCAAGTGGTTTAGGACCCTGGGGAAGGGGGGCTGCAGTGTGTGGTGGGCGAAATTTAATATCATTTTGATTCAATTTTAGAGGTTATTAAATCAAATTTAAAGTTTATTTGGCAGAATATTTTACTAAATACCAAGACTTGTGTATATTTTTAATTTGATATTTGAGAATATATTTTTGGAATTTATTTATTGATCATTTGGAATTTATTATTGAACTTCTTGGCTCTGGCATATGCTTAACATCAGCTTTAATTGTCGAATTCAAACACGGTCACATTTATAGGTAAAAAAATACATAATTCTGTTCAAATAAAAGATTTTTTTGATTTTGTTTACACACAAATTAGGAGCCGCTAAAAAAATTATTTAATTAATTTATTATTATTTGTATAACAAATATTTTTTCAAATAATCGAATGCGGGTATGAATAAAACACATAGCTAAATCAATTGTTTATTGTTTGCATATAATTTGAATACGCTGTGCAACAAGTGCAAAAGGAGTATATTGGTATTTGTATGTCCGAAAATCTGTTCGCCTGAAAGTACTTAGTCTGACTCTGAACTATTATGAATCTTTACTTGAGGAATATTCTCGTGTTTATTTGCCTTGAACAGAGTATTTACATATTCTGACCATGACCATAAGATTGTGAATCCATCCACAGTTTTAGAGTCAAGATGGGAACATTAATGATATTCTCGATCTAAAGACATCCATGACAGTAACTCACCTCCCTTTTCAATCATAATGTTCCAGCAGTAAGGTCGAAGTTTTAAAATCACAAATCACAGTTTCAGAGCCACTGTAAAACAGAGTATTGCGTCGCCAGTTGCAACTGTTGCAACGATTCTATTTACTTTAGGCATATTAGTTTTTCAATTATTTTTTAGGCTTATTAATAGATTTTTGTGATTAGCATTTTCCACACCAAAGTTAAGCTTGCGTCGCGTTTTCTGTCTCATTATTTAACAAGTATTATTATTTTAATTAATTTCTATTTCAAATCAATTCTAAATGCTTCAGACATCTAATAAATCAAACTTGAGGTAAAACGGAAAGTTGGCTGCATTTGCTGGAAAGAAACTGTCGACAAATTTTAGACACAGTTTCGCCTACTTTCTATGCTGTCAACTACACCCACTTTCACAATATTTTATTTTATTTCTTTTATATATATTTATTTTGAATTATACAACAAATGTTGTATGCTAAGCATTTTGCCTAGATTACCCTGAATCTGTCTCATGGCTGCGTTTTCTCTTCTACCGATTCCGGTTGCCCGAGTTCTCAATCTCTGCTTTTGGTTTCAATAATGCATTTCCGCTTTTAATTAAAGTTTTAGTTGTAAAACATTTTTCAAAAAGTAGCTGCCAAAGTTACTTTTCGGTTGCTGCTGTTTTGCTTGGCTGCCCTCCCCTTTCACTGCATTATGCCCATTGCCAAAAGGCATGAAGGGTATATGGGTTTTGTGCAAACGTTTGTAACAGGCAAATCGCAGCATTGTATGTAGAAGGAAGCTGCAATGTTTGTATAGGTAGCTCGCAGCTGGGAATAGGATATCTCCTAGTCGGGCACTCTCGCTTAGAGCACTGTTACTTGTTTTTTGCTGCATTTCCCCAACCCCGCACGCTTCAATGTCATTAACAGGTGAAAGTTTTCAGCAGCTAGCACAACACGCACACACACCTACACACACACACACACACACACACACACACACACACACACACACACACACACACACACACACAGACACACCAATACACACTTATCTTTCGTGTAGCTTAGCAAGCAGATGAACAATTGTAATTGCGGTTCACTTGACAGTTTTCATTTAGTTTTTGGATTTTTGTTGCATTGTCTTCAGCTGACAGGAAGCGGATGCCGGGGTTGCTGTGGGGGCAGCTGCCGCCACGGCAGCTGCTGTGTGCATTATTAACGGCAACAAAGTGTTAAGAAGTGCATTAAGCCAAATGTTAACTGCCCCGGCCAGAGCTATTCACAAGTCCAAAAAACTTAAAACTACAAAACTTGCGGCTGTAAATCAGCGCTAAAGGAAAATGTTAAGCGGAAACATTTTTGCTGTCTACCTGCAGGCGTCGTGGCGTTGGGGCGTCAGGGGGTGAAAGATCAGTTCTTAACATCTGGCGCTGATTTTTAAGGCTGCGCTCGGGGAGAGATTCGCGACTTAATTACAATAAAATATTTAAGGCCACAAACTCTTTTCGCCAGCTGTTTATGGGCCGAAACAATGCTTTTTACGATCCGGCACACATGTCGAAACGTAATTTGATAGTTATGGCTGCAACAGGCCCCAACACCCAAACCCCCCTAGAGGTGTGTGGGCATGGCCCGCCCCTAATTGTGACAGCCAACAATGTGTGTGTGTGTGCGAGTGTGTTTATGTGTGGGGTGCGAGAGGCCGCCGCGTTCTAAAAGTTTTAACCAAGTCGCATGAATATTTAGTTGCGTAATGTGCCACGCCCACCCCCACGCCCATCAAGCCACCGTCGCGTTTCTCTTTATTAACCAGGCCCTGCCCCATAGACGCTTCATCTTTAATTTGTGCCAAACAAGCCAAACAAAACAAAACACAAGCAGAAGAAAAGAAAATGCTAATTTTATTGACACGCCCCTCCAAAAATTCTGAAGGAGCACAACGCGGAAATTGAAGAAAGGTAAGCGGTTAGCGGGTGTGTAAGGGGGTTGGGGAGGGGTGTCAGGGGTGATTTGTCTGGTGGTGGGGCATTTGATGGGGGTTTTAAGTTACGGTAGCTGGCTGGCAAGTCATTAACACATTTGAGTCCCAGTAAATGTATAAATACGTATATATATATATTATACGACAGCCACGCCCACATCCTGTGCCTAATTAACACGTTTTGAATTGTGAATTTTGAAATGCGACAGCAACAACAACAATAACAGAAATAAACTTTGGAGAGAAAATGTTATGCAAAGAGCATTTAGTGTTAAGTAAAACAACTGGGAACAACAAACTGCGTTAATTGTTGTAGAGAATTCGCAATACCCTATTAAGTTTTAAGAAAATGTTGTAGAAATCGCTGTAAATGAGTAGTATATGTAGAGTATATAACATAGAGTATTATAAGACTCGAATCGGATGTCAAAGTCTTAAAAATAGTTAAAATATTTTGAGAACTTGCGCTTTAAACAAGCACACATAATTCTTATTGATGTTTCGCAAGTGGCATATAAATTACGAAACGTCTTTACATAAACCACGATAAAAATCGGCTAATATCCGTTGCCACAAGGGTAAAACAATCTGTTACCGGATCGATTGCTGCTGCTGCTGCTGCTAGTCCTGGGACACTTTGGACCCTTTTCTTGGAAGTGGAGCGGAGAAGGCCTGCGGTGGGGCTTACTATTGTGTCTGAAGGGGGCGCAACCTTCAAAGGTGTTGAAATAACATATTTTGTTTAGGCCGCGGTTTGTCAGGAAAATGGGCGTGGCATTTGTTAAGCACCAAATGAAATTAAAACGTGCATAAATTATATGAAAAGGGAGCCAAAAGCTGGCGACGAACGCGAAGTCGTTGAGCATTTTGAGACGTTAAGAATTTCCTCTCTTTGCAGCAAAATGTAATAAAATTTGATATTTTTAAAAGAACATATTTACGTAAATCAATTTTTACCTATTGAATGATAGTTCAAATCTTATTCAATATTAATATTTATATTGAGGCATATGTAGACGGGCAGGTTCGGCAGCACGCAACTGGGTACAGGGTATCTCCCAGTTGGACACTCTCTAATGGCAGACTCTCACTTGCGTTATAAATGTTCTTTATTCTTTCAACATATTTGGCTACATTTTGTTGATTTTTGTTTTCCCTGGCTAAAGCAGGCCAAAAAGTGTTGGAAAGATATTTTATTTTACAGCTTTCTCGTCATCAAAGTTCAAACTGCCTGTCGTTATATTTGCCTTGCCCCTTTATGTCCCATCCATCGAACAAGACCAACCTTTTTATTTAAATCGAAAAAAGTTTGCTTCTCAACCAACGCCCCTCCCCCCGCCCCGCCCCCCTGCGCTTCGACCGGGCTTTAAGCTGCCGTGTATTTTATGACTAGTTGTAATGCCAAGTGTCTGGAAACTGAGGCGCAGTGAAAGTATCTCAGACTCACTTCAGAATGGCCAAAGTCATGAGTTTGTCAGTTGTAATACAGGCTAACTGAGAGACTGAGAGAGAGAGAGTGAGTGGGGAAGGGGGAGGGGGGGCGCAGTGGGCGTGTGCTACGGGAAATAAAATGGCACAACTACAGTGAAAATACCTAAACAAACAACATGCCCGGGCAATATCCATAGAATTTTCAATTTTAAATGCATTTGAGTGACATTGCAGCTGGGTTTCCAGAGAAACAATACTTAAATAAATCTATATATAAATATGGTATTTCATGCGTGATTGTGAAATGGACTTTCTTTTTTTTTAATAAAAAAATTTGCTTTGATTTGTATTTTTTCGGAAAATAATCAATTTGGAATATTAGAGTTGAATATTGGATACACGTGCTTTGAGTCCTTTATTTGACATATGCAAATATACAGAATTCAAAGCTGTGTTGATTCTTCTATATTGTAGGCCGAGGTAAAATTATATAGAACTTTTTCAAAGTGAGCAAATCGTAGACAAATCAAATGCCAAGCCTTAAGTGTGTACACACACATTTATATATATATATGAACTGATGTATCATTTTAGTCTGATATACTTGTTAAGAGAAACTTTTGCATCATTATCAAACAACTGTAAATTATATGAGCAAATAAGAATTTTATTTAAACATTTAAACAAATATTTTATGTAATATTTTACATATATGGCAATATACGGCGGACTGTTAAAAAAAAAAGAAAAGAAAACTATTGTCAAAAACAAGAGTTTTAGTTTTTAGTTTGTAGAGCCTAACTCAAATTCACGTTCAAGAGTCTTGACTGTATTTCACACACACACATACACCCGTCACACACACACACTCACACACGTCACAACATGCTGTTCGTTTTTATGACAACTCAATTTCAAAATATACTTTAGTTTGTCAGCAGCAATCGCTGTACCCCCCTTCCCATCAACCAGATGTCAGCTCACAGCTCCCTCAACCTCACCTGCCTCAGCCAGCCGGCACCTAGAGCAATCCATGACCTGATCTATAACCGGACCGAGCGCTTGTTGTTGAAGCACACAAAACGCATAAATTTTTTCAAAGACTTGTAAAATAAAATAAAAAAACAAACAAATTTATTTGGACTTTTTAACAACTTTTGCGTATATGCGCAGTTGTATCTGTAGTTGTGGCAAATGTATCTGTATCTGAGAGTGTGTGTCTATCTTTATGTGAGGTGTCGCCAGTGCAAAGCTTGCCACACAGTTTGCAAATTTATATTTTATGTGCATATGCTGAGCCGTCGGAATTGAAGGCGTGCGGGTAAGGGGCTTTGTAACACATGTCTCCGACTGTTGTTGCGGATGGGTTAACCCTTTGGGGCTTGTCTTGGGCGCGGCAGCTATTCCTTCTGACCACTTTCCCTGATTGCTGCTGGCAAAAGAAAACTTGCAGCTCATCTTGAGCCTAGCTGCTAAGCGTGCCATTTAAAAAAAGCCCGCTCTCGTGGTGGCGTGCAAAAGTTGACAACAACAATTTCGAGTGGCATTTTAGTTAAGTGGCAATTGGTGTAAGTGCGGGCAGAGTTTAAATTCTACAGCTGGGCGCCAACTGTTGCGCGTTTGTTGACAAAGGCTGGCTAAATTCATTGGCAACATGTTGCCAACAGAGAGCGGAACGAAATGGCAATGAAACAAGCGCGCTCTTAAACACAATGCTCGGCAATGTTCGCTTTAACCGAGCGCCAAACGAGCGTGTGCGAATAGTTATTCGTTTTGTTTCGTGACCCATAAAAATGGCAACAAGCCAAAAAGTAGGCAACATGTGAGCAGAAGAAGAGGAAGATGCAAAGAAGATACGAAAGCGATACCAAGAAGATGCGCATTAGATAAATAGAGAACGAAACAGGGTATTTGAGAGCTGAAATACTTATTGTGAACAGATTTCTAACGTGCACACATTTCTATTGAAAAAATGTTTCAATAAAACCCATCTAAAACTAACCTAACACAACAAACAACAGATGGCAACATTTGAGAGGGCAACAATGTTGCCAAGCGCTAAGCGCTCTCTTTCGCCACACAAGGCGCAGGCGTCTGGCCTGCCAGACGCGCACTTCGTGTGCTCCCTTCGTGTTGCCTCGTGTTGTTTCAAGCCGAAGCCGAAGTTCGTGTCGCTCGTCTGCTGCTTTGACTTCGTTTTTAAAGCTATAACAAAACTCAAATTGTGTTAGTTGGTAAGAAGCATTCGTCGGCAACGGGCGGCAAAGCGGATGCAATAAGCCGAACTTTTCTGGTCTCACATCGTGTGTGGCTCTGTTGCTGTATATGTGAGTGTGTGTGTGTGTGTGTGTTGCAAGCGCGCGCGTGTGTTGCAAGTGTCGTCGGTGTGTTTAGAGCTAATGAAAAGCCGTTGCCTACTTTCTGGCAGGGCTGGGCCAAGCTTAGCTGGCGGTTAGCGCATTGCTCATGTGCGTTGTAATTATGCAAATTGCTTTTGCTTGAGTGTCTGCTGCAATCAGCAGCAGTCGCCAGTTGCCAGTCGCCAGTTGCCAGTTGCCTGCCGGCAGCTGCAGCTGCAGCTCAGTGACAAATGGACAGAAAGCTGTGTGTGGCAGCTGCAGTGTGGCACTCAAGTGCAACTGTTGCCAGAAAACTGGCCGACCTTGTCGACATGCCGCATGCATATTCATGCCGGGCAGCCCGCAGACCTACAACCCCCTACAGCCCCCTACAGCCTGCCAACAACAACAATCACAGAAAGTGGGCCAACTGCAGCAGCAACAGCGACAACAACAACAAGCATTTTAGCTCAATTTAAGGCTAAAGTTTTGATGCTCCAGTTTTACCTGGGCGAAGTGCCAGAACGCGCGCTTCTCCTGCAGCTCCTGCGTCCGCTTGGCTCATCTGTCAAATCCTTATAATTTCTTCTGAATTTCTTTCATTCTGTTGTTTCCTTTTTGCTGGCCAACTTGTTGTCCTTGGCGCCAGCAGCAGCAGCAACAGTCGCCCGCTCGCTCGTCGCGCATATAAAACCCAAATAAATTCATTTTTATTATTCCACTGTGACAGCTGATTTTCGTCTGTCTTTTAGCACAAATAATGTGGCCAGGACATTGCATTTTTTATGGCTTTTTGTATTGTCCTGCAGCTACCTGCAACCGTTGACCTACTCGCAATTGTTCCGCTTTACGTAGCATACTTTTTTGGCGCGCTGCCCTTTATAAAATATTGCGGAAACTTAGTTTAGTGCAATTCAAGTTTCAGAGCCGGGTAAATTCTTATATTAAAAGATTTTAAAAGTTCCGAAAAGTTTATCTACGAAATTTGGTTGTAGCTGAAAGGCTTAAAAAAGTTCTTGTATTTCATATAAAAAAATTAATAAAAAAAAATTTTAAAATGTTAAGTTTGTTAAAAGAACAAGAAGTTTGAGTTTCAATTAATGTGTCCAAAAAATATATGTTTTAAAAAAATTAAATGATTGCTAACTGTTTCTTTATAAGTTTTTCTCAATAAACATGCTAGTTATAAAACAGCGCTAACATTATGACTATCCCGAATTATGACTAACAGAAATATAGAAAAGAAAAGATTAATAATTGTAAACGTATGCAAAATATTTTGTCAAATTCCATTTAAGTCCAAGCTCGCAAATAAATTAATTATAGATATAAATAAATTTTTTATGTTAATACCTTACCGATAAGGTTCTCGACACCCATTTTGATATACTTAATTAAATTTTATTTCGAAAATTTCTAAATATTTTCAAAATTAATTCAACAGTCCAAATTGAAAGGCTCGCAAAGACTCCTCTCCAGATTAAGCTGCTAAGCTTCAAGTTTTCTCAATATTGAAGCATGCAATAAAATATTTGCTGAAAGCGATGCGAAAGCAGATTTTAACATCTTACTTAAAAAAAAATCCTTTTGCTCATATTTCTTACAAGTAATATTATTATTTTTACCATAGCCTGCAATAAATTTAAAACGCTCTCAAAAACATTAAACTCTTCTCAAACTTAAAAGCATTTAAACAGAATTTTTGTAAAATACAACATAGATGAATGCCTGACCGTCTTAAAGTATGCAAAGGGAGTAGGCAAGAATTTAGTCACAATTTGCTCAGATTTATTTGAAGACTCTCAATGAAATTTAAATGTATAAGAAACCATACACAACGACAAACAAGAACAAGAAAAAAAGGCCAGGTGTTATTTTGCGACCAAATTGCGACTCAAATGGTATTTATTTCTTTTGTTTGGCCCAGAAAAGCAAGCTTTGAACAAATGCTGTTCTAATTGCTGAGCCAAAAGGTTTGGCTTACTGGCCCTTTAGCCATCGTCTAATAAGTTCACAGCACGCAAACAATTTTAGAGCTAGCCAACAGTTGAGAGAGGTTACGAGAGGGGCACAGGAAAAGCGAGAGAGAGAGAGAGAGAGGGGAGGTATTCCGGGGTACAAGCCTGTAAACATGAATAAGACATTAGGCAACAGTTAACATGTGTAGGAGTCAGAGGCCTGCGTCCATTTGCAGGCACACAAGATTGCAAACTCACCCACACACACACACACACACACACTACGAGAGATTAACACGAGAGTGTGTGTGTACAGACACAAATAATGATTATTAACAAAATATGTTAATTTAATGTCTAGGCGTATCTAGAATTATATATCACTAGATGGCCGGCCGTCTGTGTCTGCGCAGCTTGGAGCTCAAATTGAAATATCTCAGGCTTTAAATATTCATTGCTTTACGAGTGGGCTTGGACTTTGGTTGGGCGTGTCCAGGGGGGAGGGATAGGTGTGTTGGACTGCCTGTGCAAAGTGTGTTGCACACCTTGGCCCTACGGATTTTAATCATTTTAATTGAAACACTCAGGCAAAGCTATTTAAAACAATCTTCAAGAGCAAAGCATTTAAACTTATAAAAAAAACAAAACAAATCAAATAATGCTACAAAATTAGTTGGAGAAATAAATGTGAAAAAGTGTGCTTAAAAATGTCAGACAGCAACAACAACAACAAGGTGCTGCCCGGCGGCATAAAAATGCATTTGCGTTTTAAACATTAAAATGCCATTTGCCAGCGCTTGTCAAACTGTGCCCAAGTCGGATTAATAAATTGCGTAAATAGCAAATTGAATAAGTGCGCGCAGCAGCTGCCGCCCTGAATCATTACAGACAACAACAATAACTGAACAACAATAACAACAACAAGCAAACCGCACAACAACAATTCGCAATAAAGTAAAAATAACTGAAGAAGTAAACCAAACAACAGCAAAAGCCACAACAACAACAATAATAGCAACAGCAACAACAAAGAGCAAACATGACAACCATAAAGCTGCTCATTATCGGTAAGTTTTATCTCACAATTAAACAGCAGCAGCAGCAGCCGCTGGAATTGCATTAACAGCAACAACAGCTTCTGCGGCATCTGCAACGTGGGTGGCAGCATTTTTTCAATACACTGCGCGCATTTTGAAAAGGGGAATATGGGTGTGATCTAGTTAGAGCACCCAAATCCTCTTTAAATCACCGCCAGCGCACAAGTTGCTCAAAATTTATTCAATACTCTATTCGCATTTTGAAAAAGAGTTGGTCAAGAGAAAGTGCTTAACTACATTTCATTATCAGGACAACTTTTTACTTAATTCGAGTGCACAGTTGCTCAAAACAATATCAAAACTCAATTCACTATTCGCATTTTTAAAAGAAGAATATGATGAACAGAAAATTCACAAAAATTTCCAGTCAAACCGAGTGCACCAGTTGCTTAAAATTTCTTGAATTCCTCATGAAATTTTCGTTTTTTTAAAAAATGTTATCATATTTTCTGAATTCCTTAAAACAAGCTTTAAATACAGAGTATTTTGTTACCGTTTATGCCCGCTTTCGGCGTTCTTTACTTTGTTTTTATTGAACTTGTTTCTGTTTGACATAACAAGCTTCGCCGCGAGCTTCACTTTGTTAGTTCTATGTCAAACAAGCACGAGCATTTTAATTTTATGTGAGTTTTCGAAGAGTCCGCTAAATACTTTATTCGAATGTTGTTTTGGAAATTAGGTGGATTAAGAGGTGACAGCAGTAGATATTTAACTGAGCAGTAAAGTACTTAAAAATTGCTTTCGAAAAATCTTAGAATGAATGTGAAAATATTGTTAAAAATGAGGTACTTATATAAAATAAATCAGCGGCTTAGGTAATTATTTTGGTTTTAAACAATAAATTAAATAAAATAAATATAATAAATTGAACAAATAATTATCTGAATAAGTATATATAATAATCGAATTAATATTAATATAAATCATTCTTTTGAAAGTTAAACAAATAATATACTGAATAGTTACATATATTTCAAATGAAAAGAGGTTTGCCGCACAAAGCCTCATACAAACACCTGTTTTTCTTAGAGGTGAAGAACCAGGTTCATGAGCCAAAACTTAGGATGAGAATTGAGGACAGGCCACAGCCACAGCCAAACTACCTCATCTCCGACCCCATAAAGTACATATATTCTTGATCAGCATCAATAGCCGAGTCGATCTAGCCATGTCCGTCTGTCTGTCCGTCCGTCTGTCCGTCCGTCTGTTCGTCCGTCTGTCCGTCCGTCCGTCCGTATGTATGAACGAAATGAAAATGAAATTTTAGATGAAGGTGCTCCTAGTTCCTACGCAGATCGAGTTTGTTTCCGATAATCGATAACTTACTCCGTTTCCAAGTAATCGATAAAAATCGATATCGACATCCTGTTTTTTGAGCAATTTTGGAGCTAGAGTCATCAAACTTGACATGTAGCTTCTAGAATAGTATATATATCTGCATTAGGTGTTGGAAGAAGAGAGTTCAGGGTATCCCCTAATCGGGAGCTTCCGACTAGAACCTCTTACTTGTTAAGCTTCGTCTTGTCTCTCTTCATAAGCCAGAGCTTAACTGTCGCTCAATTGGCTATCGTTATTTAACATTATTAGCTATATGCTATTTGATCACAAATCCCATCAAATATATATTTAACCCAAATAAGCAACAAGGCATAAAAGCTTTGGTATAGTAAGAAATTCAATTAATATAATATTATTTAAGAGTAAATAGAGGAATGTATATACTTATAAACATTCCTTTAATATTTATTTCGTCACATTTTCAAGAAACTCATTATCACGCTTTCAGAGAGGGCGACTTCTCATTCTGTTGTTTAACTTTAACGATTATAAAGTTTAAACATCTGCCAGTGCTTAAAGCCATTGTAGCTGTACAGATTGCACTTGACTGTGTGTGTGTGTGTGTGTGTGTGTTTGAGCTTTTCTTTTTCCAGCTCCTTGCTTCGGGTTTTCATTTTATGCGCGCTTTGGGAAATTTCCCAATGCCACAGAGTCGGGGCTGTGTTTGCGCGCGTGGGTTCGCGTTGCCGCCTCCAAGCCCAGTTTTTTGGGGCAACTCTCTTTATGCGTGTGTGTGTGTGTGTGTGTGTGTGTGCTGCCTTCGTCCCGGGCATGACCATAAACAAGACATGTCGTCCACTCGACAACGATGCCACTCATCATCACAACCTCACGCCCTGCTCCTCTGCCGCTGCCACTGCCCGTTGCCAGCTCCCAAGTTCCCATCTGGCCATTTCCCTTCATCTTGAGCTGGCCAGCCGGTTCAAAGCCCAGAACTCAACGCCGCAAAATTTGTTAACAATTCATTTCCGCGCTTTGGGCTTCATAAATTGCTTTTATTAGCAGGCACAATAACAACAACAACAAAACCGGAATTATATTCCAACTTTTCCTTTTTTTTTTTTTTTTGGGTAATAATACACTTGAACTTTTGCATAGCAAATAAAAAGCGTTAAAATGCGTGCGGTGGCACAGTGAGAAAGAGAGAGCGGGAGAGGGGTGTGTTTGGCAAGGCCAAAAGGGCGGGGGTTGCTGTCTGAAAATCAAATTAAAAGAGACGCCAGTTGGTGGCGCCCTTTGCCCTCGAGGCAGTGACAAGTTGTGAATGTGGGAACGAGGACCAACGAGCTGGACGTGAATGTCGACGTGGACATGGGCATGGGCATGGGCATGGACTGGACTGAACTGTGCAAGTTGTTGACAGGCACGCAGGCAATAAAATTCAATATTTCATTAAAACGCACGTTACGCATACGCAGCGTATGTCCTCCCCACATCCCCTTCTACTATTCCACAACAAAAACGTAACGCAAACCGCAACTGCGTGTTGTTGCCTTTTATCACACGCAGCGTCAACTGGCCAACGCTCAAATCCGATTTCGTGTTATTAGCGCCAGACCTGAGAGTCAACCCGCCGCCCTCTACCGCACCCACACATCCACACACATCCACACACACACACACATGCGACACGGTACTGACCAAATGCGGAGTCGGCGTCCAGTCAAAGTCCTGCTGCTGCTGCTGCTGCCACCAGAGTTGTTGTCCTTCTCATCGAAATTGAGTCGTTTGTCGTGCGTTGTTTGGCTGCCCGCCGGGTTGATAGGTTGGCGGGTTTATGGTTTGGTGCGTTGGCGGGTTGGCGGGTTGGGTGGCTGCGACGCTGACAGATTATTTGCCTTATTATTCATAAGGACTTGGTCGACTAGGGTCGGCCAGTCAGTGGCAGTTATTCATTACATTCACCAGTCGAATAGATTGTTGAGTAAAAAAAAGGTATATTGAGTGCTTGAAAAGGTTTGCTACCGATTTAAATAAGTTAACTCGTTCGTAACTCAATTAGAGTGCATATTGCTGAAAGCTAAAACCACATGAAAAACAACAACAAGTCCGATAAAACTTTACAAACTAGAAAATATGTTTGTGAAAATCGAATTATATAAATGGAATAAATGCAAAGGGAGAGCGAAAAACACAAGTTGTTTCTGTTTTGAAACTTGTTCATGACAGTTGCCTCGATTTAAGAGCTCTTTAAAAGGTTCCGAAAAACTCTATAAAAATTGAAATTGTTTGTATAAACCAACTTATGAAAATCGAACACTTAAGTTTTTTAACAAACATATTGTACACACAATTAAATTATATTAAAATAATATTAACAAAAATTTTTAGGCTATACTTATCCATATGTTCGGCTTAAAACTCAAAGCTGCTTTCAAACTATAACTGAAACTGTCTTCTAGGTTCTAAATTTGATATTTTTAAGCTTGCCAAAATCAACTTTGAGTTTAATTAGTTAAAATAAATTCAAAACTAATTTGAAATAGCTTAAAAAAGCTTTAATTTTTGTCTTATTTCAGATTTTCTATGACTCTTAATTAAAACAAGCATAAAAACTGTACCCATAATTATTTGTTGTTTTCTGTTATGAATTTCCCAGACCAGCATAAATATATAATAGATATATAAATGTAAGGAAATTAAATGTTATTTAAGTCTAGTTAAATGATCCATTTTCAGGCTGATTAAAAGGTGTTTTCAAAGCCTGCCATTATCAATATTTACGAGCTGTAAAAAGCATTTAGCTGCCGCTCGCTCGTTGACTTTGGCCTCTTTAACGATTTGAATTACAATTTGATGTTTTATAGAATTTTCGTTATCTGAAATTGTATTTTATAGGGCACTTGTATAGTCACGAAAACACTTGGCGCTCATTCTCGGCGAGTGTGTGCGTAATGTAGCTGCTCATTTGGATTTATTAATTGCGCTCTGGCATTGTGCGTAGCGAGTAAATTAATTAGCAAATACTTGCCTTAATAATCATTTTAATGGAATTTGTAATTTAATGCGCCTAACGAGAGTTTTATGTGTGATTACGGCTACCGCTTTACTTGATCCCCCCACCAACAGCCAACCACCCAATTGGCCTCTGAGACTCCACGACTCCGCTATTGATTTTCTGTGTCTGCAAGTCAACTGAGCCACAACCAAAGCCCGCAGCAGCAGTAGCAGCAGTAGCAGAAACCAAACCAGAACCAGAAACAAACCACAATTTATTTAAGCGGCTTTAAATATTTCAACATGCCAAGTTGGCAAGTGAGCCGATGACGAGGTTTCCAGTCATCGATGGGGGTTTCGCTTGGGTGTCTGTAGGTATTTTGTTAGCCGGGGGGGCTCTCGGGGACTCTCGGCACTCAGTTCTCAATTCCAAGTTCTCAGTTTCGGTCAGTTGGGTCAGTCAACTTTCCGCCCAGCCGGGACAGTCAATCACTTAATAAAACTTTTATGGCATGCCATTAATTGATGGCGCTAAATTCTCAGTGCAATAAAACACAAAAGCAATTCAAGTGGGCACGGTTAGGGTATTGGCATATAATTGGAATAATTTTGCTGCGTGCGGTGAATTTTGTGTGTTTGTGTTTGTTTTTTATTTACGATTTCTGTGTGATATGCTAAACAGCCAGAAAAGTTGGCCATTAATTTTAAAGCTTTCAATTATCGGGACGATAAGCTGAGTGTTGCACAAATGCTGAAACTGATTCTTCAATTGACGAACAGAAATACACACAAGCCCACACACACACACACACATACACACACAGCAGCTAGTGAAAACTTTTCACAGCTCAAGCACTGAAATATTTTCCAGTAGCTTGCACAACCAAAAAAGCAGCACATGGTGTGTGTGTGTGTGTGTGTGTGTGTGTGTGTGTGTGTGTTGCAGCTTAGCAGCTGCAAACTAAACATACGTAAAATTTGCTTTAAATTAAATGCATAAATTTTGCAAGAGCAACAAACGCAGCGAATCGAAACGGAATCATGTGATGATACGAGTCCTGGCAGCCGGATGGATGCAAGTGTTTAAAAGACTTGACATGGGAAATCATATATAACAGCAAAAGCAACAGCGAGTGTGCGTGCGTATCTCTGTGTGTGTGCGTGTGTATGTTATCTTTTAATTAAACATAAATGTGCGTTGCCTGCCAAGTGATTTTTGGACGCACAACAACAATAACAACAACATGCGTGTTGTGTGTGCAACATCTTTGAGAAGCTGAGGTACATGTGAAGTAAAATCGAGTGAAATTTTATAAATATTCCAAAACTATCGTCCTCCACAAAATACTATATAACATTTAAATTAATGTTATTTAATATTGTTATCCGCATTTATTTTTAATATATGTAAAAAGCAGCGACAATCGAGACAGATTTCAAAAAGATTCTGTGCGCTAGCTGGGGCTTTAAAAATGACATCAAAGTGAAATATATTTGGAATACCCAAAATTGAAATTGAAATTGACAATATAAACATAATATAGACTTTTTTGCTATAAGAGTTGGGGTTTATTAATGTGTTGTTAAAATGTTTTAAATAATTCTGATCTACAAACTCATGAAATGTGTGTGCATAGAAGAAGACGAAGCTAGCCCTATCAAGATAGATATATATAGTCGAGTCAATATAGCCATGATCGGGTCTTTATCTGTATACAGGCTCAACTTTCATACTAAAAGCTAACGTCATAAGATTAAGCAGGCCGTACATATGTCGAAATCGGTCGGATCGGACAACTATATTATATAGCTGACATAGAAACAATCTGTCGAAAATTAAATTACATAAAATGTAAGTTAAGTAAAAACTAAAGCCAGTTACAGACATACTATATATATATATATAACTTCATAAATATACCACATCAATTTAATCATCCCCTCACAAAGATAACTTCTTCGAGCTCCGTAAACTACGAGCCTCACCAGTCCTCACACACACTTGCTATCCGTAAGTACAAGAGTATTTAACCTTCGGCGTGCCGCAGATAGCCTTGAAGTCTTGTTTTAGCTAAAATAACCATGCAGTAGTTGCTTTAATAAAACACTTCAGGAATCTGCATTTCAAAATGCACACTCAAGCATCATATTTCTGGCACTTCGGTGGACTAGCTGCTGCCTGTGTTCGTAGCCCAGCAAACACGCCTGCCGGTATCCTTTGCATCTGAGTTTGTCAAGTCAGATCCTTTGCGCAGGTGAAGCTCATGTAAAAGTTTTGCCGTCACCTTGATTTAAGCGTTGCCACACTAAAATCAAACGGCAGACGTTCCCGCATGTGACATTCATACCAAGCCAGCTTAGCAACCCATCTTTGGCTCCAGCTCCATTGCCTCATTTGCCGCTGCTGCTGGTAGCCTAGCTGCTGGCTGACACAGCTCATGGCTTGAAAAATATGAAAGTTGCTCCAAAATTTATAAGATTGCCACAATGCCTCATCCTGACAACAGCAGCAGCAACAGCAACCAACAACAGTTTCAGTTTCAGTTTTAGTTTCAGCATTTAGTTCAACTTTTAGCTTCAGTTGCACACACAAAGCACGTCGTCCATTTTTAGGGCAATAAAAACGTGGCTGGGCCAAGAATACCACAAAAAAAAAAACAACTAATAAAAAAATATGAAGAAAACAAACATCATACGCATATTTAATTGAAGCTGAACCTGCGTGAGGCAGCAAAGCGGAAAATCCTGAGATAACAATAACTAAGAGTCTTCGATGTAATTGAATTACAAACATGACTAAGGTAATACCCTGTAAATACGACTGTAAGTAGAATTTTTAGATGTATGAGAGCTTTGTTTATAGGAAGAGAAATAAATATAAATAATAATACCAAAATGAAAGTACTTCTAATGATAATAATAATAATAAATAAAAATAATAGCAAGGGAATAATAATGAAAGTACCTTGCCTTAGGTTAAAATATGTTTTAAAGATATATCCATATCTACTATTTTACAAATGAATCTTGTACAAATAGAATTTCAATCATTTCTCTGTTGTTTTATCTAGGATAAGGAAAAGTTCTTTCGCGGTCGTAACCCAATTTTGGGTATTGCCTGTCAAACCCTTCACTCGAGCGGAAGAAGCGGTATTCACATTTAAAAGCGGAAATAGTAGGAATTTATTATATTCTGTCTAAAATATTTTCTGCATACATTTTAAAGAAGAATAATGTTACTAGGCTTTCTCATAAAGGAAATATTTGTAATTTAAAAAAAATTAAAAAAACTTGGATATGCATTTTATGCCGAACATAAAAATCTAACAAAATTCAAAACCTTACCATAAACAAGTTTAAGGCCTGTTGAAGTAACTTCACTGCTAATGTTAAAGCTTCAACCTTTATTTGGGCTTCTGATACAAGGTGTATTATATTACATGTGCATAAATTATAGTTTAAAATTCCCTTTGTTTGGTACTGGGTATTAATGCATTGAGAGACAAGAACATTTAACGCAGACAACATGTTGGCTTACAAGAAATCACACAAAGAGTGGAATATGTGCTGAGAAAACAAATCAAAATGAAAGTAAGCAAGAGGGGAAGCCCAAAAAAACCGCACACAATCACACAGAAAATGTCCTTTGGGTGCAAAATCGATTAAAGGCATTGAAAACGAGCAAAACGGAAGTCAATCAGCAGGCGAACAACGGCGCGGGCTGCGGCAAGGCGAGGCGAGGCGAAGCGAAGCGTGAGATGCCACAGAGGAATGGGAGAGAGAGAGAGGGATGCCTGTCTCACCTGACACTGACATGGGAATTAGTATATTTGGAGTGCTTGGATTGCTTACACATAACGCAGAGCTACTTGATGCTGTGACGGCGCCTTCATCCTGTCATCCTTGCTGCCTTGCCTGGCTGCCTAATAAGCCGTCTAAAGCGTTGGCATTGCTGATGCCGCATATCGTCAATTTGCGCCCACTGTGCGTCGCATTAATGCCAGCGTATGTGTTTCGCATTAGCAAAAGAATATCCACAGTGTTTCAGTGTTTGCTCTGGGGAGCTATGTGGGCGGCTGGACGTGCAACTGGAAGGGGGACGTGGGGGTGGGGTGGGGGGCGTGTCTACTGTAATTGCACGCCAATGTACGCACGTAACTGCATATTTACATATCACTCGTCGAGCGCTGACAACGAACAGCACCAGCAGCAGCGGCAGTGACAGTTGTTGGATGAGGTGGCGGGGGCGGGGGCGGGTGCGTGGGGATGTCAGCTTGGGGAAAAAGTGAATTAAAATAAATTAAAGCATGCTTTCAGGCGCGCCATGTAAATAATGCAGCGCCATTTTTCTCACAGCGCCGCACGCAAACGCAACGCAAGGCGCTGGCAAAAGCTGGGCGTGGCCGCGCCTCACACTGATTGATATGTCTGTCGGCATAGTCCTTGAGTCCTTTGGATCTTATCTGCTCCATTGCCAGAGTTGGCCCCCGTAGGTGTTGAATCATTTACAAGCAGAGCGCACCCGCGCTCCTCCCTCTCTGAGTTTGTCGTCAACGTCCTTATTGTCGGCTGCGTTGATTGCGCCAAGTGGCACAGAGAATTACAAAAACAACAACAACAACAACATCAAGAGAAAGAAAAGGCACAAGAACAACAACATCGGCAACAAGAAGCTTGCCACTCTGATTATTATAGCTGCTTGTGGCATTCCACGCAGGACACCGTACACCGCATGCCGCACGCCGATGTCCAGGACACTCTGCTTCGCGCAAAGCCCTATCAATTAGATGCATTGCCCGTCTATCTGCCCGTCACGACTTAAGGACTTTTGATTAAAGCCATATTGAAACTTATTTTGGGCATTTACTGAACCAGAGGCTAGCTTCTTGGAACTGTTGTCATGGCATGATTTGTCGGGGTCTATTACTATTACCAGGAAAAATAAATTCTAGCTAAACAAATTTTTATTTAAAAAATGATGCAGGTAACCAACTGAATATTCTTGGCCAATTTGTCGTTCGCGACCAGCTCACTCGGATATCAAGCATACTTCTACTCTTCAATTTTGTTAAAGCTTTGTATGTATATCAAAACATTTTGAAAGAAAATAGTTTTGCCATAAAATAAATTAAATGATTAAATACAGAATTAAAGTTACACGCTTTAACATTAATTTTGGGGAGTAAAAGCCACAGCTTTCTATTTCCAGTTTGGAAAATAAGTTAAATATATGCTTAATCTCCTGAATACTACATATTAAATATAAATATAATATTTAAATTATATGATAAAATACAAGCTTTGGCTTAGTTTATTGTACTTTAGGGTCCACATAAAGACCTAACCAGCTTATACTTTTATATTATTTCTCTAAAATTTAAAGCTTAGTTTTATTCAAAGCCGTCTTAATGAGAAAATGTAATCTTGTATTGAATAAGCTTTCATAATTTGTAAATATATTTTCATTGTATGTACCTTTCATTCACAGGGCAGTTGCCAATGCCATTATTAATAAGATGTCATATAAATAACTTTTATCTCTATCATTTACTTCTATGCACTTTTTAAAAGTGAATTTATGCAGAGAATTCTATTTTCTTTGTGCTGTTTGCTGCTTGCAACTTTGGCAAATCATATAACGAGTTCAGGAAGTCACTTAAAAAAATATATAAGAAAAGGCTACCATAAGTAAAAGAGGAAAGAAATTATTGTTGCCAAGCGCCGAAGATTGAATACGCTTCCAGTATATCTTTCTATATACAAAATTTTAATTTTAACCGATTCTTCCCATTAAATCTATATAACTTAGTCAAACATTTTAATTATATTCATAATGATAATCTTGGAAAAGAAAAATGTCTTGCGTACAAAAAATCATTTTTCCTATAACAACTGGAATAAAGTCAAAAAGTCCGATTTTGAATAGGAAGCATTGTAAGATTCATAAGTTAGAAGATTTATTGAGATTTCTTGGAAAATATACATACTAAATCTTTATGGTAAAACTCATTTCGGATCCGTCAGAGTCCAACAGCAAATATGCATGCACAATCTGCTTTCGTTCAGGGTATATTAATTAAGGTAAATACCTGTGAATGCTTTTTGTGCTCTTATTAAAGCTAAATGGTAACCAAGTTTCGCCTTGGTTACCTTTATCCGACTCGCCAGCTAGACAAACCAAAGAAAGCGGCTGTGACCCCAGCCCCCAACACCGCCCCTAAGGAATGTCACATATGCGCTTGGCATACATCTACACGTGTACATATATACATATATATATATAGTGGTTGGCATGCTCTAGAGCTTGTCACTTTGTGCCAGCTGCTTGTTAATCCGCACATGCAACATATTTCACATACGCCCCGTGAGCCGCACGCTGCCGACGCAATGCAATAAGCGAGCGCTTTGACAAACTAGGTGAGTTCTGTTGTTGTTAACTGTTGATGTTGTTGTTGTTAACTGTTGTTGTTGTTGCTGTTGCATTGTTTCACATTGTTGTTCTGTTTTATTAACCCAATAACTAAGCAGCCCGCTGGTGCAACTGCAACTGCTGCTGCTGCTGCTGCTGCTGCTGTTGCCAGCACCTTTAAGTCAAAATGCCAGCAATGCGGGTCGTTTCTCTTTGCTTTTGTGTGCCCCACTTGCCAGTGACAACAGTCGGCGACTGTCAGCTGCGGCAAAGTCTAACTGCAACCAGCCCACGCCCACACACAGGCAACACCCACGCGCCTGCACACTCACACACAGCCACTTATCTAACACCTTTGACTTCATTGCAACAGCAAGCAGCAGCAGCAGCAGCAGCAGCAGCAAAAGCAGTTGCAGCTGCAGCTGGCGCTTATCTGTCATGGTTACCAGTCGGGATTTTAATTAGCGCTCAGCGTGCACAGCGCCACTCACTCATGTCCAGCACACCCCACCCACACTCCTTACACACACACACACACACACACACACACACACCATGCTTGCCACGTTCTTTGCATGGCATTTGCCTGCTCATTCGTTTGTTAAAACGTTGCCAGCTTTTGCGGAGCTTTTTTATTTTTTTGGTTGTCCTGGCGACGACGTTGACACGCGCTTGTCGCTCATTATCCTTTATGAATTTTTCATAACTGCAGCAGCAGCAATTGAAATTTTGACCCTTTTTTTTAGAAGAGGGTGTGCGGCCTGTAACTATAATTTCTTAAGCGCGTGACTAGCAAGCTAATATGCCACAAAAAAAAAAGTGAAATAATGTCGACTGCCAATTAGATTTAGCTTCGGTCTTAGAAACTCCAGTGAAGTTAACCAGGGTTTAACCTTCACACTTGTAAGATGCCTGCAGCTTGGGGTTTTCTTCATTTTTTCTATTTATTTCCTTATGGGCTCTATAATATCCTAGCCATCTTATGCCCCAGCGCCACTTGAAGGCTGCATTTTTTATTAAAATTTCGCACGTTTACAGCCTTTGGTCTTTACCCTTTCTTTTAACAGGTGCTTCCCTTTTGATGATTAACTTAAACTATTGTCGCTTAGAGTATTTTTGGGGCATGTTGGTTTTTTAATATAGATTTAATCAAAATATGTATCTTTAATCTGATCAAAGAAAGCTAAAAATTAACTAATCTAAGAAACTTTTCATTCAGTGTGGTCTTTACATATGTATACCATATAGTAAAAGATTCGAGGCTCGAAACCTCGATGTTTAATTGATTAAGCACTCAGATGATGATAATTAATATTATAATTACAGTAGTTAGCTCAAAAAATCGTTGAATCGGATTTCCACCTAGGAAGCTTGCATTCAGAAAGATCTTAGGAAATGAATTTAAACGCGAACTTATTTATACCGAGGAGGAATAGATTTTCCGAAAACAAACGATAAAAGTTTCATGCAAGCGTTTTTCGCGGCCACACGAAGTCCTGATATAACACCATTTATTCCATTTTTATATTTCTTTATAAGCATTTAATATTATTTTATACCATATTAAATATTATTATAGATTAATATAAAATATAATAAATAATTAATTATAATAATTGTACTACATTAAGTATTATTATAAGCTATATATATAATAATTGCATAAGCTAAAATTTGTAAATTTTAAGGTTCTAAAATTTTATTTTTGATATTGTTGGCCTTTGTTAAAGGTTCATAGGTTATTTCCTATAGGTACAACCCACTTAGTAGTTTTTTGATAAATGCGTTTAGGGTATTTACAAGTCGCGTTGAACGTTTTTCTTCGTGCACAGTTTTTCATTTGCACGTTTCTTGCCATGCTGTCTGTGTGCATAATTTCGCTGGCAGTACAAATTGCGTCGTTTAGTTCTGTTGTTGCCCGCTTTCAATTAGAGACGCGAGTGGGGCATGCAACACGGACTGTTGCAACACAGTTTGCCTCCTTGCTGCCGCCTTAGGCAGTTGCACTTGTCTTTTGTTGTAAGCAAAGACAAAAAAAAAGGATGAAAATGCTCGCTAAATCCGCGGCGGCAGCTGTGGCAAGCTTCTTGGACCTGGGTTGCACGTTTTTGTGCTGTTGTTGCGACTCGCTGAGCTGTGTCCTCAACATGCCTGCGGGCTGCCAAACCCAGACGCTGTTGTTGGTCTTTCCCATAACCAGAATGAGAGATACTTGGCTTCTCGCAGTTCTTGCTGCTCGAGTGGCACTTTTGCATTGCATACGCTGAGACGCCGCTGTCGGTTCGAGTTGCCATTGTTTTGCGTTGTTGTTGTTGTTGTTGTTGCTGTTGCAAGTTGTTGTTGTGTGTTCGGTAAGCGTCAGTTGCATTGTCAGCCTTGCACCTTGACAGCGGATGCGTCTAGAGCAGCGGCAGCTTCTTAGAAATTCATTTCGCCGCTCCATTGTCGCGCGCAAAAGTTTAATTACAAAGGACAGAAAATGCACTGGTTGCACCCGTTGGCAACGGGTCTCCTTCGAGTCCTTCCATTTCTATTCGCTAACCAACCGCCATTTGCACTTTCACCTGGGCTTTTGTCTTCGGTTGCGGCGTCGCTTCCTCTTTTAATTTCTTCGACGCCGCCGCCGTCGACGCTGCCGCAATTTCGCTTCACAAGTTTTGCTCATCATAAAATCGTGTGGCAAAGTCCCCTTTGACAGTTTTAGAAGTCGCCGTTGCCGTTGCCGTCGCCGTCGCCGTTTTTTAATCAGTTGCATGAGTCTTGCGCCTCGCTGCGCTTTACAACACTTTGCCTTGCGCACTTTACGAACACTTCGGGCCTGGCTTCTTGTTAGGTGTTTGTGCAGCTTTTATCTTCTTAGCTTTCAATATTTGAGATTTAATTGTTTGTAAATCAAGTTAAGATAAACAAAACCTGACAGGTATTTGGTTTGTATTTAAACATATTTTATTTGGCAATTGAGTATGACAGCAGGAAGCCTTAATTTGCATTTTTATATGCATATTATTTATGTTGAATAATATATATTATTTTGCTCTTGATTGCTGGCTGTTTTTTGGCAAGACAATTTAAATATATCAAAAATTATACTCTTGTAGAGGGAAGAAGACGTCCCCTTGTTTACATCTATTGCTGATGATCCGTATACAATATTATACAAAATATATATACATACATATATGTGTATATGCATATAACGGAGATCTTCGGAGCACTTTTATAAGAATGCTTATTGTTAACTAAGATCTCAATCCATGTTTTAGCTAAGTATAAATCAAATCTTTAACAAATTCTAAATGGGGATTAAACTAGGCTGTTTAAAGAATTTGGCATATTATATTTATATCTATTTATATATATTTATAAAAATTTATATGCATTTGTTATGCATAATAAACTTCGTCACAATTGTTCTGATGGATCTTGCAATATGGATGCGCGATTATTATAAACAAAGTATATTTAAATAAATATATTAAATGAATATCTAGTTTTAAGTTAAGAATTAAAATGTCACCTACATTGCCAACAAAAATTAAGTACTATTATAATTATTAATTTCTCTGACATTCATACGTTTTGAAAATGTAAGCATTAAGTTTCAATTTTGTTCGCAATCCATTATGTGAATTTAAGTGAATGCATTATTAATCCTATGTTTGACAAGAGTTTTAGTTACGAGGACGAGTTGCATGGACTGAAGCAACCACAATGATAACCATTTAATATTCGAGCTTTATTAATGCAACAGCTCCAATTATTCTTGCGCTTTGCAACACTTAACCAACACTTGTAAAAGAGCCTACGATGGCTATCATATTACAAAGTACATAATATAGACCATTTAATATTCAATACTTGTATATTAATTATTTAAAATACAAATGTTTGCACGGCACACAAGCAAAACAAACCAGAGCCAAAGAAAACATTCACTGCGGAGAGAGGGAGAGAGAGAGAGAGAGAGGGGGTTGGGGCAAGTCGTGAGGGGGGCCACAACAAATGGAATTGATGAGCTTAAGTATATGTAAACATAAATTGCAATCACATAATATTCCATTTTGCCATTCATTCATTACGTGCATTGTTGTTGCCGTTGTTGTTGTCGTTGTTGTTGACTGTTTTTAATAAATTTTAAATAAACAGACAGCAGCTTGGAGAGTCGCGCAACTGTAGATAAATATTTGCTTTAGATGGCGCAATACTTATGCCCCATGCAGATAGTAGCCAGGACTCTCCACAATGCCAATGCCAGGCAGCCCAGGCTATGCCGTTTTGGCCCCTTGTTTATAGCATTATGCCAGCCAGGCAGGCAGGCAGCCAGGCACAGTTTTGTTTGTTTTGTAAATTATTGACACTTTATTGACAGGCAACAACGGCAGCAACAACAACAACAACAACAGCGCAGACAACGCACACAATAAGCCATAAAACAATGGCGCATAAAGTTCATTATGTGCTCTATGCACAGTGGAACAAAAGCGCCAACGCCAATTGCAAAGCTATTTGGCGAATGATTGTTGTTGTTCTTGTTGTTGTTTCTGTTTGAAATGCAGTCATCATTGGCTTAATTTGCCTTATGTAAACTGCTTTAACGGCCCCCGCAATCACACCTGCTCAGCGACACGCAAATATAAATCCAAATAAATGACAAACATTCCGAGTTAAAAAAAAAAATGATTTAACAATGGAAAAAAATCAGAGAAAATTGTTCATAAAATATTAAAAGGCACCTAATAAATAAAACATGTCGAAAAAAGGATAATAACGCCGGGGCGAATTAAGTTCATTTGACACCTTTTTGCTGGCGCTGCCGCTGGCAGTAAATTGAATTTCTATACCCTTACAAAGGGGAATCATTTCAGCTTTTGCATGAAATATGTTACACATAGACATATGTTGGTTAATCAAACAATGGGTTCTGAGCTCAAACGCACATACCACATGAGCTTGTTTATTTTTTTGTGCCTTGAGCCCATTGAAATTACCCATTTTTAAGGTAAACAGGCAGAAGAAAGCATCTCCGACCCTATATAAGAACATATACTCTTGATCAGCATCAGTAGCCGCGTCAATACTTCCGTTCGTCCGTCTTCCGTATGTAGGAACTCGTCTATCTCAGAACCTATAAGAGCTAGAGCTTGGGTCTTACTTGTGCCCGCGCAGAATTAGTTTGTTTCCGATAGTCAATAGCTTCCCCCTTATCAAGCCATGTTTTTTGAGCGCATCTCTTAGCTTTTGAGAGCCAGAGTAACCAAATTTGATATGTGCTAAACGCCCTCCCTCCCATTAACTTGCGGAAACTACATTTGTTGTTAGTAGAAGAAGGTTCAGGGTATTCCCTAATCGGACAATTCGAACTATATGGACATTGAATTATTTATAAAGATGTTAATATAGTTTCTTAATATATCAATTTCTGCATTATCAAAAGCATTTCTAAAGATAAAAGATCTAAAATCTTTAATCTATGATAACCCACTTAAAATTAATTCAGTATCAGCTTAAGATTCTAGTTGTTTAAAGTGCACTCAATCGTCGGCATTCTGTATTTTCATATGTCATTTTGTTAGTTTTATGTTTCTGTGATCAATTTTTATTGCGGTACATGCAAAAAAAAAGTATGCTAGTTGCATGTATAAAATGCAAAGGTCTTTGTTGGCATAAATAATTAAATAATTTATTTTGAGTGCTATGTAATCAAACAGCTCAGTTGATGGTTTCATGTGTATCAAATTAATTGGGCAGCAAAAATTAAAGCTAAAACGATTTCAAGAGCTGCCACCAAATTAGATGAAACATGAGGAATTTGATTTAAAACACTAATGAAAAATAATTATTATTGATTTTTCTGATGCTTCAAAATGAAATACAAATATGATTTGTTATTTCTATGGGCGAAATATTTGAGCCCGACTCTTGGGTATCACAATTATTTTACTTACAGTTTTTTGATGACTCTTTAGAAAAAAATGTTGCGAAATTGTAAGAAATTGGTTTCATTTGCAATCAATTAAAAAACAATACTCATGTAATGTTATTTTATTCCTTAAGCCCCTTTAATTCATCATTTACATACATTTATTACACATATTTTTTCTTGTCTCTTTTTAGCGTCTGTTTTGCTTTGGCCATTTTTGTCCTTTGACAAATGTGTCTGAAATTAAAACTTAAACACATAAAGTTTTTATCATGTTATATCTTGCATACATTTTTTTTTGTGGTTATAAATTTAGTATTTATATGGTATATTTGTTAAAAGTACTGTAATTGTTTCTCAAGACATTCAGCCTTTTATCTGAACTTCTGAGAAACATTAAAAAACCATGAAAAATATTACTGAAATTTCATTTTTACAAAAATTTTAGATATAATTTCTTTTAGATCTACTTAATTTAAGTCTTTTGTTACTTTTTTTTAACCCAACGTTTAAAGCTTCAATTGGCTAAAGCGCTCTTCTTCATTTAAAAATCTATAGTTTTTTCAATTAAAAACAAATAAAAAAAGTTTCGGTAGGGAATATCCTTAATGTTGGCATGGCAATAGCGCATTAAAATCGGCGTCATAAGCCGCATTCAGGAAATTCGATTCATTTTGGTTGCGCGTGTTTCGTGTATTGTTCCATACAATTTGTATACTTTTGTTTTATGCCATTTAATTTTTATTTACTTACACACACGTACAACATGCGCCCCGCCCACATAAGCCCCTACCCTCCTGACGGCCCTACATCCATTGCAGCTATGCTTTTTGTTTGTATTTGCAGCCGTGCGTCGACGATTGATTTATATCAATATCCGTCAACCATTTCATTATGTAATATTCGACGAGGCGATCGGAAGCATAAATAAACAACGCAGAAAGCGAGTTAAATCTGTTTGCATTAATTAAATGTACACCCACTGATACACACACACACACACACACACACACGCACACACACTCGCACACACAAAGTTGAAAATGGGACGCAATGCATTTGTGGTAATCGCTTTGGCTTGTTGATTACGAAATTTATAAAAAAAATAGTAAAATTATTGAAATACCAAATGCATAAAATTTAGAGTAGGCACGACAAATACTCTGTAATGTAAAGCTTTAGAAGCACATATCCATAAAAATATAAATTTTGAAGATCTTTTCCAATTTTTCAGGATTTCCAGGCTTGCCTTCATAATATATACTTAATTTCTTTCAAAAACCCAAAGAAAACCCCACATACGAAATTTGATTTCTACAGCTTTTTATAGATCCTGGACCAATAAGTTAATAAAAAGAAAAATTTAGTACTTTACAACATTCTCACAACTGCAGACGCACTTTTAAGTTAACCCTATTATTGCTCATAACAATAATTACAGGGTATTCAGAAAATTGGTCAAAAAACTCATTAAATTATCATTAATTGAGTGCAGGCTATTTATAAAGCTGACAGGCCTTGGTAAAGTCAGGGTCGGGGGTGTACTTAAAACCGGCGGGGATAATCTGTTTTCCTATACAACTAGCACATAATTCATACACAACACACACACACACACACACACACACACATTGACAGCAACGTCAATAATGCGTAAATGAAACACAATTTGTCTCAATAAATTTTCAATTAGCGTTAAAAAATTTGCTACCCGAAAAGCCACACCGGAGAGGGGCAAATACAGCGGCAACATCAAGGGGGCAGTACTTATTGTCAGCATGTTGGGCGTTGGGCTTTGGTTGTTGGGTGTTGGGCGTGGCAGGGCAGTATGTCTAACTGATTGACAAAAAACAAATCAAAATTGAAATGCAAATGAAGCAGAAATACGTCGGAATGAAGGATAAACGGCAAGTGCCAAAAAAGACTACAAAAATCAGCAAAGCAAAGCATAATAAGGGTGTGCAGCAGGGGGCGGAAACAATTGGGCGTGTCACAAGATATCAATATAAATTTCGGGCATTGACTTTATGTACAATTTACATGGTAGGCATGGAAGAATTACATTTTATAACAGTATTGAAATATCGTGCTGCATGACTTATCGATAGTTTTTTTTCAATTATCGATAAAGACAAGGGCATAAGTATATAAAAAGAAAGAAAAGAAAGAAAGAAAAAAAGATATTAAGATATTAAGTTTAATATATGTATATCATTTTAAATCAATCCGATGCTCGGCTCTATTCGCACTTATGTTAATCGAAAAACACTCAAAGAAAAAACGTTATTCAACACTAGCCAAGTGCGAAATGAAATGAAAGCTTGACTTCTATTGGAACGTAACAGAATGCAAGCACCCAAAAAAAAAACTCCGATTTTGACATCTGAATGTTTGCCTCCTCATTGCCACTGCTCATCCCACTCTCTACCATCGCTTTTCGCATTTAACCACTTTGTCTGACAGCAATTGTCCCGACCAACCCCATTGAGTAGGCGGCTTCATTTGACAGATCAACAGGATATAATGAACATTATGTAATGGCGATGGCTCTGCAGAAGCGTGCGCTAAATGAGTGGATAAAAACACAAATCGTGCGGCGCAGGCGAGTCGCTTACACCGTAGCCTCCAGCGCCCGTGGCCCAACCTCGCCCTCGCCTCCCCCTGAGCAATTGTCCCTTTGCCATTCAGTCATTCAGTTAGGCAAACAATAAGCAGCGGCGGGCCCACAGGAACTGCGCTGCAATCAACATAATCGCTGTGCAGGAAAAGTACCCGCAGACCGCACCAAGCCTTCCCCACCCGAAAAAAAAACTGGGCAGACAGCAGGCAGCAGCCGCCCAAACAGGCAACAGGACCGAACAGAAGCCAAAGAGCCAACAGCGGGCATGACAATTTCAAATGAATGTTAAATACCAAAAGCAAATGCTCAAATTGTGACTGGCAACAGAAACAAACGAGCGACGACAAACAAAAGCAACAACAACAAAAGCGGAAACAACAAAAAGAAAACACACACACACACACACAGAGAGACACATTTTGCCCGAAGCAGCAGCAGCAACAACAACAGCAACTGGGAGTCCTGCCACATGCTGTGAAGCCTCAACATAATACATGCAACACATAACAGCAACGGCAACAATAACAAAAAAAAAAAGTTGCATAAAAGCGCAAAAGGCAAACGCACAAAAGGACAACACAGCCAGCCAGTAGAAACGGCAAATGGCGACAGGCAGGCAGGCAGGCAGGACTCGCAGGACTCGCAGGACTCGCATCATACGCTGCTGACGTCACCAGCAGCAGCAGCAGCAACATCATTGTTTGCCTCATATTGCGATTGCAGCAACTGCTGTTGCAACAAACCTATTTAATTGCCTCACGTTGCAGGCGCCGCATGCAAGTCCTTCGAATCCTCTGCTCCTACAGGATATCAACTTGCAGCATGGGGCAAGTTCGGTAAAAAAAAAAGAAAGAAAAAAATTGTATTCGTCCAAAAGCTAATTAAGCTAAAAGTCAACGCGCTTGCCGTGTTGCATGACTTTTTTGTTTTTTTTTTTTGCTCTGTGCCGGACAACGGCTATGAATGCCCCGCCCCCGTCACCGCTTACCCCTTTAACTGGCCCCATCATTGCATTGAAAAGCCGGAAACTGCTTGGGAAAAAGTTTGGGACGCGCCAGCGAACGACATTCATTTAAAATTAATTAAAAGAAAATTCGCTCAACTGTGAAACACAAAGACAAAAGGACAAGAACCGAAAAATATATAAATTAAGTGTGGTAGCGGCCAGCGGGGGAAAGGGTTTGCTTTATTTTAACCCCCCGCCTTATACAAAGCGAGTCTTAAATGCTCTATGAAAGCGTGCCTTATCGATGGAAGAGTGCATAGTATAAAAGAGTTAAGCGGTAATTATCTATAATTACAAGCTGAAATTATATGTTTAAAACATTTTTTTACCTTTCGCGATTAGGAAAGTTTATGTAGGGTATACAGTTTTTTATTAAACGGACTCATAGCTAACATTTACGTTAAACTTGGGTAGAATTCTTCATGCCTTGTTGTATTTTCAGTTGGGATATAGTTCAGCTTGGAGTCCTGAAGAGCTATCGATATTTAATATAGAATATATATAATTAATCCTTAGCATCTACTATTTGGAGTTAAACCGTAATGTTACTTGAATTTAAGACCAAGTAAATACTATATAGTATAAAAATGTAATGTGAAGTTCCGCCCAATCGACTTTAAACTTGTTTTTAAAGTTCTACATGAAGACGCGCTTCAGCGTTTTTGAACTTGTATTAAATATATATATAATAAATATTTTAAAAAAATATATATATATATAAAAATTTATAGAAATACTTGTTAAAATTATCCGGCGTGGCCCGCCCAAACTATCTATCGTATTAGAATACGGAGCATAAATGCATAATTTGGAAAATGTCCCTCAAATATCAAGAATTGCAAATTTTCATTTAAGCAACGAATTTTGTGGATTATGCAGCAGCTACAAAATGTCATCGTATTTTTCCGAGTATGCCTACAATTTTCACAGATTCTTCAGCATCTCAAGAAGTTGCTTTATATGAATTTCGAAAGGAATCCACTTGGCTTAACGACCTGTTTGTTGTTGTTTTTTTTTCTGGTAAGGGCATTTAAAAGCGCATCGTTGGCAAATAAAACAGAAATATCCGGATCCGTAAATGAACAGGATGGCAACATTTGCCGTTGGCCTCGAGATGCGATGCCCATAAAAATGTTGTACAATTAATGTTTATTAACGTTTGGCATTTCGGCTTGGCCGCTGGCCAATTGCTTACGCTGCATGCAACGTGTGTCCTGACCCCTGACACCAACCGCCGCTCCCCCTGCCGGATGCTGTTAAGTGGCTGCGTCGTCTCCACACTCCGTCCACTGCCACTCCCACTGCCGCTGTCCGCGGTAACTGCTTTTGCCGAAAAGTGAGCACATTACATTTAAATTTCCATTCGCAATGTCTCGACGGAAGTCTAGACGCTGAGCCGGCAACATGACTCAGACGACTGGAGGCGGTGGTATGGGCGTGTCTGTGCCCTGCGCTACTTACACATTGTTGTCATTCAATTTGCAATTTGTGCAGCGGCTTAAACTCATAAATCTTGTCGCATTTTTGCTTGCACATTGTTTTCCTTGAATTTCCGGCACTTTGTCAACATTGTGCATAAAATATGAAGCGCAAGTCCTGTGCGCGAGACAAATCCTTCAGTTCGCTTGACTTCATAGCAAAGGCTGTAGAAGGGAAGCTGTTTAATTTTTTTTTCGACTGCAGCTATAAATAATTATTGTTGTTTAAGCTTAATTCAACTTGAATACGCCACGGGGCCAAACGCATTTGTGTTTGCTTTCAATTTCCTTTCAATTCGACAACATGAGGGTTACTTTTTTTTTCGTCCAGCCTGCGGGTCGGCCACTTTAATTGCGTTTAAAAATGACGGCAAACTAAGAGCAACAAAAACAAACCACAAAATATTCCATATATGAAAATATATACAGGTAAATATAATATACACACATATATTTTTGCTGCAAACTTAACACAAGCTGCCAGGCAAATTTTCTAGCTGCATAGCGAAAAGCCAACAAAATGTGGCATGCAAAAATTTTGTTAAAACTTGTACGAAATAACAGCTGTAGCAACAACAAACAATTTTTAGTTTCAACACCAACATAATTATCACGATTTACATCGTTATCATCATTATCAAAGTTATCTTAAGCATCAGAGGTTTTCCAGTCATTTTTCTTATGAAAATTGAATATGATCCCTTGCAAATATTTGCGCTTGACTGCGGTGGTCAGGCTGCTATTTTGGGATTTTCACATTTGCTTAAGTATCTGTCAGAGAAGTGGGATATAATTAAATCAGGGACACACTTCTAAACACACACACACACACAAGCACAGCCACACACACCATCAAAGCTTAACCCATTGTTATATATTGTTAAATCAGCTACTGTCAACACACTGAACTACAGTGCGCTGTAGCCGAGATACTTTGACAAAGATGCGGTATCTAACAGTCTTACATATACATATTTTATATCTGTTCAAGATAGTAGACACTTCCAGCTTAAAGAAACTACAGAGTTTGAAAGTATTTGGCATCTATCTTAAGTGTTATGTATCCGCTTTTAAATGTAGAATTTTCAATTTTTACAAGCTGCATTTCCCATTTTCAGTTATACCCATGCCCAGCACATCAATATGTTATCTGAATGCATATAGTAACTGACGCTGAGCAAAGCCCATTTCAAAATCCATAACCCAGTTTCTGTGTAATTTTATTAAAAGTAAGAGAGAAAAAAACATGCTCTATGCGATTGTGCACGAATTGGAGATGCCCTGTACCCAACGTTGACCCTCCTCCTGCTGATCTTACTTTTGTAAAGATTTTGTCGAATAACTTTGATGTTAATGATCCTATCAATTTGAAACTTTCCAGATTTTAAGATGATATATTAAAGCATGTTATGTTAAGTTCTAAATTCAAAATCTATAACTCTTGGGGCTATACTTTCTAAAGTCGCCGATGCCTGTTCTCGTTACATACATTTCCCCAAAGCCATTAAACCCCTCAACCAATTTGTAATGGAGTGTAGGGTATAGAAATTGTTGTTTGCTCAGCTGAAGGATGCACAAAACACTTGAGATTTTTGGCTAGCAACGGCTTTAGGTCTCAGCCTCGTCTGTTTAACTGTCAGCCACATGGCCGCAGTCCGTGACAGGCAGGCAGAGAGGCAAGTGGAGGGAGCCAGAGTGAAAGCGAGAGACAGGGAGAGAGGGAGAGACAAACAGGCAAAACGAAACAAGCAACACCTACAGATTGCATACAATTAGCAGCAGACACCGCGCCCCCAGTCGTATCTGTATCCGTATCTGATTCTGTATCTGTATCTGCATCTGTATTTGCTGTGGTTCTAGTTGCAATGTGCACCGTTGTTGCTGTGCACCGTGTGCCTGGCATTCTAATCTGCATTTCTTGCCTCGACAGGCAGCAATTGAATTTTGACGCGGACAGCGCTGAACTCTCGGCTATCTTTTCGGCTGGCTACCAATGCCCCTATTATCTGCACTTTTTATGCGCAAGGACAGGTGCCGGGCGGGGGAGGATGGAGCGGTTGGTGTGGCGGGGCCATGTTTTATGTATGCATGATGGAAGCCAAAAAGCGAGCGCGGCCCCGCGTTGCCTCGCAGAATGCAACATAATGCTGCCACACGAGGCTGCAACAAAACCAACCAGCAACAAAGCGGAAAAAAAATTGATGATGATGAAGCTGTGCTGCAGCTGGCGGTAGGGTGCAGGGTGCCGGGTGCTGGTTGCCGGTTGCAACGTGTGGCAAGGGGTAAGTGGTAAGTGTTGAGGGGCAAGAAGTCGACGCCTGAAAAAGTATTCGCAAAACTTGAACTTTCGTGCGCTTCTCAACTTAACGACAGGCGAATGGGTTGCAGGGCTGTGGGCGGGATGTGGATGAGCGCGCCGCTTGTCTCTGGTGTGCCCGCATTCCTAGCTGCTGTTTATTTTATTTGCTGTAAGCAAGGCACAACCCCGCTATTGCCAACCACCCCACCTTCGCCCCCAAGACCACCCGCATTTGGCGCACTATCTGTCGTCGCCTTACGGCGTCAAGCATTTTTTTCATTTTTCTTTTTCAGATTTTTTTCACTTTCTCTTTTTTTATTTTTTTGGCTCATTTTGCAGCGCGTTGAAAATGCGATTTTCTTGTAGAATCGTACAATCCTTGTTTCCACACGCCCAACCTGCCGACACACACACACACACACACCACCGTCAAGTGGGGTAGCCCGCGCGTAGACACACGCATGCAGATTTTTTGGAAGCCAACATGCCAGGCGAATTTTGCTTACAGCTTTACTAGCTACTGTAACCTACACCAAACCATCCCTCCACCCCCATACCTCACCCTTTTACTCTATCATTGCTATTGCCCACTGGTTTTACTATCGCATTGCATTGTGCGCTGTTCGGGTTTGTTTCTGTCTATACCCTGCAACCAAAATAGAACCGCAAACTATGCTACGTTGTCTAGAAGGGGATTTGTCGATGTTAGCTGGCATTATAGTTAGTTTAATTGAAATGTCTTCTATCCTGTATAGTATAGTACTCTATGGGTATATATAGTTTTAAATTAAATAGTCCAGTTTTTGTCTCTATCTATTATTTGGAAGTGCCAAGAACTGTAGAAGGATATTTTACGAAGTTTCTTAGACTTTTTGAGGTATAATATTATCTAAACACCTAAGTCCACGCCTCAACGCAATTTGAAAGAGGTTATTCAACTTTCATGCATCTTATATTACTCTTTATATACAAAGAATATATAAATGCGTGTCTTTAACACGAGAAAGAGTTTCTCGGGAGTAAAGATTTGATATTTTAAATGTCCTGCTATCGCCAAAGCAGATTATGTTCGCTTTAAAGCGTCGATAACTTGCCCCGTTTTCATGATATAAATAACAACCCATATCGAACTATAGTCCTATAGCAGCTGGCCTCAGGGTATCGCCTAGTCGGGCACTGCCAACTGCAGCACATCGACTTGTTTTCTTTATGGTTTGGCTCATGCGGCGCATTAAGCAAATTTCTTGCTTTTTGCACTTTCTCTGCACTTTTATCCCAGCTTGTTTTGTGGCCAATTATGTTTTTTGCTCATTGTCCGTCGTTCGTTGTTCGTTGTTCGCTGTTCGTTGTTGGCTGTTGGCTGTGGCTTGCCTTCGTTTAGTTCTCGTCTCGTCTTTGGGGTTTTCTGATTGACATTTGACATCTAAATGCCAAATTAGCCGGCAGCTCTGCTTGGGCTTTAGTTGGCAGTCTTCTTTTTGCTAAGCCACAGCCATGTTGGGCTTTAAGTTTAAGCCAAGAGATACTTTTTGAAGAAAAGTTGTTGCAACAGCTGCAACTTGCAACGGCAACTTGCAACTGGTAAATGGCAAACAGCAACTGTTGCAACTGTTAAGTGCAAAATGTAATGAGTAGCAAACTTTTGCTTTCAGCAAACTTCCCCTTTTTTTTCGAGGGAGGCTCAGATGACAACGCGACGAAAAGTTAACAAACGGAAAAAATGTAAGAGAAAATCATGTAAATACATGAGGGAAATCTTTACAAACAGTTGCAATTGGCTTGGTTGCAGTCTGGGTATGTAGTTTAAGTTTGCACTTGCAGCAATTGAGCAGAGTTTCGACCTTTCGTTTCACCATTCACTTTGCAGTACATTGCAGTATTTATCTAATGGAGTTTTCACAAATTATATCTTGCTAGGGTGAGCTATGCATATACCCAAGCGATTCGAATATAGAAAGAATATCGAAATTCTTTGTTTTCATCTTCTACTATTGCTAATTATTTTTTACTCATATATTTAACAGGCATTTTCATGCGTAGGCATTGTTGTGTTTTTCTTTTCCCCCCTTTGTTTACTTGAGAATTCCTCATTTTTGTTGCATTTTTGGACACAATAATTGTCATCTTTTAATTTTTTATATTTTGCGAGGTCCAAGTGCTTACAAATAGTTTCATTCTTTGCTTTCTAGGCTTTAAATATATCAGGCAAAATATATTTCTTAGCCTATTTTTAACAATTATGGAATTGCAAAAACCTAAAAGATATTACAAATCAAAGGAAATGTATTGGCTTTGCTTTGATAAATTCCAGCTTTATGGCACAGAAAAATAGCAAGCTTTTTCTAAAATAAATTTGTCCTGCAAACTGCCCAAGTTTGCGCAGTTGTTCGAGTAAATAAGCAAAAAATTTATGCAGAGCAAATAAAATATGTTTAAATATCAATAAAAGCAAGTTTTGCTCTGAATGAGAGCAGGACGAGTGTGGGACCCTACAGGGTTCAGGTGTGCATGTGTGTGCGCAGCTAACGAAACAGAAAATGAAGCAGCACTTGCACCTGCAACTGCAACTGCTAGTGCAGGTGGCAGTCGCAGCTCTAACGGTTGAGAGGTGCATACAACAAATATGAGTACTCCGCAACATGGCAGCGGCAGAAAGTTCAACTACATAAACAAGTCACGTGTGCAACGTGCGAAGCGCAACGAAACGCAGCCAGCAGCAGACAAAGCATAGGTGAAAAAAAACAGGTGGAAAACTTTGTGGGTAGCTGCTGCAGCTGCAAAAACCAGTTGCCTTAAGGTTGGGGTATACAGCAACTTCAGATGGTTATGTGACGCGCGCTTTTGTTTCGCCTGCGTCGTCTCGTTGCATATTTCACACCATGTGGCAACGCTGGCAAGAAGTTTGAACCTTCAGCCCACCCCCACATCAAATAAAATAACCGCAACGGGAAAGCACAAAAAGATTTACTACTTTGCCAAGGTAGGGTGCCCTCACCCGCCCCTACCCCCAGCTACTACCCACACCTCCCACCTCCTGTCCGCCCACCCAACCGTGCTCAACTCATTCCCAGCTGGCAGTAAAATAGTAACTGACGGCATGCAAATTTGTTTGCATTCTGAAAGCAACAACAACAACTAAAACAAGCCGACAGACGCCCGTCCATAGTAAGGCATGAGCAACTATGTAATACTCTGGAAAACATATGTTTTTATATTACAAAAACTGACCGATTTAAAATATATTTCTTTAAATGAATATTTATTTAAGTATTATTTACGAGCTTGGAATGAGCTCCATAATAATGGCTGTGAAAAAACCTGATGTATATCCTTCGAGATAGGTTAATATATTTCTAGCTTACAATTTCTTCGGGTAGTTTGGTTTTTAGTTGAATAATAGCCAATAACCCTTTCTTACACATTTAAAAAATTTTATTATATACTACATTTAAATATATTTTTAACACTTCTAAATAACATTGAAATCCCCAAAATCTCAGACTTTTTGCTATGCTGTAAAAAACTGTCCTTTCACTCATCATCTTACTACACTGTAATCGACCCTACAGTTAGGCTAACAGGGTATTTAACAACAATGGCGCTGCAACAAAAAAGCCAACTGCACAAATGGCAAACGGCAACCTGCTGGCTGCCTTTTATTATTATGGCTCCTCGCTCTCCATGTTGTTGTCGCATAAATTTTGCGGCTTCTTAAGTCGCAAGCAATAAAATAATATTAGCTGCATACTAGTCTAGAAGGCAGGCTGGCCCGCAGCCATACAACCATGCAACGATCTGGTGCAACGGCGCCGAAAAGTATGCAACACGACAATGCAACATTGGCAATGATTGCAGCAGGCAGCTGCAATTCGGAAATGGCCCTGCCCCCAAGACAAACGCATTTGTCGTATAATTTATGACAAGGCCACCGGTGCAGAGGGGTTTGTTTGTTGGGGTGGAGGGTGGCGAAGGGGGTGGAGGAGGAGAAGAGGTAGTAAGAAGCCGGTTGATGCAGCTGGTGCTATGTCTGATTTGGTCGTTACCTTTTTGAAGTGTTGCATGTTATTTATGAGAGCCAAGGTAATCAAAATGCATGTCAAACCCATAAACGGCTGAAATAGCCCCCATTGCAGTGGCCATCAAACTGTGCACTAAGCGTGCGAAATGTGGCTCGTAATCAAAGCAAACACAATAAAAAACTTTATAGGCCATATGCACGGAGTAGCCAGTGGCTTTCAAACTGCGCACTTATTAGCCGGAAGTGCTGTTTAAACTGGAGTTAGATGGTTTTATTTTGGCTAAGCACTGCTCTCGGCGCAGAGTTATGAAGCAGGTTAACGACGCTGGCTAGTTTGAACATAAAAAGCGAAGATTAAAATTTTGCTATTATTGCTTAAATTATGCTTAGATTAATTTAAAGTTACGCTGGCTTGAGGGCATTATGGATAGCTGTATAAAAGTTATTGTCAAATTATGCTTAGATTAGTTTAAATTTAAGCTACTTTGAGAGCTTATTAGATATTATTGCTTAAATTATGCTTAGATTAATTGAAAGATACGCTAGTTTAAGGGCATTGTAGATAGTTGAGAGTTCAAATTAAGCTAGTTTGAGAGCTACATAGATAGTTGCCAAAGTGCTATGGTCAAAAAATACAAATTACTTTATTTTGAAAACTTCATAAATAGTTACTTGTAGTTGCATATATAGACCAATGTAAGACGTGTTTAATATATATAGTGACAACACCAAGGAGACATGTATTAAATGCACTACTATTTAAATAAGTTTATTTACTTTTAGTTCTTGCCTGCCAAACTTTCTTTAAATTAAAGCAAAATCTAATTGTTAATTATGTAATACTAACATTTCACCTAAGTGAATGCAAATTTGAAAGGGCAGTGCCTCTCAAACGGTGACCCAGGAATATATCCCTTTGAGTTCACACCCAGCCACACCCACACACAAATGGGCGCAGACACGCACGCACACCCACACCCACACACAGAGTGCATCCCACTTGAAGTATCTTCTCCTCTGTCAGCTGTCACAGCTGCCCAGCTCTTTTCCCAAACTGTCATTATGGGCTCGAAGATAAACGACTCTCTGACAATTTTTGTGCCACTTTTTTTTTAATATTTGTCTGTTGTTTTTGTTGTCTCTCATTCCGCTGCTCAAGTGACTGCAGCAGCAGCTGAGGAGCAACTGCAGCAGCGACAGCCGCGTTGACTTTTCATATGGCCGCGCTCCGTAACAATTTAAACTTTTGACTATTAGTGAGTGAGAGATGCCCGCTGGGTGTCGTCCGCAGTCCGGCGTCCTTGGGTCCTTGCATCCTTGGTCCTAACTTTGGCCAGAGCTGCGCAAAAATAGTTGCAAGTTTGCGACATCAGGCAAAAGTTTTGGCAAACAGAGTTTTTGGATTGCCGTCGCCGCCGTCGCCGTCGCCCACTCGTTACAGTGAAGCGTGGCCATCGATTGACATTCGTACTGGCTCCTGACCGTTTGCCCGCTGTCATCAATCTGCGCAAAGTTTTGTCTCAGCTTTATGAGTGGTTTCTTTTTTTCCTGCCACTTCCTCATCCGTTCCACGCTAAAATGTTTGTTTATGGCATGTCAACGCCTAATGACGCGCACATTTGTCATGCAACCGGAATGGGCATACGGATAATAACTGTATCCATTCCTCAGGCCCTCAAACGCTCCAACTACGAATTGCAAATAGTAACTTCGATTGACGTCAGGCGTCAGAAAAGTGATGGGCCTTAATAGCCAGCCTATGCAAATTGGATGTCACATGAACTGCATAGTTCCCTTCTCCGAGATTCGATTCAAATGCATTCGAATCAATATTTTAATCACAAAATATATTTGGATAATTTTAATAGCTAATATTATCTAATCTAATACTTAACAAACTGTGTAGTTTGAGCTATAGCATCTAATTTGGGCAATGAATTTGGAATTTTGGTATTTAAAACAATAAACTTTTTCACCAAATTTTAAAATATTTTTATTTCAAAACCAAATTAAATATTTGTAAAATCTAAAAAATATTGAACGATTCAATTGTTGCTGAAGAATTTTCCTTAAGGCCGATTTATGGCCAAATAGTATTGGACTTAAGATCTCTTTTAGACATAGGTAGAAAAAAGGGGCATCTTTAATTTTGTGAGCCATATGCATCTGTCTGTCAAGCCAGGCCAGACATAATGCCTCGTGTCTCGAGTGGGGACACGGGGCAAGTAATATGCTGTGGCATGTGGCAGGGAGCACTACATGCAGGAAACGTTTACGGCGCCGCGCTAGTTGCAATGGCAAGATAAATGGCTAACCAGCTGGGCGCAAGGAGTCTTGTGTGTTGTAGGCGTGTTCGGGCTAAACTGATTTCATGCAATTTGGCTGCACAGTTGGCCCAAAAGTTGCAGCTGGGAAACCGTAAATTTAGCAGCCAGCTACATTTGTACTTCCTGGCACAGTTACTGCTGATAGCCAAGGCCGGGTTTGGCTACATGGCCAGAAGAAGAAGGACGTATGTGTGCATGTCTGAGAGTGTGTGTGTGTGTGTTTGGGCTAAAAATCAGAGCATAAGTGAAAACTTTGGCCAATTAATGGCATCATTGAATTTCCACTTGACTTTTTCAGCTGCCAAACTGGCCGATGACTGGCCAAAGGGCGTTCAATTTTATACCCTCGACTCCTCGTTCCTGCTTCCTGTGTGTCTATGTGTTTGTGTGTGTGTGCGAGTGCATGTTTGTGTATGTGTGTGTGTGTGAAAAGTTTGCCAGTGAAAAATGGCCCTTCGCATAGATCTTAGGGCGGGGGGCCACCAGTCAGTCGGTCGCCACGCTTTGAGCTGGAGTTTGAGCTGGGATAAAAGTGATAAATGAATTTTCACAAAAGTAATTAAAAGTAAAGTAACTAGCGTCGTGTGATGTCTGTGGTAGATGCCAGGGCAAATCAGTGGTGGCGGGGGGATGGAGACTGGCAGAGACGTGTAGAGTATGGGGAGTATTGCCAACGGCAACAGCCAACAAAAACTTTGGCATAAAAGCAATCTAATAAGACTTTTTAATAGTTGGCGTGAAGTTAATTTTTAGCTAGGCAGCAAATACAAAAGCAAACAAATGCCTCAAAATTGATGGCAAAACAGTTAGCTGCCCCTGCCTCCCTCTCTCTCTCTCCTCTCTCTCTCTCTCTCTCTCTCTCTATCTTTCTCTATCTGTCTCTCTCTCCTTGATTCTTATTATGTCGTTAGCTGGAACTTGTAGCTTTTGTGATTTCCTTTGGGTGCATAGCTTCTGTGCTGAATTTTCAGCTATTAATCAGTACTAAAAGTAATGTGTGAAACATTTTTCGACTTGAAAAAACCAAAACTTTTGCTATAGAAAGTGCACCTTTAGCTAAATACGATAAATTTGAATCTAAAGTGTAAGCAAGTATCTGCTATTAAATATAGTACAATATATTTATCTTTATAGAGACATATATATGGGATTTTGGGAAGTTTAGAAGATACGCCTGTAGACAGATATAAATAAATTTGCCGCGGATCGAAATGACATTATTAATAATTGTGTTCAAATATATGTGCAATTTAGGGATCTCGCTCTTTCTCTCACTCTCTCTCTCTCTCTCTCACTCTCTCTCTCTTTCTCTCTCTCTGTATCTCGATTCCCTATGCATTTTTCTTCGAAGATACTGCTACTTCATATTGGAAGAGCCCATCATTCAATGTTGATAAACTCTATATAACAACACAAACACACACTCATGCACACACACACACACTCACGCTCACACCCACATTCACAGTGCAAGTGTATTCCCTTAGTGTGCACTGGTGCTTTCAATTTCCTTCTCAATTGTCTATCAGCTGCTCATCTTTTGACTTGGATTTGAATTGATGTTGATTGATGATTTCATGATGTTTAAGTTCCAGTCACGAAGAGTCCGTTGAGTGGAAAAAAAGAAAGTGTTGCTATGCCTTTGGAAAATGTAAAATCATTTACTTATTAAATCCCTTAGACAAACATTAATTTGCCGCCAGAAAAAACAAAGGCGCTCAGTTAACCGAAAAACAAGTTAACAAACAAAACCAACACAACAAATAAACAAACAAAATGCCAAAGTGCTTTTTGTGAGCATTCGGTGAGAATTTGTTGACCACGTAGTGCGTGGCTGTGAATGCTTTTTAGAGTCCTTCCCTATTTGAGCCCCTCTTAAGCTAAACCTATGTGTATTGAGCCGTTCTAAATCGATGCAGACAAAAGCGTAAATTAACAGTTTGATTTTCATGCTAAACAAAACGCAGCGAAAAATCAACAAACGACGCGAAATCGATTTAGAGCCGAGTCGCTGCTGATGACCAGGCCAAGAGCCATGCAGCGGGCTAGCTGGAGGAGAACCTGGGGGTCGCGAGTGGGTTGAAGTTGGGTTGGGGGTGGGCAGAGCGAAAACACTTTGTGAAAATAAACGAAACAAAATCAAAGCGCTATTGAATTTTCTAAATGGCATTTTGAAAGCGGCAGCAACCAACAAAATACACAAACAGAGAGGCAACAACAACAACAACAACAACAGGAGCTATATGAGAGCGACATCTGAAAGGGGCAATGGAAGTCATAGAAAGGTGAAAAAGGTGTTGCGAAATGGCAACCAGTTCAAAATGCTTTGACATGTGCTAAAAGGGTACAGAACACCAATGGCAACAACATGTAAGAACAACTGAAATTCAATTAGCCGAATATTAAATGCCCTGTGCAGATCAATGTTGGTATAGCAAGAGTGTGATATGAAGAGCTAATCGTAGAATTTAAACATTTTATATATATGTATTACGCTCTTACACGGTATATGTATTACACGGTATACGTAGTTTCTCATTATGAAGCTTAGACTGCAGAATACAAACAAATCAAAAACATGTCTCGAGTCTCAATTGTTCTCTTTAAAGTATTTCACACTTTCGATTACAAAATGTAGATACCCTCATGTAGTGTATCAAAAAATTGGTTGGGCGACGCTGCAAAATATGTTACAATATTTCTGTTACTTTTTTGGGGCAACAGTTTGACCGCACACACTCAAACACACACACACACACACACACAAAGGCACATGTTTACTAGTGAGTTGGAGGTGTCATGTGTCAGCGGCATAATCACACCCTTTGCACGGACTGCCAACCTTTTGGCAGGTAAACGAGTTCTCGACCTTTGTCAACGTATTTCGAGAATGTGGAACGTTTAGTTTTTCGGCTATCTTTAGTACATGCTTGTCCAGAGTCTGTGTGTGTGTGTATGTGTAGGGGATTAAAATAGTTATGCTTCAAGCGGTTATTTGGCTTTAAGAAGTTAACTAGATTTCAATCGAAAAGAAGAGAATGGAATTGCATAAATATAAGCTATTTACATGATACCATTTTATTACGCTCACATATTTCAGAGTTTTTTCTTGCATTCAGCTAACAAAAAGCTTTAATAATGGAATTGAAAATATTTGTATAAAATACTTTACCATTATTTTTATGAAAAGTCGCGTTTAAAAAACGTTTATTTTTTATAAATAATCAAAGTTGGCTTTTATTTCGAAATGTTCCTGTTACTCGGTTTTTTCTTGTTTTTGGCAATGTTTACGCACAAAAGTTGTCGTTGCTCGTGTTTTCAATGGGTGTAACGGAAACGGAAATGTCATATGCTTTATATATGTACGCATATAGAGAAGGGCATATATATATATATATATATGTCGTATATAGTCCATATAAAATGGCATTTTCTTTGCACTCTCGCGCACTGTCATGCCAAAAATAACGGGCCACGTTTCCTACAAAATTTGTTTGCGTGCCAATTTTGCCGCCAGTTGAGAATGGGAAGGGAAGGGGAGAGCGACGACTCAGTGTGTGTATGTGTGTGTAGGAAAATCGAGAAAAACTGTGCCAGTCATTACATTTATTGCGAACACATTCAATATTGCATGAATGGCCCACAAGGATTTTCTATTCGAAATTAACAATTCAATTTCATTTGCATTTCAATGGCAAAATGTGCCTGGCCCGACAAGTTCAGTTCAATTTACTGTGGGCGGTACGGGGGGCATGGTCTCTGATACTCGATAGACCAATGCTAGATTGTTGGATAGTAAAATTGAATTTTCTTTTCGATGTCAGTAACTTATTTAGCTGGCTGGCCGCGAAATATTTGGCGAGCTTGTTTCAACTCTCACAAAGTCGCGTTTAATAGTATTTATTTAAATATATGTATGTATACCCTGTTTTCTAGTAATTGCAGTCGCAAAGGGTTACTTATTGCATTACATTTTATTGGCGTGGGACAGCGCATAAATTCTAAATATATTCCTTTTGCACATTTTCCCGCTGTTTCTTAATATTAATATAAAAATGCGTGTATCTAATAATCGTTTAAAATTGAAAGCATGCCAAAACTAAATCAAGTTTTGATTATTCGAAATAATATTCGCATTTATATGCAATATATAATTAATATTAATGCATTATTACCACAGCTCATATATCTAACGCGCTTTAGCACTTAAACATTTGTTTAAATTCGAATTTGGGCATTGGCAACCTTAATGCCATTCATCAAATACACGCATTCGCTCAAATATTCAACAAACCCCGTGACGTGTCGCACATTTAACCGGCGAGGCTAATAAAATATGCATATGAAATACACCGAAAATCCGTTTATTAATAGTAGATGGGCCATATCGATGGTATATCGATGTAGTTGTTATACAATAATCGAACGTTCGACATGGCACTTTATTCAACCAAAATGTTCGGTTGGCAGGTGTTTATTACAAAAGCGATTAGCCGGGTCATTTTGAACTACAATACGGCTGGTTCGTCTGCAAACACTGGATGCTCATTAGTTGCATTGAAAATTAGAGAAAGCGTTGTAACAACAATTGAACATTTTAGCATAATTTATGCTGTGAGCACAGTTTGGCAGTCACTGCTCGGGAAATGTCATAAATAATGAAGCCAGACAAGGCAGCTAATTCCCAGCACTCACCTCGCTCGTCCTCTCTCTCCCCCTATCTCTCTCTCTCTCTCTCTCTCTCTCACACACTCTCCCGCTTTATTTAGGGCATGTATGTGAAACCATGTTCAATTATTCAACGCGCAAATGAAGCATACACGAATTCTGGCTGTGAGCAGGCGTGAAGCTGTAAACCTCATTCGCAAAACTTCACTTGAAAGCGAACAAACCAATTACAAGAACTTTCAGCGTACATGGGATGTAAAAATTGAAAAAAAATAAAAGAAAATTCGTGAGAGTGTGCATGTCTGCTAGATACCCTGCACACACCTTGAACTTGGTGCAAATTTTGCGAGATTATTATTGAGAGTTTTATGAACGCTTGCCAAATGTTATGAGTTAGGGCTTAAAAATGTGTCTGTTATTCAATGAAGACTCCGTTAAAAAAAATGAATACTGAAAATTTACATAAAATATATATTAATAAGACAATTTTTTTGGTTTCAAGGCAATTATAGTTTGTGAAATTGCTATTCATTTGGTTTTTCTTCTTTTATTCATTTCTAACACCTTATGATACCCTGTTTTGGCAAACTTCTTAGACAGGGTATCAAAACAAAGCGGGCAACATTAAATGAAAAGGCAACAACTGAAGTAACTTGGGTTTTCTGCTGTAGGTTCCGGATAGCTAACAGACTTCAGGCACGACTCATTTATAAATTTTCATAATTTTCATTTCATGTTTAGCTCGCTTGCTCTCTCTCTCTCTCCGTCTCAACCCCACTCGCTCTGTCTTGTGGGGAAAACTTTTTCAATATTTTATGTGTTATTTGTATTGCGTTTTGCCTACTGTTTCTCCACTCAACCTGCTGTTGTTAATTGTTACAACAACAACAACAACCACAACAAACTGAGAGCAGAAACAACAACAAGAACAACAACAAGGAGAGCAACAAATGTCGGCAAGTGGAAACTTCAACTTTTGGAGCCGCTTGCATTTGCCAAGTGATTTTATGAAGCGCATAATTACGCAAATTAACATAAATGAGTGCCAGGCAGAGGCAGAGGCAGAGTCGGAGTCTATCGCACTCACATCTTCTACATAAATACATAGCGCTCAGCTCGCGCTCTCTCGCTCGCACGCACTCACAACTGATTATAAATAGGAGTAAAAAAAAGTATTCCGAAGCTGTGTAAATGTTTAAAAAGCTTCTTTTTTTTTTTTTGGTTGGCTAAAATTATTTTTGCAAATTTTATTTAATGCCAAACGCAAAGAAATTAAAACAAATGATGAAGCAGGAAGGGAAGGGGGGCTATGAGCGTTAGGGGGCGGCGGGTAGGTGCCTGTATATTTGCCGAGCCGAAACATTAAAATAACTCAACGCACGAGAAAATGTTCATGGCTAGCAAAAGCAAAAAGTCATTTCAAATGTTAATGAGCCCGTGTAAATAGACAAACAATGCCCGAAACGGGTTCGCTGCAAGGAGTATCAAATGCTGCAGGCCAAAAGACAAGAAAGCGGAGTAAAAGAGAGAGAGGGAATGAGAGTGAGAGCGAGAAAGGACGAACGGGCTGGCCGTCGAGTGCCATGCAAAAAGTTGGCTCCGAAAGTAGTTAAAATTTTACCAAGTAAAATTTGAAAATGAAAATGTTGCCGGCTCGCATTTTTATAGCTAAAGCCATCAAATTTGCATAGCAAGCGCACTGAATGGGCCACTAGAGAGAGAGAGAGAGTAAGAGAGAGACAACTGTAACTGTAGAGCCAACTTGAGAATACCGCAGAAGCAGTGCGAGAAAGTACCGCCAAAGAGTGCTTGAGAATAGCGCTAAATTAAGCCAGAGAGTGAGCAACAGGCACAGACGGCGGAGAGAGAGAAAGAGAGAGAGAGAGAGAAAGAGGGAGAACGAGAGTGAAAAAGAATTCTCTTTCAACTCTCTCTCTTTCTTGAGAAAAAGAGGGGAGAAATAAAAAAAGAAAGAAAAAAAAAGAAGAAAGAGCTTTTTCTGAAATTGTTAAAAAGAGATAGAGAGAGAGGAAGAGATAGACAGAGAGATCAATTTAGAAAGAGAACTCTGACTATGTAACTCCCCATCTCTCTTTAATAAATGTAACTAACTAGACTAACTAGCTGAAGTAAGAACATGTAGATGGCACTTCATACCTTAATATTTTCCTTATTATGATACAAGAATTCCTTCACATATTAACTTATAACAGTGTTTTTTTTTCCTATATTAAGCCTTGCGGACGAAATAAATGACTTTATTAATAATTAAATTGCTTTCTCAATTCAAATGAGCTTTTTAAGAAAATTTATTTAAAAAGCTGTCAGCAAGGTTTTGACTATAAAAATCAAACTCAAGATATGTGAACGCAATTCGTTCTTGAAAAAAGTTAGGAGCCGTATACTCTACTTATCATAAAGACCCTCGCATATTGAAAATCAATTGTAGTTCGGCAATTACATTCACAACTAATCCCCAATTTTAAGCCCCGAAAATCTATTGGTCCGCTTCTGCAACGGCATAAACCTCTCAGGCAGCTCATCATTCAGTTCCGCTGAGGCATAATTAACTCGCCCACAATGAGGAGGGACACCCACAGAGCGCGCACACACACACACACACAGCATACAAAGCGCACAAGTTCCACACACACGCACACGCACATAAATCATTAAAGCACCGTTAATTGTTTGGCCAATGCTTCTTAGCCCTGGCTGTCAAATGGGCTTTATTGATGGGCCGCCGGCAGCATAAATGATTTGATTTGCTTTGCTTTGCTTTGCTTTAGTTTTAGGTGCATAACCCCTGTATCCCTCGCCGCTCTGTTGCCCTCTAGCCCCATCCGCCCGGGCACACGCGTCGTATGCGCAATGCGGCTGCTGAAAGATTTCTTGCTTTGATTTTTGGGGCATCGGCCTCGGTGTCGGCCTCTCCGCTGGGCAAGTCAACAAATCATCTGGCGCAAATGTTGCAATGTTAACAGCGACAATAACAACAACAAAAACAACCACAACATCGACAGCAGCAGCAATAATTTAACACCCAAAATAACAACAATAACAACAACATGTTGTAGCTGGTAACACAAACACGACTCAAGTGAAACTCCGTTGAGGACTGCGCTGCAAATGTTGTCTAATAATTCAATTCGGTGTCATTCGTAGGTTGCGTTTCTTGTCTAATTAAATTGACACATTGACAACTTCGTGCTCATTAGCTTTGCCAACAACAACAACAAGAACAACAACAACAACAAGAGTAACAGCAACAACAGCTTGCAACATGACCAAAGTCATGTTAAATGTCGCTTTTAGCTGGCAACCGGGGCCATGTTGTATGTATAAATAACACATGTATTTAGTTTTGTTTAGTTTATAGATTTGCGCTTATTTATGGTATCAAATATAACTGCCCCCGAGGGTAGGCTACAATCCCTGCTATACACAAACTCACACACACGTACATGCACACGCACATACACCCACACACTCACACCATGAGGCAGACGTTAATAGGCAACACATAATAAATCATCAGAGACGCCACACACGGTGGTCACTCGCTCAGGTCAGATTGTGTGTGCGTGTGTGCGCGTGCATGCGTCTCTGTGTGCTGTGTGTGCGTGAGTATATTAGTGTATAGTTTCATGTACGTGTACACAAACAAAAATTCATTAGACTCAGCACACTGAGCACTGAGGTTTAGTGAAGGCAGCCACAAGAAGACCGAAGACAAAAGAAGTTAATTATAAATATGAAATTTTAAGTACTTACACAAAATATTTAAAGCTTCTTAATTTCTATTGTATTTTAAAAAAATGTACAAAAAATAATATCACTTCGTCTGAATACGTTTAAAATTAAAAAAGCTTACCTTAAAATTTATCAATAACGGCTTAATAAATATTAAAGTTAAAATATGCAAAAAAATAATGTATATAGCCAAATATGTATAAAAAGCAAATTATATTGATATAAGGTATGCTTGGAAAAACAGCAAAGGTTTACAAATCTCGCGAGATTTGCTTAAAGTTATCAAATAGTTTAAGCTGTTAAGGAAATCAATCATTTATTTCTAATGTATTAAAAAGCTAACCAAAATTGACAAAATTTTGAGAATTTCTGTAAAAGTTCATGTGTTTTGAGTCTTGTTTATGCTAAAATGAGTGCAGTTCAAATGAACAATAGGTTTGTTTTGCTCAGTGTATGGCTGATAACAACAACAACAAAGCTGACCAACTTTGGCCAGCCGCTGCCCAAAAGCAAATTATTTATATAAAAAATGGCACACAGCATTTTGTGGCAGCAATAGCTGAAGGTGAAGTGGGTGGAACAAGAGAGGGGATGTTCTGGCAGGCGAGGTACAAGAAACGCGTGATTTATTTACTAAACGTGCAAAAACCTCAGCAAAAATTACAAGTGTCAGAAAGAAATGGGAGGTACATACAATATGAGAGGGGGTGAGGGTAGATGGGTAAAGGCAAGGCTAGGGGGAGGCATTTATTGTCTGTGTGCGTTGCCTGGTTCATAAATAATATTTCTAAGCCGCCAACATGCACAGGAACATATGTTATGCGAATCCAAGTTGTGTGTGTGTGTGCGTGTGTGTGTTCGTGTGTGTATGTGTGTGTGTGGTGTATAAGCCGGCAAAAGCATTTGTCACAGTTGAACGCCGTTAACAACGGTATGCCTAATGCTGGCAGTCGCACCTTAATCAGCAAAAGGTGGACAAAGGGATGCGGGGTTGTGGTAGGGGGCAGGGAACGGGATGCAGGGGTTAGTTTAGGGTTCCAGTCGCTGTAAGCAGCAGCTCCTAAGTAGTTTGGACTGTTTCGGCGGCTTAGTGCAGGCCTCTCTGTTGCCACTCGCGGCTCGTGGCTGTGTTTGCAATCTGATGTTTGCTTCAGGGATGCGAATCCTGATTGTTTGTCTTGGGCTGATTGAGCGGATTGTATAAGTTCTTGACTGAAGGGAGAATAGGGCTACACACAAAAACATATTCACAGTGGCATACGCTCCATTGTATAGCCCAAGGACTGGATAATTTGCTTAATCAGCGATTGGCGGCGTTTTCGGGGACGAGAATTTCTGATTTTATCGACTCAAGTTCTTGGGTATGGCCATGAATATAATAAAAGAAAATAACTAACGCAAAAGCTAACGTCGGCTTTTGTGCGTTTCAGAACTCAGTCTTTTATTTTCCTGAATTAAATAATCCTACATATATTATTTGGCTTCTAGGCATACACAGAATTTCCCCAATTCTTGCGTAAGGATTCTAGACAAAAGGCTTGGATTTAATTGTGCTAAAAAAAAAGTTATTCTAAACTATCTTAATCGAAAATGTTCTGAGTTTCTTAAGCGTTAAAGATGATATTGAGCTTATGTTAAGGAAATTCTGTTATACAAAGCTGATTGCTACAAAAATAAAGCACTATCAAACAAAAGCTGACTGCTAAGTCATAGGCTTAGGTCACATCTCTAACATTGAAACCTTGTTGTATCATGTACAGTAATAGGAACTGATTAACGAACTATTAACTGTATAATTAATCAAAGAAATTACAATAATAAAGACTTTAGCTGATTAGTTCTTGTCTGAATTTTGTTTTAATTTTTTCTTAATGCAATATCTATTTTTATTTACCTTCATCTACCCATCTTTCTTCCCATCTACCTCCCACAACTGCTTGCCCCTGACATAATGCTTCTCTAATTGATTCTCACTGTCTATCTATCATTCTGTGCATTGCATGAACTCCGGGCTTCCCCTCTTAACGCAACGCGTTGAGTAATACTTTCGGAACAACCTCAGGCTATGCTAAAGCTCTCAATCATGTGAGCTCTCAATTGTATTAGCTTTGCTTTTGTTTCTGCATTCTCCCCCACAGAACAACGAAAAACAAACCAATTCTGCGAGCTGCTGCCTTTCCCGGCCCACAATCCAATAGCCAAATGGTGCTGCCTGTTCTCATCAGTGGCGGCCATTATTTATCTTGTACTCCTTTGAAGGCGGGCCTAACAAACGCTGCTCTATGCCCAGCTGGTTCCGCACGTTTCGTGTTGTTGTGCTCATTTTGAAAAAAGCAAAAAAATATTGCGTAGGTTTTGGCGGCTGTTTCCTATAGCGAATTTTTATGACAGCTTTTGCCGGAACGGTTTTTGCCAAGAAAAAAATATAAAAATAAAAAAAAAAGAAACACACACGCAAACCCCAGGAAAAACAACAAGAAAAAATATCATTGAGCTCGCTCGTGCACACAGCTTGAAACAACATTTTGTTCCCAGCCATTAGTTTAGCTCCGCTCCGCTCCGCTTGATGCGGCTCGGCTCGGCTCAGCTCAGCTCGATTCAATTCAGTTCAGTTCAGTTTGGCTTCTTCGCGGGCACTTCCTGCTGTGCGTAGTTGCGCCCCCAAACAGACGCCCAAAACACACACACACACACGAACCTCAAGCTTGGCCCCAACATAACCCTTTTTTGAAAAAAGAAACATTACTGAGCCATTTTACGCACGATTTTGCGCGTTAAACCCTTTTCAAAAATTGACAAATCTATTTGGTTGAATGCCGAGCAGAATTGAGGCGCGGGAAATTGGTAATAGCCGTGTAGTCTAATTATGAGCCTACTGAGTTATATATGGCCTGAATTGCGTTGTTTCGCTTCGTTTGCTCCATTGCAATTTCTTTCTTTCTGTTGCCATGTGCATTTAGAGGGGGGAATTTGGCTTTTGGCCTAAATATTTGTGCCGTCGCTGGTGGGCCATGTGTCATTTTGGTCATTTGTTTTAGACAAGCCCCCTAGTGGACTGGCCTGGCTTACAATACACTCGCGCTTTCCCCCTCTCGCCCTCTCTCGTTCTCTAAAACTCTGTCGCACTCTGCTTCGCCTGAGCCGAATGCATTCAATCGTAAACGAGCTGCATTGGCCGAAAAACAAAAAAAAAGCGAGCCAAAAAAAAATACAAAAAAAGAACGAAACTTGCAACACAAAAAACTAAAAAGCTTAAAAACCTAAAACACAAAAATTGCGGCCTGGCGGCCATCAACAGCAACAACAACAACAACAACAACAACAACAGTAGCAGCAGAGGCAACAACAACTACCAACAACAGCAAAAATAGCTCCACTCGAGCTGTGTGCTAAACTTCAGCGACAGTAAACCCTACAAGTACCACCATATACCCAAACTCTGCACGGCCTGTTTCAGCCGCCCTCCCCCCTACTCCTGGCCCAGGTCCCCTCCTCGCATCCCACGTAAACCTGCTGCTGCGGCAAGTCCACAGTTCTCCACTCTGCAAATATGTTCAACATGCCGCAGCTTGGTACCGGCCCATTGTCCTCCTGATCCTGATCACTGCGCTGTGCATTTTAACGCTGAGTTGTTTTTCACTGTTTTCTATTTTTTATACTGCCCTGCTTTGCTTTATTTTATTTTGTTTTGTTTTATTTGTATGCATACCCTGTTATTTGCTTTGTCCTTGCAGGGTCTTTTGGAATAACTGACTGGGAGAGCCAAAAAATAAAAATGAAGGCTGTCTTAGAGGGAATCTCTATATATATTCTATTTTCTCATAATCTCTTTAAGAATCTAATGAAATGTTTTCTTTTTTTATGAAGGTATTTAAAAATTTCTTTGGAAGTTAAATGAGAAATACTTCTAGGGTATTTTCAAAGTTTGGGGTTTGTTGCCCGTCTGATTGCATTTTTTCGCAGCTATTTTTGTGTGTTGTGCGCTTTGTTTTACTTGCGCTTTAACTTTAAATGAATTTCTATTATTTTTGTGTTTATTTGAGCTTTGCAGTCGCTAACAACCCCCTTCCCGCCCCTCCACTGGCCCTCAGGCAACCCCATGGCTAACCATACTCTCAACCATATCGTCTGTTGTCGTCTGTTGCCGTTTTATTCCGGTACTCATTGCTTCTTTGGCCATGGCTGTTGTTCTTATTGTTGCAGCTGTTGTTGTTTTTGCTGTTGTTGGTGTATTTGTTGCTGTTTGAACAAAACTAAATTGGTATATCCGTTTTTATTAAGCAACATTTCCGGTTACTCTCGAGTGTTTGCAGCAATGGCAATGGCCAAAGATGCCAAAAGATGCCTCATGGCAATGGTTAGCTGTTTCTCTCGCCTCCTACACTTCGCCCCTCCCCTCTCCGACTGCCCCGGCTGCTGGTTTAACTCTCAGCCAGTGACAATTTTTCATGCTGTTGTCAGTTTTTGCTCGAGTTGGTCCACTTAGAGTCAGTCAGCTCGTTAGTTTTTTTTTTCGGTTGCTTTGTGTTTTGTTGCGACTTTAATTTTCTTAACTTTTTTTTTTGTTTTCTGCGCGTCTCTTAAAGCGAACGCTCATTACGTATACGCAGCGTGGTGCACGTAGTTAACGCTCGTGCTGAACCAAGGCAATTGCTTTGTTGCCCGGCCACAAAAAACAAAACTAGCAATTGGCAATGCTTGTCAAACTGTAGGCGAAAAGAACTGTGTGGGTGTTACGGGGGGTAGGGGCCGGCGTTTAAACATTTAAATTAAATTTGTTGTCAATAAAAATGCAAAATTTTTAAACAAGACCAAAAAAAGGTTCGGTTCGCCGCTGGGCAATCGCTTGTTGCCTAAATGCCGGCCGCTTATCTCAATGGAAATCCACAAGGACCTCATAAATATGTATGTTTGGGTCGTTTGCTTTTTCGCAAACCTTTTGCTGTGGTCAAAAATGTTTAGCCAGACCCTCAAACAGCAGGCCATCCTTTATTTTTGCTTTTTGTAAGTTATCTATTGCTCTCTCTGTCTGTCTGCATGCTCGCCTGTCTCTGTGTCTGCCTGTTTGTGTGGCACTCGGACTGCGTCAAGGCGCCAGATAGTTTCAAAAGTGATTTGGGTACACTTTTGGGATTTGGTTTTTGTCCTGCTGCTCCTGCTGCTGCTGCTGCTCCGTCTGCTCAACGGCATATTAAATTAAAGCGTTCAGGGTATCACCTCATTCGGCGACCCCCGCAGCCTCTGCAGCCCCTGCATAGCCCGCATTCACATAGCAAAGTGTCAGTTGCAAGTGTCAAAGGTGCCTGTTTTTAAATTATTCGCACAACAACAACAACAACAACAGAAAAACAACAACGGCAAAAACATGACAAAAATTTGTGTTAGAATATGCGTTTAGCCACAAAATTTGAGATAAGCGTCGTCGTCGTCGTCGTCGTCGTCGTCGTCAGCATCGTCCTTGTGCTTCAGTCCTTTCGACTATGTGCACAGGGGGCTGACAGGGGCAAATGGATGGGAAACAGAGCAGAGCTTTGGCCATGCCAGATGCCAAATTATGCAGAAAACCAAATATGACAGCAACAAAAAGCTTAAAATAAAAAATAAAAAAAGATGATGAAAAACTATCACAAAAAACTGAGAGAAATCTAAAAGTTTAAAATCTCTTTGGGCTTATTCTTATGAAATATGCATGTGTAAGTATTTTAGACGAGTTTTTTCTGGCTTTGGTTTTTGTTTTCGTTAATGGTGTTGACTTGAGAGCTGAACAAGTTTACATTTCAATTGAATAAACAGAAGCTTCATGTTTTTATGCCATGGAATCAACTGAGTTTTTCCAGCTTAGACAATTATAAGCTTATAAGCTTTACAGTACCAAGTGCAGCAGAAGATATTGATGCTAAAATGTGCCTAATATAATTAAATAGAATTATATTTTTGTTTAGCTCAAATGTATTTAAAAAAAACAAGTAAGAAGTTCTAGTCGGGAGCTCCCGACTAGGGGATACCCTGAACCCTACATGTCAAGTTTGGTGACTCTAGCTCTTATTATTTACCAAAATTGCTTAAAAAACAGGATTTCGATATACATTTTTATCGATTACTTGGAAACGGGGCAAGTTATCGATTATCGGAAACAAACTCGATCTGCGTAAGAACTAGGAGTACCTACATCTAAAATTTCTCTTCTTTAGTAATGATTTTCTTGCTCCCCTGATAACTTTAAACTAAAGTCAATTAACAAAGCACTATTCACAAGAACTTTAAGTAAAAAAGCTTTAAAATTAACACACTAAAATAAGTCAGCCTTAGTTATGAAATCAAATACATATCCTTCATTACCTACAACACTCTATTTAAAATAAAGCGTTCCTTTGTTACGTTTGATATTTCTGATTGATTATTAAAAGCATATAATATTAATTAAGTGTCATCAGCGTGATGTACAAATATTAAACATAAATATGTCTCTTCTAAACTGCTTGAAATATAATTAAATGCACATATATAACGCATATGTAGGTTGCATTGTAATTATTTCTATAAATCTCTATAAAATTCCTTTTACGTTCACTAATTCTCATAAGGATTTCATGTAGAAAGTTAATTTTCTGTGTGTGTATAAAGCTTGTTGCAGCATTATTAATTTAACAAAGGCGAAAGCTCTTAATTAAATTACTGCAATCAAAGTACAAGCTGCAAAAATTTTAGTTGCCGCAAAAATGTTGCAACAAATGAAGAGGCAAACACGAAGGCCTAATTAAAAGCATAATTTAATTAAGAGGCGGCAGCTGCCGGCCTGAGAGTACAGCAGCAACAACAAGGACAACAACAAAAATTGCAGCTAAAAGCGACTTGTGTGGCATATGCCACAAAACAAGAATACACAGCAAAATGGTCAAGCTACACGTGTGTGTCTGTGTCTGTGTCTGTGTGTGTGTGTCATGTTGTGTGTGTATTAATGCAGTCATAAATTGTGTGGCAAGTGCGGCTGCTGCTGCAGTCATTTCTGTAGTTGTTGCTGCAGCTGCAGCTGCTTTTGTTGTTTTTGTTTTTGTTGTTGCTGTTGCATGTTTCGCCAAGTGTCGCACAAAAGTATGCAACCGAAATCTGTACAAAGGCCGAACAATAAACAAAATAGTTGGCATTATTTAATTTACAGCAAATTACGCTTCATGTTTAACCACATGATTTATGCACTCACTGGACCACGCCTACCAAATCCTTTCAGCTCCAAATCGACGCCCATTTTCAATTGTCTCACAAATTATGACAAATTAAATGCCCATCAATGGGTGGGCGTGGCACTCTAAACACTCGAAAGCACGTCCAATGCAAACAGACAAACAGAGCAGACATTTATCTTCAAGCAAGCCGCAAACTTGAGCTACTCTTTACAATAAGAAATGTCTTAACACTTGGCTACTTGTTTGCAAATTATAAATATTTTAATTCAAAACTTAAGCAAAATTGCAATAAAAATAATAATAATAATTAGAAGATAAGAAATATCATAACATGTCACAAGCCATAACATGTTTTGCCATGGAATGTGACTTAATTAAATTTCTTAGTTTAAGGAAGAAGCTTAAATTAGTAGCTTCCGTTAGAAATCTTCTCCTAATAATCGCTACACTTATTAAAGTTTAGAGCTAGGCATCTTTAAGAGTTATGCTTTCTTCTAGGTGTTACAATTCTAGCAGCATTTTCCCTATGCCTTCTTAGAGTGTATCGAGTAAACTGCGGTTACCAGACTCTGGTATTTCTTGCCATCTCTTTTGTTCGCCCAGGTAAACATCTCGTGCTGTCTCTTTTGCTGCATGCGTGCCTTATTGACTTGGCTAGCAGGGCAAAACTGAGCCCACAAAGTCAATTGTGAACATAGCTCCGGCAGCGGAAATGAACGAGCAGAGCCAGGACAGTGGGACACCTTGCGCACAGCCGGCAGCCAGAATTGGATTCAGCTTCGGAATCCAGAGTCAGAGCTAGCATGGTGACGGCACAATGTGAACTGTGAGCTATGCGACGTTGATTTTTCATTTCAATGAGAGACGCTGCATTTCTTTTGGCCAGCATTGTTTCTGGCTCTCCCCGCTCCTCATCTAAATCCATATACACCCAGCTATTGCAGCACTATTTGTTCATTTGTCTTGCTGCTAGCTGTCTTTATCTAACTATACTGGCCTTATGGTACCCCACTTGCTCATGCTTTCGCTCGCTCTCTTTCTTTGGCAAGCTAAACTCATGTTTACCCTGACGCTGGTCGCATATAAATCCAACCGAGTGTTAGTCTGTCATGGAATCCACTGCCAGAGACTCTGTGCTAGGTAAGCGCACGCAGCAGCTGCCCCCTCAACTTCCCCAACCACCCAATATCCACTCCGACCGAACCCAGCGCAAACCAATCTCAATTTCTGCCTTGTCCCCACCCAAACCCCTCGCATCTAGCGCGTTGTGTGCGAGTTTAAGTTTCCTCAGTGTGCACTAACTGTTGTTGATACGGTTTCCGTTTGTCTAAAGCTCCATGCGGCACTTAAGTGAACTTTAAACACTTTTATTAATGGCATATTATGTAATATACGTGCACAGGCCCCCACACGGAAACACTCGTGTGTGTGTGTGTGTGTGTGTGTGTGTGGGCCAAAGGGTTTATATATGTGTGTATAATGGGTATCTCGGCTCGACAACTTTTGCAACATTACTAGCTGCAAATGGGAAAGGCACTGCGAATGTTTTAATTAAAGTGGAATTGGGTATTCTGAGTGGCAATCCCCAATCCACAATCTACAATCTCAGCTGCCAACAGTCAACAGCCAACCGGCTTTAGCCTCAGCCAGATGTTACGCATACGCAGCGTAAAACTTTTCTCTTTCCACTCTAAATATGTATATATATATGTATAACCTCTGGCTGAGCTGCAGGTCTAACAGCTATTTCAGCGATTCTGCAACAAAAGAAAATAAAATATAGAATAAAATAGAAAATATTATGAAATTTGGTGTTCTTCTTTAAACTCATTTTAATTTGTATATTTTACAATAAGTAAATTTAATGGTATGTTCCACAATTCGTATTTTAAACACCTATTTACAGCGCATTGTCAAGTCGCCTCGGTACCGAATCTCGTCCCGCCTTTCAATTGCTATAATTGCCAGCTTAGTCGTCATTCTCATCAGACTTTAGCTACGCCCACCGCTTTCACCTACACGTTGACGTCCGTGTGCTTCGAGGGAGCGGGCGTTAGGGGAGATGACTTTGGGGGGGGGTTGGCTAAGCAAATACTTTGTTCAGTCTCCGCATATTACGCATACGCAACGTTTGCAGTTAATTTGCAAAATGTTTCACATGCTGGCATTTTAATGAGTTGTCTCGGTACTTTAAAGGCCAGCCCCCGCTACCTATTATCCCCCCTCTCCTCACCACCACACTACCCAAAGCCACATCTGCTGCAGCACGTGTACCACAAGCAGCAGCTCGTTTGTGTGTGTGCTTGGGACAGGTTTCATTAAGTTTCTGAGTTGGCTTTAAGCGATTGTTTGCCCATCGATCGACATGCAATTGTTTCAATTGCAACGCTTCGTGCACTCGTATATTTATTGACGAAATGTATATATATATATATATATACATATATACATACATATACTATACTGCTGGCCGTATTGCTTATTATGCTTTATGTGCCGCAAATATTTGTCACAGCAGCAGCTTACCTTGAGCCTGCCTGTCTTTTGTGTTCAATGTGTTTGCGCTGTGTAAGCGCATCGAGTGGCAGCTTGCATCATTTGTTGCAGCAATAAATGCGACTGTTGCAGCTGCAACAGCATCTTGTTAAGCGCATCAGTTGCCATATGCTTGTCACACACACACAAACAGAGAGAGGCACTCACACCGTGACCGAAATGGAATACAAAAGGCAACTTGCTTTGCCCCAACTTTGTGCCTACAACTAAAGACTTATGACATTTGGCCATAACACCAGCCACAATAACAACAACAACAAGAATAGCAACAGCAATGGGCACAACAACAATGCCAGGCATGTCAGCAGCACATTACACGGTCTGCTTTATACACATATACACATATATAGCACACACATAGAGTGTAGTTGATTTTTGCACAGCAATTGCTGTTGTTGTAATTGTTATGAGCTGAAATTACAGCTGAAGGGTTAACGGAGCGGGGTGTCACGGGGGAGCTGGTGGCTAAAAAGTAATATATTTTACAACAGCAAAAGGCGAGACTGCATATTATATTTATGCCGTTATGCCACACAACATACAACTACAACAACAACAACAACAACAACAATTGCAATAGCTGTTGTTAAAAGCAGAAATTCGCATTAAGCTGAAAGAAAAGCAAAAGCTTGCGGCAGCGGGGAAATTGGGGGGTGCCGTGTGCAGGCGCAGACAAGTTCAGGCCACAAGTAAACGAGCCAAGCAGCTTGTTTTAAGTATAGAGGCAAGCACACATATACACACACACACTCGCTCACACACATGAACAACTTACATTAGTTGGCAGGAGGCGACTGCTGGCAAACATCTTCCTGTTGTTGTCCTGTCGCTTGTTGGCCTCGGCGTTCTAGCATGAAATCTTTTTTAAAAAAATACACACGCACACACATAACATACTCCCACACATACACACACGCACACTTGTGCAATACAAATAACAACTGGCAGCATTGCCATAATTCTTGTCTACGCACAAAAGTATGCTACACTTTATACGAGTATGAAATAAATAATTACAAACAAGTCAAGCAAGCAACCACCACAACGATGTTTAGTGCAGAGCGGTTCTGGGCAAGGCCATCAAAGGAATGTTCCCGAATGTGTGTATGTGTGTGTGTGTGTGTGTGAGGGGGCGGATGGAGGGGTTGACGGTTCCCAGCGAGATATAGTCAGTTGCAGGAAACATACGTCGACGCCGGCAGTGCTAAAAGTGCATTACACTGCGGCCACATGAAGTATGTATGTGTATGCTCAAGTATCCTGTTTAAAGAGTATTTTTGTGAGCTGAGTTGAGTTATGTTTGTTATGCGGTTATGCCATGCCTTCTGCTGTTCGTAATGAACACATCTTGAGATGTGTTTTTGAATAAACAGAGAACGGGGGCCAACCGACTGAATGCACTGGCCAAAGTGTGCTCTGCACGCTGAGCGTCGCAATAAAAGGCTAGAGATCGCCGGTTCAAATCTGGCGACATTTTTAAATCTCTATATCATATGTTATTAATCTTAATGAAAGCTTGTTAACTATAGAAAATAAAATATGAATTGGAAATAAAATAGTTTAACAAGAAAACGTCAACAGATTTCTTGGACACATGTTGGATTAATTAATTATAAAAGCTTGGATCAGCCAAGCTGGGTATGTTATTAAATGTTAATCTAACTATGAAATTCCGGGACATTCTGAGAGAGAATTCTTGTAAAGTTCTTCTTCACAATATTTGAGAAAAAAAATATTTATATTCTAATTATTTAATTATTGCTTTAATTTTCATTTAAAAGTAAATATACAAATTTAATAAAAAGAGAACATTATTTTTCATATTTTCCTTCACTTTCTTTTCATTCTTTTAATCTTGAAGCAAGCAAACACAACACAGACACACACACACACACACACACTTGGGCAGGACTGCGTCTGTATCGTGTGTGCATTTAAAAAATCGTATTAAAAAGAGCTTCATTTCCTATTCAAATCGCATACTGTTTTGCTCAGTGCATTTCATGTTCGGCTATGATGCTATTTACATTTCTGTTTTGATTTCGTTTGGTTTATGAAGACATCGCAGTCGTATACGCCCCCCCTTAATGCCAGTGGAAACCTCAGGCAGAACGCAGCAGAATTGAGTAAAAAAAATGCAAGGCAAAAGTTTTTCTTATTGCTGCCTGTTGTTCTGTGTAAGTGTATGTTATTTGTGTGTCTGTGTGTGTGCATTTTTTTCTGTTTGTTTTGTTTTGGTTGCAATTCGCAGACTTTTGACTTGTGCTGGCATCTCTGTGTGCCCAGGCAAATGAACCAGCAGCAGGACGACAACCTCAAAAGTCAACTTATACCCTGGCCCAAGCCCTGCCTCCACCCACGCAGCCCCTCCCACCTCCCACTGTGAGACGTGCCAGTGAGCTGTGTGCACTTGCATTTATGAATGTTTAAGCACTCGAAACTACAGCAAGTTCCACCAAAGGAGCAGCAGCCCAATTGAAAAATTCATAAACCCACCAGAGAAATACATAAATGAGTGAATGCTTGGCAAAGATACAAAGAAGTTGTGTGTGAACGTGTGTGCGGCTGTGTGTGTGCTGAGTGTGCTAAAGCCCTAATGATGGCTAATTATTAAAAGTCGCACACAATCGCTTGAAAAACCACACACTGAGCTGATTTTTATATTGTTGTGCATAAATTCTATTAAACTGAATTAGATTCCTGGGACTTGCCACACTTGTTAGTCATGAGATATTTATGAGAAAGTGCCATAAAAACCCAAAATTGGCATGGAGTATTTGTTGTTGATATTGCGAACTCTTTCTATGTATGAATTGCTTTAAAATAGAAAAGGTTTTCGAAAAGCGGTAGCCATACAATAAAATATATTTCATTCGCATATGCTAATACATATACAAAAACATGATACCATTTTCGTTCATTTTCAATGAGTTCAGGGTTTAAAAGTTTGTAACCAATAAGTATAATTGCAGGGCATCTTAAGGCTGAGCATACCTGATCGAAAATTGAACAACCATTAAAATATTTGAAAATTCAATTTTTTATTATGGCAAAGTTAATCGAGCGAACACAGTTAATTGCTAATTGAAAGTTTGCTCATCAATTAAAACTCTTTTTAGACCTTGGCGGAAAACTTTAATGTACATATCCATCAGAGGTTTTAAAAATGAATTTTAAACTCGTGGGGGCTGGGCTGTGTCCGAACAAGATTCTGTTTACACTGCGGCATATAAAAAATATATAAAAAAAATCTTGACATAACACAGAAAACTTTATTTATCTCTTTAATGCAGCGATATTTGTTTGCCTTTTTCTTTGGGCAACGCGCATATTTTAATTTACCAGCAAACAACTTAAATAAAGCAAACGAAAACTTTATTAAAATGCATATGAAGTTTACATAAGCACAAATACGTGTGCATGATGCTAGAGGGGGGGGGGGGAGCGTGGCAGGGGGGTATGTTGACCAGTGGCTCCTGTCCTGTGCTGGCCAGCAAACGTTTATAATTATTTGCATAAATATATGCAAATCGTTGGTAAAAGCAGCCAACAGCAAAGTCAAAATGTAATTCACGGCTGCACATTTGCTTTGCTTTGCTTTGCTTTGCTTTGCCGTGTTTCCTAGTTTCCTCTAATGATCATTTTTTCAAATGTATTTATTTAATTTTTAACTTTATATAAATTACATAAAATAGATTATACAAAAGATTCTAAGCTATACATTGTAGCTGAAACTTAAAATAAGCCCAAAGAACAAATATCAAATATCCTATCTTAAGCATGACTTGCAGTTAACTTAATGATGCTCAAGAATAGCTCAAAACTGAAATACAGAATCAAAGTATAAAACAGTGCAATCAGAAAGAGAAAACTCGCTTTAGTTTCAGTGGAAATGGGAATACATATTTTCAGCAAAATGCTGCGAGCATTTAAGCCAACAAATGTTGCAATTATTTGCATTTATTTATTTTGTTTTGTTTTTTTGTTTTTTTGGTATATCTGTAACATTTTACTCAGTTTTGATATTTTTTCTGGCCACGCAACAGCAACAATCGCTATGTTAATTACAATAACACAGAGCGCACGAGCTGAAACACAACTTTTTAATGCCAAAAAGTAGTCGAATGTAAAAAATTTTGCGGGCGGCAATTGAATATGCAGCTGCCGCCCGCCCCGCCCCGCCCCTCCGCCTCGCTTCCACACAACTGGAGTACATTGAGCTGTTTGTTTTATGTGGCAGAGTGAAAAATCTCAACACAATATCAAATGCATGTGTACACATTGCGCGTTTAGTTCGCTTTTCTTTTATTATTATTACTATTTTTTGTGTCCTGTCTGAGCGAACAATGAAGAGCTGGCAAAAAAAAAAATGTTTTGTATACACATATACATATATATATATATGTATTGCACACAAAAAACAGATTTGCGCAAACAAAATACATGCTAGGGGCTGGCTGCTGTGATGGGTTAAAAAACTGCAAGCAGACAAATTAAAACTAAGCGCTCCATGTACAAACAACTCTCCCCGGCGGGGTGAGGGGGTGGCCGCCAAGGGGTTGGAGCGAGCCACACTCGACCCAATGGCAGCCACTCGACCATTTGCTCCATTTAGCTGCAGACACATACGCACACACACACACACACACACACACACACACACACACACACTCATTGAACTGTGCGCTTGGTTGTTTATTCAGAGTGCTGCTCAAACTGTAGCAGATACCACACAATATGGCATCTCAATTTTTGCACATTTCATTTCCCAAAACAATTTGATTTCTTTATCAAAATCGATTACTCAAAATTTTTAACAATTATTTCAAACGTACTGTAGTGTTGGAAGACTTGAGACATAAAATGGATATTTGTTTAAATTTGATCTTTTTAAGCTAATAAGCGTGCTATAGACGATGTCCTCGAACCCCTTCATTGTGAATATAAGTTGTAACTATTTTACAGACTTTCGCTAGGTAGAGATCAAAAGATACTGATCGACTCCAGCGTCCATTTGCAAATTGCAAGGTTGTTAAATAGAGTTAATGCACATTTCTTATTTCTGTTTGTTCTGATGTCCGAAATTATCAAAGTGTAAATTACCTCTGATTGTGTGATACATTGATGCTTATCCAACACATATTCGAGCCATATTTTTAGGCGCTTTACAACACATATAAATGTTTTATAATCAGCAACTACCAGGACGGGCTCCTGTTTGATTTCCTTATACATACGCGCCTTCATAAATACGAGCTTGTAAAATGTTAATGTAATTGAGTCGATATACATTTGTGGAACACATCGAAGCACAAATTTTCTCAATTTATTTCTAGTTTTCATACACATAGAGCCAAATTGTGTGTGTGTGCATTATTCATTCTGTTGGCGGGAGATTTACAATTTCTACAATTTCAACAATATTTTTAGTATTGATTGCCGGAACCCGCGACTGTTGCTCCGATAATAAAATAAATCAAATCCGTTCAGGCAAACAGCCCGCGGATATATTTACCCTCGACCCCTTCCCTGTGAGCGTGTGTGTGCCTTTTAGTTATTTCTATGTGTATAGGGATTTTGATTTGTTGTTCGTGTGCAGTTTGTTCGTGTGCAGCAGGGTTTACTGTACGGCGTATTCTTAATTAAATGTGCGCTGCAAATTTACACAATCAAATTGCATTGCCATGTAATACCCCTTCTCTATTAAACCGCTTTTCCTCATCCTTTTCTCTCTCTCTCTCTCTCTCAATTGCAGCATGCCTGTGGCTTTGGATGTTGGCTGTTGCCGCGGATGAATCGCTGGACACACGCGAAGGCGTCGATCTGGTGCTCAAGTGCCGTTTCACCGAGCATTATGATTCAACTGACTTCACCTTCTACTGGGCACGTTGGACCTGCTGCCCCACATTGTTCGAGAATGTGGCCATTGGCGATGTGCAGCTTAACTCGAATTATCGGTAAGTTGTGCAAGAGAGAGTGTGTCAGTGTGTGTGTATTGTACTGCGTGTCCTTTGGCCAGCCGTCTGTGTGTCCTGTGTGCAATGGTCTGATAAATCACAGCCAGCCTCCATAAATTCAACACTGATGGCCTGTCAATAAGCAGGCGAAAAGTTAAAGGCCGTCTGCGTGTTGGGCTTGGGGGCGTGTGGGCTTGGGGGCGTGTGGCTGCGGGAAGTCTGCTGCTGCACATTTATTTAATTGCCTGCCTGACATCGACACTCAACTGCCCAAGGAACGAGAATTACAATCACCCCTCCCCCACTCCTCCGCCATTATGGCCCGCTCTATCGCATATTTATTGATAAAAGATGAAAGATGCGAAAGTTTCGCGATGCGTTCAGCTGTTAAATTTATTAAAATTGCCAATGGCTGTAAGGATGACGACAGGGACAACGCCATCATCAACATCGATGGCATCGTCGCCGTTGTTGTGTACATCATTAAATGTTCATCTGGCAGGCGATAATTCATAGCCAGCCACGCCTAGAAATATCAATGGGCGTGCACACAAGCACCGCATGCAGTGTAAACAAGATGAGATTCCCTGTGCTAATACAACAAGGTTCGGCAGGGAGCTGTTCGGTCTTCTGCAGGGGCAAAGGTTGGGGGTTGGGTTCGAATGGCATAAGGATAACGTGGCCATCAGAAGCAGCTGTGCTCGCTGCTGTGTGCCGTAAGCATAAGCGAAATTATTATTATACCATTTCGTTAAAACAATGGGAGAAATACGCAAAATAAATTGTTTCTACAAAATTGACCAGAAAAGCAAGCAAAGAAATACCGATTTAATAAAAGAAAATACGATTCAAATAATAATTTTAGAGAGAAAAAATTGCGAATGCTCTCAAATTACAATATAGCAACCAAATATAGAGGATTACAGTATTTTTAATAATTAATTATAATTAATAATAATTATCTGCAAATTAATACTTTACATTGCATTTGAAATAAGAAATTGATAATAAATTATTTCACATTATATTAATACTTTTATCATAATAAATTATTATCAATATTTCTGATAATATTGATATATATTTCATTATATAATTTATTATAATTATTATTAATAACTGACAAGTGTATATTTACTTTAAATACACATTATGAATAATCAAATATTACTCAATATGGTGATAATATTAACTGAAATTCAAATAAGCATCGATATTCTTTGCTCAATTTGAGCAATTTGTGCCATTGTTTATAATTGGCAACACATTGCGTATACGCAACTTGATTAAAGCGGCGAAAAGCTCGTCAAGCATTGAAGGCCCTTTTAAATGGCTGTTTGGAAAATGTGGCGAATTTTCTTATTGTTGCTGCTGCATATTGTGCTGTTTGGCCGCCCAGCCTATTTATTTATTAATCATAATAATCATTTTGCAGAGCATTTTAAGCGTGAAAAACATTCAATGCGGCGTATGCCGCAAATCGTTTGGAAAATGTTCAACAGTACACGCCCACAAGAAGAGACAATCACGCACTGAAGAGACACACACACACACACACGCACAGAGCCATTCATTGGCCAGATGATATATATATAACTATATATATACATGTTTATACATATATATACAATATATGGTAGGAGCTGCCGCTAAACATGCAAAAACAGCAAACAGATCGGCAACAAAAGAAAATTATTGTAAAATTTTGCTAATCGCGCGTTAAACAATTTGCTTGATTTATGTGGGCTTAGAGACTGGGCTAATGGCGTTGCCACAAAGCACAACAAGAACAACAACAACAACAGATGCGCATTATGGTTACAACAAAAGTTGCGGAGTGTAGAACAGAAGGTACCCTGTATAAACATAGCATTTCAGAATAGGCTTGTTCAAAAGATATTCCTTATCTCTCATTTATACTCTATTTTTTTATCTGTGTTTATTTATATCAGGATATTAACAATATATTTAAAATAATAAATTTGACATTGTTGGATTTACAAATGTTATCAAATAGGTTTTAACCAGGCATTAATCACAAAAAAATACTGAACAGCTCTTAAATGAATATACAGGGTATCCAAATAGCTTGCTGCATTTTGAGCATAATGTTGTATTTTTTTTGTGTGGCTTCAGTGCAAGTGTTAGTCACACGTTGGCAACAAAAAGTAATTGATTTGATCTCTGGGTTCTATTGCAAACACATATCTTCAAGATTTCGGCAAAAAGTTTGTGATATATGGCAGCCATATAATTTAATACCTTCACTTAGATTGTTGCAGCTGCACAAAAGCAATTAAGTTGAAACATAATCACTTGAAAGCTGCTTTGAAATGCAAAAATGTTCTAATGCCAAATAAAATGTGAAGCATTCAATCAACGCAGGCTCGTTGACTGCTAAACTGCTAGTGGATGATGATGGATGCCAGCTGCTTGGCTCGACAAGTTGACCCCAAAAAAGAAAGAGGGAGAGAGAAAAAAGAAAAAGGTACGGTACGGCATGTGCCGCCCGTTTCAGTGTCCATTTGCACTTTGTCCTCTTCAAAAATGTTGTCATCTAGATGACATGAAATTTGCTTTAACAACGCATTCACATCCACATTGGAGCATTGTGCTCCACCTCTTCAGCTGTCAGATCCCATTCAAGTTGTTTTTTTTTTTTTTTCTTTTTCATTTTTTGGGGGTAGCCTGTTTTTGCCATGATATTGGAATTTTGTGTTCGAGTGCCGCCAACATTTTCGGAAACAATCAAAAAAACTTTTTTTTTCGTTCTTTTCTTGGTGCAGATAAAAATTCTCCGACAGCAAGAGGCCTTTTCAATTGCGTTAAAAGAAATTTAATATGAAATTCATGTTGTACTTGTTACATATCGATTTTTAATTTTGATTTTCGGGCGCGAGCGTTCAGTTTCGAAAGACAGCCACCAGGGGGCGCTGTTTGGCGCTGCTTTGTTGTGGTTGCCCGTGAAATATTTGTATTTTTATTTTATTTTTTGGTTGCTGAAAACCAAAAATAAAACCAAACCCAGCTGGGCGTGGAGAAGGAGCTCTCCACATAACATCAGTCGAAAAATTGCCAGGCATTGGCATTGACTGTTTCAGCTGTTTGATGCCTAACATTTGTGTATACCCTTTATTGGAGCTATATTGATTTGGTCATCAGTTTGGGTACAAAAATCGCGGAATGACGCTTAGAAGGGGACATCTCCGACTTCATGAAGTGTATATATTCTTGATCAGTATCAACTGCCGAGTTGATTTAGCCGTGTCCTTCTGTCCATCTGTCCGTATGTCTGTTCCTATACAAACTTGCTCCTCAGTGTTAAGGCTATCGTCTTAAAACTTTGGATAGATCCGTCTCTCTGTGGCAGGCAGTATACATGTCGGAACCGGCTGGATCGGACCACTTTATCAAATAGCTGAAATAGAAACAATCGTTCGAAAAGTAGGCTCTTGTGTGGAGAACTTTTTTGCTTATCAAGATATCTTATCCAAACTCAACCTTTATCATTTATACTGTGCTCCTGATATATATACTCAATCTTATCAATCCAGACCACTATATCATAAAGTTGCCATACAAAAGATCGGTTGAAAACCTTTTTTATATTAATCTTAATTAACCAAACTTAACCAAATAATGGATTTATTAATTCCATTATGATCCTTATATATATGCAAAATCTTATCAACATCGGATCAAATAGCTGCCTTTCTTACATATCTGCAGAAGGCAAATGTCTGCAAGAGTATTAAATCTTCTTCTTCTTGAACCCAAGATATTCGTAGTCTCTCGTTTGTATATTACGTTATTCTTAAATTAAATCCTTTTAGATGTTTATCATCAAACTAAATTTTTTGCTGATTTCTTTTATTTTAATCCAAATCGCAAATCCCAGATCCAAATCTTTCCTAGTTTAACAGCAAAGAAAAACATGATTAAGCTATTAGTTATGCGAAACCCATTCAAGCCAGAGCACTCAAAATTCGTTGTTGTTTTTGTTAAATCGCCTTTAACCAATTTCTTGTAGTCTTTGTAGCCTTTTGTTGTTGCTGTCGTTGTTTTTGTTGCTGCTGCCGAATGCCAGGCCAAGCTGACACATTTCCCATTTTGTGATGGATGTGCGCAATAATTTTTGCTATTTATGCAAAAATTCGGCTGTTATCAATAGCGGAGCCCAGCCCGACAAAAGGGCGTCCCATGCCTCAATTTCTATATCTCTTTTATGCGAATGCGGGTCAAAATTTAACCTTTACCTTGTGCACACTCACACACACAGACACGCACACACATGAACAGAGACAAATGCATAGATCAAAATATGTGGCAACACGTGTTGGTTCCGATTCGTTTGACTTGTGCTACCCGCACACACACATATTCACACACACACACACACACACAAGCGCACACATGTCGCGACAGGGGCGTAACATCTATCAGCGCCATAAGAATATATATGTATATACACATCTATACATGTTTGTATATATGTACACTCGGAGAAAAATAGCGAACTTAATTCAAGTTTAATCTGAATAGAATTAAATCTATTCTGTTCTTCAGTTTCGAAAAATGAAAAAGATTTAAGCATCAACGTAAAAAAATATTATTACTGAATATATATAAATAGGTATTAAAAGAATTAGCTCACTTGAAAAGAGCTAAGTCTTGATTCTTAGCATTCAATTCAAAAAACTACCTGATATAACCAATTTTTATTTGAGCTAAGCACCTTTTGTTTCTTTGAGTGTATATATATATATTTTTTTTTTCATATATGTGCGGTTATGGCAACACTTATGCAAATTGAAATGCAAATAAGCCTGCCAGCCAACTGGCTGTCGTTTTGTAGGCGTGTTTTGGATATAACCAGTCCCCTCCCCCTACCCAGCCCCCTGCCCCCTGCCATCCTGCTCGCTTGTACCACAAAAGTCAGTCGCTATACGAATTCGGATTCTTTGTTGATTCTCACGCTTTATTGAATTCATTTAAAAAGCAATTTTTCATTTTGCTGCCAGCAACAAATATAACAGCTGGGGCATTATGGCTACTGGAAATATGCGCCCTTTTGTTTTAAGGCAGCGCCTTGAAGTAGGCTATAAAAAATGTGACTCCTGCTAACATTCCAATTAGCCTTTTGTCTGGTGTCAATGCAGCCTACAAAAAACCAAAAAGGACACAACCAGCAAAGCAAAGAAAAAATACAAAAGAAAAAAATCAAGCACAGTAAAGGACACAATCGAGAGTAAACTGAGCTTCATCTGCAGTCGCCGAGTCCTTGGTGTGTTAGACAAAAAGCCTGGCAAAACTGTCTGCAGCTTTGTTTGCTTAGACCCTGGTCAGGGCCACGCCTTCTTCGCCCACTGCCCCTTGGCTTACAGCAGTTTGCCTTTTGTTTGCGGCACTGTCAGGCCTCAAAATGTGCACCCAAAGACAATTAAACTCTTGTTAATGGGCGAGCACCAATAAAAATACAAAAAAAAGGGACAATAGATAAATTGGTCGCATTCAGAGCTGTTCAACAGGCAATCGCATAAAGTGTTTATATGTGTATATACATTTTTTATTTATTTTTAACTGCAGGCTTGAATGGTTGCCTTAGCAGGAGATGTGCATAAATCACTTCATAGACCCAACGTCAAATATTTCGGCAACAAATTGCAAAAAGCAGATAGACGCATAAAGAACTTAAATTATTTTATAGATATTTTTTGGTGGTTCTTTTCATTTCATTTTATATTGTTGATTTAATGTCTTTTGATTTTGATTGCAATAGAACTTAAAGAATGTCTTAAGCAATTTATTTAAATTGTGCAAATACGTGCAAAAGCCTATCAAGCATTTTAATCCAGGCAGCATTAAATGCTTAAAGCTGAAGGCAGAGGCAATTTTTGAAAGATTGCTGGGAAAATTGAATATTTGTTGCAAACTATATAAAAAGTTCTTTCCTAAAAAATGAAAATTTATTCACAAAAGTTGTTTTTTCTTCCATTTGCAAACATATTCATTCAATTTATTTTATGTAAAATTTACATAAATCTTCGCACGTTCTGTTAAATGTGAAAAACTATTTCTCAAAATATTCAGTGTAAAGTTTAGAGTGTAAAGAGAAAATGCAAAGATTTGCATATGTATTAAAAAAACTATTTTTCATACAATTTAAAAAGTAAAATTTTGGTACTCTCTAGAAAATAAGAATTGAGAAATGAGGCTTCTAATAATTACAATTATTTGCAGCTTTAGACTAAAATCTGTTTATTTGCCAATATGTAATTTGTAAACTTCATTTATTTTAGATTCATTATTTTCATTTTCCCTCACTTGTTTTTTTATTAATTTTAAAGCTTAGTCAAGGCTGTTTGCTGAAAAATTCAAAATACTTGAGTAGCATATAAAAATATATATTTTTGCTAATGGGCGCCAACGCTTTCAAGCTGAACATTAAATGTGCTGCGTGCAGCAAATTTAACGACTTGCCGCGTTGCAGGGGCAGCTACGGAGAGCCTTGCGCTTCAGGTTAAGGTTCAGTGATTTTACTGCAGCTTTCGAGTGCGAACCCAGCTCGGGGTCAGAGGCTGTATATGGCTGAGAGTGTCGCGCCTTGTGGCATTTGCTGTTGTGTGTGCTTGTTGTTGTTGGTGTTGCTGTTTATTGTTGTGGCGTGGTTATGCTGCATGGCAATGCGTAAATTAATTTTAGCCACTAAGCTTAATTTAAAGTTGGCTTAAGCCTGCAACACACACACACACACACGCAAGCACACACACACACTTCACCATAACAAGTACAAGTGACCTTCTATGCAAATACGCGTGCAATAACAACTGCCACAACATGAACAACAACAGCATGAACAACAACCACATGGTCACCCGCCGTCATGTGGAGTTCATAAAGTTCCCAGCACTCTGTGCTACGGACAACCGCAAAAGGCAACAGCAACAGCGGAGGCGACGCCGGAAGTTGTCCGCTGTACGAAGTGCGACTTGTCAACGTGTACTTCCGGCCGCCATCCTTCGCCACAACAGACGCAGCCCACACACACACACACACACACACTCATACACACGCACACAGGAAACAGTTGCCTCGGCCTCCAACCAGCAGGAATATCTCCTTTTCGTCTTCGTCCTTGTGCCCACAAGCTTAACCACAGTCTCGGCTTGCTCCTCCACAACTTTATGAATTATTCAGTTGTATTTTTGCAACTGCACTTTATACTGTACAAATGCTGGCAATGTTATGAGCTTTCCACTTCGCAGGCAAAATCAAAATTCACTAAAATACATATAACCTTTTCAAGCTGGTTAGGCTACTTTTGATCGTGCCATTCCAATTTTCTTATATTTTCGTTAAGAAAATAATACTGGAGCTAGTTTAGCCATAAGGTAAAACTAAGTAAATAGGAAGAAGACATGGCCTTAAGGCGTGTTTTCTTCTTCGTGGCACAACGAACCCCACAACGAACTTTGTTCTCATTTTGATTATAGTTTGTGATCTACACACAGACCCTCTGCAACATTCACGAAAATCAATTTGGTTTCGGCAAAGTTATGGAAGTCTAAAGTTTTAAGGTTACCAGAAACTTTACAAGTCAACCTCCTCAAACCAAAGCCCATCTCTCAAAGAAGCTTTTCTTCCCCAGCCCTATTTATGCTTCTATATGAAACCTTAACTCTGGGCTACATACTTTTCTACCAGCTAAGCCATTTATTCAGCAGAGTCGCTAAAGTAACCCACTTCCTCCCAATGAAAGATGTGAAAGCGATAGCTAAGCGATATCGCAGTCTAAAGAATTCACGCGTGTCACCTAAAGCAAATATGTCAAAGGAAAAGGAAGTTCTGTATTGGAAAATTCTGTAAATATTTATCTTGAAAAACATTAGCTAGGAAAATAATCTATTCTACCGAACAATATTTTAATAAGCTAATCAAATATTTATGTGCACTTTCTGATTATATAATAGAATTAGCCGAAGCAAGCGCAAAAGTTCGGCCCCAGTGGACACTGTCATGCCACAAACAGTTGTTGTTGCTGCTGCTGCTGTTGTTGCACATTGCGCATACGCCGCGTGTTGCATTTGATGTCAACGCAAATTTGATGTTTATTTGCATCGTTTTTGTTGAAGTTGTTTGTTTTGTTGTAGTTGTTTATTTGTTGTTGTTTTAGCCGGCAGCCACCTTGACAAGTTTTGTATTTATGCTGCCGCTGTTTCTGGCGTCTTTGTTGTTGTTATGTTTTAGCGTAAGTGATTTTGAAACACCTGCTTAACAAGTTGCAAGACAGCCAGCTTCACACACACACACACACACACACCCTCTCACTTGCCTGCTCAGTTCCACCTTTTGTGTCGACATTTATTTAGCTTGTTGTTCTTGTTGTTGCTGCTGCTGCTGTTTGCGGTTGCCGCAACACACAGTTTAGCTAACTTAGGAGCACACGGGAACACAGCAGCTCGAGGAGCAGCAGCAGCAGCAGCAAGAGTGGGGCAGCAGTAGGCAGCAGCGGCAGTGGCAGTGGCAGCATCAGCAGGACATGGCTGCCTTGAAAGGAAGCCATTAACAGCCTTTGGGGGCTTCTGTTGCCTCTTGTTAGCTGTTCTTTCATACCCTGTACCCATTGAAAATGTATTTCGTGAATAGGGTAGGTACGCATAAGATTTGAAAGCTTCACCCTTTTCTATGAGATCGATTTATATAGACTGCCAGCTTAGGATTATTGAGCATAGCTCAGAGATCGTAGAAACTAGATACTGCCAGACTGCCTTTGAAATGTAAGTAATGGTTAATGCAATCGATTATTCTATAAATCCTACGAAAATATGTAGAAATTTATCGAGTTTTCGATACACAGCCTCGTTTATTTAAGCATATCTTAGTTCGCTTTGAAGGTAAGCCCACATTATTTGCCATTTACGTTTACTCTGCAGATTTCATTAGTTGCCAAACATCGATAACTCACATTGAAACTTTAAATCGATGTATAGATATATCGATATTTATCATTATCTACTCTCTGTATTGAGCTTATTTCGCTGATATTAAAAGCAAGTGTCACTAAAGTTGGTACTAAGATTATGGGCTTATAATCTTAATTAATAACATTTCCATTTGGATGTCCCTCCCCTGGAATTCGTAAAGAAAATAAATAAATAAACTACCTTTAAGGAAAGATAAATAATAAATTATTAGATATATGTCGTCTATTTGTTTTATGTGCTCACATTTGAATGCCATACTAAAGACAGGTATAATATAATAAGCCGATCGAATCAGAGTACTTTTTCAAGAATAATTTCTTCATATTGCCTGGATCCATCGGGATACGAATATATATTCAATCAATGCTTAGTTGGTTACAGAATATCTCTTCGTCGCGCACTCGCGAGCAGAGTACTCGTAACTTATTTTCTTTGGCCTGTCGCTGCTGTCTGACAGTCACCTCGCCCGTCGCATCTCTTTCGCCCCACTCGCTTCCCCGCGGCTCTTGTTTGCTGCTGCCCATAAACTTTCTTCTTGTCGCTTGCGCAACTAACATAAATTTTATATAATAATTTTTCTAATCAAAAAATGAATACATGCCTCTACACACACAGCCAGACACACACACACACACTCCCGCAGCCCGCTCACCTGCTCTGTTTCTACTGTTTTTTAAATACATTTTTAAATGCTGCAAAAATGCGGCGCGTGCTTCTTGCTGTCTGTTGTTGTTGCTGCTGCTGCTGCTGCTTGTCATTCACCGTTAAAATCAATTTACGACAAAATAAACACACGCACTGCGAACAGCCACGCCCCGCGCCGCACGCCCCAACTTGGCTGTTTACACTGCTGCGCTGTTTGTTTGTTTCCTGTGTCGTCCTCGACGTTGTCCTGACTGCCAACGCCATGTGGCAGGCAGCGACGCCGGCAGCGACGGTGGCAGCAACTGCGACACGAACAGGAGACGATGTCAACGTCTGCCGCTGTCACCTTTAATGTAGAAATATTTTTTTTTTCTGCTCACAGCATTGGCAGACAATGAGCAGGCGGCGCTGCCTACACACACACACACACACACACACACACACACGCACACACACACGAGCACACACTCAAACACACACACACAGAAATGGGCATGGTATCACACACAAAATACCCGCACGAAATTTCACTCTCGCTTATCAAAATTGGCTTAAGGACATTTGGGCGTCCTACAAAAATTTAATGCGCCTCATTTTAAATGTGTGTATTTAACGCTAACTCAACTTAAAGCCAACTAGTTTATGAGCGAGAAAAGGGGGCGTGGGGTGTGTCTGAAAGGGTAGCTCATTAAGTGAAGGCGAATGCCAAACTTGAAGCCAGAATGAGAATGCAGCCAGGATGCCGGCGGATATCACAGACGGAGACAGAGCAACGCGCAGGAAGCACATTGAGTGAACGCTCATTAAAATGCAGCACGCAAAATTTGATAGCAGCAACAACAACAGCTCGGATGATAATGATATGATACAGCTGCAAAGAGGAACAAATTAGTTTTCAACTGGAGAAGAGAGTTTTTTCTTATTGAAAACAAGAAAAAATTGCTACGTGGCAGATGGAATACCCTTATTGACATATGGCTTGGGCTTGCGCACATATGTAAAACAAATCAGATAAATTTGTCCAAACAAAAACTCATTTATACTGTAGAGCTTTAGGATATAGTAATTCCATGTTGTTCAAAGTCTTGTCAATATGCTTAAATCATTGCAAAGCTTAACAATGCCGAGATAAGTCAAAAGACAAAAAGACGGAGCTGTGTAAAGTCCTATAACATAAGCTTTTAAATTAAGATCGAATTCGCATAGAAAGAGATAGGACATGATAAAGACGATAGATATATATATATATATGAATATCCAACCTATATATACATAGATAAAAAAATGATTCCGTGAATCCGTATATATTTACCTGATGCCAACACAAATAAAAAACTGTTCAACTATTGTGAACCAAAAAAGTTTATTTCGAATGTGTTTTTCAGCCCTGTGACCTGTACAAAACGAACAACCAGTGTGGGTAAACGGATAGCGCAGACAAATGAAGAAGGAAGCTGCCATTAAAGTGCGCGTAATTAAAAATTCAACGCAAAATCAACAGCAAAAATCTGTTAACTGTTAAATGTAACCTGTTACCAATCAGTGAAAGGCTGCTGAGAGCTGTAAGCTGAGATGGCAAGGGGAAGGGGGGAGGCACGCCTTGTGTATGAGTCGGAAAATGCCGCAGGTGCAAATATGTTGAGGGCTGGCTGGTTGAATTACTCGCAGCAAGGTTTTTGGTGGCAACAACAAGATGAAATAAATACAAGCTGGCACAAACAACAATGATGAGGGGTTGCGCCGAGATGCCACAAGGGGCTGTTGGGCTGCTTTGACAGCAGCAGCTGCTGCTGCTGCGCAGGGGGAGCGCAGAGTGCCAGACATTATTGCTCCCGCGAGCATTGTGAAAGGCAAATAGTTTTGGCAACAAAAGCAACAACAGCGGCAGCAGACGTTTGCCCAGTGGCATAAAGGCGGCTATTTGGATGCCAAGGGTTAAGGGCTCCGATGACAGCCAAACGTCTCCTCCTCCCATATCAGCCCCCTTTAACTATGCCCACGCTGCCAATGATGTTGATGGCGACGATGATTAGAACTGCGCAAAGGCCTCCAAGGAGCAACACCAGCCGGTTGTGTCCATTGCCTTAATTACGTGCAGATAAGAAACGCAAATATGAATACAGCAACGCCTCCGCAACCGCCCCGCCCCCCGCCACAGCCCGCACAGCCCCTCACCGCGTTGAACAAGTGATGTCCATGGCGCAACAGCTGCGTCACTAAACGCTCGGGACATAAACATAAAAAGTCTATGAAACTGTCATAAAGCAGGCAATAGAACTGAACGACCAACTCGTAGCTTGACACACGCCCCCGCCCTCCCCCTCGTCACCGGCCCCGCTCCCTGGGGAGCCACGGAATTGGCCTTGTCCCAAGCAGAAACTCATTTGTAAGGCGAGCACCATAAAAAAATTGCCCAAAGAAATTAGACGAGGTCCGTCGCCGTCTCCAACTGTTGTCCAAGCGCGCTGATGTTCAATGTGCGCCCAGAAGTGCGCTTTAAAATTGTTCAAGGCAGCCGGAACCGGCACTAGAGCCGGTAACGGGGAATAGGGAGTAGGGAATAGGGAATAGGGAGGAGCAACAACTATACCACAAGCTCATTTGACAGGCACAGTCAAGCTTGCTTACAGTTGAATAGGTAACAAATTAATAACCAACGTTAGGAATAGATTATAAATCATTCGAGAAAGTCAAATTGTTTAATTACAAAAGACAAAGTTTGTTAACGAAAGAATATGATTTTTGCACAAAGGTCTAAAAATTTGTTGCTAAATTTGAGCTGGCGACCTGCCGCTAGTTGGTTCGACGCTCCCACTTCAGAGCTGTATTTAAAAAAAACAGGTGTAAGCTAGCTTTAGTCATTCAATCCGTCAGTCGCGGCAAACGCAAATATTTATAAATATTATTAAAGAAAATTCTAATCATAAATATGTTAATAGAGAATTCTCTTATTCGCCAGCAAAGTCATCTCAAAGTAAGTTTCACTGTAATGCGTTAGCCAAGCGAAAAATTATCTAACGACATGCCAGAGCACAGAATTGTAGTGTCTGGAGTTTGGGGGCAGGGTATGAGAGACACGGGTATAGCTTAGAAAGGAAGCTTAGGGGGGGTCTTAGCTATTTCATTTTTAGCCTCGTTGCCAGTGTCTGTGCGAGTGTGTGCCTGTGCGAGTGTGTGTGCGCGTGTGTTTGTGTGTGTGTTTTCTAAAGATTATGCGCTTATAATGGGGCGCAAGTTTCCTCGGTGGCCATGGGCCGTTACCAAATCTCTACAAAATTGGCTTTTGAGCGCACATAAAATGTGTAAAGCGGGGCACCGAGTGTTACAACTGTTAAGCAGAGGCCCAAAAGTAGATAACAACAACAATTCAACAACAACAACAACAACAACAACACAAGAGAGATGAGCCCATAAATTAGAGCAGAAACGAAGTGAGTGCATTGTGTATCCGCATCCGCATCCGCATCCTCATCCGCATGCCGCATGCCGCACCGTATATGACCCGACCATGTGTGCGTCTCACAGCTCCCGCATGAGTCATAAAACGCAACATAATGAAACATTATAAAAATCATAAAAATCAACATCATATTTATGCACAAAAGCTGTGGAAACGGCAGACAGAATAAAAACTGCTGAAACCGACCAAAAATATGCAAAATATGACGAAAAGAAGAGCGCGAGAAGGCAGCAACAAAGGAACAGAATCAAGATAGACAAAGAGGAAGAAAGCGGGAGAGAGAGAGAGAGTCTCCCCAAAAATGTCGAATTTGTTATGCTCTAACATCAAAGAAATTAAAACTGGTAGATAATGAAAGAACTATAACAAATTCAATTGGGACACACACATTTTTCCTAGCGTAAACTTAATAAATAAAATATGCTTTTGTGAGTTTCTGTAGAACTGTTCGAAATCTGCTCGCAGAAGCAGTTGAGTTTCATCTTATTGCTTTACAAAGGGCCGGGCAACGCCGTCTAATTTCATCTAGTTTACAATGATAATTGACATGTTTAGTTAGAAAAATCTTTTAGAATTATCAAACTATAAAAAAAACGAAATGCCGTGTGACTTAAGCTGTAATGAAACATATTAAATTCTCTTATATTATCTGCCTTCATATTTTTTACTATTTTTACAATTTACAAAAGTTTTTTTTATCTGTTCGCATAGCTACTGCTTTAATTCTAGACAACACATGTTAACGCAAAATTTAACACTCAAAGATATTTTTAAATAAATGTAAACATTTAAAATGCGACATGTCCATAAACACTAAAAGTAGTTGTTTCCAGGAATCGAAGTAAATACAAACATCTTATAAAATTTATAATATCGTGTGCTGTCGCATAAATATGCAAAGTGTCCACAGCATACGCACGCACACACATGTACGAGCACGCACGCACACACATCCACATAAGAGTCGTAAATATGCCGCCGCAACAATATTGAAAGTGTGCGCGAGAGCGAAAGAGAAGGCAGCAGACAGCAGATAGCAGACAGCAGGCGTGAAGAGCGCACACTGCTCGTAAATTTGGCGTTACACGCGACGCTGGCGTCGCTGCTGCTGCAATTTCTTTCGCACAGATTATAAGTTACGGGACATGGCGGCCGGAGTATGAGACAGCGAGCGTATAAGAATGGAGAACTGGAAGATGGCATGCGGGAACTGTAGTGGATGTGGAAGTAAAGTAGCCGTTGCTTTTATTATGTATATTACGCCAAATAAGATAGAGAGGGAGAGAGAGGGGGGCAAAGCTAGCTTGAGCTTGTGTGGTTATGTTGGGGCAAGCGTTTGTCCGACTCACATGTGCAGCAGTTATGCATAAAGTGTGTGTGTGTGTGTGTGTGTGTGTGAGTGTGTGAGGTGTGAGTGTGTGTGCAAGCTTATCACAGACCACACGATTCTCTCACACTGTCTTGGCATATTAACATTTATTTTTCACAGTCATTTTGACTGCGGCGACAACACAGCAGAAAATTTTACTGCTGCTGCTGAGCAAATAAAAACTGACAGCAGACAAAAAAGTGTTGCATAAAACGCAAGCCGCAAGCACAGCTGCCAGTGTGTCTGTGTGTATGCGTGTGTGCTTGGCTTTGCAACTGTCGGTTTTTCTGACTTTTGCTTAACGCCCGAACCGTTATGATTTATGCATATTCCACTGTGAAATCTATTGAGAAATCAGTGACAGGCAAAATATGCATGAGCACCACACACATACACACACACATATATATATATACATATATATGCTAAGACGCTTAGCAAATGGACAAGTTGATGCATTGCACACATAAATTCCCCTTCCGAAATTTCAATACACATAAGCACTAATATTATCAACATATGAAAAGTCATTGCTGGCCTTTCCAGCACTTTTACAGCACTTACCTTTGGCAACAACATTAACTATGACGCAGCTAACTTTACACAATTTTTCACTCCTTTTAAACGTTTGAAGACATTGAGCTTAGCTTCAAAATGATTTATTTATTTATTGCATTCAATTTGCTTCACTCACTTTTATTATTTTTATATATTTAAAATAGCTTGTGTAATTTTTTTTCAATAAGCAAAAAAATTCGCTAGCAGAAGGCGCTGATCAGCTTCTGTTAAACAGCTGCTGTCTGTGTTAAATTCTGCAATCCTGCTATTGCGTGAGAGAGAGAGCGCATGTGTTAACCCAATTTCCAGCTGAAGGCACAGCTAATTTACAATGGACGCCGATCAACAGCCTGTTGTTGTTGTTCTTGTTGCTTGTTGTTTTGTTTTCAACGCAATTTAATGCTCTTATACACACACAGGCTTGCGTGTTGTGTAAAGAACACGTGCATGCTGATACATGTAAATGCGTATGCATTTATGTACGATGTACTATTTTGTACCAAAAATTACAAGTAAGTGAACTAATTTCAAATAAAAGTACCAACTTATCAGTACAAGTTTAATATAAGTCTAAAAAATAAGTTAAAGAGGAGAAAAAAGTACAATGTTGTAACAGTAAATACCAGCAAGGTAAAAAGTTAGCATCTTTCTGGCTTATTTAAATCAAAAAGGTACAGTGTACCATTAGTTTTGGTATGTTTGCAGCCCTGCCGTGGCAGGCGTGCATGTCAATTTGTGATTGAGCTCATGCAAATGCGCGTTCACTCTGCCTGCCTCTCCCATTCCCTCTTCCATTCACATTCTCATTCCATTCAACAGAATTGCATGGATGTGACGTCACGCGCGGTGCGGACTGTGCTGCGTACCTTGCCTCATTTCATTTGCACTTAACAGATGCAAAGTAAACAATTTGATTAGCGCCGCTTTTGAATGGCGCTTGGGCAACATTTGATTAGTGAATGTTGCGAGTGTTGAGCGCGCACAGCTTTGACCTTTGCCCCTTATCAACACACCTGCTGCTGTAGCTGCTGCTGCTGCTGACAGTGAGCCTCTGTCAAGGATAACACATTCATGTTGAATGTTAACCCGCAGTTGTTGTTGTTGCTGTTGTTGCCAGTCACATTGCTGTCATTCGCACACATACACACACACACACATTTACTGTTAAAGAGCACCCCACACACACGCACACACACACATACACAGAGAGACTTACACAAAAGGCAAAAGCAGCGCCTACAAAACTGTTGCAAAGGCCCCGCGCAAATACGTAAATAGTTTAGCAAGGACACACACCCGCTCTCACACACACACACATTCACATACACACGCATTGCATTGAATTTGTGAGGGCACAAAGTCTACCAAAGAAGATGGCATCAGTTGAGTGGGGTTCTGCGGGGAAGGGGGGTATTGGGTGGTGGCACAGGTCCAGATAAAGCCAAACATAGCATCAAATTGCCAATAGAGATGAGTTCCTGTAGGTAAGGGGACATGGCGGAGAGGGCGGGAGGCGGTGGCACAGCAAAGGCATTTATAGAAATTTTGCACAAGCGCCAAGTCAAATAAACAGCATGAATGGAACTCTGTGCAATGGAGAGGGTATGGGTGGGGTGGGGTTGGCATATACCAATAAGCATGATGGATACAGATACATGTGACTCAACAAGCATGAATCCCGGTGCCCGCCCCGTTGCCCGCCCCCGCTCGCATTTAGCATGAATGTCGCCTTTGCATAACAAATGTTAGCAACATGTTTCAATAATGAGCAGACGCTGGACGCTTCCTCTGCCGCGTTGCACAATCGTGACTACATTAGGGATGGCAACGAAAATCTCGATAAATATATCGAATCCATAAGAAAAAGCGATAGCGTGATATAAACGATATTTCATATGGATATACTAGAAATGGTGACAAGAATAACGATCAATGCGATCTAATCGTTGAACATGACAAACGTCGTGTTAAAAATGGATTTAAAATTTCGATACATATATCGTATCGATAAAAAAGTACGGTAGCGCGATATAAACGATTTTTGATAAGGATATACTACGAATGTGTGAAATAAGAAAGTAACGTTGTGTCATATATATATGATTGTATGCATCAGTTAAATGTATCGATAGTTCATTGGATGTATCGAAGTGCTTTTCTTCGATAAACTGAAAACTGACGTCTAATTACTTAACTGTATATTATCGATCATATATATCGATATTAAAAGCGATATTCCCTATCGGATTTTCGTTGCGATATAATTTTCGATATTTTCTTGCCACACGCCTCGCATTCTGGGCGCTTCAGTCCTGAGCCCAAACGCATTCTGGGCCACGATTGAGCAATATGCTGGACATCTCCGGCGGCGTCGCTCTGACAATTTCCCCGCCCCTCCACCTTTCCCACGCTTTTCTCGCTTCCCTCTTCGCCTCATTGTTTTCCCTTTTGCCTCAGGGTCAGCCCTTTATAATGGCGTCGCGTCTGCGTCTCTCTGACTCGAATGCCAACTGTGACTGTGTCCCAGCACCAAATTAATCGTTTCCACAGTGCGGTCGGCATTCAGTTGCGTTTGTCACCCAGCCAAACCGCCCGCTCCCCCCGCGCTGCCCGCCACAACCGCCCCGCTGTCTGTGTGCGCCTCATTTGTTATGGCCATTTGCATAAATAAGTCACTGGCAGCGGCATTTGGACCAGTCCGAAACCACTGGACAAGACGGACAGACGGCAAATTGGACGGACGGCTCGACTGGACACACTAGGGTATACCCAGGGGGCAGCAGGGTGATGGCTGCCGGGTGAAAGGGGGGCGGGTCATTACAATTGGGCGGAAATTGTGTGAATAACTTGATGAATGCTGAGGCCTCGAGTCGAGTCGGTTGTTTCATCATTTGCTTCGCTTGTTGTCCGCATTCCTCTCCCTTCCTTTGTCCACATCAATCCTTAATCGATTGTTGTAGGTCATGGCATATACACGTCAAATCCTAATCATATTATTGTGGACTTATGCTAAAAGATGAGCACTAAAAGTCATTCGATTGTGGTGCAAACTCAATAAGGCCGGCTTAAGTTGAGCAGTGTTGATTCTCGTATGTAGTTCAATTATGCGGTGACTTTCTCGGGAGCTTCGCTTTTTATTATGATTAGAAAATATTGTTAATAATATTCTGATCGATATTTTATGCAACTCTTCATTTCTGACTATCGATAGATTGATTCGTAACGATTGCGAAGGAAATTAATAACTACACAAGTTAAATACACCAGTATATATTTTGGCAGGGTCTTGAACATCATTGTGTAAAGATATTTCAAGAAGTCATATTTATTTTTATTATAATAATCTTCTTTTTTTTATACAATAAAAGGCAATATTCCTTATTGAACTCTAATTAATAAATAATAAAAGAGCACTGAAATAAAATAAAATATAATATGTTATTTTGTAACGCAATTCTTTAATCTTAAATCTGTTTTCTTTATTTCTATTTTCATTATACACTTAATTTAATCTTTATTAAATCTCATTCCGAATTAGTTTCCCTTTTTTGCTTTTCTTCCTAAACGTACCCCTAAACCTGGCACCCTGCCACCGCGTCCCGCTCGCATCTACACATATCATGCACCATTTGTTAAAGGCAACAACAACAACAACAACAACGTGCCACATTTAATGGCAACAACAACAACATTTTGTAACAGAGCCCAAAAAAAGTCCTTGCTACCCATTTGTCCTTGAGGCGCAGAGGGTCTGCCCCTGAACCCTCGCTCGGGTCCTGCTGCAAGGATGCGTGACAATATGCCGTTTAATTATACGCAGCGACCCTTTTGGCAGCTTCGCGCTGTTGTTGTTGTTGTTGTTGTTGTTGTGATATCGCACACACATTTTAAAAGTCAATTATCCGCACATAACGCACATCGTTGACATGGCGCCCGGTCGGTCGGGAAGGGGCGGGGCGGTGCCTGGCTGGCAGAGTCCTTGCCATATCCTTGCCACGCGTCAATTTTGGCGCGCGCTTTTTAAACTTTCTTCGCCGGAGTTGCTCAGCCAAGTCCAAAGTGATGGCAGCTACAGAAAAAACGAAGAAGCAGAAAGTTTATTATTTTTTATGAGACGGCGCCTTGGCATGCGAACAGCCAGCACACACGCCCCCTCTTGCCAACGCCGCCCCCCAACTCTGCGTCCATTTTAATGTGCCATAGAATACAGCGAAGGGAGGAAGAAGAAAAAAACACCTGCTCAGCCAGTCAACCCCGCAGGCAGCTCTTCAAGACGCCAGACATGCTGGACTTGCCGAGCCGAGACTCGATAATAAAACCCGATAATAACATAATCTGGCAGCTATACGAGTAGTTTTCGCCCCCACTAACGAGCAGACGCGAGCTTTAGTTACAGTTAACAAGCTGCGTGGCATGCCTCAGCCTAAATGGGGCACAGAAAAGAGGAGGATTGTCGGCAGTTAAGAGATGAACGTGTGCCTGTCTCCAGACGTTGGCTACACTCAGGCAAAAGTGTGAACAAGCTGACTTATCGATAACTGGCTATCGAAAAATATGTGATTAAAGTATTTATCGATAAAGAAGAAAAGGTAATTTATCGATAAATGGCTATCGGTCTTACGTGCAGATGCACCCTTACATCACGTGGCCTGTTTAATTGAACTAAAAGAAAAGTTTAAAAAATTGTACACAATAATTAATTATCGATACCTATCGATATACCTCAACTTTTAGATAAAACTTCATCTTTAGCCACATCCTTATTTAAAAATCGTTTTTAATTATTGTATGCTGCTTTGCAAGTTAATGTTCTGTAAGTTGATACCACAAGAGGACTTTACTGTATATCGATAATCGACTAATAGACAGCTCGTGGGGCATCTAACTGTTATCTGATAATTGTATCACCCCAAACTAATATTTGGGCCTATTTAGCTGAAATTAAACAGAATTTATCAGTTACAGGCTTCGAATTAGGCCTTGTCCTTGAACCTTGATAAGTTCTTGTGCCAGGTATAGTTGCGAGCGCCTGAGTTGCCATTTTGCGAGTTTGCTTTGCGCTCAACTTTAACTGAATATCTTTAAGGGCTGATTAACAATAAAAAAAATTTTTATATATATTCAAATATTTTTTCTATTTAATTTTTAATTGGTAAAGTAGGTCCTACAGTACTTAAACCAAATTTAAATACTGTTCTGTTATGTATTATTGTCAGCCAATTTCACTTGACAACAAAATGTCTGAAGTATGCTTTTTCGGACCCTCACAATCAAGCAGGGCCCTGAAATTGTTCGCTTCAGTGTAGCTGTTCAATGTATTTGCGAAGGCAACTTCACTTATGTTGTACGTGTGCTCATTGAGAGATATGCTTGGCAGGCGGGGGCGGGGCTGGGAGAGGCGAGTGGGCATGGCAGGCATTTGCCATGTAATTGGCTGCAATTTGCATAACAATTCTGCGACTGTTTTGCATAAGTTCTGCGACGATGCAACATAATAACGGAGGCAGCACTTATTTTCACATTAGAAATTCCTTTTTGGTCCTGCGAAGGATATGCAGCAGCAGCAGCAGCAGCAGCAGCAGGCAGTGACTGAGGCAGAGGCTGAGGCAGAGGCAATTATGTGCTTCGCTTGAGCTGCAGCACTTGGCATACACACACACACACGCACGCACGCACACACACATCGCCGCGATACAAAACTCAAGATGCAGCCTCGTAAAAGTCACAGCCGGAAATGCAGCGGCAAGAAAAAGCATGTAGCAATGCTCCAGCTGGGAATGCCCGACTGGCAGTTACCCTGCACCCAGCTTCGTATTTGATTATCGGCATGCATAAACTGTCAGTTCGTCCTCAGCTCCTGCTCAGTTCCTCTCTATCAAATCATTTATTCTTTAATAAATGCTGTGCCCTTTGTTGGATTGTTATAAAACTTTCAGCGCTTTTGTGTGTGTGTACAAAAGATGATGACTATGACTATTGGAAAAATCATAAAAGTAAAATAGGTTGGATATAGGTGTACCTTATAAACACCTTGATGCCAAATTTAGACATACCTTAACAAATTGATTATCGATACTTATCGATTTTGGGTAAAATATCAAGAATGCATTTTAACTGAAGGTGATTCTCGATGGTATTATATATTTAAAATACATTTTTTTATTCAATATATTCAATATATTTTATATTTATTAAATTTCATTTATTTTATATATTGAATATATTTGTTACATTTATTACCTAATATAACTTATGATATATCTATTATATATATTATATATTTTTTATATTTAATATTAATATTTATATATATTTTACGTATTTAAACACATATTCTCCTTCTGCCTGCGTCATTCTGTGCATTTCTACCAGCCACATTATACCCTTTAATGCGCATTTCTTGGATCTAGGGTATACGAAATGAAGGAAAATCTCTGGCAACGGTAAAAATGCAGCCATTTCCTTGGGCCCAGCAGCTGAAAAACTGAAGAAAATAGAGAACACCCGAATTGCTATTTGAGATGGCAGAACGGAAGTGCGCCGCATTTGCCTTTACAACTGCACATGTGTGTGGTTTACCCCCCCCCTCCCCCTCATTCTCTTCAGCCAGCGGTGGTGCAAGTCGAGTTGCCATAAAAGTTATCAAAATTGAAATTTTATTTAAAAAGTTTCTCGCTTTGCCCTCGTCTGCATGCATATGCACTCAAGAAGTTTATAAGATCTACTTTAATAATGTCGAGTGCATGATTTATATAACCAGCCGCCCTTCCGCCCCCGCACATACACACACACACACACACGCACGAACACATACCCTTATATGTCTACATGGTTTGTGGTTGCAACAGAGAAAAAATCTCATCAAGAGAAATTAAAACTTAAACACAAAGCGTTGCGGCGGCTGGGCTAAATAAATGACGATGACGTTGATGAAGTCGAGGGGACACTCGAGAGAGAGGATGGTTGGGGCAGAAGTGTGGGAATCTGGGTAGAAACTACAGCAACAGTAGCTGCTGGGAACCTTTAGGACTAGGCATTAAAAGCATTTCTTTGAAGAACGCGACAGAGCCACAAAGTATTCAACAGTTTCGAGCTATTACGCTTGATTGAGTTTTACCTTTAGAGTACACTGCGAGAAAAACTATTTAGTATGACAATGAATTTGCATGACATGAATTTTAAATGGATAAAGCTGTGGTAAATTGCAGATATCTTATATTATATTATATTTAAATATGTTAATAAAAGTAAATTTTAACTATATATTTGTATTATATTAATTAAATTAGATTTCGAGTCAAAAACTGCTTGTTATAAGACTTTGCATGCTCAAAATAAAAATAAACTAAGCTTAAGTAAAGTTAAAATGTATTTAACTTTAGAATTCTGCCAAGCTGGGCAATGCGTTCAATATAAGAATTTCTTTCTCAGACTAAGGCTTTATCAGAGGGATTTTTACGTACGCAATTTATTTGAGTATCACATACTCGCTCTTTTCTCTAAGTGTACGTCCCATTTGCTCGCGCTCTCCATTGCCAGGTAGCAAATACCATGGAAAATATGTTAAATTAATCAAAATGTAATGTGGCTGCCTGCGCCATGGCAACCGAGAAGCTGTACCCCCCTCCCTCGCGCTCAAAATTAAGCTAATAAATTTACAAAAATGAGTTCGACGCTTAATTTGCCATGAGCATTTTTCATTTCGTTTCGCGGCCGCTCGCTAACCTCCGCTTTACACAAAAGCCAAGGCACAAAAAATAAACAACAAACTGAAAAGTACAAATAAAAAATAAAGAAAAAGAAAACAACAACATGAAGGAACTGCTGCAGCTGGACAAAGGACAGCAGAGCAGGATACTCGAAAACGTGGCAAGGAAAGCACTTTAATGAGGAGAACTCTGTGACCCTTGACTTGGAGAAGCTCTCAACGATTAATTGGTTAAGAAGGGCCACCAAATTTGTAAATACCCAAAAGTCTTCAACTTCTTGGACGTCAAAGGGTTGGCTTATAATATTTTTTAGTCCCAGCTTAATATTTTTTAAACAATATCTATTTTATTTTATACAGTGTATAGTAAATTGAAGATTTGATTGAATTTGTTTTAATAAACATTCTGAAGAGCTTTACAAAAGCAAAACCCCAGAGATTAGATAGCTCTATAAGAAACACCTACTCCTTGAATTCTCTTAAACCAACGCAAATACAATACACATGCTGTGTTTACGCCACAAAGCTATGTAAATTAACAAAGTATGTCCGCAGTTAATTTACATAAAGTAAAAAACTGTTTTTTTGTTCTGGCTTCACGCCTTATAAACCCACCCACCCAAAAGAGAAACATCTAACAATTTCTTTTTTTCTTCTCTTTTCCCTTTGCAGACTTGACTTTCGGCCGGGTCGCGGCCTTTACGATCTGCAAATTAAGAACACCTCCTACAATCGGGACAATGGACGCTTTGAGTGCCGCATCAAGGCCAAAGGCACCGGCGCCGATGTGCATCAGGAGTTTTACAATGTGACCGTGCTAACAGCACCACATCCGCCCATGGTGACGCCCGGCAATATTGCGGTGGCCACCGAGGAGAAACCACTGGAGTTGACCTGCAGCAGCATCGGCGGCTCACCGGATCCTACGATAACGTAAGAGAGCATAATAAATTTAAATTCCATGTTACAGTTTTGCCAGAACATTAATCCCTGCAGAGGTTTCGGATATATATATCTGAATTTATGATGCAAATCTATATAACAGTAACGGTAACAGCAACAGTAACAAAAACAGTAACAGGAAAAGTTAACGTAATAGTTGCAATATAATTAAGAGTCAAGAGACATTGACAGAAGATGTAACAATGATTACGTTAGTAGCAGTGATAGTAACAGTATTTGTAACAGGATCATTAGCATGAACATCCAAAGTATCATTAACAATAACAGTAATAATCATTGTAACGATTGTGAACAGTGTCCTTGAAAGTAACAGTGATAGTAACAGAAAAGGTAATTGGAATAGAAGCCGTTTCTTTTTAAATAACAATTACAGTAACTGTAACAACAGAAACAGTAACAGTAACAGTTACATTAACATTGATACTGGAACAATTGGATTACATTTTTAATTTAATTAAATTTAAGCAAATCAAAGTAACATATTCTTATTAAGCTTGATATGTTTGGGAGAGTATTTTAACTTCGGCCTTGCATAGTTTAATATTTTTTATATTTTTGGGAATATTTTTTATACATTTTTGGGTTCACAGCTGTCGTCGCCGCTGTGGTCAGCGACAGTTTTAAGCACATCCGGCGGCAAGTAAATCACTTAACTGGTCGCCTTCATTAATAATCCCAGCCGGCACATGCAGTTGTTTTTTTTTTGGCACTAAATCGCTGTCCTTCTCCGAATCTCCATGCCCCTCTCTCTCGCTCTCACTCACTTGGACTATCTTTCTTTTCGTATGATTGCAGCTGGTTCCGCGAGGGCAGCAAAGTGCCATTGCAGTCGTATGCGCTAAAGGGCGGCTCCAAGAACCACTACACAAATGCCACACTGCAGATACTGCCCAGACGGGCCGACGATGGTGCCAAGTACATATGCGTCGTTTGGAATCGTGCCATGCCCGAGGGACATACGCTGGAGACGAGCGTCACACTGAATGTCAACTGTGAGTATGGGGGAACCAGGCGCGGTGCTCAAGAACTCAAATGGTACGAAATGGAGCCAAGCAAAAAAAAAAAAAGAAAGAGCATGAAAGAACTGCCTGCCATAGTCCCAAAATTTATGACCTATCCAGCGATTTTGAGAGTTTTCTCCTTTTCTGCTTTTTAGTGGTTTTTACAATTTTGTTTTGGGTTTGTTATGAAGTGAGCCATATTTACGTAGCCAGTTGATATATAAGCTAGTTGGTTTTACAAGAAGTTCTATAAAGCGAGGAATAACTTCTATGGGTTCTTATTTGTCTGGCATGGAATTGGGCATGGGCATACTTAAACTTGTATGCCCTTATATGCCTTTTTGGGATAATCTATAAAGCTATGAACCTTCCTCTTAAGCTGTATATAGAAATGTAAGTATCTTTTTACCCATAAAAATGAAAAATTTCTGGGAAGATCTAGTACAGAGTTAAAAGAAAGGTTCGTGGAGTCAATATGTGAATTACAACACTTTTAGTTTAGGTTGGGAAGTTGTGCCTGCAAAACTCTCGACTACCATAAGGCCATCTCTAGTTCTTCCTATCGATTGTATTTAACATTATCGATGGTTATTTCGTGCTTTGAAAGTACAGTTTATGTTTAAGTGAAGTTATGATTCATTGATATCCTTTTAATTTTGATAAGTGTTAACTAAAGATATGCTAAAAACTACAAGTATCGATATTTATCGATTTACTAAAGCCGAAAGCAATCGAACAAAAGTGTGAACTATAGATTTAAGTTACAAAAACTGAACTAAAATATTAGAATGTAGAGTAAGTTATATTTGAATAATTGTGCTGAGTTCAATTTTGTTTTATCTTCAATTTATTCAATTTCGTCTCTATGCATTATTTTGCTAGCTTCAACATATTTTACTCTACATAGAACATTTGAAGTTCGTGGCATTGCACTTTCTCTTTCTCCTTCTCCCACGCCTTCTGCGTTTCTCTTTTGGTTTCTTTCTTTTTGCTTCTGCTCTTTGTCACTTTTTGTAATTAAATGCTGCAGTTTGTTGAACAAATGTTGCCTGTCCAATTGTCGCATGATCAACGTGACCCAAAAGCCGCGTACATGACAGACCCATAAAGTGTCTGGCGCACACACATGCAGACACTGACACACACACGCACACACACAGCAGTTGATTGTTAGTTATTGGTTTCCACAGCACAACAAAAGCTGCTCCTGCGGCAACGAAGGCGACTCAAGTCTCAAGCTGTTATATTAGCTGACAAGTCTTTTGGGTAACGGGCAGGCAGTGAGAGGGTGTGTTCGTGTGCGAGTGTGTGTGCGTGTGCGTGTGTGTGTGTGTGTGTGTGTGCGCACATGGCAACCGTTTTAACCGCTTCATCATTTTAACATTATTAAATTTCATGCAACGGCCCACGCTGCGTATTCGCAATAATCTTGTCACTTTAGTTGCATTTAATAAAAATCACTAAAAATGACAACAATTGAAATCTGCATAAAATTTATGCAATCACATAGAGTAACAGTTAGGATATTCAGCGTTTTGCTGCTGTTGTTGTCAGGAAACTGGAGTGTGGAGTATCTATGTGTGCGGGTGTGTGTGTGTGTGTGTCTGTGTACGGTGCGATGGGGCGCGCAAATATATTCATAGGAAAACATAAATTGCAGTCATTTTTATGCTACACGCCGGATTTGTAGACGCAAAAGTAGACACACAACAACAACAGCAGCCTGTGTGTGTGTGTGTGACCGTGTGTGTGTGTGTGTGTGTCACATGCAGTGCACTCGTAACGTCAGCGTAACAAATATTTATAGTCCTTGCCATTTGGCACAGCAGCGAAACCAAAAGCCAAAACAACTACCCAAGAAAAAGGCGAACTAGCACAAACAAAATGCCAGTTAGACTAAACTAAGTAAACCAAGCTAAACATTATTTAAAACAAACTAAGTGTTGGATAATATTGCAAAAAATAATATAAAATAATATATCCAAATTAAAGTTATGCCTAGACTTAAGTTGAGTAAGGAGGAGAGAGTAGATGATGTAATACGCTTGTAGACATTTCGGTTATGCAGATATGTAAGAATAGTGAAGATCGTAATTGCTGAGTGTGATGAAAATATCGTTGAAAAAGGAAAATATTTGCCACATTTTGCAGTACCTTCTGTTCGATCGAGTTTTACTATGGCAGCTATATAATATATTATCGTCCGTTGTTGATCGGAGTTTAGTGAGCATATGCAAACTTTCAAGACGATAGCCTTAAGACTGAGGGACTAGTTCGCGTAGAAACTGGCAAATACTAAATTACTAAATATTCCAAGATACAAATGTTAGCCGAGATAGGTAATTGCACTTAAAGTGTCTTAAACTACACACCCAAGGACTAAAATCTCAGTAAAATAAAAATAACAATAAATTAGCTAAAATTAGAACAGCAGCAGCTTTAGGACTTAAGACGCAAAATTATGCAAATGAAAGAAACTGTGAAAATAATCCGTTGAGACGTTACAAACTTAATGACAAATTTGAAGGCACACTTAAGCGGCATAAAAAGGTATTACAGAAAGCTGGTTAAATGCTCGGCGCCTAACTCTTTCCATGCATGTTGCAGACACAAACGGACAAAAGCACAAAACAAGAATAAATGACAATAAGCAAGTGGAGAATATGAGAAAAACCAAACAGACAGCGAATTCTCATTCAAGCTGAAGGCCAAGTTAGGACTGAAAGCAAAGCGTCTTGTTAAACCAAGCGAGAGCGAGAGACCGACTTCTATCTGTGTGTGTGTGTGTCTGTGTGTGTGTGTGGGCGTTGGAGCAATTTCGGGTTTAGTATTTATGATGCTCATTTAAAATCCATTAGCAGCATAGGCCACAGCAGCAGCAGCAGCAAATAAAGGCATAGAATGTAGTCCACACACACACACACACACACACTCACACACAGACAGGGCATTGGCCATAATGTGTGCTTGGGCAGCGTTTGGGCCATGAGCCAAAGTCAAAAGTGCCTCCAAGGTGCATTTAGCTGGCAGCCAAATGTGTTTTATCCCGGCCAGAATGAGTGCCCCTGCCTTTGGGCACTGGTCAGCCGGGGGACCACAACCTGGCCAAGACGTTTAACAACAATTGAATTTAGAGCGCAGTTCAGCATTATGAACATCGCATTGGCCCGGACTAGAAGTCAGGCACATGTTATAGGGCCTGGCACAGTTTGAGAGGCCCTACATGCTGTAGCACAAATTGATTTCTGCATTTGGAATTTGAGCTAACAATTTAATTGGGTCATATGCGTTAAAATAGTTTGCACAAGAACACAGAAAAGCTTAAATTCTACACAGAAACTTTGGCAAGCTCAAATTCAAGCACAGTTTTGCAGCCGCACAACGTTTGGCAAGCACTGTGCCGCTAAAAGATAGATATGAATGCATTCGGCTAGAAAAGACGACGTTGTCTGATGTCTAATGCTTGACTGTGATTGTGATGGATAAGCAATTGGCAATATTAGACACAGATACAGACACAGTAGCAGAGCCAGAACGAAAGGCACGAAATATGCTGTCTCACTCTCACACACACAAAGCCACACACCCACAGCCACACCCACCCACACACACAGCTGTGCCAAAGCGTGCTGACAAATGGCAGAGCAATTTTTAATTGAAAATGTTTGCATGGATTCTTGCCAATGTGATGCCGAGCATGTGAAACGGGTAGCCTCAGCCCCAGCTCAGCTCACGTACCCTACTCGGGCCCTGCCCTGCCGCCCCCTTGGCCCACCCTCAATCCCGGCTGCTGCTGCCGCTTCTGCTGTTGATCTTTGTGTGCATTGCGTGTTGTGCCTGCATTTGATTGATTTATGCGTCAGCGAAGCCAAAAAAGAAAACAACCAGAAAAACAAACGGGCAAAAAAACAAATCTACGAAATAGAAAAACAGAAAAAAAAACATTCTCTAGCATTTCAACAAAAATAAACTCCCAATGCGTCATGTCGTCAACGTCATCGAGTGCTGAGTGTTTTATAACGTGCGAAAATGCTTAAATGAAATTATTAAAATTTTTGGCGTCCTCCCACGCACACCTCCTCTCTTCGATGCACAAGCGTAGCTGGCAAATCAAAAAGTGTTGCATACTTTTGAGCGCTCGCTGCAAATATGATTGAAACTGTGAAATTGCGGCTGACGAATTGCGCATACGCAACGTGTCCACGCATCGCCAACAGAAATAACAGACAAGAAACAACAACATCTACAACGAGAGCAAGTTGGAACTGCTTTTTCGGCTTTATGAAAGTTGAAACACCCTTGAGAAGATACTGTAAATCCAGTTGATACTCAAAATGAAAATAAAACGGATAATAATAATAATAAAAATAATAAAAATATTAAAAGCAATTATAATAATAATACGCTTCTTATAATAATTAATGATGATAATTTGCACTTGATTATTGTTCGCCCATAGCCACGTATACTTGATTTATTGATAATAAATTAACTGCGCACCGCTGAAAAACTTTAATCTGATATGAAGTTGGGTCTTTTAGAAGGCGTGAGAGTAAATTGAGAGTGCGACAATTTAGAGTTAAATTTAAATTGCAATTAAAATGAAAGCATATTTAGATTGTGAGTATTCAAATTGAGAGCAAAATAATGATGGAACAAATTTAAAGGCCATTTCATTATGTAAACATGTTCATAAATAAATAAAAATGTATTCCAAAAATTGAAAAGATGCAACAATTTAATAAAAACTATAGACATAGTTCAAGTCGACATCAAGAATATGTACATACATATACATACTTATGAATATTTATGTAAACTTGTAGATTTCTCCCACCAATATACGTAACATATACCGTGACGAAGCATAAATGTCCTAAGCAAGGGTATTTAACTAGAGCTAAAAACAAGAACAAATACTAAAAGCGACGCGTGGCGGCATCAACTTGGCACAGTTTTTTGGCGGCACACACGTGCGTGGCACGTTTTCACATATTTTCAGTTGCCACCAACGCGACTTGCAGCTGTTCGGGCACTAGAAATTCAAATACAAACGTATGTGTGTGTTTGTATGTGTGTGTTTGTGTGTGTCTGTATGTGTGTGTACGTGCGCTGCTGTTGTTGTGGGTGTGATTGCCTGTGCATGGCGCGTGACTTTTGTGCAGTTGCATGCAGCTCACGTAATAAAGCCTGCCTCCATTTGCTGCATGCCACACGCTGCCCCACTAGGCCGCCGCTCCTCCATCCGCTTGACATACGAGTCCTTGGCCAAAAAGTCGCTGGCGACGAAGACAAACAGGACTCATGTGTCGTGGCCTGCTGAAGTGGAAAGCAAAGCCGTTGAAAAGACATTTCAATTTGAATAAAAAACAAAAAAAAAACGCAGCTAGATGCTGCTGCCAGCGCAGTTGGAGGGCAGTGCGAACATCACCTACTCAGGTGGCATGCAAATTCAAGCTGTGGCATCGCCAGCATCTCTGACAATAATGCGCATTAGCGTGAAATTCCTTGGCACAAAACCAATGCGACAGCAGCCAAGTGCAAGCAAATTCCATTTTGATTCCCTGGTCAAATATTTGCATAAAGCGCTTTGATTCGATTAAAAGTGCATGCCTATCGATGCGCGATTACTTATCGATAGTTGTAAAGCTTTTAACAAGATTTATCAGAACTCCGGCGAAATGTATGCATAAGCTTCGTAGTCTGCTCAGAGCGTCTTTTATTTCTACCGAAATAAGCGACATCGCTTATCGATTAGCCGTTTATCGATTGCAAGTCAAGTCGAATGTAAATGATTTAGATAAATCAAATAAACCAGTGACAGCTGAAATTTGTGCGCTGTGATTGAATAATTGATGCCACTGTACAACAACTGCACGACACCCTGGCTAACGAAATTTTTTGGCTTACATCCTTGAGGCGGCTAAACTATAACAACAACAAGAACAGCAACAACGATTCGAACAGAAACAACAACAAGGAGCTGCAAGTATCCGGCTGCCATCTCGCCTGTTATTGCTTGCCAATATCGGAGCCGTTGTGTGTGAGCCTGAAGCGTTGGGGGTCTGCGGCTTGTCCTTTTTGATTATGCCGCTGCCAAAGGCAAAAGGCAAAGTGCCAAAAAACCAAAGGACAAAATGTGCCAGCACAAAAAGCTTTTTGCCAGCACGCAAATGGAGAGTCTGAGGCGGCAGGTAGCCTAAGGGAGCGATACAGACACGTGCTAATGCCGCACACAATTGCAATTAGTGTCAGTGTTGGCATCCTGGCCACCCAGCCAGCTTGCCAGGCAGGCTGGGCCTGCATTCTGGGTGCCAGGACACATTTGCATAGCAGCTAAGGCACCACAAAAGAAATGCGGACAGTTGCACAGCTTCAAGGAGTCTGCTTGCAGTCCTTGGCCATATCCTGGCCATGTCCTGGCTGTTATGCTTTAAGATTTCAGCCAAGAGCGCTATGCTTTTTGTCTTGGCTCTCAGCTCTCAGTTCTCTCTGCCTGTTTACCTCAAGCTGATTTGAAGTTTGTGTTGGCCGCGAGCCGTTCAGCTTGTTGTCCTGTGCCTCGTCCTGGCCCAGTTTTGGGTGCTGGCAATTTAAATGAATGCAACATTGTTTTCACCTTTAGCTGAAATTTCAGCTACCTGAGCTTTAAGCCAGCTCTTAAGTCGCCAAAGCGCAAATTATCTATGAAAAAATTTGTAAAATGTTTTTCTTTACAGCAGCTGTTTGAAGGGGGGTTGGGGGAGACTGTAAAGTTGGAGGGAAACTTAACAGCTTTTGCGACAAAGCAAATTAATTGCTGCCCACTTTCAATTAACTTGCAGCAAGCGACCAAAAGCCACCCACAAAAAAACCAACTTTATCAAGCGTTGTGTGTGTGCAACCGCAAGTGTCGACTGAAAGTTTTGTTGCATCAGCAGCTGTTGTTGCACTTGTTGTATCTGCGACTGTTACAACGCAAAGCCAATTCAATTAATTTCAATGGCCATACATATGACACCTATGGACCAATGCACACAAGTGCAATGCCAGCTCGTTGCGGCCCAAAAAAGCAGGCAACACTTTTTTATAAGCAAGGCAAGCGCTCGATTAACATGGATAAAAATGAGGGGCCGCGGGTTGCTGGTGCTGAGCTGTTATTGGGTTGGGCTTGGACCTCGTTCGGGCAACCTGTCACTAGGGCGGTTGCCAAAAGGTTGCTGACAATCGCAGAACAAAAAACCGCCTGACTGACAGCATTGAAAGCTCAGTTCATATGCGCAAAAGAGCCTATATGCGAGCAGCTACTATGTATGCATGCCTTTATGTATTTGTGTATATATATAATAACAGAAGGTGCACGTTAAGACTTTTGAAAATTCAGTTGAGACGTGTTTCACATTTTCCGCAAAAATCTCTAGCTTCCTCAGTAGAAATGAGATTCAAAGATCTTTTGGGCAAAGTTCCAAATTTTCCTTCCCGAGTTTTGGGTTGTTATTCATGGCTGGGCCTCTTGATCAATTTGGCATCTAGGTCGAGCAACATTATTTTTGGTCAACATTCATGTGCAAATGGTACTCAAATGTCATATATAGGCATAGGTTCAAATTTGACACCCTCATAACTTGGTCAAATCTCACCCGATATCCAAGAGGCTTGTGTCTATGTTTATTGCTTGGCCTGTTGATCAATTTCAAATAAATCAATCTGTTTGTTACTTCTTATTTCTGCGATCGTGGTCGCTGCGCTGTTTAAGTTGAAACAAACTACGTACAAAATTTATATATATTTATATTACATTAAGGCTGTTACCTTTTCAATAAGGCCAATTATTGTTTGTTTAACAAAGTTTTTAAACATGTTCGTCCGCTGGGCAGCAGCCACTCACATTCCAGCTGCAAGCTTAATTTCAGCACTTAAGCGGACGCATCGTAATATTGTTTCAATATTTATGCCACTGTTTGACTGCGTCACGGCGGGGCATAAACAATCGCAAGGGGTGGCCAAAGGCAGCGATTTGCGGGCTGCGGGGTATTTACATACAGGCATGTAGGTGTTGCAAGCACGCGCGGCGGAAGTCACGTGACGTGTTGTGTGACACGTACGCGACAGCAGCTGCTGCGACCCGCGGCCCATACAATCTGCTGCTCATTCCCGTTGTTGTTGCTGCTGTAACTTTTCAATTTGGCCAAGACATAGTGGGCGGAGGCGTTGACGGAAGCGGCAGAGGAAAAGTAGGCGGAGCTACAGCGACTGCAGCGCACTCAGCTTTAAGCAAATGCAAACTCGACTCATTAAAATAACTCCAAGCAGTTGTGTGATACATCCTGCCTACAACAACAACAACAACGGCAACAACAACGGCGCGCAGCTCGGCCCAGTTCCGGGTTAAATAATTTAATTTGGCTGCAAAATGGCCAACGGGCATAAGTAACGACCACGCGGCGTATGAGCAACGCGCAATTTTATTTAACGCCGCCTAGCCGGAAGCCAGGACCTCGTTTGGGTCGTGTAACAAGGTTCGTGGACTGCAAGGGGGCTTAGAGGGGTTCGCGGGGCGGGAGTACAGTTGGGGCACGGCTCCACTGTTGCAGGTGCAGGTGCAGGCGACGCATATTTCATGGCACTAATGTAGCCAGTCAGAAAATCACAATGCGCTGCTGCATTCCAGCAGCGGCACGGGGGGCGTTAGCGACGGGGCGTGGCAACATGCATGTGAACATTCAGCAGCAAAGCTGGCAACGCGATGCGGCGCTGCCAACTTGTTAAAAACGAAAAAAACCAACGGGAAGATATGTAAAAAAACAACATTTTTTATTTAATAAGGTGAACAGAAAACTCGCTGGAAAAAATATTTAAAATACACACCAACATTTAATCAGATATGAAAAGATATACAATATGGTAAAAACTTACTGGAAGCTTTAATGGAATATCTGTTAATAATAATGGAGTGTAATGGAATATCTGTTGATAATAATGGAATAAATGTTATTCGAATATACAACTTATGGCAGAAAAGAATTAAAGTAATCGCGTATATCAGAGTTCGTTTTATGATAACTTAAATGATAAATAGATAGTATATAGTATAGAAACATTCTTAATATATTAAATATTTCCTTTCTGATTGGCTCATAATAGTCCTAATATTTATTTATTATATATATTTATATATTGTTTAGTTTTTTTATTTGTATAATAGCTTTCAGCCGATAAAACCTTTAAGCGCACTTTCATTAACTTAAGCAGCTTACAGCTGCTTCTTGAAGTTAACCAAATAGGTGTCAAAATCAAGATACCTCCAACAGGGGCGCATAAATAACAACAACAACAAAAATCCACAAGAAAATTGAAAAAAAAAGGGGAAAATGAAAAATTGCGCAGGAAACTTCATAGCGAATGTCAGCAAGTTTTTTGTGGCATGGGACTTAGCTAGGATGGGCGTGGCAGCAACACCCTTCAGCGTGAAACTGCATGGCTGGCTGGGCATGAAAATGCCAGAGGGGCTGGCAAATGAGCAACAGAGGGGGCGGGTGGGGGTAGGGGCGCAGTACCCTCTAGTTGGGCACCAGGCAGCATGTGTTGAAATGCAAAACTGGAATTTTTACTTCGTTTTTTTGTGCGCTGACAAGCGTTGCTCATTAAATTTTATTTTATAATTACACACACCAGCACACAACACACGCGCACACTGGACGGCTTTAATGTGCTGGTTACCTCGTAATTGGGTTCCGAGCAACGCAGTTTTTCGTTGCCACATGTAGGAGCCCCCCCTCCCCTCCATACAGCCCAACCCGCCATCGATTCTGGTCGGGCTTAGAACATTTTTGTGCACTTTAGGAATTTGTGGGACAAAAACAACAATGTACAACAATAGGCATTTAAGCATTTGGTCAGTGGGTGATTAAAGTAAAGCGTTTCAAAGTTAATTGGCACTAAAACAACAACAACAATAACAACAACGACAACAATAGTTAAGACCTGTTAGCCTTACGCTCGACTAAACAGCCAAGTGGCCAACAATCCCGAAAACCGATTTGATACGAACAACAACTAGCAACCGTTGCCAGGCTGCCATTTAAGCAAAATGGGCCGCCGCACATTGGCTGAATTAATATAAATATTGATACATACATACAAATAATATTTTCAAATATTGAAACAAAGGTATTTTTATAAAAAAATCCAAGCAAAAATATTTACTCTTGAATTACCCAAATTCATGCTATTCTTAGCTTGTTTTCATAGCTTTGGCAATTTTGTTATAGTATTTTCATCACATTTAACTGAGCTTGCGACCACTGTGCAGTCCGTTTGGCCAATGCACTTGAACAATGTAATAGGCAAGAGCTGGCCATTTGGTAGTTGTTGCGGCTGTTATACCTCAAATTGGTATTATTTAAAAATGTCGATGGGTCACGCTGCTCGTCAATGTGCTGCAACCTGAATGTCCTGGCAGCCGGGTGGGGAGCAACGACTAGTATCCGGCCTGGTCGTGTAATTGAAAATGGTTATTGGCAAGTTAATGGCCCATTCAAGCAGGCAGCCAACGAACCAAACTTGGCTCCTTAATTGACTATTTGTATGCTGACCCCAGAGTCTTAAGCGAACAGCTATTAACCCACTTGCACCCTAACGTCTGCCCCTCTGTTTCTATTGCAGATTATCCACGCGTGGATGTGGGACCACAGAACCCGCTGCGCATCGAACGCGATCACATTGCCAAGCTGGATTGCCGCGTCGACGCCAAGCCGATGGTGTCGAATGTCCGCTGGTCACGCAACGGCCAGTATGTGAGTGCCACGCCTAGTCATACGATCTATCGTGTGAGTCGCCACCACGCCGGCAAATATACATGCAGTGCGGACAACGGTCTGGGCAAGACCGGCGAGAAGGATATCATATTGGACGTGCTCTATGCGCCCATTGTGACCATCGAATCGAAGACCCACGAGGCCGAGGAGGGTGAGACGGTGCTGGTGCGTTGCAATGTTACCGCCAATCCGCCGCCGATTGCCATCGAGTGGCTAAAGGAAGGTGCTCCGGACTTTCGCTATGCCGGCGAACTGCTCACCCTGGTCTCGGTGCGGGCGGAGCATGCGGGCAATTATATTTGCCGTTCTGTGAATCTGATGCAGCCCTTCAACTCGAAACGCATTGAGGGCGTGGGCAACTCCACGGTGGCGCTGCTGGTGCGTCATCGTCCCGGCCAGGCATACATAACGCCCAATAAGCCGGTCGTGCATGTCGGCAACGGTGTAACGCTTAGCTGTTCGGCCAATCCGCCCGGCTGGCCGGTGCCGCAGTATCGCTGGTTCCGCGACATGGACGGCGAGCTGAGCAATACGCAAAAGATTCTGGCCCAGGGACCGCAGTACTCCATACCGAAGGCCCATTTGGGCAGCGAGGGCCGGTATCATTGTCATGCTGTCAACGAGCTGGGTATTGGCAAAATGGCCACCATTGTCCTGGAGGTGCATCAGCCTCCGCAATTTTTGGCCAAGCTGCAGCAGCATATGACACGACGCGTGGGCGATGTCGACTATGCAGTCACGTGCAGCGCCAAGGCGAAGCCGACGCCCCATATACGCTGGATTAAGGATGGCACCGAAATTCTGCCCGCTCGCAAGCTCTACGAAATACGCACCACGCCCACTGATGCCGGTGGGGGCGTTGTGACGGTGCAAAGTATTCTACGTTTCCGCGGCAAGGCGCGTCCCAATGGCAATCAGCTGCTGCCCGGCGATCGAGGTCTCTTCACCTGCCTTTACGAAAACGATGTGAACTCGGCGAACTCCTCGATGCATTTGCGCATCGAACACGAACCAATTGTCCTGCATCAGTACAACAAGGTGGCGTACGATGTGCGCGAATCGGCGGAGGTGGTGTGTAAGGTGCAGGCATATCCCAAGCCGGAGTTTCAGTGGCAATTCGGCAGCAATCCCTCACCCCTGACCATGTCCTCCGATGGCCACTATGAGATTAGCACACGCATGGAGAGCAATGACATCTATACATCCATTTTGCGAATTGCCCATCTGCAGCACTCGGATTACGGGGAGTACACCTGCCGGGCTGTCAATCCACTAGACACCATACGCACCCAGATCCGACTGCAGCCGAAGGGCGCGCCGGAGAAGCCCAACGCCTTGAAAGTGCTCGAGGTCGCACACAATTATGCGGTGCTCAGCTGGCAGCCCGGCTTCAATGGCGGACTCATGAGCACCAAGTACTTGGTCAGCTATCGTCGTGTGGCCACGCCCCGTGAGCAACTGCTGTCGGAGTGCTCCGGGAATGCGTATACGCCCAGCTATCAGGTGAGCAGCTCGTCCGCACAGGTGAGCGCCCACGAATGGATCGAATTCAACTGCTTTCGCGAGAATCCCTGCAAGCTGGCGCCGCTGGACCAGCACCAGAGCTACATGTTCAAGGTATATGCCTTGAATGCCAAGGGCACATCCGGCTATTCGAATGAGGTGCTGGCCACCACCAAGGTGAGCAAGATACCGCCGCCGCTGCACGTCAGCTACGATCCCAATTCCCATGTGCTGGGCATCAATGTGGCAGCCACTTGCCTATCCCTAATTGCTGTCGTCGAGTCTCTGGTTGCCCGCGACGCCACCGTGCCCATGTGGGAAATAGTCGAGACTCTGACGCTTCCGCCCTCGGGCAGTGAAACCACCTTTAAGGAGGCTGTCATCAATCATATAGCGCGCACCGCACACTACACCACGGCCACCACGTCGGGGCGCAGCTTGGGTCCAGGCAGCGGCCAGCTCGGCGAGGATCGCACCATGGCGCTGGCGGAGACAGCCGGTCCGGGTCCTGTGGTGCGCGTCAAACTGTGTCTGCTGGCCAATCATGAGCATTGTGGTGCCTATGCCAATGCGGAAAGTAAGTAAACATCAAAAACTGATCCATTTTATTGAACTAGTTCCAAAGTTTAAGTCATTTGGTATGTATTATAATAACTTAATTGAACTAGTTTCAAAAAGAACTTAAAAAGAATATCTTACAATTCAGAACTAGTTCCAAGATCTTAAACGAAAGCTAACTTCATCTGATAAGCAGTAAATCTGTGTTAAATATCTTAAAGTGCAACAATTTGGAACTAGTTCGCTTGTTTTAAAATAGCCCATCCTCTACGAGACAAGCAATAAATCTTCAACTCATGCTACTCTCTCTTGTTGCAGTTGGCAAATCCTACATGCCGCACAACTCGTCACTTACCACCTCCGCCCTGGTGGCCATCATCATAGCGGGGCTGTTCTTTGTACTGCTGCTGGGTCTGCTCTATGCCTTCTGTCGCTGCCGGCGCACGCATGCGGCCAAGAAGCTGGCAGCTGCCGCTGCCACAACGACACCAAACGCCGCCAGCCAAGGCGCCAAGGAGTACGATGTGGATGCATCACGCGGCTCGCTGGTGGTGGCCGCAACTGGAGACCCGCAGCAGTCGCAGTCGGGTCTGCCGCCACCGCCGCCGCCCTACTATCCGACTGGCAGCCTGGACAGCAAGCAGCTGGATGGTGGCATGGAGCTAACACTAACGGCCCTCCACGATCCCGACGAGCAGCTAAACATGCAGCAGGGCGAGATGCACACACAGCAGCAGCAGCAGCAGCAACAGCAACAGTATCAGACGCAGCCCAAATGCCAGGCTCAGGCACTCTACCAGCAGCAGCCGCATCCGAATGGCTATGGATATCATGTGACAAGTGCCATTGGCATCGATGGCGACAGCTATCAAGTGCTGCCAACCGCCGCTGGACAGCATGGCGAGTGTAAGTAGGCGGCTAGGCGCAACAAACACAGCTTAAGGGGGCAGGGACTGGGCTGGGCTGGGCTGGGCTGGAGCAGTGGGCGGTAGAGATGGACGCGTGCCTTAATTTCGGGACCCAGCACGAGCATGATTTTGACCTTACAGTTATCGAAAGTTCGAATTACCGATGCGAGTGAGCTGCAGTATGCAGATATTGGGTAACATTTGACTTATATATTTCTCGGGGCCTTTCTTGCACGTTCTTTTATGGAAATATGAATTTCTAGGACCCGAAGATAAGGCACGTCCAATGCCCATCTCTAATGGATAACTGGGGCACGACAGCTTCTTCATTAAGCGTCGTATTTTTTGGGGGTATGCGCAGATTTATGGCGGCCATTTTGACGCCTCTGGTTGCTGCTGCCGCCAGTTCGAGCTGCCTTTTTCGGGGCGTAATTGCATTTCATGTCAATCTAGTGTCCATATACAGCAATCCCGCCCACCGACCCATCACCACCCACTCCCCATCTACCAGGCTTCATGCAAATTGTGTGTGCTGCATAAGCAGCTACAGCTGGAGGACAACGCAAATGCCTTGGCAACCAAATGACATCATCAGCCGGACTATCCGTTTCGCTTGCCCACTGGGTCCTGCGTCCTGGGCGTCTCTTTGAGTGCTTGCATGTGTGTGTGTATGTGTGCGTATGTCCTGTGTGTAGCATTTCGGCGTAATTCCAATTAAGTGAGAATTAAACCGTTAGCCGTTTCTTTTGTGCATCTCCTTCAGCTTCGAAAGTTTTTAATTGGCTTTAAGCCGTAACAGTCGCAGCATCCTTCACAATTGCAATTGCAGCTCATAAAATTGTTGCCAAAAGTCGTCCCTTTTTGTTATTTTACTTTTTTTCTCGTGTTGCTCCCCTCAAGTGGCTGACACTCGAAGTGCGCCTAACAAACACGAAGACAATTAAAAACTAAATGGCACCAGCACTTGGATTCACAGCAATCAAAAAGGCTTAAAGCTGTGCCAAATGAAAATCTTTAAGATTAAGAGAACTCAGCTCTCGCATGACAGCTACTAACTAGTCTATAAATAAAAAAAAACCTTAATGAAGCTATGGACATATAAAATGGAGCCAAAAAAAAACTGAGAAAAAGCTGAAAATAATCTGACAAAGAGCTGGGCATAAGACAGCATTGAGAGCGGGCAGCAAAGACAAAATTGGAGTCATTTGACAGCGTTCTTCTTTTTAGAAAGAATTAGAGAGCAACTAAATATTCTTAAGATAAAAGCCTTTTAAAGTGGAGAGTAAACCTAAACTGAATATATTGAAAAGACAGCAATTAAGTTAGATGAAAAGGTTAAGGTTCAGATTGAAGAGCTTTAAATACTTTAACTAATGATATTTTCATTTAAAGAGTTTCATTGAATTCACTTTATATCAGTTAAATTTTGAGAAAATATGAATTGAAATATTCTCAGTAGAAAGCTGGTCTGTTGGTGGTTAAGAAAGAAATGCAGTAAAATTATAGAATTACTTGGAATACTTAGACCTGGGACAGGGGCTACAGAAGTATCATCAATCAAACAATCTTTCAAGTAGTAACAAGTTCCAGCTTATTTGTTGGGCAATGTGATCATAAGTAATGTCGGTAAACAGCAGTGTTGCAAAATGTTGTGAGTTTAACACAACTCAACACTAATTTATTTACTTACTACAATTTGCCAGAAAGCAAGCATGTTTAAATCTGTAAATTAAATGTATTTAACATGTTTTTCATAGCTTTATTAGCTGGAAAGTAAAAGCCTTACTTGCGCAATTAAATATTTTTATATTTAAATAATTGGAAAAAGCTTTAATTAAACTGTATACTATACCACATTTTTGCTTAAGCATATTTATAATCTAGTTTCAAAAGTGTCATTTGAGAGGCTTTTCTAAGCAATCTAAAAGCCAGAGAGCAGCAGCCGTATGAGGTTTCCAGCATACGAAGGTCACAGTTTCGAAATGTGCTTAAAAGCCTTAAACAGTTTTTAATTATATTCCAAGAGCATAATGCTCCTAACTGCTCCTAACTGGGGTAAATGTTTTTTGTATAAGCGCTGTGCAAAAATTGTTGTTGTTTATTTTTTGTTTTAATTATTTTTTTTGTTTTTATTCTATAGTCAAGCAAAAAGCCCCCAGACAGACGTAATAGGGACGCGCCATGGCCAGAAAAATGTTTTGATAGTTTACAGCAACTGTTGAAAAAGTTTTTGCGCCTGACTGAAAGGCAACATGCCAGCTAAAAGGTGCGGCAGCTGCCACATCCCCACCCCAGCCCTTACCAAGCCCCGTTTTGCAGGCAAGTTTGACCAAAATATGTGCACCACAGAATGCAGTTTAATTGTGTGTGTATGTGCGCGTGTGTGTGTGTGGGTGTGTGTTGTTGGCCTTTGGCTGCTTTGTTGTTGTTATTGTTGTTGCTTTCATTAGGACCACGACGTTCATTTAGTGTGTGTGTATGTGTTATTTTTTTTTTGACTCTGCACTTAAATGCGCGTCGCCAACGCCAACTTAATTACTATTTCTTTACACTGCCGCCTCCCTCTAACATTCGCGCTTCCTGCCAACCAACCGGAAACCCAACGAACTGGCGACACACATAACGTCGTATGATAAACGCCCATCCACCCACACACACTCATACACACAAACACACACACACCTGCGCTTGTTGCTGTGCGTGTGTGTCGGGCGTATTTGTGTGCGGTCCATGCGGTTGCAACCAAAGCAGGACCACTTGAGGCGACACCCATTCCAGCCAACCTACAAGCAGCTGCAGCAGCAGCAGCACGCGCCGCCAAGCTAACGAAGCAGCCCACCACCAGCAATACAACCACCCCCACCACCACCAACAACTCCAGCAACTCCACCGGCAACAACAACACGAGCAACATATCCACCTTAAAGCGTGGCAGCCTTGGCCAGGTGAGGGGACAACAGCAGCAGCAGAAGCAGCAGTTGCAGCAGGTGACCGCAGCCACGGCAGCCACCACCACAGCGCTGGCAACGACAATTACAACAACATCACGTAATGCCAAAACCGCAACAACAACAACAACGCTCGCCATCACAGGTAAAACACGGCCGAAGGAAATGATGCGGGATTAGAGCAAGTGGTGGGCGCCACCACCAGCAACAGCACCAGCACGAGCAACTGCACCGCACACTTGAACTTTGCACCACAAAATGCACACAAGACGCCAATAACAAACTGTATAACAACTTGCACCATGCAAACTTGCCACCATGCCACTTGCAGCGCACCTTCTCTAAACGCACCAATGCACCCATTGTTCCACATTCTCGCCTTCTACTCGCAATACATATCTCATTTATCATTCATTTGCACTATATGTGTAGTTAAATAATGTTAAGCAGAGGCAGGGAAATGCAAACGAAAGAAATATATCTGGGTAAATTTGGTAATCTCAAGACTAGAAGAAAAATACAAGATATTTTCGAAGCGCAATAATACGATTGACATCTAATAAGTTTTGAAAGAACTGACTCCAGATTATTTTGCTTCAAAAATCCACCCACACGAGCGGAAAACTGGTGGAAGACTAGGTTCAAATCGGGTAATTAGAATAATATAAATAAGCTTGTAAGCTTTTCCTTAAGTGTCTTTAGGCTTGACAATTTAATAAGACGAAACAAAAAAGCAGAAAAAACACACAAAGACTGAAAAACAATTCGGTCATAGGAAAATTTTTAGAATCTAAATCTTTACTTTTTAGACACCATTTTTACACGCCGTTTTTGTAATGTTCTTGCTTAAGTCGCCGGTCAATCGACTTAAGCTAATACCGCTTCGAAACACTTACCAATGTAGCAATAGTTTCTTCAAATGGTCGCCCAAGATGCCCCTAGCTGCCAACCAACAGCAGCAGCAGGTGCAGCAGGTGGCAAAGCCAACGACACGAGAAAAATCCATCGAGTCGAATACACAAGCCCAACAGCTCAAGGAGGCTATCAATGAGCCGAAACTGCCCAAGAACAAAGCCGTACCGCCGCCTAAGATCAATGTCAAGGATCAGCGCGACAAATGGCTGGCCAAGGTCTCGCCCAAAATGCAGCGTAAGGCGAAGGGGGGCGCCGAAGCTGAGTCAGCCGGTGGCGGCAAATTCACACAAAAGCCGTCGCCCATAAACCCCATGCTGAACAATGAGGCCAATTCGCAGCACTTTGGTATGCCCAAGCAGTTCCAGCAGCCAGCCTGGATGCAGCAGCAGCAGCAACAGGTGCAGAAGCATCAGCAGAAGCAGCAGCAGCAGCAAAAGAATCCCGCTGAGGATGTGGGCGGCGGCTCGGCGGAGCGTAAATCCTGGATGAATCGCATGCACGGCTCACAGCAGACAAAGCAGGCGCAATGGCTGAAGGATATGCAGGCCAAGCAGCAGGCGGGACGCGATATGCAGCAGCAGAAAATGCAACAGATGAAACATACTTCGCCCCAGCCCCAGTCGCCAGAGCTTGGCAAGCCCACAGCAAAAGCTGGCCCTGCAGCAGCCACAACATTAGGCGCTGCTGCTGCTGCTGCCAACCCGCCCGTTGAGGAGCCACCCGAGCCCAAAACGCCCGAACGCCTGGCCTATCTGGAGGCCGTCAAGCAGCTGAACAGCTATCAGATACACGAGCCCACAGCCGGACGGGCACAGTCGAAGACGAGCAGGGGCGGCGACAAGATTGATCCGAACATTGAGCATACGCTGCTGTGCCTCAAGCACACGGGCTTCGAGGAGGGTCAACTAGAGCGCATACCGGTCATCCAGGTGGCGGGCACTAAGGGGCGTGGCTCCACCTGTCTTCTCGTCGAGGCCATTTTGCGCGCTCATGGCATCAAGACGGGCGTACTGTGTGCCCCGCATCTGTTTCTCACCAGCGAACGGATACGCATCGACGGCGATCCGATGACGGAGACGGAGTTCTCGGCGCTGTTCAGCCAGCTGCATCAGCAATTGGCCGCCATGCAGCCTCCGCCCAGCTACACGAAGCTGTTGACTGTGATGGCATTCCATGCGTTTCGCAATGCCGCCGTGGATGTGGCCATTGTGGAAGTGGGCAGCGGCTGTGCCAGCGATTGCACCAATATTACATCCCATGCGCGCACCATTGGAATTAGCTCGCTGGGCTGGGAGCAGAACTTCAGCCTGAGCAATTCTATGCGCGACATTGCCTGGGCCAAGGCAGCCATCATGAAGCCCGAGGCGAGCGTCTACACCAGCGCCAGTCAAACGGAATGCTGCGAGGTGCTCAGCCAGCGGGCCAAGCAGGTGGGCATTCAGCTGCATCGCGTGCCCAGCTTCCCGGCCTATATGGAAGCCAATGCGGCCAACAAAAAGCTGCTAACCGGCGCCAATTTCAACGTCAAGCTAAATGGCTCGCTGGCCATCCAGCTGGCCTATGACTATCTGCGGCGCTACTATCCGGATTATGTGGTGGGACTGGAACACAATAGCGTGCTATTAACGCCGGGCGCGACGCGTGGCCTGGAGATGTTCGAGCAGCGCGGCCAATTTGAGGTCATAAAGCATGATATTTTCCATGTCTATCTGGATAGTGCGGACACGCTGGAGAGCATGATGATGTGCCGGGAATGGTTCTATACGCGTACGCGCAGCAGTCGCTCGCCAAAGATTTTGCTCTTCAGCAAAGTGAACGAGTTCAATGCCAAGGATTTGTTGACCATTTTGCGGCACAATATGCGCTTTGAGGAGGCCTGTTTTGTGCCCAGTCCCAGTTACTTTGAGGGCGACTCCCTTGAGGACCAGGAGGAGGGTCTGGATAAGGAGACAAAAGAAGCCATCAATTGGCATAGCATGGAGGAGCTACAGCGTGCCCGTCGCAATGCCAGCAATTGGCGTTCGCTCTGCGAGGAAAACGGCACACGCGACAATTCGCACATGTCCATCTCGATAGCCGCAGTCTTTGAGCATCTGCGCGAAAAGTATGGCAAACAGAGATATGGCATGCGCAACGAACTGGATGTACTTGTGACCGGCTCTCGCGAGCTGGTGGCCGGCACCATTCAAGTGCTACAGAAGATGAAAGATAAGGAATTCGGCAAATGGCGCTAAAAAGCACTTCCTATACAGATCTAAAAACTAAACCACAAACAGTCCAAGAGTTATGTATTCCAGTTATTGTATTTATGTATATGTATACTTAAAATTCTAGTTATCGTTCCACTTGAGAAAAAACCCTCCACCCAAAAAAAACCGCGTTTTAGTTTAGAGGTTTAGAGGTTTTAAAATATATCACTTGTTTTATCTATTTTATATGCCCTGCAATTAATTTTGTTTTTATCCTCAAGATAAATTTTTGCAATCTACAACTCTAGAATATCAGTTTTGGTCTGAGTTTTCTGAAACTAATTAGAATAACCTCTGTTAGGTCATAACAAAAGCCGTATATACCTCTGCTGTATTGATACCCAATTTATCCTCAGGATAAATTAATGACTTACAGAAAACAAATATACAAGTTTTCATATTGATTAATATAAAAACTGAAAAGCACGTTTTAAATTTTATAAGCTAAAGCTTAATGTTAATGTTAAATATTTAAAATGTTTTCGAAATGTGTGTCGAGTCGCTCAAGTAATTTAATCCAATTGGGTTGTCCATCAACTTCAGACTAAATTATGCAAACGTCGAGTACATCAAATGCAGATAGGGCCCCAAACCGAAACCGTAACCCAAGTCGTCGGAGGCGTTGGTCCAGTTGGACAGCTGCCAGCTGATGAGCATGACGTGGCGCCTTTTTGTGTTTCCAATTAGCCATTGTGACTTTCATGTTTCCGCCTGGCCACAGCCAACGCACCGCACCTCAGCACACTTTTACCCTACTTCAACTGACGCACATGTTTTTAAATATAGCCGCATCAGCTGCCGCCCAATCCTTTGCTAATTTATGTATACCTTCCAGGGTCGAACAACGTGACCGCCAGCGGCAGCCAGGAGAATAACTATAGCAATGCACGCGATCTGTCACAGGAGGCGCTCTGGCGTCTCCAACTGGCCGCGGCCCAAAGCCAACAAATCTATGTGGAACAGCGACCGCCATCCGCATTCAGCGGCTTGGTAGACTATGCCGGCTATCCGCACATAAACACTGTGACCAGTTCGCTCAGCCAGCAGAGCTTTGGACAGCAGCAGCCAGGGACAAGCCAACAGCAGCCGCTGGCGCCGCACGAGATGCTGCAGGCGGCGCAACGCTATGGAACGCTGCGCAAGTCCAAGCAGCCACCGCTGCCCCCGCAGCGCAAGGATCAACAGCAACAGCAGCAGCAGCAGCAACAACAGCTAGGTGAGTGCCAATTTAGCCTTTTTCGTATATAGAACCCGCAGGCGGATAGAATCAAATCCGATTTCAGCAAGCATAGAAGAATTTTAGCAGGATGAAGAACTGAGCTAATCTAGCCGTGTCCGTCTGTCTTAAAGTTCGAGGTTTGTGGTTTGGTATGAACACAAGCTGGGGACTTTAAGCACCGAAGTTATTCAAAAACAAAAAGTACGGCTAGGGGAAGAAAAAGCAAAGCCGAAGCAAGCGACGGGTCTTTCTACGTGCATGCATAGAAGAAACCTGGACTCTCTGCACTTAGGGTATTTAAAAGTCGCGCACACCCGATTAGCGCACTCTTTCCTATCCTCTGTGAACTAGTTGGCACCGCTGGCGAGTGTTGACCGTTTGTCTTTGGGTTTGGGTGCCAGATAAGCAGCTGAGATGAATGGCTCGGAAATCAGTTTGATTGATAATGCAACTAAGTGTGGCAAGTGGCAAGTGGTAGAGAGAGGAAGAGAGAGAGTGCAGGCAAGTGGATTGGGGGGGTTGGGGGGTTGGGGCACACTTATAAATAAAATAGATTTGCATGAAGTTGGTAGCTTGGCAGCCACTAGGATGTGTACAATTTGCATCTGTATCCTTTTATGCATGAGCAGCAGGATTCAGACACAGCTTGCGAACAAACACTAGAGACACACACACACATACACACGCACACACGAAACACACATTTAAACAGATAAATGCACATAAAATAGTCAGCTCTGGCTCCTGTATCCTGTTAGACTCCTTCCTTTAGCCGAACCTCTCTGCGCAACAAGAACAACAAATCGCTTGCAGCGACAACTATTGCAGCAGCGACGCCCCCTTCCGCCTCAGACTAAACAAACGCTGTCGCCCCTCCCCCTACGAAGCACTGCTCCGCAGTGGTTCTTAAAGCGCTAACATGAAATAGGAGTACAAAAATGCAAGCTGAAAAAGAAACAACAAGGTTGCGCAACAACAGATACCCTGTAACCAGCTAAGAGCTGCTGTCATGTAGGGTGGGAGAGAGAACAATTGATTGTTCAATTACTTTTGTATTTACCCTCTGATTGGTATACAAACTATATAAGGAAATTATAATACATCACACCCAATTTGGCGTCTCATACTCTATTGGTCTTCGAGATATGTTAGAATAATCTGGGCTAGAAATTGATAGATATCGTTGTTACGCAACTCTTCAAACAGACAGGCATGACTATATCGATAACATATTTTGCTGAAACAATATAAGACATAAAAAGACGTCACACCTTTGCAACAGGTACAGGGTATTGGAGAAAAAATAAAACGCCGATAAAATACGACAAAAAATGCCCAAAACAAACTGCAACAGCAGCAGCAAACGAAAAATGTAAAATGCACGAGCACAAAATATTTTAGAAAATCAAAATCAAACAACGCTGCGAGCTATAAGTGAAGTGAATCACTGAACAGAATGCAACGCCACATGCCCCATAGAAAAAAAAAACAGAGAAAGAGAGAGAGAGTGAGAGCGAAGAGAGAGAGAGAGAGACTAAGTTTAGAAAGGGAGTGAGTTGTAAGGCACCGGCAGACGGGCTGCCAGGCTGCAGAAACCTGACACAATGGGAAAAGCTGCGTGAAAAAACGGGTGAAAATCATTTGTTGTGTTCGCTAGCGGCTATTTCCATATTTACGACTCGATTTACGCTGATGATTCGTTTAGTTAGCACAGTCATCATTCACTTTTTATTATCAAGCAGCAGGTGAAGTCTATAAATTTGTGAGTGTTTTATAGAAATAAGTTACAGATTTCTAAGTTAGATTGAGTAAGGTTCGATTGTTAGGTTAGGTCAAGGCACATGAGAAATACAACTGGGTAAGCTGAGGCTTAAGTTTTCTTAATACTATGTTCTTAAAGCTCGCATGAGCTTTCAAAGCTGTTTGTAAGAAGTAAGCTCATGTTGGGCCAGGTTGCAATTGGTTAAGCTGAGCAGGAAGCATTAATATTTTGTTTTCAAAGATCGCCAAGTTGTTTTTAAGGAGCAAGCCTAGGTTAGACTAAGTCGCCCGAAGAGAAATGCAAACTAGTTAAACTGAGCTTCCAGCATTCAAATGGCTTAACAACATATGTCACTAAAGCTCCACTTAGCTTTCAAAGCTGTCTATAAGAAATTAAACTATGTTAGGTTAGGTCAAGTCTCATGAGAAATGCAACTGGTTGAAGTGAGCTTTAAACCCTAACTGGGATTGAAATTGTGGTGTCAAAGCTCACCTGAGCTCTTTAAGCTGTTTTTAAGAAGTGTTTAAGACTTTTTACGGACTCACATCTATGTGTAATACATCTTTGCTCTTCGTGAATTTGGAGCTCAACTGCCTGCAGCTTACGCAATGCTTAGCATAATTTATAAATATTCATAAAAAATTCTTGGACTTTCAGACAGATTCCTATCCGGCAAATATTTCAATTCTCATAAACATATTTCTGGCAATCATTAAAGGTAACTAACCACAATAGCTTACAAAATTTGTTGAAGCTCTTACACAAACGAGCTTTAAAAGTGCCGCAATAATTTTTGGTTTTTACCACTGCACGCCGCAGAGCAATGCAACTCCCTGAACAACAAAAAGAGTATAAGAAACCGTTTGATTGGGCTGATTATGTATGCGCACAAAAATACACAACTGGCTGATATCGGATACCCTGTAATCAACAAACGAAACAATTTTGAAAGATATAGATTAAGAGAAGTTAGAGATTAAAAGAGCTAGAGATTGGAAATTTGGTTTGTAGGTTTATTTTAAAATAAACCTAGAAAAATCACAAGCAAAAATGATAAAAGTTCTGTAATTGACCCATTGAGAGAAGTTGGTATTTGGGTTTCTCAAAGAGAGACTCAGCGATAGGATCATATTTCGGACTATTTTAACTTTTTAAATCTATCTAAATCAATTTATCTTTTATATTTGCTTAAGCTCGTTTCCACTTTGGGTAAATATTAAACTAGACACAGGCTATCTCTGAGTCGTGTTTCCTGCTGGCAAATTGTTTTCTGAGGCTCCGCAACTAAATGCCGCTTCAATTAGATAGACAAAAGAGGCGGCAACGGAAGCAAAAGCAGCTGCTGAAGCTGTGGCTCAATTGTTTTGCTGCTGCCGCTTGCGCTGCTGCTGTTGTTGGCCATTCATATTTACCATGCTCGTGCATTATGAACTGCTTCTAATCCGCTTAGTTGCCGTCGCCGCAGCAGTTGCAAAAGCATTTCAATTAAAACAAAGCAGTCAAAGTCGGAGAGCAGCTCCTGCTGATGCTACTGCCCCATTTTGTTGCCACAAACAACAAAACGAAATCGAAACAGGCAACAGCATTGGGGCAATACGAACAGGATGATATATATATATGTATATATGTATGTCCGTTCACTTCTTGGGTGCAATAAGAAAGCAAAGCTCAAACAGAAGGCAGCCAAACTCGAGAAATGACAGAAACTCGAAATGATTGGCTCCGGCCGTCGAATCCTGGATGAAGAGGCGCCAAGTCTCTGGCAATTCCAATACTTGTCTGCCTTTTGCCTAACGGGAACACAGCGACAGGGGCAGTAAGGGAGCGGGCGAGAGAGCTGGAAGTTTGCCGGACTGGCTACCGAAAATCCCCTTTGACCAAATATTGTGTACTTTTGGGAGTCCTTTCTTTAAGGAGCATACCCTTATTCTATTGTACAGCAAATAATAGCCATATAACATAATGCTCTTATAACATCACCTGATATATCGAGGTGAAGCAGAAAGTAAATATTTTAAAGCTTGTTGCACTTAATGTATAAATACATTTTTAATAAGCTAACGCATTTGGTGTGCGGGTTCCTAAATTTGTATTAAGAATTAAATGTAACCATATTTTAAACAACTCACGATAAATACTGCTGAAGAATTTGAAGGAAAATAAATATTTAAACTCACATATTTGCTTTATTTACAAATTTACTATTCAATTGACTTATTCGTAATAGTATCAAAGAAGAATAAAGTTCGTCTAATTACATTAAAAATATTACAAAATAAAAGCATTATTTAATTCGAAGATGTGAACTTACAAAACTGTTGGATTTCAAAGCTTCTGCTTCAAATGGCGATAGCTTCTCTCACCTTATTCAGATAAAGCCTTCAAAAAAGTGCTTAGTTTCACTAACTACAACTCAAATGCAGAGCATCTTCTGGTCGACCACAGCCTGCTGCAGTATTCATGCTATGCAGTTTATTTTGCTCACTTGTATTTTCTTCGTTTTTTTTTGTGCTTATGCTTTTAGCATTCCAACGACCATGCGCCAACAATAACCAGAAAGAACCTCAAACAACAACAACAACAAGAATAGTAAGAACAACAATAAAAGTAAACTTGAGTCGCAAGTGGAACTCGACAATCTGAGTTGCAAGTAGAAAAGTTGTTAGTCGGTGCGCATCATTTGGCGTAGCTTGGCGAAAATATTTCGCCATTGTTTGATGCAATTTGTTTGCTAGTCAGCTGAAGGAGGGGTAGGGGGAAGCTGCTCTATTGGCGCTGGAAAGTATGCTATGCTTTTGAGCTCTCGATCTGTGCAATTCAATTGCCGCATTTGCGGCTGTTCACGACGGCCGGGAGATGGGCCGGTTGAGTGGGTGGCGCCTCGCACACGGAACAATCAGAGGCAAATGCAATGCCAAACATTTAGCATCTCTCACTTTCTCTCTGCCTCTCCTCTCTCTCTCAATATCTCGCGCTCTCGCTCCCCATTTTCTGTATATTCGCCTTTGTTTGAGCGCATTCCGCGTTTCGCTTTGGTAAGAATTTCGTCTAGCTTTTTCTAAAGTTTACTTCATACAATTTTTGCTTGCTTTATATTTAGTAAAAACTTGTTTTATACTTAAAATAAGTAACAAAAAATGATATAAAAATAGAAGGGAATTTCAAGATTATCTATTGTACGCAGCTATAAAAACATTTATCCGGATTTGCTTGGCAAAGTTAAATTTCATTATGCTTAAATTCTTTCCTGTTCAGTATTTCCTCCATTAATGTAATGGAAATCCATGTAATGGATTTTCCTTATCGAGTGAACAACGTACTCAATAACGTTTGTTTTAGAGCTTTAAAACTGAGCTAGAGGGCAATTAGACAAGAATTGAACTATCATCCATACAACCAGGTTGGATTGCAAAACAATGTGAAGCACGACATCAAACAATGATAAATATTCATAAATTCCTAATTCGATTTTGATATACTTTGCAAACCATAAACAAGTTAACATGTTAAGATATATTAGCGAATGCCAATACAAAATGTAATACCTTTGAGCTGTGTAGGGGGTATATCTTAGTCGAGCGCATTAAGCCAAAAACCTAGCATCAATTTTAGCAATACAAAATAACAATTCGAAGCATATTAACCGCATCAATTTCCCAGCTAACAACAAGAGGCAATAGCAGCCACACAATGCAGAGCCGCACAACAGATCATTAAACATACAAGAGGGCAATAAATACACACACACAGGCACACACACACACACTCTCTCCACTCTCTCTCTCATGCCATAAGATATGCACATATAAAGAGCTACGCAGAGAGGTTGCCATTATTTATGCCGAGCAGGCAACAACTTTTGACAAATTTTTTGGCAAAACATTTTGCGTAATAAATTTATTTTAATTACAACGCCAAAAGTGGGCGCCTTTGTGTGCGTGTATGTGTGTTGTTTGGGGGCGTGGCACGCTGCCGCCGTGGTCCGTAATGAATGCGCTTCAATTAAATGAAATATTCATAGGCATAAAAACAAGAGAGCGAGGCAGCTGCCAGCTCAGCCCAATGGCAGGCACAGGTCCCTCCAAAGCAGCCTGAGAAAAGTCTGGCTGCGGCCTGTGGAAGCCTGCGAAATACCTGCGGCCAAGCATGTTTTATGTGCCAACAGCCAGCCACGGGTGCGGCACGGGGGCACATTAGCCGACAACACACCTAATACTACAAAAAAAAAAAAAACTCACAAGTGAGAAAATGTTCAATTGTTAAACATTGGGAAAAAACTGAAACACTCTTTTTCCAAAACGAGTTCTCGATCGTAAGCTGTAGGAGAAGGATATGTAGAAAAGTGCTTCGAAATTTGTTTTTCTGCAATATTATTTGTATATCAATGTTTCACATTAGTATTAGTAGTATTAGTATTGTTATTAGTGTAATTATTATAATTATTATTTTAACAATTATTATCATTATTATCGATCATTATTAATTCTTTTGTTCTTAAAAAATTCCCAAAGCCCGTCATATTTGTCTTCTTCCACCACGATAGATGATGTTACACGAAATATTTAAAATGAAACCAAATTCTGCTTAAAATAAGCTCTATAGTTATTTGCTCCTTTGCAAAGCCTTATTTATTTCATAGCTTTCACAGCGTTTGCCGCAAATGTGCCCCATGCAAATAGAGTGACATAGCTATGCAACCCAATGTGGGGCACGGTAACGAAACTAAACCCAAATTGGAAGCCATCAGCAGCCCATTGGAGCCCCTGTTTGGAGCTTGTTAATTATGACAGAGCTAACTGCGCGCTATCCGTTGGTTGGCAGCCGGGGAACTGTGCGAGCCGGACAACGGTTCTATGCATCATTCAAGCAATTTACCAATTTCACTTTGTGTGTGTGTTTGTGTGTGTGTGTGTGTGTGTTTGTGTGTGTTGCTGTTGACTGACCGCTCATAAAATGTTTATTAGGTAATGAAACATAACAACAAGCGCTGCACACACACATAAATTTCAAACGAGCCCTTTGCACTTTGAGCCCTGTTTGGGGTCAGTCGCATTGTTTGCACTGCGCTTCACAAAAACAAAATTGAAATTGTTAATTGAGTTTTTAAAGCGCAAACTCTTTTCACGTTTCAAATAGAAACAAATTGATTCAATGGCCTTTCAATTATCAGCAAAACGAGAAAAGCTTATATTTGTTGTATTTCAAAATATTTTTAAATTATTTCGTTGTGATTTTTATTTAAGTGTTTTATTAGGGATTTCATTCATTTCATTTTAATTATGCTTTCGAGTTTTGTCTGCCAAAAATGTGTTTCATTACGTGCAGAAAATTAAACCGACAGTAAAAGAAAAAAGTTAGTTAAATGAACGACAATATTATGTGGAAATATAATATTTAATAACTTAAAACTAATGTGGAAAGCATATTTATGATTGATTAATTTTAATTAAACAGTTAAGTTCAGCTTCTCTGAATGGATTGTTATTATATTCTTTAGTAGATGTGAAAACTTGAGCTTGAGTTTTGTCAAGATATCTTGAAAAGCCGAAAAAGTAACTCGGCTGCCCAAGAACACATACGGCTTATGGACTCAGAGATGTCTTTTTGTATACTCTACACATATTTGAATTCCCTCTAAATATATAGAAAAACATATATAAAGTACTGAACAATCGATAAAAGTCAAAATCCGTTGCTAAACGCATTTGGCAAACAAATTCACAAAGCGTTGATAAATTTTCGATGCTTGCGCACAAAAGTATGCTAACATTTTTTTAATATTGTGCGCGGGCATTGGCGCAACCGCATGCGACGATTTGCGCTTCCACTTGACTTGAAGTGCAGTAAGTGCGGCGGTAGGGGGTGGCAAATAGTAGGCAGGTGTGGGGCAGGTGGGGCGGGGCAACTGTCACGTTGTGAAGTGTGCGTGGCAAATGCAGAAAATGTATTTATGCAAAAGTTGCAATTGTCAGCGCTGGTGCAAAGTGCAAAAGTGTTGCGCGAAATCAACGGGTTGCAGATACACACAAATACAGACTCACATACACACACACACACACATAAGCAAATACAATACACGTACATAAACACGTCGAGTTCATGCGCAGCTGTTCGTGATATAATTTAAATCAATGATTTGTATATATATGCAAAAGAAAAGCCGAAGAAAAACGAATCTTCAGTTATTTTGGGCTAAGCTAATATTTGAAACTAAAACTTAAAGCTTATAAAATTCACTTATACATACCATTTAGCTTAAGTCCAAAAAAAAAAAAACAAATATTGTTTTTTAATCAACTTAAATTAAATTTACTTGCCAAAATCCTTGCTGCACTTATTCCATTTTCTTTGCGTGTTGAGCTTTTAGAATTTCACAATATTTTCGTTTCAAACTTTCCAGCTTTTTACCAAACACAATGTAAAGTTGCAAGCAAAATCTTATGCTAAGCTTTCAAAAGAATTTGAATGAAATAAAAAACTCAACGCATAAACCCAAAAACCAACGCATTCTCACGAAGAGCACAAAACTTGACAAGACTTGACTTTTCAAATATCCACACACACACACACACTCACACACACAGGAACCCATTCAAAACACTCACACACTTATACAGAGCGAGTTGTAGTTGGGAGAAGAGCTCAGAGCTCACCTGAGCTGAGTGTTTTGGCATTTGAATTGAGTTTTGCATTCCAGAACTGTCGCCGCGTGTTGATTATGTTTCGCTGCTTTTGTCACATAATACAGATAGATAGATATTTGGATGATGATATATTGAATGCAATGCTCGCTCGACTCGTACTGCATTCATGCCCGATACGCGCTGATTGAACGCAAATGCATTTAGAGCGGCAATCCATTCAAATATATACAAAAAAATAAATATTTATTTTCATATATTTCATATTTGTATATGCTCAAGTATTTATATTCAAATCGCGTGCTTAGCCGGCGCATTCAAAAACTTGCTGACCTATTTGCATACGGAATAGGGTTACGCACACTCACACATGTGTATACCCTGTACCATGGGAAGAGATCTAGTCGCTGTGGTTGGTAAACTGCATGCTTACCCTGTACTATATACTTTACCTTACCTTACCATATACTTTATATAAAATATTTAAAAGTTATGTTTAGAGCTTTTGCGACAGGGTATCACTTAGTCGTGCAGTCCGATTTTCTACTTTTACACTTATTTAACGCCTAAATTAAGCAAATTAATAGCGTTGCGGCGTTGAATTTAAAGCGTATTTTAATAGAGTTTTTAATTAATTTAAATTTTGGCGTTTTAACATTATTTATTAGTGAGCTTAACTGGCACTAAACTCCATCGATTTACCCTCCCCTCTTGCTCTTTCTCATTGCAGCGGACATTATACAGGATTTAGCAAATTAAACTAATTGCCAGTTGAGAGACAAAACAACAACAACCAAATGCAACCAGAAAATATGAAAATAATATGAATATAAAAAAAAAAAAGAAAAACGATTTAAAATTAACAACACGTTTTGACATTAGCATTAAGTAAGTAAAATTAGCGGAAACACATTAAATTCAACACAATTTAGTCGTTTAAGTGGCACTAAAAATAACAATTCCATACTTTTAGGTGTCTTCTATCTAAAAAAAACTTAAACAAAAAGCGATCAATTTTGAGCAAATTTCGACCAAGAAGTAAAGCAAAATCCAAAACCTTAGATTAACTCATAGAACTAAGCACAGGCATTTAGTGTGTAAAACTTATGGAAACTACCGTAAAGTTAGTATATTTAAAAATACCAAAAAATACTATGCACTTTAGTTAGTTTCGTAACTGTACCATACACACAGTGTTAAGATGCATGCAAGAAATTACGTATACGACATATTCAACAGACTATTTGGTATGTCTTTTCAGCAGGCATTTATTCGTTTTCTTAAGAGATGTTTAAAGAATTCAAAGTGACGTTTAAGAAAATTTTATAATATAATAAGTATTATTAATGGTTTATATTATGATAAACGCGATGTTTCTATTTGCGTATATTGGCTGAACTTGCGCACAGATTCTGGCAGTCTTATAGATAAGTTCTCACAGTAGAGCGAGAAGACAAACTTTTTTTTTTGGTACGAAAAGACTTTTTAATAAGTAAGCTAAGTTTCTTTTAGATGGAATATTCATTTAATTCGAGAATATCCACAATTCTTTATTTACAATAATTTCTTCCCTTTTCTGTTTTTTTGAGATGCATTTTTTTATCCAAAAGAATTGCTCTAAATATAAAATATTTGGAAATCATTTCATTAAATATCCATATCTTCAAATATTTCTTTCTTTTTCCATTTATATTATATGAACATTTGGCCATAATATTGCAATATTTGCAATAAGCCAATATCGTGTTGAATTATGATCATTATCTGTATAAATATATACATGAACTTATTAATTATAAAATGTGGCCATTTTGGGGCTTTGCTTTGGCTGCATATTGAAAGGGCGACAAATGCAAATGGCCAGAAAATGTTGGCTCAAAATCATTGTAAAACCAAAAGCCAAACACAAAAGCCACCTTTGAGGTTACAATTGCGCGAAAATCCAAACAAAAATTGTGCGGCCAATATGGAAAATTTAGCAAAAATTAAATAAACAGTTATTGCAGCCACACGCACACACACACATACACACACGCACACACACACAGACAAAATAAACACATATGCAGACTGCAACAAAATAGCATTTTAATTGCATTGACAACAATATATGCCACAACAATATGTTCAACCACGGCATATCGCAGCTTAAATACCCTTACAACATTTAAATTAAGTTTTATTAAAGTGCGCATTTAAGCATGAGCTGAAGAAAAACTATGAAAGCTGCCCATATTCGATAAGTTTTCTCCACTGCAGAAACTATCGACTAATTCAAGAGAATGAACTTCAACCACAGCCAAATGCAATGTTTTTGATAAAACTTTTTGTAATTTATCGATTACACAAACTATAGCAGTTATCGTTAAGGTTTAGGCGCTAGAGCTTCAAGTCAAGGCAAAAGCAAAGCTGTTCATCGATTTTTGTAAATTATCGATAACATGAACGATAGCAGTTATTGAGTTCATTGAGCTTAAGGTGCTAAAGCGTTAAAGCAAAGCTGTTCATCGATTTTTGTAAATTATCGATAACATGAACTTTTTGTTCAGATTTTCAATTCATGCACTTTAAAATGCCACTTCAAACAATGTTTCATAGATAAGAGCTTCAAGTAGAGCCCAAAGCAAAACTGTTCATAGAACTTCTCGTAAATGATCGATAAGATAACCGCTAGATATTTTCATATAACTTCTTGTAATTTTTCGATAACTTAGACGATACCAGTTATCGTTGAGCCTTAGGCTAGTCATGTTAACCGATAAATGTACTTCCATTCAGTTTATGTACCCCTTTTCAACATTGATCCACATATTTCATAGCAAAGCCATCAGAGCCGACTACGTAGGGTATGAAACTATCGAAACTATTGAAACAGGCAAAGGCCACTCATTAGCCCGTGTTTTTATGCCGACCAAATTGAAAGCGTGCCAAGTGTGAGGTGACGATGGTTGGTTTTTATTGACAAGAGAACAATGCTGGATAAAATGATCAACAACTAATTGCGCTGCTAATTTCAATTGTTGCATTGTCGTCGCTTACAATCACGAAAATTGTAATTACAAATTACAATTGAGTGCCCGTTTTCGCAAATTAGATTGTGCAAATATTGTAAATTAATTTCAGCCCCAAACACGTTGACAAAATCAAAGCGCAAATTTCAATTTATTTGCCGCATTCTTCAGACTAATTGGCAAATTGCAAATATAACATATATATATAGGTCATCAAAACCAGAGTCCCAACTATGTTTATTTAATATTTAAAACTGCCAAGAAAACGAAAAAGAAACAACTTGCTGAATAGCTGAAAATAACAAGCTTCAACGAGATATGCAATTTTTGTTAATATTCTTATTTTTTGAAAAATAACAAAATCACGCCTGCAAACAGCAGGCATAAACCAAATATCAAGTAAATATAAAATTTAAATGTTAAGCTACTCCAAAAATGCCAGAAACAAATTATAATTTTCTGAAAAACCAAGCGCAACAGATAACAAATATATATATACTTATATATAAGATAACCAAAATTATAAGATGAGGCAAATAAATGCTTTTAATGCTATTAAATTTCTACGAAAAAAAATGCTATCCACATTTGCACTAGCTAAAAATCAAAGCGGGGCCGCCCAAATGTTTGTTTAATTTTGAGTAAATTTTACAAAACAATGCAATTTTGTATATTTCAATTTGGACTACCAGAACTCAAACTTCTACCCTGTAAAACTTCTTTTCCTCATTTCGAAAATAAGACTTTGGTTTATTTGATATTTATTTGTTCTATGCTCAGCTCTGAAAACTTCAATTTAAATCTCTTAAGCCCTAACCAATTAAAATTATTTTTTTTCTTGTTTACTCAATAGTCAAAGGCCCCCCTTGCCCCTCATAAAGCCCACCTCTATGCAAGCTAATCTTTTGCACGCATTGTTATAAACAAATTTTTTAAGCGCACTTTTCCATTCACTCAGCCAAAAGGGAAATACAATTTTCATTTCGTGTTCATGGCAACAAAATGGTTTGTAAAAACACAAAACACAAACTAAATAAAGAACTTCTTCTCTTTTTTTTTGTCAGTGTTCGCATCGGTAATAGATGAGAAAAAAAAAGAAGTGCTATATAAATGGTAAACTATTAAAAACTATGTGCAAAATATAAACTGAGAATGCGTTTGGTGCAAAAGTTGATCCAATTTGCTTTTGGGAAATAAAAGAGAAACAAAAATATAGAAAGGCATAAAAAAAACCATTTAAAATCCACCAAAGCATAATTGAGGCATTTATTTTGATATCTAACAGCTAAATAAAATACTCAAGCGAGCAAAAACACATAAAATTGTTGAAAAAAAAAGCCAGTATAAGTAGAAATACCCTGTACCCAGCTCTGAAGTAAAGTTAGTTATGCAAAATGTGTTTTTAAGTTTTAGGTCTAAGTATTTAAGGATATATATATATCTCTGGTATATAGAGAGTATATAACCCGAATTTCCTGGCTCTAACCCTTATGGTCACTTAGATCTTTAAGAAGATGAACACGACATATTCCTCTAACACTCCTTTAGAAGTCTAAGGGGTACAGGGTATGCTCACAGAACAAAAAAAAAACCCGCAGCCTAGTCTTAGATTTCTCATAAAATATTAAACATAGCTAAACAATTGCAGTTAATTATAAATGATTTAAACAGTATTTTAAAATAAAACACAAAAACATCTCAAATATTTGCGCAATTCAACAAAATACAGAGAAAATCATTTGAAGCGCTTTTTGTAAATAAAATATTGATATAATTAATAAATATAAATTAAAGCTATTGTAGTATGTGCAAAATATAGACAACATTTAGTTGATTAATTCATGTAAATACACACAAATAAAAAACGCCAATTAAAAAAGAAAAACAAAATGGGAGAAATATAGTGTTGTCAAATGATTTAAGTTCTAAGAGATGAGAGATAAAAAATATTTTTAAAACAAATATATTTACAATACATTTTTAATTTTTATTGCTTTGCTGGAATTTATGTGAACTTTTCTGAAATTCCATTCAAGATTGATTTTTATTTTTTATTATTTATTGCAGTTAAAATCAAATAAATAAATTCTTTCCAGTTGACTTGATTCGAATTATATTTTTTATTCATATTTAATGCTGGGTAATCTTTCCACCGTTGAAATCTTTTATATATTTTACTTTTCCTTTCAAGAGACTTTAAATAATATGATTAAATTATATTATTTATTGCAACTAAAATGTTACTAGTTATTTTCTTTGACTTATATTAAGTTTATTTAAAATTTATTTTGAAACTCGTTTCAAGTATATTGCCTAACTTTTATGTTATTTCGTTCGTGACACGGCCTAAAATAAGCCTTCTGCTTTACAGCCCCACTCAAAAATTGGCTTAATTTAATATTAAATTTAATTTAATTATTAATTTTAAATAGCACACACATTGTACTATTTATAAGAAGTCAAATCTATGTGTTAGTTGTAAGTAAAATACAAATAGAAAAAAAAAGGAATTAAATCAAAAATAGTCCAAAAAGTAGTTCAATAAGCAACGATTTGATATCAACTCCAAATCGTATTTTATTTAATTGTCTCACTCGCTCTCTCTCTCTCTCTCTCTCTCTCTCTCTCTCTCTCTCTCTCTCTCTCTCTCTCTCTGTCTCGCTCTCTGTCTGTAAACTATAAAAATCGGTCCCAAATTGATCTAGTATAAATCAACATATATTAAACATATATATTATAGCAACAAACATATGCATAACTACTTATATAAACGATTTGTGTAGATGTTGGTCGCCAGGCGTTCCAAGCATTTTACTTGAACTACAATTTTAACTATAACTTAGCTGGTAAATACTATACATACATATATATGCATATATATAAATACGATATTATATGAATATGATATATTATTGAATAAACCGGAATGTAAAACTCTATAGCTTTGCCTTGTATTTGTTTTGTCTAGAACTGGGCAGTCGCCTCTGTTTTTGGGTTTATACACAACAAATCACATTACAGAAAGAGAAACTACAGCAACAAATATACATATATACATGATATATATAGGCATGATATATATATACCACTAAAATGGGAAGTAAGAAATGGAGCTTCTTCTCGGAAATGGCCGCCATTTGGCTGCTGCTCCTGATCTATGTGATATTGAGGCAAGTGAATCGAGTCCTAAACAAAGTTATTCTGCGCAGAGCAGCGGCAGCTAAGCGCTTGGCATACGACACAACAAGCTCATATGGCACGGCCACGGTCTATGACAGCGCGGCCTATGGCACAACAACAAGCATACTGACAACGTCCACAACGTCCACAACAACAACAACCAAGCAAAGAAGAAGAAGCAAACGAAGTCGCGCCGCCGCCGCCGCGGAGGCCATTTTGCAGGTAAATTGAAAAAATGTTGCAATTGTTTTGCAGGCACAATTAAAATCAGAGCAAAAAACAAGGTAAAATGGCCGCCTTTTTATGCGACTCTGGCAGCACTGCCAGCTGAGCGTGTGTGATCGTGTGTGTGTGTGTGTGTGTGTGTGTGTGTGTGTGTGCGCTGGCAAACCGCAAATGGTGACATTGCGCAAATAAAAAACAATTTACGATAAACATCAAATTTCCACAAATTACCTTATATTTTACGTGAGTTGCGAAACAGATTGTAAACCACACGCAGACACAAGCCCACACACACACACACACTCGCACACACACTACAGTTGTCACAAAAAAATACCGCACAACAACAATAATAGCAGCAGCAGCAGCAGCAGCAGCAAAAAAAAAAGAAACCGCGACGCGCTGATTTTACAGCACGTTGAGCATTCGCCTCGTTGGCCATTGTTTGTGCAGCACTCAGGTGGGGTTTGTGCGGGGGCCGGGGGCGGGGATGGCGCTTGTCAGCAGCGTAGGGGCCAGGCGTTTGGTACTTTAAACGTGGCAGACACGCCTACACTTAAATTTCGAAATTTGCAATTATTTTTATTGCTTGCCATTTTCGCTGGCTGTTTGCGCTGTGGCTTTGCCTTTTGCCCAGCACTCCAGCTAAATGGTAACAGTGTGTGGGCGGGTTGGGGCGAGGGGAGGGGTCGCCACTTTGTTGTGCCCATCATAAATATGCACGACACACGTAAATGTGCTCCTGTTCAGCAGAGTATGAGAGTGTGTGTGTGGCTGGCAGATGCCCTGTACCCAGCATCGCGAACAAACATTCGCCCGTGCTTCTTCTTTCTCCTAGTCCCGCCAGTCTGTGGGAAAATTAATTTATTTTCCAATAACTTGTGTGTTTATTCTCCGATCGTTGTCATATTTTTAGGGCCTAAAGATGACATTCAACCATGTTTACATAACAATAAATAAGACTTAAAATTTCTTTGACCAAAAGGTTCACAAAAAGTGTAAGATGTCGAATCTGAGTGTACTACGCCTGATCCTAAAACTTCAAAGATCTGACTCTGATTAGCGCTATATATAGTAATAAGAAAACCAGTTAACGATATCTATCGATTTTGATGAAATTATAGAAATTTATTTAGGAAAAAAATCTAGTGCGGAAAACAGACCAAAATTTAGGTCATTAGCTCGTAATGGATAATATATCATATACCACACTTTTCATTCTCTCTCTTTTCCTTTCCCCCTATCATTTTACCCTCCCCATCAAGGCTACGAAATTGCTCTGTCATTGTGTTTGTCAGCCTGTGTAGGTTTCCGTTTCTATTGCTGTCTAAGGCTTAGATGTTGCTGGGAAACCTTACATAGAGCTCACAAAGGACCTTTATAAATAGGACCTTTTGTCTGAAAGGCCCGGCCAGCCCTTGACTAGGGATTGCTGAAAATCCTGGAAGCTTGCTTTGAAGATGAGTGTGTTTATATTAGATGGTTAGTTTAGACATCTTATGAGCAGGGCTTTGGCCAAAACCGTCTTGAGGCAACACCTACTGTTCACATCCTCCGTAATAGTACGCTTCTTTCTCACAATTAACCAGAAATCCCAACAGCCTACACAAGTCCCGGCGTGTTTCAAAAACTGTCAGATATAGGGCAAATGCGAAAGAAAAAGTGAAATTTGAATAAAATGAAAAAATTTGACATTTTGCGTTCTGTTTTAAGCTGTTGCAAAAGGTCATCACTTAGTTTTCCCAGTGTGGCCAGTATGAATATTAATAATTATTTAAAAAAAGGTATTTATAAAGATAGAAAAGAAATATTTGTAGAAAGAGTTAACCAAGCTATTGCTGCATATCAATTAGAAGCCAAAACTTTTCTCTCAGTGCACTAACAATGCAGTTTTCCAACTACATACGCCGCAGGGAAAAATTCAGAGTTGACAAGGTGCTCTAAATTCGAGGAAATGTGGCCTTGTCCGTTTTCCAGCCCTAATTGACATTCAGAGTGGGCGTTGTTGGGTGGGTTAGGTAGAGGACTATTAGCTATCTCATTGTTTTTGTCACCGACCAGTTCAATGATCCCAGTGAGTCCTAGTCTCGTGTCTGTAGCTGCCACATGGCCAGCGGGCAAATAATTAGGCGCGTCTCTGGCCTAAGCCCAGTGAAGCGACTTGCCAGGCAATTCAAGTTAACGCAGACAACAACAGCAAAAAAGTGATAAGTAGCCGTAAAGTAGGCAACAAACAAGTGGCCAGCAGCAGTCGCCTAGCTGAGAGAGCGAGAGAGCGAGAGAGTGAGAGAGAGAGAGAGAGCAGCACCTACGTGCAGGCCAAGGCATTGACTGTCGGCTCTGCTCCTTCAATGTAATTAGAGAGCATTAGGATTAGGCTTACAAATTCCGACCAATAACAAACGCAAACTGAAAGCCAACTAGCCACAGGCCAGAGGGAGATGCCCAATCTGGTCTATTTGTGGCATAGAACTGGGTTCTGGCACAAAAACTTTTCACAAATAAATCAACTTTATGGTGCGTAACAGCAGCGGGCGACGGTGTCAAAGGGAGGGGGATCAAGTCCATAACGACAGCATTTAACTTGGGAGCACTGTCAATGGCCCGCGGCTAGATGAAATACGCACAGGTAGCCAAAAAGTCTGGTCGCATACTTTAAATTAAATATGCTCTAGATATAGATACAGACACAAATACACATACATATACAGATACAGATACAGATACAGATACAGATACAGATACAGATACAGATACAGATACAGATACAGATACAGATACAGATACAGATACAGATACATATACAGATACAGATACAGATACAGATACAGATACAGATACAGATACAGATACAGATACAGATACAGATACAGATACAGATACAGATACAGATACAGATACAGATACAGATACAGATACAGATACAGATACAGATACAGATACAGATACAGATACAGATACAGATACAGATACAGATACAGATACAGATACAGATACAGATACAGATACAGATACAGATACAGATACAGATACAGATACAGATACAGATACAGATACAGATACAGATACAGATACAGATACAGATACAGATACAGATACAGATACAGATACAGATACAGATACAGATACAGATACAGATACAGATACAGATACAGATACAGATACAGATACAGATACAGATACAGACACAGATAAATATACAGACAGATAAATACACAGATATAGACACAGATATAGATACAGATATAGATACAAATATAGATACAGATATAAACGCAGATATAGATCAGATATAGACAGAGATATAGACAAAGATACAAACAAATATATAGACGGAGATATAGACAGATATAGACACAGATACAAATACAAATATATATACAGATATCGGTAGGACAATTGATGTTTTTTTAGCTTGACAAAAGGTACTATAGATGATAAATGAATATCACAATCGATTCCACTTACAATCGATAACCTCAATCGATAAATATATCGATGAGCCGTTTTTGGCAAACCAAGAGCGCAGCATCGCGCACTTTAATCACCCAGCTCGAAGCTGAGCCTGTCTTTCAACTTAAATATTTTCAACTGGGTGCGATTTCGTCATCGCATTAGCTATACTATACGTAGGTGCTCCTCTTCGTAAGGCATTTTCCCCAAGGCATTTCAATCCCATTTCTCTTCTCGATTATTTAGATGCACTCTTCCTTCTTTAAATCACGCTGTTGATTTCGAACAATAGTTACCCAAATTAAAGATATATTGTTATCTTCCAATGCTGTACCAATGAGTGCAATTAGAAAAGGCACTCTAAACACACCCCAACCGCTGCCCCAATTCTATTCTTGTTTTTCTCGGTTTCTTCTCGGCTTTTGCTGTTGCCATTGACAACATTAATTGATGGAGCGTCAGCGTCAGATGCGAATTTGCATGCACTTTTCCAAGCACACGGATGCAAGATGAAATTCCTCAACAACCCAATCCAGCTGCGCCAAAATCCATTCGTCACACTCTTACCCCCCCTTCCCCCTCGGCGACAAGGCCAGCGAATTGGCAATTGGCGAATGGCGAATGGCAAACGGCGACGCGACAAAACCACAGAATCTAATTTGGCCCAAACCACCAAAGCAATTAAAGTTGCCAAACGGACAACGGTGTGAACCACTCAAATCGAGTGAGTGTGAGGCGCAGTAAATACACTTGAAAATTGCACACGAAAATTTACCTTTGATTTGCGAGTGTTTTTGCATTCGCTCAATTTGCCGCCATGCGACGCATTTTAATTAATTTGCACCCAACAGCAAAAAAAACGTTCCTTTTTTTTTTTTTATATAAATTTTCAACCATTTTTGCCAGCCTGCATACAAATTGCAATGCATGTGACCAGATAATTTGCAGGCTTCCTACCTTCTACTCTTCCCCCCGCCCTCCTCTAACGAACGCAACCCCGTTGCTGCCGCTGGCATATTGGGGCTAACATGTGGCTGCAACGCCGCAGAGAACCCAACCACAGCCATAATTTAAAACAATTTCAAATTGCCAGCAATCGCGAGCTCTTCGTTTCGTTTCGTTTCGTTCAGTTTGCGTTTTTCATTTCCATATATTTTTTTTTTGCTTGCGTGTTGAGCGCCCCAAAGCAGGCAATACAATTGTTTCGTTAGGTTTATTCGATTCTCGTATACCCTATGATTTGAATATGTGCCCTTTGTTACGAGATATGCTGCCCGTACCCTCTAGTGTAATGAATAAAACGTTTCGTTAGCTCTTTTCGATTTTTGTATGCCCCACAAATTGGACACTTTGTTACAAGATACATTACCTGTGCCTAATGAATAAAATCTTGCGTTAGGTTTATTCGATTTTCGTATACCCTACATGGATATGCGCACATTGTTACGAGATATGTTACCTGTACTGTTCAGTTAGGTCTATTCACTTTTCGTATACCCTACGGCTTGGATATTCTCACTTTGTGGAGAGAAATGTTGGCTGTACCTTCCAGTATACTATGATCATAATATAAGTTAATTACAATTTTAATTAGTTTTGTTGCCAGTTTCGAGGTAAAAAGTTTCTTTTATTTGCATTGATATGCAAATTCAAAATAAAAATCTAATTTCTCTAATCATAATTTTACATTATATGGTAAAATTGTCTAAATTCGGAATACTATGTTTCATTATAATGGGGCTCTTAACTATTCCAACATAACTATTTTTTACTAAGCCCTAACATTTTCTGAATTGCTATACTAATTCAACTTATTTTAGATCAGATGACTATAGATCCTATAAATAATAAGCCAACGTTTTACCTGCAATATGTAACCAATTCTAGTCAATATCAGATAACTTGTTGCCTTATACACATAGATTGTAGTTTTCTATTTCAGTTAGAGTATTAAACGTCTATTTTCTGATATTTTTTTTGTTGCCGCTGCACGCCATTGTAAGTCAACTTTGTATGGGGGCGGTTCCACGCCCAGTTTTAAGCGCTCTAAGCATCGTCACAACGTTGGCCGTCAGCTGTCCCAAGTCTCTGGAGCCCGCTCTGCTCGCATCAACTAGCCCGTTGTTTGTTTTAACGATATTAACCGCGTGGATAGTCAGCCATTGGTCACGCCCATAACGCCCAATGCGATAAAACTATAGAGCTAGGAAACTAGCGATGGGCACGTGCTACAATTCAAGCAAAAATGAATCATGGCATCAGACATTCTCCAATCAGTGAGCAATCAGTTGGTCAGTCAGTCTGTCTTAGACAGTCAGTTTTTCAATCATTCCATCAGTCAGTGACCCAACAGTAAGCACTACTAATTCAATCCGGTTAGTCAGTAACTTAAGCAGTTATTTGGTCAGTCGGGCAGTCAATCAGTCAGTTAGTCAGTTAGTCAAACAGTAAGTCAGTCAATTAGTCAATCGTCAGTTGGTAATCAATCAGTCGAGCGTTCAATCATTCCCCCATCAGTTGGCAAACACTGTCACGATCAATCAATCAGTTTGCCAGTCAGTCAGACGGTCAATCAGTAAACCAATCAGTCTCTCAATCATTCTTTAGTCAGTCAGACATCAATCAGCTGGCGAACAGTTAGTCAGTCAGTCAGGAAACCAACGTGAAATGTTGCTGAATATATTTTTTGCCGGTTTTCGATATCGAGCGTCCAAAGTTCGTGCGATAGTTAACACAGCTCACGCTGTCATCAATACATAGCCCAATGGCCGCTGGGCAGCTGAAGCGCCATCTGTTGGCTGCACGCCGAGGCGCGAGTCGCTGTCGTCGTTGTAGACGTTGTTGTTGTCGATGCTGTTGTTGTTGTTGTCGTCATTGTCGCTTTGCACATTGCATTTTATTGACCATAACTGACTTTGTCATTGTATATCCCAAGCGCAACGGGATAGGCAAAGGCGACGGCAAAGAAGCAGGGTGGACTGGTGCATACGATGCTCCAGCAGCTGTTTGCCATGTTTCCCGTTGTTGCCGCGTGTTGCTGTTTTTGTTGTTGTTGCTGTCCCTGTCGGGCAGCTCGTCATCTATACGCCGCGTGGCAGTCAATGGCGACGCGTTTTCCGCGTTGTCATCAGCAGCAGCAGCAGCAGCAACAGCAACAGCAGCTTTTATTTGCTGCGCCCGCAGGAGTTGCAGACTCGTGTGCAACATTGTTGTTTGTTATACCCTGTATCCATTGAAAACAGATCAAAAGGGGTATAAGAAAGTGGTAGAAATAAATTTAACTGGCAGCAAAAGGGCAGCTCTGTTAACATAACGTCAGAGAAAAACCCTGACTCATGTATGCCCTGCGCTGATCAAATTTATTTTCAAGTTTTTGATAGCCCAATCCATTTCCCTGATATCGATAAATAACGATATATAACGTTAAATCGTTAAATCGTTATCGGCAATAGTCATCGCATTTAGTTAGCGTTAGTTAGTAGGTTCTCGTACAGTATACACAGACAAGGAATTTATATCTTTTTAGATTTTCTCTTATTTGAATCCTACAATATGCATTCTATATGAATATAGTCTCTAAATCTTTTAGAAAACATTGAGAGCTTACTGTGCTCGTGCCGGGCTGCAGAGTATCTGCCAGTCGGACACACTCGACGAGAGCAGTCTTAGTTGTATTTGTTGCACCTGTGTGTGTTCTTTTCCTGTCGTTGTCGTTGTCGTTGTTGTTGTTGTTGTTGTTGCTGTCGTGCTTAGCAGCTTTAGCTGCCTGTTGTTGGCATTAAACTTTGTGTGTGCTGCTGCTGTTGCAGCTTTGATGATTTTGTTAACTTGGCTGACGGTTTATCGTGCGTCTTGCAATTTGTCAAACAATGTGTCGAGAGTGCTCGGCGCCTCCCCAGAGAGAGAGGGAGCCCCCGCTCTGCACACGCTGCAGCTGGCTGGTTGTTGCACATTAATTAAATGACTTTCAACTTTTGTGGATTTTGCATGCATTTAGCATTAGTCAAATGAATATGAAAATCTCCAGCCGCTTGGCTAATTAAGGCACTTGCCAGCTGCCACCTCGCGCCTCTAATGAGGCACGCATCACTCGTAAGCGGCTTTGCTACGTGCCACACCACACGCCTTCGCACACAATTCGCTGGCTAATCCCAAGTGAACCCATCAAAAAACCGAATACCGAAAAAAAAAACTGCACTCACATGCCTTATCAGAGCCATAAACGGCTTATCAAGCAAACCAACAATAACAACAAGCGGCAACAACAACAACACATGCTTCAACGTCCAATTGACACACTCGTGACCCAAAAAACAAACAAGCGCCAATGAAGTGCGAAAAAACGAACAAACAAAAATAAACAAAAGTCGGAGAGTCAAAAAATTAACGCTGCGAATTGTGACAACGAAAGCACTTCGTATACCCTACGTTCAATTGTGGTTAAGACTTTGAACATAAATATATCCCATTTGATAGGTAAATGAATATAATCTCACTTTAAAAAGGCTTATTTAAATCAATATGCTGGCAATTTTTATTAACCGGCTTTGCCCGTCCACATAATTTGGGATAGGGCTTAAAGTTAGTTCCCCACCCAATCTTCACCTATGGGGTGTATTCACTATTCACTACATTATTCAATATGAAGTAAATTTTTGTTTAGTATAGAGACTTTAATTTCCTTTTTAAGGCATTTCTATTCAAATTTAATATCTCTTTGTGCCAACTAGGTATATTATTTTTCAACTGAAATATCTTACTTATATGCATTAACAAAAATGACGACGAAGAATTGAATTTTCTAGCTCTTCCGGTTCGGGCTCTGCACTGCTCATCCATCAGTCTGTCAGTCAATCAGTCAGGTAACCAGTTAATCAGTCAGCATAAACTGTTTTATTTATACTGCGAAGAACTGAGATATGTAGCTCTTATAGTTTGGGCTTTACGTTGCTCATCAATCAGTCAATCAACTAGTCAGTCAGGACTCTGCTTTGCTCATCAATCAGTCAGTCAATCAATCCCACATATTCACTCTACTTACAATACCCTACAGTTCAGAGTATGTGTCACTTTCTCATAGCGTGGTAATTTACATTTGAAACTTTGTAATCTTTTATTTATAGCACCGCAAGCGCACACAAGCTTCGGTAGATCCCCAAACTTTTTGATTCCCCCATTTTTATCAATTCTAAAAAAGGAACACATAAAAAAAGTCCCATAAAGCTGACCACTGGAAAGCACAAACAATGCACAGCGTTGAGAATCGAGTGGAAGGGCAGCGGAGAGTGTGCTAAACATTTTATCGTCACTTAACCAATGAGCAAATGGAATTTTATTTTTATATTATGTACTCGTGCCTATTTGCATTTGAAATTTGTTGTGGGGCGCGGCTCAGCCCCCTCGCCCACCACTGATAAGGTCTGGGATCGGCGAGCAGCTATCAGTGCTTAAGTCTCAGGAAAGCTCATAAAAAAAGCGATTGCCATTGCTTTATGCTTGTGCTTGTGTTTGTGTTTTCTGTTTGTGTTTGTGTTCGTGACTGGACAATGAGTCATTTTAAACGAATCATGTTAACCCGAGGTAAAATCCAAAGCTCTAAATGCTAATTAGCTGCACGAATCGGCTATTTGAACCTCGAAATGCGCTAATTATGATACACTAAACCTTCAAGGGTATTTAAATTATTAATTTTGTAATTTTTACATATTTTTCACATATTTTCATATATTTTAATGCCATTTACGTTAATTTAGTTTATTATAATTATTTAAAAAAATTATTATTTACAACATTTTTTATTTTGTGCTTCGTTTTAAGCCGCAGCGTATTAAACGAATTCAAAGGCCCGATCAGAAACGGTCCACAACAAACGCTCAGCTGTTCTCACTCTCTCTATCTCTCTCTTTTCCCTCGCCTACTGCTGCTCTCACAGCACTGGCCACAGCGCTCTTGAATTCGCTCTGTTCGCTCGCACATGGCAGCGCTTGGCTAGGCTTTCAGTGTGCCATCGATTTTTCCACTCGCCGCTTCGCCCAATTCGCTTGTCGCCGTCGATGTTACTTGTTGTCCTAGGACAGGCGAGCGCCCGCAAACAGCTGACTGCGGCGAAAGCAGAGCTTCGGCTAGCGCGTCGGCACAACGTAACGCGCCTCGCGTTGTTTACGTGATGCACTCGACCACGTTATTGACAGCTGCAGTTGCAATTAAATCGTGTGCCGCATTTTGTTGCAGTTAAATAAACAATTCAAGTGTGTGAGCGATGAGAAAGCGCAAACGAAAAACGCGTTAAAGGAAATCGCGCCGTGTTAATAATACAACTATATGTACATATATCAAAACCAAATGCATTTAAGCTAGGCGTTGCGGCAGCGAGAGCGAGCGAGAGCGGAAATTGCGGCTGTCACGAACTTGCCGCATTAGCACAAAGCAGAAACGCCAACAACAAAAACAATTAGAGTATATAAACGAGCATAAGAACGCGCCCCAGAGAAACAGATTTGTATAAATTGCACCGGAAGTGCGACTCAGGTCTGTAACAGCTTGCCAGAGCGCGTGTGTCTGTGTGTGTGTGTGTGTGTGTGTGTGTGTGTGTGTGCTGTGCGCTTTTCACTTTCACTTTCATTTCGCTAAATTGCACAAAATTGCGCTTTTGACACAATTAAGCTCCAAGTGTTTACGTCATTATTTTCACGCCCGCCCCCCCAACGCCGCGCCCTAATTGAAAACTGATTTGCGCAAAAGGACACACACAAACACACGCACACACACACACACACACACCAAAATATTTTCTTCTCATTATGCAGCGCACGGCGCGCGTGACTCACTGTGTTGTCCCCTCCCCCCCACCCGTCCAGTTAGCGCCGTGTCCAGGACAACCAACAACAAATTTATTGCTGCCAATTAATTTTAAGCCAAAAACACATTTTTACAAAACAGCCCCCCCCACCCTCCCATCTGTTCACCCCGCCCAGGTATTTCAATTAGCCGCCGCCGACTGCATAATAAAAAACCTACGCGGCGGCCCGATAAAAATATTGTTGCTAATTTGTTTTATTATTGTGATTTATGCCGGCGACCCAAGACGAGAGAGAGACAGAGAGAGAGAGAGAGAGACAGCGCGCTAGAGAGACATCAGAGAAGGAGAAAATTAGATTCAATTAGTTTAAATTTTATAGTCAAATATCTCGCATACATGTTCAGTTTTGATTATCTTACAAATTTAAAAGCAATTCGCATTTGTTCTGGAACATTTTTCATTGTTCCATTTAAAGTTCAACAAACAGAAGCTCAAAAGCGCGTTTATCAGTTGGCGATAAACTGTGGGAAATGACTTACAAGATATCTGAGTACTTAACCGATATGAGTTTTTAATTTATTTATATTCAATTGAGTGCAATGAACAGCTAGATATGATTTATCGAGGCCATGCTCTTGAGCTGGGTCAACGTTATTGGCTGTTTTTTATACCCTGTGTAGGGTATTAAAAGGGTAGCATGGTTTTGTGAAAACGTATTTAACGGGCAGAAGGAAGCATCTTCCCCTTAAGGTTTTATATGTTCTTGATCGGCATCAATTGTCGAGTCTACCAAGCCATTTTCGTCTGTCTGTCCGTCCGTTTACCCTTCCATCTGTCCGTCTATCTTTGTCTCTCTGAGAACCTATAAAGGCTAGAAGCTTCAGATAGATTGAACATAGGTCCTTCTAGTGGCCGCGCAGTACGAGCTTGCTTTCGTTCATCGATAACTTTGTTGTCAATAAAAATCGATATCGAAATCCTGTTACTGTTTAACAAATCTCTTAGGTTTCAAGAGCTAGAGTCGAAAAATTTCACATGTAGCTTCTAGAATAGAATAGTATATAAAGATCCAGTATCTTCTATTTTATAGCTAATGAGAAGGGGTAGGTAGAAGTAGCTACAGGGTATCTCCTAGTCGGGCAACTCGGTCTTCTTCAAGCTTACCCAAACGTTACCCATTTCTATGATGGATACCTGTCCGGTCATTAATGTTATCTGTGTTTCAAACTTAGGCGATTTTACAAAATATAATTGATCGTTCTTTTTTTTACAAAATTAGTATTAAATGTTATTTAATTAGATTTTGAAATTTTTCTTAGCTAAAAAAGACACCAAGTCAAAGAACTGTCCATTAAACTTCCAAACTTTTGTCAAAAACTGATTATTTTTTTCTACTTAAATATCTATCCTTTTTTGAAAAACAAAAATATTTGCACATTTATTCCGAATAAAATCTTTTCCAATATATTAGAAAAGTTAAAGTTTGGCAATTTTTCCATTCAGATAATTCTAGATGACAATAAATTTCGCTGCAAAACAGATATATCCCAAATCAAGTTGGAAGCTTAAATTGAAATAAATGTTCTCGAAACAGCTTGAAATGAATTTTCGTCATTTTGATAGATTTCCATTTGCAAATGCAGAGTCTTATTGTTAATTAATGATCATTATTGAGATGCTGTTGTGTGGCACAGTTGTAAAAGTAAAAGTTCAATTTGCAGCTTGTTGCAAGAGTTGCCAAAGCAACGGACATGAGCACAAAAACCCAATGCTGCTGCTGCGGTGCCCGCCAGCCATGCTATTGAGACAGCCCCCTCCCCTCCCCGCCCCGCCCCTTCCCTGCCCCTTCCAACCAGCCGCAGCACAAAAATCGTAATAATAAAAATAGTACAATATATCTATTGAAATCAGACAAAACTAAAGCAGCAACTTTTGTCAACCAGAGTTCCGCAACGTTACGCCCCGTTCCGCCCCGCCCCCCTCCCCCCGGCAGTTACCTTTGCAACGTAATTCATTTCATATTTCTGCAACATTTTGGGGCAGAAAAGTTTTTGCAGCAGCCAAAAAAATAAAAGTAGAAAATCAACCCAAACAATGCGGCTGATTGAAAACTTTTTTAATTGATTTTCGTAAACTTCTCTCTCTCACTCTAACTCTCTCTCTTTCTCGCAGCCGCCGCAGCAGCAGGCGCCGCAGCAGCAGCAGCAGCAGCAGCGGCAGCGACAGCGACAGTCGACAGGAAAATCGAAACCAAGTGCGATACTCAGTCCACAGCCGGTGTCCAGCAGCCAGAAGGAGCCAACAATGGGCAATGCACACAACCAGAATCGAGCGGCCCTTGAAAAGCCAGCGGCAACGGGCGGCAGCCTGCTGCGCCTGGCGGCGGGCGCGCGCCCCGGGCCCGGTTGCATGCCACCGACGGTGGCACTGGAGGAGCGCCGCAACAGCAGCAGCAGCCATCAGGCGCGAGTTTTTAGCCGTTTTGTCAAGCAGAAGCGGGACGTATTCCTACAGGCGGCACCTGTGTCGCCCACCTCGTCGCCGGCCTCGCCGCTGGCCGAGTGGGGCATGCCGGGTGTGGGGCATGGACATGGATTGAATGCCAGCGTCGAACAAATGGATTTTCGTAAGTCAATTTCGAAGTTGAGCAACAATATTTTTATTTTTGTTGTTTTGCTTTTGATTGTTATTACTCTACTTTCTTCTTCCTATTTCTTTTTTTTCGTTGTTCAAATTCAGTTTGTCCGCAAATTCTATTTTTTATTTATTTGTTGCTTTTTTTATATCCCTGGTTGTTTTTATACCCGTACCGCAGGCCTGAGAGTGTATACTTACCTTCCTCTAAATAGCTGTCCTCTGTTCTACGATTAACTAAAGTTTTTAAAAGAGATTTATTATTTTCCAAATTTTTACAGGCTTTAACAATTAGAAGGTTCTACGACTTTTCCTTAGTTGTATGTTACTTTTATTATTTATTTACTTTTTTTTATGTCTTCCGTTTTTTTCCTATTACTATAATTTATTTACTCTTATTTATGAAAAACATTTCATTTTTTGTGCCTTTTCCCATTTAATTTATTTCATTTTTTTATGCCATTTTCATATTATTTTCAATTATGAAATATTTTTAAAGCTTTTTCCATTTAATTTCATATTATCTTAAAAGTCGTTGCAAAAGTAATCACAAGATTTTCCTATTATGCCTATATTTTGATACCTAAGAACAATTCCTTGACCTTTGACCTTAGGAGCAAGCAATTTTATAATAATATTATTTAATTTCACTTATTCCAAGCTTAAGAATTTTTCTATTTCAATTTAGAGTTAGTTTCGTTTGAAGTATTTTCTGTGCACTTGTCAAGCTCTTCTTCTTATTGTTTTCGACTACGGGTATATCAAAGTCGTGCTGTCTAGTCTGTATATTTCTTTTTTCGCAGCTCAGTATGGCAACTCCCGATTTTTTTGCATTGTTTTCTTTTTAACTTGTGCTGACTTTTGTTTTATTATACAACTCTGGCAACCCTGGAGCGCGCACTAAATCTCGTCTCTTACACTCTCTCTCTCTCTCTCTCTCTCTCCCTCCCTCACTTTCTCTCTCTCTTTCGCACATTTTCTGCCCGTCGACTTATTGCAATTTAAGCGTAGTTTAAATAAGAATTTTCGTGCAACCCAAACTTTTCATTGAAGTTTTATGAAATTTTCTGTACTCTTTTTTTGCTCTACCTCTCGCCCGCATCCGCCCCTCTCCCCTTCGGCCATCATCCTGGCAGCAGGCAGCCTTTGTTGTTCTGCCTGCGCTTGACTGTTAGAAAATTTCTGAGCTTTACTTTTCCGCTGGCGTTGTTTGTTTCGGCCATGGCTTATAGTACTTGTGTATATATCGTACTGCCCCCGACTGTTGACGCCCCCCCCCCCCCCTCCCTCCAGCAACCCTCCCTACACGCCGCACTCGACTAACTTATTGGCATGTTAGCTGGCAAAATAATATCTTTACTTGCGTACACATCGGCAAAGTGAAATCAAAAATTTATAGATTTTAGTTATTCATGTGAAATCTTTAAGATGTTGCTTTAAAATAAGAAAAGAATAAAAGATAGCTAACGAGAAAATATGACTGCCTGCAGTTCAAAGCGTGGCACGTTCACAATCATAACTCACACAGATACTCGCACACACACACACACTCACACACACACACGCACACAGAAACGGATTGAGATACTCAGACAGATCCGACCCACTTCAAAAACTTGACTCTGTCTATTAAAAAACGCGTTGACTTAAATAAAAAGGAGAAGAAAAACTTTCAGACTGACTTCGAGCTAGCGGCCTTCACCAGTTCCAAACAAATTGAAATATAGGCAAACCGCATTCAGTTAATGTTATCAAGTCGAACTTTTAATGCCCTCACTACTAGAGGTGCTAAGTAGGGAACCAAGTTCGAGGACCTAGGTTAGTTGATAGATGTATTGGTATTAGTATAAGCCTACAAATCAACACAAACATCTAAACATCCTGAAATCCAAACAAAATATTAAAAGTTTGCGAAAATATCATATAATTCAATTTATGATAAGAATCATTTCAATTAACTCTTCAAGAAGGAATCTTTATAACACCCATCAAATGCATTAAAAATATCTATTCCAATTTCTGGAACACTTAGTTTCCGACCAAACTGTGGTCTCTTACTACTTGGTCGGTTTCTCAGCATTCGAAGCGTAATACCAAGACATGATATAAGAAATTAGAGTACATAAAATGTCGAAAGATTTAATATTTCTTCTCCTGATCAAACCAAGAATCTGAGAAGAAAGTACTTTAAATAACTTTACAAAACAGTATTCAAAGTCGATCAACCCCGAGAATAAGTGTATACAAATTGACGCCGAAATAACTGAGCGAGCATTTTGTGCCTCTGCTTTGCCTGTTTACAAAGAGTACCCCCCCCCCCCCCTCCGCCCTCCCTTTCGCTCCCATCCCAAACCAATTCGAATGAAAAGCTAGGCTGCACGCAGATCGGCACACAAGTGGATGGGTAGTGGAGAGGGGGGTAAGGAAGGGTAGGCAGTGCTGTTGGCCATATCAAAAAGCAATTCAAAGGCGGGCTGCATGGCTGCCATTGCAGCGGGCAAAGTCCAAAATCAAATCAACGAAAAATTTGTAAACGTGCCAAGGCGCGATTTTGCAGCGCGAAATGCTGCTATCAAAAATTCCCTTTTAAGCGCGAGATAGCTGAGCTGGCACGCCCCCATACCCCGGCACGCCCCATTCTACCGCCCAACGGGCAACTGAAAAAGCTGCGCCCCCATTCATTTCTCTCATACACACAACAACAAGAATTTGGTTTTCTTTTTTTTGAAGCCTCTTTCAATGCATAAATTCATAATTCATGTGGGCCCTAAGCAAAACTCGACGGCCTCCATTTGCAAAAATATAAAAAGGAGCCATGGAATTTGCGGGGGGCGGGGGGCAAGAGGATAGGGTATTCGCTGTCGGATGCGTGCAGGTCGCTGTTGTTGTTGTTGCTGAGTTTCGGCTTAGTTTTGGCGCTAACTGCAGCCAACAACAACAACAACAACAACTGGCGACGTGCTCAATTAAGGGCCTACTACACACACACACACACACACACACACTCATACGTACAAGCACACACACTCACACCAACACTCTCTTTGGCTGCATAAAAAAGTTTGGCATGGCACGTGGCAGGCCGCTAATATTTATGGCAATTAGTTTTAATAGTTTTCCTTGTACATTTTTGTGTAAAGTTGTAAACTTCTAACACTCCCACGCTATGTGCCTCACTTTTCGGCTATTGCTATCTCCCTCTGCAAGCTCGTTATACAGTTAAAACAACGGTTTAATGTTGTTGACAATAGTATTTTGTGTGTTCGTTCGGAAATTCAATTCCAGCTATAATTTTGGCTTAGTTCACTTAACAAACTTCATTGTGACTAGCTTATATGTTTTGTGATACATATATGTATCTTATATTGTGAATCATTTTAACAGTTAATAGAGAAGCTGGCTCATCAGTCTTTTCGTATCCACCTAAAAGTATGCTGCATAAAAGCTTCGTCAACAATTGAGCTTTTGAATTTGTATTTTTACAAGCCGCCTGAAAGCATGCCCTAATCAACACAGATCATTTTTCAAGCTTTCATTAAACAGAATCTGTAAGATTCTAATTAGACAGCCATGGTAGTCAAACGTTAGATTTTAACTACTTTACTTATTCATTTATTCGGTGTTAATTTTTTTAGTTCATTTACAAAAAGTTTATTACTCAGTTTCGTATATGGAACTATTCAGTTCCGATAAATACATGCATATGTATAGAAAATGCTGAACCAACTTTTATAATTAAGGTTCCAAAGTGAGCTAGTTCTCTCGCTTTTTCTCTCTCTCGTCAGTCTTCCTTTGCATTAAAACGATCTGCGCTTCCTGCTCATTGATATTGTAAAATTCGCCTTCTTAAATACGGATTATATTGTTATAAAAAGATTCAACAAGTCATTAATTAGCATATTGATTCCAGTTGCTTTTGTTCTTTGACGCCGTTCGTTCATTTGCACCGTTCAAATTACAGCTTTGAGCCGCCAACAACGAACCTCCTCTCTGCTCTCTTCCATTCATACCCCATGCCGCTCTCACGCGTTCGGCTTTGACTTCCAGGCTTCGCTCACATGTGGCCCCTACAAACCAGTTGCTCTTGTTGTTGTTAGTAACGCTTTGCACTTGCTGCCGCGCAGATCGTTCAAGTCGCAGTCGCAGTCGCCGTTGTCGCTGCCGTCTCTATCGCTGACGGCTAATTGGAAAATGTGTGCATGAAAAGTGAAAAGTTGTGTTAGAATCGACGCGTAAAGTTTTGCACAAAACAAGCGAAAATTGACATCTGAACGCGAGAAAGAGAGTGACAGAGATAAATATAGCCGTCAACACATTTACAGGTGCTCGCACAAGTTGTTGTTTTCTTCAACGCTTTGTTTTATCTTTTGTTTTGCTTTCAATTTGCTTTAATTGCCAAACACAGAAATTAAACAATGTGTTGGTGTCTTGTCAACTAGAATAAACCACAAACCAAAAAAAAGAAAAGAAGTAAATATAATAAAACAAAAGTGACGCCGCCACGACATTCCCGTGCTCGTTCCCGTGCCTGTTCCCGAAACTTCCCGCTACCCGCTACCCGCCAGCTGACCCATAACCAAACCAGTTTCGAGTTGTGCCCTCGCTTTGTTTTGTTTTTGTTTGGCATGCTCTGATTTTTTTGGATTTTCTTTTGCCGCTTTTCATTCGTCATTTGTCATTATGCTTAACCTTTTGCTTTTGAGTTCATTTTCCATATGGATTTTCATAATTTTGCGTTATGGTTTTCAGTTTCAGTTTTCAGTTTACCTTTTGTTTGGCCTATTCCAATGAGAACGCTCAGACGCGCTCTCTCAATCTCCACTCTCCCATTTTACTTGCTCCCTCTCTCGCTCTCTCTCTCTCCTTATATGCCTTGCCGCTTTCCAGTGGCGCTTTGTTTTTATTTACTTTTATTTAATTATTATATTTTACACATGTCGCGCTTTCTGAATGAGCTGCAAATGCCGCAATTGTCAGCTATAAATCAATGAGTTTTTTATTTTCTATTAAGTGGCTTATTTTGTTTTAATTGAAATTTTTGAGCACATAGCTCATCTTGCGCGCACTTCTATCTCTTGTCTTTTTTCTCTACTTCTTTCTTACTCTCTTCATCTCTGCTGCCCACCGCCAGATGACGTCGTCAGCCTGGACTACAACAGCGACTCCGCTGAGTTTCACAACTGCAGCAGCGACGATTGCTGCTATGCATCGACTTCCACATTGACGCAGCAGCAGCAGCAGCTGCAACAGCAGCAACGTTTGCACTCCCTCTCCATGTCTACTTCTTCATCTGCTTCTTCTTCCCCCAGCAATGATTCCGATTCGCTCTTCGGTAACTAAAGCAAAACCTTATTCTTATTCGACTGGCACATGTTTCCGATTAGAATTGAATACATATTCACATTCTTTGCTGGATCCCAAATAGTTTTGAATGATTTCCAATTGGAGTATATCTTGCTTGCAGCCATTAAAAGTCCGTTGATTAGATTTGTCTGTATCTGTTCCTATGGCAACTATATGATATTGTGGCCCGATCTGATCGATTCCAATGTTTCTAATGCCAGCAACAAATAAGAGATAAGTTTATCTAGAAGTTGATTGGAAATTGAATAATCATCTAAAGAATCGCCCAAAGGGATTGTTTATTAGTCAACTTTCGTCTAGAACTCAGTTTTCCTTCTGATTATCAAATTGGAATTGGAAAGAAATTAAACAATTACAAACGGTCTAATAAGAATATAACGAATCAAACAATTATATAAACATATATATAGCAATTAAAATGAGTTATTTCTGCTACATAAAATATTTATTTAATTTATTTTCAATACAAAACTAATAACATTTGGCTTGCAAATAAAATTTTCCGAGCTCCCAAATGTTCTTCCATGATTTCTATCTTTATTTAAAAATAATTTACAGCTCAATAAAATACAATAAACAAATGTACCACAAAGTTATTTGGACTGAATCTCAACTGTATTTCCTTTCGCTAGATCTCAATAACAAGGACCTGCTGGAATTGAAGCGTCGCTGTCGCGCCGATAAGATCGCCTGCTTGAGCCTGAGCCGGATCACGTACCTGAGCATTGCCCATGATCAGCCGGAGCAGGCGCAGGAGGCGGAGCTGCTGCAGAAGGAACAATTGTTGACAACGCCGGAAAGTTCGCCGGATGAGCGCATGGCGCTGCAGCTGGGCAAGAAGCTGGCCCAGGTGCTGGGCACCACGGGCACACCGCCGCCCTCCGCCATGGAATCGGGCGTGACGGCAACGGCCACGGCAGCTGCAGCAGGTGCAGCGGGCGTTGCCGCAGCGGCTGTGGCGGTGGCCACGCCGCGTGTCGACTCGCCCCTGGGCAATGGGGAGCTCTTCAACATATCCAAGGCCAAGAAGGTGGAGCTGCAGAATCTATCGTCGCGTTTTAGCGCTGCTGTTAACCCTACAACGCCCACACACCCTTCGGATGGAGGCGTGGCAGGTGAGTCGAGAGCATTTATTTGCTCATTTCGCATTCCGGGACGAGCTGGTCACGTGAGGCTCGCCGTTTTCCATTACAAACGCATTAGCTGAGGGGGCGGCAGGAAGTTGGGGGCGGGTAGTTGGGGGTTGGCTGGATACAGTTTGTGCCTTTTGGCGAAATTCGGGAATTATTCAAATTCCCACTTGGACCCGTGCAAATCAAACGAAACACGCCGCGCGGCGCCCAAAAACCCAATCTTCCCGGTGCTGGGCTCAGCTTCACGACCTGCTCCACTTCCTCGAAACTCCGGTCCGATTGTTGTTGTTGTTGTTGTCCCGCACTTGAAGCCATGTGTATGCTCAAGTGTGTGGCCCTTGTGTCCGAAAATAAAAAAAGCATCAAAAAAAATACCTAAAAGCCTTGTCCCTTTTTACACTCTGTTCGCAAAAGCAAAAGAAAGGTATATTGGTTTTTAAATTTAAATAAATTTAATGGAGAAAAGGAATAGAAGAGGGAGAGAGTGAGATAAGGATATAGAGATGGATAGACAGAGAGAGATAGAGAGGGAGAAGGGAGAGGCAGAGTGGAGGAGAAGAAATTGAGAGAAAAGGCAATGGAGAGAAAGAGAGAAAGAAATAATAGAAATCGACCACCAAAAATTGCAAATATTGCAATATTAAGTAAAATTTTGTTTATAGAGTTAAACAGAGTATCGCTTAGTCGGTTACTCACAACGTTTACAACGTTTTTACTTGTTCTCCGACTGATGCTCAGCGCCAATTTCAAAGGTAAACACCAGCATCGAGGTGAAGTGCTTGTTAAACTGTACGGTTTGAGGGCCCATATCTGAAATCCCAAAGGTTGCCAAAAGATAATTGAAGTTGGCAACGTTCAAGGACCACAATTGAAAAGAGAATAACAATATGTTTAAGGAGTAGCAGCAAGAAAAAAATGCGCTCAAAACTAGTTGCTATTACAAGGTTTTGAAAGTTATTTAATGGATAGTTAAAGGGGGGAAAACAAAGGAGATATGGTTTGACAGCTATAAATTTTATTTTTTGAGAATGTTTGAGTTAATTTAATATTATAAATTTAATTTTAAACATTCGCGAATATCAAGCCTTGCTTATCTTTTGTAAATGAGGGTAAACTATAAATGTCTGCGATCTGAGATGCGTGAAAAAATGCAGTTCAATTTAAAAATTGTTCCTAGCCTTTGGGTTATGTAGGGTTAAGGTAAAATAATGCTCTTTGGGCTCTGAAGTCCGACAGGACTAACAGTTTTTCAAACGATATTATTATCGACTCTCCAGGTATTCAAAAAAAAGCCTATTACATAAGGCTTGATTTGACAAAAACAATCACATTTATATTCTACTCTGAAAGAACGTTTCAAAACAGGGTATCTTATAGTTGAGCTCTCTCTCACTCTTTCTCTCGCTCTCTATTTCAAAACTTTCCCAGTTTTTCATCTAATTATACCCTGAACATTAAAAAGGGGAAAAGGGGTTTTTTTTTTTAAAGATTGGGGGGGGTGGGGGGGTGGGGTGTTTTTTTTTTTTTTTTTTTTTTTTATTTTTTTAATGATTTTTTTTTTTTTTTTTTATTTTTTATTTTTTTTTATTTTTTTTTTTTTTTTTTCTTCTTTTTTTTGTGTGTGCGTTGGGTGTGTGTGTGTGGTGTGTGTGGGTGGGGTTCCTCTGCGCTCTTTTAATTTAATCATGTTTGGGTTCGATTGGTTTTAATTACATTTCCTAATTGCAGTTTTTACACAATTGTAAATTTTATGTACTTGACAATACGTGCATTATAGCCATATATCCCATACACTCCCCCACCCCCCCCCCTCTCCGCTTAGCCCCCGTTTCCCCTTTTATTGCCTTTGTTTTAAATGAAGTCAACCAGTTACTCAAGGGTATTTTGAAAAATTTGTATCAAGTTCTTTTTAATTAACTCGCGTCGCTGCCTTTTTCCTACTTGCCTATCCCCTGGCCAGCCTCCCCTTCCCCCCCCCACCTACCCTTCCCCTCTGAGCAACTTCTTGCTCCATTCAGCCTCATTTTATTGTTTTTGCAACTGATCCGATCAGTTTGGTGCCTAAAACAACGCCCCGAAAAAGTGACGCAAAAAGAAAACAATAAAAATTATTATTTAAGAAATGAGAAAAAAAGGTCTAACTTCGTCTCGCCGAATATTAAATGCTCTTGTGCTTATTTTGAGCAAGTTATTGTGAAGAACAAAGAAGTTTTTCTTTATGATAAATGTGTCCAATGCTGATACAATATTTGCCTTTATATAGAGAACATCGCGAAGCTAATGAATTCCGAGCTTTGTGGGTATATTGAAGAAAAAAAGGGATATATTTTTCGACCAATCATTCTCAAAGCAGCTATATGATATAGTGGCCCGATGTTGATAAGATTTTGAGGAGCATATTGAAACTTATGGGTTGAGATATCTTGAAAAAGAAACAACTAATTTTCGTCCGATTATTCCTATGATAGCTATATGATATAGCTGTCCGTGCTTTATAAACTTGGTCAAAATATCTTAAAAATCAAATGTTTTCAAATATAGTATGATATAGTTGTCCGATTCTCCCAGCCTAAGGCCTTAACGGGGAATTAGCTTGCATAGACAAAACGATCCCAAAGGATTTCCATTCCATATATATATAGACACTGTTCGAGCATGTCTCCTATCAGGACAAATTGTTAATACCCTCAAAGAGAGCATTATAAAATTAAAAAAAAAAAAAACACCCCGAGTCGAGACCCAAAGTAATTATTGGCACATTTATGCAAAGGCTCGCGCTCGTGCCGGTCGCACATGATATTTAAAATATATATAATTGCCAGCTAAAATGTATATAAAATCCCCGGCATGCCCTTAAGTTTACGCGAGCAGCCCCAGCCCCCCATCCCGGCATCTAATGCCCGTCTAATTGCGCGTCCGTCGCTTGGCTAACAAACAGGGCCAAAGTCGGCTCCAAAAGGGGGTAGAGAGAGAGAGAGAGAGAGAGAGAGAGAGGAGTGGGAGAGAAAGGGCCCGGCACGCCGAAAACATTTGTAAAAAACTTAAAAATTGCAAACACGTCTTCATTGTTTACAAAATGTCGGCCGGAAACAGGGCTCCAAGCGGCGCCCGGCTCCATTTTCCAATTCCCCATTGTTGTGAGTACTTAAATATAAAAATAAAATGAGGAAAAAAGAAACAAAGTTTAAATTTTAATTAAATCATGTTGTACAGAATGATGCACGTGGGAACTGGCAGCAGGGCGGCGGGCATTAGGGCGGGGCTGCCACTTGGGCACACAGTCAATGATGATGGCCGCGATAAGCGCTCCGCCGGGTGTGCTCAGGCACGGACTGGGGCCAGGACCAGGGCCACCAGGCACCAGTTCCAAAATTGGCCAAGTCAATTGAGCAGCAGGCAGAGCAGCAAGTCAAGACCTGGCCCACTCTCTCTCCCCCTCTCTCCCTCGCAGCATTTAATAACGCATTTCTATCGAAAATGTTGCCTCTTAAGATATACAATTTGCTCTAGATTTGTTTGCTCGGGCAAAACAAATTGGCTGCCACGCAACGTGATTTTTGGGTATATATTCATATTTAAAGAGCTGCTCTTGATAGAGTTCATTAGTCTTAACTGATGTTGAAGACGCTTTAAATATTGTATGCATCAACAAATAAAGGGCGTACCCGAGTAGGGGGAACTCTCAACCTCATCCTGCCAAAGAGAGAGGGCGCGGCGATAGCTATCAAGTAAAAGATACTTGATCTGTATACAATCTCGAAGCTACATGTCAAATTTGGTGACTCCAGCTCTTTAAACATACGAGATTTGCTCAAAAGACAGGATTTCGATGTCGATTGTTTATCGTTTGCCTGGAAACGGGGCAAGTTATCGACAATCGGAATCAAACTCTGACTGCGCGGGCACTAGGAGGACCTACTTACCAAATTCAAAGTCTCTAGCTCTTACAGGCTCTGAGATCCTTACCTTCATACATACGGACAGACAGGCGGATGGACAAGGCTAAATATACTTAATGGGGTTGGAGATGCTTCTTAGATGCTTGCCTCTTTGCCAGTGGGTTCGGGGCATAAAAAGAGTAGTCTAGAGCAAGCCCTCAACATTATTTATTTTACTCTTAAGGTGACTTTATTAATGTAGCCAAGGTTTGCGCCCATCTAATCTAAATGTTGAGAATCTCACTTAACCTAATTGCTAACTAAATAAGTCACATAGCAGCAGAAACTTTTGTTGGGCCTTACAAGCTATATATCGCCCGAATCTTCAGATAGGAGACTTAAATCTTGCTGGCTAAGTAGGTTTTAAACTTTTCACTTTAAAAAATTACAATTTATGATGGAAAAATATATTTCCTCATTTTTAGTCTACAAAATTTTAAAATTTACATCTTTTAACTTTCAATAAACTTAATTTATGATACCAAAAAAAAATATAAAATTTATTATTTGCTTCAATTCTAATTTACAAAAATAAAATGTTTTCAGTTTTTCAGTTTTTAAAAATTTAACAAAAAAATTAGCTTCTTCTATCGTAGGCAAAAAGTCTATATGTTAAGTATGGGATATTTTACTTTGGTTTAAAAATCTAAGAATTCGGTTATTTTTGCAAGTTGAGTGAAAAAACGTATAGCATTTTCTTTCGCTTCCGCATACAAATATGCACATGTTTCATTCCCATTTCATTCTCATTTTATTTTGTTTCATTTCGTTTCGTTTCAGTGGGAGCAGCAGCTGCAACAACAGCAACAGCAACTCAGACTCCGACGCCGACTGCGTCATCGACGGCGCTGGAAACGCAATCAACTGTTATAATTTCGTTTAAATCATCTCAAACACCTGCGACGACTCAAAGGCCAGCCACGCCCACGGACAATGTTGGGGCGACGGAGGGCATGCTGCTCGCTGAGGAGGTGCTGAATGATGCAGGCCCGCTGCCGCCGCCGCCCGGCTATGGTACGCCCACAAATTCGCTGCTGTCGAGCAATGTGCTCAAAAAGGTGGCCAGCTTCTCGGTCGAGAGATCGTCGACGGGCAACAGCAGCAGCAGCAACGGCAACGGCAGCGGCTGCGGCAGCAGCGCGGCCAGTGCTCAGTCGCCAGTGCCAGTGATGGCATTGGCAACGCCACCTGGCGACGAGAAGGAGTCAACATTGACGGAGCTGAGCGTCGCTGCCGGCGCGGGGTCGCGACGCGGTTCATCTTTTGTGCCGGAAAAGTTAAGCTTCGCTGCATATGAAAAGTTCGAAGGTAAGTCTCGCAAAAAATATCCATTTGAACGCAACGCCCCGACCCCGCCTCCGCATCCCCTTCATGACTCAAGTCAAGCGCAGCCAGTGGAGTGTGGGGCGTTATTTTACCAGTTTTATATACTTATATATCTATATATATATAGAGGTATATAATATCTTTATATTTCGTCGAATTTTTGTGCGCTTTGCTGTTTGCCTTCTTCCGTCGAGCTTGGCAAATTTTGCGCCACGTTTGATTGCGTTTCGTTGTTTGCCCAAAGTTAACAATTAGTTGCCTACTCCACCCCCTTAACCACCCTCCCGCCTCAGCCACCTCTTACCCATTGGAACAACAGAAATCAGTTAACCAATCAAAAGACAATGCGCCACTTGAGTGAATCATAAGCTTGGTTATTGTAACTGTAAAAATAACAAGCCATGCCTGGCCCCATCTATTGGCGAGAGCTGTACGAAAGTTATGTGTAGAGCTTGAACTCGGACTTTAACTTTATTGAGTTTACATTTTGGAGATATTCGAATTTATGTTGTATTTTTTTTACTATTCATCAATTGGGCTTACAGCATTTGATTTCATAGTTTCGTTTTTAATTTTGCTTATTTAAAAATGTTTCCAGCTTTAATTGCAAAATATTCATTAAATACGCTTAAAGATTTAGTCGCTATTTCAAAAAATAAATAAAGCAAAAAGTTTACACCATCCTTCGAGCCGGATTTGAACCAGCGACCTATGGATTTCTACAATTGCATATCACTCTACAGTCCACCGCTCTACCAACTGAGCTATCGAAGGTGAATTGACGGTGCGACGTTTGCTTGCCAATAAAAGCTACTTTCAATTTATTGACTTTAACAAAGTTTGATTTTGCGCTACACGAGTTTTTATAATCTTTTATTTATATTTTCTTGGTGACTTTTTGATATTTCAATATGTTCTTACTTTTTGTGTCTGCGATAAGTTCGTGTTGTTTTTGTTAACGTGAGCCAAAGGTAATAGTCGGGTCCTATAAATAATACCTTGTCGTTATCAATAATAAGAGAATAGTTGAAATTAAACAATCTAAAAAAAACATTTGGATAAAATAACAAGCACAGTTATCAATTTAGTTTAGTTTAGCTTAGTTTTTTATGTATATTTTATATATATATATATAAATCTCTATTTAGCTGGCTCGTGGTTGGCTCTTAAATGAAAAGGTCGCCATAATCAGCATAAAAAATATATATAAATACTTAATATTTTTTTATAATTGTTGCCAAAATTGGTTCATAGTGACATATAATAAGCTTAACTAAACCAAATTAATAACTATGTATAAAATATATCAAATTTTATACTATGTAAAAAAACGATTAAATTTTCAAAAATTTCCATAAATATTTGGCATTCCAAATATTATCGCAACGCGCCTCTTTCCTGATTTGAAACCTCGCTTCCCGCATTTTTGGTAACTCAATTTCTTTATTTATTTCTGGAATCTTGGCTAGTATTTACGGTTCTTTCGGTATTAAATATTTATGTTGCGTCTGCCAGTTAAAGCTTACGGCTATGCAAATTCACAAATTCTTCGTGCCCCCGGGGACAGCTAACTAGCCCCAACCAGAGCCCAGTTTGGGCCCAGTTCAACGCCCAACGCCCAACGATTCCCACGCGGCGATAAGATTAAAGTTTCAGTTTTGCGACAACATTTTTGTTGCATACTTTCGGGCGGCATCTTTAAATCGATGCGTCGCGTCTTTGGCATTCGCGCCTTCGCTTTGAAAACATGCCACAAAAATGCGCCTGCCACGCCCACACCAAAAACTTGTCGCATTTTTGTGCTTGCAGCTTGTTTTTGAATTATTTCGTGTGCCGGCAACTATGTTGCCACCAATTTTGTGGCCAGTTAGGCGCAACGTTTTCTATCTATCCATTTGTGTGTTTGTGTGGCATGCTAATTGGTTGCATGCTGCCGCTGCTGCTGCTGCTGCATGCCACGTCACGAGTCGCATCAACGTCTGCGGCAAATTAATGCAAACAAACATTTTAACGCCTCGCTGCGCAAACAACAGAAGCTCCGACGTCCCATTGAAATCCAAAAACCCACGCAATTTGCTGTCCTTCGCATCTTTCAGCTACTGTTGCTGCAGCTTCCGCTTCTGCTCCTGCTCCTGCTCTAGCTCGTGCTCCTGCTCCTGCTCTAGCTGCTTGTCAGTTGTCTGAAGTGGCCATCAATTCTTCCTTTGCTGCCGTTTTTGTCGCGCCAACAGCAGCGCAGACTGGCCCAAAATCTGATTTATATGCCCGGCAACGTCACGTTTGCCACTCGAAAGGACCAAAACGCACCATCAAGGAGCTGCAACTAGCGACTGGCATCCGCGTCCGTATCCGCATCCGCAGCAACATCCGCACCCGCAGCCCCAACAATGTTTGGGCAACGCGTAATGAAACAATATTTTGGTGGACGGATATAACGCTCAAGTTGGCCGGGTTCGGTGGAGTAGCTAAAGCTGCGGTTGCGATACCCTGTACCCTTTAAGAAAGGCTAAAAGAAAGGGGTATATTGCAATTTTGTCAATATATATATATATCGCTTTGCAGTCCCTTTTTCTTCAACATGTCTATTGCTTTAATATGTAAAATATCGATTCTCAAACACGATTATTTAAGCATATCTTGGCAATCACAAGAGCTTTAGACGCCATTTTGTGTTTAGGTTCTTGTACAGCATAAACAGATTAAGTTTATCAGTTAAGCTGTTTCTCCATTCAAAAATATCGATAAATATCGATTTTCGAACGATATTCTTTAGGAATATCTTGAACATCACAAGAGCTTGTGGGCTCTTATACATCATACACAGATACAGCTGCGCCAGCTTGAAGCTAAATACAGGGTATCTGCTAGTCGAGTACTTTCGCCAGGAGCACTCTTTCTTGTTGTTGTTGCTGCTCCTTTGTGGTCTTCTCTGTGAAACGTTTCATTTTCAGCGTTTTGTTGTCTGTTGTTTGAAGCGAAAGTGTTGCCTGTCTGCGTCGACGTCGGCGTCGACGTCAGCGTCAGCGTGAACGCTTGCCGTTGATGAATGCAACGCATGCATGCGTGCAACGTCACGCCTCCCTTACCAGCTGTAATCATGCCCCTCCGCACGCACACACACATACACACACACCCTGTCCACTCGCCAGGCAACGAAGCAGTTATGCAAATTTGTTGGCCGTCGTTTCGCGCGGTTTCATCAAAAGTTGCCAAACGATGGCGGGGACGCATCTACCCCGTCCCAAATCGCACTCAAAACACGCTTCACCCAGCACCCCCTGGGCTGCTGGCCACAGGGCAAAGCCTCGTCTGCCCAGTTTGGCCTATCAATGACGTGCGCTTATCAGCTTTGATTACATGAGCCTAATGATCAGTGAATGGGGTTAGGTTTTTGATTACGGTTTTGGATTTATTGCGTTTTGATTTCAGCTGTGCGAGGCGCAGGGTTGTATCTTGCGGAACTAGTTCACTAGTGAAAAGATAAGTTAAATGATTATTTGCAAATAATAAAATCATAAAGCATGTTAATAATATATTATTTAAATACCTTATGCTAAAGCTAAGCAAACGAGCCAACGAACTTGTTCATATGAGCAGCTTCTGTATTTATACCTGAACAATAAAAAGGGGAAAAGGGGTATTTGTTTTGGGAAAAAAAGGGAGGGAAAATTGGGGGGGGGGGGGGGGTGGGGGGGGGGAAATAATTTGTGAGGGGAATATATTTTTTTTTTGGGGGGGGGGGGGGGGGGGGGGGGGGGGGGGGGGGTTTTATTCTAAAACGTTGGCAAGATAAACATAAAATTTATGAGCTAGTTCAACAATTCAAGCAATAAAAGTGACTGCAGTTTATGAATTGATAAACAAGTTCAATAGTTCCGAGTCCATTTTTAAAAAGAGTTGCTTTTTAGCCTCTCTCTCTCTGACATTCAGTCTCTTCCCTCTCACTCTTTTTATATAATGTCTTGCCCATTAATAGAATCGACTAACGTAGTAACTGTTGTCATATCAGTTCGCATGGCTATCAGTTACAGCAGACTCAACACTTCATAGGAATATTAGACTGAAGCCCGTGTAGATAAATCGACAGTCATAATATCGTAAACCATTTTAATTGATCTGCGACGCAGTATTCAATACGAACTGTTTTGTTTTTTAGCTCGATTATAAAGAAAGTTTAAGGAAATCAACAATAACATCAAGAGTTTTTGATTTCTTTGCTTATCGAGGTCTGTTATCTAGATGAACATGCACTAAAATTAAGTGGTATCATAGTTCATTTTTGCATGAGTCAGTTCCATGAACGGTTTGTGACGCACTCTTGATGCGAATCTAAGGCTGAAGTGTTGGGAAACACTCAAATCTGAGTATAAATAATACAGGCACCTGATTCAATTAGAAAGCACGCTTGACTAGGCAATACCCTGTACTAAAGTTATTATTCTAAGATATACTAAAAATCACTTTTGAAGGGATCACAAAGTTTGAAGAGGCTCACGAACAACGAAAACTTATGTTGGGCTTACAGAGTCTGAACAGGCTTGCATACTTTAATATACCCTATACATTTTTGGCAACAGGGTATAAATAAGAACAAGAAGAGGTTAGGCGGCTTTAGAGAGAGGGGGGGGGGGTAAAAAAAATTATATATTTTTTTTTTTGTTTTTTTTTTTATGTTTTTGGTGTATATGTTTTTTTTTTTAAGAAATACCCTAAATTTGCAGCTCTTGTTATCAGACCATGACTGATAAGCCAGCGACCTTGCCAGGGTGTTCGGAAGGGCGTTCAGGGGAACTGCAGTAGGTATGTCATTCTGTACGCCTTGGGTATAGTACCTATATAGGTATATAGTTCTGGTTCCAACAGCTGGCACTTATCAGCTGAGCAAAAGCAAACCAACTAAAAGTCGAGCGTTGACTCTGACATGTTCCACAGCCGCAGTCACAACTTGTTGTTGATAATTTTGATAAGTCTCGACACTTTTAATTTTGTCAAATGAAAAAGAAAAAACAAAAAATTTGAAAAAAAGAAAATAGCAAAAAAAAAACATGACTAAACTGCGAAGCGCTGCCAGTCAACAACGCGCTTCAGTACCAACCAGTTCCTAGTCACACAGCATGTCCAGCAGCTCCGGGGCAATGCCAGCACTGAGCAACGTCTGGTGCCCGCTCTTCGCCAGGCACGCCCAGCAGGCGGAGCAGACGGAGCAGCAGGCGGAGCAGACGGAGCAGACGAAGCAACAGCTGCAGCCACCGGACCATCACGTGCCAATTAGTGTGCCGGATTGTGGCATTTTGTGGCGGCATCAGCCGGAAGCTAACATCGTGTCGACGGAGTCATCGCCCGCACATTATCTCCAGCTAATGTCAATGGCGGGCAAACGCGCTCTAAGCGCGCCGCAGTGGCCACCACCTGATGTCGCCCTCGACTGGCCAGCATCCGCCAAGGCGGCTGCCTCCTGCCCGGCTGTGGCTCTCAACATTAGCGTGCACATTGTCAGCCTACGGTTTGATCCGCACGCGCCTGACCCATCACCACCACCACCGCCAACACCAGCACAGCTGGCAATGGCCATTGCCAATGTGCGCGTTCCCGATCCCGTTCCCGTTTCCGTTCACGTCGCTGTTTCCGTGCCCGCTCCAGCTGCACGCGCTGACAGCCAGCGTAAGTTTTATTTGCTCTACATACACACTGACCAACATTGTTAGGGTATTAACACTTGAGTGTATTGTTTGTGACATTATTCGTTGTGGCCAAGTCCTGAGATAAGAGATATATATTTAGTTTCTTATATACGCTATTTTATCAAATGATTGTGAGTGTCAAGTTTCGAATCATTTCTTATTTTTCATCAAAGTGTTTATGAACAAATATTTCCTTAATCCTTATTAGAATGACATTTACTCTTAAAATAACAATTATTCTAGAGTTTTCCTAGAAGTGGCTGTTTTAGCGAACTAGCTTAGTGGCTCGAACCTCATGTCATCGATGTTTATGAAAATAAAGAACTAAAAATACATTTTTGTACGCTTGAATAGGTTATCAAAACCCAAAGTATTAGGCATTGAATGAGGTATTATTAATCTTATAAACCAAGTCATATATATTTTAGCTTTACCTACAACAGAAGACGAAGAACTATATAACGCCTTATCCGATTGTCGGTGCATAATGATATTTATTTCAGGAATACGAAAAATATAAAGCTTGAGACATATTAGTATAAATCCTATGTTGGGGAAATATAATCCTATCGAAGACTTGGGCTTGGTGTAACACAATTTATGATTTTTCATAGTATCTCAAGAAAGTTACATATGAGCCTACTTTGTCAGGTCGTGGGTTAAGTTGAATATGTTTTTAGATGACTTAGCATGCAAATACATCTTTATAATTCTCCAAATCTAAAAGAATCATCTCCAAAGTTTGATGTGATATGCAAGTAATTTCTGCTCAGCTGTGAATCATTTGATTCATTGATTATTTCAAAAAGTACTTCGTGTATGGACTAGAAAAACTATATGTATAATATTTATTTTATAATTATCAGAAGATCCAATTTAATATTATTGATAGCATATCAGATATTTCTTACTGGAAATGCTTTCATTCAAGTCAAATTGTCACACATCAAAACTTTTTTGTTTTTGATAAAACTGTTGAGTAATCGCTCATGTAGAGTATCTTATCTTCGTTGCTGCATTTTAGTTTTTTTTTGTTTCTTATTTTTGGTTAGCTGTTTCTTTGTGAACTTCTTTGGACAACACTTAAATTTATTTATGCCTAATGTTTTGGTAGCCAACACGTCTGCACCCCAACCACCCACAAACATATTGTTGCCAAATTCTACTTTTCCTTTCATTTTGACTTTTTCTGCTTACGCACACACACACACACAGATACACACACCGACACACACGCATAAATCATTGTGTTTGCGTGTATGTGGGTTCATCTTGGGCTTCGAGCCGCAGCTGTGGGCAAAGTTTCCCCCCAGCCGGGGGTAATGCGCGGCATTGACCCGGTCCGGAGTCTTACCCAAAATTCCATACGCCTATTTTTGTGGGATCCTTTTTTTTTTAAAGCTATGCATTGAAATGTATCTTTTTTAAGCAGGCAAACCAGATTGAAGCTCAATTTTGGAGCTGGATATTCGTGCAATGAAATTAAATGTGTTAAATAAATGTGTATAAATATGTATTTGAAATTAAGTTGGAAGCGGGTTAAACGACTAATCGAAAAGGCATTAATTTCCGCCCGTTTTTCACGCTAGTGTGTGAATATTTCAAAGTCGTCGTATTCATTTTCGCAGGAAACAGATTATATTCTGCAATTGTTCAAACCATTTTCTAACCTTGTTTTTAGCTTCGAAGTTAACTAATTTCCTGGGGAAAGATTATATTTCTACATTCGAATAAACCATTTTCTAGTGTATTAGTTTCCGTACTAATATCCTGGGGAAAGAATATATTTCAACATGCGAATAAACCATTTTCCAGCCTTTTTGTTGACTTCTCGATTTAAAGTAATAAAAGAAATAAAATCAATTTTTTCATATACTCTAGACATTGCAGTTCTTTAAAGTCCAAAGAAACGCGGTTTGATTCACTTTCAATTTTAAAAACCAAATATTTGAATCAATTTCCATTGATTTTTCACTCTTGTAGGTGGAATTCTAATAGTAATAATAATTAATATTCAATATTTTTAGCTAACTTTCTCAATCTTTCGATTCGCAGGTCAAATGCTGATCAAATGGCTAATCTCAACGCTGCAGAGCAGCTCGACGCTGGGCATTATTGGGCCGGAATCATTGAATGCAATGGCCCTGCAGTTCTGTCATAATCTCAAATATGTGGGCGTACTCAAGCAGATCTCCAATGAGCAGCAGCAGCAGCAGCAGCAGGATGCGCCGTCCGGCTTTAGCGTAAGTTCAATGCACTCTTCTGTCTAACGGGAAATTGGTCAGCGAGCGGAAGTTGTCACGGTGCTGCCGGAAATAGAGTAACACGCCCCCCCATTCCCCCAGCCCTCGCACTCGCCGCCCAGCTATGTAACTAACTTTGTCCAAGTCATTAGCTATTGATAAGCTACGGGCTGAAGCTCAAGTTATGCCAACTTCACCTTACGCCCCCTCCCCCGCTCCTCCGACTGCATATTATGGCCACATTCTATGCTTTAAAGTTGACTACAAAAATGAGCCGCAAAGTTGTGCCCGGAAATTAGCAATTCCATTGCCAGGGCAAATCGCAATGCACTTTCATTTTAGCCTAGCTGCTGTACATGTCAGCTGCATCAGCTGCACCCACCCCCCAACCCCTTTTTTTTAGCTTTCCCCACACCCCCCTCCCGCCGCTGCCCTGTGCTGCAGCTGACGAGCCTGGAAGTGTCAGAACTTGTTAAAACTTTGCCGTCAACTTTGCAGAGCTCAATCTCTCTCTCTAGCTCTCACTCTTCCTCTCTCGAACTGCCCACTGTATTTGGCCAACAGCCTTTTTATACTCTGTTCACAAAGTGAAAAGGGGTATATCGATGACTATGAATGCAAATTTTTTTATTGCTGCAATGGAAGTTAAGGTCTCAAGACTTGCAATATAGACACGAGTAGATGCATCACATAGAGTCTTCAACCGAACTTGTAAGTTAGAAAATATAGTATTATTTTATACTCCTTATAGCCGCATTGGACAAAAAGCTGTATATTCGACATTTTTAGAGCAATGGCCATCACAATGGGCATATAAGACTATAGCTGAGCTTTTCTCAAAGATCCATCACAAAATATGTGGCCTTTGTCCCCTAGGTAGGGGCGTGGCATACCGGTAAGATATATCGTGTACAGTTTTGAATAGGGAATGGAAGATTATCGCAATATCTATAAAGAAAGGAAAAGAGATAGCTGCAACTGAATTGGACGAGTATCACGCAGTCAATAGCACCCGACTGCAACATTTAAACTCTCTTTTTTTGCCTTGCTAAATTATGAAACCAAAAGAGTTGACTGCCCCACCCGCCTAGTCATTGGGGTGGGCGAGGGCGGGGCGGTAGGTGGGCGTCGGGGGCAACTGCAGCTGTTTGTTTGACCCTCAGCGTGCGGCTGACTAATGGACTATGTAATACGTTTGCTTTTTTGGCAACGCTTCGCTTGGCTAGCTAAACAAAAATCTCGGTACACTTTTGCCAGCTTTAATTGCTGGTTAACCCAGGCGCAGGCCGATTTCCCCCCAGCCCTAGGCTCTTACCTTATAGTTAACGTTAAGTGTTATTGGCCTAAAGAAATGTCAAAAAAAAACATAGAATAGAAGAAGCACAACAAGACTAACAAATAATCAAGCACTCGTCTGTGGGCCCAAATTAGTTTAGGCCAAAAGTTTTAGCCACAGCAGCTTAACCTCAAAATCCCTCTGAGCAAGCTCCGTCAGGAGAGAGTGGGTGGGGGTGGGGGGATGAAGGGAAATGCGGCGCCAAAAACGAGCAGACAACAGCGTTAAGTGATTTTCTATGTGATGATACTTGAGCTCTACAGATTATGATATCACAAATTTCGTTCGTTCCACGACTCGCCCCGCCTCGCCTCGCACTCGCCTTTCCTTGACTCCTTGGCCCATGTCCTGCGTGGCAACGTGTCCTGGGTGTCCCCGTGTCCTGGTGTCCTCTTGTCTCCCGTTGTCAATGTGCGCGTCATCAAGTTTTTGGGCAACAGGCCAGAAACAGCTTTTGGCTTAAGCTTGATTTCTTTTGCTCCCCTCCCCCCCTCTCTGACGGTTGTTGTTGCAGCTCCCATTGAAAGTTTTGTGCGTTTTTATTACTTTGCGGCAAGTTCCAGCGTTTATTATTCTTTTGTGTGCACACGCCGCGCAACGCCAAGTGGCATGCAGCAGGGATATAACTTTGAGCTAACCCAACGGGGTTTTTAAGCGCAGCGAAACGTAAATAGTTTGAATTACAGGGTATTAACGTGGACAGCTTGAGGGGGAGCAACTTAATTTGATTTCTGATACGAAAGCTAATTTCCTTTGGATGAGCCATTTTATGTCTAACTTAAATAAATAGATTAGTTAGTAGGGTAATTTCCTATACAAATTATCGTCCATTAATGTATTAAATTCAATTCAATTCCTAATATCTCAAATCTTTGATTTGTTTTGTTCAAAAGCTGTCTTTGGGTCCATTTCTGGTCTTAGACTTTATGATATTATATTAAATAACGAACAACGTTTGGCATGCGAAATCCTTTTTTCAAGCGTGATATAGCCTCATTTTATTAAACTGCATTTGAACCGGCGACCTTACGCTTGTCAGTCCGACGCACAGCCTGAAACAGTTCATTGATCTTATCTATTTTATTATGTTATAGATTATTTATTAATATTAAATTATTAACTGACTTTTGAGGGTTCAATTTAATTAATTGTTCAATCTTTCCATGCTGTAATTCTTGTCTTAAATTTTATAGCTAATAAGCCAAGTGTTATTTCAAAATATGTTGAATATGAAACTTGCAAGCGCTGCTCAAACTGCGGCACAATAGCTCTCCAACCACTTGGCTTAACACCACGAAATGCAATTAAAAATTGAAATTCAATTATGTAGCACCATTTGACAGCCACACACACACACCCACACACACACATAAAAAAAAAAAGACGCGGTGGGAGGTTTTTGTGCGGTTTGCGCCCTTTGCTGCAGCTGCTGCAAAGTAAAAGCGTCTCTAAGTGACAGATTATACGACAGAAACAACGTACCTGGAGTTGGCGCTGATCACCAACTGGAGGTGCAGTAGCTGTGATCCGGACGGACGGGTCTCCTCGCTGGGTAAGACAACAACAACCCCACTCAATTGTGCCCTGGAGCGCATTGAGTGAAAAGCTTTCCAATCCCGCTGTGAATTGTAAAAGTCATGCAGACGAAGATCAGCTGCTACAAGCTAGCGATGACAAATTGCGTAAGCACAGCTGAGCACCAGTGCTCAAAAATAGCACACAAACGCATATAATAGAGCGACAAATAGATGGCGCCACTACGAAGCCAGGATGCAAATACCTAACTGCCCACCGCTAGATGGCGCTAGTAGTAAGGCAAACAGAAAGATAATTGCAGAATGCTGAATGTCCAACAGGGCCAACGGGTACACAAGGCCGCGGATCTGGCTAAGCCATCCCCACCGCTCCGGCGGCGTACCCACAAACGGGGCTCTGGCGGCCGAGTCGGGGCGGCATAACTCCCAACAAACGCTACGGGGAAACTTGTAGCCAACGTGGGACGCCCTACGGGACAAACTCGCGCCACTTATCTGACGTGCACAGAGGATCCCATAGGATCCATTGAGACCCCAGCCCAGTAAGGTCTCAATTACGGCATACTGGAAGCCACTTACATATCCGACGAAACCGGGCTGACAGGCCGCAGTATTCCAGCACCTTAGTAAACCGAGTGAAATCGAGCGGAAACGGCTGCTGGGCTAATGCTGCGCCTGCCCCCGCCCCGTTAAAACCATGGCAAGGCCTCGAGAAACGCTTGCTGTCCGTTACCATTAAGTTGGCCGTGCAGGATCAGTTGACATTGTCCTGACTAACACCGATCTGGCTCTGAACTCCGGCTCTCATGAGGACCGGAGTCAACCCTCGCGTGGACCTCACTCCCTGGAAAGGCACCCACGGGATCACGAAGGTGACTGCACAGAACGGGCAACAATAACGGCCTCGAGGGGGGGCCCAATTACAAAAAATGAATACAAAACAACAAGGGGGACACCTCCACCCCGAAACAATAGAGGCAACAACACCAACAACGAGAGAGGCAGAGCCTATCCAGCGCGAAGATGGTCTCGCCTTCGCGAAATCTAGTAGAGTTGCTAGAACTCCACCGCAAGCCGACCAAGCCGATGCACCTCTGCCAACCAAATGCGACGCTATCAACTGCATTGCAGCAGGCGCAAGCACGAATACGCCGAAGAGAGGCAGAAATTCGGGAAGCCTGAAGACACGCCCCGGAAAACACCGTCTAACCGGCAAAGACCACTAAGGTCTCCTGCTTCAGCCAGATTAGGTAACTAGGAACAATCCTGGACGAGATAATCTACCTAGTCAATGAGAAAAAGCCGGTGGTGAGACACATAACCAGGGAATGAAGGACTCGCTGGCACAAATGAAGAAGATACAAGAGGCAGTGTGCGCCCAAATAGAAGACCAGCTGCGGATAGACACAACCTGCCCCAAATGCAAAAAAGACGCTAAGAAGCAAAGCGACACAGAACCGGTTGCGCAGATCAAGAGCTGCAATAACACGGAGATGCCTACGAGCGCGCGCACGCCACCGCCGAAGACAGTAAGCCCCACAGTAAACGCAGGCAAACAACGAAGGCAAAGAATACGTAAAGAGCCACCAACTCGTAACACTGCAGTTACCGAAAACGGTCGCCGTGTGGACAATAACCATGCACGACCGGCGGCGCTTCCCAAGGAGGGAACCACTAAAGAGAGCACGTGGCAGCAAGTCAACCGCCGACGAAAAAAGCCAAGTAAAACTTCAAACAGACCAGATGCCCTGCTAGTCAAGTGCAAGGACACGGCTTCATATGCCGAGGTCCTTAGGGCAGTGCAAAGGACGAATCTCTGCAAAAATACAGAGAAAATGTCACTAAAATACGGCGAACAGCGCTGGAGAGCTGTTGCTACAGATGGAAAAAGCAGGAGACGATGCGACAGCCAAACTGCTCAAGGCCGTACAAGAGAAGATGGGAGAACTCGCGGAGGTCAAAGCAATCTTGAAAAAGCCATGATAGAGGTCAAAGATATACCCGAGTGGTGCTCAAATACCGATGTTTTGGATGCAGTTTTTGCAAAAATCGACGGGGACATCCCCGTAGAAGCCACCCCCAAGCTGCGAGCAGCATACCGGGGAACCCAGACGGCCAGACTCCTGCTACCTAAAGAATTAGCCGAACAGCTGCTGTTAATCGGGAAAATAAGAATCGGATGGGCAATCTGCCGCATTCGACTTAAAACGGACCCCAGGAGATGTTTCAAGTGCCTAGAATTCGGGCACATCGCAACCAGATGCAGAAACAGCCAGGACGAAACAGGCAAGTGCTACAACTGCGGTGGAGCAGAGCATGCATCAAAAGCATGCCGAGAGGAACCAGCGTGCATCCTATGTACCCGTAAGGGGCAGAAGAACACGGGACATAACACCCTTAGCAGGTCATGTCCGTTATTCTTAAAGGCCGCAAATAAAAGGAATTCAAAATGAAGCTACTACAGCTTAATTTAAACCACTGCAGAGCAGCGCAGGAGCTACTAACCCAAACAGCCAGAGAGATACGAGCCGACGTGGCACTACTGAGCGAACCATACGCAGCAATGTCTGAAGACAGTTGGGTCCAAAACACCGAACGTGGTGCTGCTGTATGGAGCTGCGGAAACCCACCACTCCTAGTGAACGACAGGAAGACGGCCCTGGGATACGCAAGAGCCAAGATCGGCGGCATCTATTGGTATAGCTGCTATATGGCCCCCAGCGTCCAACTCGATGAATTTGCACGAATGCTCGATGAACTAGTGGCGGACGCTCAAACGCACTCCCCACTGGTCATTGCCGGCGATTTCAACGCGTGGGCAGTGGATTGGGAAGTGCCAGGACGAACCCACGAGGTTGCACGCTGCTAGACGCCTTCGCAGCCCTTAACGTAACACTGCTGAACACCGGGACCGAGCACACCTTCATCAAGGCAGGACGCGGCTCAATTATTGACCTGACTTTGCCAGCCCCTCAATAGCAAGACGGACACATGGGAGGTGTCCCAGCTGTATACGCATAGCGACCACCAGGCCATTGTCAGCAATACTGATGGCGGACAACCAAACCCGACGGGCAGAACACACCACATCGCTTGGGACCCTGAGACGCTCAATAAAGAGGCACTCTTATCGTTTTTGAACCCACCGCAATCACTGGAAACGCAGAACAGCTCGCTAACTGCCTAACACGGGAGATGCAACAAGCCTGCGATGCAGCGATGGCGAGGAAGAAGAAAGGAGGTAACAAGCACAAGCCAGTCCGATGGTGGAATGGCGAAATAGAGGATGCGCGAAAAAGGTGCCACACAGCAAGCGCATATACCAGCGCGCAGCAAGAGAGCGCGACGGGAAACAGCAAACCTGGCCCTGGAGCACGAAGCCGAAGAAGTCGCGCAGTACATGGGAGTATGTACAAAGGTATCAAGGAAGCAAGCGGCAATGCTGGATGCAACTCTGCGACGAAGCCGATACCCAGCCCTTCGGACAAGCCTACAAAACGGTAATGGCAAACTCGCAAGAGGACCCGTACCGACCTGCCCAGAGCATCTAAAGCAGATAGTGGAGACACTGTTCCCGCGCCAGATGAGCTACGCCACAACCCTCCAGCCGTAGGCACGTCGGTGGTGCCTCCCATCGACACAGAAGAGATAAGTGCCGCGCTAAACGCATTAAATCAAACAAAGCGCCAGGACCCGACGGCATCCCCAATGCAGGCTGAAGACCATCGCTAGCGCCCACGCAGACACAGTCGTAAATGTGTTCAACCGGTGCATTGCAGAAAGAACCTTTCCAACGTGCTGGAAGTTGCAGAGACTGGTCCTTATCCCTAAAGCTGGAAAGGACCCACAGGACCCCTCTGCCTACAGGCCACTCTGCATGCTGGACTCCACGGGCAAGCTCTTCGAGCGCATCATCTGCGATCGTCTGGAGAAGGAGATCGCTGATCGCTACGGACTCTCGGACCAGCAGTTCGGTTTCCGAAAACACAGGAGCACTGTCGACGCTATCAAGTTGGTAGCAGACACTGCACGGAAGGCATAGAAGGCACGCGATGGCGCGGCGGATCCAAGAAGTATTGCCTTGTGACAACGCTAGACGTAAAAACGCGTTTAACTCGGCAAGCTGGCCAAATATACTCCTGGCCTCTCAGGTGCAAATCTCCGAGTACCTTATCAGCCTTGTTGCCGGATACTTCAAGGCCCGGGTACTCATATATGACACGACTGCAGGACGACGCAAGTACGCCATTACTGGGGGCGTTCCTCAAGGATCGGTGTGGACCCTGCTTTGGAACGTGATGTATGACGGAGTGCTCCGACTTGCTCTACCACCTGGCTGCAGCATCGTAGGCTTCGCAGACGACATCGCAATCGTCACGGTGGCGAAAGAGAAAGCGCAGGTGGAGAGAAAAACCAATGAAGCAGCCCACAAGGTGACTAGGTGGCTTGTAGAAAATGGCCTCAACTTAGCTGCGCAAAAAACAGAGGCAGTCCTCATCAGTAGCCGGAAGCAAGTGGAAACCGCCATCATCACAGTGGATGGAACTGAGGTAGTTTCCAAGCCTTCTATAAAATATCTAGGCGTCTTGCTGGATCACAGGCTCAGCTTCAAGGAGCATCTTAAATACCAGGTGGAAAGGCGAGTAGAGCTATAAATGCACTATCTGGCATAATGGCGAACACTGGAGGCCCTAGACAGCGCAGCAGACGGCTGATCTGCAACGTGGTCCAGTCGATGCTCCTCTACGCGTCATCGATCTGGGGACCAGCAATGAGGATCCCTCCTACAGCCACAAATGCAGGGCATCGTACAGAAGATGCGCACCCGAGTCTTGCGCTTGACCGTCTCAGACGACGCAGCTCTAATGCTGGCCGGAATGCCCCCGCTGGATCTACTTTCAACAGAAGACCGCACCGTAGCACGCAGCCGGGAGACAACACTAGCAGAATGGCAAGCACGATGGGTGTCTTCCCCCAATGGCAGCTGGACCAAACGCATAGTCCCGGACCTACGGCCGTGGGTAAGCAGGAAGTGCGGACAAACCGACTTCTACTTGACCCAGCTACTGACAGGACATGGATGCTTTAAATCCTATCTTTTAGGTTTAGGCATGAGACGGATCCGTTTTACACACTGTGCGCGGACCATAGAGGACGCAGAACACGTCTTTTTGTCTTCCCAGATTTTCTGCTGAACGGAAGAGTAAGCCAAAGTATTGGGAGAAATTTTACAGTCACTGACTTAATAATATCCTACTTAGCTCCAAAACAATTGGGTTGCAGTAACCCACATGGCTGCAGAAATCATCAAATTTGCGTCGCGCTGAAAGACAGCGCAATTCAAGTTCTAATCTAGATAAGATCCTAGAAGAGGCTTTCATGCCATCTCCCCTCGTGAGGTAATATTAGCGGTCGTTCCAGAGGAAACGGAGATGGTGTGGTATGTGATCCCCCAAAAAAAAAAAAAAACACACACACACACACATACACACACATACACACTCGCACACTCGCCGCTAATCATTCCGAGCTGATGAGTTGGGGCATCCGCTGGGATGATGAATGCAAGTGAAGTGCAACAGCTGCACTCAGATGCTTAAAGGGCTGAGTGTACCTAGGTATGTGTGGGTGTGTGTGCCACAGTGTGTGTTTGCGGGGGCGTGGTCACGTTATCGCACTTGACGCCATTTGCTCAAGTGTTTGCACTTTGGCGGTGCCAACAATTTGCATGCTGTCGCAATTCGAGCAAACCCAAAGAGCCCCATCCAAGCCAGACCCCAACCCAATCTCAACCGCGTCCTCCTGTCCTCCCTTTAGAGAACTCTCAGGCATGCTGCTGGCAAGCATCCTAATCTCAAGCTAAAACCCGACCGAATCTCACGCATGACAACGCCAAAGCGGTAAGCAGCAAAAAGTGCAACAATAAAAACAGGATATACATGGAAAAAGTCGGGCAAAACCGAACCTAAAATGCTCTATAAAGTTGAAAGTTTGAAAATAGACAATTTTAGCTATTGAATAGAGCCTAGGCAGGAACATCTCTTACCCCTTCTGCATAAAGCTATAAAATGTTCGAATTAAAATTAATTTCTGTATTATAAAGGTCTTTATTATAAGAAAGAAGTTTTAAAAAGTATCTTCTAAAATATACTCTAGCTCTGAAATACACGGAGTTAATTTGAACATAAAGCATAATCAAAGATAATATATTATTTTACAATTTGAATAGCTTATAATTTTCGTACAATATATGTTTACATGCAAAGCACGTCATGAAAAACGAATTTACATATTTGAAGAGCGTAAAAATAAACAAATAACAATAAGTATAAAGAAAACATACAAAGTATAATCTGCTTGAAAATCAAAAAGAGCTAAACAAGAGTTGATCACATAATTTGTCAGCAGGATAAATATTTGCCAGCCACATGACTGGTGCGCCTGATGTTAACGGCCAAGAAACTTCCAAACGAACTGCATTTCTTAGTTATTCTTACCCCATTCTGAAAAGGTATAAAAACTGTCAACGTATATTCCCCAAGCTCTCCTCCAGGGGGGAAGGGGAGGGTGGAGGGATGCACAACAATGACGTGTGCACAATTTGAAGGGCTGAGCTTTAGAGTTCAACACTTTGGGGGGCAAGGGATGACAGCCGGGAAGGGAGGGGCCAGGCTTGGAGAGCGGATGGCTTTTAAGCTCTGTCGCTTGGCACACTTGAGACCAACTGTGAACGGGATGCACTCCAGCTGCAATTAGCCGTCAATGGGCCAATAAAGGTTGATCTCTTTTGTTTTTTTCGTTTAACCCACAGCCCTACGAGATGTACCAGTGGACGCACACGGAGCAGCCGACTACCTCGCTGCCGCTCACGCCCGGCAAGCTGGACAAGGTTGCCGCCTGGCCGTTCTCCAGCACACCATCGGCAGCTCAGAAGCACTACGAGGGCAGCTCCACGCAAACGGATAGTCAGAAGACGCTGCAGCAGATCCTGCGCAAGCGTCTGCTCAACTGCGCCACACTGGCCGAGGTGCACGCCGTGGTCAACGAGCTGCTCAGCAGTGTGGACGAGCCGCCCAGGCGTCCGTCGAAGCGCTGCATCAATCTCACCGAGCTGCTCAACGCCAGCGAGGCGACCATCTACGAGTACAACAAGCCCCTAGAGGGCAAGAGCTATGCGGATGCGGCCAGCCAGACGGACGGGCAGTGCCTCGGCTCCTGCCAGTGTGGTGCAGCCAAAGGTGTGCCGGACCCACAGCTCGAGCAGAGTCAACAGAACGGTGTCGTGATGGAGCCAACGGCACTGGAAGCTGCAACGGTAATTGCACCTCCGCCTCCACCGCCGCCGCCGCCGCCACCACCACCACCACCGCCGCCGGGTATGACAGCTGCAGCAGCACCACCGCCGCCGCCACCGCCACCGCCAGGTGGTGGGCCACCGCCACCGCCGCCACCGGGGCCTGCCAATGCTGGCAATGGGCCGCCGCCGCCGCCTCTAAGCACCTCGAAGTCGGGCACAGCTTTGGCGCCGGCGCCACTGCCAGATCCCGCTGAGGGCAATTGGTTCCTGCGCACAAGCAGTAAGTGGGAGGGGATTGAGGTTTAGCCGAACCCTTTGACTCATCTGTTGATTTATTTCTTTCCAGCTCAACGCAAAAGCGCCGTCAATCCGCCGAAGCCCATGCGCCCGCTCTACTGGACGCGCATTGTGACCTGTGGTCCGCCCGTGCCGCGTCCACCGTCCATCGCCAACTCAACGGACAGCGCGGACAACGGCGGCAGCTCGCCAGAGGAGCTGCCCGCGACTGGCAACACGTCCGCTGTGCCAATCCCGGCGCCTGTGCCTCCCGCGCCCAGCAAGGAGATGTGGACAGAGATCGATGAGACGCCGCTCGATAATATTGATGAATTTACAGAGCTCTTTTCACGCCAGGCCATTGCGCCGGTTACCAAGCCCAAGGAACTCAAGCCGAAGCGTGAGAAATCCATCAAGGTGCTGGATCCGAAACGTTCCCGCAACGTGGGCATCTTCTCCCGGAGCTTGCATATGCCCGCCAGCGAAATCGAGCATGCCATTTACCATGTAGACACCTCGGTTATAAGTCTGGAGACGCTGCAACAGATCAGCTATATGCGCGCAACCGATGAGGAACTGCAGCGCATCAGGGAGGCCGATGGCGGCGACATACCGCTCGATCATCCCGAGCAATTCCTGCGCGACATATCGCTCATATCGATGGCCAGTGAGCGCATCTCCTGCATTGTCTTCCAGGCCGAGTTTGAGGAGTCTGTGACCCTGCTGGTGCGCAAGCTGGAGACGGTATCGCAGCTGTCACAGCAGCTCATCGAGAGCGAGGATCTCAAGCTGGTGTTTTCCATAATCTTGACGCTGGGCAACTACATGAACGGAGGCAATCGGCAGCGCGGCCAGGCGGATGGCTTCAATCTGGACATACTGGGCAAACTGAAGGACGTCAAGTCCAAGGAGTCGCACACTACGCTGCTGCACTTCATCGTGCGCACCTATATAGCGCAGCGTCGCAAGGAGATGACGCTGCCCGAGATGACACTGCCCATTCCGGAGCCCTCGGATGTGGAGCGTGCCGCCCAGCTGGACTTCGACGAGGTCCAGCAGCAGATTAAGGAGCTAAACAGAAAGCTAACGGGTAAGTTGCAAATGCATGAAATGCATATCATAGCTACTAATCCCCATGCTGATCCCGGCAGCTTGTAAACAGACAACGGCTTTGGTGCTAAGCGCCTCCAGTGAGCATCGCGAGCCTTTCAAGTCCAAAATGGAGGAATTTACCGCTAGTGCAGAGAAATCGGTAGCCAAGCTGCATCAGCTGATCGATGAGTGCCGGGATCTCTTTCTGGAGACCATGCGCTTCTATCACTTCTCCCCGAAGGGCTGCACCCTGACCTTGGCTCAGTGCACGCCCGATCAGTTCTTTGGTTATTGGACAAATTTCACAAACGATTTTAAAGACATTTGGAAAAAGGAATTTACAAATATGAGAAACGAAATGTAAGCAACTTATTCAAACAAAATCAAACTCGGCTTTCTAACGGTTTATGGCCTTTTGTTTTTTCTAGAATAAAAAAACCGAAGCAAGTGACGGTGGAAATTCGCCGCGATAGCTCCACTAAGGATCGAATTTCGTGCAAAGCGCGCGTGCGACGCAGCAAAAACTAGTTTATAGTCCAAAATTAGTCGTAAACTTTCATTTAAGCTTAAGAATAAAAATCAAAAAAATCCTCGCACCATTCAAAATTACTCAAAAACATTTCACTTTCAAATTGTACAACAAAAAATACAAAAATACTAGTGCTAAATTTAAAACAGATTTCGCAACACTACACTTTAACACTATTTGTTTGATTATCTAAATTGGAGCTATCGGGCGACCACCACACAATTAATCGGCTGACCATTTTAAGTAAACAAATAATTGGCCGCTAAACTGGCGCCTCGTAGGACAACAATCTTAGCTATAACAACAGCATGTCGCATCCAAATACAACGCGTCGCAAGCATGTGCTCAAGGAGATGATGGAGGATGACTATTCGCTTCCCACGGAGCAGCAGCAGATCGTGTGTGTGGTCAGCAGTCGCGGCAACAATCTGCACGAGGTCGTGCCAGCGGGACTGGCGTCTGATAACTTTCTGGGTAAGCACGATGTGAAGCCATTTCTGTTGATATTGATAACCAACAGGTAAGAACCTATCTTTTGTAGTATCCATGCCCAACAAGTTTCGCAAGAATGTGTGGGTCAAGCGCGGCGACTACATACTGGTCGAGCCCATTGCCGAGGGCGACAAAGTCAAGGCGGAAATCTGCAAGATTCTAACACCCGAGCATGTCAAGGAATACACAAAGGCGGGCATTTGGCCGCAACGTTTTGCCAAGAAGTCGGCGCAGGCGTCGCAAAGTCAAGCTGACGCTGCCGAGCATTCAGATTCCGATACAGATGATTCCCTGCCGCCCAACACAAATCGACCCGTCAATGTACAAAACGACGACGAGGACGAGGAGACGGATACAGATACCGAGGAGAGCAACGCTGAAGACTGAGATTGCAGTGCATTTGTGATTGTGCATTACAAAAGTTTAGCTATGTATATTTTTTAACGAATTGTTTTTCCTCGCCAATTGTTGTAACAGAAAATTGTGTGTGTGTGTTTACTACATACATAAACCCAAAAAAAGACTACACAAGTCATGCGCTTTAATTGTTTGTTGCTGCTGCGGCTGCGTCCACTGATGCAAAAGCTAAGTAAAGCCTACATGTTTTGTTTGCGCGCTGAGATCTGTTTATAATAAGTAGTGCCTAGTTAAAGCAATAAGTGGGCTTGGCTTAGTAAATCCTACTCCTGTGCATCACAGATCTCGATGTTTTCCTTGTGCTCCTCCTCTTGAGCCTCGCCCAGTGGCTGCTGCTGCTCTTGTTGCTGCTGCTCCGCTGTCAATTTTCCCGCATGCAGCGCATCATGCTTGGACTCCAGCGCCAATGTTGATGGTCTGGTTTTCGTAAAGGGAAAATTGCTCAAATCTTCAAATTGTGGCGTGTGCACGGCAATCAGATCCGTTTGCGTGGAGCTGCTGTCACGCGGCTCAAAGCTAGTGTAATCGGCCTCCTCGCCATCTGAGCAGCTGATGTGCTTCTTGAGCGCATCCTGTGGCAAATTGCAGACCATGGTCAGGCAATTGACAATGGTGCCAATCGAGCTCTGCAGCTGCTGCACCTGATCAGTAAGCATTGTGCAACGCTTGGCCAAATCATTTACAACGGCTGCCGAGTTCTGATCCAGGCACAGTTGCCCCTGATTCGTGGTGTTGTTGCTGCTGCTGCTGCCTGCATCCTCCGCATTTGTGCAGGCGTTGCTATTGGTGCCATGCTCGCCGCCAGCCTTGGGATCCACTTGCATGGTGGACACTTTTTTCCACAGCGCATTGATGGCCTGCATCTGCAGCTGTTGAATTTTGCGCTCGTTCTGCAGCTGCGCCTTGGTCAGCAGCATGTCCTTGTTGAGTTTACTGTTGGGAGAGAAAATATATAAGAATATATAATCCTGCCTGTTGGCCGAGCGGCTGCACTTACTCAATGTACTCGTGTGTGCGCTGTTTGTGTAGCTTCTCGGCAATATCTTTGGTTTTCTTGCGCGTATGATAGCCGCGCCACATCTTCTGTATGGTCACTGCCGAGGATTCAGTTACATGCTCTATCAGACGATCTGTGCAGTTGAGATTATTGTTGTCTAGCTGCTGTTGCTGCTGCTGCTGCGCACGCTCCGCAGCCATTTTGCGTATAGTTTTTAGCTTCTCAATATTAATCTGCTCGCCGTCGTCGTCCGTGCTGCAGCCGCCAGCATCTGTTGTGCCAACGGATGTGACATTCATCTGGAGCTGCTGTTGCTGCTGATGCTGCTGCTGTATTCGTTCCGCCTTGCGTGGACTACTCGTGGGGCTCTGCATGCGTCGCAGCTGTGGACTGCGCACGCGCGGCAAATTTAGTTTGTTATCTGGCATTGAGTACATTTAAATATGATTCAACATTAATAATATAATTTCGATACATTGGATTTAGAAAGCTTGCTTGGCTACCTTTGTTCTTGTTGCCTTTGGTTTTGTGCACCTGCGTGTTGAGGGCCGTGACTGTTGCCCGCTGGGCGACGGCGGCGGGACACACATCGGGACTCATTAGCGTCTCCGGCACAGGCACCATTTTTGAGGCAGCAGCCAAGGGTCCGCCCACAGGCGTTTGCCCAATAAACGTTTGTTCTGTGCAGCAAAATGATGCAAGAATTAAGGCTAAGGTTTGGGTTGAAAGTGGTCTCACGTACCGTTGTAGGGATTTGGCGTTATGTTGCGAGGCGTTGACTCCGTGGAGTTGTAGGTTTTGGTTGTCACGCTGCTGGACATGCCGGACATGCTGGCCAGCGAAAAGTTATCGCCATCGTTCCGAATATTCTCAATCAGCGAGGTGCTCATTTGCAGCGCATGATTTGAGATGCCATTGTCGCTGCTGATGCTATTGTTGCAGCTATTACCATGGTAGCTGTTCACCATGGACTCCGGCGAGCCCTGACGACCGCTCAGACGCGAAACTGTCGGGAGTACACAATAATTAAACAATAATGAAGCAACAATGGGACATCATTTGAGAGCTTACAGCGCGGCGACTGAATGCGGCTCGTTGGTTTCTTGCGATGCGAGGACGGCGATGTGCTAGCCGAACTGTTGGCATTGTCCATGATTTCCTCCTGCAGCTGCCGCTGATGGTGCTGCGCCTTGCTTAGTATCAGACGCAGCTTGCGATCATTTTCGTTCTCCAATGCCTTGCCCACCAGCGGGCAGATGGGGCTTAAGTATTTGGCCAGCTCTGACTGCTCGCCAACGCGAAACTGGCGACCGCGGCCCTGGCTATATAGCCATTCGGCCTTGAGGCTCTCAATGGGATCCACCACATAGCCATCAATGAACTTGAGGCTCATGCACCAGTTCAGCACAAAGGGGCGGTAATCAAAGCCGCTGCGAAGTAAAATATAAACCATGTGAGAGCAGACCCAAACCAAGTGCAGCTCGTACTCACTCCCTGCTGTTTGGTCCCAGCGTCATGTTCACACAGGGATTCTCCGAGAGAGTAATGCTTTGCAAATTGCACAGATGTGACAGCGTGCAAATCTCATTTAGATCGTTAATGTTGTTCTTGGCCAGCGTTAATGTCTCCAGGGAGACCGGCAAATATTTGTCGCACTGGCGCAGATGGGTCAATCGATTGCCGTGCAAGTTGAGTTCACGCAAGGAGCGCAAATAGGATACATCCGAGATGCTGCCTATGCGATTGTCCGCCAGGTTGAGGCACTCCAGGTTCACATTGGTATTGAGATGCTCAATGGTCTTAATGTTATTGCCCTCCAGATTGAGCACGCGCAGATGCACGCATTCCTTCAGGCCCTCAATGGACAGTATGCCATTAAAGGAGAGGTTCAGCTCGCGCAGACAGTGCAGCCGACAGACGCCAAACATGCGCAGCAATTGGTTTTTGCTCAGCGACAGCTGCAAAGGACAATTGAGGAATTAATTATTGATGGCAGGAGCAGAGTTTCAGTATGGGCTATATATAGGCACCGTCTCGATCTTTAGATACGAGTCAATGTTGTCAATCTTCTGCAGCTCGTTCTCGTCTAGTATTAGCTTGCGTATATTCTGGGCATCGTCCTGTTTTGGCACCTTCTTCAGCTGCTTCTTGGACAGATTTAGCGTCTGCTTTTCGCTGCAGCTTTCGTCGCCTGCGAGGAGAGGGGGACATGAGAGGATGCGTGTAAACAGTGATGAAGTCATCGTCTGTGCAATGCCACACACGGGCAGCTGTTGGGGGGTGGTTCCATCGGCTGCCCACCCACCCTCAAAGTAGGCTGCGAATTGCAATGCACGCCAGCCAGACGGACACCAGAGCCAACGCCGCCAGCGGCAGCAGCCGAGGCAGGTGAAATATTGTTTGTCAGTTGACCATCTTAGGCACATTTGCTTACCGCTCATTTTATAGCCCTCAAATTCCTGCAGTTTTTAACAAGTGACCCAACGTAGCTAATTTGGCAGCACTCACTGGCGTCCACCACGAAAAATCAATGTTTGGGAATGCGAGCGCCCCCTTCCTTTTGAAACCAGGGCTACGAGAGGTTAGACTTACATTAACATTCGACAACAATGTTATTAACAGTATGCGCCTTTTAAGCAAAAATTCAATTGTGCAGATTTAACAGTTTTAACAAGTTTTTTTTAGCTAACAGATAGCTATGCAGGGAGCAACGATTTACAGTGCGTCCCCTCGATATACGATAACAGTGCTCACTTAACTAATAAGAAGTATCGACGCCGCTTATTCAGTGCATTTAAGGCATTTGACATAGCTGGCCACACTGCTCCGTTTATGTTGCGCCTAATTTGAATTTTCAAACAAATTATATAAGTGTTTTGGTGTTTATTATGACTAGTGAGCATACTATTAAAAAATATATATGATAATAAAATTAAAGTGATGAATTTCAGTAAGAAATAATCAATTAATTGGTTCCTGCAATTATTTGAGCTGTTTGCTTAGCCCCGGCGGCACACCGGCAGATTTGTACAAGTCGCTAACCTGGCACGGCACACGCTCAAGTTCTTCCATTAGTTTCATTTCCTCCTGTAGATTGTTTAAATACATGCGCTGTACCCGGCGCATCATAGGCGCAATCACCTTGGTACTGACTAGCTCCTCGAGACAAAGAGGATTTTTGGATTTGGTTCCTGGCGCCAAGCCGGCAGAGCCCCTAACATCCTTTTGCGGATTTGCGGGCAATTTGGAGAGGCTTGGCTTTTTTTGTTGAGTCAGGCTGCACTCGGACTCGCCCGACAAGCCCAGCGATGGCAATATTAGCCTGGAGTTGGTACTCAGCACCAGTCTGTCGGTCATTTCGGTCATTTTATTAATGGATTGATGCAGTAGCTCCTGCATCTCGATCTGTGAACGCACCACGGTGCGCAAGTTTTCACCACTTTTGGTAGTAATTACGGTCTTTAACGAATTCGCCGAATCGCACTTGGAATCGCTGTCCGTGCCCGGGTCATTCTTATCCGCATATTTGGCATTGAAATGCGCCTTTGTCTTTTTGCAACGCTCACGTGCCGATTCCAGCATTGAAGATGATTCCTTCACCTCGACCGGCTTAAAGAGCGGATCCTCGCTATTCTCGCTGCGTCCGCGGCTGGACTCCTTGCCAAAATTCGAATTCCTATACAACAAACGATCCCCGCCCGCGCCATTTCGATCTAGCATACATGCCTTGTTAGTGGGTGGCAAGGGGGGCAGACGTAGGGCACGTCGCGATTGCGGTGCATAATCCACATTAAACAGGGACTTCGGCTGAATGCAGCTCAGTCCCATCCGCAATGACGGAGCATCCGGCTGATGTGTCGCCCTGTTCGGACATCGATGCACCTGAGTTTCAGTCTGTCGCGAGCTCTGCTGCTGCTGCTGATTTGGCGGACGGATTTGCCTCGACTGCGGGTCCGGCGGCGGCTGACTATGGCGTATGCAAGTCTGGGTTGCTTTCTGAATGACTTCCTTGGGCCGAGGCTGTGTTTTCGACTTCTCTTGACGCAATTTCTTGCAGCGCATGGACGCTCTTGGGTTCGAGGACGAAGAGTAATTCAATTGCAGTCTCTGCCTAAGCTCAGTCGGCTGACCGCGCATGGGCGCATTCTGTATTGGATTGTGGATGGCATTAGAGATCTAGGTTAGTTTCAGTTATTGCAGCATTTGCCTACCGACTCGGTCTGAGTGCTGCCTTGCTTGGTGGTAAATTGTTTACCATCCAAGTACTTTCTGTAAACATCCATTTTCGAGAGTCTCCAAATCTCTCTCTCTTCCAGCCCGACTCGTTAGATTTCAGAATATTTTTCAATCGAAAAACTTTCAGTCTGGCAGCTCAATGGAGTAGAAAGTTCAAGGCACACCATAGTGAAAATAATTTATGCAAAAAAAGGTCACGATCTCCAAAGGATCTAAGATATAGCATTAAAATTAACTACCTATATTTGATTATAAGGTATTCATAATCTATAGCAAATAAATAAATTAGAAACTCTTGGGATTCATAATTAAAAGCTTTTATTTTCGGAAAAACTAAAGCAACAAAATGATATTTCATTTAAGCCCCATTCATTTTGGATGCTTAATCTATTAAAGAATAACTTCTCAAAGTTAAATACACCAATTGTTTCTCAATATTTGTTTATTTATATATTCCTACTTTTCAGCTGTGAAAACTTTGTACAAATCCAGATATGCCCATCAAAACAAGATAAATTTGAAACTTTATTATTAGCATAATCATTAAAATGAACAAGTTAGTTGTTAAATTGTTACACATTTGGCGAGCGATGAACAAGTTCCGGAATCAGTGAAATTCTGCACAGGATTTGCAGCGCTTTATCTCTCTCTCTCTCTGACTTAAAGTCTCTCTCTCTCTCTCTGTTCTGGTTCTCCTTGCCTCTGCAGCTGGGTCTCAGCAGCATTTGGCTCTCAGTCTTTTGCTGTCGTTCAACGTTGTCGGTCGTCGTCGTTTTTGTGACCGCCTGATTTTAGGCTATTTCGCTGCCCGTGGTCGTTGCTGCTACTGTTGTTGTTGTTGCTGTTGTTGCTGTTGCTATTGTTGCTGTTGCTGCTGCTGCTGCTGCTGCTGCTAGTTTGCGTTGCACGTCGCCTTCACACGCCCCCCGTTTACGAGCAGCCCGCCCCGCACGCTCAGCTCGCAGCAACGTGCCGCGAACGCGTGTGTCTGCCTAGCCTATCTCTGTGCCTCCGTGCCACAGCCAGTGTCCGTGAGTGCGTCTATATGTGCACGTGTGTGTGTGTGGGCCAATGTTGAAAGCAGCAGCATGGCCCGAAAAGACAGCACAAAAAACGTTGCATACTTTCGGGCGCACTGAATAATGATTTTTGTGTGCCCGCTGCGTGCGGTGTGCAAATTATAAATGGAATGAAAAATGCAAATTGAATTTTCGCCAAAAATCTATCATCAATTTCAAAATGTGTGAACATCTGCTGAAAAAACCGAAGGAAAGTCCAATAATTAAATGTGTTAAGTGACAAAAAATAATAAGTATAATAATAAACCAACGAAATAAAGTCATAGAGAGGAAAATATGCAGGCAGCCAAGACGGAATCGACGCTAAAATACAAATCTGACATTGGCAGGAGCACGCAGACACACACACACACGCACACACACACACACGCGCGCGCACACACATACAAATGTATAACACACAAATGCAGAGGCGACAACAGCCTGCGTCCTGTGCCCAACATTTTGGCCGATGAATGAACTGACATAAAACTTGAAGAGCATAGCCAGAAAAGCCCACACATTCACACACACACACACACGGGCGCAAACACGCAAATACAATCAGAGCCACACATAGTCGCACACACACACACACACACACACACAACATTGAAAAGCATATAAAAAGGCCATTTTCGTAGATTTCTGCGTGCCCTTGTCAAAGTAATAGAAATCGAAATAGAAACTTCCCTGGAACGTGCCGCGCATTTGCCAAAGGAAAATCAGCAGCAGCTGCAAATAAATTTCACGAAACGAAAATAAAAAATCCAAAAATAAAAAAAGGTGGGTCAAGTGCAAAAATACATTTTTTTTTTATTTAACTAGTTGTATACACGAAATGTGGCCGCCCACAACAAAATTCATAGCACGCTTTGCAGCGCGCTGTTGTTGTCCAACTAAGCCCAAAAATAGAGCAACGATTACACCACACACACACACTCACACTCACATATATAGAACATGCACACGCACACATGCTAGTACACACTCACACATATTTACATATGCAGCGCAGCATAAATCATAAAGCTTTGGACAGCTCAAATTGTAGCCAAATGTCAATATAACACTTTTAAGTGGACCCGCTGAGCAGGAGTTGATGGCGTTGCGAGCGGGGAACGGGTGAGCGGGGAGCGCTTGCTGGCTGTTGTACATAGGCCAGCCCAACGTGTTTTCTAACAAACAAAATGCTCACACAAACACATAAACACTCTTACACACATACAGGAAGTGACAGGCGGCTCTGGGCTGGCGGGGCGACCAGGCGTGCTTAGGCAAACTCCTGTCTGCAGCAATTTCACTTCCTTGAAATCCATTGCCCAACAACAACTCACACTCAATTCTACTCACTCACGCGCTCTCACTCTATCACTCTCTCACTCTGCGCTGTGCCAGCTTACTATGCTGCTGCTGCTGCTGCTGGCTCTGCTACTGCTGCCTCTGCCTCTGCTGCTGCTTGCTCTGCTGCCAGTTCATTTGCTCGCTCGCTCTTGTTCGCTCTCTACGCAGTCGCTCATTTCGTTACGCTCAATTCCAGCTCTTGGTTAACAGCGCTCAGTTCTTGGCTCTGCCGCTCTCTCACGCTCTTCTTCTGCTCGTATTACAGCTTTTGGGCGCTTGGCTCATTTGTTTATTTTTAGTTGCTGTCATAGTAGCTACTCACACCCACCCACTTACACTAACACACCCACACACCCACACACACCGTTTGTATACCCACTTGTGTGTGCAATTAAGTTGCAGTTAGGCTTTGGCCATTATTAATACAGGCACTTGGTACATACGATGACATCCAAAGTTATTCCAAGTTGCGCGTCGTCTAGCACTTGGGCATAACCAAAATTAGAAATGAAAGTGGTTCAAGGTCGCCCGAGGCACATGCAGTAATCAAATAGCTAAACGAGGTTATTGCACCGCCCGCTTGGGGGTCGCACACTTGGCCTAGGCCTGGAGAAAGGCTTGTGTGTGGTGGCTTGGGTCGCAGCAAGTTGAGAAACTGACACGCAGCTTGGCCCGTTCGTCTCGGTCAGCCGGATTGGGCTCAATTTGGAATCCCGCAGCCACGTCGGCAGTTCTCATTTAATGCCCGTATTTATGTAGCGTAAAACAAAAGCCAAACGAAGATTTGCAACAAAAGTGAAAACGTGGCAACGGGTGACGGCGACGACTGGCTGCTCTGGGACACTGGGGCTTGCGTGTCGCGGCGTTTGCGTCCATGACATGTCGAGGCCTCCTTTATGGAGCTCACGTGTCAGGTGAGTTCATGCCGTCCGCAGAGGGCGTCAGGCAGAAGGGGGCGGGGCCCGGGAACAACAGCAACCGAGGTGTTCATTTCAGTGAGACGCGCGTAAACACATATAAAGCAATGATATGCATAAACCACACACACACACACACACACACACACAAAGCTCGCTAAATATCCCGTTAGGAGCTTACGTAAGCAGCGTCAGCTGCGCCTGAAAGCTGCCTATAATTATTTCTAAGCACCTTTTTCGGGAATTAACAAGCGTTGGCAGCAGTTGCGATGAGAGCGTGCGAAGGCGCGAGCCTAATGAGTCCCTAATAGATCTGTCAGGAGCTATTCCCTTGGCTACACATACATATTTGAGAGCCTCTTAATCACTAAGTAGCTATAAATTATTAACTTATATTAATTATGCACACTCTGCACACAGATTCTCGGGTTCCTTATGAGGGAATTGTTGATCAAACTGCGCACTTTTGATTTTACATTGTTAGTTATATTATGTACGAAAAAAAAATATGCCACAGTCAATTTTTAAAAACATTTAACATCGACATTTACTTTACGCCTGGCATAACGATCCAATGCGTGTTGCCACCTCTACCAAGTAGGTCGCCTAGGAGAAGTAACTGTTGCGTTGGACGCGCATTCCCGATGTACGCGGCGGTATAATGTGAGGGAATGTCGTCAACGCCATTCTCACATTCTCCCTTGGATGTTCGGCTGTCCGGCTTTGTATCGAGACTCTCGGCTCGGGCGTCCGATAAAATTCAGTGGGCCGCATACGTGGATACAGCTCGCAGTTGCGCTAACAATATATTCGATGCGTTTCAGAGGCATATAAAACAGCTGAGGTCCAGCCAACTTACCAGTTCGAAGCTCATTTCAGGCAGGCGGAAATATAGTGCCTCTATTATAATTTGCTGTCATAAATCTTAAAAAAAAATGAAAATATTGCTGAACTTTTTTTTTGTGTTTTTTATGTGATTTTAGGGTTTTTAGAAAAGAAGAGAAATAGAACTATAGTCCAGGAAATTCTGTATACAACTTTGAATGCTGAGAATCTTCAAGGCATCGAAACTTCGAATCGAATGAGTTATGTTTCCAGGCTCACTTTATCTCTGATTTTGGAGGAAGAAAGAAAAGGAAGAATATTCAGCCATTCCCTAAAGAATTGTAAGCACAACCTCTAATGAGGACTTCTCTATTAAACTCAACTGCAGCGACGCCTAAGCTTACCTCTTATGGCTGGCCGCAGTTAACCTCATTTGGTAGGGTCTCCTGCTGTGCTGCATTAATTACCCACTGGGAATAATTATGTTAAAAGAAGTAGGAGAAACGAAAAAATCATTATGCATTATGTTTGTACAGCTGCTGAAGTTGGCAGCTGGCGACAGCTGCATTTGTTGGGCCCAAACAGAATGCGCTGCAAAGTATGCTGCATTTTTTAATTGAACGTCGCAAATGGCGCGACCCGGAATAGTCGCCGGAAACGGAAGCCAATGAAGTCAGCATAAGCGTTAGGTAGCAGCATGCCAGCGACATTTGCCTGCTCCCTGGTGACCCTTGTGGCCCGCTGCTGTCGCTTCGGCATGTCTGCTAATGAAATATTCATTCGTAATCGATAATTCCGCAAAAAGGCGAACGAGCAACGCGGCGGCATAATAAGCTGGCAGCGACAATCCGACAGCAACTGCCAGCTAAGCCGAGCCCCCGATCGCCCCGTCCCCTGGCTGGTGACCTCCATACCATCTTCAGCGCCAGCCGCATCGAGCGACGCCATTGAGAATTTGGGGCGAGAGTCAAGTTGTCTGCAGGCCACAGGCCACAGGACACAGCCCGCTTGCCGTGCGACGCTCACCGCTCCCCGCTCTCCGTTCGTCGCACCAAATAAAATTCCAATATTTTAGCTAAAATTTATACGCAGTTCGGGAGGGGGCAAAAAAGTCGACGACTGGCCGCATAAATCGCGATGCTCCAAAGCATATTATGCTGCCCCATGGGACACGTGGCGCATGGTTGATAAGTTCAGGTCATCATCAACAGCCGCGGGGCCATAAGCGGAGTTTTAATCTTAAAACGCTAAGAACCAACATAAGGGCCATTGTTTAAATTGTTTAGGCAATATTTGGTGATCTGCGAGATAGAATAAGAGAGAGATGAGAGATGGTATAGGCTACACTGCAGGAAACTCGAATAATGAAACTGAAATAAAAAAATAAAATATAAGACTGAAATAAATTTAATATAAGACTCATTTAAGATAAACCAATATGTTACTCTAAAAAATTACATATTGTCTAAGATAATAATATTTCCTACCAGAATGTAGGTCGAGGCTTCAAATTATGCCTGTGATTTTATCAAACCATTTGAATGGACTTTAAGAACTTAAAAACAATAACAAAGCTTTCTTAAGCAAGCTGATAACTCCAGCCTTCTGTGCTTACATCTTACCCAAACTAATGGACTAGAAAGCTGTACAAAATATTGCGTATACGACGTAGTGTACAACAAAATATTCAGCTGTTTGTAAGAAGAGTTAAATAGAAAGTTTGCCCTTTTCACGAAAAGAAAATATGCATTTAAAACAATAAAAACGGAGCTCTTTCAAAAGCTAATCTTAAACATTTTCAATAAAAACCAAGACCCGATAAAAAATATAAATAAAGTACATCAATATAAACCTGTTTAACAAATATTCCATGCCTGCTCTTTGGAGCTTATCTAAAGCCATGATTTATCAGACAGAGTAATGCGCTTAAAAATCATTGCGATATTAAAGCCCACACACACACACACACACACACACACATGTGTGTGCGTGTGTTTACTGGCTTGGCCCCACGCCCAATTGAAGCCCATTAGAAATTCTATTAAAAGTTATTTACGGTGCAACTTTCGGTCCATTGAATGCGACAAAGGCTGACGCTCGAGTAGTCCGCACTCATATGCTCGTATCCGCACACACACAGAAAGCCATATAGAGGTCTCTACACGTTATATGAGTGCAAAACTCAAACAAAGGTCGTAGAGCAGGTCGGGCATTGTCTATGCACGTTCATAAATAAGAAATGCAGCAACGTTGGCACCTCAACCGAACCCAAACCCCCTGCTGAAGCCCAGCTGAGTGACACCCCCCACCGTCCCTCTAATTGCGGCACCTCTCCGCCCAATTGTTGTGCAAAGCCAGTCGAAGCGAATGAAGCATTGACAATAAATTTGCATGCGAAGCACTTCCGCTAGATGGCGGCAGGAGTCACCAGGCAGCGGCTCAGACAGGAAGCTCCAAGTCCAAGTCGGTTTATATGCAGATGAGCATAATTGATTTCAAATTGTGCAAAAAGCCTCGCCAGGCGGAAGGGGTAGCGGGTTTGGGGCTAGGTTCATTGTCTGCGGCTGAAGAGCTTAATGCCATAAGGACGATGCCTCAATAGATAGCGCACGTCTGCGTTGGACACATGATGATGATGCTGACGATGGCGACGATGATGACGCTGACGATAATGAAAGATGTGATGAAAGCCAAGCGCACTCATTAGGCACTTGAAGCAGGCGCAGCTCAGCGCAGCAGATATGCAGCGATAACAGGCACAGATAAGCAGCATGAGAGGTGGAGGGGCTCAGATGGGGAAGCTGCGCCAGCCTCGCGCTCAAACTGGAGCAAGGACATCGGCGGTGGCAGCAGCAGCAACAGCAGCAGCAGCGAAAGCGACAACAACTTCGCATTCAAACAACGAGCGAGAGCACAAATGGTTACATTGCCTGTCGACTCTCGCACACACACACACACCATACACATACACACAGAGTCAATCTCACAGTTGCATGAAGACATATGTGCAGCAAGCTGGCAGCTAGCTGCCTGTGACATGCTCCCCGCAGGTTGATTGGCCAGCTGCAGCTGCCCGTTTGTTGTCCTGCTGCCAGCAGCAGCAAGTCCTTGTGCTGCAACAACAATGACAGCTACCTTCATTTGTGTCCTGGTTATGACAACTCAAGGAAATGCAGCCTGGCAGCCAGGACTCCAGCCAGGCAGTCAGGCAGCTTTTGGCAGGGCCTGAAATGTACCAAAATTCTCCATGGAGTTCCTTTCGAGCAGGCATCGCTCGCACACACTCACATCTGGCACACTCATAAGTGCTGCTGTGTCTGTGTTAATTGCCTGGCTGTGTGGCATAAAAAATATAAAAGCCTTTGCATACGCGCAGGCGGCAGGTCGATTCTGGGCAAGCAGAGGGCAGACAGAGACAGGTCGGAAATCAATTTGATTTCATTTCGAGTTGGCAGCCAAACTGACAACAGCGGCAGCTCAACTCGTATCACCGTAGAAATCAGACAAAATGAAAATGAACAATATATGCTTTATGGGTGAGGTTGGCTCTTAAATGCTCTTGCATGGCAATTGCGAAACCTTCATGATAAAAATCTGACAATTTCTATGACTCAATTCAAAGGAAAATGCTTTAAATGTTTTGAATAGTATTTCATAATTGAGATTAATGCGAAATTAAGTATAACAGAGAAAAATACTAGTTAGATTAGATACTAATTAATCTAGATATAATAATAGAGAAAGAAAGCTAAGAGAGTTGAAAGCTTAAGAGAGAAATCTTTAGTTAATAACATTCTTTACTTATATAAACTATAATTAATCTAAACGGGCTCTATCAAATAACTGTTGCATATTTTCATTACATTGTAGAGGGTATACATAACATACTTAATTCTGAATAGCTCCTCAAAAAATACTGTTTGTGATAAGATCATTCCACATAAATCTTACATTTGGACTTCACTAGGTTATCCAACTTACTTTTAAGTAAATTGTTAGCTAAGTTGTTAGGTCTTTAAGCGTACTTTGACATCCAATCCGTGCAGCTTATGCAAATGGCATTTCATAGTTGGCGCACCCCTCTAGCCATAAAGAGTGCATAATGATTGGCATCTCTCTAGGGGTTTGTTTTTGTGGCACACACGGCGTATGAGTGACAGTTCATATCAAATTACCGTTATGGTTATACGTCTATGGGGAACTAATGAGCATTGGGACGACCAGGGAGGCCTTTTATCAATATATATACAGCAAAAACATAAGTGATTTGTTTTCTATTGCAGACACGGGCAACGACGTGAGCAGCTCCAGAAGGTGGCATACAGAGCACGAGATTGAGAGAGAGAGAGAGAGAGAGAGAGAGAGAGTGGAGAAGCTAAAGATATAGACGCGACAAGAACGCCGTTGGAGGCATCCAATTTTGCACGCCCAGGCCACGCAACGGTGATGTGGGACACATCCCGCAACGGGCAATGCAACAACCCCAACGTTATATACCGTCTGTATCTGATCTATATGGCACGGACGAGATAGAACTGCTGCTGGACGAGATACGTGAGCTGGAGCTGGAGCCGGTCTGCTGTCAGCTGGACGATGAGCAGGACTTTGAAATAGCTGGCAGCAGGGCCGGCGAGCTCTCGCTCTCACTCGAATCGCCATTGGGCACGTGCACCTCCTGGGACTCGCACGCCAACTACAAACAGCAACAACACACGCCGCTGCCATGGGGCGTTGCCCTACACTGTGATCCGCAACACTTGAAAACGCCTACAGGGATTGTGCGCATACTACTGGTGGTAAGCTAGCCCCTCCGCTTGAATCAACGCAAAGTTAATGATGCGATTTTTTTATTATCCCCGTAGTTATCCTCCGCCGTCTGTCTGGCCTGCGAATGCTCCGCGGGCACCGTACAGGTCGGCCTCTTTCTACTGCCACTCATCGGACGCCTGAGGCTGATGGTCTTCTGTGCGCTCTTCTCGCTACTCATCACATGCCTCATGCTCTTTCTCGATATATCGCATATAGCGCTCATGTTCCCATTCAATTGGACGAAAGTGGTACGTGTGGGACAATTAAGGTGTACCGATCTATAAAAAAGACTTTAAATCCTTTTGTTTCCCTGCTTGCTATAAATTAATATTAATATTATAATCATAATCAAATTTTTGTTTACGATTTGTTTACTCTTTTCTATTTTCATCTGTAACATATTGAAATATAATTTTATATTATTAAAGTTAATATATATTTGTTAAATATTTCCTGCAGAATACGTGGATGTACCTGAGTATTGGTTTAATATTTATTTTGAGCTCCACGCTGCTCGTCCACATGGTGCTGTATGCGACCGAGTATACATGGGTATCCAAGCACTCCAAGGACACGTTACTAGCCACAGGCGTAAGCTGAGATTAACCTGAATTCCTTTGAAGCTACCGAACTAATTATTAACTTCTTTTGTTTAGATAATTGGCTTTATTTGCGCCTTGGAGGCGCTGCTGCTGTCGGGCATTGCCTCCTGGCCCTGGTCTCAGTATCGCCAGGTGCCCGACGATGCCAGCGAACTGTTCATTGAGGATCGCGAAATGACGCCCATGAGTCCCATAAATAGCACTGATCTACAGCTACAGCCAGACACTGGGCATAGCCCGGCGCCGTTTCAGCACAGCAGCCAAATCAATGGCAATGCAACGGCGGCCGATACATACAACCAACAACAACAATCGTCCTATAATCAAAAGCCTTATATACCTGGTGAGCTGTTTGCTAAACATTTAAAAAGATATAAAACTCTGCAAAGTCGAAGAACACATAGACAAAGTAACAGGCTCAAGGCTCCTGACTAGGGAACATCCTGAACCCTCTTCTACCAAGATATACTGTTGAAAATTTTATCAAGATCGGTTAAGAAACACAAAAGATATTAAAGAAAGCGCAAATTGCAAGAATTTATGTATACATGAAAGGTTCAGGGTATTCCCTAGCTGGGAGCTTGCGACTAGAGCCTCTTCTTGTCTTTTATAAATGCTTGTGTGGATATGGTATATTGTTTTCCACTTGAACTTAGCAACCCACTAACAATTCACTCGCCTCTCAACTCTTTTCTAGCCAAACGACCCAATGAGCTTAACCAGCGTCCCACATTGGGTCACACACAAACCGCACGCATTAAACCCAATCAGCGTTATCGCGAGGGCTATCACTACCAACCGGTTGCGTCAACGTCCCGCCAGAGTCCCACATTCGTCGTAGGCGATGATCTGGGTGCCGGTCCATCCACATCCCGTTCCAATGATAATTCTAGTGCGTGATAGTTTTTATTCCTCAACGACATGAAATTTATATGAACACAAAAAAAAAACAACTCGAACTTTGTCCACTACATATTTCAACTATAGAAAAAGTTGAGGTTGCATTTGGGTCAATGTAAAAGAAACAAATTGTTGATTAGTTTAAACAAAGAAGCAAAACTCGTCAAGAAGTTTAAAAAGAAAACGCAAGCAAACAATAATAAATTTAATATCTGTGTGTGTGTATAACAAGGTAAATTACGAGCAGAACTTTAAAGAATTTAAACCAAGATGAACAAATTGTACGACAACTAAAACAAAAATATAAAGTTAAATGGCATAAAGTATAATTGTCGCATAGGACTCGAAACTTGAACAACATTTGGTTAGTTGTACAAAATTTAATGTTAGTCAAAAAAAGATTACTGAAAATAACCCTAATTTAAAGGTGAAGAAACACAAAAAATTGGCAACGCTTTGGGCCAATTGCACAAATATATATACATAAAAAAAAAGAATTCACAAAATTTTACGGCAAATTCGAATGCAGACAAGAACAAAATATATATGAGATGCAAAATAAATTTAAAGAGTCGCATACAATTGAGCATGGAAATGGAAAATCAACTTGTTATAAACGTAGTTTTGCTTATTTTTTAATAAAAACAATAATTCATGAAAATCCAAGAAAATATATACTGATGATTTTTTGTTTAATTTTTAGTCTTTTATCCAAAACGACTTCAAGTCAAACTTCACAAAATGCAATCAAAATTCAATTTTAATGCTGAGCTCTACTTTAAACCCAAATCCTTTTCAATGGTGTGCGAGCACACAGCCATCATTTGATCTTTGATGCTCAGGAAATTCTTTACTGCCGCCGGTTTGGCCTCTGGCCATTCGCTCAAATCCCGATAAATTGGACGGCAGAACTTCATGCGGAAATTGGAGTTGGCAAACTCAATAACCTCATCCAGGCGCTTGATGAGGCGTGCACGTATGATCAAGCGATTGAGACGGAAGCGCACTTCGGCGTTCTTTGATTGCCCCAAATTGTAGGTGTTCTCCAGCAGCTCGATTTTGCGCTCATTAAGCTCAACAATGTCCTTGTTCTCAATCAGTTTGCCCAAGAACTCAATAAGTTGGTGTATGGAAATGGGCTGCTTAATGTTCGCATCGTTGGTCAACTCATCTACAGTCTTGGTGCTCCACTTGGTGGCCAGGTCCTTGGTGACATTAGACAGGGATTCATCGAATCTAAAAATGAAATAAAAAAGGTTTCTTAATGTCCTCTCTCAAAATATGTGCTACCTACTTGGGTATAATGGGCGGCATGCCCTCGCTTTTGAGCCACAAATCCCAGTCCACCAGGCTTAGTTTATCTTTCTTGTCCGTATCCTTGAAATACTCGTACAAGGCTCCCTTAAAGTCGTCCGTAACAATCGACTTGTAAGCGAACTTCTTCAGGTAGTCACGCAGGAAGGGCTCGAAAACGTTTGGGCCACCAAGCAAATCCTCCAGATAGCGCAGGAATGTGGACCCCTTGATGTAGGGAACCGAAGAGAATGCGTCATCAGGTCCACAGTTGCTCAAGTCGACAACCAGCCTGGTTAGCTCCGGCGTGCCAGAGAGTTGAGTGCGAAGCTGCAAATGGAAGTTGGAGATTAGATTGACTCATGCTTGCATAGGGGCACACGTTGCTTACACACTCCTGCAGCTCGGTCAGATTACTGAGCATTCTGAAGTCCAGCTCCTTGGCGCCCTGCATTCGACCCACAATTTTAGACTCGACGAACACAGTGAAGCCCTCATTCAGCCAGAAATGCTCAAAGTTCTTATTGGTCACCAGATTACCAGTCCAGCTGTGGGCAATTTCATGGGCCACCACGTTAGCTAAAGATTTGTCGCCAGCAAGCAGCGTGGGCGTAACAAAAGTCAGGCAAGGATTCTCCATGCCGCCAAATGGAAATGAGGGCGGCATGACCAGCAAATCGTACTGCTTCCACACATACGGGCCACACAAATCTGAAGCGGTCTTCAGCATGGTCGATGTTTCCGAGAATTCCTCAGCGCACGCATCAACAATGGCCTCCTCCGCCCACACATTTGAGTTGTCGCCCAAGCGACGGGACACGAGTTTTCCAATGGCAATAGCCACCAGATATGCGGGTATGGGCACCTCCTGCTTGAAGTGGGTCTTGCCCGGCTCGTTCTTGTCAATCAAAGCACTCATCAGTGCCGTCAGCTCAGTGGGATGTTCCACAACGGCGTCATAAGTAAACTTTACAGCCGGCGTATCCTGGCAGGGCATTACAGAACGTGCGTGTATAGCCTGGCATTGCGAGAACATATACGGATGCTTCTTGCCCAGCGTTTGGGCGGGATTCAACCATTGCAGTCCACTTGCGTTGCTGGCCGTCTCGTAATCAATGCGTACGTTCAGGCTGCAATATAGATATGATTATAAGTGCCATTATTTACAAGTGCTATTAAGATTAGCTGGCAGCTTATCAGAACGCCCGCTCACCTGCCCTTCGCAGTGCCGGTTGGCAGCTCCAGCGTCAGCTTCTGGCCCATATCGGGCACGGGATCGCTGATGAAGTAATTAATGGGCAGCTCAGTGCCGCCGGCTAGTAACGTGGCATTTTTTACGTCTATATCACGAACATCCAACAGCTGGCAAAAAGAAAACCTATTATGTATACGAAAGAGTGTAACAACTTTATGTACTCACAATTTTCTCTAAGTTGCTGGACAGCACATTGAATTTGTGCAGGACACTGCCGCGCAGCTTGGTGGACTCAAAATCAACTTTCCAATTAATAGAGCTGTGCTTGGTGGTTATCAGCTCCGGCTCTGAGTAGGAGCTGGGATCAACGTTGCTCAAACGACCCATATTACGTTTTTGTAACTTATATATTGGCAACAGTTGCGATTGATGGAGCTCTGGCTGCAGTTGTGTCGTATACAAGGTTCGCCTGGAGACTGCAAACAAATGGAAAGAGTGAGTGATTAGCTTTATTCGAGTGCCCGATAAGTGCGATTAGACAAACAATGCCAACGCCTGTTAGACGAATACCCTGTTCAAATTGCAAGAATCTCACCAGCTGACGGGCTTGCAGAACACTTAAGACGCAATAAAGATGATCACAGACCACAAAAATGCGAGGGCGTTTCTTAAAAAATGGCGAAAAAGCACAATTCACTGCTGATGCCGGCAGCAGAAAACAAAGTATTAACCAGGGCTGCAGCTATGCTATCGATACAAATATATCGATATGTACAACACACAAAAATTATAGCCGATTACTTTGCTCTCAAAATATTGTATAAAACAAGTTGCTTCGAACTGCCGAAGATTATATGCCCTTGCGTTGTGATATGACTCTAGTATAAAGCCGGGCGCTTTAAAAAATGCCTCCGTCTGTGCGCTATACTTTCTGTGACTAGTTGGAGATACCCTCTGCAAGGGTATTAAGACGCAACGAACACATTTGTTAATAACAATATTATATTTTGCTTAACAGTAAGTCTGATGCCTGCCTTAACGCAACACATAATCCTTGGGGTAATCCATTATGGCGGGGAAGTTCTCCAGCGTTTCCTTGTCTATGTGATCCAATCGCTGGGGAACTGTGCGCGGCGTGCGTATCTGATTCGTAACATTCGCTAAAACGTCCTCAGGCACTTTGTCGTCGGCAAAGAGATGCAGCCGTTGCATCGTATGCCTGCGCTGTAGATTACCCGTCATTGAGTTGTACACCGCCTTTTTCATAACCATGGTGGGATCCTTCTCGTGCAGCTGCCAGGCCAGCGTCCAGGATGCGCCGCCCGGATAGCCAGTGTGATGGAAATAAACGCGCTTAATCCATTCATCGCCAGGCAACGCTATCTCTTTGGTGTTGATCAGCACCACATGGTCGCCGCAGTCATCTGTAAAAATAGCTCAGATTTAGTCTGGATTGGAGCATATTATGTTAAGCTAACCTAGAACTGGCCCCGGCTTGACAATTCTTCATTCACTGCGAGCACCTCTCACGACCGGCAAACGCCTCACAACAACATAATTTGACACTCGCGCCGCTTGTGACGTAACAAGCGCATAGAATTTCGCGTATTTCCATAGTTGTTCACTTAAAACTATTAGAAAGCTACTTAATTCTGGCTTCTACTTACTCATAGGATGATATATTGGCTTATGCAGGCCCATTAGATGTGTTTTGACCAGTTGAGCGGACTCAAAAGGATTTTGCCAAGTGCAGTCATATATGTGCCATGTACGCGCAAAAGTTGCCCATTGCTGTAAGCAATGTTCTTGTTTAAGCTATTGAGGCTATAAGTTCCATCAATACAAACCTGTACACGCTTAGCTATCGACATTGTTGTTAATATTTTATGTAAGAATTTGAAACAGGCATAAAAACAACTTCAAAACTTATTTACGTGCCTGTCACGTGAAGTTGGCTGTGCGCAATTTTTAGCTCGCATGCTGCTGACATCGCGCATTTGGCGCACTCACTTGAAGTTGGCTGCGCAGCATTTTTGACTCAAAGCGAAGTTGGCTGCGCTTTGGCAGTGCTGCCAATCACTTACAAATGTTATACTTAGGTAGAATGGCAGCACTAGTCTGATTGCGCGCTCACTTTTTAAATTTGAAAAAGTGCAATATTCAGAAACACCGTCAGTGCTGATTTTTGTTATTTATTTTCGTTTGTAATTTCATTTAAACATTTTCTATAGTTACTAAAATTACTTATGCACTGTTTATAATTAATATTATTTAAATATTATTGAAAATACATTAGTTGTTTCACGAAACAATTTATTAAACATCCTTGGTACGTTCGCTGCCTTACAGTTTGCTTTCGTTTTATTCTATTTACTCTTTGTGTTAATGGAAATATATTTAAAAAACTAACAAATAAGTCTAGATTTAGTTACAGTTTTCTCACTTACATACGTTTCCATTTTTCTTTCATCTTTCAATACAATTTAATGAACTTAACGTAGCTGATTTTTGTTAATTCGATTTACAACTGGCCAAGTGCGATTTTATTTATAGTTTAGTTTACTTTGCAGTTTATATATACCCATATAATACACACGAGGTTCCTTTTTTTATAGTCAATTTCTCGTTTTCCTTTCCATTTGGTTTTTAATGTACGCATATGATTTTTGTGATTCAATTTTTTCTCCCTTTTGTTTTGTTTTGTTTTGTTTTGCATTTTTAATGAAAATATATATGTATGTATATATATAAAAATTATGTACAATTTGTGTGTTCAATGAAATTCCCTACTTGACGAGCTTGATTTTAATGCGAAATTATTGTTAAAACTTTTCAAGTGTATGAGCATTTTTGTTTTTTTTATTTTGTTTTTTTTTTTTGTTTTTGTTTTTTGCGTAATTAATTTAATTCGAAAAAAACAACAAAAATTGGTATATTACATAACAAAGAAAACGGCAAAATGAAACTTGAAACTGACAACTGCCCGTCTCCAGTTCTGTGTACCGAAACCCGCACCCGCACCCGCACCCGCACCCGCAGCCCGCACCCCGCAACCCGTAACCGCGCCCACAACCAGAGTCAGAGTAGGACCCAAGCCCCAGTGGCAGAGGCCGAGGTAGAGAGAGAGCCCGGCCAGAGACCCAGATTTAATGCCAGCCAATGGCCTACAGACTATTTTTGGCACCGAATCAAAAACCGAGACGAATATATCGCGTAAGAGCTTTGCGACATTGCACAAGCCCGCGAGCTGTTTGCGCTGTTTTACAGCAGCTGCAGCTGCATTTGCATCCGCATCCTCGCCATCGCTGCCGCCACGCCCCCAGCCGCCGCCGATGCCGCCGCCGCCGCAGCCAGACGTAGTTGGGCTTGCGCTCAGAGGACTGATGCCGGCGAGCCGGTAACTTTTTGTAGCATTTGCATCAGCTGCTCCGTGGCCGACTGATTGGCGGCAATGGAACCACCGCCAACGCCTAAGCCAACGCCCACGCCCACGCCTACGCCCACAAGACCAAGACCAACACCACCACCCACCACACCGCCGGCAGCTGTTGATGACGGCGGCGATGAGATCGATGTGGCCGCCGATGCCGATGACGAGGACGATGGCGTCAGCGCCAGCTTGGATTCTGGAGCAACAAAAGAAGCTGAGATTAGATTCGGTACGTTTTGTCTATGGACTGCCTTGCATACTGTCATCGCTCTCCAGGTAGGTCACATACGAGTCTGTGCTATCCGGATGATGGTGCGACGTGATGCCCGAGTCCAGGCTGCTGCCCCCAGGCGGCCCGTTCATTTGCTGACCCGGCGGTGGTGGGTGTGGTCCCTGTGGCGGATGTGGTGGCAGCACGGGCATTCCATTTAAATCGTAGCCGTGCATCTAGAACATAGACAGAGAATAGGTTAGCCATATTTTAGTCTTATAGTCTTGTAATCTCATTAAAAATATATTCAAACCGGTTCGGAACTTGTTCATAACCGGTTCAATATGTTAATAAATATTCTTTTAATGCTAGCCTAAAACTAAATCAAGCAGGAGTTAGGACTTGTTCCAAATAAGTTTGTGAGCGGTTTGAGTTTTCGTTTAGAACTGGTTCAAAGGCAGCTCAAAAGTGGTTCATTATCGGTTCAGTGCTTAAATACATTTGACTGCAAGGGATTGTCCAAATTAGCCAGCCCTCATTTCAAAAAGTATTTTAAAAAAGTTTCGATCACATCAAACTGGTTCAAAAGTTTAAGCAGGTTCCATTTTTGAATTGATTTGCACAGGCTACAGAACCGGCTTGGAACTGGTTCAAAATTAAATGTTCTGGGACTCTCTTGGGAATTGGTTGGTTGGCTCACCTGATTGACCAGCTGTTGAAATGCGGGCGTGTGCGTATTGATGGCCCCATTGCTATCCAGATCGGCGTGCAGGGCAAAATCGCTTAAGGCTTTCCATGGCGGTTGATATGTCTGCACATCCAGACCCTGCAGATTCAGCGGCGAATCGTGTCGCACCGGCGAGCTGGCAATCATGGGTATGCCCTGCATGGCGCCGTAGCCCAGCTTGCGACCCTCCTGGAAAACCCAAATACCCAATGTAGATATAGATACATGTGTGGATCGCTTGAAGCTGAGGCTGGCTTACCTTCTCCTGTTGCATTTGCAGCTTCATTTGGATGGTCTTCTTCTTGTCCTTGCAGCGCTTGTTCTGGAACCAGACCCGTATGACCCGCGGCGACAGGCCCGTCATCTCAACCAGCTGCTCCTTCATGAGCGCATCAGGTCGCGGATTAGCATTATAGCAGGTTCTACGTGGATATTGTTGGATTAGCTTATGTCGTGCTTTGGGCTGGTTGAGCCTGGAACTTACCTTAGGGTATGCAGCTGCTTTTCGTTGAGCACGGTGCGCACTCGCGTCGGCTTGCCGTCCGATGGACCCGAGGGACGCTTTTCCCTAATACTTTTGTGTGAGCCCGATTCGCTGCCAGAATCTGTCGGGAAATTGGGTTAAAACTCTGCGTTAAAGAATCGTTTGTCAATTCGCAATCATTTTGCTATTTTTGCAAACGCTTTGAAGTTCGCGTTGATAAATTGTCTTCAACTACGGCCCGGCCACAAAGGCGAATGCCAATAGACCGCAACATGCACGAAAAAAAAAAAACAAAACAAGAAGAAAGCAAAAATAGCACAGTCTCCGACCCTGAGAGACCCCTACCCCCATCTACCCCCTGCCACTGGAGATCAAAGAGGCTGCACGGCATACGAAAATTATGTCTGAGGCACGGGCATGGGCATGGGCATGGGCACGGGCATGGGGATGGTTTCCATGGGATGCGTGGTTCGTAATTAAGTCGTGTTTCACAACACCGCGACAACTTGTTATCGTTATCTAATTTCGATAACGATCGCATCGATGAATGAGCCGAGCGCGACAATCGATCGGCGTTCCGTTTGAAGCTGGGTGCAGTCACAAAAATAAAACCAAAAAAAAACTTTTACCATTTGGCAATTTGGCAAAAACTTTTATACAAATTAAAGCGCCAGGCTGTGACTGTGACGGTGACTGTGACGGTGACTGTAACTGTGACTGTGACTGCGACTGTAAGCGTGACAGACGACGTTTGCGCTTGGACTTCAAAGCGCCGCAGTTGGGCAAACACTTGGACGTGCTGCGTGCCGTATTCGAGTTGAGAACAAATAGACGCACAGCCACAACAAGTGGAACTCTATGAATGGGGACTCATCGAGACGCTGGATTGATCAGGCGATCCGGCAAGATTCACAGATCGAGCAGCCCCAACAACAACAACAACAACAACATTTCCCAAGAAGTTGTCAATGTTTGCCCGCTTGAATGCTTCAATGCAGCTTTGAGTTGTTTTTTTTTTTTTTTTGTTTGCCACAGCAGCTGCTGCAGCCCCTGCCCCGCCTGCAACACCTTTTGCAAATTCCCTCAGACAACTATTAGAGGCACCTCTCTTTCCCTCTCTCTCTCTCGGGTCTACCTCCTTCTCACTCCCTCGCTCTCTAGCTTTGGAGCCCGCACACGAGCTTGCCCCGACTTTGACAACACCGCCGCATGTTGATAAGGTCTGTTGGGTTGTACTCTGGTACCCTGCTCTCGCCGCCCCCTTCCCGCCCATCTCCTTCAGTTTAAACAATGAGATTATGTTGACGATATGGTTTGACAATTGTCGTACATTGTTTGACGTTTGCCGATTTCTATTGACACTTTATCGCTTACAAGGATGTAACGCTGTCTTTCTAAGAATAAAACACGAACAGAGCCCTTTGTACTGCCGACCCACAGACGTTCTCCCTCTCTCTAATTCTATTTAGCCTAATTGGGGCTTTCGACTTTCGATCTAAACGGATAACTAGGCCAGTTGATAGGCAGCGTTACGCGGTAAAATCATTTAGTCTATTGCAATTTGGGCTAATTGAGTCTTCGGTTCTTTTTTAGCAGGTAACCAGAATAGAAGGGGCGGGGAGGGGAGCTAAAACCTTTCTCTTGTGCAATTGTGATAATTGTGGGACTTAGGAGCATGGATTTTACGGTCTAAGGAACGGAGTGCTGCAGTTAGGCTAAAGGAAATTGGAACTGGCTGGAGGCGGGTGAGACCTTAATCTAAGAGTTGAGCTGTAGCCAAATAGTTTTAGGAGCTGGATTAGACCCCCAGTAAAATAACAATATGATGATCTGTAGAAGAAGACCTAACAAAGGGTATTTTATATGGAGGTTCCACATCCGATAACTATTTATCTAACGTAATTTGATCAGATCTGGTTACTCTGTTGTCATTTATATCATGAGCTCTCAAAGTAATAATACCCCAACGAGTCTGAGGGAGTTGATCCAGATATTTAATATATATATATACATAATTAGCTACAAATAGGAACCAATTCATATGTCAAGTGTAAAGCAACCAAGTCGAAAGTCGAGTTTGATTAACAAGAAGCTGTGCCCAAACTCAATAAGCCAGCTAAAAACCCAAGTAAGTAAATTTCAATTCAAATACAATTCGAACCCAAGTCAAGTAGCCCATCTTGAGGCAATTAAGAGATAGTCAAGTTAAGTTAAAGGTAAACACACTCACCCGACATTGAGCCCAGTTCGCTGGAATGGTTATTATTGCTAAGATTTGTATTGTTGTTGTTATTACTGCTAATGTTGTTGTTGCTCTCCACAGATGATGATGTTAGACTACTTTGCGATGATTTCTCGAGCACATCGTGATCCTCCTTGCAGTACAGGGCGCCCGCGTCGCGTAACGCGAACTCATCGCCTGTTCATAGAACCGAGAAATAGCAAAAGTAAATAAATAAATACACTATCGTGTTGGGGGGCAAAGGGCAACCAAAACGCACCTGGCAGCAGTTGACGGGCACACGCTGAGCAACGAAAACACTCGATGTGAAAGATTTTCGTTTTGGCTCGCATCACAAAATCATTTTTGCTAAAGGAGTTACCGCATTTATCACATTTTGTACCAAATAACCTGTGAATAAAACAGTTGCCAGAGAAGGAAGAAGAAGAAGAGAAGAAGAAGAAGAGAGTCGCATGATTAGAGCCAATGTGAATAGGTGTGTAAACAGCCTTGAATGCGTTCAAGTCGCTTGCTTATGACTATTAAAAAAAAAAGATATATATATTTATACAAAGATATATGAAATACTAAAGAAAATAAATAAAAAACAAGTGGGCATGTGCAAGGCGAGCGAGATAGACGTGCAGATACCCTGTAAAGTGTGATGCATAATCCAATTGAGTGTGTGTATTTCTTATATATATGTTAATTGCAGTATATTTTAATACAAGAGTTGACTTCTTCTATTTCTACACATTATACAATCAAATTTTTAATGTATAATATATTAACATAGTGCATTATCCATATATATATATAGTTATCCTAGTTATCCTACTGTGTAGTCTTCGTGTTGTATATACCTCCTGAACTGGCTTTTATTGACGCCGAGTTCGATGAGGCATAATATGCATATATATATTTATAGATATGCATTATATATTGTATTTTGTTTATAGATACGCAGTCGTCATGGCCTTCTTTTGGCCATTTTATGGTTGCAGGGTATGCAAAATAAAAAAAAAATGAATAAGAGTGGGGAAAAATAAACGAAATGTAAACCAGCCGACGTCTTTTGTGGCTGCCGCCCTGAACATCAATCATTTGTGCAGGTAAAGTGTTAATTTATAGCTTTGCACGTGTTAATCAATTATTCAAAGATTTGCATGGCAAATAGTTGGCAAGTCGCGACGATGCGACTGTAGAGTAACTGTCCCCCCCTCTTCTAACCACCCCCGCTCTGCCGCTCCACAAGCTCAAATGGCAATTTGTAATTTGTTGCTGTTGCAATGATGAAATCCGTGAGATACCCCAAAACAGCTCCACAGCTGTCGGCGGCCGTTTAGAATGTGTTTATGTGTACCCCAAACAAGAGCCGTTGGCAAGCTCCATCTAATTGGCCTGGCCAACAAGTGACGGCTGCTACAATTCTGAAACAGGGCCAAGCGCATGATCAAGCCGAACCTACTGTCTTGTGTGAAGTGTACAGCGCGTGCGTAGGGTATCTGCGCTGTCAGCTTACTAATTTCCACAATTAGCTCGTGATTGTACAAGTGGCAAAATGTTTAGAGCTGCGCTAACAAATCGCGATTTTATAGGAAATCTTATTAATTTTCTATATGAGCTTGAGGCTAAATATGAGCTGGAGTTTAAAGAGGAATGAGCGAGAATGAGCTGAAAGTCGGCGAGTATTTTGAAATGTTTAATATAAGGTCCCAATAAAAATCCGTTCCATATTCGATTTAACTCTTAAGCCTAGAAAACTTAGACTACGCTCTTTAAAGTCTTATCCGAAGATACTATAGGCTAGGTTCTATACCTTAACTTTTACTTTACTTTTTTTAAACCGAAAATTGATTTGTTAAAACTTTAATTCCCCAATCAATTCTTTCTCTTTTCTGATAACATTCATACTTCAATTCCTTTTGGGCGCGACTTGTGGAAAACGAATAATAATAGAAGGGAAATTTTTGCCAAGAACTATTTGCTTTGCTTAAGAGGTATATCTAGTTAATTGAAGTCAATATCAAAGATCACTTACCTAACATAATCACGCTTGCAATAGGTTTTGCCATCGCGCACAAAACACGTACAGCTCTCGTCCAGAAATTGCCTGCATTCCTGGCACTTTAAGCACGCCGCATGCCATTCCAGATCGGGCGCAACGCGCAGTATATACTGATCGTGTATTTGGCCGCCACAGCCCACACAATGCGACAAGCGTTGTTTTTCTGTAAGATCAAATAAATTCCAAACATATATGAGTATAATATATTAATTGCATTTGCATTTAAATTTAAAATTCAAATGGGAATTGTGCGCTAATAATAGAGCTGGCTGCTATGACACCTCGAGCTCAGTTGCAACGCATTTAACAGAGCAGCGCAGTTAACAGCTGCTAGAGCTGTTAGCGACTGCAAGCTATGTTACGTTGTGCAGTTTGAATTTCATGAAAATTTAATTACAACTTTATTAAGATGATGAAAACTTGAAGTTTCAGCATTTTATTCAGTGCCGTCGGCAACTGACAGCGTCGGTAAATCACTTGGCGCTTTGTTTAATCTGCTGATGTGTTTTACATGAAGCTGGCGCTGCACTTTTAGCCAATTATGCGCCTCGATTTGTTGTAAACAAAAATAAGTAAGTCGCAAAACAAAGATGGCGCTAATTAACAAACTGCTATCAAATAAACCCAGAGCTGAGCCGCTGTGTGAATGTGTGTGTGTGAATGTGTTGCCGCCCCAAAAATAAAACTTTTGCCGGAAAAACATTTGAAAAATTCATAAATCTGCCAAGCGGCTCACAAATTTTCAAGTATTTAAGTTGGGAGCCTGGACCAAAAGTTGAGCCTTGAAAGCGCCAAAAGTTTGGGATCGGGTGCCAAAAGCAGAAGAAAAAAAATCAATGCAATCATTGCCACATTATGTACGAGTGCTGCCAGTGCTGCCACCCCAAATGCTGCTAACGGCCCGTACATATATATGTACTATATATATTTGTGTGTGTGTGTGTGTGTGTGTTGTAATCCTTGGCAGCACAGCGAAAAAAACTTTTGCAACAGGAAAAACTTTTCGCCTGTTGAAAAATTAAGAAAAACTTTGACGCGCGTTTAGCACGTTTTAAATGTTTCGTTGTGCCGCACACACACAAACATACAAGCACACAAAGATGCACACGCACACACGCATACACAGAGAGAGCAAGCGACACACACGAAGCTTTGTGGCTGTTTCCTCTTTGTATCTTTAAACGTGGCTGCGTATCTCAGCGCGTTGTATCTGTATCTGCAAAGCAACTGCTGCTGTGTGTGTGTGTGTGTGTGTGTGTGTAGCTTGCGTATCTTTCGCACTCGCAGCCTCTGCACATGAATTATTTATAAAGGCGGAGCAGACAAGTTGCTGCCGTTGCCCGTTCGTTGTTGGGCCTTTTGTTGTTGTTGTTGCTGTCTTTCTTTTTCTTTTTTTTTTTTTTTGGCCTGCGCTTTTTTTCGCCTGGTTTTCTCGTTTGCCTGTATTTGTTGCTTTCATGCTTGAAGCATTTCAGACGCCAGCATTTACTTCCATGTGCCTCGCCACCCAGCTATCCGCGCTGTCTCCCCCCCGCCACCCCGCTCCCGCCCGCTCCACTCAGCCGGCCTTCAGCAGCAGCCTTCAAGCCCAAAGCTTCAAGCTACCCGGCCTCAGCCTTTGCCTTTTTGCGTGGCATGTGCGCTTTTTTCTGCCCGCATCTCTTTCGCACTCGCTTGTTCGCTGTCCCGCTCAAGCTGCCAGCAAAGCTACCCTATATAGTCGGTCATTGTTGTTGTTCTTGTTGTTGTAGTTGTTGTTATTGTGTGCGTGGCCACCATTTTTCTTCTTCCGACTCCTCGCAGTTGTTGTTGTTGTTGTCGCTTTTGGACAGCTTCTTTTGTATAAATTTCCAGGCTGCGTATCTTTTGCTGACTGACATTTCGCATTCATTGTTTGTTGCTGTGTGTGCGTGAGTGTGCGTGTGTGTGTTTGTGTAGGTGTTTGTCTGCCTTAATGATCCTGCGCAGTGCGTTTTCATTTTTCTTTGGGACCCCCTCGCACACACACACACACACACACACACACGCACACACACCGCAGCCATTACGAGTCGTAATGGGAATTTAAGCGCAACTCCTGCGCTTGTATCTTTTTTTTTGTTTTAGAGGGGGGCTAAACTGGCGGGGTAGTTGGGCTTGGGGTTCTTTCCGCTTTTGCGGCGTATCTTTTGCATGTTGTGCTGCCCAAAACCACCCCATGAAAAATGTGTGTGTGTTTTTTGGGGGTTGCTGACGCGCGCGCTGGGTAGACTGATGAGGTTGGGGCTATTCAGGCTGGCTTTGGCATTTGGCGCGCCGTGGTCTGCTCGATTTTTCGTTTTTCGGCGCTATTTGCGGCACACTTTGGGGTTTTTAAGGGGTGGTGGAGAGAGGGGGTTGCGGGCTGCGTGGGCACCGGCAAATGCAATTTTCGTCTCGTGTTTGTCGTCTATGAATTTTTCGACTGCGGCAGGCGGCAGGCGGCACTTGCGGTGGGTCGGGCGAGGTGTGGCAGCACATGCGGCTGCTGCGGCTTTTTCACTTTTAACGAGCAACGTTTCGCAGCATTTGCAACATTTTGCAGCATTTGCAAGCTGCGTGTCATTTTTGCATGTTATTCCATTTTGTTGTTTTCTTTCTGTTTTTTGGCTATAAATTTTTCAATTAAACAACTGACACCAGGCGAGAGCAACAAAAAGAGGCAACACGTTGTTGTTGTTGTTGTTGCTGCTGCTATGATCTTGGCTTCAACTTCAAATTTTATTCTGTAGTGTTTAAATTTTAATGGCCGCACCTTTTGGCTGCTGTCTGCTCTTGAACCTTTTCTTCCAGCACTGTTAGATGGGTATACTCTAGGCAAAGGGTTACCTTAAATAGATTATGCTACTTGTAAAATTTTAGAAAGACAGTCAACAAAATATTATCAAAATAATTCAAACATATTCAAGTAATTTTGATATAAATATCATTATTTTTTACAATTTATTCTGAACTAAAATTTTTATATTTTCAATCATTGTCATTATATTTATTTAACCCAATTTATTTATTTAAGAAAAACTTCAAACCATGCCCTAAAAATAGCCAAAGAGCATAAAGCTGGTCAAATAGTTGAAACTAATTGACAGGATCTGCAGAAATTTACATTTTTCTTGAATATAATTTACATTTTTAAGTGTATTTATTCAAAGCGGGCGACTAGCGCAAAAATTGTTGCTCCTCAGTAGATAAAATGTAAAGAAATCTACGACAAGCAGCTAAAAAAATAAAAAAAAAGAATCTCAAGATTCGTGTGCTGCACGGCAACGCGTAGAGAATTCGTATCTGACTGAGTATCTTGCGCGTTTAAGCGTTTTTATCTAATTACACGCGTTTCGTTCGTGTACAGCCGGAGCTGAAGCTGAAGCTGGAGCTGGAGTTGAAGTTGGAGTTGGAGTTGGAGCTGGACTGAGAAGTGGCCAGTTTGATGGATAGTTGTGTGCAGGGGCCGCGCACTCTATGACTGATTTGAGCGACTGTCTGGGCCTTGCGATTGGGGCAATAAACATATCAAAGCCAAATAATGAACGCCCAGAACGCATGAGATGCGCAGCTTTAACCAGCAGCTGGGCTTATCGGAGTCGGCAATCTTTCAGAAGACCCAAATCGAACTGGGAAAAATGTATTTGCCGGTTGTGCAACCAGTTTTTTTTTCTCTTTTCTCTCTGTTGCAATGGCTGCCACAGACTGTGCCGTGCCACATGCCTGGACTGTGGCTGCAACAACTGCTGCTGCTGCTGCTGCTGCGACTGCTGCTGCTGCATCAATGTTGTTGTTGTTGTTGTCGACAACAGCAACATGCAAAATGCAAAGCATCGATAAGATATACACGAATACGTGCCCGAGAGTGCCGAGTGGTCCCCCAGCAGTCCGACGAAATTATGGAAGCTCTTGCGGATATGCGCGCGATTTCAAAAGCAACTACTGTTTAAGTCGCTGCAGGTTTGAGCTACCTTTTTCCCCTTTTGCTGTTGCTGTTGCTGTTGTTGTTGTTGTTGTTTTGGTTATTGGTTTTTTGATTTTTTGATTTATGGCGCATTTGGTTGAATGGAAACACAAAGCGCAGCCACTGACAGTTGAAAAGCAAGTGCCGCCGCCAAACTAGGAATTTCACATGATCATAAAAGAGCCCAGAGACGCGACAACAGTTACCAGATGCGACGACTGCGACGAGTGCGACGACTGCGACTCCCACAGGCCACAGGCAGAAGCTGGCCGCGTGACTTCTACGAAAATTTGTCATTTTTCCAGGAATAACGCCAAGTTGTTTCCCACTCCCTCTCTCTCTCTCTCGCTCTGTCAGTTTTTTAGTTCGTTCTTTTTACCTGCCCCAGCGAAACGCTTAAAAAATTAATGATGACAGCGCGGGGAACACGTGCCGCGTCCTGTACTGTTTCTGTATCGTTCGCCGATTTTCGATTTCTCGCATTCACATTTTGACAGACTCATCAATTTTGTAGATACGTAACAAGCGCTCATCCTGGCAGCCTTCACTTCACTCTCCATGCCCTGCCCGGCAAACTGGGCTCTTGCCACTGATTAGGCAACATTCGCTGGCCATTGTTTTGAGCTCTGAGCGTGGGCAGGGGCTGTCCTGCCCCCTACTACTCCTCCTTCCTGCTCGGCCATTGTCCAGCTGTGTCTGGGCCTGTCCCTCTGGCTGTCGGGTCCGTCCTGGCTGGTCACTGGTTTTTGTGTGGAAGGAAGCTTTGTGGTTTTTGATTTGTTTGTCTGCCTCTGCTTGCTGGGATCCTATCAATTATCTGCCCGCTCTACCTCCATCTGTGTGTGTGTATGTGTTTTTGCGTTTGTCTGTGCTGCAATTTCGGGCGTTTCTGCATTTTGACTGTGCGTCTCAAGTTGGCTTAATTAAGTGCAGTTGCTTTGACAATGACAACGTAATCTTCGATTTAGCTACAAGCCACATCAAAAACAATGTACCGCCTTCCATAAACATATCCACAGATATCGATTGCTGTATGTATGCATATTGATATATGTGTGTTTGTGTATATAAATTTGCCTAATTAATTACACAAAACACCAAAGAGCATTTCGATTGGGGCACAAATCGAAAAAGATGCGACACAAGAGAACGGGTTAAATGTAAACTAGAGATGGTAGCGTGAGCGCCAGGCACGGTTAGTGATGGGCATGTGAGTGTGCGAATCGCATAGGGAGGCTGTTTTAAGTTAGAGCGTGGGTCGGGCCTTTATTTAAATTTCAATTTAGTTCTTAGTACAAGAAGTAACTATAATGCGTAATACTATTTTGCCCAGTTAGCTAAAAAGTAAAACAATTCCTATTAACTAGAACATTCCTAGAATATGTTGAGTTCCTAAAACTATTTTTCAGCTCGAGTTCGAGTTGTGTTGTCATGTTGCTTGAGTTCGATATCGAGTTTGAGAAAATGTTAAAGAATTCCCGAAATTAACTTATATTTTTGATTGCTGATCCTAGAGAACATTCCCAGCTCCTTATACAAAGGGTAACTTTTACTATTGTTCTACTATTAAAAAACCTATTTCTGTAACTTGTAAATGTTTATTGTTTAACGATTAACTTGCTTCTTTTTTCTGTTCCACAGAGATTATATATCGTATATTTCCGCCATGGTCACTTGCTTGCTCTCTAAACTATTTGAAGGCTTTTGTTTTTTTCCGCTCTCAAAGTTTTGCAACCATTTGTGTATGCTCTTTTCTTTTCAAATTAATTTGTATTGTAGCCGTCTGTTTTGAGTCCCACTTTGATTGATCTCATTGTGCATTGAAGTGGACAGCAAATGTGCTCGTGTCACGCGTTCATCTCGCATCGAGTATGTAAGCCGAAGCGCAGTCAATATAAATATAACAGAACAGATCAATGCAAACAGTTGGCTTCGATTTCGAATCAATGGACAAAAAAAAAATCAAGAGAGAACAAAAATTCCCAACAAAAATCCAAAGAAGCCGCCGGCTGCAGTCACTTTGAAGTGTTTGATTTTCGTATTGGCCGCTCGCTGTAGCTGTAGTTGTTGTTGTTGTTGTTGTTGTAGTTGTTGGCTGTCGTTTTATTGAAGCCAAATTTGAATACGAGACATGCAGCAAGCGGCGGCAGAAGCTGCCAATGCCGCGACATCAAAGAGTGCCTGGACTCAAAATGGACATGGGCCTGCAACACACAATTTATGCCAGCCAAAAGACGCACACACACACACACACACACACACTGAGAGATATTTGAGTGCTGCAACGGAAATGACCTTTTTTTTCTCGTTGTATGTGTGTGAGTGTGCAACAAAATGCCGCAGCCAGCACTGAGCCCGAGCTCTGGCTGGGATTCTGGACTCTCGATTCTGGACGCTGCGTGTTGCGTGTTGCTTGGCGCGCAGACAGATGACAAGACGCGATAGTGTCCAGAGTCTGAGCTCCTCTGAGCTTCTTGTACAACCGGCTGGCAGCAGCAGCAACAGACAGAGACAGAGCGAGGGAGAGAGGCACAGAGGGAGAGAGGGAGACAGCTCAGAGCTGTGGTACAAGCGGGCTAAGTGATGATCATGATGGGTTATTAGGCAGGTTGCGTTGACAACGCATTTGTCTTGGCCAAACGCCGACGCAGGATCGCTCAGGGTGTGTGTCTCTTTCTCGGTGTGTGTGTGTGCGTGTGTGTATTTGTGTGTATCTCAGATAAGCGCGCGACATTTATTTATGGTGTTTTAACACAAGTGTCGCCAATGGCCAAAAAGGCGCCGTTCGCCCGCTAACCGAAGCCCCGAAAACCCCAGACGAAGGTTCACAGAGTGAAAGCCGCAAAGTCAGTTCCAATTCTTTCTTTCGCTCTCCCCCCGCCCCCGAACACTTTTAAATAACTCTGACGGCTCAGCGTCAGAAATGACTGAAAATGTGTCAAATTAACGTCAACTCGAATCTGAAGTCAACTTCAAGTTGCCCGCCCGCTTGCCTGCCCTGCCCCGCCCCGCCCCGCTGCGTCTCGCTTCGTGCCGCCCATCAGCGAGAGAGAAAAAAAATGGAAATCAATTAAAGCTAAACAACAAATTGAAATTCAAATACAAATTCGATAAACGAAATTGGAAATCAAAATGCAGTTTAACCTTTTAAGGCCAACGCAACATGTTGCAAATGCTGACAGGCTGCCGCTGCCCCTGCCCCTGCCCCTGCCACGGCCCCTCACAAGCCACATTTTTGGCTAGTTTTTCAATTATAATTTGTATACCCTTGCAGAGGGTCTTCTAGTTATGTCGGCAAATATGTAATGCACACCGCTGAACCCATCAAGTATGTATATATTCTTAATCAGATGAGTTGATGTAGCTACACTCGAAGAAATTGTTACCTATAAAGATTTCTATGCAAACTAGAATTTCATGAATCATTGCTTAGCTTCGAATGGATCGGTTCTGACTGTTTCATATAGTTGTCATAGGAATGATCGGTTCTTGCTAAAACAATTTTTGTTGCTTCTTATTTGAAACTTAGAACTTCTACCATGCTTAATTCTTAACAATATCCAACAGCTACATCATCATAAAGAATGAGTTTTTTAAAAAATGAATCTTTTTCTTTTTGTCAAGATATCTCACCAAACTCTGCAATTACTATCTCACCATTCTCCTAACTGCAAATCCTTGGCGCATTAAATACCTTTTACCCAGTTGCCTGAAAGGGTATTTCATTTTCGGCTTGCCATAGTTAGCCGTTTTTCTAGTTTTCAATTATTTTTTTTATCATAAATGCGTTTGGCATTTTGGCTGCTTGCGTCTAATTAGCCAACACTTTCGGACCAAGATTTGTGTGCGTGGCTTTTGGCAAAAGAATTGACCACATTGTTGCATTCAATTGTTATTGTTGTTGCTGTTGCTGTTGGGTTTGTTGTTGTTTCTGCTCTCCATGGCAGGCGGCTTGTGTAAATATTTGACCTGACGCGTGTGAACTTTAACAGTTTTTATGCTTTATTTGTCGCAAATATTGCGCAAACATGAACAGGCAAGCAAAGCGGACCCACCTACCCCTCCCCCGCCGCCCATGCCACTAGACCCCTTCTCTGTGCTGCCAGAAACAACGACGCTGCCTTGTTTGCATTTCGGGCCTCGGGGATGTTCAAGTTGTTGTTGTTGTTGTTGTTGCGCATGCGCGCACCTTTTGCACTTGAGCAGTGCGAATATTGTTGTTGCTGTTGTAGTCTCGTGGTGTTGCCATGTTGCACTGGTCCGCCCCCCTGCCCCGCCGCACGCGCAGCATGCAACATGCGTTAGCAACATACTTTCTGCAGTCGGCAAAATATCAGTTGGATGGTGTGAATTCTACAACAGTTGCGGCCGCTAGAGAGGAGCCCATGGCGGAACGGAGAAAAGTAAAAAACAATCTCAAGAGAATAACTAACTAATGCGACTTTTAAGCATTTAAAAAGTTTAGAAAGTAAGCGTTAAATTACTTGCAATTATTTTGTGTATATTTAAACTAAATATAAAATTGATTAAAGCTTAAATAATTTGGGAACGCACAAGTTTAATTAGTTTAACTCGCATTTACATAAATTGGATATGGCATCTCCAATCCTATTCTTTATCAGAACGAAGTCCAAAAGTTATATTTCTATGAGATTTGTTTAAGATATCTTTGAATGCCTAGAAGTTATTATGGACCAAAGTCCAAAAGTCCATCTGAATATATCAGTCCAAATGGAATTTCTTGTTTGAGTAACTTTTATGCTTGTAAAGATATATTAAATGAGAATTGGCCCCATGGAAATAGAGCTTTTGTGTGAAATTAAATGTTAAGAGAGAGAATGTTAAGAGAATTGAAGCCCTTAACAGCTTTTGCAAGCGTTCATCTCTAGTTAAGCTGATTGGACTGGGTGTGCCCGAGGGCCACATTCCTGTGCACATTGCACTTGGTGTGTGTGTGTGTGTGTGGTGTGTGTGGTGTGTGTATGATTGTGTGTGCACCGTTATAAAAACTTAAGACCTCATTAAAAGAGGCCGCCGCTGCTTTATGGTTGCCCAAGATCGAGTTGACCATTTAACGCCGTCCACTCAATGCGAAGCTCGTTGAGGTCCTTTTATATGATGCTCAGAGAACTAAATATATATATCTATATACATATACATATAGAGATATATGTATTTGAAGTTCGGGCTGTTCGATTACGCGCACGCAAGACTGGGCCGCTCCGAAGTTCATTTTGGCCAGGTTTTCAGTTTTTCATTTCAAGCCCGGCTCTGGGCTAAAAGGAAGGCCGCCAAAGGCTGCGCGTTGTTCATGCAAATTTTAACTTCATTTCGGCTTCGTTTTGTTAATTAATTTATATTATTTTATTTGGGTGTCGTATACAAGCGGAGCGATCCACAGATCGTTGTCGTCCCTCGTTGTTGTTGTTGTTGTTGTTGACATGCCTTGTGGCTGGTTGTTGTTGTTGTTGTTGTTGTGTTGGATTCTCTACACTTCTCTCTGCATCTGCAGCGCAAACGAACGACAAATTTATATTTAATGAGCTTCATAAAATTTGAATTTCAAAGGAGCATTGCACCGCAGCGGCATGTTCGAACGGGCGGCGTTGATTGCCACTCGATGTGTCCGAGCTGCAGTTGAAGCTGGGAGTCCGGCTCCGGCTACGGGTCTGTCTACTCTCTCTCCCTCTCTCTCTCTCTCGCTCTGCAGCCTGCAGCCTGCTGTCTGAGTCAAGTCTTGGCCAATGAAGGTATATAAATTGCTGGCTTTATGGCGTTTTAAGTAGGCCTGCTTTATGGGCTTGCAGTTCAGGTCCAGCTTAGTCCAAGCACCACTCACACACACTAGATACACACGCACACGCACACACACACGCACACTCACACCTGATGCCGAGTCGCTATGATTCATTGGCGCTGTGTGGTCGTAATCGTCCACAACGTTGTCGTTGTTCTCGTTGTCGTCTTCTGGTTCGCCGCGAAGACTTATTGCTGCCCACTTAGGCGACAAAACGCTGTCGGGGTATTCTCTGCGTTTTTTGTGGCTGCTCACTAAATAAAGATGAATCCCCCCAAGAGCCCAGATCCGCAATATGTGTCTGCAACTTGTTTAGCGAGTTTCTCACCTCGTTGGCAACATTTCAATTTGACATAATGAGCCACATTTTGTTACCAGTAGGCATTACCACAGATGGTTAGGCTACCTAACTAGAAAATGTACGCGAGGGCCCGATACAAACAAACAACCATCCACCAGCCACATAAATCAGCATAGTCCGATTTAATTGTATGAAATTTGTCAAGTTTTGGCTTGATTTAAGATTTGTTTGCCAATTGAAAATTGTTTTTTATGTTATTCGAATAAATTTAAAGAACATTTTCAACGATTAATCTTACATTATAATATTTAAATATTATAATAACATATATATATTTTGATTTTACTTTTTTTATTATCAGGTTCTACCCACGATATTCTATAAGCATCATTCGCTTTGTGTGTTGTAAATCTAAACAATATAAAAAACGTTCTCTTTTTCTATGTATTACAATATTTTGTTTAAATAGCTTATAAATAAAAAATATTTAAGATTCTTCAGGGAAAGACTTTTATGTTTCCGTTCTGTGCTATTAATCAACAAGATTGTATATCGCAAAATAGGTTTGTAATGTGGCTCGTATTCAAAAAAAAGTCATATTCAAAAGACTTATTTAGAAGACATATTTAAAAGACATATTCAAAAGACATGTATATTCAAAATTTAACGAGCTTTTAGGTTGAAAAAGGTGTATATATTTAAAAGACTTCTATGTATGTACATTCAAAATGAATGAGTTTCTGAGCTGAATGAGATTATTTTTACATGTATTATGATTAATTTTAATCTGTAAAGTGTATGCTAAAACTGTTGAGAAATATGTGTGTATGAAAAGAACACAGATTTTTATATATATTTTAAACATATTTTGTTTTAATTATAACTCTTTATATATGTATTTATATATGTACACGTTTTGTGCTGATTGACCAACTGATTGAGCGAAATATTGATTGGCAGAAAATCAAACTGTGAAAGCTTGAACGCAGAATGCAGATTGAACTAACTCTTGGAAAACTACTGCTGCAAAATTGAATAAAAAATCGAAAATTGTTTTATTAAACCCTCTCTCCTTTTTGTACTTTAAATAGATTCAGGTTCGTTAGTTCACGTTTCAAGCAACATTTGGTTATTCTCTATCAAATCAAAAATGTGCCATGAATTATAATAAAATAAATATAATATTATGTCCACACATAATACACATGAAAACAAATTTACAAACCAGTTGAGAGTCTGTTATTGATTTATCTATAATATTTATGATGTTGTTTGCAAATTGTTTTATAAAGAATTCTGGTTCTGCTTTTATGTTACGTAAATCGATATAAATCCAGAGCGAAATAAAAGTAATTGCCACAAAGATGTGCAACTCGTTTGGCCAGTTGCCACGTTGCCTGGCGTCTGGCAACATGGCAGTGCTGACATAATGTGCCACATTTTGTTGCAGGTAGTCACAGTAGGCATATATGTATACATATATATCCTGGCTGCAAGTCAAAATATTGGCAGGTAACGGTAATTAGCTAGACTAGGCTACCGTCTGCCAGTGTCTGCCCCGTGACCGTGCCCCGTAGATTTAGACGTAGCCGACGCAACCGTACCCCGCAAACGTCTCAACCTCAACCACCGCCGAGCCGTCATCTAATTTTGAATGAGTTGCCCCGCGGCGTGGCGCGACGTCGCAGTCACAGCGAGCGGTCGGGTTCGAGTGTCTCTGACAGAGAGTGGGAGAGAGAGAGAGAGGGAGACCGAGAGAGACGGAGAGAGAGAGAGATGGCGAGAGGGGCGTTCAACCTGTTGATAGCCGCGTCTGACTTACCAGACGATACTTGAGATTAAGAGCTCTCAATACAAACAGGCGACATGCTAAAATGCCTCTCTCCCACTCCTTCTCCCTCGCCCTCGCCCTCTCCCTCTCCCTCTCCTGGCAAGCACTTGATAAATAACTGATGCGGAAAAGTAGTTCTTGTAATGCGATATACTATATAAGACTTGGGCATTATATAACCAGGCGCCGTTGCTGCTGCTGTTGCTGCTGCTGTTGCAGCAATTGTTGCCTCAAGTGTCGCTTACAATTCTTTTGGAGTACCAACTGACGCCAAGAATTGAGTCTGGAGTTGAGATTGGCGGCGTCTAGTTTTTTGATGTAACCAAATCTCAGTTTGTTGCACTGCCGCATCCTGTTGAAAGTAGTTGTTGTTGTTGCTCGCTGCTCGCTTTTTATTGTCCCCCTGCTTAATTAGTCATTAAAATGGGGGGGAATAATAAAAATGACACTCGTAAAAAGCAATGCTCAAAAGAGATAGCCACACACAAATAGAGTGAAACAGCGGCGCCCCCAAAAGAGCTTTAAAAGCGACGCCATTAAAGCGAGCAACGTGCCGCATTGCATGCAACACGCGCAACGACGCAGCGACCCAGAGCTCCCAAGCTGGCCAACTGACAGCCAGACGAATGCACCTGAGCACACACACACACAACACACACACACCTAGCCGTAGAGGTGTCATATGGCGCAGCGGGTGTTCCCGAGCCAAAAACTAACCCTGAACAGCTCCCCTTCCCCCCAGAATCCCAGCGGGAATCGCGACGCCAAAAGGCGCCGTTTAATGAGCGCCTGGAGAGCGGCACGAGCGGAACTTTAACTGGTGGTTGCTTAGCTGGGCTTGCTTAACATTTACTGGCTCGGCCGCGGCACACACACACGCGATAAACGGGCGTGGCATGCCTCACGGCCCTGGCAAACTAATTTTGGCATTATTTATCAGTTGATTTATGTGCAAAGTCGCTCAAAATGCACAACCTCTCCCTCTCTCGCTGTCTCTTGCTCTCTTCTCTTTTCAACTTTAAATTTCTTCTGTTTTATTTTTGGGAAATTTAATATTCATTTGCCCAGCCGTTGCTTGCCCCAAACAGTAGCCGCTGCCGCCTGACAAGCGCTGACACCTTGACTGAACTTTAAGAGCAGCAATTTTTTCGTTTTTAATTGCACTTTAATAGGCGGCCGCTGCTTTAATGTGCCCGCTGTGCCCAGGCCAGGTCAGCGAGTGGAGAGCTCAGGGCCCGCTGTAATTAGGCCAGAAAATCATTTGGTCTTTAAGCGAATGCAGCCGCGACTAGCCAAGTATCTGACGGATACACGAGCATAATCAGCTTTAAGCTGCAGCTACTATGATGTCATGAATGTATGAATGAGAGTGAGAGAGAGAGAGAGGGCTGGAGAATGAGAAAGAGAGGGAGGAGTAAAGAAGAAGACGATAGCAAGGCTAGACCTTAAGAGATGCTACAAATAATTTAGGACTTCTTTCTTATGTAAAGCGAATTATCCTAATTTTCATTCATTTATATATTACAGTGGTCATTCGTAAATTGCAACACTTCGGCTTCAAAATTGAATGTTATTGGAGAAAAATTCGAGTTCCTTAAGACTTTATCCTCCTTACAGTACTTTACATGTTAACAAATATGTTGTAATATTTTAGTTTAATCATTTCTCTGAAGCGCTTAAAAATCAGAGCTTAAAGCTGTTAAAAAGGAATCCAATTTCTAAATAATAATAATTATAATAATATATTCGGAGATATAATTTCTAGAGATCATTGTATATTTCTGAAATTGAAAGAGTTATTTTCTACTGTCTATTGTCTGTTCACTTCACCTTCTATAAATTTGGTATATCTTTAATTTTAAATTTAATTTAAAGCTTGCCAAGAACTAACCACGGCTTCAAAATTGTTTAATAAGTAGATTGTACTTTTATATACAAATTATTTGCATCAATTTTTACATATTTTGTGAATCATGTAATTATAATACCTAATTATTTGCATATAATAAAATCATTTCATTTCTCTTCAAAAATAACATCTTTCATAGCAGAATAACTTTTATGTAAGCAAATAGGCGGGCTCTGTTATTTCTAACATTCTCGCAGTCTGTTAAGTGGCCAGTCATGTTAATGGGAATTCACAGCGCCTCTCGCACGTAGCTTCCTGTTAACTTCCGACACGGATTAACATCAGCATCAATCGCTGCCAGCACCTTTTGAACTAACACAGTGTATATAAAATATTTTTCACTACATTTTTGTTAACATATTCAACATATTTGGCTTGGCTTATTTAAGTTTCTTTTAAACAGCCAATACCAAAATTGCCTGCAAAATCAATAATATTCGTATATATCCCGACTCAATAGTACATAAATATATGTGTCTTAACCCTTTTGATTATAGGGCATTCAAATGGTCGCCCGGCACACCCACATGACAAAATTTATGCGCCACTCGCTAAAAAAAAAAAGTAAGAAACAAATTCGTCTATATTTTATGGGTTTGCTTTTTTCGGGTTTCCGGTCAAGTTTTTTTTCGGTATTCCTGTCTGCCATAGCCTCTCTCTCTCCCGCTCCCTCTCCCGCTCCCACTCTGCCGCTGTCTGCCTGTCTGGCCGGGGTGATAAAGTTATTTAGGCGCAAATCATAAATTCCAAAACAGAACCCTGAGCGAAGCTTATCTGATTTTGCACTTGGGCCCGGCACTAGATCAATATGTTGGCCTGAAACCTGTGCGGGCTGCATTTGGAATTGGGATACGGGGATACACAGATTCCCAAACAGAATATCACAGCCCGAAAAAGACAGCTGTGCGCCTGCGCCTGTTGTCACAATTGTGTGTGTGTGTGTGTGTGTGTGTGTGTGTTGCATACAGAGACAGGGGCTAGGACAGAGAACAGAGAATTAGAAAGACAGTTGGAGATACGCAGCGTAGAATTAAATTCAGGTAAATTTGCCAGAGATTTTTGTTAGTTTGGTTTATTTTTGTTTTTATTGTGAGATCTCGTTTTTTGTTTGGTTCCGAGCCTGTCTTTAATTAACAGCTCTTGGCGCGTCTGTTTGACTTGTGAAATTAGAAAATTATGCCTGGAATTTCCGCTCTAGAAAATAAATAAAAAACGGCAGCAAACATTTTGCGCATTTGCTTTCGTTGTTGATTAGCCACAAAAAATGATAATGAGCTTAACTATTGGCTGATAAAAAAGTTATAATCGAAATAAATTAATGCACAGAGGAAGCAAATTACAGCTGGAAATCAGAGTGAAAAGGTTTGAGATACAAAATTGTGCTAGAACAAAATTTGGAAAGCTCATTATAAATAATATTTGTGCTGCTTAAGCACAAAACAAGAAGCTTTCAAAGCTCACGAAAGCTTTAAAGTAGTTTTAATGTATTCTGTAAGCAAATTAAACGAAGCTTATTTAAAGCTTTATGTTTTAAGAATTCTCTACAGTTTCAATCAGTTACTTATATTTAACAAATATGGTTTCAAGTCGCACAGTTTTATAATTTCAGCTTGTCTCACGAAAACTTCAATACATTTAAATTTCTGCACTTTCGAAAATCAATGATAAACTAGTTTTTCGTATGTATTTAATTTTTAATTAGCTGCTCGCACAGACTTTCAATTTCATAGACGTTACCCAATTTGAACACGATTAATGATGTGTTGAGAACATTTATGGCCACGAAAATAAAACAAAATAAATCCGATCGCCTTTCACGAGCTTTACGACTGTCACACACTGAGCACAGCTTACGAATGCCCCCGGGCAGCAGCCTATATAGGTAGTTTAACTATCTATCTATATCTATGACATCCGTATAGCTTGGCTCTGTGCCATTCTCTTAGCCTGAATGCTAGGCCACTTTGCCTTTTATGGCTAAAACATTTAAAAGCCGCATTTCTTTTTATACCCAATGAAAGCAACGTAAATGGCCAAGACGGGTATAATGGTTTTGGGCAAAGTTATGTACGAGACGGAAGGAGGTTTCTTTGTATATATATTCTTGATCTGAAGAAGGATTTGTGGAGCTCGTTTATCTCGGAAATTACAAAAGTTAGAAATTTGAGTTATAAAATATATATTTTCGTACCCTATTTTCTTCGATATCTCCTTCTAATTTCATAGCATCGATAAATATCGATTTGAAGACATGGCTTTTAATGCGTTGTTTAACGATTATAAGATTATATATATTCTTGATCAAAAGGACGATTTATGTGACTTTGCTTATATCAGAAATTAGAACAAATTTTTGTATACTATTCTTTTCGATATCTCTTCTCTATCTAATTTCATAACATCGATAAATATCGATCTTACTTTGTTTTTAAAGCACAGTTTAAAAGCTTTAAGAGCTAGATGCACAAAACTTTGTATGTGTGTTTTAGAATAGTATACAAAGATTAAGAATGTTTCACATTTTTGATACCCTTCTCCCACTCCCCTCGCAAATGGATATGTTATTGATGTAAAAGCAAAAGTTCAAATACTTCTAAAGTAAGCTAAGCGCATGCTTAAGGGCATCTGCTAGTCGGGCACTCTTAACGAGAGCATTCTTACTTGTTTTATTTGCCTTTTTCTACAGTTTGATTTATTTTTTGTCATTTAACAAATTATTTGTAAAATTTTGAAGCTTGTTGTGGGTATGCGGCGCTTTTGGTCAGTCAATTTCTCACAATTAACGTTGGAAACTTGTTGTTTGTTGCCACAGCACGAACAATTCACAAATTTGAAGCAGTCGATTAATGTTGCGAATCGTTTAAAACTAATTAATATTAATTAAATTAGGCTTAACAAATTTGCGACACACACACACACACACGCACATCATATAGTGTCTGGCTTGCTGTTGAAAATCGCTTTGATTTTTATCACCGCAAATAATTGTCAATTTTTTATGAGTTTGGCATTAAAAATCGTCAAATTTTATTGAGCCCACAGAAACTAGAAATGGCAGCTCGTGTGGGTTTTGGCCGCGCCGCGAAGTATGCAACAAAAATGTTGAGTAGCAAAAAAATGTGTCGCGCTTTGTGTAAACAAAACTTCAGCGCAAGCGAGTTGTATTTTCTTCTTTTTGTATATTTCCTTCTACTATATTTAATTAATTTAACGACTACTTGAGAAGTTAGCTGCGACATGCGTATAGTGTGTGTGTGTGTGTGTGTGTGTGAGCTGGGGGCAGGCAGGGGCCAGCCAATGGGCCTGCGACATGAAAAACTCATTAAAATGTTTACAGGCGCACAGAATCAACAAACCAACAAAAGCGACTCGAACAGAGACAAACAGACGAGCGCAAGCAAAAATAAGAAGGAAACACACACAAAATTAAATACAGCAACTGAAATTGTTTTCATTTCAAATATATCAACTAAAATCTCAAAAACTTGCTAGAGAAATAAGTTTGTGTCGCTTTTTGTTTAGTTTTGGGAGGATGGGAAGTTTTCAAATTAAAATAGTTGCTTGCTTTCCATATTTAATGTGTGCAAACAAATTAAGAATTGAAATTACAATGTGGCTGCATTCGGGCAGGCCACAGGCTAATGTATCTATCAGATACAAATGTATCTGCAGCCAGTTTCTAGTCGTGTTTTTGGCTCATTTATTATGCAGTGCGCGCGACGGGGCCAACGTGTTTATGATTATGATTTGGCCGTCTTTCGCTCGTTTTTTTATTTGACACACACACATGCACACACTCACACACAGTACACACACACACACACACACTGCATGCAACTGTTTCGGTTGTTTTTTTTTTGTTGGTTTTTGATTTTTTTTGGTTCAGTGTTTTGCGGTCTTTTGTCTGGTTACAAAATTGGCAGCTAACATTTGTCACAATTTAGCGTCAAATTTAAATTTAAATAAAATATATTTTGTCACGCACACACTCCACACACACACACACACACACACACGCATTTTTTTAATGACACTTTTGGCTGATGCTGGGCATGCGTTTAAAAATTCATGAATATAATTTAGAAATGCAAGCGATATGCGAATATGGTCGAGAGTAATTTTTATTTGGTTTTCCGCACGGCTAGCAAAAATTTGTCAGCTGACAAATTTTCATGCGTTTATCGCATGCGATAAATTTGTTGCAATCGCACTTTAATTGCCGCCAAGCATTAAAATGTCATTCAACCGTTAATTGGCCGCTGGCAGCACAAAAATTATATTCTACTTAAAACAAAATACAGCCATAATTTAAAAGTTAATGCCACCGCAAAACAACAAAAACACAATACAACACAATACTCAAAGGCTAGGACTTTAGTTGTTTTCGGTTTTTTATTTTGTGAAATGTTTTCGTGACCCCAGGAAAAACAATTTCAGATACTTGCGGCAATTTTGCAAGTCTTGCGAATCGTTTCATTTGCAATTAAACAGATGCCTCTCTACCGATTGCCGAGGTCAAAAGCATTCAAAAAACGGGTCAGAGCAACTGAATTCGGTATGTTATTATTGTCTTTACTCGTATGCAGAGATCGAACAAACATCTTTTAGCTAAGCACTTGGCTGGAATCCTTTATGGAAAGCCACAAGAGTTCAGCTCACTTTAATATATACATTCAAATGAATGCACACGACATATTTAAGTTATACTCTACATTTCACATTTAACAGAAACTTTCATCTGCACTTCTTCTTATCAGCTGCAATTAATTGCAATAATTGTAATCTCAATTTGCTGTTCAAATTATTTTAAATGCTTTGTAATTAAGTCAAATTTATTTGTGTATTAAATTTTGAGTCATATCGAAGAATAAGATGCATTTACATTATTATGCATTTTAATGAGAGTAAACAGCGTATATTAATATTTGAAGAAGAGTCTTGAATGCAGTTTTAAACTGAGCTTTGGGTTTTGAATACCAGGATTCGGTATTGAATTGTTGCTGGATGCCATAGTTGTTCGACATGTTGGCCATATAACTATTTCATTTCCTTCTATTTGAAAAAGTACTACGAAAATGTTCTGCATAGATCTATCTTTAAGATTGTCCTACTGGAGCTTAGTTTCCTTGCAGAGTTTGTTCAGCTGAAGAAACTTTCGAGACAAGGTCGCTTCCTAAAATTCATCTTTAATAAAAGCCTAATAGCTTTGACACAAACTTAGTATTCAATTCTTTTACATAATTAATACAGTTACATTTTAGATAACTGAATTAAGTTTGATACCAAGAACTTCAGTAATACCCTGCTATAACCTTCAAATCTGGCCTATTACTAAACCGAGCTTGAACTCTGCTCATTTGATCTATGTTACATGAACTTGATTAAAAATTTTAAGCCAACTTTGAGCTATATTGTGCACATAAAATAGTTCACAACCTTGAACTGAATATGCAACGTTTTCCTAAGCATATCCAATTCTTCGAAATTGTAAATTATCAAAACTTAGTTTATTTTTCTACTTTGTCTACCCATTACCCAATTCTTTCCCTATTTTGTTAGCTCTTCAAAAGCTACTTTTTTTTTTTTTGGTTTTTCCTTTTTTGTATAATTTTATGACACATCCAAAATATATAATTTTTTACAGTTGAACGATTTGCTTTTACTTGGCAAGTTTTTGACTTTATTCGGTTTGTTTTATTTATTATTTTGGTAAAGGTTAATGGCAATTTAATTTGCAAATTTTCGTTGTTTTTGTCTAATTTGTATGTGAGTGCGACAATGGCCATAAATAAGTCATTAACTCGTTTAAATAGCTTTATTAGCCGCATATGATACGATGCTAATGCTTTGAAGTTTGGGTTCTGGTTCCATGAGCCCGATAGTTAGGCATAATGTGTGAGAAATTGGGTTAGTTTGGGCTAGTTGAGTGTTTTTTTTCTGGTTGGGTCAGTAATCAGATTGTTAAATGGCAATTGGTTTACAAATAGGCATGATTAAACTGAGATTAACTGGGGGGTTTCGCAGTTGAAACTGAATGAGTAGAAATTCTAAAGATATTAAACAGAAATAAGGGAAAGCATTTAAGTTTAGTTTTATTGAGCATATCAGTGAGAGCCTTTAAGGTTCGGTACGTTTAATATTCGTTAATTTTGCCAATAATAATGGCCAAGTTTGAGAAAGAAAACTAGAACTGTGATAAGCCCTATTGTGAAGTTTTCAGCTCTGATAAGTTCAAGAAATGACAAATATTTGTGTATATGAAATAAGTTTAGTTCCAATTCCATATATATCTTAAAGATTTCATCTCTTATCGGATAATTATAATAAGAAAAGACTGCACTTTCATTATGATAAAGTTCTTTTTGCATACCGACTAGATTTTAATATTCTATTAATGTTATATAGTCTGCAGTTGATTGTAGTCTCAAAATATTTAAAATGGTTTCTCGTTTAAAGAAACTTTCGAATAAGTATCCCCCGTGGCTATATTAACAATTGGATTATTATATACCTTGAAGTATCTCTTATCGTTTTTATTATCGTTTGTCGTTTGAAGATCCTTTCGAATGTTTAACCTCTGCTACAATATTAACAATCGGATGAATCGGATTGTTTTTACTTAATATTTTGGTTATCCAACAATTGCATTCTTCATTCTCATACATATTTTAAAGTCTTATGTATTTAGAAGAAACTCCTTTTGTATCTCCTAGCTAGCATCTTAGCCCCTTTAACTTAAAGAAATCAGTTTGTTTGAACTTAAACTTTTGGCAATAGGAAATGGAACTTTTAAATGTGTAATGCGAGTAAAACGCATCTTGAAACGTTCTTTAGTCAAATAAAATACAAATTGCTCAGTTATTTAGCAATATGATTGCCGGCTTCTGTGAATTGAGAACTGGTTTTGAGGCGCAGCTGGCTCAAAATTACCGACGGCTTGGCGTCGACTTTAAGAACATGATTCATGGACCGATTTGTGGTTTGTATTGCCGTATATATCTATATATAGTTTACTTACTTATCACATCATGGCCGTGACAATCCAAATCCAGGTGATGATTCATCACCAGCGATGGCTGTAATCCAGTTTGATTGTGATTGTGATTGTGCAATGGTAGCTGGTGAGCCAAATGGCCACCAATCTCTGCCATTACCATATATTTGGCTTAAAGACCGGCAACCACCCAAAAACACTTGAGAAATATCAAAAAATCAAAAAAGCGTAACTCAAAATTCTGCCAAGATATTCTGCATTGAGCATCAAGTGTTGATTTCTTGCTGGTGGGGGGGCGGGTTTTTGTTTTTTGTGGAGTTGAGTTTTGGGATATTTCGATTTTTGTTGCTGCTTTAAGGCACTTTTGTACAGTTTAGTTATGTTAAGATACTTTTGTATCTATGTATCTGAATTTGCACGCACTCTTTGGGCTTTAGCTAGAACTATTGTGACTGTGCCAGTGGCTGCTGCTGCTACGGCTGCTGCTGCTGTTGTTGTCACAGTTGGGAACACACGCGAACAGGTAAATGTAATAACGCCATAGGTCGAGGGAGCGCAGAGTTTCGTATTCTCGTATCCAAAGGCGACGGCGGGCAAACGTTACCAAAAACGACGACGACGACGAGAACGGCGAAAGGCTACGGCTACGGCAACGGCTACGGCGACGGTGATGACGACAACGAATGCGAATTGTTAGGTTGTGCGTGTGTGTGGTGTGTTGCTGTCGTTGTTGTTGTTGTTGTTTTAACGTAACGCACAACAGCAACAACAACAATTCTATTTACGAAACGACGCGTACCTCACGATGCTGACGGCGCTGCGACTGCTGAACGACTAAACCGGCTGACCGTGTGTATCTTTCGGATTCACAGGCAAACTTACAGATACTCGCGTTCAGTCGTTCGCCTCGCTCGCTCGCTTCGCCGCGCCTCGTCTCGCCGCATTCGTGCCCTGCGCCGCTGCCAGCGTCAACGCCAGCGCAGAGCTAACCCCTCGTTGGCCAGCCGCACGCTGCGCTGCTCGCACGCCTGCCGCTCGCACGCTGCGTTAGAGCAGCACAGCTAGTGTGTGTGCGTACGTTAGACGCGCGCGCGCTGCAGCAGCTGCAACCGGTTTTGTTCGTTTTGGGTCTGGGGCGCGTCTCGCAGTTCGAAAAACAACAAAAACAAAAGGAAACAAAAACAACAGCAAAACAAAAACGAGAAAAGAAAACGGGCAACAGGAACAGGTGTTTGGCCGTGCTGCTCGCACACAACGCTTGCCATCTCGCTTAGCACGTTTTCTAAATGGCGTCCAAGCGGGCCAATCGGTTGGCGCCACTGCGCATGAGTCGCCCCACACTGGCGCGGCGACACAGCTGAGTGTTGCAATTGCCGTTGCCGTTGCCGTCGCTAGCTTTTGCAATCCACAGGCAACATGATGGAGGCAGTCAGGCCAAGCCCCACACGTTTTCTTTGCTTTTTCCGCTTTTTTATTTTCTTTTTTGTTGTTGCTGCTCTCGTTGTTGTTGTTGTTGTTGTTGCTTGTGCTCTTCCTTTTTGCTGCCTTTTGCCTTTGTTTTGCCAATTTCGCTTTTGGTTTTCGAAGTTTGTACTACAAAATGGTTGCACTTGTAAGCAAATGCCGCTAGTCTGCTCCACCTACAGAACGACCACCCCCGCATCCTCCCCTCACCCTTTACCCCTTTCCCATCATGTTAGCTGCAATTGTTGGCTGTGTAATGCGCTTGTCGAAGTTTTTGGCAGCCACAGCCGCACCTTGTCTTGACTCTTGGCTGCGGCTGCCACAGCCAATGCCGCTGCTGCTTCTGCTGCTGCTGCTGCTGTTGCGGCTGTGGCAACGTCTTTTGGCCTCGTAGCTAACATCATAATAATTATTGATCTTTTGATTTTGGGGCTTGTGCTGCTTCTGTGCGGGTGTGCGTCTCATTTACCGTTTACTGTTCAAGGCTCTGTTGCAATTTTAATGACATGTGCCACGCCTGCGCCCCCCTATTCTAGTGTGTGTGTGTGTGTGTGAGTGTGTTTTGTTGCGGTTACCCAGTTCGTTGACTTGGCACCCAGTTCCGCCAGCTCTGGCTGATGATTTGTTTTAGTTGCCAGTTGGCAGTCTGGCTGATTCCCAGTTGCCATTATTTTTACCGTTTTTATTTGCCGCTGCTTCCGTTTGCGCTGCGCTGACGAGCTGCGAGCTGCGAGACGGCAGCTAGTGGGTGTGGCAGGTAGGGGGCTGCTGCTGCGGCTGCTGCTTTTGCTCCTGCTGGGGTTCGTCATGTTGTAATCAAGGTCATCAGCTCCGCTTGGGCCACTATGCTCAGTCATAGCCGTCGCAGTTAGCCAGACGCTGACATTAGCACACTCACACACCCACACACATACACACACAGACGCACACAACACGTAAGCGCTGCCACAACTGTAAAAGCTTTCGCGCCATCTCCTTCATGCACACACACACACACCTCCACACACACACACACACGCAGCTGGCCAGCAGCAAAAACAGCTGACTGATGTGTCTGTCTGTGTGTCTGTTTGTCTGGCTGTGTGTGTGTTTGTGTGTAGGTGTGTGCTGGTGTTGTTGTGTGCCCGGCTGGCAGCATGATTTCAAAATTTAATTAGGTCCCGTCCATTAATTGGGTTAATTGAAATGCCGGTAAAAGTCTGGCGAGCAGCAGCCCGCTTACAAATTTAGGACATGTCACTCAAGCAGTGCTAGCTCCACAGTAGTCCGGCCCACGCCCCCCACACCCGCTCCGTCAACCCCTCTCCTTGACTGTAAATGAAATGTTTTCAACTTGTTGTTATGTAGCATTATCATTGTTGTTGCCATTCAATTGCTATTTAAGAGAACGAGCATCGATTTGCAACAATTAATCGAATCACATTCTCGATTACAATTTCTCCAGAAACTGTGCAAGTGTAAATTGAGGCTTTCTAGCTCTATTCAGCATAGATAGATAGATGGCAATATTTATTTACTGATTTCGCTTTTTTACCACTTGTTGCAATTTTTACTGTTGTTGATATCTATAAGATATGGTCAACTCCTTGACCATGAGAGATAGTCAGGGTAAAAATAAAATTAAATGTAGGAATATGCTGTTATATATACTGTTAAACTTTGGTGTGAGCTTCCATTAAAAAACTCATTTTCACTTGAAATGGATATGGAAATTGGGAACATCAGTTGATCCAACAACTACGATTCGCATTTTGTTTCGTTACTTTCCTGACTGGCAGCTTCCATCTCACGCTCTCTTAACTTGTTAATTAGAAATGTTGTTGTAAATCGAAGCTGTCTTGCACCTTGATTGATCCCAATGTTGTTTGCTCTCAGGTATTGATTGCCTGCTCCCCATTGTCGATTGGACAGCCAAAGGTTAGCAACTGTAGCAGCTTAAATGTGCAATCAGTAGCCACTTTGGCATCCCTGTTGGATGTCAGTTACGATGCGAGCTGTAACAAAGAAATATATGTAAGCAGAGATGCTGAAGAGTCGTGCTTAAGACCTACTAAAGTTAATTTAAGATATGGTTAAGAATCAGTATTCCTTAAGGGAGATTATAATTAATCATACACATATGACATTAACAAAATAAAACCTATATTTAAGAATTTGTCCTTTTTAAGAACGTCTTTAGTTAAATATGTTTTTAAAATAGTTATACCAATGTCTTCTCTTTACTTTTCAAATAGATTTAAGCCCACAATCAGATGATATATATCTAAAAAATACATCTGAATATAGAAGAAACTTTGCTACCAAAAATTTAGATAAGCTTTTTTAGTTTCTTCTAACCTAAACGTGAGTCCTAAAGTCTTAATAACTAAGAGTACTTGGTTTTCCGAAATTGTTTCTTATTGGAATTCACACAAGATGCGCCGAGTAGTTACGCCTTGGGGGTGTGGCTGGAAGGGGGAGGTTTGCAAATGTTTGCGTATATTTAGCATAAAATGCGACTACTTATGAAAGCAACAGAACCCAACAAACCAACTGAAACCCGTTTTATTTTGTTGTCTAACCCGAAGCCGAACGAAATGCAAATTTCAAATTCCAATTTCAATTTCAAATGCGAGTCTCACTGGCAGTTCGTATCAATCTCCGGCCGGGCCGAGCGGGCTGGCGACTGTGGCCTCCACAGAGAGCTCGAGCTCGTCCGCCGACCCGGCGCGTTGGCCCCCGTCACGTTTGCCAAGCCAAAGCAAATAGTAAAAATTTTATGCAAATAGAAACACGCAAAACACCTACGCAAACATGAAGGCACAACAGCAACGGGCAGGTGGGGAAAAAGGCGGCTGAAAGAGGTTCAAGAGACGCTGCCGGAGCTCATCATCAGGTGGGGGATGCTGGAGCTACGACTTGCGGTTCATTTAATTTTCGCACTTGGCGGCTCACACAGCTAGGAAAAATGCCGAGCTACCAAATGTTTAGGCAAATGCTTAGACCAGGGGCGGCATGTAGTGGGGGGTGGAAGTCTTCTGGGGGGTGGGCGTTTAACTCATATGGTCAGCTGGCTTTTATAGGCCTGCATGGAAATCTAATTTTCAATGTGGCAGAGAGCTTTAAAGGCCCAAAACAAGACTGGACAGACAAAAAGAGAGAGAACAAGTGGGAGAGACAGAGAGGGAGGGAAAGAGAGAGGGAGCGGGTGTATAGGGTAGGGGTGGGACAGAGTTGCCAACTGTTTTCGCTGCATGACGTAGCAGCTTATTTATTGTGTGAGGTTGTTGAGGTGTGCTGTGTGTGTGTGCCTGCGTGTGTGTGTGTGTGTGTCTGTGCCACGGCTTGTGTGCCAGTTCGACGCACGTAACCCGCAGTCGGCAGTCCGCAGTCCGCAATCCTTCGTCCTGAGCTGCCGCCACACACAACAAAGTCCAGAGTTGACTTTTATAGAGTCGCATGCACAATAAAGAAGTCTATTATCCTTTTTGCCAGCGCCGACGACGACGCTGTTGTTGTGCCACGTTATTGTTGTTGTTGTGCGACCGACAACTGGGATCGATATCCATTAGGAAAATTAAAATTGTGGCAGAGGCAATGAACGTAAAAAGCGGAAACAGCAGTCAGTCAGTTAGTTAGTCAGGCAGCAGCCCAAAAGGCCGACAACATCAGTCAGTCAGTCTATCTGTCTATCAGTTTCTCAGTTAGTCAGTCAGTCAGTCAGTCAGTCAGTTAGTCAGTCAGTCATTTATGCAGTCAGTTATTCATTCAGGCATTCAGTCAGTCGTCTAGTCATTCATTCATTCAGCTCGCTGAACGGTAAAGCTTATTCCGACCGCCATTTGTCGCGAGCGTCTTTGGCGCTGCCACTTCCGTTTCCGTTTGCCAGGCACAGGTGGATATATCAACTTACACGAGGATACTCTTAGCTAAAGCAAGCAACTTGTAACATCTAAAAAGCAGACATATCCGGGTAAAAAGATTCAGAAATTCATTGTTGAACAAATTCTTTAATATTTGATTATTGAAATATTAATGCAACTATGGTCGGAGAATACTTTGAGAATATTGATAATCTATATCCTAAATTTGGGTTCCAGTAGGCAACTTTTCTATATAATTTTTTGTAATTTTCATGCATAAGAGGCATATCTATATATTGGTTCACTTTTTAAAAAAAATATGGGAAGAGAAAAAAAAAATAAATTTTTTTTTTTTTTTTTTAAAAAAAACTAAAAATATCCCAGTAAATATGAATTTGAACTAAAATATGTAAATAAATATAGGTTTAAAGCCTTTACACTCTCACAAATATTAACACACATTAATTTTTGCCAGTGTATTTGAGTTTCGGTGATGCGTTTGACATTTGTTCCATTTCATTGTTGTTGTCAGTTGTTATTGTTGATTTTGAATTAAGTTTCCAGCCAGCAAACGCCCGCACACATTCTTGTTGTTGTTGTTGTTGTTGTTTTTGCAATCTGCCATTTTGCAGCTGTCATTGTTTTTGTTTTTGTTTTGTTTTCCTTTTTTTTTTTGGCAAACACGAAAGCGAACGCGACATTTTCATTGTTGGCGCTTTGCAGCAGTTGTCGCTGCTGTTGTTGCAGTTGCTGCTTTTGTGTTGCAACAACAGCAGCAACAGCGGCAGCAACGGCAGCAGCATCTCATCTGTCATTCAAAGTCACGCAGCATGCAATTTTTGTTATCATGACTTTTTCAATTCCAATTTTTGGCATTGGCAACAGCGAGCGAATGTGGCATTTGTATTGCCAACAGCCACCTGCCACCTGCCACCTGCCAACTGCCAACTGCCACTTGCCACAGTTGCAGTTGCAATTGCAGTTGCTGCATGGCTTGTTTGCATTTCAATTTGATTGAATATATATTTCATTGGTTTCTCTGTGTTCGTTGCGTCAAATCTATTGGAATATGCATGCAAAAAAAGCAATAGCAACAACAATTACAACAACCTCAGTCAAACGTCAGTCAAACGCGGCCTGCGCAGCTTTTGGCCTGCAGTTTGTTAAATGTTTAAGCAGGGCTTTCGTTTCTATTGATGCTTTAGCGAGCCCCACCCTCTCAGCCTGTCCCCGCCCCGTCCCGCCCAAAAACCCAACCAGAGCTATTTGTATAGCATTGGACTAAGCTGCTCCACTGGCGGACAGCCTTAGCAGCAGCTCGTTCAATTTTTATAACGTGGCCACACACACCCACACACACACTCGTACACACACTCACACACACCTCCTCCCACACATATGTGAACTTACATAGTTATTTGTTAGAGCTTTGTTTACTCGAGGGTAGCATTTGTAGTTGTAAATTAGTTCTTTAATCAGAATCCGGCATATGTCAAAGATTGGGCAGTTTTTCTTAATGGAACATGCAAAGGCTATAATAGTTGGTTAAGTTTGGAATTTCTTAGTACACTCAAAAGATTTATTATAATTGAAATCAAAAAACTACTTTATTCATAGAGTCCTCGGTGAACTCCTTGTCATTCACATTGGATCGAGTCCCAGGCTAGTGTATGCATCGCAAGTAAGGTATTTAGCTTATAGCTATATCATATACTGTTTGTACAAATAATAAAAGGACACTTTATTCTAAGATAATCTATCTGTAATTAGTGTACCTAGAGTAGAATAGAAAACTTTTCAAAATCTTTATTTATTCAATGAGCTTTCCAACCTTTTTTTACGGTATATTATTGTTCAAATATCTTGAATAAAATTTCACATAATTTCATTTAACAATCGTTTTTAATTGTTTTAGTAAACGGAAACTAATCTTATCTACTTAGCATCGCCTTATAAGGATATTCCCAAATTTCTCATTATTTCAGTCATATTTAAGAAATTAAATGCTTACACTTAATGTATATTTGATTAAACCAAGAAATCAGAAAACAGCCCTTGCATGCGATTCGCTTTTCTGTAGTGGCACATAGTGTGTGCATGTGTGTGTAAGTGTGCGTGTGTGGGTGTGTGTGGGTGTGTTGTTGGCGCTTCGTAGTCCAACCAGCTCACTGGAGCATAATTTTTGCGGTTCCTTTTAAGTTTGCATATCAATCGAAAATTTATATGACGGTAAAGCGCACACAGAGCGCCCCTCCCCCGCACGCCCAGCCGCACAGCAGCCCCCAAGCAAATGCAAATACCATATACGACGTGTGTGTGTGTGTGTGTGTAATTGTAAGTGTGTGTGCGCGCGCATACATTTGCAAATGTTTTATATGCAAATCCAGCAGAGGAGCCACGGCCAAAGTTGAGCAGCAGCAGCAGAAATGAGGCAGAGCCATAAAAGTAAAGGGAGTAAGGGAGGGGGCGCTGTAAGAGGGCAGCGCATTTTTCTACCTTCAAGCTGAGCTATAGCTTTCTGTGTGTGTGTGTGTGTGTGTGTGTTTGTTGTGAGCCATATTAAAAATGGCGGCAAGCGCTTGGTTGTTGTCAGGCAAAACACACAACAAACGTTGCCATTGCCGTTGTGGCTGCTGCTGCTGCTACTGCAACTTGTCTAGAGCGGCAGCCGCCCCCTTGGCCCGCCCCCAACAGCTCTCAATCCACCACCCACAGCCCGGAGTCACCCTTTAGCCACCTGCCCAGCGCACTTGACGCTCTTTTGCTACCCTTTCGACTGGCGCTGAATATTGCCAGCACCTGCGACTCGGCGCATCGTCGCTCAAAGCTTTTCTATGTGTGTGTGTGTGTGTGTGTGAACCCAACAAACCCTAACCCCCTCTACACCCTAGCCACAGCCTGTCCGCAATGGCAGCAGCGACAATTCTTGAGGGGAAATTTATGCAGAACAGCAAAAGCAACAACGCGTCGGCGAGGCAAAAGCAAAAATGGTGAACAAAAGTGCGCAACAACAACAATAACAACAACAATATCAAAAATAACAACAACAATTGCTAAAATAAGAACAAAGAGCAACTAAAAATGGTCTCGATGAGCCTAGTCGACTAGAGAGATGCGCTACAGATTAGAGGTAAGAGTAAATTTAGTCGATTTAGTAGAGAAATAAAATGAATTTTCATATTATTGTGTAGATAGGCCTTATGAGAATGGTTTATAGTAGGTGTAAGCCCCTACCTTAGACTTTCAGAGTTGCTCAATGCATAATTGTATTATTGGAGCACAAAGTAGACCTAACTGACTAAAGCTAGTATACCCTACACAATTGCTTAACATTCAAAATATTCCATTTAAAGCAAAACTTGTTCAGTTGCAACTTTAGAAAATATTTCGAAATGCTTTCAGTACTTCTTACAGAACCCATGAGAGCTATTGGGTATACCAAATTCAATATATTCTAGATGTCTCAGGCCTATAAAAGAACAGAGAGCTCCTCTAGATAGTTGTCAAGTAAAATAGATATAAAGAGTTGTGCGTTACACATATACGCACTTAAAAGTTCGCTATAATTAAAAACAAAAGACTTCTATGTGGGAAAAAATCAATTTTTTCGAAATTCATTTTGAACTTTACGATGCCATAAAATACTTTTTATGGCTTTTCATTGTAGATAATCTAATTGAGATCGAGCATTAAATTGGGAAGTCTCGAACAGGCCAGGCTGAGATAACTTGATGGAATAAATATATACCCAACACCGGAATCTGCTCGTTTCTTAAGATTTACGTAGTTCGTAGTTCGAAGGCAAGGGTGTACATGTATTGTTTTAGTATAGTCTGATAGATACTTTCAGGCTAAGTATATTACATAGATATATTTCCTATATTCATTATATATCCCCTCCTAACTGTTGCCAACTCAGCTTAATAAAGCTTTAAGCCCTCTTTTCAAAGGGTACACAAAAGTTGTGGGGCAAAAGACGCCAAAGGTAAACGTTGGTGTTGTTGCGTGGTGGGTGAGCCCGAGGGGATTTTGCTGCGCCTGCCCGGTAACCCAACTGAATGGGGTATGTCGACCTGGAGCTGGAGGGGAGCTAAAAAACGTAATGCCAAAGATAAACCGTGTTTGGCTTGCCAGAGGCTAAATCATTTCTGTGTTTTTCAGCAGCTTTATTTGCTAGTTTTTTTCTGTCTTGAGCTTGGCTTTCTGCTTGGCAACCCTTGCCCGGACTTAACCCTTGACATATGCAGATGTCAGCGGCCCGGGGGGTATATAATCAATGCCATATTGTCATTAGGTTTAATGCGGCTGGCAAATGTAACAATTCTGTCAAATTTACTGGAAGTTGCAGCGCGACAAAAAATGCGACGCGTGCTGCCGTTTAAGTTCGAACGAATCCCGGAATACCCAAATCCGCATCCTCTCCAGCCAGTGACTGCCCGACTGACGGCAACCCCGAGCAGTGTCCGAGCAGGGCTTCAAACCCTTAGGCGCAGTCAAACATTACATAATTGCTGGGCGCGGCAACGCCCACATTTTGCATTACGCTTTTTTTGTGCGAGTTGGCGCCTAATCAAGCGGAAGATTTGAATGAGCGCGCGTCGCGTCTGCCAACACCCACAGAGAGTTGAAGGAGCTGGGAGGTGGAGGTTGCCCAGTCAGCTAAGTGTTGTCATTTTGGTGGCAATAAAGTGATATTTTTGACAACCACATACATAAAAAAAAAAAACAGAAATGAAGAAGAAGAATTGCCACATCAGGCATGCCTCGCTGGCTCGGGAAGGCGTTGCCACGCGGCGGCTGTTGCGATTCCTTGCGGAGCTCAGCTCCTGGGCGTAGGTCAGCGCCCAGTGATGTGTGTGCACAACAGCCTCCACAGTTTCCACTTGGCTGCGCTGTTGTTGGTGTTGTTTTAGTTGCTGGCTTTTCTGCCACTTGATTGTGTGCCATAAATCACGCATCGTTTGACAGCAGTTGCCTTTACCCCTCCACCTACTCCAGCCGAATCCTTGCCCAGCTTTTGTGAGCTGCCTGCGCCTGGTGCCTGCCTCATTAGTGCATCAGGTGTGCTCGGCACGTGGCCAGTGCCTAGAAGGCTTCAATGTGAAAGTTTATACACTTTTAATTAGCGCTAATGATGAAAGACAAGATGCGCAGCTGTCACGCGGCGGGGGCGTGGGCGTGGGCGGCGGCAGGTTTGGGGGCCACGTATTGACTTACAGACTTAAAAGCAGTCGCAAATTTATTGTAGGCAATAATCCTTAAAGTTTAAGTTACATTCCACAGATAAGGCGCAGGATTGGACCCATGACACACTCCAGACTTTGCTCGAAAATGCCTCAATAAAAACTCAAAATAAAAAACACAAAAAAAAACAAACCCCAAGCCGACGGCGGCGGACGGTTCGCTTTAATTGTCGTTCGTTGCGTTTCATTTTATTGTTGCGGGCCGCTGCGCAGTCGCAGTCGCAGTCGCGGCCGCAGTCGCTGAGTCAGCGACCGGTCCCTGCTCGGGCGCCTGGCACACAGCAGACCGGTCCCTGCTCGGGCGCCTACCGAGACAAAGCGAAGCGAAGCGAAGCGGACTGCGGCTGCGGCTGAGGCTGTTATCAGTGCAGGTTTAACCGAACCTATAAACAACCGCGCGGAATGCCATGCATAAATGTCCCCAAATTAGATAAACATGGCGCCAATGCAATCGGACTGCTGCCCAGCTGTACCGCAGCCCGAAGAGCCAAACCCAATGCCGAGGTCGCCATTTCAAGGCGTGTTTGCTCGCGTGTGTGTGCATGTGTGTGTGTTTGCCTCTTTCTTTCTCTCATTTTGTTACCGCCGACAGTCGGTTTTCTTTTTCTTTTTCTTTATATTTTTTTTTTGTTTTGTTAATCTTAATACCTTTCCTAATTTCTGCGCCGTAGCCGGAGACGGACCGGTCCGCCGGCTGGCGCTCATTTGAATAGATGCGAGTCCAATGGCCGGGTCTGCCTCTAGCTGCAGGCTTAGTTTCATTCGCTGTTGTTGTTGTTGTTGCTGTTGCTGCTTGTACGTCTTATCAGCGTACAAATTTTCGTTTTGATAAGACGTCTCGTCGAGCCATGTAAATGTAACCTGGCCACAGCAACAGACCGCAGCCGGGCAGCCGGGCAATAATTAGTTTTATGTCCATTCGTGGTGTCTGTCGCACACAGAAAGTGAATATATATTCATTTATATAACATATATCATATAAAAACAGAAACAATGGAAATTAACTAAACATCCGCTTATGTCTAATTTACTATTGTCAGCTGCTGCAGGAATTTGCTGTTTTTGTTTTCTCGACTCAATTTTGAATGTCAACCTGCGTTTATTATTTGAATACTATTTTAAAGCCCAGGCCATTAAATAATTTAGATGTTAGGTCGTTAAATAAATGATCGAACTTCGCAAACTATTTTATGGCCAAAAAAACTAAATGACTTTAAATGACAAATTAAAAACTAGATCAAATACTGTTCAAATCACAATTTGATTAACTTTTTACTGAGTTGGAATTTCTAGAAGTCAAGGGTAAGCTAGATATTATGATAAATAAACTTTTAACTATTTAATTTAATTAAGCAAGGTCATGATAAAGTTGTTTGAATAAGTTTAGAAATAAGGTCTACATAAAAACCACTCAGTTTAATACTTAGTTAGAATATGCAGCTAGTTAAAAGCCTAGATAGTGCAGTAAATTAAATGTATCCCAGTTCAACATTATCTTTCGTAAGATCTTTGTGGCAGCATTTTGATCAGCATTGTAATCCAATATGCTAGAATATTTTTACAAGCGATAAGGATGGCTTAATTACAGCTTAAAGTTGTACGCTCGACACGCACTTAGTCATGTCCTTGCTGTTTGAGGGGAGGGGGCTATTTGAGGGGTAAGGACAGCGATGCTCGCTTGTTTTTCGTGACATGTGTTCAGCGCTGATAGCGTGACCCCCGTTGCCCAAGCCGAGCGACTTCTCTGGTCTGAGGCTGGCCGCAGTCTGCACCCCCTTTGCACCAAAGGCCCGAAGGCCCACGTAAGTCATAAATTTCACTCCGAGCTCTGCGCTGCGAACACATGAATTGCATTTTCGGCAACACCCCAGCAAAAAAAAAAAAAAAAGAAAAAGAAATCAACTAAATCAACAACAACACGGAAAATGCACAAAATATTGCGCGTTAAATTCAATTTTCCATTCCGGCGCAACCCCAGCAGAAAAGTGGGTTTTATTTGTAAAAGGGGGCGGCCCACCCCCTGCCTACCCCTCAAGGCGGGGGTGTATTGGCGACATGAGCCTTATTAGTTGATTACAGGACGCATTATCGTGATTATCGCGTATGTGCGCCAAGAGACACACAGAAGAGGCCCATAAATAAATTTCGCCAGGGCCGTAGAAAATTGAATAAAATCTCGTAGTGCTCGTAACCGCCGCAGCCCCCCCTCCCACGGCGGCACCATGAAGGGGTGTGTCCGCAAAAAGTGCACTGAAATTTGCAGCTAATAGTTTGATTAATGGGCCTGGACAACAGCAGCAGCAGCAGCAGCAACAGTTGCCAATGCGAGTGCGCTATTAAGAAGCCTGACTGTATTATGCGCGACCTAAGCCCTATAATCATTATTGTGTGCTTGTGCGAGTGTGTGTGTGTGTTTGTGTGTGTGTATTGCTGTGATTAGATTTGGGCGGAGGATGCGGCAGTGAGTTGGCCTTTGCGGACAGGCGCTGCGCTGATTGATAAGATTAGAGCTGTAAATAGATTATGCATGGAAATTATATGGAAAATGTGCAATATGAAACAAATGTTGACATTTTCAAGGGGTCAACCAAATGCTAGAGCGTGTGTGGGGGGAGGGGGAAAGGGGATACAACATTTTAGAGGCGCCGCGAAATTTGAAACGCATTGTTGCAGCAGCTGACCAGAAGCAACGACAGCTGCTGCTGCTGCTGCTGCTGTGGCACACGTCTCATTCGTAAAAGGGGTTTTTAGTCTGAGAGGGGTTGGGGGTTGAGAGGGGTTGGGGGTTTGCAAGTGTAAACTGCAGCATATTTCAATGTTTATTGCCACGACTCGTCAAAAATTTCCACACTTTTGATTTTGTAAAGGATGCCCGTCGAGTGTGTGACTGAACTGAGTCGCGTGTTGTCCTTCGAGTGGCTGCCACAAGCAGCAGCCACAGAGGCAACACTCGAAACACAGTTGCCGTTTTTGTGGCAAGCAGCAGCAGCATCGAGACTGCGTATTGCTTTTATTGGTTTTCTACAAATATTTAATGGATTTCAAGTGGACGCGCTCTTGTTGTCGTGCCACTTCATAATTTTATTTTTTTTTGTATTTCATTTTCACTCACGTCCCAAAAGGGTTGCCCTTCGCTGCTGCTGAGTGTGTTTCCCTGTGCCTCGTGTGAGCAACTGCCAAATGCTGCTAGCTGTTAAATGTAGATCAATTGCAGCTGCCGTGACTGAAGCACAAGCCGGGCAATATTGAGAATATAGAGAATGGGCAATTTTGAAAACTAATACAAAGATATAAATTAAATCCGAATTAGCTACTTTTTAAATAAAGATTTGATGTGTAAACTCTTTTTTGGGAATCAGCAGATCCTTCGGTACACTTGTTTACAAATGCAGTTGCAAACAGGAAGCGGCGCATGCGGCGAGCACTTCCTAGATGGGTGATTTATAACTGATTACGCGTAGACGGACGCAGAGTGAGAGCCACCCGTACAGGTAGCCAGGCGACACACAATCCGAGCCGAGTCGAGTCGCATACCAAAGCCATGACGCATGACGCAACTGGAAACTGGCAACTGGCAACTGGCAACTGACAGTGGGAAGGATCGGTTGAGCGACAACAAGAAAAAACGATCCTCAGTCAAATGCGCTCATAATGAAATGGGTGCAGCGCGACTGAGGCTCAGCTGACGCCAGCGGCTTATTGCGGTTGACTCGCCGCCGGAGCGATGTCGACGTCGACGCGGGCGATCATTAGAAGGTCCGCCCAAGCTGGTCCGCTGCCGGGCCAAGGGCCTGGTCCGTGTTGTCGCGCCGCATTGATTGTGGCCAATAAATACGCAATTGATTTTGGGCTTCTGGTATTGCGTGTCTGCGACCGCAGCGGCGACTGCAACGGCGACTGCGACTGGCACAGGTAAACGCTGGTCAGCGCCTTATCAGCTGCAACGCGAATTCCTGACGTGCGGACAACCTTAAGCGTTCCTTAAGCACATTAGCGCAGTCTGCGGCAGCAGCAGCAGCAGCAGCGACGTCGCGACGCTTGAACGCTTCGCCTTATGATTTATTGGTTCGCCTTCGAGGCTGTTGCTTATCGACAACTCTCCAAGGCGCTATGCCTAAGCGGCTTAAGAGCCCAGTGCTGCCCATCTGCTTGGAGAGTTCGCAACTCCCCAGCTGTCGGCGCTCAAAGTTTTTCTCCACTTAAACTTTATACGCTTATAGTGAAGGTGGAAAAGAGAGGCACGGACAGAGAGGAAGGGAAGAGAGACGGGCCGAGTGGTAGAGGGGGGCGTATTGTGCATAAGCTAGCAAGCTTTAAGTGCGAATATTTAGATATATATTTGCTAAATATATTAAAAGATGCAAGGATTAGATATTTACTAGATATCCCATACGAATATTATAATTTAATTATATCAAATGCAATAAACCTAACCTAAACTAAATTTAAATGAATTTTTGTATTAAGTTGGTTCAGTTATAGAAAATAAATTATATTATGCTCTTTTGTTATCAATCTAACCAAGAATGGGTGTACACTTTGTGTGGCTAGAGATGCCTCCTTCTGCCTGTTACTTTTGCCAAATTTAATAATCAATTGTTTGGGGCTAACTTTAAAGTGTGTATTATTATTATTATAATCATTATTCCATTTTCTACTTATTGTTGATAACTAGATAAAATGTTGTATATATGAGTTATACAGTTATTCAAATTTAATTTATTGTATAAATATTTCGGAAATTCTAATTACATTTTCTTATGCCCAACAGAGATTCTTGATATCATGCGACTCTTTAATTTGTCTTTAACTCAGACGCAGAAAAACTCAAGGAAAATGCGAATGCGAAAATGCGAATGCGGCTTTTGTGGCTGCTGCCAAAAGCGTGCATAAATTGTCTGCGGTAACAGCAGCGACAACAACAACAACAACAAGAACGGCAGCAGCAAAAACAACATTAGTGACTTGTAAGCGCATATGAATAAATTATTGACACACATACACACACACAAACACACACGAAGATGTAAAAACAGTGCGTGCAAAAAGCAAAGCGCCAGTCAGCGTCAAAGCCACAGTTGGCAATGCGTTTGCCTTTGAAGTAAGAACCAAAGCAGAAGCAGCAACGCAGGAACAGGAGTAGGAGTAGGAGTCGGAGCAGCAGCAGAGGCAGTCTAAGTCGGAGCAGTAGCCGTAACCAGTGCTGGGACAACCCTCGAGCGAGACACGGTCACGGCATTATGCCTGTAGTGTGTGTGTCCTGTATATGCCATATGGTGGCTATTTTGGTGATTAAGCAGATGATACTTGGTACTTGGTGCAGCGCACACACCACACACACCACACGCCACTTCAGTGGCAGTCAAAGGGCAGCAAGCCAACTGAGCTCATCCCTCCTCCGCCGCCTCACCCTCACACACCGAGCCATGGCACCCCTTCCATGGCAGACAACAGCAGGAAAAAGTTCGTCGTCATTTCGTTGACTGCGACTAGGATCATAAATTTTGTAACCCCTGGCACGGGCTACAGACTGCACTACGGAGTGGCTTCCAAGTAGTTTGTTCCTAGTTTCCATTCACGACTTTCGAGTGGACTTTTTCGGGTAGTTAGTGCCGCAAAAAGCAGCTGATGGCCAAAGCCAAAGAAATCCAACAAACGGCTAAACATGCGAATGCCCCCACAGTCAGAGACACTTTAATGGGCTGAACTGGCATTGTGTTCCCAACTGAATTGGCCCTGCAATTGATATAGCAGCAGTCAAATAACTCATGGCTGCAATTTTATAAGTTAGAAAGTGTTCGCTGATCGCCAGCTGCCTTTTCCAGACTGCAACCAAAATGATTCATCTGTTGATGCGGGTGGAAAGTAGAAATATTTTTCAAAGGCAGCAAAGTTGTGAGTTGTTCTGGGAATCTTTGTTATGACTGTGGATAATCGTACGGGTTTTATATTCGAGTTCTAGCTTTAGAATAGGCTAGGTTAGTCGAGCTCTGATCTTCCAGTAGCTCATGGAAGACAGTGCATTAAATATGTGAAATATGTCGAGAAAATCGGCAAAGAATCTATTTTATATATCCCTTTATATAGCTTTTATGACTGCAGTCGGTATTTTTATTTTGCCGAATGAGTTTACAATATCATAGGTAACATAGAAATTATCAGTCAAAGTTTTTTGTGTACAATATTTGCATTTGTTCTTCAAGATATCCTAATCAGAATGGCTAACAGGAAGCCTTACTGGACTCCTAAGCTATAAAGAGCATCTCGTCGGCGGGCCTCAATAAGACTTTTATAGAAACTTGAAATATAACCGATTATTCCCTAATCGGATTAAAGCTAAGTATAAGCTATATAAACTATAGATAATTCATATTTTACTTTATCCTCAAGTAAATGTGATTAAAGTTGAGTAACAACTGAGTAAATTTTTAAATAAATCTGGTATTATATAATATAATAAGTATATTATAATCTCCTAAGTATGCCAATCTGCACAAGCACTTTTTTCCTGGACAACAACAAAGGATTAGTTTTGTGTGCTCAATGCAAGAAGAATGAGGAAGAGAAAAAACAGTCGAAATCACTTAGTCCAGCATAATTATGATTGTTGTGCCAATCATTGCGAAAAGGTCACATAAATATAAGTATGCATTGTAATGCACAAGCATAATAGAGTCATAATCCACCACCAAAAAATGTTCCCGTTTGGCACTCCCTGAAAGTTGCTGTTGTGTTATTTATTATTCCCAGGCAACCTGTGAGTCCTGGCGAGCCAAGCAGAACTCCCCTTCAATCAAGAGCATGATGAAGCGCTGCAAGTGCGCCGCATGTGTGCCATGTCCTGTGTCCTGTGTCCCGTGTCCTGTGTCACCGCTGTGCGACAAGCCGTTAATGAGCAGATTTCGCCACAGACGGAAAAATATTAGCCGCAAAACACGCCCCGCATAAAAAACAATTATAAGCGTTTCGGGCTAAAGTGTGGGAGGTGGCGAGGGGGTGCTGCACGCGCCGGACGCCGCAGCGTGACAAATAAAAATGAAGCGAAAAAAAACACAATATGGGCAAAAACAATTTCCCAGGAAAGTGTTGAGCAATACGCATAAAGTCAAAGGATCAACGCCTGTGAATTAACCAATGAAAACGGCAACAAGAAAAAAAAACAGAAGTGGAATGTTGCATGCGGCATAAAAAGGAGCAGCAGCAGACGGGAGACACACACGTGCAGCCATAATGAAAACAGGAACGAAGCGTAGCTGCCCCGGCCAAAAAAAAGATGAAGTGCCAGTGTGTCCTCCCAGGGGGGAGGCTCAGCCGGAGTCGAAGTCAGCCGGATGGCCACGTGGTCGGGCGACGTTCGCCTTTGGGTCGCGTGGCCCAAGGAAAAACAATAGGCCAACAATTTTGGATGAACGGCGGGCAATCAGGAAAGCGCTGTGGCGGCGCAGGGCGCCCGGGGTTGGGTGGGGAGTGGGTGGGTGGGTGTGGTCATAATGCGCATCTTGCTAACGGCACAAATTGTTAGTATAAACAACAATTGTGCACACACGTGTCGGCCATTGCGCCGGGCGTTGGGCCGAGGACAAGTGCAAGGCGTTGCCAAGGACAATCCACACGAAGGACTCTCCCACACACACGCACACACACACACACACTCGCTCAGAGCACAATTTATTAGAGCAGTTGATTTGCAGATTTAGATCGATGTCGGCCGCCAAATTGCACAGTTCCTGCCGCGGCACGCGACATTCAATTGACGCCATTTCCAAAAGTGATTAACGCATTAGCCGTCGATATTTGGCCGCTTGCCACAAATGCAAATCGAATTGCGACGCCTCCGAGATTGGCGCTGCGCGCTTGCCCACTTTTGGGCCGCCTTACCTGCCCCGGGCCCTTGGCTAAGCGGCTTAGGCCACATTTAACGCGTCTTGGGCAAACACAAAGCCGGCAAAAGCAGCAAAGCAGCAAAGCGGCAAAGCCGCTGAGCGTCGCGTCGCCTCGCAGCGCCTTGGCAGAGGGCGTGAAAAGCGCAGCTCACAAAGGCGGCAAATTTTCCTTTGGACCCAAAGCCGTGCTCGTGTTGCAGGGCGTGTATATGGTATGTGGCCGCTGCTATCTAAGAATCCCAATATCCGACTATCCGATTAGCCTAATGCCCCTTGTGATCATCTCGGATGATGATGCTGCATTATGTCATTTGCTTTTTCTACACCTTTTCTCTTTTCTCTCTTTCTCTCGCTTTCGTTTTTTAGGGTCTGTGGAGTGCTTATCACTTGATGTGATCGACTGGAGATGCAGCTGGCCCTGCCCAGAGATACGCGCTCACCTTTGGCTCTGGCTATGACTCAATTGTCTGCGGATATGAGCTGGGGTTGCGCCGACTCGACGATCTATCACGGTTTATGCCTTTGTAACAGTCGAAGAAGTTGAAAGGTTGAAGAAAATAATATCAACTCTTCACTTTCGGCATTCAATTTCAATTTCTCACTCTGGGCCAACATTACAAATTCAAAACATATTTAATTTCAATCAAGATTAAGCACCAACAAATTCTTTAGGCTCAATATTAATATTCCATTTGCTATTAAATTTAGGCAAAACAAAATGTAATTGGGCTACATTATATTTTATGTCCATTTGGTTTTTACTTTACTTTAATTCACTTTGAAAAAACTAAAAGAATACCAACATAAGCATGAAAAGCTGAGAGGCTTACTTGAATTCATGAGAATCGCATAGAAGGGCGATATTTACAAATTCCTTTTCCTTTGCAGTAAGGCGGTGGGATTTTTTAATAAAGTGTATTAAACTTGATTTACGTTTAGTATAAGAGAATCATATCTGCTATGGCTATTACCCGGCCTTGCCCGGATTACGTTAAGATCTTTCAATATACAAAAAATACCTAAAATATTTTACAATAATTTTTGTAACCTTTGTTCTGCCCATTTTCACATTACAGCCCATTTCCACAACTTATATATTACTCTTAAACTTACCTTACAAACGTTGCATTCCGTTTCCAATTTTAAAATAATTTTCCACTAATTTCTCGAGATAGAAAATCTCTTATCGAAACAACTATCGACGAGTCCGTGACGATTCATCTTTCAGCTGGGTTATTCAGTTTTGATGGATGTGCATTGTTCGGGACCGAGGCAGGCGGGGAAATTTGTTAAACGCCACATTATGTCAATTTGCCGCTGCCGTCGCTCACCTTTGAACACCTTTGATCTTGCAGGCATCAAGCGCAAGCGTCTTCGTAAAAAAAACTAAAAAAAAAAAAGGAAAAAATTATAAAAATAATATTGAAATATGAATGCAAACAAATATCATTTTATCTTCTTCTTCTTGTATTTCTTTAGCCATTGTTGTTGTTGTTGTTGTTGTTGTGTATTTTGCGGCACGGCTCAAACGTTTCCGTGTGCCGTTTGAGAATTTCGAAAGGGTTTTTGTTTGTGCCATGTTTTTTGTGGCTTCGGATTGACTACCAAAGTAAACATGTCGCCACTTGACTGACAGCTGCCTGCCTACAGCCGCCGTCGCCGCTTGCCGCTTGCCCCGTGCTCCTGCACCCTGCCCCCTGCCACTGGCAATGCTGCCACTGCCTCTGCCACTGCCACTGCTGCTGCGGCTTTGATGCGCACCAAAACGCGCCGTCAGCTAATCAATGCAATTAGCCAGCCAGAGCTCGACGGCTCCCTGACCCCCAAAAAAAAAAAAAAAAAAAGCAAAACAGAAGAAAAAAAATGTGGAACCTTTTAAAATGCCAGGCATTTTACAGGTTTCCCCTCCCCCTCCCACCAAACAGCCAGGCCCAACACTTGAGCGACAGGCCGCCTACTTTTACTTCCTTTCGCCCTGCTGCTGCCGCTGCTGCTGCTGCTGGCGCTGCTGCTGTTGCATGCCCCATGTTCGAATTATTGTTTATTTTGGTTGGCGTTGGCGGCAAGCAAATGGACTGCCATATATAAAAATGCACTCAGCTGCTGCCTAGACAATAAATATGAATTTGAAAGTATGGACTGTGCCACGACCTGGTACAGTGGGCCTTCTGGCTGGCCCAGCCGCATCCATTAGCCGCACCGAGCAGCGTCTAAATATAGTGCGATGCCTGGAAACGAGGCGCATGATAAATGCAGCACACTGTCAGCTGTACGCTGTACGGTGTGGCCTTTGGCTACCACACATTTTCCACTTTTCCATTTTCATATGGATTCTCCTTTACATATTTTCCGCTGTAGTTTCGTGTTTTTTCTTGTGTTTTTGGCATTTCTTAACACATCGTCTTGCTGTCAGCCGCATAATTGTGCCACATGTTCTGGAAATGTTCGCAGTTCGTTTGTCGCTCAGCCTCAGGCACTAAGTACTGCCCGATTTACAGTCCAAAAAAGAAACAAAAACGAGGGAAAAAAACTTGTAAAAGCTGCCAACTCATTTCAATCCTGTGATCTGCATCGATTTGGTATTGATCTCAAGTTGCCGCCGCGCTCAAAAACCGACTTCGCGGCGGCGACGGCGGCGGCGTCTGCGATCAGGCCAATTTGTGAGCCACAATTGTACAAGAAGTATATATCTATATATATTTAATTTTTAATGCTGCATCATGATCCGTTAAGACGCCAGCCATGACTAACAGACTGACTGCCTGACTGACTGACTGACGTGTCGGGCCTCATGACGTTTGCTTTTTTTTTTCTTCTCCTCTTTTCGACTGCTTTTAAGATTGAGATTCAGATTGAGATATTTTCATAATACGCGCATTTTGACTGCCACTTGACACTGACATTGACGAACGTCGACTGCATTTCCTGCAACCGAACAGGTGACTATTGCGCGCTCTTTCTAACAGCCCCTCTCTCTCTCTCTCTCTCTCGCGCTGCTTCTCGCTCAATCGCAGCTTACACCTTTGCTCAGCGCTCTGGTGCTGTTGACCGATGCGGGCGTCGCAAATTCATCAAGTTGACTTTGTCAGCTTGTCAAACGGTCGAGCAATTAAAACCGCACAAAACCGTCGTCATTAAAGATTTGTTTTGTTTTTTTTTTTCGTTATTTTTTTTTTAATTTTATTTTTTATGGCCCTCGTGTTTGAGCTTGGCGAATATTCAACAATTTTATCGCATGCGCATTCTCCATCAAAAGTCATAAAAACAAAACAAGAAAGTAAGCCCTGTTTAGCATTGACGAAGTTTTTATACACTTTCTAAAATGCTGGGCTAATCAACTGGAAAAGTAGAAAAATTAAGGAATTCTATGAGTTACTTTTTCCTATATTTAAAATATAATTTTATTCAAAAGTTACCTTATTCAAAACCTTTTTCTCAAAGTTGCATAATTTCTCTAAAAATAAAAAGTATTCAAATGTCTAGCGATAGTTTTCTAGAAGAACTCTAAAAATGGAAAAATGGTAACTCCGAAAAAAGGTTAATTGAGTTAGGCTTCTAAAACAAATTCAGATCAAGAGCCATAAGCCATTAGAAAAGTTTAGTACCCTTTAGCTAGAGTATCAACATTGTAGTAGCTATAAAATGTTGTGTATAATGTTAATGTTTTCATCAGGCGGAATAACTTGGGTCTGGTTTCAGTTTCAGTTTCAGTTTCGTGTTTTTGGGGTATTTTTTTTTTTGTCTTTTGCTTTTGTTTTATTTTTTTTTTGGCGAAAGGTGTTTCCAAAGCAGTTCCTCTATTTGCAGTACACATGTTTTATACGTGCCATAGATTTGATTTATGCTAATCGAAACGCATAAACCGAACGTGGAGCTGAACATATGCAAAACGTTCGCTTGATTGCGGCCCCTCATCGCCCCTCAGCGATTATATTTTGGCGGGCGGAGAAGAAGACAAGGGTGGCGTAGGGAGGGGAGAGGCAGCATATAGGTTCTCTAACTGGCGACTTGCGGCTTTTCGGTTTGGGTTTTGGGGCCATGTCAAACGGAAACCTCACACAAATGCAAACTGCAAAGGCAACCTCTAATGGATTTCCGTTAGCCAAGGCGGAAAAGCGTTTGCCACTTGAGCAGTTCCACACCCCACCCATCCCCCTCTCAAACATACCTAAAACCCGCATGAAAATTGCAGCAAAGCGCTTGAATGACATTTGTAGGCCTCTGGCACTTGTGCACCCCACCCCCTGGACACCCACAGCCCCCTCAAGCTGAGCCAAGCTCAAGCAGACTCCTCTCAGAGCTCTCAAGTATCGCGAGGCTTTTTGTACACTTGTAAAGCGGTTTGTTTCTTTTTGCTGTGGGTAAGCCACCGCAGGGCAAGGTTGTGCGGGGCGGGTGCTGTGTGTGTAGCTGTTGATGAGCCGGCTCATTGTTGTGCAACTGATGGCCAAAACACACACACATACCCACACACACAAACAAGTTGACTGACTGACTGCAGCAACTGTGCTGGGTGCTGTGTCTCTGCCTGTTGTTTTCCACGTTCCTTGGCCAGAAACCACCAGGCACCAGGTTGTTGTTGTTGCTGTTGCTGTTGCTGTTTTCTGTGGTTCTGTGCACCTTGAAGACATCGCCCGGCCTATTTTATTTGCGGAGAAACTTTGTCTTGGTACGCAGCCGATGTGTCTATATCTAAGCTATGTTTTAGTTCGGATTCTGGCAACAGTTTCTGCATCTGACAAGCAGCTGTGGCAGCTGTTTCGGGCTTCAAATGGAGCTCTTCACCGTCTCAGATAATTGTTATAATGTGCACGGAGTAACATTCGATTACTAAACACGGCCATAAATGTGAGGTGATAAGTAAATAGGTCTTAAGCTGTTTTGTTTTAAGTTCGAGAATGAGTTGTTGGTTGGTAAACGTCTTAGGAATAAACTGGCTCCATTCATTATTATTATTATCATTACAAGAACATTGTTGTTGTTATATTGAACTCAGCAGAGAAATCAGTGGAAAAGAAAGTAATAGTAGAGACGGACAAGTGTTTCAGTTCATACAAAAAGATTCAAAACAACAGACCAAACGGTAATTCAAGTCAAAAGAACAAACGGTTCATGTGTTCACCAAAAGCGAGTGATAAGACAAGTTCCAGCAATGGAACTGGTTCAAGGTTCAATTTGGATATAGAAAGAAAGTGCCATGGTCACCCTACGTTTACGAACTCTGAAGAGAATCAGTTGAAAGGGATACAAAAAGGGAAAAAGTGTAGAAGGTGCTTTCGATTCCAGTAGAAACATTAAATAAATATGCGTATTAATGCAAAATGCGAGTTGCCTTCAACTGTAACCCGCTCGCGTTTAATTTGTTTTTCATTAAGCTGATGAACTTTCAGCTCTGCTTACCATTTCCAAAGAATCCTTTTTAACATCAATTATTTGCAGGCACTTGTTTTGCAAATTGTTGAATTTATTCGTGCAGCAAATGCGACAAATGTTAATAATTATTTAATAGGTTTCAAAGTTCAATGTTTTATTTTGGTTTGAAGTTTGACTGATTTTCCGACTGTGTTTAAACACTTGAACACGCTTGCGCCTTTTTTGGCCCCTCATTAACATAACAAACGTCAGGACACTTAACACCCAATGTTGTTGTTGTTGTTGTTGTGTTTGTTGTTGTTGAATTACAAATGATATTTGCACAAAGGCGCAGAAATATTGCATAAATTCACTTTTATTACAATGCTGAAGAGCACTGCACACACACGCACACACACACACATGCAGGAGCGTCGTCTGTAGTAACGGTATTTATTGCGCGTCGACGCCATTTTGTTTGAACCTTTTGCAATATTTATGCGTTGAAATCAACACGCAACACTCGGCAAATGCCAGCCAAAGCCCCACAAACAGCAACAACAACTACAATTGCCGCCCTGTTGTAAGCCCCAACACACACACACACACACACACACACACACGCACACCCTGGCAACCAACTAACCAACCAGCCAACATGTTGGTTATCGTTATCCTTTCGCCTTGACTGGCGCTCGCGCTCGTTGAATCCTTTAGCTGCTGCAGCACTGCCCGCCCCTCAGCCCCCCACTTCAGCTCCCCCCTCAGCACCCCCCTGCATCCACTGCTGCTGCTGCTGCTGCCTCGTCGCTGTAATTACAATGCAGTTTAGGGTGCTGAAAGCTTTTGTGAAAATGTGCTTTATGAAATTATGATTATAGCTCAACAGCTGCATACCGAATGGGTTTGGCAGCAGTTGGGGCAACAACTGGACCTGCTATCCTGCTACTGTACACTCGGCGCTAGTTACGGTGTGGCGGAGAGGGGTGAGCGGTTTGCGGGGGTCTGCTGGCATTTAAATGTGTGGCAGCTTGTGCAAATAATGAAAATGAAACAACACTTTGGCGCATTAAAAGCATTAAAAACAGTTTGCCATATAAATGTGTCCTTTCCTCGTTCACTCACTTGCCCCGCCTCATCCTCTTTCGCTCTCTCTCCCCCTCTTTCGCTCTCTCTTTCGTGCTTTGTGCAGTTTTCTATGCGCGTATACATAATGTGCCTTCGGGCAATAGCGTATACGCCGCATAGGCCGCCTCTGGGTTAGGGCAGACGGGTCAAAATCGAGTCAAGCTACAAAATGTACCCAACATATGCACTTTTTCATATTTTTTGTATTCCTCTTAAAAAATAGAGCATAATGTGCGAGTTCGTTGTTAAGTGTGGGTTGTATACTGATGTGTTTGTAAATATTGGCGGAGAGCTCTTAATTTTAATGCTTGGATTCCATTTAGTTTTAGTTTTATGGCCTTGCTGTTTCCTATTAATTCATAAATTTAGTTATATACATTTTAAGAACTAATTACAGTTTTTATTTTCATTAAAAAATATTACTTTTTAGATGAACATTTTTAGATGCTATTCATGATTTCAGTTGTTATAGTATTTGGTTGAATAAATAAATAAACTGTCGTCTGAAAAACATTTCGCTTTATGGAAAACCCAAAAACCTGAAAAAAAAATTGTATCTAATGGATTCTCATATCGATAACACTCACAAAAACATCTTGGTTCAAAGTAAGAGCAATGTGGACAAAAAATGAACACCTTTCATAGGTTCGCGAGGGTATTTAATCTTCGGCTTGCACAAAATATAATTATTCTTAACTGCTTTTATTTTAACCTAAAGCCTGTTTAAATTTGTTGAGTTTTACATATTTTTAAGGTTGGACTTTGTTCGGGTTATCAACATATTAGAAATAGAATAGTATTTTAGATATTGCTAACTCTCCATCTCTCCATCTCCCCTCTCTCTCTCTCTCTCTCTCTCTCTCTCTTCTCTATCTTCAAGTTTCAACTTAAATCTTGCTGCATAATTCTTGACTATTATTGTTTTAAGTCTCCAGGACCCTCCGCTTAGGACTCTGTTCGGCATATGGGCTAAGAAAATATTTTAGATATTGTTAACTGTCCCTCTCTCTCACTCTTTCTCTCTTTTCTCTCTTCCTCTCTTTTCTCTCTCTCTCTCTCTATCTTCCTCTCTATCTATCTCTTTTTCAAGTTGTCTCTGCAGGTTTGTATGCCCCATTGTTGGTTTGAACTAGTGCTAAGCGTCAGCCCATGCCACACCTCCCCTGCCAGCCTTATCCCCCGCCAGCCCTAACCCCCGCCAGCCATGCCCTGCTCGCATACGGGCCTTGCAAATTGCATTTTCAACACTTTTGTTTATGCAAAAAATATTTATGCATGAGTCTCTACAAACATCGTGTGTGTTTCTGCTTGGAGGCTAAAGCCATGCCCACATTTTCAGCAGTACAGCTGGCTGTACTTTTTGTCTCCTAGACGCAAGGGAGGGGGAGTGGGGGAGGGGGGTTTCAGCACTTAACTCGTAGGCAGACGGCACAGGCGTGCAGGCGGCGTCGGTTGGGCAAAAAGGGGCGGCGGAGGCGTGTTACTGTATGCTGTGCTGCATAATGCAATGCAAACATGATTAATGCAAATGTTTTGCGTGGTGGGCGTGGCCAGGGTGGGAGGTGCGGTAGACGGTACACGGGACATGGGACACGGGACGCGCGATGCGGTTAGGTAGGTGCTGTGTTACATTTGCATTTTGGCTTACGACAACGTTGCAGCAAGGATGCCGTCGTTGCCGCACTTAGTTACTATCTAAACAACAACAACTAAAAATACAACAACAACAAACAGCAGCAGCAACAACAACAACAATAACAACAACAAACGGCAGCAGCAGAAAATTGCTTTGCTCGCATATTTCATAGGACTTTACGAGGGTTTCGCCAATAACTTGGCAAGTTTATGACAAATTGCGCGACACATTCGCGATAAGAAAGTGAAAGGCGTGCATTTTCCCCATTACCCGTTCCCCCATTCCCCGTTCCCAGCTCCCCTTTCCCAGCTCCCCATTCCCAGCTAACCATTCCCGGTTCCCAGTGCCCATTTTCATAGATTCCATTTCAGTTTTGGCCGCTGCATTTTTCTGGCCAATCGTCACAGTAAAAAATTTATGAAAAATTGTTTCGCTTCAGCCATGCGCGTAGCTCAAATGATTTTACGATTTTATGGGCGCACTCGTATGTGTGCGCACACACACATGCACACACGCACAGACACACACACAAGTGCACACACACACAATGTGCAAGTCCTACAGGCTCAGACGCTTGAATCTCTTCTTAAGCTGCCACGTCTGCAGCAGCCCATAGACACACTCACACAACACATACTCACACACACACACACTCACACACACATGCAGGCACACCCATTGAAATGGCGTCGCTTTCATAGCACACACAAGAGTGTAAAATGTTAACGCTTCGCTTGGGTTTCCTTTGGGTTCCGTTTTGGTTCCATTTTGGTTTCCCTTTGCCTTCCTTTTTGCTCCTTGGCTTCCTTTTCTTGGCTAGTCATTCGTGCGGAATGAGTCGTTTTATGCTCTTTTAGAGGGCATTATAACTATGTGATATCGGGCTCTGCATCATTCCAAAACATTCTCCGCTCTAAATACATTTGAGCTCGGCTGCGTACCATCTAAGGAATTAAATAATATGTATTTACAATCAATTATTTACTAAGTATATTCATTATTGACTGAATATGTTTATTATAAAATAATAATAATCGATGTTACATTTATAGACCAGCAGAAATTACCCTGCGTTGCCCGGCTCAAATAAATAAAGGTGTAGAGTGCAGTGGCTGAATTGACATAGCACAAGGAATTACCCTGCATTGCCCGGCTCCAATAAAAAATGTCAAAAATGCAGATGATAAATCCTTGGGAATTGCAAATGAAATTTAAAAAAAATGCAAAATTGACCGTTTTTGCTGTAGCTAAACCGTCGATTTTCCGCTGCATAGTCCTAAAATCAGAAACGTAAGCTTATTACTTCATGTTTTCTTGCTTTTACTATTTTTCATACAAACTTTGAGCAGCACTTGCGCCCAGTTGCAGTGCGAACTTTCTTAAAACACGTCTTAGTCCTCACTTTCGACTCAAAAGGAAGATGTTTTAATTAATTTCCTAGCTAAGCTTTGATTAACATTGAGTCAATCAGTCAGTCGGTATATTTATATAATAATAGTTTTTCATCCAAAACAAATACCTTTAAGTGATCTGAGAATAATGATTATAGAGATGTCTTTTGTATTAGAGTGTAGAATATAAAATAGTATGTGTTCGTAACACATATTACATAACAAACTGCCTTCTTCCCATATAGAATGAAGACTTCATCGGCTTTTCCTTGGCTAGCTTCGCATTTAACCCGTAAGGGCATCTGGATTGCAACTGTCTTGAGTTGAAGTTGCTTTCGCTTAAGTCTTTCGCATTTTGTAGCTGCCATTTTCTGGCTGTCTTCCATACAGACGTTCAGCTTTTCATTTGTCTGGCTATTGACTTTGTTGCCATTGGCGTGTCTGGCGGTGCTTTAGCTTGTTACAACCCCAACGCCCCTCCCCTCCCCCATGCAGCTCCTACGTTTATGTCATGTGCTGGTGCTGCTTTTGCTGGTGGTGCTCCTGCTGAAGGTGTCTTCATATGCGCTGCTCTGGATAATCGAAATCAGAAACGGGTAAACGTCAGATTTGTTGCGTGTCTGGAGCACATCGGTTTTTCTGTGGGCGCATTTCTTGCCGCCTTGTTCTGTGATTGTCTTTGATTTTCCAAGCCGAGTTTCCCACAGAGTTGCACAGCATCAGTTTTTTCTCTTTTCGTTTTTGGCCGAGTGTTTCCGCTTATTAAACGGAACTCTCACAAAACGCTCACTTCCTTATCAAGCAGCTGCGCTTTTTACTTGCATCTAACAATTTCCATTTTCATTCGTTCGTTTTCCCCCCCATTTTCCAATTCAACTGCGCGCCTGCACTTACAAGTGAAAAATGTGTATGTATGTATTACTTAAGTGGCTGCCGGCTCAAGTGTTTAATTTATGGCGTAAAATATGAAAATTGTCGCAAAACACAAATGCCGACAATGAGGCAATATTTCTCAACATTCCCATTTTTCTAATTTCCCAACTTGAACTTGGCTAGGCCCGAAAATGTTGACTAAACCGGGAAACGATCGGTCGGTCGGCCGTCTGATCCGGCTGATCTGCCGCACACGCGGATTTTTATTGATTTTCATGTAGCAACAACACTCGAAAATGAGTGGCAACTAGTTGTTGCTGTTGTTGCATTATATGTTCTGCTAATGGAAGGGCGCAACGTGACAAGGGGGCGTGTGCGTGTGCGTGTGTTTTTGGGGGCAGGCTACCGTTGCCCGCGCCGCCTGCCACACGACGCTAATGGAAATGACGACGCGACGTCTTACAGCCAACACTTGGTCTTCATCAACACCAGCTACCTCTCTCTATCCCTCTCTTTCTCCCTCTCGCTCTCCCACTCGCAGGGGCGCTGCTCTCCAGTCATCATCGCTCGACGCTCGACGCTCACCTTGGCTCTGGCAGCGATCAGCCGCCTAATTTATGCCCCGACTGCGCCCCGTCTCCTTTGAAGTTTCAATTATGCGCCTCATATGTCATTTTGTGCAACTCGGCGCTGCTCTTGAAAGTGGGAGACGCACTCGGCCAGACGCTAAAAGCCGCGACATGTTAATTGTGCCGCTTGCCCCATAAACACGCCAAATTGATGGCGAGCGCCAGGCTCGAAAAACGGCCAACCAGTTGCAACTTGCAACTTGCCAGTTGCCAGTTGCCGCTTGACATTGAAAGCAGCCGCAGAGCGGAAGAAGGAGCGCAGTGGCAGACAGGCCAGCCACACTTGGCATTTGAATTTGAAGCGGATAATGGAATTCAAAAGTGTCTTAGAGGAAGGGCGAGCTACTTAAAGAGTGCGGCCCACGAGGGGCGGGGGGTAGATAAAAGCGAGTTGAAGACTACAACTACAACTTCAACTTAAACAGATAATTGCTGTTTTAAATCTTAAATAACTCAAGAATTTGCTGCCATATAAAATATCTATGTCTTTATTTTTATAAATGTTAAATAACTCTTGACTTCGCTGTCATACACTTAGTCTATTAATTCATTAGTTACTATTTTAAAGGAATTCGAGGAAATTGCAGTCAACGATATAATATAAATATTTTTACCCAAAACTTGTTGAAAGTGTATAGAAAGGGTTTAATGTATTTGGACAAATGTGTGTTACAGACAAAAGTAAGCATCCCCGACCCCATAAAGTATATATATTCCTGTCAATAGCTGAGTTGATATTATTATGTCCGTCATCATGATCTCAGAACCTGTAGGAGCTAGAGAATTTAAATTTTGAGCCTAGCTCCTCCTAGTGCCCGCTGTACGAGCTTGTTTCCGATAATCGATAGCTTGCTCCGTCTCCACGCATACCAATAGATAGTGGGAAGAAGAAGCATATCACTGCGCAGCAAGTTTATGTGTGAGTTTTGTGAGTTTTTTGTTGGCATATAGAAAATGAAGCTAGAATGTTTTTGAAAGCAGCTTGATTGACTGATTAGGGGTATCTTCTAGCCGGGCCCACCCGTCAAGAGCACACTTGTTTCCATCTAGCTGGGGTCAAGTGGTTCTGTGGCTCAGTGGCTCGGTGGCTCAGTTGGCTGTCCAGTTGCTCGGCTCAGTTCAGCTGAGCAAAGCCCTTTAAGCTGCCTGGTCGTGTGTCGGCCAGTTGACTGGGGACAAGCGTAAAGTACAAAGGTGTGAAAATTAAACAGGCAGCGTTCAAGGATTACAAATTATGACACGCCGATGCCATCAGGCAAATGAGATGAGCTGCAAGGATGCAGTGGGATCGGTGAAGGAGCAGGGGCAGGGGCAGGCGCAGTGGCAGGGGCAGCCGGCGCCCGTTGGTCAACTGGTCAAGTGTCAAAAGGGGATTTGCACCCAAAGCGTTGACAACCGAGTTGGTTCCGTTGGGTTTCGGTTGGGTTTCAGCTGTCAGTTTGTCCGGCTGCTGTTTTGGGCTGACAGCCTGCTTGGACATCTGAAATGCACCGCAAAATTGCGCGAGAAAGCAAATCGCTTAAGCCTCAACGTACAACTGATTAAAATGGCTTTAGCTTTGATGCCCCAACCAGCAGGCGGCTTATAGCCGGACATATTTGCATATATGTGTGTGAGCTGCTTGTATTTTTTATTTGCCAAATGGGTTTTTGTTTGCGCATCATTTATGCATTTTGCAGCTGCAACATCGTCAATATTTAGCGCATGTTGCATGCCGCATGACGCGCTTTATGCATATTTAATGTTAATGTTGCCATATCACTTGCCATCATTATACAAAAAGATTTGTATAAATAATAGTTGCAAATAAAAGAGTAAACAACTCTTGTAATAACTGAAAGCCGCACAAAGCCAAAAGAAGTCGCAACAAAATACACAAATGTGCAACCGCGCCGCGAACTTTTCTGGACAGCTTTCGGGCCAAACAATGCCGCCTGCTGCTACCAACAATAATGTGAATGTATTGTATTGTGCCCATTTTCCAGCTTTTCCACAGTTTTCACAGTTTTTTCTACTGCTGCCCCACACACACACACACACACACTCAGCTCTTCAGTTGGCCGCAAAATGCAAATAGCCAACGCTGTGCAGCAACTCCTACCCCGCCCACCTCTCTTCCCTGGTGGACACACTGCCACGCCCACACCGCCAGTTTCACGTCGTAGCCAATAACAATGCAAAATGCAAATATGCAATAAAAGCAAATGGCAACAACAGAAAGTAACACAAACAAAATAAAACTCTGAAGAAAATTTCTTATTTACAGAACTCGACTTTAAAATACTTTAAAAACTATATACATATATATTAATATACAACATAAGTTCTATTTTTAAATAAATAAATATTCAATTATAATCTAAACACATATTTTTAAGTAACAAAATGTTTGGGTAAAGAGAAATATTGAATGGAAAATAGATAGATAGATAGATAGATAGATAGATAGATAGATAGATAGATAGATAGATAGATAGATGGGTAGATAGATAGATGGGTAGATAGATAGATGGGCAGATAGATAGATGGGTAGATAGACAGTTTCAAAAGCATTTCGACATTTTTCTTGACTGACTTCAAATAGTTTGGCGTAAAGTAAAAGAAAATGCTCCCTTAAAAATAGGCTGCATGTTATTTTATAAGTCTTTGATTAGAAGTTTTTGAAGATTTTAAAAAATCATTGCAAGCCTTCAAAGCAAACAAAATTATTTGAAGGAAAGTTCAAGTTTTTAGGCTTCTATCTAAAATAAACGCTTCAATAGGATTCGAGATATGTTAAATTAAGTTTGCATATACGAAAGCCTAACAAAAGCACACATATATACATATATGTATTTCGCACAGAAAACGCATATATCCCATTGGCAACAGGGTATACAAAGAACTGTGAAAATGCGAATGTGCATTCAAATTTGAAATGCGTTCACGTTGAGCACAATGCAGCAGCAACAACAACAACTGATAACAACAATAACCATGAACACGAACAATGCGGCAACATTGTAAAAGCCAAGTTTAATCAAAATATAGCCCAGGCTCTGTCCTGCCGCTGCTGTGTGGCCATGTAGGCGTGTGGGCGTGTGGGCGTGGCAGTGCTCGTAACGTTCTGTATACAGATTTTTTATTTATTTTCTTTGTTTGTTAAATTTTTTATAAACACGCAAATTCGTTGCAATTTGTCAGGACATGCAGAGAAATTGTGGGAATCTGTTTGCCTGTCACACAAACATTTTCAATTCCATGACTGATTATTCAACTGTTTTTCGGTCAGCATATTTGATTAGTAAAACGAACCCAGACCACCCGCCCCGCCCACAGCTGACACTCTACCTGTACGTGTGTGTGTGTGTGTGTGTATACCTGTAACCAGATCTAATCAGTTGGGCTATGCCGAATCTCTTGTTGGGCAAAATGTGGGACAAAGCTGGCCAATACTCGTTTTATGGTTCTGGCCCCAAAATTAAATCAAAATCAAAATCGAAATCGAAATGTGCTGACAACGAACATGATAACTAATTGACAGAGTTGTTGTTCTTGTTGTTGCTGCTGTTGTTGTTGTCGTTGTTGCCAACAGCAGCAACAGCTGCAACTGTTGCCACTCAATCGCTCAATATGATTATTGATGGCAGCCCAAACGGCAGCTAGATAAGCTTCATTATTGACTGACATCTGGAGCAAGCAATTGGCCAGCAATCTGTTCGACAAATCCACAAAAACTGTTTGTTTGCTCAATTAAATCAGTTGACAATCACATTTGACAAGAACATGCAAATAACCTTTTGCCATTTTGCAATAGCGTGAATATCCAATTAGTCGGTAATAATACAACTATTCACCTCATATTAATGCTGAAAATAAACACATTACTTAACTAACTTTAACCTAATTAACACTTTTTTCACCCGTTTGCAATATACTCAAACAAATTTTCATTTAAATGTTGAGTTCAAAATATATAGAAAAATAGCATATGTAAAGTAAAAAGTATTTAAAATTTTAAAAATTCTCGCTGCGATCAAAGTTGAGAAAAAAGTTATATTCAGCTGAAACAAGTTAAATGGTCCTTGAACCCTCTTCTATAAAATGAAAGATAATTGATCTGTATATACTATTCTAAAAACTACATCGATTTTTTCGATTACTTGCAAAGAGAACCAGTTATCGAATATCGGTTATCGAACTCGCATTTTATGCTTAACTGTTTAAAAATTAAGAAACTAAGGGAAACATACTTATATTTTCATATTAATATATATTAAATGCAGAATTAATCTTGAGAGCCATAATAGCAAAAAAGCTATTAAGAGTTATTAACTATCTGTGCTTCAGATGCCCAACTTGATCATACCCTTTACACGCATTTTTACGTGTGCAGGGCATAAAAAATAAAAAAAAAATATTGCAAATATGCTGTTAAAAAAATATTCATGCAAATGCAAATACTGCTCTGACAGCGGTTGCTCGGTTCGAAGGGGCTGGGGAGGGGAAGGTCTGCCACTGAGGGGGCGTGGCAATAAAGCTTCTGCAACGTTTTCGATGATTAAATGCAAACACGCAAATATGACGAGCGACAGACTCGACAGACAGTATCTATATCTCCTCATCTGTGCGTGCATTTGTGTGTGTGAGTGTGTGTGTGTGTGTGTGTGTGTTTGTGTTTGTCGACTGCCAACTGTCTTCAAAATATGTAAAAAATAAAAGTTGGCATTAATAATTTATGCAATATGTACACACACAGACACACTCGCACACACACACACACACCTACACACACACACACGCATGCGGGCAAGGAAAATATTTGCATGAGAAATACCCAAAAACTGTTCTGCAGACAAAATGAAAATTGAATGCCTTAAAACGTGGATATAAGTAAGTAGATGATTTGAATATGTACTCACATATTCGTATACGAATGGTACTCAGATAAATGCAAACGATTCTTATGGCTTTTGGTCGTTTTGTAAAATTGCGAACAAAAAGCTGTCAACGCTGTTTGCCTTCAAGCTAAGAGATGGCAATGCGGCCCACACCCGAGCACGACTCGCAGATACCCTGCAATGATATAGAACACTAGCTTTGAATCTAAATGTTTGTATTGATTTATTTTTTACCATTTAGAAGAGAGAAGCGAACAGTTTCAATTATATAGAGAGAGAGCTTATGGCTACGTGGAAGCATTTCTCAATACTCAAAAAGTTTACGTATACCTTATAGTAACATCAATATAAGTCTTTTATTCGTTACAAATGCTTCTATAAATTTAAACTACCCTGTTTACACCTTTTGATGATTCCAGGGACTAAAATAAAAAGTATATATAGATATTTTTTGTATGAAATTGTTGAAGAATATGCTTGGCTGTCTGCATATTTCATGATGCATTTTGTTGCCGAGCAGCGAATCAAAGTGTATAACAAAATGCCCTTTGGCAATGCAAACGCAATGTATCTGCCACGTATCTTATCTGTGTAAGGATGGGGTCTTACCAATCAGGTGGGGGGGAGCGCTAAAACATATGCTATAATTTAGTATCTGGTTGGCAATGCGTTTAATTAACCACTTACATGGCTTTAATTCAACTGCAAATTCAACGAGTGCATGACTCGGCGATAAATATGGCTACAACAACATTTTGTGGCCGTTGCCACAGTTGCCTGTGGCTCTGACCGGGTTCGTTATCATCCTTATCGCGTCAGCAATTTGTCTGATAGATAAACAGCAGCAGCAGCAGCAGCAGCAGCAGAGACCAGCACATGGCATTGATTTATGCGTAGAAATCCCCAAAGTTTGGGCCGGGCAGCTGTTTAGTTAGTTAGTTTCTTTGGCAATACCCTGTATGCATTTAACTGGCCATAAAGAGTTGGCTCATAAAACAACATAGGAACTATCCTTGACAATCGATACTCGATATATTGAGGTAAATTTCATAACTAAAGGAAATGTTGAAAGCGTATTTTGATTTCGTATTTAGCTATCCGTACAGGGTATCATATTGTCTGCGAATGTCACCCATATCTTTACATACTTGTTATTTATGCATATTTAATATCTTTCAAATGAACGCTTTGGGGACCGAGTTCTCTGTTCTCTTCGGTTCAGTTCTGACTAGTTATTATTAAAACAAAGAGCGTGCCCAAATTTATAGCCATATTATTTGTTATTTATTTAAGCTATAAATATGCATATGATATAAAGAAATGGCAGCAGGTTTTTTACGAGCCAAAATACCCTTTGAACCAAATTGAGCCTGATTCACATTGGCAATGTTATGGGATTGAGAAATGTGAAATATGTTTTAATTTAAATTTATATAATATATTTAATAAATAAAATAAGTTTAGAATGAACTTTATATATATAAAATTAAATAAAAAGCAAAGAGAATATTTCCTTAATTTTGCATGTAAGAAATTTGAAGCCTTAGATAAAATATTTATTAAAGAAAGGGAGTTAATATTTTTACGTTCTTTATTTAATAAGCTTCCATGTTTAATTTAATCATTTATGCAAAAGCCAGCCAATTATTTATTTTCAGATTCGAAAGGTAGCCAAAATCAGCATTGAATGTATTTATAAATTGTTATATAATAATATTACAAATTAAATTAATCTTATAGGTCTGCTTGAATAAAGAATTTCGACTCAATTTCTACTTATTATAATGCCAAAAAATACCCTATATAATGTATATTAATGGTATAATCATTCTACTCGTTTTGGTTTAATAACTCAGCTTGCTTTGCTTTTAACCAAATCAAAAAAGAGCCTTCCATCTACTACTCACCTTTTATAGAGTATCTGCTGCTTCGTATTGCTGTCTAATTATTACTTCTCCAGTGACTTTGTTGTTGCTGCTAGCTGTGGCTGCTGCCACTGGTTTACGCTGTTGCGTTATTTATGTGGTCATAAATTTACAGCTGAAAGCAAAGCCCCGCGACTGGTTGGGCACAAATAGTTGCACACAGCCGTAGCCGTAGCCGTAGCCCTGCGCCCGCCCTAGCCATAGTCCGTGCTCCGCAGTCCGTAGTCCGTAGTCTGAGGTCCACAGTGCCGGGTAAGCCTTGACGCTTCGCTGGCTGCCGGGCCGACGTGCAAATGAGCAGCAGCGGCATCGGGCAAAGCCGCTTAAGGACTTCGACATGGACACGTCAGCGGCTTAGCCAACTGCGGTTCGCTGATTTTCAATGGGAACGTACCCGATCGAGCACACAGAGCCAGTTCTAGTTCCAGTTTCAGTTCCAATGCCCCGTTTCCTGCCTCGTGTGTTAGTTACATAATTTAACGTTTGTTGCAAACATTTCCGCTGAATTTGAGGCTTACACGCAGCCCGAGGATACGACTATTTCTTTATAATCAGCTGGGTGTCATCGTAAGGTCATCAGCGTTGCTCACACGCAATCCAAAAAAAAACACACACACTCACACAAATAACTGCCCGTTGGCCGCTTTTACAACGTCACAAAGTCACTTGCCCGGAGCTGGATGTGGAGTTGGGGTCGTAGCCACCCCCAGGACTTGTGTCCAGCTGCTTATCACTGGCCGTGCATCGCGCATAATGTGCGCCGAGCACGTCAACGGCCGTCGCTTGTAAACAAATTAGAAGCGTATCCTGGCCGGAAGTCCTACACACACACACACACACACACACAGGTCAGCGTAGAACCTTACGAACGGGACTTGCCCACACAGTTTGAGCCAAGCGCAGCGCAGCAAACAAAACTGTGTAAAAGACGGACAAATGAACCGTCAACTTTCCCTTTTTACTGTCCTGCCAAAGGGTATACTAACTTTGAGACTAGGATATGATGTAGCCTTAAAAATCAGTCATGAGATTTGAAAGTTCTGAATCTGATATAGTTATGGAGATATATAAATATAAATATATAGATATAAAGATACAATGATATCTAGATACATAGCTATATACATAGATCTTTAGATAATACATAGTTGTATTTTAAGATATAGATAGTCAAAAATATATGAATTTTCGAATGGTAAGACTTGTTTTACTCTACATTCATTTCATTCAATAAATTTCCAATAATTTTGTAATATTTATTAAATGCATTTCTACGAAATTTAAATGTAATTAAATTGTTTCTTATCAAATCCTGATAGCTGAAATTGTTATTCTCTCTATGGAGCTGTGCACTCAAGTAATTAAATGATGCAAGAGTATCTACGCAATCGGCTTGCCCCACAGTGAAATACCCTCTTCATTAACTTTCTAGGCTATGCTGTTGTTTTACTTTGCTTTGGTCAACATTTTCCTATACATTTTCCTTCACTTTTTTGCTGCCTTCTGTGAAACTGCGGAAAAGGCGCGAAATTTGTTTGTCTAACTGTTCTTGTTCTTGTTTTGGTGTTGTGGGCGCGGGGCACACCTTGAAATCAGTTTGTTCGGTTGCCTCTTTAAGCTGCAATTAACTTTGTGGCTTAAAGCCCCAGAACTGACCGAACCCAGTCCCAGCCAGAACCGAGACAAATATATTCCCATAAAGCTGAAACCTTATGCGCTCTGCACACGCAATGCTCCCGGCACTTTTTTTTTTTTCATTATAATTGGCATTCGCCTACGCTTAACTAATCTACACAAAACGCAGCTCCCCAGGGGGTTGCACGTTGTTGTTGTACGGTGTTGTTGTAGTTGTTGCAATTGTTTTTTGTGCTCTATTGTTGTATTGTCATAATTTTGATTGAGGAGCCAACGCGGCCCAAATTGGTATTTTGTGATATATTGACTTTGTCGCTGAACTGTCGCCTGCTTAGTCACTCATTTTTTTTTATACTACTATTGTTGTTGTTGTTGTTGTTGCTGTTGTTGCTCGGCAATTAGTGCCCCGAAGCCCGAGCGACCACATCTACATAGCAATTATGGTTTTATGGATCTGGTCGAAAAGGGTTGTTTCGACGCACCGTCATTTGCCCCGAACGCATAGCCCCCAACTCCGCCAACGCAGCTCTTCTATATAGATATACGTACGTTAAGTATTCATATAGACATATATATATATATATATATATATATATATATATCCATAACCCTACCCTTACTGCGACCCCTGCCCACACCCATCAAGCACTTGGCTTCTGCTAACACCAATTTGTTCATTGATTTTGCGCTACAAATTAAAAATAATGTATCAACAAAAGAGCTTGGATATATGCACCGAAAACATGAAGAACGCCTGTTTAAATACCCTAACAAAACTTTAAACTAGTACATTTGATATTCAGCCTACCAGCTGATAAAATTTTTGTTACTATTTCAATTCACTTTAAAATGAAATTCCAAATAACTTTTTACTGTGATCCTAAACTTAATCTAACATATTTGTCATAAAATCCTTAACAAAGTTTCATTTATTTTATTTCAAAACTAAAAGTTAAGGCATACATTTTGGAGCATAAATAACTAAAGTTCCGATTATTGCATGTATCTGTCAATTTTGAGAGAGCTCAAATTTGGCTCAAATTTCGGAATGTGAAGCAGGTTTTGCACAATCATAAAACGAGGTTGCACTTTAAGCTAGATTTTACTGGGTTTCTCATATGTAATCTAGATTTTAAATATTGAGTTATATAACATGTGAAAAATCGCTGTTGCTTTGTTACAAACCTTGTCGCATAGCCAATGTAGCCGCATCCATCAATTGTTTAGGTTTTGGCACTCGCATATTGCGATGTTTGATTGTGCAACTGTTCGCCGCGCTGTCGCATTTCATTTCGAGTTGAGTGACTTCAATCTGTCGCCAGAGAGTTTCTTGAGGTCTTTTATTATTATTATTATTATTATTATTGTGCGCCGCCTTTCAATTTCAGCATTTTTGTGCTCGGCTGCTGCTTGTTGTTGTTTTTTGTTGTTTTTTACAATTCGCCAACCCCTCGGCAGGGGTTGTGCATATGGCAGCATTAAAAACCCACACGTACAATGTCCAAAGAAATTAGATGTCGTCGTTGTCGTTGACGTTGTCGCTGGGTCCCCTCCCCCTGCTGCTGCTCATCGTGTGACATAATTCAGGCTAGGTGCAACGACGTGGACAATGAGACAATGGACAGCTCAACGCACACGCCCACCGCCCCCGCACACACAAACAAACACACACACACACACAGAGCAGGGGCCAAGACAAAAGGCGCTCCACGACGACAACTGTGTCGTCTGATGAGTTTCTGTTTTGTCTTCCTCTTTGCCCAGCATCTACCCCAGGACACGCCCACAAATTGCTAGGCACATTATTATTGTCGTTTTTAATTTGTGTGCCCCAAAAGAAATTGCAAACAGTGCCTGCCCATTGTTTGCAACACTTCAAACGTAAAACACTGAGTCGCACAGGTTGGGCTACACAAAAAATATTACATATTGTTTATCATCTTCCTTTCAGTTAAGAGAATGGAACAGCACCCAGCCCAGCCAGAGAGCTATCCACTTGCAAATTATTTAAGGACTTGACAATTTTTAGAGAGCTCAAAGATGATCAAATATGATAGAATATAATATTATGCAAATATATGATATACCATAAATATGATATAACATATATAGAATATAGAATTTCTAGTTTTCCTCTCATTTTATAAGTTATTTCAGATCAAGACATCTCAGACAAACAGAAATTGCTCAAATATTAGGAAAGTAACCCCTTTTTTATCTCAACCAGTTACAATCCGAAAGTCAAAACAAAAGACTTTCGTACAAACCAAATCGTTGTCCAAAAAACAGACCAAGCTACTTTTTCGATACTTTTATATAATTGAAAAAATCCTTGATAAAAGTGTTTTTTATTTGAAATACACTTTTGTAATAGACAATACTTTGTGACCATCTACTCACCTGTCTTGTGCTTTGCTTGTCAAACAAATGTTGAAAGCCATTTGGCTGACAATCGCAAACACGAGCTCAGAGCCAAGGAACTTGTCCTATAAACAGCCATTTACAAGATAGATTCTCATTAACAATCTCCAAGCAATCCCATAAATTTACGATTTATGTGTAAAGGTTTTTCACAAAGTTCTTTATTATATTAATAATAAATTGTTGTTGGAAAAAAAGTACATTAGCTTGCGTCTCATAAATTAATGGGAAATGGAAACGAAAAATAAAGTTAATAACAAATGAGTGCAATAACTGAGAATTTGCAAAATGTGAGTGTGTGTGTGTGTGTGTGAAGAATTATTGTAAATTCAGATGAATGTTAATACTTTTGTCAAAAACTAACATAAATTACGTTGCGAATTGTAATAAAAACTATGCGAGTTTTTTTTGTTGTTGTTGTTGTTGATTGTGAATGTGTGAGTTATGAGTTGTTAAGTAATATATGTGTGTTATAACTAGCATACAATACATAGATATATATATAAATATATATATATCAGTTGATTATAAATTATTGTAAAAATAATTGCAAATTCATATGCTTTCTCGTTTTTCAAAGCATTTTTCACTTGCGAATGTTTGAAGTTTTCTTCTTATTATTTTTTTTTTTTTTTTGTTTGATTTTCTTTGAAAATAATATCACTTTGCGGCAGACACACGCGCACTGGCAGCGAGCGAGATAGCTAGAGCGGGTGAGAGTGAGAGGGAGCGCGAGAGAGAGATTAAGATAGAGAGAGATACAATCAGGCCTTGTTTTGCTGACTGTTGTTGTTGTTGCTGTTGTTGTTGTTCTTATTGTTGCCCTTGTCGTGCATCATTTGTATTAAACGATTTCGCTTGGCCGCATCCGATCTGCTGTACTCATCGAGGAACTGCAACGATCGTTAAGAGGTTTATAAAGTTAACAAGGTTTCCAAATAGATATATATATATATATATATATGGCTGTGTCCTTTGCACTCACCCCTAGATCAAAGTCGCGTGATATGAGCTGCCTGGCGGGGGCATTGTTATAGCACATGGTCACCAAAAATGGATAAATGACCGGATTAAATTGTGTCGAGAGCATCGACAGATTCTTAAAGATCACCGCAAACGGTTCCGTGATGAGCATCTCCTGATGCCGACGATTGTTCACACTGAAGAATGCCAGCGATGCTATCAAATCTATCAGCATGGTGGAGCTCTCCGCGCCTGCTGTGGCATTTGTTTGATTTATGCTATGGTTGAGTATTGTGGTCATCACATCGAGCAGCTTCACCGACAAAGGACCCTCCACCGAGAGCACCTCCTGTGAATTAGAAGAAGAAGCAGCAGAAGGGTTGTCATTTAATTGGCAACACACAACAAAAATATATCAAAAAGAAAACAAGTCAATAAAAATTGTGCGGAATCACTGTGCAAATGTTTTAATTAAGTCAAAGCAAATATCAAAGAGTGGCACTTGTTTAGACCAGGAAGTGAAGTGCTCAATTGTTTGTTGTGCGTGTGTGTGTGTGTGTGTGTGTGTGTGTGTGTGGTATACATTTATTTGCATAGCGGAACGAAGCAGGACGAAGCCAACGGACAACGGACAACGGGCAACGGGCAATGAGCTCTCGCTTCTAATTTGTTTGTTTTGGCAGCCGTGCGGCCAACTGCGAAGGCCGAGGCACACAACCAAAAAAACAACATGAAGTCAACCATTTGGGGTGTGAGTAACTCTCAGATACCCTGCAATTAGTGTGGAAAGTCAACAATTTGGTACAGTCAGCGATAGTTAATCGATTAGTTAGTTTTCTCTATTGATAATAATTTGGCAGGTTCGCTTTCAAATAAAAAAGGAGCTTTAACTTATCTATCGAATAATTTAAAACCGTCCCTTTTTGGTTAAGCGCATAAATAGATGGTAAAAAATATCGATAGCTGCAAACTATTTCTTTTCGATTAAATCGATAAATATTGGATTAAAAGTATCGATGGAGCATGGGCGATATATATAGATAAAACTAATAAAGATTTGAATTTAACAGCTGTGTTTATATCTTTTGTTTATTTACTGTCTAGTTTTCATATTTATACTAATACCGAAACGTGGCTTTGTTAGTAACCCCGACTTAAGCTGTTTTTAATTTTAAATTTATGCTAATCAGGCGTACTTGAATAATGTGCATATAGTAATTAGGCAGCTCCCTTTGTGCTGTTGACAACTGAAACAACCCTCGCTGTGTGCAATAAAAACGCAAAGTCCAAAACACAGCAAAAAACAAGAGTAATCTCATCGGGTATGCCTGACTATGAGATACTCCGAAATCACAGATAAGCTACCATTTGACGCATTTTGGCATTACATAACAGCTGTGCTTCTTCTTCTCTTTCACCATGCAGTGTATGGGAACTGTATTTTTGATTAACTTGAGCCTTTATAGACCGATCTTTATACAGTCTTTAAGATTTTAATATGGGACCCAATGAAACTATATCTCAAATCGATATTTATCGATATTATGGAAATGAGAAAGGTATCGAACAAATGTATTTATAATAATTAAAATTAAAATACCCTATTATATATACGTAGAGCATTCACAGTTGCCTTGTCATGTAAAATTGTTGGGTTTGGAGATACCTACAACTGCTACATACGCTCGCACACAGCTATTATACCCTTTTAGGCATTACCAATGGGTTGAGGGTATATAAGAAAAAAACCAAAACTGAAACTGGCAACTTGTACGAGCATTGAGCAAATATTTAGCCAAACAATTGACGTGCCTGGCTGGTTGGTTGGTTGGTTTGGCTAGCTAGCAGGGGGCAGAGGCAACTGGCAGTGGGGGGAAGGGGCAACAGGATGTAGTAGGCAGGATATGAGCGAGGATTTGTGCATGGCTCAGAGAGCAAACGATGCGCGCGATGCGTTGCGAGTCGAGGCGAGGCGAGGCGAGGCGGCGCGGCGGCATCCTTCAAAAAACAATCAGGCAGGCAGTAGCTGGCTGTGTGTGTGCGGATTGTGTTGTGCGTGTATGTGTGTGTGTGTGTGTGTGCCTGGTGCTTGGGTTAAACTTGAAAATTTCATTTTACAAAGTCAATATTTGCGAGGCAGAGCAGCAACAGCAGCAGCAGCAGCACTTGAAAATTGAGCTGCTCTGTGGTTGTGCGTGTGTGCGAGTGTGCGAGTGTGTGTGTGTGTGTTGCGTCTCTCGCTGATTAAAACCAAATCAAATTATTTGCCAGCCAAGAGTTATACATATTTTTTAGACAACGCAAACAAACAGCAACAACAACAAGGACAACAATTGCAGGGCGCAAAAGATGAGTGCCTGCGAAGGGTGGCATCAGGGGGCGGGGCTGGGCGGGGCGTGGCGTGGCGACTGGCCGGGAAAGTTTATCTATTTTTGTGGTAATTTAAAACAAATAAACGGCTGGCAAGTTTTTGCTTAACTTGGCCTAATCCAAGCCAAATGCCGCTTGCCTGCATTTTCATTTTGCGCTGTTTGCGCAACAAATTAGTTTGTCAAGTGCGTTGAGCAGGGGTTAGGGGGAAGGGGGAAGAGGCGTGGCAAGGGGCAAAAATACTCAAAGCTGTGGCTACAAATATTGACACGAGGCAGCAGGAAATGAAATGTAGACAAGGCAACGGGCAGACACTCAATCAGTCAGTCAGTCAGTCAGTCCGTCAGTCCGTCAAGCAGCCAGTCAATCAGGCGCTGCTTTCATATGCCGTTTCATCTGGCAATCCACTTGCAGCCTGCCGCCTGCACATAACTTGCAACATGCCCCAAGGTAAAGTGTCGAAATATTTGCCCAGCAAACGGCAACCCGCACCACCCACTTTGCGCTAAACCACAGCGCACCGCCGAAATGTCAGTCGGCGGCGACGGCGTCGCCTTTGCGGTTCAATTGCGCTGAGATGTTGTTTGTCATTTGGCGCAAATGTCATGCAACCCCTACACACACACACACACACACACGCACACACAGGTAGACACAGGTAGACTGATGTCACCTGACAAGGCAGTCATGACATTTTGCCAATATGCAAATTTAGCTGCCACTCGATGCCAGAAAACGGCGACAACTTTTTATTTTCTTTCTTTATTGTCTCTAAACTGAATTCTAACTTTTAGCCACAATTTGTTGCTGCTGTTGTTGCTGTCGGGGTTTTGCCCAATTTTCTCGGGCGATTTCACGTGCGACAAACTTCTCAAGTGCAAAGCAAAGAAAAGCAACAAAAATCTGAGAACAACAAAAATTGCGAAAACAAAAAGTTTTCTTCGCATTGCGGCACTTTAAATACCCTAACAGACATAGATGTCAAATTTCTTTATCTATGTTCAGTAAAAATCTTGATAAACAGCAGAAAGTTTCTTAAGCAACATCTCAATTACGAATCGATTCAAGGAAAAGAGTTTTATAATCCTAAAGAGACTGAAAAGCACTCTTGTTATACATAGATAATCTTTCAAAAATTCAAAATGGGGATCTAGTAAGAATAGATCTAGAACTAAATAAAGTTTTCTATATATATATATATGTCAAGTCAATCCGTCTGGTTTGCTGAGAAAGATGTTCTTCCGTTTTCAAAGCGTTCTTTCACAAGTCGCAACAAAATTGTAATACCCACTTTTAGGGTATAAAAAGTAAAAACTTAACATAATGAAATTTTCAACGGCTGACTTTGTGATTTGTTTAAGCGGCATTTGTGCACTTCAAGATGTTGAGAGGAGGGAAGAGGGAGTGCGCGAGCTAGAGAGCTATAGAAAGAAAGGGGGAGTGGCTGGCTGGGGAAGGGGGGTGGGGCTTAGGTTTAGGGCTGACAACTCACCTGAAAACTGCTCACATCCAGCGAAGCCAGCGACACGTAAAGATTAAAAGTCGATGCCGCCAAGGCGGTCGTGCGCGGCGGAATGCATTCACCTGCAATACAAAAAGCAAAAGAAGAAGAATAAGTGGAAGAAGCAGCAGCAGCTAGCACTAGAAGATAGTAAGCGGATATTGATAGATATATATATATGCCATAAAAACTTTAGCATCTCACAAGAAAAATCAAAATTAATTTCCGCCAGCGACCGAAACTCACGTAAAACGCACACAAAATCAATTAGCACCCCGATTTCGAACCCGACCACGCCCCCTTGACACAGATGTCCAGCTACTGTTTAATGTTGTAGATTTAAGATGCGTTATAAAACTTACCTTTGGGCACCACACAGCCGGCGAGCATTGCGACGGTGCCGAACAGTTCCGTGGATTTGGCAGCGCCCAGCAAACGTGTGGGATCGCCAGGACCTGCAGGGCGAAGCGTAAGAGGAAGCAGCAGCGGATTAATTAGTATGTCCTGTTTACCCTGGCCAAGGTGTGACTTTGGCGCAACAACAACAACAACAACAATTACTCACCGGGCGGACAAACATCAATGAAACGCGTCAGGAAGCCCAGCGTGGTCAGCAGGCTCAACATGACGCTTTGGTTCTGCTCAATGGACTCGCGCACCTTCATGCAACGACGCGAGAGCATTCCAATTAGTCCAGTGATCACCGCATAGCTGGAAGAGCAAGAGAGAGAAGGGAATAAAGATTGTGAGTGAGAGAGCGGTATTAAATAGAGCAGTGAAAATATTACATAAGAAATATACATTAGAGTTGCAAAATCAGAAATAGAGAAAGAAAAGAAAGGGCGAAAGAGAGAGAGAGAGAAAGGGGAGAGAGAGAGAAAGGAACAAGGAGGAGAGAGAGAAAGGAACAAGGAGGGAAAGCAAGAACACAACACAAACTTAGGAAAGAGAAAGAGCATTTCAGCCTATTGGCCACAACTTTCCTCACAGCCTCACGTACACAAGTTGCAAAACTAACTTTATTGTTTATACGCAAACCACCCACACTAGTGGAATTTAGGTGGAACGTTCGTGAAGTTAGAAATTTTTCAAAATAAATCACTAATCGCTCGGGAATTACAATCTTTTAGTAAAGACCTTCCCAACATTATTTCAACAGTTATTGTTTTCGAGAAAAACATAGCCTGGAAAATTCTGGAAATAAGCATGTTTTTATCCAGTTTTGTCGAAAAAGTATCTTGATGAATTCCACCTCGCTCTTGTCAATATTATTTGCCCCACACACACCCAAATAGTCGGTCGCTTTTTATTTTGTTTTTGTGAGTGTCCTTTGTGAGTTTGTTTCAACTGCAGAGTAGCTAATATCCTTCATATGGTAATCAGGGACACGCGTTTGGCATTAAGCATGCTTCAAAATGCAAAAACGATTAGCAGGAGGCATTCGCATAAAATGTTGTTGCTAAATGTTTGTAAGCAAATAAGGACTCAGCCACGGGCCAGGACAGCTACACAGCCGAATGTGTGACATGGCATGCATTGAGTAGCTCAACTAAAAGCTGAGGTCGAAGCGGGGGGTCAAAGCAGACGAAGAGAAGTGCAAATTCCCAGATTTATTTTTGCTGCTGCTGCTGCTGTTGCTGTTGCTGATGATGTTGTGCAAATAATTCGCACGCATGTTGTGCATTCAATTAGAGAGTGTTGATTACAAACACTAAAAATATCAACCAATCCCGCCGACACCCTTTTAATTCGTGATTTATCATAATAAATTGGGCTGGAGAATAAACAGAAATCATCATCAATTACAAGGGACTACCCCTAACGAGACGATTGTGTAAAGAGCAATCGTTGATTTGCCACTCGACATGCCACTCGTCGCCGTCTTCTCCACTCGTCAGTCGTCTCCTCCACTCGTCACTCGTCACTTTGTGTACATTCTAAATGAATGGCATACAAATTTTTACTATTTAAGTGCAGAATTCATCAAGCAATCGACTAAGCCCAAACAAATAGCAACCTATACTCCAGATATGTATATATACACACATATATATATATATACTCTATATATACCATATACTCGGTATAATATGAGTGATTGATACGCCATGACAATGTGCGGATAAAACGAAATAATATTTAAGCCAAATGCTGGCCAAAGCAAACAACAGCAACAACTACAATGCTAGAACGTTTATCAACTGCCACGCCGAAGATTAAATACTCTTTAGGACAAAAGGCTTAAACGTATTTAAATATTGTAGAAAATCTTTACTCTCCAACGTTTGTTCCTATAGAAGTTTGTTACTGATTTTCAAAAATGTGAGTAGAAAAGTTTGCTCATGAAATCTTTGAGAACAACAAAATGTTTCATAAAGGCGAATATTTGAGGGGAACGGATTTTACTTACAGAACTATGATATAGAACTGATACAGTAAGTATATAGTACTCGATAAAGGATATAGTAAAAATATAGTAACAGACATAATATTGATAATGATCAAGAATATAGTTATATATCAAAGACGTCCCCTGCGTGACATTGCACATTCCGTGACGAAAATACCCTCAAAAGTGGTATTATAAAAGGGGATACACCATTTGACCCCTTTTGACACACAGAGCCTTGACTGCAAATGGGAGGTTAGCGGACGAGTGTGTGCGCGTGTGTGCGTGTGTGTGGCGCTCAAATAAAAGCGTCCATTACTCAAACTCACACAGGACCCCCTCCCCCCAGGAATCGCCCACTCGGCTGGCAAACAAAAGCGCCCGCTACGTGTCCTGGATGCGACTCGACTAGTGAATAGAACTGCGACTCCGACTGCGATTGCCAGATTGGGTTTGGGTTTGGGGCATTATAGAGAGAGAGAGAGAGCTCTCCTCTGGCGTTGTCAACTGTAAACATACTTGAGCTTCCTGTTTTGCTATTTGTGCTCGCTGCACACTTAACCAACACACACACAAACACACGCACACCCATGGGGAGATCGTCAGCCACACACACACAAGCTGTTTGCTTGGGTTTGGTTGGTTGGTCAATGTCCTGGCCGAAAAAGTACTCGGCAAACTCATCAGCACCACAAAAATATCCTTAATAATTTTCTTAAACCAACAAGCACAAAGCTGCATGAAGGATGCTTTTACCCAGTCAACAGCAGAGGTCGCCATGCCCCTCATCCCACCCCCCCGTGCCACCCTTGTCTTCCTCTCTAGCCTGTCATCGTTTGTCATGTGTCCTGTGTGTGCGTGTGTGTGTGTGTGCTTGGCGAGGACATCGCTTGTGCAAAGTATTTAGTTCGCCTCGCCGGGGCGCATCAATCCAAACACACAAAATGGTCAACGCCGTCGAGTATCGGATGTGGCTGAGGTTTCCTTTCAGCCCTCTTCCCTCACCCCCTGTGCCCGTTCCCGTTGTGGGAGCCACATAATCGTCGCTGCCCGTAAAATAAACAGCAACAGGAGCAGCGAGGACATCAACGATGGCGTCAAAATAAAAATAAAATACGAACGTGCAAAATTATTATCGTTAGAACGAATTCAATAATACACTAACTCAAGAAGTGCGGAATCGTATTTGCCTAGTAGCAACATTATTTAAATTTTAGAATCATTGAATGAAAACGGGGCAAGTTATCGAATATCGGAAACAAATTCGATCTGCGCGGGCACTAGGAACACCTTCATCTAAAATTTCAAGGCTCTAGCTCTTATAGGTTCTGAGATCCTTGCGTTCATACATACGGACGGACGGACAGACAGACGGACGGACATGGCTAGATCGACTCGGCTATTGATGCTGATCAAGATATATACTTTATGGGTTCGGAGATGCTTCCTTCTGCCTGTTACATACATTTGCACTTTGCACAAATACAATATACCCTTTTTACCCATTTTCAATGGGTTCAGGGTATAAAAATAAGTTTTGAATATTGCAGCTAAATTTTTAATTATGTAGAAATTTGTTCGTACTATTGTTCTGCTCGAACTTTATAGATAAATAAATAGTAACAAAATAATCTGACAAATCAATTTTATATTAAATGTAAACATAATAAATATAATTTATAAATTCTTTGTTCTCCTTACTTAACAATTGAATAGTATCCCAGTATAGAGAAAGTGTATATAATAAAATACGAGACCCTCGGCGCTGGACATGAGCATTATTTTCTCAAATTTTTTTTTTTCTTTTTTTTTTTGGCTGGGTGTGAAAAGGCATTTGGTGCAAAGCTCGAAATGAAATAAAAATAAAAATAGTGCCGCAAAAGAAGGACGTGCAACAGCAGCAACAAAATTAACATCCTTGTTAGTTGTGAAAACACGTTCGCTAAATACGCGACGGGCGACGGGCGACGGGCGTTGAGCAACCCCGCCAGGACGAGGACATCACGAGTGCAAGGAGCAGCTCAAGTGTGTGTGCGAGTGTGTGTGCGAGTGTGTGTCTGCGAGTGTGTCTGCGAGTGTGTGTTTCAGACAGGCGCAAATATTTTAACAAGTGTCAAATGCACACGCTACTTAACTAAGTTCCTTCTCTCTATTTTTTTATTTTATTTTTATTTTCATAGGATTTGCTCACGTGCAACATTTCACACAGCGAGCCAAAAACGAAAAAAAAAAAATCAATTGATTAATAAACAAAACAGCAACACTTGCAAACCCCACCAACCCCCGCTGCTGCTGCTGCTGCTGACCATGTAATTTGGCCATTTGTGTGCATTGATTTCGGCACTTAAGGCGCATAATCAGCATCAACGGAAGCTGCAACAGCAGCAACAGCAGCAGCAGCAGGAGCAGTTGTGGCAGCAACCAGGACATCAGCGGATTTGTGTTCAACAACAAGCAGCACGGCTCGCTGCACAACAATGGCAGAGGCAAACAGGCTGGCAAACAGGCTGGCAGAGGGCACAGTATGTGCCGCAGGTCCAATGGCATCCAAGCAGAGCATTGTGCGAGTCGGCTTCACAGCGCATAAGCAGGATTAAAATCAAAACAGATTTGCGTTGACAATGACAACGGGGCAGAACAGAAGGTAGAAGGCAGCAGGACATTGCCGACACGAACATGTTAAATGTGCCCAGTTTTTGAGCAGCGGCTGTTGTTGATATGTGAAACGAAACACCTTGCCAAGCTGACGTGTACAAGGACTTGCGAGGACGCGGCCAACTTGAAATGTCATTTCAAGTTGATTACTAGCGGCGACAGGGGCGGGGCATGTTCGGCGGACGGGGGCAACAAGCTTAAATCGTTTTCAAATGAGCTGCACACGAGGAGTTAAGCCCCCAAGGCCCGCTTAACAAGTGCGTAGCATACGAAGAATCCTTTGCAACATATGCCACACGGCAACTAAACAAAATGGCTGACCGCATAATGACGGCAAGGTGTGGGAAGAGGGGAGGGCTGGAGACAGTTAAAGGGTTGCACTTAATGCACATTTTGCAATTGAGCCTAAAGATTTAGTCGTTCGAAATATTAACAAGCAAACCGGTGAGAGTCGGGAGTGACAGACTAGTAGATACCCTAAACGCTAGTTGTACTTCTTCTGCCCTACGTCCCGAAATTTGCTAGAGTAATGCATTCTTTATTAACTTAATAAAATACATAAGTTTAGATACCACGATTAATGTATCTAGCCCTAAAGTTTACTTTATACTTTTAGCATACTTTTTATCCGCATATATTCGAGAGTCCTCATACCAAATTTGGTGGATCTACCTGATAGTCTCCGAGATATACTCAAGAAATCGTACCCAAAAATGGATATATATCGATATTAAGACAATAGAAGCATATATCGATGAACAATGTTTAGTTCGTTATTGAATGCATGAATATAGAATATATATCTCAAATTTTTAGCCTCTGGGCATTCAAGCTAAAACCATGCGTTCACATAGACGGACCGAAGGACATGGTTAGATCGAGATGAAATAGTCTGATTGTAGTTATATATGTTATATGTTACATATAATTTAATATAAGCAACGTGCAAACTATTGTACGATGAACTTAAATAATTCTTTATTTAAAACCCCTTAACAAAAAAGAGAAAAATCATTAAAAATCAGTCACTCAGCAAAGTCAACAATGGCTCAGGACACAAGAGAGGCAGCTGTATGCGGAACGCAGCGAAACCAGATCCGAAAACACGAAACAGTAACACAAATAGAAATGGAAATCGAAACAGTAATAGAAATGGAAATAGATTTAGATACAGTTGCAGATACATTTCCAGGACACGAGTAGCTGAGCCTGCGGTGCGCCTAAAACAACAAGCGACCAAATTGTAACAAAAGCAAAAAAAAAGGTGTTAAATGAAAACTAAACCCAAAAGTGGAGAAGAGGGCTGGGGGAAAGGGCTGGGGTAGGGACCCAGGTTGAGGGTAACTGCACGAAGTTTATTAAAATGCAATTGTGAAAATTGTTGTGCGCTGGTTGTCAGCACTTGATTAAGAGCAGCCGCCGTGCTGCAGTTGACAAGGAGCGCAGCGAGGGGTTGCCGTCGAGCAGTTGCGCCGGCGCGCACGCGCATCTACACACCAGCTCCCCGCCTACCCTGTCCCCTGTCAACCGAGAGAGGGAAAATCTGTAGCTGACGCGTTCCGCTTGGGTGTCATGTCAAAACAATGCAACTCGAGTCGCATTTTTAGGGTTGACCGTGTTGATGGTGCCATCAGCTATGCGAGCAAATGCGATTTGAATAAGCGCCATGGAAAAAGTCAGTCGGGGATGCACGATTAGGAGATACCCTGCCACGATCATCAGTTACAAAGCTGCCGTTGCAAGGAGCTAGCTTCCCTCTGTACAAGAACAGCTGTGTTTTTCGTCTTCCCCGTGCTCCATAAACTGCATTCTTGGATAAATTCGTGGATTAAAGCCGGATATTTATGAAATGTTTTAACATACAAAAGTGTACATATACCAAAAGGGCAATCCTCTAGCTTAAATATGGAATATTTAGAATAAAAGCAAGGAGGTATTCATACATTGAAATATTCTAAGCCTCTGCAAACGATAACCTATATATACAAGTTAGCCGGCAGTTGCTTTCTTCTGCCTATTGCAATCATATATACCCTGCTTGCACAGGGTATGCAAATGTCTAATTGAAAGTGAAAACCAGCCAGCTGATGATCATTGCAACTCTGATGATTTGTTAATAATGATGATGCTGCTGCCTGCTGCACACCTGGTCACCTGGCAAATGATAACTGCTCCAGCTGACTCCAACCGAGCTGTTAACCAAAACTTTTTGGCCATGTTTATGCATTAGACGTGTCAAATACTTTTTTGTTACTGCAGTCGCGTGGCGTTCTCTGGCTGCCCTTTATGGCCATTAAGTTACCATTGGCCCAATGGCGCAGGCATCAGCCAGCGAGCAGCGAGTTGTGGGCGTGCGAGTGGGCAGGGCAAAGGTAGCTATATGCCGCACTGAAGTATAAAAGGTTTATATATTTGTAGCACAGCAGATGCTACCCTATATAGCCACAGTTGCCCCAGTTAATAGACATTTGATGCTCTACGGGAAATGCTGCATATCATGCTAAGCTACGGTGCATAAACGTAGCTATAACAATAAACTGCTGCTATGAATATTATATAGTAAAAGACATATAGCTGAATACTGTTAAAATATAGCACAATGCTATAAAGAGCAAATCATGAAATCGAGCTGTGCATAAAAATTGATAATGCATTGAAACGAATAACATAAAACAATGCACAGCCGCAGCCAACGCAGCATGCTAAGTTAACAGACAAGTAGCTGTTAACATAACATATAATACACATGTTAAAAACATATGTTAAAGAATCTTTATGAATTGCATGATAAAAGCTAACTCAGAATAAAAATAAAATTGACAAAATGAAAATAAAATAATAAGTATTTTCCCTTTTTTGTTGAAGCTGCCTCAAAACTCGTGCATTTTTTTATGTCAACTTTTTCATAATAGCCTGATTTAGAACTCATCGCAAACAGGGTATTAGTTAGTCACAAGGCCAGCACATTTGCTGCACAGCTCCTGCCCCACTTTCGACCCACTTTTAATGCGGCATTTGGTTGACGCAGAAACACCAAAAATGTTAGCATGTGCAGTTAAGTAACGGTAACAATGCGTATAAACATTATCAGAGCGGGCAGAACAACAACCGAAACAGCCAAAACAATGAGGCGTCGTTATCATTACGAGGCGCGAGAACAACGCCAACAACAACATCATCATCATCATCATCATCATTTTATCATCATAATTATTGGGCTTATTAGCGCGTGCAGAGAGGGAGAGAGAGGAGCGAGAGAGAGGGAGCAGAGACTTTTATAGGGACTAGAGAGCATATTGCAGCAGAGTCACGTATTTGGCAAATCCGTTAAAAAGAAAGTTGAAGCTGTCACATACGCAGTCACATCCCAGCACATTCACATAAATCCCATATATATATACATATACTATATATTTATATTTATATATAAGTAGATCCCAGACAGTCACAATGCGGCTTAGACAATTCGTCATGTCATAAGGCTCAGCGCCCCAGAGACGGAGCGAAAGAGAGAGAGACAGAGCGAGAAAGAGAGAGAGAAGGCTCTGTTGAGATCTCAATTCTGGCTAATGGAGTTGCGTTCGCAGAGCAACAACAACTACAAGAACAAGAGCTATAACTGCCTTCTTATGAATTTCAATTGGCCCACAAATGTCCTCAGCTCAAAAGGGGCCAACTGCGTGAAACTGTGAATGTACAAATACCCTGTTAACAAGAACATGAGCTGGGTATACATAAAATGAAGATCAAAGTGACTAACAGGTGGATGAAATTATATTAAAAAAATACCTCTACATTCTCCAATATAAAAATGATATTGATAATAATAATTAAACTAGTTCTCTATTCTAGACGATTAGTTAAGTTGGAGATATTTGTTTCGTAAATCGAAAAATAGCAACAAAAAATTAAAAATATATATTTTGTTCGACTTTTTATTGTGCTAAGAAAAACGTTGGATTGTCAAGTAAAGTTTACATTTTAGATTCTAAGCCACAAACTTCGTTGGCTGCCTTGACAGGGTATCTTATAGTCTAATAGTTAATCCTTAGCATGAGTATTTGGGTGTGTGTGTGTGTTTGCATTACTAATATGAAACGCCCACCAAAGCAAAAGCAAAAACAACAATTGCCGCATGCCACTCTTACAACAACAAAAGGAGCAACATGCAGCTGAAACGTGCGTCTCCCTAATTCACAGCAAGACGCTTGTGTCCTGCATTGAGCCGCAGGCGGTCGATCCTTGGGCATCCTGCGGCGCTAATAACCCACTTACTTATAGTTATCCCTTTGTCCTGCTGCTGTGGAAGCTCTGACAGGCCATCAATTACGAGTATTATGCGAGTATTACTTATATAAATGCGCAGCGGGGTTGGGCATGGCCCGGGGTGGGCGGCAACAATTGCAATCAAATTGACCACAACGGAAATTTTCGCAAATGCAATTTGGGCAAAAAAAACAAATAATTAAAGTCATCAAGTATGGAATACGCCGCCTCTCAGTTAATCGCCCAGCGTTTAAAATTTATTTAATAGATTTTTTATTTAGTACAAATTTGACACGGACGCGAGCTGCAGCGGCAGCTGTCAACGTAAGCGTTGCCAGATTGAGAGATTTCTCGAAATGTGTCCAATTGGAAATGTGTAAAGTTGAAAAAAAAAAAAGAAGAGGTTGCACAAATCAAAGTGAGAAGCGTAACAAAAGCAATGAAAGAAAGCAAAAAGAGAGAGGTGTGGATAACCAGAAACGGAATACGAAAAAAAAACAAAAACAGCTGTGAGCAGACGCACCTCGAGCCGCAACTGATAAGCGACCGAAGAGGAGCTAAGGCAGGGCTGGAGTAGGCGTGGAAGGGAGACAGCGAAGAGCAGAGATAAACCACAACAACACAGTAATTAATTTCGTGGATATTCCCTCTGTGTCGTCGATTGATGAATGCAAATGAAATTTTTACATGCGCGAAGCAAAACAAATTCCTTCTTTTTTTTTTTTTTAATATATATAAGTTCTGTTAACGCGCTTCGTAATGATTCAGATGACGTAAATTGAGCAGACAGCAGAGCGAGCGATCGAAGGGTTGGAGAGGGGGCCGAAGGGTAGGGAGCAAAAGAGACAGGCGCCACAGCAGCCGCAGCCGCAGCTGTTGACCGCAAACCGCAGGCAGCGGAGCAGAGACAGAAGCAGCAAACGTCACAGCGAAAGGATTGCGTATGTGTGTGTGTGTGCGAGAGAGTGCGCGTTATATGCACATACATATACACATATACATAGTTGTATTTGCATTTGTGTGCTGCTCTTTTGGACGCATCATAAATAATGCGCCCAGGTGACACGAATCCCCAGCGCTTATCAAAAGAAGCGCCATGAATTTAAGCAAAAGGAATGCGAATAAATAAACGTGCACAAGGAGACAAATGGTTAAGAAAAAACAAAGGGGGAAAAACGAAAACAAAAACGGTTTATAAGGCGCGCACATAATGGACTTGAGCAATAAGTGATAAAGTCTGGCAACACTTAAGACTGGAAACTATTAATTGAATATGGGCACATTTACTTTTGGAGAGACTTTTAGTGTTGAAAATGGGCGTATTTTGGCTGTTTTTCTGTGTAACTGTAAATTGATAATTAACTAGCATAATTAATCTTAACTTTTATTTCATGACTTTAATTATATAATATGATAATATTTTTGATCATATGTATTTTTTAATATTCTGGGAAACTTTTGTATATATACCAGAATTTGAATTATTTTAATTTTCTATCAAAAATGCCCTCTTCTTATCCTCTTCCACTTTCTATCCCTTCACTCTCCTTGTTACTATCAGAAACTATTTTCCCAGCCATTTTGAGTACTTTTGTACATTTTCTAACCAGTTTAAAACCGGTTTTTAAAACTGAAATATCGAATTTCATCAACAGCATATTTATTATGCAATTAAAAGCCCAAAGGGAAAAGTTAATAGACCTTTATTCTGTTGAGTTTTTTTTTTAAACCGATTTCTAGAATCTTTTCCAGCTAGTATGTAAAGTTGACTATATAAACAGGAATTACCTGTAGATTCCGCTAGACTATGGATATATTTGAATATATATAGAGTTCTGGTAAACAATTTACACAGACAAGCGAAAATTGCAATATCATTTATTATCGTCGAGTTTCTGGTTACCTACCAATTTATTAGCAAGCCAAAGAGAACACAACCCTTTCCCGCACAACCCCCTTTTATACATATGATTATAGATTACCGTTAAGCCCCTTTAATACACATATGTTGGAGTTGAAATTAATGAAGGGTTACTTATATGACAATTTTTTGGTTATTGACTTATTGCCAAATGCCACGCCCCAATTTCTTGAGTGAAATGCAAATAAATTTCGCGACAGTTGTAACCCCCACCCTCCCTCCGCCCTTTACGCCCCTTTAATAGACCCGAAATGTGCGTGCGTTAAACTTTTTAAAGCGTTGCGCCTCATTAAACGCACAAAATGTGAAAATCTGGATGAATCGAAAAAAGAAACAAAAAAAAAGAGCTGCGTTGAACTCGTGCCGAGGCCAAGGCCAGGGCCGTTGCGGCTGCCATTACCACGCCCATTAATGCAAATTAAACGCAATGCGGACATATGCCCAAAACTGACTGAATGCCCGACTGCCAACCGACAAGCCTACTCTTGGCTGGGATGTCACAGCGCATTATCATTCATAAATCAAAACATGGAAATTGCCGAAGCACATGAAGCTGCTAGCTCGCTCAATCTGAAGCCCAATCTGAATCTGAGCTCCGGGCGGGGGTTGTTGGCTTTGCCATTTGATAATCTTTTTCAATTTGCGCCTGGAAAATCCCTGCCTGCCCTCCCCTGCCATCCCCCGTTGCACACTCTAATAAACATGTACAACTCCGAAAAAGTTATGAATAAATTAAGACATTTGTTGTGCTGGCTGCTCATTTTTTTTTTTTTTTATGTTTGTGTTGCCGTCTATTAAATTGACATTAGAGTGGGCTTAGGGGGTTGAGGGTTACGGCCAGGGAATAGGGCATTGCAGTGCCCTCAGGCCCTTGCCAAGTGGCCGTTGCAGTCGCATGAAACTAAAATTAAGTTGTCAGTTTTGCCACTTCTGGCGAAATGTGCGCGAATTTCACAAAAAGTAAACAAATTGAAATCGGAGCTGTGCTTGCGAGCTGTGTAAATGTCAGCGATATATATGCGGTAGGCCAAACACGAGAAGCAAAAGAAAATCATTTACAAAACTGAAAAATTTAACTTTAGCTATACGAAACGTAAATACCCTTGCAAGTATATTGAAAATGTTGACTCATACGTCTAAGTCTAGTTCATTAAAATAGTTTTAAAACTTATCGTTCGATAGATAATTTGATTATTATCGATAGTTTCTGCTTGAGCCAAGGATATATATCGAACGATTCCATACTAAGTTTACTTAAATATATAGCATTATTCTGATCGTAATAGATAGGTTTTCTTCCTTTTCAAAATTTCAATTACAATATGAATCTTGAATTCTGATTTTCCCAAAATCTGCTCTATATGCTGCTCCATATACTTTATTTCCAAGCGTTACTTTTAGCATAGCGCTATCAGTATGCCCCCCTTTTCGGTTAGTGTATAGGTTTAAAAAAATACGGATGTGGCAATCAGAAATCCTGTCGAGCGCTTTTCAATGAAAATTCATCAGCATGTCATCAATGTCTGGAAGACAGGCACAAAACTTAGCGTGTTGCTGCCGCTGTCGCTGCTGCTGTTGCTACCTCTTCTTCTTCTTCTTCTGCTTCTTCTTCTTGTTCTTCTGCTTCTCAGCTATTCTATTCTGTTCTTAAGTCTGGGCCGTTGTTTTCTTAGTAACGCGAACGCCACCCAAAGCGTTTTCCATTTGCCAAAGGGAAATATCAACGGGGTAAACGTTCGAGTTTTTATATATTTTGACAGACAGTTGGCAGCAGCATGTGGTAGGGGTTAGCGGAGCCTGCGGTGCGGCGGGGATGCAGGGGGTGCAGGGGGTGTAGGGGGGAGGCAGCACAGTGCGTCTTCAATTACGACACGAGCGTTGAAAATAAAATTTCAGCAGTCGCCGTCGCACCGTTTGCCATATGGGAAATGTCACTTGTGTTAGGAAAATCAACGGACAGATGTGGGCGTTGAGGGGCGGGATGTGGCTGAAGTGGAGCGGGAGGGGGAGGGGGAGGGGAGATAAATCAGAACTGTGCCTACCGCAGCTGAAGGCGAAATGGCGCAAAACGGCGGCTATAGAAATCAACGTCACCAAATGGACAACACACGTGGGGCCAACAAAGATGTGGATCATGACGACGATGATGATGATGATGATGATGACGATGAGGTGGATAATGATGTTGTGGCTGTTGATGACGACGGCGTTGGGGCCGTTAAAAAGCCAGCGCCAAATAGCTGCGAAAAGTAAAGCCGCTCGTAAAACTCAAACGAGGCGAGGAAGGCAAAAACATGGCGCCAAATAACCGCAAACATAACGACAGCCCCAGGATCAGGATGTTGGCGACGTTCGCCGCCATTTTGTAAAAGAAAAGTGCATATAATAATATAAAACAGCAACAACAACACCAACAAAAAACAGCAGCAACTGCTACATATAAGAAGTCTAGCAAAAAGGCATTAAAGCCAGAGAATGTAGGCAAAGTTGACAGAAAACAAGACGAACATTTAATACTCTTTAAAAGATTGTTAAACATAGAAACATGAACTAAGGTAGCTTAAATAACTAAAAAAAAATATGAAGTGAATCAAAATGTATTAACACTTAAGAAAAACAGTCTAATATGTATTTTTTCACAGGTGGCAACACCATAAGCCATTAGCCTATTATTTTGAGGCTGCCAGATGTGTTATGCATTGCAAGTGGCAAGCTTGCAGACCATATAAGCTAAAAGCAACTAAAGAAAATAATATATAGTTTGACATGCATGTTAAAGTAGCTGTAAACTTTGTCAGGAACTGTAACTACCAAAACTATTTGATAATGAAACCAAGATAATTCAATTTGAAATTCATAACCCTTGCTTTACTTCATATCGGAGATACCGAACAAGTTGCATCACATAGTCAACGTACACTTAAGCGGGCAAGGTCACTAAGAACAACTTGGAGTAAGGCAAACAGGGTGAGGGGTGGCGGGAAACTAGAGCTACGGATTGGGCACTGAAAATGGGCGTCTGTGATTTGGCTTTTGTGAAAAGTGGAAAGTAGAAAGTGGAAAATGGCGAATATGTCGCCGAGCATCGTAAAAATTTATGCCCAAAACGTAAGGCCTCAGCCTCCGCCTCAGCCAGCAAAATGGCATCCTAGGAAGAATGGGGTGGGGGGAAAACTCAAACAGTCATGCGAGCATATTAAATGGAATGGGAACTCTGCCCCCAAATGCTGGTCAAATTGCGTTCTTATGGCACTTTAGTGGCAAAATCAAATTAGAATTTATGTTAAGTTGGCCGCAATCATAAATGGCGCCCAACGTGGGGCCGCATTGAATGGCCATAACCAAAGAGTGGACCAAAGCTTGGCAAACTCGAGCATTACGAAGATTATGGACTGGAACTGGCGACGAAGGCAGTGATAACTGTGCAGATTTTTAGTTTTAGTTTGTGACATAAATTTTTACGGTCCTTTTTATGCATGGCGCCCAACGTGGGCTAGGCGCATTGGATTAGTGGCTTGTAATGTGCGCCATCTGTCGGCCACTTGAGGGCATTACTCACGCCACATTTGGCGCATTCAAGTGCTTAGCGTGTTAATTTGCACCAGTTTCAGTGCTTCGAACTCTAGTTTTCATTTACAGGAGGGGTTGGACTCGGACTTGCTGCGTTCCACGAGAGGGGTTGCTTCTGCCCCTGGGCTAGAAATCGTGTCTGCCTAAGCCCTCACAATTGCCGTTTGATTGAGTGATGCGCTCTGCTCGCTCTCTAAAACTCTAGACAATGTTGTTGTTGTTATTGTGGAAGAGACAGTTGTTGAGGGTGCAACAGGAACAACATAATCATCATCATCAACAGCATTATCAACATTATCTACATTATCAGCAGGAGCAGCCACTGCTGACGAGCATTAAATTAACTGTAACTGGCACCGGTAGCTGCACTTTACACATTTTACATATGTCGACCAAGATCTGACTGGCTGGGTGGGTGGTTGCTTTGCTGGTTGGGCTTGGTTAATATTCCCTCGAGTGTAAAAAGAAGAAAAACAACAAGAACAACAGACCTCCTAGCCAAAATCAAAGCGCATGCACTCAAAAGATCTAAAACTCTACGGACTCTACGTAATTCAATAGCCCAAAAGCCGACACTGCCCCTCATCCTTTTTAATGCCAATGCCCATTGCCTTTGACATGCGGCTCTGGACAGGCACTCATCAAACTTTTGACATGCAACTCAACATTCATTGGATGGTCGAGTGGGGTGTGGTTGGGTTGGGTTGGGTGTGGGGTTAAAGAGAGCATTCGAGGCCGATGCCGCTGCTGCTGCTGCGCCTTTTTGCATGCAAAATGTCAGCGCATATGTCAGACTTTTGCATATGACTACCCCAAACCCTGCTAACAACTTACATGCCACACACCTCGCATTATCGAGGGGTGTTTGTTGCATCTCAACAAAATATTTAATACTATTTGAATATCCTGACATATTGTGGCTATAAAGCAAATATATTGTCGGTGAATGTGCGAGAACTTGGCCTTCAATTATTTTCTATAATAAATTAATTGGATAATTGGATGAATACGAAATTCGGACTCAATAAGACTGAAAGAAGAATACTGAAAAAAAGTATCTCTTGTTTACAAATGGATAAAATAGATAAAGATGAAAAAGATTAAGTCTTAATTTTCAAGAAAATTTTTCTGTGGAATATACACACCAAGTCTTGGGAAAAACTATTAAAACCACATTTCGAAGTCGGAACTATTTGAAGTTTATTTAAGAGCCTTAACATAGGTATACTTTTTAACAATTGAGGAAGCATAAGGAATATTTTATCGATAGGGTCTTAGCTATCAGACCTTTTGCTTGACCAACAACAAACTACTTCAAATAACTCTCGCATTTCCAGTTAAGAGTTTGCCGTATTTTGTTTTTTTTTTTTCTAAGCCTATGTCCAAATGCATTTTGATGCAAAACTGAAGCGAAGTTGGGACCGCTCTTCTTTGAGCGCTGACCCGCTCCCTCTCTCCCTCCTTCTCTCCCGTTCTCTCCCACTGACTCTCTAACTCTGTCGCTTTCTCTGGAACTGCCCTATCGCATTCTCTGTGTTTGCTATGATGTGCCTGTAACTGTAATTGATGCTGACTTTTTGACAGTTTGAATGTCGAAAACGAACAGATGAGCGCGTACCGATGAGCAGGGGTTGAGGAGGGCTTGCCAGGCGTAGGGGGGTGTAGGGGTGGGTGGTCTAACACCGAATGCTGCTCCAGACACAGCGCTCGGCTCGTCTACAGTTACAAAAATGACAACTCTGATTAGTTTGTGACAGTTTCGTGATTTGAATTCAATTATGACATGCAGATTGGGACTCGCGCAACTCGCGGGGAATTGCAGTTAAACACAGAAACTTCATTATGAATAGACTCCGTGGAAAATACACGGAATTGCAGCTGACAAAAGTTGACAGCTACGCGAACTGCTCAGGGCTTGGCCTGCACAAAAGCTGACTGCTACGCGAGCAGCTCAGGCTACGCCGTGGACAACGTGAATGGATCAATAAATACGCCGTTAAAGAGTCAATATTTTGATTTTGAGGAGCAGCAGCAGCGACAGCAGGGAAAACAAAAGGACGTGAAAAAGGAGCGCAGCGCACTAAGCAAATAGAAAACTTTCTCATTGCCGCCAACAAGGACAATAGCGTACGAGTTGGAGGAGAGGGAGGGGGGCTAAAGTCTGGAGCCGGGGCAACGAAGAAGTGTTCAATGCCTGCGCCCATTGTCAAAAAGAATCAACAAAAAACTGAAATCGGATATTAAATGCACAACAAACAACAACAACAACAACAAACAACAAATAACAACAAGAACGAACAAAGGCGAACGCTTGAAATGAATACGCCAGAAGGAGACGCTGCAGCCATGGCGCGCTACACTGAGCGAAAGAGGCAAGTAACAAGATATTACAAAAACAAAACTTAATTCTTACACATTAGCTCCCTCAAAGCAGGCGCAGTATGCATAAGAGTGTGACCGTATTTTAGTTGTTTTATTATAAATGTAATAAATATTTTGGAGATATAGCTTACTTTTTGATAGTAGTATTAAGCGTTTTCTATGTTAATCAATCACATATATTAAATCAAGTCTAACTAATAATAATCAAACAAGAGAGTGACCATATTTGTGGCAATAGTATGGACTTTTATTAAGAAACGAATAAAAGCCTACAAAAATGTGTGAAGTATTCGAGTCAACAATATGAACTAGTTCTTTTGGTTCTAGGCATGTTTTAGCCTTGAAAATTATTCGAATTCCTAGCAGTTTTTTTGCACAGTGTAATAGTGTTAACTGGAGCAGCGTTGGTGGCAGGAACGGCAGCGACTGTGGTGGCAACTAAATAGTTGCACTAATATGTCCATGACGTTGGTAAAATGAAACCCACAGCACGTGTGTGTGTGTGTGTTTGTGTGGGTGTGTGTGTGTGTGTGTGTGTGTGTGTGTGTGTGTGTGTGTTTGTGTGTGGGTGTGTGTGTGTTTGGTTGAAAGGCAGCTGGGTTCAGTTTGGAGCTGGGTTCAGTAATTGAGGCAAAAGTTAAGGGCCAGTGTCGCAGGACAACAGGAGGCCGTGCTGCAAAGTGCATGCCGGGAGAGATTCACACAGGACAAGAGCCAGGACGAGGCATAACTCCAAATGGCCATTCGATATGGTTACTTTAAAGGGTAATTAAATTAATCGTGCAGCAGGAGCAACAGCAGCAGCCTTGTCCTTGTTGACATCCAAACAAAAGGACACGCGGCGCACCCAGAGAATCCTGCCAGGCTGAATCAGAGCTCTCCCCTCTCTCCCCCTCTAACCCGACTGGTTACCGCTTCTTCTTGTCGTATGCATATTTCATTATGACAGCAGGGAGCTGGGCGTGGCGGCGCAGGGGTTCGATTGTGCAGCACGCGGGGGGGTTGCTCTGCGCGGAGATGCTGCGAATGTGGACGAGGATGAGGTTGAGGTTGAGGATGCGGATGCGAATGCCATGAAGGAAGCTTTCGTGTGCGCCTTATCGCGTGTCAAATCATCGTTATGATTGCCGTTACCTGCCTACCCCCGCCCGTCTGACACCTACCCCTGCCCGTAGCCCTACACCGGCCTACTTGTCATAACATTTTTTTTATCATTTGTTTAGCCAGACAACGCCTTGAAAATTGATGATCAAACGATGATTAAATATGTATTTGCTATCGTTTTTTATTAGCGGGAGGGTTGAGTCTCCTGTATATGATCTGTCTAATGATTGCGTTGATTAATTATGAATCAATTACATTGTAAAACGAGAAGCGCACACGCCACACACACACACACACACACACACACACACACAATTATGGTATTTGCATAGAATTTAAATTTGTTATGGTTCAAGCAGAAGGTCGTATGGAAGCTGGAAAGTTTAGGGGTTGAGCGTTGGGCAACTTCGCATTTTTATGTTTAATCAGGCGAACTTCAAATAATTGAAGCACACTTAAAAGAGCTTTGATTCAATTATTTCTAAGTTTTAAAGAACAGGTTTCGGTTTCAACAGCACAAGAAGTCTTTTTGTCAGCAATTATTTTACAATTTACATTAAATATAATTTTTAGAATTTTATTAAATATTTTTCATCGAAGTCTTAAATTTCATATGCAAAAATAGCAGCAATATTTTGCCTATTGTTTTCGCAACAATCTGGCAGCACTAAAAGAATTAAGTATGCTTGTTAAGTTGGCTGCGGACCACTTAAACGAGAATTGTGGCATTCATTAGAAGCTCAGGTTAATGAAACTATATTCAGGCAAAAGTTATGCGAATATTGTTAAAAAATTAATAAAGATTATATATAACTTTATATAATTTTATGATTTATCATATATGTACATATAAATATATATAAAGTTATTATTCTGATTACGCCGCTTACAAAATCCATCATGAAATTTCCAAAGAATACAGAGATTAAGCTATTGCATATAAATTTACTTCGTCTGGTTTAAAAGCTGAATTGCAAGCATGTTTGAAAAGCCTGGGAAACACGAAACTCTTGCCGAGAAAATCAAAACTTCGCTCAAGCGGAAACTTTGTTAACCAACCGAGTTCTATGCGGCTGCAGCAAACCCCGACTTTGTGGATAATCATAATGATAATGATGATAACGATGGTAACTATGATGATAATAATGATGACAAAGCTAACCAAAAAAGGCGACTGGGTCAGTGGGCGTACTCTATATGCAAACATATGTAATACATACACACATATACACATATGCCCAGCAATAGAGGAGCTTTGGCTTATGACATGCTAAATTCGAAATAGAACCCAAAAGGAAAAACATGAGTTTACTGCATAATTCATTGAAATGTTAGAGCTCAAAGCAAACTGAGAGAAGAAAGCAACAACAAAATTGAAAGTTTCTTAATTAAAATCAAATTTGTGTTACAAATCGGAATGAAAAAGTGTTGCCCCCCTTCGCTCTAGTGCCCCCCTCCTCACGGTCCACTTTTATGTGCCGCTCGACCAATTAAAAGTAAACAAAAATTAAATTATGCAGCTACAAAAAGCTGCACGTAGAGCACAGCCAAAAGATTGACTACAGCAGTTGGCCGCCCCGAAAGCTACAATTGAATTAGAAAGAAGCAGAGACGAGAGAAAGAAGTAGTTAGAGAAGGAGGAGGAGGGAGGGGGGTAGAGAAAGCAACAGCCGAATGCTTGCTGCTTCGAGCGGAGGTGGCATCCCATTCAAGTGCGGCGAATTGAATTTCTGTTTCTTTATATCTATTTTTTTTTTCTTATCCCACTCTTTGCTTTGGCGTTTTATTCAAGTTTTGGCAAAATGGCGCAGCGTATTGTGTAGCGGGCGCCGGGGCGGGGGAAATGATAGTCAAAGAAAATGTGATTTTGCAGCAAAACGTTAGACGCAGCTATAGAAAAGAAGACGGCAACGCTTTGTAATTGAATTGAGCGCCGAAAAGCGCGCTGCTAAAAAAAAAAAACAAACGGGAAAATTGGGAAAATAAAAAGAAAAGCAAACAACCACAAAAGGCTGCGAGAAAAAAAGAGTGTGGGCGAGAGAGCGAGAGAGACAGAGAACAATGGCGGCGGGCTACTAATAAAATAAACGAAAAGCTTTTGTAAGCAAATTGAAAACATAAACAAACGAAAATTGATCAACAAAAATAAAAAACTAGACGAAAAATTCCATGGGCTAGGCAGGGGCTAGGCAGGGGGGGGGGGGACAGTGCACACAAAGGATAAACAAAATGTTTTTACTGGCGAAACAAAAGCCAAGCGAACAAAATGACTAAAATATAAAAACAACAAAAGTCACAAAAATGCATAACAAAAGTTTTTTTTTACAATCAAAAAAGTGAACACAGCGCAAAATAAACAACAAAAACAAAACACAATAAGCAAATGTATATGAAATTCAATTTCTGCAAAAATAAACAAAATGGCGTCTGTGTGTTTGTGTGTTGTGTGTGTGTGTGTGGGTAACAACAGCAGAAATTCGATTAAAACTTTTGCACTGCCCAAAAATACACACACACACACGCACACACACACACGCACGCAAAAATAAGCGCAAATTAAAGAAAAACAAGCAGCGACGCCGACTGCGCGCGGGCTACATTAAAGTTTTGCCAAAAAAAAAATGACTTCAAGCAGCAACAACAATGCAGCAGCAGCAACTGTAAAAGCGAAGCAGTCATAAAAACGTGCAGGCAGAAAGTTAGCGGCGAGTGTTGAAAGCGCCCGCAACAACAACAATAACAGAAACAACAATGGCTGCACTTGCTCATAAAGCGCAGTTGGACAGGCACTGCCAAATGGTAAACACAGCCTGCACAGTTTGCGAGCCACTGCATATGCAGGCCACATACATACATACATATATAGAGGCAGCACACTAGCTGCCTCGCTCGCACAGCATTGACACGCCCCTGCACACACACAAGCGCTCCCGCTCGCACACGCACGCACTGCCTGGCCGCCACTCACGCATTTTCGAACATTGAATTCTTTCGAACTTGCGCCATTTCCCCTACTTGCGAGCGCGCGCATGAGTGTGCGTGTGTGTGTGTGTGTCTGTGTACGCTGTACTGTTAACTTTGTGCAGTTGTTTCTTTTGTTTTTCTTTGTCGTTTTTTTCTTTTGTACTCACTTTATCATGTCCGGTAGGCGTTCCGGTACTTTAGGGTGGGTGTTTTTCTTCACATAGCTGGATGATAGCGCCTCGGTGCATGCCAGCATTAGCTCCGTGGATAACTCGACCGGATGTTGTGGTGATTTTTCTTCGGGTAACTGCAAATGGCGAAAGAATCAGACGAAAAAAAAAAAACAAAATCAAAATACAAATCAAACAGAAAGTCAAAAAGTGTCAATGGACTTGTTGGCGTAGTTGTTGTTGTTTTTGTTGTTGTTGTTGTTGCCGCACAATTGTTGCATGCTTTGCGGCGTTAAGCGACATTTTTCGTGTGTGTTCAAATTAATTATAAAAGTTAACAGCTACAACAACAACAACAACAACAACAACAACAACCGTAACGGCCACTCACATCAATCAAAATGTTAATTGATGTTTTTTAACGCGACGTTCTTTATCTCCTTCTTCGTTTCTGCTTCTTCTTGATTACATGACAAGCGGCGTGCGCGCTGATCCATCAGCAATAACCAGAGAGGGGGCGGGGACTAGGGCGGAGGGGACAAGCACAACAATAAACACGAGCCAAAGCAACAACAACAACAACGCAGTAAAGATATTTTTTATGAAACACAGCGAACGAACAACAACAATGAATAAATAAAAATGGCTTTTTACGCGCTTTAACGATTGATTTAACAGCGGCCCGCAAATATAACATAAATGTTTATATATGTATATGTATATAAAAACAATAACAAAAAAGAAAAAGGCGCACGCAAAACTTGACAGCCAAATGCTGACAAATTGTCGGCCCAGGCTGCGCAGCGGCAGAGGCGTGCGGGGGGGCGGGCGGCGGGGGGTTTTGCGGCTAGTGCGTTACGAATTTATAGGCCACAACGCGTCGCCGCGGCCAGTAAATAAAATACAAATAAAAATGCCACACAGACAAAAAGCAAAAGCAACGCGCCAAATAAAAGCGTCAAAAGAAATGGCAAATAAACAAGCGAGCAAAATAAGAAAACAATAAACTTTAAACTTGGCAAAGTTCTCGTATGTGTGTGTGTGTCTGTGTGTGTGTGTGTCTTATGTGCGGCCAAATCAAGTCGACTTGCAAATGCGCTACATTAACAAAAATATATGAACTAATAAAATAAATTCGAATATTCAATTGATCGCTCGAAATTTAGAAATTGCATGAATTATAACCATACAAAATTAAAATTGTATGTTGAACATTTTTAATTCTTACTTTAAGTAATTTTTTCATTACTTAACAAAAAAAAAACGATCAAGTTTTTAAAATGTCAGAAAGGGCGCGAAAGTTAAAAATGTTCATATTAATATTAAATTTAATTTGGGCAGAGATTGACTTAAGTTTGTTTATATATATATATTTATATGTATATATATTTATTATTTATTTATATAAACAAATTTATGCATAAATATATTATAAATATGAACTATAAAATGTCTTATATGAAAACACAATCTATTTAACTAATTCCTCTAATTTTCTATAATTTTAAAGAGTTCAAAAAGTAAGGTATTCAAAAGTTCTTACAAGTTGTCACAAAGCTCAGCGCAGAACGCAAATGCCCTACAGCAGAAATATATTTTATGGATAAAGCGTATAAAAGAGACCAAATCAGCGCGGCCAAGTGTTAAGTGGCTATATGCCAGGCAACTCGGGGGAGGGGGCGGGACGAGGGACAAGGAGAGATGGAGAGATGGGCGCAGTGCCCGAGCGGGCAAGGATAAGAACGCGAGCCAAGTTTAAAGCGTGCGACGCACTTGGGGGAATTACGATTCTAGATGCATTTTGTGGCGACAGCGCGGCGACACTTTTATTGGGCCACCAGAGGCTTTAGCTCACCTGGAAACTCTTGCTGATGGCATCGAAGAGCGTCGCAATGGAGTTGCCGAGAAGCGCATGGCGCGCAATCTGCGGACAAACGGAGCAAGCATTCCGGTACAGCTGCACGGCCAGTGTGACGGATCTGATGGCAAGGATAAAGTCTTAGATAAATAATACTTCATTAACTTCTCGTTCAGCTTACTTCTTTGAGATCTCGGCATTGTCCTCCAAGCCCTTGCTGATCACATGATTGGCCAGCACACCGAGCCCGTCCATGCTGAGGAACGCCTGAAAGTCGTAGGTCTGCGCCTTTGGTATCACACGCAACAGGTTGCCCAGCGTACGGTCCAGACCCTGCGAACCGCCGCCCTTCATCACCAGATGCAACAGCTTCGGCACGCTGCTATCCCGTTTCACATGGGCGGGCAGGGCCTCCAATGTGGACAGGTAATCCGCGGCACTGGGTGACGGAAGTTGAAGAAAAAGATTAAAAAGATTAGATATTAAAATGGAATTTTAAATCTCTACACATAAAACTATTTGTCCTGAATGACTGACTGACCAACTGACTGACCAACTGACTGACTAACTGACTAACTAACTGACTGAATGAGTGACTGACTGACCGAACTGACTGATTGATTGGTAATCAACGCATACAGTAAGAGCGAGGAAGCTGAAATTTTAACTGCAGTTACCTTATGTGATGAAGGTGTACGTTATTTCACCCCCATAAGTGGAAAAATCGCGAAAACGTAATAATATACAATAATATACTATACGTACATGGAGTATACAGAAATACTCCAACTCCAGCTTTGGCAGATTCCCCAAATACCCTACTTCACTTCAAATGGGGTATTTTGGGCTACAAGTTCACTTACCACTGACTCATGCGTTGCTTCAGTTTCTTCATCTTCTTCTTGTAGCTGCGCGAATGCTCGCGACTGCCCGTCAGGCCGCCCATGTCGGATAATGTGGAGGACAAATCGCAATCCTCGTTGGTGGTGCTGGTGGCATTCCCATTGACCAGGTCCGCGTCCTCGTCACCGCGCACGTCGTCCTGCTGCCTGGTGCTGGGCATGGTCAGCTCCAGTGCACGCTGGCGTATATGTTCGATGTTCTCCTCATGGCGACGCGCCGACTCCAGCTGCTTGTGCAGGATCTTGCGCTGCAGCTCCTCGGTGGTCTGCTGCTGCTGCACCTGGAGGGCAAGTAGACGCTCCTCGCGATCGCGCGCCTTTTCGCGGGCGAGCGCCTGACGTTGTCGCTCCTTTTGCTCCTGCATTTTGCCAATGCGCTGCTCCTTCTCCAGCCGCGTCTCGTTCATTTTCTCCAGCTTCAGCAGACGCTCCTTTTCGAGCGCCTGACGCCGCCGCTCCACGGCCGCCTCCTTGGCGGCCTTCTCCTCGACGCGCTTCTGACGCTCCTGCTCGAGATCCTGCAGCCGGCCCTCGGTCTCCTTGAAGGCTTCGAGCAAATCGAGTCGCTTATTCTGCGCTTCGATGTTCTTAATGAAGTTAATCTCCTTCAGCTTTTTGTCCTCGTCGTGCGCCTTCTCAATGATCTGGCGCAAATAAAGCTCGCGGTTTTCGGCAGCACGCTGCAGACGGCCCTCCATCTTCTGGCGCTTGTCCTCGATGAGCTGTTTTTTGGCCGCCTTGACGTCCTCGACGCGCACGAATAGCTGCTGCAGCTTGGCGGCCTTCTCCTGCTGCAACAGCGCCCGCTTCTGCTGGGCCCGTGCCTGCTTCGCCTGGTACTTCTTGAGGGTCTCCTGCAGCGAGCGACGGCGCGAGGGCGAGGATAGCTTCTGGTGCAGCTCCTGTGCGCGGCCAGGATGACGCGCCACATAGGCCTGCAGCGTGGCCAACGCCTCAGCACGTTCGTTCCAGGACATGTCCGACAGCAGTGCCTGGTAGCGCAGCTCCAGGCTGGCGTTTTCATCATCGCTCATCGTAACAAAGACGACGGCGTCGTCGAGCGCCTGATCCGTGTTGTCGTCTTGCTCCTCAAGCTGCACCTCACCGTCCGTTTCATCCGTTTCGGTGTCCACATCGATCTCTGTGCTCTCCAGCTCGCGTATTTGACGCTCCAGCGACTCCTGAACCTCGACCAGAATGCGCTCGTTGCGCTCCTCCTCCACATCCTCGGCGGTCTGCTCCTCGATCTCATCGCAGGCGCTCAGCATGTTGCCGCTGGACTTGGCACAGCCATTGGGCAGCTTGCTTCGGGCAATGCTCTCGTACAGCTCACCAATGGTCTTGGAGAACTCACAGTTCGTCTGGATTTTGATGTCGATCTTGTTGTGTTCATCGTTGTTGGCTGAGGGGGCGTGGAAAGGAAATATAATTTGGATTTTTACATTATTTACAAATATATATATTATTAATTTTTGTTTATACTGATTGATTGATTGATAATATGTTATAGAAACTATAAATTGACTGATTGACAAGACTGCCTGATTGACTGACTGATAAGCTGTGCAATTTATATAATATACGAAAATGTATGTATCCCCTATATATGTATAAATGTATCCATATAAACATGCCTATTTGATTGACGGACCGCCAGGTTGATAACTGATCAGATTGATGTACTGACTGATTGATGATCTATGAAATTTATATTATATTACAAAACTGTTAGGCCCGACTGATTGACTAATTCAGAAGACAGCCTGATTGATTGACTGACTGACTGAGAGCCTGTGAAATTTATATAATGTAAATATAACTATTTGTCTGACTGATTGACGGTCTGACTACCAGATTGCCTGACTGACTGATAATATATATAATAGTTATATAGATACATGGATATATAATTTCTCCATACTAACATTGACTGACCGCCAGATTGATTATTGACAGATTGATAGACTGACCACCGGTTGCTCGACTGACTTTCTGATTGACAAGCAGTCGATTGATTAACTGACTGACGCTGTCTTATACTCTGCATTTCCTGTAGAAATCACAACTTCTGCTGACACAACTACGTTTACGATTTCTCGCCCCCGCTGTAAGCTCAAGGCGTATTAACTTACACTCATTGTCAGTCGTAGTGGAGTTGTTGCTGCTGCTCTGATCCTTTTGCTCCTTCTGCTGTTTGCGCAGCGCATTCTTCTCGCTGCGCATGTACTCCTTGTGCAATGAGGTCATCTTGAGGCCCGTAAGATCCGATTTCTGTCGCTTGATGATGGAGGTGCGTGCATTTGTCGAGTTTGCGACAATATTATGGCTGCAATGGCTGCTGCTCCGCGCCAAGCCAATGATGGGCTTCAGCTTATCCTTGTCCTTGTCAATACACTTTTCCTGCTCCTTGTCCTTTTCCTTGGCCTGCTCCTTCTCTTTGTCTTGCTTTTTCACATTAACTGCTGTGCGTTGTGCTGGAAACGAGTTCACCTTGGCCTTGGCATTCTTGATTTCTGGCCTGGACGCCGGCGGCGCCATCATTTTGGCCGCCTTGTTGCCAGCCTTGGGCTTGATATCAGTTACGGGCATTTTGCCGGCTAAAGTGGGTTTCCCGGTAGCCTGGCTCCTGTTGGCAGCTGCAGCTGCTGCTGCCGCCCTCTCACGCTGCTGCTTGTCCTTCTCCTCCTTCTGCTCGTTGAGTAGCGCCAGGGTAGGCAGACTGGCATAGCCTGTGGGCTGATTGAAACGATTCGCCCAGTGCATGCTGGTGCGACGACGATTCTTGACCGTCAGCCAACCATCGTTGGCATCCGGCATTAGCTGCTTGGGCTCCGAATGTCGCTCGTCCAGCTTGAGGGTGCTGCGCGAGCTGCTCAGCTGCTCGTTGCTGGCCTTCAGCGTGGACGTGGAGCTGGCTATGTCTTCACGTGAACTCGGACGCACGCTGGGCGCGCTGGCACGCTTGCCGACAGCCGGCGTGGTGCCTGTGCTCAGCAGCGTGCTGCCGGCGCGTCTGGCCAGCGGCTTTGGCAACACTGCTGCCACGGCGCCGGCGGCCACCGCATTGCCATTCATGTCCAGCATGGTCCGTGATCTGGCGGACAGCCTTGTGGCCACATTGTTCGGCGGGCCATAGCACTCCGTTTTGCTGCTGGGACGCGGCGGTGGCACACGTGCGCTGCGTGCCGCAAAAGGCTTCAAGTTGCTGCTGATGTTGTTGCCGTTGTTATTGCTGCTGTTGTTGTTGTTGTTGAGTCGCCGCAACCCGTTCGGTGGAGCCGCTGTCTTGGCCAAGACTGGCTTGCTGTTGACCAATTTGGTATTGCTGGCAACTGCTGCGCCCGTTTGTCCATTTGTCTTTTGACTGCCGCCACGCGCCGCCGCCGGTCGATTAAGCACACTCGAGTACTTCAGCGGACTATTCTGCATGGTGCCGCCCAGTGGCTGCGATTGGTTCTTCTTCTCTGCCGGCGGCATGGTCACCGGTTTAAGCAGCGTGCTAGGCGGCGTGGGCGTCTTGTTGGCTTGTGCTGTTAACAATGCGTTCTCCATGGCGTCCAAGCGGGAGACGGTCAACTCCAGAGCTGTGGGCTCTATGACAGCAACAGCAGTTTGATTAGGCGCCTGCTGCTCAACGGTCTGTGGCTCTGGCTGAGATTCTGCTTGTGTTTCCTTTGGCTCAATTGTGCTGGGCAGCTGCACTGGCTCCACTTCCTCCTTTGGCTGAGCAGCGCTTGTATCTAAAAAGTAAAATGCATGAGCTCTTTCTGCATGAAATATAAATGCATATTATAATTTGAATGGAAAGGAAGTCTCTTAAGAGAGAGTGAGGGTCGGAGTTAGCTGGTGCGTCTTGCTCCAATCAGAGGCTAAAGGTGGAGATGATATCGGCAGGCACCTTATCTTCGCGTAGTCCCTTCTGGATATGGCTCACGGACTCTCACTTAAGATGACGATGTACATTAATGGGATCCTTACCAGGTGTCTTCTTTACAGCCTCCTCCAGTTCAGTCGACTCATTTACAGCTGCCTCCTTTACAGCCGCTTCCCTTTCAGCCGCTTCCCTTTCAGCCGCCTCCCTTTCAGCCGCCTCCCTTTCAGCCGCCTCCCTTTCAGCTAGCTCCCTTGCAGCCGCCTCTCGTTCAGCTGCTTCTCTTTGGGCAGCCTCCCTTTCGGCAGCCTCGCGTTGCATCTTCTCACGCACATCGGCGAGCGTCAAATGCGGATCTTCGAGATCTGTCTGTGAATATTGATTGTTTAGCTGAACATAGGGCTTGTCCGCAGGCAGCTCCAATGGCGCTGCTGGCGTCGGCTCCAGTGCATCGGAATTGGGTGAGCCATGCGCATGGCGCTTATTGGCCGCGAATAGTTCACGGACATTGACACGCATGGCGCCCCGTGGCAGCTGGTCGTAGGCGCGCAGAAGCTTCTTGGGCGTCACATGACCGTCGCAGCAGGGCGAGGTCTTGCCGGAATTGCAGGGAAATAGCGCTGGACTGGATTTACCGGACGTTGTGGGGCTGCACAGGCTTTTGGTGCGCACACGGGGCGTAGGATTGCTTTTACGCACCTCCCAGGCGAGACTCTGCGGACGCTGCTGCAGCGGCCGTGAGTCATAGTCCCAGCTGACCTTAAACCATTCGCTGAGCGCCTTGAAGTCACGCACATAATTCTCCAGGACGAGTATGGCCTCCTGGCAGCTGGATATGTTCTCATAGCACTCGACTGTCTGATAAATCTCGTTGACCGCACGCTGCAAATTGCCAAAGAGCAGCGCCCAATAGCGTGCCTGCAGCTCCGACTTCTTGTCCCGTCCCGTTGAGGCGCTGCGCACACGCGGTCCAGTGGAGCCAGCGCCCACGCCGCCATTGCCCGGCTTTGCTTGCCGCATCGTCGTCGGCGATTGGCAGTGTTTGGGCGTTTGCATCCCGTTCGGCGATTTTGGCGGCGCCACTGGCGGCTTACGGCATGTGGGCGCTGAATAGCCTAAAATAAATAAATTCAAGTTACAAAAGCCACAAGAACGGTCTAGTCGAGTGGGCACGACTAGCAGTTACCCTGTACACATGCCTGTTACACGAGACAAATTCAAAATCTTCGAGATAGGTTCAAAAACTGCGGCTGGCAATCGATATTTATCGATTTATCCGCGAAACAAAGGACAGTTAACGATATGATGAAATTAACTTGAGTATCGACGGGTATCCATGACTATTGTATTACAAATTCAAGTCTAGCTATTATATCTGAAATGCCTTTATTAGGGCAACAGGACAGACGGACGGACGCATACAGGACACGGGTCATTGAATATATTTATACTTGATGGATGGCTGCACTATTATGCACTTTTTCAATTGGGCACAGGGTATCAAAAGCATAACGCAAAACTTTCAACTTACATTCGCCATTGACTACAACGCCGCCGTCTCTGACCGCGCCGCTGCCAGCGCCAGCGCCGCCGTTTGCGGTTGTCTCATCGCAAAACTGGTAGACAAGCAAATTCTTAGCCTCGCGCCCCTCACGACTCAGCACCTCTCGCATTTCCATTGCCTTTTTATTTTGTGGTGTTTTTTGTTTTTGGTTGCTTGCTGTTGCTGCCTCTGCCGCTGCCTACGCCAACGCCAACGCCTACGCCAGTCCCGGACGCAGCTGTTCGCGCACCTTTACGTTTGCAAGTCTTACAACAGTTAAATTTGATTAAGATTCACAGCTGCTGTTGCGCCATGCACAAAACTATGACTATTTGTTTTAAATTTTAATTGATTACTATGCAATTCGTTGCACTCTTGTGTGTTTTTTTTTTATTGTCTTTTAACGGCTGCTGGTTGGATTGTTGTTGTTGTTTCTGTTGTTGTTGCTGCTGCTGCCGTTGTGTCTGCTGCTGCTGTTGCTGAGAATTTCGCAATGACAGCTTGTAACATTTTTGCGCAATACACACGCCTGTACGTTTGTTTAGACACGCGCAGGCTACTTTGCCTGAATTGTTTTCAAACGTATTTAGCTACAGCTGTTTTTATTACTCTTACGCAGGTGTCTTTATTATAAACTAAAAATAATTTTAAAACGCAGCACGAACGTAGAACTGCATGCCAGACCAAATCAGCTGTGCGCCTTCTATTTATCGAACAGTGTGTACACACTGCCCGACATCAGCATATCGATAGAATTTCGACAAGCGATGTATCGTGTGTTGAAAGTATTGATTTATAAGCTTTATTAGCCGACTTACTCTTCAAACAGCGTTCAGCGTGTGTATTGTTATTTATGCAAGTAGATGGTCCGACGCTGACAATGATTAGACATAGCTAAATTAAAACTATCGCAAGATATTATAATCGTTAAGATATATGATGTATAAGATGTATCGATAAGCAAGAATTTAATTTATCCTAAACTTTTGTGTGCTAATAATAAATTTTGTGCTTTTATGCCAAATTCTGCGTACTGCTATTTAAAATATTGAATCCATCCTTTTTCATTGCTTATTAAAAATATTTTGGTAACTATCGCAACGGTTGCCAATGCTTATTGCTACGCTATTTGCCTGACATCACTAATTCGCATTCCGTCACAAACAGTGTGTGTGCAAAGAAGAAGACAGGCACGCACGGACCGTGATAGCGGAGTTTTTGTTTTTGCATTCTTACCATAAAAAAAAATTGTCGATTTTAACTTATTTAATTAGCAATTTAACCAATTGCTATAAACAAATTCCGTCTAAAGTGCAACGAAAATACGTAGTAAATATTTCAAAAAAATAAAAAGGTTGACTGCTACGGCTGTCTGGGCTGCGCAACTGGACAGCAACAATTAATGAAATGAAAGTGGAAATCGTGTGATGTCATGTCGACGACGACGGCAGCGACGTCGACCGTTCTGTGAATTGAAACTTCCTGTTCTCGCTCTCTCCCTCTCCCTCTGTCTTGTGCCGCCGTATGAGAGATCCTTTTGAAGGCAGCCAAAAGTGCGACAAGTGACGGTGAATTTAATTTGGCCATAAAAAAACAACCAAATACGAAAAAATTCCAATTTTCATTCCACCGCTCAGCTGCAAATGTGCCAGTGAATAGCAGCACAAAAGAGAAAAGGTGAAACGAGCCAAACACACACGCACGCACTCACACACACACACAACCGATTGCGTGTAGGTGTGAGTTGGTTTTCTGGAGCGGGCAACGGGCAGCCACAGCGGACAAAGCACTCAAAAACAACAACAAAAGAAATAAAATAAAACAAGTTTTTTATTGATTTCCCTCCAAAAACAAATAAGTAAAAACAAAAATAATTGACGACAATTCCGCCCAAGCAACAGGAGCAGCTGCATTTGCCACGCCTACACACAGACTGTGGTACCGTCCTAAAGCTACACACGCACACACACACATTCCCTCCCTTTCCCCCTTTCCTCCTGAAACACCACCCAAACACAACAATGTCCAGCCCCAGCGCCAACGATGGCGCCCAAACAGTTCTGGATCTGCGCATGGAAGTGGAGCGTCTGACACGCGAACTCGATCAGGTGTCCAGCGCCAGCGCCCAATCCGCTCAATATGGCCTCTCGCTGCTGGAGGAGAAGTCAGCGCTGGAGCAGAAGTGCGAGGAGCTGGAAACCCTCTACGACAACACACGGCACGAGCTGGACATTACGCAGGAGGTGAGTACGAAAAAAATAGAAGAAACTGTTCAACAGCTGTGTGTATGCGTTTGTGTGTGTGTGTGTATTTTAGCAGTTTCCAAGCCAATTGCCGCTTATCTAAAAACACACACACACACTCGCATATGCATGCCTACGCACACACACACACACAGCCGCTATTAGACCAAAAGTTTTGCAATTGGTTTTCAATTTGTCTTGTTGGCAGAAAACAGTAAGCACTCGTTAAAGCGTACGATAAGATTAGCAAACAATTGTTTGGGCAAGTAAACTATCAGACTATGTTTTCTGCTGTGTCAACTAAGCGCTATTTTAAGCAAGATTAATTCCTTATATCAATATGCAGGCCAGAGTTATGCACAACTTTTCCAGTCGCCATATGGAATGTGCACCATGTATTTGCTAAAAGCACGTTCTCTCTTCCCCTCTCGCTCTCTTGTTCTCTTTGGATCCGGCGAGTGTGACTGTCCGGCTCTAATAATCACGAATGATTTAATCGTTAGTCTGGTCACATGTAGATTCTTTCGTTCTATAAACTGGGCTTGCGGTACTTGGCGTCGCCTCAGTGCACGCCCCCGCTCAGCAATTATACTAGCTTTTGCGCTCTCTCTCTCTCTCACTGTGGATTTTTAACCTCTCTCTCTCTCTCCCTCGCTCTGCCCGTCTGTCTGATCATGGTCAATTTGGCTTGCGCTTTATCATCGCCATTCTGTTCAGCTGCCTTTGTTGTTGTTGTTTTTATTACAACTTGGCCAATATGTTTTTTTTTTGGCCATTCCATTTTGCACCTATATTCGCCAACTGCCCGGACTGGCAATTAGACACGGCAATTGTTTTGGCATTTCCGCTGGAATTTCAACGTGCATTGCGGAAAAGCCCAACAACAAAGTTTGTCCTTCGCCCAATGCCTACAAAGGGGGGGGCTAATATAAATAACTTTTGCCTGTCGGCTCATTATCATTTCGTTGTTTTTCACCCTTTATTTATGTACTTTTTATAGTTGTTGCCCATGGCGTTAATTACTCGACTCGTTGCCAAAACAAAGAATCGATTCCAAGAGAAATGGCAGAACAAGAGAAAAAAGCTTTTCGTTTCGTTTCTAAGTGGAACTAGTTCGGAATGGGAACTGGTTTATTTAAACAGAAACGTTCTTAAGTACATTTTAGAATGGTTTTATTGGAATGTTGAAATTGTCATGGAGTGTTGAGAGAGAATTATGCACTGCAAAATGTTGTACTATGATTGATCTATATTTCGAATTTTTTTTATAGAGAGTCGACAATTTGAATTAATTAATGTTTTCTATAAGTAGTAGAACTTGATCCTCATTAGGTAATTGGTTTGATAAACTTATATAAAATATGCATAAGTTTATAACTTATATTCTAAACTTATATATATTATAAAAGCTTGTTTTACACAATTCTATTACTGAAAATCATATTATTTCAATGTCCTTTATTTTGAATTTAACAATTTTGTGATTCTATATAATTGCAAATCTATAAATTGATATACATACATAGTATTTGTAATTTTCTCTAGATATGTTTAATCTGTTATATTCCACATTGTTTTTTTTTTCTATTTCACGCTTCTACAGTTTTCCAACTCAATTCCAATTTAGAATCAGCTTATAAGGCCCCCCAGAACAGTTGATTAATTGGCCGACAGGTGGCGCCCACCTGCCCATTAGGCCGCTCGCTTGATAGTTTTCCAGCTTGTTAGCTTTGAACTCAACTGAACTTTTACGAGAGCCGCCGCGAGCAACACACCCTCCACACACACACGCACATACACACTCCCACGCACACACACACACACACACACACACACACATACACACACACACACACTCATTTACGCTCGCATTAGTGCATGCTTAAAATTAAAAAAAATAAGAGAGAAAAATTATTTGCGACGACGACAAACACTGCGGGCATTTTGTCTCCGCCGCCCACCTGCCCGCCTGCCCCTTGCAACTTTTGCGGGTTGAAGCGTCGGCTGCTGGGCGACATATTTCCACTTGTAATCAAGATATCAGCCCGTGGGCAAGACATAAATCAGAGTGTGGGGGAGGGGGTGACAAACGTCAAGAGTTTTCCGTTGCAGCAGGTGGCGAAGGGGTCACGAAATTAGCCCGGCCGAAATTAATAGAATATTTTTGCATTTACCTAAAGCCCGGCGGCACAAATTTTCTCGCCGAGTGGACTTTAATGCCCGGGAATTTCGATTACACGGCTAACTGTGTCCTCCGGCGCAGGACAGGATAACCGGAAAATTGGCAGAATGCTAACTGCAGTCGATGCAAACAAATATTTAGACAGAGTTCAGCACGCAGGGCGGCCAGTGTCAACTGCATTTGGCCATTTATTTAGTTGGTTTTGTAGCGGATGAGTGTGTGTTTGTGAGGGTGGGAGGGGGGAGGAGGGTTGGTGTTTCAGGGGCGTAACGAGGCGTGTTGCAGTACACATGTTGTTTGGACGTTTGCAACTGCGGCAATTAAGAGGAACCCAAAACAACAGTCATAAAACCGAAGCCAGTTCAGAGTGTGTGTGTGTGTATGTGTGTGTGTGTGTGTGTGTGTTTGTGTGTGTGTGTTTTGACCATATTTTATGACTTGCCTGATGGCAGCCAAGGACATTTCGCCTGGGGAGCTCGCCGAGCCGGGGAGTCCTGTTGCCTGCGCATAGTTTTGCGGCTTGTGAGTTGTTAACTTGGCTACTTTCCGTTGGCTGACGATAAAGCCAAAAGTTTTTAATACAGACTTTAATAATTAATGCTATTATTTACACGAACTCAGAAGGGGGCGGGGGCTTTGGAATAACTATGCAAATTGAAGAATTTGTAAGTGAAGACAAATATATTTAGCTGAAAGGCACGTAACGTGAGGTAAAAAAAAACGGGCTTAAAGCGAAATTATCCATTTGAACAGGCTGTAGAATGGCTTTAAACCGAACCGGTTCGAGCCCGGTTCAACCATCCAAATATCTCCAAATACAGCCGAACTGTTATCTGAACCGAAACATATCTTTGTCAGAGTTAGTTTGCTTAAAAATAAGACATTTCAGACTTGTTTTAAATATTATCACAATTAGAAACATATTCACGCGCGATAAAGCACTCAACCAATTTGTGTTAAGCTGTGAAAAAATGAGCTCAACCCGTTTGAAGCAAACAAATACGCAGTTGGCAAACGCCGCAGCCAAAAGCCGTTTAAAACAAATCCTTGCCAGACACTTGCAATTGCAATAACAGCGCGGGAAACATCAAAGCGACAACTGCGCGGACAAAGGACAATTGCAATGGGAGGGAGAGGGGCAGGAGGATGGCAAAAAAAAATATATATATAAAATCCCGACGAAGAAATTATAATGATTTGACGCTGATGCTCTGTTCTGTTGGCGCAAATTGCAATTCCACGGCAATCAAATCCGGCAACGGCAGCAACAACAAGGACGACAGACAATTGGGGCATGTTGAGGGGTTAAGGGCGGGCTGGCAAGGGTTAACTGCAGCGCTTGAGCACTGACAAAACATGTTTCCGACTCGGTTGCAGTCGCAGTTGTCATTTGTTGCTGTTGCCTGCAAGGGAAATGAGCAGGAAAAATGTTGCCAGTGCGGCAGCCAAACCCAACACCCAATGACAAACCCCTCCCTATCTCAGTCCAGTTCTGGGCCTGCTATGAAAATGTAAAAGCAGCTGGTGGAGCGGTTGGGCACAATGATGAGCAAATCTCAACCCAGTGCACAGCTGGAGGAGTCAGAAATACCCTGTACCCATTAATTATTGGTCAATAAAAGGAATATTGGACTTGTAGAATATATATGCTTATAGATGAGAGACATATTCGACGAGCTGAGTTCATTTGATTCATCAACTTTACGTATATCAAAATTATCGATAACTACTGCCATTCCAATCCATAATCGATAACTATCGACTTCTAATAATATCTCGAAGATTATAAGAGCTAGAGACCTTAAGTTGGAAATATAAATTCTCCTTTCCACTTAGCCGAAAATCGATAAATATCGATAAACAGACTCGATTTTAAGAATGTTATTGAAGCTTTAATAGCTGGAGACTGCAAATTGCAGCTGCTTTAAGGGTATCTCGCAGTCGTGCACTCTCAACTAATGCACTTTTAGTTGACTTTATATTTGGATGCCAGCCTTGGCCGCATAATGGCTATGAAATTTATTTGCACCCAACTTATTTGGAAGCTGATTGGCTTCCGTCTAGGCTCATAGACACTTTTTATGACCCCAACCCGGGCCAGCTCCATCTGCTCACCCAACTCTCGAGCATCTTTGGAGTGTTGCCAATTTGGGTGCCACAAACATTGCCCCGGTTATGCAAATGTGTGTGTGTGTGTGTGTGTGCATCCAGAGAGTTGGACACATGATTGCGACTTTGCTGATTGGCTGTTAAGTGCAAATGATTTTTACTGCTTCTCTTGATGATGATGATGATGATGCAACAGCAGTTGGTCTCTTTGTGTGCGGCGTGGCATGCAACGACAGTTTGCAGCACAGTTATCCTTGCTGCGCGTCAACATACACAACATTTATTGTCCCGCAGCTGAAAAGGATTTGCATGCATTCCGCTGCATTCCCACAATTCGCATATCCATTTACTTAAGAGCACAATTTGAGCATATTCGCACTTCCTCATAACAAAGGGCATTACGGCTATGGCAAATCCTTAAACTTGGGTTTCTATAAGCGTTTCTAAATTTTAAGATTGCCTATTCCAGATTCGAACTAATTCAATTGTAAAACCTAGTTAACTTTCATAAGTCAAGAGTTTGATCCCGGGGAAGCTAACTTAACTGAAAAACTGAGTACAAAATTGCATTCGAACAGGTTCGAGAAATTATTAAAATCGATATTTATCGATATTTACAATTTCAAGTCTTATCCAACTGGCTTATGCAATGGACTCGCCTTTAGAGTATTTCGTTTCGATTATTTCTTTATTCGGAATATTCTTTTAACCGTGAACTTTGAGTATAACAGAAGAAGTTTCTTATTTACATGTTATGCCTACTCCTAGTTATTAATTACAATCAGCTATAAAATATAATATACACGATAATGAGAGCTATCTTATCCTATAAACGTAGACTCTATGATCAATAAAAATGAATATATCATATTTCATATCATATTTCCAAGCTCTTAGCCGATATCTAGATATTTATTTATTCCTTACATTAACGTAAGAGCATTTAAGCTTCTATTTAGCTATTTTAGCTAGTTCCTAGTTCCATCCTGGCTTCCATTTAGTTGAGAGCGCAATTTGCGTTCCCATTGTGTTTGCACTGTTTCCATATGCTGAAATTATACAGTTTTCCTCTTCAGTCGCAACGCGTCGCGTCGCTTTGCTTATTTTCATTTTGGCGACATTTCAAATTCAGAGAGTGTCAAACGCGTGCATTGACATGGAGGCCACAAGTGCGTCCGCATCCCAGGCTTATGGTGTGTGTAGTGTGTGTGTGTGTGTGTGTGTGTGCGTGTGTGTGTGTATGGGTTAAGAAATTACACGACAGCCTACAACAAAACATCCACAGCAGCAGCGCAGCAGTTGTTCCTGTTTGTTTGCATTTTCACTGTTGCCTGCTACTGATTGTTATTTCCATGGTAGGGAGATGAGCTGTTATACTCTGTAATCATAAAATGTTCAGAAACGGGTATAACAATTTGGAGGAACGATAGAATGTGGCATCACAACACGGATATAGTCCTTGATGGAAGGATAAGAAAGCGATAATAAGGCGATATCGATCGAATAAAATGGGAATCTAGAATATAGAAACACAAATGTATAAGTCAGATATTTGATGGAAGATAAGAAAGCGATATGGAAGAATTCTTTAATCTATAAACATATTCTTATTTCCTAGTATTAAGTGTAGTATATAAATTGGCATATTTGATGGAAGATGAGAAAGAGATATCGATCGAATAAAATGCGAAATAAGAATATAGAAACACACATGATAAAGTGAGATGAAGACATTCTTGGAAGATAAGAAAGCGATATAGAAGAATTCTTTAATGTGATTCTTATTTCCTAACATAAAGTCTCTAATGTAGTAAAGTGTATACGGTAGTATTTGATGGAAGATGAGAAACCAATAATAAGGCGATATCAATCTAAATCTAGAATCCAGAAACTCATTCCTATTATAGGCATACTTATGCATTGCCCATTGTGTACAGGGTATCCTCAAATGTTCAGCTGTTGGTGTTGCTGATGCGGTCGTCATTGTCGCTTTCCCCAAACAAACTGCTCAGTCATTCATGGCATACTTTATCAACGTCGGCGGGGTGTGGGGTGTGCGGTTTATGTGGGGCCACGTGGGTGGTGGAGGAAATTGTTATGAGTTGCCCATTGCCCGCTTTGGCTACCTCTGTGCGCACGTAGCGCCTCCATAAGGCCGCTACCCGTTGTCGTAATGTGGGCAATCTGCTCTATTTTTAGCAGCCGGGGGGCAATCGGGAGCACTGCAATGCCAGCTGTTGCTGCGTCAATGCGGGCCTGGTCCGTGCCGGGGCAGCTTTATTTGGGCCATTTAGGTGCCGGCTGCCTAACAAAATCAACCGCAAGCACAACGCTTGTGCGTTGCAATGTCCAAGTGGTTGGGCAGGGGGCGACCGGGCTGGATGTGGCGTCACATTGAGTCAGACAGTTGGTCTAACGATGGAACACACCTAAAATGCTCTGGTCTGGTCCTGTGCCCAGCCACACCTCGCCTCGCGTCGACTGTGTTAATATTTGCTCGACTTAATTAAAAATCTTTTCTAATTTGCATAAAGTTCATGTCCTGGTGTCATTTATTGTGGCTTTTGTGGCTAACTGTTGCCCGCTCTGACGCATAGATGGCGCCAGTACATAAACTGTTCGGAATATGCAGGGAATGGAGATAATGAGAGAGCTTCTATGTTTTTGCTTAGAGTTAACTTTAAATATGATGAAACATTTTATTGGGATTTGTAAGTTTTTCGCTTAGCGTTTTGTCAGACTTATCCACAATTTGGGGCATGCAACTATGAGCTTAAACTCAAGTTTAACTTTGCGTTTGATTATCTTCCCCTAATCCTTTCATTATTGTTTCCAAATGTTCAGTTCTAGCTTGGACTGAAACTAAACTTAACTAAACTACCTCAGAATTTGGATGTTGCCACTTAGTCTTATGCTTACCAATGAGGAAACGTTTAAAAATACAGAGTCAAAATATATTAACAGCGGCTCAAATTTCATTTTGAACCCTGTTCAAGGAACGTAGACTTTTGTTTAATTTTTGATCCGCAGCCACATTCGGGTTGACACTTTTCTTATATGTAGAATATATATATAGATATATTTAGCCTAGATGGCGCCACAGCAACTTGCTTGGCTGAATGCGAGGGCATTAGAGGTCTCAAATTTCCAGCTTAGTTGCGACTGGCTTGGCCTTTTGTTTGCTTCGCATTCCCTTTCATCCACACTAATTAACGAAATGCACTTGCCTCTGGAGCCGGGGCTCCGTGTTGGTTTCTCAAATTGAAATGACAAAGTAAAAAAAAAAATTAAAACAAAAGTGCTCTAGTCGGGTGTGCCCGACTGGTAGATACCCTGAACACAGCAACGAGCTGACGTTATAAACATTCTGACTTTCTTGTTTTTGTGAGCATACCAAAACGCAAAGGATCTACCTTTGTTTTTTCCAATTTCGGATGGATTTGGGAGGCATCTAAAAAGTGAAATATTTTCCATCAGTTAAAGCTTTTGCAGAAACCCTCATACCAAGGTTTTTGTATCTACTTTTAGAAAGAGTTTCTTTCCCATATTGTTGGGCAGATTGGGGGTTATATATCCAATAGTGAAGTATTCTTAATTGTGTGAATATTATTAGTCAAGGTATAAAAATTTAATTCAGATGGAGTTTTATTGCCAAATTTTTGACAGAATGGGGGATATATCCAAAAAGTGCAATATTCTTAAACTATTAAAAGTTTTGGAGAACCCACATTCCAAGTTTGAGGTATCTAGCTCTTATAATTCTCGAGTTTGTCCCGAAATCGATTACTATGAAAATGGCAGATAATATCGAATATGTATTTGAATTTCGTGGCATTTGTAGTTCTTACAGACGAACTTGGCAAGATCTACTAAGCTTATCGTTCCCATCAAGAACCTATATACTTTACAGGGTTGAATATGCTTTCTCCTGCCTGTTAGATACATGGACACAAAGGCAATATACCCTTTTAAAACATTTCGAATGGGTTTCGGGCATAATAAAACTAAAAGAATAAGAATAAGAGCGTTGACGTCGCCCACGGCCATTGACAATAATTATACGGCCACAAAGCGAACGGAAGAAGGGGGTTCGGGGATAGAGAGAGAGAAAGGGTAGTGAAGTGGCCCAAAGGGGGCTGCTGGGCTTTTCAGGCTATTTCCGTTTCAATTTTGGGGCGTGTTAAGTGGGTTGAGCAGCGTGTTGTTTGTTTTTTTCGCAGCTAAGAAAAGATTGTTAATTACAGCTGCAGTTAAAAGTATTCCAACAGTTGAAGCACGGCGCACAGTAATCCACATAATCTGGCCCCGCATTTTCTCTCAGCTTCTGCTGGGCTCGCTTTGTGGTCATTTGCAGTGGCGACTTTTTCAAGTGGGCCGTCGGCAGCTCTCATGTTTTCTGTGCCTGTGAAGCACGTACCCTTCAAATGGCGGCCGGACAAAACCTAACGACTGCTCCGGCGAGATTTCAATTAAAGCCCACACAACACGATTACAGCTTAGCCACACCCCAGTTGCAATCTCTTCCGCCTGCTCCTGGCCATATGGACACGTCGTTTGCCTTCAATCAGCGGCATTTACAGGCAAAGAAGGCACAGGCTTGGCTGGTATGCTTTATGCTATATACACTGCAAGAAAAAGGTGTATTAAACTGAAACATTTTTGTATTTGCAAGATTGCAGACAATTTAGTCTGAAGGGGCTTAAGGGCTTAAGATCAATTCCGGAATTTTAAATATAAACATTTAATAGCTATCAATTTAAGTAAATATTGAATTTTCGAAGTTTCGACTACTTCTTTTCTCTGAGTGCACCCATATACATAACAAATACATATTTACCTCTTGCCGCGTCCTGGCTTAACATGCACGCGCGTCTATGACGCATTTTGCAACACTGGCCGGCGCAATTAAGCAACAACAACACCAACAACAGGAAAATCCAATAAATGCCAACAAGTAAATCCAACTTTCAGATGCATTTGCTCCTCCGCTGGGAGATCTGTAATAAAGAAAAAACGCCAAAAAAGAAAAATGGAAAAAATATCTGCGCCATTTAATGAAAAATGTAACAAAGTGAAATGAGGGGGCGTTGCGTCAGCCGCACAAGCAAAGCTCCCCAGTGACTGACGCCCCCCATTGGCACTGCTCCGGCATTCCTGCCACCTGCCCCTGCCCCTCTGCCTGCCCCTGCCGCCTACACAACTTACACATGCAAATGACTGCAATAAAAATGGCAGGCTGGCAACTTTTATGATTGCAATACCCCTGAAACGTGGGCAGATAAGGGGACGACTGAGTAAGAGGTAGGGTAAGGGTATATTAAGTTTGTATAGTTTATAGAAAAAGTTGAAGGAAACAAAGCTGTAGTTGTATCTTTGCAAGGAGAGTCTGGTAATTACATTTATATTGAATCTATTTTAAATTTATAGAAATAGTTGAAGAGAAAGATGCAGGTGCATATTAGCAGGAAGAGTCTGATAAATATATTCCTTTTGCATCTAGTTAATTTTATAGAATCAATAACTAAAATTATTAATATTACAAGGGAGAGCGCCTGCAGTACGTAGGACATCCATAAAAAACATGTTCTGCCCTCTAAAGATAACTATTGTATAAGGTATCTATATTCTTAGAAAGATATATTTTATAACAGCATTACATAGTTTTTTCGTCATGCAAACTAAAATACCCCTTCTTTTCCTCACTTTACAGGCGCTCACCAAATTCCAAACCTCACAGAAGGTCACCAACAAGACCGGCATCGAGCAGGAGGAGACGCTGCTGAATGAGTCTGCCGCTCGCGAAACGTCGCTCAATTTGCAAATACTTGATCTGGAGAATGAGATCAAGCAGCTGCGTCATGAGCTGGAGCGAGTGCGCAACGAACGGGATCGAATGCTGCAGGAGAACTCGGACATTGGGCGCGATAAGAGCGACAATGAGGCGGAACGGTTGCGTCTCAAGTCCGAGCTAAAGGATTTGAAATTTCGCGAGACGCGCATGCTCAGCGAGTACTCTGAGCTGGAAGAGGAGAACATATCGTTGCAGAAGCAGGTCTCCAGCCTGCGAAGCTCGCAGGCAAGTGCTCAAGAATTCAAGAATTTCATTCAACTGTGCCTAACTATTTATGCTTTGCCTCACACAGGTGGAGTTCGAGGGTGCCAAACACGAGATACGTCGCCTCACCGAGGAGTTGGAGCTGCTGAACCAACAGGTCGATGAGCTGGCGAATCTCAAGAAGATTGCCGAGAAGCAAATGGAGGAGGCACTGGAGGCACTGCAGGTGTGTATGGAATCATTGTATAACACATAAGTTCCAATTTTTTAACTGTTCCTCCTTTCATTCCATTCTCAGGGCGAGCGTGAGGCCAAATATGCGCTGAAAAAGGAGCTGGATGGTCACCTGAATCGCGAGTCCATGTATCACATTAGCAATCTGGCCTACAGCATACGCAGCAACATGGAGGACAATGCCAGCAATAATTCGGACGGCGAGGAGGAGAATCTGGCGCTGAAACGCCTCGAGGCGGACCTAAGCACAGAGCTCAAATCGCCCGATGGCACGAAATGCGATCTCTTCTCCGAGATCCATCTGAACGAGCTGAAGAAGCTGGAGAAACAGCTGGAAAGCATGGAGAACGAGAAAGCCCATCTAACGACCAATTTGCGCGAGGCGCAGAGCAGCCTGGACAAGTCACAGAATGAGCTGCAAAACTTTATGTCACGCCTGGCGCTGCTCGCCGCCCATGTGGATGCGCTGGTGCAGCTAAAGAAACAAATTGACGTCAAGGATCAAACGGCCAGCGGGCAGGCAAAGGACGAACAACTGCAACAACAGCTGCGCCAGTTAATCTCACAGTATGCCAATTGGTTTACGCTCTCCGCCAAGGAGATAGACGGCCTCAAGACTGACATTGCTGAGCTGCAGAAGGGTCTCAACTATACGGACGCCACCACCACCCTGCGCAACGAGGTGACCAATCTGAAGAACAAACTGCTCTCCACCGAACAAAAATCGTTGGATCTGCAGTGCGATGTGCAGACCCTGACGCACATCTCGCAGAATGCGGGCCAGAGCCTGGGCTCGGCGCGCAGCACTCTGGTGGCGCTCAGCGATGATCTGGCGCAATTGTATCATCTGGTCTGCACGGTGAACGGCGAGACGCCTTCACGTGTGCTGCTGGATCACAAGAGCGACGACATGAGGTTGTATACAAGTCGTTATCTCTGTCTAAATTCTATGCTAATAGTTTTCTGTTTCCCCTTGCCAGCTTTGAGAACGATTCGCTGACCGCTATCCAGTCGCAGTTCAAGTCGGATATTCTCACAGCACGCCCGCAAATTGTTGAGGATCTGCAGGGTCTGGCCGATTCGGTAGAGATTAAGAAGTATGTGGACACCGTCAGCGATCAGATCAAGCATCTGAAAACCGCCGTCGAGCACACCATCGATCTGAACAAGCACAAAGTGCGCGTCGAGGGTGGTGAATGTAAGTGATCACAGTTCCAATTAGGAGAGGACATCCCCATCTGACAACCATCTTTCTCTTTGCAGCTGTGGAGAAGGGCAACACCGAGGAGGTGGAGGAGCTGCAGGAGCAAATTGTCAAGCTCAAGAGCTTGTTGTCCGTGAAGCGCGAGCAAATCATAACGCTACGCAATGTGCTCAAGTCAAACAAACAAACCGCCGAGGTGGCACTCACCAATCTCAAGTCCAAGTATGAGAACGAGAAGATCATTGTCAGCGATACCATGTCCAAGCTGCGCAATGAGCTTCGACTGCTCAAGGAGGATGCTGCCACCTTCTCAAGTAGGTCAATTAAAGTAAAGTTTCAATGCCAGTATTAATTCTCTCCCAATCTCTTGTTTTCGCGACCAGGTCTGCGCGCCATGTTTGCGGCACGCTGCGAGGAGTATGTGACCCAGGTGGATGATCTGAATCGCCAGCTGGAGGCTGCCGAGGAGGAGAAGAAAACGCTCAATCAGCTGCTGCGCTTGGCCGTGCAACAAAAGCTGGCGCTCACACAGCGTTTGGAGGAAATGGAAATGGATCGGTGGGTGCATTTGGGTCGCTAAAGCAAGCAGCACAACACAAACCCTATCAAAAGTCTCTAGTTATACCCCTTGTAAAATATCCAAACCAAAAGAAAACAAACCCCCAACAATCAGCACTTGGTAAGCATTTTGCATGCGGCAAAACGTGTTTGCATGTGCGCCCCGCTAACCTGCTGTTGCTGCTGCTGGAAAATGCCTAACCCAAGCTTGGAGTTAAAATTGAGATAAAGAAGCTCAGAAATAATATAAAATTAGTGTAGTTTTGTACTAATAATAAAAGTAAATGGTTATAAAACGTTTGTAAACCCCTAAGAAGCTGCCAACTAACTTTTTAACATGCCTGAAGTTCAATAATTGAATAATAATCGATACCTTCTTTAATTGCCACAGCGAGATGCGTCATGTGCGCCGTCCGATGCCACCGCAGCGCGGCACCAGCGGCAAATCCTCGTTCAGCACGCGCCCCTCCAGCAGAAATCCGGCGAGCAGCAATGCGAATCCCTTCTAACATAAGATCAGCGTGCAGCGTAAGCTTTTGGCTTTGGTTTATACTTTGCTTAAGTTGTAAATTTCGTTGGGAGCATCGTTGGACAACATGATGAGCCACCACCCACTCCGCAAACAGACAGACCCCACACACACACACACACCCACACTTACGGAGTAAATACTGCAAATGTATTTGTGAACGATGCTATAGCTACGGTCTATCCTATATTAACGATAACTATCTATTTGTATCTGTTTCTATATTTGTATTTATTGAGAGTTTAGTTAGACGAAAGATTTTTTGTGTTATGCGAATCACGCAACAAACGGTTATTAACGGTTAGTTACTTAAACGTCCAATTAATTTAATTAACAATTTTGAAAATGCAAAGAAAAGCAAAAACAAAAAAACAAAAAAAAAACAAATCGAAAATAACGTAAATAATTGTATTTTTCTATATATACAAAACACACATATACATATTTGTATTCAATAACGTTTTAGTTCGATTTAAGTTGAGTTTTGTTAACTTTTCGCGTTGATTGTTTGATTTTTGTTATCAACGCTGTGCGCAAGCGAAACTCAAAAGAATGAGAAAAAGGGGAAAAAAAAGAAACTAAAACGAAACAAAAATTTTTTGATATGATGATGTTTGAAGATCTAGCAGATAATTGGCAAATGATAAAACCCATGTATTAATTGGCCTGATAACTATATAAGTATTTTTTTCAAAACGGAAAAACTCTGTACGTAAAGAACAAACAGAAACCCTTGTCTAGGAGGGGTAGGGAGGGCAGCTACAAAAACCCAAGCTAACGGGAGTTAAAAGCCACATCCCCACAAAAAAAAAAAAGAGAAAATGTAAATTCTACATACAAACTATATTTATATAAATATGGAAAGTAAACTATTGTACGATGTGTAGAAATTGGGCTGCGTCTTAAAGACGGATTTTTCTTCTTGTATTTACCTTCAATTGAAATTGTAGTAAATTAATTTCTGTTTGCAATCAAAAAAACCAAGTTTTTTGTTTATTTAGCTGCTGAAATAGTCTATAATTTGTGCATTATTATTTAATTTAATTAATAAAAGAAAAACATTTCTACAAAATCTACCACTAAGAAACATTTTTTAGCAAGAATTGTTTTTAATTTGATTGAGCCCCATATCATATTGTTATATTTTTTTGAAACTTGAAAGATTTTTGAGCCCGATTTGCATTTTATTTGAGCTCTTTTTATTTTGCCTAGGAACGAAGCCTTTCAAAATAGAATACTCTATTTATGACTAACGAGCAGCTTAACCAACATAAAATAGCAAAAAAAAAAAAAAAAAACAAAGCGTTAAAGTTTAAACTAATATATTATTATTATTATCAGTAAAGTAGCTAATTAATTAAACACTAAAAGTAGTGACTATCCACAGCACATTTAAATCGCATCCCAAATGGCAAAAACTCAATTTGTGTTTCAATATGTTTTGTTGTAATGGAAAAATGAGAAAGCAGAAAAAAAATTGAAATATACAAGTGCGTATATTATGTAAATTTACCGAGCCATTAAATTGAATTTATATTTAAGACACACTCACACACACACTCTCACACACACACACATCGTCCACTCACATACACAGAGATTAACTGAGATTTGTCAGTTGCCTATAGAAATTGTTTACGATGAAATTTGTCGAGCTCAAGAGACGCATAAATACATATTTCAAAATGATTTTATTGTAATTTTACCGTCCCTTTTTGCAACAAAAAAAAAACATAAGAAAGTAAATAAATGAAAGTTGATTGAACAAAGTCTATTTATGAACCAACAACAACAAGAACAAGACGAAACAAATACAACTTTAAGTTTCATGTCCAAGCATCCAAACAAACAAACATACATACATCAATATATACATAATTACATACATACACATATGATAGTTGCATCGATCAACCCAAAAAGCCAAAATATTGATAGCCAACAAAAACAACAACAAACAAAAAAACATATTGAATAACTCAAGAACTATTTCAATTAACAAAGAAAAATATAATAGTTTTCTATTTCACACAAGACAAAATAAACAAACTTAAAAAGTAAAAGCAATTGAATTTAAGAATTGAAACATATTTAAAATAAGTTTTACGATTAAATACGATAAAAGCCTGGCAAAGCTACAATTTGCCAGCGGGGTTCAAGTGGACACACATACATACATATGACAAATGCAACAGAGTGTGCAAAATACGATGGGAATAAAAACAAGAAATTAATATAAATTATACATATGTGAAGAATAAACAAATTAGCAAATAAATATGCATTCTTTTATTTAACGATTTGTCAAAGTGGGAAAGACTATTTTTCAAGTCAAGCACGATTGTTTCATTGTCACCTTTGAATTGTAGAAAGAACTTTTGACAAAGCCTTAAAACGAGTGAGGCCTAGTTGAACTCATGAGAATTGCATAGAAGAGCAGAACTCAAGAACAATTTCTTTACAATTTTCAGCACAGTGGAAAGTAAACTTGATCTGCGATTGGTATCAGAGAATATACAACATATGTCCATAAATGCAAGGCCAAGTTTATATCGCATTACACTTTCACCCACTTTCCCGCCGTGAAGAAATGTACATCTCTACCTAGCGGAGAAGATATTCGGAATAGGTGAATCATGTCGTGATTTTCTGAATGAAAACGAGACAGCTTTTCTCTCTATAGACCCATGGTTATTATATACCCTCATTCTACAATCTGCTCGTTGCGAGATCAGCAGATGGTACATACATATATTGAAAGACATGTAAGTACATATTGGAATACTTCACTGTAACTGTATACTTACAGCTAATTTAACAAATTCAATGCCAGCTTGTATATGTAGACGATCTTGTCAGAGCCATCAGTTGAAAGTCGCATTAATACTCTGAATACGGGGCAATATATTTAAATAACAAGCAGCCCATTTAATTGAATTATTTATGTATTTACAATAAAATCACAACTCAAAATGTAAATGTGAATGACTCCGCAGCACGTTATCGATACCGATTCCAATCACTGGCGATGTCCAAGTCACGCGCCATCGTCACGCGGCGAGCAAAACTACCGATATTTTAGCCAGGCGCCCAGCAATCGCAAGACGCGCGACGATGCTCTATCGAACAGTCGAACAGCAAGCCAATACATATACACGCCTGCCGGCAGGCCCACACACACACACGCACGCACACATACACCGAGATAGACACACACACACACACGCACACTGGCGCACATGCAGAAACGAAATTTCATGCTGAGTCAGTGCCTTCCTTTGCCTTCTGCTGCCGCTGCTTTGGTTGGTGGTTGGTTGCAGCGTTGTTTCTGTACGAAAAACCAGTGTCGTACGCAGAGGGGTTGCCCTTAAGCGTTATAAATATGTAATAAATTGCATGCTAATTGTATTGTGTGATATAAGCAAGAGAATCCCTTAGTACTTATTACCTTATCGGTTTATATTAAAGTGCCTGTTCCTTATTTCTCAGAAATAAGCATATATTTTGTTAAGTTTATTAATTATTAATCGATTTGACTTATTTTTTATGTTAACCGTACTTTTTTTTATATATTCATTTCTAATCGAAAGCTCAATTTTAATACGCAACATATTCAAATGAACAAAACAATATTTCGTTTTATAAAATCTTACTTGTGTGTTAGGTAACACGAAAAGTTGAGACCCCCTGCAGAATACGGCCGGCTACGCGCCTGGGAATATCGCTTTATTGGTTGGTGAGCCGTCGCCCAGTGGAACTTCGAAAATTTTGTGTTGTCGAATTGCACAAACCGAACATCAGGCGCACAGAAATAGCGGCTGGTGCTCGCCATGATATAGTTGGATGGCAACTCTTATTGGCTGCCGTCTCAGCTGCTGTCGCTTGGCGCGTTCAACGCTTACGCGCGCACACAGACACAGCGAGCGCTGTGTGTGTCTGTGTCGTTGTATTGTTTTTAAATGATAGCGGCCGGGCAGTCAGCTGTTACTGTTACTCTGACTGGTGCGACAGGCGCAGACCAACCAGAAATGCTTTAAAGAGGGATAAAGACCGGCCCAATGGCCAGTAATCAGCTCAAAAACTGGCCGGCACATTTGATATGGCTGGGCAACTGGTAAAGCGCTCTGCCCTTCAGCCCCTCTCCCTTACATTGTGCTTAGCCTGCAATTTATGTTAATTTGTTGTGGTTCTTAACTCTGTGCAATGTAAAGTTCTCGTTTTCGCGTAGCCTCTATAATTATGTGGGTGGAGTTGAAAGCCAAGTCGAACTTAACGGCCTGCTCTATTGGCCTAAATAATGCATACGTATTTGAAAGAACTTCAATAAATAATGCTGTGCATGATGTGAATGTCAAACTAAAAACATTTAATGTTAAATTATGAGTATACCTGAGCTGCGTTCCCATCTATAAATTATAATTCAAAACAGCACATACATCCACATACATACATGCATGCATATATACATCTGTATGCATATACATATGTACATAGAGTACTTGGTTGTTTATATAGAGACTAAAGCGGATGCTACCACATTTATATTTGTACGATTACAAACATTAATCATTTTTAAGGGGTATTAAATAACGTCAAACGACAATAAATATTTAATTAGTAAATATTTAAACTGTTCAATAATTGTTTGCATATAAAAGTTCTGTAGAAGGAGAATAGAAAACAATTTATTGATGAGCCCAGTCTACAAAATTGTTTTCTAATTAATAACACTTTCTTCTATTTTTTTTAATAAGCTAATTAACAAATCGACTATTCGATATAAATTGTGACCAGAGCCCGTCCTTGCTTTAAAGTGCTAAAAAATGTGCAAATACATATACATATGTATATATATATGCATACGCATACACACACACATGTAGTTTCTGGCCGATAAGTTTTAATTGCTTGCGCTTAAAAGTTTTCCCGCTTGCCTAATTAATAATTCCTATACAATTTGCTGGAATGGCATAAATTGCATGACCTTCACAGGTCGCAGGCACAACAAACACGCGTAGCTGAGTAGGTGTGTGTGTGTGTGTGTGCTGAATGCAGGGCTGTCAATTATGTGGGTGGAGTTGGAAAATCATATCGCATTGGCCATTACTCTCTGTGCCTCCTTTACCTGCCGTTGTATTCGATGCTTGATGATAGGGCCAAGGCCTATTGGCGGCGGCTTAAATTGGCATTCGGTATTTGTAATTGGCTTTTTGTCTCTGTCCCAATAAGGGCTGGCAAGAAGCAGAAACAAGTTTCCCCCCACTCGCACACACACACACACACACACTCACATGCAACAAGTGGGCGCCACGTTTTCTGCGCGCTGCGAGCACAGCGAACGCGGCTAGCATAATGCAACAGGGGCAACCCAGCACACACACGCACACACACACTCACACACACATGCACACACTCGCATATCCCATGCGAGTTGCAAGCGTATTTTATACGTTTGCTCATTTCAAACAATGACAGTAAATTTGTGTAGTGCGATTTGTTGTATCGCGCGTCATTTAACAGGCGCGCAGCATTTTCAGGCAGCTACTTTTTGTGCATTTTCAGCTGGTCGTAGAGCGGCACAGCTATACTGTGCGCTGCAGTCGCTGCCTGTGCTAGAGCGAGCTAGCGATAGCAACATGCGCGCTTGCGGCGTGGTTTGTGTCTCGGCTATACGCTGAGCTTTGAAAGCTTGCGCAGAGTTCCTAAAACTGGCCTAAATGAATATTTATATTTGTTTTCGAGCGGGCCGGCCGCAAAGAGAGGTCACACAAATTGACAACTGCAAACATTTAACACATTTCCAAATGAAATTAAACAAACTTAAATAATCGAAGCGGGTTAGCACATGTGCTAAGGTCGCAGCAAACACAAGAGCTGTTCACCCGCACGCCCCGCCCCGCCCCGCCCCTCTCTTCCGCAACAGTTGCGAGTGGCGCAGGCACAATTTGACTCGTGCCTTGATTAATTATCTCTTAATTAAAAGTTGTGTAAGCCTCATAAAACTGGTCCATGGCAATGTTTGCCAAGCTTACATTTTAGCTGTGGCCCAAGAGTTCTGCATTTCTCGCTGGTTCCGGCTTGGAAACGTTGTGAACGTAAAGGAACTGGTTCATTCGAACCACTAAAAATGTTCTTTCGAGTTTTACACAAAAACTGCCGCCTTTGGCCCATTGTGCATTGCACAGAAATAAAATAAAAGCCGCCTTTAAACATGTAAATGTGGCAAACTCTATGGAATTTACAAAACGACTTTTTCAGTCATCAGCAGTGTTCAATGGCAAAGATTCATTCATGCGGTAAGATCTATAACACAGCAAGTCCATCAAAGTCATGGCCGGTTGCAATGTGGCTTGCTGCAATGCCCCCTCCCACCACTCCACCCCTTCACTTGCTCCGCACCCTGCCAGAAATTGAGAAAACAAGAAACAGACCCAAATATCACTCGGAACCAGTCACATGCTGCTGCTCCGCGCAACTTCCCCCCAACACCTCAAGCAACCAACCAAAAAAGAAAAAAAGCTACTTTATTGTTCTGTCACGCGCTCGGACAACGGACAACGTCATCAAGTGGTTTTTTAGTTTTACATTCACTTTTTTTCGCATCCGCGTATCTTGTGCGTCCGCTGCTACCGATGGTACCGAACGGACGGATCGGACGAGCGGACGGATCGGACGAGCGGACGGATCGGACGGACGGACGGCAGGCAGGCAGATGAGCGGCTGGCTCAAGAAGTGCTCTTCAGCGGCGGCGGGTCGGCGGTCGGCTGGTACTGGCACTGGTACTGGGTACGAAAAATATGTTGTTGTCGCCGCGCCAAGGTTGAGGCAAACTGGTATCATCATCAGCATCAGCGACGTGTGTGTGTGTGTGTGTGTGTGTGTGTGTGTGTGGAGCAGTGGGTAGACCGTCGCAGTTTGGCGACGTCCAATACATAATCGCAATAGACCCGTAGCCGTAGCCGTAGCTTGGCACGAGTCTCTATGCATTCATTAATAACCATATCCATAACGATAACCATTCCACATCCATTTTAATGAAGTTGACGCCGTCGTCGTTTTTGCCTTTTTGTGCTGTTCTTGAGGCAGCCAAAAATTAGAAGCCTTTCGCTTGGCGTAAATCTTTGCAAAACAAAATAAAAACCTATTTTTTTTTTTGGCCTTGAACTGTGGCCATAAAAATCGGGCAGATCAAAAGGGTGTTACAAGCGCTGCAATTAATGCACTTAACAAAATTTCCAGTACCGAACGGAAAAAATATGAATGGAATTTTTTTAGAATTTTGCAAATTTTTCTTAATTGAATATTCAATAAAAAAGCTGAAAAATTTTAATGTTTACAAAATTTGGTTAGAAAAATAGTGTATGAATATTTAAAAAAACTTATATATTAAAAAATGTAGATAGAAAAATAGTTATAAAATAACACAATACATGAAATAAAACCGTTGCTTATGAATATTAAAAAAATAATATGGAAATTTGTTTAGAAAAATAGTTTTAAAATAATGGAATGCAGTAACTTGAACAGTTACCGGATTCTTTAAAAAATAGTTTCAAAATTTGGCAATACATAAAATAATAACTACCTATGAATATTTAAACAAATTTATATACAAAAATTTGGATGGAAATATACTGAGATTGTTTTGCCAGATAAAATGCGAGGAAGCAAGAAGTCAAATTGAAATCAGTTTTTAAATATGCATATACTTTTAAGATTAATAATATTAAAGCTCAATATTTAACTTAAGCTTAAGATTCTGGACGCTTACTTCGCGTGGAATATCATATATATATTTCCCATTATAAGAGTTGTGTATTTTAATACATTTACATTTTTTTTATAACTCATTCAACTGAGTCTCAAAATTAGTTTTCCTGAGATGAAAATTCTAGAGCACAATTTTTAACATTTAGTAACAAATTTCATATACGAGTTCTTGATGTTTTCTTCGAACGTAGTTTGAGCATATATCTATGAAGATTTATATAACTGTAATCGTTCTCAGAGTTATGAGCTCAAACCTTAAAAAGGTTTTGCTTAAATTAATCGAACCTATGCACTTAGTTATTCGAGTGTAGTTGGAACATATAAGTATTGGGTTAATTTTTGTATATGAATATATGCGCCTTGCGTGCGGTAATAATAAAAACAATATTCATATACATGATAATGACAATGACTATAATGTCTGCACTTAGCACTTCTTCAACTTGAAAAACGTTTTACATTTCAAACTTGGCTCGTTTCAGTTTTATGATTTATGAGCAATTTCTAAAGTGCACTTGTTTGACCGCGTGCTACAACAAGTCGGACAGGTCGTTGTTGTTGTTGTTGTTGTTGTTGTTGCAGTCACTTGGCTTTAAACGTACAAAAAAAAAAAAAAGTAATAATAATAACAATTTGAGTTTTACTTGGTCTGCGGCTCGATTCTCTCCAAACACAAATCCCGGTGCGGCCGGCCGCCCGACAGATCTGTGGTTTTTTGTTGCTTATGTTGTTGTTGTTGTTGTTGTTGTTGTCGCTTCTAATTCTGTTGACAGATGAGGTCGCCAAAACGCCAACAAAGTGACGCAGTCGCTGATGAGTAAAACAACAAAACACAAACTGAAACTGAAACCTGGCAACCCTGAAACTGTTAAGCTTAAGCGAACTGCAACGCAGTGGCAACCACAAAAAAACAAGCCGGCAACGACCCATGAACTTTACACGAGCGAGGGGTGCGTTGAGCGGCGGCAGGGATGGGGGGGCTATGTGTGGTAAATGGCTGCAACAAGTGCGTTGCAACAAAATTCAAGTTGTTGCAGTTGTTGTTGTTGCAGTTGTTGTTGTTGTTGCATGACTGTTGCACATGCGACGCCCGCCGTTTGCTTAATTTGTTAAGCATTTTATAAAGTTTTTTTTTTGGTTTTACCAGCCTTTTATTTTTTTTGTTAACTAACCAAGGCTGCTGGGTCAAGCGGCAGGTCAATGGTCTCCATCTCAACAACAACAAAAAAAACGCATCTCAAGTGTGGGAAGCTTCAACAACAAGACGAGATCTATGTGTGTGTGTGTGTGTGTGTGTGTGTGTGTGGGCTCAGGAATTCGCTTGAAGAAATACACTTAGAAAATTAATGAAGGTGGCCACACACACAAAAAACCAAAAAACAAAATACCAAAAAAAAATATATAAAAAGTTGTTCTGAAAGTAGAATCCTAAAAAATGTCGCGTCACAAAAGTGAGAAAAACTTGTTCCATTAAAATCTTTAAAATTAGGCATAAATTTGATTAAAATTCAGCTTGAGCTGAACATCAATAAAATGTCGAAATTGGATGGACCATATTTTATGTTTATTTATGTGCATTTGTGGGGGCCAAGACAGTTTTGAATTTAAATATAAACTTGATTAATGAGCGAGCAAAATTTAGTAAATACAATTACGTAAAAATTAGTTTGGATTTTTAATAAACTGTAACAAATTAAGAGAGCTGTGGTCGGAAGTGCTCGACTAGGAGATACCCTAAACCTTTATCGACCAACACCAAGTGCATTGCTTAAAAGACAGGAATCGATATTGACTTTTATCGATTGCTTGGAAACGGGGCAAGCTATCGATTATCGGAAGCAATATTCGAATACTTCGTTAGTAGAACCTACTTTGCAAATTTTCTAATCTCTAGCTCTAACAGGTTCTGAGATCCTTTCGTTGTAACCATATGGATGGACAGATGGATGAAGATGGCTAGATCGACTTGGCTATTGATGCTGATCAAGAATATATATACCTACGAGATCGGAGATGCTTTTATGCCTGTTACATACATTTGCACAAAAACAATATACCCCTCTTATCCATTTTAAATGGATTCAGGGTATGAAAAGCTTAACTTTTGAGTCAGAATAAGTAGAATTTACTGCGAAACAATATTGCTTGCATATAAAACAAAACATTTGTTGACTTAAATTAAGAACTGAATTCGCTTCAAAATATGTTTAGTTTGTTTTTTTCCTAGCTTTTTATCAAATGTAAGTCCAAGTTTTCTATCGAGTATGCATACTTTTCCATAATTACATCGTTCGTTCCACTTTTACTGGCTCAACAAAAAGAACTAGTTCAGCGGAACTTAATCCTAACTTAACTCTATAGTTGACGCCTCCTAAGCTCAAGTCAAAATGCAATTTTGCACAACAACAGATCGTACGAGCGCAATTGGGAGCACAGCAAGCGCGTTTGTTGCCTAAGTCTTTTGTTTTGTTCTCAAGAAATGCTGAATAATATAAACGTGTATCTGTGTAAATTTGTGTATTTGTGTGTTTTATACATTTTCTCTGACTAAGCGTTTCTGATTTATGGCCAGAGCATGCGGCCAAACATATGTTCAATTGATTTCATAATCATGACATCGCACACGCCCCAGCCACAGGCAAAAGAAGCAGCAGAATGCAAAATAAAAGATATATATATATCTAAATATACATATATATTTGTATAATATAAAAAGCTTATAAATATGCAACTTCCTCCACGACAATGTCTGGCCCACTGACTGGCCAGCCAACTGCCATGTTGCTGCTGCTGCTGCTGATGATGATGATGATGATGATGTAAAAACTGAATGTAAAACACTCACAAATTATGCAAAGTTAAGTTTATTGCATATTCAGTTTGACACTCAACACCCAACACTCAGTGCACGGTTGTGTGTGTTGTTGCTGTGCAGCATTCTATATAGTGGGGATGGGCGCGTGACACGACATGACACGAACACGAAGTTCGGAAAGGACTTGATATAGATAGGGCACCACTTTCTACATTTTTGCACATTTTGATTAAGGAAGTATTTGATATGTAAATATATTGAAATTTGATATGTAGTTGGTTTTAACTGAAGAAAAATGTATGGCAGAGTTTTGAAAAAGGAAATTGACCTTATATATTATAGAATCAGCATAAAAGACCCGACCCTTTTTTGTAAAAGGAAATACATTTAGAAGTAACCCTACGCTTAATAAATATTTTTTTTTAAATAGTTGGGAAATTTAATTACTATCAAACTTAAGTGTTTACTTTAACGTTTTCTTCGTGTCACGACACGCAACCAACCCCACAATAGAGCTTAATATATAGACACATGTTTATGGGTAAGTGATGGGTTTATGGTTTATGGATGGCTTGCCACAACATCCGCATCTGCCCCCCTGAGCATCTAAATCTGTAATTCCGCACACACCTACTTCTGTGGCAATTGGCTAAACGTTTCTCAGAGCTGCCAGTTTGTTATATAAGTAATTTGTCAGATTTATGGGCGCCGATTAGACAACTGGCGATTCTAAATGATGATGCCACGGCAGTTGTTGTTGTTCCATTAGATATTGTTGTTGTTGTTGTTGTAGTTTTCTTATGCAATTAGCCAGCGGCTTGTTTATGTTGCATTGTTCAGCGCCAGGTATCTTATAAAGTCTTCTAAAATTGAACCAGCTGCCAGCAGCTCATTCATAAAACAACTTTTCAGATACTTTTTGTAGTCCAAAAGATTCTAGACATTGTGTGTTGTGTGTGTGTGTGTGTGAAATGTGTGTCAAATTTTGCAACCATCTCAATCTGAAACTCTGATGCTGTATTCGATTTTAGTTTGTGTTCATTTTTTTGTTTTTTGTTTTTCGCATATGAAAATTTTTGTCACGTTTTCCGTGACGAATTTAAAATGTGCCTGGGCACTTAATTCTTTTGTGTCACACCAACAACAATTGTTGTTGTTGTTGTTGTTCATGTTGTTGCTGTTGTTCATGTTGTTGTTGTTGTTGTTGCTTTACACAGATGCGCTAAATTGCAGACATCAATCATTTTTTTTGCCATTGCGTAATGTTTGAGATGCTGCAGCAGCCTGTCTGGGGGTTTTTAGATTCTTCTGCTTGGCTCACAAATAGCGCCCAAGTCGCATGGGTATATACACACACAAACAAACACACACACAAACACACAGACAAACACACACACACATGGAGATGGGTGAGTGTGCTGGTCTTGGTTTTGTCTTGGCAAGGTCTTGATTAATTTGTTGCCAATCACTTTTCGTTGTCGCTTGACAAAAGCCGATGCCAAACAAAATAAACGAAACAACGATACCAAAATGTACAAAATTACATATATATGTATATATATACAAGATACATATATATGCATGTGAAAAAAAATGTAAATTTCAACTAATGTGTAAATGAACAAGCGACGGCCTCTTGGGGTCACATTTGGCAACATTTCATATCATCAGCAACGCATTTAAAAGGCATTTAAAAAATAAAATAAAAAATAAAAAACAAACCTGACAGAGCTTCTTAAATAACAAATTGCAATTACTTGACGTACGCGTCGTTGCGTCCTTCACGCATTCCCAGATGATTCTCCATCTTCGTCTCGGAGTCCGTCTCCAAGTCCAAACTCAACTCAACTCAATGTTAATGCTACAAAAATTCTATGCGCCGCAACAAATGCGAGGGTCATTTGGGCAGTTATAAATAATATTATTTACTAAAGAGATAAATAAATCAATGCGCATTTCGGAAGTGTGTAACTTTCCTTTTCTATCAGCAAATTAAATTAGACACAAACGTCAGCATCTGCATTAAATTAGCACATAAACCAGTTGGGAATTAGAAGCGATTTGGAAGGAAAGTGAAAATTAGTTTGATTTTTAGCAAGCCCATCATAATTAACGCAATTAGCCAATATTGTTGTACGTTTATAATAAAGTTCTCAAAATAAAATGTTAATTTAATGGATAAACAAAGCTGAGCAATGGAAAATACAACGAAATTGAACGCATTTGTTCAAGAAAAAGGTTGAACGATAAGTTCAAGGCCTAAAAAAACAAAGAACTTAACTCTAATCCAATATTATTTTATTATAATTAATCAATTTTCCTGCAACTTGAACCCAGACAATGAATTAAAAAACAGCTTGTTTTGTATAATTTATATTATTTAAATAAATAAATAATTTATCTATTATATTTATGGTTTCTGCTAAGAACTTAAGAGCGCCCCACGTTCATTTAGTTATGCTCCAAAAAAGAGCAGAAATCAAGAAGAAGCAGAAACCGCAGGTTGTGAATTGAAGCAGCGTAACGAATCGAATCCAATTCCATTCCATTCAATTTCATTTCATTCAATTCCATTCGTTTCGATTTGTTGTGTCTTTAATTCGATTCGATTCCATTCAATGCAATATCATAACTCAAAGCTAAGGTCAAGCCGAGTTGGCTGGATGCTTGCCTTATTTATAGCTTCGAAATTTTGGTGTTATTTAAATAGATTGATTATAGTATTTGTTGCGCTTGATTTCTTCTTGGTTTAGTTTCTGGGCAATTAGCATCTTCATTGTTGAGCTCGGTTTTTTATTTCTGATTTTTTGCTGCTCAAACTGAATAACGCATTTGCGGAAGCTTCAGTTTCGGCTTCTTTAAGTTGTGTTTGGACAGAATTGAAGATGCAGATGACGGCGATGATGATGATGATGATGTTGATGATGATAATGATGTTGCTGTTGTTGATTATGGGGCTTCCGCGCTTGGAGCGCATGATCTTGTTTAAATCTTTGAAACATTTTGAGCACTTTGAACATTTGATGTCATATGCATCAAATTATGGAAATGCCTATATCGACGCCTATTGTAGTTGATGAAGATGCCTTTTGATCTGATGGAATGGTATTGTCTATTAGTTGCTTAGTCACTGAAGGTCGCTGGCTCGCATAAAACTGTCAATCACATCTGACAAAATATCAAACAGCCTACGGGGCGTATGCGCAATTTGCATATACAGGCAGACAGTCATGCACAAACTTTAACAAGAATCTCTCGCTCCTTCTCTTTCGAGCTGCTTGCCTTAAATGCTATGATTAGCCATAATCATGGTTATTGGAGAACTGGACTGGTGTGACTAAGCCAGGCGAACAGTTCGTGGAAACAGTTTGCCGCGATTTCTGAACTTGCCAAGGTCAAACCTGGTGCGACTATCGCAGGAAATGCATGTAAAAACCGGCTACTAGGGCGAAAATGATTAAAAGGCCACTAAAAAAACAAAATGCATAACATGATCAAGAAAAAAAACAATAATCACAGCAGCAGCAGCGGCAGCGGATGTTGATTTATGCAGCAGATGCAATAAACGAGGTGCGAAAAAAAAAATATAATACAGCAGCCGCGGATGTGTTCAAGCGGCGAAACAAGCCAAGACCAAAGACTACTTAAAATTGTTTAAAAAAAAAAAAATTGAAAAAAAAACACACACATTGCACAATGTTAACAAGCTGCAGAGTTTGTATATTCTATAGAAACAAAAACCCAAACTAAGCCAAGCCATTGACTCGGAACTAAAAACAAGCATTCGGAACCAGTGCGCTGTGAACTGGTTCAGCTGACAAATGTCTGCTTTCGACACGTGTTGAGCACACATTTTAATTAATTAAACAAATATTTGACTAACTAATTTCCACACAAATTATGCAACACTGTTAAGTAGTTGATAGACGTTGTGATTGTCACCGAAAAAAAAAAAACCTGTATAAGAGCCGAGCAATTCCAGTTTTCGTATTAGTTCCCTAAACCAACAATTGGGAATGCTTTAGGCAAGCTCGAATAGGGGATGCCCACAGCCCAGGTCACTGACGTGTATGTATGTATGTATGCATATGGCCATGTATTTAATAATGTTATACACTTTCAATTCTATGAAATGAAGATTAGAGATCTTTAAGGAAATTTATAGAATGCTGCGAATATATGAAAAATATTCAAAATATTAAGAGGGGATTTTCTTCCTTTTAAAGCTGTAGAAGGAGCTTTAAAATATATTTGGTCCTTTTCCAGGACCTTACGAGATTCCCTGCCAATGTAAGCCATTGAGTAGCTTTACAACATATTTGGAATAAAGTTTCTTCCAGATAAAAAGAGGATTTCCAGTAATTGGAAGCTGTTGAAGGTGAGATACAACATATTGGAATAGAACCTCTTCCAGTTTAATCTTTGTAATTGGAAACTGCTGAAAAAGGTGTACAACATATTTGGAAGAAAACCTCTTCCAGGGATATTCAGCAATTGGAAGTTGTTGAAGGAGCTATACAATTCGACCCATTTAACATGCCAACCTTCAGCCGCCTGCAGGGTATAAATATAAACAATCATTAAAAACTTAAAACGTTTCAAAAAGAAACAAAAACCTATTAACAAATTTCCCACTTTGATTCGCAATTCTGAATTTTTGCGCCAAAAAAAAAAAAAACAAAATGTTAACTTCCGCAAATGAGCGAGAATTGCGGCATCATCGTTTTGGCAATAATAAAATACGAAATTCGCACAGATTTTAACACAACTTGGCTAAATGTAATTAATTCGAATTTGGTGTTAATTTTCGTGGCCCAATCGACAATTCACAGCTATTGCTCGAGGGGCCCAGCCCCCCTTTTGGCTGTGGCTTCCCCTTGCCTGTGCATCCAATTAATAAGACTAATTAAAAGCACAGCTGGAACACCAAAAACTGGGTCTGTCTCTGTCTGTCTGGGGACTGGCCTCTATTGAGGCACGACCACGTGAGAGGCCCGCGAATCCGAATCTGAATCCGAATCCGTTCAATAAATTTGTTTTCTATTAAATGCTACTAAATGGCAAACAATGGCGCCACCCAAACAAAAGCCACACTCAAACACACACACACACACACACACACACACACACAGAGGCATCTTTTCATGGTCAATTAGCAGACAACAGAAATCAAGTCAGCAGTTGTTGGCCATAAGGTCAACGTTGATGCTGAGCGTGTGTCACCAGTTCAGCTGGCCAAAATGTCAATGCTTTTTTGTGGGCCATTAAAAAGGATTTCAGTCTGATTGTCTTTTTGTCGAGCTAACAAACTTGAACCCAAAGAACCCGAACTTCGTGTGCCAGTTTTTTTGTTTTTTTTTTCCCTGAGGCGAGAGTCGATCTCCGTAAATTACATAATCAAAGCGTATAGAAATATATTTGCATATTTATGAGCGAAAATAAAAAAAAAAGTCTGACATAAATGTCAATTTTTTAAGAATCTTCTCAGAGCGCCGCCAGATCCGGCTGGCACCGACAAGCACCAGCTGCTTGGAGCGCGTCGAGACGCGACGGCACGTTAAACAATATTTATGAGAGCAAATACCATATATTAATAGCTTATCCTTTGCCAGTTCATTCACATGGCAATTAAAGAAGCACTCACAGTACAAAAATCAATCGAACGAAAAAACAATGAGGAGTACTCGAGTCGAGAGTGCCCGACTAGCAGATACCCTCAGGTTGTTGCCCAAATATTCTAGCTTCCTGCTGTAGATACATCATAAAGACAAAAATTATAGCCTGTGCTTCTTCTTTCCTTTGTCCCATTGTATAGGTAATGCATACTTGATTTACTCGGTGTTTGTAGTCCGAACTTTAAACATTGCCTAGATATATGCCTATAGACGAAGCCACATGGAAGACAAATTTGTTTTTCAATATCGGGGCGATGAGGCGAGGTATCCCAAATGTGAAATATTCCTTATATGCCAAGTTTGATGTACCTAGCGCCAATAAATTTCGAGCTAGACTTTAAAAACGAAGTCTCAAAATCGATATTTCAAGCTTCTAGATTATGTAGTTTCCGAGATGTGCTTACATAGTCGAACATAGCTAGACGAGCAGCTCTTCGTGCTGATCAGGAAGATATACCCTTCATAGGGTCGAAGACACATTCCGGCGCCTGTTATACATTATTTGCTCCAAATGATGATACCCTTTTTAAGCATATTCAATGGGTTTAGGGTATACCAAATAAATAAATTAACAAAATATTTGGCTTCTACTTTGAGCGCGTGCGATGAGCTGCCGCGCGGAAGCCAGCTCGCAGAGCCCACGGCGACATTTCGAAAGGCTTTTCAAGATCAAGGCCTAGTAAATAGCAACTGACAAAAGCAACAATAGTAACAACAACAACAACAACAACAACGACGACGACGACGACAACAACACTTGAAAAATTGATATATGAAGCAAGCGCCAAAGTCATCGAAGCCATCGCCATCAAAATGATGCGTAAAAGGTGCGCCAAGTGTTTGCATAAATTTTGAAATACACGGCATTTGTTTTGAGTGCCAAGCACTCAGCAACTAACAACAATAACAACAGAAGCAACAACTATAGCAAATGCTAAAGATAAAGCTATTAAAATTAGAATGATCGTACTACAAATCTCAGCCTGGGCAGCAACAACAACAACAAAAACGCCATAGCAAACAAAACTTTGCCTTAAATTAAAAGTAAATAAATAAAATTCGCAGAATTAAAATAAAAACGACAAGAAAAAAATTAGATATATTATATGTATATGTATATAAAGATACGCTGGCCATATAAATATTTATTGACAAAAGTTGTCATTGTCTAAAGATGTTCTGAGTTCATTTACTGTTTCTTTTTCATTCCTTTTTCTTGCCTGCTTCTGAGCATTGCAGTGCACAGTGAAACGCAGCTAATGTGCATGCGAAAAGCTGACTTAATAAAATCGGTTATAAATGAACAGTTTTTGCATTCCTATAAGTTTATACAAATTATCAAATCCTTTTCAAATGCAATTTGATTATTGCTGTTATATTCGTGAGCCATTTTAAAAATTGTATCTCATAAGCGGGCACAACTGTTGCACATCATTTCAACTACGAACTGAGTTATGATAACGACTTGTGGCACCAGATGCGAATCAATGTGCGGCGATTGCGACGAGAGAGCGCAGCCAAGCCAAGCTTACGGCGCAGCAGCTGAGAGAGCGCCAGCAAGAGCGTAAGCTTTGACAAAAGTTCAAGCTGCAATGCTCTGCACATGGTACGAGCTCTCGCTCTCGCTCTCTGGGCAGCAAACGCTCGCGCTGGTATTGAATGTGTATATATTTAATATCGGGGAGTGGCAGCCGCCCATTTTGCCAATTGGAACGTATAAAAGCCGGCTGAGCTGCTGCCTGAATATTCGTTGCTATTCACATTTGCGTCTGGTCTCGTCTCGTCTGGTTTTGTCTCCGACGCAACAGCGGAGTCTCAGTTGGACCACAGAGAACCGAAAAAGTGATTTTTTGTGGTGTGAAATATAAGAAACAAATATAATATCAAAAGGTAAGCAGACAGGCGCGTTCAAGGATATTCAGTGTACTTGTGTATGTGTGTGTGGATCATATTGAAGGACTTAAAGCAACAGTGCCATAAACATTATTGTGTTGAACAATTAACATACAATTATTGGTATATATTCCACATATACAATATCAAAAGTGCTGTGTGCTTCTCCTTTGTACAAGGATGTGACAACTAATTTGGATTTGATATGGATTAAAAGTTGCAGAAATCTTGACAAAACGTTTTGAGCATTATCCAAAACAGGAAAGCTTAAATATGTGCACGAAATATTTCCTTGGAAAATTTATAGAATTTTTAAGATTTAAGTAGAAAATAATTTCTGAAAATTCGACAAGAGATTTTTAGCTGAATTTAAAACTAAAATACAAGTTTGTAAAACTTTGATCTCCAGGTTCTTTATTAATTGATTTTTGATTGATTTGAAAATCAAGTTTGTGTGCCAAGTCTTTTGTTTTTATGCACAAGTTCGTTGGCCCAACTAAAGATTCTTTTGCCAATTTCGACTTTACAGTCAAAGTTCATTGACTCTGTCTATTGTTAGCTTGAAACTATAACTTTTTAAAGACTTTACTTAAGTACTCATATCATAAAGCACTTAAAGATATATGGGTTAATATGTTTGAAGAGTAAATTTGCTTAGACAAAAACTGAAAATCATGGTGTATATAGTATGTTGTAAAATTTGCTGCCCGAGCGCTTTTGCGCAACTTGCAACATAAAACTTCCAACACACCAAAAATGTACATGCATAAATTATTATAGAAAAAATACGAGAAAAAATGTGTGCCGACTTGGCATGCATATTATTTGGCCAACAGTCATAAAAGGGCGCATACCAATACAAATATTTACATGTATCTACATTTGTATAGTATATTATTAAATGCATCATCAGTTTATCGGCTGATTGATATTGATTAACATGCATGAGCCCACGAAGAAAAACACAAAAAAAACACAAAAAGCCAACAAATTACAAAACGCAACTTTAAATAAAAACAGCATAAGCACACACACACAAACACACACACAGAGGGAATACTCCCCGACTTATTGAAATGCAAGTTTCCAAACTGCATTCATTAGGGCCCGGCGGGCGTGTGTTTTTTATTTGAACTTTTCACTACAAAAAAGCACTCGAAAAAATCGTGTTTGATGTCAAATCCATAATCGATCGCGCAACTTTTGAAAACGTATCAAATTTTCATTATGCACAAAATTGGTTTTCAATTTCCAAATGTCGACGGCTGATAAGCCCTGCGGCAGCTGTGACCATTAGGCGAACCATTAATGATTTATGTTGCAAAATCTCTGGCAAAGGGGGGGTCCACAGCTCATGAATACCCCTAATGATAAAGATCGCCGCCACACACACACACACACACATTCACACACACACACTCACACGCAAGCAATAAAATCAAATTAACATGCAAAATTTGAAATGTTTGTCGCTTGTCGAACTGGCCCCCGACAGGCATTGAGCTTTGATTGATGGCATTGCATAAGGAAGCAGCCGCGGCAGTGGGTGCGCTTTAATCTATATGCAAAAGACGTGGAAGGTTCTAGCCAGCGTCACAAAAATGCTAAAATCAAAACAAAAAAAACCCCAATACAAAAGTCAATAAAACCAGTTAAGGTCAGCCGCGCGGACGCTGCTGGCCAGTGCTGCCAATTGCCGCTACAAAAAAGTAGCTAAGTCCACTGTTAAAAACAGCTAAGCTGGGTACTTGTTTTGGTGTTGCCAGAAAAAAGCTAAATCTGTTTTAGATTTCAACTGATTGTGGCTGACTGCCGCTGTATATAGCCACATATAGCTAGAAAATGGCTGAATTGGCAACACTGCTGCTGGCCCGGCTGGCCATTGGGCTTAGCTCTGGCTTGTGTAATCAACATGTTTGCAGCAGATGCTAAATGAATTTATATTTATGAATAATGTGTCGATGGCAAAGTTGCCGCTGCTGCTGATGCTGATCACGTTGCCGTTGCTAAGCTACAATAAAAATAAAGTTTCAAGTGTCGCCGTCGCCGTCGCCGTCACTGAGGCAGTGTGTCAGTGGCCGCTGCTGCGACGCGAAACGCCTCGGGCAACCGGTTGGTTGGCACCAATGCATCCTTGACATAAAAACCATGCGCACCGAGTTACATCTTCGATAAGCCAATACACACACACACACACACGCACGCACTCACACATGTACAGCGGCACGCAATCAAAACAAATTTAAACAACATTCCGCACACGCACTGTGCCCTGAGCTTGTAATCTTTGCCAATTTCCCCACTTACATATGTATATTTAATATTTTCTTCTTCTTCTTTTTCTTTGCAGATGAAAGTCACTTTGGCGTTAGCGACTTTCTGCCTGGTGGCTGCCTGCGCCAATGCGCAAAAGGGCAGAACCACAACAACCACAGGCACCAAGCCGGGTCGTTTCCTCTCACTGCCCGTGCCCGCCAAGTGCGCTAGCCGTAAGTATCTGATACATATAAAAAACATATACATATATATATATATATTGCTTCAACTGTGGCAAAAAGTAAAAGTGTGAAACGTTAGAAGAATATCAAATAGCACACATCCAGCTTACTTGCCAAGTTTGCACTTGAAATTGTTTAGCAATGAGACGTGTGGGTGTGTTACGAACAGCCACAACAATACAATATATATTTAATTGTGTTAGGTCGGGGGCAGCCACGGGGCCGGGTGGGCGGCTGAAGGTCGCTGACGTGATCGAATTTGTTTTGGCCTGCATTTTGTTACCCACGCACTTTCTTTAACTATGCTTATAGGGAGTTGCGTACTCGGCTTGGTCACAAGCTGCAGCGTTGCCACCCCGCTGCCAAGCACAATAAGACATACACACTCACACACATAAATCCTGCAAGTCATTGCTAGCAGTTGCATTCAAACAAAATACACCGAAGAGGATTGCGAAAATGCAGCTGATAGATTTAAGATGCAAACAATAGCGTCATCGCTGCACATCCGGTACACTAATGAGCACAGTTAGCAGTTGGCACTAATTAGGCAGCACACATACATACATACATCTGAAGGCATACATTTGTGTGCATCCCGTTTAAAACTGAAAATGCAACTTAACGTTTTTATTTTTTGGGCAACAACGTCATCGCGTCGCAACGTGACAGCCCATAAAGTTGCATAGCCAGTTTTGGTGGCGCTGCTGTGGCTTAGATCTTTCATCTTTTTAGAAATTTCCAGTTATACAAGCAAGCACAACTTTAAAGTTAAATAAACTAATTAACTATTCAAACTTAATTACCTGGTATAGACAGCGTCGACGACGGCGTCGCTGCTCGTTAATAACAACTCTCAAGCATGCAAACTGTGCGCATGCTTATTTAATTTACATTTAAAAACGGATTTTCTAAGCCCGAACCGCAAGCCGAGATTGAGATTCTGTTTATATATATCTTTGTATACAGTTGGTAGAAGTAGTTTTTTTTTTTCAATGGGGGGGAAGTTGTTTGGCAATGATGCAATTGGGAATTTTTTATTTTCGAATTGCATGCAGGAAAACGCAGCGAAAGAAAGTGAGGTTAATGCGCGCCAATGTGACGCGTTGTTGTTTTTATTGCCTTGACCCGCAAAGTGAGGAAATTGCAGCAGTCTGGCAGCATCGGAGGCAGCAACAATAATAATAATAATGTGCAAACAATGGCAAATAAGGTCATTATGTTAGAGTTAAGCTGATTTGACGTGAAGTGAGACGGCGGCGGGCGAATGAACAGGCAAAAGGCAATTGCAAAATTGACGGCAGCGACTGCGATGGCAGCTTTAAAGCCGCTTAAAGCGCGACTAATGACGCGTGCCGCCAGCAGCAGCGGCAGTGGTAACAAGAGGCGTGGCACAGTCTGTTCGCGCTAAAAAAAAGAAAAACAGAAAAGCTGAAGCTGAAGCCAAGCATAAGCTAATCAAATGGACGCTGCTGCACTGCAGTAGCCGCAACGGTGGCAGCTCAGAGAGGCAGCGATGTGAAACAAGTTTCGTTTGTTTGCCGAGGAGCAGCAGTAGGAGGGGGAGGAGCAGATGGAGGAGGCACTGTTAGCATAGGGGGTCGGGGGGAGATTCCATTGTTGGCTTAACCAATTTTTTGTTTGGCAAATGGAAAACCTTTTGACACACAGACAAAGGAAAGCGGGCAGACGGCGAGGCGACGATGACGGCATCAAACGGAGGAGCAGCATTAGCAGCAGTATGCTGCATAAATTGCTGGCACAGATTGCGCAACTAACAGTGGGGGAAGTTGTGTAAGCATCCGTGGCATGTTTTGCCCATTATGCGGCATACACTCTGGCATCGCATTGAACTCGAGGGCGGGTGGCCACACCCACCCACTGTACTATATCTAACTGAACTCATTTGCCCATCTCTTGTGCTCGTCTTGCAGGCCCCAAGGAGTTCTCCTATCGCGGCAAAAACATGTTCCTAAGCACCCATGTGCCGGCGCTTGCCAACAGGAAGGTCGACTGGTTGGATGGCCGTAATCTGTGCCGCGAGTACTGCATGGATCTGGTCGCATTGGAGACCCAAGAGAAGAACAACTTGATCTTCCGTGTCATTCAGCAGAATGATGTGCCCTACATCTGGACCGCTGGACGCATTTGCGATTTCGCTGGCTGCGAGAATCGTCCCGATCTGGAGCCCAAGGCTGTTTATGGCTGGTTCTGGTCTGCAACCCGCGAGAAGATCCAGGCCACCAACCGCATTCCACAGGGCTGGGGCTACAATCCCTGGTCTCAGACCGGTCACAAGAAGCGCCCACAGCCCGACAATGCTGAGTACGACATCAACCAGACCAAGGAGCAGTGTCTCTCCGTGCTGAACAATGTCTACAACGATGGCATCGCATGGCACGATGTTGCCTGCTACCACGAGAAGCCCGTCATCTGCGAGGATAACGAAGAGCTGCTGCGCTATGTGGCGGCCACAAATCCGGGCATTCGTCTATAAGCTGCTGAAGTTGAAATGCTTCTGCATTGTTTGTGTAATTTTAAAGCTACTTATTATAATACTCCCTAAATGAGTTCTTTTTGTATAATTTTGTTTAATGTGTACGACGAATGTGCAAGACAAATAGACTTTAGAATTTATAAATACCCCGATCTTACATACATACATATATAGACATCTAGACACATGCCGAAAATTCACACAAATTGCTCTCTTGTTTCGTAACTGCCAATTTTACACGTAGAACTCTATTTTTTTGAAACTAAACTATTTCCTTCCTACAAATTGTATTTATATAAAATTGTTAAGTACGACTATTTACTGGAAATTCGCTACGCCCTAAAATCTCTTTGGCATTTTAGTTCAAAGATGAAAAGGAAAAGGAAAAAGAAAAGAAAAACTTACCATTCGATTGCCCTGCAAAACAAAGAGATTGAATAAAATGTTGTAATTCATAAAAAAGAAAACAATCATTTAAGTACTTTGATTTATTTGACACGCCGACGTGTCGGTGTTCGGGAGCGATTATAATCCCGCCTAGAATCGGACGCAGAACGACTGCGACTCTTATGTTGTCCAGATTCTCGACTGGAACGGACATGGTGCCGTTTACGGCTATGCTCTTGCCTAGATCTAGTGTCACGCTCATTGCTATGATGCCTTTGGCTGCTGCTGCTCGAAGATTTGCAGTTCTTCAATTCGAGCTCGGGACTCTCTGACCACCGCCAGTTGCGAGACTGCGTCTCATTGTCATTCCAGCTGTGAGCGAACGTGGTTTTAGTTTAGTCAATAGACTAAAATATACCTGGCAATTACCTGATTTGGCTGGACTTGGGCGTTCGACTGACAGAGCGCGCACTTCCCGGCGTGCCGTAGAGCTCCAAGCTGCTGTTAAACAAATTGTTTGGATTGCGAAACAAATGGAGATAGCCACAGCTGTAGCCTTTGGGACATTTGCGTGTTAAGGACAAACCTTGAAGAAGCAACAAGTTGGGTAAGAAACAATAATAACTTCGAAATTATCATTAATATTAAATGTACAGAATGTACGCTGGTTGCTTTATAAAAGGATACGTGGTCTTCATATGCGCTTCACGTACCGCAAACGGCACCACGCCATGCTTTCAGATTGGAGAACTCCACATTCAGGCGCCTGGCTGCATAATAACGACCCTGCAAATTGATGAAGGCGCGCAGCGCAAATCTGTAAAATATACAAAATAATAATAAGTTTACTCGCATACAGACAAAAAAGGGAATAAGCATTATTTCAATACGCACCGCTCGTGCGCGTACTCGACAAAAACGTGACCTCGCAAATGGGGTAATGTATTGCACACCGCACGGAAATTGACAATTTTGCCAAATTTTTCCAGCTCGCCGGTCGCATCCTTGAAGAATTCGTCATAGTCGGCGCGTAAGTCGTGCTGTGTCAGCTCCAAATGCTCATCGGCGCCGGCGTACTCCTTGTGCGTCACGTCGACCTGCAGCAGTGGATGCGTGAAGAAGTGACGAATCAATAGGATCTTCGCCAGCATGGGACGTCTGTGATTGAAGGTGCAACTGTGACCATAACGGCAGCAATTGGTGCGCGTGTAGAACTCGCATAACCGTTCCTCGGGATGCGTTTCGACCACACGTCGCAGCTCGGCTGGTGGACTGCGCTCCTCTGTGTCCTCCATGTATTCATGCATGCGCTGTAGCATCGCCTCGAACTCGGCTGCAGCCGCGTCCGCCAGTCTTTTACTCTCTTCGCGCCGCTTGCGCTGCTCCTCCTGCTGAGCAGCCAATGCTTCAGCTTGTTGTGCACGCAAGCGATCCAGTTCCGCTTCTTGCTGTGCACGCTTGGCTGCATCAATCTGGAACTGATGCTGTGCCAATGCTTCGCGGCGCAACCAGGCTTCTTCTTCATCCTGTCGCAAGCGCTCGCTAGCTAGGCGCTGAAATTCTTCGAGCTCCTCCTGCTGCTTAAGCCACGCTTGATATTGGGGATCCGACTCTCGTGCTTTATTTTCTATCTCCTCGTCTTTTTCTCGCTGACGCGCTTGTTTCTGACGACGACGATGCCTTTGTTGTTTTTTCACCAACTTGCGCCAAGCTCTGCGAGTGCATAAGGTTTATAAATTGAATATCCAAGCAATTTATCAGTCCTACCTTTTTGCCGGCATTCTCCTTGCTTTGATTTTCATAAAATTGCAGTCACCCTGTAAAATCAGTGTGACCACAGCAGCAAAGTCGATAAATCCTTACATTTTTGATAGCTTTAACATAGCCCGTAATGCCAGCGTTACGTTAACACATATGCAAAATTTACTTTCATTTTTATTAATGTTAACAATCATCCTATTTCTCTTTAAAGGAAGCGTATTTGTTATGTTAAAAGCGTGCAGCATATATTGTATATTTTAGCTATTTATTACTGAAAACGAGCTATCTTATCCTCGATTTAACATTTCGATGGACTGTTATTGAGTAGACGTCAGCGCTGTTTGTCAGCAGACTGTATGTCAAACATGGTATTTTTGGTATTTCGCTGTAATTAAAAAAATAATTTTTTTTGGCAACTTACGCTTTTACAGTACGCGGTCGCACTAACCTTTTAATGTTTTGGTCTATTTTTTATGTAAATACTAGAAGAATTACCAAATAAAATACACAGTCGAGGATTTGGCGCTCATTATTCAAAATAAAATAACGCTAATAAAAGTCTATTAAGGTCCCGCACAATTGCACAAATAACAATCCAACAGTCGGCGCCCAAGGCAACAGCTATGAGCAAGGTGCGCAGGCTGTACCATCAGAAATATCGTGAAGATTGGGAGCGATTCCCATCGTTCTCGGAGTGGTTGTGCCGTGGAGATGATGGCTACTCGGCGCACTGCAAAATATGCGACGCCAACGTTTTGGCGCGACTCGCCTCCATTAAGCAGCACCACAACACGGCCAAGCATCAAAAGGCCCTCAAGTGCCACCAGTTCGCTGCAAAGGTAAGCGCCCAACAACAACAACAACTGAAGTCGAACCGTTCACAATGAAGGCATTTTTTCTAGGGTATTGCGATCAAAATGGAGCCCAGCGTAAATGAGGAGCCAAAGCCAATGTCACAAAAATATATCATTGCTACGAAGCCGAAACCAAAGGTGAAACGGGCTAAGGTTGATAAAGTTGAATCCATTGATTCGATGGAGCCCGACACATGCTCGAACGATTCGATTCTGGAGGATTTGTTGGGCAACGACGACATGGAGCAGCAATATCTACAGGAGATAAGCGACCAGGAAATCGAACAAGATATCAAGCCAGAAACGATTCAAGAGTTTAAAATTGATGAAATGCAAGACGACAATCTAACAGACGACAACATTATAAGCGAATTTGATCTATTTGGCAAGAGCGTTTCCCTACAACTAAACCACATGGAGGTAAGCCCGGTGCTCGCTTTAATAAAGAATACTTTTTAATTATAATTGTAATTGCAGCTGGAGGATGCGTTGCTCTGTCAGGAGCGCCTGCAGGTAGTGCTTACAGAATTTCGACTAAAAATCTTGAAACGTAAATCAAAACGCAATTTCTAAATTTGTTTCAACCTTAAACTTATTATCAAGTTATATATAACAATATATATATATATTGACAAGCATAACTAACTTATATACAGAAATAAATGTTTATGTTTATTCCGCCTCGATTTCATCTATAAAGCTGCGACACTTTTTCTTCAACACCTTGACGGCTTCCAGAAATATAACCTCGGGCTTCAGGGCACCAACAGATTCTACATTAAATATATAATGATCGCGTACACGTGCCATTGTGACGGCATCGGCCAGATGCGGATAGCGGTAGACATTGCGACTGCAGCTGTCGTAGCGTGCATCCTTCACATAGGCGCACTCGTTCTCATCGATGCCAATGACGCCCGGCGAGAAACAGCTCTGCAGTTGATAGGCATCCTTGCCGGTCACTTCTCTGGTCAGATTGATTTGGGGCAGCAGTCGATAGTAGGCGGTGGCCACAGGCGAGAACTTGGCATGATCCTTCCCAAGGCCCTTGACGGCAATTAGACGCAGATCCAGCTCGTGGCCCGGACGCAACTGTGCAATGAGTATATCCTCATGTATGCAGCCCACGCTGCTTTCACTGTAAATCTGTCCTTGTTTGCCCTTGGGCAGCCATTTCAGATGGCCCGAATATACTTTGTGATTCTTATAAATATCATCAAAGTTGGACTGATCTTTGCTGGCATCCTTGCGACGTGTGCACTTCACTTTCAGCTCATATTCGAGCGTATCCTGCTCGGTACCCTGCTCCGTGCTCTCCTCCGTGCGATAGGCAAACAGACGGGGATCAGCCCTCAGCGGCAACAGACCCATGCGATGCGCCAGCACCTCATCCTGTATGATCGAAGTGTTGTTATAGATGTACACTTTCTCAATGGCCATGCTCGGCACCTCGCTTAGCATCAAACGACGAAAGGCGTTTGCAATCGCCGGATAGACGCCAATCAGATCAAATTCCAGGCCATTTTCTTCATCATTCCTGCAATCGGAATTTATATTTGTAACGGTACAAGTCAAAAAAATATCCCAAGTCTTACCGTACAATCACCACTTGCAATTTGCTTTTAAACACATCCATATTGAAGACCTCGTCGGCCAGCCCATAATCCTGGGGATCCTGCTTGACCTTGTACTCCTCCATGTAAAGCAACGGTTGTTTCTTATTTTCCGGCATATTAATATACGTTTAATCCAGAAATAAATCCTAAATAAAAGCAAACGAATCCGTCGGTTGGTTGCCGCACGTGGTTGTTGTCAAAACAATCAGAGATGCGCATTCCTTGGCTATTCGTGACTTGGTCACTGTGAATGGCGAATTTCAGCCTGCATTTTGGGGCATCTCTTATAGAAAATATGGATAAACTATAGATATATGTTTAGTTCCCTTAGTAATAATTAATAATTTATATAAATAAATAACAAAAAGACTGCATTATAGTCCCAGCTAAAAGGCTTAGCATACAAAAATCACAATCCCAGTAGTCACTGCGACATATGTATTTGCACAAGATTGGTGCAAGTTGGCAGCTCCTTGCGCAGCATTGTGAATGGTAACTTTTAGCTATTTAACCGGCGAAATCGGTTCTCTCCAGCGGCAGATTTACGTAAAACATTGATAAAAGCAAAACAAAAATGTCGCGCACACTGCAACGTTTAATCGGCGGCTGCAGACGCTGGACGCAATCAAACTGCCGAGCACAAGTGCAGGTGCAGTCATTTGCACGTGCTGCATTGCAACAGCAACAACGTAACTTATCGGCAAAAGCGGCAGATCCCACAAAAGGCAAGGGTCCGATATCATGGAAGAGTCTGGCCGTGATTGGTGTTTTGGGCGCCGGTGGCCTGGGATTTATGCTGTATGTGAAGAGCGAGAAGGATGAGGCGCTTCTAAAGGAGCGCAAGCGGCAGCTGGGCAAGGCAGCTATAGGAGGTAGCTGGGAGTTGGTCGATTCCCAAGGTCAGGTTCGTAAGTCCTCCGACTTTCTGGGCAAGTGGCTGCTCATCTATTTCGGCTTTACTCACTGCCCCGATATCTGTCCCGACGAGCTGGAGAAAATGGCTTTAGTAGTCGATGAAGTTGGTGTGTAGCTGCTGGATGCATGTTTAAATAAGTTCTAAATAATGTGAAACTTCACTTTGCAGAAAAGTCCCCACAAGTACCAGAAGTGCAGCCCATATTTATAACCGTCGATCCGGAGCGCGACTCAAAAGAGATTGTGGGCAAATATGTAAAGGAGTTCTCGCCCAAGCTGCTTGGACTGACTGGCACCGTAGACCAGATAAGAAATGTTTGCAAAGCCTTCCGTGTATACTTTAGCGCAGGGCCGCGCGATGAGGACAACGATTATATTGTTGATCACACCATTATCATGTATCTGGTCAATCCCGATGGTGAATTTGTCGATTATTACGGCCAAAATCGAGACAAGGATCAGTGTGTGTCATCAATTTTGGTTAACGTAGCAAAGTGGAATGCATTGAACAAAAAAGGCTGGTTCAGTTAGATGTATGGTGTTGCCACACTGCTGTTATTTCATATTAAAATTTTGTTTTGTATCAAGTTGGCAGCGCTAAGCATAACAGCCCCGTTTAACTTGTATGCTCGCTCTTTTTGACGTTCGTGCTGCGTGGATGTTGCAGAAATTGTTTTGTTTTCTCGCAATAAATATATAATCAATTACGAAATGGTGTGTGTATAATATAAAACAGACCAAAATTAGTTATTTATTATTGCGTTATTGTTTGTGTCAATCATGTGCATTGTTGCTCTAACAAAGATGCTTCCGTGATTCAGTCCACAACATAACCTTAAAAAGGCGGCGCTTTGGTGCTGATTTTTTTTTTGCAATTAATTAACAATATTGTTGTTTTGCAGCGTCCGTTAATGTTGCAAGGCCACGAGCGTTCCATAACCCAAATCAAATACAATCGCGAGGGCGACCTGCTCTTCTCCAGCTCCAAGGATCAAAAACCAAATGTCTGGTACTCGCTGAACGGCGAACGCCTTGGCACCTACGATGGACATCAGGGAGCCGTATGGTGCTTGGATGTGGACTGGGAGAGCAGAAAGCTAATCACCGGCGCTGGCGACATGACCACCAAAATCTGGGATGTAGAATACGGCACTGTGATTGCCTCCATACCCACAAAATCTTCGGTGCGTACCAGCAATTTCAGTTTCTCGGGCAACCAGGCAGCTTACTCCACGGACAAGGCGATGGGTCAGAACTGCGAGCTGTTCATTATCGATGTACGCAATGCGGATTCAAGCCTATCGGAACAGGAGCCCACTCTGCGCATACCCATGGTAGAGTCGAAGATTACGTCGATGTTGTGGGGACCGCTGGATGAGACCATCATTACCGGTTAGTCAAAGACACACAGTTGACGTAGTTGTCAATTATAATCGAATCTAATTTACAGGCCATGACAATGGAAACATTGCCATTTGGGATATACGCAAGGGACAGAAGGTGGTTGACTCTGGCACCGATCACACTGCTGGAATCAATGACATGCAGCTCAGCAAGGATGGCACCATGTTTGTGACCGCTTCCAGAGATACCACAGCCAAGCTGTTCGACTCCGAGTCTCTGATGTGCCTGAAGACGTACAAAACGGAAAGACCCGTGAATTCTGCTGCGATAAGTCCCATACTAGATCATGTGGTGCTTGGCGGTGGCCAGGATGCCATGGAGGTGACCACGACGTCAACGAAGGCTGGCAAATTCGATTCACGCTTCTTCCATCTGATCTACGAGGAGGAGTTTGCACGTCTTAAGGGCCATTTCGGTCCAATCAACAGTCTGGCCTTCCATCCGGATGGCAAGAGTTACGCCTCCGGCGGTGAAGATGGTTTCGTGCGTGTCCAGTCCTTTGATAGTACATACTTTGAGAACATTTTCGAGTAGTCCCCATCAGTAGTAGTTATTAGTTCCACATCTTTCGTGAATGCGCCATGTACATGTGCATAGAAAATTTTCAAATATACGCGAGAACAAGACGAAATATCATTTATTAAGTAAACATTAAAAGCATATAATAAGTAGGAGGCATTCGAGTAATTGCTTCTTCCGATTCAATTCCTGACGGCTTAGAAGAAGGAACGCTTCTTTTGTTGCACCACCACCGGATGTCCCTGCATGGCAGCCAATTGTGCGGGCGTGGGCAAGCAGCCGGGCGGCGGTGGAGGTATAACGACAGCTCCCGAAGTTGTCGTACGCAGCTCGGCACGTGAATCTACGTTTATAACATGCGAAGCAGCAGCACCTGCAGAGGTGCTGGGTCCGACTAAGCCATAATCAGAACCATTATGCATAACAGGTAATTGCTGATGATGCGTCATGCCATAATACTGGTTGCTTGGTACGTGTATCTGCATCGCAGGTCCAGCTGGTGACGGCATATAGTTTACTCTTTGCTGTTGGCTCTGCTCGTACGAGGGGGGCGGAGCTCTCTACGCATTAAATTAAATTGATAAACAATCACAAAAAATTGGAAAGTTAATACGAACCATGGAAGCTGCGCTGTCGAAATTAAAGCTGTAATGAGGTGGTGCATTGCCAGATTTTGGCGGCTCAGTGGTTTTTTCTAAAAAATGATATTAGTTGACTTTGAAACGCTTATGTAAAGTTATGTCCTACCTGGATCTGGCCTGGACATGTCTTTGTATTTATTTCAATAAATTTTGTGAATTAGACGGAGCCTAGAAGTTGCCAGCCTGTTGAGAAAAATATTGCCAATCACAGCCATTCACAGTGGCACGTAAACACGCGTCAGCTGTTTGTCAAACGAGAGGAAGACGATAGCGCACGGTTGTTAGCCCAGCCAAAAAATTTTAACAAAAAATAGTTTTAGTACTACAGACTAAATTTGCTTGTAATTTAAATCCGTCAACATACTATAACCACCGTAAAGAATGGCCCACGCAACACCGCAGGTGTGTAGTGTGATGTTTCAGTGGTTTCCGCGTTTCTCTGTGACGCAATCGCAACGCATTCTGTCTAATATTGTTATCGTTGTTTACAGGGTGTTAAGCTACTGAAGGGCTATAAGCGTCCCGGTCGCTTCGAGAAGGGTCTCGGAGCCCAGCTGCCAGATGCCTATAAGAAATTCTGGCGCGAATGGAAATTAACAAAGCCAGCGGCGGTGCATTACATACCCAAGGAGAGCGAGTGGGAGCGTGACGAGGTTACGCATGCCATCAAACCGATACAAAGCATACCGCTGCCCCTTATCGATACACCCGAATCACATCAGGGCATATGGGGCGGCGAGGCTGTCATCAAGGGGTTCCAAAAGCGCGAACAGACGAAGCGACGCGTGCCGCACTTTTGGGTGCCGACCCTGCGTCGCTCCGTGGTGCACAGCCTAGTGCTAAATCAATATATGTCGGTGGTGGTAACGGAGCGCACGCTGGAGCAGATTCACGAATGTCATGGCTTTGATCATTATCTGCTCAAAAACTTGGCATGTGATTTGCGATCGGCACTGGCTTTGAAACTGAAACGCGAGGTTCTGAAGGCTCTGCAGCTGGGATGTCCAGCTTTGGCAGCGGAGCCCACGCATCAGAAAGATGTGCTCAAGGAATACACACCATATCTGGCATCATACACACCCGAGGAGATCGATTGGTATGGCCACACCTATATCGAAGCCATACGCAAGCTGCAGCATCAACTTCGCGCAGCGGAGCAGGTGCTGCCGCATAAGGTTGAGTTTCGTACTAAATTAATTGAACGACTGCGGGAGGCGGGCATAACCGAAGCTGGCAAAAAGGAACCAAAAGATGCGATTGCTAATAGTGAGCACAAGGATGCGGACATTGAGGCATTGACCAAGCTGTAATATCTGCCTTGCTTCTAATTCAGCTCAAATTGTAATCTTTTCTCTTGTGGTTTGCAGTGAATCATCGACCTCATCTTCAAGCTGGCTGTCCAAGATAAATCCATTTGGCAAGAAGGAAACGTAAAGGACATTACATTCAGTCAGCAACTTCTGGTTATATGTTGAACATTAAAAATTAAAACTCGTCTGGAATTCTCCAGTTCGTCCAAATTGATCCCCGATTTCAGTGTCATCGTACTTTAAACATATTTATTCGTTAGATTTAGGTAAAAATTACATAAAAATCATTTAAGGAAAAAATCTTACAGAGACATCCACGGCATAGTAGACGAAGGAATGATTGCAAATCCCGTCGAGAAACACACATAGACAAAACACTTTACATACTTAAGTCTATATCCTATATATGTATATATGTATAAATCAAACTTTGTGCCAATTTATGCCAGGTCGTGGTTCATCCCACTATGCAATGGGATTCTTTTTCATTAGTTCAATGTCGGCGTTCATCATGTCACTAACGAGCTCCAGGAAACTAACTTTTGGCGTCCAGTTTAGTTCGCGTTTAGCCTTTGAGGCATCGCCTTGCAGCAGATCCACCTCTGTGGGCCGAAAATACTTAGGATTGATGCGCACGCGCACAATGTCGGTGTTGCGTTCCACACCCACCTCCTCTACGCCCTTTCCACGCCACGTTATCTCTCGTCCGATGTGCTTAAATGCAGCCTCAACAAATTCACGCACACTGTGCGTCTCTCCAGTGGCAATTACAAAATCGGCTGGCGCATCCCGCTGCAGCATCATCCACATGGCCTCCACATAGTCGCTGGCATGACCCCAGTCGCGTTTCGAGTCCAGATTACCCAGCTCAAAGTATTCCATTTGATTGAGCAATATCTTTGCCACAGATCGCGTTATTTTACGTGTCACAAAATTCTCGCCACGCCGTGGACTCTCATGATTGAAGAGTATGCCATTGCAGGCAAACATATCGTAGGCCTCCCTATAGTTGATCACTATCCAAAAGCCGTACATCTTGGCACACGCTGTAATTTGGGAAATTAACAAACCGAATTTAATTTGATATTCAGCTCTCACCATAGGGCGAACGTGGGTAGAATGGCGTCTGTTCATTCTGTGGCGTCTCCACAACCTTGCCATACAGCTCGGACGTCGAGGCCTGGTAGAATTTAACCGATTTCTCCATGCCACAGGTGCGTATGGCGTCCAGAATGCGCAGCGTGCCAACGGCATCAACCTCTGCCGTGTATTCGCTCAAATCAAATGACACCTTCACATGCGATTGTGCAGCCAGGTTATAAATCTCCGTTGGCTTAACCATGTTAATGATCTTCACCAGGCTGCTGCTATCCGTCATGTCGCCATAATGCAATTTCATGCGTCCGCCCTTGTGCGCCTTAGGATCCGCATACAAATGCTCAATCCGGGTTGTGTTAAAGGTGCTGGCGCGCCGAATGATTCCATGCACCTCATAGTTCTTTTTCAACAAAAACTCGGCCAGATATGAGCCATCCTGCAAGCAACGTAAGCAATAGTTAGTAACACGTAAGCATTTACAGCTGCAGCAAGCAAGAACAGTTACTTTCGAAGTATCGAAGAATAAATACCCTCACTTGCTTACATATCGCCAAGTCCCAGTAAGATAAACTCACGACACCAAAACTAAAAGACCACAAAACTAGCCAGTGTAGCCAATTGAGATGGAGAGCAAAATTTAAACTTCTGCAATATTTAATAATGATTAAGCTACTTTCATAAATCGATAATATTGACTTAGCAACTCTATATACATGTTGTATGGGGTCTCATTGTATGTGTACACATTTTCTAACTAAATCAGAACACCCACTGCAAGCGTATTGAACAAACTGATTAGCTGAACACGCCTGTAATTAACAAATATTAAGACATCAACCAATCAATCGATGACTCAGGTTTAGCTCATGTTATCACATATCTAACAAATAATCTCCACTCCTTCGCACACACAATACACGCACCTGTCCCGTTATGCCGGTTATCAGCGCCACTTTGTCACGAGCGTTGACTGCATCACCTGCGCTTGCTGTGCCATTCAAATCCTTGCTATTGTGATTGTTAACCAGGCGCGCTTGTTTGCTTCCCGTGGCTCCATCGCTTGTGGACATGTTAGCTGCCTGAGCTTTGCCGAAACTTTGTTTTCTGCTAATCGTCGCTTTGGTGCAGGGTATAAACAATTTTTCTTTATCTGCTGCGGGAAATGTTGCCACCCGCATAAAAATTATAATACTCTTTTAGAGGTGGCGCAAAGAAACTCTCATTTTCAAAAACGTACCACACTGACGTCACAAACATTCATTAAATGACTCGGTGAGTACGCTCAGTCACACTACCTAAAAAAATGATTGCTGTGGTGGGTCATTTCATTGATCTGGCAGCACTAACAAACTCGACGGCACATTCATACACAAGCGCTGGGCAGTTGCTAAATTGAAGTTATTGTTATTAAAAAAAAAAAAAAACAAACAAAATGATGGTAAGTTAAAAAGGATAAACAGTGGCTTTTAAGACTTAGCTGTCGTGCAACACAGTTAAAGTCCGCGCTGCATAATTGCATTGGAGAAGCGCACACAAAGAACTGCTTATCAGTTTAATGGGCGTAATTGAGAGTGTGTATATGATATTTTTATTGCATTGCTCGCAATTTAGGACGGCACGGATGAGTCAAACATATTGAATAGTCCCACGAAGAACAACGGCGGTACTATGGAAATCTCATCGCCAAATCCATTGGCACCGACAGCAAATACAAACGGCAGCGGAAGTGCCACTTCACCGGATAGCTCTTCGTCGGCGCCAGTGACGCCAGCTGCTCTGGGCGAAAATTCGCTGCATGTGGAAATCTCTGATGCGTTAAGCGAGAAGGAAAAGGTCAAGTTTACCGTTCACACACGCACCACGTTGCCTGGCTTCGCCAAAAAGGATAACAATGTGGTGCGCCAGCATGAAGAGTTTGTTTGGCTGCACGATCGCATCGAGGAAAATGAAGACTATGCGGGCTATATTGTAAGTGCGCCCATAGGAATTAAACATAATTCGCGAAAAATAAATATGACATTTTTATAACAGATTCCGCCCTGCCCGCCACGACCAGACTTTGATGCATCACGTGAGAAGCTGCAGCGTCTAGGTGAAGGCGAGGGCAATATGACCAAAGAGGAGTTCAAGAAAATGAAATCCGAATTGGAAGCGTAAGTAGAAGGTTTTGACTGTGCCATAAATCAATTTATTATTTGCTGATCGTTTTTCTAGCGAGTACCTGGCCACGTTCAAAAAGACCGTCGCAATGCATGAAGTATTTTTACGTCGCCTGGCCAGCCATCCCGTATTTCGTATCGATCAGCATTTGAAGGTGTTCCTGGAGTACGATCAGGATCTGTGTGCTAAGCCGCGCAAAAAGATGGCCATCTTTGGCGGGTTTGTCAAATCGCTGGGCAAGACCACTGATGAGATACTACTGAGTGCCACTGTGCGCGATGTGAATGACTTCTTTGAGAATGAACTGCAGTTTCTTACCGAATACCATGGTCACTTGCGTGAGGCAGCAACGCGCACTGAGAAAATGACACAGCGCCACAAAGATGTCGGCTATTCGCATCAAAAGATATCGAACGCCCTGACACAGCTCTCGACCACAGAGAAAGGCAACGTGGAGACTTTTGTGGCGAAGGCTGCGGAGGTGTTTGAACGCATCAAGGCAAGCTACTCTAGTTATGTTTATGTTCTTTAAAATATGTTGCAAGCTTTCTAACTATTAACAGAATCTGGAGACACGCGTGGCCAGCGATCAGGATTTAAAGCTGGGCGACACTTTGCGCTATTATCAGCGGGACAGTAATGCCGCCAAGGCGCTGTTGATACGACGCCTACGCTGTTTGGCTGCCTACGAGACGGCCAATCGGAATTTGGAGAAGGCGCGCTCCAAGAACAAGGATGTTCATGCGGTAATGATTAGTACAGCGTAGTGACTCTTAACTTTTCAAATCTTGGTTTCTTTGTGCTCACGGTGCTTGGCAGCAAAATTTTCTACTATCATAGCCTAGCAGACAATATGTCAACTTTTACATTCTTCTATTAAAATTAGCCTGTAAATTAAATTAAACTGAAAGTTTGTCCGTGTTATATACATACATTTAAACTGTCATGTACGCCTAGTTTAAACATGTCCTTTGACCCCGACTTTTTATTCAACGAAATTGTTACAAATATCTGTTTATCAATATCAATTCAAAATATTATTGTCTGCTAGGATCTCACAGCTTTGGTGCGCCAAGCATAATTATTTCTTTTATCCTATATTTTTCCAAATCCAACAATTGTGTCGGCTTCGAAAGTATTATTATATATTTTTGGCAATTCAATTTTTTAATATATTTGCGTTTCTTATTGTTCAATTACAACGAACTCTCGCATTTCTTTTTCTTTGTGTCTCACTCTGTGCGTGTGGTTGTTATGTCTTCCGCTGCAGCCTTTGGAGGTGCAAGAGGTATTTGGCATTTATTGTTAAAACAAATTGGTCACCCCTAGTCTAGTGTCTTGTAATTCTAATTCAAAATTTAAAGTAGACACACTCACATTAAGTATAACTATCGTTAAGCAGTTGCCGCATGCTCTTAAGCATTTCATCCACACAACTTCTGCATGCCTTTTGCTATGTTTTTTTTATCATTTGTTTGAACTTTTTGCTAATCTTTGTTTTGTTTTATACAGGCTGAAACTGCTCAAGTGGAGGCCTGTGAAAAGTTCGAATCTATGTCAGCCTGCGGCAAGGAGGAGCTGATTGGTTTTCGTAATCGACGTGTGGCTGCCTTTAAAAAGAGGTACTTCAACACTTGCAATATTTCCTTTAAAAACCCATATAATGCCTGAATATTCTTGCAGTCTCGTTGAGTTATCCGATCTGGAGATCAAGCATGCCAAAAGCCAATATGATTATCTGCGTCAATCGCTGTTGGCCCTCAAGGAAATCGCCTGAAAGCCGACAGGCTAGGCATAATCATCTGCACATTGTTTACACACCATTATTAGCCAAGGCCCTCCAAGGAGTAAATCAATTGGTTTTTGCTAAGCAAACAGTTTTATTATCTCTTATCTACATATTATTATTATTAAATGCATATGCATATACGTATACATATATGGCATATGTAAGATCTAGCTAATGCTTTGAATGTATATGCATTTCCGAATATGAATTTGTTTGTGAAACAGATCGCTTTTATATATGTATGTATATTGTAAAACGAGCATTCCTCTATGAACTTTACTATTATATGAACATTGAATTCTAAATATAAAATTATATACAATAATCTTTTTGAAAACTGTCATCGATTCGAACTCAATTCAATTGTTATGTCGCATATATTGTTTGGTAGTCGTAGCCAGGACAACCAACAAGAAACTCAAAATTTTCCACATAACTACCCCGTGTAAACACTTAGAAAATTTTATCCATTATTTATTATAGTTATTTCTTTTGAATTTTTTGGAGTTACTTTATTGAAATCATGGATGAGTTTGGTTGCTTTGATCCCAAGCAGCCTGCTAGCGACAAGGTGCCGGATTGGCGCACTTCAACCTATCGCGGACATCGTCACATTACGGACACACGACTGGGCACCAAGTTGAGCGCACCAACTGAGTGCTCCAATAAGGGTATATATGTGCGTGATCCGTTGCTACATGATAAGCAGCACAGCGAAATAAGCGCCAATTTCACATGGAAGGTGAGCTATACTGAGTGCTCTTAGAAAACAAATCCAATTTCTATAACTGCTCCTCTTTGCAGTATGGCGATCCCAATACTTTGCGCAATCCGTCGCTCAACATGAAGACACAGTTCATGAAGCGCTTTGAGGAGGGCAATCTGCGTTTTGTGAAACGCAAGATTAAGCCCATGACGAGCGTGACCCAGGATACGTATACATTCATTGGGCTGCCATTGGAAACTGAATCCGGTGCCAATGCATATGCCCACACCAGTGGAGACCACCAAAATAATCATAGATCGTTCGAAAATTGGCTATACCAAGTATTTGGATCAAGCAGCCACCACGTACAATCTATCCTATGTGCATTATACGCCACAGGATCTGCAGGCAAGCATTGCGGCCCACGATAATATCACATTTTGGAACTGGGCACAGAATGCGCCCGTCACCGCACCCGTCTCTCGTGTTGCGGACGAGACCATGTGCGATGAGACTAATGCACACGACTGCCCCAAGCGTCGTTTGGAGTATCAGAATCAGATTAAACGTGTACCGCACACCGGTCTCCGGACCGAGGTGCGCGACAACTATTTGGATCCCAAGCAGAACAAAGAATATATCGAATATGATATAACCGAAGTAAAGCCAATTCTTGTCTCGGAGGCGGTTACACCGTTTGCCAAGATCAGCGAGTATGGCGTCTATGGTTCCGGTAATCCGGTGATAAAATATGTTTGAATTTTATTTGAAACAGCGAAATATATTCTGCTTTATTTTAACACAACTAATTTATGGAAAAACAATGTGGCAGCAAATGATAGATGGACGTGACCAGCACTTCATCATCGTCCTCAAAGGCAGGCACTTTAGCGCTCGACTGTGGCGCCTGCGCTATATAGATGGGTATATCCAATTTGGCGAACTCGTGTATGAACTGCCGGCAGACGCCGCAGGGCGTGGTATAGCCAGCCGGATTGTAGGCAACAACGGCGCCTGCATTGAATGTCTTGCAACCTTCGCTGATGCCTTTCACCAGAGCCGTACGCTCGGCACAACAGCCCGGAGTGAAGGCCACATTCTCCACATTGCAGCCAGTGAACACCTTACCGCCTTTGGAGCGAAAAGCAGCGCCTACCTTAAAATTACTGTACGGTGCATAGGCATAGCAGCGAGCATTGAGCGCATCCTCTAGCAATTCACGGCCACAGTTATCTGACAATATATGTAGGAAGAGAGTTGGCAGCTAGAATGCAAGATAAGATTAGATGCTGTCACTTACCCAATTGACCAAAGGAAATGGTATACTCGTACAGTTTGACGGGATGTGGCAGCTTAATCGACTCGGAGACAGGATATCCAATTCTGCGCGGCTGACGTCTGTCCACTTCATGCTGCAGCTCCTTCAATTGTTCCATATAACATTTTAGCTTTTTGAACCTCTTGCGCCTAGCGAGCTCATTCTGAAGAGCATCGAGCCGTTTCATGCACTTCTTTAGTTCCTTGCGTTTTTGTGACATTTTATTTTAAGACATGTACTGAATTTTTATGTAATTTTACAAACTCTATCCACCAAAACGACTAATATTATAATGATCCTGACTTGACAGTAATTCGGTTCAAATCAAGCCTTGGCCTACTGAGATTCAATACAAGTTATTATTATTTTATTATTTGTATAGTTGAGGATTTAGGCATCATCCTCAACTTTCAATGACCATTTGCCAGGTTTTAAGGATCCTTCAAATGGCCAATAGGACTCCACTAGATTCATACACAAGCATGGCATTAGAAGTCGGATAAGACTTTTTCGGTTTCCTGACTGACTACGTCACTTAAGCAACTCATCCAATCTGGACTAGCTACATACTGTGCCTTTATTATTATTTTTAGTCGTGTCGATGACGAACAATTCAATAAGATATGTTTTCATCAAATGCATTTTGAGGTATTATTATACCCTGTACTCATTATAGGTGGAAACGAGTATGATGGTTTTTGTGTAAATATGTATATGAAGGCTTTCCAATAGGCTATTTCTCTTCTTAATTAACTTCTCGCAGAATTTATGAACGATAGAACTGTGGACTATATATTTGTTTACTATTTTTGATTTGCAATCACAATCCAGCTTTTATAAAATACGCTCGAATATTTGTTTCGACAGTTTGGAGCTGGGAACAGAGTATCTTCTGCTCGGACACCTCTGGTCAACAACAAGCAGTCTGATTAGATTATCAGCGTCAGATTATAGTCATCGCAGCGGTTATTGATAACACCAAAAACACCGGTAAACAAAAATTCTTAATAATAAACTTTTCAATTTGTCACAATATGCAGTTAGTAACTGCATAGAAAGGAAACGGATATCGTTTTATAGAAATTTATGGGGAATAGAAAAAAGTTGGGGAATCCCAACTTTGATGTATTAAATAACTCATAGACAACATAAAATATAGCTCACTAAATAATTAGATATCACTTAAGATTTATAGACATACATATGTACATGAATATATTTTCGATTAAGGCACTTTTTTACTTGTGAGAAAATAACAGGAATTTTAATTTAATTTTTTTGGATTGGTCAAAACATTTTGACCATATCTAGTGTTTTATTTTATAAATATTTATTTTGTTTACGAGTGTCAACATTTTATTTATTTAGAAAATTGTAAAACCTTTGGATTATGTTAGCCTTGAAATGTATCTTGATCTTTTAGTAGGTGTGGAAACTCTTTGGCAACAGATTGAAAATGGATGTGCAAAGCACAGGATCATCGCTATTGAACGGCGCCTCGGGCGTTCGCTCGTCTAATGCCTGTGCTATATAGATGGGTATATCCGTGTTGCCAGCAAACTCCCTGATAAACTGTCGACACACGCCGCACGGTGAGATGAACACTTCGGGCTTATAGGCGACCACAGCGCCGGTCGAGAACTGCTGATAGCCTTCACTGATGGCCTTGGTAAGGGCCGTGCGCTCCGCACACGCTGTTGGCGTAAAGGCGGCATTCTCCACATTACAGCCAGTGAAGATTTGATTGCTGCTCTTCGCACGGAAAGCGGAGCCTACCTTGAAATTGCTGTACGGCGCATAGGCGCGCTGGCGCACAACATATGCAGAACATAGCAGTTCCTGAACCGGTGCATCTGCATAAACAAGGTGACACATAACAACCATTGTAGTCGGGAACGGGAGGGGTTTTACTTACCCAACTGGCCGTATGGGACCACGGACTCTGTAATTTCTGGCTGTGCCAAGCCTTTTAACAGATGTGACATATTAATAAATGTTGCTATTTATAAATTATAATATATACGCGCTCGCTGAGGTAACAAACTATTTTGTGCGCCGGTCCGTGTGTCCCCTACGAACGTCCGATGACAAATGGACAGTATTTATTGTAGACGCCGTGTGTTATTGAGGAGCGAGCCGCTCGCTAGTAGCAGCTGTGGCTGATAACAACGGCTGCTGCTCGGACAAATTGCCCAAACAAATACACAGAAAAACTACAAAGCATGGAAGCGTTAGGAATATAACTGTACATATGTATGTGTTAACAAAGCGGGGTAGTTTTACAGTTGCACTTGGTTAAATAAGGGGTATTCACACGTTGTATTGCACATAGTATAAAACGATCAAAGGTGCTCCTTATTTGCCATTGAGAAACCGGAAGCTATTGGGCAGCAGTTCCAGCACGCTGGTACAGAGCACACGTAGCGGCAAATTGGTTGGCTTGGCTGCATACAGTGGTATATCCTTGCCATTGACGGCAAACTCGGACAAAAACTGTCGACACACACCGCAGGGCGTTGTGAAGCCGTTATCCTGCTCTGCCACCACGGCGCAGGCCACAAATTCGCGCTTGCCTTCGCTAAAATAAAAATCGCAACTAATTTACAAAAAAAAAAAAAACTGTATCTAGGGCGAGTCAAGGACTGCTCACCTTAAGGCCTTCACCGCAGCAGTTCTTTCTGCGCATATGCTGGCAGCATAGGCGCCATTCTCAATGTTGCACCCAGTGTAGATGGCCCCATCGCTGGTGCGTATCGCAGCGCCCACGGCAAAGTTACTATATGGACAATAAGCATGATTTCGCGCTTCCGCTGCGGCCCTGATCAGCTCCTGTATGGAAGCATCTGAAAAAACAAATAGAGAGCGCTAAAATTCATATTTATCGTAATAATTAACAAGTCTTGTCGCACCCAAACTGTCGTGCGCCCGGACATTGGCATCATCTCTGGCACCATTTATGAACACCTGCGTCATGGCTCTATATATTTTCTAAACGTTCTAATTTCAGCGTTGAATAGGAACAAAGCTTTTGCGTTCTACTTTAACTACGATTAGAACCCCTTATGGTGTATTTTCGTTCAAACGCTTATTGCAGATTTAACGTCCGTCGAAATCATTTTCACTATTTGCCGTTCAATAAGTTTCTATTAGGCACTCTTTCTTACGACATCGCGCCATCTGACCTTAATTGTTTCGAGAACTTTGTATCCGTTATAGGCGGCTGCAACTGTAGCAAGAGTCAGCTGTTTCAGAGAAATTTAAAGTGTTATCGATATGTTTTATATCGATAAACGTTATGCTTTGTAAACAAAAAGATATGTATGTGTACATGTGAGTGTGTGGGTTTTCCGACGTTATCAGCTTTTAATGATAATCGGAAAATTTTTTGAGTGGCAGTGGCATATTGATATCAAGGCAATCATTTAGTGAGTCGTGCTTGTTGTGATTTGTCCTACACTCTTTTTTAATATGCCGTCGTCGTCGTCAGCGTCCAGCAATCCGCAGCAACCGGAGGACATCGAGCGCGCTATGGGTGGTGCCGAAGAACATCTTTCACAGCGTTTGCCGCCCATTGACTATGATCTGGATCGTTTTCCATATTGCATTGTTTGGACACCAATACCAGTGCTCACCTGGTTATTGCCATTCATCGGTCACATGGGCATCTGCATGAGTAATGGCGTAATCAGAGATTTTGCTGGACCATATCTGGTGACGGAGGACAGAATGGCATTTGGACGTCCCACACGCTATTTGCGCTTGCATCCGAAAAACGTCGAAGGTGGATCCTATGCCTGGGATGAGGGTGTCTCCAAAGCTTCCGTCCTTTACGGCACGCGCATGCACAACATATTTTGTGATAACTGTCACTCGCATGTCGCGACGGCTCTCTGTAATATGCAATACAAGGACAGCACCAGCTGGAACATGATCATTCTGTGCTTCTGGTTGTTCGTTTGCGGCCGCTATGTGGGTGTCTGTGGCTTCATCAAGACCTGGCTGCCGTTTCTAATACTACTGACCGTTGTTGTTTTACTCGCTGTGTACTTTTAGGGCCTACCAATTAATTCAGTTAATCGAAAATATGCCTAAACAAGATCAATATTTGTGTGTGTAGATAAGTATGTAGTTTGTTTATTAGAAAAAGAATACTAAGTACTACTTATGACTCATGTTTTGTTTTTGTTGTTGTTGTTGTTGTGGTTTTGGCCTCACTCTTCAAGAGCGCGGCTGACATCGTCTGCTACTGCGAGTAACTTTTTCCATTGGGTAGCAGACAGCGAGATACCCTTCTTGCCCGGCAAGACTTTGCCATCCTTTTCGTAGTGCTCGCGTATGTCAACCATTTTTTTGCCGCGAAACTCATTGATGCGCACCTGACGCATGCCCTCGAGTGTCCATGTGGTGACACCACCATCTCCATCATCCTTTTTTGACTTTTCACCGGTGACCGTCTCCTTGGCCTTTTTGCTTGGCGGTGGATTACGCTGCAAATTATTGTTTTGTTTAATATTGATGATTTAATTAACGCCAGCTGAAATTCTATGTTACTTACATCATCAGGACCGCTGTCACTGTCAGACGAGGAACTTTTTTGCTTCCTGATTTTTGGCATATTTAATTCGAGACTGAATTGCTTCTTGCTGATAAAATATTTGGCGCAAATAATTTGCGTCGACTGCGTTGCCATTCACTTGCTCGATTTGGCATTGACATTCTCATGTTAACGTAAATGCGACATAGACGCCGATTCTGCCGCATTCTTTTTCTAAGTAAGCGGCGGCATCAGTTGTAAACGCGCACTTTTTCTTCTTGTTTTGCGTACATTCGATTGCCGCTGGCAGAATATTAAGAGAAAAGTGAAAAACTGTATAATAAACAGTAACTGAAAATTATTAGTTTGTGGTAAGCGTGTGTTTATTTTATTTTAATACAATTTGCGCTAAAACCACACATTTTATATGTGCTCTTACATACATACATACATACATACAAATGTACATTTGTTTTTTTTTTTGTTTTTTTTTTTTTTTTTTTTTTTTTTTTTTTTTTTTTTTTTTTTTTTTTTTCTTTTTTTTTTCCCTTTTTTTTTTTTTTTTTTTTTTTTTTTTTTTTTTTTTCCTTTTTTTTTTTTTTTTTTTCTTTTTTTTTTTCTTTTTTTTTTTTTTTTTTTTTTTTTTTTTTTTTTTTCTTTTTTTTTTTTTTTTTTTTTTTTTTTTTTTTTTTTTTTTTTTTTTTTTTTTTTTTTTTTTTTTTTTTTTACATGCGCGTTTCTCATTTTTCCTTAAGAGTTTAAAATAAAATACACACATAAAATGGGAAAAAAGACCGACAATCCTGAAACAAACAATGCATCCTCTGGCGCTGAGGAAGAAGAGGAGGAGTATGCCGTTGAAAAGATTTTAGATCGTCGTGTGCGCAAAGGAAAGGTTTGTGCGGGGAAAAGCGGCTCGAGTGGGAGGCTGGAACATGTTGCTAATGATCATTTCTATTTAAAAGGTGGAATATTATCTCAAATGGAAGGGTTATGCAGAAACCGAAAACACTTGGGAACCGGAAGGAAATCTTGATTGCCAGGATCTCATACAGCAATATGAGCTGAGTCGTAAGGATGAGGTAGGTCGTCAATTTGGTACAGTTGTGCTGTAAATGATTTACTCTTATACGGATTTTTCCTTTCAGGCAAATGCGGCGGCCTCTTCTTCTTCGTCCTCTTCTAAGAAAGAGCGTCCCGGCAGCAGCACCAAGGTCAAGGAGACCGGCCGTACCAGTACCACAGCCAGTAATAGCAGCGGCAGCAAACGGAAATCCGAAGAGCCAGGTAGGCGACACCTAAACTGTCCTTTCATATATGCAATCAGATATATATGTATATATATTTGATATATATGTGGGAAGATTTTTATGTATTTAAGCATGCCAAGTAATAAACAATGTACTTCAGCTGGTCCAGCAGGTAGCAAATCAAAGAGAATCGAGTCTGAGGATGCCGGTGATATAATACCGGCGGGCGGCACTGGATTCGATCGTGGCTTAGAAGCCGAAAAGATACTGGGCGCCTCCGATAATAATGGCCGCCTGACATTCCTTATACAGTTTAAGGGTGTAGATCAGGCGGAGATGGTGCCATCGACAGTGGCCAACGTTAAGATACCTCAAATGGTAATACGCTTCTATGAGGAGCGCCTCTCCTGGTATTCGGACAACGAAGATTAAGTGTTGCAGGTCCCAAATTTGTTGTTCAAAAATAACTTTTTTTTTTCTCAGCATATTAAATATTATGTACTTTTATCATAAAATTCCAATTAATAAACATGAACTAGCTTATGTTCAAAATTGTGTAAGCGGTGTCTCTAAATGTGAACGCCATGTGTTAACCAGATGTAGTTCTAGGGATTCAGCAGCTTGTTCGCCACATTGCATTCGGAATTTTCCAGCACATTGCCGCAGCAGGACCAATGCCGACGACCCGGATGACCCGCGTGCCCGTGACCACAGCCGCTGTAGCCAGGCATTCGGCCTTCGCACGAGCACTTGACGGTCTTGCTGCCCTTGCCGGAGCAGAAGGAGCAGCAGTGGTAGATGCCACTATGCGGACGCACCTGGCGGGAGTGAAAGGTAAAGGGGCTGCCCTTGATTTGCCGCTCATTGATGGAGATCGTCAATATGAGTGTACCCTGTGTGTCGGGCGTAAAGGAAATGCTGTAGGTGCCGTCGCGATGATCGGACACCTCAATGGGCAGAAACTTGCCGCTGGCATCCTTGTACTTTATAATGCAATTGATTTCTAGCCCGCCATGGCATAGCGCCACCCCGTCCGCGTCGCGTGACAGCAGCAGCAGATCAACCTTCTTGTGCAGTCGCAGCTGCGAGAAACCCTCCCATTGTAGGGTGCACAGAGATGGCTCAACGGTTTGCATGGTTATAATGCCGTACAGTGGTATATCATGCTGATTCTTGGTGCTAGGCGCTCGTATTTTCGATAGAAAATGCAGTGAATCGGATATCTGTAAGAAATTGAATGAATGAACCGAGTCATTTGCTAGAAACTGTACTGTACTCAAAAGGGGTGAATGTGATATTTTAAGGTTATGTCCGAAAACTGTCACATGTACAGTTACTGCAGGACGGAATGTGGTCTAAAGGTGCAAAATTGTATTGCAAATACATAATTTTTGGATAATTCAACTAAACTGTCAACCTTAGTAGGATTCTCTTAAGTTTTCAGTACAGTTCCAGCGTTGAGACTAGACCGTTTGACCCATACGCACCTTGGGATCGACGGGCGGCTTGAACTGTTGGCAATACTCGAAGCGTTTTAAGAGAATCCGAGCGAAGCTTAGTATCTCAACATCGGCGCCAATGTCGCAGAGCTCCTGGCTAAAGCGTATCGCATCCATGGCCTGCTGCGTGCGTTTCTCTAGAGGATTAAGGTTTAGAAGAGTTCAATATTTGGTATAAATGGCTAAATAATGGTTGGATCTCTCAGTATTAAGAACCGAATTGATATATCCATAGGATTTTCGGCATTCTTGGATTCTTTCGTTCTACTTAACGCTCAATCCTTACCCAGTTCGAGTTGTTGGTTCAGTATGAGCTCCACCTTGGATTCCCTGGCACGGTTGATCTGCTGCAGCAGCGTGTTGCGGTGCGCCTGAAGCGCTTCCACGTAGCGATCCATATAGCTCTCCACCTGGGCCTGTATGTCATCACATCTGGCATTTATGCTGCGTGTAATATCGTGCAGCCGCTCGATCGAGTGCTCCGCATACTGACATAGCGGACGCGTTTGTTCCGTGGCCTCGTTTAGATGCTTGGTCACCTGCAGCTGGGTGATTGCCTTGGCGACGGTCTCGTGGCGATGGCCACGATGCTGCAGCACCAGGCAGTCCGGGCAGGCGAGCTGCAGAGGGGTTAACAGAGTTTACAATAGAATTAGAGTGGAATCGGGTGCTTAACCTGCCGGCAGGCCACACAGAAGGACTTCAGCTCGAAGCCGTGCAGGCCGCACTTGAGAAGCACATGGCTGCTGTCCCCCAAGCCCAGTTGCTGTTGCTTCTGTTTGCGTGCACGTCGCAGCTCCAGGATGTTGCGCATGCGATGATTGGCCGTGCTTCGCTGTCGTTCATGGGCCTCCTTGCACAGCGTGCACAGATTCAGGGTGCAGCTGATGCAATGATAGGTAGCCTGCACAGATAACAAAAGGCGAACTGGTTAGCTTCGGCGGAGGGCGCTTCAAGGTGGCTGCCCACTCCAAATCTTACGCTTATCTCCTCGGTGCACAGTGAACACCAGACACGCGAGATGATATCATCGCCGGCTTGCAGACGCAGTGCCTCAATGCGTCGCACCAGTAGAAAGTTCTGTGGCAGCTGCCGCACGCCGCCCAAGTTCGGCAGCTCCGTGATGAACTGGCATATGTGGCAGCGTATGGAGCGCGTAGACTCCGGCTCGCTGGCAAAGCTGGCGTTCAAGCGTGTGTTGGAGGAGCACGCCGAGGTCGACCGTTTGGCTTCACCTTTACCCTGGAACACACAATTAATTTATAAATTAAGGATGAGCAGCAGGTGAATTCCAATTTACCCGCAGCGTCAGGCGATCCAAGGACTTTTTGCTGCGCAAACTGAGACTGGCGCCGCGCTGCCTGGCCGGCGAGACCGTGGCCAGTTCGCTGGCTGTGTCCGGCGTGGAGGAGAGCAAGCTGTAGCTAGAGCGCTCCTCCCACAGTGCCTCCTCCCTGAGATTCTCATTGACCAGGCACTGCAGGCAAAATGAGTGCAGGCAGTGCAGCGTGCGCGGATCGGTGTAGACATCCATGCATATGCCGCACTTGAGCTCCTCGGGATAAACGATGCTCACACAGCTCGTGGTGGGCGGCAGCGTCAAGCTGGGCGAGGGTGACACCAGCGGCGTGCCCGCCGGCGAAGGCGTGCGGCTCCTAGAAACCAACAAGCCGCTGTCATAGTACTCGCTGGCTGCTGGCGGAAGCAGCAATGCGTTGACCTCCAGTGGAACGCCGCTATCCGGCGTGGGCGGCGACACGCGCAGCTCCGGCGATGCTTTCAGACTGAGCACGCGTTTTGGCTTGAGCGGCACTGCAGCTCGGTACGGGTGTGGGCTTAACACAACCCCAGCTGCTGCTGCTGGTGGGGGTGGATGTGCGACCGTAATGTCGCTGGCGCTGCTGCTGCTCTGCACGGAGACGGCCGATGCGCCGCTCAATATGTGATCCAGCAGCGATTCCGGTGAGGTGGAGCTGCCACCCGTAATGCTGCTGCTGCTGGGCTCACTGTTGCTGTCCGTGACGAGCGCCTCCGTGCGAGAACGTCGGATGCAGCTGGTCAGCTCCATGGCGGGTAGTCGTGGCACTGTTTGGCCATCGCCCTGCACAGCCAAAAGCGGAGGAGCAATGCTAAAGCTGAACAGCTGCGGCGCCGACTTGCGACGCAGTGCATCCAACTGCTGCTGCTGCGGATCTAGCTGCAGCTCTGAGGCTGCGCTTTGTAGCTTGATTTTGCTGGCGCTCAACTTGAGCTGTATTTTATCCGTTTGAGCAAATGTGGTGGCTGCTCCGGCTGCTGTTGGCATTGGAGTTGCCGCCAAATCGCCAGCTGTCAGCTGCATGCGCTCATACTCGATGAGATTGCTCTTCGAGCTGCGCTTGAAAGTGAGTTTCGTCTGTCGCGTTGGCGAGTTGCACTGGCTTCTGCTCATGGGGAAACTGGCAGCTGGACAGTGCTTATGCAATCAATGGATGATTTTTACAAAATGTATTTTGCTCATGAGTGGATTCACTTGACAGCTGCGCGTTCCGTTTCCAACTGCTGGCTGGCAGTTGGAGCTGGCCAACGGGTCGTATGCTTAATCTAATTACTCGAACACAAAACAAATGCAAATGCGAATGCGAATTGGTTACAACTGTCACCGTCTGACTGATTGCCAGTTGTGTTTTGCACTCGATTCGCTTTAGAATGGATATGTCAGGTCGGATTAGAACAACACTCGCATCTGAATGGGTAATATTCAAAACCGATCGAATTTTAGTGACAAATGCAAATGTTCATTTTGATAGCCCGTCAGAGTGGGAGATAAGTGGAAATGATTAAAAGTGAAAAAAAAAACAATCAAGGCCAACAAACTCACGGACTAAAAGACATTTAAAAGAATTTGTTGGCTTGACCAAGCTGTGACTATAGCCTAAAGAATGGACTGAAGAACTACCTACATGATCATATAAACATATAATTATACCACCATTAACGATTTAACAAAAAATATACAAATATTAACCAAAGAAATTTCCCTACTACCCATTTTGTTAGAAACGTTAAATTAGTATTGTATCATATTCTTTACTGGGCATTCTCATCGTTGAAAATATTTCTATTATTAATAGTAATGCTCAAGTAGTATATGCATATTTAATTAACGTCATGTTTTTTAATTCATCTTAAAGTCCACTTCACAATCTTCGTGAGAGTGCGTTATCAATCAGTGCATCGTTTCCTGAATGTCGATCAACCTAACACCCACTCTTACTCTCTCGCTCTCTCGCTGACGTTCTGTAACACTGTCGAAGCTTTGACGCAAATTTCAACTGTTGTTGCGCTCACCCATGGTTCTCACACACACACGCACACACGGTTTATACTCAAATGGCGGGGAGAGTGAGCTTTTGCGCGCTGGGCGCCCCCAAACCCAACGCACGCGCTGCGAGTCGGCCTCAGTGCAATTTGGGATTGGGCGACGTGCGTACGTTGTTAACGGTTGTTTTGTTTTTTTCGCGGCTCGTGAAATCGGTATCGGCATCGGTGCGAGTGACGCGTGTCTCGATTTTTTTTTAACATTTAGCTTTTGAAAGAATCGCCCAGCAGCTGCACAGAACTTGCGGACCGGCAACGTGAAACAACTTTCTATTTTGTTGTTCGTTTTCTATGAATAATATTAATATCAGCTTTCGCTCTTATTTCAATTTTTTTAAAGTGCCAAATTACATTGATATTTAACCGAATATTTGTGTGCCTTCATATATGAAAGCGAAATCTATTTCATTGCACTGTGTTGAACTTTTGTGTTTTCTCGCTGTGTTTTGTTTTTCGTAAGTGACGCACATTTTGTTGTAGCGGCATTTTGCGGGTGTGTGTGTGTGCGTGTCTGTTTTTTTTTTTGTTGTGCTTTCGATTTTCTATTCTGCGCTAATAGGTAGAAAAGGAGAACATCAACATGGAAGCGGTAAGCGTGACTTATTAGACCTGTCAAACATACAGCTTAAAGGTCTCCCCTCACTTATGCAAAACGATTGCGTCTATCAGTCTGAAGAGCGTCAGTTTCAAAGTTCAAATGCGATAAAGTTTTTGGGCGGTCTTTGCGCAAAAGGTTAAAGTCCCCCTGAAGCCCCTAGCCATAGGCTCATCGAAAGGCGTTAAACTGTTCTCGTGTTTATCAAAAAAAAGAAAAAATTAAACGGAATTTAAATGATAAGTCTCATAGGCATGCCAGCGTATTAGCGGCTATAATATTTGTTGTTACGCATCACAAAACAGATTTTTGCGTGCTGTTTCTAAGTAGAATAAATAAATACAATAAAAACTGCAATCGATTTCGATTACACAAAAATAAGAAAACACTTTTCCAGTGATTTTCCTATGCGAAATGATAACAGTCATTGTTGACTGCGAATAAAACTCTTCCCATTTGACATGACAGGTGGGAACAGTTCGGAAAAAGTGTTCTTGATTTAAAAGGAGGTTGTCTTTATTTTAAAACCGTTTTAAATACTTGTAAACGTTTTTTTACTAAAAGTATGTTCTAGAATTTTTTTGCGATTCATTTATAATCGATAATTTTATTTACTCATTTTTTGAAAATTTTCTTTCGTAATTCTTTCTTATGCCAAAAACTAAATAAACGTAAAGATGATATATTTGAAAGTTTCTCAATTTGCTAAAATATATTTCATAGTTGAGTTGCTGCTCAGAAAAATGTTATTTATTTGCGCCAATTGTCACTAGAGATAAAAAGAAAAACTCACCAGGCCATAAAAACAAATATCATATAACAGATATTTTATTGCAGACGGATAACTATAGATTTGGCAACACGGACTATATCGTATTTCTGGGCATGATTGTTCTGTCCACAGGCACTGGCATATATTTTGGCTGCTTTAAGTGAGTAATATACGTTTACACCCATGGGTGTTTTTTTTCGCTAATTGGGCCATGCTTTCCAGAAAAAGCAAAAGGTCCATTGAGGAAGTGGAACCCACTTTGCCCGCGACGGAGACACGTAGACATGATTTTGGTTCGGAAAAGATGAGCGAATATCTGCTGGGATCGCGCAAATTGAAAGTCTTTCCCGTTGCCATGAGTCTGATAGCCAGGTGACAGAACTAGAAATAACACTGGCAATATGTAAACTTATCTCTCTTCTCGTTTATCTACAGTTATGTATCAGGCGTCACCATACTAGGCACCACATCAGAGATATATAATTATGGCACACAATACTGGTTTATAGCCATTGCCATCATACTGCAAGGCATTGCTGTCTCCTATATCTATATACCAGTATTTACGGCCCTACAAGTCGGCTCCTCCTACGAGGTATGTATATATGTATATATATCTTTAGCCAAATCATAAACTTAATGACTCCGGCGCAGTTGGTAGTGTATAAAAAATGTTGTTAAACCGAATCACAGCACAAATGATAAGAGGGGAAGCCGACTCTTGCACGATATTCAATTAATTATAGCACTTATTAAATACTATTTGACTGGGTTAATGATTGCTAGACATTAACATATGTAAGAAGGTTAATGTTTAAAACACTTGAATAACAATTTGCAAGTGCAAATGTCTGAGAATTAAGATTTGAAGAAAAGTAAAACGAATTTCTATTCATTTTTTTTTTAATAAAAATAAGTTGTCCTATAAAAGTATTCCACCATCTGCATCACCTGCCTAACTCCGCTCTTTTTCAATCGATATGCTATTTGTGGAACGCGGGATTTATGTTCGCGAAATGATGTCGTTGCCCCCACAGAAATGTCTCAGGTTCCCTCAATATAGTTTATTTTTAAACAAGCTGGAAAGTTTTTGAATTCATTTAATAATCTTGTTGAGTATTTGAGTTATGCAGTCCTTGAGCACGTATTTTGTTGAAAATCTGGTAAACTTTAAACGTATTTTGTTGAAAATCTGGTAAACTTTAATTTTATTTTGTTGAAAATCTGGTAAACTTTAAACGGATATATTTTAAAATTGTAGTCTCGAGTCCTATAAACCAAAATTTTTAAAAATTTCTTTACTTTCTAACATATGTTAAAGAAAATCATGAGATCTATTCAGTTGCCCCAAAATGTATATTGCCTATATCGTCACGTCTTGTCGAACTTTTCACGTCAAATTTTTCCATTGGCCTTTTTTTGCGATTTGTCATTGGCCTGAAACCTTATGTTGGCCAATTTGAAACCCAAGTAGAAATTGTAGCAAACATTTTAATTAAAGCAAAGACATCACAAAGTGTCGCTCAGTATTGGACTTTGCCCGGCCCACTTGTTGTCCATATGATTAATTTCAAATTAGATTCGCAGTTTTATGCCACTTGACAGTTGTTGTGGCCCGTTTGTAGAGTAGTAATTACTTTCCCAGTTTCCCAGTTGCTCAAAAACCAGAATCATATTGATTTTCATCTTACACAGAATGATGAATGAACACTTCAATTATAAGATCAATTGTGCTTATTAGCGCTGGAGGGTTGTAATTAGTTTCCGATCTCGCTTTGAATGATATATATGACGTTTAAAGGTTGTTTACACGAATTAAACAAAAATAGACTCTTAGTTTTAAAGCTAGCTCGATGTAACTTGCCATAGAAAGGGCTTATGTTTGATCTTTCCTAACCTATGAAATCAATTAAATTAATCTTTTATCTCCCATAAGATAATGAATTCTTTCTTGAAGAATTTTCGGACTTTTAAAGATCAAACTTACCCAATCAAGCTTCATTATACTTCCGAAATATTAGCAAAAACTTTTTTGAACATGGTTTAACTACATTCCATAGGAATCTTTCAAGCATTTTGTTGTGTGCCTACGTAGAAGAAAGAAATAGGATAAATGATATTTTGCATACCTAATTTTTAGTCTAGAAACTTAAAGAAAAAAAGTTTCTTTAGAAATAGAAGTACCGAAAACCTATATAAAGGTCTAATTATATTCAAGCCAAAAATTAAATCCTTCTTTCTAGAGAGAAAATAAATACCTGTAGCTATAATAATATATATAATCACAATTCTGTAATTTGATATACCGAAGGTAACCGAGAACGACTTGAATAATTCGTGGAAGAAAGATTAATATCACAAATTTGATTACATTTTCAGTATCTGGAAATGCGCTTCCATTCGGTTATACGTAGCATAGCCTCGTTTATGTTTATTTTGGATGAGGTGAGTGTACCTTTTGAGTATTAGACTCTTTAATCCAATGTCTCTTCGTTTTCAGATACTATTTTTGCCATTTGTTGTATATGTGCCAGCCATAGCCTTGAACCAAGGTAACAATCTTTCGGGATCTCCGTTTCCAGCACATACTTTTAACTTCTCCGCTTTTGTCTCTACAGTCTCTGGCATCAATTTGCATGTGATATCATCGGTTATTGTTATTGTGTGCGTTTTCTATACATTTGTGGGCGGCATTAAGGCTGTGGTGCACACGGACGCCTGGCAGACGCTGGTGATGTTCCTCTCGGTGCTGGCCGTCGCCGCCTTGGGCACCTATTATGCCAGCGGGATGGACAAGCTGTTTGATGATGCCGCCAAGGGCGGTCGCCTGATATTTACCAATACAAATCCATCGCCCTATGTGCGTCACACCATTTGGAGCGTGCTCATTGGTGGCTTCTCCTACTGGACCTCCTTCAATGCCGTCAATCAGACCATGGTGCAACGTTACATGTCGCTGCCATCGCTGAAGCAGGCGCGTGCATCGATGGCCATATTTACGATTGGTGTGGCTGCCTTTGTTTCCGTTTGCTGCTATGTGGGCCTGCTGATCTTTGAGAAGTACCAAGACTGCGATCCGCTGAGTGCGGGCCTGATTACCCACGACGATCAGTTGTTGCCGCTGTATGTGGTCCAGAGCGTGGGGCATATACCCGGCATGGCGGGACTGTTTATAGCGGGCATCTTTGGTGCCGCCTTGAGTTCACTTTCGGTGGTGCTCAATTCCACATCACTGGTCATACTGGAGGACATTGTGCGCGGCTGCTTCAAGATGCAGCCCAGTGAACGCGCCTCCACTGTGCTGGTCAAGAGCACCATTATCGTGCTGGGTGTGCTGGCGCTCTCGCTGGTCTTTGTGCTGGAGCATCTGAGCGGCATATTGAGCATCTGCACCTCCATGACGGCCATTGCGGCGGGCACCACCTTTGGCCTCTTCACGCTGGGCATGCTCGTGCCCTGGGCTAACAACATAGGCACAGCCGTTGGCGGCATTGCCAGCGCCTTGCTAGCTGGTTGGATTTCCTTTGGCACACAGTTTAGCATAGCGGCGGGTGAGCTTAACTCCCAGAAGCTGAACGTTTCCGTCGAGCACTGTACGACAAATGTGACATTGCCCGACACGGTTTGGGTGGACGAGGAACAGGTGTTTCCACTGTATCGTTTATCCTATCACTGGATCAATCCCATTGGCGTGGCAACGGTTATTGTGGTGGGCTCCATTGTCTCACTGCTGACCAAGCCGACGGATGTGAAGACACTCGATGCGGAGCTGATATCGCCAGTCTTGCACAGATTTTTGCCTAAGGAATGCTTTGCCGGGCGCCAGCAAACCAACCTACTGAACCGCACATAAATACAAATAAAACGGAATAGTTAGCAGAAGAAAAAAAAACAGGATTCCCAAACAAAACGTTGTGGACAAGCTCTAATCGGAGACGCAGCTCCTACATTCTATAAGTTAGTTAAGCCAAACATAATCTTAGCTTAGTTAGTACAAATTGCAGTTCGGTTATGTGAAAAGGCGCACACATGGTACAGGAATTTATGAATCTGCATACACAAGTTGTTTGTTGTATTATTATTTATATATCTACTTATGTAGCTTTATTGAAACTGTTTTATGTTTGTTTGTTGAATTCCAGTTAAAACGTATTACTTTGGCATTTTTGTTTGTTCTTGTTCAATTAGTCAGCATACTGTCTCTCAAAATGAGTGTATTCCGTGTGACTTAGCAAGCATTATGTCTGTGATAAAAATTTAATAAATATACATATATGTATATATTTATATACTATATAAGAAGTTGCCATTGCCATTGCCATTGATATGAAAAGTGGTTTGTTGCAATTATTTAGTGAGCAAAAGCGCATATCCTAGCATATTATGCTACCTAAATTAGTTAAATTAAGCCCCTAATTTGGCCATGAATCACAAAATGATGAATACTTCGTACTACGTACTCCAGTTAAGGTTGTTTCTTCTGCTGCGACATCTCCTCCATCGCCTGTCCCCTGCTGCTCAAATACTTTCGCAGCTGGAAGGCAATTAGCACAAGGCACGCAACGCCCGCGCTCACATAGCTGTTGTAGACAAACTGCTGCGGCAACATTTTGCACCTGAACACCGCATAGTCATCCGGCGTAATTGTGGCCTAAAACATTAATCAAATCAAACAGTTAAGAATGATAACTGGAAATCGCATAGCTTACCAGCATAAAGCTGGGATTGACATTGTTGCGCCAGCTGAACGAGGCCACCGTGTACTCATCAATGCCCAAGCGATTGATGTTGTGACAGAAGTAATGCGAGTGCCCGGCAAAGGCCAAACGCGGCTTCAGCAGCTCGCCCAGCATGTCCGTGGCGTCCTTGGAGAGCACATGATAGCGCTCGCGAAACGCTTCTATGTGCGGTGCATCGTGCTCCCGGCACACCTTGTCCGATATGCGATATGTGGGAAAGTGTTGCATAATTATGGGCTGACTATATGGATGGCGGCGAGTACGCGCGCATTCCGCCACATGCGGCTGCTGCATGCAGTGCAGCGTGCTCGATATATTCTTTAGCGCCGACTCCGCCTCTGTGCAGAACATGCAGCCGTCTGCCTCCATGGCCATCGAGTTGATAACCACAAAGTGTATTTGCTTGATGGTGTACAAATGCACCTTGGAGTAGTTGAGATAGTTTTCGAAGCGCGTCATAAAGAACGGATGCATTCTGTAGACCGGAATATCTTGAATCTGATTTGGATTAACCACCTGGTCGCTACTCACTTGTAGTGAAAGCCGACGTCATGGTTGCCGACCACACTGATAAGCGGTATGCCCGCAGGTAGGTTAAACATCTGAAGATAACGCCAAACGTACTCCTGAAATTGCTTATCGCTAACCATGTCGCCCTCGTCGAACAGATCACCAAGGACGAAGACGACGTCCGGCTGCAGCAGCCTGGAGGCTGCCTGAAAGGAGCGTGTCATGTGCCACTCGCGGTAGAGCTTGTCCAGCCAGTGCCCGCGATGTGGCCCGAGCAAATGGGGATCGGCTATGACCATGGCTCGCAACGGATCATCCACATATTTCTTGCGCCGGATCTCTGGCCATTTGCATTTTTGCAGTACCACAAAATCGGCAACGTATTCGCAAAAGATAAGCGCGCACAGTACAATCACAAAGCAAGCGTAAATCCAACGCATATTTTAATAAAATATAAATTAATTAACAGCCGGCGGAATAAACAAATGCAAAAAACGCAAGTCCACGCCGTAGGGCTGCCATAAAATCGCGTTACGTGAACCAGGGCTGCCAAACAAATTCGCGCGCTAGATTTGTTGCGCGAGCAATGAAATAATTTTTCCAATAATGCCAATTATTCCACTCGACATTTTATTGTTATTTAATATTTTCGTACCAGCTAAATACAGCGCTGTCTTTTTGGCATTTTTGAACTTTGCAAATTTCTAAGTTCAAACTACCATCATTACAATGCCTATCGATAAATCGATAATTGATTGCCTTCGCGCCCAATAGATTTGTTTTTGGCTCAGTTTACAAAATTCTTTTGCAAATCTATAGAAAAATCGCAGATTTTATTTGGTGCTATTGCCATATGTTGCATAATATCAAACATCAAATTCGAACACAGATATTAACTTGCTTGGAATGCATTGCTTTAAAAGAGATCGTAAAAGTAGTCGAGGCCTTGGCCCAGCTCCCAAATGGAGATACCAACGCCCAGCTGCTGAGCCAGCTGGATGCGCTCATTGATGGAGTAGAGCGTTGGATAGAACACGATATGACGACCAGTTTCAGTTCTAAAGAATGCTCCTCGTAAGTTTTTCAAATATAAGCTACAAATAAAGGCTACTCACTTGATCTCAAAGAAGTTTTCCACATCGCGCTCATCATGGGTCAGCTGCTTCTTTACGTGCCTGACCAGCTCCAAGTACTGGCCGTATGTAATGGGTCCGCCGCCATCTGGCGTATAATCATTACCATACATATTAAGACCCATCAGGATTTTGGCACGCTTTGCCTCCATGTCGTGGCAGCCAACTGGCGCAATATTCTCCACGGCATTGCGTACCCAATAGAGCGGAGCATTGGCCCCGGGACGCTGTACGCTCGAGTAGTCGTAGGTCATTAAGGAGAAGGCATAGATATGCTTGTATAATTTATCCATGTGCTTTTCACCAAACAAGTTTGGCATGTCCTTGCGTTTTGGCGGTACGACCAGTATCAGGCGTATTTGTTGCTTTTGCAGCTCCTTGGCTGCAAGAAAAAAGATTAGTATATCCAGGAGTTCGTTAGTCGATTATTAAGAGGCACGCACCCATTTGTAGCACCAATGTGAAGAGGATCTTATCATCAATCCTGCCGGCCAGCTGCGACCATACCTCCAAGATCAGGCCATCGAATCCATGCTGCTTGCACGTCTGGATCAGCATTTCATTTAGGTTTGTGCGCTCCTTGGCATCGCTCAGCAGCAGCTTGATATCCCGATCGGTAAAGTGATCAAATATAATACGTGGAAATACTGCAGTGTGTACAACATGAGTAGCTATTTCGGACAACAGGGATTTGTTTTTAGGCACCTTTGACCGTGCGGAGCTGATGCTGCTGCTGCACCTTGCCCTTGCGTCGCACATCGATTAGCCAGCCGGCGTCAATGTCATGTGTGCCCGCCACGGCGTAGTCGTCGCCCTGCTTGACTATTTGCAGCCATACGGGCGATATGATGTCAAACTTCTTGGCAAACATCTTAGCCACGTCATAGCCATGGGAGTTCCACTGCAAATAAGGCGATTGGCGAATTGGGGGAGGGATTCGTGTATATATTCATTTAATACTCACTGGCGTTACGTAGCCCAGTATTGTGCCATTGAAGCGTCGTTTCGCTGTGTCCTTGTAGTACGCCTCGTGATGTATTAGTATGTCCTTTGCCAGAGGCTCCGCTGATACCAGGTCCAGCTCAAACACATCGTTGTCCTGCGGTCCACGCAAAAACTTTGATTCTCTGTGCTTGTTTTTGGCTTTAGTGTTGGGCGACAGGGTGCACAGCGCGTACTGGCAGCTTAGCAGGATGCAGTAAATGATTTGCGCCTTGGTTGAGCGCATTTTACTAGCACCGATTAGGAACACCTGGCAGCTGCCTCAATTAAATGCATTCATTTACACAAAGGCAAAATATTTACCAAACACAGCCGGCACAATTGTAAGCCTGCTCGATAGCGATAGCAACAATCGATAACATATGTGTAATGCGCCGTTCTCACTGCGCAGCCGCTCCACAAAATGCAAAATGAACCAATACAGTTCCAGTCAACTTTGTTCAGCTGCCACAGGATACGAAATGAACCACTGGTTCCAAATCCCATTTTGTTTTTGAAAAGGCGGCATTTTTTAAACGTATGCATGCATTTGTATACATATATAGTTATATTTAAAAGTGTACACTGTATAAATTAGGGGGGGTTATCAACATAATGCTGTTTAGCTTAACATCAAAATTAAATTAAACTTAGTGCATAGACTAACAGAAAACTACATACAATCAAGTAGCCAAAACTAATTATCACTTTTAAAAAAATGAAAAAAATTGATTTAAAAAAAGTGTAAAATAATGAACATATCGCTAGGGTATACATAATCGTATCGTATCATAATCATAATTGATAATCATAATCATTTGTTTTGCATATAGCATATTTTGTATAATTTATGTGTGTATATGTATATGTATATTCAGACAAATACACGCATTAGATCGCTGCCCGTCGAGTTGCTGCCCGGCGTGGAGCTGTTGCCCTTCCATGGATTGCCGCTGACATTGCCGGCCCCAATGCCGCCGCCGCCGCCGCCGCCAACAGTTGCAGCTTGTATATTGCTGCTGTCGGACAACGTGCGCATCAGCTGTTTCTTCAGCAACTGTTGCTGCGGGCTTGGACTACCAATGGCATTGTTGCTGCCGCCGTGCAGCTGCAGCGGTAAATGCATTGGACGCTGTCGCATAAATGATCGATTGCTGTTGCCGTTGCCGTTGTTTCTGCTGATTAGCGACTGTCGCTGATGACGCGCCGCCAGCAACTTGCGACGCTTCTCATAGAAACTATGCATGCGCTTGTTCTCCTCATGCTGCTGCTGCTGCTGTTGTTCGCTGGCTTCATTGTATTCAGCCTTCTCCTTATCCTTCTCCCTATCCGCTGGCGGCTTCACCTTGCCCGACAGCAGTTCGTTCAGGCGCTTTACTGTCATGCTGTTGCTGCTGCTGTTGCTGCCCAGGCGACTGAGCAGCGCACGCTTGTTGCATCTGAGCCGCTCCTGTGCAATAATGCTGCACTTTTGCGCATATATTGTCTTGCCCTGGCTGCTGCCATTGCGCGGCAGCAGCAGCTGCTGTGTCCCATTGCCATTGCAGTTCAACGTTGGTGGCGGCGGCGGCGGACGAGCTAGGGTGCCGACAACACCGCTGCTGCCATTCAGCGAGAGCAGACTATTGTTCGCCTTGCGCGTCATTAGCAGATTCTTGCGCAGCGTGGCGCCCATGCCGTTGGGCAGCTTGACCAGACCGAAGGTGTTCATGGCCAGCGGACGTGGCGGGCCCGCATAAAGTGTCATATTAAAGTATGTTGAGTCCTCAAGATATTTGGCATTGGCCAGTTGGCGATGTGGCTGTGCTTGCAACACGCTCTCATAGCTATTGTATGTGCTGCTGCTGTTGTTGTTGGTGGCTTGTTGTTGTGGTTGATGTTGTTGTTGTGGCTGGTTTTCCAGCTTGACAGTCTTTATGTGGTTGGCTTCCGCGCTAACAGTCTCCAGTTTAGTAAAATCAAAATCGCTTAGTTCATCGTTGAAATGATTGGCCACGCCCACGCCGACGCCCTCCGTTGCCGCCTGCAACACATTCACATTCACATTGACATTGACATCAACATTGTCGTAGCCCGCTTGGTTTAGGAATTCAGCTATGACCTGCTGCTGACTCTGCTGATCCAGCACAGACACCTGATTATTATCGCTTATCTCATAGATAATACTTGGCAGCATCATGTGCTCATCGGCGCCCGCTGCTGCCACCTCGGGCGACTCGGCATCATCTGTCAGCGAGGGCACATTGTAGACGCTAAACTGTGCCGTTGCTGCCGCATTAAGCTGCTCCTGCTTCAGTTGTTGCTGCTGCTGTTGTTGCTGCTGCTGCTGCTGGTCCGCCTGCTCCAGCATTTGCTGCTGCTGATAGATGAGCTGCTGCAGCTGCATGGCATCCATGGCAGTTAGCTGCGTTTGCTCTCCATCCTGCTGCGGCTCCTCGCTGTACACCTGTGGCACCTGCTGCTGCTGTTGCTGGTAGAGCGCCGTGGCATAGTCAGCGGCATCGGCATTGATGGTGCCATCATCATAACGCAATCGTTTCGTGATTGGCTCATGCTGCTCCGCCGGCAGCTGCTGTTGCTGCTGCTGCAGCTGCAGCTGCGGCTGCTGTTGTGACTGTGTTGTGTCGAGTGCGCTCTCATCGAAGGGTATGTCCGACTCGACGGTGCTTAGAATCTCATTGATAAACTTGCTGTCGAGCATGTCGTCCAGTGTCAGTGATATGGAATTATCATCGGATGTATTATGCATGGGCAGTGGCTCCTCCCCGGTGACGGCCGACAAATCGACCTGATGCTGGCGTTGCAGCTGCTGCTGTTGCTGCTGTGAATCCATATCCACCTGGCCAGTTATGGAGGACACGGCCTGATCCAGCTCACTTAGCTGCTGCCCATAAAGTGGCGCCAGTTGCTTCTCCTTGGCAGGTTTGCTGCGATGATGCGAAGCCATCTCAGCTGCTGCTGCTGCTGTTACCGATCCTTTCAGCTGCAAAAAGCAATCAGATGATTAGAATTCGTATGCTTACCAAAATTGTTGTTCGATATTTCAATTGTATTTAATTACTTTTATTGCACATATACATTATTAAATATAAATTTATATATATATATATATTGTTAAAGATGCACTTCTTAGGCTGTTCAAATGGATATGTCGAGTCGAAGCCTGGCTAAAATATATATTATGGATCTATAGGTGCCTCAGAATTCGAGGTAGATATATGTATATGTATTTGCTTTTAGAAAATTCTAAATATTTCTAATCATGTTAAATGATACAAAAACAAGAGTTTTCTTCGGCTTGCCGAAGCTTAAATACCCTTACAGCGCTTGCATGCAAAACTCTTCCAACTTGCAAGAAAATTGTTTTCGAATTATTTTGAATAGCGAAAGATGGCAGATTTTTCAAAATATGACAATCATATTTTAAAAAGTTATGGATTTTTTTGTTGAACATCTATCAAAACGTTTTAAAATAAAATGTAATTTTTAATTGATCGGTCCTATGACAGTTATATGATATAGTAGTCCGATGTAAATAAGATTTTGGTAAAATTTTAAAAACATAAAAATAGTTGAAATAATGAGTTTGATAAGGATATCTTAAGAAATATAAAGGGGTTTAATGAATTCTCAACCGATAGTTGCTTTAAGAGCTATATGATATATATATATATATCAATCTGACTCAGATTAGACCAAAAAACGATTGTTCCTATTTCAGCTATATGATAAGATAATAAAACAATAGATGAGAAGTCTTCTTGAATGCGTTACAAAGTACATGACATAGTTACAATACCTACTGCAAGGGTATGCATTTTACAGAGTATATTACACGTATACACTACCTTCTTTTTACTTGGCTGCGGCTCGTCCAGCATGTTGGCTAGTTGGGCGGGCGCGGGGGAGTAGTTGACGGCATGCTCGTTGCCAATGCTAGCGACAGCCGCCAGCGTTGGCGTCGGCGGCAGCGAGCACGACGAATTGGATGAGGATGAGAAGACCGTTATGGCTGGCTGCACAGCTGGCGGCGGCGGCGCCTCATCCTTGACAGCGACCGGAGCAGCTGTGGCTGCCGGGATAGACGCTGGTGCGGCTGTTGCTATGGCACTGGCACTGGCACTGCTCTTCTTGGAGCCCACCTTGTGATGCACATCCGAATGGTGGCGATTCTTGGACGACTTGGAACGCGAGCGACCTGTGCTGCTGCTGCTGGTCTTTGAGGAACTGCTACTCTTGCTGCTGCTGCTTTTATGACGCGACGACGATGATGACGAGGCCGAGCTGCTGGAGGCGTGCGTGTTGCTGTTGTTATTGGCAGCAGCAGCTAGCGAGCTGCTGGAGCCATTCGAGCAACTGGACATGGTCGCCGACAGCGTATCGGTGGGTGAGCCCAACAATTCCGCCGGCTCACGCACCCCATCCTGACTGTTCTCCGCCGCAGCAGCTGCTGTTGCATTTGAGCGCGCCTCCGTGCCGTTCACCTTGTTGGGTATGGCATCCCAGATGTTGGGATGCTGTAGCGCAATATGATTATTGAAACCAGCTTTGGTGTAGCTGCCACTGCATGCATTGCACACAACAATGTCGCGTGTCGCCTGCTTGGGCACCATATCATAGTAAGCCATGTCCGCGGCATTTAAGCGCTGCACCTGCACCACATGTGGCGCTTGTTTTGCTTCATTGCCAGCTGAACCAGCGCCACCGCCGCCGCTGCTGCTGTTGCCACCAGCTCTGCCGGCGCCACGCAAATGTATCTTTTCGGCGGCGCGCAATTGTTTGATCATCTTGTCCAGGTCCAAGGCAGTTTGCCATTTCTGGCCCTGCATATTGGCCAGCGCCAGACTAGTTGCTGGCGCCAGCATGCTGCCCAACTGAGCAGCAGCGGCGGCGACGGTAGCACCGCCAGCAATGACGTCTGCCTTGGATGAGTTGGTCATGTTGCTGGCAGCACCAGCTCCAGTTGTTGTAGGTGGTGTCGTGGATAGCGGCGGCGGCGGCGCCTTAGCGTGCTTCGTTGTGCCGTTGCCGTGCTCCGTATAGATTAGTGCTGCGGCCACATCACTCATGGGCATGTTGGTTTCCTCTAGTTGCCTGGCAGTGCGAATGATCCGTGAGGCAATGGCAATGCAAGGTGGTAGCTGCTGGCGGCCAATGTTGATGAGGGTAAACAGAGTTAGCTTGGCGACGCGAGTGGCATTGTCTGCAAAAACAAAAACAAAAACAACACATTAGCATTCAAATTCCCAGCTGCCAGACAAATTGTTGATCGCACAGTGCGTTTGTAACTGTTCAGTGCTTGTCAAACCGCGTGGCTGCACAATGTTGCGACACATGTTGCCTGGTCAAAACAGCTGAGCGCTGCTGTCAGACTGGCTAAAATGCAAACGCAGGCATCGGGTTGGCAGCCCTGGCGTTACCAACACAAATGCAACATATGCCATCCTGTTCGCACTTGTGCGCTAAACACACATACAACACGCACACACACTCACCCAACCACAAAAAAAAACAAAGCCCGTTTTAAAAACAATACACACAATAAATTATGAACTTTTTGCACTGCATTCAAATAATTACTTGAAACGTTCCAGTTTTGACTTACATGTGCGTTAACGTTAACACAATTCCATTGTGTTCACTCGGCTTGCTGTTTAGCCAATTTTCATTCGCCTTGCCGTCGCCAGAGTTGTCAAAGTGTTTCGCTTATCAATTTAATAGAAATCCGCATTTGCGTACAGATCCGATTGTTGCATATCTGCATTTGAAAATTTGTTGCAAGAGTTGATTGAGAGTATGCTGCCTATCTAATTTAATTTTCAATTAAAAAAGACCACTGAGCTCGAATAAATTTGTTGCTCATAAGTGCAGCTGCACTGCAGCAATAGTTCAGCAATCGATAGCTGTTAATCGATAATATTGGCATGGAGGGCGCGTTATTTAAAAAAAGACTAAATATATAAACATATTTATTATTTGCTCTAAGGCGCGGCACTTTTAATAGCTTTTTACTTAAATTCAAAATATAAGATATATACAATGGAGTGTATTTTATAGCAGCCTCTGCGGACAAACGAACACAACGAACAAATCTCTTGGTTTTCAAATGAGTAAATGAGTTTGTTAGTTGTGTGCCTTAGCCCTGTTTGATTTGTTTCTGCTTCAGCAATTTAAACTCTGGCGCCCACACAATATTATTAACGAACTCGCCCAGCAAGTAGCAGGCCAAACTCAAACCCACCAAGCCGCCGAACATCAAACAACGCAGCGGCACCGGCAAAACCTCGAGCAAGGGATAAACCCACTGACCGCTAAAGTAGCGCACAATATTCACCCAGATGATGTAGAGCAGCATGAACGCCACGTTGCCGGTGACGCCGGCCAAACGGCTGGGATAGCGACGGAAGCAAGTAAACAAATCCATGATGGCCAATAGCGCAACATTCGTATGCACCACATGATTCAGCCAGCTGCAAAGGGCAAAGTCTTAAAAGTTGACAAAATGGAATATGGAAAACTTGCCTGGGAAAAATAGCGTCCAGGGCGGCGGGAAAGATGAGCTCACGATCCCATAGATAAATGACCCAGAAGGAAATGCACACATTATGCGCAATGGGAAATGCGAACGTGGCGAATATATAATCGCGTATCTGGCGCAGACAGGACTTTGGAGCCACGGCCACGGTGTTGTTGCCGAAGATATCATTCAGCAGGGCCACGCTGTGATAGATGGCCTGCACGATGACATCGAGAAATGTCAGATACTTGAATTTGCCGCCCCAGCGTGTTTTCAGCTCCTCCTCCTCATGCAGACCCTTCGGCCAGTGCAGCTTGAATAGATAATAGTAAATGCCGTAGCAGAATTGTGCCGCCGCCAGCAGGTGAACTAAAAAGCGCAGGTAACTAAATGCACCGCTCGTGTAGGCATCGTTGCAGGTCTCCAGTCGCGCGTTGGTGACTTGGGCGGCTTCCCTTGCAGCGTGTTGTTCGCGCAATTGTTTCTTACTCTTTGTCATACTTTTTGAATAAAATAATTTACAATTTACAGTGGCGGCGTTTGCGGATGTTCAGCAGATGGAGCTGCCAGGGCTGCAGCAGAGCAACGTGTGTTATTGTTTACATTATGCATATAAGCTGCCTGTATGATACGACATTATATGAACGTATAAAATAGATGTAATTAACGATATTAATACTAAAATGTCAAGAATACTAAAAATTGTTGACAACCAATTGACGGTGTATCCATAAATTTATGCATGTAATTTTGTAAATTTGTAAATGCCATATACATTTTTTAATTATAGCCGCGCCTCTTACACTCACTAATTTAAAATAAATGATATCTCCTAATGTCGTATCATACAGGCTTAACATATTTAACAGAGTTTCGTTCTTCTAACTTAACATTAACAGTAAAATTGGCAAACAGCTGTTGATTGTTTTGGTTATAAGAAAAAGAATTGCGCAAAATTGTTGGGCATGTGGAGAAAAATATTGTTTAATGCACAAAATGTGCTCAAACAGCAACAACAAGTATGCGTAAAGTTAAATTATACCTTAAGTTAAATCTAAACAGTCTAGATTTTGCAGTTTAAGAGTCAAACTGTACGCCAATTGGCGGCAAAGGCGGCCGCGCCAAAGCTGATGCAACTGGAGCAGCTGCATATCGAGGAAGCCATCAAGTTGGAGCCCGCTTTGGCCATTTACACGCCCGAGATTTGGCAGCGTGCACACGAAACATTTCAGAATCATGGTCTGGAGACCGTTAGCTTTCTGCGCATCGTTACGGGCAATCCAACCGTACTGAAACGCACACCGGAGCGCCTAATTAATAGCCTAGAGATTTGGCGCGCCTGTCAGTTTGGCGAACACCTGTTGCACCTCCTGCTGACCAAGTATCCCGAGCTGCTGGACGTTAGCGATGCCCATCAGCTGCTCTCACTGAGCGCCTACCTGAAGAGTCGACTGACAAGCAATAAGAATGTGTGGAAGCTGCTTATGAATTGTCCGGATTTGCTGGCGCAGCCGGAACAAACCATAGAGCAGAAGTTAAATTATATGTTCGATATAATGCGCATCGAGGTGCCCGAAATAGTTAAATCCGCGGCGCTGTCGCTGCCTTTCGAGGAGCTGCGCTGTCGCCATACATTTCTGTTGCGCTTGGGCCTCTTCAAGCCACGTGCACTGAAGGCGGATCCCAATGAGCCGACGACAAACAATCGACTATATCAGATAACGGATACATCTGAGAAATCCTTCGCTACCAAAATATGCCATGTCACGCTGACAGAATATGAGGCATTTAAGGAACTATTCGCCCGTGAGTTGGAGCGCAAGTCTCGGAAACCCAAAGATGAAGATGAGTTTAGTGATGAAGAAGATGCTTAAGTTTCTAGCTACTACATTATATATATTATATTGTAATTAAATTAATGATTGCCAGAGAATGTTAATTTTATTAAAAAAAATGTTTAATAAAAATTTATGTTAAAAGAGATTCATTTTGCTAGCCTGTTTATTTTAACAGCGTACCCAGCCTGAACATCGCTGTTAAGTTGGACAGCACGTTGACACGCGAATGGCAAGCACTTCCTATATTGTTCGTGTGGGTGGCTCAGGGGGAGTTTTATTCAAAATTCAATTAAAATTATAAATATATATTTTGCGGTGTCCGAAAACAGTTGGAAACAAATTGGCAACAGGATAAGCCACAAATAAGCAACCAGCTGCATACAGATGTCACAGTGCATATAGTTCAGCGGCAAATACACCCACAAAAAAACCCCGTCTTTCGCTTACGCATTGCCCGAAATCCATGACAGCATGTCCGGTAATCCATTTGATAGCGCCGATGAGGAGCCCAGCGCTAGCAGTGACGAGATACTGGAGGGCTTTCTGTGTCCTATTTGCCGTGCCGATTTGAAGTCCATCGATTTTCTAACCCAGCACTTTGCGCGCCAACATGCCGAGGAGGAGGATGCACTAAAGTCCGTCTTCAAGGATATATTTACCAAAGCCAAGAAAAAGATTCTGAACAATTTCGAGGATGAACGCAGTCGTGCTGCGCCGCCAGCAGCCGCGCCCTCTGCCAGCGCAACCAATGCAGCTGGTCCCAATGGAGCCAAAGCGAGCAATGCGCGAACGCAGCTCAATGTCTACAACAATATGTCTAAGCAGAGTGCGGGCGCGGAGCGCTCCCACTTTGAGTACTTTCAAACGGTGCGTAATCCTCGGCTGGAGCGATATGCCAGCGAGACGAATAAGCTGATTATAAGGCTGCATCGCCTGCTGAAGGATTTACCCACGGATGCAGTGCAGCGCAAGCAGCACGAACAACAGACAGTGCCTTGGCTAGACGGCAGCTCCGTCAAGCTGTGCCCCAACTGCGCCAAGAGTTTTCACATAGCTCGCCGACAGCATCATTGTCGGCTCTGTGGCGGCATTATGTGCCACGACTGTTCCCGTTTCCTGCAGCTGGAGAATGCAAGTAAGTCCTGGCATTGCCCTGCTTCTCATCCCTACTGTTAATACTGTTTATTTTTTTGTCCAGTGCAATTGGCCAGCTTGTCCACGACACGTGGCGAGCCCTTGCAACAGATGCAGCATCAGGAGTATCGCGCCATACGCCTCTGCCAGCATTGCTTGCGGCTGCTGGACACGCGCCAGGACATGCACGAGAGCCGCACTTGCCGCCCCTTAATGTCCCAGGTCTATGAGGAGATCAGGCAGCTACAGAAACAAGTGACACCCGATCTGGACATGTATCTAAAGATTGTCAACAGTCTGCACGATGGTGAATCCATATTCACGATTGCGGACGCAGGCGCATTGCGCGGCAAGATTGGTCAGGTCGCTGAGAAAATTGATTTGCGCAGCAAACGCATTTTGACCATACACTCGGAGCCGGGCAGCCGGGATGAAGCGCTGAAGAAAGCCATACGCTTGAGCTGCGTGCAGGCCATAAAGGAACGCATGCTCTCACTGCCGCCGCTGCCGGACGAGGCGTATATACGCCGGATCCAGGAGCGCAAGCGCATGGAAACCGAACAGCGCATTCTCACCGAACAGCGTATGGCCATGGAAGCCTACGAGCGCAACGGCTCGGCGGCCCAGTCCGGCGTTAGTTTGGAAAACCGCAGCTTTGCCCAGGGCGTAAGTTAAACACAAAGCAGGGGTATTCAAGCTATGTTAAGCGACGTGTAACACGTTGAATGGGACATAAGTCCACAGATCATATCCATTGCTACGTGTTTCTATGCATTTTTGAAACTAAGTTTTCTGTCTTTCCAAAAATCTTAACTAACTTGACTTATGGTATCTCCCAGTCGGGCACTACCGACTAGAGCACATTCGTTCGAAAACAGTTCTCACTCCATTTAATTAAAATTCTTTGCAGTCTGACTTGCAATCGTTAAACAACTGGTCGGCGCCGCAAGCATCCGCGACCATGTCGAGCGTGGACGATCCGCTGATTGAGCAAATCAACATAATTAAGGGGTATATTAAGCAGGCGCGTCAGGATCTGAATTTCGATGTGGTCGAGACGCTGGAGCTAAATCTGCGCGAGCTACAGCGCGAGGTGTACGAGCGACAGAGGCAGTCGAGCAACAGCGCCACAACAGCCCAGTTGGACAGCTGAACATGCAAATCTATATGAATATAGATGTGAACTATAATTATAGTTGCAATATATATGCATATGTGTTATATATTATTTTTACATCCATTCCCGCTTTTGACTAAATAAATGTGCAAATGTTATTTAGCTTGCGTGTGTATTTTGTGCAGACGAACTTGTGCGTACTACATATGAGAAATGCATTTCCTTCTGGAGATTTCGATCTAAATGCCAGCATCAGTTTAGGACTTTAGACCCACAGCCGCAATTAGAGATTTCACTTTGGCTATGTAGGCGGTTCGGGCGTCGGCGCTGCTCGTGCCCTTTAGCTTGTTCCAGGCCTCCCATTTGGACTTGCCCTTGAAGTCCAGGAAACCGGGCTTATCTGTGCAAATTGGCAAAAATTTAATTTGAAAGGTTAAATGAATAACTTTAGGCCTCACCTGTATTGCAATCTCCCACATTGGCCTGCTTGAATAAGCCGTACAGTTCCAGCAGATCGCTGTCGGCTGGTGTGCTGTTTAAGTTCTTGACATCCTCGGCGGCTTGGTTGAATTCCTGGTAACATAAAGCATGTTTTTTTCTATTGTTTAATGTATTTTTTATATTAATTTTCGCACATTTACCTGTAGTTCAGACATGATTAACTAGTTAATTTTCTATGTTACTTTTCGTCTCTAAGAGCACAGGCGATAGTTGACACGAAAAGTGTCACTGTTATTTAACAGCCACAGGGCTGCCAACTGTTAACCATAGAATAAAATTGTCCAAAATATTTCTGTAATATATTATTTAAATGATGTCAGCTAAGTATAATGATACTTAAAAAAATAATTTAACCATTTGAACACACAACTGTACGTCTTTCATTTAGCAGCTTAGGAAATAGCCAGCTATGTTACTTAGCCGGCCAAGTGTGCAGCACTGCCTGTTAACAGTCGCTCTCTCAACGTTTACAGCAGCAGTTTTGTTTACAGCTGTTATTACGCGTCGAACTTGCATAGCGAACGGACGTCTTTGCGCGTGGGCGTCTATTTAATAAAAAATCGAAATCAAAACGCAACTTAAAGAATTTAATAATAGCCTAAACATAAAAAAATAGTGTGTGTAAATTAAACGCAAGTGCAGTGCGGCGCCGCACAATAGTGTTCGTTGCAATAAATAATTGCGGGCGCAATATCAAAAAGAAAGTGCCAACAAGAAAAGAAAAGAAAAGCGATTTGTTATTGCTAGAAATTTGTGTGTTGTGCTCTGTTCAGTGTTGTGTTGTTGCTGCTGTATCGGCGCGCCAGGCGCTGCTTATGCAAATGTGGTATGATTATAAATTTACCTAGCAACTAGTAACCGAATCATAGCCATAGATTTATGTTTAAACATACATATGCATATACAGTCATATATAAATGAGTGTGTGCATGTGTTTATGTATTTAATTTATAGGCCTTTGGGCTATGCTAATTGGCCAGCAACACGTAACTGTTATATATTTTTCTTGTTAGAATTTGGTATTTTTTAAATATATTTTTTATTGTTGTTTTTGCGTACATCGATTCCTGTGCAGCGCTGCCGCCGGCTGCGCAGCCCGCTTTTCTATGGTGCGATCAATTTGAAGCCTAGTACCGCAACGGTAGCTGCAATGCACGCTGCCCTTGGCATCTGTGTGTGTGTGTGTGCGTGCGTGTATGTTTTATGTTGTTGCTTTGTGCGTTCTTCGTAGCTAAACAAATTTTTAGCTACCAGCAACAACAATTGAAGTGCGAAAGGCAAACAAACAACAGCAGCAACGGCAAACAGCAACAACAGTCAACAAAGGCGACTTTTGATTTTCCATTCATATGCGGCATTCCATGCCATTTCCCATTCCCATTCAGCTCTTCTTCCTTCCTGTCTGTGCGCCTAGGTCTCGTTTTCGTTTGCCGCTTTTGTTATTGTTTTTTCGTTGTTGTTGTTTCGGTTTCATTTTTTGGCTAGATTTTTATCGAAAACTGAAGCGCACATAGTATAAAGCGAGCCATTCATTATATTTTGTTTAAACAAAAGACTTATTTTTTTTCCAGATTTTTATTAAGATTAGAAACGTATTTTTATTATTTAAGCGTAGTATAGACTTTAAAATTTTGCCTTAGTTGTGGATATTGGATATCTGTTATTTTCGCTTGCATTTTGAAAACAAATTTCTGACTTTGATAGCTGAAAGATCAGAGAGAGAGAGAGAGAGAGAGAGCGAGAGAGAGAGCGAGAGAGAGATGGAGCTTCATATGTTTACACATACATATGTAAAGATAAAGAATTATGTAAAGCAAACTAACGCTGTCATTAAAACGTTTAAGGATACGAAACAAAGCAGAATTGATCATAATAGAGCTAGCAGATGCTGCTTCTAGTCGATATTCATTCTTCATTCATTCGTCCTCTCCCTTTCATAATCGCACTGTCTCTGTTTTCTCACTTTCCTTTTCAGCTGGTTTGTATATGCAGCTGTTGCTCTATTTATAATTTCATTAACACATTTCTACAGCGCATTCAGTTCATTTAATCTAGAACGCGTTTTGATAATACCTAAATGATCATGTTTAGCCGGCTAACTTTCATTTTCCTATACTGCACCTACCACAACCCCTTGGCCCGATCATTGTCACTGGCTTTGAGTCTCCCCTCCTCAATCAATCATTGCAACTTCTATTTGCGCCGATTAATGTTGACCCAGTCGTTGTCGCTTTTCCCCCTCATTAGTCACGGCCGTTGCAAAGTGCTTTCCACTTAAGTGGGCTGAGGGGGGAGGAGGACGCTTATCAGCTGCGACGGCTTCTGCCACTTGAGCTGCACTTGGTAGCAGCTGCGCCTTCCTTTGAGATGCAGCTGACAGCGAACCCACGGTCAGGTGGTGTTGTTGTCGCAATACCCCGTGCCCATATTCGATGTGTAAACACAGGGTATATTGAAGTTGTGACGAATTTTGTAACCGAGAATTAGAATTCCCTCTATATCTCCAAAATATATTGATATTGATCTTATGCCTAGTTTTTTGTACTTAAATACTCAAAATTTGATATGTTGAATACTTCACTCTTTGGATTAGTCGTCCACTCCATCAAAAATTAGAAATTCTAAGATACAGTTACTTTCCTCGGATCATATCAACACTCTAAAACCATTATAAGGTCCAGGCAATGTCAAATTGATCGAGCAATAAACACAGAAAATTGAAATGTTCATATTGCATGATACAGGGTATTTTCTAGTCTCTCAACTAGCGTACTTCTTCTTGTGGTTGCTGTTGACTTTTCTTGTGTCGAGTGGCAACTGCAGCTGATGTTCTTGGCCTTAGGAAATGGGCCTTTGTAGTTATATCAGTCAGATATGGGGAATATTCATTTATATGTATTTTTGGAGCATTGCATAAGGTTCTGTTCTCGGTAAAAATCTATTTGATATATTGAAAATTGTTTTCGTTTTCTTTTCACTTATTTTCTGCCGTTCGATGATTCAGTTTGGCGAGGTTTTTGCATGTTGCGTTTTTCATTCGAACTTTTATAAATGACGCATTCGGCTGACCCCGCCTGCCCCATCTATAAACATTGCCCAGACGCTTATCAAGTTCGGATTGTACATTTTTGGCGATACTCTGTAGTATGGCTAGAGAGCTGCGATACTCTGTACTCTGTACATATTCAATATTCAACAGACTTGCATTTCAAGCTTATTCATCTATTTGTATAACTCAATAGCTGATAAGCCAAAAACTATATCAAGTGTGATGCAATGGCATAGACACATTTAATCTGGAAACAAGCTATAAATATTTGTGTATTGTGTATTAAATTTAAATACTCAAAAGAGTATACAAATACATAAACACTTAATTTAATATACTTTATAGTTGTGCGGCTAATAGCTACTTTTTTATGGAAGATCTTTCTCATTAAACTGTTGAATCATTTTTATTTTAAGTACTCATTTATAAAGTATTTTTAATAAATGTAAATGCCGTAAGAACTTTTAGAAATGTATTGAGGCCTAATCTATCTATCCTATCTATCCTCATAAAAGAAATTAAAAATGGTCTAATTTCTGAACAGAAATTAGATTCGATGTCTTGAAAATTTTATGTTCTCAGTAGGCAGGTTGAAAAATCAAATAAACGAAGAGTTTTCCAGAAGTCAGACAGCTCTCTTTTGGAAGGAAAACGAAATTGTTAAAGAACCGACTTCTGGTTAATAATTGCATATAATCATATTAACTTTCAATTAATTGTTAAATAACATCGAGTAAAATGGTTTTCAATGAGAGCGAAGTGCCAAGCATGCCTACAAACATGGCTGAAACAACAACAGCCGCATCGAACGAAACAATCGAAACAACAACAACAATCCAAGCAGCTGAGGCGAACGAAGCAGATGCCAATCCGGAACCGTCGTCGGAGCTGGACATTGTGATCAACAATGTCGTCTGCTCGTTCAGTGTGCGCTGCCATCTCAAGCTGCGCGAGATTGCGCTCCATGGCTCGAATGTGGAATATCGTCGAGAGAATGGCATGGTCACAATGCGTCTGCGTCGTCCATATACAACGGCATCGATATGGTCCTCTGGCCGGATAACGTGCACGGGCGCCATTTCAGAGCCGCAGGCAAAGGTCGCTGCCCGACGCTATGCCCGCAGCCTGGGCAAACTTGGTTTTCCGGTGCATTTTCAGAACTTTCGCATTGTCAATGTGCTGGGCACCTGCAGCATGCCATGGTCGATAAGGATCGTCAAGTTCTCGGAACGACATCGTGATAATGCCAGCTATGAGCCGGAACTGCATCCGGGTGTTACCTATAAAATGCGCGATCCCAAGGCCACCATGAAGATCTTCTCCACGGGCAGCATTACGGTGACCGCGGCCAGCGTGAATGCCGTCGAATCGGCCATACAGCGGCTTTATCCGTTGGTCCATGAGTTCCGCACCAGGCCGATTGTCAAGTCGCCAGAATCGGAGTCAATGGCCAGCAACGACCAGATTGCCGGCAATTCAAAGTGCAAGAAAGAGAATGTTACCTTGAAGCCCGGCCAGGTCAAGCGTCCGCCCAACGTGGCCGGCATCCCCACGCCGATGACCAATGTCAAGTCCGGCATGCGGCGTGAGCAGCCGTCGCCACCGCCAAGGAACTCGGATAGCAACGAGAATATTTGCGGCAATGCTCGCCGTCGTGCCACCGAGTGTTGGGCCAGCAAGCTGCAAAAGAAACGTCCACGCTACAATGATGCCGGCTCCATGGCTATCCTCAATGCGGGCAAGTTGGCCCGTTCAATCGGTGGCCACACCAAGATGCGCTGGAATGCGGCGAGTCTACCCAAAATGGCTGTCAAGCTCACCGGGGAAGCCAGCAATCAGGACTCTGACACCGATCAGGATGGGTATGATTCTGCCGAGGAAGTTGATGATGAAAAGTTCTGGTAGTGCTTGGAGCAACGGACGCTACGGAAATTGAATATACCTTAGTTTGCTTGCTTTCAGGCATTCAAATGGTATTTTTCAAACATCGCCTTACTATGCGATTCTCATGGCATTTAATTGACTTGTGCTTTGATTTGTGTTTTCCCTCCCATTTACTAACAGAAACATTAATATGCAAATATCAGAGATGTCTGCTACAGCATTGAAATCGTATTTTTTTAACATCGCCTTACTATGCGATTCTCAAGAATTTAAGCAAGCCTTACTGACATTTGATTTGATTAGTGTTTTTGGTACACGTGCAATGTACCTTCTTCCTTAAACTAAACGAATTATTGGACACGTTTATATATATTTATTTGTGTGCATAAATAAAAGATGTCTGCTACGTCAATTCAGACCTGGACCACATGCTATTTTGCTATTTTATGGTTCTTATTGGACTCATTTTACTTAAATAAACAGTCTTTTATGTACAAGTCGATTGTTTAACATATCAAAGCCTGCAGTTGCTCAATTAATAGGGCATTGACAGCATCCATAAAATAAGCTACATTAAATAAGTTTGGTCTACTTTAAACAAAAATGTGTTTTAATTAGCGGTAATTAGCTTTCGCCTTATAAGCTTTTTATTCGATTAGTATTGTGTTTGTTCAGAATTTCGAATTTCACGGCTATTCAATCAATTTATATTATTGAAATTGATTTGCGGCAATCGTTTTGTATTTATTTGATAGTATTTCATATCTATATTTCATAATGCCAGATGAGACCAAAAAGCGTTATCATATCGGGTGACTTCTCACATTTTGTTTCATTTATCACAGTTTTTATGTGCTGAACCCATTAAACACGGGTAATAGGGTGGTTTGGTTTTGTTCAAATGTATGTAACAGGCAGAAGGAAGCACCTCAGACCTCATTAGGTGTATATTTTCTTAAAGGAGTTAAGTCGATCTAGAGAATTGAAAATTGATATATATACGAGTTAATATCGAATAAAATGGACATTAAGACTGAAGTAAATACATAAAGAATGTTGATCGAAATATACTTCTTTTTGAAGCTAGAGCCTTGTCCTTTGGCATTTATCAAGCTGCAATGTTTGTAAAGTTATCCAAGCGCTGGATTCAGGGTATCTCCAAGTCGAGCACTCTCGTTTTAATTGTATTTTGTTTCTCGCCTGCAGCCAAAGGAACAGACTGTAGTTGCAATTTGTTTGGCCCAACCGCCACGTTTCGGCCCAAAACTGTTTTCGCTGTCAGCGTTAAAAGTCATTTACCACGCTCCATGTACCACCCACCCACCCTCCTCCCCCTCGTCTCGAAAACGCCCCATCAGCTGGCCAAAAAGTTGGCAATCCAAAAAGTGTAGCTTTTATTGGCCAGAACCAGAAACATTCTGCCCAGCCCATTGAGGCGTGCGCCTAAAAAAGCGCCCTCAACATTACGTGGTTCACCCACACACTCACACACAAACACACACACACATTGAGCATGCTATTGATATACGATATACTATATACGATATATGTATAATAGCTAGAAAGATAGTTTTGGGCAAGGCTTGGAGGGTAACCGCATTTATAAAACTGCAACAGCTGCATTTATTTTTCAGTTTGTTTGTTGTCATTGATGCCGCTGCTTTTACGATACCCTACACAAAGGGTATTATACTTTTTGACACAAAGCCAGACATTTACGAATCAATCAGCTTTATCCAGATAAGCAAAGGGAGCTGTAGTTATATAGAGTAGCATATGTGTCGATCTCTCTTGGCTTTAATAACACTTGATATCTGTCGTACTTAGTTTAAAATCTTGGCATAAAAGTTAGGTGATTGATTAATGGGTTATATGTGGATATCTATAGCATAACGCCCGCAACTATATATATAATAGGGCCTTAAAACTTTATATATATTATTTTTCTGACTGTAGGCAGTAAACATTTCTAAACCAGCCGAATAGGACCCTACAATATTAAAAATCATTTGTGCACTAGGGTATTTCATCTTCGGCTTTCTAAATGTAACTGTTCGCCCAGGTTCTTCTTGGAGTATCAGTGCAGCATTTTCAATCGAATGCAACATATTTGATTTTCAAATTTTTACATAGAGTTGCGCTGGTTGCGGACCGCATGAGAAATATTTGAAAATCAATTCACATTTGTTGGGCACAGCTTGATAAATGTTTTCAATTTCAGTTCGCTGCAAGAGTTGAACTTTGTCTAAGTGAACTAGATTTTGGTTGATTGTTTTACGTCGAGTTTCTAGCTTTCTGTATATATATATATAGGAGTAAAGAAAAATGGGGTTATAATCATGGTGAGGCTTTGCCTCAATAAGCCCTTATATGTTTTGACATATATTTGAATCAGTTGAACTAGTTCTTCTTATAACATAAATAAATACTTGAACCAGTTCTCAAAACAATCACAATTTTTAACAAAATAAGTGAGAAAATGAAATTCTAATTTATTATCATTTTTTCCTTTAAACAAAAATAAAACTTCAACTTCAACTAGTTCTGAAAACAATCTGAATTATTAAGGAAAGTTATAATAATAAGAAAGTTGAATTCCAATTTGAAAACATTTTTTCCTTAAAAATTGATAAAAATAATTTTAACTGGAACTAGTTAAAAAGAATCACAATTTTAAAAGAATATTCATCAGACAGTTGTATTCCAATTTTGAGCATTTTTTCGTGTAAATCAAAATAAATAAATTCATTTAAGCTATAAATTTTCTTTTTTATTTTATTTAAATTTATGTCGCAAATGTTTAATTACAAACTGCATTTAACTAGTTCCGCCTGCGACTGGCCTTGAACTAGTTCCGTTAAAACGACGCGCCTAAAAAAGAATTAAGTGAATCCATTTCCCGGCTTATCGACAGCTGCACCTGCGACCTCACCTGGCCCTGTTCTCGTTTTGGGCGTGTTCTCACATCATTCTTGGCCCAGGTAGATGGCCAAGTGCATCCCATTAAGCAGCAGCTGTTGTTGGCCCTATTTAGCTACCTGTGTTCTTTGGGTTTTCGTCGGCTTGCATAGAGCTGGAAAAAAAGATAAAAACTATTTGAAAGAATATAATTCAACAGATGCGTCAGGTTTAAAAACTGAACGAATTCCTCAACATTCTCAGCGTTTGTTTCAGTTGCGTCATCGCTGGCGGAAATGTTTATATGTATTGTACATAAAATATCTAGATATATATATGTATATATATGCGTGTACTTTTATGTGCGCTATGCCGAAAATGTTCAAGTCTGGTTTTCTAAAGGTTCTTTGTTTTTTGTTTTTGCTTTTTAGTCGGTTTTTTTTTTCTCGTTTTTTTTTTTGCCGGCCTCTCGCAAAACTCGTTCTCAAAAATGTTCTATTACAAAGTCAACTTTTATCTATATATTCATTGTACAGACACATATATAAATATATATACTAGTGTGTATATTTTTGTTTTATTTAGTTTTAGTTTTATGGCAGCCACGTTGCTAAATTGTTTTAATTAAGTGGCAAATTTATCGCATGGCTCATTTTTTTTTTTATTTAAATTTATATTGAAATTAATTTTTGCGACTATTTTAAGATCTGGTCGACGTCTTATCGTCACAGTCTGAATGTCTAAATGTATGATTTTTCATATACACATACATATATCTGGGACGTATATTATCTTGAGAGAACGTGAGAGTATTCTAAACTCTGAGTGTTTTTATAGCCTAAACCCAATAAAAATGGGTAGATGGGGTATAATGTTTTTCTGCAAATGTATGTAACGGGGAGAAGGAAGCAGCTTTGACTCCATAGAGATATATTCCTCCTAGTTCCCGCGAACTACGAGCTTGTTGTTTTCCGATAATCGATAACTTGCCCTGTTTCCGAAGCAATCGATAAAAATCGATATGGAAATCTTAACCTAAGAAGATTCGCTGAAGAAATAAGATTTCGATATCGATTTTTATCGAAACTTTACATGTAGCTTCTATATCTGTATAAACAGATCAAGTATCTGTCCTTTTAAAGTAATCCTAACTGTAAGAAGTTGCAGGGTATCTCGTAGTCATGCATCGCCGGGCATCATATTTGGTGACGCCCCAATGCGTTTGCTCATTGCAAATATTTGGTTTTGTACTTGATTATATTTACATATTGTGCATATTGTTTGCCCTATAATCAGTGTATATGTTCCCGATATGTCTGAGAAGTGGGCCCAAGTGGCCTCAATGACGCTTTGACTGCCTTTGTCACGCTTTGATGCCGCAAATTTATAAGAAATGCACCAAAATATAGGGGAATTTTTATATATTTATATATAAACTATTCAAGATAAGCGTATGTGTATAATTTTTGAATAGCATTCGGTTTGGTTTTATTTAAGACTTATTTATTAAAACATTCAGTTGGGAACGCAGCCAGAAATGCAATCGTCTTGGTGGAAATGATTAAGAAGTCAAGTAATTGTTGAGGTAGATCACAAAGAAATAAGTTTGTTTTGTATTTAAATGTAGTTTTTTTCGTGCTTAGATTTTGCTGTCTTTTAGGTAGGCTTTAAAATAATTTATATTTAGAGTTTAGAACCAGTAAGGTTCAAACCCATGTTGAAGCATTTCAGTTATTACAATTAGTTTCCCTTACAATCAGCTTGATTGTGACTTGGCAACTTATATGCAAATTTGCTCAAGTTCAAAGGCAGCTTATACTTATTAACTTTGCTCAAAGATGAGTTTCTGAAAATTTGAAATTATTGTATTTCTTAAATAAATATCCTTCGTTGTTATAATGCCCAGCTTACACTTGCTATTTGAACACATAGCACAAATAACAGCTCGAAGCGTATTTAACTGAAACCAATTTGAATTTATTATCCAACACTCAACTCAATTGCGAGTCGGATCCGTTTGGTACTCGGTCCACACAAAATAGCTATCAGCGCTTTTACAGCAAGACATTTTCTTCCGTCTCTTTGCCCTGCTCAGCCCTGTTTTCTCCACTCATTAGCATCTTCATTTCCATGTCTGGCGGCCACTTGAACTTTGCCTGGGCGTTGGCAACTTGTAATAATATTTGCATTTGGAATTTAATGCACTTGACAAAGTTCTTGCAGTGCGCCCTTTAAAATGCCCTATAAAAAAAATGCACACACACCCACCCTATTTTATAGGTGGCGCCATCTAGTAGCAGTTACCATCACCAAAGTACCAATCGGACCGATCCGCGTGTCTACTCGCCATTAATTTCACATTAATTACCAACGTCATAGACTGGCGCGCTTTGGTTTTTCATTTGCCCTGTACCAAGCATGTTGCGGGTATGTTAGGCAGGTGAAAGGGTGCGTTACAGTCTTTGAAATGTTGCAAGCAATAACATTCAATCATTATGTAAATTAACATTTGCATTTTATGCTAAGCTACAGTTGAATATTATGTTAAAATGGTGTATGTTATGTTTTAACTAACATAGGTTAGTCTTGAGTTCGCTATTCATGTAATTTAATTGATTTAACTAATGTAATAGTATATTATTTTACATGTTTATGCTAAGTTATGTTTAGTTTTACAGCTGTTGCTGTGTCAAATGTAATGCTACACATAACATTTTTATGTTAATTCAATTGCAAAATTAAAACCAATAAAAAAAGAAATTTCTAAGATACCAGAAGCGACATTTTGGGCTCAATATGCTCTTTAATAAAAAGTTCTCAGTTTACATTCTAGAACTTATAGAACACCAGTTAAAACAGGGTATTTAGAATTCTAACATTTATTCAACATCTTTTTTTGTGATTTTACGAGTGAAAAGCCGTCGTAATCTATGGATTATTGTACAGCTGATGGTACAGTTTGAGAGCGCCTTTGGACTATTTATAGTAGGTTTTTTTTTCTTTTTGCAATTGTGTGGTCCCTGTTAACTGCGACTATGTTGATGCAGGGCGCCCGTCAAAAGGGGGGTTTGGAACTAACATGTCACGCGTTTTGCTTTTTAATCTACTTTGGCCTGGTGACGTCATGTTGGCCATGCCAATGGCTCTGTGCAATGATTGTCAATGTCAATACACAGCCATGGTTAACCCCTTGTCGCCAGAGGGGAGAGCTTGCACTTGTCTACCAGACTGTGGACTTAAAAAGTTTTGTCCAAACAACTTGACAACACGCAATGAAAACAACAAACGAGAAATTCCTTTTAAAATAAAACAACAACAATATTCTAACCACATTCTTCACTGAGCAAGCAATTTTCTTGGCAATTAAATAAAACTGAGAGCCAGCGAAAAAAAAAACACAACTATAAAAAGAAATAATATTTTCCTGTTTTTTTTTTTTTTTTTTTTTTTGTTTCAAGAGGTCAGCGGCAGTTCAAAGTGTCACGAAATGCTCCACTTTGATATCGACACATTCATTTTATTAAATTTTCTTCTTTTTTTTTTTGGTTGGGTTAATTCAATTATAAAAGCAACGCGAGTATCGCCATAAAACTGGGTGAAAATGTGCTCGATAAATCTCGTGGAGGAGCCATTAATTGTCATGCAAGTGCATGTGGGTTGAGCTGGACAAGATTTGGGTCAGCTGTTGTGGTCTTATGTCCATCTGCTCCACCAACCAACCAACAACAATGCATTTTTGAACGCTTCACATTACGTATACGTAAAATTCACTTGGGAAATTAATTTCAAAGTGGTTACGCCTGCCAACGCCACCAGAGAAGGGCTTGAGCGGGGCCAACTAATGGTCCAGCAAGCTGGCTTCAGTCAAACTGACAGACGATGCGACAGGCGGCTGGACGGGCGTATAAAATGCATATCGCTATAGCTGCTCTTGGCCTACATTGATATTTTTGGCCAACACCCGCCTAGGCCGCACAGTGGAGCAGTTTGAGCAAAAATACGGAATAAAAGCGCCAAGCATGTTATTGTCAAAGAACATTTATAGTTCTTATTTCCTTTCTAAGTGAAATATTATAGTATTTGTCAGCTTCAAATAGCCCGTTTTCAAATATTTTTCGTTAAATATATTCTCGCTTAAAATCTGCGAATTTTTGAGTAGTTTTTGACTCACACAGCCCACTGTAAATGCATAAATGTTCTCAGTAGCAGCACATAAATTTGTAGTGCCTGTCACTGTGCTGGTGGTTGTGAGGTGCGCAGCTGTCCTGCAGTTTAGTGGCACAGCATGTGGTAGGAGGAGGAGGAGGAGGGCCGGGGTGTATGGGGGGGGACTGTCAGCGTATATTACACATACGACATGTGTTGCGCTTTGGCTGTTGATGTCGCTCTGACCCATTAGGGGGTCCACGTAACGCCATTGACAAACAATTTGGCTGATGCACATGGACGCGATGCGAGTCCATTTTCATGGCTTGTTTATTGCAGGTGGTTGGCACGTGTTGAGCGTAGTTTTGGGCTCCACATATACCGTCTATATATGTATATATTTTTTAATTTAATAAAAAGGACACGTACAGGACACGCATGCTAACTGGCGACTCTTCACAATTTCGCAATTACTATGCTCAGTTAGATGTCAGTAATTTAATGTGACCTAATAGTTGGTCAACTGACAAATGTCATGGAAATGGGCGACCTGTACGCACCTGACGTAATTTCATTGCATACCTTTTTCTTGATGTCATCAACTTTTTGGTCTGTCATAAAGTGTTGTCAGTTTTATGTGGAATTTTAAGGCTAATTTCCATTAGAGTTTTTCTTTTTTAACTCTAAATACGCACTTACCCATCTCCCAAAAGCATTTATCCTACATATATCATTGGGCTGGTCAGCCAAACTGTTATTTTTACTGCTCGTACATTTTCTCATGACACTGACACGCAACAGTTTTTCTCACTGTTCTCCAAAGTTGAGGTATGTGTCAATGACAGCCAACTGTCAAATGAGTGTCAACCAGGCGTTTGGCCTATGGATTATGGCCTGACATTAACATGAAACCAGCCGTTGGAAGTAACTCAATATTACTAATGGGTATGTCAACAGGTTAGAACTAGCAAAAGAGAGGGAAAGCCACGTAGAAAGAACTAGCGAAAGAGAGAGTATATAATATAATGGCAGCATATAAATTAGCTTATTATATATAATTTTTTAAGCATTATGTTAATACGTTTTCAAGATAGTCAGATAGTACAAGTTTTTATGATACTAGATGAAAATGAGGCATGTCAACTAGAGATAAAGTATACAATAAATAAATATAGTTTACTTTCAATTATTATTATTCACTATTCATACCCAAATTGTAGTAAAAGATGTCTCTTGCTTAGAACTGCCTAACATGAACCGCTTAACATACCATGTTATGTTAACATGAGCAGCTATAAGTAACAGATAAAGATTTCCCTAAACTTATGGTTTTATGTAAACAAATATCCAATGCTTAAAGACACATCTATAACAAAAACTAATTTTAAAGTGAAAGATTTTGGACTTGAAGTGAAGAGAATTGGAACTTATGGAATAGAAGTATGCAAAAAAGACACCGAAGATCAATACAGTATTCGCTCGTAAATGAGAACGTCTCGGTTTTAAGTTTTTTTTTTTTAATTATATTCTCTTTCGCTAGATAGTGTAAATAAATAAATAAGCCACTTTTATACACAGCATTTGTTGCACATTTCATTGGAAAATCAAATGCTAATTGCCCCAATGAGACGTTAAATTTTACGGACACTTTTTCCAAGTATTGCAGTTGGCGGCTATGCACATCAAGTATACGACATGTGGAACGCGCTGCGACCAACAGCAGCTGCTTGGCATTTGACTAAACAAATGTAAATGTTGATTTCAAGTGCTATAACAATATGCTTGCCATTTATTGCATGCCACAAAATGCAACATGAACATTAACATTTCGTTGGGAGGCAAACAAACACAATGTTGCCAATGAAATGTCCAATGTAAAATGTGTGCCAAGTAAACTTAAACGTAAGACAAAGAAACAAAAGCCAACGAAAACGAATACAAACAAGTAACAATGCGCTGCACGAAAATGTGCGACTTGGAAATACCCTGTAACTTAAGTAAGGAGCTTGCAGAAGAAAAAAAGTTAGATATTTTGTTGCCTGTCAAGACTATGATTGTTTTCTAATGAAACGCACACATTTTCTTTTAATCGAATTGATCATACCCCTTTGACAGCATCTAAGTGCGTACAGGGTATACAAATGGCTACTTGTATTTCTCAACAAAAACGCAACACAAATAAACATTATAATTGAAATTGAAATCGAAATAGCAACAGGCCAAAAGTCATTTTGCTAGCCGCAAAGCTGATAGGCTGGCATCTGCCAGCTGCCAAAACAATATCCCACACAGAATCTACATTCATATCTATCTATCTATATATATGCATATATATATTTGATATGCCAATACGATGCGTGCACAGCAAATGAATTGCTGGCAAATGGCACGCATCAAGTCTGGCATCAGCTTGGCATTTCATATTCAATTCCCCGGCGGGGTTGAGTGTGGGATCGGTGGGTGGGTGTGGTGTGGCGGGAGGGGGGAAATTGGGGCCATTGTTATGATTACAAAGGCAAGCGACATTACGACTCCCGCCGCATTCAATGTCTGTGTCAATGCGCAACACGTGCCCCCGAGCCCCAGACGAAGTTTGCCCACAGCCACACCCATTCGATACGATAAAGAGGCGCCAACTGTGGCTCCCATTCCATACAACCGCGGATGCCAAAGTCTCAGATGTTCAGCGTATTATTCAGCTGCGATGATGCAATAAACCGGTTCAACACTCATACGGCTAATTTATTATTAATTTGGATTAAAAATTATGATCTAATGATGTTAACAAATTTTTAACCAGAAGAAAACTAATATTTTATAAGTTGTTATAGTATTTGTGAGATCTAACAAATCTTGGCTGAAAAATACGTCTATTGACAACTTCATTTGTATACATATATGTATTTATAAATTATTTTGCGTTTCGCTAGAAATAATACTCATATTTTGCCTCTATCAAACATTTATTTATTGAAAGACTTTTTTGGATTCTTAAGCGCACATTCTAGGAATGTAAACATTTGTGGTTCCATCTTTTATCGCAAAGTTATTTGATTAAGTATTTCATAAATCATAGATCATCAAACGGTTTTTTGATTACTTAAAAAACTTGTATACATCTGTGCTAAAAACTTATGTCTATAGGTTCAGAAAACCTCTGGAAAAGCAAGCAAGAACGTCGTACCCGACTGCTCAATGCTCTGTTCGCAGGGTATAGGATTATTATTGGGACTAGTTAATATAATAACTGCAAATCTATATACAGATTTTGGTTGAGTGTGAGAGAAATTTTACAGTCCGATCTTCAAAAGATCGAATAATCTATTGTATATATATATTAGTCGTGAGCTCCAAATGTGGAAGAGATATACATACTTGTAATATACATACATATTATGATAGTATTATAAAATACATATTATAATACATATTATGTATTTTCGCAGAATGTTAGGCCCGGTTGGGCCTATATCTGACGCAGCTGCCATTTCAGAATTATTTTTAAACCAAAGCAAAAAAAATATGTTTATTTATTTACTTAGCTTATATTTCAATTCAAAATATATTTTAAGCAATATTTGTTTGAATCAACAGGTATAAATTTCCCTTATTTAGACCAGCCACAATCATCCGAGTATCACGCTTATACATATTTACCATTCATACTGTTGTTTCTAAAGTTTACTCATGTTTACTTTAATGGCACTTTTATGGCTAGCATTCTGTCTGAGTGCTTCAAGTTACTTGCTCGTTGGGTAATGCCCATTTGTATACACTTACTTATGGCTGCCAGTGTGCATTAAGTAGCTCTATCTGCCGCACCCTCGTTCACATTATTGTGCCATTAGGCATCTGCTTGGGCGGCCATCTACTGCTAAACTACTTTTTCATGTGCCTACTACTATTTTTATAGCCTACTTTTTTCGTCTAGCCGTTGTCTGTTTATCTAAAAGGGCGCGGGTGGCGGTAGCGGCAACACTTGAGCTTTGCCGGTCTCTCTTTATCTCTTCCGCTCTCACTGTGTCGGGCGTGTACGCTTGTGTGTTTGTGTGCACTCAAATTTTTTGCTCTCTTATTGGCCCATATTATGTTGATGTGTTTGAATGGGAAGCGTCGACATTGACGTCGGCAGCGGTGGAGGCATACGCGCACACATTCATATATTCACATACATATACGCTTTTGAGAAGCTTTTTTGTTGTTGTTTTGTTTTTGTTCTTTTCATTTAATGAAAAATTAAAATGTTTCGCACATGCTTAATTACGTTATATTTTTTGTTTTTAATTTTCATTGTTGTTCTGGTAAAGGTAAAATTATTCATTATTGTTCGCATTGCTCATAGTTTTTTTTTTAATGCTGAAGTTAATTGAGGTCTGCCAATTTTTAAATTCTCAGCAAAATGACGTCACGAACATGATTTTTTCTTCTTCTAAAAGAATTTCATTTAACAGAGGCTTGCAATTTAAATAACTTCGGATAAAACTAGCTTTATTTTTGTACTATTATATTACTATATAAAATTATTATTTATATACTGTAATACTACTTATTATAGATACTGGAATTTCAAGCCACTTTTTTTTGACGTTGTCTCAGTTAGAAGCTCATTTATCATTCCGTAATCACAGTATTTGTCTATTGGGATCATGAAAACATTTCCCCTTCTTGATATGTATATATAGATACTTGCCATATAACTAGCCCACTTGATGAGCTTCTGATTTGTTCGATTTCCTTGGAAGTCTACAATTTTGCTTGACATTATCGTAAGTGCATGCAAATAAATGCCACATAATGTGGCACATTGAATGTCAATTACACGTTTCGCTTTAGGGCAGGCGTGTAGTTCCTGTGTGTGTGTGTATGTATGTGTGCTCCATGTCCTGTGAAATGGCGCACAATTGTGCGACTAATAATGGCGCCCCCTTTAAAGGCGGCCAATCCCCAATCCCCGCAAGACGGCGACACATAAAAGCCAAGCGGAAAAGGAAAATTGAAACTAACCCAACCCAAGTGGAAATGGCGTGCCACTGACTACTGTCTTTGTGGGCAGAGACACGCCCACAAAATGTACATGTGTGTGTGTGTGTGGGATGTGTGCTTATCGCAGCGGACGCGCCCAACTCTCTGCTGCCAAAACAGTTTGTTTATTGTTGTTTTTTAGTTGTAATTAAAACCAAGTTAATGTTTTTAAGCCCAAAGATTAAACAGTTGCTGGCAACTACTTAAGGCTTTATGAGAGAGAGAGAGAGAGAGAGAGAGAGAGGGGGGGGGCTGGTATGGGTTGGTTGACAGCCGGGCTGACAGCGGCTGCCAGGCAAGCAGCAGGCGCAACAGGGAGCAGTCGCTCGCTTGGCTGCACTTTCAGCGCTTCCTCTTGCCAGTTGCCATTAGGGCAGGACATGTTCTGACAGTTGCCGCCCCTGTTGTACGACTGGTTGTGCAACAGCCTGGCAGCCCCGCGCTGCCCCAGCTGTCGCTTATCTAATATAATTTCTAATTTATTTTTCCCACCTCCCCACTTTTGTGTTTCCAGCTGCGCTGCGCTGCGTCCTCCTCACACAGCGGTGGTCGTCAGAAATTGCAATTGCCGTTGCGCCTGCAAGTTTTATGAATGAGTCGGCCAAGGGGCACAGGATCAGCCGCAACGTGAACAGGAGTCGCGCAACGACAACGTCCATTGGTTGCCGCACTGCCGCATCCCCATTCCCATCAAGATGGCCTTCAGCTATGCCTGCCTTGTGCTCCAGCGCGTCGTTGTGCCAGCCGTGCTCGTGTTGGGTAAGTGCATAGAATACTTTAAACTAATCACTTTTGTAGCCTTTCAGGGGGCTATTTGAGGGAGAAACCATTAAATATACCTATCTGAGATCAGTATTAACAGTCGTGTCCATATAACCATGTCCGTCTGTCTATGTGCAAATTTGTTATCTAATTTTCCAAATAAATAAGAATTTAGGAAAAATCTTTTCAAAATCTTACGAAGACATCATATAGCTCTCATAGAGATAATTGATCTAATTTGTAGCTCTCATATAAAAGACTTATTTATTCCAAGATATTTCAATCCTCCTATACTCCCAATATACGTGTAAAATATATGGAAATATCCCTTTGGAAAAACGAAAAACGAAACGAAAAAACGATCAGTAGTTGAGTTTTTGCTGAGTATGTATAGAAAGAAAGTACATTTCTGCCAGGGTATTAAATCTTCGGCAACCCGAACATAACTATTTTCTCAATTCCAATTCTGAGCTGTGATTTGCTTCCTTTTTACAGCTTCGCTGATGCGGCCGGTGGGCATATCGTTTGTGTACATGTTAATGTTCTTCATGTCGCCGTTCATACCACTCGCAACGCGCCGCAACTTCAGGGGTTCCGTCACCGCCTTCTTCATCATCCTGGTGGCATTGAGCGCCTTTGTGCTGCTGGGTCACATTGCGCTTCAGGTGGCAGCTGTGAGCGTCTCGTTGCCCATCTACGATTGCTCCTTCAGCGAGCGACTGCTGCGTCACATTGGCTTCATGAGTTTTGTGAACTTGCAGTGAGTTGCTTAACCACATGGATATGCCCTGATATGCACCCATGCTAACTTGTCTTCTCTTTCGCAGGCCCACGGCCATCGTTGAGTGGCTGGCACCGGAGGTTTTGGTCTTTACCACGGCGCTGGCCTCATATCTCAGCGTGAAGCGCTTGGCCACACAAACGCTGAGCGCCGAGCAGCTGGAGAATGGCGAACTGCCAGAATCTCAGTCGGAGCATGCTGTTAACCAGCAGGCGGGCAACGTTGCCAACGATGCCAACGGCGCCGATGTGCAACAGGCAACTGCCACCACGCCGCTGCAACAACAGCAGCAGCAGCTGCGCAAACGCGTCTCCATGATCAGCCAGCATATACACTTTGAGGGATTGATCAAGATATGTAAGTGCTGTTAATGTTAATGCGATGTTAAACTGAGTTTGTTAAGGCAACTATGTTAATTTTGTAAGAAAAAATAATGAAGTAAAATTAACAAAAGTTAAACAACATAATTAAAGTAATCTGAAAAGGGGAGGTAACAATGTTACTTTAACAGACTGACTGGGGATTCTGTTTTGTTTTGTATGTTAAAATTCTGATGTAATGAAAAGTTTTGCTCAGAGGAACCTATTTTCAATCAAAGCTTCTAAATTGAAGCTGTTAATAATATCCAAGAAAGTATGTGGAAATGTAAACAGGCAAACTAGGTTAGTTACATTTAAATAAACAAATGTGTCTTTTGGACCATTTTTAATTTAAGTAACAAATGTTATTTATTTGAAAACCTCTGTGGCAGCAGTTCTAATGCAATAGATTAGTGTAAGCTGTGCAGAACTAACTGAAACCAGCTAATGCTTTATAGCCCGATGCGCCAGGATAGCCATAAACGTACTGCAGCGGACCTAATCCTTGACTGCCTCTCACATGGTTACAAATGCATACTCAAATACTCTTTTTTTCTTTTTTGCAGCACCGCTTTTCTGCCTGGCCACATTGTTTTTTGCGGCCGTACTGCGTCCATCTGTGCCGGGTGGCTTTTATTTTCTCATTTTCCTGCTGGCGGGCACCTACTGGGCAACCTGCCAGACGCTGCAACGGTGCGTGTCCCTCTACCCAGATGCAATCAAATCAATTGCATCCTCTTCGCACCTCACTCTAATACTCTATCCTTTGTTTTTCTTTGCTTATTGTATTCTTTTAGTGGCTTTGCTTTGCTGCTGCGCTGCGTGATGGTCGTCCTTGTGCTGCATTCGCTGTGCATTGTTTCCTATCAGACGCCCTGGATGCAGAGCCATCTCAATAACACCAGCCTGACGGCACGGTAAGACCACAGCCCGACAAAAATCCTTTGAGATGCTCTACTTAAACCACCTTTCTTTCGCACGACAGTTTGATTGGCCTGGAGCCGCTCATTGAGTCCGAATGCGTGCCGGATATACGCATCCTGCTGTACAATAATAAACTCTCTCTGGACTCGTATCTGAATCCGTTCGCCTTGTTCTTTGCCTACTTTGCGCTGGCGTTGACCACAAAGCATCTCATCAAGCCGCGGGTAAGTGTCTGTGGGATAAGTTTTTCTGGGAAGATGCATGTTTTCTAATACCCTTGCAGAGGGTACCCTGGTTTCATCTTCAGTTCAATTCCTTATCGTCTGTATGTCCGTCTGGTTTCTATATATTGTTTCTTATTTGAATGAAAACGATATTTATTCTTGAACAATCTAGTTCAAAAAGCCGAGACTTAATTTTTCACTCAAACCACTTTTGAGGCACATTTTTCATCTAAGAAGCGTAGCTTTTTAAATGAATTCTCACATAAGCGAAATATATCATTAATCGTTTTCCGCCAATTTTTCACGCTTACGGGTGGAATTCGCGTTGATGATGAATCAGTCAATCAAGGTAAACAGATAAACAAATGGGCAAAGCTTCAGTTATTTTATGAAAACTAAATAAAGAAATATACGATATATTTTCCAAATATCTGCAAGGGTATATTTTGAGTGGCACCTCGAAGATTACTTTCTTTCTTATTATTATTAGTAAACAAATATTTTTCGAACTAACAATGGTTATTGAACTACTCTCTATCTGATTTTCCTGCTGCTCTTCTACTGCTGCTCTCAATGCATTGGACAATTTTTGGTGCTTTTCTCAACCTAATAACCTAACACAATAAACGAACTTTAAACTTTTACGCACACGCACGCACGAACACAACAACATGCCACAAAACAACAACAACAACAACAATAATGACTCGTCACTAACCCAATAAAATCCATTGCGCCGTGCTGCCGCTTGCCACGTTTGCCTGCCACTTTACCTGCCAACTTGCAACTGCCACCTGCTACCTGTCACTGACAACAACAACAACAATAACACACAATCAGCTGGAGCCGAAACCTGCCACCGCCTTTGGGCAGCAGCTCGAGTGCAACAGCAGCGGCAGCAACAACACCAGCAACAGAATCAACCGTCAGCTTTCGTTGCTCACGTCGCAGGCAACACGCGGCGGCGTCTCCGGCAGCAGTCGCAAGGATAGCTCCAGTGCCGGCAGCGGAGGCGCCACAACAAGTCGCCCACAGCGTTTGAGTGTAAGCGTGTGGGCGTGGGTGTGGGTGTGCCTGTCTGTCTGTGTGTATGTGAGGCAAAAGAGTTGATAGGAATTGGTGGTGCGTGTGCGGATGCGGATGCGGATGCAGCAGTCACAGCTAACGGGAGTTGCTCTTTAAATATATATATATATATATCCATATATATATCGATAAGTTCTAAATGGAACCGAATCAATTCAGTTCAGATGCAGCGTGTGTGTGTTTGTGTGTGTGTGTGTGTGCGGTTATAACTTAACCCATATATATTGCAACTTTCGGAAACTAATTAGAAACTTTGGGAAATCTAACTAACTTAGGACCTGTCCAGGATTCCGAACAATAAATAAGCCATGTTTGCTTTTAGCTATTTGTTACTTACTTTAAAACTAAATGCTTGAAAAGAGTTTATGGGTTTAATTAAAATTCAAGATTTTAGTTGTTTTATTACCGAATTTTCTTTTTTTGAAATCTTTTCAAAGGCGCATTGAGTAGAGAGTTTAAAATAAGTCTCGACTTATGAACAAAGTTACAGAACTTTACAAAATGCGCCCATTAAGTATTGATTTTCGAGCCTTATTGTTTATTAAATTGAATTATTTGTTGAATTTATAAGATTCCTAAATTATTGAAAATTTAATTGGCTGTTTAATTTAACAAATTCTTAAATCATCAAAATTTCATAAAAATTATTTTATTTTCGTATAAAATTAAAGATTTTATAAAAAATAATAATAATATTGATAAAAAAATAATAATGATTAAAAACAAAAATATAATAATAAACTTAAAGTAAACAAATGTTTGTTAATAATAAAAAAACTCCATTCATTTTGAGAAAAGAAACCCAAGAAATGAAAGAGTTTTCGGAATCCGGCGCACCTTATTAACCTTAGACTAATTTAAAAAATGTGTATTAAAAACTTAACTTTAAATATCAAAGACATTTATAACGCATGTCCTGTGCATAATATTAACAAATAATATTGTCAAATTGGGCTAAACGATTTTCGCCCAATTTTCTTGAATATCCTTTGGCTAATTTTGAAGCAGCTGTTTGATAAGTTTTCTTCTTTCTATTTTCGATGTGCTTTGTGGTCTTCTCTTTTATTTTTACTTTCTTTTTTCTTTTGTCATTTCTTTTACGTTGTTTGTTTTCTTTTCGTTGATTTTTGTTTACGCTCTCACTTTTATTACCTCTTCTGCTTTAGGTTTCTTTGCGCCGTGAACAGCGTGCAACGTTAAATGAACCGACTGAGACGACGCCTGTACGTAAACTAACTCCACTATTCGCCACTAAGAAACCTCCCAACTCCCAAAACTAAAACTAACCCTAGCCTAGTTAACTCTTTAAAGAACCCATCTCTATCTACATAAATACCTAGCTATCTATCTTAACTAGCTAACTGTATCTAACTAGCCTAAAACCATGTTTGTTCAATTGTAATTGTTGTTAATTGTATTTGTCTAACATTGATACTAACTGTCAAATCCTTCAGTTGTATTTATCATAACCTTAACTCATAGTTGCGTAACGCTAACAACATTTAACTCCAACATATCAGACGTGAGCGTGTGTGTGCGTGTGTGCTTCGGGTCGTCTGTATATAGCCAAACTAATTAATATACTCACCTAGTTTTAGTTAGTACATTAACACTTGCAGCCTGCCATAAACTACGTAGCTGACTCTTCCTTCTCTCTGTCTATATGTTATCTATATATCTCTGGCATCGTCGTGTTGGCTAAAAATCTCTTTAATCTCTGATATTCCTCTCAGCTGGTGCGCCAGAGCACACGCAAGGCGCGCTCGCCCCAGGCCCTGGAGTCCGGCGGTGCGGCTCCGACGGCGTCCAGTGGCTCACGTGGCAATGATATACAGCTGGACACGCTGGAGAGACGTTCCGAGCACGAGAATAATACCACCTCCATACTCGATCAAATCTCATACGGTTTTGTCAGCGTCGGCGGCTTCATCTATCAGAATAGCTATATATTCACCAATATTCTGATGATGGTAAGTTTTGTAGATTTTCTATATACATAGATATATATCACTGCCTTCTCATATATACATATGTATATTTATTTATATATTAAAAAAAATTAATTATGGTAAATAATTTAAATAATTAAAAAAAAATTGTATGAATTAATAACATAAAACAATTTATTATTTATTAGAGTTGTTAAATCTTTTAAGTAGAATGTTATATATTTAAATGTGAAACAAAGAATGGATTTTAATTATCTGTTGTATATTGTATCCTTTTGTAGGCCTGGTCCATAGTCTACCACAGCTGGCTGACCTTTGTGCTGCTGCTGTGGGCGAATGTGCTGTGGATGATACCCAACCAGCGCAAGGCCATGATGCGTTCGAGTCCATTTATTGTGCTGTATGCGGAGCTGCTGCTGGTGGCCCAATATATCTATGGCATGGATCTGAACAACGACGAGCTGCCGACCAAGGTCTCAGTAAGTTCCCTCCCCTACCAAACGATTATGGCGCATATATATTGAATATTTTGTTTGTTTTTTTTTTTGTTCAACCATATATATTCCCAGACGGCGGGCATTAATCTGCAACAGATTGGCTTCGAGCGACCCATTGAGAATCAAATGCGTCCGTGTGTGCCGCTGATAGTGAAGACCGCGTTTGTGCTAATGTTCTGGGTGACATCGCGTCAGTTCTTCAAGGAGAAGCGGGACAGACGCCGCGATAGCACCTTGGCGGACATTATAGCACCGCTGCAGATAACCGTGGGCTCGGCGGGCTCCACCTACCTCATCAACGATGGCAAGAAGACCTCAAAGTTCCTAAAGAAAGCTGGCGATGTGATTAAGAATTTGCTGGTGCGCCTCTGGATCTGGTTGCTGGTGTTGGTCATCTTTTTGTGCGCCATTACGGGCGACGATATGACCGGTTTTCGCATCTGCTATATGGCATTGTTCCTATTCTTCTTGCTGGTGTTTCAATCATCGTCCAAGGCCTGGGTTAAGATCATGTACGGCTTTTGGCTGTTCCTAATCTTTTACGCCATGTCCATATTGATATTGATCTATACATATCAATTTGATAAGTTTGACACATACTGGAAGGACTATCTCAATGTGTCGCAAACGCTGTACGTGAACTCAACTAAAGCCAATGCTGAATTTAATTTTAAATAAGTCTTCATTTTATTGCAGCCAAGCTGATATTGGCCTGAAGCTATACAAGACTAAGGATCTGTTCCTGCACCTGGTATCGCCCACGATTATTGTCATCTTGACTGTCATACAGGTGCATTACTTCCACAAGCGCTTCATTGCCTCCCTGCAGCAGCAGCCCACGTCTGGCGGGGCACAAGGCAACGCCGCCGCCGCCGCACAACAGAAGCGCACAGAGACAGGTGCCTTGGAGGCACCGCCACTGAAGCGTCGCGGCAGCGCCAGTTCCTTGCGCCGTTCCGTTGGCCCCACAGCTGAGGGCGTAACGGGCGTTGCAACCTCCACCGATTTTGAGACATCGGTACGGGATTTGGTGCGCATCTCGTTCCGCAAGATCAAAAACAAATCGGAGTACATATTCAAGCGTTTCAAGACCGTCTTCTGGCGCTTCCTGGAGCTGCACATCATGAAGGCCGTTTATATAGCGGCCTTCGTGTGCAGCGTCAGCGAAGTATGCGTCCTCCACATTGTCTTTGTGGGCTTCTGTGTGTTGGGCGCCACATCTCGCAAGGCTGTGCAGGTGGTTATCAGTCGCCTGATTAGCTTTATAGTTACCATCATTGTGCTGTCCAAGATGATATATCAAATCGAGTATTTGGATCATTCGCAATATAGCGTCACCTGCGTAAGTGTCCTGCACGTAGCTAATCCTTGCTGTGCTTTAAATGATTTGCAATTTTCGCATGCCTTCCTCCACAGTCGGACAATCGCACGGCCAACAATGCCGAATGGGTGGGTCTCAATAAGGCGGACAAACTGGAGGGCGGTCTCATGGGTCTGCTGCGCACCTACATCATTTACATGGTGATTGTCACCATGCACGCGGTCATATCGCTGCGCCAGCTCCAGATGCGCGTTAAGATTGGCGAGATTAGCGCCAATCAGCCAAAGCTGCTATTCCAGAATATCACGCGTGCCGATGCTGAGAAGGATTTGGTTGGCCTGGCCAAGTATTTGTTGAACTTTGGCTTTTATAAGTTCGGCATTGAGATATCGCTGATAGCCCTCGTCTCGACCATTACGTACCGACAGGATATTGTCGCGGTAGCCTATGCCCTGTGGCTGGTCGTCATCCTGCTGCTGAAGCGTTCGCAGTGTGCCAAAATGTGGGGGATATTCCAGACTTTCTTCGCCATCTCCATACTGCTGCAGTATATTGTACTGGTGGGTCTGCCGCCTAGCTGGTGTATGGGTAGGTTTTGCTATCTTTCTTATCAGTATAGCCTTGCTAAAGGTTCACATGCTTACAGTGTATCCGTGGGATGAGGGATCCTTTGGCGAGAGCATTCAACGCTGGACCATGCTGCCGGGCGCCTTGCACTTCAATCATGTGCCCAAGCTGATCTTCGATTTCATTGTGCTCATCATACTGAATCGCCAGAAGAGCATCTTCTGCATTGAGCAGCGGTATGCCACCAATGATGATTATCCCGGTGGCAGCAATCGCAGTGTAATTGCGGACATTGCCCAGCTGGGGCGTGTGCCATTTGACAATCCCACTCATGATTTCTGTTCCTATATACGCAACTATTCGGATATTTTGAAGAATGGCGTCTTGTGTGGCTTTTATTGGTTCACCTTGGCTGTGGTCTTTCTGGCCGGCACTAATATAGCGGATCTGCTGGCGCTGGGCTATTTGATTGGCGCCTTTGTGTTCCTCTGGCAGGGCTCTGATTTTTATTTGCGCCCCATCAAAACGATAATCAGCCGCTGGAAATGGCTGCTGGCCTTCAATGTGGCCAATATACTGATCAAGACGAGCTTCCAAATGGCGGGCTGTTTATTTATGACGCCGCTGACCAACAACTGCTGCTGGCTGGTGCATATGTTGGGCATTACCTGCACCAGCAATGCGCTCAAGGAGCCAGAGCTGGTGCCGGCCGATGAGACGGATCTAGTGATTGGGCCCGATGGCTGCCCCAAGATCACGCATCAAATTGTGCTGCTCTGGGATGCGATTTGTTTTGCCTTTATCATATTTCAGTTGCGGATCTTTAAGTCGCACTATTTCTGTCACATCATCACGGACACCAAGGCGAACAATATACTCGCCTCCAGGTAGGGGTTTCGAGTGCGCCTCAGTCTAATCCTGAGTAATTGATTTATTTTCTTATCTTTTTTCTCTTGCAGAGGCGCGGACATTATTGAGAGCCTGCGGCAAAAGCAAATTGCACATCGTCATGACCATGAAAAGCAGGTGCTGCACAAGATTAAGCGCAAAATGGAACGCATTCGTGCCACGCAACAGAAGATGCTGCGTCCATTGGACAAACAGACCCACTTTGATGGTAAGTCGGCCTCGGATTTGTTAGATTTTCATTTTGTTGGGCGGCTTTTATTTTCGCCGCGTTGCAATTTCCCAATTTTGTATTTTGTATCGTGGAAATTCTCGTCTCGCTTTTGTTTTAACGCGCGCGCGTGTGTGTTTGTGCTCCTTCCAACTAATCCTTGACTTGGGGCTTAAAAAAAATATATATACAAAAAAAAATATCCAGGGCAACGCACGCCCTTGGAGCAAAGCCTGGCCGAGGCAGCGCCGTTGGCGCATCAAAGCAGCTTTGTCTCCTGCCAAGGCTCGGGCTATCAAACGCCCGATGGCCCCAGCTCCAAGAGCAGCTCGGGCACATCCTCGCCTGCGCGCGCCTCCATGCTGTCGAGCAGCAGCAGCAGCGCCGAGAGCGTCGACAGCGCCGATGCAGCTGTCATCATCGAGCCGGAGATTAATATAATGCTATGCGATGAGGAGGATTTAAACTATGCGGATGTGCAATCACTCAGCGACGAGCCCGACGCGCCACCAACTGCTTTGGCTGCCAAACGTCCGGCTACGGTAACCACAACAGCTGTAAGTGCCAAGCCCGGAAATACGTTTTCAATTTCAATATGCCAATTGAATTCCTCGAAGCCCACCACGCCAAGCACGGATGCGCTCTCCGCGCTACTCACCGAAGGTTTCCTGGAGCCCAAACGCATTTCATTGGGCCTGGCGCCCTCGGAGCAGAGTGGGCAATCGACCATGCACACCCTGGTGCCGCCATTGGCCTCATATGCCACAGCCTTGGCCACCAGTGCGGCCAGCTCCGTGAATCTGACGCCCAATTTGCGGCGTCAGCATCGCCGTCAGTCGTCCACAAATGCCGCCGTCTCCTGGAACGAAACGGTGTCCATTAAGTGTTCGCCCATTAAACAAAACCTGGTAAAGATCAGCTCAGCAGCGGCAATAACTGTGCCACCGATTACCCTCGCTCTTATTTCGCAGTCTGCGGAGCATGAGGAGCTGGTCACAATGCGTCAGAAATCGCTGCATCGTCGCCATCTGAGCATGGGCAATGCCAGCTACTCCATGGATGAGGCACAGGCGCGTCAGCGTCGCACCAGCAATTTGTCCGGCGCCAGGGATGAGGCTGCATTAAGGGCTGCCCAACGGCCGCATAGCTGGGGACCCGTCGGTACGGTCTACTATATGGAGTCGCTGATGTGCGCCTTCTATGAGCCCGCACTGCTGCATGGACCATGTATTGGATGAATCTTCTTATTTAACATTTTTATCTTATTTATTTATTTCAAACTGAAACTTTGTATAAAGATTTTGTTCAATGTGCGTGCAATAAAACTCATTGAGGCCGTGTGTAGCAGGCCTCAAGCAACAACAACAAAAACAACTACAATTACCCAAAAACATATGTAAATATCACTTTTCTAGAGGTTTTACTTTTATTATAAAAATCTTCATTGATTCGTCTAATCAATGCTTAAAGCGTTCTCTGGGCTATGCGCGCTTATACAAGTGTAATATATGAACTATCTTTAAATTATTTATATATCTTATAATGCGGTCAAGATTCCATATTATTCTCTGTGTGTTTTGCTGCTACTTGAAACCGTTTACTACGCGCTCTATTTATTATTTCTTATTCCTTTAAAATTATATTTTTGCTACAGCATCATAAAAAAAAAATTGGTTGCTTTTAAGAAAAATTGTAAAGACTTGATTTAATCATTTTAAAGTTTTACAAACAAACTCCTCTTAAAACTTGAATTTTATTTAGCTACGCTCTTCTATGTGATTCTCATTATATTGCTTGAACCATGCAATGACTCAGAATGTTAAAAAAATGGTTAAAAATATTCTGAAAGTTATTTATTTATAAAAAAAAATATATTAAATAATACAAAAACCCTTGACGCTTTCGGCTTGCCGATTAATAATATATATTTATTATATTTATAATTTAATTACTATACTTATTTGTTTTATCATTTATTTTCATTTTGACATCTGTATGTGTGTGCGTTTTATTATAGACCATGGTTATCCACTTCCTGCACCAACAGTACGCAGAAGGAAGGAAATTAAATTGCATCCACATGGTAAAGTTTGTGTTTTATTTTTCATTTTGTTTGTTGTGCTTGATTTAAATCATCATAAAGTCCATTATAAAAATATTCAACATATATAAAGATCGCTATAGATCGCCAGCAACATCATGCCGATATTGTCTTGCCTTGTATATTATCTACTAGCCCTAATATATATCAAATATAATATATCTACATATAAGCTGCATGAATGTTGCTCTAAGCTGCAGTTTTTGCGTGCTACCCTGTAAAATAACATATTTATTATCATATTTTAGCCATATCTTAATGTTGTCATTAGCTTAAATATTTTCCATATGCATAGTTTCTAATAATATTTCATTCTGCTTACCTCGAATTCAAAAGCTACGCGCGCCGGCGACTATTATATGTTTGAGGAAATGGATGACAAGTTCGAGCTGGATTTAATACACGATGAGATTGATTTTCTCGAGGAGGAAAACATAACGGAAAGCGAAATGAAAATGCAGCGACGCAAGACGCTTTACGATGTAAGTGAACTACTCTGAAACAACGTTCTTTATTCCAGCCCAACTCAAATATCGAGCATTATTCCTATAAACTTAACTGAATTGCATGCTGTATGCATGTGATATACTATATAACATGGCTGCAAACCAATGTCTTGCCCTTAGGTTTGATATACATATATAAATCTGGTTTGTCATATGAAAGTGTAAATATTTTAAAGTTCTACCTTTGTATAACTTAAACCCTTTGGAAAGTGGGTAAATGTAAACGTAACAGGCAAAAGATAGCATCTTTCCCATAAAGTATATATAACCTTGATCAGGTCAACCTAGCAATAATCACCTTCTGTCCGACTGTATGAACGCGTTCTTATAGGAAACTCTGAAAGAAAAGAGAGTTGAAAAAGGTATTCTGCGTCTTTAGCATATGCAGAGGGAGCTTATTATTGTTGATCGAGAATTCCTACAAATTTCAAATTATTTGTAATTTTTAACAAAGATAGAAGAGCTACAGACACAAATCAAAATATGTAGATTTATCTACTATACTATAAAGACACTTGGATAAATAATATTGCAAATGTTTTTTTAGTATTCCCCCAACTATTAGAAAGTTGAACTTTGGTATGCACAATCTTTGGCATGCCATAGTTATGCCCTAAACTTTTCATAAAGATCGGACCATATGCACCGAAGTTAAGCAAGAGTACTTTTCTCATATGAGTGTGGGAAAGGTTTAGTTAATGTCAATATTATGGAATATCGGACCGAGGGGGCTTGCAGCTAGTTTGCAGCCTTGATATACATATACCCATAATCTGTTGTAAAATTCCCATATAAATTACGCCAACCTCCTACACTGACATTGTTGCCACACACATATGAACAAAACAAAAAAGGTTTGGAAGGATCTAAACGATGCGGAATATCGCCGACATTTGTATATGCGCGAGCGTTCCTATGCCTCCGAGCCGGGCTCACGCATCGCGCTCAAGGATATGGCCGCCTATAGTCTGGATGAGCGGGATGAGCTGGCGGCTGGTGTGGAACACGTGGCTGATGACGTGGCCAACAACAATCAGGCTGATGCTGATGATGACGATGATACCATTGAGTGTGACGTGGGCGTGCGCACCTCGACGCTCTCCGAGCCGGTTGACTTTGGTCGACGCAGTCAGACGCTGCTCGAGACCCAAACGCCGCCTCCAGTTCAGGCAGTTGTGAGTGTGCAGCAAGAAAAAAACAAAAAAAAAAATTAAGTTGTTAAAAATTAAACAGAAATTCTTTAATTGGCGCACCCGTTCAACAAGTGTTTTATCGTGCAACATTTGCTATATCTCTCTATATATATATATATATTTGATCACGAGTTTTAAAGCGCTGCAAACAACAACAACAGCTGCAAGTTGGCGCACACACTATATAGTCCGTATATAGCTGTACAAATACATTAACAATTACAACTTTTATGTGTATAAATATCTTTTATATATTAGCTTTATTTCGTTTTCTTGCGTCTCAATGTTGTTTATTATGCGTAAATATTACATTTTCTTCTTACAATAATTGATTTTGTTTATATTCTTATATGCTTCTTCTCCCGCTTCACAGAAATCAAAGGATGCGCCCACAGATTTCTTTCCCTCGACGAGCAAGGGCATCTCCAAGGAACGCGATGCGGCGGCCACCACGACCAGTCCCAAGCCAGCTGCCAAGGATGTCGCCGATTTGCCAACAACTGCAGCATTGGCGACGGCAGCGCCACGTGAGGCCACCTCCAAGGAGACATCGGACAGTAAATCGAAAATGGAACCGGATAGCGGCGATGTGACGGCCAAGGATTCGGATGAGGATTTCGATACGAATCCCATTATACGCCTGCTGGAGGGTTTTCTGGTCACCTTAACCATACGGCTAAATCGCTTCTCGCGCAATTATCGCTTTGTCAATCGCATTTTGGCGGGCGAGAAGAAAACCCTCAAAGTAGGTCATCATTTGGTCTGTTTATTGTAATTTTGTTTAACTAATGTATAACTTCTTGCTGACAGGAATCCAGCTCGCTGAATCGTTTGGGCCTCTCCAGCGCCGCGGCCATGTTCCATTTTCTGAAATCGAATCTCGAGAGGTATTTAGTGGGCGTTAGCTATTCTGGGAGTGTGCGCCGCTTGCATTTAACTATCCCAACTATTTATAAATATTATTTGTTTTTATTAAATTTTCATTTGATTTTCTTTATGATTGAAAAGTGCGTTTTTAGCATAGCGCACGTTTTCTCTCGTGTTTCGAATTTTTTTGAAATGGTTCGAAAAACATATATTATTTTGCGTTATGTTCGAGTTTGTGATATGAATTTTATTGAAAGCAAAAAAATTGATTTCGTTTTATTATTTCTATTCTTTTTTTCTTTCGTTTATTTGCATATGTTACCTTTTGTGTTACGTGTGTTTGAAACTGTGTACCTGCTTCCACAATATCGAAAAAAACAAAACAAAACCAAATCAATCAAACACCAAAACTCACCTCACCTACATCACGTTGCGTTTGTGCATTATCTTGATTAGTGATGAAAACGGTGGTCAGCCAGTTTCATCATCCACACCGCGTCGCTCACAGCTGGCCACAACAACAACACCGCCCACAGCAACAACAATATCAGACAATGAACACTATAGCACACCACTTAACACAAATACAACAACCACACCGCTCACACCGCCAGATCAAGAACAACAGCAACCACCACATGCTCACGATAAACCACCAGCAACAAGTACGCCACAGCAATCACATCCAGTCGACGATATCATCGAAATGCCTGTAGATACCGTTGATGCAGCAAGCTCTAGGTAAAATACCAACAATCAACAGCTCAATTGCCTAACAACCATCACCATTCACCATCGTTCCCCAACATCCCAAAATGCATATTAAGAACAGCTAGCTAAATACCCTATAACTTCGATCCTTCGGCAAGCAAACACTATAACCAATAGATAGGTAGGACTCTCGGGAACTCACAATAAACAGCTGCTGTTAACATATGTCAACATCATGTTAAGCAGCTGTAACTAAACAGCGCTCAGTTACATAAGTCTTAACATGTGTCTGTTATGTAAAGCAACTGTTAATAAGAGCACCTTAATACGTAATCATTGACAATGTTATAAACATTACAGTATTATGTTAAGCAACTGTCAGTAAATAGTGCTCTGCAGCATAATGCTTAGCCTGGGTCATCCAAATGGAAGTCAGAAATGCTCTGGATGCCCATGAATTTGGTTAGCTTGGGATGTTCTAATTTGCCAATATTGAAAATAATGTACATCGTCCTGGTTAAAGGCTATTAACTAGTTGTGCTTTTCTTTTATTACATGTGCTTGAGTAATAAATAAATATAATATGCCTCTCTGTGATCTGTTCTTAGTATATATTATGCTTAATCAATTAGATCAATTCCATAACTAAATCAATTGCCCCAATATTCATCCCACAAAAATAACATACGTATTTTACCCCACATAAATTGCTTTAATCTGATCAATAAATTTATTTACTTTTCGATTTAATTTATACCTCCAAATATTTAAAAAAAACGCAAATTATTACAAATTTGAAAACTAACCAAGTGTAATTCGAGAAAACAACAAAACGAAACAAAACCAAAATCTTTACTAATTTTTTTATCTTTTTTCTTACATTTTACATTTGTTCTGCGCGCATTTTGCTCATCTGAAATTTTGTGTTTATAGAAAACAATCAATCAGTTCATCGCCGCCAACGAAAGGGTAAGTAAATTCCAAAACATATATTACATCCGATATTAAGGATAACGATACTAAAACATAACTGTCTACAAGAATAACACACACACACACATACCTACACAAATATATCACACACACACACATACAGCATTCTTCTGTGTCTGAAACAAATATATATCTCTTAAGGCTCTACTTATAACACCTCTAATACTCTATACTTGAGCAAATATTTTGTTTCTACTTACTCGTGCTACTCTATATGAATCTCATGTCTCTTATAACTGTGCATTTTGATACGAACACACAAACATAAACACACACACACACTCACACATATGTAACACACATGCAATCCTTAATTGCCTGCATTTGGTGTTCTATATAGCCGCAAATCGGACTGCGGCCTGCCCGAGATACGCATTAAAGCGCCATCTATTGAGCGCAGCGGGCAGCAACAGCAGTTACCGCCGCCGCCTCCGCCGCCGTCTCACACGCCCCATCATCATCATCAAGCGCATCATCAGCAGCAGGCGAGCATCGGTTCGGGTTCGCTCAGCAAGCACTGGTCCTACGAGCACGTGGACAGGTATTGACCACGCCCATCCAAACACACACACGAACACACAGAGACACATACCCGACCAAAGAACCAGTTGCAAGTACTCGTAGAGCTGTTGCTGTTGATGTTGTTGCTGTTGTTACTGTGCTAATTATAATCGTTGTTCTCAGCCTTATCGAATACTCTTCACACGGGCAACATTCTCACCGTAACTCTCTTCATCCATCTACCTATCTATAATTCTTAGCTCTCTCTCTCTATAACTCTTTACTCTATAAGCGCATTTGGAGGAGAATTTCGAATTAATGTTACTTGATATATATAACTATATCATTTGCACCCTCTGCAGAGGATTATAATTTTAATATATTATTATTTAAAAAGAGATCAGATTTCTTCAGTTATCAGTTATAGACCATGTTAACACCATTCGGAATTCTCTACCGATTGCGACTTACATATAACTCTTAACTAATCCTTACTTATGCTCTACATATATCTGTGGCTGTCTTTAACTAATTTATTGCATCTGCTTTAATTTAAGTCCATGCCACTCTCTGTGCGTTCTATGCTAGTATGTATGTATGTATTGTTGTTGTTTGCGGCTTTCCTAATCCCCCTCAACTTATCAGTTGTACTCTTAAGTTACCCCGCACACCCCCCACCGCAACTAGAGTGCGTCGCATGCAGCGCACGGGTTTTGCCAAAAAAAAAAAAAACGCACCAGAGGCATGTCTATATAGAGCTAGTCCTGTACAGATTTGTAACTTATTCCCGATTTTGGCATTTTTGCATTGCCTAATCCTTGTTGGCCACTTGCAGCGCTGGTGAATTCAATCTGGAGGAAGAGAACTTTGCGCAGCGGGATCATCACATTATTGTCGAGGTGCTAATTTCGTCCTGGTATGCGCTACTGGCCAATACGGATCTCATATGTTATATTGTCGTGTTCATCAATCAGGTGAGTCCTAGCCCATTAATATACTTCAGCACAATGCTTAAGATTTACTTTGCTCCTTGTAGGTGGTCAATGCCAGCCTCATCTCGTTGCCGCTGCCCATTATGGTCTTCCTTTGGGGCACACTATCGCTGCCGCGACCCACGAAAACCTTTTGGGTCACATTGATTGCCTACACGCAGGCCATTGTCCTGATCAAGTGCATCTTTCAGTTCAAATTGATTTGGGCCAATTATCACAATTTGCCCAATCAGCCGCTCACGCCGGCCAAAATCTTTGGCGTCGAGATGAAAACCCACTATGCGGTCTATGATTTGATATTGCTTCTGGTGCTGTTCCTGCATCGCTATCTGCTCAAGTCGCAGGGCCTGTGGAAGTCCGGCTACAAGGATGTAGATCAGCAGTTTACCAAGCCCACGGCCAGCATGTGAGTGTGTCAATTAAAACCCACTATGCCCCTGACTTATCTAGTTGCCATCAATTCCAGCGATGATCGCGAAGATAGCGATAATATGTCACAGCCGGATTCCCGCCAGCTAAATGAGGATGCCGCACAGAAGCTCAGCCTGCAGGTTAGCCAGGTCTCGCTGCCTGGTTCGCCGGAGTACAGCAAATCGGCGATCAATCAATTGGAGTAAGTGTAAAGATATAGACGAAGTTTCGGGTTGAACCTAATCGTTAAGGATCAACCATGTTTTGGGGCGAATTTTCAAGTTTCGTACCGTAGACATGTTTCTGAGATTCAAAAATTCCAATCGCAAATGTGGAAAATGGGTGTTAAACGAATGTATGAACAATTTTCTGTTCATATATGTAAATTCTCTTAAATTTCTCCCCTATTATTTATATAATACATTTGAATCCCCATCACTGTCTCTCTTCTAGACGCACTAAGTATACGTCCTCGCTGCACAAGTTCTTCTTCAGTCTGGTGCACAAATCCCGCCTGGCCACCGATGTCTATGCGCTAATGTTCCTCTGCGATTTTGTGAACTTCTTTGTGCTGCTCTTCGGCTTTACCGCATTTGGCGTGAGTAGCTTAAGTATTGTTCAACAGAAACCACTCTTAAACCTTACTAATCCTCACACAGACTCAACAAACGGAAAGCGATGGCGGCGTCCAAACCTATTTAGCGGAGAATAAGGTGCCGGTTCCGTTTCTGATCATGTTGCTGGTGCAGTTCCTGTTGATTGTCATCGATCGAGCCCTTTATCTGCGCAAGGCTTTGGTCAACAAGATCATATTCCATTTCTTCTCGGTTATTGGCATTCACATCTGGATGTTCTTTGTGGTGCCTGCTGTGACGGAGCGAACATTCAATTCCCTCGCACCGCCGATTATATTCTATGTGATCAAGTGCTTCTACATGCTGCTGAGCTCTTATCAGATCAAGTCGGGCTATCCGAAACGCATTCTGGGAAACTTCTTTACCAAGGGTTTCTCGATGGTCAATATGATTGCCTTCAAGGTGTACATGCAGATACCCTTCCTTTACGAGTTGCGCACCATACTCGACTGGGTGTGCATTGATAGCACCATGACCATCTTTGATTGGCTTAAAATGGAGGACATCTTCTCGAATATATATCTGATACGTTGCACACGGCAATCGGAAACGGATTTCCCTGCAATTCGCGCACAGAAAAAGCCCTCCCTCTCCAAGCTAATAATGGGCGGCACTGTCGTTTTATTGATTGTCATCTGTATTTGGGGACCGCTCTGCTTGTTTGCGTTGGGCAATGCCGTGGGCACCTCGAATGTGCCCTATCAGGTGTCGGTGTCCATACGCATCGGTCCCTACGATCCCATTTATACGACCAATAACTATGATAGCATATTTGAGATAGACTCCAAAATGTATGGCCAGATGACGAACGCGTTCATTAAGAACAAACAGGCGTTGACCTTTATAGCTGGCTATGATGCCACCGATGTGGCTGCTGTCAAGCTGGCGGGCAACTCGCCCTCACTGTGGAATATAGCTCCGCCGGATAGGCAGCGCTTGGCCAACGATTTGCGTAACAGTAAGTTGTTAACGGTTGTTGTAAGTCAGAATTGGATCATCATTTATCAATATATCTTATAGATCACACGCTCATTGCGCGCTTTTCCTATTCGCTGACTCGCAAGGCGCCCGCCAAGGGTCTCAAGGAAAACGTGGGCGATGAGCACATCATCAAGCTGGATGAAACGTTCGCGGGACGCACTGCACTCATCAATATGCTCGACGAGACATATGAGCAACTGGAGGGCAAGGTCAATAGCAATGCCAGTGACACCACCAACGCCAATGGCACCACCAGTGCAAACGACACCACCAATGCGAATGACACCACCAATGCGAATGGCACCATCAATGCCAATGCCACCATCCCAGCCAAGCCCAAGAACGCCAGCGAGGTGGTCGTGGTGCTGCCCAGCATGATACCCAAGTTCATCAAGGTGCTCAACTCGGGCGATGCGTTTGTCGTGACTGTACTGAGTGGCAAGGAGCAGGAGTATCGGCCGTTGGTCATTAAAATGCATCGCGATAACGCGACCAATGGGCTCTGGTGGGAGATACGCGATTTTTGCTCTGACAACTTTTACACAAACACGCTTAAGGACTTGCCCTACAGCGATTGCAGCTCGGGCATCGTCATGTACACGTTTAACGACAAGAAATTCCCATCGACCTTTAGTTTTCTTACAGCGGGCGGGTGAGTAACAATTCCTTCATTAAATATCTGCCTGATAACTAATGTATTTTTCTTTTCTTTTTTTTCCCCCTTCCAGCATCATTGGTCTTTATACTACATTCGTTTTATTGGCCTCGCGCTTCATGAAATCGTTTATTGGTGGCCAAAATCGTAAAATCATGTTTGAGGACTTGCCCTACGTGGATCGGGTGCTGCAGCTGTGCCTAGATATATACCTGGTGAGTGAAGATAAGGTTTATAATATGAGCGATGAAATTAATTCTGCGGTTTTGCAGGTGCGTGAGGCACTGGAGTTCGCTTTGGAGGAGGATCTTTTTGCCAAATTACTCTTCCTGTATCGCTCACCCGAAACGCTGATCAAATGGACGCGCCCCAAGGAGGATTATATGGATGATGATGGCGACACCGATTCCATACCCAGTCGCATGAGCGTGCGTCGACCCGAGCAGCTACAACAACATCAATATCAACAGCAACAACAACAATAACATAGGTCTAATCTAAATGTTTGAGTTAATTAGAATCTTGTTTACGTATGTTTAGTACGTATGTTTCGTTAACGTAGGTTTCATAGTCCTTTTTTATATTTATACAGCAATTAGCTAGAGAAACAATATACAAAATACACACTCACACACACACACACACACACACACACACATCACCTAAATACACTTACAATTAATTACAATATTTGTGTAGTTAAACTTTGTCAAGTACTGCCGTGTGTTAAAAAAAAAAGCGTGTAAACGTTAAAGAAAATTGTACACCAACTAATTAGCTAGTTAGTGCGTGTTCTATAGGGCATACAATACATCTATGCATACTATATAGGAATTGTAACTAAAACCAACAGTCTAACTAATTTTAAGTAAGCGAAAAGTGTTGCAGTTTGTTAACTTAAAACTAAAATTGATTAGCTAAACGAATTGATAGAGAATTTGCCTAAGTTAATACCTAAGTCATATAAAAGATTAATAATATAAATAATAATAATGATGAGAACTCATATTCAGGGATTTTTAGCATTTTACAAATAACTTTATTGTAAAACATATAATTAAAATATGCATGAAGCATTCAACTTATTTGTGTAAGTTAAATCATAAAACATAATTAATAAATGTTTTATATTTATATACATATATAAATATTTATACTTATATTTAATGTAATGCCTCATATATCATGTGTAAATGTAATTCGTGTCGTGTGCGCAAACTTCAAATTACATCAAATATTTTCTACATAAATATGTATTTATGTTGCCTTAGAAAACAAAACAAAAAATAATTGATATTATGTATTGTTTGTTACGGACTAAACTATATATATATATATATATCTGTGTATGTTGCATCTATAAAAGCGTTGAATTTATTTCTAGGCATATCATATATATCACATATTGTTTTTTATATCGTATGCAAATATCGTTTGCTTTAATGTTAGACCGCAATTTCATATCAAAATGCAACAATTAGAAAACGCTTTAAATGTGTTTGGCTGCAAATCAATATCAAAGTTATCTATTATGCCTTTATACTAAATACATACACATATGTATCTCGAATAGGCAATCTCCAATTAGCTATATAGATTAAATACACACACCCAACTACAACTATACATGCTATTTTATACGTACATATTAAAACGAATAAATAAATGTCATAAACTGAGCAAACACTAAACTAATTTTTATACCAAGCAACGAACAAAATAAGCGTAAAGTAAAACTAACTAAATAAATGTACCTATTTTTAGCGTTGTAATATTTTAATTAGCTATCAAAAATTAATTGGAAAAAAAAATACTTACTATGAATGCAAATAGAGAATCAAAATGAATTGTACTAAATTGTTATTGAATTTTTCGACTGAAGGAAACTTTTTATAATCACAATCCTTACCAAATGAAGGAATTTATATTCTATATAAATCTGGTCATTTAAAAAAATTGTTGACCTTCCACAATTTAATTCAATACCTTAATTTATTGTTATTTAACAAAAATGTAAATATTTAAATAATTTCAAGTAATCCTCGGGTGGGATAGTAGGCTGGATTCAGGTGATGCGCGTTGAGCAATTGCGATAGTGCGTGAATTTGATGTCTCTGCTGTCCAGGCTGTTGGCGCTCTCGTTGCTCTGCTGGCGACTAAATTTGACCGCTGGATACACCTCCTCCCACTGGGATTCGCTGCGACTGAGCACGCCGCGGCGACGTGGTGTCGTAAAGGCGCTCTCCTCCTTACGTATTGCATTGACTGTGCTGTTCGTGGCAGACTTGGGCAGAGGATTGTTGAGCATCTGTGTAACGCTCTTGGATAGACGTATGGACTGTATGCGATTGTAGCCACTGCCCATTGGCTTATAGCGCTCCAGTTTGGATGTTAAACGTGCCATTTCATTGCTCATCCACTCGGGTGCTCGCATGTTGAACCGACAAGCGTTGCAATTATAGTAAACCGAGCGAACCACGGACACGGTGCTTTTATAACCATGCAGCTTGAAGGTGATGTAAGCAGGGGGCATTGGCATATAATCGATACGCCTTGGCCGGGCATTGCATAAAGCCCTGATGCAGGGCTTTACAAACGCAACAATTGCATGGGCTTTCCAATCGCCCCTGCTACTGACCTATTCACTAAGCCTCGGCGAGAGATGTAACAATTTGACACTCATTTAACTGAGCTATCGAAATGTTAAAATTTTTTTTGAAATACTTGATTTGAAATATCTTTGGTAAACGTGCGTCGATTTTCGAATGTCGTACCTCTTTCGACTCGTACGGAGCAGGACATTTGATTGTCATTCAAAAGCTAATCTAAAATTAGTCGAAATTAAACAAAAATAGCAAAGGGTAACATCACAATTTGTGTCAAGAACAGATAAATTCAGAAATCCAAAATTTTAGTGGAAATCGGTCTATAGATCCCGAATTTTACTATCAGCTTTCTTTCTTTCTCTCCCCAATTAGGACAAATAGGACAAAGCGTCATAATTTTGCCGACATATCTCCGCCTAGTATATAATGCGACGAGATTGACGTCTGCAAAATTATGTCGTTAATCCACAAACAGAATTATTTATATAGATAACATTTAATTATAAACTAAAAGGACAAGAAGATGGTGGCACACATTAAAATAAAATAGAATAGGCTACAAATTCGAACTACTTTGGATAGCGGTTTTAGTTTTTGGTCAACAAGGATATGCTGTACTGTGCTATGTACAAAAGCTAAATAAAGGACACCGTCTTAGGACACTTTGCAATTGTCATCGTGCAAGTGGTCCCCATCGAGCTGCACACCGTCCTCGGCTGTCGAGAAGACGCCGCCCTGAAGCACTTTGTTAACAGCAGCCCGCGCCAAATAGCCCGTGGTCTCCGAGTAGGGCAGCGAATAAAAGACGGTTAGATCCTCCTGCTTATTTGGCAGAGCCTGCTGCTCCGACGACTTCGGCTGAAGCTGTATATTATTGTCCTTACAGTACATGGCAAAGGCTTCGGCAATGATGCCATCCAAATCGAGCGCCTGCTTAAAATGCAGCTCGGGATTGCTGTAATTAAGAGGAAACATTAGAGCATTGCCCCTATACAAAATGGGATTTGGTTTACCGATTCAGAATGGTGGCCACAATGCAGAGCAGCTCGACGGTAATCTGACGACGCTCCGGACGATCAATGCAGATGAGCGTCTCCTCTACCAGCAAATTGAAGGACAATTCGCCGCGACTCATGCTGGTCAGAGTGGGTGTGGCTGGCAAAAGTTTACCTTGCGTCAATATGCCCTGTGGCGTGCGTTGCAGAATCTCCCAGATCTTGTTATAGAAGTGCTTGGGCACGCGGCACAGGCAGCCCTCCAGCTGGCGGCGCTGCAGCGTTGTAAGTCTGACGGGAAGTAGTTAATATTAACAATTGAAATAATTCACGAAAATACGCTTACTTTTCCTCCACGGCCCATTCACTGACAGTGAGCACCTTCTGCAGGAGAATGCGCACCTGGAACGGCGACAAATTGTCCACGTCAATGCTTTGTTGTCCAGAGATTTGCAAATAGATGCGCATGGCTTCAAGCACCCAGCCTATGCGTATTTTCAATATACCACGAAACATGGACGGATTTGTGGCTATAAGACGGCCGCAATATAAAACCACCTCCTGCTGCAGCACCGCCTGAATCACATTATATGGCTGCACGCTGGTATACATAACATTCTGAATCTCGGCGGGAGTCATCGGCTTATCAAAGACTGTCTCCTTCTGGCCAATGATGCCAACGGTTAGCTCCTTGCCATTAACCAGCACAGTGGTTATAAACGGACTGATTGAGTCCACAATGTGATGCAGCAACGAGGAACAGTAGCGCACGGCGCGCCAATAACGCAACGAGCCTGCGCGATGATAGAGCTGCGTCAGCGCCGTGCTCACGTTGAGGCCATTAACCTCAAAGTGGGAGCCCTCGCGATTGAGCAGAATGCCCCACAGTTGGCACAGGCAATAGATGGATTCAGTGTTGCGCAGCGCATTGATAATATCCGGCGTGGGCTTGCTGTCAAAGTGCTGTAAAAAACTCAAAGGTTAGTCTAGGGAACGGTAGATTATTCAACGGTTTGACTTACCGCCACGGAGATCTTCTCCTCCACATAGGTAAGCGCCTTGGGCACATCTGTCAGTGATTGATAACCTATATATTCGTGATTGATTTGTGAGAATGCATTCTCGTTGTCTGTTAGATCGCTTTGGTTCATGAAATCCAAATGCTCGATGCAGGAGCTGCTGATAAGATTTTGGAGTCGGCCAATGCGCACCTTCATGCCATCGCAGTAGCCCTTCTTGAGCATGGCAAGCAAATCAAGCATTTCCTTAAACTGCGGATCACGCATGTGCTCCTCGCGTATTAGCAGGCAGACTGTGGGCCTGCCGGACAGTCGCCAGTACTTGCCCACAAACTGCAGCTCCGTTTTGATATCGTCGATCAAAAGCGCCATGTCGCGATATAAATAAAAGTCGGACACCTCAAAAATGAGCGGATAGCAGAGTACGGTCATGCCGCAGATGCGATAGACTTTGCTGGTGCCGAGCGAACCAACTGGGCGCGAGGGACGACCTGAGAGGCCCACCTTGTGATTGACACCCAGATGCTGATAGACTTTGATCAGCTCCGTGGAGCTCCAGATTTGCACAGGTTCCACCTGTAGGTAATATTTATCCATATTGTTATTGCTCGGTAATATGAATTTTTATATGTTTCTCACTTACCTCATGCGGCGTTTGGGTCTGTATACCATAAGTGGCCATCATGGCCTGCAGACGCATGGACTCGGCGATAAGCACAATTTGCACCACCAAATCTGTGGCGGTGCCCTGTAAGGATGCGCAGAAACAACGGTTAGTAATGATATTTAAGGCACTATCTTCTGGTGTTAAGCAGTTAGAAAATGCATATAGCCAATTCTTCACATGGAAAAGTAAAAAATTGTACTAGCCAAATGCCAAAATGCATAAACAACAATTAGCATAACAATCAATAAAACAATTGGTGGCACAAAGGATGCTAGCGGAGAGTCAAACAGTGACAGAGAAAGGAAGGTGGGAAAAAAGGTGGAGCATACAGGACAAGAGGTATTGAGGGCTTAAAACATGCCGGAGACACAAAACACTAAAGAGATAGGGGAAAAATAACTGGTAACAAACTGTACAGAAATATATTACTTACAGCTAGAATAAAGTATTTAATTAATAATCATTAGTTCAGGCAATTGTGCATTAGAAAATAATAAAGTTATAAATAATAATGTTTAGCTTCATTTCAAGGCTGCAAGCCAGTTTTAAGCCCATCCGGTTCGAAACTGGAATTCCCATTACCCGTTGCCCCTAAGAACTACCCGTACTATAACTTTTTTAAAAATAGTTTGCATAAAACTTAGAACTTAAAACTTTTTTAAAATTTTTTGTATACAAGTTCTGGTGTGATGAATTTCTTTAAAATTGTTCGAACCAAGGCTTATAAACTGCAAGCGACATCAATTTTTGTGGGTTGCAGCCTTGATTTGTTAAGTATATAAATGAAGTAGGTAATATAAAGCCCAAATTTTGAAAGTTTTTGCCGTTTAAAGTGCCAATTTGTTGACTAGAGATGAGATTCTTAGCTCAGGACCCGCACAATATAACCACTAATTACCTGCATTGCATCCAATATTAGCGGTACCCGTCGTTTCTATTTAATTTTTGAGTTTTTTTTTTTAGTAGAAAAATAAATACGTATATGTATATTTAAGAATGGGCATTTCAATTAGTGGAAATAAGTTCATTTCTTTTTTTTTTCAATAAATATGCGGTCTTTTCTGCTAGTTTTGTTGAAGCATTTGTTACCCGCAAAAAAAAAAAAATTAAATAATAAGTATGTGTAAAAAAATAAATCAAAAAAATATTAATCAATTTTGACTAACTATTAATTGCTTGCTTTGGTGGTTAAGTACAATCGGTTAAGGAACAAGAAGCCAAACTGAATGCTACGTAGAAGTGAAAGAACCCAAGATCTGGTGAACCATTACTTACAGTGCCCGGTTTAGCCTATGTATAGAGCGTGTGTGGAAACAAAATATGCAGTAGATTTTTTTTTTTTTTTATAGACAAGAAACAGTACCGAAAAGAGTAAAGAAAATACTTTTGTTTTAGATACAAGTAAGCAAGGGTAATTAATTTAACTATATACAATAAACACAGCCATCGTATCAAATAATATTTGTAAATCTTTTTTTTCTGTTTTTAAAAAGCAACTAAAAGGCATAAGTATTTTGAATGTGTGTGTATGTGTATGTATCCCAGCAGGAAATGCTGGGCTCTACGTGGAGATTACTTTTGGTACATCTGAAATATTCGAAAATCTCAATTCTCTTTAAGTTATTAATGTTTATAAACCTGGCAATAACATGAATACGACAGGAAAAACTAGAAATTATTGATCATTTTAATGGTTACCTAAAAATTGAAAAATTATACCGAGTATTTTCAGATCTTGACTAAAGAGAAAATATTACCTTCTTCTGAAAGGGTTATAGAATATGTGGGCTACTAGATTGACAAAAAATCTATTAAAATACACTGCATCATTTCAGACCTGCTTCTTTTAGATAGTTTGCTCTCTTTTAATCATTCGAACCGCAATATACAATTTCCTGCAGGGATGGATCGAAATAATGTCATATATATACTATACTATATACATACGCATATTTTCGATCAGTGCTTTTTGTGTGTGTGTCGCGAAATAATAAAATTTTGATAAAAAATGTGCAAAACATCTTTAAAAAAAATAAATAAAGAAGCGCTTCTTTTATTGTAACATAAAAGTTTTAATTTTGACAATAGATCGATATATCGATCAGATTGAGTGCGAGTAATTTGTTGTATAGGAATTTGGGCTACTTACTTTGTGTTTATCATCGAAAGCTTTGCCCTGTTTTAAATATTGTATGCCAACCGATAGAATTACAAATGTTTGGGGTTTGTGTATGGGTTGTGGGTATATATAGTTTTTGGTTTTGTTTTGGGTATTGGAGCAGTAGTAGTGTAGTAGTAATTGTTGTATATATGTGGTAGTAGAGAATGGACAAAATATATATATATATATATGTTCATATATGTATAAGTAGTATTAAACAGCCAATTCAATTACTTAACCCAAAGTATAATAGAAACTAAAGAAACATTACAAATTAAATCGAATACCAATTAGACAGCGAACACACAGCAGACACAGAAACGCAGCAGCGGCGCCGGCAGTTAGCTGAGCCCTTATCCCCCGGTTCAGTGGTATATATTAATGTATAGTTTTGTATTGCCCCTCACACCCAGTTACCCGCACCGCCCACAACTCACCTGAAAAGCCGAATAACGACCAGCGCGTCGTGGTCGGTTATAGCTGGGCAAATAGCGTCTGATCGGATCCAGTTCGTTGATGTGCAGCAGTCCAGCGGTCAGCAGCTGGGCAATGATGAAGAATGACTGACCCCAGAGGAACAGCGACTGGGATGGCGCACGCATATAGGAGCCCTCGCCATCTGGCGCATAGTACATGGTGACCACTGGATCACCATTGGCATCGGTGTGCAGACAGCGGCGCAAATCATTCTGAAACTCCTCGATTTGTTCATTGTTATTCTTAAAGACACCATCGATGATCATCGATATGAAGAACAATGGCCACTCGCACTCAAGACCCTCGAACTCCTTCAACTCGCCGGCCTGATAGTAGCGACGCGTTTTGTCCTCCGCTTTGCTAAGAAAACCATCGCGTGTAAAACGCTTGAAACCCATTTTGCTGCGCAGCCGATTGACCACGTTCTGTTTGGTCTGCTCCACCAAGCGATCTTCGTGCGAGGCAAAGGCTGGGAAGGAAAGCGTTAAGAGCAGCGATGCATCCACGCCCTGAAAGCGAAAGGGTATTAGACGTTCGGATATTTGTCGTAATTTTTAAATATGCACACACCTTCGAGCTGGACTCACGCGGCAACATGGTCTCAAAGATGCTGCGATTACGATTGTGCGCATCAATGTCCACGTAGACGACGCTCCAGGAGGCGCCTTTCTCGCCGAACAAGTTGCAGCCATTGATGGCCTCCAGCGCGGACTTGGCCATGCCTAAAACATAGCACATTAGCATGGGCCGATATCTTAGCTATGAGTGGACTTACCTATAGAAGACGCGTGTATTTCGGGTGTGCCATTGTTGTACTTGGAGCCACGCTCCCACATGCCAAAATCGGGCGTGCGATAGGCACGCTCCACATAGTAAACCAGATTCTGCACAAAGGCCACCTCATCGTGTGTGTAAATGATCTGCAGGCCCGAGGTGATCATCTGCACTAGAAAAAGCAGATACAAGGAGACCTGTAAAAAAGCGAATGGTGAGTTTGATTGGGTATGCCGGCAAGAAGCTTGTCCATACTCACGCAATCAATTTGCAAATGATTGTAGAACTCATCGGGATAGATCTTTTCGCCCGTGTGCAATTGGAATTTGCTATGCAGCGCATGCTGATTGGACTGACGCTGCTTGAAGAGCTCCACGCGTGATGCCTGCTTCACCCAGCACTCCAGAATGCCGCGCATGCATTTGACCGTGCTCTGGCCGAGCTCATATGATTTGCCGCGATCATCATCAATGCGTCTGTACGCCTGATACAAGCTCCAAACGGCAGCAGCACAATAGACACTGTCACGCACCGAACCCACCACCTGATCGGTGCTCATCACCGGAAACAGGCCTGTGATGGGGCTCTGATAGCGCAGCAGCTGGCGTTTAACTACAGGAGAAGGAAAAAATTGATTGATTTAAGATTGATATAAAAGAGAATTCTATGTATTTTGTTCGGTTTACAACTCCCTGCTTTGCAACTCATATATTTTTAAACTACTAATTAAACGAGATTCTAATTTTAAATTGCACATTTTACTGAAAATATTGTAAGCCGTAAACATTTTCAGATACAAGATTTGGGCTAAAGTTGATCCCAAAGGTTCTTATACCTTGGACCAAGGTCTTCCTCAAAAGGCTTTTGCTTTAACTATATTGTTTGTTTGCTTAATAGTAATAATAAAGAGCAGTTCCAAATTTGCGGGCAAATTATTGGAAAAGATAAAGTTAATATTTTAAGAAAATGCCTTGTCCCGGGTTATTGGACTATTCAAATTCATAAATCTAATAAACTCATTTCTAAATACAGAGTGCTAAGACTTGATTAGTCAAGTGTCAATGGCTTCAGCACGCATGCCTATGCCACATGCTGTGGGGCTTTGTTGACAAATGCAAATAAACAAACCCCAAATGTTTGCTTTGGAGAGAGCTAGAGAGTCAGAGCGAAGGGAGAGAAACCCCGAGAGCAACATGTCGAAGACGCTAGCAAAATGTCTGCCGATATTTTGCAAAATGCTTATAAATAGAATCAAAGACGCGACGCGATGAGACGCAGCGTCGTGGCAACAATTGATGCTTAATTGGCTGCCCTACACAGAAGCCGCCAAGGTTATATAAAGTGAGGGCAATACGAGAAAGATTGGTGCTTCCGCCTAATTACGCTATTTACCGATGCCATAGTATATGTCCAGCTGCTTGACTGTGTCTTCGTAGTTGATGGTCTTTAGAAATTGATCCAGATTGATGTCCTCCAAGCTGTTGTGTCGCCCACTTGTCGATATGCCACTGTCTGTGGCTCCTCCGGCAGCGCTGCCACCAGGTGTTGTAACTAATAGGCCGAGTCTGTAGAGAAATGTTATTGACATGTTAGTAGGAATATTGAAATAATTGTATTTGATTTGAATACGCACGATTTCGGCACATTACGCATTGTAGTTAACTTCAATTACACGTGATTTGTGGCTTTAATTACCAGCATTCATTAAAAAATGTATACGCAAAAGAAAACTATACCCTTCAAGAGTCAAATGCGAAATGCAATGAGACCAGTTTCTCGAACAGAGATGTGTTCAGTTAAATTAAGGTGGCGGCTTTTTCGGATTAGCTTTGTAGTTGAGTGTGACGTCAGAACTTTTATATACATATTGCATGGAAATTAGAGTAATGCTGTATCAGTGGTGATAAAAATTAATAAAACAAAAATAATAAACAAAGGAAATTGCATAAACATGGATATTTTAGACACTTTCAAATATTTCATACCTCATTTTCGAGCTCATTTCATTAAGTGCCCTAAATATTTCTAACCTCTCTCTCACACTCTTCGCACACTCTGAACGGCGACCTGTGAGCGTAACCTTGTGATTTCTTTTCATTTATCATTGTATGGTCACCCTGTCTTTGGAACAGCTGTAGGAAACAGCTGCTGGTTCTAAGCAGGTTTTAGTGTTTTTTCTTGGCATGTCGCACCTTTGATGGACGGGCGCAGGCAGCTGCTGTCGCTGTGTCTGCCGTTGGAATTAACTAAATCATAATCATCATCTATCAGCCGACAAGTGAGATCATCGCGCAAGCACTGCCCATTGTTGGCCGTGAAATGCAGCCGTTGAAAATGTGAGCGTCGTCTAGAAAGTGTGTGAGCCAACGAATGTACTTAATAGTCTTATAAAGATGCTCCAACTGTTAATACTCAATGCGCTGCTTATGCTGACGCTGCAGCTGTGCCAGAGTCTTGCCCAGACGAACCCGGACGCAACGAAGCATACGCTGACGTTGCCCAATTTGCCGTCCGACCATCTCGTACGCTACCTCAACACGTTTCCAAAGCTTAAGCGCCAACTGTTATCTGTTAATGCAACAACCCGAACGGAATCTCGTGCCTGCTGGGGGCATGAGCGTAATTGCAGCGCCGAGGCGCGTTTTCAGACGCCCCACTGTCCTGGTGACCACACCGGTTGGGTGCAGAGCAAGGAGGCGCAGGTGCAGACCTTCTACTACCAGGCGGATTTTGGTTTTATACAACAGCAGCTCGCCGAACTGATGCCCCAGTGCTTGCCGAAATACCTGACAGACTCATCGCTGGAATGCACTCGGTATCTACGCTTCTGTCGTGGTCGAAATCTGCTCATCGATCTGCGCGATCTGCCGCAGCGTAAGGAGCGCATTCGCTATCATATGGATGTGCTTAAGCCCGGCCAGATTTTGGGTCATTGTGAGCTGAATCGCACACGTCTCAATAGCGAAATGGAACACATCGGGTCTGCACTTCAATCGTGGGGACCGGAGCTGCGAAATTTCGACGTGCTGCCGCAGCCGCTGCTGGAGAGTGGCGCCTGTGATCTGGTTTTGAATGTGCCCACATTCATCATGAAAATCGATGCCACGTACAATATGTATCATCATTTCTGTGACTTTTTCAACTTGTATGCCTCGTTGTTTGTGAATCAATCGCATCCGGCTGCGTTTAACACAGATGTGCAGATAATTATATGGGAGACTTATCCATATGATTCGCCGTTCCGGGATACCTTTAAGGCATTTACACAGCGACCCATTTGGACGCTGAGCGATGTGCAGGGCAAGCGTGTTTGCTTCCGGAATGTCGTGCTGCCGTTGCTCCCACGCATGATCTTCGGACTGTTTTACAATACGCCCATTGTAAGTGATTGATGTTTACCTTAATGCCTACCAAAACCTAATCCAAAATGTCCATTGCACTTATAGATTCAGGGCTGCTCCAACAGCGGTTTGTTTCGCGCCTTCTCCGAGTTCATTTTGCATCGCCTGCAGATACCCTTCCAGGCGCCACTGCCACAGCGTAAGCTGCGCATAACATATTTATCGCGTCGCACAAAGTACAGACAGGTGCTCAACGAGAACGATCTGCTAGCCCAGTTGGAGGCGAATGAGGAGTACGTTGTGCAGCGTGTCTCATACGAACGGTAACTTTTTATTTTAAATATTCCTTAAGCCAGTAGTTAACTTATATTTACCCTCATAGTCTCTCGTTTCCCGAACAATTGGCAATCACGCGAAATTCAGATATTTTGATTGGCATGCATGGGGCTGGGTTAACGCACCTGCTATTTCTGCCCAATTGGGCATGCCTGTTTGAGCTGTACAACTGCGAGGATCCCAATTGTTACAAGGATCTGGCACGTCTGCGTGGCGTACACTATGTCACCTGGGAGCAACCTGATCTCGTATATCCCCAAGATGAGGGTCATCATCCGGAGGGTGGCGCGCATGCCAAGTTTACAAACTATCGTTTTGATGTGGATGAATTTGAACGTCTAGTCGCTCAGGCGGCTACAAAAGTGCGCGCCCACAAGGATTTCCCTCAGACGACAACCACAACTGAGCACGATGAGCTTTAGTTTAGTTTAGCGCTTTGTGATTTTTTAAACCAATGCATTTATTATTTAAACTTGAACTGGTATTATCGATACAATTATATCGACCATCGATAACATGTTCTCTGGCGATTTGATTTTTTGAATGTGATGTGGCAACGCTTGCGAATCAAATGTATCGACCTAGCAATATTGATAGCGGATGGGAATGTTCGCTGCACTGTGGCAACTCTTGCAAAATCATATGTTTTTTATATGTTTGCGGCACAATTGGAAATTTACGTGAACTGCAGCCCAGCTATTTAACTATGGGTGCAAGTGCTCTAGAGTCTGGCGATAATCAAATCTACCACTACGATGCGTACGTTACATCGGATAAATGTTTCCCATCGGCTCCGCTACACATATTTCAAAACTACATGCAGCAAAAGTCTTGTAGTCCCCACACGGATGTCGCATCTCTAATAAACAGTCCAGATAAGGATTCGTGGAATTCCCTGCGAGCTGGCCTGCATGTAATGACTGCAATATTACCAACATTGATGGGCATCACGTTATCGCAGCTGCTTTGCCAACATTTGCCATTGCGTTCAACGCGACGCTTCCTAATGGAGTTTCTGCTGATTGCCACGCCCACAATATGCAGCAATACGGTGGCCAGTGATTATAATGAATATCTTTGTGCGTTAGCTGCCATATTAATTGCCTTTCTGCTTTGGCACTCTGGCATTTGGGGCAGAGCTTCTGCAGCCGCGACCAGTCACTGCTACAAGGTTGGTCACAAGCCTTCGGTTATTACGCTGGTGCGGTCTACGGCGTATGTATGCACTGGTTGTGCCATTTTGGCAATTGATTTTAGGGCTTTTCCCGTTGAATGGCGGAAAAGTCGTAGATATGGAGCATCATTAATGGATGTGGGCATTGGCATGTTTGTCATGTCAATGGGCGTGGTGTCGCATCGTTCCCGGTATTTCGGTGATCTGAAAAGGCAGCTCAAAGTGGTGGTGCAATTGCTGGCGCTAGGCCTGTTACGCACTGTTATCATCACAATGATTGACTACCATCAGGATGAACACGAGTATGGCCAGCATTTGAATGCCTTCTTTTTGTTGGGATTCACAAAGCTCCTTGGCAGCCTTGCCAGTATGCTGGCGGGCTCCGATCAGCAATTACTCCCGCTGTCTTTGGGTGAGTATGCAGCTTGCCAGTGCTTCAGCTCTTGTTAAACCTATTTTCAACAGCTATTTTGGCGCTCCACGAGCTTCTGTTGCAGCTGGGTCTCTCGGAGTTTGTCATGTCGGATGCGGATCGCGTTGGCTTTCTACGGGCAAATCGTGAAGGCCTAAGCGCCCTGCCTGGCTGCATAGCGCTTTATCTGCTCAGCATTTGGGGTGGCGAGTGGTATAAGTCCAAGGATAAGCTTAACTATAATCAGTTCATGGCCAAGCTGCGCAACATGTTGCTCGTGGTCATTACAACCTGGACGCTAGTGTTTGTCAGTGTCTTTCCGTTTGGCATAGCGCGTGTGACCTTTAACGCAGGCTATGTGCTCTGGTTGTTCAGCGTAGGCACGACAATTCTGTTTATCTACTCGTTTCTGTTTGAGTTCTGCCTGTTGGTGCCAATCGCTGAGCCGCTTGAAGCTGACATTAAACCAGCTAAGCCAACGCTGTTGCCTGCCTTTGTGGAGGCAATTAATATGAACGGACTAACCCATTTTATGCTCTCGAATCTTCTCACGGGCCTTGTCAATTTAACGCTGGAGCCATCAAAACGCAGTAGCGCAGAATGTGTGACAATATTAATGCTCTACATGTTGGCTAGCACCGGGATTGTCTATGTGCTATTCCGCAAGGGTATTCGGATTGCCTAACGGCAGCTATGACAGTATTTGTTAAAGTTAATCAAAGTTTAATTTTTTAATAATTTAATATTTATTTTAATATAATTTTCTCACTTAATATGCATTTCCAAAAAGACTTTTCAGAAACTGAGATAATTTATTAAAGTAATGTTATATTTTGTATAAAAGAAGTATTTTAATTAATCTTATACGAATCTAATTTATTTCGCAATTTTTAAAATTTACTAGCCATCAGCACTATATAGATTTAAAAAAATATTAGTTATAAAAACGTCAATTGATGTGCACATTGGCATACAGAAATTTCGAATAGCAACGCTTCGTCCCAAAATATCAATCATTAATATTATCTGTGCCTCCGATCTCTAGTAGGTCGACAGCGATTCGAATGGCGTGACTTGGCCGTTGGGCATGACCAGAAAGAGGATGACTGGTTCTTTGGCACCCGACATTTTGCAAGGGGCACGTTCCACATCCGAGTTCTTGTACACCTCGTAGACGTGGCAGCCATTGTCGGAACGCATCAAGCGCGTCCACAGCCATTTCTGTCCACAATCGTGCAGCTTGGTTTTCAGGCGAAGATATGCTATGGAGCAGGTCGAGAGCGAGCGCTTCATGCGCTCCGGTATGGTTGGGCCGCCAGCGACCTGACGAGTATCGCTCACCGGATGGGCAAAGTCCACGCGTGGCGTTCGCAGTCGTGGATAGCTTACGGGCTTGCCTATGGTACACTTGGATCTCTGACTGGACGTCTTCGGCGAAGTGCAGGATACGGTTGGCGATTTACACTTGGCATTCGACTTAGCACTGGCATATTTACTCAAACTGGTGTTGCTGTTGCACTTAGTCACCTCAATGTTGCCGCCTATTCCGCTGCAAGCGGAAGAGCCACTGAACTTGGGACACAAAGCCGGAAGAGTTTTCGCCCCCGCTGTCGGGGCAGAAGCCAAGCTTTGCCCTGCGATATGGGAATTTAATTGATATAGCAGGCAAGTTTATGTGAGTTTGTGCTTTTATTACGCATGGCAGCCATATCGAGCTGGTGGCATATTTTGGTTGCGCCTGAGTAGTAGAGAATGCGATCCAGCGCCGTCATTATGACCTCATCCGGAAATGGGCCCAGTGCATCACTGAGCGGCGAATGGTTCGTCTGATTGTTAAAGCAGGCGATGACCTGTGGCTGGTTTTGTTCGCAGCCGCAGCTATCATATGTCTTGACGGGGCAGCAGCTCATTAGAGAGAGAGGAGATTTATATTTCTTTTCAGCCTATTTCTAGTTATAAAAGTAATTGAATTTTATTACTTCGGGGTTTACGAAAGAGCTTGTTCCGAAATATATGAATGTCACACTAAATTTGAAGCGCTGGGCTACTCAGCTACACACACACACACACACACACACTAACAAATCGGGCAACAATAATGTCCAGTTAAGCGCACCCCGGCTCCCCGCGGGCAGATGTCAAAGGTGCGATATCCGGCTTAGCGCTGGAGTCTTCAGTACGGGGACTCAAACGCATAGGCGTCACAAAAGATAAGATTTCTATTAAGGAAATGACAGAAATTGCGCGCATTGTGTGTCCACAGACATAGACTCAGCTAAAGGTCCTTTTGGATCTCAGGGGCAGGGCGGGGGGAAAAGCAGGATATTTAATTTAATGACGCAAACAAAGCTGAAGTCAAGGATAGGCCATGGAGCAAATGCCAAGATGAACGCTGCCGGATGGGTGAATAGGGCGCAAATGACCAGTTCTTTAGGTGAGTGTATTACGGGGTATATCAGCAATGTTCCAAATATCCAAAACGAAACAATTTCTTTAATATATTATTGATAAAGTTTAATGGAGCTTATGGAAATATTAATTTGAAAAACATAATAAAATTTAAATTAGTCAAGGGATTGCCAGAAAGTAAAAGAAATTCCATTCAGTTTGATTTAGATCTAATAAAACATAACATAATCTTTTATTTATTTAAGGGATTACAGGTAGATCTCACAAAACATGAAAGGTTGGGTGACTGTTGCAGTAGTTAAATAGTTTTCTTCATTAAACAAATATTCTAAATACCATCAATATTGATATAACTTGTAATATATAGATATATATATTTATAATACTATCTATTTAATTTATTATAATTAATACTATATATTTATTTTTATATATATTTGTAGAAAAAATCTGATAAATAAAAGAGCTTTTCTCAAAATTTGTCCTTGCGAGTAAGAGCATTTGAAATTCGTCATGCTCAAGTTTCTTATATTTGATGGATATTTTTTTTGCTTCTTGATTGTTCGTCCAATGTAATTACAGCAACAGTTTCCGCTGTTGATGCGCCTTTGGCCAACCTGATGCGCTTTTAATGCTATATCCTGGCCCAGGACGTCAGCATTTCGTGGCTGAATGTTATCTGATTTGGCCGCACAAATGCAATTTCCTGCAAACGCAACCCTTTTTAGCCCCGACAATTTACTCTTATATTGAGTTAATAGTTTTGAAGCCAACGTTAACGTATCCATCAAGGGGCGAGCTCGACACAGTAATTGATGTTGTACGTGGCTGGAACCGTGGCAGGGGCAGGGGTACTCTGGCACACCTGTTCGCACATATCGGGGGTGGCTTTATCATTGGCTTTGATGACAGATTATTTTCATTAGCAAAGCGACGCCGTTGTCCATTTGGACAGCACGTGCCGCATAAAAAAATGACAGAAATTTTGTAAAAATTATGAAACGTTAATTATTACGTATTTTCATGTTTTGTTAAACATGACAAGGAAAACACACTCACACAGAGACAGACATGTACTCCCCAGCTGATTGATGTGGCCAACAATAATTCCTCCTCTTTTCCAGCTGCCAATTTGCTGAGTTTGTAGTATGCGCTGCAAATCGGATTTCATTCAGATTGCTTTTACAAAAAAAAAAGAAAGCAGATAAATAGAAACCAAGTGTGTGTGTGTGTGTGTTTATCGTATGCATATGCATAAATAAAGCCCATATGTGAGTGTGTGTGTGTGTGTGTGTGTGTGTGAGTGGGTGTATGGGCGTCTCAATCACTGTGAAGAGGCTTTGTGCGCACCCTGGGGAAATCGCTTAAGCCGTTCATAATGAGTATTATGACTGCGCCTGTCTGCCTGGCTGGTTGAACGCGAAGTCTTTGGCTTGGCCGGCCAGCAACAAAAATGGCATTGAAATTCGCAAAAACAACAATCCTTACCGGAGGCAGGCATAAAATGGTACAGCATCTGCAAACCAAATGTACGATATACCATTGTCTTCCATAGCTCTTTTTCAATTTTTGTTTTATTTTAGAAATATTTTTATAACGAGCTGGAAAAGGGCATTCAGACAAGGACCTGCTCTAACTAAGACTATTTTCGGCTAACAATAAACATTTTCAGCAGTCGAAAAATACACCAGATATATTTATACTCCTTATTATTTTGTCAAGGAGGTAGAAGGTGGACCGACCCTCTATTGCAGGCGGCATATGTGGATCACTATATCATATAGCTGCCATATTAATGATCTCTCCAAAATTACGTTACGTTACGAGTTCTAAGCCAATCTTTTATTTAGAATGTGTAAGGTATATCGTATGTTATATCTAACTTCTCCATAAGGCTTGCCAATCTTTATCAATCTGTTGCATAAATATTAGACTTTCTTTTAGAATTTATACAGTTTTTGTTTATTTATATAACAAATATGTAGAAAAATAGTACTCAAATTTTCTATTTCCAGAGCCATACCATCCATACATCCTTAACAGCCCCAGCATCGATTATAACATTCAACTTGTTTGCGGGGCAACAACAGCTTATATCAATCTGAGCAGAGCTCTTGCCACAGAATAAACAAAATGCTTATCGAACGGAATTTTTATCGCAGTTTAAGTGTCATGGCAGCAGGAAGCACCGCAGGATAACAGAATGGAGAAAGAGACAGATATTGGGTGAGAGAGAGTGAGAGAGAGAGAGCGGGCGATTCTCTGCAATTTGTAGGTACAATACAAAACCCATATTTGTCGAATGCTTTTTCAATGCTTTTAGCAAGCAATTGCGCAATTTGTCATGCAATCGATGCGAAGCCAAAAAAGTGTTGAGTGAAAATAAGAAAAGATGGAAACTGTGTGGAAAAGTCAGCCAGACATAGCCAAGTGCAATGGGCAAGGATACATAAGGCAGCTGGAGCTGGAGCTGGAGCTGGAGCAGCAGTTGCTATGCGAACGCAACTCAATTGCGTCGCTGTTAAATCGTGTGGAAGCTGATATGATTATGCGTGCCCATGGCTACCAGCCATGGCCAACGGGGGCAGCCACTGGCCGTGGGGCATGCAACATGCGGCAAGTGCAGCAATTAGTGCCAAAGAGATATTCGTCTGTGCACTACAGCTCATACTCCGGCTCACTTTAAGGCTACTCAACAACAATCAACAATCGCATTATGTGATTTGAAAAACCTAAGCGCTCTACTTAGTGCCTGGGAAATGGATGCTGGAAACCCTTAAACCAAAGGCACAAACATTAAGAAGATTAATTCGCAAAAGCTGTTGTTGTTGTTACCCCCTCTCTCTCTGTCTGAAATCTCAGATAACGTTATGCATCATTGTGTCAAGGAATTGACAAATCTTTGCCCAGGCAGCAAAAGAAAAGAAACTGGAAAGAAACGCCCATTGTATTGTCGAAGATTGAATATCCTTTTGATCACTTGGCACAGAGGTGGCTTATACCTGTGGTAAATTCTCGTTCGCTTGTTGCCGTAGGACCTCTTGATTGTTAAGTTTGTTTAAGATAATTTTAAATAACAGAAAAGTTTTTCATAATAACTGATTATTCGACCTAGTTATGAGAAGTTTTTCCATAAATAACAATTACTCCTGAAAACAAGCTCTTAAAAAAAAATTAAGTCTATTAAGCAAAAACTTAATTTTCGATAACTAACTTAGTGGTCCTAGTTTATCAAGAAACAGACATAAAGACGGTCATATGGCTGCATAGATTTGGCTGTTAATACTCTTTAAGAATATATTTCTAATCGTTTGTTAACTATGCATTACACATTTCATGACAAAATTCGAATGTCCTCTATTAGGGTATAAAAGAAAACTGACACTGAAAAGAAATTGAAACAATTTCGTATGTCTTGAGTTGAAATGCGAAACTGGAGCAGAAAACCCACTTGTTTGGCGCAGCTTCATAGATTCGGCACTCAAAAGCAATCATTAAATCACAAAGTTTGCCTATGTGTGTGTGTGTGTGTGTGTGTGTGCAAGTGTGCGTGCACCCATTTTACAACAAAACAAATGTAAGAAGTTTGATAAACTCCACAAAAAAACAAGTAAGCATATTGCAGTCGGCTGTAATCGACTGCGTACTGCTCGTTCACAGTCCGGCAACAGCTGAGATTGGGCTATCTGCCAAGTTTATTAAAAAATATCGAATTTCCGAGTATTTTGGTATCTATTTTTAGAGGAACTCAGCATTAGACTTTATTCCAATAGCTTTAAAATTGTGGTAACTATAGATTTTGGACAAAGTTTCATGTCTCCAAAAAAGTGCGAACAGAACGAATATACTCTTTGTTACTTTTTGAGCGAGTATAAAAAGCAAAACAGTGAGAATAAAACTGAAATTCGCAATAAAAAGATGTGAGACAGGACGTTGCCCTGCTTTGTACACACACACACACACACACACACACACACACACACACACACGCGCACACACTCTTCCACAGCTAACCCTCCTTTGGGTCTGCCCCGCCCGCTGGCGCATTTAATAAAGCCCAAATGGAATGACTCGCCTCGTTTTTTATATATTTTTTTTCCTTTTTGCCACAGCAAAGTCAGCAGCGTAACCGCAACACGTTAACGGTTTCGGTTTCACTCTGTGATTTACAACAACAGGCGGAACACCCCGAATGGGGCTGTCTTAGGGGTATTCCGTGTGCGCTCATGTGTGAAAAGTGACTTGGGGAGCAGGCGGCAGGCGACAGGCGGCAGGCGAGGTTCGAGTCCAGGACACATTCTTGCTGCCGTTGCATTTGCCTGCGCCTTGTTGTATGCAGCAGAAAGTTTCCAAATGAGTGACAATGGAGTCCATCAGATGTCAAAGGGAATCCCAAAATTTGCAGTCTACAGGTTTTGGGCCTATTATATCACATCAGTCAGAATAACCCTTTGTCATGTCCACTGCTATAGCTACTTTAATATGATTGGTGTACATTTATGGACTAGTTTCCAATTCTAGGAACGAAAGCTTCACAATTTTCCGACAATATCTTGACTTCCGCATCGGACTCCTAGGTATAATATATTGCCTTTATGGGAACATTTTCTAATAAAATCTCTTCTCCGCCATTTGGGTGCAAGGGTATTTCGTTTTCGTCAAGTCGAATTTAGGCATTTTTTCTTGTTTTCGAAGATAACGATTTTTAGTATTAAAGTTTTTATCATGAGTATTTTATCTGTAGCTCCGGAAGCGTTTAGTATTAGAATAAATATGAAATTTCTACTCCTCAATTGTCATAGCAGGTACAGTCAGTTACAGTCATCTCTAGACTCATGACTGCACATTTCCATTTCATTAAATTCATTTAGACAGAAGCTTACCACGTGGCCGCGTTGATAAGAGAGGGGACGTTGTCGCAGCAACGTGACCCCTGCTCGGCCCCGCCCCTGGCATACTTCAAGTGTTATCAGGCGGATAGCATCATGCATATATTAAGAGTAGATTGGCTTGGCATTCATGAAGAGCTAATAGAAATGTCTGGCAGTTAATTTAGCGTCATGAAGTCGTGCAATATTGGAAAGAAAAAAAGAAGAAATAAATATGAAAACGGTTGCTATGGAGCTGAAACTTTCAAGTGAGTGGCAATTGGGGAGGGTTTTACCCAATGCCCAGAAGAGAAAAGAAACGCCAAGTTGTAGTTTATATTGTGTGTTTGTTGCATTTATATTAATTGTAGAAGGTGTAGACTCTAGAGCTCGTATAAAACTATAAGTGTCTAAAAATGGTAGTACTAAGGTTAATTCCTCAGCGAAACTTTCCTAAGTTTTTTATTATTATTCCATGGGGTCCGATACTGGAACGAGCCAGATCCTCGAACTTGGTAATGCGTGCCTCCAAGTCCTTAACGACACCCCTTAATTGTTTGACTTGCTTCCGTTTGATGTCGATTGTGACCACAGTCTCGTCAAAATCGTCCAACAGTGCTGGCTTGTAGAGCAGGCCGCATTTCTCTTGCACCTCCCTTGTCTGGGCCGTAAGGCGGGTATGACGCAGCTTCGCCTCGAGCAGCTGGTCACGCAATTCGTTTTGTCTCCTGATCTTACGGCGCAAATTGTTTTTGTGATTGATCAACGTAGCCGATATCATGCTCGTCTTTTCCCTTATAAAGGCCAACTGATGCACGTGCTTGGTACAACGATCACGCATTCGGTTCAAATCGCGATTGCGTTCTGTATCAATGATATTGGGTTAGGTAGGTAGTATGTTTAATAGCTTTGATAACTTCCTTTAATTACCTTCAACCTTTGTGCCCAGGGCTGTTACATCGCGTTGTGCATTCAAAAATTCATCCATGGTCAAGTCTGGTGTGATTTGATCAAAGTTGCGTTTGCGCTAAGAAGGAAACCAAATGTATCAAAGGTGTCAGATTATTTTGGAATGGGTCAGGAATGGACGACTTAAAACATGTATTCTCATTGTATGATCGAAACGAGGGCACAAAAAATGGCATTCAAATTGCTGCAGAGAATAAAAGGTTGGATGTTTCTAGTTTGTATATTCTAGATATTTTGAGATATGCTCATACGAAAGGACGGACAGACGGGACGAAAGGACGGACAGACAGGAAGATATGGCTATATTGATTCGGCCAGGGTTGAACAGGCCGTCTGGTTGCACATTTTCAATTTACCCTACATTTATCATCAATTTGTGGGAGTTGAATGAAAGTTGAAGACCCACCTCGATCACTCTGCCCAGCGTGTGTTGCCTGGTTATGAGCCAGAGGCGACTATCGCTAATCTCATTGCGCACGATTTCCATGCGTCGCAGCTCGTGCTCCACAATGCGAGGCAAAACCTGTAGATCCTTGCGCGACAGGGTATTACGAATGCAGTTATCCAGTGATTCGGCCGTTGAAAACGACATGTTGCGCACATAATTTAGATCCATTGTCACGCTGGCCAAAAGCATATAATTAGTCTTCTTGGTTTCATTAGCTTTATGCCTCATATGATCCAGTCGATACAATGCGTCCCTATGTCGCTGATATTCTTCCTTCGCCACTTTGCTTGGCAAAGGATCAAATACACGCAATTGGCCAACGCGGCGAAAATAATCGAACATTTTGCTAGTTAGAACAGTATTAAATTGCTTGGCGGCCAGGCATTCCGAAATTATTCGATGCAGCTCATTGATTAATTTCTGTTTATCCAGCTTGTCTGCGAGGAGTGCATCGGGATCAATATACTCGGCAGCATCGACAGCATCATCGATAGTTTTGGTGACCAAATCTATACAAATTTGTCGATTCTCGCGTTCCAGCCGCTGAGCCTCGTGCGCTGTTGTTGACTCGGCAGTTGTGGGCCGAATTGCTGAATGTATCTCCAATAACATTTCCATAGCATATTCGGTCGTATCTGCTTGGACCGGGGCCGCTACTTCGTCTTCTAAGGGGAAGGGCCAATCAAAGGAGATGGTTGACGATGACGATTCTTCGTCTTCTTCTTCTACAGCTTCTTCTTCTGCTTCTTCTTGAATGGACTCCCTTAACGGCTCGCCAGTCAGAGGATCAACAAATTTGCCTTCATCGACAATAGACATTTCCGTTTCTCGCGAACGAAGCGTTTGACGCAACGAAATTAATTGGTCGCTTGATTCGGTCGAAACATCCGATAGGCTTGGGAAAAAGAAATTTTGCAAGAATTCACCCTTAAATGACACCGAAACCGCACGCCGCTTATCGTCTTCGTCCGAGGATGATGGCTCATCCGATTCGAGCTCATCCATAGCCTGGTTGTTGATATCTTCAAATGGAAATGCGGCAATTGGAATTTCGGCATCGTCCTCCATTTCGATAGATGCTCGATCTGTAAGGGATATTTGACTAAGGGATCTGTGCACTCGCGCAGTCTCTTTTAGCTTTTCTGCATGCTTCGCAGCCTCGTCAGCTTCGTCATCTTCGTCAGGTTCGTTGTAAAGCTTTCTCAATCGTTCGTGCGCTAGGCGCTTCTCTTCGCGTTTCTTCTTCTTTTTCTCTTGCTCCAATTTGGCAAGAGCTTCCACACTGAGCTCCGTGTCACCTTCGACACCGCACTCCATGGTCTGTTCATCGAGTGATTTCGGTGCATCATCATCTGTTGGCAGTATGTCTGATTGGCCATCTTCTGGTTCAATTATAGGAGTATCGATAAAATCTATTGTAATATTCTCAGCCGACTCGGCAAACTTCTCTTTAGAAGGCACTTCAGCTGCGGTTTCTTCCATTTCTGTTCAAAGATCTGATTTTGATTTATTATAATAATCTTGGGGTAATGAAAAGTGTCGTTTTTATGTGTTTGCTGTTTAGATGTGTTTTGTATATGTTGTTATACGTTTGACAAGTAATGGCAAACTCATGTGTTTAGTAGAAATATTATAAAATAAATTCTCTCAAAGATCTTTGGAAGTAAGTTTGAAGCCGATCGGACGGTAAGCCAACTTAACACTGTTGCGTTCTTCGGTAAAGTTTTAAAAATAACACAAGTTTCTAAAAACAAGAATAATGTTTGGATGCCAAATCGATCTAGAGGCCAAGTCATGAACAGAGATCCGAGTCTCTTGAAAATCGGATGAGATTTGACCGAGTTATGCGGGTGGGAAATTTTGACCTATGTCTAGAAACAGCTTTATATATAGAGACAAATATCAAAACTGTATTCAAATTTAAAAGATTCTTCAATTAAAAGTATTTCTTATGAGTGCATATTAACCGTTTGCTTAGCTTCCTTGTAAATATTTGATATGACGTTAAATTTGAGTGTTGTCATCTTGCAATATTATTGCACATCTGGCAACACCAAATCATTTTGCGCCTTAAATCTAGCAATTTAATACCAATTTTTTTTTCAGCTCACATGAACTTTGACTCGAACATGTAACTACTCCCACTCAGTTATATATATTCGCTGATAAATTATTTTCTTCACTTAACATCATTTGCAGTTGGCATTTTTCCCAATTCTCACAGCCTTTGACCTTTTTTGTGTGGGCAGTTCACTAAATTGAAATTCTCTCATTTCTCACAATAAATGTTGACAGCCCAGCTAGGGAACTGGGCATACATTGTAGTATGCCCAGTTTTAGTTGTTGAACGTGCCGCGTGCCACAAAGTATGCAACAGAAATATTTTGGAACTGACGTCAAGTTTCTTTTTGGTAAAAACTGCACTGAAAAAAACGAACTTCTCATAAACTCGATGAACCCTTAACAGAAAGACTTTGCCACTTCTCCCAAGATGACGCAACGGCGAGCCTAATGCATTTCATTGTCTTATCAACTATACGGTTTTTTAGCGCGAGCTCTGAAACAGGGGTGGGGTGGTTAGAAAGGGGTTACGGAAACGGGAACGGGCTTCAGTGTTTCATTGTGCGCAGCCACGTCGCGCGTCCTTTGTGGCAAGCAGGCAGGCAGACAGGCAGGCAGGTTGCCGCAGCAACAACCCCTTTCGGGTGCGACGACGTCGACACTCCATTAATTGAAGCCCCTGGATTACGGTAAATTGCATTGTCTCTGCTGCCGGCTCGTCGGATGGTGGGGAGGCGTGTAGGGCACCCTGACGTGGCAGCGCATCAAATTGTGTACAAATCTTTATAATCCCTGATAATTTCGTTAATGGCTTTAATCACTTGCGCGCAGGCAGGCCAAAGGATTATATAGTGAAGATATTTCAGAGAATTTTTTTAGTTTGGTATTTAAAATTAATTTTCGTATTTAAGGCTGAGCACAGCGAAATTTTTGGGCAGCCATTGCTAAATTAAATTGTAGCTCCTCCTATTGCGTATCCTTGTAAGGTCGTACACACACATACTTACCCTGGGTGGGCTGGGCGCCTTATATAGACCGACTGTTTACCTAACCTCACATATCTATATACTCGTACACCCAATTAGGCAGCTACAATTGTTGCCTTTTGTGCGCCCCCTCAAAAACTCAACACAGAGAAACTCAACACGAAAGTTCTGTCGGTGTGTGTGTGAGTGTGGGGGATAGAGAAAGCTCGGAACGCATTGGCGGCAGCTATAAAAGCACAGGCTGTGCGACTGGCGCCACACACAAACCACAACCACCACTGGGGGAGGTAGACAGACCAGAGACGATGGCTTGGAACGGGCGCGCGTTCTGGCAGCAGCTTTGCCGACGGAGCTCCAGCACGGGCCGTGGCTGGAGAAGATGCCAATCCAAGAAGTCCAGCAGGCAGCTGCAGCTGCCAGATGCTTGGAGTGTTGAGCTCGCTTCGTATCGTCGGTATCAAAGGATGCCGTAAACTGGCCATGGATATCTGAGATCCCAGCGACTGCCGCTTTTCCAGCCACTTGGCACACTCGAGAACTGTGTATTGCTAGTTCTTCGTTACATATTTGAACCTAAAGAATATCATAGCAACATCATATCAATTCATATCGATCTAATAACTATGATAAGCTGATTATATCATATTAAACAAAAAAACGTGATTTTAATACAATAAATATTCAATAAATGAATGTATGCATATATGAAATAAATGTACTTAAAAAACTATTTCAAAATTTTAAAATTAAATTTTTTATTGAAAAAGTGAATTAGTGAACTAGTTCATTAGATTAAAAAACTGTTCCTTAAATTGCTAGTTCGAGTTCTAGTTCTTTTTGAGAATCGTATTGCTTGTAATTCTCAAAAAGTTTAGGTTTCGAGTGGGTGCAAGGTATTTGCTAATCGATATGAGGAAAGAACCGGGAGGTTCATCAAATAGCTATACGGATAACCTTCTTATTATTATATCTAGCCGTATTAATAAAAATTATTGCTTATTTATCTCCTTGTTTACCTGATTGTAAATGAGGTTATAGTTTTTAAATATATGGTAAAATCATGGTCACAAATTTCCAAGCAATTATTTGGAAAATGGTCAGTTCGTATATTAAAACAGCCCCTAAAAACTTAGTGTTAATCTCGTAAATCTTGAAGGAAAAAACAAGAGTGTGTATTCACTGATTCCCCTGTTTTCGAAATTTGCATAAATACGATCCATCTGCTTTTAGTTGATACTCCGGCTGGCAAACAAGTAATAAAACCAGCAAAGAGTAAACAATCACAGCTTATTGAACTACCTACAAGCTGGCAAATAGCCTGACCTATACCTCCTGGTACTACCCCAGATAGCGAGTGTAGCGCTTAAAAGCAATCAAAAAACTTTGTTGTACGCGTGCAGGCAACAAAAATTTGCATATGTCAACAAAAAACAAAAAAAAATATATAAATAAAACGGGAGCAGGAATCGCCCTGAAAAACAATTTATTTATTGCCGAAGCAATTTCTAAGCAGGAGAGGGTCCAGAGCATAGCTGAAGCAGAAGAGATACATTTGCTTGATAATGTTGGATGCTTGAAGGGGGCGGGTACAATACGTAAATACGAGCACAAAATTGAAATGTTAATTACAAGGCTGAGCCACATGATAGCTGGGGTAGAGGTCCTTCAGATACATATCGCAAACAGTTTAAAATACAGTCGAGAGAGCTGTTTAGACACTGGCTAAGTAAACAAGCCGTCAGCAGGAACTGATTTGTTTGCCCAGCTCTTAATCAGACGAAGTTCGGAGCACTTTTTATTGACAACCGCAGGCCAAGTTTAATATGAGGCTGCCAACCTGAGGCTAACACAGGGGCGTGCGAGGGGTTAAACTGTACGGCGTTAAGGCAAACAAACGTGGGCTTTATTAACAATTGGGCAGAGCGAACAGAAGCTGAGCTCTGTGGGTGAATGGGTGTGGCTATAAGTCATACCAGAACCCATCCCCACTCTACCATCATGATGTTGTGCTCTTGCTGTTGATGTTGATGAGGTGTGAATGCGAATGCCTCCACGTTGAAGCCACAGCATTTTGTTTTATACCACACAATGCTGGCAGCCACCACTCGAGGTTAATTGAATTTCTTGGGCGTCCTTGCCAGACTGCTTGATGTCCCTTCAGTTGTTCTGGTTGTTCTAGTTGTTGTTGTTGTTGTTGTGCCACTAAATTGAAAACGTTTTTTTCCGTCTCTGCCCGCTTTTAAGCCGGTTAAACAAACTCATAATAGACACAAAATGCAGTCATCATTTAGCTCGTAATTAATTGAATCTGACTCTAATTGAAATGTTTTCGGCATACTTAATTTCATTTTGGGGCACAGGGAATGGTGTGCTATCTAACGCCTCAAATACTGCAAGAATTAGAAAAGTTATCATAAATTTAAAGAAAGCTGGATTTGCCATGGCATTAGATATAGACAAACTATAAGAGAGAGTGAGAAAGTAAGTGATAGGGCACTAAAGAGGGAGCACAAAAAACAAATATTGTTTAAAAAGGGGAATAAAAAGAGAGTGGGAAACTAAAAGAGTAGAGCAGGATCGAGAGCGGGAGAGCTCGAATAAAATTTGAGAGGGATAGAGAGAGTGAGTAAAAGTGTTAAAGTAAATAAATATTTACGAGACGGTTCAAAAATATAATCAAGTTGAACAACCCAACGGACATTTACTCAATATAAAATGCAGAAGTGATAATTCAAACTTAACGGCCGCCTTACTCCTCGATTCTCAAAAATTCAAGCAGGGCCATCTTATTTTGATGTAATTTTGTCACGAAACAACCTTCAATTGAAAATCTGCATATCAAATTCCTAAATTTGTTAAACATTATTAAATATATAATTTACAGTTAGTTACTTGTAAGCTAATAAAAAACAAACAAATCCTCCCCCAGTCGTCTTGCCAATTTCGTCGGCTTAAGGTTCAAGAAATTTGAATACGCCAACATTTTGTAGTGTCACGTTTTTTCTTGCCTCTTTTTCCAATCGCGTTGCGCATTTTTGATTATTTTTCTTTTTGGTAATTTAATACAATTTTTTCCGTTGCTTTGCCGCGGCGCAGCGCAAAATTCAATTAAATGTAATCGCATCTATTTGCTCTTTAGGCATGACTGATTGCCAGATAAAAAAAAAAATAAAAGAAAAAGAGAAAAAATGAAAATTAAAATTGAATAAATAGCTAAATAAACACGCACTTTGAAAATAAATGCTAATTTCGTTCTCTCTTGTTTCAATTGGCACTTCAAGATACAAACTTGGAAGTGCGATATTTTTTTGTAGTATTTCGTGAAAGGCATTCAAGTGTGCGTGCACGTGCCAGGCAAATCCTTTTAATGTGTCGCACAAGTTGAAAATTCGATAAAAACCAAACACATTTTGAGAATATTTTTTGCATACTTTTTATAAGAAGAACGTCGGAGTCGTTGGATTATGAAAGTTGCTTAGTAAAGGCATGAGCGCAAGATATATTATGATTGGAAATGATTCTCATTTATGTTTGGAAGTTGCAAACATTCAAACTTGTCGCGTGGAGTTACAATCAGCTCAACACAACACAACTTTGCATGGCTTTAAATCTGGTTTATCGATCATAAATAGGATAATGAGTAATTTTCATTCAGTATTTTTCACATTCTTAAATGTTATTATATTATAAATAGAGGACTTGTAATTTTTATAAATATTTTTAATTTGACTGTCTTGTACTTGTTTTCTAGTTTGATTTTTACTTTATATACTCAAATTTCTGATTTTTTGAGACGACGTTCTGCTGATGTTCGTGTCACGAAAGTATGCTTCGATCTCTAGGCTTAGCCTTTAGTATCATCAGATCAGAGAATCTTTTGGCTGATTGACTTATTTGATTGCGAGAATTTTTGATATTTCAACTATGCCGGTGTAAGTGAGAGAGAAAGATAGAGACAGAGGGGGCAAGAGCTCATGAATTATGCTGCGCTAACAAGCCACAAGTTGTCATAAAAATCGCAATCTGAACGGCAATTACCTGTTGATGGGCACACGCTAGTTTAACCCTCAATTACTGAGCCCTGGCAGTCGGTCTCAGGGGTGAAATCGAGACGACCGCAGCCATTTGGGTGTGAATATGCGAGTGTGTGTGTGTGCCCCCAGAGGACGCATAAAAATTTGATTAAGTGAGCTTCCTTGGTGGGCAAATTAAAAAACACTTGCACGTTGAATCAATTTGCAAATTTTATAAATCTTCATTTGCACCTGGGACGTGAGGCGGCAACAACATTGCGGCCCTGTCGCGTCCTGGACGCCACAGGTGGTCGTCGCCTTCGCTTCTGGCAGCTTAAGGCCTAAGCCACACGGCCGAGACGTGACTGGCGCGGGCTGGCAAGGATTTGCGCTGTGCCGAATTCTATTTATATTTGCGATTTGCTTTAGTTTTTATTTGCATGAAGCTTGTTTCAATTAACTAAAATGTTCCTAAATGTCCTTAAATGCGTCCAGTTCACGCCATTTGGCTGATTGTTTTTGTAGCCGGCTGACCAAATGTGCGACCATTTGGGGTTCATTGTCCACTGTTCATTTGGTGGGGGCACTTTTTAATTTCTCTAATGCCTTTTGTGATCCTTGCTGCTCTTTGCCATCGCCGGCGTCAGGTCTTTGGCTGAAGTGCACTCAAGACCTGCCGACCAGGCCCCATTGTAGCCGAGTGGAGCTTTTAAGAAAATTATACAATTGCATTATGACGCCGCATTGACCAGCCAAGTGCTACACAATATAAATTGATGCGCATTGTCCTGGCTGCTGTCAGCTAACATTTTTCCTGCATTGCAAAGTTTAAATTTCCAAACCCATATATCAAACGCATCAAACGGGGGCGTCAACGACGCCCACTGTGCGGGCAAAAGCGCAATCCAAAGTGAGTGTGAGTTTTTGTAAAATTGGGTCTGAGGCTCAGCGAGTTGTGTATTACAAATCGCTCGACGGGCGGCCAAAAAAGGACGCAGGACGATTGTGACTGTCAATGTTACAGCCGTTTTCGACCGGTGGGTGGCATAATTTATGGCACTCGTTTCTCTACGAGTTGTGCGCTTCGCTGCGGTTATTAAAATGCTCAATGCTCTCACTGGAACCAACACTCACACACTCACACACACTCACACACACCCACACACAGCCTCCACAACTTCAACTGAAATTGTGACTTCAGCGCTCCTCACTTGCTGCAAAAAGTGTAGCATACTCGCCGGCGCCGCGTAATGGCAACTCAAGTAGCGACAACAGCTCCGTTGCACCGTGGGGCACAGCTCATTGTATAGAGCTCAATACATATTATACATGTTGAACAAATTCATTCAATTCTTGCAACTTGGTAGACATTTGAGGAAGGGCTGCATACTCCAAAACACTTTCGTTGGTGCGGTTCCCAGCTCGAACCGACTACCAGTCTTTAGGTTGACTTCCTGATTGTACGACACGTTGAACAAAATAGGTTTTACCTCCATTATGGATGCAGAATAAAACAGATGAAGAAATTTCTAAGTATTGCATTTACAGGTGAGGTCTTTTACCCTGGGAATGCAAAACTTTAAATGAAAGTTGGAAAAACCCAACTGAAAACTCCCTGTATTATTGAAAATATTTCATTGGCAATTGTATTAGAGCATTAACATATAAATTGTTATTGTTTTATATTTAAATACTTTTAAAAACAGCTTAATAATTATTTAATCATAAGCTTTTTTGTTGTCATGCTAATAACTATTGACACACTGTGCGCTTTGCCGCCGTCTCAGCTTTCGCCTGATAATCAATAAAATGTTTTGGCATTTACTTTCATTGTTTGCTGCTGCAACGCCCATTGAGCCACGCCCACGCTCGAGAGCTATTTGCATATTTGAGAGTCGCCTTTTAGAGTGGCAAGGCATATTGCAGGCTTTATGTCCTGTCGTCGTCGTCGTTGTCGTTGCCGTTGCCGTTGCCGTATCGTGCTCAAGTCCTTTGCACCGGGCGTGCCTGGTGAATTGTTTTACTGTCGACGTTCATTTGGGTTGATGGCTGCCATCGAGGAGGAGGACAACATGAAAGTCGCTTAATCTACTTAAATGTCTTTGAATTTGCGTCTCGGGGAATGAATTTCGCCAGCCTCAGCAGCAAAAGAATAAAAGGGGGTCTTCGATGATCGCCTGGCGTTATTAACATGGATTTATGGCATATCCTTGGCTGACTTAAAGCCGCTATTAGCGTCCAAGTTGTAAACAAGTTGCCAGCCACCCAAAATATTTGCTAACCAAGCCACCATCCACGATATGCGTGGTATACATATATATCAATCAGATTCGGATTCAGTTTGGGAGGGCAACAAAGCAGAAAAACGCAAAATTTGACTGCTGCCAAAGGTAGCATCAGATAATTTCAATTAAAAATGTCTTTGAATGGGGCATTTTGGTCGTCGCTGGCAACCCTGACAAAGTATCCTCATTGATGTCCTTGTTGTGCTGCCAACTGCCGTATCAGCACTTTTAAATCAGATGCACAAGCTCTCGTGGGCGGGGGCGGCAGTCGCTTAATTGAGTTTCGCTTTGACGGCAACCGCATAAAAGGCGACTTTTAAGTCTTCACATGCTCCGCAATTAAAGGCGTTGTCCTTGCTGCGCTTCAAAGCGAATGAAATTTAATATTTCTATAATGAGCAAAAGTTTAACGCATAAGCTTAAAAACAACTTTTGTGGTTGCTGCCACACAGCTGACCACGGAAACTATGGGCTTCAGTGAGAGGGGCTTTCAGAGGAGAGTCATTAAAATAAATTCTCTATAAGTTCTCAGAAAGTTAAAAAAAAACTAATTAGTGCATGCTTATTAAGCAAATGTTGAAAAAATAAGTTAGCTTAACAAGAAAATTGCCCTTCTATGCCTCAAAATGTAATTTTTTAATATCGCCTTACTATGCGATTCTCATAAATTCAAGTACCACTACCAAGATTTCATACTTAGCTTAGTGTTGTTTTAGGGACGTATATATATATATATATATTTAATTATTGCTATACCTTCATCAATTCATTATCAGTATTCGGTCACCAGTACCAGGCTCAGTACTTTATTATTCCACCCGGAGCCCATTTAAAATGGGTAGAAGAGGGTTCAGGGTATTCCCAAGTCGGGAACTCCCGACTCGAGCCTTTTTTTTTATATTAAACTGTGCTCTTAACCACATTTCTAGAGATATATTAGTTAACTTTATAGTCCGAATATATGCAGGCAGCTATTTTATGTTTTTATACCCTGAACCCATTAAAAATGGGTAAAAGGGGTATTATGTTTTTGTGCAAAATCCAAATGTATGTAACAGGCAGAAGGAAGCATCTCCGACCCCATAAAGTATATATATTCTTGATCAGCATTAATAGCCGAGTCGATCTAGCCATGTCCGTCTGTCTGTCCGTCCGTCCGTCCGTCCGTCCGCCCGTCCGTATGTATGAACGCAAGGATCTCAGAACCTATAAGAGCTATAGACTTGAAATTTTAGATGAAGATGCTCCTAGTTCCTACGCAGATCGAGTTTGTTTCCGATAATCGATAACTTGCCCCGTTTCCAAGTAATCGATAAAAATGTATATCGATATCCTGTTTTTTAAGCAATTTTGGTAAATAATAAGAGCTAGAGTTACCAAACTTGACATGTTGCTTCTAGAAAAGTTATATATATATCGATTATCTTTCATTTTATACCTATCGCCACCTCCCGCTACTTATTATAAGCGCGGTGAGGGGAGTGAGGAGTAGGATCGACTCCTACTTTTTATTTAACTGTGCTCTTAACCATTTTGTTGAGATATATGAAGGTTAACTTTCCCTAGTCGGAATCTCTGACAGGAGCTTTTTATGTTTTTAAAAATTTAAAATAAAGTATTTCTCAACATTTTCTAGTTTTATACATGTATGTATTTCCCATACCTATTCAATCCATTTGCTTCCCACAGCACGAGCATTGTACAACCCCACGTAACTGCGATTTTGCCATTTGCTGTGGGCAGTTAAGGGGCATCTATATGTAAGTGTATATATATATCATAAAGTTATCAACTTGATGTTGACGAGCTTGTCGTGGTTGTTGTTGCTGTTGCTGTTGTTGATGACGCTGCAAACAAATTTTCGCAGTTAACAAAGGACTCGTCGCTTCTGTTGGCTTTTTGTTGTCGGTCGTCGCATTTGCCACGCTTGTCAGAGGGAGTCAGGGAGTCAGGGAGTCAGTGTGAGCCGCCAGTCATTTTGTCTGGCCGCCTGTCAGACTCCTTCCGTACGTCCGTCTGTTTGTCAGCGCCTCGTTCAGGCCGTGATGCTTGATGGCAGTATAATTGATGCACTCGAGCGTAAGTGATTAGATTCATTATGATGCCAGGCTGGCAACGCCAACGCCAATGGCAACGCCATAGCGGACTGGGTATCAGGTGTCCGGCGGCTGATTGTTCCAAGATTTTTCAAAAATTTTAAATTACTGTTTTTCGCAGGTTTTGCGAACACTGCCAAATGATGTGTGACAGCATTTTTATTGCCCTGTCCAGGGTGCCAAAATAAAAGTGGATCTGCGGGCTGGGTTTAGGCTTGGAGTAGGGCTAAAAGCCAACGCACGCCAACATTAATCAAGACATTCTACGAACTGAGATATATATATATATATATACAAAGTATTTATGCATTTTGAGGGTAAAAAAGCAAAAACTCATAAAGGCTCGACACACGCCGGGGCGCAAAAGCATCGTTTCCGGTGTGTCGCCCGTTGTGGCAGGCAGTGCGCCAGGATTGGCGGTGGGTTGGTTGGGGCACAATACGTGTGTGCATTCTAGCTTAAAATAAAGTTGCAGCTCAGGCAAGCGGCTCGTTTTGCTTTTGTTGTTGGCACTTTGGCTTTTGTGTCGTTATTCATTGTATTCACTTTGGAAATATGAATGTGCTTGCTGAATGTATTTGTTGTTGGCCTTAATGGATGCTCGCGATGGGGTTGGCACTATTCATAAAATGGGCATATGCTAATTAAACATGCATAAATGTACAAAATGATTCTAAAGACATTTATATGAATGGATATGTTGCCCGGAAAGTTGGCCAGCTTATATTTTACCATTGGGCGGCATCTATTTGAATATATCCATCTTGGAACTTCTTCTTGCTGCAACCTCTTGAGAGTAGCCTATGAAATAAATAGTAATGTTAGGTAAACTTAAGTTCAAATCATTTGAGGCTCTTGGCACTTTTCTTAAGTCTGTGCGTTCAAAAATGTTTTTGGGTTTTCAATTTTGTTAGATGTGTGGGGGTTTTTTTTTTTTTTTTTTTTTTTGTTATTTTTTGTTATTTTTGTTAAAATTTGGTTTTTCATTATATGGAATACAGAAAAAATTAGTCTTTAAAGCTTGATGATGGCGATAATAGTATAGTTCAAATAAAGTTTTCCAAGGAATGCAAACATCGTTTCCCATTTCCGTTGGTATTGAAAGCTTAAGACAAGCACTTTTATCAGAGTCTCAAAACTAATAACTGGCAAAACAACTTGAATCCGCTTGAGGAACCCAACCAATACGTGCTGCGTCTCATATCTGTGACGCTTCCAGCTATTTGCACACAAACAAAAATAAATATTAAATCTCTGGCTGACGAAAGCGAAATCGTTTTCGTGCCACACAGATATGCCCACAACCCTCCTCGGGCGACGCACCCCCAACAACAGCCCATCGCGTTGGCAGGTTTCGGTTACGGTTTCGGTTTACGGCCAACGGTTTACGGTTTACGGTTTACGGTGGCACGCGCTTATCGAGCCGAGCGCAGCGTTTAGTTTGTGATTGAGTGGGTGGACGTGTGGATTGACAGCATGAATCTGCTAAATCAACAAGCCGTCCATGTCCATGTCCATGTCCATGCCTACTGCTGATGACCATTCACAGACTTCACGCTCTTGCCGAAATCTCTAGCATATTTGTGTGTGTGCTTGAATTTGGCAAACCAAAACTTTAAAGCCGCCCGTGGCTGGTAATTAAAGCCGAAAGCCTTTTGCTGTCTGTAATCCATAAGCGGATGCCGCCAAACTCCCACAAAATGTTGTCCCCCTCCAACTAAATCCAGCAACGAAAAGCCATACATCATAGACGCCACGGGGAATCCCAACAAAGATGACAACGCAGCCAGAGAAAAAGGCGGCAAAAGTTATTTTGTAATTAGTGCAAGAGCAGCAACAACAACAACAATAACAGCAACAACAACAAATTGTTGCCCAATGAAATTGTAGCCGACTTTTGGGCGCCGCTGCACTAATTACCGCTGACGTGCGCATCGTGCCTGTGTCCCCCCGCACTTCTCTATCCACTGCTGTCCTCTGCCTGTCAACTCAAGTTTGACACTTTTTTCGCACAATTTATGAGGCTGGGTAAAAAGCCCACGCCTACAATTTAGAGGGCTGCACAGTGGTGTTTATTTGAAGAAAATGCAAGGTTAGCAACAGTTTCCCGAGAGATATGTGGGGATATAGCTCAGTGGTAGAGCATTCGACTGCAGATCGAGAGGTCCCCGGTTCAAACCCGGGTGTCCCCTGTATTCATGTATTCTTTTAACAGAATATAATGGAAAGTTTGCTTTTATTTTAAAATTTATTTTAATAAATTAATATATCAAAAATTATTATTTATTATAATATATTCAGACTTGTTTTGAGTTGTCAAAAGAGAATTTGCGCAATGAGCTATGAAATTCTAGACTGTCAATAGTTCTAGAGAATTCATTAATTCTACGGCCGAACAGAAAGCCGTCAACTTTGTCATAAAATTAATAACATTTTTTTAAAATACTTTTCAATATTTTCTTACTTCTTACACTTAGCTTACATTTTGAACTACCTAAAATGTATTATGGGCTACACCCTTTTAAAGAACTTTTGTTTCTTTAAAATTTTGACAAAATTTATCCTATATGGCAGCTAAATGAAATGTCAAGCCCACTGTGCCTTGCTAGATGGAATGACACTTGAGCCGCAGCTTGGGCTGGCACTTAGTTTGGAGTTTTATGAGCGCAATTCGATTATTCTTCATTTATGTCAATCAATGTGATTTCTGTTGGCTGCTTTTAGGCGCAGGATGCGCACCCTTAATCGCTTTGTTTAAATAGTAAAACGGAAGCGTACACACACACACACACACACACACAGATAGACATTCACTGCCGAAAAATCTGGAAATTTAATATCATAGCTGAATATTGTTGTGCTTGTTGTTGTTGTAGACGCCACATAGTCTCTGACTGTTGTCGACTGTCTGCCCGACTGTCTGGGCGGCTCTCACTTCCTGTTGGCTTCGCCTTGTCATGTATCCTTTTGCGCATAGGATGGAAAAAACCTTGTGAAAATCCTTTGCGGCTATGACTGCTGTTTTGTTGATTTTCATTTCATTTCCCAGTTTTTCCTTGCTTGTTGCTGTTCTCGTTGTTGTTGTTGTTGTTGTAGTTGCTATTTACATCCGCAACTTTATTATAGCTTTTGGCTGAGTTGCAACTGTTTGTCTGTTTGCTCAACGCTTATGAGGGTTAGGCCCATGCGTCGTATTAGCAACTTCGCCAGGGCAGCTGCTCAGGACCACGGGGAGCAGGAGGGGATACAGCAAAGTACTTAGATGGAGAATTCTAAGAGCCATTGGGCTTTATGGATTATGAATTGGTTGCTTTTGCTATGGGAAATGATGCAGTTGCTCAGAGTGTTGACTAAGATTAGTAGATACTTTAAATAGAACTTTGAGATATAACGGATGTCGTGTCCGTTACTATGTGAACTGTCTGGTATAATGCTTGCCGATATAATTTCCTTTTGTATTAATTATTAACTTTATAAAGTATAAAATATTTATAACAGTAAGTGCCCATATTTACTTCTTTATAACCTTGTAGAGGGTAATATAGTTTTGTCATGAAATGTGTAACGCATAGAAGGAGACATCTTTGACCTCATAAGGTTTTTATATTCTACATCAGCATCATCAGGCGAGTTGATATAGCCGTAGTTGTCTGTTCTTCTGCTCGTCTGTCAGTCACTCAGTTTTTAAGCTATCTTCTTTAAATTTAGCACAGGCACTTCTTTCTGTTGCAGCCAGGACATATATCGGAACCGACTGAGTCGGAACTCAATATCACAAAGCTGACATAGAAACGATCGCTGGAAAGGTAGGTTATGGTATCGAAACCTCTTTTTTAATTTTTTATTAGGATAACTTGACCTAGCTCGGGATTTTTAGTAACACTTTGTTCCTTATATGTATCAAAAATCTTAACAACATAGGGCCAATGTGTGATAAAGCTGCTATAGGAAAGGTCGGTTAAAAGTAGGCTCTTATATGACAACATATTCGGTTTTCCAAGATATTAGTAAGTAAGTAGTAAAGTAAGTTTACACAAATTGCTGTCTAATTATTGTTGTAGGATCATAAATTTAAAAGGATAATTGGATTGCTTTGACAATTATTAATTGTTTTCACAAAATATCAACTTAATGACAATATAATTTATTTTCCTTCACTAAATTGACACAGTTTTCCCAACAGTAATTCAGAAAGGCAGCCATTTATTATGATAAGCTAGAATTAATTCATTTTCATGGCGGAACAAGCACGACAAACTGCAATATTTCAAATAGCCTGATGGAACGTAGCCACTCTCGTTTATTTAAACTGAAACTGGAGTTGGACCATTCAGCTCGGGCAATCAATAACAAATTGAATGCGATTTCTGGCCAATAGACAGTATTGTATTGTGCATCATAAATCGTGGAAATCGAGAGCCAACCACGCAGCACTCAAACCAAGCGGGAAAGATGGAAAAGCGATTGAAAGCAAACAATGTAAATATTCAAAATGGCTGACATTTGCGCTATATATGTATGTATGTGTGTATATACCAGCCAGTCAGCCAGGGCAGCCAGCCAGGAGAAATGGCCATAATAACCATATATATGGTAACAAAACAATGCTGGATGGCGTGGCAACATGTTAATAGCATTTCATGCACCGCTGAGATTCACATTGTTGGCATGCCAGCCAGCAACATTGGCATTGCTATTCCCCAAGCGCCACTTGCTCCAAGCTCATATACATATGTATAGAGCATGGCTGGAGGTGCACGCTGATTGGTGCACGCCGGCCAGGTGGTTTGCCCCCCACTCCAAGGAGGGGGGCGGCCATACGGTTTGCTACTGTTGCCAATCAACCCTTGGCCAATGCTGCGCTACGCTGAAATTCCTGCACAGCCTCAAGGCTGAGCCTGCGCAGCTGCTCCTTTGAAGCTTTTCACCACACTCGTGCTGTCGCGGCGTGTGTTGCGTGTGTGTGCGAGCGGGACGACCTCTGTTGATTATGTTGCCGGAGCATAATCTGGACCAGGGCATCCGCTGGCTGGCCAGACAAGAAGGGCACATGCCTGTGCCGTTAGTTTCACTTCGTGCGTTGTCCTGCTGAGGCCAAGCCAGCGCCGCAGCGTTAGTGCCAGTGAGTGTGCCAATATAGTGGCTATATCTATATATATCTATCTATATATATATATACATATATATAGTCGTATATATCTTGCTTAAATAACAATTAGTTAATACTAACTTTGTGCTTTCGAAAATCAGCTGAAAAATCGTGTTGGAACTCGCGTAAAACTCTTTGGGAAAAGAACACGCGTACGCCTTCCAGTTCCAGTAGTCGAAAATTTCCAGTGTATATACCAAGTAGCACCCACATACAACAGCCCCCCGCCCCCACTTAATATATATACATAGCTTCCAGCTTCAGGTTACCCTGCCACATGCGACGGAGACAGCTGCTTATGTACTTGCCTCATGTTGCAACTGTCGCATTCTGGCCGCGCCACCTGAGTTTCTGGCATTGTCTGATCCTCGCGTGGTCCATGCTCGCGCCTGACTGCCGCACAGTCTTCAGACAGAGTTGAACGCGGATCGTCAACACCATCCGCATCCGCGTCGTCGTCGTCGTCGTCGTCGTCATCGTTGCTCTCGGAGATTGCCGCCGGGCTTGTCCTCAACTCTGTCTGAATGCTGTCGCGCCGGTTCTAGAAAGAGCCTCACTTTTAGTTTCTAATTAGTTTTAAAAATGTATTTTTTTTTTTGGCGGGGCGTGTGTTGCTTAGAAAACGTGAGAAACTCTATAAAACTAACCTAACCTAAAAAAAATAATTTACATAACCTAAAATTTGTGTCTAATCGTAACACGTTTTGTAAAAATTCGCATCTCTTGTTCTTTTTGCAGCGTAACGTGTTATGTTTAATGCGATTTGAGCTACGTCTTAATATATATATATATATATCTATAATCTGTGTACCTTTTTTGTGATATCATAACCAAACAAAAATTATTTTAAAATATGAAAATTTTGTTGCATAATTATTAAATTACAATAATCAAATAACTTTATCAAAATATAACTATAAAATATAACGATAACTGGTTTGGGATTACGTGAAGCGATTACATAATCGAGAACAGCGCCAGAATGGATTACGCAATACTTGCGAGCAATGTAAGTGAGAACCAGAGAACAACGAAAGGTCAAATGTTGTATGTGATGATTGCATATAGATAGCTATTGATTTTTCCATACTTATTCCGAGAGGGAATCAAATGAATAGGTTTCGGCTATTCTTAGAACTATATAAATGGAATTGCTAAAGGCAAAAGGTTACAGATATTTTTTAGAATTATTCAAACTTGCAGTGAAACAAGTTAAGTACAAATTTATCAAGCTGGAGGTATTTGTTTTAATATTTGAACTCATGCCCGTCATTAATTGAATATATACTATTCTTCTCTAAGTATAATATCTATCTCTTAGATCCATGCCTTGATAAATGGTGGAATAACATTTTATCAAATTAAAAACCATGAAAGCAGTTTCTTGTCGGGAAAGTTCCACATTCAAACAACAAAAAGTCTTGTTAAAATTTACATTTTTTTCTTATTAAACTAAAAAAATTTAAGAAATTAAGAAATTTGTGAGCATTCAAAAGGATTTATCTAAAGCATGCTTGAATAATATTAATAGCAATATAGTTTAATTTTCAAAATTGAAAAACTGAGATATTTCTTAAACATAGAGGCCTCCCAGAAAGTTATATCCAAATCTCGCAGTCACACTTTTTCTGTAACCTGAAAATGTAGCAAATAATTTACTACTCTCACCCACCTAAGCCACCCCAAAGGAAACCAATTGCTAGTCTCAATTCCACTCGACTATCAGCTGCCAGGCAAATTTATGAACATAATCGGCTTAAGAAACGTCCTGGCAACATTTGCAACCAACAAAACAACAAATAAGACGACGAATGTGGCAAATTATGAGGCTTTTTGTAGGATTCGCTTATCAGCAGCAAAACACGAGCCCACACACAAAAATAACATTAATAATGGTGCATATCTTTTTGGCAGGCACTGTGAAAATGCAACACCTTTCGGCTGCAACAACAATAACAACGAATAGCAACAACAACAGTTGAATGGCGGCGCACTGAAGCTTCCCCCCACTCAGCCAGAACCAGAACGAACCAACCAAAATTGAGTTATAAAATTTGTTGTTGACTGCTGCAAAATTGGCCGCCTGCTGATTCGACACGCCCAAAAGTACAGCGCTCAGCCGCCGTGAAGTAGGCAACAAAATATTTATGCGCACAAACGATAACAAGAGCAACAACAACAACAACAACAACAAGTGAGCGCAGCCAGTGAACAAAAACAAAAAGCCCATCAACCAGCCGCATCATGAAGGGCTTGACGGCGTTTAAGGAGAAGGCGACGGGCGTTTTCAGCGGGTGAGTAGCCAGCCGTGATTTTACACTGTCCAACAGAATTTCTTATCATTAAAAAACCGAAATGACCAGATATTTTAGATGGGATTATGGCTGCTAATAAGAAAATATATAAATATTATCGCTTCTTGGGTTTACGGCTCGAAGCAGCTCCCTGCCTTGAGGCTCGGCTTGAAAATTTGTAGAAAACAATGAAGTTCTTAATATATAATTGCACGTTGTACTGAAAATATTGCAAGCCGTGTAAATTTTCATATGCTATTTGCGGGCTAAATTGGATCTGTACCTTAAATTGCCATCTACCAAATATGGTTAGAAAAATGGTTGGGAGGTATTTCTACTTTGTGGCAAGTTCTTCTTTATTTCTCCTTTCGCCTTTCTGGCTTTTTCTCATTTTCGAGTCTGAATTTTTAAAAAATATTAAAGTTTGTTGCACAGTGTTAAAATGATGACTGGGCAATATGCCGAGACTGAAATATGAACTCAATCAAATAGCTTACCAAAAAACTGAAATGAAATGAATAAAAAAAATTTAATTTAACGCAACGTTGATCAGGTTTGACTCACACCAATCTGCGTGGTTGGTTGAACTTGACCATGCAAAGGATGATGTGGGACTCGACATGGGAGAGAAGAGTAGGAGGAAATATGCCCAAGTACTTAGTTATATATAGAGAGAGAGAGAGAGAGTGAGGGAGTGAGAGAGATTTGCCGGCGTCGCGAAAGTTGGGCACGTGTCGCTGTCGCGCGTTGTGACGCGTCGCAAAGTTGTAAAATTATTGGCATGCTTAACAAGTCATTAAAGGCGCCGCAAAAAGTTGTAAAAGTTGCGTGCAGCATGAGTCAATCTGCTCTTCTGTCAGTCAGTCAATCTCTCAGTCAGTCAGCCGGTCAGTCAATTAGCCAGTTAGTCAGTAGGTCGGTAAGTTAGTCAATTAGTGAGTCAGTCAATCAGTTAGTCAATCAGTCAGTCAATCACTTGTTCAGCCGGTCAGCTAGTCAGACAGACAAAAAGATGGTCAGCCATTCAATCAGTCAGTCTGTACATCAGTTAGTTTGGTCTCCTGCTAACACGGCATTCAGCATGCCTCAAGAAGATGGGAAAGGCAGCCCGTCAATCAGTTCGTCATTCCGTCAATCAGTTTTTCTGTCCATCAGTCAGTCCCCAGTTATGATGAAGCGTCGCAAAGTTATAAAATTAGTGAGATGCATAAAAATTTCTTAAGAAGTTGAAGAACTCGCACACAACTTTGTTCAGTCAGTCAGTCAATCAGTTAGTCTGTGCATCAGTCAGTCAGTCTGCCCGTCAGTTATGGTGGGAATGAACGCAACGGCATGCCGAGACATTCAGGATGCGCACCGTTGGCTCAGGAATTCCGTGCACGTTGCCAGCTGCGGCACGTGCTCAAACGGAAGCCGGCGCCAGCTTCTGAGGCAGCTGTCGTGGCAAACACATCAAGTGCTAGTTGCTGGCGCAAACAAGACAATAAAGAGTCATGAGAGTAATATTGGGCCAGCCACAGGAGCAAGATGTGTGTGAATATTTCTGGTATGCAATTTTATGAGCACGCCCTCACGCGACACAGGACTCAATGCGAGTGAAATTGTACAACTGATTTCTCAAGGACTTTTCGGGGCGCAAATTAGAAATTGGAACAATAGGTGAGCTGCCATTGTGGCTCGCTTTCATTAAGGAATGTGTGAAGCATTGGCATAAAAAAAAGAGTGTATTGCATACCAACAGGCAGCAGGCAGGGGCTGCTTGAAATTCAAAAGGCTGCACGCAAATGAAATTGATTTTTACGAGCCATTCAATGGTTGCCAGGATGCCAACCACACACAGGATCTGTAGCTGAAGCTGAGTGGCACTCGAAGAGCGCGTCGCGAAGAAATTCCAGATGCGTGTGCAACTTCAAGGACAAGCTGCCGCCTCTCAGCGCCAGCTCCTTTGTTGTAAATGAAATTAGAATTGTCGAGTCGAATCGAGTCGAGTCGAAGGAGTCGCACTCTCGTGACGCTGACAAGCCGCCAAGTCAAACATTTGGCCCCGTTTTCTAGCTAAATGCCCGCCTAATGGGCGCGCCATTGTGGCCAAGTTAAAGCAACCTTCATGCCAACTGCCAGCTTCCACAACTGACTTCAACTGACTTGGCGGCGCCAGTTAGCCATAATCTATGCGGCGCCCGAAAGTCTGCAAAATTTTTACTGACAATCAAACGCGCCAAACAAGTGGCTGAAAAACTTGCGCAATAGTTTATCAAGGCGGCGAAAAAAAATAAAAAGAAAACAGAGAGCAAAACACAATTCAAGTTTTTCATAGCACGAATTTTATATGCACTTGCCAATTTTGTATTTTCTATAAAGCTGCGAAACAAAATATTGGGTTAACTCTCATATAAAATTTTTCAAATTTCTGACATCAATTTTCCCCCATTTCCCGCAAGTGGAAAGTTGTTACGATAAATAAATATTCGCTTTTGAGTCGTATATCCAGCTAAGAGGGGTGAAGTTTTCAAAATGTGTGAAACATGTTGCAAAGAAATTTTCTCAATGTACTTTGAAAGGGATTAAAGTTCCGTTCGAACGATAGACAACAAATTCAAGTTTCCCACACATGTTTCACAGCAATGGGCGGAAATCACGAAACTGCTGAAAACTTATTTAATAGGTCTAAATGTAGGGTCTTTGAAGTTAGTTTGAAACCGATCGAATGGAGCTTAAAACTTTGATCCTCACAAACTTGGAAGCCCATTTTCCACTTTAAAAATGAGTTTGAAGCGGATTGGATGTTAGAAAAAAAGGGAATGGAAGTGTTTTCCACCAATTTTTCACACTTGCGGGTGGAATTTTCAAAATTCCGCTTGTGCATTAAAATCATTTAAGAATACCAATGTAAAATATGCAATTTTTTAGCTCTAGTGGATTGGACTTCTCATTGATTATCAATCAGTCAGTCAGGGCAAACAGTTTTGTAAAAATACTTGTGTCGAGCTAAGAAGAAGCCTTTGTTTAAAAAAACAGATAAAAAACAAATAATAATTACCCGAGGATATAGCGTTATCCTTGCCAATAGCTATCGCTGTGTCTTTTCAATGCCTGACAAACATTGCGACAAAGTTCCAATGTTCACAACGCATAAATGTATGCGAATGGCCATAAATAGCGCATAAAATTGGCGTCAGACGAGCCGGCATTAAAGTCGGTCAAGGCGCAAGGACTACAAGGAAGCTGCGTGACCAGACGAGGGTAGCTTTGCCGGCAGACATTTGAGTTATGTGACAAACGGCGACGACGAAGACGACGCTGGGAAGTTCGGATGTGGCTCCGTTCTACAGTAGTGGCATTTTTGTTTTCTTGCTGGTGGCTTCTTATTAGTTTGTATTGGGGCGGGGGCCAGGCGAATGTCTGGATATTTATGAAGAGAAATGCCAGAGAGAGACAGAGCCGAAGGGAGTTGTTAACGCAGCCTCTGATGAGGTTATCAATGCTGATGTGTCACTTAGGCAGGGTTAATGCGGCCTTTGCCGTTGCTCCCTCCACACTGCCATACATTAAGCCAAAATACACAGGCTGTCATCAATCAGCCTTTGTCAGTGCGGTAAACGCTGTTAAATGGCGAGCTTTAAGCCACAATCTGATTTATAAATCGAGAGAAATCAAATCGAGAGACGTTAAAAAATCGCTACCTGGCAGCCAAATCGACTTGAAATGTCCCCCTGGTCTATCAGCACTTAATAAAATTGAATTCTATTTCAATTGGATGACTCGATGCCAACCCCCAAAGAAGCCGCAAATGCCGCTGGGAAAACAACACCCAGCAGCAGTCCAGCAGGGCGCTGAGGCGGAGGGGTTTCTTACTCTAACAAGCTGAAAATATTTGTGTTTTTACACGCTGTTCCCCCTGACCAAATGCCTCTTTCCCTTTCTCTTGCCTTCTCACCTGTTGCTGCCCCATTTTTGCTGCAGCTGTCAACTAATTGGCATGAGTTATGCCCTCTGTGTTCTCCTTACCATTTTTGCAGCCTCAAGCCGAATATGGAGAAGTTCGAGATATCGCAGAGCTACCATAGCGGACACGGCGGCTATGAGGAAATGGAGGGCGGCGAGCGCGAGGGACGCGGCCCCGGCGGCGGACATGCCTATGACGACGACGACGATCGACCGGACTCGCCCGCCTCCTTCGAGGAGATCGAACGGCCGCCGCTGCGCAAAATCGACAAGTACTGCAAGGCGGAATGCCCCTGCATGCCGGCACGGTACACCATCGCTACAATGGCCTGCGTGGGATTCATGATTGCCTTCGGCATGCGTTGCAACATGTCAGCCGCCAAGCTTAAAGGCGAGCACAATGGGGTAAGCAGCTAATACTTGCTGAAAGAAGCTTAACTGACAGACGAAACTGGTCAGACGAAAGGAATATAAGATAAGAAATATATAATACCCTAGCAGAGGGTATTCTAATTAGGTCTTCAGAGGTGTGGTCGCCATAGAAGCAGACCTCTAAAGTCGATTCAATATCGATTAGCTAGCTTTAATATTATCCTTTGGAAACTTTGCCTAGGTCCGACTTTCTGTTGCATTACATATATCGTTATATCCTCAAATTAATTCATAAAGCTTTATGGGAAAACTCAACGATAAATGAGTTTTTGTACAGAACTCTTTTTTGGCACTTTTCCAAGCGTATGTATTAGCCATATGATAAAGTTATCCGATTCCGGAAAAATCCATAGAAAATGTTTTTCTTTATTTGGAAAAATATATTGTTTTTATCAAACCATATATCAAGTCTCCTAAGTGCATCAGATATAAAAACTAAAAAAAGTGGTTGAACAACTTAAAGATATTTTATTGAAACAAATTTTCAATGTTGTTCTCCAAGCGAATAACTGAAAAATATAATGTTATAATACCATCTAAAGAGACATAAAAGACATGAGTGGAGTTTGGGATTAAATTTGCTTCATTTGATGGCAAAGCTGTTGTCAATTAGAGTGTATGTGTGTGTGTGTGCTATTTCACATCACTCAAAAGTCACACACATAGCCACGCCCACTCACATATACCCCAGCACACACACACATACACGCATAGCTTCCGCTTGGCGCTCGTTAATAAAGGCCCGCGGCACAAATTTTAATGATTGTGACTCTTCCTCTTTGGCTCGGCTGCTTAGCCTCAGCCTCCTGCTCTCTCTCCGACTCAATCTCTTTGACACGCTCTCTTTCCCTCTCTTGTTAGACCGTCTTTATGAACTGGACGGTTGCTGTGGAAAGCCATGTGGACTCATCCTTCTTCTGGGGCTATCTGGTTACACAAATACCCGGCGGTTTTATTGCATCCAAGTTTCCGGCGAACAAGATTTTCGGGCTCTCGATTGTAAGCTCCGCCTCGCTGCATCTGTTTGTGCCCTTCGCGATGACTCTGATGCACGGCCATGTGGTCATATGTGTGCGCGTGCTGCAAGGCCTCTTTGAGGTAAGTATACAAGAAAAAAAACAGCATCTAAATTCCAAATCAAATTCGATTTCGATTTCGAATTTTTCGCCAACCCGGCGACAGATCAAAGCTAAGGATTACATGACTAGCTTTGGGGGCGGGCCGTTGTCTGTGCCGGGGGTGGGTGTGGCGGGTAAGTGGAAGGATTTTGCTTTATGATAAAGCAAATATGTGAAATGAAAACATGTCCTAAGCTGAGGGTTGGGCAAAAAAAAAAAAAAAAGAAAAAGAAAACGAAAATAACAAAAGCATTTATTTTAATGCGATTTCTTTGTGTGCGTTTGAGTGTGTGCGAGTGTGTGTGTGCCTGTGTGTGTGTGTTCGCCAGTTTGGCTTGGCAATCATTTTGAGCAACTGCTTCTCTCCATCCACAGGGTGTAACATATCCAGCTTGTCACGGCATTTGGCGCTTCTGGGCGCCACCCATGGAGCGCTCCCGCCTGGCCACATTGGCCTTCTCCGGCTCGTATGCGGGTGTCGTGGTGGGTCTGCCGCTGTCCGGGCTGCTGGCCGATGCCGTTGGCTATCAGGCGCCCTTCTATGCGTATGGCGCATTTGGGATCATTTGGTACATGTTCTGGATCTGGTTGTGCTTTGAGAATCCGCGCAAGCATCCCGCCATTAGCATACCCGAACTGAAGTATATTGAGAAATCGCTAGGCGAATCGGCGCATCCGACAATGCCGTCGTTCAAGACAACTCCGTGGCGCCAAATGTTGCGCTCCATGCCCGTCTATGCGATTATTGTGGCAAATTTTTGCCGCTCCTGGAACTTTTATTTGCTGGTGCTGTTTCAGTCATCGTTCCTCAAGCACAAGTTTGGCTTTAAGGTGGAGGAGGCGGGCTTTGTTGGCTCGTTGCCGCATTTGATAATGACCACAATCGTACCCTTTGGCGGCATGCTGGCGGATCATTTGCGCAAAAATGGCATACTCTCCACGACGAATGTGCGCAAGCTCTTCAACTGCGGCGGCTTTGGCATGGAGGGTCTATTCTTTCTATTTGTCGCGCATTCCTCCACGGCGGTGAGTATTGGGTTATAGGAGGGAGACTGGCCCGGCGATATATACAGCATGTCCTCCTTGTAGACGGGCGCCATGTTTGCGCTGACCTGCGGCGTGGCCTTCAGCGGTTTTGCCATCTCCGGCTACAATGTGAACCATTTGGATATTGCGCCTCGATATGCGAGCATCCTGATGGGCTTATCCAATGGCATTGGCACCTTGGCTGGCATCATAGTGCCCTATGCGCTGGACGGGCTCATCCAAGCGAATGTAAGTTGAGATTTGCTTAACTACCGAGTTACCCAAGCTTTTTGCTCTGATTACAGCCGACTGGCTGCTGGACTACGGTGTTTACACTGGCCGCCTGTGTTCATCTGATTGGCTGCACTTTCTATGGCATTTTTGCCTCCGGCGAGCTGCAGCCATGGGCCGAGCCACCGCCTGAGGAGCAGCAGGTCTGGGCACCTCCAGCGGGTGCCATAACACACGATGATCCCAGCCAGGCTGGCATGCTGGGCACATACATGAAGGAGACACAATTTGTAAGTCGGGCAACACGCCAAGGCCAAGGTACTCTGTTGACACAATCTAACCCTCCATGTTTCCAGGGCGCACCGGAGTATACGGAGCAGAGCCAAATGCAGCAATCGAATGCCATTAGCTATGGCGCCACCGGGCACGTGGCCAACAATCCATTTGCATTGGCGGCGTCTGCACCCATTGCCGAGGAGCCCGCCCAGCCGCCGTTTGTGGACAATGCCTACGACTACACGCAAGGACAAGTGCCGCCCTCAACGAATCCCTACGAGCAGCCGGCCTATCAGCAGCAGTAAGAATCAATGCCACAATCTGATATAACTTAGCTTTTAGTTCTAGTCCAAAAGCCGTTTATTGTTTGTTCCTGATGGGGTTGATTTGTATATAAGATACTATACGCGATATATTTAACTGAAAGACCATTAACTGTTCAGCAACTTCAGGCCGAGTCTAACGAATTTCTACATAAAAAAAAAACGAAACGAAACAAAACAAAACTTTCACGACACTAACACAATGAAACTATGTACCTAACAGAGCAACTACATATTGTACGCGTATACAGAACACGATATCTTCGTTTAACTTGGCGCCGCACACAAATCACAAGAAATAAAATAATACAAAATAGTGCAGTAGTCGGGAGTGCACGACTGGGAGATACCCTGAACCCAACGACGAGCTGCAGTTGCAGATATTTTAACTGATTTCTCTCTATATGCATGGCAAATGTTTCCTTGTTTAACTTTGGGACTTAGAGTCCGATTCAAATGCAATTTTCAGGGCTTCAATGTGGCACAAATAGTGTGTGTATACCCTGTAAAAATTAGTTTTCCTCAATTCTGATAAAATAGTGGAGAAATATACCTAATCTGCGTACACTATACGAGAGCCTAGAAACTTCGTGTCTAATTTTCAATGGGTTCAGGGTATAAATAGAAAACAAAATCAAATATATAGCCTACTTTTAAGCATCGCTTACGCGAAATTTCTATTTACAAGCTCCAGCATATTAATAAACAAATCGAAAAATTAACAATTATAATATTTGACATTTGTGTATATCATAAACAGACATAATCCAGACACAAACACAGCACGTCTCAAACCGTTATTGAAATATTATTATAAATAATTTAAAACCATATATTATATAGTCACTTTATAGCTACATACATATATTATAAAATATAGCGAATTATTGTTGTTAACTATGCAAGTAGCTACAGAAAAAAAACAGAATATGAAAATGAAAGTGAAAACTGCAAGTTGTATTACCGTTGATGATATTCTTCTGTGTATGATAAACACCCGGCTCTAAATGTCATTTATGTCTAAGTATTAGTAAATTTTAATCTAAACAGTTCTAAACAATAAGCAATTGTTGATGTTCGGCACGAATGATAAACTCTTAAATCCATATAAACAAATACTTATGCATTATATAACAACTATTAATCAGATATACATATAGTTATGGCATTTTAGTTCGTTATGTTCTCAAAACCATGTTCGGAACTCTTATATATACATATATATGCTTTTGTATTTGCACGTTGGTTCAGCAGGACTTGAACATGGCATGATATAGGTATAGATAAAACATATACTAGCTTAGGCTGATAGTAGCTAGCATTAGACGCCAATAACCTCAGAATTGGTCTTCATATGCTCTTCGATACATCCTAAATATTTTACTCAAACATTTTTTCATATAACGTAAAGAACAAGATATCTATAAAAAAATCTGCTGGGTCTTAAATTAATTTCTTTATAATAAATATAATATCTTTTTTTTAATTTAGGTACCTTTTAGTTTGAATTATTTGAGTATTATTTTCATTAAACTTCTTTTGTTTATATTATTTTAAATATTTCCTAAGTAACTTTATGTTTTTGCTGCACTTTCTACAAAATTAATGCACATTTTAATTTATTATTAAATATAATATAATAAAATTATTCTCAATTATATTTATATATTTTCTATTAGTTTTATATAAATGAAATATATAAATAGTTATATTATTAAATGTTATTATAAGATAATATAAATATTTATATATTTTATTCATATACATTTTAATTTTATTTTAAATGCAGTCAAAAGTTAATTTAAGCTCAGCAGAACTTTTTGTTATTAATATTAAACAAAAATATTTAACTTTTCAATCTTTATGTATGCACATAAAAAGACGAACAACAATGAATTTAACTGTATATAGAATAGCACAAAGTTAAAATATGATTATATTTATATTTATTTAAGATTAAAGTCCTTTTTATTTAGAATTTTATTCAGCGCACTTTCTAGATTTAATGCACATACGTTTTTTTTCATTAACTTTATTTTATGCAATGCACCTTTCAAATATTTCCTTTACACTAATATTTTAAATGCACTTTCTTAGTTTTCTCATTTATTTTTAATATAGTTTATCTTTTAAATACACTCTCTTTGTTTTTAGTTTGATTTTTGTTTTATATAGACGCACTTACTTTGTAGACATCACCAATAATCGTATTAAATGTATTATATAACAACAAAAAAAGTAATATTAATCAAATTATTCACAATTAAATCACTATGTATTAATAAAATGTGAAAATTTTCTAACTAAAAGAGTCAATTCTTATACAGTAATTTGTACAGAGCAGCGAATATATTATATGAATACATATTTAATAATTATCTAGAGCGTAATTAAATAATATTAGATTTTAAATGTTATTGTATAACTATGCGTGTTCATTAGTCAGCTCAGCTAAACATTGGCTAATGACTAATGACTTGTGTTTGCACAATTAATTAATTAAATTAATCTGATACTAAAAACAAGAACAACAACAAAAACTGCTTGTGAAAGCGACAATACCTAGTTAAATAAGCTTTGTTATTTATATGCTAAAAAAACATATGCTATTATTTAAATATTTAGAGTTTTCATTGATTTTAAATTCAGGCAAAATTTTTGATGCTTTTCTACTGAAATTGCAGCAAATAACAAAATTTTGGCCATTGGGGCGTATGTGTAATATTAGCATTATTCAATTAAAGTCTGTATATAAGAGGCATAAACTATAAAAAGAAAATGCTCAGAACTAAATGTAGTTATTATTGAGCACATATATACATAAATATAAATATACGTATGTGTGTCTTTAAAAGTTAAAAGAGTTCGTGACAGGAGAGATGAACATAACCGAGGCTCTCAATTGTCATTAGCTAACTTATCTATCTATCTATGTAAAATTTGAATTCTATTATTTTCGAATTCTATTATATTCGAATTATTTTTTGAGAGACACCGAAGCTCTCAAGGCTGTGTGGACAATAATAACAAATGTGTTAACGAAAAGCCACAGTGTTTTTTGTTTTAAACTAAACATAAAAAAAACTCTAGCTAAAGCCATAGTTACATACATATACATACATACATATATGCATATGATTACGAAACAGTTGAACATTTGACCGGACAGTCTGTACATATGGATGCAAACATAGCTAAATGCCATCATTAAATGCTTTTGTGAGTAATTTAAGTGTACATAAAAAAATAACATACATAAATAGTTAAAAGCAAAACTGACAAAAAACGAAGAGCAAAATTGCAATGAATATCATTTAAGGCCCATTAAATGCGCATCAAACATGAACCGGTTATAACTAGGGTACTTCAACATGAATGTGTCGGTAAATAAATAGCTTAGGAGCTCTATGAATACACTCATCAATTGTCAGATATATTTAGACACACACACACACACACAAACAAATCTTGACTCTTAATCATATAAATGTATAATGTACTAGGAGAATCAAAGTTGAAAATATTCTTTTCGAAATTGATTAAAATATTAATACAACTTTTTGAAGAGTTTATTCCATTTATTCCTGCTATGTATATATATATATATATATTTTCATTGAAATTTTCAACCTATGTCTTTGTGTTTTTCGTGTGTTTAGTTCCAAATTTGTTAAATGTAAAAAATTAAAAAAAAAATAAAGATATATATATATAAATAATAATAAATAACAAAATGCAAGCTCCCTTTTCTGGCAACACCCGCCCATGTTGTATAATTTGATGATCTAGTATAAAAAAGGTATTCAAAATATATTATAATAAATGCTGATATCCAACCAACAAAAAAAAAACAACAATAAACATTATGGCTACTATAAATCAATTAATAAAAAAATAAAATCTTAATAAATTAACATTTGAGTTGCACAACAAATTGGACTTGATTTAACACCAATACTGTTATACGAAAATTGATTCATAGACCCCATCTTGTAACCCGACTATACGAATCACAATATACGTGTTACGATATAAAGGCTTAACAAATTATACCTAAACAAATGTATTTGGAATTCAATAAAATGAAAATGTTAACAAATTATGCCAAACAAATATGAAATGCAATTTTTTATGTATTTTCTTTCTACTATAGTTTTATTCAAAATTCCAGCAGAGCGTCGGGCTTACAACTTAATGATTAGATTTAGATTTGTACAAGACGCGGACAATTGGAGCCGGCTTTTCGACCCCCCAACGACGATGGCGGCAAATAAAAACTAAGCAAAAACAAATGAAATAAATACAAGTACGTAATTAGGAAACAACAACTAAAATCACATGAGTGCTACAGCATAAAACAGAACTTAATTATATTCAAGTCGGTAAGTCCATTAACGCCGTACGCCCTGGTACTCGCCATTGGAGCGCCCCTTGCCCGGAAATCCCCTGGCAAAGGGCGCCTTCGCATTCGTAGTTACATAATAGTTGCCACGTGCCCTGTTTTGAAATAGGTTCCATATATATTGTTTTATACTTGAAAATTTGACAATAATGTTTAATTTATGCTTACTTATGCGAACAGTGCTCGCCCATGAGCACATAATCCGAATCCTTGGGCTCGCACCAGCCTATCAGATAGGTAAATAGGTTCGGACAGGGTCCCGCATAGAAGCCACGCTTTGTTGTTATCGATTCGATAAAGTACGGCGTGACCTTTGTGTGATCGCAGGCCAAGGTTTCTAAAGTGGTTAAAAGAAATATATATTAATAAGCGCCTAACAAAAGGTATACTTCTCAGATTCCTAAATGTATTTCTTTATATCTATTCTCTTCAAAGACATATCATATATCAAAGCTGTAGTTGATAATATTAAATTTAGCAACTGCAACAACCATGAAGGCAGGCTTTTGTTTAAACTTGGATCTATAATTTATTAACAATATTTTAATCCATGAATCTTATTTTCAATTTACAGTCGCCCGTTGTTCTGAAAATATCGTAATCCTTAGGTATTTTCATATACACGATGCGGGCTAAATTTGTTCTCTACCCAACATTGGTTGATGAAGCCAATGGTTGGGGTCAAATTTCTTAAGCTTTGGGATCCCAACTTTTTTGGAAAACTATGTATTACGGCTCGCAAAATATTTTGACAATAGTTCGGCTTAAGCCGGCTTATTACCACCTTGAATTTATAGCTTTGTTTTAACTATTCTCATTTCTTAATAAATGCAATTCACTTATTTTCGCTTATTTAAAATCGATAGTTATAAGCTGATTGTATCGCCAACGACATGTTGATTACACGTAATCGATATTTCGATTATTCCTAAGCGATAAATATCGCTATTCCCTTTTCTGCATAGCAACATGTCACCAACTGTTTAAAATCTTTAGTTGCTGCTTGATACTGCCTCCATCGCTATTTTAATTCCATGCAATCGATATATCCATTTTTCTCTATCGATAAATATCGCTTTTTTCTATCATTGTCATGTTACGTAAATGTATCATAATATATTGAAGAATCTTTATGGCTTACTTTTGGATTGGAGATTAAAATATATTAATCGTGTTACGATAACTTGTAATCGATTACATTTATTTAGTTTATTTTAGTTTTAAGCTTATTCAACTTTAATTTGACTTACGAAACAACGTGGCTGAGCCCACACACGCCGGCTGTCTGGTGCCTCCATTCACATAGAAGTCCGCATGGCCGCTGGAATGCCACTGGCCAAGTATGCCGGCGCCCGTGTGCAGCACGTCCACGAAATGCGCATCGCTGGTGTCCAAGTCGCGTGAATTATTCGCGCCCGCATAGAAGAATATGGTGGGATCCAGTGCCGTAATGCGTCCGATCTTGCCCTCCTCGGGCTTCAAATAGTTGGCCACCAGGCCCGCAATATGCGCACCCACGCTGTAGCCAATAAAGTGCAGATCATCCGGCTGAACGCCGCGTGGATGCCGTGCCAGATACTTGACCAGCTGGGAGATGCAGAGGCTGCCAAAGCGCGGTGCCCACTCCATTTGACTGAGGCACGGCTCCTTCACCGCATTGCTGTAGTCCACAATGATGATGTTGTACTCGCCAATGGTGAAGTACGCCTCTCTTAGATCCGGACTGGGACTGAGCTCACGTCCGCCGCCAAAGCCATGGATGATGATCTTGGTGGGATGGCGTGGGTTAAAGTGCGTATAGTACAGCGCATTGGGATTTAGCACGTCCAGATATTCGGGCTGTTCCTGTGTGCGACGCGTATACAAATAGAACTGGATCTTGGGATGCGGGCAGCGATAGGGCTTCTCCAGGCAAGAATCCGTTATGTAGACCTGCGATTGATTTTGACCAGCGGCAACAGCAGCGGCCACAGCATCGGCGTTTTGTCCAGCTGCAAAATGGATGAAATTGAAATGTATATAGAGTTGGACTATGACAACCGCCTCCAACGACAGCGCTAACTCCCAGTCCACCTCCGGCTCTGACGCTTAGGCCAAACGAGTTTGGCCAGCCATGGAATTAAGCTGGAATTACATAAGCTGCTGGCGCTGCTGCCGCCTGGTGGCGACATTGAATGTTGCCGATTTGCGGGCAAATGCGGCAAATGTCATGAAACTGCAATTGCCACATTTGCAAGCACAATTGCTGGCAAGCTGTGCCGCCTCTGGCTGTGGCTGCAACATTTCTTCAATTGTGGCAAAAGTAAAAGTCTGCCAAAAGCGCCCCAAAACGGAAGTTTTGCCTCGCGCAACAAGCACTCGTTTACTTGATGTTGTTTTTGTTAGTTGTTGTTGTTGCAAGTTGTTGCTATTTATAACACAAACACCGTGACGTGACATAACTGGAAGCTGCTTGTGTGATTCATGGCAACAACCATAAGGAAAACCCATATTTGATGAGCTCATCTGAACAGCTGCCTCAACTGAAAGCGAAGATGTGCGCATTTCCGTTCACAGAAAGAACCAGTTCGAGTGAGTTAAGATCGTGAGTTATTCGAAATTGAGAATTTGGAAATTGAGAGCATTTTACTATGCTTCAGACTATTCTGTTCAAATGTAAATCATTTCTGTTAAAAATAATCCAGTTTTTAAATTTGTCTATTAAACAATGTTTAGTAATAAATAGTTATAAATGAGCCATAGAAATAAGCTCGCATTTAGAAAGTATTTTTCTTAGTCGTTCTTAGTTGTGTAAAATCCAAAAGCCTATTAAGCTCTATACAGCTCTTTATTTTCTAATATGCAATTTTGCAAATAGTCAAAAAGCTTAAAGGTAGTTATTGGAACCAGTTTACATTAAAAAAACTAATTTTTTGAATTCTTGGAACCAGTTTTTGTAAAAAAATGTGTGTTTAAATTTTGGAACCAGTTTATGATGGGGAAAATTAGTGCCTTACAATTATTTCTGACTGATTGATTTGATTTGAGTTACAATTTATTACTGACTTTATTAGAAGTATAAGTTCAAAAAGTTGAATGTACGGAATTCCTTGATATTTATGATTTAGCTTGAGAATTGAGCAATATTTTTGATTTAGGTTGGCAACTAAATGAACAAGCTAAAAATACGGAACTACTTTAAGGCCAGACAACAGCCAGCGCTAACTGACAACCAAAATCTGAGTCTCACGCGTACAATATTACGTTGCGCTTTGAATTTTTATGAGCTTATTAAAAATGAAAAAAACAAAAATCGTAAAGAATCGGCCTTCAGTTAATCAACTGGCTGGCCAATTGGCCCACTTGTTAACGGCTTAGATGCTAAACCAGCTGCCTGATGTTGCAATGCAACCGGTCTGCAACTGTTGCACTTGCAGTTGCAGCTACGCTTCACACTGATCACTAATCACTGATCACTGATCAGTGATCGTAACCTGCGCCTTTTAGGGCATCCGGCATTAATAAACGGCTCACCTCATGGCACAGTGAACAGGCGGCAACTAGTTGGTTCAGTTGGCCCGTCTTTGGAACTGGCAAACATCTCTCCTTTAGACAGGTTGTCACAATGTTTTAATACACTCTACTCACATTTGAGTGCATAAAGTATCTGTCTGAATAATTGTTGATGATGATAGCAAGCCTTTGAAAACGGTGGACTTTGAATTTGAAAAGTTAATCGGTAACTGGCTCTTGTAATTGATAAAAATCAAGATCAATAAGCTTTTTGGTTGAATACATCTTATAGATTATACAGGCTGATGATAGCATCTAACTGTTCGACTGTCTGACTATCTGAGCTGAGGACTTCAACCTTGAAACATTTGTATTTGTAAGGCAGGGCAAGTTTTATTTACAAATTTACGATGAACTCCCGAAATCGATAGCAATAAACTGCTTTTCAGGCATATCTTATAGATTATACAGACAGACGATCGCATCGAAGGACTATCACAGTTGTGGACTTCATATTTGGAATGCAAGATCGATAACTGTTAGGAAATCGATAAAAATCGATAGCAGCTTACGCCACAGTTTGGTTATTCAGGCGTTCCGCAGCTCGACGCTGTGCACAGTGTGTCTTCCAGCTGGACACACCCGACTGGGCCACTCTTATTTGTCATTTAGCAACTTATGCATGCATGATGCGATGGTTTTGCACAATCCGAAAAGCTATTGCGACCGTGGAGACCAGCATAATTCAGTTAGCAAATGCGTCTTATGTTGACCAGCTCTGACGGGCCGGCCTTTTGGCTCCCCCGCATTGCAATTAGCAATGGGCCGAGCCGTGTTTCTGCCTCAATTGCGACGAGTTTTCTGTTTTCTGCCCGGTTTTCAGTTACTTTTTTTCACAATCGCTGCGCTGCTTCGTGGGCCGCCAACCGTTTGCTGCGTCTTTTTCTTTTTTTTTTTGGCTTATGTAAGTTGGCTGCGACTGCGACTGCGACATGGACGTGTACTTGGACTCCGGTGGCAGCATAACGAATGCCAATTATATGTCTTTTTTTGGTGGGTTTTTATTTTGGGGGAAAAGCTGGTGTTGAAATCGTGCAGTACATTAAATGACCAGCCGCACGCCGGAAAAGTCAAATAAAAATTCAAATCGAAACGCTGGCCAAATAGTTCCAGAAACCTCAAAAACGGAAGCGCCAAATGCGGAAGACACAAGCGGCCAACTGCAGAGTAATAACAACAAACATACAACAAACATACAACAATAAATGCAGCACTAGCAACAACAACCACAACAACAACAGTTGCAACAACAACAACACTTGAGACGTGCTCATCATCTGGCGCTTCGTGTTTGCGCGCAAGTGAAAGATGTTTCGGGCTTACTTTTATTCGTATACGCTTATAGAGGGTATTTTAATTGTATCATGCAACTTGTAATGCTTAGACTAAAGTTGAAGGGTATCTATAATTCCTGAACCGTAAAAACAGAATTGGGATATAGCCTTGTCCGTCTGTGCGTCTGTCTGTCTTTTCTGAGTGAATTAGTTTCTCAATCTGATGGCTATGGCCATCATACATTGCATAGAAATATCGGAATCGTCCGGATTTACTTTTATCATATATCATATATATCATATAGTTGTTATAGGATGGGTCGCTCGAAAGTTAGGCTCTGGAGACAACTTGACCAAGCTCGGTATTTATTCATTTTAGTATACTCCATAATACTATATAAGCTGAATCTTATCAATATCAAACAACTATAACATAAGGCGTTATAGGAAATATCATTCGTAAAATAAAGTTTAAAAGAAAAAATATTTTTATTTCCCAAGATATCTTCATAAAACTCACATAAGAGCGAGTGTGTTTTCACAAGGGTATTTAAGCTTCGGTGTGCCAAAGCTCGCCGTTCTTTCTGTTTTTATTTATATCTTTTCTTATTGCCTCTCTCTTCTCTCTCTCTCTCTCTGTATGTCGCTCTCTCTGTCTCCCTCTTCCGCTCTCTGTTTGTTTTGCTTTTAAATTTTATAATTTTCTTTTTAATGGGTTTTATAGGTTTTTATGCTGCGGTTTTCCAGTTGTTCAAATTGTTTGCCATGATTCATTTGCACTGTTTCTTGTGGTTTTCTTTTTATGGAGTTGGTTCGTACAAATATCGAATTTCAAGGGGCCTTCGAGATAATTGCATAAGCTCATGCATTTTTTGTGAGCTTTGCCAGAAGCTTGAAAAACAATTTGCATTAAGTTTAAACTTAGCCAGGAATTAAATGCAATAAATTGTGTTATAAAAAAGGTTTTTGATGTTTTGAGAAAACTTTGAAATTTGTTAACTCTACACATTATGTCTTAACAATATTCTTTATATTTGATAGAGACAATTAAAATTCACTCATTATCATTTATTAGACAGATTTTAAAAAAGAACAAATATTTAATAAAATATATAACAGAGGCTGTTCCCTTTATCTTAACATGTATATAACTTTTGGATACTTGAACATAAAAACTCGATATAATTTGTGCCGACCTTTAGTGTAGAATTATTACCTTGTTTACAGTACTTGCAGCACAGTGTAATTAGAATGAATCAAATTGTGGCACAGTTTCCTTCTATAAAATTTCGGCTGCCAACTCGTTGTGCGAAGGCCAAGCAACTTGTAATTAAAAACAATTTAATAATTTATGTTTGTTGCAAAACTATGCCACATGCCTAAGGTAATCAAAATTCCTGACTAATGCGCTGGCAAATAAAATTCATTTATGAATAATCAAAAGACCAAATCACCAATAAATTAAGCTTAAGTCGAGCAGAGTTGAAGTTTAGCCGAAGTAAATTCTTACTCAACAGTTCCCACACAGCTGAAGCCTTAAGCAAGGTGCAGTCTAGCCTGCCTATAAACTCTGCTTCACTTTAATTAAAGTCAACAGCAAATAAAACAGTCAGTACTTGACTTTGGCCGTCGGTTGCCTTCGAGGCTGCCATGACACGCACTTTTGCAATGCGCATACGCCCCATTAGCCGGGCGCACGGCCAGAACAAGCAGGCAATGATAAATACACGTTTGATGGCACCTTTGACAGTGGAATACCCCCAACAACAACAACATTAATAATAACAATAAGCAAATGGCACGCTTAATAATCTTGAGCAGCAATTATTGCGAAATGCTGCAGCGAAGGGTGTCAAGGTGCAGGCGCCCCGCATTATGAGCCACATACTTTTAAATGTTAAATATGAGCTATAATATGACTGTATATATATATTTATTTATGTGAGCTGTTTAGAGTGCAGTTGAACGGTAGCTTCAGTTAGTTAAGTGGCAGCAGTCAGCCGATTAATTAACTGGGCCAACAAAAACAAGACAGTTGACAACCGTCCGACAGGGCAGCTACTGTCCAATGATGAGACACATTTTTTCTCTCTCTTTCATTGTGGATGAGCCAAAAATATGCGTAACAAATACGTAAAAGCCGTCCCCAAGCACTAACAAGCAGTAAGAGCAACAACAACAACGAAAACAGAAAACAACAACCAAAACAACAACAATAACATGGTAAAAGAGACATTAACTTTTGGCCAAGTGACCCATGGCACAGTGGTTCGAGCTGTGCGAACTGACATTCAAAAAGAATCCAAAACAAATCACAAAAATATGGCTCACAAAATTCTAAAAAAATTATTATTATGCCTACTTTATTATCAATATATGCTCAAAAGAAAACTATATTTTTTTAAGATGTAAAAAAGTTGTTCAATATTAAGTTTTAGTTCTTGTTTATTGCTTTTGATAGTGAAGTTTAGGAATCGTACCGATGAAAGTTAGAAGATGATATCCTATGGATGATTTGATCATTTATCAAAGAGTTAAACATAAAACAATTAAAAGCCAATTGCCATAAATAATTTATAACTTTAACAAATCTATAAATCTTCGAAATTGGAATTATTATCATAATATGCAACAGCAAATTTATTTCATTTTTTTTGTAATATTTTCAACTGTTTTATTTTCTTGTATCTCAAAAGCTTTGTAATTTTTAACAAACTTTGGACAGTGTGCTAAATTTGAAGACTTGGCTGCGCTGCAAACCGAGCACAGACAAGAGGCTTTTCATTGTTGTCTAAACAAATAAGTAGTTTATAAATAGTTACAAATAGTTGTTCATTGTTGCTGCGGCTGTCCGAGTACCTGCTGTGGAGAGCATCAACCTTAAAGTTGTTCAATGGGCGAACGATTAATAAAAATCAATTTCAAAATGTTGTTTGCTGAATGTGAAGCAAGGTCGCCAGTGGAAACGGCATAAAATATCGAGATTGTGCAATTAAATGCGTGCAAATTAAAAAAAAACGTCAACAGAAACTGAGAAAATATTAATAAAGGCCCACAACTAAAGCGGCGTTAGACAACGCGATGACAACGCGGAATCAGATGAAAGCCAAAAGGCATCGAGGCATGCCCAAAAACCAATAATAAATGCTCGTAAAGGTGCCAAGCAGCCAGGGCGAAAGTAAAAGTTTAACTTAAACACTGATTTCTTTTTAGCACAGGGCCCAAAAACAAAAACAAAACAAAAATAAAAATAAAAACTAAAGAGAGCTCCCCAACAAACCGGCAAGATCCACAAAGCTGAGCAGCAGGCACAGCAGCTGCCAAAATGTTGATACGATGCTCCGAAATTGTCGCTTTTTTCGCGCACAGTTCAACAACATTTTTGTATAATTGACGCTAAGTAAATATTTAACACACACGCACACACCTCAATTCAATTTGGGTCAATTGATTGATTGTATAATATATTCGATAAGAAATTGCCGTATATTTGTGAAATTTTTGATGTTGTCCGAAAACTTAGCCTCTGTGGGTCAAGGCTCAGGCATTTGAATTAACATATAAACAAAATGCAATTCGCGGCACTTTTGCTGCTTTGTTTTGTTTTGATTTTCAGGCATGCACCGGCGGCTGCTGCTGCGACTGCAGCTGGTCATTGGACTCGGCGAAGCACACTCTCGTTTTCAAACTCCAATGGACGACGCTGTCGCGGCATTATGCCGGATGCTACGAGTATGTTAAAATTAGCAGGCACGCGCGAAACGCCCAAAGCCGACCACAACCGAACGGCAGCAACAACGATAACAACGACAACGACAACAACAATGACGGCAACTATTTGTGCAACACTTGATCTTGGCTTTCACGGGCGGGGTAGGCGTGCGCACGTGCCACAATATAACGTTTTCTTATTATAGCCGAATTTGGAGCTGGAGACGTGCGCTTTGTTTGCGCGCTGGCGAGCAACTGATGCACGAGTTCGTGCCTTAAGTCTTTCGTTTTGGGTTTCTGTTTCGGTTTTCGTTTAGCCGAAAAGTTTGTGGAGCAGCGCGTAACAAAAGCTCGCTCTGTTGCTGAAAAGCTTTCCTATGGTTTATTTTCGGTAATTGGAGCTGTTCTCAATTTTGAAAAATTTGAAAAAACTATTAACTGAATGGAACTATGTAGAAGTTGTGATATCAACAAATCTGGACAGCTGAGGATATTAATGGAGAGTAGAATAGATCGTTTAATAACTTTGATTTGAAAATATGCATTTTTGTAATTTTAACGAGAAATATAAGATATTTTCGGCACGCCGAAGATTTAATACCCTTTTGCAAATATGTAAGAATCGTACAGCTCGAACATGGTGAATGCTAACATATATATACTATATATATATATATCGGTTACGCCTTGGTAAACCTCTGCAGGACAATTATTTTACACTTTTGCGGCCTTTGACGTTGAGGCTTTTCTTGATTTTCATATAAGTCTTTAGCTAGTTTCGCAGTTAAGTGCATGAAAAATAAACATAATTCGTAACATTCATATAAGAAATATATTTATGTAAGTTAGCTTTGGTGAGCGCCAGGTGTGATAGTAATTGAATAGGAATCGAAAAAAGCTAATCATAATTAAATAAATCACAAATGCTTAACAACTATAACAAAGCAAGTTCATCCAGTTGCGAGTATTGGTCAGTTAGGAGCCACTCAAAGCTCCGCCACTTCAATGACCACATCGATGAGCGGTCCCTTGGCAAAGGGAGGTTTCTCATTAGTGCTCAGAAAATAGGAGCCGGAGGCGCTGCAAGCAGATGGAGTTAAGCAAAAAAAAAACGAAAATTCGAATGGAAACATACTTCTCGGAGACAAAGTAGCCCATTTGTGTGTTGGGCATATCCGAGTAGAGCGCACAGCGCTGGGTGAAGTAATGCATCCAGCCGCCGCATTGCTGCGCCCAGAAGCCGCGTTCGCTGACAATGGACTCGCCGTAGTAGACGGCGGCGCGAAAGTGATTGCAGTTGTAGAAGCGCCATTCGTTGACGTAGCTGCAGCCGCGCTGACGGAACTGGTCGAGATTCGGATAGAAGTCGGCATGTCCCATGGCGGGCAGCATGGAGAAGAAGAATGGGTCTGTGTGTATGACATCCACAAAGTCCGCATCGCTGCGATCGAGCCTGTCGTGCGGCCAGTTGTTCATGAAGCCGGGTCCGGCCGGATCCAGGCCCGTAATGCGTGACAGAGGCTCTTGCACATAATTGGCCGTCATGCCCGCCACCTGGGCGCCCAGACTGAAGCCAATCAGATGCAGCTGCTCGCGGCGATAGATGCCGGCGGCCAAAAGGCTGTCAATGAACTGTGCCAGGCACTTTGACACCACGGGCGCATTGTTCACCGCCCAGGGATAGTAGCAGGGCCAGCGCACCAGGCTGCCATAGTCCACCGAGATGACGTGGACCGGCTGCGTTTGCAGCAGCACATCCCGCACCTCCAGATTGGGCGTCTGGCTGCGATTGCCCACAAAGCCGTGTATGAGGATTTTCAGCGGCAAACGTGGCTCAAACAGCTCCGCGGCCGGATTCAGCGGATCCAGCTGAATGGGCTCATCTCGCGTGGTGCTGGGCATATACATACAACATACATAGGGGCAAAACTGGAGCAAGTGCATCCGAAGCTACTCACTTGGTGTACAGCCAGAAGCTGATGCGCGTATTCGGGCAGGTCTCCTCGGCAAAGACGCACAGCTCCGGCAGAAATCGGTTCATCTCCAGCTGCGAGGAGCTGTTCCTGACCTGCTTCAGCCAGAAGAGCAGCGCGAGAATTATGCCCACCCGAGATTTGCACATTGCGAGAGTCTGGAACGCTTTGCTGGCTGTCTCTAATGCTAATTCTATTAAATTCACTTGGGCCAACCTCGAGAGCTGCATGGGCAATGAGCTGCCCCCAGTTTGAGCTGTCGTTGATAAGGAGTCAAGGTTTCGGTTCTGGCTCAAGGTCACGCCCCAACACACTCTAGAGTCTGCACAACTGCGGGTTAAACTTGGGCTTCGCACGCTGATAATAGAACTAAACTCATAAAACTAATCCGCGCAGCCGGCGAACTATATTCAACCATCCAGCTTTGCAGAGTTTTCAATTAATATTAATTAACATATTAATTTGCTAAAAGTCAACCGGTTTCCGAGTTGATTACAGCCTGGGCTCGACCTCTAAATTGATTCTGCATTGAATTCAAATTCACGTGTAAATAAAATATTTTTTCTTTTTCATTTCCGGAAATATACCTAAGCAAACTATGCCGATTTCCGAGTGAGGCTCAATCTTTGCACTCCCTCTTGATTTTCTATCCCCAAATTTTATTGCTTTTAAACATTTTTAAACATTTTCGACCAAATCCTCTGCCTCTCTAAACATTGAGAGGATTTGCATAATTGAAGACTTTTTGGCTTACCTCTAAAATGATTCTCCATCGAATCTGAACTCACGTGTAAATAAAACTGTTTGATTTGAGGGGGAAGATAATTGTTTGTCCTCTCACTTGATTTTCTATGCCAAAATTATATCTTTATATACTAAGTCGATTTCCATGATTGAATGTCTAGCTTAGTTTGGACATTTTCGCAACCATATTATATATACTTATATAAGTCAAAAAATCTTAACTTTCCATTTGTAATTGACTAACATTAGTCGCCAACTCAAAGTAGGGCTTTATTTTGAATCGATTGTGTGAAAATTAAATAAATATTTAAAAGTAATTAAATTATTTAATTGTAATTCAAATTAAATGTAATATTTCAATAGATTAATTGGTAAATAAATAAATAATTAAGCACATGTAAAATATTATCACAAGCTGTCCTAAAATAGAGGCTCATCGAGTGCCTCCTGCCAGATCAATTGCTTCTCGAGCTCATCAGTGTCCACATCGTTGTCCTCCAGCTCCGGTATGGGATCGCTCAGTTCCGGCTCGTAATCGTGTTCGATCTCATTGTGCTTGGCACTCAATCGGAACTTGGCCACATATTTGCTATTGTCCGGCTCCTCTGGCTTGCCCATGGCATAGGGCGGAGCACCGCCTGTCCTGAGGAAGTAGTTACCCGTCACGTTCTCCGAGACGTGATAGCCCATCAGGGTTTGGGCGGCGCGGGTGGAGCACAGGCCAAAGAGGTGGATTAACCAGCTGGAGCACTGGCGACCCCAGAAACCCAATGTGGAATTGATGGACTCGGCATAGAAGCGTGGCGCACGCTCGTGATTGCAGCTGCCCGGATCGTTGGGATTCTCCTCTAGGCAGCCAGGCTGCAGTGGTCCGAAATTGGGATAGAAATCCACATGTCCCATGGGCCGCATCATGCCACGCCCCAGCGTATCCGTGTGTATGACATCAACGAACTCCGCATCATTCGCATCCAGGCGACGCGATTCGCTGCTCAGTATAAACAGCGGCTTGGCCGGATCCAGTCCTGTGATGCGTTTGGGCTTGCGCTTCAGATAGTTGGAGGTCTGCCCGGCCACCTGGCCGCCCAGACTGAAGCCAATGATGTGGACCAGCTCGTGCTGCACAATGCCACGCTCCAGCAGATTGTTGACGAGCTGCGCCAGACACTTGCTCACCAGCGGCAGATTTCGCACCGCCTGCACGTAGCAGGGAGAACGCACCAGCGGAGCGTAGTCAATGGATATCACATAGACGTCCACGTTGTCCAGCAAGGCGGGACGTATGTGATTATTGGGCGCAAAGTCCCGATGACCCGTATAGCCGTGGATCAGTATTTTGAGTGGACGGGGCGGCTGAAAGTCCCAGGGATTGAGATCGACGGGATTCAGTTGGATGGGCGCATCGCGTGTGGCGCTGCGTTCAGAAGCAAATGATGCCATCAATCTTGGAGCAACTCGAATGAAAGAGACCTACTTGGAGTACAGCCAGAAGGTGACATTCTGATTGGGACACTCTCCGCTGCTGGCCACAAAGCAGGCAGGATCCACCAGACCCAGCAGCGGATTGGCACGGATGAAGCAGACGCCAGCTGGATAAAGGATAACGGATAAAGGAGTCTTACGAACAGCCAGACTAAATCAGTAGCTTACCCAGCACCGAGAGCAGCGTCGTCGTCGTCGTCATCGTCGGTGGCTTCATTTGGACAAACTTCGGTGCGGAACTGTGCGTCGAGCAGCGAAAGTAACCGCTATTTAAGCTGTCAACTGGCGCCTAATCAAAAAGAGCGATCTGTGTGGCTTGGTGGAGATTGAGACGGTGGCATTAATATGTAAGCACCCACACATGCGAACACCTGCTGCAGCCAGCAGCTGCTCAATTCGCACATTTTTTTGTTGTTGTGTGTGGTTGTTAATTGGGTCAATAAAGAATGAAATTTGTTTTCCAAATGTCTCATCTGTGGCGTCATCTATGTTTCGGTTCTGTAGTTACAAGTGAGCGGTGAGCTGAATACTGTAGCTGTCAGCTGTAGCGTGGTGACAAGCTGACTGATATGGACACAATACTTGGCGATAGCTGTGACGGTGACTTGCGATTCATTACCAAATATTTGACCTGGTTTAGTAATTGACATTTATTTTAGTTTCAGCTTACTTTCAAATATATTCTCTTTTCTAATTTTAACTTGCAACACTATCCTTTATTTCCTGCGAAGTCGCTGAGTTCCTGCCGATAGTTCCACGCTACATTCGTTCGGTTACTCATCACTAGCTGCAGTTGCACATCTCTAATATAATTCTTGGTAAACAACAACAGTTGGTTTCACCTACAAATTTGACCCGGCATCTGATTATCAAAATGATAAGTAAAATAAGATTTTCCATTCGCCACGTATAGAACTTATATTGTGCTTTCCTTAAAAAAAAAGAAGGTAAATATACAACGACAGCCGAATATTATATAATATTTAATGTTCAACAAATGTAAACAAAGCTTGATCTCATTACCAAAGGCAACACACAAAGATCATATCATTGCCAAATCAGGCTAACCGGAATGTTGCTGACAAGTGAGACTTAATATTGTAAAGTATTAATTTATATGGATCTCAGGATTTAAGTCAATAACTAAGAAACAATGGCTAAGAGACAGGCCTGGGAGCACATGCGCCATGTTTTTCAGGGTGCCGTGAACGCAGTGCATCCGGAAAGGATATTTGCCGACTATAACAATCACGATTTTCGACCGAGAGAACAGGATCAGCGTGTCTATATAAAGCTGGATGGCCAGCAACAGGATATAACTGGCAAAACCTGTCACATTGTGGGTTTCGGCAAGGCCGTGCTGGGCATGGCCAACAAGGTGCAGCACGATCTGGGCCCATGCTCCGCCGGCGGTGTGCTGAGCGTGCCACATAACAGCTTGCAGCAGTACAAGCAGCCTGTCTGCCAGAAATTGACCATATATGAGGGTGCACCCAACAATTTGCCTGATGAGACGGCGCTGAACGCGGCTCAGGCGATCAAGACGCTGGCCGAGAGCATGACGGCCAAGGATGTGCTCTTGGTGTTCATCTCAGGCGGCGGCTCAGCGCTGTTGCCGCTGCCCAGGCCACCGCTGACCCTGCTGGACAAGCGCAACATTGCGGACAAGCTGATGAAGCATGGTGCCACCATTCAGGAGCTAAACACAGTGCGAATAGCCTGCTCGGACATCAAAGGTGGTCGCTTGGCGCAGGCTGCTCAGCATGCGGGCATGTTAATCACCCTTGTGCTGAGCGATATTGTGGGGGACCCACTGGAGTTGATTGCTTCTGGGCCCACCATTCAGCCCAGCAGCGCAACGGGCCAGTCTGCGTCAGATATCCTAAAGCAGCACCAAGTGTGGGATGAACTGTCGCCGCAGCTGCAGCAGCTCTTCGAGCAGGACACTCAACCGCAGCAGCTAGGAGCGCTTGATAGTAAAGTGTTTGTGGTGGGCAGCAATAAGATAGCCACCACAGCAGCTGCCCATGAAGCCGCCCAACTGGGCTACATACCCTGCGTGCTAAGCTGCTCCATACAGGGCGATGTGAACAACGTTGCGGCGGATTATCAACGTCTGCTGCACGGCATCCAGGAGTACAAGCAGCGCACGATCAATCAACAGCAGCTGTGCGAAAGATTTGCATATGGCGAGCCTAGTTTTCAGGATTTTCTCAAGGCGCTGGAGCAGCATATGTCGACAAATGCGCCGCTGTTTCTGATCTGCGGCGGCGAGCCGGTCATCAAGGTGAGTGTTCATAACAATCTGGAAGTATAGTTAACAGTGTCCAATGATTTTAGGTGACGGGTCTGGGTCTGGGCGGACGCAGTCAACACTTGGCGCTGCTTATGTCGCAGATGCTGCACCGGGATGAGTTACTGAGCGATTGCGCATTTCTAAGCGCTGGCACCGATGGCATCGATGGACCCACGAATGCAGCGGGCGCCATTGGCGACAGCTGTGTAATTGATGCCTACCTGGCCAACCATACCCTGGACGAGCTGGCCGAGATGCTGCGCAATTGTGATAGCTACAACTTCTATAGCCAATTGGCAGATGGTGGCTACCATGTGCTCACTGGGCATACGGGCACTAATGTCATGGATTTGCACTTCCTAGTGGTGCCGTAATACTAGCTTTGAGGCGGGGCAGTCAAAAGGGCGGAATATATATTGTTTGTTAATGAAGTTGCTCTTGAAAGCCAAGCGGGGCATAGTTTCAATTTGTTTAATAAGTGTACAGACAGTTTTTACGATTTTCCTGTTTAATTTTTTCTTACAAATTTTTACGACTCGTTTCATTAACATTTTTAATATGCATTTAATGACAAGTATTCTCTATTCTGTATCTATGCGAAGCTGTTTATGCTGCGCGCGCTCGCTTCTCAAGTGACAAACATAAAATCGCAATTAGCCTTTTCCTCTTTATGAAAACGAAATAAAAATTGTGACTTATGAAATGAGCAATCAGCAAATATATATTTGGCTACCAGATGGATTGTGTTCTCATATATGTGTGATAAATCAAATGAATATATATCTGTCTATATGTACAAATATACTATATATATATATTGTATATATACAATTATTATAAAGCATAAATATTTGCCTTTTTGTTTAGTTTCATTTTTGTTCCTCATAAAAATGCGCTGCTAATAAATCATCTTAATTGTTTAAGACCCCAAAGGCAAACAGTAGCAGCAACAACAACAACAACAATAGCAACAACAACAATAGCCAGCGATAATTGCAATTAAAAATGTAAATTTATTTGTTTAGTTTTATTTTTAGCAACAACAATAAAATACTCAAAAACAAAAACAAAAAAACTAAAAACTAAAACTCGACGCGCGCCCAGTCGCATTTTACAATTTTACAACTGACACTTTGCTGCATTTTTTTCTAATTGCAATTGTTTTTTTTTTTTTGTTTGCCTTACTTTCAATACCCTTACTGAGAGTAGTGTAAAATTTGAAAACTTCATCTCTCAGCTGCTCTTTTCATATATTCTAATATTTATAGAAAAATAAGACATAAATTGTATTTACATTGGATCCTTATATTACATTTATGTCTGTAAGAATATTTAACTACTTCACTTTGCATATAACTGGACTTTCTTGTAACTTGTCACAAGTATTTTGTTTGAAGTCGCAAAAGCCAAAGATACGTTTTCTTTATAAAGAAACTTATTGTTTATAAAATTCATTTGGTAGCTGGCGTTCAAAACAGAACATCATCATTACGATGACTAGTTAGGGTATTTAAGTTTCGTTCGTCACAAAGACAGCTGTTCTTTCTTGTCGATTTTTTTGCCTCTTGTTTTATATGCACAATAGACACTTTTGATGCTATTGTTGTTGCAGTTGTTGCAGTTGTTGCTGCTTCCATTGCTCTTTACAATAATTATTTTGCCGCGCATTTGGCACAATTATTAAATAATCACATTCGCCTGTAGTATCACAGTTTGTGCTATTTTTGCTTGATTAACTTTGTTATTAACTATATAAATGTCTATACAAAAATAAACAACAACAACAACAACAAATGTCAGCTGCGGTTGCCGCCAGGCGATGACTAATGCAGTTCTTTTGAATAATATGACTTGATAAATCAGACTATCTAATTACAGTCCATTAAGGCAATATTGCATTCAAGGAAATGTGTTAGCTTATATTTCTTATATATGTATATCTTTTAGAATAACAAGCTCTGTTTTAGTGAATCGAAGAGGTTTTATGAAGAATTATTATTGATATATATACCATTTATTTACTGCAAAAAACTAATGAGTACTTTGACTTAGAGTAATAAATCTAAAACTCTTATTAAATTTATTCAAAACTTAAAAATTATTTTTATCAAAGAAATGGAAATTTTGTGTAGTATTTAAATTTTTTAATTTATTTGGCAATTTCTTTTCCAATATTTAGGACATATTTTCTCTTTCAAAGCCCTGTTAATTTAGCTTACAATGAAACTCAAATTAAGATTGTATTATCTTAATTTATATATTTAATGTTTTACTATAAAAGTTTACTTCTTCTGTAAAAATGTTGATATTTAATATTCTCATATATTTTCTTGCTCACACACTCGAAAGCAATGTTGCGTTTGCTTAGCAAGGAAACTCAACTTAAGATTGCATTATTTAAATTAAAGAGAGCGTGAATTGAATTAAGCCCTGACAGGCTGCCCACTCGGCCTAGGGCTGGGCCCACGCACAGATCTATGAGCTGCGATTAGAAACATTTCCGTTTCCGTTCTATGTCTGCATCTGTGCTGCCGGTCAGCTTCTATATTTAACACCAAACGGTGGACTGAAAAGTGCGACCAGGGGGGCGGGCTGACAACCCCCCCAGCAGCAGCAGCAGCAGCAGCTGAGGCAACTTTGACTTAAGCTTGGAGCAGCAGCATCAGCAGCAGCTGTGGAATGTCGCGTCAATTTGTCTGCCTTGTTGGCTGCTGGCGTAGCAACAATCTCAGAGCGAGTTGAACATCTGCTGCGTATGATGAGCATGATCATCATGTTGCTGATGATGATCATATGTTGTAGTAGATGTTGTTGTTGCTGTTGTTGTTGTTGTTGTTGCTGCGGCCATTGAGTGCAAGTGTCGCGTTGATTTATTAATTAAGCATTGGAGAGCTGCGCGTGGCAACTGCGTGGCTAATGAAGTACTCGGACTTGGACTCGCATTCGCTGGCAGTTTTTAATTAACGATCCGATCCCATCCGATCCGAACCAAGCCGATCAGTTGAGATCTTTTGGAAAGCGTATACACACACACGCACACACAGTTATCAAATAGACTTTTGGGGCAGCTGAGTTGTTGACTTATGACATCACGCCCAGCTGTCCAGACAAGCTGACGACGCATTGCGCATACGCCGCGTGGCCCGGCCAACAGCAACCCAAGCGCATCCAGACAATTTGTAAATTGTGCTCCACTCCAATTTGTGACTGTGCTTAATTTGTCTAGACAATGGCAAAGTTCAACCGAGTGCCAAATGGTATCATATATTCCTATCTATGAGCACACATTGCCTAAGCAAACGCAATCGCAAGTTCAATTAATGCTTTTGTCACATGGTTTTCTCTTGCCATCAGCCAAATACAATTTGCATACATTTACTGCGTAGCTTGGCCATGATTCATGTTCCCAAGAATCAGTGGAATGTCTTAATTTGAAGCATCTGTCTCTGAGCGCGCGACTTGATTTCGGGGGTGGCGGCAGCCCTTGAGATCAACCCCAGCGAAGCGCATCAAAATGAGTGCAGTGAACTGCTGCGAATGCTCATGCGAAATCGATTTGACATCAGGTCAAAATTGACAGTGAGATATGGGAAAGATCTCGGGTGGAATTCACTGCATCACATTAAGTAACATTTTCCAAGATTTAAGTTGTTAACATCCGCATGTTTATATAATTTTGCTTAACATAATATAAAGTTATGTTTTCTTAAGTTGCTGTCACAGTTGACAACCACTTGAGCTGTTATTTATTTCATATTTGACAAGCAGATAGTGTTCAGTGTTGCCGCTCTGCTACAAATCTTTGATATCGCAGCATTACATAGTGCTCAGTGTTGCCGTATTGCTACGATTCCTTTAAATAAGTTATCCTTTCGATAAGTGAGAACTGCTTTCGAAATTTAACTTCTAATGTCATTAACTTGGCAAGGAGTGTCTGGAGAGTCTGGCGGGTTGCCCCACTTATTAACTTTCTAGTGTATTTGTAGATCTCTAAGTAATCCTCAGTTAAAGTAATCGAAAACCTATCTCATCGATGTCATGAATATATATATATATTTTCCCCTTATACCCTTTATTAAGCTTCTTAAGAGCTTTGCTTATCAAAGTGCTCAGCCGAGCTTACATTCGGGCAAAAAGGTTGAGCTAAAGCCATGCCCAAAATTGAAAACAATAACAAATAAATCATATGCATTTAATCTAACGCCATTTGGCATCGCAGCAATCAACAATTTATGGTTTATTACTCAGGCCCAGTTACTGTGGCAGTGGCAGTGTTAATGTGCAGCTTGCCATTTATCAAATGCATCATCTTCTTCTCAATTCGAGCGGCTGCCGGCTTCATGGCCGCAGCCAGAAGGCAGCTTAATGTCAATCTATTGCATTGAGCTGAGCTGCAATTGCTGCTGCTGCTGATGCTACCTCTTTGCTGGCTATTAATGCATTACAAATAGGTGCGCCAGACTACAACAACAACAACAACAAATAAGTCGGCGGTGCCCAACTAGGAGATACCCCTCTAAACATTAACATCCTTCCAAACATTAACTTGATTCACTTCGGTGCTTAACGTCCGATCTGTATACAAATTTTAGGTGTGTAATATGGCCTACAAATGTGAGTATCCTATATATCCTACCTTTTAAAATAAGAGTGAATTTTAAACTGTATATACTACTCGAGAGCCTACATATTAATTGCAGAAAACCATGATACCCTATTTAGCCATTTGAAATAGGTTTAGGGTATAAAAAGCTACCACAACTGGTAACCTGGCCATAGACGCGCCGGTGCCGTTGACCAATGTGACTGAAGCTGTGGCAGATGCTGTGGCAGAGGCTGTGGCAGAGGCTGTGGCAGAGTCTCGGGCGGAGGCTAAGGCGCTTGGCGCTCTGTACGTTGTCCACAGCAGACGACCTCAAGTGTTGGCAACAATCGCGTTTGCCTGCTGCACGCTTGGCCGCAATACCCGCACTTAAATGCAGCAGCAACAGGCTGCAACTGCAACATCAGCAGCAGCAGCAGCAGCAGCAGCTACTGCGGCAGCAACTGCGGCAGCAGAAGCAGTTCAAGTTTGCGCCGAGGAATTCCTTGCCGCTGAAATAATTAAGCATTGCAACATTGTTTATTGTTGTTGTTGGGGTGTTGCAGGCTCGTTTAACAAGGCAGTCATCTTAACAAGTGCCTCGCCGAGCTGTTCTACAACTTTTTTGCGCTTGTCTGCATTTTGTTGCAATTTTTTGCCTTCTTCTTTTTTGTTGCTGTTGTTGTTGTTGTTTTTCCTTTTGCTCAGGAATTTCCATTTTATTTACATTTAAAAAAATGTGACGAACGCAACGGCTTTCGATTTGGCCCATTTGCATAGCCGTATCGCCAGCAACAATGTTGTTAGCAACAATGTTGACGGCAACAAAATGAATCAAATCTTTGTTGTTGTTCTTGTTGTTGTTGCTTATTTTGTTAACACATATCACAAAGGTGGAAAAAACTAAATGATTTTTTCTATGATTTGCTGCTGATTATGAAAACGCACAGGTTATAAGCCTGGCATCAAAATGTATAATGCCAACATAATAATTTAATTAAAGCAAAAAGTTGTTTTTCCGCTTTGTTTGTTTGTCGTCTACGCGCTGCGCCTGACGCTTGACGCCTGCTGACTGCGTGTGGAAGGCAAAGCAGCTCATAAAAATTAATAAAAAATAAAATAAAAATAAAATAAATGTATATATAGAAGAGGCAAAAATTTAAAACGTTTTTGCCTTCGCCTCAGTTATATGCACATATATAGATATATATTTTGATATGTGTTTAGTGAGCTCTGAAAATTGCATAATTATATATGGTGTCAGCTCCAGTGGCCCATGGCTGAGCAGCACTTCCTCGCCCCCCGGAAGCGTTGCTTATTTATTTTCAATTTGTTGCTGTTGTTTTTTTTTTCATGGTCTGTCCGGAAATGCAGGCAGCCAATGCGTGAAAGTGTTGCAAAGTCTCGTTGTTGCTGCAGCTGCAATCACGATTTGTTGCTGTTGCCGTTGCTGCTGTCAGCAGCTAACAACAACACAAAACTTTTCCATAACCTCAAAAAATAAAAATAAAAAAAGAAGAAAACAAAACAAAAAAGTGTCGGCTATTTTTATAATGCGCAATCTTCGCTGCGTACGCCGCCAGCTGTGTGCCATGCAGCCAAGCCATCGCCATTGCCTCGCCTCCCTCGCCTAGCCCACCTGCCGCCCATATAGACAGCATCTTCGCTGACCAGCCCCCCCCCCCCCCCCCTTCCAAGTCAGGCCCCCCTCCTAACCCAGCCTCATGCGAAACACCACTCACAATGTGTTGTCTGCGTTTATTGATTTATTAGAAAATTCCAATGAACAAGTTTTAATACACGACGACGACGACGACGACGACGTCGACGTTCATCGTTGTTGCTGTTGTTGTTGTTGCTGTAGCTGCTGTGGCAAAAACAATATATAGGAAAGAGCATGCCAAGACAGCAGCAGCAGCAGCAGCAGCAACACACAGAACTGAGTCGGCGACTGGCAAAAGTAACAAGTGCAATATTTTAATTACGCTACCAGCAGCAGCAGCAGCAGCAACAACAGCAACAACAACAGCAACTGGCAACATGCTGCTTTAATTTGGTTAACAGCGTTGCCAGACTGTTAACAAATATTGTCAGTTAACGCGGCGTATGCGCAATGTGCTCTGAAATTGACTAGAGAAATCCGTTTTTACCTAGTTGGTAGAAATATTTAGATATATAAACGTCTTCAGAGGACTCTGAAAGCCATTATACGTTGTAGTTTCTCTTCAATTTTATTGCCCCGTGTACAAACTTTAAGCTAATTTATATTGTTTATATTTTTATTTTCATTGTTGTTATCTTGAATATATCAATTTTTTGTAAATACTTTGACAACTATATAAAAACGGACTCCTCTACTACTTTGTTTGATTGTGAAACAATTGATAAGTTCCTTAAATTATGGACCTAAAATCTATATTAGCGCAATAATTTCAATTTCAAGAGCGGAATGTAACTTTAAATTTGATACAGTTCCAACACTTTGTTGTTTTTCAACACTTGTCATCAATTTGCTTCAAAAGCAGTCTGGCAACGCTGTCGTATCAATTCACATGGCGTATAATGAATACGCTCAGAGTCTTAAACATTTTGCAATCAATTTAGATTTACATTTGCTGCAGTTCGATGTGAATGCAGAGTCCAACCAGTTGAGATGCCGATTTCGGTAACCAAATCAACAACAACAACAACAACAACAACATGAGGACAGCTCTTGCAGCCGGAGAGGCCGCAAAGAAAGTCGCGCAGCTGAGCTCCGAGCTGAGCTGAGAGAGTTGAATATTTGTAATTGTCTGACTGGACAGTCGGGCTTGTTTGTTTGTTTATTGTTGCTTTTTGGGCTTGATTAATAATTAATCGCACTGGCACACACGCACGCACACACAGGCGCACACACTGGCGCACACACACAGGCACACACATGCAAATCTCTGCTTGATTTTAATTACTCAACTTAAATGGCGCTTGAGCTTGAGCGACTTAAGCAACTTGTGCGCCAGTGTGTGTGTGTGTGTGTGAGCTTGTATGTTTGTGTGTGTGTGTTGATCGACTCTCACTACTACGCGCTCAAACTAAGTAACTAACTAGCTCGCCACAGCTGCTGCTGCCGCCGCTGCTGCTGCTGCTGCTGCTGCTGCGACTGTGACTGCGGCTGTGTCTGTGGCTCCGCTGTGCCGCCTGTTTGTCTTGCCCGGCCGCTTTGGACGCTCATTCAGTTTTTTGCGCTCAGCGCTCGTTGTACGGAACCGAAAGATTCGTCGTTGTCGCCAACGTTGTAGCTCGACCAAAAATACAAAAAATATATATATATATGTACATATATAAAAAAAATGTAAAATAAAATAAAAAAAACAACATTAAAAATTTACAAGCCAAGGCATTACAACAACAATAACAACAACAACAGCTGCTTGTCATAACTTGATCTAACTCGTTAAGACAGGGCCCAGCACATAAATCTGCATATCTAGCCCAACGTATATACATATAAATACATATACATACACATATATTTATATATATAGATGTATATATATTGCTTTTTCGGCTGTTGTTTTTAGTTATATTTCGCGGTTTTTGCGTGCTGTAAAAAAAGTTAAAGCTGTGCAGCAGCCACAGCAACAACAACAACAACAACAGTAACAACAACAACAACAACAACAACAACAGCAGCTATCAGAGATAGCAGCTGAGCTCAAGAACAGTAAACAGCTTCAAGACTCGAATCGAAACGCTCCGCACCGCCTCGCCGCGCGCCTCGCCTCGCCTCGCCACGCCGCGCCGCGACCCACCCGCGTCCCGCTGTGCGTCTCTCAACTCTCAACTTGTCGCGTCTCCAGCGATTGTTCCGCGATTGTTGACGTCGCCCAATGCCGATACCGATACCAATACGATTTCTATATAGCAGCAGTGAGTGTGCGTGTGTGAGTGTGTGTGAGTGTGTGTGTGTGTGCTGTCTGCGTGTGTGTGCGTGTGCGGCAATAAGCCATAAGCCAAAAGCCCAGTAGCCAAAGCCATTGGCCAACATGTGAAGTGCAAGTGATTTGTTCCGCCATATATATATATTTATCTATATATGTGTGTATATGTATCTGGAGCAGTTGGCGTATATATCGATACATAAGTATATATGCATGTGTGTGTATATAAATATAATGTATGCAACGTTCGTGAATTGCCAAAATTGGTTGTTGTTGCATTTGCAGCCAAAGGATTTGTGGATTTTAAAACGTATTTAAGCCGTGCAGCAGGTGCACAAGGTAAGCCAGCCAAAACCTATAAATACTATATACTATAGATAAAATAATATATATGTAAATAAATATATATCTATACCTGTATGCTTGCCATGTATCTAGTGGTTTCTATTTGGCAGTATACTGAATAATGCGCATACGACATGGTGTCTGCGTGTCGAATTTGCATTTGCCTAACACGTTGGCGAATCATTCTTGTCATTTATATTATTAAAACAGCTGTTAGAAAGTTTCAGAACGTTCTGTGTTCAATCTTTGCGTAGTTGGGCACTAAAAAAAAAGATTGATATAATCATATTGATAGATATTTATATTGAAATATAATTGAATATAAAGTAATATCTTTATTAACATCATAATCATTGATGATTAATGATGACGGCAAAATGATACTAGGCAATAGCTAGGAAATTATTTTCATTATAATTAATTTCTCATTTAAATGTAGATTTTCCAATATTAAATGGGTTTTTTATTTATATTTTGCTAAGCAATTAATGGGCATTGAGGATGCGTTTAGGTCGTCGGTTCTCCAATATTATTATTCTATTTTTTTGCGGCCTCTACTGAATATAAGAATTATGGACTTTTTATTCGCACTGGGTGCTACTATCTGGAGTTTGCAGAACTAATATATGTTTTCTCAATATATGTTTTCTCTGAGAAAAGCACCATATTATATTATATTGTATTCCATTTTTATAAGGACTCGAATTTTAAGCAACCAACAAAGTTTAAATAGATTTTTTATATAAAAATTATTTTTTTAAATATCTGTCATCATATATACAATTATTGCTGTTCTCGAAATTAAAAAGAAAAGACTCAAAACTCAAGAAATGACTAAAAACTGAAGAAAACTTAAGTTAATATAAGAAACATTATTAAAAATGTATTATGAAAACATGTAAGTTTTCGTAATATCTCTGTAATCTTCAAAAAGTTATTACATAGATAAACATCTGATAACTACGAATGCTGCAAATTGAAAGTCCAAGTTCCATAAAGTAAATCGTCTATTTTGCATATACGTGGGACTTTAAATACGTTTTTGTAGACAAAGAGAATACGTTCGCTGTAAACTTGAAAATCTCAACTAGTATATGGAGACTTTAATTGTGATTAGAATGCAGAAATAAAGGGGTATTTTTTTTGTTTGTAATAGTTTTAGAATCAATTTTATAAACGGGCTGCATATTCATAAAGTCAAATGACGAATTTAAATCAAACGACATTCCGCAATTAGCAATTGACACCGAGATTGGTGGTAACTGGGGCTGGCGCTGGGGAGTAGGTAATGATCGGCCCTAGCTGATATGCCATATAGTATTAATGGTCGTAGAGTTGTTAATTTATGACGCCATTTGGTTAATTGAATAATTGCATGTGACTGGTTGGCTTTGGGCGTGTTATTGGTTATTGTAATCGTTATAGTTATGGATATGCCAACGCCTCGAGGCCTCCATTGCCATTGCATAAGCCAAAAGCCATAAGCCGTAAGCCGTAAGCCGTAAGCCATAAGCCATGCTCTACATTGGTCGAGAAACTGTGTGAATCTGTGGCCCTATCGTATTACCCGATATTTACCATGCTAATCACTGAACGCCTTTGACATTTATGAAGTGCTTCCCTGTCCATATCAAAGCTCTGGCATTATGAATATGCTGTGCGGAGAACAAGCCAAATGGATTGTTTGTTTGTTTGTTTGCCCGCAAAACTTTGATTGTTTGGCCACAAGAGACAACAGCGAAGCTGCGTAGCTGCTCGGTTTAGAAACTCGTTGGCTTAGGTGTGAAATTGATAGCCACAAATAAAGCGGGGCCCCACAAACCTGATAACAAACTAAGCAGAAACAACAAGTGGCAAGCATCAGCAGCAGCGGCAGCAACAACGAAGGTCTTCCACTTTCTGAAATTCGACAGAGAGAAATAGCAACAACAACAACAAATTAACCAACGAGCAGGAACAGCCATCTTCGGCACACCGAACATTAAATACCCTTGAGGGCGAGTGACAAGTGAAGCTCGAAGATGGCGAGCTTAAGCAGAATATATATTATCTGGTATAATATCTGGAAACGTCGAGGATGAAATACCCTTACGAATATTTGAGGAGCATAATGAAGTTCGTAAATGTCCAGTTGGAGCAGGATATCTGGAGGCACAGAAGAGTGGGCCATGCAAAATTCCATTCTTTACCAATTCTTCGCTTAAAGTTAATAAATTGTGACATATGATTTAGTAGTCTTCTTTGATAAGATTTTCTCCAAAAAAAGGAGAATGGTTAAACTCGCTGATGCCAAATATTGATCAAGTTATTTGGAAAACGCATCAAATAGCTATATATATAGATATAGATATAGCTATAAATATAGAGTTCCAATCTCGCCGACTTCGACACATATACGCACTATATGTGTCGTTTCATGAGGCTTCATGAGGCTAGCTTTAAGATTAGGACAGCCGTTTCCATAGAAACAAACGGGCGATAAAGAAAATGAGTTTTTATGTATGATGCTGCGTAACACATTACGTGTTCAAGTTATAATACCTTTTGCAAGGGTATAGCGCAAATTGTGAGCAGCCACTGCGAAGCGGGTTCGGTGGTTTCTCGCTCTGAATTGTGGCTCGAATTGTTGATGTGGCTCTGCGGCCAGGCAAATCACAAGGCGACGCTGGCGCTGCGCCGCTGCTGCAGCTAGTTGCTGCTGCCGCCTCTGATAACAACAAGCCAGCAATGCGGCAATAATTTGCCGCAGCTGTAAGTGGCTACTGGTCATCAGCAGCAGCAGCAGAGGCAGCAGCAGCAGCAGCGGCAATTGCGGCAGCAACAGGCTTAGGCCAGTGCAACATTTTATCAAAAGTGGTGGCATTAGCTGCCGCACCACACGCCTTCCCCCCACGCGCTTGCTTTGCAAAGCAAACTGGTCACACTGGGCACACACACACACGCACACAGGCACACTTGGCCGAGAGGCAGGCGCACAGCGGCAGCAGCTTCCAATAGTTTCACTTATTTTACACACATTTTCTTAACGATAAATAAATTCCACAAGCAGATGCGGCTCCTGCGCTGTGTGCAACATTCAGGCCGAACCTGGCCTGGTCAACAGCAACAGCAACAACAACAACAACTTTTGCTATCACGTTTTCATGCAAAAATTTTAGTTGCATGCCGCATGTACTTGAATTATACAAAAGGCAGCGACTGCGACAGGATTTCTTTGATGGGTTTGACAGGGCGCTTGCAGAGGCGGGGGCGTGGCCGTTGCAACTCAGCTGCGCTTTGGGGCAGCTCTACTCCACATAGATTATGGACTTTGCACCTGGCCAATTGGCAATTGGTAATATTTACGCAGCTGGCGCCATTTCAAGCCGAAAGTGTTGAGCAAATGTGTTTTGAAAAACGTGACAGCGATTAACAGTTATAGAAATGATCGAAACTAATAACAGGGTGGCAACTCTTCAACTTGAGCAGCAATTGCCGTAATTGGGTCAGTGTTGATAGAGTTATGTGCGTAAAGTGTTGGGCAATTGCTTAAGAAATATCTATATCAACAAATGATTCACTTGGATGAGTCATTTGAGCGGCTCGTGCATATAAAGCATATCTCTTATATTTAAGCGACCTTCTACTTATAATTTAATAACATCGCTAATAAATGCAAAATTTACACTTGCCAAGCTTATATAATCATTGAGAGGTCGTTGTTATACCAACTGAGTGGAAGCCTTTTGTTTAGAAGACATTTAGCTGGAAACAATGGACATTGAATTCTTCTAAGCTGCTGATAAAGTTGCACAGATGCTTTCATTTATTCAGAACTTGATTAAAATTTATATATAGCAAAAAAGTGTATAGCTATTATTGAAAGAATATATATATAAGCTATACGATATTGACAATTCTCTGTATATTTTTGATGTACATTAAATACTCAAGCATGTGACTTGAGGGATCTCTGTCATATATCACAAACTTACTTTTGCAGCATTTTCTTTTAAAGGCTTTATCTACATAGTTAAGCAGCCGATCTGCTTCTGGTAATGTTTAGTCAAGAAAAATATATATAAAATATAAAAGTCTACGGAACAAATGAAAAAATGAACATATATTTTTTAGATAGGTCAAAATACTTTGACTTTTTAAAAAACTACCTTATTTACCTCTGTAAAAACTTAAACTTAAGATCTTTAAATTCGTCTTAAAATATAGTTTAAAGACCCTGTAGTTAAACATAGGATATTCCGAGTGCAGCTTAGGGACTCACTTAGTTTTGACTTCCCAAGCTTAGAAGGGTCAACCTAAGGCCTTGCTTGCCCATTTAGATGTAAATGGAAACTGTTCCAGATCTTTAAAAAAAATATAGCTTTAGGTCTTTAAAATCGTCGATTTATACTGTTAACACACGTTGTAACTTAATAGAGAATTTTCCAAGTTAAGCTTAGGGACACATATCTTAAAGTTTCCAAAATCTGGCCTAGGAATACATATGGAATACTAGTTACCAGGCCGCATAATACTCGTATATGATACAGTTAATATTAAAAATGTGGCTGCTCTAACGGTGCCATTCTTCTAACTAGCTAATACAATCTCGGATTTCAAACCTCAACCTCAAGCTGATGTAGCTGAGCATGCGAATGGCCTTCGAGTGTTCCACTCGCGTTGTCGTTTTCCTGTCGCCTGCTTATCAGTTAAAACCATATATGGAAACATATATATATATATATATATAGATCATATATATATATAAAGATATATATACTATAAATAAGTAGTACGAACTAGTTCTGAACTAAATTCAGCAAAACACAGCCGAAGAAAGAAATGTGGAGTGTGGAGTGTGGGCGGCGAGTGGGGCCAGGCGGGGCATTGGAAACTTTGAGGGTCCATTGTGGAGGCTGCTGTGCTGATTAAATGTCGCCTGCTTTTAACTATTATGTACAAAGAGCAAAAGCGAGAGGGAGAGCTAGTGTGAGTGTGTGTGTGTAGGAGAGAGAGAGGCAGATTTGCTGGGTCTGTTGCTTTTATCGTTTTTCTGTTGTTTTCATAAAGCGAATTTCAAGTTCGTTATATCGAAATCGCAGCCAACAGCTGATTTTGGCTGTGCTCTTGTTGTTGTTGTTGTTGTTGCTGCTGTTGGCGAGCAAACAAACAAAATATTTGTGAGCAGCAGCTGCTGGCAGCGACTTTTAGCGTAGACTGTGTGTAGTATAACAGTAAATGTAAATTCTGTCTCCATTTGAAGCTTATCGAAATGAACGCGCGCGCAAAAATAACGCATAAATAAATAATTAATAAAGCGAACGATGTGTGTGTGTGCGTGCTTGTGTGTTTGTGTGTGTGTGTGTGAGTGCCAAGTGATTTGAACTTTGAAGGCAAGACAAGTTGAGTTTGAGTTATGAATTTATCTAAAATCGCAGCATGTAGTCGCTATCTCGCTGCTGTTGTTGTTGTTGTTATTCCCATTGCCCTGGCCATTTGACAAGTGGTTTGGCCCAAGTGTCAGACGTGATAAATCATATATAATAAATCTATATACACACAAACATGTCTATCTGCATATCTTTATGAATGCTGTTCAAGAGAAATGGCGCAAGAAAAGCAACGCCCAACTGACCCAAAACTGTCTCAAGTTCATATACAATATCAAGCATACGCAGCGTGTGCGCCAAAGTTAATTTATTTCGATTTATATTTATTTTTATAATTATATGTATATTTATATTAACTAAAATAACTTGTGTGACCAGCTTTTGGTGCTGTTCTTAGCCACTTAGTAACTGATATTATATATATATAAATATATATATATATATGATTTTTTTTTTTTTGTATTATTTGCTGGCAAACACAATCTGTCACCTTGAGTCGAGTTCATTCATCCGCAGCTTGTGAAAATTTTAACACATCATTTCAGCTATTAAATGCAGCAAAAAAAAAAAATCACTTCAAATGACGTTTAAATCAGGTTTTATAACTGTTATAAATTATGAAAATAGTTATTCAAATTTAAAATATTAATTATTATGCAAGCCGTGCCCAAAACATAAGAAGTTTGGAAGACATACCTATTTTTGCTTCAATTTATACCGAAAAAGTTTCTATTTAGAAATCCAAAGTTCCGGTTTGTGTATAAATATTCGGGTTATGATTTAAAATATCTATGGAAATAAACTAATTAATTATTAAATTAAGGCAAAGTTAATGGAATAACATGAATTAAATTAGCTTATTTTTGTGCATCAATTCATATATTTATATATTTATTTCTACGTAAATAAGTATGCAATAAATAACAATAAAACAATTGATATTAATACAAAAGTATGCAAAAATTAAATAAAATAAAGTTCCGGCTAGTTTTTAGAAGAACTCTGCTTAACATATTTCAAAATAGGTAGATTTTCAAATAAATTCAAACAGAAATATATATCTACAACGTATTTTCCTCTAAAAATAGCACATTTTATTACAATTTTGAACATTACATCAACATTTACCAATCAAAAGCAACACCTGATCTAGACAATTAGCACTCAGCCAAAAGAAGCTATAATGAACTTTAAAGAAAAAACGCGCTCTTCATTTGCCTCGTATATTAGATTACAAGAGATCGACAAAGTTGACTTTGAAAACACGTTTCCCAGCAATATGCTTGAATTGTTGTAGTTCTTTTGTTGTTGTTGTTGTAAGAGACAGCATCACAGTTACAAACGTAACCTTAAAAGTTAGTTAGACACGCCAGTTTGAACCACTTTCGGTTGGATTTAAAAAGTTGAAACCAGGCTTTGAAAAAATGTAAAAAATACGCAGCACAGTTGTTGACGATGCGACCACAGAAACTGAAAACTGAAAACTACATTTTCAAGGAAGCAAACAAAACATTAACAAATATGGGCATAAATTACTATAATTAAACGTAAAGTGCAGGAAATTTACATGTGGAAATAACAACTATGTTAAGTATGGGCACGCTTAAGTATATAAGTTGGAGTATAAAACGGCACTTGAATTTTATTGTTGTAATTATCATAATTACAATGGAAGCAGCCAAAGCGCTCGCTCTCCCTCGCTCTCTCCAGCTTTAAGTGTGTGTTGGTGTGTGTGTGTATGTGAGTGTGTGAGTGTGTGTGTTTTTGTGTGCGTGACAAGTCAACATCCTTTCGGTGCATTCACTCATGCCAGAGAGCCGCAGTGCTCTAAAACGTTCCATTTTCGTTGATGCAAATCGCTTATCAAGACAAGAAAGTGCCACGCAGCGAGCGTGTGTTTGTGTGTGTGTGTGTGTGTGTTTGTGTGTGAGTGACTAACTTAGTGACACACGTTGCAGCCACACAGCTACAGCTACAGCTACAGCTACAGCTGGCTATCACTGCAGCTGACTTCAGTTCAGTTCAATGCAGCAGCCGCAGCAGCCGCAATGGCAGCGCCAGCCGCGCCGTCTCCCGCCGGCGAAGCTGAAGCTGGGCTGAAGCAGAGCCAGAAGAAGAAGAAGAAGAAGTAACTGCAACGCTGCCCCTGATAAGATGCCGATGCCAGCGTCGCTGTCGTTGCAAAAGGTCTTCTTTGTTGCCCAGTGAGAAGTTAAACAAAAACAAAAACAAAAAAAAAAGCAGCACGAGGTTTGCCGAGGCGGCGCCGTTTGCAGCAGCAATTTACAATAACAACAACAACAACAACAACTACGACCACTATGCATATAACAACAACAACAAAAGGAACAACAACAACGAGCGTCATCGACAACGACAACGACTACTCCACAACAACGAGCGGGGCGACGTTGATTGCCCCGGAATGCCGTCAAACAGGTTAAAAATGTAGGTAGAAATTCAATTAAAAATTGGTTATTTATTTATTTAGCTTGCAACGAGTAGAGCGCTGCCAACCGCCCCGCCCAGCTTTACCCCACACACCCCCCTCCCGACGTTCGTAGCCCAGCTACCCCGTGCAGTCAGTATAATCTAACTAATTTAATTAAATTTCATTTATGTGTCGCCTGTCAAACAAAACTCGAAACTCACGACTGTCAATCAAATTGAACCAGTGCGCGAATTTGAAAGTGAAAACTTCCACACACACACACACACACACTTACACACAGCTCGCACCTGCCACTGCCCCGTGCCAAACTGCACAGCATGTGCTCAACTAGTCGCATTTAACTGCAAATATAAATATGCATATGTGTATGGAGGAGTCTTGAATAAATGCCAGCAGCTACTTAGTTAAGGTGCAACTGCAGTCAACAGTTCGTTTGGAAAGAAATTGTAATAAAAACTAATGTGGCAGTAAATTTGCATGGAAATCAATCAAAAAGTTGGCCGACTGCGAGCAAAGTCGAACAGCTCATACCCTGCAATATAAATCTAATTAATAATAACCAATTAAACGTTTATCGCTCGTTTGCAATTGTAACAGTCTGTTAAAGTGCTTACAGCTGGTTAACTTAAGCACTGCCAGCAGAGTCAGCGTAACATAACTAGCAAATGTTGTTAACAGCAACAAGATAACATAAATATGTTCGCAAATGTTTATGAGTGTTTAGCATTACCTAAAAATGTTAACAGCTGCTTAACATTGGTAATATTAAAAATATGTTTTTTCTATAATTCATGGGGAAATGCATATAACAAACTGCTTCTAAAATGGTAGCTGAACAAACATGTTGATAGAGCCAATATACCTTGTAGACTGTATAATAAGAAAACACAGAACCACTTGCACCAGTTGAATCCGATTGCGTTTGCTTTTATTTATGCACATTTTGCTGGTGAACCGCAAAAAGTTAATTTTAGCATTGCTATAAATAAAATACCTTAGCGTCCCACTAACAAATGATCAAGCGAGCGAGCGAGCCATATACGATACGATACGTAAGCCCAGATATAGTTACCACCCAGACCCCAACTGACTGGCCGTAACTGGTTGCATTACTCGCTCGCGCCGTCTCGCTCTCACACACCGCCAGCTGTCTCTCTTGCTCTCTGTTATTGATTTGATGGATCGTTGCAATTTGCGGCCGTGACATGCATGATAAAGATACTAATACGATCGATTTGAAGATCAGCTAAAGCTGCTGCCGTTCAGCTGAAAGCTGCCCAACTGGCCAACTTCTGCATCTGGGTACCGAACCTCATTCCAGAAACTGAAACTTAACTGGCAACAAAAAATATATACATATATGTATTTATAAAAAATAAATAAAATAAAAATTCCTTCTTCACTTGAAACATTCGATGCGCGCGCGTGTTTACCCATTTGCATAGTGGGGCCTATTATATTCTGGTTCAGGTGAAAGAGCATTTCGCTTTCCAGGAAGTAGCCAGCGATCAGACATTGTGTTTGATATATACTTAATATATACACAATACTAGATTGTTCAATGATGGAAAGTTTTGAAGAGCACAGCTCTTCGTTTGCCCATGCGAATTTACGAGTGTTTGTTCCATGTGGGATTTTTTTTTTTGGCACCGAAAAAAAATTCGGATTAAATATGTGAAATCGGTGGAAAAGTCCATTTCAATGAACTATGATGACAAGCAGATTTTTGTTTTTGCCAGAACATTTCGCATCTCATACCATAAATACCTGGAAAATTGTGAAATCAAGGTGGGGCCAAAGTTGAACTGCCAAATGAGGCGAAAAGCTGCGTAGGTGCAAATCATTTCGATCAGTGTGCACTTGCCGAAAGATACAATGGGCTGGAGCACTTTGAAAACATTCCAATAAATATGTCGAATGATAATTCAAACAACGCATAAAGCATAAAACTGTCCGATTAATAGCTTATCTGTGAATATTATATGGTATTCCTTATGCCAAAGATTGTGAAATTGTTAGGCATTTAATTTAAGGGGATGTTCAGTATATTGAAGGCATGTAGGTAGGAAGGTATGTAAATATTTATTTATTTTATTATACCCTGAACCCATTGAAAATGGGTAAAAAGGGTATATTGTATTTATGCAAAGTGCAAATGTATGTAACAGGCAGAAGGAAGCATCTCCGACCCCATAAAGTATATATATTCTTGATCAGCATTAATAGCCGAGTCGATCCGTCCGTCCGTCCGTATGTATGAACGCAAGGGTCTCAGAACCTATAAAAGCTAGAGACTTGAAATTTTAGCTGTAGGTCCTCCAGGTGCCCGCGCAGATCGAGTTTGTTTCCGATAAACGATAACTTGCCCCGTTTCCAAGTAATCGATAAAAATGTCTATCGAAATCCCGTTTTTTAAGCAATTTTGGTAAATAATAAGAGCTAGAGTTACCAAACTCGATATGTAGCTTCTAGAATAGTATATATATATCAAGTATCTTTCATTTTATACCTATCGCCACCTCCGCGCGCGCTGTATTTGGTGATGGAATAAGAGGGTTCAGGGTATCCCCCAGTCGAGAGCTCCCGACTAGAACCTCTTACTTGTTTTTTTATTATTTTATCATCATTATGATATTTAACCTCTGCTCTCAAGCTAAACAGAATCTAGCTATTCAATGCAATTGCTTTTTACAGCAACTAAAAATAAATATTATTTGCGAATTTAAATTAAAGCTCATTAAACAAAATGGAATACAAATCAATTTGGAATAGATTTCATCTACATTTATGTTTACAAAACATTTTATTGATACTATATCATCCGCACATCAGCTAATTAGCCACCAGACCCAACGCATTTGTAAAGGTTTCGGTCAGGTAAATGAACTTTTGGCCAGCTGTGCTTCTGCTCCAACCATGACCACTAAATAGGCCTGAATCGCCAACAGTTTAACTTGGAATTCGCATGCAACTTTCATGTGTAAATAATTAAACCATAAAAGTCAATTTAGAGCCACACAAAAGTGCGCCCCTTATATACAAAATGGGCCCAGCAGCCGAATCTACGAAAAATCAAATCAAATATTCAATTTACAAAAACACAAAAAATACACTACATGAAAGATGTAAAACAACATTGAGGTCGCAGACCTCGTACAAAATAAATACTATAATATTTTTAAAGTAAATTTATAAAATATTAAATGTAAATAAATAGTATAAATAAGCTAAGAAAAATACTGTAGTATTTGTTATATTTATTATAACTAGTTAGAATATTTATAAAAAATTATATATGATATTAATTTGTTTTAATTTTTACAAAAATTTTACAAAATATTACACATTTGATATAAATATATATCTTCAATATGTTACATATGCATATGTTATTCTCTAAATTGATAAAATCGTAAGATATATAGAAAAATGTATGATATTACAAACTTTAAATTTTACTAAAATAAAATATTTGTAATACATACATATATATCTTAAATTCAACACCCAAACATTAAAAAACATAATTATAAAAATGATATAACTATCCTTACAATATTATTAACACAGGACGAACTGCTTGTGAAATGTGTAGGATACATTTGGGGCAGTGTATTGAAAAATTGAAAATCATTTATGACCTTATAACTGGCGCTGGCTCTCTCTCAGTGGCTGGGCCATTAAAAACTTATGGATAGCAAAATTCACGGATAAATTATAATAATTGAAATATGTACTTTGAAAAGTTAATTGCGCTATGCGCGCAGCGCTGTTAATGCTAATCGCCAAACATAAATTCAGGGGCAGCGTTGGGCCATAAAATTCGCACCCCCCAAACCAGATACACATCGATCTATATAGTATATATATACACATATATTTATATATAGGGTATACATTTATATGAAAGCTTGCCGTGCTTTGCCGGCCGGCGAGGCGCGCATATGTATGCAATATGTTTTGCATTGCACGTTTTGGTCAAGGTTGCGCACAATATGTGGCTAGAGAAAGAGATGGATTGAGTTTCGAGGGAGCGAGAGAGAGAGAGAGAGATGGTGCAACGGCTGGCGATCGTTTAATTTCCATGAACGCATTTTCAGCGCGGCAACAAATCAAAAATTCGCTTTTTTCGCTGCTGCTGCTAAATATTTAGACAGAGCCCGTTTACAGGTGGCTCTGCCCGAGTGGCCCGCCTGGCGTTTATCAGCGATTGCCAACTTGCAACCTCGGCAAGTGGCAAACTTGCAACATCATCATTATCCAGCCACATAAATGTGTCTATGTGTGTGTTGCTGTCCAGCTGGGCGGCGGCAGCGTTGGTCAAGGTTAAGCAAACGAGCAACGAGCTACGAGCTACGAGTATCTGTAGCTGTGCATCTGTATCTTCAGCTGTCTATCTGTATCTGTAGCTGTGCATTTGTATCTGTTGCCGCTGCGCCGCAGGACATCATCAACTGGCTGCGTTCGACAGTCGTGCGCACTTTTAACGATTTCGACAAAAATTATTTCGCTTTCTGCGCTGCTCATTAATTCGTTTCGATTAAAAAACATTTTTTTTTGCATCTTTGCAGCTTGTTGTGCATAAAAATCACAGCAAGAGCTCATCGCCATATAGCTGTATACATATCTATACACAAATATATATATATATACTATATATATATACTATATATATTGTTTTTTATATATATTTTTTTTTGCCTGGCATTTTTGTCTAGCGGTAGAAAAACAAGTTGCTGTTGATTCGAGTACATCTGATATTTTTATGGCCAGTCTTGCGCCCTGCCGCAGCGCCCCGCCCGCTTGGCTCCTTGGCCCCTTTGGGCACGATTTGGGCCCGTTGTGGCGTTTTCGCTACTGTTTTGTTTATGTTTTAAGTACGCTATGTGCAATTCTTTTGGCAGTTCATTTGTTTATTATAATGCCGCCACAGACTGCCCTGTTTGCCACTTGTTCTGCTTCTGCTTCTGATTATTTGCTACGCCTGTTTCTACTTATGTTTTCTCTTTTGTTGTTTGCCGTTTACCTGTAAACATATACACAAACTCGTCTAAACACATATTGGCCGCCACTTAATATACAAATACATTTAAACGGCTGCTGCATACCCTAGAACATATTCAAATTCGGAGTGTATGATGCAATCAATGAGAGAATTTCGAATACAAATTTCTGTCTAAATACTATACATTTATTTTTTTTGCAATGAGGTCGTTGAGCTGAGCTAATATTGTCATGGATTTCTATCAGTTATTGTTATTATTATAATAGCCTGGAAATCCAACCCGAATCCTCTTTTTTAATTTATTTATTTCTTATGCTCATTAAATTTTTTTTTATTTTTGCTGTGTTCAAACGTTCCAAAAGTGAATAAAAGTACTATTTCCATATCCAGACAAGTAGAATATGCAATTCAGCTAGAAACTTCTTCTCTAGGTTCTTTCTTCAAATGATTTAAACCTGAATTATATATATACCCTGCCTAAGCAGGGTAGTATGTTCTCGACCTGCCAAACATTCAGTTAATTTGGTGTTTTTTTCAGATATTTTTTGTTTGTTTGGGGCATTTTTTTGTTCAGCTACTTAAACGAGATTTGGCAATGTGTTTAGCACACGCCTCTATACAAACTACACGTTTTCAAACTTGCGGCTCTCTCACGTAGTCATTGCAAAAATTTAGCGATGATTTTTTGTTTGTGTTTGAATGTTATTTCGGTTCTTTCTTCTTTTTTTTTCACCCCCTATTTGAAGTGAGGAAATAAATTTCACACGTATCTGCGAGTATGCAAAGTGAATGCTATTTGTGTGGTGGGTGGGTGTATTTTTTGGTATGTTTAGCGGGAAGCCTGCCAATGCATTGATATAATTAATAATGCCTATACTTAGAACTCAAGCTAAACAAATCCGTTGTCTACGTGTCTGAGACGAAAATATGAATTTTTCCGATCTTGGTGGGCATGTTTCAGCAGAAATTGTCGAGTAAATTAATGATTTGTTTTCGAACAAGCTGTTCGCCAGAAATCTATCATTCAGCTCAATTTAATTGGAAGCTCAAGCGCAGTACGGTTATTAATTAGTTTGGTAATTAATGTTTGAACAATATATTTTTTAGTGGGCAATAAGAAACTGACGTGTCCTTTATGTGTAAGCTCTTCAAATTGAGTTTAAGCTCTTTCTTTCTTATACTTACCATGAATACATACTCAGAATTTCCTCCCTAGTTCCCATAAGGATGCGACTCTCTACCCCTTGTGTGCCACTCCAGATCTTCCATGTTATTCCATTGTTTATAAACTGTTAAACTCTTTTTATTCCAAAAGACAAGATCGTTCTTAAACCTGTTCAGACTGTCATCTATATCTATATAAAAGCTAAGCCACTTGTACATCCATTAACTGACAATTGACGCTGGTTTTCAATACGAAAAGAAAGTCAAAAGTCACGCGATGGCCACTTACTTAGCCCCACTTACTCATAATAAAAAGCGAAGATCGTATGGCATAACAAATATCATGTATACGCCGCGTTTGACACAGCTGTGAAGCGCTTTCGACAAACACGCGGCCCAAATCCATTTAAAAGCTCATTACCAATGCTAATTGAGTGTTGGCTTGGTGGCAGACCGAGGGCCGGTGGGGCGGAGGGGGCGTTGCCACCAAAACTCGAGCTGACATTTAAACGCAATGCAGTGCACATAAATGCATTTTTTTTTCTTTGACTTTTTTGTTGTTGCCTGCTAATCGCGTCGCAGCTCGCATGCGGCCCGTTCAATGTTTGTTATTTTCCAAGTGCCCACACGTTAGCCGGCCGCTTCTTACATAAATTATTAACAGCTAAAAGCAAATAAATAAACAAACATTGAGCAGCAGCAGCAGCAGCAGCAATTGCAGTTGCCGGCAAGTTGTGGCGCGCTTCTGGCCCATCGTTGATCATCGCCAACGCTAAAGCTGTCATCATTCATAACCGAAGCTGTTGGGCAAAGTTCGAACTGGCCCTGGCATTGGCCAGAATGCCTGGCATCAACTTGCGGCCAAACAATTAATTTCGCTTCCAATTCCAGTCCCCACCCATCCCGCTGCATTACCAACTACTTAACAGCAAATCACTAAACATGTTCAAATATTTTGCCAGCGGCAAAACTAAAAAGATACACACCACCGCCTTGACAAAAGAAATGAACTGTTTTAAAGTGCTCCCATAGCAGCAGCAGCAGCAGCAGCAGCAACAACTGCCAGCGGAAAACTACAAAACCCAAATTGAAAAATCATCAACCTCATCAGCCTTCGGGCTGCTGCTTACTGCTTACTGCTCACTGCTGACTGCCTTCTGGCTACTGCCTACTGCCTACTGGGCTACAGCTACTGCCTGGTCAATATTTGGCTAAGAAATTTTTCACATTACCAGCAAGGCGAGAGGAGCTGAGCGTCTTGTTGAATATACTCTCTGAAGCCCGCTGCTTAAAGGGTATGCCAGCTTTTCGATAAGGCATGCACAAATTTGAGTTTCTTATTGTTGTTGTTCTTGTTGTATCGGAATAATAATAAATGCTGGTTTTGGCGCTCTTTCCATTTTTAAATGTTTATTTAGCTGGCTCGAGGTCCTTTTAAGTAAATATTTTAAAACGGAAAGGTCGACAAATATATAAGCATTATATTCCTATTTATTTATTTATATAAGTAAGGGTATAAGCGCTTCAGCGCAGCATTCAGATCTTAAACTCTCTTGTTGGGCTGCGCCTTGGTGTGTCTCGCATGTTGAGTGAAATGTTAGCAACACACAAACACACGCACGCACAAATCCATGCACACACACACACACACACGCACACGCACATATGCACGCACACACACTTGCCTTGTAGCCTAGCATTGTTTGCATAGCAGTGAGCTCGACTCCGGGGCCCCGATCTTGGACAGCCTCTGGTCAACGTTTTGTTTGATGTCGGCCTCGTTAAGAGCCAACGAAGCCAACGAGTTGTGGCCATGTTCCATGTTGTAGTTGCTGTAGTTGCTGCAGTTGTTGTTGTTGTTGTAGTTGTTGCAGTTGTTGTAGTTGTTCCCGCTGCCTTCGTTGTTTGCTCATGAACAGTTGAACGTTGTCGTAGTCGTTGCTGTTGTTGTTATTGTTGTTGCTGCCTCTCTGCCGCTTACTTTGCATTAAGTTATTTTCATTTTCAATAGGCCATGGCTAGCTCAAGGGATACGAGGGCGGCTCCTGCCCTGCTGCTCGCCTGCTCGTAACTCCTGGCTGGAGTGTTTTCTTTCGACGGTGCATTCGAGTGCTCTCCAAACTGTTGAACTTCACTTGTTTTCTCCAGCTATTAAGCCACTTGAGCGTTCATCTTTCTCATACATACATATATGTATATAGCTCTACGCATAATATATTGTTTTTTTTTTGGGTTTTTCAGCACGACCAACTCGATTTCCCGGGAATTATGCAAATTTTGAACGTCGTAATGCTGGTCGATGAGCGTGTGATTTATGCCTATAAATCGCTCTATCTGCTACTTCTGATTGCATAATTAATGATCTGCTCAAGAGCCTATGCTGGCTATGGACGACTCTCGTCTCAGCTCCGGACTGTAGCAATCTTCTTTGGTGGGAAAAATCTCTCAAGTATGCACGAAACTATAAAACACTGGCTGTGTGTATGTGTGTGTGTGTGTCTTTCTAGAAACTGCTCGCACACAATTTGTTTATTTATCTTTTCAAAATGTACGCGCTCTCAACGTGCAGCAAAGTTGCAAAAATTGATTTGGCCAAAATAACACAAAAGCGGCAACAAATCAGCGCAATTATCAAAAAAATTGTAGCAAATTTCGTTTGCCACTCGAACAACTACCTGGGCACCAGTCGACCCCTCCCCACCGCCCCACCGCCCCTCTCCCCCTTGCCGACTAGTTGCCATGCTCATCCCCTTGGCTGACCATAAATTACCAATTAAATGAGCTTGTGCGAAAAAAACACACATTTTCTAACTAAATATTGAAACGCAAAAAGCCAAATTAACCAAAAGAATACAAATGCGTTTTTGGCCAGCCACACACATACACACGCACACGCACACACGTAGACAAGGCAGCAATTGCTACAGTGGGTCAAAGAAATATACACTTATAAATAAATGCGCATTTTATGATTGATAAATTGCATGAGTACTAGCCAGAAATTGACCAGATCGGCAGGGAGCTTACATGTTTTTGACTGGATAACAATTTTCATAGGGATTTCTAAATTCTATAATATCTATAATTCTATAATCTTATCCTGTACATGACTATCTATTTGCACATGACTATCTATCTATCTATTTGCACTTGACTATCTTTTTACTGAAAACTAACACAAATCTTGAATATTTGTTAATTTAATTGAAAATATATAGATCTTTCGAATTACATTTGGCTAACTCATTTAATTTGCTACCTAATGTATTCACATTTTTTGTCTCTCTTGCAAGCCGATTTTGCGTTTTCGCTTTGTGCTTTATCCTTAAACGTTATTTAGATTTGCAGAGAGTTTTTGATTTGTATACAGTAAGGAGAGTGAAGTAATTCAGCTACCACAGTGAGACCTAGCATAATGCTCTCACTTACACGCACTATCGCTTATGCCTTCCCCGAGAACGCATTTTTCAATTCAGCTTTATGCGGCATCCTTAAACATTGCTTCAGTCTCTATATACCCAAACATAATACTAAGTAACCGAGGAAGTACTGTGCAGCATGCCTTTGAAAAACCTTCGGCTGTCAGTCTTTTTCTCACTCAAATCTCTCGATATAGTTCACAGTACGGTCTAGTGTGGGGAGGAGGGCGGTTATGTGTTTAGGTGCCCAACTGATTGTTGCTGGGTGGGTGGGGGTCAGCGAGACGTGGTGAAAGGGGCCCGGGGGCCCATTGGCAATTGCGCGGCTCGTTTTTGGCGCGTTTGCGCTTTGCGATTAATGCGCTTGTGTAAATAAACAATAAATATTAAGTGCGCTACACGCCACGACGCACAGATTCCCAGAAACCAAAGAGGGGCCACAGGGACAGGGCGGCGTCTCTGGGCCAGGCTGCTGGAGGGTGTCAGAGTGACCGCTGCCCGTCGGCTGCGTTTTGAGGCGCGCAATTAAATGTAACAGTTTATGCTGTGGGTGGCATTTGTGTTGTACTATCCGAATCGACCTTAGGCTCCCGGTCGCTTGTTGTCCCCATGAACTGTGCGCCCCGCCCCCTTGGGCAGGCCAGCGGCGTCCACATTGCGCACGAGCGCCACTCGGCAAACGTTTGGCTGCAAATGTTTCTGTAATGGGCAGCTGAGCATGGCCACAGCAACCCCTCCGGACGGTGCGTCTGTGCGTCGACGGTGCGATGTGCTGGCAAGTGGTGCCCGGTGGTGGTGCGGTGGTGCGGCTGCGATGTGGCTGTGGCTGTGTCTGCGACCGTGCAGCGTTCAGGCGTAACGCACAAATTGTATTGATAATGCCAACTCTCTGGCGATGCCGACTTTTTTTTTTTGTATCTTTTTCTCATGCCCCGTAAATTGCATTGATTTGCATGGCAATCTGTTTGCTGTGTAATAAATGAATGCACTTGGTGTGATTTCAACGCTTGGCTGTAAGCAGCTCGCTGAAACTGGCAAATCCCGAGAAGCAGACACATTTCTTCACAGATGCGGCCAACATTCACATTTCAATTGCATGTTTAATGTGAAAGGTAAATGGTTATTTATTTATCTGAGTAGACTAAATGAAGCTGTTCTTATTTAGGCCTTAAGCAGGCGTAGCAAAGTTCCGCGATTAACTAGTTTATATTTAACAAGACTTCAAGCCGAAAAAAAGGATCATGGCTTAAGCCAACCCTCTGCTTTTTGACTTGGCTCCTGCAGCTGCTTTGACACTTGCGTGAAACCAAGTCTTGCTTCTATTAATGTCATATATAATGATACAATTTGAGTTTTTAATTCATAACTGCCCAATCCATGCATATTTTCATAAGCTAGACGCGGGCTACATTTGTTCTCTACTCTTAATTTGCATTGAGCGAATATGATTAGATTTGTGAATTGTTTGGGAACTCTCTATTAACTTAACGTTTAGTTCATAAAATAACATTTGAGATACTTCAAATTAAAATATAAAATTTGTATCTGAAAACTATTTTAAAAGCTAAATAAGTCGAATTTGAAATATGAAGAGAACAGTCAAGAAAATGTACTCCCTATTCTGATGAAAACTACTTTTACCTTAATCTTAAGGCTATTTCCGAATATTGTTTGTTAAACATAATTAAGGGTCTAAATAACATACATAACATGCCTGAATCAAACATAACATGCGATTTGACCTTCAGATTTGCTGCAAACATAAAGAAATCTGACTCTAAATAAACCCATGCGTATAATTTAGCAAAACATACTGTGCATAGTTAGATTACGTATGTTATGCCGATGCATATATTATTCGAAAATCGTAAGATCTTGGGGCACTCCTTTGGCAACCTTCACTCAGTTAAGCCTGGCAAACATAAATAATCGATGTGAAAATAAACATAAAACCTCTTGCCATAATTCAGATCGAATGGATACATTGTATAATCTGTATGGCGAGTTCGACAAGGTTGATGAATACTCGTAAATTCACGAAAATCCACTTGCACAAATGTAATCAACATTTCGTTCGAATCCGTAACGGATAATAATTTAAATGTACTTGAAAGCTGATGGCAAGTCGATTGCTTATATAACAAAATAGCCTGAGGCAATACCTGGAACAGGAATCGGCAAATCGGAAAATCAAAGGTCAGAAAATCGAGAACTACAAAAGATTTTCACTGGAAAATGCCGACCAAAAAAAAAAATAACGAAAGAAACGAAACGCAAAACGCGTGGCAGCAACTTGTTGGTGAATATTTAATTGGTGTTGTTGTTATTGTTGCTGTTTGTGTATCTATGTATCTATAAGATACAACGAGAATTTTGTACTATTTGGGGCCTGCTGTCTGCTGTCTGCTGTCTGATATTTGGGCATTTGGGGGTTTGTCTACTTGGGACCTGTTGCCGCCTTTTGATGTTGATTAATTGCAAATGCTGTTGATTGATTTTTATTGCAAATATTGATAAAAAGTTTTGTATTAATTAACGTGAAAAACACGCGTTTTGTGTTAATTGGAAAATGGTTATTGAAACTAAACAGAACCAAAGCCAAGTGAGCGTACAAAACAAACAAATATACACGAAGGCAACATCAGCAGCGGCAGCTAGTAGCTAGAAGTAGCTATAGATACAGATACAGATACAGATACAGATACAACAAACAAACAAACAGACCGTGAGATAAAAGATACAACTTGCATTTTGTGGAGCGTACAAATTAACGCAGCCGAAAATTAAAAGTTTCGAAACAACAACAACATCGGCCATGGACATCAGCAGTAGCTGTATCCATATCTACATATGTACCTGTATCTGTATCTGTATCTGTATCTGCATTTGTATCTGTATCTGTAGCTGTACCTGCGCCTGTAGCTGTATATGGAATTTGATTTATGCTCAACTTTGATATTTACCGCCTAATAAACAAAAAATTAACGCAAACCCAGAAACAACAGCAACAACAACAAACAACAACTATTGTACATAAGTATCTGCATTTGTTGCTCCTACCGCTGCTGCTGCTGCTGCTGCTGCTGTTGCTGCCATTGTATCTGTATCTATTTGTGTGGCTAAGCCGCCGCCGCCTGCAATTTTCGCTTTGATTTTGTGCCACTCGCCAAGCGCCTCCGACTGACATGCGTGCGTCTGTCAGAGCGGCAATTAAACAACATCACCAAAGTGCCACAGGCAAACGCCAGTGCTACACAGTTCGCACTGGAGACCAAAGAGATCGTCAGTTCGAGCGATAGATCTCTGGGTCTTCAGATCGTGAGATCTGTGACGACTTAGCGCCGGGACATGCGCGTTGAAATGCGTTGCGTTAATATTTGGTATTTGTTTGGGCGTCCAGGCCAAAACTCATCGAGAGGTTTGCCACGGTGGCAGCCCACCGACGTTGTTGATGATGCCACACACACACACACACACACACACACTCACACAGTGGCTGCCACAGGTGAGTCGAGCGTGTAGTTAAAGTCACGTGCTAATTACAAAATTATTGAGAAATTTAAGTAAGGCAACTATTTGAAATTCAATTAATTAATTGTAAATATTCCGTGTATAAGTGATAAGCGATTGTTCGATAAAATCTTTAACATCGTCTCGATAAGTTATCGATTAAATTTCGTTTTACTGTTAGCTTCTAGAATAGTACATGCAGATGAAGACGATCGGGCGCTTCCTTTTAATTGTTTTTAAATTGTTATAAAGCTTGCAAATTGAATTTGAATGTCTGTTGATCTTATTTAAATATAATACTCAAATAGGCTATGCTACAGTGGTGTATTGGCGAATTCGATTGAGCTTGTGCCATATGCAAAAGTATTTAAATGAATGCAAATGCCATCAAGCTCAGGCAATTCGAACTCAACAAACTTCTAGCAGTTGTATTATCCGAGCGACCACTGTATTAATATTATCCGCAGATTGCTTTGACATTTATTTATTTATATTTTAAACAAAAAAAAAAAGATGTGTGTTCCATCGTTTAGTTAAGGTAATTAGTCAACTGAAGTGGCCAAAGGGCAGATCACTCAGCGCTGTTTGTCGGCGCGCCTTGAAGTTGTGAATATTTATGTGTGTGTGAGTATGTGTGCCTGTCTGTGTGTGTGAGTATGTGTGCCAGGACGCAGGAGCCAGCGCTCGTCTACGACGCCTCAGAGTCTCTCTGCGAAGTCGATTGAACTCTGTGGCCTGAAGCTTGCAACAGTCATAAATCAATTGGCCGAGTGGCAGTTGATGTGGCTGTGGCAGTGGCAGTGGCATTGCCGCAGTTGTTGGCCACTCAATTGGCATGGCTAATGCGATGGCAACTCATAAATTTATTAATTTTTAATTAAACCTACAATGATTTGTAATTCCACAGCCAGAGACAACAGCAGCAGCTACGGCAGCGCCTCAGCCATTTATGGAGCTGCAACAGGCTGCGGCAACTGTGGCAACTGGTCAATGAAGCTGCTGCTGCTGCTGCTGCCCGGAAACAACTCATTATCCTAATTAAAACGTGCGCCATGCGCGCCCGTTGCCATATATGTCCAATGCACGCGATCTGGCTATGAGGCGAAGCTGCGACTGCGCATGCGAAATTAGACGCACGACGCACAGTGGGGCCAACGCCCAGAGAATAGATTGTCGCCTTTGTAGAAATTATAGAGGAAATTGAATATATAAAAGGGACTTTCTGGCCCAAAAGAGCTTATATATATATATGTATATATACTTGATCAGGACGATGTGCTGAGTCGATCTAGGACATGTCCGTCTGTCCATCTAGCCATCCGCCCGTCTGTCTGTCTGTGTGAAACGCATCTCGACGGCTGAGTCGATCTAGTGTGAATCTCGGAAACTACAAAAGCTTGAGGCTCGCCAGGACGACGAGCTGATCTAGACATGTCCTTCTGGTCGTCCGTCTGCCTGTGTGAAACGTCTCTCGGCACTCTGTGAAATTTAAGATATATATATTCCTCCATACCAGAACGCGCTAATCGTTTTATCTTCCGATATGTTCATTCATATCGATAACTATTGATTTTGAGTCATGTTTTTTTGAGCACAACTCAAAAATAATAAGATCACCAATCTTGATGTATATGTTCCCATATATTTACCTGTCTTGTTACCTGTCTCTATTCTCCCCAAAATTGTAAAAAACCTCAGATCTCTGCGCACTTTGTGCCCACTGTGCGACGCGAACGTCGAACGACGCCTCGTCTGCCATTCATACGCACCGTGGGCACAGATTGGCACATGGAATTGGTATTGGTATTGGTATTGGAATTGGAGCCGTGAGCCATTCCATTCACCGGCCAACAGTCAGCCAGTTGGCCAGTTGTCCGCAACGGTCGTTCATTGTCATGCGTTGCATTACAAGATGCCAGCTGGCAACATGACCACATTGCTGCAACAGGCGGAGTTGCAGCAACAGCAGCAGCAGCAACAATTGCCTAGAAGAGCGTCGTCGCATTGTTGCAGCAACATTGCGGCTGCTCAAGCATGTTGCATACTGATCAATCAGCGGCATCTTTAGCCTCGTCTCACCAACCTCCCCTCCTGCCCCCCCTCCCTCTGGTAGTCAATAGTCGAACATGAATGACTTTAACCATTTTTGGTCTACAGTTAAATGCTGTGTGTGAGTGTGAGGTGTGTGTGTATGCGTGCAACATCTGCAACATTGGCAACGCAATTGCATTCATAATGAGCCACTCGAGTTGCAGCTATGAACGCTATGAATGAACGCGGCAGCGAGTTTATAAATTGTGCTGAAAAGTTTATAAATTATTTTCAATGTCAAACATGCGCTTATAAATAAACAATATCAACAAAAACAACAACAAAAGCAGCAACAGCAACAGCTTTTGCAGATTTTTCGCCAACTATAAATAGCAACAAAACAGAGAACATCTCCTAGACTCGCAGCCACATAAGTATCCTCAATCTGTGCACCACCAACAGCAACTGCCAACCGCCAACCACCAACAACAACAACAACAACAGCAGCAACAACAACAATTTAAGCAAACAAACAAACAGCGTGCAATTTTTGCAAATTGAATTTCAGTTGTGGTTTGTACTTAATTTGGCAATCGTTGCAATAATTTTGTTTACAATTTACGACTAACGCGTTGTATGCGTAGCCAGATATTCCCAAGATTTTCCTAGTCTTTCTTTTTCTCTTTTTTTTACACACCCTGAACCCATTCAAAGTGATTAAACAAAGGGTATACCTGTTTTGAGCATGTGCATGTAACAGACAGAACTTGGCTTCGGGTTATTCTCGACTTTGAAGACAAGCTATACGTTTAAAAGGAAAATAAGTTTATATATGTAAATACATACATGGTATTTATTTTTTTTCGTGTAGTAGAAAATGTTTTCTTTTTGAACACCTTCCCCGTTCCCAACGATATTAAACAGTTCTTCTCCTTATGGTACATGCGCATATTTGTATGCCTTATATAAGTCCTAAAAGTGTTATAAGGATTGGACTATCAGCAGTAAAGTTATGCGAGAATGCGTTTCTCACAAGGGAAGGCTCGCGGAAGTAGAAAGTCAAGTACAAAAAAAACTGCGAGTCTTTGCAACGTCAACTGAGCGCTGAATACTGGGTATCTACCAGTCGTGCACATCCGTCTGGAGCATTGCTACCTGTCTTTGTTCTAGCCAACACTCACTTCTGCTTTTTGTGGTTACGCTCCGGCTAGAGAATTTATGGCGACAAGGTGACAGATTCTCAACCGATTTTATCATCTTGGCAACAGGCAATTGGCAACAATGTTTTCTATCTCTCTCTCTCAAATCGATCTGTTCTCCAATTTAATGGATATGCTTTGAGATTTGTTTGGATTCGTGCGAGTTTAGCATTTTATGTGCATAGATGCATGCCTCATGTTCTTATATATATGGCACTAAAGATACGGGATCTATTGCATATGTTCAGAAGGCCTGGCAACATGAATGCGTGCTGCATCTAGAACTTACTTTATTGACTGCAAACTTTGCGCCATGACAGATAATTGCAACTACTTCCTGGATATTGGGGTCTGGAATGTGCTCGCAAATGCAAAAATTTTGACGAAGAAAACCCTCAGATCGGGATGGCCTCAAGAAGTGAAGGTTGTAATATAAAGTACATTTCCTATACTGCTTTTGCATTTTTCAACACTGTTACTTGTAGAAGGCAACTTAATTTGGCATAGAAGTAGGACACATATGTTATTAAATTTAAATGCAAAAGGGTCTTATCCCATATTAAGCTTAAAATTTAATATAAAGAACACGAATTTATCAAAACAAATATAAATACGCACATCAATATTCGCATTTACAGCAGTTAACATTTTACAATAGCATTTGCAGCACTGCGCAAAAAGATACTCACAATAATAAACCCATTTACAACATTTACAATAACACTGCGTAATGCATTTTCGCATTATTTTAAAATAGTTTTAATAGGCACATCAATGTACGCATTTACAATAGCAATTTTAACACTGCAATAGGAAATTTATCATGTTTTTCAATCAACTAACTTACAACACTGAAGATTTACAATAGCATTTACAGCCCTGCGCAATAAAACACCCACATTAATAAGCCCCTTTACAGGACTTAACATCAATATAGGCACTTACAACACTTAACATTAGCATTAGCATTAGCAACACTGCGCAATGCATTTTCACATATTTCTCAAAATATATGAAAATGAACTTGAAACGCACCTAAACGATTTAACAGCCATGTGGCTGCAATCGATTAAAGCGTATTTATTTCAGTTTGCCCGGCCAGAGGGCAATTAAATTAATAAACTCAAAGAAACGAGAACAGAAAATAATATCGACAATAAATATTGAGCAACATTGATGTAAGTGGCGATTATTGCGCCATTTGAACGAGCTCATTGGCGATTACATTCAGAATAGTTTAGGATAGTAGAGTACAATATTGAATATATAGTATATATATATATAGAAGGTATTTACAGGGACTGCAGGCATGTTTACGCCCGTGCGAAGACAATGTAAATTAATGTGCTGTGTGCTGGAGTTTGTATAAACAACATTGCAACATTTACGGCCACATTGAGGGGATGATCATGATGCTGATGTTGATGCTGACGTTGATGATGTGGCAGGCGCAGCTACTTAGCGCCACGCCTACAAATATTTATGAAATCATAAAATTTGATGTTTCCTCTGTGGCACTTGACACTGATGTGGCAGCCCCCTCCCGACCCCCGACTTGCCACCAATTGCCATGTCGACACACAAGTGTCGAGTCAGTTACAGTTGCAGTTGCAGTGTTAATGATGATTTTGATGTGCAGCTAACGGATTGGCTACAGCCCCGCCACCCCTCCTTACCACACCCTTACTTTCTAGCAAAAGAAGAAGCAGAAGTGAAACTATCCTGAGCCCATTCAATGGGCGATTACATAAAGTGCTGTCTGCTGTCTTGTATTCGATTTGTTTGTTTTATGCACGATTTGTTGTTGTTGCCTTAACAATTGCCGTAAATAAATAGTGGCGAGTACGTGAGCTGCCCTCAGATCAAAGGCCTATCAATTAGCACCCGTTTCGATTATGTTGCATGCTGCACTCCCAGACCCAGAAACCATTTGCCGCCAATTCACACCCAATTAGTAATAAATTTGAATGTTGCATGCTGCAATTGCTGAATCTCAACCCGAATCCGAATCATTCTATCTGTATTTGAATCTGCATTGGCATCGCTCCGAATACACTCTGAGAAAAACTGTGTGTGACTTGGCATTTCAAATAGAATTTATGTTTAGTTTGTTTGTTGTATTTCTTTTTAACTGTGCGAGTTATTCTTTTAAATTGAATTCTTTTTAATATGCCATTGATTTCGCTAAGTGTATGTACATGTAACTGCACTCCATTAGGACTAACAGTTATGGCGGCCATTAAGTTTTATCGATGGCGCTACACGGCAAACGATTTGATTTGTAACCACTTGAGCTGGGGCCGGAGCTGAAAACTGAAATCCACCTTTGATATTTTCACACATAACAACTCGAGCTGGGGCAACTGGAGAAGTTGAGGGACTTGCGCTGCCGAAATAAAACTTAATTGCAATTGACTTTTAATGCCCATGCGGGCTGCCGCCCGCTGTGTTAATTTGAATTCAAACTGTTTCCATAAGTGTATTGGCCACATGGCGGCCACTGCCAGCTCCAAAGACTTCAACTTGGACTTGAACTAGGAACAGCAGCCACCCGCGGGCAGCCAGCCAATGCAGCCCCCTCACTGAATCGAACAATTGCCAAGTGGCGCTAATAAAACGCATGCACTTTTTATTTTTCTTATATATGTATATATATATGGGATATTGATATTGTTATGGGCCATATCGTTTGGGGTATTGGGTTACGCGATAGGCTAAAAACGCATAAATCAACGCATTACATGCATTGTCCGGCATTGTGCAGCTCTAATGGCCGTTTGGGCATAAACAAACAAAACCGTTTCAGACAGAACAATGACAACAACAACAACAACAACAGCAACAACAAGTGGAGGGTACATCAGCAGGCAGCGTGCAGCATCAAATTACACTAAGATCTGAGCTGGCCCGCAGACCAGGCTAACAAAACGTTTTTTTTTTTCCAGCCAGGATCAGCTTTCACAAAACGCAACTTAGACATTGAGTCCCCAGTTGCAGTTGCAGTTGCACTCGCCGTCAGTCGCTGCGTCAGTCAGTCAATCAGTCAATCAGTCAGTCAGTCATTGAGCAACACAATAATAACGTTTTAATTGAATAAAAGTCGAACAACAATCGAGCCAGTCGAGCAACAATTGCTTAGCCTTCCTCTTCATCTGGAAACCCGTAGAGTAACTCTCAACCCCCCTCCCAGCTCTCCGCCAGCAAGAACCACATCTTTAGTGGCCACATTGACAATTGCCTCGTACTCAGCTGCCCCTGTGCCTGTGTCTGTGCCTGTTCCTGTCTCTGCCCCAGTCCCTATCCCTGTGCTGCTCCTTGCTGCAGTCTTGCGGCTGCTTTGGTTCTTTTGTGACGGGTTTGCGCCCTGTTTTTCATTTTTTTCTTCTCAATGTTTTCCTCTTTTCTTTTCTTTTTGTTTTTTTTTTTGTTTTCTTTTTTGAAATGCCTCTGACTGTCACCTTTCCATCAAAGTGGCAGTGAAAGGCGCACTCAATGATGTCCACGTGCCAGGCGCATTGTTTGCCAACTTTTTGTTTTGCTCCTGCTCCTCCGGTAATTGATTAGCCGACTGATATTACAGGCACAGATACATTTGTGGACATTTGCTGTGCCCGAGAACAAAGCGCAAAATGGAACTTAGACTTCAATTTGGTTCCATTGATGCAGTCCAGCAGGTGGAGGCATTTCCAGAAATCAATGTCTACAGCTGCGCAGCTGTCAAATGCGGTTCTTAATATTGTTTTTATTGGGAATTCTAAGGGCCATACTTTTTTTTAAGTATTATTTTATTGTAACATTTTAATGAGAATCCCAAGTATTAAATTAAGTATATTTTGTGATGTACGATTGAATTACAGTCAGAACTAAAACCATTTGAAACCCAATTAAAACAGACTTTATTTTTGGACTATTTTTTACACAGAAAATCTTTTAAAATAAATTTAAAAATATTTTTAAACTATCAAAAGAGATGTGAATATTGCGAAAAGTGTGAAGCATATCTAAAGTAAATTTTCGCAAGAATCTGTGAGAATAGCCTCCAAACGGATCGGATGGTAAACCAATTTCCACAGTTATGGGTGGGATTTCTAAAATCACAAAATTGGTGGATGGAATTTTGGATGAAATTAACCTGAAATTTAATTCCGATCGGATGGTAAACAAAAAACCTTCATATAACCATTTTCACGATTTTTCCACACTTGCGAGTGGAATGTCCAAAATTCAAAACTTTATGTTTTCTAGCTCCAATTACTAATTAGTCACTTTGATGTCAGTTATCCAACAGAAAATAGTTGTACTAGAAGATATTTAAACTTCTTTCCGATATATAGCTGTGCATTTCCAATAGCCACTTCCCACCAATGGCTGCCACACCTCCTGCGAGTCTCATTCTGCTTGGAACCCGCTTGACTGAGATCCTTGTCGCTTGCCTCATCTCTCGTGCCCTGGTCTGGACAATTATCGCCCGCCCCCGCTGCGTTGGCTGTGGGAGAGCGCAACGAAAAGGATCACGAGGCTCAGGATCATTGTCCTGCTGTGCGCCAGACCTGTTGGCCGCTGCACAGACAACTGTGTCAAGCCGTGTTTTCGCAGTGCTACATTTTCCCTTTTTCCCAATCGCTTTTCCATTTTGCTTGTCAGTTTTTTTTTTGCCTTGTGCACTTGCCCATTGGCCTGCCAAGGATTTTATAAATGACACACGCGTCCGGGACGCAGTTGATAAATGAAGCTGCCACACGATAATGGATTCTTTTAGTTGCCGCATTTGTTGTTGTTGTTGCTTTTGGCAGTGAAAGTAGCGCCGGCGCTTCGATCCGTGTGGGCCAGCCGGGCTGCGCAAATTTTGATGGTAACTGCAGATAGGCCAGGAGTACGAAAAAATAAAATGTTTAATGAGAATTTCGTATGGGCTGCTCTGCTGTGATTAGGGCTCAATTTCTGGTGGTCCAATACCACGTAAGGGCGTGAGATAAGCAACAAAAAGGTGTCCTTCTTCCGGTTGCCCGACTTGCATATACCCTATACCCCTGTACTCTAAATTGTCATAATATATATGTATATGTACAAATACATTAATCCAGTTCTTCGTATTCTAATCTCAGCTCTTTTATATGAAAATGTAATCTTGAGTTACTCATGTGCTATTGATTAAAAGTAAGGTAGAAAAGTTCAAAGCAAGTTATCGATATTTATCGATGTCCCTTAATTGTCTAGCGGAAGGGAAAGTTAACAGAATTGTTCAGCCTTTAAGTTATACTTAAAACGTACTGGCCAGCTATCGATAATTATCGATTTCAGCTAATTTACTGGGTCGGGACTGATCAGAGCTATGAAATAAGCATAATTAGAGCTTGGTAAATGATTGCTTAGTTGTAATATCTGCTTGACAAACTTAAAAGTTACACACAAGCTATCGATATTTATCGATTTCTTGGCTTGGGAGGGGGAGCTTATCAGTGCTATGAAATTAGCATGATACGAGCTTAGTAAAGGATTGCCTGATTTGGCGAGTCATACCCAAGAGTTACAGGCCAGCTATCGATATAAAACGATTTTTCAGAAATTGGAAAACAAATTAATAAATATTAAAGAACCTTTGTCTTTGGTTCACTGAGCTCGAAGATTGCACAGCTGCAATATACCCCTTTATTCGTCACATTTTCAATTGAATATAGGGTATCAAAAAGGAATACACCATGCGAAAGGTAATTAAATGCCATTAAATGTTGTGAGACAGAAGAACGAAGACAGAAGACGCAGCAGATACCGAAGACAGCAGGCAAAGTATCTGTTTATCTGCTGAATGCAGTGAGAGTGGAGTAACACACACACACACACACATACAGAGACAACCAGAGACAGACACACACACACACACACAAGCCCAGAAACACAGAAACATAACAAGTTGAAAAGAATAAGCAGCAGCAACAAAACGAGGAGGAGCAGACAGACCAACACACACACGCACACACACACACACACACATATCTAAACACACACACTCACTCCAAAACACACACACACACACACTGTTGTGCCCAGGGCGTCTACGTGTTGGCTGCGATTAACATACAAAAGGATCTCTCGCGCAGTTTTGGAGCCGCCTTCTACAAGTTCTTCTTCTTGCTGGTGTGCGCGCTCATCCGCCAATCGGCATGAATCACCCCGCCGCCAGCCGCAGTCGGCACTGTGCAGCACTCGGCGGCGCAGCCAACGCGTCGACATTCTTCGGGCGCAGCAGCGGCTTTTTCTTTTTTCTTTTTCTTTCTTTCATTTTTTGGTTTTGTTTTTCCTCTATTTTTTTGGGCACGCATCTCTTCCGGTTTGGTTCTCTGAGCATAGATTTGTCTCGGAAACATGATGCGCGCCTGCAAAGGAGGGCGACAGACGGCGTCAAGTGCGCCGGGCAGGACAATGGGCAATGTGCAACGTGCAGCATGCAGCGTGCAACGTGCAACGGCTACTTAAGCAGCCGTTGGCGCCAGTTGCCAAGCCAGAAAAGGCAAAGGAAAATCGAAACAGTACCAAAGCCAGAATGTCTGGCAACGCTTAAGTTGCCAGACGTCGCGACCATTAGCGACGCCAGTGGACAGTGGACACGGGACACGGGACAGGGTATAGTCAGCTTTGCAGACAAAGAAATGGCACGCCGAAGATTAAATACCCTTCCTTAAACATTTGGCTTGCGGCTTTGCAGATATGCGAGAAACATTTTGAAGCTCGAAAACTTGAAAAAAATGGGAGTCTTTAAAGCAAAAACTTTTATATCGTCCGATATTGCCTATGTAGATATTGGGCATAGTAGTCCGATTATGTTTAGAATTTGCTTAGATGTAAGAAGTATAGTAAAAGCAAAGAATGCAAAGTAAGGTCAAGATATCAAGATGTCAAGTACTTACTTTTCGAATGATCATTCCTATATATACTGTTCCGATTTGGTCGATTCCGACCCTGTAGGAGTACCCCTGGCTACGATTTCAGTCCAATATTCTAAATTTAGTTGCAATAAGTAAATTTGCATCATTTAAGCAGTCGTCGAAAGCCAGGCTAGTAAATTACTGTGGTATTTGTTATAACTCACTTAAGTATAGAATTTAAAAACTATCAAGATCGACAATAATAATTATGTTAGGTTCGTACATTTTCTAGCCATTTACCTTGGAACCTATATACGTTCCTTTAGAGCATTAGGACTGTGGCATCTTAACAAATTTCATTCAATGCGCTAGCCTACAACATGTACTTAGGATTTGTTAGAATCACGCTGTCCTTATGCTCAAAAGATGATTCCAAAGCAGTTGCATTCCCGAATTGGCAAATAATTGATATAATAATATGTTCTATGGAAGTTCCAAAGGAGTTCAATTCCTGATTTGACCTTTGTTTTATTTAACTTTTTTTTAATTACAAAATAATATAAAATATTTTGTAACTTTTGTAGTTTGAATGATAATAACAACATCAATTCACCAAACGCTTTCCAACACTGGCAACCATTAAAGACAAAAGAAATAAAAGCAATACACAATTCAAGGCAAAGGCAAGGGCGAAGTCGGAGGCGGAGGCGGCTCCACCTACCCAGGGCCAAGTTAGCCAGCGTCGTTTTGGCTGGCTTGCAGCACTTGCTGGCTGGTCAACAACAACTACAACAACAAGAAGAAGAGCAGCGAGAGCAACAACAAGGTCTGCTGCAGCTCTCTTGGCAACCTTTTGTGGCAGTCACTTTGGCTGCCTCGGGGCCGTGCCGTGCTGTGTGTCCGGGTGTGTGTCAAGTCATCTCCACAAACGGCCAAAAAGGCAGTTGAAATGCATTTAACTGTTTGCCTTGGTATTGGTACACAACGTTCCACCGTCCCGCCGTCCCGCTGTCCCGCCGTCCCGCTGTCCCTAGCGTCTGTCTAACTGTGTGCGAGTGCGAAAGAGCTGGCAAGTGTCATTCTGGCGGGCCAACGTTTCGGCCCTTCTTCTTTTTACCTCTTGCCAACCAATAAAATTATACTAATTCTTGACTTTTTGATTTCATTTTGTGTGTTGTTGTTAAGGATTTCGTTACCTAAACACACACACACAACTTAGGTGAGTGTGTGTGATTGCGGGTGTGTGTGTGTGTGTTAGCAGACACTCTAAAAAATAAGCATGGGCTCTCGCTCGCACCTCACGATCACGATCTGACTGGGCCCTGGCTGGCTGGCTGGCTGGCAACCAGCCCCAGGAATGCGTGCGCCGCGCAACACGAGACAGTTTGGTTTTATACTTGGCTCATTGCGCGCGTGCAACTCCCCGAGCAAAGAGTATTGTTTTTTTTTCCGTTTTTATTTTTTTTTATTTTCGTATATTTTTAATATACAATACATCAATTCTCTATTCGATGCTCACCTGTGCCCGACCGATCGAGGCACACGCAATCGGGTCGCAGTTCGTTCAATAGCCCCAGAGTAAGTAGCCCGGCAAGCTTAAGCTTAAGCTAAAGAATAATAATATTACTAATAAATAATTCGATCGTTTGTGAGCAAAGCTTGCACAGCTTCAGCTCAAGCTGAAGCTTATTTCAAGGCAGCTCAAGCTAAGTAAATATAAAATATATTTCAAGAAATGATGAAATCTCATGCATCATATCTTATTTACAATATATTTATTGTCGCTTATTTGTTTAATATTGTCGTTAATCAAAGAAGCCATTTGTTGTCGGATTTGAATGTAATATATTATAATATAATATAAAATATAATATATATTACCTTTAATTACATCAACTTTTAATTTTGGCGAACTTTCCATTTAATAAATATTTCTGGCTAGATCTCGAGCCAGGCAAACAAATATTTATCAAGTAAAATATTTATTTTACCTCTAAATCTGCCAAATCTTCAATACAAACTTAATTATATTTATTATTGGAAATTTCCATGCAACTTTTTTATTACTAAAATAATTAAAAACCTTTGAACCTTTATAAGCATTGTGAACAGCTGTGATATTAATTTAGGAGCACAAAAGGATCTGTTTAAATTTAATAATAAAAATAATTACTCAAAATTTAATTTTTGAGTTTTTTGTCACTTTTTTTTGCTAAGACTTTAAACTGTTGTACGAGTTTATTTATTTCTCATTTATTTGCTTAAATATGTTCATTTTTTTATTGCTCATACTCGTCAATTTAGGCAAAATATTTATAAAACTAATTATCAGTTGTATTTAATTCGAAATAATTTAACAAATTTGACTTAAAATTTTTTTACTCATACTTACTTTTTTTTTAAATATTTTTTATTTTGTAGACTTATAAACTTTCAGCTTTTATTTATTGGTGCTTAATTATAAGCTTTTTTAAGTTCAAAATATTTTCATCAATTTTGTTCTTAACTGAAAAAATAATGTAAAAACAAGACTTTTTTTGATATAATATATAATATCTATATCATATATAAAAATATATATTTGTATTATATACAAAATATATTTTGCAAATTATATTTAGATGTTTATTGTTGATGATATGGCTCATTTAAGAAAAGTCTTCCAATTTCTCAATTTATTAACAGAAGAAAATTAATTAAAATTTAGCTAAGCTTTTAATTTCAAGCTTTTTTTACACACGACTTCAAGAAAACAATTTTATTTGTATTTCTTCAAGTCTTGCATAGTTTGCCTATAAACTTTTTCCAATATCTTTGTCGCTTCGAAAAAGTTCTAAAAGTGTCCATTTTCTTATATGCAATCTTCAAGAAAAGCTCAACTCACGCATGAGCCAAAACTGCGCTCAGAGCATGGAGACAGCGTTTGACTCAATTAGTGTGTGCGTGCATGTGTGTGCGTATGTGTGTGTGTGTGTGTGTGTGCTTACGCTCAACTGCTGAGAGTGAATGAGCGACTCAGTCGAAAGCAAAAACTGACGACGCGCTGGCTGCCAGTGGCAAATGGAACTTCAGACGAGATGGATGCGTGATCATCATCAAAGTAATGATGATCATCAACAACAGTTAAACTTGCAGAGATCGAGCGAGTGAGAGAGACAGAGAGAGAGAGAGAGAGGGCGAGGGAGTGAGATAGTGAGTGCTGAGAGCTGAGAGCGCTCGTTTCCACTCAGACGCGACGACGACGCTGTCAACGATGAGAGCCGAACGCGTTCGGCTCGCTTTGCTTGGCGTTCGTGCGCGTTTTACCTGTAATCAGGTAGAGGTAGACAGAGAGGCGTTAGTTGTTCCACAGCGCTGATCGAGTCGAAAACAATATTTGCTGGCCCGTTGCCCGACGCCCAAAAGCCAAATGAAAAAGTGTGCCCAACAGTTTTTGGCGTAAAGCAAAAAAAAACCAAAAACTAACTAAAACAAAAAACGGCTCCAAAATTCATTTGTTGTGCGTGTGTGTATGTGTGTGCGAGTGCGTGTCGCTGGAATGTCAGACTGACAAGTTGTAAAGGGAAACCCTGAAATAACAAAAGCAGCAAAAAGAAGCAGCTAAATAAATATAAAATCAATTTAAAGCAAAGCAAACAAACAAAAGATACAGCCGCAAAGTTTGAGATACAGATAAAAGAGCTCTATGTGAAGTGCGCGCGGGATTTGCATAGCCAACAACAACAACAACAACGGCAACAACAACGGCAACAACAACGTAAAGAAATCGTCGAAATTAAACGTTTCGTGCGACTCCGTTTGCATTTTTATTTTGGCATTTGGTTTGTTGTCACTTGGAAAATATGTGGATTACTGTGCCGTCAGCAGAAACTCCAACAACAACAACAACAACACCAACGGCAACAGCAACCACAACGGTAACAACAACAACAACACGAGCGCGCTGCAAAGGCGAGCGCGTGAACAAATCGCAAATTGAATGTAAAGTTTGAACAACAACACGAACAACAAACAAGAAAGTGCCAATGCTTAAAGTATCTGACAGATACGTAACTCCTGTGTCATGTGTCCTGACAACAACAACAATAAAAACAACAACAACTGCAAACACACACACTCAGTGCCAGCGGCTGCGCCTGCGCCTGGAATGCGGCAATAAAATTTTAAACAAGAATTTCATCTATTTCATTTACAATTATCGCAAGCGAAAAAACGCAGCGACCAAACTGAGATTTAACGCATTTTTTATCACATATTTACAAAGACCGTGATTTGATTTTTTTTTCCCCCCCGTCTACCCTTGGCCCGTTGTGCAACACACGGCTGCACGGTAGCCGCTTGCCACTTAAAACAGCTGTAAATTGTGCAAATATATCTAAGGCAGAGTGAGAGAGAGGGAGAGAGAGAGTGCGAGGGAGAAAGAAACCAAAGCAACTACAGCTGAGATAAGCGCGCAGCCCGGAAAATCGACGAAACAAATGTAAATGTCATAAATTCATCAAGGCACGTTTGCTGAGGGCCCTGCGCGAGCCAATCCATCAAAATACGCGGCTTACAAATTAATAACTAAAGAAATAAAGTGTAAAGTAAAAAAGTATAACGATATATAACTCTATATACACAAGTCTAGATCCCGAGATACGACAACATAGGAAACTATATAAGACTGAGGTGAGTTCTCTGTTCCCATCCGCTGCGGAGTGTGAGTGTGTATCCGTGTGTGTGTGTGTGTGTGTGTGTGTGTGTGTGTGCAACAATCAGCCCACAACCCCCGCCTCAAAGGCTCAGTTGTCGCTAAGCTTATGTAAATTGTTTCTTAAAACCTGCACGTGAACTTCTCCCTCTGTGAGAAACTCACACAAACACAAACCAAGCAAGCAGGTCGCCCCCAAATTCTAAAATGCACGACTAGTAGATACTCTGCATCATTCTCCACGCTCAGCTGTCACTCCTTGCCCCACACACTGTATAAGAAATGCATTCTTCAGTAACTTCGGTGCTTAGAGTCCGATCTTGCTGCAATTTTCAGGGCTTAAATACGACATATAATTATATACGCATATCAAAGGACAAGGCTATACATTCTTTCCAATTATGGGGAAAATGGGGGAGGTATCCGAAAAGTGATATAAGCTTAAACTATATATACTCTATGACAATCTACACTCAGCTATGCTTCTTCACCAAACTATAAAAAATGCATAATATAAGGTTTTTTCCAATTAAGGGGAAAAAATTATGAATCCAAAAAGTGATATATGCTAAAGCTATAAATACTCTACGATAACCCATAAAACAAGTTAAGAAACATGTCTCAACATCGATATATATCGATATTATAAAGTGGTTAAACTATCGAAAAGGAAATATTTATTTCTTTTGATTTCTTTTTGATGCTGATCAGGAATATATACTTTATGGGTACGGAGATGCTTTCTTCTGCCTGTTACATGGACTTACATGGACTTTCCCATAACCCTACCCACTTTCAATGGGTACAGGGTATAGCCATACCACCAACAGGAATTCCACAGCCCTCGACACTTAACCCCTGCCAATATGCATAGTCAGTGGTTAGAATTTCACGTGTTACCATTTCAGAGTTTCATTTGATATTGGTAAATGTGAAAATGAGTTGGGCTTAATTTCTGTTTGATTTTGTGGGGGCATTTTACATAACTTTACTTTAAGGGTCAAATGCGGAATGCAATGGATAAATGCAATATTCTCGTGTGTGTGGGATATTTAATTTTTATTTAGTTAAACTATATAACATTGGTCAGCTGCACAATACTGAAATGTGAGATATTATGTTTTTATTAATTTCATCAATGAACATTTTAAATGTTTTATGTGTAGATCGCAACTTCTGGGGCAAAGAGTCTGCATAAGTTCTTCACGCAGATGAATTTTTATAAGTCTCAAGAAATGCGAATAATCAGGACATATATATTTAGCATGTTCCCCAAATTCGTTTCGGAGTAAGAACAACAAAAATCATCTCCAGCATTAATATAACCCTAGGATTGGTTAAATTAAAGATAGTTCTTGCTGCTCAACTTATATCTTTAATATAGGATATGAAAGACATTAGCATAGGACACAAATATTTTGATATCTAAACGAATTCTTTCATATTTCATGCTTACATTGAGCTAAGATTGCCTTGTATGTTATGCTCTTCGAAGCTTTAAATGGTTGAGAATTTTAAGCGCCAGGCGACGCAAAGAACACGCTTACATGCATACATTCTCCCTGCGTCTTCCGCTTCTCCTCGTCTATCTCTTATTTTATTCTCTATTTACACCAACTCTTCGAGTCAAAAAGGGCGTGATATGATATAATTTAATTGAAATCCCGCAACTCGCTTCGATCAAAATATTTTCACGCATTCGAGTGCGTGAATAACTCTCATAATATATCATAATCGGGATAGAGGAGCGCAGGGGGATTCCGGGAACGAACATTGTTGGCTGACAATAAAGTACCGTTCGCCCGCTCTCGAGTGTGTCGGCAATGGCACAAAGGCCACAAAGGATGTCGATGTCAATGTCCTGGCACATAAATTACAAGCTACATAATATGAATTGTATGCGTATTAAATGCCTCAACTAGTGCCATTGTATCTAAGTATCTTTGTGCAACCAGCTATCTGTGAGAGCGTGCTGTGCGCCCTTCTCTCAGGTGTGTGAAAACATATTGTGCTCACTGTGTCTGTGTACGTGTGTGTGTGTATGTGTGTGTGTGTGTGTGTGTGTGTGTGTGCGTGACACACATCGTTGGGTTCTACTATGTCATCTATTGCCCAATCGAAATGAAAAGTTGCAACGAAAAAATGTGCCAATTTGCGCAAGAAATTTGCGTTTGCGTTTTGCGTTAACCCAAAAATGAAATTTGAACTTTTCCCAGAGCTTGCGGTTTTGTTCAGTTCCATAAGGTTGAGGCTCGAAGGTCTGAATCAACGCACGCTCGGAAATTCCCCGATTGCATTCAGTTCTCGGACGCAAGGGGAAACCCCCGACCAGGTAGTCCTGCGGCTAGCGAACCAAGCACCCAAAATTCTGGGAACATATGCAAGACAAACAAGAAATTATGTTAAATTCATAAAGCAATTGATAAACAATAGATAAAAATCCAATAACCAATGCATAATTATGAAAATTTTCATTCAACCTCGTCCCCCAGACTCTCTGAGGGTAACAAAATTTTCATTTAGTTTTTATCTTAGGCGTTAGATCTGAAAATGAAAAACCCCCGTCGCTGGCCGAGGCACCCCCCAGCGTGTGCCAACCAGATTCTTGTTCTTCTATTTTTTTTTTCATTTATAACGAAATCTGAAATTCCTTTGCGCCTAGCGCCTGGTCATATAACAAAATTTTTAGTTCTTTTTAGTACTAGATAAGATTTTAATCTTTATGTGAAAAACAACATGTAATTTGTTGTGCCACGGAACGGTGTGCCTGTGTGCGTGTGTGTGTGTGTGTGTGTGTGCGTGTGTGCGGCACGTAGACCTGCTTAAGGTGCCTGCTACGGACTCATCTTGAGATAGCATCTCTCAAATTTATTGCCTATAACCGAAAACCGAAATCTATATAGAATACTTTTAATAATTTTCATAAATTTTCCAAGATAAAAACAGTTTGATTTTTCTTCAACTTTTTGGAAAATGCCGCCTGTGTATAAATCAAAGGCCGATAAGTTCGTTTGTCTCACACGAAAAAAAAAAAAACTTGAGAAATGAGAAATGACGAAAAATTATGACGGCCCCGTTTGCTTCTCTAATTTCCCCTGCCCGGCCCCCCGTACCCGCCCACCTCACCCCACCCCGCTCACTTAACATATTATTGAACCCACTTTCTGTAGTTGTCCGTCCGTCCGTATGTATGTGTGTGTGTGTGTGTGTGTGTGTGTACCTGTATTTGATTTGTATTGAATTTCTAAGCGTAGACACAAATCGCTGCTGCATACCACAGATCGTGTGTCAGCGCGCCGAAAAGGTGCAATGTCCGCGGTTGCAACACCACAAAAAATGAAAAATGAAAAAAAAAAACAAAAAAAATCACTCAAATTGAGCACAGAGCTGAGCTGTGTGGGTTGGCTGGGCGGCGGGAGGAGTGTTGGCTTGGGCCCAGCCAATGAGCCACAGCTCATTTTCGTAGCTTCTGCTTGCTCGCTTTGCGGCAGGACGCACCTTTCGCCGGCCATAAAACTTGGCTTAAGGAAGCTGCCGCTGCTGCTGTTGCTGCTGCTGCTGCGCTACCTGGCCCAAGCGCTCAATGCGCTCTCATGCTCAAAAACGCACTCACGCGTCGCGTTGAGAGCGCGCTAACAACGCAGCCGCAAACGCATTTGCCTTGCTGTGCGTCGCGTGTATGTGTGTGTGCTCAGTCTCTATGGTTGTCTCGCTCTGACACAGGCCTTGCGCGAGCATGCGCGCTCATTGAGCGCAGCCAAACAGCTGCGCGCGCTCTCTCAGTTATTACGCTCTCTTTGAGTGGCAAGCATATGAGCGTTTTTACGCCATGCTCTGTGAACGGCGCAGTCAACGTGTGCGTCGACGCCGGCGTCGGCGTCGTTTTAACCCTATCGACAAATGCTTAACAATTTCCTATGTTTTTGTATCGTTTCAGAGTTGCAAGCGACCATGCGCGCATGGCTTCTACTCCTCGCAGTGCTGGCGACTTTTCAAACGATCGTTCAAGTTGCTAGCACCGAGGATATATCAACGAGATTTATCGCAGCGATAGCGCCAACAACAACTACAACAACAGCAACAAAGGCCATAACAAATAGTAATATAACTAAAACAACAACAACAACGACAGCATTAGCAAAAGCATTTAAGCCATTTAACGAGTTACTACTCAGCAACAACAACAACAACAACAAGAGCAGTGATAGTGATATTAACAACAACAAGAAAAACAACAAAAACAAAAGCAAGCAGAGCAAAAGTGCCGCCTTGAAACAGTTTAACGAAGTGCATAAAACAAGAACAGACCAATTAGAAAATTCCAAAAATTCCAAAAATAAGCATACTAAACAGCATAAGCATAAACAATTAACTAATCATAAAACAACAACAACAACAACACCAGCAACAACAACAACAACAGCAATGGCCAAAAAGGAGCTGCAACAACAACAGCAACAAACCGCCATTGCGAACGTGTTTGCCCTCAGTCCCGCCTCGAAGCCCGCCCCCAGCTCCAGCTCCATTCCGGATTCGAGCAATACGAATACGGACAGCGTTTTGGGTGAATTCGAAATGCCGGGCATTGCGGATGCGATAATCGCCGAGGACGAACCGGCCACGTATAGCAGCAAGGAGATAATCAAGGACAAAGTGAAACCGGATCCATCCACTCTAGTCGAAATCGAAAACAGTCTCCTGTCGCTGTTCAACATGAAGAGGCCGCCAAAAATTGACAGATCCAAAATCATAATACCGGAGGCAATGAAGAAGCTCTATGCCGAAATTATGGGACACGAAATTGATTCCGTCAATATACCCAGACCGGGACTATTAACTAAATCAGCGAACACTGTGAGAAGTTTTACACATAAAGGTGAGTTCTAGATAAGCTATAGATAAACTTTGGATAAACCTTAGATAAACTTATGTGCCATAGAGGTTGACAAATGGTTCCAAGTTCGAATAGCTTGGTTTTACTAAAATATGATGGAGGTTGGGATTATTAGATAGATATTTGATAGCTAGATAAAGTCGTTTCAAATGTTTATCGAACTATAATCTTGTTTTTATGAAAAACTTCATTACTTATCGATATTTTAATTGACCTAAACCCGAAATTCATATCTATATCGGATAATATGTGATTCGGGCTTATTCTGCATAATGTCGCGTAGAATATCTTTATCTAAATTTTGTTTTTACTAGTTGGGGATTTCTTGGAACAGTTTGCGTATCCAAGATTTGGAAATATACCAAACATGAATCAGATTCTATTATTAACCTTTAAAGTAACCTAAGACACAAACATTAAAAACCAACCTTACAAACTTACTTCAAAAACCAATCTTAAAAACAGATCCTTAAAACTAACCTTGATATATACATATATTTAACTAAATTAATTGGATTTGGAATATAGACTTGAAACCATTTTGTTTTCATTTTATAAGGGATCTTTTTTTTACTGTATTATATTTGTTTTGCCAAGAATCGGCCATCAATTTTATTCACATATATATGTGTTTGTTGATAGACTGGGAAGGCTTCCTTCTTTGATATAATAACCTATATAAATATATTATTTATAAAGACCTTGATTATGGATTAAAGAGCAAACAGTCTTTGAATACTTGCCACATCAAAAGTTTCTTAAATTCCCGAAAGATACACATTAATATATTCCTAAAGATGGTAACGTTCTAGAAATAAAAACCTGCAAGCGTAACATATTTTCTTCTATTGTCGAGTTTTAATGGTATATTTAGAAATAGGAACTAATATAATACAGAACTCTAGATTTTCGTGTATCTATATAGGCAGACTCAAAAAAATAATTAAGTTTTAAATTTTTAAGAAATTCTCAAATTCCTTTAAACTAAAATGTTCCAGTTGAAATATTCTCCCAGTTAAATATTAGAAAACTCGGCAAGTCTTTGGATGGGGAACAATCTAAAACTCAAACTGTTAGTTGAATGTCGTGAGCTGTTTTTGCACCTGCTCGCAGCCGTGTGGCAGTTGCAACATTTCCACTGCCTCGTTGCCGAGAGAGACTCTGTGCAACGCGTTTGAGCAACGCGTACTTTCCAGCAAGCAAAACGCGAATGAAGAGCACGACAGGATTTTCCCCTGAAAATGTGGTTCATCTAAGCGATTTGCATACCTGGGCGCATCTCGAAGGTGCAGCGATATATTTTTGGGCATCATTCACGCAAGAGCTGTGGAAATCACGCGGAAATTCCGCAGCATTCAAATGAAAGGTCGCCAGGCGAAAGGGACATGCGCCGTGTCCCTTTTACCTGAGACCGCCGTTCACTCTTAACCCAAATGTGACCTTGAAATTTTTCTACGGAATTACACCCGGAACGTTTAGCGCATGCGCCAAATGGCTTTTATATTGTGTTTGTAAAAATAACAATTATTATTAAAGCGTATTTCGCATTATTTTCCACAGGATTAGAGGGATGAACAATAAAGCAGTTAGGCCCAGATAGCACACAGATACACACGCACACACACACACACACACACGCACACACACACAGATACTTGGCTGATCAGGTAGCACTGCCAAGTGTCTAAAGCCAAGTGTCTAAGCCGAGCAGCCCATTCGAGTTCGTCTCGGTCTCAGTCTCTGTCTCGATCTCGGTTTTGGTTTTGGTCCTCCCGGTTTCTGGTCCTCCGTTTCGTTTTCCTGCTGCGGCTCAGAGAGAATTTACGACTTGTCTCTTTGTTCGTGGTACTTGAGTTTTCTTCTTCTACTTTTCTATTTTCCGTTTCTTTTTTTTTTTGTTGCTGTTGTTGCTGCTGGGCTCTTGGTGGTTGCTGATTCAAATTAAGATTTCGTGCCGAGCCACCTTTGCACCTTGCACCTTGCGTGGCCAGCCGCTGCGGATCGTACCCTGTGTGTGGGTGGGTCAGGTCTTTTGCACAGGCGCCAGTCGTAAAAGTCGGCTCGACAAAAGTGACCGAAGCGACCGCCCCGGGCAACTGGAACGTGTGATTTTCGGCTCGCTGCCTCTTCTTCTTCATTTGATACCCTTACAGAAGGTATTTGAGATTTGTCACGGAATGTGTAACGCACAGAAGAAGAGGGCATATTTGTGATCTATAATATATATAAGAAACTCTCATGATCTATGCTATACTAATCGCTCGATCTTTAAGCGTCTTTCATAAAACAGTTATTGTTGAAAAGAAGTTTTGTTTATTTAAGATATCTTGACCAAACTACGTATTCAACAGTTTTACAAAGCTCCCCATATACAAACTTAATTTGATGAACATCGGATCACTATATTATATAAATGCCATAGGAATAATCACTCAAAAGTTTCTCAAATTTTTTTTTGCCGCTACTATCGTGAGCAAACTTTTCATATATAATCAATATCTTATCATAATCAGGCTACTAAATCAGAAAGATCTAGAGAAGGAATCGAATAGATATAATAATCAGACTATAGCTCTGGAGAAAGAATCGATCGAACTTATGTACTTAAAGACATCTTGAGCAAACTCTCCAAGTGAGAACTTCTCAATTCCTCTCGCACGTCCTCAACATGCCTTTATTTCATGTTTTATTTATATTTTGTGAAATTGCATTTACTAAGTTCCCGCCTTGTTTCTTGTTGTATGTGTTGCAGATAGTAAAATCGACGATAGATTTCCACATCATCATCGGTTTCGGCTGCACTTCGATGTGAAGAGCATACCCGCCGAGGAGAAGCTGAAGGCCGCCGAGCTGCAGCTGACGCGCGAGGCGCTCAGCGTTAGCCAAACGGTCAACCGGACCCGCTACCAGGTGCTCGTCTACGATATCACCCGGGTGGGCGTGCGGGGCCACAGGGAGCCCAGCTATTTGCTGCTGGATACGAAGACAGTGCGTCTGAATAGCACCGAAACGGTGAGTCTGGACGTGCAACCTGCCGTGGATCGGTGGCTGGCTACACCGCAAAAGAACTACGGCCTGCTGGTGGAGGTGCGGACAATGCGCTCCCTCAAGCCGGCGCCGCATCATCATGTGCGCTTACGCCGCAGCGCGGACGAGGCGCACGAGGATTGGCAGCACAAGCAGCCGCTGCTCTTCACCTACACGGACGATGGCCGGCACAAGTCGCGTTCCATACGCGACGTCAGCGGGCGGGAGGGGGGCGGCAACGGTGGCGGCGGCGGCGGAGGCGGTCGCAATCGTAGGCATCAGCGACGCTCGAGACGCAAAAATAATGAAGATAATTGCCGACGGCATTCGCTGTATGTGGACTTCCAGGATGTCGGCTGGAGCGATTGGATTGTGGCGCCGCCGGGCTATGATGCATATTATTGCCATGGCAAGTGCCAGTTCCCGCTGGCCGATCATCTCAATTCCACAAACCATGCGGTTGTGCAAACCTTAGTCAATAATCTCAATCCAGGGAAGGTACCAAAGGCGTGCTGTGTGCCCACACAGCTGGAGGGCATCTCGATGCTCTATCTCAATGACCAAAGGACAGTTGTGCTCAAGAACTATCAGGATATGACAGTTGTCGGCTGTGGTTGTCGATAGAGACACACACACACTCACAGACAGACACTGAGAAACAGAGCAGAGAGAGAGAGAGAGAGAGCATCAAATGCTGTTTGGTTCCAAGCCGTCAATGCTTTAAACACAACGCAAACAAAATGGACTGAATATTTGAATTTTAAGTGTAAATCGTAGACTTTAATTGTATGTAGAGCGAAATGCAGCCACGCCCCTCCAACTCCCCCACCATCCCCCCAGCAGCAGCAGCAGCAGCAGCAACAGCGCCCGACAAGCAGCAGCCGCCGCGCCTCTGTCACTTTCCACAGCCAGGCTTTGGAAATGTTGCACAGAGTCCAACGTGTTGAGACGCCGCGACCAACCAACTGTAAATAGCCGCAACCACCCACGCCCCCCAAATACCACCCCCCAATACTACCCCGCCCCAGAGTTTGTCGCCTCCTGCAGCCATAGTAGCAGTCAACAAAATGCCATAGACCGCACTTTGAGATACTTTTGTATCTTGCAGCTCGCACTGCTGAATTGAACAAATTGTATAAAAGCTAATGCTAAGCTATAAATATATATATGAATATATAAAAACTGGGTGAAAAGCGCGCAGCTTTCCCCAACAGCCTAATTGTTAATAACTAATGAAAATCAAATAAAAGCAAAAACAACTGTAAAAACGAATCAAGAAATCAATCAAATGCTAAAAAGAACTTGAAATTATGTAGAGACCAGCTACAAATATATATTATATAAATACACACTATATATATACTGCGTATGTAACTCTCTTGTATATGTACTAAACTTAAATACTTATCCTACACCCTACACACAACCACACACACACACACACACACACACACACACACATACATACAAACACACCTAGCTACACACACATACATATCGACGCAACGGTATTCAACTCCGTTCCCCCAAACTAAACTATAAACTGTATAAAGCAAAACTTCTTAACTAAAAAAGAAAGAACCTAAAGTTAAACTACAACTAAAACCTAATTTAAATTCTAAAGAAATCAAAAATAAATAAATAATATAAAACTATCGTTTATTGTTATGCGTTTTAAGCTAAACTCGAATAAAATAACCGTATGTTAAATATATGACTAAATTAATGTAAATGTAGCAGTTAGTGTTAAATGTTAAGCAGAGCAGCATGTTGAAAAGTAATTAGTAAAAAATTATGAAAAAAAAAACAAAAAAAAAAACATATGCATATATACAAATATGAACTCGAAAAGCAAATATCGAAACGTAATTGCGCCCTGAAGTTGCAGAGCGCGCCATGTATTTTGTAATTTTCTTATAAATTTTATTATTTTATTTATTTAAAACAAAACAACAACAAAAAACCAATATATTTGATGAATGATGAGCATTTGCTGATGATGATAACGATGAAAATGATGATAATGGTGATCATGATGAGAAAAGTTGAAAAAATATAAAAGAAAATTTTATTAAAAAAAAAAACAAAAACAATTTAAATGCGCAGTCTTTTCATTTTGCTGACAATGTGAAACATTTGAAATCGAGCGACGGTGAGTATCTCAAAACTAGCCGTAATTCCCCCCTCGTCATATACCTTCGATAGCTCAGTTGGTAGAGCGGTGGACTGTAGCGGTGCAAAGCGCAAAGTAGATATCCATAGGTCGCTGGTTCAAATCCGGCTCGAAGGATTTCCTTTTTTTGCTTTTAAAAATGAAAATTACTTTTAAAATTATTTTTAAATGGCTTTACATTAAATATTGCATATATATGAAGTCTTTCAGAGGATTTAGAGTCTATAAATAAATGCTTAAGATGCAGAAAGTTATTTATAGAAATAGACTCTTAGCTAAATGAATATTGCTATATATAAATTGATTCTGAACGCAAACAGATGTTATTAGGAGGGATGCCTACCCTACCCATAGTTAAATTTAATTCATATTGTATTTATATTACATTATTATATATGTGTAAAGCTAAATTTCAAAGAGAAAACATACTTTGAAGCTAGTTTATGTAGTTTAAAATAATTAGAGCTCTTGATTTTCGCAAAGCTGCATACAACATGTTAAAACTGCAGTCGAAACTCTTAGCAGAAGCACGGAAAAATATTTTTAAAAAAGTTGACACGATCCTTCGAGCCGGATTTGAACCAGCGACCTATGGATGTCTACATTTCGCTTAACACACTACAGTCCACCGCTCTACCAACTGAGCTATCGAAGGTCTATATATGGTCGTGCCCAAAATGAGTTTATAAGTTGCTTTAAAAAAACAACATTTTATTGACAAAATAAACAAAAAACCATGCGAAGCACATTAAACAAAGGCGAATGCAAATGCTTATCGCAGCATAAAAACTGGCCGCAGCCGTGGGCATTACGTGTTGGTCGCTGCTCGCGATAAGATGATAGCGAGTGCGAGCGAACTTAAGCGCGCGCTCACAGGTATTCCAGATAAAGCAAAAAAAAAAAACTATAAATAAATATAGTAGTGTATAAAGAAATCACTCAATGTGCGAACGATTCGGATTCGCATGAAAAACGCAACGCGTGTCGGTTAACAATAAACAAGAGTTGGTAACAAATGTGTTTTGTTTGCGCGCACCTAGCTCTCTCGCTGGAAAACTATATGAACACGGGCCGTAAACAATGCCTCAACAAGTAAAATATTAACGCATCAATTGAAAATGCGGCATTAGAGGCGGCAGACAGGCAAAATAAATACTTGATTATAATCAACAGCCAATTTATCAATGGACTTGTCAGAGCTTTACCAATTAATCAAGCTAATCTTAAAAAAATCTATAAAAAATTAGGCTGCACCAAGCAACCAATTAAATGGGAAGCAAATATTATATGTATTTTGAAATCTTTTCAGCTTAAACATATAAATATTCTAAATTCTCTTCTAAAATTTGATCTACTAATGAATTGTAAAATAATTAACTGAATTACAAAATATTTGTATGTATGTATGTATTCTAAGTGATTTTTTTAATTACTAATTATATATGCTGATCTAATTATTTAACATATTCAAACATTCCATTCTTCTTCAGCTCACTTACAGTGCACATGCACACAGAAGCTTTACAGGCCCAAAGCTCAATGTAATAGAGAAAAGCTCTTTATACGAAAGCGCACTAATACATGCGCATTAACGAGCACACATAGAAAGATAGAAGCGAATGAGGTGAAACAACCATGTTGTGATCTAAATATGATGCAACGTTGGGTTTTACATACATATACTATAAATATATATAGAATATTTTTATAGATTAAGAATTATGTAATGTATTTGTTTGCATGCGCTGATAAGACAGAGGATTGCCCCAGACACGCAATTGATGCTTTTTTTTTGTCACATAAAACCGACTTGATGCTATTTATAGAAGCTCCGGAACACACATACAAACACACACACACACACACACACACACACACACACACACACACACACACACACACACAGACACGTTGCAATGCCGCTTCAAGTTCGACTGGGGCACATCAGAACTAGAGACTCGAGTCCATGTGAGTCATGAGGGAATTTTATTTATTTATTTTTTATTTTTTCTTCTTTTTTTTTTATCAGCGGTCAGTAAATTAATTTATCCAGGCCCTGTTGTGCACTACAAAGTCAATTTTCGGCTCAATTAAATGACTCATCTGGGCAGCAAAAGATGCTGGGAAAGACACACACACGCACACGCACACGCACACACGCACACACACACACACACACGCACACACATACATGCAGGAGCAGGCAAAAATGTGACGAAGAGTTTGCGGCAAGGGAATCAACTGTTGCTAAAAAAAATAAAACCAAACTAAGTACATATTTTGTCAAAAAAAAAAAAGAAAAGGTGTTTGAAAATTTCCTGGAAACTGGCAATTTTGTAGATTTTGTCAGGCCGATAAGCCGCCCACACCAAATACCAAAAACTTAAGATTCATTCAATCATAGCAGGAAATTGATACCGAAGATCAAGCGAGCGGGCCCGAAAAGTGGAGAGATCTCGGAGCTGCGATAGCGCCGGGAAAAACTATTTGAGTCATTCTTAAAAATTATGAACATTTGCTGCAAGATACCTGAGCAAATTACACTCTCGGACGTTGCTCGCCGCGCCGCGGGGCACTCGCCGAGGGGGCAATCATTTTCTTATCTAACAAGACAGTTTGGGCAATCGATCCAGCACAGTTTTCCTTTATTATTTTTATTTCTTTTTAGGTCTCGTATACCTTACTCAATGGATCACACAGATTGCCGCACGGCGCTTACAGCTGAGCTGCACATCTAATGTGTGTGTGTGTGTGTGTGTGTGTGTGTTTTTGTCGGTAATTATCCGTAAGCTGTCAGTTTTTTCGCTCCGCTTGCTGCCCTTGCCTTCATGTATAAAATGTATATATACAGTATAGATAGATTAACTGATATTGCCGCATGCTGCTTGTTGGGTTTTTTTCTATACCCTGTGTTCATTGAAAGCGAGGGAAGCAGGGTAGCATAGCTTAACCCCAGCTAGAGTCTTATGCTTTGGTATTTTCACACTTGTGTATGTCATATTCAAATCCTGAAAATTTGGTTAAAATCAAACCATAAATAGCCAAGTTATCTAAGACTGTATGTCATCTAGTGTAGCGATAAGAAAAGAAGAAGAAGTACATTCGCTAGTAGGTTGCACTAGTAAAATGTGTAAGCCAGGGTATGTGCTAGTCGGGCACTCCCGACTAGAGCACCCTTGCTTGTTCTTTTTATGACTTGCTGCCTTTTTTCTGGTGTTTTTGGCATCCTAATTGGTTTGTTAAGTATCTCGCTCTATCCTGTTGGCCCTCGTGCGCGCGTGTGTGTATGTGTGTGTGTGTGTGTGTGCCATCTCGCTTATCAGCAAACACTTTGCGCGGCGCCGTCGTCGTCGTCGTCGCTGCGGTAGTTTGTTCTCGGCCAGGCTAAGAAGCCAAGTGCGTAACCACCTGCCGCCGCCTCTTACTCTCTGATAAGGCAGCTCTTTTTTGTGCTGCGCGCGCGTTTGCCGCATGATTCACTTGTTGCCCACAGGCGAAGCCACAAGCGCAGCCTGCAGCCGACAGCCGGCGACGAGGATGAGTCACCGAAGTTGGCAGTTGCATCGGGTTTCTAGGTGGCCCCGTTAACTGTTGCCTTGATAGCAGACCAGACGCAGCGCCCTTTGTTTACTGCTAAGCGCCGTGTTGTTTGATCTAAGCCCGCCCCAACAGCCGAAAAGCAACAATAACGCGAACGAAAAAAAACGGCAGCGAAACAACGACAGCGCTGCGTACATTGCTGGCGCTGCAAAGCTCGCTCGCTTGTTCGCCTTATCGCTCACTCGCTCGCACGCACAGTCGCACGCTTGGCGCAGCTTTTGCTCAAGAGCACAACAGACATACGTTTTGATTTATTCATTGCTCGCTGATAACTCAACGAATTCACCACGTTCGCTCATGTACGCGTTTTGGCGCACACAGCACATCGACCTTCGATAGCTCAGTTGGTAGAGCGGTGGACTGTAGAGTGATATACAAAGTGTAGACATCCATAGGTCGCTGGTTCAAATCCGGCTCGAAGGATCTTGATTTTTTTGTGTTTCTTTTTTTTTTCAAATACTATAATTATGTTATGTGCTTATTTAACAGATTTAAGTATTGCCAGTAGAATTTATGGTATATTTAATAAATTAAAATTTTATTAAAACCAATTTTCACGTACGTTTTGTGTGTAAAAATAAATTTGAGCATGTTGTTATATTTAGATGTTGGTATTATATTAAAATTTTAGTTGGCTGCTGAAAAATGAATACATTTTATCATAAATAATGAAATTAAAGATGTCTATGTAAAGATTTTGTTGGACTTTTAATACAAGATTTTGGTATAAGAAAAATTCAAATGCAATTATGAGTTGTTTAAGTTATTGTTGTAAGCAGAATCAAGGCTCAGCAGGGCTTTATTTTGGAAATCATTCTATTTTTGATAGAGTTATTTAAATAGCAAAATTGGTTGGAAATGTCTTTGGTTTTTGAAATTTACAATCAAAATTAAAATTCCACGCACAAATGACTGAGCAAAGGGATAATTGCGATATGCTAATTTTTAACATCTGCATCACATTGAAAAGCTTTAAGTGCTTAATTAATACAAGGAACTCAAAGCTATTAGTTAAGCAGAGTTCCGACTTAGTTAGTACTACAATAGGAAGGTAGTCGCATTATTGCTGACATTCCCATTTAGAATTGATCTCTTTAAGGCCGAACTTCATTTCTATGGGCCGCCAAAGGTAGGACAACAATTGGGGGCAGCTCAATTTGCATGGACAACAGACGGTCGGCTTTGAGGCATGTGCCCCAGGGGCACAGGCAAACGGGACAACAAAAGGCAACGAAATGTCTGTCAAAAAGTTGCTGACGTCCTGCCGCTGCCGATGCCGCTGCCGCAGTGGCTGTGGTTGCTGACTGGTGGCTGCTTCTGCTGCTGCTCCCAAACAGATGCTATCAATACATCATTTGCCTTTGTGGCGCTGTCACAAATTCATTCACCTGTTCTCGGGCCACGACTTCATCAACATCCGCAGCCAGCTACAACTTCAGCTTCAGCTTCAGCCGCAGCCGCAGCCGGCCAGACAATTATATTGCGTTGATCTCCAATTAGGCTGTCGAAACTCCATTTACAACGGGCGTCCCATAAAATATGAGACTTGGCCTTTCATGAGCGCACATATAACACAAAAAAAAAAAAAACAAAAAACAAAAATTAATAATAATAATAACAAAAAAAAATCGACTCTTGCTGTGCCGCAGCAAGTTGCAAGTCATCAACGCATCTCCAGCTCCTCTCAGGCAACATCATCATCGGCAAGTTAAGTAAATACAAATATGAATGAATTGCTGCTCGCTTTTGGATCTTGTATCTCTCGATGTGAAGATCTGGATCTTGGCGAATCATCGGCATTGTGCGTGTGCGTGTATGTGTGTGTGTGTGGAGTGTGGAGTGTTCGGGGGCACAGCTTGAGTGCACGCTCTATATATCCCCGGGTTCCGAACAGTTGCAGTTTTTAGCCTTTGTCTCGTTTCGGGTGCTTCGCTTTCAACAACTGTTTTACGAAAAGCATCTCGTGTAATTTGCTGATCGAGCGCCCCTCACATGTGGCATGTTGTAGTAAGTGGTAAGTGGTAGCTGGGAAGCCCTAGGCATGCCTCGAGCTGCGCGCTTTAATTAGTTCAGCACTCGTCGTTAGATATTCTTGCAGCCACAGGCATTTCATTGGCATTTGCATGCCAATCTAACGATCCATGCCAGGCAGAACTTAATACTCCCAACTCTCTAACACAAAAACGACACTCTTAGAAATTCCAATCAGAAATGAGAAAGTTGAGGCTGCACCGAAAGCTGATACACTCTTTTATCATTTACTGATTAAACATTTATTTTTTGTCAAACTTTTTTATAGAAGAAACTAGTATAATACATTAAAATATGTTGTTAGAGGTCTTACTGTTTAAGAATTAAACAGTCTACAAAAAAGTCGCATACAGTGCCAGATTAGAGGATATCCTGCACCTCCTTCTACCAACACCAAATGCGGCTCTGGCTAGGTGTGCTTGGGTTGTTATAGAATGAATGATAATACTTGGTTTGTATATACTATTTAAGAAGTCATGTATCAAATTTGGTGACTCGAGGCGTTAAAACCTAAGAAACTTGCTTTAAAATAGAATTTCGATATCGCTTCTTATCGATTGCTTGGAAACGTGGCAAATTGTGACACCATGAAGAGCTACGATCATTGAGTTTATTTTCCCAGGTCTCAACAAATAAGGCTCAACAAATTAAGGCTTGAGCCTTAAAGCTCTTCAGTGCTCAAGTACATCACATATTCATATTGTAAACTCAGTAAGAGTATCGATAAGATATGGCATTTTTATTAACTACACGAATGCAGTACGAGCTTTAAAATGGGGCGCCCCACACACACACTCACACTCACTGACACACACACAGACGGATGCTGCCACCAGGTTGACTGAATGACGCTGCCACCAGGTTGTGGCATCAGGCAAGTCGAACGCCGCGTCGCTTTGTCTGCAGCTGCGGCCGCCAGTTTTGCTTTCGCCAGAGACTTGCAGCAGCCGTCGCGAAAAAAAATAAAACAAATAAATAAAAAAGCAGAAAAAAAGCAAATCTTATTAAAGCGTAACTAAATGCCACGGATTAATGTCTAACAGGCAACGTGGCAAGCAGGTGCTGCGCTTGGCCACTCGCAAATGCCAATCGAACAGTTGGCAGCTAGGAGTCTGGCTAACCTGGCGGACCCCACAGGCCCAGCCTATGGCATTAGCATATAAGCTGCGCCCGTCTAATGAAGCAGCTGATGCAAGTTCGTTGCCTAAGTCTTCCCAGTCATGCCAAACGGAAGCAAGCCACCACAGCAAATAAGATGCAGCAGCAACAGCAGCAGCAGCAGCAGTGGCAAACGAGCTGCACTCAATGTAAATTTGAATAAAATCAAATCAAAACAAAACAATTAATCAGCATTACAACAAACACAAAGGCTCAAAAGTCACTTGCAATCGTTTGCAATTAAGATTTGTCTACGCTGCAATTACTAATTGATAATCGGATTAAGCGCTGATTGAAGGGCTTTTGTGGGGCTTGTCTAGCAGATGGGGTCGTTGTATTTCCCTCAACTAATCAATAATCGGACACTTTTTCAGTTAGATGCAACTTTTTGGCTTGACATCCGCTCGGCCTTACACTTTTTCGCTTAAGACAACCATCTTTGGTGGAAAATGAGGCTCAAAGATCCTTCGAAGATTTTAATAAAATTCGATCGATTCATTTACATTCATCTAAATTTTGAACATTTCACATGCAAATGTGGAATATTGGCTCAATTGAGTCAAAAACCTCTCAAATGCCAAAGGTTGTTTTACTTCTCGGATTTTGGCTCCACAACCCGGAACTAAACTGGGCGGAAACTGTTGAATTTAAGTTTTGGTTCTTAATTCAAAACCATTTTCAAGCATATTTATTTATATAATTATAAATATGAAGAGTATAGCTTAAGATTTAATATGCAAATGTGTGGAAAAGTGTATATAAACTGGGCAAAGCCGGGGAACACCCGCTAGCTGTGTACAAAAGCAAATATGTTATATTGATTTTCTCATGAGTAGCTAAATTCTCGAAAACTTGGCGAAGGGCAACGATATGGTTCAGTCGATTAATGAGTGTATTAAAGTGTTTATTTATTTTATAGGGTATTCTGTGCATGCAGAGTTCCCTTCGCTGCGTTTGCATTAAACAAACAAAATTGTTTTTCATATCTGTAATTATGAATGCAACTTCGATTGCTAAGGCGAACGTTACCCTCGTCCCCTCGTTGCAATTAATAAACTAAAGACTGCATTTAAAATTGAAAATTGACACAAGTGACTTGGCTGGCCGACTCGATGGGGCTCTGGGTGTTAGTTTGATTTATCATTTGCTAATTGAAAAATTATACTGCCTGCTGCATTTGTCAGGCAGTTAGTTAAAATGTTGTCAGCTACGAGTAGCTGCCGCGGGTGAGGGGTGGGTGGCTGAGTAATAGCAGCAGCGGGTCGGCGGGGGCCGGTGGGTGGATTGTGGGGAGTGGCTGACAGTGCCAATTTATTGAATGATCGGGCGCAAGTGCCTCGGCCAACTTGTAAATGATACAACTCTGGAATTTTTTCCTAGGAATTTTGATTGAGTTGAATAAACAATTGCCGCTCAATGATTGTGTTTTTTTTTTGTTTTTTGTGTCGTATTTAATATGTAAACGAATTGTGTAAGTGCTGGGCGCTAAAAATAGCTCGGTGAATGCGAAAACGAATGCGAATGCGACTGCGCAGGCGATTCGAGCGCCTTTCGCAAATAAAGCAATGCAAACAAACGAAAGACTTAGGCAACGAACTCGCCACAGCTCGCCCAGCTCGCGAGCAACAACAACAACAACTGCTCATTGTTTGGCCAACGAAAATTTATAAGCTACCAGGCAAATCAATGCACATAAATAAACAAAATGTGACGTTGAGCGAAAGACAAGCACTTGAAGTATTTTAATTGTCTAAATGCCAGCGCTGATGATCGCCACCGATCGCCGATCTACCGTTCTACCGATCTACCCATCTCCGGTTCACCCGATTGCCCCAACTTTGACAACAGCGGCAACAATAACAACAACAACAACAACAACAACAGCAGCAATAACAATTGCATTGCATCGTTTAAACTCTGCTACAAATTCGGAATTAAATATTTTTTATTGAACACAATCTAACTAATTTAAGTATAGAAAATAACTTGGAATATAATAGAAAAGAATAAAGGAATGCATATGGAGAATAACTTGGAATAGAAAGTAAAGAATTTAAGTATTGTGTCTAGAGAATAACTTGGAATATATATATAAAAAAGAAATTGATTGAACCGTAGAGAGAATAACTTGCAATAGATTAAATGTTCTTACTTGACTTTAAAAATATGCAAGCTTTGTAAGACAAATGTTCATTAACTTTATTCTAATCTAAATGTTGTAGCTCTGTCCAAACTGTATACTTAATTAAAGTTAATATGGTACATGTGCTCTTAACAGCGCCAACTTAAAGCCTACAGCTGGTTAACATAAATAAAAAGTGTTAGTGAAAGCTCAGTTAAAAACAGTTTACTTAAGTAAAGTTAACATTGTGTGTTATTAGAGATACAGATTCATAACATAAAATGTTAATAAAAGTAATATGTTACCCTTGATATATGATAATCTAATAAATATTTGAGATCATTCTGTAAAATATGTATTATTTGACTAAAGGCCAATTTCAAATAAGCTCATCTATTGGGATTCATTTTATACTCCTCTTAAAAAGATGTATTAACTTATAATACAAGAATTAATTTCCAGCGAATTTATATTTAAAGAAACTAAACTGCTGTTGCACAGTGTTGCTGCAAAGCTAAAGCTGAGCTGCGAACTGGGAGCTGAGAGCATCTGGTGGAGAACTGAAAGCTGTGTTGGAGCTGTAGCCGCTTGCGCCTACGACAATTTATGTGTTGGGTTGAAATTTCTCACAGAAAACAAAGGAAATTCCAGGCGACTTGTGGAATGTTAAGGCGAGTAGCGTGGCAAGTCTCGAATCCAACTGCAATTGCCCAAGTCCGAGTCGACGAGTCGACGATTCCCGATGCCGAGCTGGAGTCCTCGATTGGGGCCGCCGTTGCTGACATTTTGCATTTCGTGCAACGCATTCCTTGGGGCGCTGCTGGGCGCATGCGTACCACACACCAAGGAGGAGGCGACGACGATGGCGACGCAGACATCGACTGTTGCCCAGCATTGACACTGATGAGCCGGCGATGTTGTGTGCGTGTGTGTGTGTGTGTGTGTGTGTGTGTGTGTTTTTGCCAGTGGCATACACTCTCTCTCTCTCTCTCTCTCTCTCTCTCGCTCTGGCTGTGTGTGTGTGTGTGTGTGCTTGGCTGCATCTGGCAGTCAAGGTGGTCACCCCAAATGCAACACGCAACAGCAACCAGAACAACAGCAACAACAACTGCGGCGTGATTGTTATGGCTGCGTTGCCAGTTGCCAGTTGGCAGTTGCCAGTCGCCTTGTTCCCCAGTTGCATTGTAAATTCGTAAAACAATAAAGAAATAAATTACTTTCGGGCCCCAGTGCAAGTCGCAACTTCAGCTTCAGCAAACAAACTCGAAAAGTCCAAGTCCAAGCTCAAGAACTCTTGTACTTGCGCTCGTGTGAGCCAAGGAACAGGGACAGACAGCGGGACGACGGCAGATACAGTCGGACAGACAATAGCACAAAGAACACGACAAAGCGTTGAAATCGTCGTGCCTTTTGTCTGGACTCGATCCGCCAGACCAAAATGGCCGTCAGTGCAGGCTCAATTCAGCTGGGCCAGCCAACGCGGCAACTGCAGCCGCAGCCGCAGTCGCAGTCGCAGCAAGAATAACAACAACAACAACAACGTGTACCTCCTCCTACAATTCTGTTGCCCCAACATAATGTCTGACATGAACTTTGCGCGCTGCCTGAAATTGCAATTTTAATGCAATTCGTGAGCCGCAACCGGCCAGCCAATCGTTCAAGTCCAAGTACAATTGGACCACCCCGGCTGCAAATGCAGCTACGACTGCGACTGCGACTGCGACTCCGATTGCCATAGGGGCTGCCAGCTGGGGCTGGCCAAGGAGTTGCAAGAGTACACAAAAACATATATATATGTATATATAAGTATTTACAAATATAAGGGCAACACCCGCGCAGCTGGCAGATGATACAAAGTAACATAACTAGCCATGGGAGCGGTTCAATAAGTTCTGAGCTGTGCATTTCAATTTTCAACAATTGAAAGTTGTTTAAATAAAGTAAACGACACTATGGAATGCTATCTAAAATTTATTTATATTAGTTTTTAGATAACATTGCATAACTTATTAAAAAATTAATGGATATTAGTTTTTCAGTATCAATTTTTATATTGAACAGCAAACTATGGGAATTTCTGTATAACAATCGATGATAAGATTATTAATTAAATAGGAAATAATAATATAAATAATAGAGATTGAGGTCTAGTTAATAAATCAGCCTACGCTGCGATTGGTAATAAGTAGTTCATTAACTACATATAATTAAATTAACACGAAATAAAATCAATATTAAGAGCCAAGCCAATTGTGGGAAATGGGGGAAAAGTATTAAATAATGGTAATATTTCATATTTATATCATATATCTTCGAAATTTATAAGCAAGAGGTTATTTGTGTCCTACAAGATTGGTATTTGTCACAATATATTATATGTAAGACAGCTTTAAAATTTGCTTGAATAGATTATTTAGGATTATTTACTCATATTTACGTGATATTCTAATATTACTTCTGAAATAGAGTAAAATTTATACATGAAAAATAAATTATTTCCATTTAATTTTCGCTCTGAATTTTAATTGTTTTTCATTTTAAGAAAGATCTTTTAAAAAACTTAAACTAAACTATAAGTACTTATAATGTTCACTAAAAAGTTATAAGCAAAATAATAAAGTTTATAAACTAATGGAAGTGACTAAATTCATTGATAATTTTTCAACTGTGGAATTGTTTAAAAAAAATCAGCAATAATTTATAATTATGGTCACAGTTAAATCTTAATTTTCCTCTTTCATTTAAGTCAATCTCTATAATTATTGATAAATCGCTGCAATTTAATAATAACAAAACTTAATAGACGAGCACAAGTCGACAAGACTGCCTTATAATTGCCCACACAGAGCTCAGTTATCGTGGATCATCATAATTTTTATAGACACACACACACACACACACATGTACACACACACTCACATAAAGACAATACCTCTTCGATCGTACCTCGTGTACATCTTTATATGCTGCTTTGCTCGAGGCGAACAGAAAAACATTTGGCGTTGCCAACATGTCTGCCATGACAAAAGCCAAAGCCAAAGCCAAAGCGCACACACACAACGAGCCTCGATTCTTCAGTCTTCAGACTCGAGACTCGAGTCTCCAGTCTTGAATCTCCGTGTCTGCTGGGCGATCGACTTGAGCCGTGGAGAGACTACTGACAATGAGAGTCTCATGAAATGCCAAAATGTCTAGCTGCGAATGCTACACGGACAGCAGTCAAAAAAAAAAAAAACATAAATAAAAAAATTATAAAAAAAAATGAAACAACAATAAGAAACAAAAGAAAAAACTCAACACAATGATTTCAATAATGAACTGTATTTTTTTTGTGTAATTTTTTTTTTATTTTGTGTGCCTTGCCGCGAGGGTTTAATCTAGATAAACAGACAAGCCACAAAAAAGTGCTTCAACAACATGAGCCAAAGCGAGGCTTCAAAACTCGTTGTTGTTGCTGCTGTTGTTGTTTCAAGACATCGTGTGTTGTTCATTTGGCTTGACACGCCCCTACCCCTAGCGCCTCAGCCCCTGTGCGCGACCACCAGGCGACAGCTCAATACATTTTGCGCCTTTTAATGGAATTCAATTCAATTCTTATCGTGCTGCAAATTATTGTTATTAATTATTTGAAAATGAGCGCGCGCTTAGAAGCGGCAGGGCAGCAGTTAGAGAGGGGGAGGGAAGGCGTGAGGGGGCGGCTGACTGGCTAGCAAGGGGCGCGGCAGCGAACGGAGGCAACAACAATTGCTCAAGGGCTGGGAGCGACACGCTGTCTGTGGCTGACTGCGAGCGATCGTACGAGCTGCCTGATTGAAGCATAAATAATTTCATTATTATTATTTATTAGTTGTTGTGTTTGCTGTTGTTGTTGCTTGTATTGTTGTCGGTTGCGGGGCGCACCTTTAGCAAATTAGAAATCGCCGCATTCGCGTTGATTGCGGATTAGCCCCTCAACTTGAATGATGACTGACTGATTGACTGACTGATTGCCTGACTGACGTACTGACTGACGCCAACTGAACTCACATTGAACTTCAAAATAGCGTTCATATTTCATCAGCTTTTTACACTTCATTTCTGTTATAAATATTTAATATTCTCTTCTTGCTTTGGCTATTATAGATAACTCGCCAAGTAAGCACGAAAAAACTGAAATGTCTGAGATTGGATTTAATAATAATTGAGAATGACAGGTAGCTTGACATCTGTCTTATTCAAGACGTATTTGTTAGCATATTTCAAAATGTAGGACAAGTTAATGTTGTCTAACTAAATATATACTTAAATGCTAGACAGAGAAGGTGATAGAGAGAGAGGGATAGAGACTCAAATATAGAGAAAAAGAGAAAAGAGACAAAGAGACAGACAAAGAGACTCTACAAAATGAAACTTTAATTTATTTCATTTTCTAGAAAATGTCACATTTATTTTCATTTTTCTGATATGTTAAATTCTCATAAATTGCCAAACAAAGCGCCCAATATAATTGCTGACTACGAACTAATGTACACTGAAACATTAAAGTAGTTCAATGTCTCAGCTAGTGTATATTGGCTGCGTTGGCCTTTAGACAGTTTCTTTACTTGTTTTGTATAATCCCAAGATTTGTGCCTCTTTGATTTCTGCTGTGCAGCTCACAAGTAACAATGTGAGCTATTCATGGTGCGACGTTGTCAGCTTTTTGACATTTGCGCCACGGCGTGCCAAAAAGTAGCGAAGCGTGTGGCGATCGCAGATCTCAGATCTCAGATCACAGATCACAGTTGTCAGTTGTTAGTTTTGTGGCTAAATACAAATTGGAAAAGCCAACACAGAGGCAGCCGTTTACAGGATGAGCCAAGCAAGCAGATGAAGATGAAGCGATCGCACACAGCCCAGCACAGCGGGCAGTTCATATAATGATCATTCATCATCATAAATGAGGAGTGGAGGGGGGCTGGTGGCTGGAGGAATTGTGCTCAGCTTTCATTGGGCATTGCCTGCAGAACAAATAACAAATAAAAATGTCTGTTTCTTAGCCTCATGACAGCCAGAAAGGCCATAAATGTGTTATACGAAATACGAAAATGAGCCTTCATATGCTTTTTAATGATTTGTAATGGCTGTCGGTTCCCATTGGAGCTGTTGCGGAGCAGTTTGTGATACGCAATCCTCAAGAGTCGATCAAGTGATCGATATTGAAGCGAATTTCATTCAAATTCGCATTTAAAGCCAAGAATCTCAAGTGCTTGCTTCTTGAAGTGCTTTGAATTGTACGTTTTTTTGGGGGATTTTTCGGAGAATCAAATTGTAATCAATATAAATTCAAAGTAGTCAAAGTTGTGGCATATTTTAAATAATACATTTTTAAATGTTATTTACGTATAAAGAATCTACAACTTTGGACGAGTTTTGCTTTTTTCTCCTTTGCAAATTATAAGCGATCCATCAAGTTTGCGCCTTAAGTCTTTTGTTTTGCAGCTCAATTTTGGTTTTGGACATGGGTTAACCTATTTAACTTTCAGCAGCATCTAAGCAAATGGATTCGTAATGCCAGATTCATGTTGAATGCCATGCGTGTGTGTGGTCTAAATCCTGACCACAAATTGCTAATCAGCCCATCAACCACACACGAACGAACACACACACACACACACACACACGCGCGAACACACAGAGTGGCAACAAATTTATGCGGCTTATTAGCGCGTCTCAAATATTTTCGCAGCAAACAAATTAGCTCCACTTAGGCGGCGTAGATCTTTCATGGAACCCAATTGGCAAAATTATTTCATCAAATATGAACACTGACCAAAAAAAAAAAACACGAAAAACAAACGATAAAACCGAAACGCTGTTAGCTGCCTTTTTTCTGCTGGCCAACACCCAAAGTGTCTATGCGCACACCTTGACTATGCCGAGTGGCTGAAGAAAAATCAAAAACCAAAACCAAAACCAAAAAAAACCGAAACAAAACCCAAGCCAAAACGAGACATAAAAAAATCATATAAAAAATCGTTAATAAATTTCACATATACAGCGTGTGCGTGGAGGGGGTGCAGGTGGAGAGCTGGATGAGGAGGATCAGCAGCAGCAGCAGCAGCTGGAACAGACGGCCGTTGGGCTGGTCACAGCTGCAGTCGAAGGGAGCTAACCTTTTATGTGGCCTGCGCTGGGGCTTGGGCATGCCAAGCCGAGATAATCTAAAGTAAAACTCGTGGAGCATAAATAAAAAAGAAATTACTTAATTTCTTAATAATGTTGTGTGTTGTTGCTGTTGTTGTTGTTGTTGTGTGTTTCTGTTTCTGTTTGCCAATGGCTTGTTTCGACAACTTTTTTATAATCCTTTTAGGCCCCGCGGCTGCTGCTGCCGCTGCTGTTGCACTGTGAGAAATGCTGCAGTGCTTCATCAATCGTTGCTGTTGTAGTTGTTGCTGCTGTTGTTGTTGTTGTTGTTGTAGTTGTAGTCGGCCTGTGCGGGCCTTTGCATTCTGTTGAAATGAAATCTTTATTTCCTTTCGTGACTATAATTAATAATTTTCGGTTTGCTTGTTTTTGTTTTCGGTTTGTCTTCGCTCCCCGCATCTGTGTGTTGTGTGTGTGTGTGCTTGTGTTTGTGTTTGTGTGTGGCTAGTAGAGCTGGCTCAAGGAGCAGCAGCAGCAGCAGCAGGAGCAGCCAGCTCGCAACTGGCCACTGATCACACCACACACGCAGCAAGCTAATGATGACCATCAACGATCATGATGACGACGATGATGCTGATGATGTGGCCGAGCTAAATGCGCTGCCTTCTGCGTTATCACAATAAAAAACAAAAAAGTAATAATAAAAAAAGAAAACAAAAAGGAACGGCACACCGAAAATGAAATACTCTTGTAGGCATATAACCAAAGCTTATTCAGATGCATGAGGAGTGCAGGTAAGTTTGTTCTTCTTTAGATATCTGGCAAAGCTTTCCTTGTAAAAACTGATTATGATATAGTATGATAAGTTAATAAAATGTTTCTAATTAAGCAAGGAGTCAATATCAAGTTTGTTAAAGATATCTTGACAAACTCTTGTTTGTTTCCTATGGTATAGTTGCCCGGTCTGGCCAGTTGTGGCAAAATTAAAATACCCTTTGCCTGGGTATGAAAACAGAACAACAACAAAATGTTTTATGCCACAAAATTGTTGGTTGTTGTTTGTTGCTGTTGTTGCCTTTTTGGCCGCCTTTTTTGCATGGTGGCCAACATGTCTCCCGTGGTTTGTTTTGGCCTTTTCGGACTTTTTGGGTGGTTACTGGCACTTATACTCCTTCAGCTAATGTGCGTGTGTGTTTGCGAGTGTGTGTAGCTGTGGCATAAAGCAAATGCCCGCGTAGTAAATCATTTCCTAATTAGCGGGCAGTCGAAGCTTTTGAAATGCTGCCACAGCCGCCAGAAGAGTTCTTTGCAGGGCACTCTGGAACTGAAACTGAAACTGCGGCTGGGCTTGGCTCTGGCTTTGACTTTGGCTCTGGCTCTGGCTCTGGCTCTCGGTCTGGGTCCAATGGGGCAAGGTTTTTGTGGCACGCCATGGCAATTGGGTGGGCAGGTACCGCTAATTTGAATATAATTGCAGGCCTATTTGCATGTGGGATGAGCCCTCAAATAAAGTAACACTAAACGCTGTGTCGCATTCTTGGCATAGTTCTTGCCTCTAAGTTGCCAGCTTAAGTGGCAGCTGCAGCTTTTGTTATTAAGAAAAATGCACTGATGCTGCATTCTCATAAACTTCTTTTTGGCTGGAATACATTCAATTAAGTCTCGGTTTTTGAATATATTCAATATATTATTCCTCTTCTAGGCATTTGATGTTATTCCCATTGAGACTCAAAATTTTGTATTCCAGCTAAAAATAGACCTAGCCCACACCCATTGTCCTTCAAGTTCGTGTTCTAAGTCTTTTGTTATTAATATCTACAATTGTCTTCCCTTGTAAGCAGCTTGGGACTAGAGTGCATTTTAGTATAACTATCAAGTACAAGTAGTCTATAGATAGCCTTAATATAGATATATATTGTCTTAATAGATTTCCATTTGCTGTACATTATTACACCTAGTACTTTGATTAGCTGTTAATTTGCACAACTTCCGCCAATCGATTGCCACTGGACAAGGTCAGCACGAGGCTGAGCTCTGCGACAGCAAATTGAATACACAAAGCTGCAGACACAGACAGGCACAGCTCATACCGACCCAGTCTCAGTCGCCGTCGTCGCCGTCGCAGTCCGACTGCCATCTGAAGTTGGGCCCACGCTGCGTATGCGCATCGCAAGATTGGCAGCTTAATTAACGAAAGTCTGCGATGCGACTGCCTTCTGATGTTAAAAAATTAAGTGCAAATGGGCAATTAAGTGAGTAATTTATGAAACAAAATTTTAGCAGTTAACGGGCTTATGGACAAGGATCAGTCGATTGGTTAAACAAATTGAGTGCGCCCCCAACGGCCATATATAGCTAATATATATATGTATGTATATATATTCATATACATATATTGTATATCTGTTGTATTGGTAATCAAGTAATCGAGTATTCGTTTTGAGTGCGTGAGTATTTTTGTATTCTTTTTGCATTGTATTAACTCATAAATTCGAAGTTCGTTAAGAATGTCGAAATAATAAATGCCGCTGCCACATTAAGCCCCCAACGAACAGCAACAACAACAAGAGCAGGAGCAGCAGCAACAACAACAAATACAACAACTACTGCGAGCCATCAGCAAAACAATGAACAATCGATTAAACACAAAAAGCAACAGCAGCCAACAGCAGAACAAAGACAAAAACGCCGACAAAATGCCGAAGACCTCAACGCATCCCATTGGACAACAGATGCAGCTACAACAACAACAACAACAACAACAACAGCAGCAGCCGCAACAGTTGCAGCCACAAGCGCTCCACACCAAGCGAAAATGAAAATTTATTAAAAATCAACTCGCAGTGATATGCAAGAAACCAGAAAGAACAATATATATTTAGAAGGATATAATCCCAACTAGGAATATGCCCAGTAAGTGCCTAATCCTTACGGATCAGCTGTGCAGCTTAACTATTGGCATTCGTTTGCAGAGGTTGGACTAGCTTATTATAATCAATCATTATATCCCTTTGCAAGCCGACAAATTGGTATTAGGTAAACCCATTTATATTCTACTCTGAAGAGCCTGCATCACAGGCTTCCACTCAGTAGAACTGCACTCACAATCTGCATTTAGCTCTTTGGATATGAAAGAACAGCATCCCAAAATCATCTTGACAAATTTGATTGATAATCCGGAATATTACATCCATATCAATAATAGTTTATTGCGCCTTGTCTTTATTTTAAACATTATTATAATCCAACACATGCTTGATTGTGATCTGCTTTTGAATACTCATCAACACTAGCTAAAACACCCTTTAATTTTATGCATTTATGCAGGGTATCAAAAGTCGCCAGCAGACACAAAAGGGCATTGCAATTTGTAGCGCAGCGTCCATTAACATAAATTAAGGGAAATGCCCCGGCGACAATGTCGTTGTGGAAGCAGTTGCCAGTCGCCCCACACACACACACACACACACATAACACCAGGCACACACACCAGGCACAACACACCACATAGGACAGCACACATTACACCCGGCTGAGATGGATGCAGTGCAGCAAGTGGCAAACTGAGGCCAACGCGGGCCAATTTTATGTGGAATTTATTAAGAGATGGGCTAACAAAACAATTTATGCCTTTTTAATGGCTTATTAGCCATTATTAGTCGCGCTTATCGCGCCCGTCTTCAAACACACACAAGCACACACGCACAGTGACTGGGTCTCTGTCTCAGTGTCAATTTCAGTCGCCTCTGCTGCCAGCTGCGTCCTCGAACTTGGTCAGCGCTCAAATTTCAGCAACGAGCGCGGCGGCTGCTGCTGCTGTTGTTGTTGCTGTTGTTGTCGTTGACAAAAATGAAAAATTATCGTAATAAATTAAATTTGCTATCGCAAGGCATTAATTCTGGTCACAAAACCAACAACAACAACAAGAACAACAAAAACAACAAATGAAAGGAATGTTCTTCGCTGAGTGTTTGTTAATTTTTGTTCTCTTTTCAGTTTCTGCTTGTTGTTCTTGTTTATTTATTTATGCTTTTTTTTCTGTTTCTTCCAATTTTAGAAACAGTTGAAAGTGAAGCTTAGCGACAGTTGTTGTTGTTGCTGTTTTGTGATATATATATTTCTTACCCTTGTTGTTATTGGTGCTGCAGCTGTTAATGATGATGACATACAAAAGACTTAGGCAACGAACTTGCTGGCTACTACGCTTGCATCGTATAAGTTACCCGATTGAAAACAGTTCAAGTTATTTTTGGACCCTGATCGGATTCCAAAACAAACGAGTAAAATAATATCTAATAATGTTAAATTTTAACCATTTAATTATTTGGGCATAGTTTAAAATAAGAAGAACTAAAAGTTGGCAAATTGAACTTGCAACTAAGGTATAAATTGTGGTAACTGTGGCTAAATCCTAAATCTATAAATAAACGTACATATAAATTCCTTCTATTGATAAATATGGCTTAATACTAAATCGCAACCTTATACTAATGTGAATAAGTGTAGATTGTCTTTGGACTATTTTAGGCAACTCTCATAAGCATGACCCTATGGCTAACTGGAGTAAAGATAGATAGACTTACATTTCTATAGCTAACTATGGCTAAATCCTTGTCCATGGCTCAGTGTAGCCAATTTGTCTGGCATCAACAATAGTTTTTGGAAGCACCCCACCCATATGTGTACATATGCTGAAAATAGGCAAACAATATCGCTGGGGCCGTTGGATGGGTTGTTGTACGTTGGCGACGTCTGGTGCCAGTTTGGCTGTTGTTGTCGCGGTGCGCAGCGGTATGAAACCTGTATGGAATTTTTGACAAATGCTTAACATGCGACAGCTGTTTACCCAATAAATCCATTAGCTGTACAAACAACAACAGCAGCAACAATAAATTGTACTATTGACAAAACAATGCGGTTCTGGGTGTGACAGTAATCACTAATTGTGGCTTTTAATTTATCATTAGCAAAAATGAACAGAAAATATTAAGAAAGAGCCGAAAAAGAAAACAAAGCACACAAATTCCAATACGCCATCAAGCGCAGCAGCTAGGTAAACACTTATACTAGCAATATGTTCGAGTTATATATAGCCAAGCGATTCATCCCGAATAAGTTGTTTACTCTAATATTTACTATTTGAGTTATGCCAAGCGCTGAGCAGCTGACGGCGCAGACAGCGCAGCGCCAGATACGTTGGCAACAGTTTGCAAAGCAGAAGACTCAGGCAAGAAACGTTCAAGCCACACGCTAAAACGCACACTCTGGCACAATTCTCTGATAAGCCGTGTGTGTGCGCGAGTGTGTGCGGTGTGTTGGTGTAGCGAAGCGTAGCTGCATCTTATCTGGCCAATCAATCTTTGTTGTTTGCTTAAACACGTTTCATAAAAATTAATTTTTTTATTTATTAAGCAAAAGCATTTTATGGCGTGCTGTGAACAGAGCCCAAGCCCAAGCCCAAGCCCAAGTCTCAGTCGCAGTCGCAGTCCGAGATGCCGTCTGTGTGCTCAGAGAGAAACACCTGCTGCGATGGGCAGCAAACGTTTTCTCTCAGCTCACAAGCGGCTCAATGCTGCTTAGCGCATTGTTATTGTTCTTATTGCTGTTGTTTTTGTTGTCTTGTTGTTGTTGTTGTTGTTGCGTTATTATCATATGATATCATCACCCGAAATTCCTCGCTCGCAAATAAATCCAACAACTAAATGAATTTCAAATTCTTATGCCCAACGTCCCGCTGCTTTGTTTGCAGAGCATCAGCAGCAGCAGCGGCATCATAAAATATTAATTAATTAGTCAAAGATTCGGTTAGAAAGCGTGCTTCAGCACACACACACACACACAAACACATGCACACACATGCACACACACTTGCTTTGACAGGGAGCTTGATAATCGCTTTGATAGTAAAATTAGATAAGCTTGACTATCAATTTCTTTTGTATTTGCTTAACAAATCCAATCAAGTTCAAGTTTATGGCATCAATCTGTCTCTCTCTTTCACTCCGTCTCTCTGTCTCTTTCGCGCTCGCTTTGCTTTCTCGCGCTGGCCAACATGAACGCTGCGCATTTGCTCTTGAAGTTGAAGAAGTTGTTAAAGTTCATTTATTGTACTGAAGACGATGAGAAAATCAACCAAAAACAGAATTCAGACTGATTTGTGCGATAAGCAATTTTATTTTTATGCCATGATTTAATGAATTTTGTGTGGCTCAAAAAAAAAAAATTGTAAACTTGTTTCCAACACATACGGCATTTAACCCGTTAAGCTATAATTAATTATAACATGACCCAGAGCGCAATCAATTTTCGTAGAGTGACAAGAATAGCTAGGAAACTAAACAAATTTTAGATTTAAAAATATTTATAAATAGAAATGAAACACACATAACTTTTCTAGTAAATAAAAATAGATTTTTATAGTTTATATACAGGTCCTGACTTTTTTTTCTAAATTTCTTAAACAATAAAATCTGACAATTATTAAAGTAATTATCGATATGGCGAGCATTGCAATCTTTTGTCAACTACATAAATATGTTAAATTGTGCGTTAAATGTTTCTAAAAAGCTTTTATTTACTTGCCAATTGCTGTCAGCTCATGGGTTAAGCACAAAAGTGAGCTGTACTACATGGCGTATGAGCAATAAGGAAATGCGCACCAGAACGTTGACGACGCCCACACGTTGCAATTTGAAGTGCATAACAGAGAATGCACGATACGATTTTATGAGCCCGACTGAGCACTAAATCAATGTGCAACAATTAATGTTAATGTGTGATGTTAAATAAAATGCTGAATATATGACATACTCGCACTCGGGATTTGTGCTCATATCCATAGACATACTTCAGACTCAGACGCGCAGTCGTACTTGGACCTGTTCCTATTAAGATTTGCGTGCCGCGTTTTATAGCGTGCACGTTTTAGTAATATGTCAAAATCAAAATACGCGCGCGCCTCGCTGCATTTGCAATTAGTCAACGTCAAAGTCAACGTTAACGTTAACGTTAACAACAACAGCAGCAGCAGCAACAACAGCAAATAGTTCGCAATGCAGTCGCAAATTAATTGGCTAACAAATTACAAAACAATTAGAAGGCATTCCTTAAATGGCAACCAGCCCCCACACAACAACAAAAAAACAGCTACTAAAGATGCGCTCAGGCATTTCAACTATGCAATTGACATGCAGCTTTAATGAAGTGCAAAATGTCGACAACTTGAATACCCTTATTCTAAGTGTATATTGTGGTCTGTCGCCCGATAATAAGCGGAAGTAGACCAAGACTTAGAGTAAAGCTGGGTGAAAGAAAAAGGAACAGCTTGGGCACAATTTAAAAAGGTTTGACATTTAAAAAGGTTAACATATTTTCTTTATGAATAACCGATTAACAAATTTTGGAATTCAGTTAAAATATTCTAAGAATTCGTTTACATAATACAGATTTATTAAAAATAAAATGGTATTAAAGAAATGAAGATTCAAAGCTTACAATAAAAAAATATTTAAAAAACAAATAAATCGATTATCTACATATCAAATAAACGAAATAATCGTATATCTTTAAATATGCTTTATGTTTTTTTTAAACAATAACAATGCTTTAAAGAAGTTTTTCACACTAAACACTGCCAACTGCCTGACATAGTTAACATGCCCGAATTTTAATTGTCTGCAGCTCATATACTGAAATATTTTTTGTGGCATTTGCTAACAAGACTTCGATTTTGTAAACAATCTTTTTTTTTCGAATTGACAGACGCGATTTCAATTGCCCCAAAATATGCAAAAGGCGCCGCTTCGCAAGCGCCCCCTACCCCCCCCAAAAAAAAATAATGGCTAAGACCGTGCGAGACACTTGGCCAAACTGGTTGCACAGTTAGCTCACCTTGGTGGTCCGTTGGCAATTGTTGGCTCACGATTTTATAGCTTACACAGATCGCGTAGAGACGCGCTGCCGCACAAGTGCCGGCTGCTGGCGTGGAAATATTTCAAATACTTTTCTAATAGCCGCTCGCATGAATGAATAGTTTTTTTTTTTTTTAGATATTTTCATTATGGCCGGGCCAAGCAATTGGGCTTTAAAAAATGCATTTCATGCCAATGGTGATTATGGCAGCGCACACAGCGGCAATTTGAGAGGTAAATGGCATAATTATTCAAGAATTTTTCAATGTTTTTAATCAGCAATGTTAAATTAATCACGTACATTAAGTACTTAGGATTGACATAGGTTTAACACGATATGTAGATCAAGTGGAAGAGAAGAGAAAAGAGCCAAGTTATTTTTAGGATTGTGCAATATATTTGCTGACAGCACATCCATTTTATTTCATTTAGATAGCAACAGCCAAAAAACAATTCTTCGCCCAACCAGATTCCCTTCACCTTGTATTCAAGCCAATATCTGATAGCCTGCCCAAAACAATTGCTAAGATCATTCAACCTCATTAACACTCTAAATATATAGTTAATCTTGTATACAAATATTACTTAAAAAGCCTTGCTTTTCAAAATTCAATGCGCTGGATTCGAACTCTACCTCTAACTCTACTCTCTAAGATATGGCAAACGGCAGCAATAGCTGTGAACTAAAATAGACCATATTTTATGCACATAATAAAAATTTGCTGTTTACTTCAAGAGTCTATAAATAACTGGCTTAGTTCATTAAGGGTGTGGTCCATAGGAAATAATGTCATATTGAATATGTTACTTGGCGAGTTCTGCGAAATGAAATACTTTGCGATACTTCAAGTAATTCAATCACGCGCTCCGATTTGTTTGCTCCACTAAAAAAATGCGCTTCCTCAGCAGAATCGATGTCGGCATGTCCAGACTTTATTTATAGACTAACGATATATTTCGGGTATCAAAAAACTGAAAGGCAAACTGCAAAGCTTTGATCCAGAGCCGATTTCAGCGTTTTACGCACCATAAACAAAGATTCAAACGAAATGCGAGGCTCAAGGCAAGAAATTGCAGACAAATTGTCGCCAAAAAAAAAAAATATAAATAAATAAATAAAACAAAAGTACACATGTAAACAACATGAGTTGTTGTTGTTGCTGCTGTTGTTGTGCGCGTGTGTGGCCAGGCATCGATTACAATTGCACTCGATTGTTTATACAATTGGAGCTAATGGAACGGCCTGTTCAAGTGGCGGCCCCAAAGCGTCTACCATAAATTTCGAATATGTCAAAACAATAAAAGCTTAAAAACAAGAGAGAACGCTATCAACAGCAAGCCGAATATTATATGCCCTTGTGAGTAGCATAGTATTTGATATTTTAATCATTTATTTGGCAGCTATAAAGTCTGAAGAATATAGACAGACGATCGTGGCTATATCGCCTCTGCGGTGGCTATTGATCAGTAATAAACATACTTTTTGGGAAGATGTCTTCTTCTATGCGTTACGCATTTCATGCCAAAATTAGAATACCCTGTAACATAATAAAACTAATAAATTAAGCACATGGCAACATCCAGGGTAGGAGAAGCTGCTGACGAGAGGGTTGCAGAGCTGCTTAATATGACTTTTGATTATTAATAAATAAAGCTTACTTTTGTTGTTGTTGTTGTTGTTCTGGTTGCTGCCGCTCAGTCTGCTCATATTTTATTTTATGGCGCGTTGTTGTTGTTGCTGCTGCTGCTAAATAAACAAAAGGCGTGTGTCGGCGCTGACGTCGACGTTGACGCTGCCCCAAGGCTTTGACTTTGAAAAGCGTTAAGCGGCTTACGCGTTTGGCGCACACACAGATCTGCGGATCGCCGGAGCAGCCGGAGCCTCAGCAGCGGCAGCTCGGGTTCTGGCTTTGGGACCCGGTCTGGGGTGCCACTGGGGCTGCCGCGCTCGTCGCTGCTGTCATCACATAACAATTTCGCCAGCTTTCGCTTGTTGTTGCTTTCATATTTGTTGTTATTATTATTATTATTAACTTTCTGGGCGCTGCAGGGTGTGACAAATGATCCAGGCAGCAGCAGCAGCAGCAGCAGCTCGCGACGATGCGCAAAACTTGTGGAGCCAAAATGTCTGGTTGGTTGTTTGTTTAAGTTGATTTGTTGTTATTGCTTTCGCTGTTATTGTTGTTGTTGACGTTGTTGTTAAAGCTGGCATTTACGCACATTACTCTGGACTAGTGTGTGTGTGTGTGTGTGTGTGTGTGTGTGCTAGTTGTTATCTTGCACAACAATTTGTATGCATAGAAAGCTAACGCTTAATGCGCTGTGCTTTATAAGTCGTAACATTTAAATATTAAAATTTTCTTAGAATTTTGCACTTCCCTGAACAAATTGTTATAGACGTATACTATAAATATGATATACCGTTTGTAGAACTTTTAACTGCTTCCAAATATGGCACAACTACAAATAACTATATCATGATATGATGGATGTGATATCAAATGATATGTATGGAAAAATTGTAAATAACATTTTAGTTGCCAAGTCGGAAGTAGATTTACAGTAAATAAGTCTAAGATAGTACATCTAGTATTCCATATTATACGGGTTCCGTAGAAGTGAGACAAACCTTAGATATTACTAGTTTAGTATTTATATGTTAGCTATACAAATTCAAAGCAATATATGGAAATATTTCAAAGCAGTTAATAAAAAGCATACATTGTATAGGACTTAAAGTATAACATTGCTTTAGTTTCGGTTGGTTTTCATTCCATTTTTTATGGAAACCATAGCATTGTTCTTACAATGCCTTCAATTTGTGGGTGTTAGGAATCTGACTGAGATTTTTACTTAAAGAAAGAGAGAGGGGGAGAGAGAGTGTGCGTGAGAGAGGCAGAAACTGACCAGGAACTGCGATAGTTATTAAGCCCAAGCCACAAGTAATCCAAAATCTGCAGTAGTCGCAAGAATCTTATTTAAATTCAGCTAGGAGTATATAATTTACGTCTCAGAACTTTACTCTTATAGCACGTCCAACAAATTTGAGGTCTTCATTTGTATTATTTAGCAGGCAATTTGATGAGCTTTGCGTCAAACATAATATCTTTATAAGCTTTGGTTAGGGTATTTGCTTATATGTCAACAGGTTTAGCATATTGTGTGTATTTTTTTTACGATCTAGCCATAAATAATGCTTGGGCTTGCTGTGACGTCTGTTCGTGTGTGTGTGTGTGTGCGTGTTTTTGACCATAGCCAAAGAGCCGTTTAAAGCAAGTCAAAGTCAAGTTTTACGATATGCGCAAACATAAATTACGAACTGCTTATGGGTTTTCGATTTAAGATACTCGTCGTACAGATGATGATGCCCCTTTTGTCTTGACTAGACTAATTTATCGGTATTTTATTTATAAATGCGCAATTTAATGTGGATGCGAGCCGGGCTGAGCTGCCAAAATGGGTCACTAAGCGTGACAGTTATCGAGCAATATTGCGGTCAAAGAGCGTGTTTCCAATTATATTGAGCGTGTCCGAGAACAAAAGACTTAGGCGACAAACTTGGCTGGCGAGCATGTGGGCGTGCGAATGGGCGTGCCTGTGGGCGTGGGCATGCACAACGGCAACTGGTCACAATTACGCATGCTAATCGTGTTGTCAACGTAATTAAAATGTAATCGCCGTCGGCCAACTAATGAGCGACTTGTCATAAACCATATATCCAGCTGGGTCAAAGGGGCATTGGCGGGTAGAGGCGGGGGGCTAACAGGGGCGTAGTTATAGTAAATAATATCTTAATGGTAAATTAAAGCCACAAACGCGTTTATTCACCATGATCGGTTAGCATTAGCAGCCACGCCCTCGCCCCCGCCCATCTGCCCCGTTTGCTCGATCTGCGTTAGTTTTTCCATACCGAAACCGAATAAAACCTAAAGTCTGTTTTCGTATTTTGCGGCTTTGTGGTTAACACTTTTTACTTGCCAACTCTTTTTATGTATATTTTTTGCATTTTATGATTATTTATGGCACAGTTTCTGCGTGTGGTTGCTTGGCCCAAGTGTGAATACACATAAGTGAGCCGCCTGAACAGCGCGTGGGCAATAAGTGAATGTTATGGCACTACAAGTGACATTTGAATGGAAGCCGTTTAAAGTTGAAAGGCTCTTGTCACGACTCAAAGGCCACAAAGATCACAGCCGAACACAATAAATGTGCTAATCGACTGATCGGAGCATAAGGCGAACAAGATATCGTTAAGATCATGTTTCTCTTTAATCTGTCAGCCATCAATCTCTCGTCGTGTAACTGCGGCGAATATTCTGTGCGATTTTCATCAAAGCTGTTTTATATAAAACTTTATCACTGTTTTATGTTTTTCATAGCGTTTTTTAATCAGCGAATAAGACGCAGATAAGCTTTTAAGAGCCTTGTGCTTAAATTGACTTACGTATTTTAAATATAATAAGTTCTCGCTTTATTTAAATAAATTAATACATATTTATATATTTTTGTTTAAAGTATGCCTATATTAGTAACATACAGATATCGGAAATTTAATGATATCCATTAAAGCCTTTGAAAGATAGCTTAGTAAAACTTTTTCTCCGAATTTCTTCCACACTCAGCATTTACCCATAGAAACTTTGCCATGCCCGTCATTTGGATTCCCCCCTCATATGCAAATCCCCTTTACCACATTCATTACACGTCAGTTAACTTAAAATCCAGATTAGTTTGTATTAATAACAGGATTTCTGATGGCGACAATTTGGCTTCTGCAATTCGCCGCCGTTGTTGTTGTTCGTCGTATTCATTAGCGTTTGGTCGTTTGGGGCTATAAGCGTCGATTTTTCAATATTAAAAATGAAAAGTGTTGGCATTAAGTGGGAATCGAGAGAGGGCAGCCAGGCAAACTGGCAGCCAGGCAGCAGGCAGCGTCTGGCATATTACTCATACGCAGCGTTGCACCTGTTCAGAGAGCGTGTCGGAACGTCAACAGCCGGCGGCAAAACTTAATTACTAAGCAGGAAATATTAGCGCACATAGTTAAAGCAAATAAAACTAATGAACAAGAAATATTAATTTGGCAAAATAGAAACACGCAACGAAGGCAGCTGGAAAACCCCCAACAGCCAAAGCCGCAAAATGAAACGAAACGAAACGCGAACCAACTTTCAATTGAAGTGCCACAGCGGACACACATTGCCACGAAAAACTTGAACATGCATTTTAATTGCGGCCCAGCAGCCTCTCAGTGCCGAATGCAAGGCAAACAAAACTTCAGACACAATTTGTACAAACACACCAAGCCAAGTACACACACACACACACACACATATGCACACATACAGAGAGAGCAAGAGTTGTGCTTTAAACAAATTGCAGAGAAGTCTCTAATACACTAACAAGAGTGGATGTCATGTTATGAAATCTTTCCAAAAAAAAAAAATATTTTTCTGAGATAATACAAACTATTACCAAAAAATATTATATTAATATAATAAAGGCCATGCCTAGTTATTATATTGACTAGAAGATAAAAGTTTTGTCAAACAGTTTCAATCTCGATCAAATCAACGCAGACTTGTTAATGTTGTATATTAAATGATTATTTGTTTAATCAATAAGATTTGAAAGTAAATTGTTTTTAATGTTAATTGTTTTAAATTTAATATTTGTATATACATACATAAAACCTTTTCTTATGTTCCTGAAATTTCAATTTCACTTGGAATGCATATTTGAATATGCCGCATTGGCGTGAGGGTAACAATAATTGCACAATCAATTGTCTGCCGCATGTCTGGCTGCAAGTCGTCATCAGCTGCTGTTGTTGTTGCTGCTGCTGCCGCTGCTGCTGCGGCTGCTGCAACAGTTGCAGTTGCAAACGTCTCGCACGAAGCTTCAACTTGAAAGCTCCGATGCTAACGATGTTGTTGTCTCGTTGAAGTCTGCTGCAAGCCGCAAAAAAATGTTGAGCAATCAAATCAAAAATACAAAAAAAACGAAAAAGCAAATCAAAAACAAAATCTACAAAAAACACATATAAAAAACAAAAAAAACATTGTCACGTCAAATTCATGTCATTTAATTAATTTTGTTTACTTGCCGCAACGTTAATTTGTTTTTGCTGCTGTTGCCGGCGACTTGTTGTCTTTGAAAAAATTTTCCATCGCCGCATGGAAAACGCCGCTTGCCCGCCTCAACTTAACATATAGTATGCAAATATATATTATATATATATATAATGGTACCCATGTGTAGTTAACGTAACTCGCATAGAATGCCAAAAAAAGAAAAAACAAAAAAGAATGCTGAAATAATTTTCCCACATGGCTGCACTTTATGCAAAGCTCAATTCGCATGAAATCAAACAAAATTGTTTTTGCTTGGCTCTTTTTTGTTTATTTTTGTTTTTTTTTTATGTTTTATTTTTTATAGTTTGCCGACAGACTCTTGACGGCCTGTCAAATAAATGTCGCTTTATTCAAATTTCGTTTCGCACTAATTGTCTGGGCCTGGGGTTAAGACAAAGGCCGCAGCAAAGAGCTGCTGCTGCTGCTGCTGCTGCTGCTACTCCTGGAGCTGGGGCTGGGGCTGCGGCTGCTAACAAGCCTCCAATTTCGAGCCCATGCCCAAGTGCAGATTAGCCTTGTTGGTCCACGGCTTGGGCAGACTTTGTGTCGCAGACTTTTCAGACTGCTGCTCCTCAATCAACTTTCGATCAAAACGCGCCGCGTCCGCAGCGCTTGCTTTTGTCTCTTTTTGTCTTACAATGCCAAAGAAAAGAACCTCGAGTGGAACCTTTTGGCGGCATTTTGCATGGCTCATTTGATTTTTGTTTTAGATGCGTTACGATAGATCACGAAAAAAAAGAAGCATTGGTTACGATTACGGCACAGTGGTGCAAACGATTATTTAGCTGTGAAATTACAGATTAAATATTTGATATAAGCCATGAAAACTGTAGCTATGGTAAAAATCTAAGGCAACATTTATTTTAGACAATTTACAATAAGTTGTACTCATGAAATTTTTTTAATAATTTTAAGATATTACAATGATATCATTGTTAGTTATCCTCATATTTAGTATTGTGAAGCAATATTGATTTATAATATTCTATTTCAAAATTAGGCTATATTATCGAAGTTTGCGCAAAGAAAACTTACTTTTAGTAAGATTAGTTTAGTTTTTTATACCCTGAACCCATTAAAAATGGGTAAAAGGGGTATTATGTTTTTGTGCAAAATTCAAATGTATGTAACAGGCAGAAGGAAGCATCTCCGACCCCATAAAGTATATATATTCTTGATCAGCATCAATAGCCGAGTCGATCTAGCCATGTCCGTCTGTCTGTCCGTCCGTCCGTCCGTCCGTCCGTCCGTCCGTATGTATGAACGCAAGGATCTCAGAACCTATAAGAGCTAGAGACTTGAAATTTTAGATGTAGATGCTCCTAGCTCCTACGCAGATCGAGTTTGTTTCCGATAATCGATAACTTGCCCCGTTTCCAAGTAATCGATAAAAATGTATATCGATATCCTGTTTTTTAAGCAATTTTGGTAAATAATAAGAGCTAGAGTTACCAAACTTGATATGTTGCTTCTAGAAAAGTATATATATATCGATTATCTTTCATTTTATACCTATCGCCACCTCCCCGCTACTCTATATCTATAAGCGCGCGCTGCATTTGGTGTTGGAGTATGAGGGTTCAGGGTATCCCCTAGTCGGGAGCTCCCGACTAGAACCTCTTACTTGTTTATATTTGTTTTGTTGTCTAAACTCAAAATACTAATCACAGAATCTTGACCAAAAACCACTAGGGTGTCAAATAAAAATATCAAAAAGTTAAGAAAAGATCAAAAATATAATTTCGTACAGTATTTAAATGGAACTGTAAAAACACATATGTATATACAAGTATATGGCATACATATATGAAATCCCTCATTAAATATTGTCACATAGTTTCTATTTAACAAAAAGTCAATTATAAATGTATCGATAAACTAATCGAAAAGTAGCAGTTTTCCGTAGCCGAGGACACTGTGCAGCGGCATCTGAGCGCGGTTCATTCAAGTTGAAAAACGGAAATTATCAAACGAAAGAGATACGACTGCGAGCAACATACGACACCGGATGTCTGTCAGGCATAAGGCATTAGCAAGGAGCAGCAGGCGAAAGGATAACTCGGCTAACAGCTAACAGACTACAAAATGTCTGCTTAAGCTGCAGATGAGTTAATTAAATCTGTCAATACTCCAATACACACAAACACGCACACATGAGCTCTCGAAGTTTAAGGGACAGGCACTGCCATCAAACGACCATGTCCATGTCCATGTCGTCGTCCATTCAAGCGCCCATCATCAACGGCAGCAGCAGCGGCAATAAAAAATGTAGCGCACCATGTGCGGCCCCATAAATGAGCAGGCGCAGGATGAGGAGTGGAGGAATGGGAAGCGGGAACGGGAACGGGAACGGGATCGAGCTCCTTGCCTGGAATGTAACTCGATTCCTATTAACTCATCAAGTTGGGCGCTGGGGCGTTGTTTTTGGGTGCCGGTGCCCCGGTCTGTCCTGGCCATGGTCATGACTATGGCTCTGGCTCTGGCTGTGGCTGTGGGGCCGGAGCGGACCGAGCAAACGGATTGAAAACCGAGGCAAAAATTAAATCAGTTTCGGTTAAGCAAAAAAAAAGCAACTAAAAAGAGGAACAAAAGCCCAAAACTGCCAGGGCTTAAGGCAATTTGTAGCCCTGTGCGGTCCTTTCGCATGTGTGTGTGTGTGTGTGTGTGTGTGTGTGTGTGTGCGTGTGTGTGAGTGTATCTCTGCGAGAGTGTGTGGCTTTATAGAAGCAAATATGTTCACACACTTTACTAATAGCTCCATAAATAATAACCAAAGAGGTCAAAATGTTGGCCAAAATGCACTGAGAGAAAGAGCAGAAACAAGCGAAATATGACACTTTTATTGAAAGATGGTTAAGAGGAAGATACAAATTAGAATATGGAGTTTAATTTAAGCAGTAGAAAAGCTTTTTCATATGAAGTAAATTCTGTATACATCCCAAAAAGTCTCGATCAGTTAACAAATATTTTTAAAGCTGAAAGCTGTCTATGAAATATACGACATTTTATATTTTGGGTATCAAAATCACACAACTTTTACTTTAAATAGTATTTTTCATATAATATGAGAATAAATGAATTAAAAAACTCGTCCGATTCTTAAAGTTATAAAAAGATAACATATGACGGTAAGGGTAAGCCAGGACCTGGATATTTTTATTGATTATACAAATCTTCAATTGTTCATCTCTAAATATTTTAAGAATATACAAAAAAAATTATAATATTAAGTAAGTTATTAGAAATATTTTAAGTAGTTATGACAATAATAATAATAAGAACAATAAAAAGAATAATGATAATGATAATAATAATAATAACAATAATAATAATATTAATTACTTAAGTAATTTTAACGGGGAGTCTTATCTGCAATCAAAAACCAAATGAAAAAACGAACTGCCAAAAGATTTTAACTGTAGACATTAGCAGCGATCAACGGGCAACAGGCAACAGGCAGCCAGTCCGTCGTGCCCCTAGCCGCAACTGCGCGCCCTGCTCCGCTGCTGCAGCAACTGTTATGCTTGTGCCTGCTGCCCCACACGGAGCGGGGCATTTGTAGATGAAGATGTGTGTGGTGCTGTTGGTTGTGTGCGCAGTGTCTCAGGTTTTCAACAACAAGCTATAAGCCAATAAAGAAGAAACAAGACCAACACCAAATGCCACATCCAGGCCAGGCCGGGCAGCAGGCCCGAAAGGATGGGGCAACAAAAAGAAAGCGCAGGCAAAAGAATACCTTAATTACGGTTAATGGAGCGTTCCAAAACCCGCTCCTTACTATCTCACTCGAGAGTGTGTGTCTGTGTGTGTGTGTTGTGTGTGTGTCCATGCGAAAGCCGCAAAATAACTTAATCACATTTCAGGGACCACAAAAATTTGCGGGCCATGTTCGTAATTTTGTATATAAATGAGCGGCCACCTAATGAGCCTGATTAACCATAGAGCGCCAGACAGAGAGAGCGCGACACAGAGAAAGAGAGAGAGAGAGGGAGAGGGCAGCAGAGTTAGAAAGAGAGGGCGCACCACTCGGGCGGTCGACAATTTAGCGGTGTTTCATTTAACTGCTTTCATGCCACAAAACGCGTCGAATGGGACGCGTCCTTTTGACCTCGGAGCCTGAAAGATTTTGTTTCTGTTGGTTGTTTTTTTTTTTGTTGCTGTTGGTTTTTTTGTGATCCGAGACGAAGATGCTTTTAATTTGCGTACGATGTGTCAATGATGTGGAGGACCATGTCGTCGCGTGTGGCTTTCATTATTATGGCTGTTCTTCTTCTTCTTATTGCTGTTGTTGTTGTTGTTGGTAATAAAAATCAGCTTTGCTTTAAATGCCATAAACAAAACGCCTGAAACATTTTCGCTGACAGATGTCTTCATTGAAAATTATGCAGGCATCGAGGCCTGGAACTGGGTCCGGCAACGGGCTCAGACTCTGACTCCGATTCCAACCTCAACTCCGACGCAGACTCAGGCGTCAGGTGGCATGAACCGTGAGAAAGTTTGCAGCTCTCTCAGCTTGATATGATGTTGGTTTTTATTATAAGCTGTACTTGTTAATGTTTCTTCTCCTTCTTCTTCTTCATGTATTTAGTTTGTTGGCATGTCCGGCTCAGCCGAGGTTCTGCCACAAAATATAGTTGGGGCTATCGAGCTGAAACTTTAAACATATAAGTATTGGGCTTTTATTGAGCCTGACAAGCATTTTTATGTTAATTAGTTGATTAATGGGCTTTTAATCGACGAAAATAAAAAGCATTATGATTCAGATTGTTTTAACGGTGTTGCGACAAAGCAGTGTTGGAAAGTGCTGCAAGTGACCGCACTCAACAGATTTCGATAGTCGATAGCATCCATTCATATTATAGATAGCTGGGAAATACTACAATATAGGACGTAAAAATTGAAGTAGGGCATAAATTTAGTTGCATAGATTGAAGAGATTCGCTTAAGGATGAAGTATTCAGATGGTTTTAGGGCTAAGTATAACTTAATTTACTTAATAGAAAATGCATCTCTATATTTAAATAAAAAGCCAACTACATATAGATGTCATCTGCTGTACAGTGTATACAAAAAGTCTTCATAATCTCAGTCGGACCACAAATATTGTTAGTTTTCTTCTTTTTTTACTTGTTTTTTGGCTTGTGCTTAGTCATGTTTTGGCTATTTGTGAAGATCAGAGACAGCATAACTTAATCATAACTTTTTGGGTGGCCCTCAGCAATGGCCAAAACAATGCTGAATTGTTCTCCTGCCACACACGCACACACAAACACACACACATACACACAAACACACTTCGATTTCAATCTGAAACTGAGCGCCTGGACCAGCATAATAATATTGTATCATTGTATCTCAAGGAGCCGCCGACATAGCATCGTGAAGTTTGTGTGATTGTTGGACTAAGAATTGGCCTGGTCTTTGGTCTCTGGTCAGCAGCGGTTGCCGAGGCCCATCATCATCTCCATCATCAATGGCAGCTTTGGGCCTACCGTACAAAAGGCTCTCCACTGGGCTCTGTTTTGGGCGTCTTTTTAGCTTTGGCACGCTGAAAATTTTATGACTTCATTTGCTGACCACCAAGCGAGAGCAGCCAAAAAAAAAAAATAACAGAGTAAATAACCAAACAGTCGAGGATTGCTTCATAATAGGTCGCTGTTGTTGCTGCTGCTGCTGCTGGTCTGGGGATGCAATACTTGGAATTTCATGCAGCGGCAACAATGCTCTTAGCACAAAGGATTCTTTGAATTTTGATCAACATTTCGATTGGGTGGCGACTCACACAGCACTAACTAGTTGTCTAAGTAGCCACTGCAAAAGACTGGAATCATATCATAAATTGTTTCAACAGAAAGTAAATCGAGCAAATTTGGAAATGAAGTAGCTATGCTCAGAGTTCGAATCCACCTGGACTTAGTATTCTGATAACCGAAAGACCAATTTATAGCTATATCCTGCTAATTCGAATCCCCTGGACCTAATATTGTCTTAAGCTAAAGCCATAATAGCCCATGACATTTAAAAAGTTGATCAGTATTTTATAGCTACTAAAATACCGAAGATAATTTGGTGTTTATTTTCCGATCTCTATACAATATATATATCACACAATCTTACTCATTTGGGTTCGGATTATAAGAATGCTTAAATAGTTAATAACTATTTGCGTTATTATTAAATTTCGTACATCTATCTAAATATAAATTCTAACTCCTATCCCTATGTACCCTTCTCTGCTTGTCTCTAGCTTCCTGCCAAGCCATGGTCCCCTCTGGTACTCTCGCTTTTTCGCGCTGCCCAAGTCGAAAATCGGAAACACGTATCGTTATCTGTAATTTATGCACTTGTACTTTGAATCACTTAGTTGATCTCGTTTCTCTTATTTTTTTGCGCTGCCTCTGCCTCTGTTCCATAGCCTGTTCTTGTTGTGCCTGTTGTCACACACACACTCACCAGCACACACACACATGGAGAGGACAATAAGGCGCTGCGATTTCGATCTTATCAACAATGCGCAACGATCAACGGCAACCGCAACAAAAGTTGGGACACACACGCAGCCGCAAAGGGTAACAACAGGCTCGCGGGTTAGGGTATTGAGCTGGCAACGTGTATTAGGGAAGGGGGTCCAGTGGCTGGGCGGGGGTTTGTCGAACAAGTCACAGTGCTGGGTGCGTGCGTAGAACAGCTTCATAAATGTAAATTAGAGCTCGTTTAGCATTGACTATGGGGCTCGTAAATAAATGCCAAATGACATCATTATCAACGTGCTTTGTTCAACTGGGCAGCAGTTGCAGTTGCCACTGCCACTGCCACTGCCACTGCGCAGCATTTGCTGCCACTGCCACAGGCTGCTGCTGCTGCTACGGCTGCTGTTGCTCCCGTTTTCGTATGTCTCTTTTGCTCGTTATCGTTTTTATGCTGCTGCGGCCTTTGATGTTGTCGATGGCAGCGCTGATAGCAGCAGCCAGATTGCCGAGAGAGAGAGAGGGAGGGCGGAAGAGAGTGTGAGGGAGACAGGTAGCGCTGGCGTCTTATCCTTATCAGCGAGTGGCGATCGCCTCGAGCTGGTGATAATGACTTGTAAGTACAAAATGCCTTGTCAGCGTCTGCCAGCGCATGTTCTTGGACTTTGTGGGATTTAGTTGCTGCTGCTGCTGCAGCTGTTGTTGTTGTTGTTGTTGTTGTTGCTGCTGCTTTGAGTGATTTTGCCTGCGCATCACTTCAATTAATTTCGCTGGCTTAATTTGCGTTTTGTTGCCTGTCTCCCAAAAAGCCTTACAAGCAAATCGTGCGCCACGGCGTCCGTTTGTCTATGCCAGCTTCATTATTTTCCATTTCCATTTGCTACGGCTGCAACTTGTAAGCGACAACAACATCATGAAAAATGCATTTTCAATTCGAGACGACAACGTTGAGGATGTGCCTTAGCATGAGGACGAGCACAACAACAAGTAAGAGTGATCTAGTCGGGCGTGCACGACTAGCAGATACCCTCAAACCAACCAAGAAGCCAGGCGAACTTTCTTCTAAGTATATACAAAAAATATAAAAAACGTACGCTTACCTTAGCAAAAGCCTATGGGAAGTGCGATCTTGAATAACTTCGGTATTTATTGTACGATCTTTGAGTTTGTCTTAGCGCTTGGGTACAGCACCCAAATATGTGCATTTACCAAAGCACAGGGCTCTAGATTGAAAATTGAGATTAAAACGAGGAGTATCTTCAAGTTATGCTTGCAATACCTTCAATTCAAATCTATAGTTATCGATCATATGGAAATGAGGGTGGATATCGAAAAAAAGTTTGATATGTAAGTTCTTTGTACGATATTTAAGAATATATATTTCATATTAAAAGATCTGAAACTGAACGACTGATGGACGAATGGAATGGCTGGACACTTCCTGCTGCCTGTTACAAACATTTGCAGAAAAACATAATACCCATTTTAGACATTTTGAATGGGTTCAGGGTATAGCAACAACAACGACAAGCTCAAACACTGCAGACTGGCAGACGCGTTCGCCGCCGCAGCTCACTTAAAATTCTTGTGCCTTGTATCGGGTAGCTGGTAACTCGGTTCGGGTTGGGGCAGAGATCGGGAGAGATCTGGGATCTGGTACCTGTGGACACTGCTGCACTTACAACTGCGCTGCCCAGCGCTTGCCGCAAAACTTTTGTCAAGTATTGTAAAATTGTTTTGGCAGGCAGTCGGCGGCGCTTGGGCATAAAAACAAAAGACGCTGATGAGTCTTGGGGCCGCAACAAGCTTGTAGAAGCGCCGAGCGAATGACCCGACAGCGGCACACTAACCAACAGATTTATAGATCGAAGAAAATGTAAAATTTAAGATATTCACCAAAAGGGAGACTTTCGCAGAGAAGTTTATTCAAAAGCAAAATGGACCTTTAGTAGTTAAGGGCTGTATTAAGAATTTTCAAGACAGTATCTTAATATAGCATCTTACACTTAAGATTATACTTGATATTTTAGTTTAATTTAAAAAACCTACAAAAATTACTATGGGGTTAAATAAGACTAAGGTTTGGGTCTTCTGCACCTTACCTATAAGTAGGCAACCCTTAAAAGCCCTTAAATGTATTCTTTGATAGACCCCTTAATATAAGGCAATGATAAAAACTAAGATTCTTGCCATAACATAAAAAAAGAAGGAAACTAAAATTAGTTGGGAATTATAAGCGCACCCTTATGCATTCTTTATTAATATTTTCCGTAATTTGTTTTCGTAAATTTATATTTATGATAATTTTCTGGTCAGGATATTTAAAACTGTTCACAAAAACTTTAAATAACTTCGGCCTTCGCCCAACATTTTTACCCTATTCTCACACCAGACTAAGATGCGAACAATTTTCCGTTACTCAAATGAAACAAATGAAACTGAAACTGAAATCTTACGCAATGCCAATCGCTGTTAACTTTTTACTCACTCAATTTCTGCCAAGCTCCTGTTGTCTAGTGTAATCGAAGTTCAAGTTAATGGCTTTGACTTGGCCCCGTGCTCAACATGGTCAAGAGTCAGAGTCAGAGTCGAAGTCGGAGTCGGAGTTTTGTGTTTTGTGCGTGTTTTTTCCTGGAAAAACGTCGCCCACATAATTTTCAATTTTGAGTTAGTGGCTGACCGGATGTTGCCGATTGCCGCTGTGCCTTCTAATTGTCCCGCGGAAATGGGGAGACGCAGTCGGTGCAACGGGGTCAAAGTGCACTCAAGTGCGGCGCTAGGAGCAGCTGTGCGTCCAGCAGCAACAAATAATTTTCAGGCAATTAGTGAAAATGTTTCAATTTACAAAAACAGCCAAATGATAAGCGGGAAATTAGTAAATAAAGACATCAAAGCGCACAGTGGAGCGGGAAAGCGAGGGCCCAAAGAAAAGCCGGCGCTAATGGCGCTTCACAGAGAGTGGAAGAGAGAGGGAGAGAGAGGGAAAGAGCGAGAGAGAGGGGAAGAGGGATATTCTATCGCTGCATACAACAGGTGATTAATTATAAACACTGACAAAACATAAAAATACAATTTTTACCACGTACACAAACAAAGAAAGCGACGGCCATGAAGGGAGCAGGGTCCAAAGGCGGTTAACAAATTGGTTAGAACATTTTTATGAGTGCAAGGCAATACTCTTATGAGGGGTCACTGTGCGTGTGTGCGAGAGTGTGTGTGTGTGTGTGCCCATTAATCGCGGGTTAATTGCCTCACAAAGCGGTGAGCTAATTGCCCATAGGCAGAAAGGTTGCCCAGGTAACAGGCGCAGGGCGAGAGGGAGACAGAGATAGAGAGAGTGAGCTAGAGGCAGGGTCTAAGCCCTGAAGAGACAGAAAGTAGGCGTTTTGTTCGAGATCTTTTCCAAAATCGGGCGTTTTATAGGGAATGCGAGCGAATGTTAATTGTGTTGGGAAAGTGTTCGATCGGTAAAGACACGACTTGGAGGTCAAACCGCTTTAATAGGTCGATTAAATTTATGCATTTGTAGAATCCAGGCTAGATTTCTAATGCAGCTTAAAGGGTCAAGCGCCAACGAGGGTGGCCAAAAAATTCAACGATAACACAAGGTGTCCAGGTAACAAGTCCATAAAATATCTAAAAGAAAAACCATTTATTGATATCATAATCATTTATGGAAAAAGTAATCATAAGAATTTCTCTTGCCCTTTAGAGTATACAATAATTTCTAAAAACATTCACAACTTTCACTTATAAAATCAAAATAAAACTCCTCTTCCTTAACCTAGCTTTTTTCCTTTTGACAAAATTATTCTCAATTTAAAATACGGAGTCTCCCATTGTACTGAAAATACTGCAAGCCGTAAATATTTTATTAAACAAAATGCGAGCTAAATTATATATCTTACCAAAATTGACATCAACCAAATATAGTTAGATAAGTCAAATGCTTAAAGTGAAACTTATTTATTGTTTGAAGGCTGAGCCATCCACAAAAGATTTTTATTTAAAACGTAGTTCGTATAGAAAGTCTTTTTTCATAAATCGATTAGACTTGATACTGATCATGAATTTATATGCTTTATGAGCTCGGAAATAACTAATTCTTTGCATAACACAATTCGAAACGAACTTATAATATCCTATGCAATGGTATAATAACGTTTGGATCGGTTGTTTATTTAGAAATCGGTTCGTCTTAAGACCAGCTTAAAGTCTGGTTTATAACCTGATCTTTATTTAACTCTTAGCTCTAAAATTCGAATCCGATTCGTTTAAATGATTTCAAATTACTGATTAATCAAATTAAACTATCACTAAGTACTCGAAATACAAATAAAGTTCAGTTTTCTACCAATTTACTTTGTCAGCTATTTAGATGGTAACCCAATTACAGAACCCAACACCCTAAGAGAATGTGTGTGTGTGTGTGTGTGTGTGTAACTGCATGTAAGTTCAACTTTATTATGCACGAAAATGAAACGAACGAGAAATCGAGGCAGCAAAATTACTTATGTCCAATGACTGAACGATGGAGCCTGCGACGGAGCAGCTGGAGCGGAAGGTTGCAGGCTGGAGGCTGGAGGCAGCGGCTGGTTGCCGGTTGCCATAGCAAGTTGCCTCGTTGCGGGTCCCAGGGTCTGTGGGATACATCTGCATGTGTGCGGTGTGTGTGTGTGTGTGTGTGTGTGCGAGAGCTGCACATGAGAATAAATGCGAATGTATCTTCCAGTGATGACGACGGCAGACAAAGCGGTGCGTGCAATCGCCAGCCAGAACAGCGTCAGTTGGCCAAAACAGGCCGGCCAAGAGAAAGACTGGGCATTTGCGGACAGCGGGAGGCAGAGACGGAGTCCAGGAGATGGTGGTTGGGACCACGCGGCATAAATTGCGCATAAAACATGGAAAATGAAGCGATAAACTTGAGATACGCGATCGTAAAGCAAAGCAACTTCGTCGTCATCATCGTTGTGGGTTTATGCAGTTGATCCCCATGCACAGTGGTGCAAAGTGCATAAAGAAGTGGCCAAAAATTAAGCAATTATTCAAGTAAGAATCTGAATAAGAATATGAGCTATATGAGTGTAAGATATATTATTTATGTAGCCATTCCGTAAGCCCGAACATTTTGCTCAAAATACCTTTGAAAACCAAATGTGTTGCCAAGTCAGAGTCCACTTTTCGACCGATCGTTCCTATACCAGCTATATGATATAGTGAACCGATGTTGATAAGATTTTGCATGCATGTTGGGGGCAAAGTAAGACTAATAAATGTTGAGTTGTGGTAAGACAGACAGACATGGCTAAATCTACTCGGCTGTTGATGCTGATCTAGAATATTAATACTTTATTATACCAACAATAGGTTGGTTATATAAGCCGATATGAGAGATCGATCGGATTATCTCCTCCTCATTCGGACTTCTTCTTTGCTACGTCCTTTGGAAGACGCCTATTACTAAAAGTTTTTACTTAATTATTCAGACTTAACTATTTGTGTTCCTCAAAGTATGCAATACGAAATTTCGTATTCCGTTTAAAAAGCTCTAAATAGTTATTATTTTATAGTTTGAATAACAATTCAAATGTAAATAATATTCAAAATAATTAAGAAAACCCTTTTCACGCTGAATAAACATTGCTTTTTTTCATTGAACTTTCGCCAGTCCTGCCCCACTGTGCCTGGCTGTGTGCTGCGGTGGGGGGGGGAGGTAACCGGGGCAGCATTGGTCAGTCGAACGATGTCAGTGTGTTTGTTTATGTTTGATGAAGCTGTTCGGGGAGCGGCTGTCGCTGCCGCGGCTGCCGTTGTTGCTGTTGGTGGCCATTAGGCGCGGCTTGTGGAAAGCCTGCGGCTGTGGCTGTTGCAGGATAATGACACCCCGTCCGAGAGCTCAATGCTGAGATCTGATCCAGCACAGTTATGTGCTGCATTTTCTGTGTGTGTGCATTTTAATGATGCGAGCGCCAAACATTTGGCTTTCGCTTTTGATGGGCGTGGCCAGGCAGCTGATGCGTCACGCAACTGTTTTATTTAATTTGTTGTTTTTGTTTTTTTGTGTTCATTTCGGTGCGATTTTTTATGATTTCAGGAAATGGCCAAAAGCCATGAAGCATCAACTTTTCAATTTATATATATAACTCTTTTTTTTTTTGTTTGTTATAGCTGTTGTTGCTGTTGTTGTTGTTGTTGCTGTCAGTTTTGGCTGGCTAACAAGCCGCTAACAAAGGCCAACAAGCAACAGCTTCTTCAGCTCCTGCTGGCTGATCCATAAACGTTGTCCGGCTGCTCTTTAACTGTCGGCAAATATTTGGCCTGCTTTAGTTTTTTTTTTCGGCTCGTTTCTTGGGCTGCTCTCTGTTATTATTTGGTTGATTAATTAACATGCCACACTGGACCACCGAAGGTGGCAACAACGCCAGCGGCAGCGGCAAGGATAAAGCACACACACACACACACACACACACACACACGAGACGCCAACGGCAGCAATTCAGGCATAAACAATTACAAGAGCAATAACAAACAATAAACCAGCAAATGAAATGCAAAGGTGCACAGTTTGCGAGCTAAACAGTTTGAACAGCACTGTTAGAAGCACAAATTTACAGTTATTACCCTTGAAATATAGCTTTCCTTCATAGTAAGTTGTAGTAATGGAAGGATGCGGCAATTTGATAGGTAGTCTAGTAAATGTACCCTGCATTAGTACACTACTCTCTTCTTGTTCATCGTAGTTGTCATCGCTTTATATACTCTTGTTTCTCTCTTAAAGATGATACAAAAGTTTTTTCATCATCAACATTTCTTAAAAATCGCTTTCTCGATGACGGAGTTACTTACCATTACTTATATTTTATAAAGTTTTTCGAACGCTTTCATTGTCTGACTTGGTTTTATCCTTGTATTCCCATATTGGTAACAATGAGTCGGGGAATATGACCAAACCATTTTCAAGATAGAAACCAAATCTCAGGGCTTTGAAGACAAAGAAAAACCCGAATAGTTATGAATAATATTTTCATTAAATATTTTTAAAGTATACGTAATAAACTAAATTGAATTATCTCAAATATGATGAGAAGCTTTTGTATTCAACTTCTATTCAAGAAGGTGAAGAAAATTTAAAATATATTTAAAACAAGAATTAATGCTTTTTTTGCAAATATGCTTTCACCAAATTTCTGTCCACATCTATCCCACAACACCCAAAAATCTTTTTAAATAGGCCCTTAAAAGAACTTGTGGAGCAATAAAATTATAGTTCTAATATATTTAGCACTTATAAAATATAGTTTATTCCAACAGAATGGCTGCCATTGTAAGCAAGATATAGAATACAAGAAGCAGATAAACTTCTCATGGAATCCATTTGTGCATCTTGTGCAGCCCACCAAAAACTAAATAAAATGGGATCGTTTCACGTGTGCGAGCGGTGCGGCAAGAGCTGAGAGTCGAATCGAAGCCAAAGTCAAGTCTAAGGTAAGAGCCAAAGGTTTATGGCTGCTGCACTGGCTCCCAAACTTGGACTCCATTCATGTGCCTCTCACTCAGGCCATGTGTGTGTGTGCGTGTGTGTGTGTGTGTGAGTCCACTTCATTTTGTAGTCTTTGTCCGTTGTTCTGTGGCCGTCTGACTGGCTGTGGCTTTTTGTTGGGCTCTGCCCGCCTGACGAGGCTCTTCGAATTTTGGAATTTGTTCAGCCTTGTTAAGAGTTGTTAAGATTATGATATATGTGTATGTACATATGTAAGGCCGTATATATATACATGCATATATATATATATATATCTGTATGGCTCGACGATGAAGACGACGACAGCGGCAGCCATTATGTTTCGCAGCAGGAATGTGGGAAACGGCTGCCTCAGACCATTTTTCAGCTACCTCGTCGCTGTGGTTCTTTATGTGCCTCAACAATATTTACACACACAGGCACACAGATGCACACACACGCACACGCACACGCACACCCACAGACACACACAGTGGCCACATAATCGATTCATGGCTGTACGAGTAGCATTTCTTTCATGTTGCGTTGTTAGTTTCTTTCTTATTTTGTTGTTGTTGTTGTTGTTGTTGTAGTTTTTTGCTCCATACGATTTTATGATTTGTTTGAGCGCATCTTTTTGGACCACCCGTGAAATCACTTTGGGTTTCGGGGGCTTGGGATTTGGGGCCTGGGCTTTTGTTAAATTGCTCTTGTTTATGTTAACATTTAAATTGTAGCCACGGGTAGCCGACGTCGCAGTAACCCAACCCAACCCAACCAAAACCAATATTTAAACGTAGCGCTCCATGAATAATCATCGCCCGTCATCGTCATCATCATCACCATCGTCATCATCTTCATCTTCATCTTCATTTCAGCTCTTGGGCCGCTTTCAACATGGCCATCAATTCTGATTTACGAAAAGTGTTAATTAGCCAACTCAATGTTGCTGCTTGATATATTTCCAACAACTCTTCTGGACTCGGCAATAATTCTTGGCTTCAAAACCAACTAAACCAGATTCTAAATACTCAAAATGATTCACATTTTGCAGGGTGAGTAAAATAGCTGAAATAAATATAGAAAACGGTTTGTCATAAAATAGAAGTTAGAATCAGAAATCTGCCATGATTTATATTAATTGTTTTAAAACTGTGAAAGGAGTTTAATGACATTTAAAAATTAGTCCAATTTACGGAACACATTTAAACTATTCTCAGTATGGTTTATATATCTTAGAAAACACTTAAAAAATTATATATAATTTTATTCTTTTGTAATCTATTTTATAAACATTTGAATGTTATGTTTAAAAGCTGTGAAGGGCTTTTAACGACAGATGCAAGTTGTAAATATTTAAGTTTAAGCTGAGAGATTATAAAATTAACATAAAGAATATTCGTGACGTTATAAAAACTTCATTTTTATTTTATTTTATGCATTTTCTTTAAAAATTATGTAAAAATATATTGTATAAGTAAGAAATATATATGAAAACAAAACTGTTTCTTATTTTGAATTTTAACAAATAAAACCGAGCCAGCTAGAAATATAACTTAAAGTTATAAATATTTTATATTTTTACCTACTAGTTGAATTGTCAATCAAATTTGAATTTGTAATAACAGATTTTCAAGCGTTTAACATTAATATAACAATATTAGTTATTCCGTTTGTCTTAAAGAACAATTCGAAAGTATGTTTTGCAAAAGGCTTTATAAAAGTTGCAGCTTTCATTTTTTAAAGTGCAAGCAATATATATATGCATATATATGTTATTATTTCATTTTCACATATCTCACATATTTAAAATTTAAGTAGTAACATTTTTGAGCATTTGTTGCTTGATTTATTTATATGCCATATATAATCTAATTTTGATCTAGCACTAAAAAACTCGGTAGTCTACTCAGTTTGTGCAGCTTGAAATAGTTTTGGAGCCACTGTTCCCATTCATAGTTCGAGTGTTCGGTGTTAATTGCAAGGGCTCAGTCCCCAAGTGCCGCGCATAGTTGTCGCCCCATAATTGTCGCCGTCGTCGTCGTCGTCGTGGTCGTCTTCTGGTGCTGCCGTTGACTGCTGTCTGTCAGAGCTGTCCATCAAAGCGTTGCCAAGTTGGTGTTAATGGGCGCCTAGAATGCGAGCGGCTGCTGTCGTCGTCGTTGTTGTTGTTGTTGTTGCTGTTGTCCCCCCTCCTTCTAGCTAGCTGCCGCTTGTTGTACACGCGGCTACGCATGTTTTTGCTTGTTGTCCTTCGGGGATTACGCGTCAAGTTCGAGTAATTGCCCACGGCATCAGAGCCGTCCACTTTTTGCCTTGCATTTCATTTATTTTTGGATATGCTTAATATATATGTATATATATATATAAGAAAAAGCCACACACATGCACACACACACACATAGTTCTTGTTGTTGTCCCATCCTCGTCCTCATCCTCATCCCCGGCCGCTCAGCAGCAGTGAAAGTTAAGCAGCCACTCCTAACTCGCCGTGGGCGTCTGTATTTCACCACCCAATGCGGACAGCTCCTTGAGGAATTGCCTCGCATTGGTCAGCGTGGAGCCGCCATAGATGATGCGCCTGTGCACATTGGACGTTTGCTTCTGCTTGATGAAGTCCACTAGATTCTGGTACTCAATGTAATTGCCACCGCCGACCATAAAGACGACAGCGTCTTGGAATGGAGCACGATTCTTGGGTAGCACATCGCCGCCTTTTAGCAGCTTAGGATCCAAGTAGAGATAATCATCTGTTTCGGCATTGCTGCGACATTCCATGACCTGTTCCGTTATCTTGGTCACGGGCAGATTCTGTAAGAAAAAATTTGAATACATTTAGCTTTAACTCTCTCACTGACTAATCTTCAGTTGATATTTACATGTCGCTTGACAACCAGGTTTTTGACACCTTCCATGACAAAGGAGCTGCCCTGCGAGACGAGCTTGGTGAACATGGAAACGGTTCTGGTGCCGCCGCCCTCGTACTGCGTGGCTTGACTGATGCTCGGCGAGCGGTTCATAATGGATTTCCAGCGCTGGACGTAGGCGAGCGCGGTTAGATCACAGCCGGCGGATTGCAGCGCTTCACGCAGACGCTCCAGCTCCGACTCGGGCAGCTGCTGTGCGCAAATATAGTAAATGATGTACAGACGCAGCTTATCCTCTGGCTGGCCAAACTCAGCATCGCGCAGCAGCTCCAGCAGCGGCTTATCCAGCGTTTGCTTGGACATGATTTTCTCTTCGATCTCAAAATAAGAGTCCAGCCGTCGCGCCTTAATGCAATTTAATATTGCCGTGGCTATCTTGGTGTGCATATCGATGAGACGCTTCTTCTCCATCAGCTGGGGCAGCGAATTGACGGCGCTGGTCAGCATGGCAGTCGTATCGTTGACCAACGAGAAGGCAATATCTGATTCACCCTCGATGCCCATGGAGGTTTTCAGGCGTTTGATTTCCTCCTCCGAATTGCGATAGGACTCGAGCTCCTCCTGTATGGCCTCTGCGACCGTGGGAAACGGGCTGCCCTTGTGCGTGACCCAGAAACGATCATTGCGATCCAGGTCGCAGGCCTTGGGTTTCTTGCGTGCACCTAAAGAAGAGGTCAATTGTTACGAGACGAAGAAAAATAAGTTGTTGGCCACTTGCCTGTGTTGACAGCTGCCGCCTCATCCTCCACGTAGACGAGATTCAGGCCCAGGTCGAGCACATCGTGCACCAGCGCCTGATATGACCAGGTGTGATGCAGCGGCGTGGCCAGATCCATGTTGCGATCGAGCAGCAGCAGCACAGGACGTTGAAAGCTGAAAACGCCACCACCAGCCTGTGTGGCATCCATGTGAAATAGATTGGCGCGCGCATCCCACAGATTCTCACGCAGCTTCTTCTCCAGCTTGCGGGCCACCATTTCAGCAGCGCTGTTGCGTGGACAGCGTATGATGGGCACGTTGCCCAGCGTGACGAAGAGCGCGAAAAGTGAATCCACAATCGAGTCCATCAACGCCTCCATCTCCTCGTCGCGCGTATTCGCACGATTGATGGCATAGTACGAGAGCTGATCGCTCTGCTGATGCTTCAGTATAAAGAAGTCATCTTCCAGGCTGATAAAGTTCACATACTGATCATAGACCCGATGAATGTTCGCCACGCACCCGGCGTGCAGGGCAGCCGCCGCCAGATTTTCGATTTTGCTGCGTGTGATGGGCGCCAGGAAGTTTAGATGGTAGATGTCGTAAAGGCCATTGGAAAAGTCCTGCTGGATGCGGTCGAGATTTTCGTCCGTGGGCAGGCAAAAGTATACAGCCGGCACATCTGGTATGGAGTCCCGATCCGAGTGCAATTGCCTAAAAACAACAATTTTCATTTAACTTTCATTTTCTTGAACCCTGACCCTCCCCTCCAATAATTACTCACACATGCAACGTCACGCCCAGTTCGCGGAGTTCCTTAATGGATATGATGGGCGATATAATGTCCTGGCCAACGCGGTCATATATGAGAATCTTCCACACGGGCTCCGCGGCCATTGCCTTTGGCTGCTGCGAGTTTAAATTAAGCATTTGCTTAATCGCATCTGTAAACGCAGGCAGAATTGAAGATTATTTGTATGAATTGTTGGGAGTTATAAAGTGAAAATATGCGCACTTATTTGCCGTTCTCGCAATGTTAACATGTTGTCTGTGTTTGGATATTGAAATGCCAGCGAATGAGTTAGAATTTAATTTAATTAATTATGTTAAAACATAATTTACAAAATACAACACGTCACAAGCGTCCAAAACGCGTTTTGGGCTAATTTAGTGCATTTAATGTCGAACAGCTGTTAGCATAGAAAGTGTGGTGGACGCACAATACATTTATATTGCGACGCTGTTCAGAGAAATCAAAATGTACAGCTGATGCTTCACTGCCGACAGACGTCAGATGTCACACGCACAAGCAATTTGCAATTGTCATTCGTTAAAGTGTAGTCAGAAATCAAATAATAAAATTAAATGAATCGCATTTCTGTTCATTACTACTCTTCAGTTGAAACCGATATTTTAAGTGAATTCCCGCATATTGTGCACAAATGAGCAGCACTGATTTCACCAGACAGTAACTGGTTCGTTCATGAGCGAAACTGCTGTCAGCTCAGAGAGCATCTATGTTATGGTCGACAGAGCTGTTGTTATTTTGCGTTGAACTTTCGAAGTGAGCGGACGTGCGTGGCCGGCATCAGCATAGATTCGTCGCGTAATTTTCCAACGCAAACAAAATCAAAGTGCGTGTGTGCGTGCAAACAAAAGTGCGGTGTTTTGTTGCACTGTGTAAACAGCCGAAATGATTTTAGTATCGAAAAAGCCAAGAATTCGGCAAGTGAAACCATCAAAATGGCATATGGTGCACCGCAATGTGCTCAACACTTGCCGCCTATCGGGACGCCGACGCTGCGGCAGGCGTTCGGTCAGTTGTTATCATTTCTTCCGACACAGTCGCGGTTTCCTCTGGTTCGTACTCTGCAATTTGTTGCTCACGTCGAATATCAGTGATGCGCAGCTGCTGATTAATGTACAAAATCAGGTGAGTTTTGCTCTTGAATTTGTTATTTCTATATAAATGTTCTTTATTTGATTGCAATGTGAATGTCAAAATGGCCTTTTGTCGCCGACGCCGACAGCGCTGCTGGCGTTGCTGCTGCTTTTCGAACATTCAATTTCGAAATTGAGCGCGTCAAAACAAGTGTGAGAGAGAGCTGTGTACTGCAGTGTGAGAGTGGGAGCGAGAGAGAGAAAGCGCTGGCAAACATTTGTTGTTATTATGCATCAGCTGCGATTTCTTTGCTTTGTTTTCTATGAACTAATTAAAACTGTTAATTGATGAAATCTATGCGCTCTTTCCACTAAATTGATTAATGTTGCGAACTGTCCTTGAACTATTTTATTTATTGCTAGTCATGTCGAAAGTTTGGACTTTTCTTTTAGTTTTTGCCAACTTTTTTTAAACCACGTGTTTTACATCGCATCATAATATTGACATTTGCTTTGGCTTTTCTATAAATTTTATATTGGCTTTGCCAAAAAGTCGCGTACAACAGAAAAGGCTGCTCAGCCTATGTGTGTGTGTGTGTGTGTGTGTGTGTGCGAGTGTAAGGGAGAGAGAGAGAGCGTTCTTATGCTATATTTTTTGTTTACATGTGACATCCTTTAACATTGCGGGCTGCTGTTTTGTTGCTGTCCCTGGCCCCAAAATGTCGGACTCTGTCGACGTCGCTGCCGACGTCGCAGTTGCTTTTGCTCTCAGCGTGAGCTTTGTTTACATTCGCTTTGTCCAAACACACAAAGGCAATGCATACACAAACAGACCACATTAAACACACACATACACACTATAAATATGCACGTGCACACCCAGCTGAACTTTTTGTATTTGAAAACGTGAATTCAATGTAGAAATAAATTTGCGTGTACAAAGGTCACGCATAATAAACAGCTTGAAAATACAGCGTTAATTTCTAGTGGATATAGGGCAGAAATTAATCAAGTTTTCTTTATACATTGATCTGACGTCCAACAGCTTAATGTTGATGCTTAGAAGTTGAAAGAAACATTGACATAATTATGGAGCTTTAGTAGACACTTGCAAATTAAAACTCGTGTGAGATATTTTTTGTATTTATAGACGAAAATGACAAATATTTGTCCATATTTCACATACCTAAGAAAGAAAAATTACAAAAACAAGCATTTTTAAAAACTACACAGCAAGAACATATTCTCTCTCTCTATCTCCCGCTAACTCTCTTACTCTCTCCCTCTCTTAACATTAAAGTTGATTTTTTAAAACTTAAGCTTTAACAAAAAACGAAGATCCATGGATATCTTCGTCAAAAAGTATTGAATTTTCAAAAGTTATTCAGATTTTGTATAAAACTGTTTATGATGAAAAAGCATGTTGCTTTCAGTGTGTTATTCACGCGCGAAAGTTCAGCTGGGAGCGCGCTCGTAAGGACAATCCTTTTGTGTTCGTATTGTTGTTGTTGTGTATTGTGCTTGTCATGTTGTTGAACTACATTTGTGATGGACCCCCCTGAGTCGAGTTCAGAAAATCCCTCAACTCGTTTTGCCTTATTTTTCTTATGTTTGCATTCTCACTATTTCTTTTACCCGAGTCTCTTGACTCTAATTTGGTTCAGGGCCGTGTCGCGCTGCTCCTGCGGCAGTCCCAGTTAATTTGTGTCCTGGCAGCAGCAGCAGCGTCTTGTGTGCTTCCATTTCTGTCTCTATTAATATTCTAGTGAACACCACAGAGTCTAGTTGAATTTTCTTACACTTGTTGCACTCCCTTGGCTTTGCAGGGCGGCGAAGTTATACAGGAGAGCATTACGTCCAATATTGGCGAGGATTTGATTACCCTCGAGTTTCAGAAGACCGACGGCACCCTCATCACGCAGCTCATCGACTTTCGCAACGTAAGCGCAACAGAATGAAAGCTCGAGACTAAAAATGAGAAATGATACCAACAACAATCTTCTTTCAGGAGGTGCAAATCCTCAAGGCTTTGGTGCTGGGCGAGGAGGAGCGCGGCCAGAGCCAGTATCAGGTCATGTGCTTTGCCACCAAATTCAACAAGGGCGATTTCATCTCATCGGATGCAATGGCCAAGCTGCGCCAAAAGAACCCGCACACCATACGCACACCCGAGGAGGACAAGGGACGCGAGACCTACACCATGAGCAGCTGGGTCCAGCTGAATCGCTCGCTGCCCATCACAAGGCATCTGCAATCCCTCTGCGCGGAGGCCACCGATGCCACCTATGTGCGGGATGTGGATTTGAAGGCCTGGGCGGAACTGCCAGGTAAGTCGAAGTCCCTAATTATTAACAGACCCGACTCTAGCAGCATCCACGATAGGTATTTTCAACTGATTTTTATTGACTGATCACAAGAGAATCGCGGAGATCTTAAAATAGATTATAGATTCGCTGGATTCGGCTTTATTTTTGGTTTGTTAGTAGTGGACTTTCTTGTGATAGTAAAATTCACCTACATCGGTGGAAAATTGGTGGAATCTTTGTTTTTATTCAAATTGCAGAGAAATTTATATATTTCTTCTGGTTTGTCTTCAAATCAATTTGCAAATTTTCAAACGTGAAACTCACCTTTGCAAAAATACAAATTTTCTGGCTGGGGAGATTGTTTCTCATGAAAATCGAACAATGAATCGATCCATATCGATTTGATCCGATCGCCCTTGGCTGTAAAACAGGGTCCGAAAGACAGTCTAGGAGACAGACAGGAGGCCAATAAAAACATGTTTTCCGAATTGGAAAATCCACACCAAAGAGCGAAAAATGGGTGAAAGCTACATTTTCCGACTGGAAAACATTCAATATCAGTTTGTTCTATCATAAAATCAAACGGAAATGCCCATGGCAAAGGCTTCTTTGAACACCTTAGTCAATGAGAACTTCAAGTTCGCGCTTTCCCTTGTGATGAGTTGATGAAAATCGAATGGAAAATTGCTAACGAGCTGCTTGCGCGTTTTTGTGAATTCAAATTTTACTTACACATTTTTCATTTGCACTTTGTTTTCCTTTCTTCCGCTTTTTATTTTTGCCCACTCATTTTTGTCAATGCGCGTGGTGGTGTTTTTTACTGTGGTTGCACGGTTAGGCTCCTCGATTTCCAGCCTGGAGGCAGCAACCGAAAAATTTCCCGATGCGCTCTCCACGCGCTGCAACGAAGTGAGCAGCCTGTGGGCGCCCTGCCTGTGCACGCTGGAGACCTGCATCGGCTGGTATCCGTGCGGACTGAAGTACTGCAAGGGCAAGAGCGTGGGGGGCGACACGTCCGGGACGCAGCAACAGCAGCAGCAGCAGCAGACGAATTATCGCTGCGGCATCAAGACCTGCCGCAAGTGTACACAGTTCACCTATTATGTGCGGCAGAAACAACAGTGCCTCTGGGATGAATGACGACGCGGCGAGCTGCAGATGCGCTGCGCCAAGCAGGTGCCACTGACGCGGGACGCTGACGGCGACGGCGAGGGCATGGCTGCGGCATGTGATGCAGCAGCGAGTGAAACAGCGGCGACGACAATAACAACAACAACACGAACAACGAGCAGGGTGACAACAACAACAACAACAACAGCAACAACGACCAACAAATTACGCCAACTGCTTTTGTTGGTGCAACAGCAGATGCCTTTTGCACTGTGGAGCTTTCCGGTCCATCACATTTCCCATCACCCACAACAACAAGCACAACTTTCTGGCCAGGCAGAGGCACATCATCATCATCAACCTGATGATCATCATCATCGTCATCACACGGCGGCCGACTTGTCGCATCACCCGTCAACAATGGCCGCCATCGTGGCGTGATAATGCGCATGCAACTCGGACAGGGGTATATAAACTCCAACACACCTGTATTGGTGTGGACACACCTACACCCTATACCCCCTCTCACTCTTCTTATGGGCTGTATATATGTAACTATGATTAGAATATTGCCAAGCTACACTTACGCTTATGCTGCTAGGTTAGGAGCTTTGATGAGCTGAAAAAGAAAGACATTTTATTCGCATTCGCATTCGATTCTCGTGCTTCAGTTTTTATTCCCGTTTAATCCCAAATCTTTCTCATTCTCATTCGATTCTCGTGCCCCACTTCCCTTAACATATATTTATCTTTAAATTTATTACACATTCTTTTTAAAAGCTGTTCAGCATTTACAATTTTATTCAGATTTTGATTAATCATTTTCAATTTTAATTATTTTTATTGCTTCTCTTTACACATTTCCCTTAATTCGATTGCACTTGTTGTTAACATTTCCTACACAAACTCTGAAAATTTGATAAATATATTCCTTCCGTTGCTTTTCGATTCGCTTCATGTATTAAATTATTGAAATGTACATTTTTTTAATCGTTAATACTTTATATACATTTATCACATGGGTGCTCTATAAGCTGATTGAGCTTATTATATTTTTATTATTATAGCATATTCTTCAGATTAGAATCACAATTTTATTTATTTTTTAAACAAGAATCTGACAGCTTTCTTTTCATATTTCATATATTATTAACATATATCCCTCTAACATATTGCCCTTGTTAACTATTTTTGACTCGAAATTAACATTTAACTAAATCACAATACATTTATTACATATTTGCTAACTGAGCTGTTATAAGACTTTATTCATATTCTCGCATTTCAATATTTTAAACTCCAAAGTCTTCCCTTAGCTATTCTTATCAACCTTTTTGCTCTGTTAACGTTCTATAAACATTTTCCATCAAATTTCTTAACATTCACCCAATTTCCACATTCAATAGGATTTGGTTTTGTTTTAATGCAAATTCACTTTGAATAGTTTTAATTCAATTCTCTGCAATTATTTCCCAATCAAGTTCTCTACATATATTTATTAATTCTTAACTATTAAGTATATTCTACATGAGCTTTCCCACATTTTGGTCATAATTCCTATTGCATAGAAGATGCTCTCTCCAAGAAATGCTTAATGTTTTCATAAGCTTTTCGACTCTATTCAATAAATTTTGCCATTTCTTCTTTATTCATACAATTTTATTTATTAAATAACTCTTCCTGCTTTTCTATAGATACGTCTACTTTTCTTGTTGATTTATTTATTTTGTTAAGTATTTTTCTTAATTTATAGACCTAACTTTAACTCGTATCCTTTTGAATTGGAAAATTCATGTACACCTTTCTCTCTGTTTACATTTGCGTTCTTTGTTAAATAATGGCTCATTAAGATATATTTACGCAGTTCGACAAATTTTTGTTCTTTTCTCTCCGCCCGTTTCTGTCTCTTTCCACTCACATTTGTCATAATTAATGTGTACATAATACAAATGATTGTCGCTTCATTAAATGTTCGCTTTTCGCATTTTCTCCTTTCCTTTATCATATTATGGTTTTTCATAGGAAAGACAGCTCAAGAAATAAATTTAGTATTATATATATATATATATATATATTTAAAGAAGATAAAATTAAATGTGGCCTTAGCATATTTTAAGAGCGCAACTTAAGAAGTTAGTAAAATTCCAGGATTTCACACACACACACACACACACTAACACTCTCTCACACACACACATGAAGTTGAACTGTCTGAATTGTGCTCATAATAGAAAATAAACTTTAACTTGCCATATAAGGTTAGTTCATAAATGTTCTATATATATATATATATAAATATTTATATATATACTAACCACAACGACTGCCGCAAATGCTTTTTTATATATATAATAAAACCCAAAGAAATGGCTGTTCCGTAAACCAGAAAACTATAAAAGAGTTAAGAACAAATGTTGCTTTTGTTTTCTTCTCAAAAACTTGTAACCTCTCCTCTCCACAATTTTCCAATTCCAATTATTGTTCTAATTTTCGTATGGAAAAGCCTTGCCTTTACTCGTAAAATTTTATTCAATTTTTTTATTCCGAATTACAAACTTGTCGTATCTTGATAATATACCTATAAGAAGCAAACAATACCAAGAACAATAATCTATTGTAAAATTTCAAGAACTAGTCTACTTAGAAGTGTTAGAATGGCTATTTTCCTATAAGCATACTAAAAAAAATGCAAATATTAAAAAATTGTACACAAAATTCCAACAAGAATTTCAATTTCGACTAAGAAACAATTTAGAGAGAAAAAAAAACGGTGATAATAATTTTTTCTACAAAAGCGAATGCCGACAACTTTTTCTGCAATGTAAAAATAATAGATGTATATATATAAATATAAATATATAATAATTAGCTCTAGTATATAGTTATAAATAATGCTGGAGAACTCAACAATCTGATTCGTATAAAAATTATAGTTAATCGATTTAACGACTAGGGCTAAGACAAAAATTAATTTAGTCATAATAAAGCAGCTGACAAATTCTACATTTTATAAAAAACAAAAAAATCTATATATGTTATTCCTACTTGGTGGTAAATGCGTTTAAACCAATTGCGAATTACAAAGCACACTTGTAAAGAAGGGTTAACACAAAAAGCGCCAGGGTTGCCAACTTTTGAGAAACCGAAGCGTGAGTATTAAAAAAACGTAATCAAAAAACTAGTCTAACGATTAATTGAGGACAAACAGCTTAAATTAATTTTAAAACAACGAAAACAATTATTGTTTTCTTTCGAAAATAGCCAGACTTGACTGAAAACAAGTGGAGTTGGCCACACTGTAACGCTTCCAAGTCTGAAAACGGCCTCACTCCCGCAGCTGCTGCTCGTATCCAAAACAAACAAGTTGCATCCTGGCGCTGCTGCAGTCGAGTCGTCCTCTTGAGCTAGTGGCAAATCCTTTATGCGATTTGTAATTCATGAGCAAGCGCGCACACAGATTCTTATCATTTATTTTGCAGCGCAAATCGGTATCGAGAGCCTCACACAGAGAAAGAGAGAGAGAGAGAGCGAGAGGGGGCTAGCGAGAAGGACCTGAACTTGGCTGGGCTATAACTATATTCATGGCAGCGCTGTAGAAGGTGGCGACGATAGCTTAAGACGTGCGGAAACCAAATCGGCGTCGTAGAAAATTGAATTTGCTGCCAGCGGGAAGCACCCGAGGTGGGGCGCTGCAAATGGGGTAGGGTATGGGGCTGTGGGTTTTGTTGTATTAGCGACCCAGCGTATTGGGTTTTGTGCTCTTGACGCGGGTGCAAACGTATGTGCATGCCTAATGAGCCATGAAATGCCAGGGATTGCGTCCTTACAATTTTTTTCCTCTTTTGGGTAATCAGCGACAGCTGGTCACCGCTTGACGCCTGGCCCTGGTCCGCCTACGCATTGCCTTTGACCTCCATCCTATACGTATATATATATATAGATTTATATATGGTATGTAGTATATGCCCGGCGAAGGCTACATAATTACAGCGAAGAGGGCTGCTGGCGCGTAAATCAAACAAAATCAACTCTCGTCGCAATGCTCTTAATTAAGTTTACACTTTCGCAATTCGATTTTCTTTGCGTTTCGCCTTGGTAGGGGATCCAGTAGTCAGGGAGACCAGACGGCAGCCGACAAGTGTGGCGGTTTCGTTTTCGACAAATAAGAAAAAAAGAAAATAAAAAAATAGTTTAATTTATTAATACTTTTATTAGTTTTTTTTATAGTATTAGTAATTATTTAAATAATATTATAATAAGGTTCTGTTCATAGAGAAAAAACTCTGCCTTTCTTCTCATGAGAACACTCGTATCCTGGCCTCTAACTCGAGCCTTCCCTACTATAAATACTTTGCACAGCTGGGTAAGTAGATTTATTAAATTTGGTTTATTTTTCTATAGCAAACGAATATGTTAAATGTTGCACTTTTGCTGATCTTTAGTTATGATTGATTCAATTATACTTCAACTGATTCAACTGCTTAATCGCAATCAAAAATATCCTATCCACGGCTCCAACTAAAGACTAATGATTCATTAAATTAAAACCTTCTGCACTCTTAAGTTAATCTTTAAACGTCGTTTTCTTTTTCATTATAAGATGTTAAAACGCATTTTCCTATTCTTGTATACTTTAACCCAGCTAGAAGCAAATTTGTTCATGATTTTATAGAATTGATTTGTTTCATAAAATTTGCATATTTAGTTTGGCAAACACAATAAGCTAGCGATTGTTTCCCGCAGCTAGATATATTTATATGCAAAATCTTTTTATTTCTCAATTCGAAAGATTACCAAAGTAAAACTTTTGTCGCCTGTGGCAGCCTCAGCTGTTGGCCAATGTTCCAGACAGCAAACGAGCAAGACGAGTGCTCAGCGATGCGTTGTTGTTGTATGTTGTATTTGCATCTATATTCGACTGTTTGCGTGTGTGAGTGGGTGTGTGAGTGTGTTGGTGTGTGGGTGTGTGTGTGTGTGTGTGAGTGTGTGAGTGTGTGGGTGGATGTTCTGCTGTGGCCATGTGCAGAGTTTTTCGTATTGACTTTTTCAGGTCAAAAGGCGGCTGTGTGCTTAACATTTGCATAACTACTTACTACACACACACCCACACCCACACTCATGTATATATAGTGAATGTGTGTGTGTGTATATATCTCAGCATTAAATAAATATCACTCATACGCCGTGTGATTATCGGAGCTGCCAAATAGACTCAAGCACTTGTTTTTCGGCGCTGCCTTGACGCTTGTCAAAAGTTCAAGGCTTATAATTTATACAGCCACGCCCCCCATATACCAAACCAGCCCATCAGCATTAATTTTGCTGGGTCACGTAGGGCAATGAGCAAATACAACAACTACGACTACAACGGCAGCAGAGCTGATGACAGCCCGATAGCATTTCAAAAGTAATTTTCACTTGACAAACTGACGCACTGACACATTGACTGACTGACTGACTGACTGAACGCCGCAGACATTTGGCCTTAGCATTTGTTTTATTGTTATTGCAAGTTTTAACAATTAGCGGGCGGCCAACGGGAGAATAAGAAGCATATTCCATGGAACACTCACAACATTCAAATTACGCCCGCGCCTAAAAGCGGGCAACAAGTTTTTGTACTCTTTCGACCGCGTTCCGAGTGGAATGCAATTTAATGAATTATTACTATATTTAAAAGGTTTCTCTGTGTTTTGGGTGAATAGCCAAAGGAGCGCACGAAGTCTTTGTCTTTGAAATATGCTCCTGGAATTACAAGAATATCTTTCTTGCTGCTTGTCGAATTCCTGCTTTGAAATATTTCTTTATAAATTATTTCGCGAATTTGACGCGTAACAATTTTAATGAATTTTAAATATAGAATTTGCCGGAAACAATGTGTAGGAAGGTCTTAAAAATTAAAAGCCTTAAGAAATGTGCAATTATAAACATTTTAGACGTAGAAAGTATGTTGAAAGTGATTTTTGGAATGCGTGCAATTGTTTACAGTTTTTTTTAATGGCATTTAAAAATTTCTAAAGTTATTTTCGTAAAAACAATCTGTTCGTTTTTCGTCATAATTCATTAAATTTATTTTCATTTACATTGCGTTAACTTAATTAGTGTTATATTTGACCTTTTTTTTGGATTAATGAATTAATTTGTGATGGCATTCTAATTAATTGCTTAGTTTTTTTGCTAGATAGAACTCTAGCATATGCTGTGTTCATGATGAGGCTTCTGGCTAAGAGAAGGTATTATATATACCCATTAATACTTATATATAAAGTTATACACCCAACTTAAGCAACACACCCTTTGCAGTGGCTGTTTCATAGTATACGAAGATATTCCTTAAAACCTTGGGATTGATAGTCTAATTATTGGGGAATTTTTAGTGCTTCAAGCTAACACTTAAACGTGTTTTTGTACCAAAAACTTGGGCAATACCTCTTTAATATTTTCGTTTAATTATGTAAGTATTCAAGCTATAAAAATATATTGCATTGGTTGGGTGTACGAGAATCTACATTGGTCTTACAAACTGTGCTTAAACATCTTGATAAGCGCGTAAATACATTCCAAGGCTCTTTCAGACAGAAGGATGCGTGGTCTTGGGTAGATCATCTCCGTCAATCATTTTGATACATACATATATCTATCATATACTTTCTTAGAATTGCCTATGTGTATGTATGCATATAAATGTAAATGTAAGTAACATTTAGTCAACTTGATCATACCCAATTTGGGCACTTTCAAAACATACAGGGCATACAATCTCTCTTGTCATGATTATCTATTGGTTTATTGCGTGTGCTGTGGGCGTGTCTTCAGCCAAGTTAGTTGCCATCAACTGCAATTCACATAAATCAATGACAATCAAAATTCATTTCGTTTGCGTTGATTTATTGCGTTTGTTTGATTTCGTACAGCATCCGACAGATAGAGGTACAGTTAGATGGTTGGCTATGTAAATGGTGGGTACGTCTTTATTCTCCTTATCGACAATGCATATTAATGGCAACTGTGAAGCTGTAACAATGAGGGATCAGCCTTTGTGCGCACAGCTTTTGCTTGCTTTTTGATATTTCCCTTTTTTTCTGTGTTTTTTTGTATAAATATTAAATGTCTAGGGAGGAGGGCGGGGTAACCTTTCTGCCGAATCATCAATCAATCAAACGCGTGTGATTCGCTACAGTTCAAATTTCGCTCTCAGTTCAATCGTTCAGGCATTCAAGCTGAAATATAAATATTTGCTTTTTTGCAAAGTACAAAAGCGTCTATTGAATGCGACTCTCCCGTCCGCCCCAATTGGGGCGTGGCGCACCTTTTTGCCAGAGCTCAAGTGGTGTGTGCGCCAGGTCGAGGGCTTAAGCTCGTCCGTCCGCTCGCCTGACTGACATGGCTTACAAATGATGGCACCAACAGGGCAGTCCTGGAGTTGGGAGTAGCAGCAGCTGTTACACTTCTGACTGCCTAATCTCCTTTGCAACCTGTTACACAGCTGCCCCACAAGTGCCCCATGTCAGAGGCCAAGGATGCAGGACTCCGGCCTACCACCTAGCAAATGGCATGGGTAATGAGGCTCAGTGAAATTATTTGGAAGTTTTGTTAATGGCGACAACAATGGCGGCAAGTTTTTAAAGAGCGTAGACGGCGAAGTTTAGCTTAGAGACTCAGGTTTGGTAAATTGCGGTTGCAAGTGTGTTAAATGTCGGAAACTCACTCGAGAGCTCTTCCACTCCTTTCACAAAATTCACCTCTTTTAGTGGAAGGGTTGCATGGGGGAAGATTCGGGATCTATCAATTATCACTCTTTTTTCCCTTTTAATATTAACATTATGCCGATTTAAAGAGAATATGCAACATTATCCCTTTTGCCAGCTAACTAGCCACAATTTTGCGATAGGCCAATGTCAACGCGGCTCCAATTGGCTCCAGCTGCGCCCTGGTAGACAGCTTCCTTTGAGCTGCTTCCGGCTTGGCATTGTCAGCTTCGACTGCCGATCCGGCTGCTTTGACTTGTTGCCAAAACAATTTATGCAGCATTTTGGCCAACATTTTGCGCACAATTGGAAATTGTGCAATTGCATTTGCCCAGCTGTGGACTGCCACTAGGCAGCGGCAGCGGGAGGGGGGCGAGCGGCTCTGCAGGCGCCAAGTGTCGACAGGAAGTGCTCTCGGTGCTGTGCCGCCAGCTGCTGCTCGAGCTTAGCATATTTATTCAATATTCAAACTGGGCAACAGTTAAATTGTGAATAAGTTTCGGTTGCCTTGTTCACGCCTCAAGTTGCCCCTTTTGGCAGCCGTAATTGCGAACAATGCAACAATGCGGCTGCTTGCCTCAAACTTTAATGAGAGGCCGCATGAAGCGGAAGTGGCAGGACAATGCGACAACAGGCAACAGCGACAGCGACAGGGATGCATAAATCCCTGAAGTATTTCACTTGGCTTCGTTTTCGCTGCACTGCCTCAAGTACATTTGCTAATGACAAAGTCAAACAGGCGCGCAAGAAAGACTTCAACAAACTTCAACGCTGCACAGTGGTTCGAGATGCAGCCGAAACTTTGTGGCCAGTAAATGATTATAAGTTAAAGGATAAATTGTGCTCCCTTTTGGCATATTCTTTTAAAGGTTCAGGCAGGTTAAAGGTTTTCAAGCTGCAAGGATTGACTGCGATTTGTTTACTTAAAATTATTATCATTTATATATATCTTGTTTAAAATTTCGACTTTTACCTAAAAAGCAGGTCTTCAATAAAATTAAAGAACTTAAAGAAAAATAAAACATGAGCTTTAGACTAAAAATGTTAAATGTAAGCAACACAAGCTGCGTGTCACTGTGCAACATGCTACGTTTATTGTTGCATGCTTTTCAGCACGACAGACAATGCGCCTTTTCCGTTACTGTTAGTCTGTCTGTCGTGTGCTGCCTGCTGCCTGCTGCTCCTTGTTTTCCATCGCTTGGAGTGTGCGTGCAATTTACGCGTCCAGCGTCGAGTGGCAGCCGAGGCATGCCACAAGCTGCAGGCGATGCCATTGTGACCAGTTGCCAGCCGTTGGCGGCAGTAGGCATAGGCATAGTCAGGCAACTTTCGTTCGTGTGTCTTGTTGGCGGCAAGTGTTGAAAACGTGTTAATTGCTAACATTAACAATAACAACAACAACATCAACAGCAATTGAAATAACAGCAACAACAAGCAGGCGTCAGCTTGGCGTCAACAACAACATTTCCATGTGCCCAGCGGAAGTCGTGCGTCCACCCCCGCATGCCCCTCTTTCTGCTGCTGCTGCTTAAGTAGGCGCGACATAAAAAAAAAAAGGAGGCAAAGAAAGTAGCCCAAGCTGTGCGCGGAAGTATTTGTCATGATATTTATCGCATAAGCCATTTCTCTTGAGTAGGCGGCCTCGGCAAACGGAAAATTGTGAAAATTTAATTGAAAACGTTGCCTGGCAAGTACGGACACGTGCCAGGCAGAGCGGGCCCAGGGGCGGCGGGGAGTGCAGGCGCCGGCATGGCGGGACACAGCAGCTCATCAAATATTAAAGCTCTTTTTTCTCATTCGCCGCCGATGGCAGCATTAAAGTATCATATAAACAAGGGTAACAAAAAATATTTAAAACATTTAAAAATAGGTCATCGATTGTCAACATTTTTTGCTCGTTTGCCAAAGTCTCATGTGCATTAAATGGATTTTTGTAAATAATAGTTGTTTACTCTGTAGGGGCTTAAAAAATAAATTACTGAGTTTAGTTTTTATAAATTTTAAAATGTGCACAAAATGCTGTTTAAGAAAAACTTAATTTAATGGAAACATATTAATGGAAATCAACTTTTCTTTATCAAACAAAATTGATTTTCTTGCAAGTTTCTTAAAAAGCGAGATATTTTTGAAGTTTTTGGAAAACTGTTGAAAAATGTATATAAATAATAATAATAAAAATAAACGACCATTTCATATTTTAAATAAAGATTTAATAATACTCAAAAATAAAAATAAATAACATCACTTGTGGAATAAATATTTTTTAAACTAAATTCCGAAATCGTTTTTTCAGTCAGAGTCAAATATTTTTTTAGGCTTTTGTTGCGCTTTCTGCAGCTCTTGTTTCTGTTGATTTATTCTGCCCGGCGGCTTCTACCTTTTCATTTATGTGTTTTTAGTGCCGCATTTTATATTTGTTTCTTTTTTTTTATACTTTTCAGATGGCATTGTAAAGTTTTTATTACCCAACAAACGTCGCCTGCATTTCATTTTAAAATCACAGCCGAAATGCTTTATCAAATTATATATTCGCATGCATAATATATTTGCCCAAAATAAAAAGGAGATCAACTCTAAAGCACATACATTTTTAATTAAAAAAGGAAGAAAGGAAAACAGTTGCAGCAAACGTAAAAATAAAAGAGCCACACAATATCTCAAGCACATAATCCTTTTTAATGGCCGGAACGAAAAAAAAAAAATCGGAGACAAGAGTGCATAAAAAAAATGACGACGGCCGCAAATTAATTTGTTTATATAGGCGGGCTTTTTGCAGCTGCGTCGCCAAACTTTTGCTGACAATTTAAAAAGTCTATCCTTTAACATGCAATGTAAAATGTGTTTTGATAAAAAAGAACCCGTGCATTAAATGCCGAGGTGCAGCGTAATAACATTTACAAGCACTTAGTTTACACATAACCTCAGCACAACTAAGCAGTGAAAGGAAGGGCAAGGGAAGTGGGGCAGAGTAGAAAATTTGCATGCAAAATATGCGCGAGCTGCCTGCAAGCGGCGTTAAAAAATACAAATGTTAGAAGAAAACCCAACCAGCTTTCCAAAGCCGAAGTTTGCATACTCTTACTGCTCTTTACTCTTTAAACTCTTTCGCATGACATCTATATTTTGATAAGCTACAGAAAAAACAGAGTATATATTTAGAGATATAGATAGATTTATATTTAGATAGATAGATAGATAGATTTACCAAGAGGATAAATTCTAAACATAGAATTGCCAAATTAAAAAATACGTGACAGAAAAAATGTTTTTTTTATGCAGAACAACTTTTTAATTTATTGATAAAATTGCATAGAAATGCATATTAAGAACCTATAAATAGTAAATATAAATAACATATATATTTGTTTTCAGGCTTCTCTAGACTTATTTCGATGTCAAACAAAAATGTAAAATTTATAATGCCTTCTGATAGGGTATTAAAAAAAAATTTGCTGAAATTGCAAATGACAAGTTTTGCACTAAGCAGCAGTACAAATAGACGAGCAGCCAGGCTTGTCAAGCCGAGGGGGGGGGGGACGTGGGCTGTTTAGTGGGCGTGGGCGCGATGGGCTTTGTAGTCTCTAAGTGTGTGTGTGTATGTTAGGGTGGGTGTGTGTGTGTGTGCTGGGAGGCTTGACAGCTACATTGACACACTTACTGCATGATGAAGCAAAATGAGTGACAAACTGACTGCGCAACGTTGTAAGAGCTGCTTATTAAGCGCAGAGCAGCATTCGCTGCTGTTGCAAGCGTTTGACATGCCGCACAGCTGCAGCTGCCGCGCCGCGTGTGCCACATTTTCGTATAAGAATTTCAAGTAGCGACCCCAAAAGCTGCTCGCCCAAAAATATATAAATGAGCACCGAGAAGGGCGCGCAAAAGTTCAAGTAAATAAATGGGTTACTTTCTCTTGAGGGGCCCCGCATCGGAGCCGCAACCCAAATCAATGTCAACGGTTGCCATTCTGAGTAAAGCGTGTGGCGCATAATACTCTGGGGCTGAGGCAGTTGCCGCACGTGCCTCCAGTTGATAAAGTTGCCGCGTTAACAGCCGTAAAACTTGCCACACGCAAAGGGTTTAGACGCACCGTTGAGATTCCGCTTGCCGGTTAACAGCAAAACTTTTTCCCCTCTGCTTTCAATAAATAACAAAATGGCAGCAACAATCGGGCCAAAACAAAAGAAAACTCACCAACTTACGCCAACATTTTAAAGCAGCCTTGCAAATATATTTGGCCTGACGAAATCGATTAATAATGCAAGTTTTTTTTGTTATTTTCCACAAAAAAATATATATTCTGCATTAAAGGGTCAAAAACGTGTTGAAGTTTGTTAGAAGCTTTTTAGTTTTAAACGGGAAATGAATCACTTGAGAAGAGCTTAGTTTTATTTTGGATATAAAGAAAATTGAACAATAATTGATAATATATGAAAGGAAAACTTATATTAAAAATTATTACCACAAACTGTAACAAATCTATTTTAAAAAATTAATAAGAGCAAAAATTGTGCTGCTTTATTTGATTATATATCGATCTAAACGACAAACCATAACGTTAACTCTGGCAAACAAAACAGTTCAGTTCTTAGAATCTCAAAAAGGTATGCCTGATTATCCAACGACAACTTTTGAGCTCATATTTATCAAATAAAAGTTAGTTCTTTGTAGTTAAAGCCTTCTGCAAATATACAATTTTTCTGAGTTTCTTCAACAATGCAAAATTGTTAGCTGCTTATCCTGGCACGGAATTAAAAATCGCGGAAATGGCGCGATGACATGAAAATGCCTGCGCCATGTTGTCATTAATTTGCCAACATCCAACCATTGAAAGGGGAAATAATATGTAAGAATGCTAAAGGCGAAAGAGATTGGCTTGCAGATACCCTGTAGTCAATCATCAATTATAGAAATTAAATCAGAGATCATTAGGTTTTTATTTGTTGATCAGTTAAGAGACAAAAAATATAATATTACACTTGAAAAAATATTACAGAAAATATTACAAAGAAGCACTGTTAACAAACACAAATAAATTTGTATACTTAATAAATTATATGGTATAATATATCAACATATTCTCTTACTTATTTATTTTCATGACTTCTAAGACTACACAAAATGATGTCGGGAAATGTCGTAGTACAATATACCCTTTCCAGTGCGCATGTGAAGGGTACAAGCACACATACACACACGTCTCCGATTACTGTGAGGCACTCTTGATGTTGTTGTCAGTCGCTGTCGCTGCTGTTGCGCTTTTAACGAGCGCCATTTTTAAACAGGCTGCCATTTTGACATGAGTTTCTAATGCCGTTTGAAATATCGCACATACGCAACGTTGTCAGGCAGCCAGTGCGAATAGTTGGCACACGTCCGCAGCTCTGCAACTCCCATTGGCAATGTCCGTATTGTATGCCTCAGTTGCAGTTGCCGGCGCCCTGGCTTCGATTTCGCCAACATTTACTTTCAATCAAGTTGAAGCTGCACCCAGCTCTGCTCGAGCGCAAATCTCAATGCAGAAACAAAGAGCTCAAGTGCAAATGAAATGAGATGCGATGCGATGCGATGTGATGCGAGTTCAACCAGCAACAGCAGCTGCAGCAGCCATTTTGTAGCTGTTGCTCTTGTCAAACTGTCGTAAAACTTTCGCCTTTGCAATTTCATTTACGCTGTTCAGTCTTTGAAATATGATTTTTTTTGTTGTTGTTGTTGTTTTCTTTTCAAGTGGCATTTCAGAACAATACAAAAGCATAGCCAATGCACAGCCATGTGTTATCCTTGAGCAGAGCCATGTGTGTTGACCATGTTCTAAATATAAATTTCTGACAAATTTTGTTCAGCCCTTTATATAATTCAATTTCTTTATGTAACAAGGGTTTTGTTGTGAAGTGTATAAATAAGAAACTTCTATATGTTGCCGAAAATGCTTTAAGTAATCAAAGCAAAGCTCCATTCCTGAAAGCTTCACAAACATTCATGCAGCTCTGCTTTCTTCATGTGCTTCAATACTTTTATATTTATTTCAAGATGAATATAAAAGAAATTCATTTTAAAGGGATTCCAAGAATGTTAAATATGCAAATGAAAACTTGGTCTATCAAAAGGGAAATAATTTACTTTACTTAACGCAACTCAGAAAATTGATTCAAGACAAATAACATTTTACGTTAAAAGACAAACAAACATTTTGGCTGCGACTTGAATTCCAAAGTTTATATATAAATAAAAACTTGTTGAATTTCTTTTACAGAACACGCTTTTTGTTTTTGTCTGTGGCAAAAAGAAAGCTGTGCATAAGTTACCTAGTCAAAAACAAGTCTAGTATGCTGCATATTTTTGCCAAGCAGCATATTCGTGAGTGCATTTTGACATATTCACACGCTTCGCTGAGTACACAAAGTTAATGGAAATGCACGCAGCCCAAAGAACAAGATGTTTATTCATATCTTATATTGCAATATATAGCCTGAGTTTTCCATAGCACATATGGGTTTCTCTGTGTGTGTGTGTGTTTAGTCGGCTAAACAAGCTTGAAGTGCGCGTGCATTGTGCTGTGCAAAAGTGGAAACAATGGGCCAGGTTCGCTTAGTGTTAACTTGGCCAACTTTGGCAGCTGGTTTTCTGCTTTTTTGCTTTGTTGCCCTTTGCTGTGCCACCTGCTGTGGGCATTGTTCGGGCCCGGTCCAGGCCTATGGCTCAAGTCAGCCTAATTGCCATTGATCATATCGATTTTTGTGCACAATTTTTGCTTATAAAATTTCATAAATTTCTGCCTTTGCAGCTGCATTTGGCAAATATTTATGTCCAGCTTCCAGTTAAATTTGGTTTTGGTTTTGGTTTTGAATTCGATTTGTAAGGCCAAACACAAAGACACAAGGCTTTGGCTGTTACTAAAAAATTGCTCAAAATTTATGTACAATTGGTCGAAAGACCGAAAAATATGAGAATACAAAGTGAAAGCAAATTTCCCTTGAGAAATATTGACTTTAGAAGATGTGGACCTGATGTCGACCAAGTGAAATAAATAAGCCTGTGAATGGAAATGAATTCGTTTTTGTTTGTCTACGTAATGTTGTTTTTTTTACATATTTTCTTTTTTAAACAATTTGTAAATATTTAAACATATTTCGGTAATTCGTTGTCTAGTCCCATGTTGTGCAATAAATTGCAAGAGAGTATTAATATGCCAAGCTATTTCTTTATATCTATCTATGCCGAGTTTGCAAGCCGACCTTCAAGTTGATCACAGCCAAATCTTAAATTGATTAGGCCAAACCATTACTTAAAACTCATCCAATCTTCTATTAAATATCCCAACGAAGTCTAAATCTTATATACATTTAAAATTTTCGCGCAGTTGTAAGCCTGAAGGACACTAACAAGTGCTTTGTCTAAAGGCCATTCACGTATTCCCCTCGCTCGCTGGATTTAGCCGCGCACCTGTGGGGCAATAATCACACTTTGTTATTTCATTAACGTTTTTATTTGGCAGAACGCGCCTGTCACTGGCAATTACAAAGGGAAGTGCAGGTGGAAATGGAAGCAGAAGCCGGAAATCCAACTGTGTATGGCGTGCGCCTCTCGATGGCTTCCATTTTGTAGCCACGCCCTCACACATTAATTTCGCCTTATGAAATCTTTTGCACATTAAATCGTCTGGATGCGTAACCCTTTTTGCTGGCAACGCCCAGCCGTGAGGGCCCCGCCCCGACCTCACGGGTGCGACCGACCAAAAGTTACGCATTAAAAACCTTTTTCTTTTTTTTGGCTTTTTTTTGTTATGCTTGAAAAGTCGTAAAACTGAGTTTTATGAATGCGATTAAGCGCGTGAACTGCACGAAAGCATATTTCACTTCGCTGCGCTTCCCTCTCTTTCACACAGGGCCATGTTGCTGTCCCTCTCCCTCTCCCTGTCTCTGTCTGACTGTGTTGGGCGTCCTAGTTTGCTGTTGTGCCCGGAATTTGTCATTTTTAATGACTGTGAAAAGAATGCGCTCGTAATTACATGGCTAAAGTAAAAATAAAAAACTCTCTACTATGTGGCTGGCATTTTATTGTACTGTGTATCATAAATTATTTTACTTATTAAATACCCTATAACGAGAAGGGTTAACACATTAATCACTTTGTCAAGCACCATCAAGATACAATTTTTGCAAAGCATGTCTGCAAGTGCTTATAAACAAATTAAAGTTAAATGCAATAGTTATAAGACAAATTATACCTGAATCTGTCAAATCAAAAATGTGTTTTTAAAGATTTCTTATTAAAAAATTTAATCTTTCAAACTTTTTCTTTGATTTTTTTGTATTCATTTAAAAACGATTTTTTGTTGTGTTTTCTCTGGATATATACATTTTTTTTCATTTTGTCCTATTTTGTTTTATATATATTATTTATTCTCTAAATATCAATTTTCTTTGCTCTGCTTGACGTAATTACCATTTTTAAGTAAGGGCAACCACACTTCGCCCTGTCAGCGCAAAAAAGGTTTCATTTAGCGCTTTGGTTTGCCTGGATTGCAGTTATAACTAAGTAGCATGAAACCAGCTAGTGTGGTGCAGCGGCACACACACACACACGCGAGAGAGCCACACCCACCCAGCACTCATAAGACCCCTACCCGCCGCCGTCTCTTGGAACAACCCTTGGCGCAATTTGCTATTGTTCTCTCTCAGTGGCAGAGCCACTACTTAAATCCGTTTCCTCAGCTGCTTGTCTTTCATTTCAGTTTGCTTTTCAGCGCGCTTGTCAGCGGCGTCATCCTTGTAGGTGGTGGCGTCCGTCTGTCCGTCTGTCGGTATGTCCGTTTGTCGGTATGTCCTGCCATCTATTCGTCTTGATGTCTGTCGGTCTGCCCGTTCGCCTGGCTGGCTTCGCTTTCTTTCTTTTTGGCGTAGCATTCGCACTTAAGTGATTTTGACACTTGTCCCACTTTCCATGCGTTGATTTTTGTGTCAGCAGTACTCAAGCAGCGCACACGCACCCCGCCTCTGCAGCCAGCTGTAGGCTGCGTGAATTGTTGTTGCTGCAGTTTTCCAGCCGCCAGCTGAAGTTGTTCACCTTTCAATACGCTGCCGCTGCCCGGGCAGCCACTACAGGAACTTCTCTTCATTTTTGTCTGCCACATTTTTATTTTTTTTTGCCCGTCGCAGAACTTGCATCTAGAGTGGCAGCAACTTCAGTTGCCGGGACTTTGTTCTGTGTTTCAATACCCTGTTCACAGGCTGAAGAAGTGTATATGGGCTGTCCGCTTAAAATGAAAAAGACTTTGATCTGATTTATTAGTTTTTACTGGTTCAAAACAAACAAATGCCTCATCTTGAATATTTTTAATATATATTCAGCTGTTATAAATTCAACTAATATGGTTTAGGCTCCGATCGGGTTGGTTCAAGGCCCGCTTGCAGTCTTGCTAAGAACAGGGTATTGCATTGTCAAGTTCATCCCATTGCAATGTTCTTTCTCGTTTTTATTTCCATTTCTTTCGATGCGTTCGCCTCTTTTATTTGCATTCGTTGTAGTTGTAGTTGTTGCTTCAGTTGCCATCATTCTGTTCATAAAACACGACGTCATCAGCGTCTTTGGCTTCGCAACCAACAACAACAACAAGAACGACGCCAACTGAAGTGCACTTTTGTGGATTTTGCTTGTGATTTATGTGTGAGTTAGTGTGTAGCCTGTGTGTGTGTGTGTGTTTAACTGTGTGTTTGACTGTGTGTCTGTGACAACAGTCGCTCCGTCTTGTCAGCCAGTGTCTGCTTAACTGTTTATCTTGGCCATATTGTTGTTTTGGCTTTTTGAGCTTTGGGCTCAGCTGCTGGCAGAGCTTGCTTACAATATAAACGCATTAAAAACGATTTGCTTTTTATGGCCAAGCAATGCAACTGGTTGCCAACTGTTGCATTCAAATCCTCCGGACGAAATCATAAAATCAAGTCGGTGCAGGTCAAATGGATTTTTTAACTTTGATTGGTTAATTAATTTTTAATTTTAAATGAAAACAATATTGTTCAATTTTGATAGCACTTCTCGAAATCGCTTTACTAAGGTTTAATTTAAAGCAAGAAATATATATTTTTGAACAAATAATTAATATCAATTAATTCTAAATTCATGTTAAATATAAGATTAGAACTCGAACCGTTTTGGTTCAAAACCTTGATTTTTAAATGCGTTGCCCAAAAAGTAGGCAACACTTTTTGCGTGGAAAAACTTGTTGAAATTAAATCATTTCCTGTGAACTCAACGCAGCTTCAACAAGCGCAACTTTTACAAAAGTTTTGACGCACGCATTTTATTTTTTGCTCCAAGCTTTTCTTTTGCCTTTTGTCAAAGTATATTTTACAGCACACACACGCACACACATGCACACCCACACACGCACACAGAGTCACTTTGGCATTAAAAACTAATTTTATTTCTAATTAATTTTGACGTCTCGTCGTTTGTGGTTAAATATTCTGGCACGCGAAAAGTCGTTCTCTATGCCTTTATGGTGCGGGCTTTGAGGCGAAGTCATTAAAAAAGTTACCAAAGACTTTCCCACACACCCACCCACACACATACGCAGACGAACTTTGTTTGAAGAGGTGTGGGTCGCCCATGCATGTATGTGTTTGTGTGTGTGTATATATATTAAGTTGTCAGCGTCAGCCACGTCGCACATTTTAAATGCTTCAAATGAAATTAACAAAGAAAAAGCAGTAAAATGTCACCGCAGCAGGTGTACATATGTAATGCACACACATACACACACACACACACACACACAAACTCATGCCCATATGTGGTTGTATGTTGGCGAGCCAAAGCCTCATATTATCCAGGAATGGGCGCTTAAGTTGACAGCTTTTGCGAAATTTTCAAATAAAGGTGACTTTGTTTTTTTTGCTGCCTTTTTTCCTCGAAAACTTAAGAGCATAAAAAGTGATGAAAAACCACACGGAATTAAATATGCGTGTATTTTAGTTTGTGCCACAAAAAAAAGCAGAAAAAAATAGGTTGCGAAAGTTGGTTGAGACGCGTTGCGTTTGGGCTCTTAATTTTTTGGGGCTTTTGCAAAAAGTTTGCTTTGCCACCAAAGCGCTTGCAAATTAGAACTCTTTGCAGTTCCTTATAATATATGTATATGTAAAGATATACTTATATATTTCTATATACATGCAAAAGCTGCTCTTTTTTAAGTGGCTTTTGAAAGTACTTCATATGAGGCTTTATACAACTTCAAGCTTAACCTAAAGTGACAAAGCTGAAAAGTATAAACAAGTTTGAATTAAATAAATACACAATTATTTTAAATATGAATGCACTTTTTTAATTATTTACTGAAAACTCGGTCTGGCTCAAAAAAAAACTCAACTTGATTTGAGAGCTGCAAGGCTGGAAATTTAAAATGAAGTAAATTCGTGTCATGGCTTATATATTTTGCTTTATATTTTGGATATTTTTTTGTTATTGTGTTTCAGATAAAAATAACTTTTATTTAATATAAATTTGGTTTTTAAAAGGTAATTTGTGCGTGTCACGTGCCTGTTAGCCGTTTATGCCATGACTGACAACAAAATCCAATTTTTTATGCGCTTTCAAAAGCAGTTCTCTTTATTGTTGTACATTACGCACAATCTGTTTGAGTGAGCTTCCGGACGGACAAACAACTGACAGCAATCAACAAAAGTCCAAAAAAAAAAAAAAAAAAAACATCAAAAAAATAAAATAAAATAAAAATAAAAATACAGTTTATTTATAAATGGCTCATCGATTGCAGGCATAACTCACTTTGTGGCACAATTAAGTGTGCCACGCCCATGACAGACCGACACACACATTGTTTGTGCTCGTGTGCGTGTGTGTGTGTGTGTGTGTTGCAGCGACCACCCGTTGACCACTGTTGACATTGCTTCATTTGCACATTGTGCGTGGCATGGACTCTGTTGGGGCTCTCGCTTTGTAATTGTTTCATTTAACAGCTTTTAATTGAATATTTCACGCGCGTTTGTTTATGCGCTTAAATGCATGAGAATCAACAGCAGCAACAATAAAAACAACAACAACAATCAGCACATTGGCAATGATAAATTGTTTACACGCTTAAAGTAAATAAATGCATCAGGCTATCTGCCGATTGCTTGCGACTATCTCTGCTGCAAGCTGTTGACCATTCAGCACAGCCGCTTGTGGCATGGTCACTGTTAACAATGCGCCTAATTGCCACATGCCGCACCCACAAAAGCCGCTCAGCAAATGCTCTGCAAAGCTGCCACTTAAAGTCGTCACCGTCCTCGAACCTGCCGCATTGTTTATTAGTTTTGATAAAGCCATAAAATGACAGCGGGTCGCCCTCAGGCAAACTCACACACACACAGAAAAAACAAAAATAAACAAACAAAAAGTAAACAAACAAACACTGACACTAAGCGCTTTAAGATTTGACCTCGCTGTGGTTTTTTATACCAAGTACTAAATGCACTGTGCCTATAGGGTATCACGTATTCGTATGTAACAAACCAATCCAAATTGTCGATATCTTATTTAAAAGAAAAAGGAACTCTTCCTCAAACAAATTGTTTGTCCATGCAAATGGACTCTGCGAAGTCAGCGACTGTAAGCGCTACAGCTACCAACATAAGTATGTGTGTAATGAATACATAAACGGATTTATTTTAATTAACTTTTTTAATGAAAAACATTTAACATAACATTCAAGAATATACGATTCAAGCACTAAATCTTTTTTGCACATGTACATATGTACATATAAATAGATTTATAACTACCCTGTGACTTTTCGCAGGGTATCTCCAAGGCAAGCTCTACTCAATATCGACGCCTACCTTTATGTTGTTGTTGCTGTTGCCAATGTTTGGCTTTAGTTTTTGTCGTGGTATCAAAAATGTCATTGCCGCTAAACCTTTGAGCAAACGCAAATAAAATGCACGCACACACACAGGCACAACAACTCTCGTTTGCCTATCCATGTCAGCTGTTCGAGGCTACCTTTCTCTTTCTATGTATGTGTGTGTGTGTGTGAGTGGGGACATTTTGTTTACGCTGCTGCAGGGCTTGTGTGAGCTCTGTCCGTTTGTTTGCATATATTTTTCTCTACGTACCACCCAGAGAAATAAGCTTCAAATATATTACGCATACGCCGCGTTGCACCAGGCAAAACCAACCATTTTGTGCAGTTGCAGAAACAAAATGAATGTGAAATGCCAGCCGGTAAAAGGCCGAAACTTCCTTTAAAGTTCAAATATTTGGCATGGCAAACTTTTTTGTTTCTCCCGAAATGAAATTCTTGTCAAAGAATCTGCATTTCAAGAACAAATTTAAATTCTTAACATCAGATATTATTGATCCCAAAAAGAACTATGCATTTATACCCTTGATGTGCGATGCATTTTTGGGACAAAAAAAATGCACTGCATTTAATTTCAATTAGGTCAAATCGAAATTCGTTTTTTAACCACGCTGCATACTTAGCGTGTTGCAATTTTGTTGTTCAATACTCGCTTCATTAGCTATTCAAAACTTGCGGCAAGTATATCAGGCGGGATTCATCATCATCAAGGACTTGCTGCAAAATGCAGCCATAATGTTTGGCAGCGCTTTTTGGCTGCCTTCATTATACTCCCTTCCTGTCTCTATCTCCCCATCGTTCCCTTTCGCTCTGCCTGCCAGTGCCTTTCAGTTCATCTTCCTTTTGTTGGCTTTCTCTGGAGCTGTGCACCGCCTGGCAAAACTTATGCTGCCACTTTGTTGGGATGAGGCCGCTTGCAGCGTCGCTGCCGCATAAATTAATGAAAATTTATTTATGCCTCAAAAATATGAAGCAAACAACAGCGGAAATTTCCAAGCTGAATTCTTGTGTGTGTGCATGAGCCAGGGGAATGACGTCTTGTGGCATAAAATGCTTTCCACTGCATTAGGCACACACACACACACACACACACACACACACAAGCATACATATATCACTTAAAGATATTGTTGGCGTGTGCCACAAAAGTTCAACGGGTAAATATCATGCAACAACAAACGTACGAGGGTCGTTTTTAAGTAGGCAGGCACATTTAATAACAGCGCGCCATTTATAACATTTCGTTGCTATGTTAAGTGACTGTAGACTTAACCTTAAAAGTGGGTTTAAGCATGAAGCTAAATACTATAGATATAAATACAGATAAAGAATAAGACAAGATGAAGCCGCTGGCTGCCGAAATTTTTCTTAAATTGAGATAAAATACCAGGCGAAATCAGTGAACTTTTTAATACGTAATAATTGGTAATCATTTGTTAATAGTTAATGCGTGTACTGCATTCAACAAACACCGCTTTGTCAAACTAGTGTCAACTCTCTACAAATACACTACCTATTCATCCAACTTCCAATTGCTAAACGCTGCTTGAGAAAACTGGATAAAAGAAGAAAATCAATTTGTTAAGCTTCAATGGGAATTGCTCTCAACGTGGCAGCAGCCAGCTTGGATAGAGACCCAAACCCAACCCCCATACGATGCTATTCTGTGTGACTGACAAAAAAAATATATATATATATATTTGCAAGGATAACAAGACAAGGTGCTTCCTGATGTCTGTTGTCGTTTCGGCTAGTGCAACAAAATGACTTTTCTGGTTGCTTGCCAAATGGTCAACATTTTATACGCCTTAACTTGCTTCACGCGCTGCTTTTTGTACTGCATGCAGTTTCCGTTTCCGTTCGGCTGCCAGTTGACTTCCGTTGCGCTTGTCACTTGTTTTGCATGTCGTCACGCGCTCGTCCTGCACTTTAACTGCACTTATCTTGGCCCAGTTCACATTGTTGTTGGCCATTTTGTAGACGTTTTGTCGAAAATGTCAACAAAATGCGAACGAAAGACACACATTAGCCGCATATATTAGGAGGGGCGAGAGTGTCTGTGTGCGTGTGTGTGTGTGTGTATTGTGCCTGCTTTTTATGTGTGCTTGCCACATCATCAATTACACATTTTACAACTTCTGACTGACTGTCTGGACGTTGTGCAGAGCGGGTGGGAGCAGAGGCGACGTGCTGGGCCACTGACAAAACAGACATAAATCAAACATTTCCCACGTTGCGAAACAATTTCCGGCTGCATGGCAGCTCAAGACTGACGCCAGACATGTGTGTGTGTGTGTGTGTGTGTGTGTGGGAGTGTCTATCTTTTTGCAGAGTTTTATTTATGGCATCCGCCAAAACACACACATACACACACACACACGGACAGGCACTCTGTGAGAGACAGACAGACACATGATATATAGACAAAATGACTTCAGTTAGAAAATTTACAATTGCTTTTACTTGATACATAATTGTTATTGTTGTTATTATTGTTGTTGTTGTTATCATTGTTGTTGTTGTTGTTATTATTGTAAGCTGCTTTGGCGCTTTTGTATTGCATTTTGATTTGTGGTTTACAAGCTTTTGCCTGGCTCATAAATTTGGCTTATACAATGTGTATACATGTATATGTATGCTATATGTATATGTGTCTGTTGGGCCGTTTTGCGTGCTATGTTACGTGTGTGTGTGTGTGCGTTTTTGTATCTGGCTGGCTTAATGGCAACTGATATGTGGCCAAAAAAAAGTTGGACTGCTCTTTGAAATATAAAATTAAATGCAATACTAAAAAAAAAGAAAAAACCACGCTGCGTATACGTAACATGCTTGTAATTAAAATGAAATCAAATCATATTCAATTTCATGTTGGCTACCCAAATTTCGTATAAACAAAAATTGTTTGGTTTATGTAGCTGGAATTGAATTCAATTGATTTTGGCCTCGGGGCAAATTGATGCTTTTGTTTCAGGCACGAGCGCATCGCAACAATTGCTGCCATTTGTGGCAAGTGAAGGCGCCCTGCCGCCAAGTTGGCTCAATTTGTCACACACAAAACTTTAAGCAACTCAAAGTTGTGGGCTGACCCTATGGGAATGGCACCTTTTGCCTTTGCCAATTTACGCTTTATATACGAGTCTCGTTCGGGCCATTTGCGACAAGCCACGCAAGCTGGCAGGCGGGCAGAAGGCAAGCACAGGACCGATTCAATCAAGCCGAACCAAAGAGCTCACAGCTGCCGCTAATAGAAATGTGTATAAGTAAACATATTAAATGCTCTGATACCCTGTTATCATTACTTTATGTCCGCTTTCTACATGCCCTATATTAACTTCTTTTGCATGCTTTCAGAAATCTTAACGTGAAGCGGACAAAAGACTATAGAAGTATTATTATTTTCTTTGAGCACCTGTTATTCCTTATAAAAGAGAAAGTCTCTAACTTACTCTGACAGTTCTTTTCCACTCTCTCCTTAGCATTTTGTTCTTCTTTAAGATCATACATTTTCTTTCGATTTCTTTATTCGCACTCATTGGTTTTCCTTTTTTTGAATACTAGAAGTTGCTCTATAAATACTATAAAATGCACCTAAATTTTGGAAAATCTGTTTCTATTCTATTTTCTTCTCCACTTTCTTATAGATTTGACGTAATTATTTAGTGCCAATTTTACAGGGTATTTAATTACTGCCATTTGTTTTCTTCATTATTTTCATTATTGGTCACATTTTATGATTGTTCTCGGTCCTTGGCTGCCTCACTGACTGCTGCTGCGGCATTTGTGGCATGCAACATTATTTAATATGCCCTTTAGTCGCCTTCGGTTTTATGTGCTTTCTCTCATTGTGCCGCTTTATGTGTTTATTTGGCTTGAAAGGGTTTTCCATCGCAGAGTAAGCTTTACCTTCTTTTTTCTTCCTTCCAGCACATCGTCGACAGTCCAATCCAGAGTGCTTAAATTATTTATTAGACATATTCAGGGACAGACTTGAGTTATATTTTTATGATTTTTGTGCCTAGCAAGTGGCATATGGCGCTTAGGGTCAAGCACATAAATTATGAGCACACTGGCTGACCCATGAATCTAATCAGAATGTTCACAAAGTGTGTTCCCAAAATAAATTTCATCTTTGGTGTATCTTTGAGTAAGAATAAACTTCTTTAGTTGACAACTTATATATTGAGCAATCAAGAAAAGAAACAAACTATTGCCCTATTAGATAAAAAGAAAAAATTTTGTTTTCTCTTCACAATTCTCAAAGATGGCGGATTGAGCGTGAAATTTCATTCAGGAACGCCTACGAAAAAATTGCTTTGGCAGACTTCTTTCACATGCTGTTTGTTTGCAAACAATTTAATTATTCATTGACCTTATTATTTGCACATGTTGCCAATTAAATTGACAACAATAACAATAAATCGATAACACATCTGTCATTAAATTATGCAATTGAGTATATTAAATGTAAGCCACTTGAATAATAATTCATAAATATGCCAAAGGATTTGCGACTATAAATGGAATTTGTCACAAGTTAAGGCAAAAAGTGGGAGTACATATGAGAAGCAGATAGAGAGGCGATTTGAGCGGGTGGGCAGTTGTTTATGAGTGGAAAACAAATTCGGGCAGTAAATTGCAAGTTGATTTCATGAAATTTATTTCCAAAGCAACAAAGAGGCCCAAGTACAATGCATTGTGCCAGTATAAGAAAATGTACCATATCTACCAGATATATCAACATGTATGGAGATAACGTGTGCACTGACTTCCCATTATATCTCACAATCCCACTCCCACTCAGTTTCTCTGGCAAATTGAGCAAATATTTGTTCGAATTCTTGTATCGCCTGCTTCAGGGCGCCCAAGCATATGCCCTGAACCATCCAACGGGATATGCGTTCTACCATCTGCACCTGACGTCTGCAGTACTTAATGTTTATTTTAATTGCTAGCTGAAGGCTTTGAACAAGGACACCAAGAAGGTTACCTACAACGAGAAGTTGCCTGAGCCCTCTCAAGCACTTGCGTCTAGTTATTTACTGGGCAATCTCCGAGAGACTGTGAGGGAGAGAGAGAGAGAGAGAGAGACAGAGCGAGAGAGAGAGAGAGAGAGCGAGAGAAAGAGAGGGTAAGAGATCTGAAATGTGTGTGTTTCGCATAAATTAGCAGCTAGTCGTAATTGCGTATGCAAATTAAATTTTATATGCCACAGCAAATGACATTCAAATCATAATTTAAATGCATTCATTATTTACTCTGCTCGACCTCTCTCATATTATTTTTCCTAAATAATGCACATGTATAAGAGTAGAGAGAATGAGTTGTATTTAAGGAAGTGTGTCTCAATTGCATAGATATATATTTGTTTTCTAGTATAAAAAGAATATATTCTATTCAAATTGAACTTTCTTATATATATATTATTTTTCTACACTTCAATCAGATTAAACAATAATCAATTTAAAAACAATCGATTTGTATACATTTTTAAGGAGCATCCTTTATTATTAAACTGTTTAAATGATAATTATAAAATAGTTAATAATTTGTTTGTGCAATTAAAGAACATTCCTCTTAAAATCAACATATCTACATGATTATCCGTAAAAATGAAAAATTTCACTTCCACCCAATTTTCACACTTTTGTGTGGAACCAAGATATACATTTAAGCAAATTGTATGCAAGCTTTACTTATTATCTCGTCATTGCTATTAAATTATTTAAAATGTAATACAATAAATTATTCATGCATTATGCAAATTAATTGACGCTAATTATAGCTATAAATTGTCGACCATTGCTTACCTCTTGCTTTATATGAATGCCAAATAATTTGTTTGGCGGCTGGTCTAAAGCTCACATGAGTCCACTGTCAATTATTGGCACTCGTATATGATTCAAAATAAACTGCACGACTTGATAATTGAAACTAACAGGCACGGCTAGGCAAATAGGCAGATCCTGGCCCAAGGACAAACTGAAAGTGGCCTGCTGTTAATAGATTTACGGCCAGAAATGTGGCGACTGTTAAGTAAACATAAAATTTTATAAAGCTGGCATAATTTCCGTTCTGTGATGATGGTCAGTTGTGTGTGTGTGTGTGTGTGTGTGTGGGCAGGAGGGGTTGGTTGTCCTGTGAGAGGCCTCAAAATGTCCATCAAAATGTCAGCAGGCATAACTGTGGCCGCCGCAGCAAAAACTGATAAGATATGAAAAGCAATTTACGTAAACTGTCAACGACAAATTCGCTCTTGCAGTGCACAAACACATAGACAGGCGAAAAAGGAGGGAGGCGGGTGTGGGACAGCCAGAAGCTGGGGAATTAAATTATCAGCCTGGTAAATAAGGTATTTATGCTCGGTATATGTGGCATTTATGGCATATAATCAGCGTGTCAGTCATAGTTTTCTTATTGCATGCCAATTTGTTGAGGCGAGGTCTCAGCCACCCTCGACTAATTGATGCGCCTGATGATGTGATCAAAGAACATACATTGTCCATAGACGCTGGAGCTGTAGACACTGCGTTTGGCGTTCTTAGTCCAATTGCAAGTGCAGTCAGCATTCACGCAGATTATCTTGTGATCGCCACGATGCATCATCAGCAGGCTGTGCGCCCTGCCGGAAACGACCTGGAAATTGGCGCTATTGTTGCATTTGACCTTGTTCTTGTACCAGTCGAAGAAGCTCAGGTGATGCGGCCGAGGTATTAGCTTTTCCCTGCCCTCAAATATGGCTGGCCAGTTGACATAGTGCTCGGAGTGCTTGTAGTGCGATTCTCTCAGACTTTCCTCCAGATCAATAAAACCCGAGACCTCAAGTCCCTTTTTCGAGCGCATTATCAGAAAGATAATTGTCTGCAAAATATAGTTATACGTTAAAAGGCTTTAAAAAGGGCAACATTTCTACTTGCCGATATTTGTTTATTGAGCAAGTCATATTCCCGTTCGGCAAACGCCTGGAGCACTGCATCATTGCCGTCATAGTCCTCGCCGAAGAGTGTGGATTCACTGATGCCACGTGGATTCAACATAATCTCAAGTTTCTTGTGCTGATCCGCGTACTCGGAACGGCTCAGCAGGCGACCCATGCAGCTCTTGCCACACGCATTCTGTATGAACTGCCTGCTGAGGCTCCAGTTGCGCAGATAGCGCACATCGTGGATATTGATAAAGTGATCCAAGTAATCCTCGTACGAGTTGTAGTTCAGCAGCGTCATGTCGTCCGCCTTTGACCCCCAGGCGCATTTAATTAACAAGCAGTAATATAACTAATAAAAGAAAAGAAATACACAAAAATAAAGCAACTACTTTAAGGGGGAAAAATCAAACTGAAAAGCTAAACGGAAAACTCGAAAACCAAAAATAAAAATTACTGAAAACTGACAGCAAAATCGTTGCTCAAAGGCACAACTTTACTGGGCTATTATGTAATTTTTTGTTTTCGTGCCGCATATAAAAATAATTAAATACTCTGCGGCACACACTCACACACACACACACACACTCGGTCGCTCGTGCTGTAAATTTAATAAATGGAAAAACTTTACAATGCCTCTCGCCAAAAGTTGTGCATATTTTCAATTACAGTTTTCTATGACGACGACTGATGCACACAAACGCACTCACTCACACACACAAATACACACACACACACATGCACACAAATATACAAAATACACATTTTCCCAACACACATATGAAACTAATTACTTCATCAACATTTAAAGGCGTGCGGCATATGAAAATTCTCCCTTTTCAGCCTGCGCGCATGCAACGAATTTTGTTCTCCTTTTTTTTGTAGCACACAACTTTTTGCTATTATGTTCAGTTTCTGTAAAATATATATCCCGTGTAAAGGGGTATATTAAAAGCTGTTCGAGAGTCTGTGGTAGGCATATCTAAGCTGCCTTGCTGCTTCCTTAAATATTCATCTCTTTTTCAATATATGACATCTGCAAAATCTACCTTATATTTACTTTATTTATTTATTCTATCATTTAATTTATTTGTTTAGCTGACTGTAAGCCTTATTCGGGCTTGATTATTTATCGAATTTGGAATGTATGAGAACTATTTGGACACAGCTCGCCTTGAAGCTGCCCTCTATATATGTCAACATTTTGTCAGCTTTCTGCTGCTGAATATACCTATATAACATAATCTTTTTTATTTATTTTTCAAACTGTTAATATGCCTTGTCGATTAAAAAAGTCCGCTGCTCACAAAATGCACGGCTTAGGGGGCATGTCATAGTCTTGTCATTTTTATCATACTACATTTGTGAAATTATGAGCTGATACTTGTTGCTTGGCAGGTTATGCCATCAGGGTATTTTTTACAGGGTATGTAATATAGGGTGCATTAAAGTCTAGTAACACAGTTCGAACAACAAACTTGTCTCCATTGTTGGTTTCTACAAAAGTTGATGTTGTTTACAGGGTATCTCAGATGCCAGCCACTTGATTTATTGCGTATTGCTTTCTTACTTATTTTCAATTTTAGCACAATACAAAAATGTAGACTTGAGTATGTGTGTGTGTGTGTGTGTGTGAATTTACGCTATTTAAACACGCTGTCCCACTGTTTGCTGTTGCTCCTACTGCTGTTGCTGCTGCTGCTGTTGCTGCTGTTGCTGCTGTCGTTGCTGTCGCTGCTGCAATTAACATGCTGCTGCTGCTGCTGCTGCAGTTACTGCTGTTGCCACTGCCAACACTTGAAGCTGACTCTGGGAGCTATTGCAGTTGAGGAGTGCGACGATGAGGATGTCGCCTGCTGCTGCTCCGTTTTGCGTGCTTTGTCACCATCTTGCTGTTGGCCGCCTCCTTCAGCGCGTAAATTGCTACTTCGCGGGGCAGCCACCCCCCTTCTCACTCCCCACTGTGCTGTCCCTAGCTGCTGCACAATTTTCCCTTCTTCACTTTTCTGGCACTTCCCCTCGTTGAGGAGACGCTATTGTTTGACTTGGTCATTAGTAAATGTACTTTGTCGCAGCGTAAAAAGGAGTTAAGTGCGCACTCTAAGGATTTATGCGACTCTCAGTGTGAGTGTGACTGTGTGTGTGTGTGTGTGTGTGTGTTTAAGCTGCTAGCATGGAGCCGTATTCAATGCCTCAATGCTCAGCAGTTGCCTTCAGAATGCGTTAAGTGCGCATTTCTGATGAATGGGCCGAATGCTGTTTGGCAATTGAAAGGGCTGAGTTTAAGGTTGAGATTGAGGTCGAACTGGCGACTGAGGTTGGAACACAACTGGTACAGCTTTCATTAGTTTATGGCCAATGTCTATTATGAGCATTATGAATGCTATCGCAACAGCTGAGACACAAACATAAATTGGTTTGTTCAATGGCTAAGACATATTTAGATAAATGTGGTGAGTTATACAAACGCAACAGCTTTAAGTGCTTGTTTTTCCATGGGAAATATACATATATGAAATGAATTTCGTATTCGAAACAGTTTAGAAATTCGACGAGAATTCAGCAAAACAAATACCTAACAATATATACCGTAAATAAAATAGCCTTTATTTAAAACAATCATATAATATTTATTATTATTTATTATTTATTTTTATTTATTATGTATTTCAGCTAATCAAATATCAAATTTATTATATTAAAAATTTAAATACAATAATTTAATAAATTTCAATCAAGAACCTGATTTTATATCGTCTAGAACGTTTGCACTGAAATTGTAAACAAGACAACTTCTAAATTATTAAATTTGATTTCCAAACAGTCCTAGTTTATATTTTATAATTAGATTACATCGAAGCCAACTGCCATGACATGAATATCTAATAGTATGCAATGTGCACACTTGACTCGTCTTGCCCCCCGCCCTTGCCCCTTCCTCTTTCTAGACGATTCCTTTAGGCATCACAAATAATCAAGTCGCCATAAATTGCATACAGACTATCTGCTGCCTTCTTTGCCGTACATCTTGCCAATCCAATGAAATCAAAACCACATAAATTGCACAAATAATTCAGCGCATACCCCCCGCCCCGCTCAATATAAAGACCCCCGCCCCTTGTGGTCAATTGCAGTAAATATGGAACGCTTGGAACGCAGCATCAAGCACAGCGAGTGCAGCTGGAGACAAAGGCGTCGGTACAAGCCAAAGGCAAAGCCAAAAGAATCATCACTTAGAGCTGACCGCAATGGCAGCCAAAACCCACACACACACACCCATACACACGCACATCCACTCAGCCAAGTGGGTGCTGTAGCCCGCAATCGATCAAAAGGAATTATGTCTCAACACAATTGTAAATAAATCTTTGCGGCCATGTGGACATTATGTGCATGTTGAGGCCAAAAGGCTTGGCCATATCGTAGTCCCGACCACAGAGACCACACACACACACATACACAGGCACAGACACAAACACACAGAGGCATGCGGATAAATCCTGCATATCACATCCATGAAGATTGAGTGGTAATGTGTGCAAATCTAAAACTCTCTGCCAGAGCCCTGAGCCTGCGCCTGCTGCTGCTGCTGCTGCTGCTCTTGGTTTCTCCCAGTTTCGCCCAGCTCAGATCCTGCTGTTCGTTGTCCTTGTGCTGGCCGTTGACATGTTGGTAAATTGGTCCTTAGCCGATTGCATCAATTGCTGGAACATGGAGACAACGGTTTCCGTTCATCTACCCGCCATACATTCGGTTAGTCCTGGCTGCCTTGTCCCATCCGCTGTACAACTAGGGAATTAAGTCTAAATGCCGGAAATTAATCTGCTCGAGGAACACAAATGCAATATTATTCAATGAGATTTTACAAGTGTCCTTGTCATTAGGAAATTGCCTCGCCTCGGAACATCGGGTCCTGACGCATCGATAATGATTTGTTATTTAAAGCTCAAATAAATATCCGGCAATTTTGGGGGGCAGAGCACACAGAAAGAAATACACAAAAAAGAAAGGAAAGAAAATACAATTCCAAATTAAAATAAAACACGCGCGAGGCACATTCAAAGTGGTTGTTGTTGTTACTGTTTACCTATCATGTGGCACGCAAGACCACAAGAAACTTATCGGCACATAATCAAGAGGCGGCAGCAGGCGCAGGATTTGAATTTGAGCATGTGAATCATTGCCCAAGTTTTCTGTTTTCTTCTGTATATATATGTATATATATTTTTTTTTTGATTTTCTTTTACAACATTAATTTGTTTCTGCTGAAAGTGCCAGAGGCTTTGTGCAATCAGCGCGAGGACGAGCCGCACGGCCGCTGTCTTGGCAGCAAAGCCTTTTGATGCTGTCGGGGGAAATTCGGAAATTCGATAGCAGGAAATGAATCGGTCGACAATGCGGCGTATGTGCAACGCGCGGCAACAATCGCAATAGCCTCCTCGGCAGCAAAAGCAACAGCAACAGTTATGTGAACAGCCATTTAGTCCCTTGGGGTAGGCAGCAGCAGTCGCAGTAACAGTCGCAGCAGTAGCAGTAACAGTAGCAGGGGCAGCAGTAGCAGTAGCAAACGTAGCAGTTGAGCGAGTTTTCACATTCATTTCCAATCAATTTTCGCCAAATTATATATAGACATATTTTTAACGCTGTTTTAAAACTAATTGATGTGCTTAGATTAAGATACAAAAAATATACTCAAATTATAATATTTAATAAAAAATAAAAAATCTATATAATATATTTATTAAATATTGTATATTTTATATTCAATTTTATAAGTATATTACTAACATTAATTCAATGAAACGAAACTTGTATTTGTTTTATAGAAATAAATATTGAAAAATAGATATTAAAAGAAAGAGGGGAAATTTTTTTAGAAGATGAAAAAAATGGATTGTAGGCGATTTCTGGAACAAGCCTGCATATAGATACATTTCAGGTGATACGAATAAGTATTGTACACTGGCTTACCTTGGTCGCAGTTGATATTTAAAGTAATGGTCCTTAATGGAAGTTGACTTAAAAGAGATTTATTGAGAGCATTGAAATTTTCTTTCGTAAGCAAAACAAAAGTTTTTACTTTGCAAATATATTGAACAGCGACTGGCAGAAAAAGGTGACAAATCTGTAAAGCTTTTCGCCTTGCTAAGCAAATGAGATACAAATGTATCTAAACTATTCTGGCTAAGGATACAATATTAATTATTATTATTAATGTTGTTATCAAAAAACCAAATCATTAAATCTAAAATTAGCAAGCCTCATCTCTTTATTTCTAATGCTTGCCCCAAGTTATGACATGAAATTTTGTTAGCTTATTAAATGGAATTAAATGGAATATGTAAACTGACAATTTTCGGAACATTCCAATTTTGAAACGCTCCGTTAGCTGACAGTACTCAGCTTTAAGTACTTTGTACATTGATGAAAATTGTGGTGGCAGTGTGGGGAATGGGCGTGGCAGGCATTTAGACGGGCAGCTGCTGCCTGTCGTCTCCATTGTTTGGCACCTGCTGTTGTTGTTGTTTTTGTTGTTGTTGTTGTTGTTGTTGTTGTTGTTGTTGTTGCTGCTGCTTCATGTTGCTCGTGATGCTGCCCATTAAAATGGCCTTGCCATATGCCGGGCATATTAATTTTTGTTCCACATGAATGTGGAAACCGTCTGCCCATTAAAATCCCCCACTGATGCTTCACATAACGTGACACGTGAGCATCGCTTACGTAGTTATGGTTATCGCTTTTACGTAATTTGCTCGTTTATGGCACGCAGTCATTGTTGTGGCAGCTCCTGCTGCTGCCTTTGCATGCTCAATTAGCACAAGAGGCATGCTGAAAAGCCTCTGAAGGCTTAGTGGCAAACGATTCGAAGGCATTTTTGATTGCTTATCTGCTTTAATGTTAATTAAGCTTAAATACAAATGCAAGCGGCTCCTGATTATGATTATGAGCTCCAGGCAAATTGCATTTGACTGGAACTGAAGATTAAAGCCGTCTCAATGGACTGCAACGAATTGAATTAAGCCCTTTACTTAAGCTGTTTGGGAGGTTTTGGTGCCTCAACTGTCTTGGATATCGGAAGCAATTAAAATTTTGACTTGGAAGCTACTTGGTTTTCTATAAAGCGCACAGCATAAGCGTTAACTTGACATTGATTCCTCCATTTAAGCATCTTTATGCATATTTTTAATTAATATCTGACAGTCAGGTATATTTAACAGGCAGGCGTGAGCATATAAGAATATGAATATATATGAATATATAGCTTAGCATATAATTCAGAAAAGTATATATAATATTATAATATTTTTAATAATACCACTATTTACGAGTATAAGTATAAGAATATCACATTACATTAATTGTAATTTAACGGGCAGGTGTGAACAGAGCTTAAGATTATATATAAACAAATACTTTCTGCAGTTAACTTTGGCAATTCTTGTGTGAAAAGTTTATTTAAATAAAACAACAGACAAACAAAACGAGTTGGCATGTCCAGTTAGCTGCTTAAACTAACCACAAAAGTTTCTGGCTTGGCAGTTTGGCTTCTAATTATTTACAAATGGCCAACGCAGTGAAAGGAACAGCAGCTGCAGCCAGTCTGGCTGGCTGGCTGGCCAGCTATGGTCCGAGAAAGGCGAAATCCTTGCAGCTAACCGCACAATTTTGTTGTTTTTGTGGTGTTGGCAAATTTATCTAAACTTGCAGCAACCCGCAGCAGCAACAGCAGCAGCAGCAGAGGCAGCATTACAAAAGCACAAAAGAAAGAAATTTCTGGGTTTGCTGTCAGTGCTAATTTGGTTGAGACTGTTGGGAGACAGCACAAGGACCATGGGACCAAAGACACATACGCGGCAGTATGCAGACAAAGATAAAGAGAAATTGAGAGAGAGAGGGAAGAGAGTGAGAGAGAGATAGAGCAGCACATCCGTTAGCCAGTTTATTTTGGGGGCATTTGCGGACTATCAAAACAAAAGTGAATAAGTTGTTGCCTGTGGAATTTATGTTGTGTTTACTTAAAACTGCAGGCCACATAGCCAGTCAACAGCCAACAGGCTATAGCTACAGTTGTTGCAACAACACATGTGGCAAGTGGCAAGTGTCGTGGGTTTTCGGGGTTTACTTCTAATGTTAGTTTACAAGCTGAACTGAGACTAAGCATATTTGCTTTTAAGCTACACTCATATTTATACACACACCCTCTCTCTCTCTCTCTCTCTCTCTCCTTCTCTCCTTCTCTTTCTCTCTCTCTCACTCGCTGCATCTCTCTGTTACGCTTGTAACTTAATTTGCTTTGGCTTAAGTCGAGCTGAGCCGGGTGCAAGTTTTATTTGGGGCCATCAAATGTCATTTTAATCATATTTCTTGATAAACCCAACTTCGCCTTTGTGGCCTAATAATGCCCCAAAGCGTTTTACCAAAATTGAAAACTCGTGCAAATAATTTGCATAATGTGCCTTGGCAGGCGCTCGCACACTCACACACACACACACACAGAGAGATGCTCACACACTAACAGCAAGTGTGTAAACCTCACTCAGACAACGAGAAATTTCTTTGTACTTGACAAGAAGCTGGCAAAACACCAAAAACAAAAAGAAAGCAAACTTCTCCTTGGATTTGCCGAATATTAAATACTCTTGATACGAGTTTTAAAAAAAAATAAGTAAATATTAATTATGGATAAGTTTGCATTAAGCCAAGCTGCCATGTTAATAGTTATCAAGATTATATATAACTTTTATGTTTGGAAATGTCTTTCGTTCACAAAATTGGATTACCCAGAGCTAGGGCATTGGAAAAATGAGAAAAATTGTGAGAAGCTGAGCTGTCAACACGCTCACAGCATCGCTCTTCAGCTCAGCTTGGCTCATATTTATATTTTGCATTATTTATGCATATATAATATGTTTCCAACGGCCCACAATGGGCCCTAAATGTCAAGTAATTTAATATACATATAATATGCAGAGCAGCTACTTCTGTTTCAAGAAACTCGCTGTCAGCACTTGTGGATTTTCAAATAAATTAAATAGATTTAAAAGACAACTGCAATGAGAACAAAACCTTGCAGTATTTTCCCTTAAGAAGGCGTGGCCCAACAAAAGAACATAAAAATATTTTAAATATAAGCGAGGATTTATAAATATTTCGATTGTCAATTTGAATTGTCCAGATGACTGCATATTTTTAAAGACAAATATCTGTACATACCCCACTGTGCATTAGCCAAAGGCGTCATATTTAATATTCAAGCGACGGCATATTTCACTGGGAAAACGAAATTAGCCTTAAATTGTTCGCCGCCAAGCGACATGGTTATTAAGTGCTCCGCATGCACTTGCCACACACACACACACACACACAGCATATAATATATACTTGTACAAGTTGATATACTTACGGCCATGGATATAGATACTTTATTTATGGCAACGAGCGGCATTAATGAACATGACCCAAACTGCCGACTTTTCTCGAGTCCTTGTTGCTATTGTTGTTGTTGTTTTTGTAGTTGTTGTCATTAACCTGAATTTATTTATATGGCTAAGAGCTATGCCTATCTCTGTCACTCGCACAGCGACTCTTGACTCTTGGCTGCAATAATTGCTGCCAAATTGCAGACCTGGGCAAATGGCCAGAAGCAGCCAGAAGTGGCACGGACTCTGGTCAAGCGGGCGCACAAGGGGCAGCAATGCAAACTTAATTGAAGTGTAAGCCGTTGAAGTTGAAAACTGCAGCAGCTCCAATCCGGAGTGAAGCCAATGCCAAGTCACGTCAACGTCACGAAGCAGCAGCAAAAAAAAAAAAAAATTAAACTAAAGCTGTTAGGGCAAGTGGGTGAATGAAGAGAAAAGGGGTGCGGGCGAGGGCGAGGGCGGGCGGCTGGCTTCTAATGGATTAATTTACTTTGTCGCCGCTGCTAAAGCACTTGAAGCTGTGGCAGCTGAGGCAGCGGAGCGTGTAAAAGGTTTCTGTGGCCATGCCACGCGCACCATTCACGCTTGCTTTGCCGCCCCCCGCCATTAGAGCGGCAAGTAAATGGTGCATGCCGCATCGAACCTAATTGAAATGCTGATGAAAAGAAAATGGCTGTTTTCAAAAACAATAATGAAAAGTGAAATAACAATAAAGCCTTTGCCAGAGACGCACACACACAGAGAGAGATACACACACACACACGCACAGTGGGAACACTTAACCACGAGCTGATAAAAAGCGAGGCGAAGCGAAACCGAAACGGAAACTGAAACTAAACAAAACAAAGCCAAACAACGGCAAAGCGGAAACAATGTTGCCCGTGTTTTCGAATACCCTGTGCACACAGCCGCGCCCAAAGGGTATATTAGGTACAGGATGTTGTTCTTAATCTTCTTTTAATCGAAATCAAATATTTAGAATTGGAATTTTATTTGTATGTTGTATTTTAAAATATGTTATTAACTTTACTATTTGTGAAAATATATTAGTATTTATTTTTTTTTCTCAGCATGTTTTACAAATATTTAAATATTTTATTTTATATTTTTTATAATAATATTTTTGTATATTTTATGCTCAACACTTTAAACAATTTACGAAATATTTATGTTTATTTATTTATTTCATTTTTTTGTTATTTCATTTGAATTTTCTTGGGTAACCATTAGTCGAGCTGTCGCACCTGTAGCAGACGCTTTTGTTTTGTCAGCGTGTGTGTGCTTTGCTGTTTATGTTTTTGTTGTAGCTCCACAAACGGCAGCTAACTAACCGAGGCAGACACCCGGCCAGCCTCTTTTGGAGCTGGCCAGGCGCCGGCAGCAAAAAGTGGCCCCCGTGTTGGTCCCCGTTATGCCATATGTTGGTCAAAAATAAATTGAAGTGGTTTCCCCCCAGTCGACCTACATAAACATATTTTAGCCACTCAGCCGGCGAGTTGTGTATCTTTGTGGGTACCTTTCCCAGTGTGTTTGTGTGTGTCTGCTTGTGTGTAGGTGTTTGTGTGTGGGAAACATTTAGCAAGCGGCGCCTTAACGTATGCAACATTATTTCAAACACTAAAATAAAAAGCCCAACACTATGGCCACAAAGGCAGCGAGCGAGCGGAAAGCGTGCTCTGCTTAGTGGTGTGAAGTGAGGGGAGAGGGGCTGCGAGAGGTGCTGTTGATGCCGTTTTAGCATTAAATTAGGTGGCTGTCGGGCAATGTGGGCAAACGTTGTCCTGGCCAGGTGCTAGAGCTTAGCCCGGTGTCGTTACATGTTGCCCGCATGTAAAGTAGTTTTTATGTGACAGACCCCTCACGCCTCTCCGCTCATCATATAACTCTTTTTGTGTGCCTGTGTGTGTGTGTGTGTGTCTCCCGTGGCTTGTTGTGAGTGCATCATTAATTTTAATTTGTATAGCCCGAGCCGGCAACGTGGCCATCAACCAGCCAGCCAGCAGGCACGCCAACTGCCAGTCGACAGCAAGGACACCCAGGACACTTGGCCAATTGCCACACACACACACACACTCACACACCAGCTCAGCTGCCGCTGCTGCTGCTGCTGCCGCTGCTTAGCTCTGGCGCAACCGCAATCCGAGAGCGTCACTTGCATCGCTGTTTAGTTTCACTTAAAGTGCCTCTTTGTCTCCCTGTTGCCCTCTTCGCTAATCTACATGTCACCCCTTGGCCCACTGTGCAAGTCCTTGTCCGTGTCCTGTTTGCCTTTTTGTGCCCCAGTGCCTGCATTTTGCGGTTTGCTAAATTATGAATTGTGATGAAAATGAAAATGTGTTTGCCTCAACTTTTTTTCGACCACTAAATTATTTTTATTTTCTGTTCTCTTTATTTGGTATTTTTCTCTGCCGGTTGTGCAGCACATTTTTGTACAATATTTATTGCACTTTTCTTTGCCACAGTCGAGATGCCAATGGCAGAAAAGTGCTCCAACAATCTAATTGTTTACTCAAGGAGCATGGCACAAATATTTAGTAGAATTTGGTTTTAATCTTTCAATTCCATTTTCAACAATTTCATCTTGATTAAAAACGTTTTACCTTTTGTTTTCCTATTTTGTAACATAATTTTATGCAATTCGTTGATTTGTATTTTAGGAATTTCCTAAAAGGATTTTGCCTTCAAAGTTGGTCCAAAGACAGATCTGTTATTTATAAACATATAACTCAGTTAAATTGGGCTTAACGAATATATTTTTATTATAAAATGATATGCATTTGATTATATTTGATTAAATCACTGACATTATTATTATTTCACTTAAGCACACGTGGACCAAGTAAAGGCCACCATTTCGCCCACTACCTCAACTATTGCTTTGGGCACCTAACGCCCTCTTGCAACCAACCAATTAGCCAGTTTCCATTACCAAATATTTAACCGCAATTTCACACTGTTTCCCCCTGCTAATTAGCATCGTTTCCTCAGCTGCCCCGCCCTACTGTGCCACCTTAGTCAACTGTTCTGCACTTGCTGTTGCTAATTTTCATAAGATTTTTTTTTTTTTGCTTGTTTGGCAACTGGCAACTACTTAACTACCTTCTATTCAAGCCTTCATCCTTGGCACATAAAAATCCGCAACTAATCACCGCATAAACACAGCCGAAAAACTTTTCCTAATGTTAACTGCCAGCCGCATCACCGACAGCTGCATATAAAAAAAAAAAAAGGAGGAAGATACATTCAGAGCGGCTCACATACGCAGCCAATTAGTGGATACTCGTTTACTACAGTAAACTATAGCATACTATGCATATACATACGAATATAAAGTTCCCTTTCTCGTTATGTACCCTGTACCTTTAGTCCTATGCAAAGTGTTGACTGCTTTTATTATTATTATTATATTTATTTTTCTTGTTATTATTATTGTACTTTTATTTTTCTCTTAAGTAAACAAATGCACGCTAACATAGGAAAGTTAACAGAGGAACATTAACAGAGGAACTGTTACAACGCTATGTTAAAAAGCGGCTTGTACAGAGAAAGCCTTAGAAGTTGTTCAAAATTATTATCTTGGAGTAAGGGGATGTCTTTTAATAAGAAATCTTTACAAGAACTTTCACAGCTATTAGCCGAAGGAGCGCAGAGGGTATCCTTGCGCCAACGTCTCTTCATTATTCTTCTACAGCAGCTGCGCCTAGAGGATGAGGCAAGTGGCAAGAGGGGCGCTCAACATGAACTGCGCGGATATAAACTTGCAATCAGCGGTTATGTTGAGCAAGGCAGCGCCTCTCGCATTCGCAACACAGCAACATAATTACACTTGTCAGTTCATTGTGCCACAATGCGGCAGGCAAACTGAGAGAAAGAGAGAGAAAGAGAAAGTGTGACAGGAAGAAGGAAAGGGAGGCATTCGTATAGCTGGCAAATGGGCAGGTCAGCGTCCGAGCAAATGGAATCGACGCGTGAACCAGCGTCGCCAACGCATGTTGCACGTGCCGCATGATGCTGATGATGATGTTGATGTTGCACCATTTGTTGTGGCTAATTGCGTTAAAACCGCATGTCTAGCCATTGGAACGTGACACATTTTTGTGCAATTTTCGGTTCACGGCAGCAACTTATTTTAAAATATGCACAAGATCATTGCCCAGCAAACACACACACACATACACATGTCAAACACATACACACGCACATACCGCATAATATGTGCCACAATATTTTGAATATAACTGACAGACGGACAGGCAGTCAGACAGTCAGTCGAGCGAAGCCATGGCCATGAGCAATAGCTAAACGCTTTTAGCTTTTTGGCCACTTTTAGTCAGAAAAGCCCCCAGCTCTGCGCTCTGTTTTACGGCTAAATGTCAGCTTCAATCAGCTGTGCAGTCAGCTGTCGACAACAACGTCGCTCATCCGCCCCGTGTTCGCAGCGCAACAATTGCGCCTGGCAATAAATTTATCCAATTTGTTGTTGTTGTTGCTGCTGTTGTCGTTTTTCCATATTTATTGCTCACGTTTTTCTTGGCTTTTACCAATAACGAAATGCAAACATGGCAACAAAAAGCAGAAAATGGAAATTCACTGCAGGCAAAGCTGAAATATTCTATTAAAATATGCCATAGCTGGCAACATTTGGAATCAGTTTGCGGCTCGTAAAACTGTTGATTAAAGTATTTATATTTCGATTACGGCACAGCTTGAGGTACTTTTTATAATTTAAACTTTTCATAAACTATTTTGTCGCAAGCTGTTTCACAATATCGCAATTCCTTTAGTGCACAGCCAAAGCGCAATAAACAAAAACAAAAAGCAAGCCGCAGAGCTGGGTTCGATGTGCTGCTGCATGTTGATAGACACAAAACTTTATTCACTGCCAATATGCCGCTCGGCTGTATGGCTTGCTACCAGCTGAATACCCTGTAAACAAGTAAAAATTCAAAGTGTGAAGTTATTTTTATTAAAGATTAAAAATTCTACATGATGCTAATAAGAAATATGATTTAAACTTATTGTTTTTATTAATTGTTCTGTTCAAGAAGGGTTCGTCGAAAATAAGTGTGCGAATATCTAAAGATTTGTCTGTCAAACTTTGAATATATTAAATAAATATTTAAGTAAATAATGAAAGATTTAGCCAGGGTATCAAGCAGTCTGGCATGGCTATGCTTTCAACTCGATTTTTTTGCACGCGTGTGTTGGCATTTTCGCATGTTAGAACACACACACACACACACTCACAGACTAGCAAAAGGAGCAGTTTGAGCCATAAATAAAATTTAAGCTACACGATGACGACAACAGCGCACATGTGTATGTGTGTGTGTGTGTGTGAGCACTCAAGCAACAAAAGGTAGCGCAGCGGCATTTGATTTATGATTGCTCAGCCAGTGAGGTTAAGACTTTGAAAATATTTTCACAGACACACAAAATACGGAGTACCGGAGCACGATACACATAGGGGGGGGGAGTAACGGGAAGGCTATAGAAATGAACAGGAGAAGTGGGGTGGAGCTTGGGGCCTGGGAGCTGAATGGCAGCCGCTTTGGGCTGAAAGGACAACTACCTAAGCGTAAACATGCCGGAGCCCAGGTCCTTGGCCGTTCTGTGTGTGTGTGTGTGTGGGCTGCCATAAAGCTTTTATTAGTTGAGGCTTCAGCTAAGCATAATGAAAGCCGCACACACAAACACACACACACTGCTAAGCGGGGCATATATGTATGCTTATGATCCTGCTGTTCAATCTAATGTCGCACATGTCAAAAACTGTGGAAATTTGCCTAAGAATCTCGCACGTTTCAGTTTAGCAGCCTGCACTTCCGTCTGCCAGTCGGTCGGCTTCGTGCCTGTGCGCCTTATCGGGCCAATAACAAAGTCTGCGCAACTCTTGCAACTTTTAGCCATAAGTCTGGCAAACTTGCAGTTACAGTGCGACCCTGCCCTGCCCTGCCTGGGACCAGCCCTTGCTGTTATTTTGGCAAATAAACTTGCATGTGCTTCCAGCGAGTGCGCCACATCAACTTAACCTGTCTGTCAATAGCTGTCTGGCTGGCCCTCCTCACGCATATTATCAAGTTTTTGTAACGTTATTAACGGCTTTTTTCATATCATATCTGTAAGCCCGGTTTACGGTTCAAGCCTTGCCTTCAGGTTCGCTTACTCAGGCTGCTTTCCACATCCATTTAGCCAGCTTTGGTTCCTCAAAATTCTTATAATTTTCAATATCTAATAAATCAAGTTCAAAATATTTAGCCGGTTGAGAAACCGGTTCGTGCATAATCGGTTCGCAGCCTGCATTTTAATGGGCTGTTGGCTGTAACTGCAAAATCCGAAAGCGAAACCTTTTGGCCAAAACAATTAAAGTTCTATTAGGCGGCAAATGCAAATGTTGCGTCATTTTTCTCACAGCTCTGCCTGGCATTTTCAGCTGCCTCACACACACACACACATACACATTCTGTTATACACTTGCACACACATACATAACTGTCGCTTAACTGTTTTTTTTTCTGCCAGTTTAGTGCATAAGCCGTTTTAATTGTTTCGTTAAATGAGCCGAGCAGCAGCAGCAACTGCAAAAAAAGCATTTAAAATGTAAAGTGCCTATAGCTTGACTAGCAGATACCCTGTGCACCGTTTACATGGCTGGAAAGCACATAAAACTGATTTTGGATTTTTGATTCTTACTAAAATCGGGTTCTTGAAACTGGTCGGCCATCTTCCTTACATATTTGTTCACGTTCTAAATCTTGATGTTTACAGCAAAGCCAATTGCTGGATTAACGTAAGGAAACATTTTCTGACTTAATAGCTATCATATCTTGTGCATTACATACACACGCACAAGTTTGTAACACCCTTTTAAATAATATTTTTTTATTTTAACAGGGTATTCAGAGAAAGAGCTTAAGTATTAAAAGTTGCCGCATAAAAAGTTGTGCATGTTCTTTTATTAGTGCAGATATGAAGAGCTTAACAGTGAAAATAAAACAGTGTACAAACGAGTTTTATTTAGTCTTTAGCAAAAGTGTAATTTGAATTTGAGAATTTAGCTTAATGTAAATTAAACTATGCCTTGAAATGGGCTCCAGGCAATCTGCAGTTGATATGCAAATAAAACGTAAGAGTTCTCAGCTACCATCAATTTCTTGACAGGCTGTTTTCATGTTTGAAGTAAATTTAATGAGTAGCATACTAAATAAATACTATTTATATTTACTATTTACTATTCTGAAAACTTTAGATTAACTAAAAATATGAACAAATGTACATATGAAAATATAATAAGGCTTCAAAGGTCTAATGGATTCGAAATAGGGTCCTCCTCAAGGAATGGTTCACTCCGACTTTTCTAGTTTTATTAAGTATTTATATTTGCAATAATTATTTTCACCTTTAGTTAATCACTCCGATCTATCAGGTATACAAATAGATTCTTCCAAAATTCGATGCACGTGCGAAAACCGTCAGCTGCCACTGTCTGTCCATCTTCTAACTCGTCTATAAGACGCGTTACAGCAATTTCTAGGTCCAGGCTCATGTGATTGGCACTTGTGAGTTATTTCTGGCAAAACTTTTGACCATTGTCAACTTTTTTTTCAGTATTTTTTGTTGTTTTTATAAATCTGCGCACAATGGGAATAAAACGTTGTGATGTGTAACAGAAATTTGTTTTAAGTTCAATTCAAATGTTTGTCAATATGTTTTATCGAATGCCAACAATATTTACACATGCATAAATTTGTCTATCTACAAAGTGTAGAAGAGTGTGCGAAACAGACAGAGAGAGCATGATGGAAAAGAGAGAGAAAGAGTGAGATAGGGAAGCGTCCATTTGGGAGTTTTATGTTTGTGTCAATAAAGTTTTATTTTATTATTTGCCTGTATGTAGAGTCGAATAGAAAGAGAGAGAGAGAGAGAGAGAGAGACAGATATATAGAGAGAGAGAGAGAGAGAGAGGGAGAGCGGGCCTTGCTGTTGGCCAAGGGGCCTGACAACGGCAGTCGCATGTTTGCGCTATTGAATTTATGCTTCCCACTACGGAACAGAGACACACACACAGAGGCACACACACAGGCACACACAACATGTATTTTTTGTACGCACGTCGCCCGGGCAAATAAAACATGTTGCTCTCTCGGTCTGTTGCCCGAATTCAAACTTATCGAATTTATGTTTGACTGTGTATTGAATTTTAATGCCGCCTGGCATTTCCAATTGTGTGCCCATCCTTTACCCTTTCCCCCGCCCCCCTACGCCTTCCGTTCGCCTCAGTTATCAGCATGTACGCACAAAATGCTTGAGGGAATTCGCTGCAAAACTACTTAAAATAAACTCATCCTCGTGCCCGACGCTTAAATTGGATTTTGTGCGGCGCATTAAAAAAAATTCAAAACAGAAATAAAAAGAAAATAAAATAGCAGAGAACTGTTGAAAAATGTACCAGTCAAATGCGTTGGAGTAAAAATATATTTTGTAAAAAATATGTTTACAAAATTCTTTTTGCAATTGCAACCGCAATCAAAACGCGCTCCAAAGCTGATAGAAGGGATTTTGTGCTAGAAGCGCACTGAAGGGACGGCACTTGTGAGCAGAGGGGGACGGAGGCGGTGCAATCATTGCAAGTTTGCCTTGGTGACATTTACATGAAAGAGGAAGCATCAAATGCAGCCATGCCTCTTCTAACAGGCACCGCATTGCCATTAATGCAAGAATTTATGGATGGCAACTAACAACAGCACCAGCAGCAGCAACAACTACACCACTGACAAGGCTACAGCAACAACAACAGCAACAACAACAGCAACAATACGCAATGTTAACGCCATCGTGCGTTGTTAGCAGTTTCAAGTGTCTGGGAAACGGTGCAAGGAGAACGGAAGCAGCAACAACAATGCAACAAGGCAGCAACTGTGCTGATAACCATAACACTGAGTGATATACGTATACACCCAGTCGGACTTTGGTGCGTGAATAATATGATTATGTAATCAGTTCTCAGTACTCAAATATACTCTTTCCGCATTTCTATCTACACTGATTTTTTGCCTCAAAAGGAGACGATTATGTCAGCATAGCACTTACCTATTTGAAGAAATATATTTCTGTATACTTTACCCACATTGCAGCAAAATCTTTGCCGAGTTTTTGATTTTCGTTTTACTTAATCCCAGAAATGTTCTCTTTTGCTGCCTGTATGCAACTTCGCTGATTTCTTGCCTTACCCATCGCTGAGAGGTAACGTATGATTTATTTAAAGGCTTCAATATCGAAGATCTTTTTAGTTTCTACTTACACCTTTCAACAACCAATATTGACTGACAACCTAATAAAAAAACATGTGGCTCTATTTGCAAGTCCATTTCAGACCTTGTTTAGCACTCATAAAGTAGCAAGCATGAGCTTGTGCTGAATGAAAGATACAGCTGGGTATTTGTGAGTCTAGCTGCAAGTGCGTGTGTGTGTATGCCTGTGCGTGTGTGCCTGGGTGTCCTGCCTTATTGCTTAACGCAGCAAAAGCATCGGTGCAGGCATTGCAGCGGAACAAGCGACGCGTCCCTACTAATTTCTGCTGCACATGCAATTTTTTCACTTCTTATCCCCCAACTCTTTCGCTCTCACTCACTCACTATCGCTCATCTCTTTCACTCCTGCACACGCATATCACTGCAGCTAGATCTATTGCTTGCCTGCACTTGTGACAGATTTTTAATACGCGTTCCGGCTTGCAGATAGCACTTGCGAAAATTGTGTTCATTGGCAGTGAAAGGAAAACTTTGAAGCAGACACGTTGTATACCAATTAAAGTATATGAAATAAATAAAAAGAGAAAAGAAAATTTATTATACAATAGTCCATTTAATGAACAAAGAAAATACCTCGTCGGAAAATGTTGTTAGTAAAATCTTAAGACGAAAGTATTTGAGAAAGATTTTACGAAATCTTAAATGCTAATTTATCTAAACAAAAACACCACAATCGTTTTTGTAATTATATATTTCTTTTATCACATTCTAACTATAAATAATAATTTAGTTGTCAAATAATAAACATTGTTAGATTCTCGAAGTTCCAATTGGCAAGGGTAAATATGTATGTGTATTGGATTCGACTTGCAACACTTGTTGCAGCATGCCACAACACGAAAATAATAGACTTTACAACACTTATGTGACGAATACGGTCCTACATTTTATTTTGACATGTATGCAATTGTCAAGAAAATTTGGAGACTCTTAAGTTTTAACCAAAATAAACACAAATTAATTAAACTAATTTTTAAGGCGGAGTTAAATCAATCTAAAGGACTTGCTGTTAAGAAAGCAAGTGTGACAGCCAATAGCTTTCGGATTGTCAAAAATAAATAGATACGTCTAGAGAGCATGCCGAGCATTATTTAAACATCGAATTGGGCAAAAAAAAGGCGTGTGTGTGTGTGTGTGTAGAACGGGGCACGAGTCCCGCAAAAATGGCAAATTTCATAAACAATCCCTCGCAGCAGAATTATTACTTTAAGAAGAGCGTTGCCTACACGGAGGACCACATCCTGGTGAAGAAACTGTTTCTCTACAATGTGGCAGCCGAGGCAAGTGAAGGGGAACTTTTGTGTGTGTGTGTTTGTGTGGCTTGTCGTTATTTGAGCTGTTCTCCTTTCAGCTGTTGCAGCAGGAGGTGCAAACATATTTCGAGGGCTTTGGCCGTGTGCTGCGGCTGCAACTGTTTGCCGGGCAGGCCATGGCTGCCAACCGGAAGCTGATGCCGCGCGATAGCGGCGGCTTTGGCGATGGTGGTGGTCGGAAGACAAAAACTGGCTACGTTTACTTTGCCAATCCGCGAGATGCGGCCAAGGCGCTGCGAAAAAATATGCACACCATCAATGGGCGTCGTCTGTCCGTCCAGGCCAACGATAGCTGGCATCAGCCCGATGCCTACGGCTTGTCCCGCCCATCCGCTGAGCAGCCCAGCCCAGCTGCAGGCGATGAGTCGTCGTCGTCGTCGCCGTCGGCGGATATTTTGAATCTGAACGATCATTGTTTGGAGCACATAATGCGTCTTTTGTCGCTGCCGGATCGCATACATTTTGCGCGGACCTGCAATCGATTCCGGAGCGTCTACCAGCAGGTGTCGCCGGCGCTGAATCGATGCATCAGCTTTGATGTATTCGATGCGATGACCGTCTGGGATATGCGTGACTTTTTCATGCTCTCCGGCCGGCATTTGCAGCACATCGAGGGCATTATACCGCCGGGTCGTTGCCAACGATTGTGCGAGTTCTTTGGCCAGCACTGCATCAATCTGCGAACGATGCGCGTGACGGCCAGCAAGCTGAGTGTGCGAAATATGCATAAGACCTTTGCCAGGCTGGACCGGCTGGAGGAGCTGCAGCTGCGCGCCTGTGCGCTGGGCAATTCTAGCCTGCTGGCATTGAAGCATCTACTGCAGCTGAAGCGTCTGGATCTGTCGGACAATCATCAGCTGACCGGTCTGAATATGAACTATTTGCCAGCGTCCATAGTCTACCTCAGCCTGACCAGCTGCAATGGGCTGCAGTCCAAGTACTTGCCCAAGCTGTGCAAGGCGCTACCCCAGCTCAGAGAGCTGAACCTGAAGGCGGTCTACACCATAACCACGGGCTTTCAACAGGTGGTCAGCGGCAAATGCTGCTCGGCGCTTGAGGAGCTCACGATAAGCAGCGGTCCGGCCAATGAGTACGAGCACATTGCCAAGCTGCCCGGTCTCAAGAAGCTGGTGCTGTACAGCTATGAGCAGGGCACCACATTGCGGCCGGAGCTGCTCACCTGGCTGGTGGAGCACAAATCGGAACAGTTGCTGCACTTTGAGGCACGCGGCCAGAACTCGATCAATGCGGAGATGCTGTCGCAGATTGGGCAGCTGAACGCATTGCGCACACTCAGCTTGCCGCACAACAATGCCATTGGAGATCGCGAGCTGGAGGCACTCCGGCTGCAGCAGCTGGAACAGATCAGTCTCAAGTATTGGCCCAACTTGGGCAACAATGCAGTGCTGCGTCTGCTGATGGCCTGCCCCAAGCTGCGCGAGCTGCATCTGGAGGAGTGTCCGCGGCTAACCGAGAAGCTACTCCACGACATCATCTTCAAGCTGCGCCTGCAGATACGCGACAAGGAGAACCAGCGCCAGCTGCCCATCCGCATGCATGTCTATGGCAGCAAAATAAATGAGTTCAGTCTGCAGCATGCGGATGTGGCCGCCAAGGACATCATCGATGCGTGCCTGGCGCCGCCCTCATCTTCGGATCTGTGCCTAGTGCGAATGTCCAATCTATTGGAATTCGATTTCTATTCAGATGATTATGATAGCTTCGGCTCCGATGATGAGCTAGATCCGGACTACGATCGTTATATGGTCAATGAGGGGTTCCTCAGCGACGAGGAATACGAATATCCCGACATGGTGTTCAACGATGACGATCTATTTGTGATAAATATGGAAAATGTGGCTGAATTGTTTAACAACTGGAATGCGAATGCAAATAGAAATGCAAATGCGAATGCGAATGCAAACGGAAACGGAAATGTGTAATTTGTTTAAACTTCTTTTCTATATATCTATATACAGTCAAATAGGTAACCTATTGGCATATTATGTAAGTATTGTAAGTAGCTGAAATAGAGTAGAATTTTGACATCTGCAGCTGTCAATGTAATTAAAATAATTAAAGTGCATCAGTGGTCGTTATACAGAATCATTTTATAGTCCGGAAATGGGACAGAGACGCTAGGGGTCAGGTGAAGGCAGGATTAAAGAGAAAATATCAATTATATATGCTGATATAAAATTATAATAAGATATTAACAACTGTTGTAAGTAATAAATATAAAATTGAAAAACTGAGATATGTAAAACTCTTTCAAATTGAACCTTGTGTCGACAGAACTTTGGTATTTCTACCATAAGAAAACTAAGAAACTACTAAGGTCACACTCAATGCTTTCTCTGTGGCATATAGAGTAAAGAAAGAAGTCTACAATATTCAACATACACATTCAAAAACGGACTAAAGCATTAAAATGTGTACAAGTTTTTACAATCAAACAAGTAAGAGGTTCTAGTCGGGAGCTCCCGACTAGGGGATACCCTGAACCCTTCCTACACCAAATGCAGCGCGCGCTTATAGATAGAGAGTAGCGGGGAGGTGGCGATAGGTATAAAATGAAAGATAATCGATATATATATACTTTTCTAGAAGCTACATGTCAAGTTTGGTAACTCTAGCTCTTATTATTTACCAAAATTGCTTAAAAAACAGGATATCGATATACATTTTTATCGATTACTTGGAAACGGGGCAAGTTATCGATTATCGGAAACAAACTCGATCTGCGTAGGACCTAGGAGCACCTACATCTAAAATTTCAAGTCTCTAGCTCTTATAGGTTCTGAGATCCTTGCGTTCATACATACGGACGGACGGACGGACGGACGGACGGACGGACGGACGGACGGACGGACGGACGGACGGACGGACGGACGGATGGACGGACAGACAGACGGACATGGCTAGATCGACTCGGCTATTAATGCTGATCAAGAATATATATACTTTATGGGGTCGGAGATGCTTCCTTCTGCCTGTTACATACATTTGGATTTTGCACAAAAACATAATACCCCTTTTACCCATTTTTAATGGGTTCAGGGTATAAAAATGTTATGGGCATTAGCTGAACAAAGTCTTGTAAGGCTATATAAGTCTTTAAAAGATGAACTATGGACAACGCTTTTTTAGGCATGTTTACTTGTAAACCAGTTTAAAACAGTTTATTTTAAGAAAAATGTCCTTCAGTTTAAGGTTTTTTAGTTTTCTACAGTAACTGAAATAAGTGTTAACAATGTTAAAGAATTTAAGAGATTCCCTGAGCTTGATTTATGTAAACATTTTCGCCCATGCAAGCATTAAATAACCGAGACGCTGAACGCCTGAAAGTATGCTTTAAAAATCATAGTAAACATTTTTATGTGTTCTACTCGCAGAGCTCAATAAAAATTGATATTGGCCAAGTGTATTTGGCGCCTGTTGACGGCTCCAACGGAGCAACTGGCAGCAAAAAAAATCGAAGACAGGATTGATATTGTATGCCATATATATATATATATATATATAATGTATGTTCATTTTATGTGTGGGTCGATTGTACGTACACACACGTAACTGGTTGTTATTTTGTATTGCCTTTGGCATTTTTGTTGGCCTTGTGGCTTTCCATGCTGCAGCTGCCAAATGTCTGCCAAATATATGAAAGTCTATTAAGTTAATGTCGCGTAATTTAGCAAACTGTCAAAATCGCTGGCAAGCAACGGCAAATGCACACGATATCTACACAGTCCTTACTTTTTCCCTTCATTTTTCCTCTTTTTTCTTCACGATTTTCTTTTCTCCACTGTCACACATATTGAGACGACGCCAAATTGTATGACACGCTCTTTCTTCGTTTGTTGCAACTTGAATTGTGCTCGAATTTTTATTACCACCCTGGATAACTGCATCAGGCTTCAGGTTGAATCACATCTTAAAGTTCGCTTACAGTTGTGCTGCATGTTGTCTTTCGGCCAGACCGCGAACATGCCACGAAATGTCAACCGCAGCGCAAAGTTTCGACCGGAAAATAACACGACTTACGGTTGTTATTATATTCGTATTTCGCTCGCCAACTTCTACGCGGAAGTTGCGACATTGCGTAGATTATATAAATAGCAGCCCACACACAATTATATTCAAATTTTACACACATACGCACACACGCGCCTTACATTCTCCCTTGACATGTTTAATTTAGTTTGTCGTACAACATTTAAAAGAGAAAAGTTTTTACTTGCTTTGCTAAAGTCTTTACCCTATTTAAATTGATAAATAAATGTGATTCACAAAACTCAATTCAAAATAATATTAGATTCTTTTCAATAGTTTTTTTTTCATATTTAAGAATATTTTTTATTAAGCGAATCAAACATAATAATAACTATTATTTTTGCTGGCATAAAGTCGGTTAATACATTGCATTTTCAACTCTAAGCAACCCATATTCGTTAGGGTCACAAAAACATAATGTATAATACCCTGTCAGTTAAAATCAGCCACAAAGGCAAACAGGCAGAAAGAAAGCTCGAAATGTATGCAAAACATTTGAATTATTTACCATAAAGTTTTTTTCCATTTTAACTAACAGCAAAAAGAAAATACATAAAATAGCAGCCGAAAAAGTAAAGGAAACGCAGCAAAGGCTTTTTGCTTTTTTTATTTTTGCAAAAGTTTTGGTGTTTTGTTTCGAAACGCTCGATTGCCGTTGATGCGTTCAAAGCCGTCGACGCCAGAGCTCTACAAATTTCATAGCATACTTTTACGGGCGCTTCCGTTTTGTAAACAAGCGACAAATGGCGGCGGGGCAAGCGGTAAATGGCAAAACGAATCGCACGCAAAAACTTTATGCGATTTTTATTTGAAAAATACAAAATTGATTTGATGCTTTGCAATGTGTCTGCAATAAGAATAACAGGCGCTGCAGGAGCTATATATGAAGTTATATCTCTTACTCGCACCCTTGGCTACACTTCAGGGCTCTTTCAACAAATGCAAATTGCCAGCAAGGACATGTGTAGTCGTTTCTTCTTGTGCCCTTGTAGAAGTTATCATAGTTTTGTCATGAAATGTGTGATGCACAGAAGGAGACCCTAAAAAGAATATATAATGCTGATCATTATCAACAGTCGAGTCGATATAATCATGGCCTTCTACTCTTTTGCAAACTAATATCATTCAGTCTTAACGCTAGCCACATCAAATTAATCACATGTCCTTCTCTCTGTTGCAGGTAATATATTTCTTTCGATATATTCCGAAACGCCTCCTTGAGAATGATAGGTCGATAATTAAATACTTGTATTTTCTTCTTTGTTTTTGAAGATATCTGGACTAAACTAGGCATTTGCAACAATCGAAGCATAACCGTATCAACATCTATCCAGAAATATATCATATACTATAGTCTTACTATTAATGAGTTTGCAAAACATCATTCAAGGAAAACCAGATCAAATTGGGTTCCCATTTGTTCGTCTAAAATCTTTTCGAAACCACAATTCCGCAAGTGCATTAAAAGTTCGGCGTGCCGAAAATGTCCGTTTTCTCTACTTTGGGAATTTGATGTTCTTGATGTGCTCTCAGTTTGCAGCCAGCTGCATTTGCTGCAATTCGCCAGCTTAAATTATCTTTGCAACAAATTATGGGGAGCAAAGTTTTCTGTAGATTATTGCACATTTGCCAATTTTGTCTCCCCTTTTATTGTTGTTGTTCTTGCCGCAGTTTTGTTGGTTGACCCAAAAATATGAATATATCCACATATTCATTGCAAATTGTTAATTGCAATTTGCAAAGCGCGCTTGAAATCGATGCCTCACTACTGTGAATTATTTACGCATGTTGTGTGTGCTGCCAATTGTGAATATATATACACATATTTATATATGTGTACTATATGTGCACAATGTCTGGCATTATCGCTCAATTGGCAGGCGCTTTAATTCGCATGCAATTATGCAAATGGAATAAATAGAAATTTTGATATTTTCATTATATATTCATGCCATTCAGACAAATATGACATATTATTCAATAATACTTAGCTAATTTTGTTTGCAAATCAATCGAGCCGTATTATCCCAAAGCCAAATTAATTTCAATGTAAGCGCAAATTAGTTGTTTGCACATTAACATATATTGGAGTTTCTCTATTGGTTTAATCAATATTTAATAACAATAAATAAAGATGTTAATGGAACACACAAATTTGGCAATCACAAATTGAATTTGAAAGCAATAAATGAATAATACATTTTAATAAATCGTTTTTATTTAGATATTTTTGAAGTAATGGAAAAAGTCGGTCAAGCGTTAGTTCTGGGCCAATTTCATGAGCCTCAACGAGCCGTCAAAGCTTTAAATGCCACACTTAAATATAATATCAACCATATAAGAGTTGGCCGAATCTTAATGTAAGCCTAAGTATGTGCGCTAATGAAGTGCTTAAGTATTATATTACGTATACGCCGTGTGCGATCCACATGCTGCTCACATTACGCATACGACCGGTATTAACTGAAACTCTAAAGTAAACATTTGCATATCGCGCAGCTGGCTGGGATTCTATTTATCTTTCGCAACAAAAAAAAGGCTGGGAATAAGAAAGGCAACGCGGAAACGCTGCAGCATTGAAAAGCAAAGAAAAATTGAAATAGGGCAAAACAAGTTAACGCTGATTGCACAAAGCCGTGCGGATTTATAGACCGCTGCTCAGTGAAAAAGTTAAGCACAACACGAAATTAAGAGTGGGGTGTGCGGTTGTGCGGATGTGTATGCACAGGATACATTAACAAAATTAGCGCAGCAAGGCGTTCAGCCGGCGTCAGCCAAGGCATTCATTTTGGCCATGTTTCGACAGCATGTAAACACAGCATGAGGAGCGCTCAATGCCTGGAGGCAAATCAACAAATCGGCTCGAAGAGCTGTCAAGGGTGCGTTCACGGGAGGAGGGCTCAAATTGGTCGGCAGGAGGGCGGTCTAGAATTCCAATAGGGTATGCCGTGGCTGGCACTCAACGCTCTTTCAGCAAATTGCCGGAAGTTTTGTGCGATTAAAGCGCCATTATCGATGTGAATTATTTTAACGCTGCGCCTCGCTTGCCCCGTCATCCTCCTCATACACCCACACACACCTTCGAGTAGCAATCAATTTGTTGTGGGCTTTAAAAAAGTAATTGCCGCGCATTTGTCGCACTCAGGCAAGTACGTAAAAGAATACAAAAACCTAAGCAGAGCCGAGGGGAAATAAGAGACGCGGCAACTGCGACAAAGTTTGCCGCAACTTGAAATTCAAATTAAACTTTCGCTAGTTTTCTGTGATTTGTTGCCCCAGCTGCCCCGCGGTTGCCACTTACATTTATCATAACTAAGACGCGGCGGCAACTTTTGTTACAACTACTTTTTGACTTTCTACCAGCCGGCCGGAACGCTGCCACACACCACAGCATTTGGCTAATGAAGTCAAAATTGGTTTGCTCAACGTGGCGCAAGGTGCCTCGGGTGCGTCGGCCCTTTGTAAATATTTCATTAGTTCAATTTACCTGCCAGCAGCAAAATTTATTGACCGCAGCAACAGTTGCAGTTGCAATTGCACCAACTGCGAGCTGCTTAATATTGACCCAGGGCCTGCAGCTGTTGTCCGGCCTCTGATTAACAAAGCCTTCGGCGATGCGTTCCCAGTCAGTGGGCAAAGCCGACCACAGCCAAAGCTAATTAGCATGTCCTGCATCGGCCTGCGAAGGATCAGACAATGCGTGTGGCCTGATGCCTGCCGTCTTAAGTCTGTGGGGCGGCTTTTGTTTGTTGCGTGGCTTTGTTTGGCCTGGCATAGCAGCAGCTTGGGCAACTGCTTAGCTCAACTCAAAGCTACAGTTCACATGAGCATCTTAAGCCACGTATCCGAAATGCAAACATCAAGGCTGTATTTTATTTATGTAATTTGCACCATCTCAAGACAAGCTCAGCCAGTACATGCGACTGGATTGTGCTTTATAACAATGAGAAATAACAAACAAATTAAAGAAATTTTCATTGTTTCGTGGTAAGAAATAAAAACGTTAAGAAGTTAACAAGCAACAACTTACCTATTTCATTAACCCTCTTTCGTTCCTCCTTGCATAGCCTGTTAAGAATTGTTAGCCTCAGGCCGTGAATAAAGAATTAAAGCAAGATTTGTACATAATATTATAAGAAATGTTACTTACAAATAAAAGTCTTACTAAACGCATTTCTCTTCCTCAACTACTACAGTTCTCAATGTAAGCTTTAAATTTTCATCAGTATCTATAGCACTCCCGGGAGCTAGTCACTTGGGGAAGTGCCTTAATGACGCAGACATTGCAAGTGCGATTGGGCTTGCAATTGCAATTGCATGACAATCAATTGTTTAATTTAGCTGAAAGTGCCGCCAGCAGGACGACTTCGTTCGACTCGCCAGCAATTAAGTAATTGAGAGCTGCATAAATCAAGCCAACTGACTTGTATATATATTTAACTACTATACATACATACATATACATATATGGTACATATAGACATATAGAAAGCAAATCAAAATCAATATCAATATTGTGCTTGCCAAGTGGTCGGCGTAATGCAAATTTCATAATTGAAAACTAAGTGCTGAACAAAAAGTTTGGCATAAAGCACTTTCGGCTATAGACGGCGCCCAGCCAGCCCCTCCCCGCACTCACTCAATCCCACACTTACTCTTAGCTGGAATTATAATTTGGCCCATTGGCGTGAAAAAATGAAAATACGCTCAACTTTTGTGCTGAGCAAAACTTTCCGACGCACACACAAACACTAACAATTGGCTTTGAAAGCATTCGAATTGAAGTTCTGGGCTCGGCGAGAGGGTTGTGGGGCTTTTGTACTGGAGAGGGGGAGCCTGTTAAAACCTTTGGCGCAGCCATTCAATTAAACTGAGTGTAGTTTTCAATAAACTGCGCGCCGTTTGAAAAATAGCAAATAAATGCGAACGTATCGAACACAAGTCAATAAAAATAAGAAAATAGCCAAAAGAAATTTCAAACGAACAACCAGCACATACCCATTAAATAATCAAAAACAAGCACGCAAAACGAACTCTGGATTAAAATTCCAGTGCATAAATGATTCGATATAACATATAGGGATGGCTATTTATAATACGAAGCCAGAGAACGTTTCTCTCTCGTCTTAATTAGGAACTAATTTTCATTTACTTTATTTATAATAAATTAATAATATCAGCTACAAAACAGTGGGAAAAATGTCCAGACAGTGCTCAGAAAAGGCCAATTGAAAAGTCTTCTGAAAATTCTATATTTAAATGAGTTAAGGAATATAAAATCCAAATAAATAAAAATTCTCTATTTAAAACTTTAAAGTTTTCTACTCTTAAACTCATTTAAATAAAGAAATTAAATTAAAAATATGGCTTCTCTTTAATTAAAATTTAAGTATATATTAATTTGTCATTCAATTTAATCAATCAGCTAAATTGTTATTCATAGCATGCCCTTAGAAACATACCCTATACATTTTATTCGGCAAACAGCGTGAAATAAAGTAGCTATGGCTTGATAAGTAAAGGGATAAGTGCAGACTAGAGAGGGGCAAAGGGGGAGAATTGTACAGTTGATGCTACTAAATGCAATTTGTGCTCAAGTTACAGCTAAGCGGATTGCAAAGCACTAAAGCACCGGGCACATATCGAATATTTATGTGTACACATACCATATATATGTCTGTTTATATATATGTGTTGGGGGCTTACTGCTAAACAAACTGCACAATGGACTCCGGACTGTGGACTGTGGACTGTGGACAGTGAGAAATGAAAACAAGTAGTTATTTTTGTAACAATTGCCTAGCCGTAAGTATTTTAAATTATTGTTTAGCTCAGGAACTGTTCCATGCGGCGGCTGGTCAAGGTCTACATAGGGAAAAATATTTTAAAAGAAGCTGCGAAGTTGTCAATTAATATATTGATATAGATGGATAGATAGATAGATATTGATATAGATATAGATATTAGATATTTGTCAAAATCAGAAGTGTATTAAAAAAAAAAGTGCTTGATAAATTTAACATAATGAATTGAGCTTAGCTTTTACTTGCTAACTTAAATTTGATATATAAATTATAATATAATTATAAATTTTATTTTCCAAAAATATTTCTAACTATCATTTTGTTGAGTGTATTTGCCGCTTGTGGCTAAGCTCTTTTATTTATATTCATAACTAAATTTAATGGCAAGCCACTCGATCCACTGTCTGGCTCTAACTTACTTTTGGGTCTGTTTAATGCAGCTGTATCTGTATCTGTAAATGTATTTCTATTTGTATCTGTATCTGTATCGGCCACGGCTGCCGTTCGACTGATTTCTTTTGTTTCTCTGTGTTTTTTTGGCTCCTTTTGTTCTTTTGCTTTTGGCATTTATCCAATTGTGTCTTTTGTATCTAGCCTTACATGTGTTCTATACGTTATCGACTTGGCCACGGGGATAAGCTCAGTGCGCCATGTGCGTGGCACGCTGTCGTTTTAAGCTGCCCCACGTCCATGCCACAAACTTCGATGTCGCCAAAGTCGATGTCGGGCAACGTTGATGGAGCGTTAAGCAACGACAGCAACAAGCAGCTAGCAAAAAAAAGTACAAAACTTTAGCAACAAACTTTGTTAAAAAATGCAACTAATTGTTTCGGCAAAGTTAGTTGGGGCACGTGACTAAAATTAAGCTGCTGGCGAAATCAATTATCTACACGCAATGAGCCGGCAAAATGTGCACACAGTCTGGCGCAAAAGTATGCAACGGCAGCTGCAAATGCTGCAATTGCGAACAATTGCTCGTCACACATCATCAATAAACAATTTGTGAATAAAAACGTAAACCAAAATTGTGACCAATTGTTGGGCTAACGCGAGGGGGGCGAAGAGTGCAGCATAAATCAATCACTTCCGCTGCCTCGAGCAATTGGCTCCGCATCGTGTGTGTCTCTGCGTCTGCAGCCTGCAGCCTGCAGCCTGTTGCCCATGGATGTTTGTCTGGATCAGTGGCTGTTCAATTTTATTTATGGCTTGCCAAAACACAACACTCTCACACACACACACACACACACACAACAAGCCAATTGTTTTTGGCTTTCAATTATTTTGTTGACGATTTGTTGCATTTTGCGGCCGCCCTGCGCTACCCACACTGTGCGCTCTAATAAATGTGATTTATGAATGGCTGGCAAGGCGGAAGCGGAAGTATTCGCTGCCAACATGGCCGACACAGCCTGCCACATTTGCAACAAAGTTGCCATCACTGTAATCAGGCAGCTGCAATATTTTTAATGAAAACTAATGGAAATTTTATGGACTCTGCCTAGCTGCAGGCAAAGTTGCGCCACTTTGGCTGCATAAAATGTTTGGCGTGAGAAGTTTACACTTTTTGGCAGTTTTTCCTTTCGTTGCTATTTTTATTTTTTTTGATTGACTTAAGCTGATTGATGGACGGCAGGCGGCGGCTTCTTGATTGACATTGATTTATGGCCATAAGAAACAATGGACAGCACATTGCGTATACGTCATGTGGCACTCTAAAATGAGCAGATTATTTTTTGGACATTTTTAGTCTGTATTTTCTTTTGTGCTTTTCAGTTTTTAAATTAATGATCAATTTCCTAATTTTATTAATAGTACTTTTTCTGAATATTGGTTACGTAAATTTATGCAATGAACCGAGAATAAATTTCTGAAATTAATAAAGATAAATTTTTTAAATATATTAGACGTTCAATGTGTATGTTTTTATAGTAAAACAATAAGTATATTAAGTTAGATTTTAGAAAGGTAGACCATTTATGAACTTGTACGAACCACGACGAAGAAATCCAGCGCTAAATTTACAAACAAATTTATAAAGTAGATCGCTTTTTGCTAGCTAGATTTTTATCAACTTGATGCAATATTTCGGGTAAGATTGTCAATTAAATTATATTTGAAATACCTACGGTTAATAAAATCTAATTGTCGATTCTTCTTTCTTCGACTCGTTCGGATCAGGTCTTACTATTGACATTCCGACATTTTGACCATATTGGACAAAAAGAGCAATCACAATTTTGGCCAATGAATTCTCTAATGTTTTACCAGTCCAGAGAACCATATCGTTTGAAGATGAATTATTTTTGCCAATGATTTAAAGTGCATTTAAGACTTGTTACCCGCTGGGTTATATATTTTACCACCACCAAGATGCAGCCGCCTCCATCGCTCGCCCGACCCTGCGTGCCGCATTTTACTACATTATGCACTTTCAACACTCGGCAGCTCATTCATTTTATTTATTCTGCACTTCAAAGCCGTGTGTTCACTGCTCTCTATGCTCACCTGTCCAAACAGCGGACCGTAGAGCTTAGCTGAGGTGAGCTGAGAGAGAGAGCTCCAGAAAATTTGCATAAAACACAAGCGTGCAAAAACTTGGCACTATTTCATTTCAGTTGTTGTCACTCGCTTCCGAACGGGTAACATGACTATGAGACAATGCTTGTGGCACCTACCTAACAAGAAAGCTTTAAGTAAGAGGTGTCATCGACGGAATAGGGTTAAAGATGACAGTATCTATGATAAAGCTGGAGAAAACGCAAACCAACAGATTTCCAGATAGGTGAAAGTCAATTACTCACTGAAATCAAAGGGTATTCAAGTATCGGCGTGATAGGCAGCGAATGTCAATAATGTGTTTGTTGCTGTCGCTGGTTTTATGCACACGTCTATGTGCGGGTGTGTGTGTGTGCGTATGTGTTTATTTATTTTGACATCAGTTCTTCATTACGCTTTTCACGAATGCGCAACATTTTGGGGCAAGAAATGTCTGAAATGGCAGCTCCAAATGTGGCTTAAAAGCACATTTAACGGCTTTAAGTTGCATTTCGAATGTGCAGGCCATGTCGTGGGCCATTTTAAATGGCCAACAGACGTTGCGGCGCATTTGAACGGAAATTCAATTTGATTTGGCCGCGCTGCTCTCTTCTTGGCTGGGGCCAAACTATTTTTCGATTTACCGCAAAGTCGCTTTCGGACCAGCTCGTTGCAACATTTCTAGTTCATTTCCGGCTAAAAATGAGCTGCTGTCCGGCCGGTTTGTGTGCCCAGCCGCCCCGACGCTCAAATCGCCCTGCCTCAGCCTGGGCGGCCACATGTGCTGCCATTGCCTGCCTCCAAGTCTTGGCCAACTGGCTGTGTTATGGGCCATTTGCGGCACGGTACGCCCTTGTGCATAATTTTCCAATTAGCATCAATAAGTTTGAAACGTAAAAATTAATTGAGAAATTATGGCGCGGCTCTTGGTTTGTTTTGAAAGCGATTTGAACCAATCGCCAGTTTGCACTTTAATTACCGTTTAGCATTTGCATTTTGGCCAATTTTTTTGCAGTTGGGGGACAACATTGCCAGAGATTGCATAAATTGCTCGGCAATGGCCAATAAAATGCCCCATGGAATGGCAATCATTTCCCCCAACGACACTCCCACTCCCCGACTTGGCCATAAGCCAGTTGACCCGTTCAGCTGGCAAGCAATTTGTTGAAAACTTCCAGACGGGTTCGGGCTGCCAAAGGAGCACGGAGTGTGAGCAGCATGCGAAGCAGTTGCTCCAGTTTATCTCAAATCAGTGACACTTCTCATCGCATCACATTTGCAATGCGAATTGACAGTTGAAACAGTCGAGGGAATTGAGAAATATAGATTTTTATTTTTATAAGCGAAAACTGATGTGATCTAAGTTGAAAAGAAAGTGGATTTGAACAGCTAGACACACTTAGGGGAGTTAAAAGATATTTGTTTCAAAATTACCATATACTACAGGGAAATACCTCTCAGTTCCAATCTGCCTTTGGAAAAATGATTGGGTATAAATAATTTACAGCTGAGAAATAAAAAGATGGTGTTTTTTTATATGTTAACAAACATCATAACTGAAGAGATTAAAATTAGTCTTTGAGTTCCTTTTTTGTAAGATTGATATACTATATAAATTATATATATTATAACCATCATATATTACAAATAATCAAATTCCTCTTGTCTATAGATAACTTCTCAAATTTAAGTATTGATCATATGCTCATTAACTGAATATGATATAGAGATTTATTTAAAAAGCCTGAATTCGATACCTTAAATATGCAATATTGATATACAAATGTTTTTTCTTATCCTGCACAACTCACTTTGCCTGTACTTTTGTTGGTAAATACTGAAACTAGGGACATTCATCCTTAAATAAGGTCGTTAAGAGCTGCTCGTCTGCCCGTTCCGCACACTCGGATCGACCGATTAAAACAGCTTTTAGTCAGTTGATGGCAAATCCTGTAACCATTAGCATTTCGCCTTTCACAGCTGTCACAGACTTCAATGAGCTACGTGACATGGAAACGGGGTGCAGCATTTCCACATTGTTTTCAACATCCCAGCACAGATCCCAGAGTCGACGCACAGGCTGCATAAAATCAAATCACAATCGTCAACAGTAGCTGTTCCCTTGCTACACACTCTGCCCGCTTGGCACCCCCACCCGGCCTTTGTTCTCCTCTTTTGCTTCGCTTAGTTTTTTGTTATGCAACACAAAAGTGCAATATGCATTTTGTTGCCGTTTTGCCTTTGACATGCGCATGAAATGAATGCACAATGAGACACAACACAAACACACACACACACTTACGTAGGGATAGGCAACCTCACGGCGCTTAGGCACGCATAGCTGCAACACCTGTTGCCATATTGAAGCCGCCCACTAATTGGCCTCGCCACGCCAGCCGCACGGCAATTAAACAACTTGCCACGGTCCCTAAAAAGTAGGCAACAAAAAATTGTGTTGCTGCTCGAAAAGTCAATAAAAAACACAGCTTAAAACTTAAACAAAAGATGCTCTTGCCTTAACTTTCTCCCCTCCCTCTCTCTCTCTCTCTCTCTCTCTCTTCCACTTTTCCGTCTCTTTCTCATTATATTTGAGTTTGCTGTGTTTTTCTCACTCAACTTTTCATCGAAGTTTGACTGGCAGCTAACTAAAGTTTGCTTCTGCTCCCGGTTCGGCTTACCCTTCCTCTAAGTATTATAAATACGGCATGAAATTTGAAACGCTCTGTTGAGCTTAAATAACAGATTTCTGTCTTACATCTATACTTTGTTTAATAACAAATTTCTCAAGCTTCCTCGAGCTTTGAATGGCGGTTAACTATTTTTGACTAACTTAATCATAAGCTGCCTTAAATTTAATGCTGTATACAATTGATTCTCCAAATAGTTTTTATTATTTTAATGAGGAAAATATTAAACAATAATGATTTAAATCTGTTATATATATGTCAATATTTTTATTCATTGAAAGTCTTTTAAAATTTATTTAAAGGTTTCTAAGGCAAGCACACAAATAATAATAATAATAAGAATTGTGAAAGGCAATATGAAAATATAAATTAAAACTTATAGAAATATTTTTGATAACATAAATAAGCAAAGAGACAATAATACAAATTAATTAAGTACATTCATAATTTGTACAAAATACAAAACAAATATTGTAAATAATTATTTAGGTATTTTTCGTACATAAATTGTTTACATGTGTTTCAGTCCTGAAATATATAGAAAACCAGAGCATAACAACTGCGACGCGTCAAAGCAAGTTTCCTTACTATTTTTACTGCTGTCCATTGGGCTTTTTGTCATGTTGTTAGTGCAGCAGCAGCAACAGCAACAACAGCAACAACAGCAACAGCAGCAACAGCATCCACAAGCTGCATAACAATCGCATTTGCCAACTTCATTTATTGTTTTGTTAAGCTGCTAACTTTAGTTTATTGCAGGCCATCAGCACCAGCAACAGCTACAACAAAAACAAAAACAGGAACAGCAACAGCATCAAGCGAAAAAGTTGTTTCACCTATTCAGAGCCAAACCCACTCCGCAGCCGCCCTTGGTCCATACACCTGCGTCTGCATATAATTTGTCATATTTTTAATGACTTTCCAAGTGCGCATCGTGTGCGCTGTAATTGCAAAGCAAAGCGAAGCAAAACGAAGCACAAGTCAAATAGAACAGCAACAACAACAACAACAACAATGTCACCTTTTGTTGAAGCTAATCTGTTGTCTATTCGAATGTCGCTCTCTCTCTCACTCTGTTGCTCGTGGCGTATGCGTAATTTGCTGTTGCATGCACAACACGAACTCAAATTACAATTGTTGTTGCTGTTGTTGTTGTTGTTGTTATTTCTTGTGTGTGTATTGTAATTTATTTGAAGCTGGCGCATTGCCTGGCCCATTTATTATGCAAATGGCCATCGGTGTGGCCAGCAATTTTGGGCCATAAACTCAAAAACAAAACCTGCGGCACACAAATCATTTTCATTATTTAGTTGCCAGCCAACCGCATTGTGCCTGGGCCAGCAAATTTTTTGGTCAATCAACCGCAAATGCATTGAAATAATAGAAAAATTACCGTTATTTGTTATTTGTAGCTCTATGCCCATAATAATGTTATTTAATGTACCACAGATTATTTAAATAGCAAGCGTTATGTAATTGTTATTGACTAGCATTTGGGGCCGGACAATTTAGAACTTAGCAATTAATTTATTATTTCTTGACGTATTCAAATCAATTAATTTGCCATTAGTCGACATCAATTGTTGTTAATAAACTCAACTGTGTTCATTTCGATGTGTTATATTAGTAAACTACTTAGAAAAGTACAAGACACAAAATAACTTGAATATTTCAATTTAAAGTATACATATATAAAGAGAACAAAAGTAACATAAAGCATTGTTACTTAGCGAACATTGAATACTTTTTAACAATGGACAAGAGAAGAGATATCAACATTTCTGCTGACCACAAATGCCAGCGGTTTTATACCTCTTTCAATATCGCATTCATGGCGCTGCATGTCAGGGAATCTGCGTGTAAACCAAGCGAAGCCAAACAATTTCTGCGGCAAACCATTTGCGTTTCATGTGTCAGAGACAAACCAAAAAGTCAAACTGAGTCGCAGCTCAGAGAGCTCACACACACACACACATGCACATATACCGCTAGAAATTTATTTGTTGCTTTTGCAGAGAGGGGAAGAGAGAGGATAGCTGGAAATGGAGCTGCAACTGGTAGACGAAGACGCTGACATAGACGGGCAGCTATGCGGCCACAAAGCATTTGCTGCTGGCGCCGCAAAGTATGCCGCATTTTCGTGCGACCAGGCGCGGCCATTTTGTTCAGCCATCACGCATATTTCAGGGGCGTCACAGCGTATGTGAGTGCATATATATGTGTGTGTGAGAGTGTGTGTGGATATGCATTGGTGTGCATGTCTACTTTTCTCTGACAGTTGCTGCATTTCTTTTTTTTTGGGCTTGCTTTGAAGTAATTGGCAATGCAAGGCTGCCGGTTCGAACCCAGCAACTCAATTTTGAATTTACCATAACCTAAACCTCAAGCCATATTAGTTGCATACAGGAAAGCAACACCTCAAACAAAATCAAAAATAAATTTACAAAATGTTGTTTATGTATTGTACAAAATTATTCCCTTTTTTTTTAAGTTTGGACATAGTTTTAATATTGTGAAATTAAATTGTTCTATTTAAATGAAGATGTTGGTAACAGGCCGAAGCACGAAACAAAACGTGAATTCATAAATAATCAAAAGCAATTCTAAAGGTCTAGCCTTAAGGCGAGGCATTGGCCTATAACGTGAATCGAGCCGCCAAATTGCGGTGTTTATGCAATACATACAAATTTTGTCTTTTAACATGCAGTTGCCGAAGCTCAAACGAACTCTATGCCCATATTCAATTAAAACTCTGCCCTGCAACTCATTATGCTGCTCAAGCAGGCACAAAGCAGTGCACACAACCGATAAGGACACACGACACACACACACACACACATATGCATATACATATATTGAGCATAGGTAATAATCTTTGAAATTGCGCTCAATTGGTTTTGAAGTTGAGCCTGGGGCACATTTAGCATGTGCGGCAAGTCTGGTCGGGGGCAATTGCTACTTGAAGCACCTTTAGCACTCACATCTTTATTGATAATATTGTCGCTCGGCAATTTGAAAAGCCCCTAAACCGCACCCACCCACCCTCACACACACACACACATCCACCTCAGGCAGCTGTGTATATGTGTGTGTGTGATGTAGTCTGGCAATTTTCGACGCGCATGCTACCCCGCGCCCCGCCACGAGCAACCCTTGCATGTCTATCGAACTTTGGCGCCCAGACAATTTTGTAAACTTCGCTCAGGTTTCGTATTTTTGTATTTTATTTTAATATTTCGTAATAGGGCAAAATCCCCAACAATTTTGTCGTTGAACTTATTGAAATAGTTTTTCGAACATGCCGGCAAACTTGCGTGTCGACAGACACATACACGCACACACTAACACAGAGCACCACTTAGACACGCTTGTAACTGTAGGTAGCTCTGATAACTAAATTATAGTATATGGTAGGCTTGGCCGCCCTTGAGTCCCCTTCTTATCGATATGCTCGCACATTGATTGGCGGTCAACTTTGAATAGCCATTGCCAGCAATAATTACTAAACGCTTTTATTGCTGTTTCAAGCTGATAACATGACCAGCCACGCCCTTTTATATAATTTATGCTAATGGGCTTTTTTTTCGAATTTTCCCTTTTTTTTATCATCTCTTATTTATGGCGCCTGTAAATAAGCACGATAATAACTTTATAGTGTTAAATGGCGCACAATATCAAAAGGCAGTCCGAAAAAAAGGATACCCAAGCTGAAAACCCTTTCAAAGCCGTTACAGTACATTAACTTTGCCAGCGACACATTTCGTCCGTCGAGCATATTTTCTTATCTAAACCCAACACACCCACAGACGCATATGCACACACACACACACACACGTACAGTCGGGTTCTAGCTGAGTTCCGGCAACATATTTCATTACACAGAACGCATAAATCATCACAAAAAATGCTAATTAACGAGCGGAACCTCCTTCTAGGAAGACAGCCAAAGTAGAATACGCCCTCTCTCCCTTTCTCTCTCTTTCTCTCTCTCTCACCCACACACACACACCTATCACACCCAAATTGAAACCCGCTTAGCATATATCATTTTACTGCCAATATCTGGGTTATTTAATTTGACTTCAATTGCCAGCCAAACAGCGCAAGTTAATCGCCCAAAATCGTTTTATGTACAATTAATGAAAATACTATCTACTGAGTATTAAACGAATCCCAAAGAGCTGCAAGGATAGCTTAAAATGCCAAGAGGCATTTGCCACAGTGGTTAAAATAGCCTACCTATTTGGCCCAAATGCACAAGCCAAAGTATGGGTCTTATAGAAAGTACTTACAATAAAAATGGTGAAAGAGATTTCGGCACACTTTTCTTACAATTATTTCCGAGCTCCAAATTATCAATAAATATATACAATTATGTCTTCTCTGACTCGCGAGAAATCATTTTAAAAGCAATTTATGTATAAAAATTGAATACTTTTAATCAAAAACGCTGCCACAGTGCGCACCATTTAAAATAGCAGCAGTTGGCACTCGGGGTTGGTCGCCTCAGCGGCAATAAAATTGGCTTATTTAATGGGCGACCACGTTAGCAGCAATTGCAGTTTGGTAGCCTCATTAAGAAACCATCAGGGCCCGAAAATGGTAGCTGCCAACTGGATAGCTGGGCATCTTTGTCGGCAACTCTTATATGCATACAGTTTAACCCGCTCTCTTTCTCTCTCTCTCTCTCTCTCTCTCTCTCTCTCTCTCTCTCTTTCGCTGTGGGCCGTGTCCAGTGCGGGTGCCTGGCCACCATGTGAAGTCCATGAGTCTATAAACGAAATCGAGGCATGCAAAAACTGCGAAATGGCATTGGAAGCGCATGACCAGCTTGTGTTTTATGCAAATTCAATTGTTTCCTGTTGCATTGCAAATGCATTTCCCTTCAGGCTGGAGCCCAGCTAGCAACCCCATCAGACATCAACCATCAGCCAAATGGCAAATTCATGCCGCCAGCCGATAGATAGCTGAAGGTATGTATGCTAAGTGCTTGAGGCAACAATATTCAACAACAACCTGCCAGCAAATGCAAATTTTTACCAAAGCAGAAGTCATAAACAGAAGGCAGCTGCAATTACATTTTATCATCTTCCCTCTGTCATCAATTTCAAGTACAGCTGACAAATACAGTTTTCTATTTAAATGCAACAACAATTTTGCAAGACATAAAGCTGCATATCGTAAAGTTTTGCTTAATGACACTTGCTTTACTTATTTTCGCTCCCAGCAGCCTTTATCAAACTTAGCTTTCAGGTCTAGAAGCACATGAATTTTAGTGAAAGCATACAAAAGCTTTTTACTGTACGCTGAAAGCTTTATTAATTGATTTAAATATTTTTTTTGGCTTAAAGTAGATAAGCTCTAAACAAGCTTAAAAAGTAACTATATTATTTTTTGATTTTTGAAAGCAGTTGAGAGCACATGAATGTCTTCAATGAGAGCCATCATCAAACATGAAAGCTTAACGCTTGACGCAGATAGCTCCATAATATTTATTTAATTTGACAGCTTTTATTTTTGTCTTTCTTTCTTCATCTCTTTTTCTCTCTATCAAGCTCTCTCCACAAAGAGTTTGGATCTGCTTGAACACAACTTCTTAACAGAATGTCACAGGCTGAAAGCCGCACTAATTATTCAGTGATTACAGTCTTCAACTCACGCAACCGCAAAATCTGCGGCAAACAACAACAGCAGCAACTGCCACACGGCAAACAAAAAGCCAGGCAAACAAATTAAGCGTCAATGACATGCAAGTTTAACAGCGCCCTCCAACCGCGAATGTACAAACAACACACAAATTTACACACACACACACCCTTAACTTAGCTCACTCTCGCGTGTGTTTGACAATTTGCATAGAAATGTGCACACAAAATAATAATACCTGCCAATAAAAATAATTGACAACTGACAGTAAAAATAAACAAACGCACAGACACACACACAAACTCTCTCACCCACGCAAACACACGCACACACACACACACACACTATTTGTGTGGCACTTAAGTAAACAAATATTAAATAAAATATGTGCTTGCCACAACAACTCGCATAATACTCGAGGTAAACTTTAAGCTGCCGTACAGCAGCTGTCAAATGATTAGGGAATTGAAGGAGAAACGCGCGTCGCACATGGCGTATGCTTAATAAAGTTTACACCTCTCCTTGATTTAATGTACGTGTAAGCTTTGGGTGTGTGTTCTGTGTGTGTGTGTCTATGTGTTGTGCAAGGGTGTGTGCTGATGGCACGTGATATTCATTTTAAATAGAGCTAAAAAGCTATAATAACTGTATGGAGTATACCCTGTAAACAGGTTGAAGTGCTTGCTGGGCAATCGAAATGTAAGTATTGACTTGCAATCATACACACACAGACGCATACGTACATAATACATACATACACACAAAAACATACACATATATACATATATAAACACATACATTACCATAATTCAGTCAAAACTCGGTCAACCAATTTTCGAAAGGTATTGCTCTTTGTTCATGGTATGGCCTCTAGATCAATTTGGCATCTTACTCTGGCAAAATTATTCTTGGTAAAAATTCATGTGAAAATCGATTGATTAAATGGTTCCCTCAAATATCCTATCCCTATACCCGCCAGTTTATTTATATATTTTTATAAATACGAAAATATGTATAGGCCCAATAAAGTTGTTGTTATAATTTTTATGTTTGACAAATGCAGCTTATGTTTGTATGTTAAGTGAACAAGTCTTGCTTAACATTTGGAGATTTTAACATTTTTTTAAACATAAACATGCCTAGATGGCAACGCCATTTAACAGACTTAACAGCAACAGAACAAATTGAGAACTATCTACTGTCGAAACGAAACGAGGTAACATAATAATGTTATTTCAATACAAAAAAAAATGCAGGTTAAAATACAGTTTGCCTTTTAATGAACAAATCAAAATAGCTTGGATCAAAGCGTGACAGACCTGCCAAAATAGGCAACGACTTTTGACATGTCACGCATACATATAATGGTTTAAGTTCTGAGCCCAAATCAATTGTTTAATCGGTGTGTAATGAAGAAATTAAACTGTCAAGTTGTCAATTTGTTGCAACAGAGAACTTGCATGTCAACATGGCAACATACATGACAACAACAGGATTTATAGATTATATATAAAATCAATATTACAAACTTAATCAAAGTGAGCTTTTTAATTGTTTGTTACTTTTTTGCCTTACTAAGGGTTTAAATAAATTTAAAAAAAAAAACAAATAATTTGAATGAAGTCAAAAATTAATGCGTTTGGATAACTCTGTTAATATTAAATCTATCTAATCTTATGCGCAGCCGGGCTTAGTTGGAGCCTTGAGTCAAACTGCATATTTGCAGCGTTTAAAATCAACTATTTTAATTAAATAGTAGCCTTGCATTTTTCTGACAGCAGCCACGCCCGCCTTCAAGCCAAATACGCTTTCCATTAGACATGGCTAACCTCATGCCTCACAAACGTGGCACTAACCCAACAACGGCATTTGCTACACCTTCATCTATATCTACATCTATATCTGGATCTAAAGCGACTTGCAGCTAACAAGGAATTATGCGGCATTGCTTTTTCGCACAGCGACCATCCAAGCGCACTTCATTTGCTGTGCACAACCCACAACGCACACACACACACACACACGCACGCACAACCACACCCGCCCATTCAACCCCGCCTGCCACTTCTTCTATGCTTATGACGTGCCCGCTTGCTCGTTTGCTGCGGCATTAAAGTTAACAAATAGAGCTTAAAAACTTGCTGCGTGTACGACAGCCACGCCCCTTTCGCCTGGCCGCCTTCCCGCCTGCCCCCCTGTTTGGCTGCCGCACGCCTCATGTGTGCGGTACCATGGCTGCGACTGTATTGGTTTAATTAGTTTACGCGCTGTATAATTAAAATATATATTGTAAATCAACTTAAGCTGCTCGCATTGCCGCAAAATTGTTTGGTTTAATTTTATTAACTTGTGCAGCTTTAACTGCTTTTATTAAGCTTTTATTATTCTATTTCAATCATTTATATTTATTTCATATTTAATTATTTGCAAGGACTAACCGCATTCTGTGCCACTTGCGTAATTAATTAGCTGCTTGTCTTTCTGGCCAAAAGTGTCACAATGTCAGCTTTCTAATTGACATGCCATTATTGTAATTAAAATAGCTCATACGCAGCGTTGTTCAGCCAACCCAGCAATCCACCCCCCCCCCCCCACCCTTCCCCTGCTTACACTCTGCTCTGCTTACTGTGATCAATTTTAGCCGGAATTTGTCTGCATATGAGCATTTCTCTGGCCCATAAATCAAGCTGCGTGCCGCGTGTGTCCCAGTCACATGTAGCTTCGCATTTATTTATAAGCCCGCTAGAAAAAAGCCAATGTCCATAATTTATGACAATCGAGCGTGACGGACTCAAAGATACCCTGTTCCTGAACTTTTCCTAAATTACGATTAGGTTTAGGTTACTTCGGGAAGAGATATTTTAAACAAAACATTTTGATAGTTATAAATTATGATAGTCGCATTTGTATTCAACATTTATAACCAAATTTGTCTGATTCATGATTCCCATACGGAAATACCTTCTTCTAAACAGTCATTGGCTAAATAAATTGAAAAAATCGAAAACATAGGCAATAATTTTTCCATACAGGATATGGCTGCATTATGCCAATGCACGACAAAGACTTCTGCGTGTGCCTGTAACAAACTTCTGGCTCAACCAAAGCATACCCTCCTTTTACTCATTCTCTCTCTCTCTGGCTATAGGGTATCGAAAATAACAATGTTGTCTGTTGCTGACGCTGTCATTTGTTCGAGTCTCGTTTTGATTTTTGCGGCAAAATAATTGTCGTTTAGGTAATAAAATTTGATATATGTTTTTAGTATTTTCACACACACTTTCACTCTCACATTTCCCTCTTTGATTTTAATGATGCGCAACAAACACTGGACACCGACTGCCCATATATAAATCACATTTTTATGGCTAACAAAATATAACGAAATTAAATATAAAGCGTTCGTTCGTTTCAAGTGCAAAGACTCCATAACAGCTCCCAAAGCAACAATAACAATTATGACAGCAACAACAACAACGTAAAATAAAGTGTCAGGTGTCGGTTGATTTCCTTTTTTATGCCACCTGTCCGTACTGGGTTTTAATTATGGCCACTGAGGCGTCTAATTGCCGTAAAATATGAACTTACCGCCCGGCAATTGCAATGATTAATGCGCACGCTCTGCGTATACGTAATGCGTATACGTAATATTTGAAGTTTGATTGCTTGAGCTGGCGAACCACGCTATGACAGTGCAAATGTTTGTAAACTAATCAAATAGTACGAATCGATTGATTTTTAATTAAAATTGTGCACAAGAGAAAGGAGTTGATATCCAGCAAACTTTCGATTTAGTATACCCTTTCATAGAGCGGGTTATAATAATAGAGCGTTATAAATAAACTGGAATGATGAAAGGAATTAAGAATATATAGAAGGCATGGCTTAATATGCATAATGTATGTTGATAAACACAACAGGTAAGTGCAGATTGAAAGCTCAAATTTCTTTCTATATATGGCCAATTGAGTTTTTCTGTTATATAAAATATGAACCTAATCTAAAACAGGGATAGAGAGCTTATTCAGCTAGTCACAACGACTTCATCTGCTTATCATACCTATCTTAACTTATGGCTCCATTACACATAGGGTATTTAAATAGTTTGCTACTTCAAATCAGCACTTTGCAAAAGTGTCAAGCACAAATGTTGCCCATTGGCAATGCAAAAGTTGTTTGCTCTGTGAGTGTGTGTGTAAACCACTTGTGGTGCAAGTTCCGGTGGTTGAGCTAGTTTTAGATGGGATCAGCATTTAAAATCAATTTAGCAGACCTCAAATAAATTGCATTTATTTTAATAACACTTCGAGCACCTTAAATTGCAGTTATTCCACAGATGCAGTTGCAGTTGTCCAGGCCCATTATCAATAGCTCTCGGGGCTGATAAATGCGCTACACAAAACAGGGAAAAATTCAATTAAAAAATAGCTCATGCCTTTATTTAATGCGCTACAATTTGTTGGCTCTTCCAAATCACAGCCAACAAACTTGGCCTCAATTTGTGCTGGCGGGCCAAACAAATTGGTTAAGCACAGCGCAAGGGATTGCAGCCTGAGCTGATCGCCACGTGCCGGACAACAAAAAAATCACAATAAAAGCCCTCCACAGGCAGCTGCACTAAGAAAAACAAGCAAACATGCTGCAGTTTCGTGTAACCGACTGAGCAACACTCGTTCAGAGCCCAAACACAGTTGGCTGAAGTCTGATATGACTCTTTAAAAATTGGCTATCACGCTTGCCCAGTAAGCATGGCATGAATCGTTGATTCGCGTTTGAAATTCTCGATTAATGAATGTAAACAATCTTGAATGTAAACAAGTATATTGTCGAAATTTAAACGCCTTTATCTTTAAGCGCCGAACATATTGAGCTCTTACGTCTAGACGGATATTGTGAAAAACCAATATACTCTCTTCGCTTCTTGTGAATGAGTATAACAAAGTGCACCACTCAACCATGCAAGTGAACCACCCACCAGTGCCACCACCCGCAGCCACCCACCGCACAATGACAACATTTGCTGCGGCGCACAATTTTTCACTTAGTTTGCAGAAATTGTAGTTTTGGCCGTGTCGTCGTTAGCGTTCCTTTTGTTTTGCTTTGTTTTTTTATTCGGCTGCGCTTTGTCCGACTTCGCGCGCGCCCTGGCCAATCACGCATTTGTCCCACAGCGAACGGCGCAGCACAAAGACAAAAGATAACGATTGATGAGTGAGGGGGCGATGCGGCGGAGGAATGCGGATTTAAGGACGCGGCACAAAAAGCATAACAAAACGGCCGGCAAAGGACGAGAGCGCCAAAGAAAAAACAAATAAACACCAAAAGCCAGCGTAAAAGCAGAAGTATTTAGGAGGATAATGATCGAGTACAGGATATCCTACAGGAAAAATATGAACCAATAGAAACAGTTGAGAAGTTAAGAATAAAAAATTAAATAAAAAAATTAAAAGCAGCAGTTGACTAATACAATTTTTATGGCATACATTTAAAAATAGATTTAAAAAACAGAAATACGAATCAAAACAAAGGTGAACATATGAATGCATAAAAATTTTTATCACTTTTACGATGCTATAACCTTATGAGAATTATAAGTGTCAAAGAAAACAACAAAACATTTAACATTTAAATGAAAATGCATAACGCACTTCAAAATAATCTCAAAAAAATAGTTATACCCCCGTAGACATTATGGTACAGGGTATAAAAATGTGAGAAAAACAAAATCGAATGCAATTTATTTTCTAGTTACTGTTAAGCTGATTGCAGCTGCGATGGAGCTGGCGATGCCAACTCTGGCCCCGGTTTCAGGCAATGGCTAAAACCTTTGAGCTCTAAGTTGCCACGCCCCCCCCCTCCCCCTTCCATTACAAACCCTTCATCCTTTGCCTGTCATGCCATAAAAAATAAATAAAAGCATTTGCCCAGCCGCGAGTTTGCAGTTAAAGGCAAAAAAGACGCTTAAAAACATATCAACAGCGCATAACTCTGATTGTATTCACTGTAGTTGTTGTTGTTGTTGTTGAGACAGTTGTTGTAGCTGCTGTGTGGGGGAGCGAGGGGCAAAGGGAAATGCGCTGGGGGTGTGAGCGAAAATTCCAATTTAAAAGGCGCGTCAAAATTGCAAATCAAAGTTTTAGAGACGGCGCTTTTGAGTGTTTCGAGTGTTTTGTATGAGTTGCTTGATTGAATGCATGATTGACTGACAGGCAGCTCAATGCGAAAGGGTTGGAAAGAGTGTAGACAGTTTGACAGCCAGTGGACAATTGACAAATCGTCAAAACCCAGAGAGGACAACGGAACGGCAAAACGTTCGGTTAATTTGAGGCAATCAGAAACCAAATTGAACCTACGGCCAACAGTTCGAATGGGTTTTCGAATGTGGTGAACGAATCGTGTTGTTGTTGTTGTGGTTGTTGCTATTGTTGTTTTTCTAACCATTTTCTGAAAGGGTGTTTTATGCCCGCGTCGAACATCCTGCAAGGATAAATCAACGTTGGACATCAGCAGACGCTTCTGACCCCAAATGAGTATTTGAGTGTTGAATACAATTGACCCATTGATGGCAGCAAATGGAAGGGCTCCATAAATGGTTTTGTTAAACTCGTTTCGTCCTTGGCATGGAAAGTGCAAATTTTGATGTCTTACATTTGAGAATTTGATACAAATAGGTGGGCGCTCACGCCTTGAATAGTCGTCAGTCTATTAACAAATTTGGCTAGCCTGAGCGGTACAGTGGGCACAAATGAATGAAATCTAAAAAAAAAAGATTTTTGACAATGAGAAGGAGTACTATAAAAGGAGTGCTATAAAACTACTCAAAAATATATACTCGATAAGTTGATAAAGGATCAAAAAAGCTCCTCAAGCATATACAAATAATATATAATACATCTTCTTGAACTCCAATACACTGATCAAAATATATATAAAGCTTAACAGTTCCCAAATCAAACATATCTTTCCCAGATGGAGCTGCATTTGTCTTATCTAAAGTATGCATGCATAGGCCATGAGAAATCTCGGGCTTAGTCCAATTTGAGACATCATCAAGAAATAATAATCCAATAATTACCAAAATGTTGTAAAGTTCTTTGGGTTTCTTCACCCATTCTCAGCAAAACATGTTTCCCAATGCCTGAATTTTTTCTATATTTTAATTGCATCATGTTATATTTAAGGTTATTTCTTCGCTTCAAGTCAATTAAATTGACTTACAGACAATTCAAAGATCTTTCTGTTGAATTTTTGTCAAAACCCTAAAAACTAACTAATAGATGGCCACACAAATTGCTTGCTAATTTTGAAACCAATCAACGGCCGCAATTGCACAGCCAACACACAACAACAACAACAACAACAACAATGAAAACAACTAGGAAGACATCCAGCGGGGAAAAGTCCAAATGTCTGGCAACCAACCCACCCTGTTGATGGTGGACCAGTGGCCAGTCCAGCAAAAAACTGCCCATTAGCACGTGCTGTCCATGTCAATGGCTAAGCCATTTTATTTCAGGCGGAAGTGGCAAGTGAGTGTGCGGGGGGTAGGCAGGGGGTTAGGCAGGGGGGAAATGCTCGTAACGTGCATGTAATTGTGTCACCAGGGATGGGGCCTAAGTCGGAAAGTTAAGCCGTAGCTGGCCCGTGGCCACTTTTGCTGCTGCCACTTAAAAATCCACTTAATCCCGCCGTCTTAAAAAAGACGCAAAGCAAGCACGGAAGTTGGGTAACGTTCCGTCGTCCAGCCCAACTCGTCTCTCCCCCCATCAACAAAGTCTGTGATGTATTCAAACTGCAAGTCGATTGTTATTTTTACGCCCGTAGCGGAAATAGACGTCCTGTTCCAGCGCCCCTTACCAAAGCCAAGGAAGCCCTTGGGCAACTTCAGCAAAAACTTGAAGACAACTTTGTCGAAAGCGTAGGGTAAGTCAAAGTCCTAGCTGAAGTCTCAAGGAATAAGTACCAGATGAAGAAACACAAGTAAGAGTTGTCTAGACGGGCGTGCCCAACTAGGAAACACCCTGCACCCAGCGCCAAGTTGTCTTCACAAAGATTCTAGCTTCCTTTCATTCAAAAGCATGCAAGTTACACTTTTTGCGAAATTTCTGGGCTTCTCATCCCTTAGTCCCATACTAAAAGAAATGAGTTCTTTAAGATCTTCAATGTCTATTCTCCGATCCTTTTGCAATTTCCACTGTCTAAATGTGGGAACCTTATATACGTATGTATAGACTAAAGCAACCTTTTAAGAGAGGAATGCGCGAAGATGTATAAAAGGTAAAATTGTTTTTATCTATAAATATATCGAAAAATATGATAAACTCGTTTTTGATTTGATATGTTACATATATTTACATAAAACAGTAATACCCACTTAACTAATTTTCAATAAGCTTAGGGTAAAAAAAAAAGAGTACAAGCGTACGAAGTAAAAGTTTTGCCGCCTAAAAGTCTGTTAAGACCTACAAGTAGAGGTCATCAGGTAGTACGAGTTTTACGGGGGGAGTTCAGGCAGTTGCTGCCTGCCATTATTGAAAGTGCCCGTTGAGTAATTTAAAAGTTTAGCAAACAGGCAGCCGCCTTTCCCCTCCCCAACCCCCTCAGCCAAGCTTGTAATGTATTGAGGTCAAATTGATTCTTTATAATAAGTACGGATTGTAGACGACTTTAAATCACTTTTATTATAATGCCCAACTGGCCTGCTTCTGCTTCATTCCGTGCTTCGATGCATGCAATTGATTAGCTCCTGAAGTACAAAAATTCTTCGTCGATAATTTTTTTTGACTACAAAGTTTTGCAACAACTTTTCATTGTTTTCGTTTTTCTTTTTTTTTTCGTGTTCCTTTTCATACTTCATAAAAGAGCAACGGGCCATGCACATGTTTTTCCACCCACATCCCAATCTCAAATTGAGCCCAAACAAGATTTGTGAGCTGAGCCCAAAAGAAATCCGCTTTTATTACCCAACGAGCAGCGCATTAAATATTCTTGCGTCATTTCACAGTAACAATCGATACAGTCAGAGAAAATCTCAGGAGTTTCATGGAAGAATTGTATACTTAAATCAAGTGCAAACGTTGTCAACAAAAATTTCTTTTATTTTAAGAAGTTTTTCTTTGTCTATCCCATTGAAAGCGGTCGATAGCTTTTCTGTTTATACTCGAAATAAAAGCAGCTTCCCCTTTCGCTGAGTGTAGAGCTAGTGGAGCATTGGGCAGGCAGATGCGGAGCCTAAATTCTGTGTTTGTTTTACAATTTAGTCACGCGCTGCGTTTCGTTTCTTTTGCAATTTTTGTTCACCTTTTTAATTAATTTTACTTTAGCTGTGCGCGTGCGGCGTTTACACGCTTCAAAGGATGCTAACCAGCAGCAGCAGCAGCAGCAGCAGCAACAATAACAGCATCAACAAGGATTACAGCAACAATAACGCTCGCTAATGGTAATGGCCATGGCAAATCAAAATGGCGACACGCGCGCTTCCGTTTCCGCTTAGCTGCAAATTTGTCGCATGCCTGTTTAATTTATACTTGTTTAGGCTTTTGCCCGCAGCATTTCTAGTTAATTAGCCTAATGACTGCTTGTTCCCCACCTCTGCCGAGAAACTACTCGAGCTGACATCTATTCGAATGTACTTTGACTTCTGAATTGCCCGCCCGTGGCACGTTTGCCCTCCGCACTTCAATTCACTAAAGAAAACTATGACCAGAATATGCAAATGATACTATTATCTAAGTGTATGGGTGGAAATAAGCTGAATTTAATCCCAAGGGTTCGAAGATATAATAGTTATGTGATTGAAAATCCCAATTGCCGTTGGCCATCTCCATAGATAATTGATTTTACATTATGATAATTCTGAGCATAAATTCGATTCTTATTTTTAATAGCTTTTACCCTTGCTGGGCACCTAAATGTGTCGTAGAGAAAAAGGAAGACACTTCCGTGTCTCTGTAAAAGACTCTGTAATCGTATGTTAAGCTTTATATAGAAAATGTAACATATGTGACCTTAACATACAATACATGTCAAGCAAATGTTGGCAATAGCATGCTTAATGTCTGTAATGCTTTAATTATTCAATAATTGTGTTATTGTCTTCAATCGTTACGTTATTCATGTATGTTATTTTATATATGTTACATAAAGTATATCAATCAAATCTCGTTAGCTTTACATGCTAAAAATACCAAGCAAATGTTGATAACTGCACTCACACAGCAGAATTGATTGAACACAAGAAATTCTTATAGTTAACTTATAGTTGACTTTATCCACTTGTCTATGCAGTTATTAAGCTTTAGATCTTGTTCTCAAACTTGAAATGCTTTTACATATCAACTTTAGCACTTTATGGGCGAAAGTTATTGAAAGAATCCAACTTGCATGCAACTCGCCACAATTTTTGATAACTTGAGTGGAAGAAGCTTTACTTGTCTGCCGGAACAGTCTTTCTGAGCTGGAGCACATGTTCAATTAGAGTTGCATAGAACTTGGAGAAAGATCAAGAGCAATTTGTGTGGATTGTTTGTTTCAAAGGGATTTCATTAATATTAAAAAAGTGTACAAATAACAATTTTTATTTTTGTGGCCAACTTTAAGTAAATGAAACGCCTGTCAGCTGTGTGCCACCAAAGTATGCAACCAGTCTCCAACTGAGCGCAGCTCGAAGTCCAGCCAACTGTGCAATTTGCTGGCAAAACTCGACAATTTGTATGTGTGTCTGTGTGTGTGTGTGTGTGTGTGTGTCTCAAAGGCGAAAGGCGTCCAAGTTGTGCCCGTTGTTGCTATGCTTGCTGTTGTTGTTTTAGTGGCTCCAGCTGTGAAGTGCTGGCTGCCAGTTCTTGAAACTTTTGGCCAAGTGATGCAATTGCAATTCCAATTGCACAACTTGCCAGCAACTGGCGCTGGCCAGGTCCAAGCGCGTGTGTGCCTGTCGCTGATTGATAGTTGAGAGTTTTTGAGAGTTGTGTGTCTGTGTTGTGCCTTGCCGCTTACTCGTCAACGTAGCTCACCCTCCTCCAGGCTATCAGCATCCTCGACCTGCCTTAAGCGCCGCCTGCGCCAGCGGACAACTCGTGGCGGTGGCGACGGCGGCGGCCAGCGTGGCAGCTCCATGGGCATGGGCCAGACTCTTCTCCGCCGCCGACGCTTAGAAGCCGTCTTGATCTCACCCAACTCCACTTCACTGTCATCCGTAATAGTTAAATCTATAATAGCCGTCGGCTTCAATTCGTGTTTGGGCTGGGTCAGCCAGAGAAGGGTTCGCACATCGCTGCTCGCAAACATGCTCCGCGTGGGATTGAATTTTATACATTGCATCGGATAATGTCTTTTGCTGCGCAGTTCTACCACCGGGTTGCCGCTGACCGCTTCCCACACATGGACGCGTCCATTGTCCGCGCCGGCCAGCACGTACTGTGAGTCGGACGTGAAGCAAACCTGCAGCGGCAGTTGCTCCCGGTTCGCATAGCCTGTAAAGGCCTGCCGAAAGGAACCCCTGTACGCATCCACGCTGAAGCACCAGGCATTGTCGGTGTTCACCAGCAGCGTCTTGCCATCGGGCGCAAATTGCAGCTGCGTCCACTTGGCCAGCTCGTTCAGCTGGTAGCCAAACTGCTGGCAAGGCTTTGCGCTCAGCATGCGCACATCATGGATCTCAATGCGTTCCGTACTGTTGCAGGTGGCAAAGGCCCTGCCGGTGGGATCATAGGCCAGCAGCGGCCGGTGCAGATGCTTTAGCTGGTGCGTATAGCCGTAGGTGCGCAGATCCCACATGAACACACGATCATCGCAGCCGGCACTCATGAACTGATGCTCGCTGCCTGGCTGCAAGCACAGGGCGCGCAATGCACTCGTATGGCCACTAAATAGGCCCAAGTGCTGGTGACTGCTCAGATCCAAGTAACGTATTGCACAGTCCATCTAAAATGGGTAAAAAACCAGACAGATTTATTATTATTAAGGCTATTGGATATAGTTATAAGCGGTATATACAGGTAAAAGATATTTTACTTCTCGGATACCGCCATCGAAACCCGCCTTAATCATTTCTAATGATAGAACCTTGAGCTTTAGTGAATTTTTTAATTTTATTTGAAAATTTCATTAAGATCGGACTATAAGAACCGAACTACAGAGGCACAAAACCAGATTGATTTATCGTTCAAAGACTCTGCCTAAACTATTACTAAAATAATATTTATATTATACTTTCAAATACCCATTGCATATTTCTCTTTCTCTTTTTTTTCTCTCTGTTTCTTTTTCTGCAACTTACCTTTGTCGAGCTATGCAGCAGTCGATCATTTTGCGTTGTAAAGCAAACCAATTCCGGACGAAATTGCCGCATATGGACCAAACACAGCTGTGTCAGCTTGTTGCAATTGAAGAGAATCAAATTGTGATGGTCACAGGTCACCAGATGCTCTCCATTCTGCGAGAAGCACATTGAATACTTGGTATCACACGTTGGCTGAAACGACTTGGCGACACGAAATTCTCGCAATGCCTCAGCGGTAAGTTTCCTTCTTATATCTTTATTCATTTTCAGAAGAAGCTTTTTCAATTCTCGCTGATTTAAAAAATTCAAAATGACTTTCGTCTCGTTGCCAACCTATTTTTTTGGGTATTTTCGAGCGGGCATTTGCCAGCTGCTTGAGGCAGCTCCGCCTACTTCAACTTAATTAAATCAAATCCATCTAACCAAGTGCCACGCCCATGAACGCCTCCAACTGTCGCAGCTGGTCGCTGTTGCATTTTACTTAATTTCCATTTTGTGGTCCCATTGCGTCTCATTAGTGCGCGCAGTGTAATGGCGGGAGGGGGGTGCTAAAAAATCGACTGCCGAGTTAGCAACGCAGTTGGCATTGGCCAAAGAGCTTCCCCCCTCACAGCCCTCACTTGTTGACCAAGTGCCAGCAGCTTGTTATTTAGGCCGATTCGCGTCATTAGTGCAACAACAGCATGAGACCAAATGTTGCCATCGGCTTGTTGTAGTTCCCTAGACGCAAGAACCATGAGGATGAACTAAATTGGACAGTGGAAGTTTTGTTCTGGCAGCAGCTGTCTGGTTGAGAGTAAATAATGAAAACTGCAAATTGTTTATTTTCTGCATTCTAGTTATAATTACATATTTAAGACAGCTGGAGAGAGTAAGTAAAGAATTATATTTAAGTTAAAATCACATTAGGATTTCCAATTGGAATTGTGGAAAGGGAAACATGGAACATGGATAAAACACGCAGCATTAAGCATGGAATATGAGACATGGAACATGCAATTCTTAAGATCGAGCATGAAGTCTGTTCATAAAAGCTAAATTTGCACTACTTTTATTTTGAAATTTATTTTTCCTTCTTTTTCCATCTTCAATAATTTGGAATACTTACGAGTTAGCTTGCAGTTTTTATGCATATGCTTTATGGCTTCGCAGCTCTGTTAAACAAATAAATAATGTATACCTTCTAGCTAAAGTTCTAGGGTATTCAGAAGAAAAAAAAGAGAAAAACAAATGAAGCAGCATCCCCGCAACCTTCAGGTGAATGCAAATGCTCAGCAGCATTAGATCAGGTGTTAAGACCCAACTAAATGCTAACTGTATCCTCGGCAAATACCTGGCCCAGACACTGGGCCATCATCCTGTGGGCCATGGCTGGCTCAGCGAGCGACTGCCTGGCAAATGAATGTAATTGTAATGTAAGCGGAAATAAGCGCGGCTGATGCTGTCGTTGACGTTGCGCGAGCTGTGCGCATTTTAATTAAAATTTATAAGCCTTGGCCGGGGGACTTGGCTCGGATATCAGGACCTGGAAACGGCCAAACAGCGCCAGGACCTGGCACTGTTGCCTCGCGTGGCGTTTTAAGCTTTTAAGTTGCGGGTGGATTTGCGTAGCTATGCGTTGGATTTCATGTGAAAATCAACTGCGGTGCGCATAAATTAAAAATCAAGCCGCACAACAAAAAAAAAGACAACAAACACACACATACACATACACAATGTGTGCGAGTCCTTTGTGTGAATCATTTGTAATTAATTTGCATCATTAGCTTTTACATTATTCCGCATTCCTCACATATAGGAAAAGTACCCACAATTTACGCATTTTGCGGCTTCGCCAGTCAAATTAAATTATATTATTTCCGCGACAGCACAAAAAAAAAAATATAACAATTTTCAAATGATTATTTATTTTAATGAGCTTGCACAATCTATAATTGTTTTCGTTCAAATTGTGTTTATAAAATCAATTAGGATTTATTTGTTGTTGCTTTTACCACTTAATGAAAAAAAAAAACAGGACACATAACCTATGGAAATATGAGATTATATTAATACACATATTCACAAAATCATAATATTTAATAACCACATAACAATTACATTAAGGGTTTATTATTTTTTTAATTTTCCATGAAATGGATTTGTGCATTTTTTTTAATCTCATGAAAAAAGCAAAAAATTTTATTGTTGAGGCAAATAAAAAGCAATTGAAGTCGATTATATTAATTACACCATTATTTCGATGATTTAATGTGGTTTGCAGGGTTTCAGCAACATAAAAGAATCCATTTTATGCAGAATACAATTTAACAGTACAATATTTACATAACACTGTAAGCATAAAAGCAGAATGTTAGCTGTTAAATATGTTACGTTAGAAAATATAATATAATATGCATAGAAACAATAAATTTTAAATAAGTCGCTAACAGCTAAAATCTATAAAATTTTGAGTAATATAAGAATCTTGGAAAATGTGAAATATAAAAAAATAATGAGCATATAGCTGATATACATATGAAAAAGCTCTAAAAAAAATACCTTATAAATTAATGAATATCAAAAAATCGGAAGGCTTTAATAATCATCTGACCCATGCATAGCTGCCACTTACAATCTCAACCACATATATATTTCAACCTCCTCCTCGTTCTAGCATGAGTTGCATTTGTATTTGCATCTCTGTTGGCCACTTGGCTGAGCATCGTTGTTGGCCGCTTTTGTTTGCCAACTGTTTATTGATATTTTATGCGCCATTTTGCGCTGCAAAATTGCACTAATTGCAATTTTAGGCACGTCCAACGGACACTCGACATTTGGATAGCATCGAATTGGCAATTTGATTGTTGCCAGACAACGAGCCATTAAAACAGATTCCAATTTTCAAAACCAAACAAAAAGGATGAAAATTATATGTTTTCTGCTGGTGATACCCTTGAATGAGGTAAATAAGGTAGTTGGGTAAGTTGTGTGATTAAAAGTTGGAATAGGGCTTTTACAAGAATTGAAGTTTTGAATTATCCCCAAATTAGAGAATGTAAGTAATTATTTAGTAAATTTATAGATATATAACTAGTTTCGGAAGTACGAGTATATTTCAAAATGCTCGTTACATTTCCAAATTTTCATCTAGATCGAAAGCGAAACAGGAGAGTTATCTGAGGATAGATAGTTAGATAAAAATATATTGATACAAATCAGTTTATTGCTTGAATTGTATTTGGATTTATGTACATATACGACTACAACATCTTCAGCCCTGAGTATAGGGTATGTACTAGTCGTGTAATACAATCATATTCTTTTTTGCTGCCATATTGTTCGAAATTTAATTGAAACTTGTAAAGCTCATATCGACCGCTGAAGAATTGTGTCCAAAAAAAATGTTGAAAATTTTCTGTACGCAATATACACATCAGACAAGAGATTTTTGCAAATGTTTGTTGTTATTGTTGTTGCTGCTTTTATTGTTATTGTTGTTGTCGCTGACATTTGTGCCAAAGTGCAATTTGTTGTCAAGTTTTTGTTGGAGTTTCTTTAAAAGCGCATAAATTTTACAAGAAGGACGGGGGAGAGTACGGTATAGGGACTGGCTCGATTGTCAAGTTTATTACGGACAAGGCAAGAATCTGTCAAGTTGTCGGCATGTCTAACAGAGGGGCGTGGCAGGGGCAACTTAAAATGGCAGCCAGATAAAAATTTGTGCAAATTTTTCAATCAGCTTGTGAGACGCTTGAGCCGTGTGTGCGTGTGTGTGTGTATGGGGTGGTGGGTGTCAACAAATCGTAGGTTTTGCGTTTGTCAAGCACTCATGACGACAACAACAACAACAACAACAATATCAAACAACATACAGCAGCCGATTGCAGTTCACACGCCAGCAAAGTAAGTCAAACCAAAGCCAAAGTTCAAACACAATTTCTCAAATATGCACGAGCATGTGCACTGTGCTACGTGTGTGTGCGTGTGTTACTGTGTGTGTGTGTGTGTGTGGGTGCCTTATGCGTTGCTCAGTCAGCTGCCTGGCACCTTTGAAATTGAATGGGCCGCTCTCATGCCGTAAAAGAAGATAAATGACACAAGTGAGCCATATCAGCCGCAGTCAGCAGTCCGACTCGGAACAGCCAGATGCTGGCAAGCCAGAGGAACTGACACAGAACACAGAGAGGTGACTGAGTTGGAGAACGAGCGAAAGAGAGAGAGAGAGCGGGAGGGGGACGGGGGGGGGGGGGGGCGTGGGCAGAGCAACCTAGGTTAGACTCACGCTGCCATCTTGAGGCCTGCAGTTGTCAGGACAATTGGAAGGGAAACAGAACGGACGCCTGTCCTGCTGCATCTAGTGCATCTTCTGCAGCTTCTGCTCTCCTGTCCTGGTCAGCTTTGCATTTGATTAAAAACGGATAGCTGCTCTGATGTATCGCACATGGACTCTGCCTGTGTGCGGGGCGATTGCAGCATTGGGATAACACCTTCAACTTTGTGCCACATCAAAGAATATATGATAATTTAATATTTATGTGAATTGTAAAAATGTTGCAAAAGTGGAAAAATTCCTCAAAGACAACTCGTTATAAAAATGAATAAGAAAAAATATGCTGAAAGAGGGACAGCAATTTCAGCATGAAGATGAAAAAATATAATTAAAATATTTAATAAAGATTATTATTGTAAATTACAAATATTTATAAAGATTTGATTTAATAGATGAGCTTAAATTTCAATAAAATAAGTCTCGATAAATACAACTTTTAGTCCTAACTAACTGACTGAGGGACTTATCGAAGTAGAAGAAGCTCGATAAATTCTATCCGCAAGTATAAAAAAATCTCGGAAAAATGTTGAAGTACTATATAATATATATAAGGTCCGGGTCTTGATCATAATAATATAAAAGTAGATTATAATAAAAAAAAAACTTTGTATTAATAATAACTTGACAAACATCTTGGGAGCGATTATCTTACACGTCTATGAAGTTCGAAACTGATCAAAATATTTATGATTTAGAAGATATTGTCTATCTGAAGAGAATAACTTTTTTTGCCGTATATTTTAATACTTTTTTCCTTTTACTTATCTGATTTATGTTAATTTTTTCACCAGTCTTTTAGATTCTTACATGCCCTACAAGTATATCACTGTGCTATGTTTTTTGGTGGGTTTGGCCAGAGAACGGTCCGGGTAGATTTTGCTAGGCTGGGTAGCTGGTGTCCTCGCTGAGAACGTCATACAGAGAAGTAAACACGCGATGCGATGCGTACGGCCTGACAGTGGGCATGGAAATTTATTACTTTTGTTTGAATGTCGTGTGTCCGGGTGTCGGGCATTCTTCTTCTTTTTTTTTTTTGGCGCAATGGCGAGGTCGCTTTCAAGTGCGAATCCATTGCGCATTAAATTTGGCGGCGTTGGTGGCTACGTTGGCATCGCCTGGCATCTCCGGCCATCCAGCATAAAACTGACAAAAGTTGCGCCAAGGCAAAAGTTGCCGGCAACAATGTCCAATACTTCAGCATATAAAAATTATACGTACCAAAAAAGAAGGCAAAAAAAGAAATGTATGCGAAATAAATGCCAACGCATGGTTGAAGTGCTTGGGGCCAGCATTCTTATATTTTCCCATATATGTAGGTGAGCAAGTGGAAATATATAGTTTTTAATATGCATAAATTGCACTTATTTTATTTCGTTTCATTTTTAAGCAAGCGACTGACATCAGTTAACTTAATATTGCCGGCTTCTGGTCCACAGTTGAATGCGGTGCTTAAAATGACACTAGCTTAAAATTCAATGACACTTGCTGAAATGGAATTTATACATTGTATAGTTAAGCAATTGGAGAAGAGTGTGAAAGAGCGAAGGTCAGATCAAGCTTTAAGATTCTTTAATGTTGTATTTTCAATGAAGCAACAAAGCTTTTCTGTTAAAAATTGAGCTTAAATGTAACTCAGCTTAAAACAATAATTTTTTAAGCTGTTCTTGTATTTTTTTATTTATTAAGAAAAACAAAGCTTTTATGTCAACAACTTGAGCTTAATTGTAGCTCAGCCTTAAATAAATAATTGTTTAAACTTTAATGTGCTTTAAATCTTTTATTAAAGCTTGGATTATGTATTAAATACTTTTTGAAAGCTCTCTTGATGGCTTATAGAGTCAATCTGATTTTAAGTATACATTTCTTCTATATACTTCACCTAGCCCAGATTAATTCTGGTATTTAAAAGCCATTTACAGCTAGTGTCATTTTAATACCCCAGGCTTGTTAAGTGCAACAAGAGTTACTTGAAGCATATCAAAGAACTCAAACTGTAGCGCTTAAATCATATGACCATGGACGTTACGCGATTTTTAAAAAGGAAAAATATATACATTTATATGTATATATATCTCCATGAATTTTCAGCAACGGCAGCTGAAATGAAAAAGCAAATCTGACAAAAGTTAAGAAGTAAAGCGGCTTGTGCCCCGAGTCCGAAATACGATTCCTCCTGGTGACAGCGCTTGGTGAAGTGCCAGTCACATAGCCCCTTCCCCTCCCCTTCGGTTATAGCAAACAGCGTTTTTCATGTGGGTATGTGTGTGAGTATGACAGGTACTGCCGCGCAGCGCTGACAGTTGTCAATGTTATTAGCGACATGTGAAACGCAACCGGAAACCGCCCCGTCCGATGAGAGTCAACGAGGTTTTATGTAACTCTCAAACAAATTGCTGGAAATACTTGCCCAGCTCCCTGCAGGAATGCGTCCTAATTGAGCCCGGTGAAGCTAACTTTTTGTATGTGGGAGTCGATTCACTTGGAGACCAAACAACATTTTCATTTACTGCCAAGCACATGGAACAAACGTGAAACAGCTTCATCGACTATTTGTACACTGAGTCTTAGTGCCAGTTGGCACAGTCGACATGAGCTACTGTGCCAGGCCAGGAGGAGCCTTGTATTTGCTGATTGTGTAACAAATATTGACAAGGACAAGCTGAACTGGCCTAAAACAGTGACTCGGACTCGGTGGTTGTCCAGAGGGACATTTGTGCCATATCATGTTCCATGTTGACGCACCAGCACAAAAGCTGGAATTATATTTAAAAGTTTGCAGTGTTCGTTTTTTTGTTTTGGTTTTTTTGATTTTCCTTTTTTTCCACTCTACAGCTCTGCCTTGCTGGTCTATTCATGTGGGCTGGCACGTTATTTACTTTTGTGGTCATTGTGCGGCGATTGGGGGCCTCGACAATTCCCAAAGTTATAATTCTTAAAGTTTTTATCTGTCGCACACACACACACACTTCCTGCGAGTCTCTGGGTGTGTGTGTGTGTCTGTTTAAATGGGCGTATACGTAATATTAAAATTGTTTATATAGATTTAATAGCTGCGCTTCACATATTTTTGCATATTTATGATTTGCGAACAACAACAACTTGAGCTGCAATCTTCGCTGTCTATTTTCATTTAGAATTCGCTTAATTTTCATTAATGAAGCGCAAATGAAAATCTTAATGCGCTACAGTTAATAATAAACTTGGGCCGAATGCCCACGGGGAATTGAAAAAGAAATTCCAATGACTTTTGGGTATATTCAATTTTAATTAAGTGCCGAATCCCGTCTGACTGACTGACTGGCAGGCAGGCTGGCTGGCCAGCTCGCTGCCTACATTTTGGCGATTTATGTGCAACAACAAAATGGCAATTTGTTAGGCTAATGATGCCATTTTTCGCAGCAAATTACCTGACCATGGGCGGCGCTCATCTAACAAGCAAATAAACAAACAAACTGCCAACGCAAACACACACAACCCTAGGCATGTGTGTTTATATAGCATTCGGGCAGACTTATTTCAGTGATGTGTCACTGGAACTAGTTCCTTTGACTGAAGCTTATTTTTTATATAGGAATTAAATCAAAATGTCTTTCATGTCAACTGTAGTTCTTATGCTGCTTCATTTTGTGGGTATTTTCTATTGAGCTAGTTCTTTTGATTCAATCGCAAAACGAGTTTGATTAAAAAACATTAAAGCTGAAATTTTTGTAAAAAGAAGTTTTATGTTACTGTCTCGGGGGAATCCCTTTATAGATTGAAACTCTTAATGTAATTATATTTTGTTTAAAAAACAACCAAGCTTGAGCATAGAATTATAATTATTTTTCAAGCACTGTTCAATCAAAGTTACCCAAAAAGCTGTTTCAAATTGAGCTAGTTCTCTTAATGGAACCATAATGACCAGCGGGATATTACGTATACGTGCAGTGGGCCAGCAAGCTGTGTGCCAAGTCAGCAAAAAATTGCTAGCTCTTTGGTTTTGCTTACACAAATACTTACCTGTCATAAAAGCAAAGTACTTCAATGCTTGGCACTGGCTTTGACTGTGACTTTGACCATGCCACCAGATGGAGGAAGACGCTCAGAAGTGAAGGTTTTGGTCAGCTCCGTTTTGGGTATTTGAGGTAAGCTGAACAAATTTCATTTTAATTAGCGCTACGTTGCACTATGCAAGCAATTCGAAATCAGCGCAACTGTTGCCAGCAATGAAATCCCCCACCGAAAGTCTATTAAGCATTGCAAAGCCAAAATGGCAGGCTAACGACGATGGCGGTCGGGTTTAGGGGACAGGGATTTAATGCCAATAAACGGCGTGTGTGGCATGCAGACAAATATACAGATAGATAGACAGAAACCGAATGGGAGCACTTGTATCTAAGCTAACCAAGCAAAATCAACAGACACCCAACAACAACCGAATGAGCCGAACAGACTCTCTATACTCGACAGTGGAGATCAGGAGTAATCACCATGCCACAAATGCTGTTGCAGGCAACGTGGCTGGTGGAACGCTTGCAAATCCCAGCTAAAGTGCAACATGCCAATGCACATGATGTGTTTAATGGTTAAATTGTTGCTAATTCCATTAGCCGTCTGCTGGCTGCATTCTGTGGCCAAAGTGTTGCAATGCCGCCAGCAACAGCAGCAACAACAGCAACAACAGCAACAACAATTACAGCTTCGACTCCACCGAAATACGACCCGCTGGCAAATGGAACGTGCGCAAATTAATGTAACGCTGAGGCAATGTTGGCACCAACCCATACCGCCTACACCTCCAGCCCTTCCCTTCGCTTCCCTTCCCTTCGCTTCCCTTCCCTTCCCTTCCCTTCCCTTCCCTAAGCTCCTGCTCAGCAGCTGTAGCTGTTCAACAAATTGGCACATTGTTTGCCCTCTCAACTGGTTTGTCAAACTAGTTTTAGGCTGGGGGCGTGCGATTCCTATTGAATCTGGCTAAATAGTTAAGTATCTCGTTGTGTTAAGGCCAACAAAATTAGCCACAATTAAAATTAAGACTGGGCTTAAATTATTAACCAAGTCAACATGACCACAAGGCTTGCTGAAGGCGTTCCAGAAAAGCTGTCAAAATATATTCTTCCCATAGAGCTATGGGATCTTATAGCAAGGTAGGTATTTAAGGACTATTTTATAGAAAAACTTAAATATACTACTTAATTTTCGACTGAATATTTGAAGCGTAATGCAACTTGTATCTCTTTTCTTTACTCTCTTCCATTTTGGACCAGTCGTTCCTCTGGCAGCTACATATTTGGTTTATATAAGGTTTCAAGCCATGCAACTAAGTATAAAAGATCACATTAGTTTTGTCAATTCGCCTAATTTAAAGTGAACTTGAAAGCGCTTGCAAAGGAAATTTAATCGGCGTTCGAATGGGGCACTCATCTAAATTTATCGTCACGCATTTCCTCTCATTTCCACGCCGCTTGGCAAACAAATGCGAGCAGTATGAAAAGGCATTAAATTTGTTTAGTAAATATACGGAATACATATACGCGCAGATGAGAATAACGCGACAGCGGCGATGGGTTGGGGGTTGGGGGTAGGAGGCGCGGCTCATTCAGTTAACGCGCCGTCGCGTCGTAGTTGCCACTTTTCTATTTATTTGGCCATTAACGCTCATTTGTGGTTATCAGGTAAATTGGATAAAAGCCAACGTAGCATGAAGCCAGCCACATGCCAGGTACAAACAGCCAGCAGGCAGCACTGACAGGAGGACCTCTGGCTGTGCCTGCCACACCGGCTGCGGCTGCGGCATGTCCCCGCTCTCAGCTGTCGGGTGTCGGCTGCTGCGGCTTATCTTCAAGTGTTGTTGCAACATGAAATGAAGGCTTTGCCTCAGACGCAAACAGTTTTTGGGCTATATTCATTTTGTTGCGCGCTAACTGCGCCAGTCATTAACTTTTTATGGTGTGCCATGTCGCTCTGTCTCGCTCTGATCCACATATAGCGCTCTCTTTCACCTTTTTTTGTGGCCAAAAAGCAGTGCATTTATATTCAAATCGAATACAAATATTTGCGGCTCTTTTGGGCAGCATTTATTTTAACCACAATTTGTTTAGACTAATAAATAAAATGGCGACGATGGCGTCATAAAATTTAATTTTCATCCAAACACACAAAAATTCCCGACATGCATTTTTTTCTTTATGCATTTTGGACCTGCACCAGAATAAAATATAAACGAATAAAAAACGAAATTTAAATGCGCCATATTGCAAGCTCAAATGAAATTTTGTGGCTTGTTGCAAAACAAGGGCAACAAAAAACACGAAAAAAACAACCTCACTAAATGCAAAGTAAATAAAAACAATTTCGTTTTGTATGTGAGAACATACCCTGTATTTTAATCTAAAAATAATTTGCTATAAGCTATTGCAAGAATAAATCTTAATTCAATTTTTGGCTGTAGTCTCAAAATATGTTTCATTGTGCCCAAAAGTATGCTATGAAAATTTTCAAACTAAAAATGAGATTTAAATCAGCTGCCCTTTACTTGTGTTCAATTTAAAAGTTATGTTATAGTATATTTTAATAATTTTATATTTAAAATGAATATTTTTAACCATATTATAATAAATACAATATATTATACAATATTATACTAACAATTTCTAATCTTATTTTCTTTTTAATTTGAGTTATTTATTCATGCATAATAAGTTAATAAAAGTAAATAAATTGAAGAAAACAATAATTTTTAAATAATATTTAAATTGTTGCAAAGTTATCCCTACACTTTTAAGATAATTGAATTGAGTTTTTTGTTTATTCTAAGCATTTCTTAAACAATATAATTATTAGAGATATTTTTTCCCAAATCTACGAGTAATATGCACAGTTTTACACTTCGGTGCAGGATATTTTAAGAGGTAGCGCCTGCAACGGAGCTGTACGGCACACACACTCACACACACACACTCGCACACACACACACATCCACAAACATGCACTCATATGAATATGTATTTGTATTCACAGTTGCATTGGCGACGCGTCCACTGCATGCGGTCGCTCAATATGAAAATACTTCCACATAGCATAAAGTCCACCGGTTTTGACACAGTTCAGGTTCGCAGCGATATTTGGTGAAAGGGTGTAGAGGGGGGCCTTGTGGGGTATATGGAATGGGTTGTCGCCTTGGTGTCAGTTGGTCTGCGGTTGGTTCGCGCTAAATTAAATTTCGGTACATTGTGACCCCAAAAGTACTACACACACACACACACACGCACACACACACATACACGCCCAGACACGTTTCATAGTACGCAAAGTATCACCGAAATGTTGTGTTCGTACTCGTGTGTGTGTGTGTGGTGTTAGTGGCATTGAAATTCGAATTTTATTTTTGCACTTTTATATATCTCAAATCAACATCACCATTCAAATAGATACCCAAGCCGGAGTCGGAGCTGAGGGGCAATTTTGCAGTCTGCTCGATTTTGTATTCGGATAAAATTCGCAGCACAGCCATTTTAACATTTAATAAACCAACTCGCATGCCTGAAAAAATGTTTAAGAAAAAAAATAGATTTACAAATTGTTGAAATTGATAAAAGATAAGAAACTGCTCTGATATTATTTATGTTTTGTGCATGGCATACATTCAATTTGTAAGCAATATTTTCTACTGTTAACATTTGATAATAAATATCGATCAAGTCACGGTTTCATACTAAGATATATGTATCTCGCTGTTTGGATATCGAAAATATAGCAAAAACAAGAAACAGCTGATATCTTCAGCACGCCGAAGACTAAATACTCTTATAGACATACGGCTTACAGCTTTGCAGATATTTGAGGAGACCTTTTGAGAACTCACCCAGACAAATCCTGGGTCCATCACCAAAGGGCAACAGGCAACCGCGCTTGGTAAACTCACTGACAGTCACATTATCAAAGCGTTCGGGTTTGAACTCCTCGGGCTGAGGAAAATACGTTTCATCATGATGCAGGTGATATGTGGGGATTGTCACAGTGGTGCCCGGTTCCACCTCCAAAATCTTGCCATTGCCCAAATCCATTGTTGTGGGCCTTGTGCAGATCTTGATAAAGAAACCAATCACACTCGTCATACGCATCGACTCTACAAACAATTTTTTAATCACTTATCAATAAAAAAAAAAGTAAATACACAATATTTATGAAGTTCCCATACCGTTCACACACTGATCGAGATAAGGTAGAGCATTCAGCTGTTCGTAGCTAATGTTCTTATCGACAGCGAGGGCATTCAAGATTTCGGCGCGTAGTTTTTCCTGCTGCTCTTGATACGCGCCCAGCTAATAAAAAAAAAGAATCATTAAAATATATATTTAGTCGGTGGCAACCAACTGCCCAATACTCTGCTCACAGTCGAACAACGGAGTAAATAAAAAAAGAAATAAATGAAATCAGTCGTCAGAAGTCTTTGAGTTGATGACTCTCAAACTGTAAGCCCTTAGTTACTATGACTCCGAAACTGTGACTAGAATATGTCAATTTTTATAAAAATCAACCTGCCAGACTCTTAAAATTTGAAATATATATACCCACTTATCAAAAAAAGGACAGCTATACAAAAAGAAATAAGTTGGACTAAAATTAAGTTCGAACTAAGTATTTGCCTAACGCCCATACTTGATATAAGTACACATTACTGGAATTAAGTTATGATAAAGAGAATCTTCCAAGCGAATATACTCATTTGTAGCTTGGGAACAGAGTATACAAATGTTGTGCAATACCTAACCAGATGAACATTACGCGAATCTTCCACTCACCGTATAGAGCATATGATAGAGCACGGCGGCCGAGGTCTCGAAGCCATCCATGAGCACAGTCAGTGCGTGACCCACCACGTCATCGTAGCTGGCGCCCTTCTCCTGCAGCTGCAGCAAATGGGCCAGATAATCGGAGCGTTCGGCGCCGCTGCCACTTAGCCGAAGCTTGGCCGCATCCTGAGTGAGTTTTAGGTAGAACTCATTCGATTTCTGTGTGAAGAAGCGCATGCGAAATAATTTACGTACTATGGGCGCAATTGGAGTTTGATTGAAGCGCGTTATGCTGTGAAAGGCGTGGCTGACCCACTCCATGGAGAACTGCTGGAACTGGTTGATCTCATTGATGCCGCCGCTCAGCGAGCCCACATCAATGCCCCAGATGAAATCGCCCATGGCTTGAGCCGTATAACGATAGCACAGCTGCAATCGTAAAATAATAATTGATAAAAAGGTTTTTCCAATTTGGAACCAAGCTACCCACATCTCTAGTCTCGATGATATTGTTGTCACGCTCCTTGATGTAGCTCTGCACATAGTTCAAAAGCTTTTCGCCCGTTTGCTCCCAGATGGCAAAGGCTTCCTCCAGCTTGTTGGGCGTCAGCCCAGCCCCACCGTCTGTGCGACGTTTCTTCCACTCGTCGCCCGCACTGAAGAAGGGATTACGTGCCACATATTTGTCATAGTCCTTGGAGTGTGCCACATAGCTACTTGTCACCGTGTCCCTATAATCACTGAAATTCGTAACCAACACCTCGTGCGCCAGTTGCGGATCGAGCACCAGAATTTGTGGCTGACGCGTCAAAAATGTGCCCACTGCGCGATGTTTGCCCTTGTATTTGCTAAACGACATAGAATATCAATATTATTACAATAAATTATTCTTGCTAAAAGGGATCGAACTTTCATGAGGTAGCAGATCCCTTTATACCTACTTGTAGATCTTGCCCAGGTCCCCAATGAAATTGCTGCCTCCACCAAACAGACCCGGATAGCTGCCCAGCAGCGTCAGCGGCTTGGCTGTGACCAATCCCCGCTTGTCCCAATAGCCATGATACCAGGTCAGGTATAGGTAAACCAACGCAAAGGCGATATGGACGAAGCCCAGCAGCAACGCAATCAGTGTCAACATGTCAGCACGTAGAACAGATCGAAACCGCGTTCGTTTGCCAACTGTTTGCTCAGCGCGCCGATTTAGACCCATTTGAGCGACAGTCGCTGATAATGGGAATAATCATTATACAGTAGCCTACCATTATCTAAATAAATCTGTTGACGATCACTCGATTTGCGTCTGCGGGGGCTCCTAACAATACTTATATTAGGGCTATTCCTATATTCTATAGCTTAATTACCTTACCCCCTTGCTTCCTTTTTTTAATTTCTCAAATCGATAAATATCGATTTTCATGTACGATCATGCCTCTTTTATGTTCTGTGGGCTTATAACAGTTCTTATATTAGGTCAATTCCAATAGTCCAAAGCTTGTATTGTGCAATATATAATGATTAGTTTCTAGAATCCAAAATCAACTATCTTAAAGTAGTTGCTTTTCTTTAAATTTTCTGATTCTTGAACGGTTGTCCCCTAACTACCATTTTTTCAAATCGATATATAGTGAATTTCATTGACGTTTTTTAATAACATTTATGTGTATCAAAATTTGACCCTTTGGCTGCCAACCCTGATCCAAAAAGGAAAAAAATAAATTTAAAAGACGTACATTTCTAACTCTTTATGCATCTACAGAGTATCTCAGAGTCAGTCACTTTCGACTGTTAATTCATTGAATCTAATCATTCATCTAGCAGTTTGTATTAACCACATTAACAGAACTCTGTTAGATAACATCTTAACATAACAGAGCTGTTCTTTTCGTTGTGCTATTTCTGTTGTGTGGAAAAAACCGCGAGTATTCCGTGAGCACACTTTTCATATCATGTTTGTTATTTCATAATGTCATCATATAAGTCAGTGAACTTGGATGCTGTGGGCTCTTTAATGATAATTTTGCTTTATATTATTAGTATTATTATTATATTCAATAACAGTGATTGCAATGTCAAGCGGCCATGAATCGGGTTGAAACAGGTTTTCGAGCTGCGAAGATCTTTCCAGCCCGACCTTTAAGATAACCCATGACAATTTATTAGAGATAAAAAAATAGTTGATTAAAAGTATTCCACCAAGTGCTATTCAACACGTTCCAAAGCAAATATACCCCATGAGTAAGGGGTATAATTCAATAAACAACAATTGAATTTATGCACACACTTATAATCATTTCTAATTACTTTTCGTGTCTCGACACATGCGATAAGTACACTTGATTCGCCTAGTAATAGTAGCTAGGTAAACTCTATTGCAAAAATCGGCGATACTCCAAATTGATATCACCTTGGAGTACGACACCAAAACCAGAATCTCCAGCCGTTTTGATCTTCCTCTTGCTCCGCACAACTTGATAGTTGCTGATAATGTGAAACAGCGCCGATTTGAGTGTGAGCAGAGCGAGACGCATGCCTAGATAGAAATGGGGAATTTTAAATAAATATTTTAGATCAATATATAAAGCTGATATTGGAAGTGATTTTGTTACCCATGCAAATGCGCGGCCCATCGCTAAAGGGCAACAAAATACCCTGTCGCACGAGATTATGATGCTCGGCATTGTCAAAGCGTTCGGGCTTAAATGCCTCCGGTTCGGGAAAGTATTTCGGATCATGATGGAATTGATAATTGGGTATCATTATGGTCATGCCCTGCTCCACCTCCACACGCTTGAACTCATTCAGCTGAATGTTGGTGGGATGCGTGCAGACTTTTGTGTACTGTGGTATCAGGCTGCTCAGCCGCAAGGATTCTGGAGAAAGCGAAATGAAAGTGAGCTCTTCAAGGGAATACATCCAATACGAACCGTAAATAACCTGCTCCAGATAGGGCAATTCACACAGCGTTTCAAAGTCCAGAGTTTTAGTCTTTGTTGCATTGTTAAGGAACTCCGTGCGCAGCTTTTGCTGGGCCGCTGGGTACTCCGACAGCTGCGAGGATGTGACTTAGGGCATGAATGAAGAACAAACACTTACTCACATAATAGAGGGCGTGCATCAGAGCTGATCCAGTTGTATCATAGCCATCCAGCATAACCGTCAGAGCATGTCCCACCAGGTCATCGTGCGTGGCATTTTTCTCGTCGCGCAGCCTCAGCAGATGCGACAAATAATCGATGCGTTCCACCGTAGCGTAGCTGGACTTCAAGCGCAGCTCAATGGACTCTTTGGTCAGTTTCGAAAAGAACTCGTCCGTATCCTTGGGATAGAAGCGCAAACGCAACAGCAAGCGACTAAATGGCGCTATTATCGATGCCATAAATATGGATATCATGTAGAACGCATAGCTTGTCCATTTGCTGGCCATTTCCTGCACCACATTGGGCTGACCCTGCCCGTCCAAGGTCAATGTGCCCGCATCAATGCCCCAAATAAAGTCACACATGACATCAGCCGTATAGCGGAAACAGAGCTGCAGATGAGGACATTTATGAGTACTTTACAACTCGACAGGATATCGGGAAAATAGAAAAACCTTGATAAAAAGGAATACCTTACACAATTGAATCATTTTAAAAGGAAGGAAGAAGGAAATAAGAATATCTTCGGCCTAGTTCGCATAGACACAGACAGGCGGACATGGCTAAATCAACTCGGCTGTGGATGCTGATCTAGAGTATATACACTTTATAGACTCGGAGATGTCTTCTTCTACACATTTCATGACAACATTATATTATCCCTTCTAACGAAACCCCAAATATGAAACTCTTCTCGGAAATTGAAGGTTTGAAATTGATTTTAATCGAAATTGGACAGTACATAAACTTATTATGAATATGATATAACTGAGTCTACACTGCCAATCTAGCTCTTATCTTATATCCTGCCGAGGAGCAGACGAACAAGCTGCCGGACAGGACCGACTTGGCCTCATTATAAACTATCAGAGATGCATCTCCTTTGCACATCATACAGCTTCTTTATCATATTCAACAGTGATAGCGCAAAACGTTGCCATGGATGACACCCTTTCTTATCTCTTTCTAAATTTCATAGTACTTTCTTATCGAAAAGACAAAAGAAACCACAACCTCTTCATATATAAAGGTATCTCAGCAAGGAAGAAAATTTTCGAACTATCCATTTATCTAAAATAAGAATAGAATACCATCTAGCCATATCTATAGACATTAAGAACTTAAGCAAATTGTAAAGCCTCAATTTGTATGCTCTTTGAACTTTCTTACTCACATCCCGGGTCTCCAGTATGTTGTTGTGTATGTTGACGCGCTGGGCCATGTAGTTGGTCAGCTTCTTGCCGCTCTGCTCCCAAATGGCATAGCCCTGCTTGAGGCGATTGGCGGATAAGCCGGCCTGAGCCTCGCGGCGCAGCCGCCGCCAGGTATTGCCCGCTGCCCAGAATGGATTGCGTTTGGCGTACTTATCCCATTTGGCGTGCTGCATGTAGGAGCTGGTCAGGGAATTTCTATAGTTACGGAAATTCTCAACCAGCACCTCGTGCGCCAGCTGCGGATCGAGCACCAGAATTTGTGGTTGTCTTGTGACAAAAACGCCCACAGCCCGATGTTTGCCCTTGTACTTGCTAGTTGGTGGGAGGGAGGGAGGCAGGGAGGTATACTTCTACGCCGTAATATAGCAAATGCCGTACTTACTTGTAGACACTCTGCACATCCTGGACCAGGTTTCTCTTGCGTGTGAGCAGTCCTGGATAGGTGCCCAGCAAGGTGAGCGGCTTGGCTGTGATCAGACCGCGTTTGCGCCAATATTTGTGATGCCAGGTCAGGTATATGTAGACAGGCAGCAGCAGCAAATGGAGCAGCACGAGGATCAGGGTGATCAATATATACATGTTGCCACGCTTCGTATTCCGACAGCCCCAGCCGCCAGTTTTCAACTGATTTGAATGCGAATGCAGATTTAAATTGAATTCATTTTTAGCAGGCAACATGTTTGCCCGTCTCTCGCCTGGTCTCAGATTATGCGACCGATCCAAAGCAAAAGTAAAAACAAATATTATATATGCTAATGTATATTTGTGTAGTAAATATATTGACAACCTAATCTTACTCTAATATAATTAGACTCGAATCGAAACAGACAGATAAGCGCACATCTCCAAAAGTCTCAATATGATTTATTTATATTCAACAAGCTGAAGCGACAGAAAACATTTTTACTCCAATCGGTAATTTAATGTTTTTAAATGTTTTATTTATCCTATAAACTAAACAACTAGGCACCTTTTAAGTAAAGCCTAAATCTTACATAGTAAATTGTAGTTGCAGACGGGAAGCATATTTATAAGAAAACTTGACAACTTATGCTCTTTTACTCTTTTAATATTTTATTGAAAACATTGTTTTAAAAAAAGTTTATAGCCTTTATATCTTAGTAAGGGTCAGTTTCAAGGAATCAGTCAGTGTAATGTATATTTTTAAAACAATTTTATAGCATATTATAAATGTGCTGTGAGCTATATAAATTCTATTAAGTATTGCTATTAAGTACGGATTACTTCTTCATTTTTTATTGTTTATTGAATTTGTTTATTGTCCTAAGACAGTTTATAAACAAAAACCGAGCTAAAATACTATATAAACAAAAAAATGTACTTAAAATATAGTAAAGAAAGCTATAGCAAATTAAAATAATTAAAGCTCTTTTTAAATCTCAAAATAATATTATGACAAGTTGTGCTATTAAAAAATATATAAAAAGAACACAAATTTTTTTTAATAGCCCACCTTAAAGTTTAACAATTTTATGTGTTTAGAAAAAACCAAAAATAAACTTCTTTAATATACTTTAGTTTTAAGTAATTTTTTATATTTTTTATTTTGTAAATGACTTTAATATTATTCCTTTATGTACTATACCTTACTTTACTTTTTATGAAAACTATACCAGTTATTTTTTCTGCTCAATTTTATGGCATTTTGATGCATTTTATATGCAAAAGTGTGTTTAATGCTTTTAAAATTATTATTCCAATTTGTAGACATTTCTAACTGTTGGAAGTTTGAATATTATTATATATGCCCCATGTCTTATTTTATAATTTCATTGTCTTCACTAATTGCTTTTATTTTCTTCTGTTTGCCGCGTTTCCTTTTTATCTTATCCATTCTTTCAGTCGTTAATCATTTATAGTATGACTTGCACAACGATCAGTTTATCAATTAAAACGCCTAACTTTCCATTATATAAAACAAAAGATAATGAAAAAGAATAGAATATATATATATAAATTAAAAAAGGTATTAAAATAAAATTAAAATAAATATATATATATTAAATAATATTAAAAAGAGATATTAATATAAATATACAATAAAAATAAATATTAATACAAATAGCTTGAAAGAAATATTTTTTAAATTTTTTCCTTAAGTTGTTTAGGTATGTTTAGGGATTGAACTTCCCAATAATGTACTCAAATTTTTGTCATTGATAATTAGCTGAATATGTGCTGCTTAATTTAAAAAAGTAAACAAAAGTCGGTCCAACTGAAGTGTTGTGTATATGTATATATATATGCATATTATATTCGGCTGATAGATAAGCACCATCTAGATGAGGTTTAGTCGCACTTGAACGTTTTCCGGGAAAACGCGGCTTATCAGTCGGGCGCCGTACATCATGATGTAAAGTGGCCACAGATAAGCGATGTATGGCAGATAAATAAATAAAATAAAGTGAAATGAAATGAATGGGCAAAAAGCAACAGCACGGCAAATGCGAATCACAACTATTTAAATGGGCCTGGGGCCACAGACATTTTATCACGTCTATATAAACATATAAGAGCCCGTTTCGTGTCTTATCGACATAGAGCTTTAATCCAATGTGGTGCTGGTTGCGGCTGTGGCTGTGGCTGCTTATCAGTTGGCTAATTTATAGCCATATGACCGATAAAAAGTTAAATGGTAGCTGTGCTTGATAAACAAAAGGCATTGTTAATTATAATTTTAATAAATAAAAAGAAAACTATGCTTGTGTGTGTGTGTGTGTGTGTGTGTGTGTGTGTGTGTGTGTGTGTGTGTGTGTGTGTGTGTGTGTGTGTGTGTGTGTGTGTGTGTGTGTGTGTGTGTGTGTGTGTGTGTGTGTGTGTGTGTGTGTGTGTGTGTGTGTGTGTGTGTGTGTGTGTGTGTGTGTGTGTGTGTGTGTGTGTGTGTGTGTGTGTGTGTGTGTGTGTGTGTGTGTGTGTGTGTGTGTGTGTGTGTGTGTGTGTGGCTATAGAAGCTAGGCTCACAAAATAATTGACATGTAACTTGGCTTATAAACAAATACATTTACAATAAACTGGCTTTTCAGCCTTCAACTGACAGCATAATTAATTAGTTATTTGTGTGATTGTTTAATGACGAATTGTTTAATTTGTACATTTTATGGTTATGACATTTGAAATCGATTGCTTTGTTTTGTTAAATTAAACACATTCTCGTTTGTTAATTACTTTAAAAATTTAATAAGTTTTACAGTTCTGTTGCTGTCCCTAATCTGAAGAACAGACTCACCTCTAACCACAGTCTTAACTAGCGACAACCCGACACGACAAGCTGAATCTCATATTTTTCATGCTTTTTCTTATTTTTCTTTGTTGTTTCTTTCATCGGTTTAAACAATAACAATAGTTGGAAAAGAGTAAAGAAAACAATGCATTGCATAACAACAAATGAACTTTCTGGGCCCGGCACTAGCTGTGCTCGTACTTGCAAATGACCGCAAACATCTTGTCGCCGCCGAGATACTTGGCCAGCCAGCGATTCTTGACCACGGCCAGCTTGAGGGTCTCGCAGGCGAACTTCGCATTCAGATTGGTGTGCAGCGCCCGGCCCATGCCCTCGATGACAAGCAGATCAGTCTCATTGGCAGCTATGGCATCGCACAGCTCGCGCGGCAGCGTGCGCATGTCCAGGCAGGGACCGCTCTGGCCGTTCGCATAGACCAGCAGTCGGCGGGTGCGCCAGGCGCTATCCAAAATGCTGCACTGGCAGGCGCAGTCGTCCAGCAGCGCGCTCAGCTCGCGGCTGGTCACATCGTTTAGCGAGGGTTCACTGTTGGCACAGAGCAGCACCTTGGTGCCGCGCCTGAGCAGCTCGCGGACAAAGGGCAGCACGCCGAGCACCACATCGACGCCGCTGTTGTCCACAAAGATGACGGCACATTTGTGTGGCGGCTGCGCGGCGGTGATATGCATTCGCTGCAGCCATGCGTCCAGATTGTCCAGCAGCCAGGGACGCTGTTCGATGCGCTCCAGTGCCGCATGCAGTCCAAAATTGCTATCCTGCTCCAAAATGCTGGCTATTGCCTGGGCGCCCCAATCGAACATGTTGCCCGCCAGCACACCGCGCACCAGTTCCGTCCAGCGCGCATCCTCGTTCTCAATGGCATCAATCTCTTGCAGACGCTGCTTTAGACGCGCCTTGGCCGAGGCATTCTCCTGCTGCTTCTGACACAGCCAGGGATCCGTGAAGCCAAAGCGTCGCAGCATAGTCTCGTTTAGCTTGAGCAGCTCACTGGTGCCCAGGACCACCTTGCCGCTATTGTTGGCTATGTTGTTTTGGTGCTCCTCCAGCTGGCGCAGATATGCGGCCTGAAACTGTGCCGCACGCTGCTCGGCGCTGTCATCGTCCCTTTGGCTGCTGGCCGCCTGTTTGGCGAATTTGCTTACCAGCTCACGGAAGCAGGGAAACCAATAGGCGGCCGCCTTCGCATCTGTATTGAGATCCAGCGTGTCCGGCTGATAGTTGGCCTCATCCTGCAGTAGCGTACAGCTGTGCATGTTGTTGCTATTGCCTGTCGACGGCACTTTCAACAGTGTACGCTGAATGGGGCGCTTTAGTCGGGACAAAATGTTGACGGCCGTTGCTCTCAAAGTGCGCACTAATATTATAATGCCTCAATGTAAATTCGTTTGTGTTTCTTTTCTTTCTTTTTTTATTGTTTTATCACAACCGCACATTGGACAGCACTGGCAGGGTAACAACAAACGCATTTTGCCACAACAGCTGACAAAAACGTAAACATGTGAATGGCACTTTGGTTGCTTGACTTCGCTTTTGGCAGCTGTAGCATGGCACATTTGATGTTATTTATTTTACTTTTAACATTTTAGCTGCTAAAGCAATCTTTTTTCTTTTAAATTGTTATTTTCGTACACCTTTTATGACATTTTTTAATATGTATTGATTTGCCGCCTCTACGGTTTTCATAGCTCTTAGCTTTCGTCCGCATACTGCTGGCAAGCGCAGCCAAGTTCACGCCATGGCATTGACAGGCCGTCTCTTTCCTGTTGAATTTTTTGACAAATCAACAACTTAAAAATGGTACGAATGTACAAAAATCGTTAAATATTTAACCAATCGTTGTTTTTTGTGCGCCAAAAAGACTTTTAAATGAATAAGCAAACTGTGTGCCGTTAGTTGCTCAAACAATTTAGTGTTTAAACTGCTTTTGAATGGCACAAAGCAACATTGCGCCAATTGTGTAGTTTCGTTTTCAACTAAACGCTTTATTTCATTTTTCCCACACAGGCCAAGCGCACCAAGAAGGTTGGAATCGTTGGTAAATATGGTACCCGTTATGGTGCCTCGCTGCGTAAGATGGTCAAGAAAATGGAAATCACCCAGCACAGCAAATATACTTGCTCGTTCTGCGGCAAGGTAAGCAGCAAGCGGCGCATCCCTAATTGACAATTAAAATACTAATCAAACGCATCTTCTAGGACTCCATGAAGCGCTCCGTGGTGGGCATCTGGTCGTGCAAACGCTGCAAGCGCACCGTTGCCGGCGGTGCCTGGGTCTATTCCACAACGGCCGCCGCCTCCGTGCGCTCTGCCGTGCGTCGTCTGCGTGAGACGAAGGAACAGTAAATGGCTTATGGGATTTCAATGCTCCGTTACGTTTAAAGTTTCCGTAGTTTTATAGACAACACACAATTTTCTGTGGTTTGCGCCGCGCCGGTCGAAAGAGCTGTTATGCTTTATCTAAAAAGCATAAAGTGAAAAACAAAAAAAGAAGAAAACAAAAATAAAAATGATTTTTTACTTCAGTAGATGGTAAAAGTGACATTTTCGTAATACCCTCTAACCAATGTAAATTGGTCTAAGATTGTGCAGATATTTTAAATATACCCTGTACCCAACGTTAAGTGGGTGTAAGGGTTGTCTTCAGATGGAGCAGATTAATGCTTGTGGCATATACATATATCTTTAATACCCTGTACCCAATGTAATGCCAGTTAACTTGATAGTGTGTAGATTAAGCCTTGTGGCACTTCCAGCTATATATTCTCGATCCGTCAAGATGGAAGTTAATAGAGTATTACCAATTTCGTCAATTCGGCTTTATTGCATATCCTATTGATATCGATAAAAGAGCCCTATTTCCAGGGAGCAATCCAGTAATAGGGTATCTCTAAGTCGACTAGCCTTGCAATAGGGCAAAATTGGCCGAAAGAATGTGTATATTGGGTTACGTTTTTAGACCTGAAGCATATTTAGGACTTTAATAGAGTTTCTAGATGATATTGTGGTCCGATGATCTGGCTTATATATATCAATAAGATATCTTGAAGCAAGGTAATGTTTAAGTTTAGCAGCATTCGTCCGATTTCTCCAATCGAATCCGTCGAAAATGTTCCATTATCAGCATGATGGAATTGGCATTCAGTTGTGCCCAGTGTTGTTAAACGCTAAATAAATATTAGATCAGCTAAAAGATGAACAGCAGAGCTTTTCACAACACTTGGAATTTATTTTGTTTCTATTTAGTTTTTCATTCGTTTCGATCAGTTTTATTTATAAAATTTAAAAAGTTTCTAATTGAACAAAAAAAATGACATCTTGCAACTTGGTGGCTTGAAGTTTCTCTTGTTCTTGTTACTTTTGGATAGAGTTCACAAACAAACGAAAGAATTACAAATAATATTTAGCTAAACTAAATAGGAGATTTTGGATGTCGTCCAGCCTGTCGCCTGCTGCTGCTTGATTGGATCTGGTTTTGCTAAGTTTAAGGCTAAAATTAAAATTGCACCGTCACCATGTATATATATCTATATATATACTATATATCGTCTCTATTACTATATATGTATATGGTTTCCATTTTTAAAATTAATTTAGCTAAAACGTTTTACTTGGCTTTTACAGATTTCTTGTGTATATATAAATATATGTATATATATATATGTGTGTGTGTGGGTGGATATTTTGGGATATCGTTAGACTTTTGAATATTTGTTTAAATATTTACACAACAGCAAAAATAGCGTAAAATTTGAGCACAATTTGTTGTTAGTTTAAGTGTTTTTTTTTTTTATAAGAGCTGTTGGTGTTTTCTTTTTCTTTTTTTTTTTGAGCTACGTTTTAGTTGACGCAAAACTTTCGACCAAGTCTAAACTCTAAATTCGAACTTAGAGAAATACCTAAAACTAAATGCAATTTATAGTACAATTTTTGCATACACACACACATAATATATATAAATATAAATAATTCATTTAAATGTATATTTTTAATAGCTACTTTCTAAATTATGTACATTTTTATACGTATATTCATATCGTCCATAAATATATATGTATATGTGTCTGGGCCTTAACTATATATTTTCTTCTTTTTTTTTTTACACTGTTTTATGATATGCGTGCATTTTATTTTACTTTTGTTTCGTGTTTTTGGAAAGAATGTTTTCGTTTATGATTATGATTTTTTTTAGAAGCATTTTTGTTGTTGTTTATGATATGGGAAATGCAGCGCATTTGTGATTTTTAACAAGAATTAGATTTTTATCATTTGGTACAAAGCGAAAGCGGCTCGAAACGAAGTTAAGAAACTTAAATCTTTAAAATTATTATGTATAATATCTATATATATATATATATTTATATGTGTTACAACACAACGCCTGATAGTTATAAGAGCTAGGGGAATGTGGTGCGGGCTGCTCTGTTTATAAGCATATACTAAATGTGTGGGAGTATATGTTTAACTTGGTTTAGTCGTTCTGCTATGACACATATTAGTTTTAGTTAGTTAGTTAGTTAGTTTTTGTTGTTGTTGTATTCCTTGTGAAGCACATTGTCATTTAAATGCCAATTTATTGGTACTTGGTCGGGGCTAGGTAAATATGTATACGTATATATTACAAATCTATGCATTATAGTACATAAAACTAAACGCACACATACATACTATATATAAACATGTATATATATATATGCACAAAAGCACTTATGTATACATCTATACACACACACACACACGCACGCACGCACATCAATTGGGAAGACATTCGGCGACACACGCACACAGATACAGAAAAAACTATCATCTTAGACTAAAACTTAGTACATAAATGTAACAGAGGGGAAAAAAATGCTTGAAATCCTTGCTAGTAACTCAGCTCCTTATCCTACGCCTGGCTCCTACTCCTGCTCTTTATCATGCTCCTGTTTTTGTCCTCTCCTACTGCTGGCAACTTAGTTAACAGTTAAACACAAATTGGAAGTTCTAAGTTTAGTTTTAGTTAATCTTTTTAGCTGGCCAGCTAGTGCGCCTGCCACTTGAACTTGGACTCCATCAGCCACTGCTGCCCCTTCGAATAGTTGCAGGGCCGCAGCAGCGGCGTGCTGGCATCATCTCGCGTGGCACGCTGCAAGCACTGACCCGTATTCGTGTGTCGTATCCATTTCTCCTGCAATAGATTGTGCTTTTAGTTCTGAGTTTTCGTTGGATTTATATCTGGGCGAGACAATTTACCTCCGCATCGTATACCCATTCCTGATTGCCGCCCATATTGTGGCAGCGCACCATATTCACTGGCCCGCTGGAGCTGGCCGCATCTAGGCACAGATCGTCGGACATGATCTGTTGCCGTTTCGTATAGGCGAACACCTGGTTGCCGCCGAGACCGTGGCAATAGCTGCTGCCCACCTTTTCGTTATACTTGCGACCCATGGTGTCCAGGCAGGTTTCAGTCTCTGCATTGCGAATCTATAGATACGGATAAATATATTAATAGGGGCACTCCCCTCATACTCAAAAGCTTACCTCGCCTAGATAGTAGTAGTCCAGTGGCATTAAGCTTTCCGGATAAACGTTCTCCAGATACCAGCGGAAGCTCTTGCATTGCAATCGATCGCGTAAAGCTTTGCGATCGCTAACATCTCCAGCTGAAGCTTTGCGAGCGCCTAAAGTTGCAAAGGAGGTAGAGAAAAAACATAGGGATTTTCCTGGTTAGGTAAGCTTTCGGGGAAATTGGTTTAGAACATCTATGTTAGTGTGAGTGTGGGTGTTTTTTTTTCGGCTTCTGGAAGCTACATTCGTGCTTGTTAAAAGCTTTTTACAGAGGATTAAATGTGCAAGCAGCTGAGCAACAAAAAGACTGTGCAAAGCTTTTAAACTAGGACACAAAATACCGAATACCGTTATATACAAAACATGCAACAAAAATAATTAATATATATATACAAATAATATATGCCTAGTAAAATAACAGCTTAAAGCTAAGTCAGCAAGATGTTAGGGGTATTCATGTGCAAAATTTATAGGGCATTTCGCGGAATACCCTATATAACAAAAATACCGAAAAATGCGAGCTAAAAAATATGGGTTTTTTTTTAACTAATGCGTGTGGTTGGTGTTGAATAGGGGGAGGGGGACGTTTAACAGGCTTCGAGTGGTGAAACATGTGGGTGGTTTTTTTTTTTGTTGGACAAAACAAGTTAAAATACAACAAAACTAAGAAACTAAATAGACATAACGGAACCTTAAAGAGAAAGAGAGTGGGAGAGAGAGATGGGACGAGAGAAGACAAAAGAACTCAAGTAAACAATGGACAAAACAAATACAAATACAGGGTGAGCATTTTGGGGGTTTTGGGTGATTTGGTTGTTTGTTGGATTTGTCACGGCCATGCCATAAGTTATATACATATATAAGTATATATAAATATATATGCATATTAATAATTGATATAACTAGATTTTATATAATATATATGTGTGCGTAGTATGTAAGACAGACAATTGCAAAATGCAGAGCGTGCGACTTGCTCGATTAATATATATATATATATAGATATATATATATACGAAACAAACTTTATATATAGAGGGAGACAGAGAGAGAGAGAGAGAGAGAGAGAGAGTGAGGCAGAGAGTGTGTGAGAGAGACGGAAAGTGAAAAGCATTCGATAAGAGATTTTTGTTTTTGAGTTTTGATTTGTAGTTGAGTTTCGTTAACCTGGATAAAAACTGTAGTAGAACTCTTTCCAGTCGTCCAGCCAAACCTCAACCAGACGCGCATTATTATGATTAACAATCTCCGTGGTGCCGCCTGGGAAGGTATATGGGGTTGACTTGCGAAAGACATGACCGACCCGGGAGCAGGGCGCTATCTCGAGGAGACCGCCACACATCCAAACCTGGAGTAGCGGCGGTTCATCAAGAAGTAGTTATCGAGAGCACGCAAATAAAGAAAAATAAAAAGAGTGGACGAAAGAAGGCAGAGAAAGATGTACACATACATATATACACATACATATATCTATTCATATACAGATCAAGTGCTGATAACTTTAAGAATAAGGTTTCATATAGCCAAGCGCAAACTCAGATGCTGTGCAAACACAAGACTTGGGTAAAGCGATCCCTGATAGGGTAAAGCGGTCCCAGAGTTGGACTAGGTTAAAACTTAATATAAATTGGTAAGTCAAATCAGAGAATAGTTCCAGCGACTTAGGGGATTTACGAAAAGGTCCCCTTTCGCGTTTAACCATTGCTTTATTGTAACGAGTAGTTGCTATAAGTAGCGCCTATTGATATGCATTCATAATAAGTAACGAGTACTTATAGCGTTGACATAAGTAGCGATAGCTATTGATATGCATTCAGAATAAGTAACGAGTACTTACAGCGAGTAATTCAAAACAGTGCTTAATTGTTAGTTGTTGTCATGAGTAACGATAAAAAGTAACGAGTACTTCGAGCGAGAAGTTATTTACGGTAACGAGAATTATAACAAATAATTGCACAAGTCTAAGGGAATTGTTGTCATTAGAAGGCTCATAATGAATAGATATCTACAGCAATAACGAGGAATGGGCTATGAAGCTCATGAATAGATGTAAGCAAGAATACTTATAGGTAGTAGTAGTAGTCATAAGTGACGATTGCCTGCAACTAGTAGTTGTCATAACGAGTGCCTCCAACGCGTAGTAGTAAGGTTAACAATTTATAACGAGTAGCTGTGTTAGGAAAATACTTTTTACGAATAGCTTTTGTTGGCAAGAAGACTCTTTAATCAAAGTGCATTGCTTTGTCTTAAGTAACGAGTGCCTACAACGAGTAGGAACAATTAGCACAAAAACCTATAACGAGTAGCTGTGGTAAGCAAAGTCTTTTAACGAATAGCTTTTGTTGGCAAGCAGACTCTTTAATCAAAATGCATTGCTTTAACGAGTAGATTAAAGTGACACAAAGTGCTTGACGACAACAATCCTAGCCCACAACGAGAGACGCCTACATGTTAAGTAGCGAGTAAAGTTGAGAAAAAAAATCATATTAGTAACAACTTAAAAATAAGCAACTAAATAGACTAAAATTAATTGCCAATTCGTGTTTAAAGTACTTAAATTTGAAATCAAAACGCAACGAGTATTATGTACGTTAAGTTTAGCTTAAGTTCAGTGTTAAGATTTCAATACAACTGTGATAGATACTCGTTATTGAAATATATGTGTGTGAGTGTGTTGTCTTAACGTGTTATATGTTATAGTTATTTTAGTCGTTGTTTTCATATATATGTAGTTTTGGTTAGTTATAAGTTAATAACAAAATGGCGCTCTTGGCTGTTGCCGGCGCCTCGTTCGACATGAGCACAAAATTCAAGAACATTTAGAAGAGTCTCGTTAATAATGGAAAAAAATAATTGATAAATATACAATCAGTAGCACACTAATTATAATTATTATTAAATAAAACATATGCCAGTGCGTACATCTGATTAGTCTTGTAAATTTGTAAATGGGTTAAACGACATTTTGGATAAGCGACGACAGAGGCATTAGCTTTTGGTATCATATTGTGTGTTACATTACATTACATAATATGCATGTAGTATATAGTTAGCTAGTTATTATATGGTTCGATTATACATATTGTTTTGTATTCAAGAGTTAACACAAATTGCTTTTATAATATAGTTTAAATGTTGGAAAAACTTGATGCTTCTTGTTATGCTCAAAATAAAGTCAATTGTTTGTGTTTAGTGTTTTTAGTAGCTTGTTCTAGAGCCTAAATCGAGCTTTAGTTGTTCTTTTTGGATATACCCTTGCAGATTATATAAATGTGAAGCTTGAACTTCCATGAAAATTTTTGGAAAATTTCTAGGTAAAAACCCCTTGAATTGGATCACAATGATATAATATTAAGAACTGTGCGGGACCTGCTTTAGTTTCATGAAAAGCTTTGAATAAAGTCGTCAATTCAAATATTTTCAAAGTTCTATGAATACCGGACTTTCTATTAATATAACAAACTGTAAAAGCTCGGCATCTGAAATTTAACATTAAGTGTTAAATTCCACGCTGAAGTGTGGAAAAATCAGGGAAAGAGATTGCATCATCTTCTTATTTTTAATTCGATCGCCTTTAAAATCATTGCTAAAGATGTTTGTACGAATTCTTTATGACTTCTTTCGCACTTTTCAAAAAAATCTACTCTCCTCCCAGGGGGAAATGGGTTCCAAAGATTTGCTCCCTGGTGGAATTCGGGCTTTAAGGATTTGGTCAATGAAATTTCGATTGGTAAATTTTCACGCTTCATTCGATCGGACTTAAACTTGAATACAAGGCATAAGAATTATATGAAATGATTGAAATATGTCAGCATTTTTACAAATTTCACCCGCAACTGTGAAAAATTGGCGGAAAACAACTAAAGAATCCACATTAAATGCCTGCAAGGGTATTTAAGCTTCGGCAGGCCGAAGAATACCATTTACTCAATCTTTGTTTTTAGTAGCAAGTGAAAGCCAATTAAAATTATTATTTTAAAATCAAATTCAGGTGTTAGATGCGCACTATAAAATTATGTAAGTAGAGTCGGTTATTGTTTATGTTGTTTTCTTGTCTTGTAGAGAGTTTGTTTTTTGATTTTTAGTTGTTTTTGGTTTTTGGTTTTGTTTTTAAATATTTTCGAACCTGTGCTCATTGCATAATAGAAATCACGCCACTCATCCAGCCATACCTCGGCCACCCGCGCCGCATTATGCAGCACAATTTTGGCAACGCCGCCCGGGAAGGTGTACGGGGACTTGTCGCGGAACACGTGGCCCACATGCGAGCAGGGTATAATTTCTAAAATGCCTCCGCATTGCCATATCTGAGAATTGTCATGGATTGTTGTTGTTTGTGTGTTGGTTGTGATTAGAAATATTTTTCACAATTCAATTTTTCATTTCATTTTAAAGTAAAATAAGAACAAACAAAAAACAAAAAAAAAACCAACAAAAATGATGACTTAAATGAGGAGAAAAAAAAAATTAATATAATTATGATAATTAATGTAGGCAAATGGGCAACATTTCTTTTTTGTTTTCTTTTTTTTTTTGCGGCTTGGCTGTAGCTGTAAGAACGAATAGAAAAACCATAGAAGATCATATTGCATGGAAATTTGCCTTACTCGAAACGACATTTCCAGATTCTCGCCACCCCAAATGTCCATGCCCTCATCGTAGGAGCCAATCTCATAGAAGTAATCCTTGTCGATGGAGAACAAGCCACCAGCCATTGTCGGTGTACGCAACGGGGCTGTGCGATCATTATTGCGTCTGGCCATCTCACGCTGGGGCACACGATACCTAGAAATATCAAACCCAATTAGATTTAGCCACAAGTCCAATGACACTTGCTTGAATTAATCTTGATAGACAACAATATAAAGGTATAAAACTCACACACGAGACTTGCTTAAAGATAAGCTTAAGTTTTAGACTCATATTAAGCTCTTATTGCACTGATTCTATAAATTAAGTATCTTTCTATTAAATAATAAATGACATTCATGTTAAGGTAAATTAGCATAGCTTTAAGCTGTTAGGCTCATGTTAACAACATGGTTTGCTGCTTTAATGTGCTTTAAAAGCTCTCCATTCTGAAGCTTCCACAGTAGGGCTTAGCTTAAAGCTTACTGAATTGTATTAATATATATTGTTATTATAAACTTTAATATAATTACAAAGCTCTTCAAGCATAAGTATTAAGTGAAAGCTGCTTTTTATAATAATATGGCACTGAATATGACTTTTTAAAGTTCATAGAGAAGCCAAGTCAACCTTTAAGTGGATTTTACCTATAGGGCTACCTTGCTTTAAGTTCTTTTCGCACTGAGAGCTGAATCGAACTGGTACCTTCTCTACATGAAGCTAACATTTGCAAGTGTCAGTATGAATATCCAAGAAATATCTAATATCCAACCCACCATCTAAAGTTTAGCTTCCAGTTAAAGCCGCCCCACGTTGAATCCGAGGCGGTAATGTACTCGAACGTCTCATCCGAGATGACATCAATGATGGGACACACCACGGTGCGACGATTCTGAACAATGCGAGCCAACAAAGGCTCCAACCAGCCCTCGGTGCACTCACAATGGGCATCCAGGAAGGTGATCACCTCGCCCGTGACATGCTCAGCGCCCAGGAGGCGAGCGCGTATCAAACCCGAACGTTTCTCCGTGCGCAGCACGAACGTACGAACTGGCAACTTGGCCACATAATCCTCCAGCTGTTTGCCCAGGAAATCTAAAATAGCAGGTGAGTCGTTAGATATATGAGAAATTTAGAAGATTCAGTTACGCCTAGCTTACCCCTCTCGCTGGCATCGTCCACCAGTATGATCTCCTTGAGCAGGGAGCGAGGCGAACGATTGATGACACTCCAAACGGTGCGCAGAAGCGTCGTCCACGCTTCATTATGGAATACTATCACAATTGAGGTGGTGGGCAGCTTTGAGGGATAGTGTTTGTGCCGGCAACTAAATGGTGGATAAATAATTCATATAAATAGATTCTAGCTTCGTTTGCTTCAACGGCGCACTCACTTCTCGTGCCGCACATCTGTCAGCGAGCGATTCAATGAGATCATATCGCTGGCCAATAGATTGAACTGATTCTCCTTGAACTTCTCCTTCATGAGATCCTTCATGTCGGCGGGTATTTTAACGGGCTTACCCATCTCGCCCGGCTTGCCACGCGACTCACGCACCGTCGGCGCCTGGAACCATTTTTTCAGCACCAGGCTGCGATAGGTCATCGAAATGCCGCCAGAGACAAAGCCTTGGCCCATAATGGGCGCAATGCCAGCGCTATCCTCGGCATCCAATGATTTTTCCGTATTGATTTCATTATCATTCACCAGCTGATTATCGTCCACCAAACGCTCAGCGTTGGGCAGCTGCGAGTGAAGATATAGATAGGATGGGTAAATCTGTAATCTGTATAACATTTATTTACCTCCACATCATATTCGCCGGCTCGCCTGCAACGCCAGCCATCCTTGCCTATACAATCCGAATAGTGGGCTATGAGCACAAAGTCAAATATGAGCCACACCAAAGAGGTAAGCAGCACGATACGGCAGGTGTTTGAGCGCATGCGTCCGCGCATTTTGCGTGTAAAGCTTTGCAGCGTCATGTTAACTACGTTTGTTAAACTGTTATTGTTTGCTGTTGGTGCTGTTAGAGCTAACTGTAAATTTTGTGTTGCGTGCGACAAATTTGATTTGTTTCTGTCAGTCAATCAGTTTATCTGGCAGCAGTCAGCTTCTGTCTGTTTGCGTGGCTATTTATTGCTGTATGCAGCGAGCGACACTCATGTTAACTGCGCACTGTTAGTATTGAGTGAGTTTTTGCTTTCTGTTGGCCAGACTGCTGTTAATTTGAAGGATATGTTATGGTTGTGGCTGTTATTGTTTATCGTATGTTAACAGTGTATAACTTTTCTTATCAGACTTATTGTTTAACACGCGCCGTGAACTCTCTCTCTCTCTCTCTCTCTTTTCTAGTTTGATTTTGCTTTGAATTTTATGTTATTGTTGTTGTTATGGTTGGTTGGCACATTTGTGGAGCTGTCGCTCTCTCTCTGTCTCTGTCTCATGCTACGCACAGACAAGGCAAGATCTCAGCCGCTGCTGCTGCTGCTGTTGGTTAACTAGTTGCCCTTCTGGTCGCATCCTCTTCTCACAGTTGCTTGCTGCTTCTCCATTGAGACGACGTCCAGTTCCAGTATCGCCTCGGCCAGCTCATGCCCCACAACCAGTTATGTTGCTCCCCTCTGCCCGCTTTGCCACTATTCCTCGCTTCCGCACGCACCGAAAGACCTTGAGAAACTACTCAACTGCAAAGAAAGCAAAATCGAAACAAAAACCAACATTATTTAATAATCCAACAAAAAATGACCATAAAATTATAATTTATGTATGTAAATATGGTTGAAAACCGAAAGTTATATTTGTATGGATTGCGAGTTTCGGCCAACAGCAAATACTTCACGCTTTTGATTAATGTTAAACACGAAATCGACACGAAAAATGATTTGCGACTTTTTTTTTCTGAATTTAGTTCCATTGGAATATATATATGTAATTAAATACATAAATATTTTCACGATTCAAAAATAAAAGCACAGTAAAAAAAAACCTGATAAGAGGCTGAAGTTCGCTCAAGTGAAATTTCACCGTGGATGATTCATGGCATGATTCATGATGCATTTGTATTCGATAAGTAGCAGCAATTTTCAATATTCTTATGTCAACAATCTGCCATGAAAATCTCCATTCGCATGCAAATATCCCAATAAATACAATAAGAAGAAAACCAAGCATTCAAATACCTTTGCTTGTCAGATCTAGCCACAAAATCCTCGTTACTCTGACAAAACATTTTTGCGAAAGCAGTTTACGAGAGAGGAAAACAAATGAAAAATGAACAAAAGATTCGAACCCGAATTCCATTGACAAAGGTCATAGTCGCAGCGCTCCTAAAAATGCCACAGCGGCAACAACAACGACAACTACGTTAAGACTAACAAACGGAAACCGGCAACAAACGAGATGTCAGAGGCATCTGAAATCATGTGAACATTTTGCAGCGATAATTGATGGACGGTAAGCATACCCTATTCGTAACATATGTCAATTAAACGCCTGCTTAAAGCATGTCAAATATGCTAGCCACTGTTAGAGTGCTCTGATAAGACTGGATAACAGTGCAGTCTTTAACACACTGTTAAGTGTTGACTGGCAAAACTGTTATCTGCAAGGCTGTTACAGAAAGCAATGTTAATATTTGTTAACAGTTAAGCAAAATGTTAATGGAATGACTGAGATTATCAGAAGGCATCACAACAAGTATCCGAAAAAAATCGATGCTAACTTAAGCAAATAGCTCATAATTTTGGTATACCCAGTAAGAGATTTAATGCGCGAGGGTATAGCAAAAAGCGCAACAACTCTTAACGGTATTTTTTTGTCAGGTTTTTCTTTTTGCACACATAACATGCATTTGAATCATTCATAAGGCGTGCGACGAGTGCCAAAGCTACGCCTAGATAGATAGACAGAGACAGAGCGAGAGAGAGAGGGAGAGTGAGAGGAGTGTGCGAGAAAGGGTAGGCGCATTCGAAACCAGTTTCCCATAACACGATGCACGCACACGTCAAGAGCTTGTTGAGTGGGCGCGAGGCATGGCGGCGAGAAGAGGTCGGTGAAAGGGCGAACCTGTTAAAATATGCAGTTGCATGAGCAGAGCGAAACGAAAGAGGGCTAAAAACGAAGTGGCAAATGACAGGCAGCGCTTGCAGCGCCAACAAAGTGTCCTTCAGTGCGCGGCACAGGACAAGTTGTCAATAATGCACTCAATAACAAAGATACAAAACGAGTTTCGAGAATGTATACACTGTACAAAATGCCTTGGCATTTCACATTTTAAACGATATTGTTAAAGTTCCACAAAAATAATTTTTTCACTTAACATTTTATTCATATTTTTGCAGAAGTATTTACGACAAAAATATTATTTCCCATTAACATTAAAAAAACTTTTATAACTGTAATTTCAATGTAAACTTAAATTGTGTGCTGTGTATGTAAAAACATGCATGCATATGTATGTATGATAATTTTTCACAAAAGCTTTTTGAGTAATGCATCAGCAAATGTTTTATTCACAAAGTCCTTTAAAGTGCCAATTTTAATTATTGATAAAAATAACAATTAAATTGTAATGCGTACTCAAATTAATCAATTTCAACTGGTATTTCGCAGTTTTTAATTCATGGCATGCATTCATGCAAAAATAAAAAAAAATCATAAACAACACAATTGCGATTATGTCAAATATATTATTCATATGTTGATTTGCATAGGAAACGGTAATTAATATGCCCATTACTCACTAGAAATCATAATTTAAATAATAAAGCTGAGCAAAAACCTTGACACACAATTAATTATAGTGTTAAATATGAACCGGGTGTGAATAATTACCAGAGCCACTGTAGAGCCCAGGGCGTAGCATGAAAGTAAAAGCTTTAAGTGTTAGACAATGACTGTTAATCAGCAACTGCTAAATAAGATGTATTTACAACAGCTTATGCTAATCACTGCTAACAGTATGTAAGCAAAAGAGAATAGATAGATTGTTTATCTAATATAAGTGTTCTATTGCATGTAATCAGTGTTAATAGCTAATTGGTTTTATGCTATTAAAACGATAACAATATTAATAAAGACACATTTATCACTTAATTATAATTCAATTCAAAGCAATTGAGGCAAACACAACAATCAGCAAATATTCAAGTAGAAGGAACAGCCAGCACAACAGTTTTGCCCCATCAATGTTAGCAGCCCAATGTAAACAGCCTGAGAGCAACATGAGAGAGAGAGAAAGAGAGAGAAGAGAGGGGGCCAGCGGCAATAGTAGCAATTGATGAATTGTGTATGCATGTGTGTATGTGTGTGTGTGGGCGCCGTCTGTAAACTGCTGCTTTGATTTGTGTTTATCGTGTTTTCTCCATTTCACTTTGGCATCGTGTACTTGTGTGTGTGTGTGTGTGCGTTGATAAGCTTTTGTTGTTGCCTTCATTAAGTCAAAGTTTTGGCTACGCTGCACAGTGCGCGTAAATTAAATTTTGTATTTTAATTAAAATTCGCACAGCGCGACGCACAATGTTTCGGAAAGCTGTCAAAGTGTCATAAATTGAAACGACGTACGCTCACTTAACATCTCGCCCCCAAATGCTCTCCCACTCACCTCTCTCTCTCTCTCTCTCTCGCTGGCTCGTTCGCCGTGCTTTGTAACCGTGCTCCGGGCACAGCCAGCAAAGCGGAAGCAAAGTTTTTATAAGAGCGACTGTTGCTAGCTGTTTATAGCTACTGATAAGCGTGGCAGCGGTGGGCGTGGCACTGTCTGCGTGTGCGTGTTTGTTGTCGTAGCACTTGTAGCACACTTTAGCACGCTTGTTGAGTATGCCGCACTTTAAACGCCTCACAGCAATTAATTTGATGAAAATCTGTGTCAGTTTCACTTGAAAAGCTCCGACACATGATATAAGAGCATACATACATAATGCATCCGTTCGGTTCGATTAGTTACGCTCTGTGCAGTGATGCCAAGTTTTGCAAAGCAAAGTTAAGCCAGTTCTTAAATGAACAATTCAAATTCTCTTCAACATTGTTGTAAGACTAGAAAAAGGCTAAAACACTCTTGAAAACAGCCAGAAATTCCGCTACACGTCTCACAGTTACACACGAGAACCAGATTCGGCGACAATGGCAACACTGGCCAAGTGGAATGACGTGGGCATGGCAAGCAGCCCCGGTGACAAGCGAGCAAGCAATTTGATAACGGCATAAAAAGCTTTGAAGCTGTTTGAGCAATTTATTAATGAATTGGCGCGTTCGCAAAGGTCGCATCAAGTGGCTGGCGGCATGTTCGTAAGACAACAACAAAAACAGTAACGGGGACAGCAACAACAACAGCAATTACAAATGAAATTGTAACAGAAATTGCAATTAAGAAACGGCAAAACAAAAGCACAGTGAAACACAATTCAAAAACGTCAGCAATTAAACGCAATTAATGAAATTGTCAAATTGTGCAATTACAAACGGCGGCTGTGACCAGAGGCCAGTGTTTGGCCCCTGGACTGTGATTAGGCTGTTGATGGTCAATTGGTCGCCACTGGCTCCCAAGCCACAAATTTAGAACTAAAGCGCGATTACCATTAAATGCACGGGAAAAAATGCTAGAATTACATTTATTAAAGTTCCACATGTCATGTACAACGATCCTTCAGCAAATAACTGTTACCTAACATACTGTTATCAATATAAACAGCTTTTCCAGCGAGGTTAACATATGATCCACCTGCCTGCTACATGTGATTCACGTAAAAAATAACTCCTATTTACATAGCGTAGCAACATTTATTATTACAACAACAAATAAATGCAATTTAATTGCACACACCTACACACACACACACATACAAATGAATTCATCATTCAGAAATGCCGCCAGCGAGCTACCAAAATAAATCACTGGCTGTTAAGTCGAGCGCGAAACACATTTTGTATAATTAAGCACGCGCATTTGGCGCACACTCACACAAACAAAAACAAAAACAACAACAACAACAACAAAGAGGGAGAATGAAGAAGAAAAATCCCACATAAAAATACCGCATTTTGAGCGCAGCAGCAAAACGCAGAGCACACATCAAAGCCGCACCCCCGCCATTTGTTTGTACCCTACTTTAAAGCAATAGCAGAGGGATACACGGGCAGGCCCTGCACTTGCCGCTCTTTAATGATCCGTGATGGCCAAACGCCAGAGTAGAACGAACTGGCCCGGTTGTTGAAGAGGCGCGTAATTTATATTGCATGCAAATAAAATATATTTCAGTTACATGTTGGCATACGCACACACAGAGAGAGTGAGAGAGATAGGGAGAGGGAGAGGCAAACACACGCACAGACACGTTCCACAATAAACGACGCATCGTCTTCGCGTACACCCATCTACAATAAATTCCCAGCCGGCAGGCAGGGGTTAACGAACTGTGTTTTGATAATAAAAATAATAATAAAATGTTAATTCGCCAACCGGCTCTTATCGAATTCTGATTACTGTTCATCTAGACATTGTGACTTGCCTAGACGATCAGCTGTTAGCGCGCGCATTGCGATAACTGGTTCAGTGTTGGCTAAAGATTGGGGTTACCAGAGATGGGGGTGCCGACGGGAATACAATTATAGCGCAAAGTGTCCAGAGATAGGGACTTTCCATAGAATATCAAATATCATCGAGGTAGTACGCAACAGACGACTTACATTTCAAACTAACAGCTAACATATCGAACTTTTTTAACCTTCTGGGATTCATAATATTGTGCCTACTATATTTTCCTCATTCCTACAGCTAATAAATAAAGTTAAATATTATTTATTATACTACATATAATAATACTTAAATATATTAATTATCGATTCTTAAAGGTCCCTTTTTTAGGTACCATTGAATTTTTATCTAAACCTGAAAACTGTACTCTCTTTTTAAACAAACTTTTCATATTTTCTTTAAGTTTCTCGAGCTGCACATGGAGCATATTGCCCCTTATCCGTTTTCTCTTTTTATCTTTCCTAACGACTCACAAATTCTAGGTCATTTGATTCCAGTTTCAATTGGTTTCGGTTCAAAAGTTGCTCAATATCATCTTAAAAACTGTCATATCATATTCTTTAATATAAAAATATCACTTGAATATGCCACATAACGAGCATATCTAAAGGGCAAGCGATAAGAATGTTTTCCGTGTCGTGTGAAACAGACCTCGGGAAAAACACAACCTTCTACATTAATCCCAAGAAAAGCTGTACAAATTTACGCAAGCAGACTTTATAAATATATAAGAAACAAAAAACAGCTGTTTATCGCTGCTCATTTTTATCAATACAAAAATAATCAGCTCTCAGTCTAGGCTTAAGTTCTTTAAGGTAAGCATTTAAGAAATAGGCAAACATTTATAACAATTTACAAATCTTGCCAACAGGTAAGAGACAACGGGGAGAAATAGAGGAAATGAGGTGATGAATTTCGAGAGATGAAAAAGAACGAGAAAACCGCCGAAAAATGTGCGAATTGACAAAGTGTTTAAAATCTATGTTTGTAGCTTTGTTTTTCCCCGGCAAAGAAAGCTGTCATCATTATCATTATCATCATCCTCATCATCATCATTATGATTATCTAGCCATCAGTTATTCCACGCGTTGCCTGTCTCTCAGCAGCTCAAAATCCGAATCTTTGGCGCACAACCAAAAAAAAAAACAAAAAAAAACAGAACAAAAAAAGAGAAAGAAAAAATTCATGACACGCATTTTAATTAAAAGCAAATAGGGTCTGCACAGTGAGGCTGGCAGGGTGCAGAGGGGAGCGGTGTGGGGTGGGCGGCGTGTGCGGGCGCGGTTGGCGCATACAAAGCCCGCGCTAATTCCAACAATTTGTATGGTAAGTTGCACGAGTTTATCCCCCAATCTCATGCCAAAAAAAGAGAGAGAAATAAAAAACAAGAACAACACGCCGACAATTAAAGACTCTTCGCTGACGCATTTACCGTAATTTTGATTTCTGATAAACATAATAACAGTAAAACTCAAAAACAAGCAGACGCAGACATGGGCATGGCTGTATAGACTCTTCCTCTTGCTGCTGATCAAAAGAATATATATTTTATTCAAATGCTGAAAGAAATCTCCTTCAATGCGTTACACATTTCGTGTCAAAACGTTTATACCCTCAGTAAGGGTGTAAGAGTACAGTAATAATGGAGAAACTACCCAATGCCCAGTGGAGGGATTTGGTTTTGGATTCTGATTCAGATTCCCTGTGTTTGTTAAATGTACCAGACAAGTGGACGGGGCGTGGTCGTGCGGTTAGAAAGCAGAAATATGCTAAGCGGCAACCGTTTGCATAGCAATGAGCAATTGCCAGCGAGCATCGGCACTAAATAAAAAAATGTTTCCCAGTTGCGAAGTAGGTTTTTTTTTTGGTTGTGGCATTTTAAGCAACCGTTTTTTGTTTTGTGGCTTCCAAAAAGTTTGCTGCGCTAAGCCTGACATACACAAAATACACAAAAGTAAAAGGTGCACTGTTGAATACCCTGTAAACAGTTTTACGATCAATATAAAACGACATTGAATACGATACGACGATGTTATCCAAACTAATCTACAGTGGAATATTCGGGAATTTCTCTCTTTGAAAAATAAGCTATTTTATTAATTTAACATGATGTGTAATTTTTAGGTTTTTGTGGCATCTTCTCTCAAAAATGCTACGACAAATGGAACAAAGCAGCACGCAAAATGCGCTAAAAAAGTTTTTCTTTTTTCTTTTGGGGTTTGACATTTGGTCCATGGCCTTTAATGTAGCCCATCAACGGACAGTGGTTTGACCCGCATCATTAACTTTTTACCATGTGCTCGTTACTGCAGCGCAGCTACAAAAATGTTGTCGTTTATGCGATGAAGCTAACCAAGATCAACATCAAGTAAAGTTCATTAATAAACGAAAACGTTTTTTGACTTTTATCTAATTCACAAGCTGTGCATCAACTCCAGGTAAGGCAATATTATCAGTCAGTCATAAATCACATAAAACATCTCACAATAACGTGCACGCATGAACATTTACAGTTGTTGACATCATTCGTGTGTTTTGCGGTTTTTCATGCTACCCACAGCCCCTCGCTACTTGGAAGTCACACACACACAAACACACGCACACACACAACCCAAAATACTTGTCATCTCACTTTGCTGTCGCTGTCTTTTCTCTTGTGTCTCTTCTTTCAGGTTTTTTCTTTTCTGTGGGCCCATTAAAATGTTATTTCCTTATTATTATTGCCCTCAGCTTAATCGTCCTGTCCAACAGCAGCATCAGCGCCCATTGACGAGAACTCAACATGTGAATGACTGGCTGAATGAACGACTGACTGACTGACAAACTGACTGCAGTGACAATATGTGAGCCCGAGTCGAGTGCGTGCCAGCGACAATGGAAACACATTTCTATGGCATAAATTTGCGGGATACGTGGCCACGTAATCTCTAGCTTTTCTTCGGGAGGTGTGTGTGTGTGTGGCGCCACACACAGTATCAGGACTGTTAAATGACGCTCCCTCCTAGCTGCAAAACTGCAAGCAATGCATGCATGGGTGCTCTAGCTGAAGGGGAGTTGACTAGAAGATACCCAATATTCAATATTCAGTAAAATTGTAAATGAATGATAATCGGAAAGAAAGGCGATGTTAAGGTGGCTTTGAGCTAGATAAAATAGGGAGAGAGAAAGGAAAGAAAGTGATAGCAAGAGATGGAGAGTGGGTAAGACAGAGATAGAGAGAAAGAGAGTGAATAAGTGTGCGAGAAAACAAATTTGCCCTTCTATGCGATTTACATGAGTTTCATACAATTCTTTGGACTGAAAGTCTCGTATCTGTGAGATGCGTATGAGTATGAAGGTATGCATATAAAATAAGCTAAAAACATTGAGAAACTATAGTCGCTCAGACAAGGTATATTTGAATCGAAATCTTAAGAAAAACGTTTATTACTTATAGGTACTCCTATTAACCCATTTGTAAAGCGTACAGGGTATAATAAATTGTTTGTAGCTACGTCACGACGATTATGATTATAATATAGCAAAACCAACCCACAACAACAGCAACAACAACAAAGACTCGTCGTGCACATGCAAATCGGTAGAGTAACTAGTTAAAATCGATAAGAGTGAGTTTTTAATGCGATTACTCGCCAGCTAAAAGCCAGCTCATCAATATGATTGACAAAAGGGGGGCGTCATTCAATGCCAAAAACACTGAACTAATTAAAAACTTGCGTAACTTGTGAAATACCCTTGATGCTGGAACTTGGCCCAAGCCGGGGCACAGAGGCAGGAGATGTATTCGGACAACGGGGCAATGGGAGCATCTTTTGCCAATGGCAGACTTAACAATTAGCCAAAGTGCAGTCGGGCGTTACGTCGTCTGCTGGCGGCGTTTGTCAAAGCAAGCGGCGACGAGACGACAACCAAGTTTAGATATGAGCCTGGAATTAGTAATGGGAACTAGTAATTGGAACTGGAACCATGTAGGAATCAGTGAGTGAAAGATAATGTCGTATTTTCAATTGTTGTCAACCCATTTAGAAATCATTTAAGATATGATTTTCATGTGGCAATCGGACATCGTCGGATGTTCTTTAAGTAATTAGAAAAGAAATGAAAAATTTTCCTACATTTATAGTTATTCAATATACATTTGTGAAGAATATATGCAATTGAAAATATATCAGATATACGTTTAAATTACGAGTTAGGGATATTTCATAACCTAAACGTGGCATAGTTTTTCAAGAATGAAAGTAATCAATTATTTTCTTAACATTTGAAGTTTGTGTTTATCGCTTGCCCACAAAAGATAGGGTAGTTCCATTAATTAAACTACCAAAAATATGTTTGAAAATCATTGAGAACTTTAAATTGCTATCTAAACATGTTTCCTCTTTAAGTAATCGATAGAGGGTAAAAATTGACGCATTGTGTCACATGGCCACACATTTATTTTTAGCATATTATGTGGAACTAATTACTTAATGAACACCCCTCGTGCTGTTGCCTGTCAACAGAGATTTTTCCGCTTGTTAGTTGCGTGGCGTTTCATGCGCTAATAGTTAACAGCCACAGACACGGCCACATACAAACAACAGTTGATCAACATTTATGGGGTCGCTGTTGTTGTCGCTGCTGCTGTTATTGTTGTTATTACAGCTGCTGCAACTCCAACGCCGCCAACCTTGGCAAAAATGCTGCGCTGGCTGTTGGTGCTGCGTTGGCGTTGACTACGCGCTGCTGCTGCTACTGTTGTTGTTGTTGTTGGTATTGCTGTAGCTCCAGGGCTTTGTCAAGTACGGCAGCTATGGCCGTGGGCCGGCGTCATGGTGTGGAAATAGAGAGAACGAGCGGTAGGGAGGGAAGTGGGGGAGGTCGCGTAGCCAAGCACCGCATGGCTCATAAATTTCTTGCTGGTTTGCAATATGAAATATTTGCAGCATAATTGAATTAAGCCTGTGTGTGTGTGTGTGTGTGCAGTGTGCTGTTAATATTTAATTTATGCCCATAAAGAAGAGTCCAATTTTCATTAGGCCACATTTGAAAGATATCAAAAAGCCAACAAAAAAAGGAAAACAGCAAAAATTACTATAAAAGAAATTGAAAATTCATTCTTTTATTTATTAAATACGACAAGGTAAAAGTCAATGTCTGTAAGCGTATATTTTTTATAGCTGCCAAATTATCAGTACATAACTGTTAATGTATCTATTTAACGATCAGCAACTGCTCACACTGTTTATGTTAACTGAATTTCTTTTTCAACATTCTTCAAACATAGCAAGGTTAACATATCTAGCACATAAACAGACCTAGGGACACAGCTGTTAACAGCAACCTCTGTCTGCAGACCACAACAACAATTAACAGCAGGCAGCCGGCTACGTGTCGAAATGTAAATATGTATGTGTGTATATGCAATCAAATAATTGTTTTCTTGTCTCTTGTGCACTCATATTAACTAGGTTTTTTTTTTCATTTCAATTGTCTTTTGCTAGCAAAAGTAACAACTACTAAGTGGCTTGTTTTATGTTCCGAATGTTAAACTTTTGTATGCTAAAAATAGAAACTACAAGAGCTTTAAAATTTCAAAGAACACGAGCTTTAGTGATCATTAAAAATGGGTGGGAGAACGGAGGGTGGAGAGGGGGGCAAGTGGAGTTCTCAAGTAACAAAGTGGCTTCTAGCAAAATGCTGCGTAATCATTTTCGGAAGTTTCAAGCAAATGGACAAGAGCAAAGATTGAACGAAGGACAGTGTGAGGGGTGGGGGGCGAGGAAGAGCTAGAGTCGACTAAAAGCTGTGCAAATAAACGAAGGCGGCAACGTCAGCTGTAGATAAAACTGTGCATAAGTGTGCGTCTGTGTGCGAGTGACAGACATTCCAAACAGTGACAAAAACAACAACAACAGCAACAACAAGAACAACAGAAAGCAGCAGCAATAGCTAAAAAGAAATAAGGCCAATGATGCTTGTAATTGTAGCTGCGTCGACTTGACAGCGTTACTGTTGCTGTTGTTCTTGTTGTTGTTGCCGTTGCGGGCGTGCAGTTAAGGCCATGCAAAAGACCCAAGGCAATACCACATTATGAGTGCGAGGGAGAGCACCACACGCAAGAGCACAAACGAAATACGACAAACAAAAACTGTGTGCAATGTGCGAGCTTTGAAAGTGATTAACATTTTATGTGAGAGCCGCTGGCTGTTGGTGATGATGATGATTATGATGATGATGATGATGATTGCCTCCTCACCCAAGTTAATCAAGCAGCAACAGCTAGGCAAAGCTGAAAGAAGTGCAACAAGAGAAAAAAGTGTTGAATAGGATGAACTACGCCGAGGTGCCGTGTAAGCAGCGCACAGTGCTGTCAGCTTTTGAGAGGCTCAATAAGTTAGATTTAGCAGAACAAAAGGAGGGAAATAGCTTCATTTTACTTTGAAAAAGAAGCGAAAAGAAAATGTATTATATTTACATATATATGCAAAATATTTTCCACTTCCTAACTGAATCCGTGCATCCGTGCAGGTAATAAGCAATTAAAAAAGGCAATGAATTAAACAAACATTTAAAACGGCCATAAATCGCGCATTAAATAAAAGCTTGATTTGACGTGAAGCTATTGGAAAACAAAACGCTGACTGAAAGTCCTTTTCATATGCATATGGACAAGCTTTTGAATGTTAACAAACATTGTTGTCTCTCCTCTTCTCTCTCATTTCATTTTTCCTTTCTAAAAACATGAAAAAGCAATCAATAAATTAATAATAAATATTTTTATGTGCCATAAAAATACCCTCACTCTTGGGTTAGGCAAACAAAAATTAAAAATTAGCCAAGTTTTGCGAATTTCCCTTTATGTAAAAAGTACCAAATGACATCTTTTGCCCATTTTAAAACTCCTCGCAGAGTTGTTAAAGCTCTTCAGCAGCAGGCGAACTATGGGGAAATCTAGAGAGCATCCAGTTTCTCATCTGTTCACTTGCCGTTTTCACTGTTAGACGTGATGTTGTTGTATTGGTAACTGCTCTTGCAGGTGCATGTGCATGTGTGTGTGTGTGTGTGTGTGTGTGTGTGTGTGTAGTTTTAGTGCCTGGCTCTGGGGGGAATAGCGCGCTTTTGATTGCTTTCTCTCGTACAACTTTGGACATTGCAACAACGATCTGGGCATATTAAAAGTGGCTAGTTATCTGTTTGTGGTCAGTGCCATGGCCCACTTTTATAGCTTCATTTGGCCAGAAAAAGCAGCAGCAGCAGCAGCAGCAACATCAGCTTTAGCAGCAGCCATAGCAACAACAACTAGAGAACCAGGTAGCCAGGCAATTAAGTACTTCGCGCGGCTAGCTGCTAAGTACACTCAGGAAATTTCCATACACTACAAAAAAGTACCTCTTATACTGCATATGAGGAATTTTCGCTGAAGCACAATTAAGGTGTTAAACACAGGGAAGAGTTAAAAGGGAAATTATAACATATATTTATGCAAAAGTAACAGAAGTTTCTCAAAAAATAGTTCAATCGTGGAAAATTGGAAGATAAGACATGTAGACATAATCTAATTGGAATCAGAGAACTTAAAAAGTCTAAATTGAAGGGCTAATTTTTATATTATTAAATTTGTTGTAGAAAGGAACAAATCCCGCTATTTGAGGGACATTTTATTCTATAAGAAAAAAAACTTCCTATTTAAAGGCAATTGGTTTTTTTTTTATCTCGGAAATTATGTCTTGAAACAAGATCTTTTTCATGTAGGCTCCAAAAGTAATTATGCCATTTAGCAAGAAAGTGCTTTACTGCTGCGATTTTTCTCTCAGTGCAGCAGCGATAATACGCAGCGCAATCAGAACTTCAGAACTTGCCCCGGCTCCAACCCTCCAACGCCCAGGTGGTCAAGCGATGAGGGTTGAGCACTTAACATTAATTACAGCGCAAAGGCAGCCTCAATGCAGTTGGTGCCACTGTGCAGGGCAGTTGGCTGATAAAAGGAAGAAGAAAAAACACATTTGCAACGGCCCCCAAACGACGATAGCAGCAGCAGCAGGGGCAGCGGCAGGGGCAGCAAATGGGTGCACATAGCAGAGCAGATAAAAGAAAAACCTGCGACAAGTCAAGCACACGCACACACACAAACAAACACACGTAGGCGAAAAGCCAACAAAAAGCGGAATTGCAACTGCTGCAGCAGCGCCTGAATTAGAGATGAGCATATGGCTGGTTGGAAGGCGAGGGGGGGAACCGGTTTAATTGAGCGACCTCCAATCAGAATCAAGTTCACGACACTAAAAAAAAAGCCGCTAAACGCACTCAAAGCGCACAACAACAACAAAAAAGAGATTAGCTATAAAATTAAGTACAACAAATTAAAGAGAGAGAGAGAGAGAGAAAAAGACAACAATTGAGTGTTATATTCACCTTAAACGTTGTGCAGTCGGCGTCGCTGTTGGCGTCTGTGGCAGGCAGCGTTCGAAATTCCTGTGAAACAACACAAAAGTTAGAAGCTGGACGTATGGACTATGCGGGCTGCGGGGGCCGGCAGCGCAGGACAAAAATGTGCACGAGCTCTGCCCGCACCGAAAGCCGCGGACGACCCGGTTTATTTACGCGTTGTATTTCTAACGGGACCGCGCAACAACTACAACAAATGTGTGTGTGTAGTTTTTTGTTTTTATTTTACTTTGTAGTAGGTATCAAGTGCCTGCGCACTTACACACAACACACACGCACACACACACACACACGCACAATATTTTTCGAAAATACCAGCGTAGTTGTGTGCGTGTGTGTGCACTCTAGCTGTTTTCAATAGTATGCGCGAAATTTACAAAATATTCATTCAGTCGCACTGCAACACTTTTAATATTTCTTAATTTTTATTATTATTATTTTGTTATAAACAAACGCGACGTTCTCGTTTCGGCGGCACGACTGCTGCCTTGTGTGTGCCTGTGTGCATGTGTCTGTGTTTGCATTTATCCTTCTCTAATATATTTATTATGCACACGTTAACGCGAAAATTGTAATGAAACACTTAATTTGTTTAAAAATACATACAAAAACAGACCACGCCACGCGTCCGCACAGTTTGTTGAATCGGAAAAGAATGAGTGAAAAGACCAAAATAATTATCGATATATCGATAAGTGCGGCTCTGTATTGATACAACTGTATTGCAGCATGCTGACAAGCGAACTGCCCTGGTATTTTGCTGTTGGCAACATGTCGCCTGACATGCCTTTGCCGGGTGCATGAATGAAAGAGAGCGAGCAACAAGAAATGTTGCCTCGCCGTACGCAAATGTTGCTGGGCGGCATGTGGCCTCACGGCGCACATGTTGCTAAGCACTAAGCGATGACAAGAACTAAGCGATATTTCAAAAACCCAATCGATGTAAGACAATAAAATGCAATACGATACAATTAGCAAAATACACTTCTCAACCAACTTTTAGCCGCCAATAAATGTTTTTGCTGAAAATCAGTCAGACTGATATATATCGAACAAAATTTAAAACGCGGCTGTTAACGCAAAAAAGAGTCTTAAGAAATATCGATAACTTATCGAGTTGTGGCGCATGCAACTGCAATTGGCGCGCATTTAAACACTTTTGTTTGATTTCCACAAGAACAAATAAAAGCAAAAAAACACAGTTGTAACTATAGTTTATCGTTTATTTATCATTAAAATTTTACTGAAACACGATCAAAACTATATCGATACCAGGTCTGTTTAAAATCTTAAATTTATTATTTTGTTTTTTCTATAGGACGTACTCGTATGCTTGCTTAAAACAAAATTTAGAAATAAATATCGAATAGGAAATTTTCAAATTGTATTTTTCTTTTTTTTTTTACAATATTTTTCGTTGTTGCCGCCAAAAAAGAAACGGTACGTCTCAATTTATCAAAAATTATTTTACATGACAAAATAAAATTGAAAATAAATTCGTTAACGGATCAACACACAAAACAATGAATTTAGCTGCACTAAAAAAATAAAACATTATTTTGCAGAACCTATAAAAATAAATTAAATAAAAATTCATAATAAAAACCCTGTTTACTTTGTCGATCGTGCTTGGCTTATCTTCAGCTTCTCCTCATCGCTAAACTCCAGAATGCTCTCGATGGCCTGCAGATGGCCCTGCGAGTTCTCCTTATCTGTTAGAAAGTAGAAAATAGCGCTCTTCAGGAACTGCAGCGTTACCTCCGGATCGACATGGGTGCGATTCTTTTGCGCCTCCAACAAGCGTCGATAGATCGTCTACATTCGCGCAAAGCGTTTGGTTAGTGTGTGTGTGTGTGTGTGTGTGTGTGGAAAAGAGAAGTGCAGAGAAAGGCTTCAGATTAGTTCACATACAGTACAGTAGAGCACAAGTGTTTATAGCAAATGTGAGGTTAGGTTGCGGCTATACCAAAATATAAGTTGGTTAAATGTTATTTACATATAAATTTGATTCACTGGTGCTATGACATTTGATGAACATTTAAGTTATGTAGTATATGTAACACTGAATATATATATCTGGTAAGGAAATGTTTATATATAGAGTATATATTGTATTGTATTGGGCGAACATTTTAGGTCTATAGGGAATTGTTTATATGAACCACATGCTGGGTATTTTTTTTTAGCTTTACGTGTGTGAAAATTAATCAATGAATGTTTCTGTTTTTTACCACCTGTTGCTGCACAGCAACGAAATAGTCACAACTAGCCTGATTAGTGTCTTTTTTTATTTATTTAAACTAAATTAATGTAAATACGTGTCAAAACATACCTCTAGTTAATACTTTTTGGTAGAAAAATCAAACACCAAAGAGTTGAGTGAGAAAAAAGCAACATTATGTTAACGTTGCCAGTGGAAACGCGTTGAATTCAACAAATTTATTTCGTGTTTCATTTCACACATTCCCCATTCAACATTCCCCATTCCCCAGCTACCAACACCCTTTACGACCCTTAACCACATGATGATGGCGCTTATGTAAATGAAATGTTTCAGGGTTAGGAATACATGAATATCCAAAATGTTCGTTAGCCAATGATCAGAAATAATAAGAACAAAAATGAAGTTTCTTTGTTTTAAAAATTTTGCAAATAAACTAAAAAAAAATTTGGGGTTAAGGTTATAAATTGTTAATAGTTTGCTTTTTAGGGTAGGTTTTTATTTTTGTTTTTCTTAACGGATATTACAAACCTTACGCGCGCCAAGTACCCACAAAGAAATCGCCTCCTTTGCCGTAAGGAGAGCATGATTACTGCCGCACTCCCTCATTCTACACTCTGATGCCTACAAAAATAGTTTGGTTTTGTTTTTTTTTTTTGTTTTTTTTTTTTTAGGTAATACGACAAAATATATATTTATATATATGTATGTATATATAGATAGAAAGAAAATTATGTTAAGTTTTAGTAAAATGTAAAACTCAAGAACAGGGATTTATATATAGAGATCATTTATATATTTAGGTATATAAACATGCAGGAGAAAAGGTAAATAAAGAAGAAGAAGAAAAAAACTCAAGAGCTCGGCAACGGCAACTGTACTTTTGTTATCATGCACTCTCCACTACGCTGTGACTGTACTTAGCTAATTGAACTCGCAACGGAACGGAATGGAATGAAACAAGCGAAATCAACAAAGAAGAACGAGTAGAAAAAAACGTTGCTTTTAATGTGTACTTTTTTTTTTGAATGCAAATGTTTGTAAAAGTTAATTAATTAATGTTATGCGGTACTTAAAGTCTATGAAATGAATAATAAATAATTATTGAATTTTTAACGACGCGCATTTCAATTAAATGCAGCTTTTCCAGCCAGGCAAAGCGCCAAATTGAAATGAACGTCCTCAACCAGAAGCACACACACACACACACACACACACACACACACGCACACACACAGCAGTTGAATGTCATGATGTTTATGTTTATTTGTATGCGTGTGCTTTGATTTATGTTTGTTGTGTGTTGCGTGTTGTGTTGTTGTTGTTGTTGTTGGATGAGTCGCAGTTCACGATGCAACAAAATGCAACACACAAAACAATACCGAAAATAATATTAGAAATATATTGAAGAATCTTACGCGTATATTCTCCAGCTCATCCTGTGTGCTTTGCAGCTGATGGAGCAGCTCGTTGATGGACACCTTGCTGTCCGGCTGGCGTTGTGCCAGTTCCATTGCCTGGAAACGATGGAATGAAACATTACAAATGCAACTCTGACAGATCCTACACTGAGCGAAAAACAATGTGATCTTTTCTGTGTGAAGACTGAATATTAAATTCCAACAATTAGTTATAAATTTTAAAGTTTATACAAAAGAAAAATTTTGATGAAAAAAAAGGTATCCCTTCCCTTATCCATAAAAATATCTCATATTGTTTCAGATTTTGCAAGAGCTATAAAATAACAGATTAATAAATTAAAATTGATGTCTATAAATTGGACGAAACACAGACTGTAATTTGACGAAGCAAAATCGGGGTTCATGAAAGTGCAAAATCGGATTCACGAACCCAAACTGAAGGCAGGGCATTGGTTCAAACCTTTGTTGAATTGACAAGCCATGAATTGATCTTAAATGCATTGTGTTTCTTTTAAAGGCAGCTCTTTGGTTCAAATTCAACAGAAAATTGTGGTTCAATTGACAAGCCATGAACAGATGAAATGAACAGTTTTTTTCTAAGGCAGGTCATTGGCTCAAATCCAACATAAATTTTTGTTGAATTGACGAGCTGATCAAACAACGGACTTTCTTTTAAGGCAGGTCATTGGTTCAAACCCAACCGAAATGTTTGGCTCAAGCCATGAACTGAAATAAAATTAACTGGCTTTTGTCTGAAGGCAGTTATTAGCTCAAAAACTGATCTAAAATGAACTTGTTTTTCCTTAAAAGCCAGTTCATTGGTTCATATCCAACTGAATGTACGGGTGTTTTTTTTTCGAGTGCAGCCGTAAGCGTACCTGATCGGCGCGCGTGATGCGCTCCGCCTCCTGTCCCTGCTGATACATGTGCAAATACATTTTGTTCTGCTTCTCCTCATGCTCAATCAGCTTGCGCTGCAGATCCTCGAGCTGTTTCTCCAGCTCACGGATGCGCTGCTTGGCGTGCTCATAGTCCGGCACAATGTCCGAGTAGCGTGTGTTGCATTCGGCCAGCTTCTGTAGCAGCGCCTCGACCTTGTCGTTGTGTGTGCGCTTCAGGTCGCTGGCGGCGCCGTCCTGGGTGCGAATCAGCTCCTCGATGCGATGCTCGTACATGCGTATCAGCTCCTGGCGCTGCAGCTCGTAGTTCTCCAGGCTGCTGGAGGCGGCCGCCGCGTCCGGCGCCGTCTCCTCGGGCGTCTCGCTTTGCGTCTGCGAGTCCTTCGAGTGCACCGACGACATGGTCAGATCCTCAAAATGACCCGAGTCCGCATACGAGCTCTGCATCTCGGCGGACATTTGCAGCTGCTGATGCTGCTGCTGCTGCTGGCGGGCCAGATGACGCGGACTGCACTTGGCCTCGTCCACCATGTCCACGATGGGCGAGACATCCTGCGAGGTCTTCAGCTCCGCCTCGCGCACCGTTACCGCATCCGAGGAGGCGGAACGCTCCTCGGGCGAGCTGAGCGATGCCTTGAACAGGCGCAGCTCGACAACCTCGCGTGTCAGACGCAAGATCTCCGTATCCTTGGCCTCCAGATCCTGTCGCGCTATGCTCAATAGCTCCTTCAGTCGCCGTATCTGACGCTGTGCCCGCTGCGTCGGCGTCAGATAGTCGGCTCCAACTTGGCCCGCATAATTCGAACAGTGCACCACATACTTCATCTTGCGTCCACTGAAGGTGGTGCCGTTTCTGCAAGGTAAACATATAATTAGTGGGTGTTTTATCTTATAACTTACTATTTTGTGTTTTTATTTTTTTAATTTATCAGTTTTGTATATGAACCATTGTTATTAGGACTTCTAAAGCGTAAATACTCTGTGCAAGATCCCATTAAAAAAGCGGTCTGGAGGAAGTATACTAAAAATTTCCCTATATTCAAATCGTACCCTATTATATAAATTAAAATTCTTATTTGTTGATTTAATATTTTTCCTTTGAATGAATCTCTTTTGTATGCTCTGACAATTGTAAGCTAAAAATTTCCCTATATTAATATTTCCCCATATTCTTACAATTTTTCCCATTTTTAGTATTTCTATTTAAAAAGTTCTGAAAACTAAATATTTCCTTATATTTTGAAAAAGTTTGGAAAACCAAATATAAAAAATTTCCCTATTTTTCAAAGAAGTTCTGGCAAGTTCTAAATCATAAATTTCTCCGTTTTTAAATTCAATTCCCTATATTCTTTTCCCTATATTCTTTTCTCAATTATACTCGTTTTTATGCAATCTCACCTTGCCACATAGGGATGCTCGCAGGACATGGTCGAACGACCCGATGTGGTGGTCGCAAACGAATACATCGAATCTAGATCATCATCCAGATAGGTGCTCGGTGAATCTGGCGTGCCTGGCGGCGTCTTGGGCGATATCTTCTTCTCGTGCACCGTGGACAGCTTCGCAGTGGCGTCCTGCGGCTTCCTGTTGAGCGTTTTGGACAAACGGGCGCAATGCTTATCCCGCACACAGCTGTGGCCCGGCTCGGGCGGTGTCTTGGGCGTCTTTGGCGTGGACGTGGACGTGGAAGTCGACGTGGCCGTTGCGATGCCCGCTGTCTCTGCACTGCCGCCGTTCAGCTTTAGAGACTGCAAAATAGAAAACAATTAGGTTTAGACCGAAAGCCAAGCGATTAGCCCAAGCACTGCTTCATTTTCTTGCTGGCTGCTTTCTTTCGCTGCCAATCTCTGCGGTTGCTCCAATCGAAGCTCTGCCTTGCTCAGTCGTGCATAGTTCGCGAAACGCGTAAAAAGATCGCGTGTAGTCAATAGACAAGGGGGGGGAGGGAATTGGGAGAGCGGGCGGGCTTGAAGGTATCTTGTAGTTACCGTAACGCCCCAAAACCAATTTGTTGTTATACATTTACAAAACATTTTAAACACCCGTCAGTTACTTTCATTGTGGCATTCCTTCCATTCCGTATCAAAGACACGAACCCTCCCCTGCCCCTTCGATTAAACTGCGGCAGCATTTTTGCGGTCAATTAACTAACTGCCTATGCACCAGCCGGGGGTAAAAGATAGGGGGAACAGCGTTTGGTGGGACTTTGACCGGAAATACTTCTCGACTGTTTCCAGCTCTGATTTGATTTGATTTGCAGAAACATTGACAAAGTTAAGATTGGCTCTTAGGAAGATATGTTATATAAATTCAATGTCGGACTTAGTTAGACCAACAAAAACCCACTTTTCATAAAAGAACTCTTTAGTTTGTTTGTTACTTTTGCTTTTGAGATAAATGTGTTAACGGTTAACACAAGTTAGAAGAGACCAAAAAGTCACCCTAGATATTATTATGGATGCAAACAATAGTTTAGGCTAAAAATATCGGATAGTCCCACACTTTTGTTACTATTAAATGGTATATGCAAAGTATATTTCCCACTATTTTTAAAGTCAGTGTTAAAATGTCCTTTTAATTAAAAACATTTGCTTAATCCAGTTTCTGCTTTTATTTGTACCCAATAGGTACAAATATACCTAAATACTGGTAAATTATTCATGCCTCTGGTACATAATCTGTTTTTCGTATTTTAAAGCATTGTTTTAAGAAATTCTCACTATTCTTGTACCCAATTGGTATGAATGTACCCAAAAACTGGTATATATATTTTTTATTGGCTTTTTTTAAGCCTAAATTTTTCATCAGCTTAATTTAATCATCTAACGGTATCTTTACGCAATTCCCACTACACTTAGCACCAAAAACATTTGTTGAATCCAGTTTCGGCTTCTATTTGTACCCAATTGGTATAAGTGTACCCAGAAAGTGGTACTTTATTCATGCCTTGTTACATAACATATTTTTAGTTGTTCTTTTAAGCCTGAATCAGCTTAATTTAAGCAGCTAAAAGCATTACTCTAAGCACATTACGTGTTTGCGGACCAAACAAGAAGGGAAACTGAAAATAAAAACCTTAAAAACCCTACTATGATATAATGCCAGAAAACAAAAAGCTAGAGTTTGCCTCTATTTTGCCGGTTTCTCTAAATGCGGAGACAGCTTAAAAATCGCACCGTCTGCCAATTGGAGAGTGCCCCAAATGTGTATTGAAATGTGATTCAGACTCAAATGTTCCCACTCGTCATTTGCAGCTACTGTCAGCTATTTTACTGCCACTGCAAATGCGACTGCAACGGCAAAAGGTTTGGCTTGCAAATCAGGTTAGACTCAGGTGAGTGTCGAGTGGAAGCGAGGGCCCAAACACACACACACACACACACTCGCACACAGCACGTAACTCATGCATATTTCATAATCATCATTAACGAGTTTCTTGCCCTATTTTAATTGTTCAACTACTGGGAAATACATACTTGATGGCACTTCTACAAAAAGAAAACAATGTATTCTCGCAATAAGTTTTACGCACGAGCTAACAGCGCAGCTGGGTAGAAATAAAAGATACCCAGTAGCTGTAGCTACACTCAGAGAAATCATTAAAAATTCTGTTTAAAATGATGAAAATGTGGCGAGCAGCTGGCCCCAGCTCGAGCTGTTAATGTGGCCATAACTCAGCAGATATGGGCTAAAGATACGAATGCACTTGGAGAAAAACCTAGCAACAACTTCGACTATGAACTGATTTGAATTTATTTAAGCTCACTTCTTACTCAAATACTCTTTAATTAAGTATTACAATTCCTTTAAACTTTACCTGTGTTATGAAAATAAGCAAAAATGCAGAAGAATTGCTAACTTTAAGAATTTACGTACTTGAACCAAGCGTAAAGCGTACTTAAAGGAAATCTTGTATTTAGTTATCTACAGTAAAGAACCATATTCTGAAATGTTTGGCTTTAGAAAAAAAGTGCTTGCAGTAAATAAATTCTAAGCTTAATGCTAAAAACTAAAGACTTGAAATAAGAATTTGAGTTTAAGTTTAAGTTAAAATAAAAGTACTTAAAATAAGAATTAAGTTCTTAGCCTAAGACAAAATATGACTTGAAATAAGTCTTTCATTTAGAGAAGAAGTTCTCGAGAACTTCAATAAAGTGCATAAAATCAGAATAAAGTTTTTAGCTTATGACTAAAAAGACTTAAAATAAGTCTTTTATTTGGAAAAGAAGTTCCTAAAACCTTGAATTTCACACTCAGCTTAAAAAATATTAAATTTTAAAGCTTAATGAGCAAGTCTTTTACTTCAAGCTTCCCCGAAACTTCTCTCAGTGTTGGTAGCCGGTACGTAAACTGGGCTAATGCTCCTGTTGTTATTTTATAACAATCCAAACGTTACGCTTACGCACTTCATAACTAAGCTCAAGTCTGTCCAAAGTCTACTTAATATCAATTAAATACCCACTAAAGTCACGTCCCAACTATTCACCTCATGCTTATATGGACCATATACCATTCTGAATGGGCCGCAGAAAAATCGATGGCTTTGATTTGAGTGCGACTCGCGACTCGCTGCAGGTGTGCAAAATGTACATTTTGTCTCTGCCAAATGCGACAATGGTCAAAATAACCCAGTTGGCCCATTGCCAAGACGACTTCCCTCTATCTAGACTATCATCTATAAATGGGCAACATTTCAATTAAGAATGCATATAATATTCTTTGTCTTTTTTTGCCCAGTTTTCAGGGTCGTCGTAGAAAGTGTGCAATTGTTTTAAGTATATTGTTATATAAGCAGGTGTTGAAGGTCCTTAAGGTCCTGACAAAGTAAGATGAAGAAATTTGATAGTATATAAAATAAATATTCAATAAAATGTCGAAAATCATTTTCAAATATGGAATATCTGTATAAAAGATTGGGTAAATGGAGGCATAATTATAAATTCAGACTTTAGAGACTTATTAAATAAAGATCTCTTTTTGGAAGACATTTTAATATTAAATATATTTAGAGATATTTTTTCACAAATATATGAATTTTAATATTATTTGACTTTTTCTCATTTTTATTAAACTTTTCTTGTGCTATTTAAAAAAATTTTTACCTTAGTTGACAGTTTTTTGTGTATGAAAATACAAATATCTCTGTGCAGTTATAAAATGTAGATTTTCCCTATTTAAACGATTTCAATAGAAGAATAGATTCCCATTAAAGTAATGCGAGTTTTTTAATCTTTTTGATCTTTTTTTAATTCATTTTAAAGTCATTTTATTTATTTCTTATTCTAATTATTAATTTTTTTCAAAATCATGTTATATTCCTTTTTATGTAATATGCTTCTTTTTTTTTAAATTCCAATTAGAGAATTGTTTAATCTTTTTATATTTATTTTAAGATTTTCGTTTTTTTGTTTAATCTTTTATTTGTTCCGATTAAGGGTTTCGTTATTATTCAGTCTTTTCTTTAGGAATCTTTCATAAACAAATCTTTGTGTTTCTTTTTCTTCTCATATTTCTATAAAAGCATAATTAACATGAACTTATTACGCTGCGTTTGAGTTAAAATATTATTAATTTATTAAATTTTCCAACTTTCGTTTCTTTGACTTAACACACGCGCAAAATATATCAATAACTATTATTTATTTAAAAGGGCCAACGAACTGCAATTATGTCTATATAAAGAGCCCGTTTGTGTAATTATTATTTACAAGGCACCGAAAACCTTGCCACAAACAGCTGCCACAAGGCCCACAATAAGAATGCACACACACACACACACACACACACACTCACACACAAGCAGAAGAGTAGTTAAATATGCGTATACATGACTTAAAACATACTTAAAGGCATTCACACGCAAGTCGAAACTTTGTTTAAACAATAACAAAGCGAAGAGCGCGAATCGCAATTGGAAAGGGAAAAGCGGCGAGCTTTTGCTTTTGCATGCGTTCGCGTTGAGCATAAAAAATCAACTGAAACGCAAATCGCATGGGTCAGAGAAAATGAAGAAGATGCCAAAAAAAAAAAAAACCAAGTGGAAAGCAAGAACAACAAACGAAAACAAAATGAACCCTCAAAAACGTAGAGCATGGGTTTGGGGCTAGAAAGGCGGCAGAGAGTGCGGAAGCGAGGGTGGTTGAAAAGATACGGTACTTATGCATGTGTAGCTTTGACTGCCTGCCTGTGTGCATGTGCCTGTCTGTGTGCGTGCGTGTGCGTGTGTGTTCGTTCCTGTCAATATTTGCAAAAGCTGCGCCGCGCACTTGCATTTCCTTGTTGGCCGCCCGCTCAGCTGTTCGTGTGCCTTTTGCTACATTTTGGGCATGGAACAGAGCGGCAATGGAATTGAAACAGCTGCTCAATGGCCGCTGCCCTGGGCTTTTCCGTTCACATTGTTTTGGCTGACCCATTATGCAAAACTGAAGCCCAGCGGAGAGTCAAACGAAACAATAACAAACACAAAATGGCAAATCTTTTAAAGTAGATGGCAATGGCGCTCAAACTGTAAGCCAAGCTAAACAGTTTTAAAGCGATTGGTTATGCATTTGTTGAATATGTTCGTAATTGATTGTTAATTTTAAACATGATAAACATACAAAGAGTAGTTAGTACAAATAGTTGTAATTATATAAAACATGTAATATCATGTAATTAAATTAAAAATAACTGCATCATAAATTATGTATGCGATATAAACTCAAAGTGAACTTTACGCTGGGTGCTTAAAGCGCTGCAGGTACTTTGACTAGAAAACAGAAAGCGTGGTCGACTTGTAGATGCCCTACACCTATGTTAAATACCCAAAAGCATTTGCTTTTATGACCACAGAAAAACTTTAATTTAGTAGAAATACGAATATTTCTTAGCGTTCGAATATGGACGTTTTTTTAAAATGATCACCACAAAAAATCATTTGTCGGTCAAAATTTTTTCCGTTGCACATATTTTATCATAATACAAATTTAGAAGAATTTTCTTTTATTCTTTGAACATAAAAGAAAATATACTGCATGAGTACTTTAAAAATGTTTAAGGAGGGCTAGTTTTGCATATGCATGGCTTTATATATTGGCTCTTTATAATTGTCAAAATCGAATCTAACAAGCCCATGGCACAAATTGTAGAGAGCTTCAATTCGTCCCCCCATGTGGTGACAAAATGTATGCAAATGCAGGGTTGTTAAATACCGCACAGGGTTGGGTCGTTTCGTAATGAAAGTGGGCAATTGTATTGACAGGCGTGTTACGTGCACAGGCGGGGGCGTTTTTTTCTTTCTCTCTTTTTTGTTTTCAACTTACATAGGTCAGCAATGACTTTGGTGGGGGTTAAAAATAACAAAAAAATCGATACGACAAATGTATGCCAAGACACACTAGACGACCAGCCACAACTTACCATATTACGCGACTTGGAGGAGTCCATGTCCGGGCTCAACTGGAGCTCAGTTAGCTGGTCTGCTAGGGCCAAGCATTCGGTGTCGCCGCTGCATAATGCATGGAAATGCGTTGAGTCCGTCTTGTTGGCCGTCTGCCTGTGGCCCAAATTGTTCCAGCTGTGATTACGCGTGAAAGGCACAACTGGCTGGACGCACAATGGACGCGCGTTCGTTGTGCTGCCGGAGAGCTGGACGCGCGAACTGAATTCACCGGCGCTGCCAATGAGCTGTGGATGCGCTTTTGTGCCGCGCAAGCGCATGGAGGCGGAACGCCGCAATGGAACAAACGGAACAGCACAAGCGTTCGGATGTGGTATGCGTGTGGGAGCTGCTGTTGCTGCTGTTGCTGCTGCTGCAGATGGCTGCTCCTTTGGCTCCATTGACTCCATTGGTGACGTATCCCGAGGCAGCAACGACGTCATCGCTGGCGCTGCTGCTGTGGCCTTTGTTGTTGTTGTAGCTGCTAAAAAAAAAACAAAAACAAAAGTGAAAATATAAAATGCAAATTAATGCAATTGTCTGTTGTTGTTGTTGTTGTTGTTGCTGCTGCACTTTCAAAATTGAGCAATTTTGCTGAAATGAATGCGCGTCTTAAATGCTTCATTATCTTAAACGCTCGCCAATCTCGCCAGTAATTAAAACTTTCTTCGGCTCAACAATTAATGAGCAACCCTCTAAGCAGCGCAACCTCCCTCCCCACCCCTCTGTAGCCAGCTGCATTGCTTTTACTAAGTTGGCCAATAAAAAGTGAAATTGTTGTCGATCGCATGTCGCGATCTGCTTGTGGCAAATTATGAAATTCCCATTATTTGTGGTGCCGCGCTTGTGGTTGCTGTCTCGGCTAGCGATATGAGTATATATAGTTATACACTTTATAGGGATATATGCAGCTATTATCTGCGAGTGTGTTCTAGTTACGTAAATGCTGAAGGCCAACTCTTGTGGTGTGAACACCAATCAAAACAGCTGTGCACACACACATCAACTATTGTAGCCCCTCCCCTCCCCGGAGCGCCCCCTGTAATTTGTCTAGCAGCATATTGCCACAGCTTGTTGGCCCAGTTAAGTCCAATCAATTAGTCTGCGCTTTCCACAAGAATTTGCTTAACAACTTAAAATTAGTTAACAATTAAAAAAAAATAAATATAATTTATACTTTATGTTTCAGATACAAAGGTTTTAAACTAAGGCTAAAGTGTTTACCTAAGTTTTGTCAAATTGCAACTAAAATCTGAAGGCAAAATCAAGGCTAGTGTGAAAGAAAATAGTATATTAAATTAGGAGGAAGCCGAAGTTAAAATACCCTAACAGCTGTAAATCGCATGATATTGTAATGCTATCTGCCTGGGAAAGAGCTTCAAAATCTGTTAAACATTTCGTTTTTTGCTTACTTAATGGGTATTTTCTGGTAATTACCAGACTTTTTTTGGAAAACTTTTTGAGCACGATATTGAACATGATATTTAACCTTTGTGAAATGAAAAAAAATAATATTCTGCACAAATTCCGAAATACTTAAATTAAACATAACAAATAGGAAATTGAAAATTTCAACAAAAAGACAAAAAAAAACAAGTAAGAGGTTCTAGTCGGGAGCTCCCGACTAGGGGATACCCTGAACCCTCATATTCCAACATCAAATGCAGCGCGCGCTTATAGATAGAGAGTAGCGGGGAGGTGGCGATAGGTATAAAATGAAAGATAATCGATATATATATACTTTTCTAGAAGCTACATGTCAAGTTTGGTAACTCTAGCTCTTATTATTTACCAAAATTGCTTAAAAAACAGGATATCGATATACATTTTTATCGATTACTTGGAAACGGGGCAAGTTATCGATTATCGGAAACAAACTCGATCTGCGTAGGAACTAGGAGCACCTACATCTAAAATTTCAAGTCCCCAGCTCTTATAGGTTCTGAGATCCTTGCGTTCATACATACGGACGGACGGACGGACGGACGGACAGACAGACGGACATGGCTAGATCGACTCGGCTATTAATGCTGATCAAGAATATATATACTTTATGGGGTCGGAGATGCTTCCTTCTGCCTGTTACATACATTTGGATTTTGCACAAAAACATAATACCCCTTTTACCCATTTTTAATGGGTTCAGGGTATAAAAAATAATTATTTAATAAATTTTGAGTAATTGAAAAAATGAATAACTCAAAAATGAATTTAATTTGAATTAAAAAACGCATTTAAAATCCCTTTTAAAGAAAAGTTCAACAATTCAATCAATTGTTTTAAGCAAACAAACATTTAACAATTAAATAAAATAAAGAAAATCTATCAAATTAAATTTTAGATCAATAAATAAAACATGCTGCAGTCATTCACAATTATTTCTTTAGCTGTTGTACACTAGCTAAAAAAAACTGATAGGCTACACAGAAGAAATCGGAGATATGAGAAAATTGAAAACATAAATACTGAAAAATTACTTTATCCAACTGAACGTCAACTTCTACAGATATATTCGCGTTGATAAAGAATGGCTAGTTCTTAAAAAATTTAAGCAGATAAAAAGACTTGGTAGATTGGCCAATTTATGCAGGAAACATGATCCGCTTATCTCGAGTCGAGAAATGCTTGAGACCAGGTAGAAAAGAAATTGATGATAAAGCACTTAACAAATTGAAAACAAGACATGTTCTAAGGTTTTTTTTACTCAAAAAGTCATTTGAATGAAAACAAAAAAGCGCTTTTACTCAAATTAAAGCAAATTAGTGCAGCAAACATTTAACTCTGCATTAAGTGGGCTCTACGATGGGCCCCATTATCGTCTGCTCCAGTTCGGCAACATTTCTCCAACGATTATTGTCGAGTATTTCCGCTTATATCTTTTGGACTGACACAGGCAACAACAGCATTTGTTTTGGGCCATAAAAGGTCAATTTCACAGCTGAACAAACGTGTTTTTCTCTTTTTATTCGTTGTGTTTTGTACGTACAAATTGTTAAGTTTTTGTTAACGTTTACCACGTTTTTTGTTTTTTAACCAGATTTAATGACAACAGCCCGAATGCCTTTAAACGCATTTCTTTGAACTCGACGACAAGGTCGTTGATAGCCTGTCCAGATATATTTAAAGATAGCCGCTTTTTCAAATCGAATAGTTTTCGCATTTTAACTGTCAGCTTTAATTAAGGTCTCACACGCCCCGTAAAACACAAAACCGCCCACTAAAAGCAACAACAATCGGCAGGCCGAAGATGTGATACCCTTACAGGTTTATACATAATTTGGAAGAATTTTAAAGTCCCCTATCGACCAATTCCAATAGATATATTCAATATAGATTGAAAAGTAGTCGGATGTTGAAACTGAATATATGAAAAAACAAATATGTTTATCAAGCAAATAGCCAAGTTTCGAACCATTCTTGCTATGGCAGCTATATGATATAGCGGTGAAGAAGGTGAAACAAGGCTATAAGCTGTTATACTCCCTTTTCTCTCTCTCTTTATATATACAGATGCCTCTCTTTATGCGTTACACACTGCATGCACTAACTATATTACCCTCTTTAGTATAGGGTATAGAAACTCGCTCAGAGCGCAGTTCTCATCTAGCTTTATCAACACTAACAAATTTGGTTGTTTCTGATAAGAGCCGCAAAATTGAAAGCAATTGCCACAGCGAAAATATATTGTAAACTTTTCACAATGTGTAAAATTATTAACAATTTACCTCTTTTCACGTTGATTTCGCAAACACAATTCTCTATGCCATATTACAAAAGCATGCTGGGGCCAATGTTTAAACAACAAGCGTAGCTAATTAAACTAATACTAATAGAGGGAGAGAAAAAAAAAAACTCTGTTAACTGTAAAACGAGCGCGTGTCGTGAACGACAAACTGCAACTGAAAAGTGCGACGGTGCGCTGCGGCGTTGTTGACGGCAAATGGAAAATGTTTGTTGAAAATGGAAAAACTTTTGTTTGTAAGCTGATGCCGCTGCTGCTGCTGCTGCTGCGCAAGCGAGACGGAAAATGGAGTAGCAGACGCAAAATGTTGCAATCATGCCCAACGGACCCACCTTTGACTTGTGGACGACCCGAGCGATGGCATTTTAAATGATTTTTCGGTGCTGGGAATCTGTGTGGCATTTGTTTGGGGCGCTAGGTGAAAGGCAATGCAATTAATTGGCGCTGCAAACCTAAACTACAATTGTTTTTCTTCTTCTTCTTCTTTACTTACCGCTCGGCCTCATTACGTACTGCTGTTTCACATGGCATTTACATTTTATAGGCAGGCCAAGAAGTTGGCGCCATAACTGATGTTCGGTCTAGCGGAACGCATTGCGAATGGCCCAAACCGGATTTTTTGAAAATGTACTATTCAAAGCATTTATCTAACAGTTAAAATGATACTAAATACATGTTTTTAATTAAAGTTTCACTTAGTTAATTCAAGTCTCATTTTTTTTTTAATAACTTAAAATATTTATCTGATTAACAGTTATTCAAAATATCTTGTTCTCGCTATCGATAGTTGTATGTCTTCTCTAGCTATGGCTGGTCACACTCACTCTTATTTGCTAATATCGAAACAATGCAGATATATCGATAAGTCACTCGGCTGGTATCGAAACTTAATCGCCCGACCGCCACTTCGTCGTCAAACAGCTACAGAAGAAAATTTACTCAAGTCATCCTAACAACGAGCCGAAGTAAAATTAATATCACAATTCTAAAATGGAAACACTTCTGGGCATCAAGGGACCTGATTTTGTTATGCTAGCAGCAGACACAACTCACGCCCATTCTGTAGTCGTTATGAAAGAAGGTAAAATACTTAGCGGCGTGCATCAGCACCGGGTTCGACCCAAACTAATATTTTCGCATCATTTTCTAGATGAGAACAAAATCCATAAGGTGGCGGATAATTTGTTGATTTCAACGGTTGGCGAGTCTGGCGACACCGAGCAGTTCACCGAGTTTATTGCGAAGAACATTGCATTGTACAAAATGCGCAATGGCTACGATCTAAGTCCCCATTCGGCTGCACATTTCACTCGCAAAAACCTGGCGGAAAGTCTGCGTAGCCGCACACGCTACCAGGTGTTTATGTTTATTGCCGGGTGAGTCCCATTGAACTTAATTTAAATGACGCTTAATCAATAGTAAATTCTTATATCAGCTACGATCCCGCTGAGGGTCCCGAATTGACATTCATTGATTATCTGGCGTCGGCACAGTCTGTGAATTATGCCGGTCATGGCTACGGTAGCATGTTCTGCTCCAGCATATTCGATCGCTACTGGCATCCAAATATCACCCAGGAGGAGGCCTACGATGTGCTAAAGAAGTGTGTGCTGGAAATTCAGAAGCGTCTGATTGTTAACTTGAAAAACTTTAATGTGGCGGTTGTGGATCGGAATGGGGTTCGCCATTTGGATCAAATCAGTTCCAAGAGCTTAATCGATTACAATGCTGCCGCTTAATTAAATAGCCCATAATCTTATTTTAAGCATTTTAAATGCGTGTTGAAGCAAAATAAAAGATTTGGATTTTGGTATGACAACAGCTGGACTATTGAATTCTAGTTATTCAATGATACATGCAAATAAACAAGCTGGTGTTTACATGCTCTGTTGTACACATGACAAGCATTTCTTATCGATGTCCCACAAGCTTGCTTAGTTTATATTTCATCTTTTAAATTACAATATTAAGCCCACATTTATTGAATACTGCCATTTTGACAGTTTGCTGTTCAATTCTTCGTCCGATGTTTTCCATCGACTATCGATATGAATCAATCGAATTGCTTGAAAGCGCCAGTCATTTGGCATTCACCCAGAACGTCGACAGCCGCCTTATCAACTGCACTTGGTTTACGTTTTATTGCCATTTCACAACGCATAAATATTAATTGAAAAATATAAAATGCAAGCACCGCCGCCCGAGCACTGTCCTGGCGTGGAGAGCGAACAGGCCGGCCTGGTCAGCGCCTGTGCCGGTTGCCCCAATCAAAGCATTTGCAGTGATCCCAGCAAGAAACTTGAGGATCCCGGCAAGGCGCTGGTTGCCGCCGCCATGAAGGATGTCAAGCACAAACTGCTGATTCTCTCCGGCAAGGGAGGTGTGGGCAAGAGCACGGTTACCACGCTGCTGACACGCTACCTGGCACGCAGTTACCCCGATAACAATTTTGGCGTCTTGGACATTGATATTTGTGGGCCATCGCAGCCGCGTCTGCTGGGTGCCCTGGGCGAGAATGTGCATCAATCCGGCTCAGGCTGGTCGCCAGTGGGCATAGACGACAATGTGTGCCTAATGTCCATAGGCTTCCTGCTGGGCTCTGTGGATAATGCCGTCATATGGCGCGGTCCCAAAAAGAACGGCATGATTCGACAGTTTCTCAGCGAGGTGGACTGGGGTAATCTGGATTTGCTTCTGCTGGACACGCCGCCGGGTACTTCGGATGAGCATTTGTCCGTGGTCACATATTTGCGCGACGACAACGCGCCCGAATCCTTGCACGCCATTATTGTGACCACGCCGCAGGAGGTGGCGCTGCTGGACGTGCGTAAGGAGATTAATTTTTGTAAAAAGCAACGCATACCCATCCTGGGCGTCATTGAGAACATGAGCAGCTTCCGCTGTGGACACTGCGGCAACAGCTCCGAGATCTTTCCCGCCAAAACGGGCGGCGCAGCGGCCATGTGCATCGAAATGGATGTACCGCTGCTCGGCTCATTGCCGCTCGATCCGCTCGTGACACGCTCCTGCGATGCCGGCGAGGATATAACAGCCATGCGCAACGAGACCACCGAAGCGCTGGCCACCATCTGCAGCAAGATCATGAGCAGCCTTTAGTCTAGTTTATTTTTAATTATGATTTGTACTGTTTATTAAAGTTATGCGTATAGATATTATTAATATTAGATGGCTCCTAGGCATTTATGGGCGCTGCGGCGGCTAGCGGACTTTGAATGGACAGCTCGCTGGCGCCAGCAACCACTTCATTGACACTTATCTCCTCCTGCACCACATGCGAGATCGCAGTGCTCTCGAGCCGCGGCGCAAAAGTCGTATCCCGGCCACACATTCTAGATACTTCCGTCTGCAGCTGTTGCTGCGTTGTCTCCAGCTCGCCGTTTGGTACGGCGGGAGGCAGCGTCACATCCTCCATCTGCGTGGAAGTAATGCGTGGCTGTGTTGGCGGCGGCAAAGGATCGGGCGGATGATTCACCAGGGTAACCGAGTCCGTGCAGTCATCCACCTTGTAAATGCCCACCAAATAGTTGGACAGCTCGAACATGTTCACGCGCAGCGAGACAATTATGAACTGGGCATTTTTGGTGCGCTCCTAAAAAAGAGAAGGCCAGTTGTAGACAGGAGCAATTTGTGCCGGGAGCAGCAGTTCTTACCTTGATATAATGGCCGACAATGGAGACATTTTTGAAGTCCAAGGCGGCATCGATCTCATCCATAAAATACAAAGGCGATGGCTTATAATAATGCAAGGCAAAGACCAAGGCGAGCGAGGAGAGCGTCTTCTCCCCGCCAGACAAATTCGAGATGTATTTCCAGCTTTTCTTTGGCGGACGCACAGTGAACTGTACGCCCTCGGTGAATGGATCCATGGAGTCAACCAGCTCCAGGTCAGCATCGCCACCTAGCGTAATCATGCGATACATTTCCTTTAGCTTGCGCGTGATTATGTTAAAGCCCTCCATGAATTCCGTATAGCGACGCTTGCGCACCTCCTCGTACTTGTCGCGCATCTCGTTACGTTTTGAGGTGATGTCCTCGAGGACGCGCACGCGATCCAAATAAACCAGACGCTTGTCCGTAAACTCCTTGATGAAGCCCAAGTTGGGCTTTGTTTTCAGCTGTTCCTCAAGCAGCGTTTGCTTGTACTGCATATCCTCCAGATTATTCGCCTCCAGCTCCTCCTCGTTGAGCGTCTTGAGCGGTGCCGGCGGCTCCGTTTCGCCGGGTATTTCATTCAGCTTGAGGGGCTTCAGCTGCGCCTGCCAACGGGGTATATCCGACTTCACCTCGTTCATCTTGGCTGCAGCCGCCTGCAGCTTGGTCTCAATCTCAATGCGTGCCAGATTACGTTGATTCTCCTGCTTGTTCAGCTCATCGATTGCCTTCTTAATGTCCGATGATTGCGACTTGGCGCTACCGATGGCCTCTTCGGCCTTAGACGCTTCCTCCTCCAGCTCATTCTTGCGCTCCTGACACTGCTGACGCTCCTCGTTGAGGGCGCGCAGCTTGTCCTCCGCCGTTTTAATATTCTCCCGCAGATTATTGTTGTTATTCTTGAGACGCTCAATGCTGCGCTCCGCGGTGGTCAGCGCCACATTGAGGCTTCGCACATTGCTGGCCAGCTTCTCGATCTGGCTGGTTGTCTTCTTTAGCTTGGCCTCCACGGGCTTCACTGTATTCAAACGCAGCGTATCGTACTCGGCCTGCACTTCGCTGATTTGGCTGGACATGGCCTGCTCCTTTTCCACGCGCTGCTGCAGCTGCTCTGCGGCACGCTTTATGTGCGCCTCGTGCTCCTTGACGGCACCCTCGTCTGTGGTATGGGCCTGCATGCGTTTGCGCTGCGCCTCGCACTGTTTCAGGCTGCTGGCCATTTGCTGCTCCTGCGATTTGATGCTCACCGTGAGACGCTTCTGTTCCGTTTCACTGCGCTGGAGATTCGTTTGCAGCGTTTGTATTTCATACTCCAGGCACCCCTGGTGCTCCTGGCAGTAGTTGATGCGTGTCTGCAGCTCCTCTGCCCGCACCTGCATATCCTCCAGTGCCTGTTGCGATATCAGTGAGCTGTCTGCCGATTCGGCGGTCTTGGTGCGCACCTGGGTGCCCATTTTGCCGCGCACAGGTCTATTGCCGCCGCCGGACATGGTGCCCGCCTGCTCGATAATCTCGCCACGCAGCGTCACCACACGAAATCGCTCTCGGCCATAGGCAATGCGCGAGCCCTGCTCCAGATCCGTGGCCACCAGAGTATTGTGCAGTGCCATATAAAAGGCGGTCTTGACGCGCTCATCCTCCACCTGCACCAGATCGTAAAGGCGCGGCACGTTCTCAGGACTATTTATAATGAAATTATTATATTAAATAATGTAACAATTCGGGTTAACTTTTCGAACTCACGTGTTGATGCGATGCGACTTGCTGCGCCAATGCTCCATGCGATTGAGGGGTATAAAATTGGCGCGACCCACATTATGCTGCTTGAGAGCCTTAATGGCAGCCGTGGCGGTGTCGTAAGTATCCGTCACAATATTATCGAGGCGTCCGCAGGCCGTGGATATGGCTATGTCATACTTGGCATCAATGCCGCCCAAATCACCCAGGCGTCCAAGTATGCCCGGTATTTTGCCTTCCGCCTTCATGCGCATCAAGAAGTCCAGGACTTTGTCGTTGGAGCGTTGCGCTTGCATATTGGAAGAGCGTTCATTGATCTGGCAAGGAAAAGGAGCAACTATAAGACAAATAAAAAGAGCGGTAAACGGATAGGGATACCTCCTCGCGCAGCTTGCCGCACTGCATGGCCAGGTTGCGTTCCTCCTTGGCCAGATTTTCCACCTGGGCAGACTTGGTCCGTATCTCCTCCTGCTGCTGCGGCATATTTGTCTTTAGCTCCTCCAATTTGGTGGTCATGTTTTGCAGGCTCTGCTGTGCCGATTCGTAGGAGCTCTTGAGTGATTCATATTTGCGCGCCTCGGTGGTTTCCACTTGCTTAAGTATCTTCAGCTTGGACTCGTGCACCTGCAGCTCCTCGCGTGCCGTGTTGACGGCCTCCTTGAGTCCAATCAGCTCATCGCTGCACTTGAGACGCTTTTCGGTTAGCGGCTCGGATTGCTCCTTGAGCAGTGTCAGCTGTTTCTCCAGTTCCTCGTTTAGTGTGAGCTTCTCCTTTTCCAGGCGCTCCAATTTATGCTGGCATTCTTCGATCTCCTTGGCATTCTTCTCCGGCAACTTATGCAGCTCTTCGAGTTCCTTTTCGTTTTTGTCAATTTGCGCCTTGTCCTTTTTGCGCTGTTTGTTCGTGTTCTCCATGGCGCTCTGGACCTCTGTGTAGCTACGATCGGCGCCCACCAGCTTCTTCTTGATGTCCTCGCGCTGCTTGACCAGCGCTTCGTAGGCTCTGCAAATGAAAATGGCAAATATGAGTCAAAGGATTTGGTTTGTGCCGTGCTAGAAACTCACTCTATTTCCTTGCGTACAATTAGCTCCTTTTCGGCACGCTCCTTTTTTAGGGCATCGGTGCCCTCGTCATGGGTTTGCAGCTCCACGCTGCACTGCTCATGCTCCTTGGTGTACTCCTCCAGCTTCTGCTTCTTAATGCTTATGTACTTCTGTGTCACCCAGTTCTTGGTGCGCATGAATTCATTCTCCTTGCGCAAATACTCAACGGCTTCATTGAATGGCTGCTCCAGATCCTTCATTTCACGCTCAGCCAGCTTGCAGCGATTATGCTTCTCCGTGCGATCATCTGTCAACTGATCCACACGCTGATTGATCTGCTGCAGCGGTCGTATATAGCGCTGTGTCCCGATAATGTCCTCCAGGTACTCCAGCATGCCCGTTTCGTTCTCGTTCTGGCCCTTGGTCTTCATCATGGCTATGGACTCCACCTCGCCCTGCAGTATGAGAAATCGATTGTGCTCCAGGTCCACATGATGCTTCTTCAGCAGCTTGGCCACATCCTTGAGCTGTGCACGTTGATTGTCTATCTGATAATAGGACGAGTTATCCGACATGGCTGTGCGGCGCACATAGAACTGTGAGCCCGCCACCGGCTCACTCTGGCCATCGCCCTTGTCTACCACCTGCTCAAAGTGCACAGCCACCGAGCAGCTGTTCAGATTGGGATGGGCCTTGGAATTGTGTATCAGTGTCGAGAGTTTCTTGCAACGGATGCGATTGGCGCGACAGCCAAAGACAAACATCATGGAGTCAATGACATTGCTTTTGCCGCTGCCGTTGGGGCCAATAATCGCGGTAAAGGAATGATGAAATGGACCCAGCTCCACCTCGCCGGCATAGCTCTTGAAATTGTAATTGACAATGCGCTTTATGATCAGACGCGGCCCGACGCTCTCCATGGAGCAATGCGGCGGCACCGGCGGCGGTATATATATATCACCGATGCGAGTGCCGCCCTCCTCATCGTCAAAGATCAGCGCCTCGTCGAGGGCGTCCAGTGCGGCGGCATCCGCGGCCTCCTGCTGGGCCTTCATCTGCTGCTGTTGTGTTAGGCGTGCGGCGCCGCTGGTGCGACAGCCACCGCGTGCCTGTGGCGTACCCAGGCTGGGTCGCATTTCGCTAAATAAATTCTGTCACAATAACGCGAGCAACTATTTAAAATCCTTAAAACAGTTCGCGTCTCCTGGCGCTAAAATAAAATATGACGCTACGGCACGGTTGCATGCGCTGAGTTATGCCTCTAGCGGCATTTACGCTAACTAAAACTCACCGAGTTTAAAGCGAGTTGGCAGCGCTGCGTGCAAATAAACGTTTTTTTTCGTTGCAATTCAAATGCACAATTCAAATTGAATTACAAATTCGCTAATTAATGTACAAATATTTTTTGCTAGTTACTCTAGACGAAACTGATTACAACTAAGCAATTACAATTGAATGTGTTAAATGTAAGCTCGAAATTAGAGTACTGGCGCAAGGCTACTATTATTTGAGTATTTAACTGAAAGTTGAGAAAGTCATGCTGCATTTACGATAAGCGATAAGAAATTATGCTCTCTATTTAGAATGTAAACAATATCGTGCAGTATCGGCAGTCGATAATTATGTTTATTCTGACTTTTAAAACAAACAAAGTTCTCAGCAAACTTTCACATGCAAATCTGGTATATTATTTATTTATATTTATTAAAGCACCATTAATAATTGCATGCACAATTAGAAGGAAAAGTATTCATATAAAAAACTAACTCAATGCCCGCTACTCAACGAAAGAGAGCTTTCTCCCGCGCCGGGCATTACAACTGTGATACATATAAGCTTTGATATATATGGCCTGGTCTGCAGCGCCCATGGCTTCAGTTTGTTTCGGTCTTCAGCTGCTGCGGTCGCTGCGCACGCGCAACTCGAATTAGTGTACACGCCGGTCGCAATTTCGTATTTTCAAATAAATAAGAAAAAAAAAAAGAACTGGAAATCAGCATAAAATGCTGCGCCCGCAGGGAAATTCAAATAACCGAACGGGTTTCACAGTCAAGGTCGACGCTCACAAACGAAACCGTTATGGGCGCTGCACATTAACAGCTATGCAAAAATCGATGGCACTTTTTGTTGTTGGTTTTGTGGTCATCTTCGTGATTATGTCGTCGCAGGCTACAGGCATTGGTAAATTTTCACGCTCTCTCTCTCTCTCTGCCTCTCTCGCTCTTTTGTTTGACACCAAATTTACTACCTGACTTTGATTGGGTGCGTTTTGTTGTTGTAGCTGCTTTTTTGTTGTTGTTGTTGTTGTTGTCTTTGGCATGCGCATGCGCAGGCGCGCGCTTTGGGTGTGAAAGTTGTTGATCTGTTTGTTACATAATCAACTGGGGGCCGCCGCCTGTGCATTGAACCCCAAATGACAGTTGCTGAAAATTTTCCTGACCCCCGTTTAACCAAGCTTTGGCAACTAACAAAAAAAATGCTTTAACTGTTACTTTCTAAATGCTGCAGCTGCCACTTCGCAAACACACACACACATACACACTGGTTTCTATACACGCAATCCGCACACACACACACGCACACAATTGTAACAAATCTTGAGATCGCATCTTGCATTTTACACACACGCGTCGCTTGCCCAATCGCTTGAGTTACGATCTGCTCCAGCTATGCCGCCAAATCAACTGTGCGTGTGTAAGTGTATAAGTGTGTGTCTGTGTGTGTGTATGTGTTGCAAACGCAATTGACTTGCTGCCACCAAAATTGGCTTGGACACAGGGGCGTAGCCAAGCATCTATTTAAAGCCCCCACTTGGCACCTCGAAGATTTGCATATGAGAAAAAGGAAAATAATATTTCTAAAGGAGATTACATCTATAAGCTAGGCTGGAATTCTTGAGTGGACATTCACACTTTCAGTCTTTCCTGGGTGGAATGATTTCTTCTAGAAAAATCTGAATTCATTCAAGCGGATGGGTTTAAAATTTAAGAAAATTTATAAAATTGTCGTTAAATTGTGTTCTTGGCTGTACGAAAATTCTTTGTACGAGAAATAGTTTCAAAGAAAAACCTAACCTAAAAACCGAACCCTAGAAAAACCTAACTTAACTTAAAAAGAGCTAAAGCTGTGCGTCCTTTTCGAGCTCGTACTTTCCTAAAGGGTTTACTGTACCTAAATTAACGAAGTGCATAGAGAGCATTGGGTTGATTACCGTTCATATGGATATTATGTTATATCTAAAATTATACAACCAAATCGCGTGTACACTTTTGAAGCCAAAATTTGTCACGTAACGTGTGTCACGTCACGTATGCCTTGTTACGAAAACTAAAGAGAATATAATTACAACTTAATCATAAATTTAAAGCAGCATATAAGTTAATATACATAACTAGTCTTGAGCAAATCAAACAAAAAATATTGAACATTAAACGACATTTGAACTATTCCCTTTCTCACAATTATTATGTGCTTAGTCCTGTATTTACACATACATATTTAATCTAGACACTTCTACAAACTTAGGACCTGGCTCTTGTTATACAGAAACTCAGCACTCCATTGTAGCCCCTCCTCGCCGGGCTGCGTGATCTAGGCGCTAGCCAAGATTATTGCAGCAATGGCCAAACCCCCTGCCAAATGTGGACGTGAGCAGCTCGTTTTTTCTCTTTTTTTTTTGGGTCAACGTATTAATTAGTTTTGGCGGTAATTAGATATGAAGCTATCTCACACACGACCTGCTTTGCAGACAATGCCAACGAACCGGAGCGGGCAGCGGGCGCAGGCGGCAATCACAGTCGACATAGGCGCTCCAGCTCAAGCGCTGTCTGCATGCACGATGCACGCTTCTATCGCAATCCCAATCGGCCGGTGCACAAGATTTGGACGAACAGCGAGTGCGCCAAGTATTTCTTGTGCCTGGACGGCGAGGTGTTTGAGTTCAAGTGCTCCGAGGGTCTGCTGTTCGATGTGCTGCGACAGATTTGTGACTTTAAGGCGAATGTGGATAATTGTGATATAAGCGCTGAGACGCCGGCGCCCAAGCCGCTGCTCGAGATGGCCGACTGTGCGGATGAGGCACAGCTGGGCTGCGCGGATGGCACCTGTCTGCCGCAGGAGTACTTTTGCGATGGCTCCGTCGACTGTCCGGATGGCTCTGATGAGGGCTGGTGCGATGTCGAGCATGATCCGAATGCGGCTGGCGCATGTGATCCGCGCAAGTGTCAGCTGCCGCATTGCTTTTGTTCCAAGGATGGCACCCAGATACCGGGTAATCTGCAGGCGCAGAATGTGCCACAGATGATATTGCTGACCTTCGATGATGCTATCAACCATGACAACTGGGAGCTGTTCTCTAAAGTGCTGTTTACGGCAAATCGACGCAATCCGAATGGTTGTCCCATCCGGAGCACTTTCTATGTCTCGCATCCGTATACGAATTACCAGTATGTGCAGAAACTCTGGAACGATGGACACGAGATTGCCGTTCATTCGGTGACGTAAGTCTTGAAGCTAGTTGAAAAATCTCAGCTACAATTGAATTTCTTTCTCTTTGCAGTCATCGCGGTCCAGAGCTTTGGTGGTCCAAGAATGCCACCATTGAGGATTGGTTTGATGAGATGGTCGGCCAGGCGAATATTATTAACAAATTTGCCAGTGTGCGTATGGAGGAGTTGCGGGGCATGCGGGTACCCTTCCTGCGCGTCGGGTGGAATCGTCAGTTTCTCATGATGAAGGAGTTTGGTTTTGTCTACGATGCGTCCATGGTGGCGCCGCACTCGAATCCACCTCTGTGGCCGTACACGCTGGACTTTAAGATGCCGCACAGCTGCCTTGGTGCCAATCAAAATTGTCCGACGCGCAGTTATCCTGGCATCTGGGAGATTGTCATGAATCAGCTGGAGGCGGGTGCTGGCGAATACACATGCGGCATGGTCGACAGCTGTCCGCCGCATCTAACTGGCGAGGATGTGTATCGCATGCTCACGTACAATTTTAAGCGTCATTATCTTAGCAATCGTGCCCCATTCGGATTATATTTTCACTCCACGTGGTTCAAGAAGATTGACTACTTGAACGCCTTTCTGGTGAGTATCAAACTCAGTTCCTGTGTTGAAAATGCGAGTGCTTAAGTCCGTCTCCTGCAGAAATTTTTAGATGACATGCAAAAGTTGCCAGATGTGTACTTTGTGACCAATCAGCAGGCCTTACAATGGATGCGCCAGCCCACGCCCAGCAATCAGCTGCATCAATTCGAGCCCTGGCACTGCCAGCCCAAGCAGCTGGAGCCGCACGAGCAGGTCTGCCAGATGCCCAACGTTTGCAAGGTGCGCAGCCGTGTGCTTCAGGAGGATCGCTATTTTTATACGTGCATGGAGTGCCCGGCACAGTATCCCTGGATACGCAACGAATTTGGTCTAGAATAGCCAATTGTTTAGTTTTAAATTGTATTTATGTTACATATTTTTCATTAATTTAAATGTTTGCAAAACGTATTTGTATAAACCTTTGTACGCGAACTTTTCCTAAGCCTAAGCCCAGCCAGCCTATCCTTTTACTGCGTGATAAAGGGATTGGCTATGCTTTCGACGCCGTCCTGCGGACAGATGAGCACTAGAGCTGTGCCGCGGCATACAACCAGGCCGAGACTGCGTGTTGAGTCCTCGGTCAGTTTGTAGGGCTCGTCCGAATCACGCAAGTACTCCACGGTGTTGTCTAGCACCAGATTTAGGAGGGCATCGTAACCTTTAAGTATGCCGGATGCCTCGCGACCTCCAGCGAATTTGACGCGTATTTGCTTTTCCAGATATTTGGATAGATCCAGAATAGACTCCTTGCGGCGCTTCTCCTTTCCATCGTTGTTGCCACCTGTCTAGGGAGCGATAAGCAACTAAATACATAATCCTTATAATTGTTTAATTGCTTTTTTACCTTTTTATCAGCCATTTTACCTTAATCGTTTGCCGGTTTCACAAACCAGCACAATGCAACAGCACGATAAATATATCGATAGCCGGCGTTACAGCGTAGCCACATTGAGTGTCGTCAATCGATACTTTGCAATGATACGACATCAGTATTTTTTATGATTGTTATATCGGAACTTTAAAAAATACTAGCATCAGAGGGCGATATATCGATAGTTCAAATTTTAAAAGTTAATTATATTAATATTAATTTGATGTTATATGATATTTTTTTTAGAAATAGATGTATAGAGTTCAAAAGCCACATACATATGCTGATGCACTCAGTACACCTAGTTATAAAACGTAATTAATCGACTGTGACAGCAAACTATCGATGACACATTATATTTATGACATCGTAAGCATTTCATCTCTAGGGCACACTCCATTTTGTTTTCTCACGATACCGATACCGACACGACGCTTGAGAATAGTTTTTTGTACAAAAAAAGTCGTAATTTATTAGTATTAAACCGAGCGCCTTGTCTTACTCAAGTGTTTAAAGCAAAGTTCATATAATGGGTCGTAAAAAGAAGAAGGCCTCCAAACCCTGGTGCTGGTATCCTTTTCAAATAACTCAAATGAAAATTTTACAGTTCTCGTTTCGCCTTTACGTGTGCGCTGCGAGCCTCGCTAAAAAAAAATTTGTATCTACTCACGCACACACACATACTTGTGCATTTATATAATGACGAGTGTTGTTGTGGGAGTCGGCAACGCCAAAAAACTTCAAAAAAAAAATCTTGTTCTTTCCTTAACCCATATAACTAACTAACTAACTTAGGTACTGCAATCGCGAGTTTGACGATGAGAAAATTCTCGTGCAGCATCAGAAGGCGAAACACTTCAAGTGTCATATATGCCACAAGAAGCTGTACACGGGTCCGGGCCTCTCCATACATTGCATGCAGGTGCATAAGGAAACTGTGGATAAAGTGCCAAACTCGCTGCCCAATCGCTCAAACATTGAAATTGAGATATTTGGCATGGACGGCATTCCAGCGGAGGATTTGCGTGATCATGAGCGTCAGAAGAATGGCGGCAAATCCGACTCGGATGATGATGAGCCGGCTGCCAAGAAGAAAGTTGAATGTGAGCATCAAAATTGCACAGAAAATTATTTAAATCAATGGCTGCAAACCATAAAGTATAAAAAATAGTTTACTGAGTAAGCCTAAGCTTCGGCCGTAGGCTTTGTTCATGAATCTAATTTTCCACAGCTTCCCTTACCTCGGGTTCGGTTGGAATCCGATTTTTAAAGAAAATAAGATACTTCGATCAAACTAAAACATCTCGTAAGAAATTGGAATTGCGGTTCGTGCTTTGTTTGCAGCCTTGATTTGAATACATCCCTTTGTAATTGTAGCTTCTAAACATATTTTAAATCAGTTCAATCCATTTAGCTGCAAGATTCCTTCCTCATATATATGTATCTCACTTCCTTGCAGATCCCATGTCTGTGCCGCCGCCCATGATGATGCCACCCAATATGATGCCGCCACATATGTTGGGTCAGTATGGCATGGGCATGATGCAGCATATGCCGCCATTGCCTCCATACCCGATGCCAATGATGCCGCACATGATGCCGCCGCGACCCATGTTCCCAGCAGCAATGGCAACCACCTCAGCGGCAGCTGCCGCAGCAGCCGTGCATCATCATCAGCAACAACAGCAGCAGCAACATGCCGCTGCCATGGCCCAGCAGAAACCCACGTTTCCGGCATACAGGTTAGGCTTAAATAAATACGTTCTTTGTGCGGCCATAATGTATGAATGTATTATGATTTTGCAGCAACGCCACCATAAGTGCTCCACCAACCACCAATAGTGCTGGTGTAGGCGGCGGTGCAGCGTCAAACGCTGCGCCCGCGCTTGCACCCGATCCACACAATCAGGGACGCCCGCCAAATGTGCCCAATGCGACCAGCAGTGGCGGCGGCAGCGGTGGCAGCGTTGTAGCCGCAGTTAGCACAAAGATAATGCATCCGGCGGAGGATTTCAGCCTGGAGGAGTTGCGCGCACGACAGCCCAAGTATCAGGCGCGTATAGCTGCCGGATTGGTTGCGGCCGCTGCAGCGCCCAAAAACAGCAGCCCAACCATGAATAACAACGGTAGTGGTGTTGCTGGTATTGTTGGCATCGGTGGTGGAAGCGGAGGCAGCGCTGCCTCATCAATGCCTTCAACGCCGCCACCGCCCTCAATGTCCGGCATATCGCCAACGGGCAGCTCTGCCGCCGCGAACGCAATCGCTGTCAGCACGGCCATCTCCAAGGCACAGGAAGTGAGTTCTTATCATAGTTATAGAAACCATAGTCAATATAAATGAGCAGACGCAGACGCACAGACACCGACATGGACTTGTACAAAAGACAAAAACACACAGACACAGCATAACTCACAACAGACATTGCGAAACACTTGCAACATTTAAAATACATATATATATATATATATATATACATATTATTATATATATGTATGCATTACAATTCAGATGCAGATCTACAAAATTTACTGAGACTGTGTCGTGTTTAACGCGTTGCGCATTTTAACAATTCCAATTATACATCCACGCAACTATACGCTGGACATTATATAGTTTTATTTTTCTTATTATCGCATATGAAGCGACTTTTGGTTCAATTATTTTTGCAATTTCGAAGAATGCGTGCACGACCACAGAAAACGGCCGACAATGGAACACGGAAAGAGTTTTACAAAAAAAAAAAAAAATAATAAAAGAAAAGAAAAAGAAAACAACATAAAAACAAGATTAACAATTTAGCATATAGTATGATATATGTCTGTACAATTTTTTAATTAAACATACAAATTAATGGCAACAAAACTGAACGGCGGCTTTCAATTTTAACACCAAGTTAAGTCAATTTAAGATTTTAATAATAGCAAAAATAAAAAGAAAATCTATAAAAAAAAAAAAAAAAAAAAAAATGATTGCAGCGGCGAGCGCGCATTTCGAATTTGCAAAGATATATACAGAATGCCTAGCGAGAATCTTAAGTTTCTGCTTGGTTTAAAACAAAATACTTCCCAAATTTATTTACAGACCGCCGCCCTGGTGGCCGTGGCGCAGGCGCACGCACAGGCTGCGCAGGTGGCACAGGTACAGGCCGCGCACGCGCACCACATGCAGGCCCAGGTGCAGGCGGCACAGGTGGCTCAAGCCGTTGCTGTGCACCAGCACCAGCAAGCTCAGGCGCAGCAGCAACAACAACAACAGCAACAGCAGGCACAGCAGCAGCAGGCACAGCAACAGCATCATCAGCAGCAACAACAGCAACACCAGCAACAACAGCAGCAACACCAGCAGCAGCAACAACAACAACAACAGGCGGCCCAACAACAACAGCAGCAGCAGCAGCAGGTCAAGCAGCTGGAAGATCTCAATCGTGCTGTCATGCTGCAACAACTGCAGGCAGTGCGTCAATCGGGCAATCCTGGCGCAGCTGCAGCAGCGGCTGCTGCCGCTGCCGCGGGGCTGGGCATGGTAAGTGTTAAACTGCGGCCAGCGCTCTGTACAGCGTTCGCTGCCAACAACGACATCTTTTCCAATTTGACTAAAATCCTTGAATGCTGTATCTCTCAATTTTCTCAAAGAAACAAAAAAAGAACTACTTTTAACTCGTTCTCTATAACGGTGACAACTATTAAACCCAACCATTCAGAATGTTTGGGCCTAGCCACTTTTACTGTAGCGGCTAGTATCGATATATACAATTTTTTTTGACCCCCCAGTGTAGTGCTCATCATAATCATAATCACAGCTCATTGGCAATTCATTTAATTTAAAGCGCAGTTATAGATGAGTCATTAAAATCTGAACTTTAAACAAGGGTTGTATACGAATGAGAACTGATCGACAAAAAAACTGTTTGCGAAACAAAAATGTGCCTTTTAAGATAACTCCAAATACAGTTGACATAAATATCTTTATTATTTAAAAACTATTGTCCTCTTAACAATTTTTTTCTCTGATCTAATAATAACCTTTCTTTCTTTTATATTGTTGAACATTTTCTATTATGGAGATTATATTTTCCCTATATTTCTTTAAATTTAAACAATTGTAATAATTCCTTTGTGGGGTTTTAGTATTGTTCAAGTTAACATTTACATGTTTGATACTTTCTTTCTTAATGCAATTCTTACTATTGTAATTATTATTATTATCATGCAAACTTATCTATTAGCTCGAACTATCTATTGATTCGAATTCTACAACTGTTTGTATTTTCTTTTACTTTTTCATTTTTTTGGAAATCTCTTTAATCTCATAAGATTTGATAACATTGACAAAATTTCAGTTCCTGGAGCTATCAGCTTCTTCTCGTATACAATCCTCTTAGGGTAGTCGGGGCTGCAGAAACTGTTTCTAACATCTACCTCTTAAGTATTCTACCTAAGCCTCTCTTTCCTTCACACATTAAAAACTTAGTCGAGCTCTAGCACAGTGACCATCTATGAATAATCTAAGTAAACCAAAAAAAAAACTACGTATATCAATTTGAAAAGAATCTAATGTTGCAGTAACAAAATTAAAGTTAACATTACAATTGCAGTGCAGTACAGTTGAGTGTTGATAAACAAAATGCCAGTTGCAGGGCCGACAAACAGTTCTATACTACAGTATGTATTTTTGTACAATTCACTTTCCATAACAAAAAAAAAAAAACAAACAAACAAAAAAGTAGCCCCAAATGCGAATTACGAAAGATAAGTAAATGCCAAAATTCCATTATAATATGATATGTATACAATACTCGTAATCGTACTCGTACATTACTGTACTTACTATGCAAGTATTACTCGTAGTAGTCTAAGCAAGTTCCTCCCACAAGAAAATAATATAATAAAAAAAAAAAAAACACCCATCTATCCACCCCCCAACAACATTAGCATACTTACATACCCCACATTACATACATTTACCCACCTAACCATTCCAACCAAAATGTTCCCCATCGACTATGATATCTATAGTGATAATGGTAATGCAAATGAAAGTTCCATAGTACGTACTGCCTTGCAAGCACATTAACGTTAAACGTTTAACGTCAACGTAAGCGTTAACGTCACGTAACGTAATGTTGAGAGTTATTAACTATGCAAGCCATGTAAGTACATTTTGTATAATTAATTCTATTAAAATTACTTTGAACTTGTCGTAATGGTTGCTGCGTTGGTTGGTTAATTGATTGATTGATTGATTGGTTGGTTGATTGATTAATTCATATCCACACAAAAAAAAAAAATACTACACACAGCATTAAATATATAAAATATTTAAATGTATTGATATCTATTTAAAAAAAAACACACACACACACACAACATACACACACTCACACACAACAAATCTATTTTATCTAAATGTTTTTTAACTGTAAATTGTACAACGTATTTCCATACCTTCGTATCCTACACAAATTTTAAACACACCTTTTTTCATCATCTATGTTATACCTCTAAGCGCAACAGACTCCTCTGTGCTCGTGCATCCTTCTGTCTCTCTATCTCGCTATACATACCATATATATATATATATATATATATAAATGAATATATATATAATCTCATCTAAACTAACACTTGGTTGTTCTATCCAAAAATTGTACACTTTACAAAATACACCTCGAGCTGGTACCATCTGCGCTTTTTATACTACACAATGTTCCACTTGGTTTAATGGTGCGATTTTGGTATATTTCCGAAATATTAGACTCATTTTTAGCGTAAAACCAAAAAAATGCCCTTGTTTGCTCGCATCTTTCTAACCGTCCTGGAATAGAGCTGAAAAACAAGAGAATTTTTGAATATCCGTTTATTTTTATTATTTTTAAAAAAATAATTTTGATTAATTTTGCATTTTTCTTTAGGGTTCTTCTTATAAATAAACAAATACTTTTTATATATAACCTTTTTTTTTAAATTATGTTAAGTATTAAAATTGTATATCCAAACTTTGGTTCTTCAGCTCTATTCCATAAACATTACTAACAGTATTACACAGTTATACATATATAACGCCTCATGGCGTCCACGCCCACCATATCATAGCTAAGTATAAAACAAAAACTATACCTAACTATAAACAAAGATTTAAAGTATTGGAACTTGAACTCGACAAACGTTGCCTGCCTGGTTAGTAACAGATTTGGTTTTTTTTTTTTGTTGAAATCTCTTCTTAACGCAAGACAAATATGTATGTATCCAAAATCCAACTATCATTATTATAATTTGTCTTTTAAGTTGCTTTTAATCTGTACCACATACAAAATATATTGTTCAAAAATCATATGCGAAAAGAACGCGCGTGCGAGAGAAACTCTCGTATGAATTGTTTTGCCAGTGTTTTTTAAGGTCGAGATCGTAACGTATCGATCTGCCCTACCCCATACCTACTCATCGTCGTCAGTTCAGTTTCCGAATTGTAAGTACGTTTCTTTTTTAACCAACAATTTAATTTTCTTTCATAATATCTGTATTTAATTTCAAATATGTATTTATTTATATTTATTTTTTACGATAGTTTTTTTTTATTAAAATGCAAAAAAAAACAAATTGTTTGCCACAAACAATATAAAAGGAGAAAAGTTGCTCTCTTTATCTGTCTCTCTCTCTCTCTCTCTCTTTCTATATATTTATATATATATCTCATTGTAACATTGTAATGCGATGCAAAAGTTTCGAAAACAACAACAACAACACACACACACACAACAGAACATCTATTTTATTCATTTAAAGAATAAGTACGCAAAACCAACTTATTATTAATATATTTTAAATACCAACAAGAAAACCAAAACAAAACAAAAAAAAAACCATAATTAATAACAACTTAGCTAATTTTGTGTACAATGGCTTCGATATACACACCCAACACGTCCATCAGAATGCAACTAAAACCCTTTAATTCTACCTCTCTTCCATGCTCTTCTGTATCTTTACGCAACGCCCATCTGGTCCACAACCTGCAGATGCCATTGCCCGGTCATATGCAGCTAATGCAGCCCATGCTGCGACCCGGAACTGTAGCCATTGGACCTCACGGCGCTCTGATAGGTGGCAACATGCTGCGTCCTGGTCCGATGCCCGGCATGCCAGCAGGTGAGTACACTCCATGAATCTGTTTGTTATTGACAGACTGACTAATTGATTGACTGACTGACTTACTGATGGGTGATGAACGCACAGTCGAAACCGTAGGAAGCTACTTTATAAACCCTTATAGAAATCCACCTGTTACTGTGGAAACTTGGTGGAAACGTTTGTAGACGCGTCAGATTAATTTTCTAAGATCTGTGAACATTTTAAAGATCTTCTGAAGATCTATCCAAATGAAAATGGTGGCTAAAGTCTGACAAGGTGAATCTTCAGGTTTCGTCAAGTTTAAATTCGAGTTCAATTCCACAGTAAAATTGAAAATTGTTGGAAGACTGTATGAATCTTTCGATGCGACTTAAGACTATTTCCCAAGATCTTTATGAAAATTTATAGAAGACCTGTCACATATTTCCTGGGGTGGAAAATAGGCATCGAAACTTTTAGGGGAAAGCTGCATTCCTTATATTTTTGTTTCCTGTATGTGAGAAATGGGTGGAAATGTGACGTCTGAGTTCGAATTGAAAAAGTCGGGTATACTCGCTAGTATATACACATGCATGTTTATATATATGTATATGTCTGAAAAGAATCTCGAATTAAATGATCTTACTTGCAGGTTTGTTGCCCATGCAGGCAATTGGATATCCTGGCTTGCCTGCTGGCGCGATGCCTATGCCGGGCATGGGCGTCATGCTGCCCGGGCATCCGAATATGTTGCAGATGATGCAGCCGCGTTTCAGATGATGCCTGCCCGCCGTTGCGCCCGGACTCTTGCAGGCGCCAACGCAGACGCATCCGCAGCATGTGCGTTTTCAGCGGGCCGGATTGCCGGCCTTGCATCCGCAGGCTCAGGCGCAGGCATCGCTGGTGGGTTTGCCGCTGCCGTTGCTGTTCCATGATTGAGGGGCGTGGCCGCTGCCGATTAACAAAAACTACAACAACAATAACAAGTGCAAAGAAAAAGCAATCACAACAACTGCAAGCAAGTTTTCATACTCAAGCTACGCAATTCCAAAAGCTCTTTTTTAAATGTATAACAGTTTTGAGATACGTACACACACGTCACACAGTCACAGGTTGCACCCACACAAACACACACATATACACACAGCTACACTAACAGCAATATGCGTAGTAATACTTTATATATGTACGAGTATCTCCTAGTTAATGCACCCAAAACTTTGCTTTTCGTAATTGACCAAATTCTTAACTTTTCTACTATATATTTTTTTAACATCAATTGGTTAACTGGTATGTGCACACTCTGCCTTCTTGCATAACAACATACTACATACTTGTCAAAACACTTATCAACACTGTAACAATTAAACAACACTACGCTGTGTACGTGTGCGAAGTGAATCGCATTGCATCGCATCGCTTCTCATCTGGCGCTCTCTTTGCTGGCACGCGGTTCTCTTTGCTGTACTGTTGCTGTAGTTCTTACTCTCTTTCGCTCATATAACTCTCTCTCTATCTCTCTAGTTATATTTGTAACTGTATTTGTACAATACCAGAAAATTACATAATACTTTATTTACTAATATAATACCATAAATAATGTATTTTTGTTTACATTCTTTTCATTATTTTTTCTATATAAATATTTTTTTAGTTACATTTAGAGCTCTGGGGCTCAAGCATTCGTACGCCCCGTCTAATTAATAGCCTAAGACAAAAGAAAACACGTATGTACACGTTGTTATATTCGCTCACTCACTCTCTCTCTCCTTTTTGCCATGTCTTTATTCTCAGATAGAAACGAAACCGTACGCTCCCCCCCCCGGGTAAGAATCGGGCAATTATTTAAATACATTATATCAATACATATATTGTAATATTGTGTGCGAATTTGTATTGTCTGTGCGTAGCTTTTTTTTAGTTGAATGTCCAATGTGCGATGCTCCACAACTGTTATACATACTGTTATACAATATGAATATATGTAACCCATAACTGCATTTATGTGCCCCTTTTCCTCCCCGCCCTGTGACACAAAAACCAAAAGATAAAAAAACCGTCGTCTTTCATCCACTCGTTACTCGTTACCCGTTACCCGTTACTCGTTACTCGTACTCGTTAGCCGCTGACAAAACTACTCGTAAGTTATGTACAAATTTTTATTCAAAAAAAAAAAAAAAAAAGTATTTGTTTTCCGTTTTGAACACACTTTGTTTCGTTTTGGTCAGCATCAATGCGATGCGCGCAGCCCACAATCAGGTATCTACATCATTTTCTTTTGTTATTCATTTATATATAATATCCTAAATAATTTGTCTTGGTTATGGTATCGTACTAATCAAAATCAAAATCCATTCAAAAATCAATAGTTATTAAAATAGTTCTTTCAACGTTTCCAGTTAAATACCGCACATTGTTAGTAAGTACATTCATTATAGTTTACTATTTGTTTCGATCTATATAACTAGCAATCTATAGTTAGTTCCTTGGTTAATGTAGTGCTCTTCCATTGGTTCACAGACTCCATAACTTTAGCTTCCTAGGCAACAAAAGTTTAACACAATCAGGCTGAGGCTTTATTAGTGGCTATTACTCAAGTCCACATATATAACTACGTATAATTAGATATTTAGCTGCTAAGTTGTTCACTCAATTCATTGTTTTTGTATTGTAGCTTGAAAATCGAAGGGTGTAGTACACTATATATATATAAATATAGTTCTGGCATGATTTCAGAATCGGTCTGAACAGAATACTCTTTCCCAGTGTTAGCCTAGGCTAGTCAAATTTTAGCACACACCGCCCCCAACCGCCCCTAACTATCAAATACCATAACACACTAACTTGTATTTGTAACTCATATATCCTATATCGTATACCTATATATCTCCATATATATATGTATGTAACTGTAACTATATAGCATAAGCGTAAGCAATGACAAGTGAAAAAACTGCCACTTTTGACGGTGTTTTACCGTTAGTTTGGCCAGTTAAGCGCAAAATTGATGTTGGACTCTCGGGTCTGGCATTTTCGCCGCATCGCTTTCCGATGCCCCGCCCCTTCCCCTGATCCAGTGGGCTGGTGGTGTTATGCGATGTTAGAACGGCGTGCTTCAGACGAGTGTACCTCAATGCGGGACAGACAGAAGTCGGTAATTAATTGGTGGCTACTTACACACACACACACACACACGCACATACTCATAACTACTAGTTAAGTACTTGACAAGAACTATCGTATCTCTTATTGTGAACGCATCTGTAAATATATTTTTGATGGCCGCGTTTTGTAATTGTTTTTTAGTAAACATTGTTAATGGATTTTTCATAATACCCAAATCTATTTATTCTTAATTTGATTTATTGGTGACGGTCACTTTACTTTATTTAGCTGAACTAGTTTATTGTTATACTCTTGCAGAGATTGATCATAAAATAAAGCATAGGTACATATAAATATATATACTTTTTCCATGTTAATAGCCCTTACTATATAACTAGGTCCGTCTATTTGGAGTTATTGATAAAACTGCATAGTTCCAATAAGTTTTTTTAACATTTCGATGAGGACAATTTTATTTAGATCGGTCTATTAAATGATATTTCTGCCGATTGGTTAACGAGGCTTTCGTAAGAACAACTTTTTTTTGCTTAACTTATTAAGAAAATCCCAAATCTGCTTCTATATCATAAAGCTCTCATTGCTCATAAATTGAGATTTGTTTAATATTCTTTTTATTTAGCTATATTGATCAATTTTTCACTTGTGCGCTGTTATATGCCTGCAAGAGTATTTAAATTTCGGCCATCCGAAGATAACTTTTCTTACTCGTTTCATTTTTTTGATCTATATTTGTAAACTTTACGATACATACTACTGTACCATATATTGTACAATAACTAATTGTAAGCTGCACGCGTTTATTTGAAGTACAAAAACCGAACTAGTTTCTTATAGGTGTGTGTTTTATGTATCTTATACGTCGAGCCACCAATGTCTGTCCTTAGCGCTGGGCGACACGCGAGTAGCTGGACAAAGTGCAGACCTTGATACACACTCAACACTCTATATCCTACTAAAAACAATCCGTAATTGATCTGCGCGTCCAGTCGAAAGCGTGTCACATTAATTTTGCTGAGCGAAAAGTTCCCTGCGTCCAACTCTCTCTCTCTCCCAAATTGAGTGCGTTTTAAGTCCGACTCAACTTGACCCTTATCCACACTCACACACACACACACACATACAACCCTTTTAACGACGCAGGCGATGTACTGCCCCCTGTTTTTTTTTTACCACCTCTTCCCCCCGCTCCAATATGCACATCACAGTTGCCAAACACAACTGTTGGACTTTTCGGTCCTTGTCTTGCAAGAGCTCTAATACTTATATATCTCTATACACATACACACACTCACTCACTCATTTACACACACACTAACACACACGTATACCGCAGGAGGCGTTCACGATGACCACGCCCACATCATTTGTAAAGCATCGCAAGCGCAGGCATCAAACAGTTTGTGTTTTTAATGTTAATTGTGATTAAAAAATTTTTCTTATGGATTATGGATTTTGCTATTTTTGATGTCCCCTAACTTGTTTTTCGCTATCAATCCGATAACAATTTCGATAAATATGCTTTAAAAGTTAACGCGGCGGCGTTCAACAATCAACAAGTCTAGTTTTAACCTTTGCCAAAGATGATTTTTGTGCGCCGCCTCAGCGCACTTTCGAACTCAAGGTATATCCTATATGTCATATTTATATATGTAAATTAATTGATAAAAATAATACGTTTACAAGCTTTGATTTGTTTTTTTTTTTTTTGGTTGCATTTAACTAAATCCTACAAAATAAGCGTATTTTTGTAATGTTTTTTTGAACATGGTTTGTTCTTTCTGCTAATTACAATCTATAAACAATTTACTACACAAATACTTAGCTAATGCAATTAATATTTAGTGCAAATGCATAAAATCAAAATAAAAAAAATTAAATACATTGCGTATGTTAAAAGTTTTAAATGTTGTAATGAGTAAAGAACACAAAAAATATACATTTTAGCGTTTGTACAAGAAATGTTTCTACCAAAAAAAAAAAAAGAAAATATATATATACATATATAAACATACACAACATACTTTAAGCATAACAACAAACAGGTTATATAAGCAATAGTTTAAAGTCATTTTAAACGAAAAAAAAAAACAAAAACAAATCGCATACTGATAATATTTCTAGTTTAATGTTTTGATTGTTCTCTTCTTTTTTAAATTTAAATTAATTTATTGAATTTTAATAAATAAAATTTACTCCATATAAATGTGTGTTTATGTGCCTGAAGGTTTTTTAACTGGATTATAGATTATCTATAGATATAGATTATCTGCGAGTGAAATACATTTCCACACGGGCGGAAAGGGGTGGAAGTAAAGTAGCTGTAACTCATTTCCATCCCCTCGATATGTATTTCACTTGCAGCCGTGGATTTTTCGCAATTGATGAAAAACTTTCTCACTCAATGTATGTAAATCAATTTGATGCGAATTGGAAGAAAGTTAACTTCTAATATAAAGCTGTTATAGAAACAATCGATCTTAAACTAGACACAATCAAGTTGTTTTATAGTGAAGGTGATTCAATTTTTAGCACTCCGAACATAATTGTTCTGGAATCTTTCACCCGCTCTCATCAAACGCACAGCATGACTGGCTGCAGGTTAAGAGAACCAGTTCAACAAAAACCCAAAAACTGCTTGACTCATGGGCTAGTCCCGTGAATAGCTGCGTCAGGCTGGCTGCGATTACAATTATATGATTAAAGCCGATAGATCTGGCATTTGTAGGCCTATTGCGTTATGTGTGGGATTTGTTTCAGGGGCTTGTCTGCAGCAGGGCCGCAAGCAAGAGCTGATAGTCGTGGGAGCATTCATAATAACTGCGAGCAGTTAATTTGTTACTACTGGACATTTGATGGAACCGATTTCTGTAACGCCTGAACTGAGAGCCGCCCCAAGACTGTACGCTAATACATAAATGCGATGGGCTGACTAATTTCAAGTTCACTGGAATTCCAAAGACGACGCGCATACACAGCTTCAAAGACAGTTCCATGCTGCTGGCCCAAGCTCGGCATTAGTCGGCATAACTCTCGGGTTTGTCTCATTGGGCTTTCAGTTTCGTTGCGAGCGTCGTGCATGTCGGTTGTGTTTTTGGATATCTTGTGCGACAATTTGAAGGTGTGTGTTGGTGTGCTTACTGTACTTGCCATAGAGCGTTAGTCAAACAAGTTAAAGATTGGCTCAAATCAAATTGAATCTGACAAAACAAAAGACTTAAGACACAAACTTGCAGGCGAATGTGCGACAAAACGTTTGCATAACACCTGACACGCCCCTTAGCCCACTAACGCCTTTACTTTCAACTGTCGTTAGTGCATGGGCTGTTGGTTTTTCATTTGGCCAACAAATCGAATTTAGTAATGTTTTTAAAAAAAAACCGCCAGGGACTAATTCAGCGCAAAAAAACGCTAAAAAAGTTGATTATTATTAACGAGTTGCCAATAAAAATCACTAAAATTTTAATGTTGTCCACCCGTAATTAAGAACCCAAGATTCAAAACAACAAAAATATAAAATCATATTAATTTGTCTCAAAGACCGCACATAAAATAAAATGCCTTTGGCTATTACATGGCCAAAAACTTGAATTTTTCAGAGCGTTAAACGAGTATTTGAAGCCGACTCGCCAAACAAAAGGCCCAAAAGCGAATATGCCTGAAAGCAAGACTCGCGAAAAATGCTTGTAATAAATTATAAAAAAAACCACACAGAAAAATAATAAAAAAAAACAAACCTGAACAGAACGTGCACATCAGAAGCAAAATAAAAATATAAGAGGGCAACATAACAACAGGCACTCAACCCATGACTCGAGTGTTAGACAGACACATCAGTCATTGAGTTTGTTAATGGCCCTGACGAGACGTGCGAGAAGAGTCGAAGATCTGAGTGACCTAAATGAAAGAATGAATGCCAGAGCTATCTAAGCAATATATCTTCTAAGTGCTGGCATAACCTCAAACTTGAGTGCTGCAATCTAAGGTTATCGTTATCCTTATCTAAGGGGATACTTAATTACTTATAATGCAGACATATATTTCGTAAGATTCTGCATAATCGAAGAATTCTAACTTAAATTGAGTAATCAATTTGGGTTTTAACAGTCACGTTACTTCTCCACATCTCAAACCTATCCGAACTAAATTTTCCTACAACCTTGTCAATCCCATATTTTTAAAATGTTTACAAGAGATCCAATCTTTATATGCTTGCCTAATAAACTTTAAATTCAGACCGGATAGTATATGATGCTCTAAATATAGGCTTTCTTGACTAAAATAGAGATCTAATAAACCAAAGTTTCAGCATAAACTGGGATTTCAACATAAAATATTGTTATTATATTTTGTAGAGGGTATAGTTAATAATATTATTGCGACCGGTCTTTAAAGAACTATGCGAACTGACTAAGCTATACACAATTTAATAATGATTTATGTACTATAAACATTATAAGTTATAATTCAATTATTTCTAGCTATGTATTACCCTTACCCAGATGCATGCATTATAGGGTATTTGGTTGACAACCTCTTGAACATGCCACAATAGCCAAGACTCAGTTTTGTCTGAAAGTTTCCAAATTGCCAGCTCAGAGAGCCAAATGACGGGGACAACTTTCAAATTGACTTTTGCACAACGCAGGCGCGGCTTTAGGTTTCGATTTCGGTTTGCTTTAGTATCCGAAGCTCCACTCAAGTCAACTCAAGAGCAATATATTTTTGATCTCGATTTTATGGCTATGTGAAGGTCAGCTTAACTCGATTAATTTGATCTATAACATTTAATATTGCAGCTTGAATATGGTAACAGTCTGGACTGTAGCGGCAGCTCTCTTGCTGTGCGTGGGCTTGGCAGGGGCCAAAGATAATCTGCGTGTGGCGTACGAATGGAGGGAAATGGACTTCAAATACGAGAGTCCCGATCAACGCTGGTCGGCCATAGAGAGCGGCGCCTTCAAGCCGGCCAATGTGATACCCTTTGGCCTCGAGGTCTATCGCCAGCGTCTGTTCGTAACTCTGCCCAGATGGCGCGATGGAGTCCCAGCCTCGTTGGCCTACCTTGATCTGAATGGTAAGTGTTGTTTATAATTAATTCAGGGGAAGAGGGCGAAAATTGCAGTTTAGTTTATGCATAATGCTTAAGAATTGCTCCGAGCTGAAATCTCAGCTATTGCATTGTCTTTTGCGTGGGACTTACAAGCTGTTTAGATATAGCTTTGTATCGGTTAGATTTGCATTGCGTTCGTTTCATGCTAGAGATGGGCGCGTGCCAATTTTATTTTCAACACGGCACGAGCACGAAGCATAATTTGACTACCTGTGTTAGATACTGGCATCATCTCATTGGCCAGGTTGTCTGGGGAGTATTTTCAATTTCACTCTTTTAAATACTTTTTATACCCTGAACCCATTAAAAATGGGTAAAAGGGGTATTATGTTTTTGTGCAAAATCCAAATGTATGTAACAGGCAGAAGGAAGCATCTCCGACCCCATAAAGTATATATATTCTTGATCAGCATTAATAGCCGAGTCGATCTAGCCATGTCCGTCTGTCTGTCCGTCCGTCCGTCCGTCCGTCCGTCCGTCCGTCCGTCCGTCCGTCCGTCCGTCCGTATGTATGAACGCAAGGATCTCAGAACCTATAAGAGCTAGGGACTTGAAATTTTAGATGTAGGTGCTCCTAGTTCCTACGCAGATCGAGTTTGTTTCCGATAATCGATAACTTGCCCCGTTTCCAAGTAATCGATAAAAATGTATATCGATATCCTGTTTTTTAAGCAATTTTGGTAAATAATAAGAGCTAGAGTTACCAAACTTGACATGTAGCTTCTAGAAAAGTATATATATATCGATTATCTTTCATTTTATACCTATCGCCACCTCCCCGCTACTCTCTATCTATAAGCGCGCGCTGCATTTGGTGTTGGAATATGAGGGTTCAGGGTATCCCCTAGTCGGGAGCTCCCGACTAGAACCTCTTACTTGTTTTGTTTGACTTCTTGTTAAGTTCGTGTCATGAAAATACGACACGTGGTCAGCTCTATTTCGTACACGGCCCAGACAATTTAGTTTTCTTGCATTCGCACTTGTTGCATTTAATTGCCTGAGGGTTGAGAGTTCTGGGCGAATTCTCAGCGCGTCGCTTACGTAATTAATAAGCTGTAAAGCAACAAAACAACAATAAAAGCGAGATAAACAAAAGATCTTTGGAATAGAGTAAATAAACAAATATAACTAATAATAAACACATAGGTGGTGGGCGTATGTATTTGATAGATAGTATATGCATGTATATATGTATCTATATACTAAACTAAGGTGTATAGTAGAGGGATGTGTATGTAAACATCTGGGAGGAAATATTTATTCTCTTGACGCATCGTAAAGAAGATCATGTGTATATTAAAATCAATTAATTCCGATCGATTGAAAGGTATATCCACATACAGACCTTTAAACGATCTTCCTGCTTATTATCATAGCAGAAAATATCTATAAGGTATATTTAGGAGACGGTCAGATCGGATTAAATAGTTGTTAAAGCGATTGTTCAAGAACTGAGAGTGCGGATATAATATAATTTGCCATATAAAACGCAGATGTGAGGATAAGTATAGGAGATACTTATATCGCAAGTTTCAGGGATATGTTTGAAATCGGGTTTAATTTTGTTTCCTGTTATTAAAACTCGGTTCCTTATTGCTTGATTGACTGAGTCACTTTCACTTTCACAAATCACCAAGAATTGTGAAGCAAATTTAAATATATTAAGCTCCTATAATCTTTGGGCTTATACCATGCCACTTAGACTGGGTGTAGGCAACAATCGCGCTCCATATAAGTCAAAGCAGCTCAGCTGACAAACATGTCCCATGAATCAGCGGCCAGTCTGAAGCATTGATTCATACGCAATTGAGTCGCAATTAGCATCAATGCAAATGACCAAAATCAAAGCGTGTGCCATTTGTAGAGCATTCAACTTAGTTAAATGCCATAAATTAAACGTGTTTATTCGTATACCCTATACCCAACAGACACCTCATCCAAGATGCCGGCGCTGCGACCCTTTCCCAGCTGGGTGGCGCATACCCTGAGCGATGCCGAGCCGGAGCTCGTCTCGCCGTTTCGCGTGAAGGCCGATCGGTGTGGCCGCCTTTGGGTGCTGGACTCACGCATCTCGGGTGTGCTGGAGCAGACCAAGCTGTATGGCACAGCACAGCTGCTGATCTACGATTTGCACAATGACGATCTGTTGCGGCGTCACATCTTGCCGGCGGGTCAGAGCAAGCAGAGCTCCTTCTTTGCCAATCTGGCCGTGGAGGATGCTGACTGCGAGAACACGTATGCTTATGCCGCTGATCTGGGCAGTCCGGGTCTGGTGGTGTACTCATGGCGGGATCAGGAATCTTGGCGTGTCCAGCATCATTTCTTTCATCCCGATCCGCTTGCGGGTAACTTTAGCATCAATGGCATTGAGTTCCAATGGGACGACGGTTTGTATGGACTGGCGCTGTCCAAGCCTCAGTCGGATGGCTATTCCACGCTCTATTTCCATCCACTCAGCTCGACCATGGAGTTCTCTGTGAACAGCTCCGTGCTACGCAACAAGACGCTGGCCACCTCCGGCGCCATTTATCGTGAGTTCAAAATTTTGGGCTCACGTGGCGTCAATGCCCAAGCGGGTGCTCAGTGCTTGGACGCGGAGACTGGCGTGCTCTTCTATACGTTGCCGAATCAAAATGCTGTGGCCTGCTGGAGAACCACAAAGAGCTTTAGCTCACAGGACCACGTCTACACCAACAACAACAATCTTATCTTTCCCAGCGATGTCAAGGTGGATGAACAGCAGCGCTTGTGGGTGCTGGCCAATCAGCTGCAAAGCTTCATCTACGATGAGCTATATCCGGGCAGCATCAATTTCCGCATATTCACGGCCAGCGTACAGGAGGCCATTGAGCATACGGCCTGTGAGGCGCCCAAGCCGCTGCCGGAGCTGGTCAGCAAGCTGGGCGAGGTGATCAGGACGAATATCAAGTTGAAGACGGCAGAGGATTCGAACTCAGTTGCTGGTTCGAAGTCCGCTGCGTCCGCTTTGACGCTGAGTCTGGGCACACTGCTGCTCGGCTGCTTTCTACAGCTGCGCTTCTGGTTGCTCTAAGGGTCAGACCCTTGTATATACAACAACATATTCCAATGCGCTGTTATATAATTAAATGTAGTTTTCTAGCTTGTAGTTTTTGAATAAATATAAGAAATTTATTTAGACACACATTCACAGCTCTCAATATTTGTCCAATTGCGCCTTTTCCACTGTGAAGACGTCATTGATGTCTAGCGTCTCGACGCTGGCCTGCGATTGCCCATCCTCGGGGCTGTCGGAGCGATTGCGCTGCTCGTTCTTCAGTTGCAGGCGCTTAATGCAGTCGCCGCAGAAGAATAATGTCAACTGAAACGAGAGTTTGAAATTGACAACCACATTGTACAAATCACATTATAAACTTACATGCTCCAATATGCCTATGATGCCCAGCACTGAGAGGCCAAGCAGAAATCCGAGAGAGCCACCGACATCTGCTATAAACTGGGTTGTATCATAGCTGGGACGCTCTTCAATCATCTGCTGAAACAGAGCGGGGATATTACGATTTCTATGTTAACTTTTTGAGGTAACAAAGGAAAAGAATCGGGTTTGATCCTTTTTTTTTAAACGCTGGTTCAACAAAGAGTTATACAAGAATAATGTGGATTGGAATAATGGAATATTTTGGAATTAGAATTTTAAATTCTTAAAATAATGGTAATTATTATAATATTAATCGATCGATATACAGATATATAACATTATAAAATCGATAACAATTAGCATACCGATATCAGCTTCGTCGTGTAGTATATATAAAGTATTGTGCGCGGTTCGGGCTGAGAGAAGGTTTTCCGGCTCTGTATGTAGGTCGTATAGATGCGCGACTCGCATGGCTCCAGGCAGTCGCAGTCGTAATCATCGCCACTTTCGTATAACCTGTAAATATGAGTATATACTGTGTGATAATGCGGAAATTTAACTAAGAGAATGCGGCTCACGTTTTGTAGTTTTCGATGAGATTGCGCATAGACTTCGTATTATTGCAGGGTTCGTGATTAATCTCATGCATCCAGGGACCCGAGCAGTCCACCTCATCACCCAGATCTTGCCAGATGCATATCTCGCCGCACTAAGTATTGCCAGAGGAATCAGAATATTCAGCTTTTGGGGAATTTAATTTGAATACCTTTAGATCACTGTAGTCCTCCGCTCTGGAGCAGGTTTCGGTGCGCGTTTCCACATTTGAAAATACCTGGCTCTGCAGCTTAATTTCAATCTCCTCATTGATGTTCACAAAGACATACTCCACGCGGCCCGAACCCTTCATGTTGATCTCTGTAGGTAGTAAGCACTGTAGTTAGCCCCTGCCTGTACCACAAAAGCAACCTACCCGTAAAGTTCTCGCGCTTGTCGTGGATGAACACGTGCCAGCCCGCACCAGCCGTTAGATCCACATCGCTGGCCAATTTGTTGGCATTATGCTCCAGCATTAGGGAATAGCCCGCCGCCCTGGATACCCGTTTCATGGCCGTGACTGGACGCAGAGTGTAACAGCGACCCATATAAAAGTGTATGCTGCTGTCGATGGCAACATCTTGTGGAAGAATCAGATGGTTGAGACTCCATTGTTTCTATAAGGAGCTACACTTACTATTCTTATCGCCATTCAATCCGTATAGGTAGAATGTCTCGTCCTGTTCAAAGGTGCCATTGGCAAAGAACTCTTCAAAGGGAACTTCACCAAAAGGATAATCCATCCAACAGGTCGCATATTTGGGATGGGGACAATAGCCACGCGATATATTCTGTAAGTATCATTTGAATCAGAATTGAACAGAAAGAGTATGTGTCCCTCTTATACTCCTAGAACTGGCATTGCACTATTTTTCTCAGATTTGACAGTTTGAGATTTGCTTGGGAGCTATCACGTTAGCAAATAGTCTTTCTTCAAGTTGATTTTAGCTCTTATAGAACTGTGAACAGAGTATTCTGCATGGTTTTTCCACTGGGACTCACTGTTAAAACATCCTCTCGATAAGGCGGTTCGCGACAAAGTGTAATCGCAGGCATTTCTATGGTGTGATTGACATTATAATACGAGTGCGTGGATATAGGCGGATCGGATAACTTGGAGAAGCACTCGTAGAGCTGCACTATAACGATTATGCTGCAGACGAAGAGCACGAGATAGCGTATGAGCTTGGCAGGATCGCGCAGGAGCCAGGCTTTTAGCTCCAGCCAGTAGCCCATGGTCGGAGGAGGAGGTTAGCGCGCACGTAAAAGTGAAAACCAAGTGAATGTCAATGTCTCTAATGTGCGTAATATCTGCAGAACCTGACACGTTCGCAATATCTTTGGCCGGCCTGCAAAAATTCTCACAGTTGGTCATGATAAGCTAATATTGATTTATGCGGCCTGCTAAAGCGCGGTACACTCAGAGAAAAACGCAGTAATAAATCTAAGTATGTATTCAAATTTTAATTTTATGTTAATTTGTTTTTAAAATTTTAAAAAAATGTTTCGCGGGCATACAACAAATTTTAAAAAAGTCTTCAAAATGAAGTTCATTATTATTAAGATTAAGTTAAGAATTAAGAAAAAAATTCTTTATAGAGAGATTTACAGATTGAAATATAAAGTTTATCCTTAACTAAAGAAATTTTTATGATATCCAGATTTCGATAGTGGTATATTTATAGTATGTATAGTATTGTAGTAGATTTTCTACTAGTTTCTTTTACAGTTTTTTTCTGAGTGTCTCCACCCGCCGATAAGGGCGCCAGGTGTTAGAGCGTGTCAATAGCCAGATACTCGTATCCAACTGCAACTGTAACTCCACAAATCGGCGTATCAAAAACATGTGTAGTGCTCGTTTGGATTATGGCCTTGTTTGTGTTAGATTTTCATGGAGTTAACCATGCTTCGGGCGTTAAATTACCAAAACATATTCTTTATAATTGTTTACGATGTGCGCGCAAATACTCGTCTAACAGATACTCTTTATGGCTTTGGGTAATATCTATTGCCGTGTCTATGGCGATGGGAAATCAGCGTTTTAGTAGGCATTTTATGGCTTTATGTGTTTATATGTCGAATCATGGCAATTCATAAAAAGGACTACACAAGTGAAAGTACATTTCGGAAAAGATGCATTCAGCAGGGGGATAAATCAATATTCACCATTCTTAACTTTAGAAATAATGGTCGATTTATATATCTTATAGGTTGGTGAAAAATTATAATAATGTTCTCTGCAAGGATTCTTTAATTCGAATATTTTCGGCTAAGCTCCGGAAAATCGAACAACAGATTCCTGTTCGCGAGGACTTTTTACTTAAGCGAAAGTCTTTCCTTAAAGACACGGCTTAACTTGATTCCAATCGTTCCGATTCATAAAAACATTCTTTACATGTGGTAAGCCTTAATCAAAAAGATAGAATAATATACTAAGTAATAGACTTGATAGATAGACTAAAATCTATCGTATTTCATTCTTAAGGACTTTTCCTAAGAAAACTTTTATTTGAATATAATTCGAATACATTTTGCTGATTTAGAGCAGCATCTAAAGATGCCAGGCTTACGTAAAGGGGTTCATGTATATCTATATATATGTCTTTATGTACCTGAGTATATATGCTTATATATATATACATATATTGATAAGTTATGACACCTTTGCCTCAAAATGTTTTGACCTTAGTTCTCTCTGAAGCTGATCGAATGCTTGTGATATATATGCCATGTACTAAACAGAGCATGTATCTAGATATACCTTGAGCTTTACAATAATAACAATTGTGGGAAAAACAAATGAAAGACAAGCTAAACAATGCGTGCGTATCCAGCAGAAGCCCCAGAGCCAAAGCATTCCACAATTGTGACGTTAAATCAGAGCACAGCAAAGAAGAGAAGACAAGACGGGCGGAGGGGAGGGTAGAGCATTGCCGAAACATCAGTCGAATCGAGTGCGACCCACTGCTATACATATATATATATATATATGTATGTATATGTATTGGCTATATACTACGCACACACACAGAGATACAGGCAAAAGGCACAAAACTAATAAACAAAAAGAAACTTGCGACTAAAAATAGACAAATTGAAACATTTTCGAGATGAAAAATCCAACACTGCACTACAGAAACGGGACGTGACTGTGTGGACTGTATGAATGTGGATGTGATTGTGCAGTGCCTGACTGTCGAGAGTTTTCTTTTCTTTTTTTGTTTTTGCTTTACTTTCAACAGATACAGCTCTGCGGATGCGCATCTGTATCTGTGAGATACATTTGGACGGACCACACGGCGTATGCTTTTGCGCTGCTCAGGACACAGCCACGATTTTTGGCCCCGGCTGTGTGTCTGTCTCCCTCTCTCTCCCTCACTCTGGGTATGTGTGCGTGTGTGTGTGTGTGTGTGTATAGTAAATTTTAGATATTCGTATAGATATTTTGAAATAGCCACAAGCAGCACCACGAGATACGGCTGCACAGAACAAATTTCATTTGTGTGAAGTTCTTCGCTTCTTCGCAACTAAATAGCTTTTGTTTTAAATTTAGACCAAAGCAGCGGCTATATTAAACGCATATGAATGTTTTTTAGATTTAGTAGATACATACATACACATATGTATTTAGCATGTATATAGCTATAGTATATATGCACACCTCGATGTGAGCTGGCCGCAACTGTTGTTGTTTATATTCGTTCAATTTGGGGAAGCTAAGCACATGGCCTCAGCCACAGCTCCAATGGTCGACAACGGCTTCGGAAGCCCAAGAACTGACCCATATATATATATACAGTTAAATACATTTAGGTATATACATATGTATAGCATGTATGTTCTATAAAATCCCGCTTTGGCTTTTACCTGTGCGTGGAGTATGAAATATGTTTTAAAAATACTTTTAGCTTGTCGTTAATAAATTTAAGAAAAAATGATTTCTACATTCATATGCGGCACACATGTATACGCTAATGTATTTGCTATACTGACTCATTTCAGTGACTGTCTATAGCATTTCGCATATGATTAATCAATTGCGCGCAGTGGCGTCGCCCGTGGAGGGGCTGCGTAGCGCTGAAATTCATGGGGGGGCTTAGCGCAGCAGCAGCCTCTGTTTTGCGTTTTACAAAAAACATTTTCATTAAGCATTTTCACTCATCATTAATAAAAGTCTGGCCGTCTGCAGAAGGCACCTACATATGTATGCACATACATTGATTATTGCATTCGGATGCACTTGAGTTCTATGCACATTCTCGGTATGTGTGCAGTCAATTTAATTGGGTGACAAATGCTTACCAAAATAATTTTAATGCTCCACACATCAATGACTAAGTCGAAATGATTCGATTTTATTGGCTAATTAAGAAACGATAGATAGCTACATAGAAATATATACATATATATATTAATATTCAGATAACGCGTGTCCGATTCTCAATTGAGCCCGGGCAATTAATCAATATATTACCACACGCATAAGTCCCATATATTATAAATAAAGAAACTTTATTTGCATATGTTTTATAATTTTATTTAAAACTAATTACTTAAGCTAAGGAAAATATTGTTTTTTTTTTTAAATAGAAATTAATGGTAAAAAAAATAAATAATGAAATTACATATTATTTTACTTTGAAAATTTGAGAAGGCCTCACAAAATTCTTTAAAATTATTAATAAATTGCATAAATGATCAATTATCTGCTTTTCAATTTTTTGCATTGTGTTTTCTTAACAAAAATTTAACGACCCTTAACTTTGTTCTACTTTTATCAAACCGAATCGAATAAATAAAAAGTATTGGTATTTTACATTTGGAAATTTTTTTAACCACAAATGAATAAGAACCTAGGCAGACATTTTAAATTCGGATTGAGCCTAGAGATTAAACCAAATAATTTTTGGAATTAAAATCGGCCGAGTTTTTACAAAGCCATAAGGTTTAATTTTAAGCAATTTTAACAGGGATTTAATTTTGAAACTAAAATTTGGGAATTTATTTTATTATTTACCAATTCTGATAGCATTCAGTTTATCTCAAACTAAAAATATACTACCTTATTAAGAAAAATAGTAATAAAATTATATATTAATTTTAAAATGTATCTTTTTTTATTACTTTGGCTATAAAATCAGAGATAGGGGCCACGCTTTATCAAATGCACAGAGTGATATTTTTATTATTCTCAATATTAATATTTCTTAATTAATGCAAACAAAGTTCTTAAATATCCTGATTAATCCGAGGGAACTAGGCCAAAAATTTTACTTTATATGAAAGCCGCTTGTGTTTTCACAAAGTTATGAAAAATTGAAATATGAATTAAAACATGATATTGGAAAATATATTTTTGCTAATATTGAAACGAAATTTGTGTTGTTATAAATCATTAAAAACGGGTCCAATGCCAAATCTTTGCACAACCGAAACAGCTGATGGACTCATAAGTGATTGATAGCTGAGGCTTCAGTTTTAAATGGGGCGAATGCGCCAAAATGCCAAGTAATCAGTTTTAATAGACAACTGTCATAACTATGCCAGATCTAATCTTACATAATGCTATGCCGTAATTCAGGAAGTATTCATTCATTTGTCATGTTTGGCATTATTTACGAGAGAGACGCAAACGGATCGGCTACCTGGTAAAGAAATCTGCCGCAGCCGAAGCTGACAGAGGCGCGCGGGGGCATGGGGTGCATGTTCTGGTAGGAAGGATGACAAGAGGAGAGGGGGGAGAGGGGGCGAGGCACTGCACATGGGTGAGGCGCACGAGAAATGCAGTGGCGGCCGATTGGACGACGTTGACCGACGGGAACGACAAAGATCGTGCCTGACGATAGATATTTATATATCGACAATTTGGATAAGTTCCAATGCATTTAGAGACGAGAGATTGCGAGAGAGTTATCTATAGAATATGCATGTATTTTGGTCACGGTTGCCGTTTTACAAAAATATTTTCTGCACCAATTGCCGAGGAAATTTCTAAAGATGCCAGAAGGCAACCAAAGCCGGCATTACTTATGGAACAATTTCAAGGCTTAAAACGAGCGGACTCGGAAATGAAATGTTCTTCTTATATTTTTACCATCAATCGAAGCAGTTTAAGTGTCAATGTTTAACCTAACTATGGCCTTCGAGCTATATGCAAGGGACTCGACCTCGTACCCTCCTTCTTGCATTTTCATAACTTGAATTAAATATTTGTAAATATGATAAAGTTTTCTTAAATTTGCGAACCAAGCCCAATGCCCAGGCCTTGTGGGTACTGTAAGCCCATTATTTTGGTGCTTGCAGCCATGATTATTTCTAACTAGCTCCGTAAAGTCGGATTATAATAATGTATATTGTAGATTTTCCTATTTGCGTGCTTTTCTACTTGGCATGCATTGCGATTGCGGGCATTTGATGGACGTCAGTCGACGTTGCCTCTGAAATAGCCCATTGCTTGCAATAATTGTTGCTGCCTCGCAAACGCCTGCAACAACCCGCACCTCCCTGCCCCGCAACGCCACGCCCCGCGCCGCACCGCTCCGCCCCGCCCCGCAGCCGGCCCCATTTCGGGTTGCGCATGCCAAACATCTTGACACTAAAATGCAAAAATTGCTTTGCGTCAATGACTCAAAACCGAAAATGTTCTCTCATTTGCACAATAGGAAAAACAACAACAATTGGGGACAACCATTTGTTCGTGGGATCTGCTTTCCTCTAAGCAGTAATCATCTATTCGAATTTTGGGCATCGCCGTGAATTATCTAGAACAGCTAACAAAGGCGCTCATAATTTATGTCAACTAAATGCTTGTATTATACTCATACGAGACCATAAAGTGGCATATTCTTAGAGTCAGTTGATTCAATAACGATTCATTTTGCAGAATGCAGAAACTTCTTATTTCATTAACAATAAATATATGCCATAATAATAATATAATTTTAAGAACCGGGCTCGAACCCGAGGCCAATGCATCTATATGCTAAAGCCTTAGCTGGAGTTTGGCAAATTGGTTGCTAAAATAAATAAATAAATCCAAATAAATATCAAATAATAATAATAATCAAAAGATCAAATCAAAAAAAAAAATGTTTTAAAAATAAAAAATTTTAAAAAAATAAAATTATAATAAAGACAAATTAAGATTTCGAGACTTAAACATTAAGAATTTGTCATCTTATGCTGGGCATTATTTCATTGTTTTTTTCTCATTTAAAAGTCCAGCAGCTAATTTCTAGAAAATTCTATTTACAAGTGTTTAACATTCCCGACGAACCACCGTATACTCTTCCCATACATATTATAGGTATGCGGCTCTTAAATCTATACCATATAAAAACTTGTGTGTCAAAACACATAAAATATTCTCTCGAACGCAAAGATTATCGTTCTGATTTCAAATCTTTTTGCAAATTTTTTTTCAAATTGTGTTGATGTTGGCAATATACGACTTGTTGTTGTTATTTTGTTGCCTTCTGTTTTTGTTGCCTGTTGTTTGATTTGCTTTTGGGTAAATTGCGTAAAATTATTTCTGACAATGTCGCAGATTGTGTTTCAACAAGCAGAACCACAAAATACACAACGCAAACAAAATTCATGCTGAAAAAAACAAAAAAAAAGGAAAAAGTTTAAGGAAAAAAGAAAAAAGTTAAAGAAATTATGATCATTTTGTCTTATGTGCGAAAAGAGACCCAGAGCACAATCTTGGGGATTGCTCATGTGCTGCTGGGCCCATAGAATATGTTGCTGTGAATTTTGGTTCTATTCGAATGCTTTCGGTTTATAAAGTTTCATGTAGATTCCATTCAAGAAGCGTTGGCGTCTACCGCACAGAGGCGTCCTAGAGCGGGGGGGCTGGGGGCAATGGCAGAAGAAATCACCCCCTCAACACGCATTTGAAAGACATTTGGGCACGCTGTGGCGAAAGCGTATCAAAATTTATAACTATAAATAAGATAGAAAATTTGAAAATTCTTAAAAATTGTTTGTCTTGGCATTTGATTTTGCAGGCAATTCTGCTCGTTTCTCTATTTTGAATTTCTTTTTGCTTTGTTTAATTTTAATATTCAAATCATTTATGAAAGGTAATTTGAGTTTATTTTTTCATCTTATTTATTATTTTATTTCATTTTTGTTTTTGTGGGCGACTCAGGAATCTCGCACAATGTGCGCTGCGTTGAAAGGACCCGCATTCTTATGAACGATGCCGAGCGGGGCGGATCCAACCTATGTTTAGCAGCACACGCTGTGTACTAAAGCATTCGGTTTAGCATTGAAAAAAATGCATTGCATTGCTCTGAAGGACGCCGACAACATTTATTTGATTTGGCACTTCTCAGTATCTATTTATCTATAAGTATCTGTATCTGTATCTGTAGCTATATCTATTGCTGATCTCTATCTCTGGCGCTGGCGTCTGCGGCCGTTTGCGTTTCTGCAAGTGTATGTGTGCGGTTTTGAAGTTCACAAGAATTTTCGATTTTTATTTTCGCGATTTGTAAAAATGCCAGCATCTAACTGACGCCAAATGACAAATACCTTGTAGACGATCTCACCATCGATCATATCGTATAAGAACTAGAACTAGTTCTGTCAGTTCTGTAGTTCTTTTGTTAACTGTATATATGTATATCATAAAGTAGCATAGTTAGCAGCTGTATGCAATTTATCATACATATGATCATTAATCATGGAGACGATCAGCTGATCGTATGCAATGTTCGCCTGTAACTCTTTCAGAACTCCCTCTAGCTATGGCCAGCTCGTAACGCCCCCGAACCGGTGGCAGATCGAATTGGCATTGAGGTGACCAGAAAAGAATAGAATAAAACAAATAGCGAAAAATGATCACTGAGCAAGAAGAAGAAGACACGAAAAAACAACAACAAATCAAATGTGTAGAGAAAATCATGTGTGTGAAATATGTAAAAGCTTTGAAAGGGGCAGGAGGAAGCTAGACAACAAGAGAGTGAGAGAAAGCGAGAGAGCGGAGCGTATGCGAGAGCGTCAGACAAACAAAAACAATTCACAAGGACTTTTACAAATGCAAAAGTTGTCATTGAAATGAATTCGACAACTCGCACACATACACAAACGCTTGCTCAATTAGTATGTGTGTGAGAGAGCGCGTGTGCTCACGCAATCGTTGCAAAGCTTTCGCTCACTCTCGCACGGATCCTGCTGCTGTTGCGATTGCATCATAGCTTGCTCACTCACACGCACACAAAGGCATGGACGCACACACACATAAGCAGTGCCCATTCGCTGCGGTCTCGCCGTAATAGAAACAACAACAACAACAACAATAGCAACGGGACAGCCCCAAAACGCTGATAGACCGAAAAAGGGAGCAAGAAAATGCCGAGACGTAGCGAAAACAGCAAATAGCTGACACCTCACGCACACACACAGACGCACACACACAGCTGGGCACATATACAGATACAGTTGGAGAGCTTTTTTCACGATTGTGCGGCACAGATTATGGGGTATCAAATTGCCACGTATAAAAGGCAAGTTTACCGGTTGCACGGTTCAGAACGGCTTTCGAGCGCGTAAGTGCAACACCTTTGATGTGCGATCTAATTTTTTGGATATTCTCAAGCGGCAGCAGACACAGACCAAAAATTCAGCAATTCAACAATTCAGCATTTCAGCTGGCAGTGTAAAAGAGACAGCAACAATTTGACCTTTTAGCCGAAAGAACCAAAAAAAAACACTAAAAGGCATCAAATTTTTGAAACAATTACCTATATAAAACGTGTGTGTGTTTGTGTGTGTGTAAATTTAATTGAGTGTTGAATTTTATGGCTTATCCTGTTCAAAGGATCCAAGCCGAAAACTATAAACTATGCGCATAACGGCCAAAAAGCCAATTGAAAAGTGACACGGAATACGCTTTTTCGACTCTGGATTTATTGACAACCGATACGAAACGCCTCTAACTGGATTATAATTTACTCATATTTTTGAAAAACCACGTAACTCTCTCTCTCTCTCTCTTTCTGTCTATATATATATATTCAACTAACCCATGAAACCAGAAGGATCCCTGTTCGATTTCGATTTCGCATATCGAATTCAGTTCACGCATAATCAGCGTCTTGTGTAATACCCACATTTCCTAGAAATACTCTCTATCACACAGTCGGTGTGCATAACCATGTCAATATCAATTGAAGGATGGCTGCCAATTCCATATAACTAGCTTTTTCTTTGAGAACTCTCCATAAATTTCTCAATATATAAGTTTTTCAATTTTTAACTGTCCCAGAAATTTTAGCATGGAAACGTGGGATTGACTTATGGAAATTTATGAATTTTCATCAAAATGCTTTTAATTTAAAAAAAAACAAAAAAAAATTCTTTTTGGATATTTAAATAGTGTTAATTGCAATGAATCCCTTAAATTGATCGTTGCCATTAACTTGATCGAATTCGAAATGTTGTAATAGTATTTCGAATTACTATAGAGCACAGACTTGAGGCAGCGATATCTATTTAGATACATATGCGCATACACATGGGCGAAATATTTCGAATATGTTTTAAAAATAACCGTATACGTTAGAAAGAGAGCGCTATAAGGAACATATATATTAGAAACGGCGTGTGTGTAAATATGTATTATGTAGGAAAGGAAAAGCTCCGCAACAACCCAATACCCCAACCCATACATATACAAAACTACACATACATATACATGTGAGCACACATATGTATATGTATATGCTTCTCTATATATACATACTTACGTGTGTTTTAATTTCGAAATAATTTCGAGAATTTTAAAAATAACGCATTCGTTAAAAGTTCGTGTAGTATCTGTTGTTTTCTTTTTTTCGGCCGATTTCGTTGCCGATTGTCGAACTATATATATATATATATATATACACATATATATCGCAACGCTCTAGAAGCGTGTCAAATGCGATCATTGCATTAAAGCAACTCGTGTGTTTTAGAACACACGGCCGTATCCAAGTACTGAAAAGCGTGGGAAGTTCGAAAACTCTCGAAAAAGCTAGCGTGTGAGTGTTGTTTTAAGAAGATTCGGAGTGAAAATTAGGCGAAATTTCGGAGTTGTTAAATAATCAGAAAGCGAAATCGTAAAAAAAACGCCGTTAATTATCTTGAAAATTAAACGTTATATAATACAATTATAATTGGTTAACTGCGAAAAGAAAAACATATTTTCGGCACAATGAAACGGGAAAAATTACTGAAAATCGGAATTACGTAATAATAGCAACGCCCCACATAGAGCGCATACATATAGACGCGATATGTATATGCATGTGCGGGTATATGGCACTGATCTATATTTAGGCGACAACCCACACATTTTGTTGTTGTTCCTGGCGGACTCTGTTTATAAGTAGTAACAACAACAACAACAACAGCAACAACAACAACAACAACGAGGCCTAATTAATTAACTGAATCGGGGGAGGTGCTCGAAAGCGAAAATCGAAGAAACGAATATCCGGTTACGAAATTTTTAAAAACTTTAAATGGAAATATTAAAGCATGCACATATTTGGATAGGAAAATATGCGCGAGATATTTTGAAAAATAAAAACACACACGCACGCACACACATGTGTGTGTCTGTCTCTGCTGCCAAAATGGGTCAAAACTATAAAATAAACAAACAAAAAGAAAATTAGAAAAGCAAATAGAAATATATCCAGAAAATATTTATTGGGTCTACGCATATGAACGACATGGAACTAATCTTTATCCGTATATACTTTATATTTGCAGGGAAGTTTTGGGCTCACGACGCGATTGAAATAAGAATTTTTGAAAAGTCCCAATTATAATTTCTCGAGTTTTTAAGTTTAAAAGCGAAATTTAATCAAGATGCCGAAGCCAGCTGCCAGCCAGGAGGATGAGGATCCCACCCCATACCTGTTCGTGTCTTTGGAACAAAGACGTATCGATCAATCGAAACCCTATGATTCGAAGAAGAGTTGTTGGGTGCCCGATGAGAAGGAGGGTTATCTTCTTGGTGAGATCAAGGCCACCAAGGGCGATATCGTCTCCGTCGGTCTGCCTGGTGGAGAGGTAAATGCACCGCAGTCCCAAGTCCAATTTCATACACTGGCTATAGCTTAAGTTCTGAAAGAGCCTAATGGTTCGTCTAGAAGGACTCAACACTGGCTGCCAATTGCTAAGCCCCACTTTTGGTACTACAAAAGGAGCTTAACAAATGGTTGTCGGTGGCGAGGCCTTTTTGCGAAGATTGAGCACTTTGAAAACGTAATGCTAATCGAGTAAAAACTTCACTGTATATGACTAGGTAAAAGATTTCAAATCCGAGAAGGTGGAGAAAGTGAATCCACCAAAATTCGAAAAAATTGAAGATATGGCTGACATGACCGTGCTGAACACACCTTGCGTGCTGCACAATCTGCGCCAGCGTTATTACCATAAGCTTATCTACGTAAGTGTAAACAGTCAGAAACTCACTAATATATGGGTTCTCTTCTTTTCGGTTTCTTTTCTCAAAAAAAAAAAATCAATAAACTATAAACAACAACTGCTAACCACGCCTAACAACTATAATAAAAAAAATATAAAAAAAATACGTAAATGGGTTACAAATGGGTCGACGTTATGAACTGTTTAAATGACATAAAACTAGACGAGAGACTTCAAGAAAGATCAGCTCCAGCAGGTGAACCCTCCGAAATACGAAAAAGCTGAGGATATGTCTAACTTGACATACCTTAACGATGCCTCTGTGCTCCATAACTTGAGGCAGAGATATTACAACAAGCTCATCTATGTAAGTAATTGCCTTACCAGGATGGCAATAGTAAAAAAAACCCTATTAAAAAAAAACCAGCGTTCAATGTTTCTAAAAACCGCTTCAAGATCATCCACTCACAATCTGTAAACGTGAATCCAAATCTAAAGCCCAAGGCAGTTAGTTTCGTAAAACGCTTGGAAAATATCACTAAAGCATATTTTTGGTAGTACAGCTAACACTTGAGCTTTGCATATCTTCTAGTTCGACATGAAAAATAACATCCATTATCTCATACAGCTCTTAATACCGTCTACATAACCAGAGCTAATCAATCCCACAAACTGTGATTTGTCCGCACTAATATAGCTTTTACTAAACACAAAATTTTGCCGTCCAGTCAGATGAACCTTACACTGGGATGAAAACGGTTTACCACACACACCACAACACACACACACCACCACAACACAACACACAAACACCAAGGATGCTGAGCTGAAACCTTAAAGATCATCACAGACATCACCAAATCCCCAATCCAGCAAACCCAAAAATAAAAACTTTAAACAAGTATCCCTACAACAACAAAAAACAAAAACATTCTAGTTAGTTACCCATAAAAAACACACACAAAACAAAAAAACGAACACCAAAAACTGGTTGACCCAACAAAATGAAAAACAAAACAGACAACAATAAATATGAAAAAACAACAAAAAGTATTACTAAACTGTCTTCAAAGAGGGCTCTAAAACATGACTTTGTGCCGCCGAAAATGTTAAAAGACCACGGGCCGGCAGTTTGTCAAAGGAATACCAATGTTTTAGAGACCATCTTGACTAATCCGTAGAACTAACAGAAGTCAAGCACACAGAGAATTTCTTTTATTAATTGACGATATATTATTCTTTATTCCTGCAATGTCGTATATAGACCTACTCCGGTCTTTTCTGCGTTGCCATCAATCCCTACAAGCGCTACCCCGTCTATACCAACCGTTGCGCTAAGATGTACCGTGGTAAGCGCCGTAATGAAGTGCCACCCCATATTTTTGCCATTTCTGACGGTGCCTACGTCGACATGTTGACCAACCACGTGAATCAATCTATGTTGATTACCGGTGAGTCTGGTGCTGGTAAGACTGAGAACACGAAGAAGGTCATTGCGTACTTCGCCACTGTTGGCGCTTCTGGCAAGAAGGATGAGTCGCAGAAGAACAAGGGATCCCTGGAAGATCAGGTTGTGCAAACCAATCCTGTGCTTGAGGCTTTCGGTAACGCCAAGACCGTGCGTAACGATAACTCCTCTCGTTTCGTAAGTATCAATTGATAACATTTAATCATCTGAAATGCGCATCCTCAACTTACATACTCTCTACTTGTTCAGGGTAAATTCATCCGTATTCATTTCGGTCCATCTGGTAAACTGGCTGGTGCTGATATTGAGACCTGTAAGTACTGCATACACCCATTTTTTTGTAATTCTCAACTGGTTCTACAACCAACTTTCTTCTCGCACACTTTTCACAGATCTGTTGGAGAAGGCTCGTGTCATCTCTCAGCAGTCCCTGGAGCGCTCCTACCATATCTTCTACCAGATTATGTCCGGTGCCGTTGCTGGTGTCAAAGGTATAAAAATATGCTCGCATTATCATCCAGTTCATCCAGTTCACCTACTCTCAACTCTCTCTCTGCCAGAGCAAGGGCTGTCTCTTGCCTATATTTACAATATCTTTCAGTACTTTTAGCAGTGGTTTAGGTTCAACAACTGAACACAAACAAAAACACTCTCACACACACATACACACACCCATACACTTTAAATACACCAAAAGGCTATATTATTTATTTATTTTCTACACAATCTCCACTCAATCTGTTTAGAAATCTGTGGTTTGACCGATAACATCTACGATTACCACATTGTCTCCCAGGGCAAGGTTACTGTGCCCAGTATCGATGATTCTGAGGAATTCCACCTCACAGATGTAATTGTCCTTCATATGATACAAGCGTGTTATATTGTTTAATTGTATTTTGGTTACACTTACTACTAGACACTTATTTTCTTTTCTTTCGTAATATCGTAATTGAGTAATTATTTTGGTTAACTTTTTGCTATAGCTTATAGCTTATAGCGTATCGTAATCGTTATCGCTATCGTTATCGTTACCGTTACCGTTATCGTATATCGTAGCGTTGACGTAGGTCTATACGCTTCTATCTGGCTAGCTGTAGCTGACATCTATTCCAAATTGCCAAACAAACCATCCAAAGATACGGATTATTGGAATACGTTGAAGGCTTTATAGTAATCGCGTGCGATCCCCCACCATTAAATACCCACCCTGTATTCCCACAAATTCATTTATCCTCCTAACTCATACCATATCCCCCAACTAATACACGAAACATATTGCAGAATATCCTTATTAAATAATATTCTCTACCTTTTACATACATGTACACCCCCTCCAAACATACACACAAAAACCACATAACGTGCGAACTATCGTCAACTGTTGTTTACCGATATATCCCATATATTCTATGTATATATATTTATGTATATAGAATACTGTGGACTGTCGAACAACATTTACGATTATCGTATTGTATCACAAGGCAAAACGACAATACCAAGTGTTAACGATGCCGAAGAATGGGTCGCAGTGGATGTAAGGCCATACAGAACATGGTTACCTTTACATATGCTCACCTTATATTCATATATCTGTTCAACAAAACATTTGTGTTCTAATCCAACAAACTTAAACTAAATGTTAACATTTTTGTCTGTGCCACGTCGGAGCATCAGCTCTTCATATACACATGCATATACATATATATACTATGTGTCCCTCGTGTCGTCTCTTCAATGTTGTACTCAAAATATCCTATATATATATACACATCACAATTCTATATATATCAATGTATTTTAACCTGTCATGTCTGTCCCCCAAAATTCATAACGCTTTTTACCAAACCAAACGCAAATCAAGCTAAGCCAAAATATAACCCTAACCCTATAACGAATTAACCAAGAACTAAAGTTAAAAAAAAATATAGCTAGGAAATTTGTAGGCAGTGCTAGCTTCAGGGCCGTACTCATTATAATACAAAACTATTCTACACATCTGTATTTTGTATCTGGAGTATTTGAATTGAACTTAATGCTAAACTCCAATCAATAACTAGAGATGGTATTTCTTACCCAACATATTGGTGATTATCCTGGCATTTGCCAGGGTAAAACACGGATACCCGGTGTCAACGATGGTGAAGAATTTGAGTTAACCGATGTAAGTTGTGTTGCCGGCGACGCAAGCAAAATACCAAAAAAAAAATATCAAGAAAAAACCCGTTCCGAAAAAGAATCCCAATCCACAAGAACTTTTGTAAAATATTTAAAAATTATAAAAAAAAATCTCTGTCTCTCTCTCTTGTATTTTCTATCTCTTATGTACGACACCACAATTTAAAGTTGTTTTTGAACCGTACACGCCCTGACTTTCCGATTCAAGTATAATGTAGTCGTAGCTATGAAAACTTTGTATATATATTATATATTTTACAGTGTGTTAATTTTCAAGTGTTGTTCCGGAATTATCTTACGCTTTCTCTCTCTTTCTCACTCTCTCTCTCTCTCTTTCTCATTCTCACTCTCTCTGTCTCTTCTTTACTTTCTCTGTTAGTATATCTATATCTTTCGCGTTTTGCTGTAGTTTGCACCTTTCACCTAGTTATGTAACCGTACCTTAAAACTATCCCAAAACGCTGGGAGCAGGAGGTCTCTGTGGACCTAGCCAACCAAAATTTTACGATTCGTTTTGACACCGGGTAGCAACTATATATTTTGAGTATTGAAATGCCATAGGTACTTGAGAGAAGCCCGCTCCTGGCTTAAAACAAATAATAATAATATATAAATATATATATACATATTGCACCAGTCAAATTTTGGGTGGGGCAACCCTCCCTGTACACAAGGCACAACACAGCACACACACGCACATACACAAACAAACACACACAGATACACTGAGAGGCCACATAGATCCTTAGACACATTATCTGACTTAGCCCATAAGCTCTGTTCTATACTCTTCTATTTTTTGTTTTTGTTGCTGTTTAAACCAAAATACCTTCTCTCCGACTATATGTAGACATGTGCTTGCTCTCTGATAACATTTACGACTACTTTAACGTATCCCAGGGCAAGGTCACTGTGCCCAGTATCGATGACTCTGAGGAATTCCAGCTGGCAGATGTAAGTGACGGCAGTTGAAGGCCCATATATGTATATACATATATATGGGTATTTTTGTTTCCGGTACTGTCTGAACGACAATTGTACCCAATACCGAACACCGCTGTATGACACACCAACACGCCCACAGATATATATTTTATGTGTTTTTTCTTTTTGGTTACCCAGTTTCCAGTTCCAGACCTAGTACTTCGTATCTCTCTCTACATATATATATGTATATATATAATATGTATAGCCAGTACTTAGTCTCTATCTGTGTTTTAATTGGAATGCCCATAGCGTAAGATTGTATGACGAATGACGTATCCCTTGCCCGGTTTTTTTTTTATTATTGAGTCTTTAAAAGCATCCTTAAAAACCAAATCTACGTAGCAGATAAACCTATCTGTAACTGTACCTAATATGGACTGATCTGTCACTTCTATGGACTGATGTAATTGGTTTGTGTTTAGCTTGCTGGAATGTGTATGCAATTAGTATATATACCATATATATAATTATAACTACGATATCTATGTGTGTACTGTATATCTCCCGGCTAGTGTGCGCGATTTGTACCACAAACAATCCAAATACACTAGCGTACAAATCGTTAGATTCTTAAGTCCCGTGTATGTAGTTCTACTCTAAATATTTTACTATATATTTAACGGCCCCACAAATGACTTGAGCGCCGAGCAGGTTAAGAGTTATCCAAGCAAGAATACAAATACACACAGCACGCACGATTATCCCTTAAGTCCTCCACATCCATGTCTGGTCTTGTTAGTCTATAAGCCAACAAGCACCAGCTGATTTATGCTGTCTATCGATTCCGGAATACCTAAGCTATCTGGTAAAAAAAAAAGAAAACAACTGTACCTAGCACTTTATATAGGTCTACTAATTGAGCGCTTTTTATATATATATATTTATGCCGCAAGTACTTTTGGATATCTAGTTGTTAATTTGTTTTCTTAAGCATGCTGCATGATCTAGTCATAAGCTACACTCAACAACATAAAAAGAAAACGCTGTAATAAATACCCAGAAATAATGCTGAAAAACCTTCCACTAAACACCTGAGCGAAAAATAAGCAAAAACTAATTTTGAAAAACGCATTTTATAACCGTTCCGGTATATATAGCAAGCTTTCGACATCTTGGGCTTCACCAAGGAGGAGAAGGAGAATGTGTACAGGATCACCGCCGCTGTCATGCATATGGGTGGCATGAAGTTCAAGCAACGTGGTCGCGAGGAGCAGGCTGAACAGGATGGTGAGGAGGAGGGTGGCCGTGTGTCTAAGCTGTTCGGCTGCGACACCGCTGAGCTGTACAAGAACTTGCTCAAGCCCCGCATCAAGGTCGGTAACGAGTTCGTCACCCAGGGCCGTAACGTCCAGCAGGTCACCAACTCCATTGGTGCTCTGTGCAAGGGTGTCTTCGATCGTCTCTTCAAATGGCTGGTCAAGAAGTGTAACGAGACTCTGGATACCAAGCAGAAGCGTCAGCATTTCATTGGTGTACTGGATATTGCTGGTTTTGAAATCTTCGACGTGAGTATTTTCGGACTGGATCACAACTTGGGCTTGCCAGCTATGCCTATGGCAAGGTGTTCTGTCATGGGATTCCTGACAAAAGATTTCCGTCATGGGATCTCTGACATGGGATTCTTTGTTATAGGAATTCTGTCATAGGATTCCTGACATTGGATGTCTGTCATAGCATTCATGATATAGGATTTCTTTCAAAAGGAGTCTCTTCACAGAATTCCTGTCATAGGTCTAGCTGATGAGCTGATGCGACTGTCAATGAACCCATATCGGATTTGTATCCGGTTTGTATCATTGACGTCGACCTGCTAACACGTCTCTCTACAAGCTAGGATTGGGTTTACTTGGGTAATACTTTGGATTAGTTCCAATTAGGTGCACTTTACGCACTCCATGCACACACAACTCAATTACAACAAATGACAAAAAGTAAAACTTAAAAGCTGCTTAATATAATATGTAAATATTCCCAATTCCTCCAAACCAACGTAGTACAATGGCTTCGAGCAGTTGTGTATTAACTTCACCAATGAGAAATTGCAACAATTCTTTAACCATGTCATGTTCGTCTTGGAACAAGAGGAATACACCAAAGAGGGTATTCACTGGGACTTTATTGATTTCGGTATGGACTTGCTGGCCTGTATCGAACTGATTGAAAAGGTGCTTGAGCTTATCTATATGTATATATATATACCCACCTCCAAATGTTATGTGTCCTACTTGCACCAAAAGATTGTTTGTTGTGTGTTTTAGCACCGATTATTCGAATATCTTTTCCAAGGCATAGCACCTGCACCCTCTACGCATAGGCAACCAAAAATCAAATGAAAACAAAGAACAGGTAAAAAAACGTTCATGTTGTGTGTGTACTTTAAAGCACTTATATTCCACACAGAGCACAAATTATCATTTTCCTTGTTATGTTAGGGCGCACTTTATTAAGCACACCCAGCACACCATATTATCTATGCACTTGTTTTAAATGTTTACCTTTCACTACAAATAAATCCCGGGCACAAATTAGTACAACGGTTTCGAGCAACTGTGTATTAACTTCACCAACGAGAAGTTGCAACAATTCTTCAACCATCACATGTTCGTTTTGGAACAAGAAGAATACAAGAAGGAAGGTATTGAATGGGCCTTCATCGATTTCGGTATGGACTTGTTGGCCTGTATTGATTTGATTGAAAAGGTTCGTTCAGCGCGGCTCCGTCGACGTCTCTCTCTCTACAGACTTGCCTGCCATTTTCCTTAAGCACCTAAGTGTTTGTTATTTATAAATATATTTTAAGCCCGTTGACTACTCTTTGGGAAATCCATCTAAAACTGATGAACCCTTTAAAGAGCGTTACCCATTGCAGCTCTATTTGGAAGAAGTGCGCCCAAAAGCGTAACCTACTCTCCAGACAGTCAACCAACCCCCCCACACACACACACACACCCACACACAAATCTATGTTTCGACAAACGTGTTAAAGTACACACGTCTAAGGGGCAGAAATAAGAAACCCACGTAACTAACACAAACTACATACACACACACACACACATACTTGTTACCATCTGACTAACCCGGCTATATATGTTAAATATTGTTCCGTTTCCGATATATAGTACAACGGTTTCGAACAATTGTGCATCAATTTCACTAACGAAAAACTGCAACAATTCTTCAACCATCACATGTTCGTTTTGGAACAAGAAGAATATCAGCGGGAGGGCATCGAATGGACCTTCATTGATTTCGGCATGGATCTGCAATTGTGTATTGATTTGATTGAAAAGGTACAAGGCCACAACTATCTCACAGACAGATAGCCTAAGCTGACCAATAATACACAATTGCAAAAGTACTCCAAGTACTTGTTATATAGATCTTTATTCTAACCAAAAATTGCACTGCAAGATTTTATAACCATAGTCATAAGAATGCCTAGCCTAAATAAACAAACAACAACAACTAAATAGATCTAATATGCGTATAAGCTATATTCAACTAACGAGTGGGTAAGTTATATGTACTAATTGATTAATGTTTCGAACTAAATGTTAAGTTTTGTTTGTGCGTTATGTTGCTTCGAGTCTAATGCGTGCTTTTTACTAAGAAAGAAGCTCTAGCTCCCTTTACAGGTGTACTAATCATCGAATTTGTCTATTCGTTTCTGCAGCCTATGGGTATCCTGTCGATTCTTGAGGAAGAGTCTATGTTCCCCAAGGCCACCGATCAGACCTTCTCGGAGAAGCTGACCAACACCCATTTGGGCAAGTCGGCTCCATTCCAGAAGCCCAAGCCTCCAAAGCCCGGCCAGCAGGCAGCCCACTTTGCCATCGGCCATTATGCTGGTGTTGTAGCCTATAACATCACCGGTTGGTTGGAGAAGAACAAGGATCCCCTGAACGACACTGTTGTCGATCAGTTCAAGAAGTCGCAGAACAAACTGCTGATCGAAATCTTCGCTGATCACCCTGGCCAGTCCGGCGGCGGTGAACAGGCCAAGGGCGGTCGTGGCAAGAAGGGCGGTGGCTTCGCTACTGTCTCGTCTGCCTACAAGGAGCAGTTGAACAGCTTGATGACAACTCTGCGCTCGACACAGCCTCACTTCGTCCGTTGCATCATTCCCAATGAAATGAAACAACCTGGCATGGTTGATGCTCACTTGGTTATGCACCAGCTGACTTGTAACGGTGTGCTTGAAGGTATCCGTATTTGCCGTAAAGGTTTCCCCAACAGAATGGTCTACCCCGACTTCAAGATGCGGTAAGTCCACACTTATAAACATAAACACATATAGACATTAGACATAGACATAGACATTAGACATTAGTAGTTAATACATATATATACTGTACAATACCTACTCTTAGCTTTATGGAGCACAAGTTATTGTATATACACTGGAGCTAATGGGGCTTGGCCTCCTCTCACTACTCTTCTACTCTCTCTTAAGTATCTTGAAAAATATTAACTTGCTAAAATTCTATTGAAATTAACTTTAGTTATATGATTCTGGCACCCGCTGCTATGGCAGCTGAAAAGCTGCCTAAGAACGCTGCCACCAAGTGTTTGGAAGCCGTTGGACTGGACCAAGACTTGTTTCGCATTGGTAACACCAAGGCACGCATAATTTGATGTATATATTTATGTGCTAGTCAGTTAGTGTCAGTCCCCAAGGTCCGATCCAAATGTATATCTCAATTATTGTATTATTGCACTCACTATTTCCTCACTTTGTATACCAATCCATGTACCATGTACCATGTACCATGTACCAGTTCCAGTTCTTGTTCAAGTGCTGTGTGATCGTGTGATCATGTTGTTCTTCGATTTATTTATTTATTTGTTTGTGAGGTGGAATCAACTTTAATTTAGCATGGTCTATGTCTCTATACACACAATTTGTTTTACGTCTCAATGAATGTATCAACAGGTACCAGATTTTGAACCCGCGCGGCATTAAGGATCTCGAAGATCCCAAGAAAGCTTCCAAGGTGTTGATCGAGACAACCGAGCTGAATGAAGATCTCTATCGTCTGGGTCATACCAAGGCATGATTAAGTTTCAATATATACATATTCTTTGCTTATTCGGCTATTTCAATTTCGAAATTCTTCCATATGAGTGGATGGCTCAATTTTATGTATATATATATTTATTCATTATATTTATATGTGTAGTCAATAATCCAACGAAAACTGGATGCCTCAAAACGCCAACGCGCAAGCATCCGAAATTTTACACACACCTACACACAACAACTACACACACAAGTGGTCCCAAGTGTACACATTCAAAAAGAAAAAAGAAATTATTATGAATGAAATTTCATTTGCAGCTATCAAATTCTGAATCCAGGTGGTATTGTTGGCGTTGATGATCCCAAGAAGTGTGGCTCACTTATATTGGAATCCACAACATTGGATCCCGATATGTATCGTATTGGACACACTAAGGCATAGTCGCGTTCCACAGATTCTTGACCTATTTTTGAAATGCATTTTGCGTACCTCCTATATACATTATTTTTGAAAACATTCTACTCCTCCAAGTAGTATTTTTGTCGTATCTCTCTCTCTATCTCTCTCGTTCTTTCGTATCTATCTATCTCCCGTACACTTGACGGATTCCACACAACTAGATTCCGTATATACAATATATATTCTCATTTTTCTCTTGCCAGAGACGTACTCTGCAGTTCCCATTTTTTGGGCGCCCTTTCAGAAAACAGAAACAAAACCTTGCTAGGGGCGCTATTCAGAACAATGATTGTTATACCCCCAACAATCCCACCCCCTGCCCCCAAAAAGAAACCCCGTTCTACACCAATGTTATGCGATTCCCAGCACCCACTTAGACCAACACACATCTACACACACATATGCACACAACAAACCGATTCCCAAACCCTTTGAGAATAAAACCCTGTTCTGCAGCATGGGTTCGAGTTCGTAGTAGTTATTTGATTCTATTTTTTTTTGTGGCTCGAGATTTTCAGATCAACTGTAAATAACACTAGGCCTAAGCTAGTTATACTAATCCAATATACAATACTGTAGTGAAACACACAATGTTATGTTTATTTATATGAAATTCATTTCTATATACATATATATATGTTATACGTGAACAACATATAGCTACCAAATCCTGAACCCAAAGGGTATCAAGGGTATTGAGGATCCCAAGAAATGCACGAAAATCCTCGTCGAATCGACCGAGTTGGCCGACGATCAATACCGTTTGGGTAACACAAAGGCACGAAACAATTTTCTTTTTTTACAATCAAACAATTTCAACAAGCTGAATAACTCAACTTCAACAAAAACACTTCGTATATGGCTTCCAGACAGATGTCCAGACACACACACACATACAAACACACACACACACACGCACACAGGATCTCAAGCCGTAAACTAAGCAGAAAGCTTAGGGTTATGTTCTGTGTGTGCTGTGCGCATGTCTCTCTCTCTCTCTCTCTCTGTCTTTCTCTTTTTCTGTTGGTATATGTACACGAAATCCATATACAAATAAGGACATATACGTACTATGCACCCAACATATCCCTCAAAAACGAAACCTTTACAGAAAAGGTCGAACCAAACAATCCCTACCCAAGAAATCCCCCCCAAATAGAAAACAACAAATTGGTACAATTATTTGGTAGCATTAACTTAGACATAACTGATCCTTAGCTCGTAGTATACACTAATTGAATAACTAGTTATGGTAGTAGTAAACAACATGCACTAACAAACGTTTAAAACTTTACAAAAAATGAGTAAAAATAAACAACAAAACACTTGACAATTAATACAAAAAATACCATTTAATACTACCAACCCATACAGCTACAAGATCATGTGCCCAAAGCTATTGCAGGGCGTTGACAAAGACAAAAAGGCCACTGATATTATCATTAAGTTTATCGATTTACCCGAAGATCAATACCGTCTGGGTAACACAAAGGTATATCCAGAGACAATATACTCAACTAGCCACAAACAGCTTGCATGCACAACATCTCACACATACGAACACACATCAAGTTAAAGGTTCTAGCACCCGCATGGAAACCGTACGGCCTCTAGCTGTTAGTACACGGCTCAGGTGTCGGTTTCCTTGAGTGGGCCTGCACCTGCAACTCTCCACACACAACTCTCTCACTGCTCTAGTTATAAGCTGAATGTCTTATGTTATATGTCTTCCATTCTCATCGATCTTCAACTGACTTCATTATATGTTCTTCATTTAGCGTAATTTGTGTGTTATTTCCTGTTTTGTCTTGTTTTTTTTTCTTTCTGTGTTTTATGTTTTTTCGTTTTCTGTTTGTACCAAAATCCATCCTCTATTCTATCCCAGTTCAAACTGTCGAAAAGTGTTTTTGAAGAATCGCTTGTAGCTTAAGCAAAAAAAAAAAGATTTTTTGAACTGGGCCAAAAGGTTGGCTCCAACCAACTCGCCTGGTCCAGTTTTGCTGCTTAAAGCACGCGCAATTTTTGTATGTGTGTTGCTCACGACTGGAGATTAACCTATTTCTATTTGATGTTCCATTCGACACATCTACGCATCCACACATCCACTTGCCACATATTTAGGTGTTCTTCCGTGCCGGTGTCCTGGGTCAGATGGAGGAGTTCCGTGATGAGCGTCTGGGCAAGATCATGTCCTGGATGCAGGCCTGGGCCCGTGGTTATCTGTCCCGCAGAGGCTTCAAGAAGCTGCAGGAGCAGCGTGTCGCCCTCAAGGTCGTCCAGCGCAATCTGCGCAAATACCTGCAGCTGCGTACCTGGCCCTGGTACAAACTGTGGCAGAAGATCAAGCCTCTGCTCAACGTCAGCCGCATTGAGGATGAAATTGCCGTGAGTATTAAAACAAAAAAGAAATGTATATATGATCAGATGATGATCGCAGTGCTCTGTTGTCTGGTTTGAACTTGGCCAGCCAGTTGTGTCTGGCAATCAAGCATAGCCCTGGCATGTCCGACCCTTCAACGTGGTACCTTCTGCATTGTTGTCGGGCATAATTGGATGTGCCGCAGCAGCTGCAAGGCGATCTTTAAATAGACTCGAACTATATAGACTGCATACTTTGTTGCTTGCTAATTAAGCCAACTTAATGCCACGACCACGGTAGACCACGCCCACAACTATTTCAAATGCCACATACGCATTCTTCGATCCGATTGCGATTGCATGTTGATCGTGTTGATGATGATCATGCTGCTGATCGAGCTACCAAAAATAGATGCTGTCATAATCGTTGCTCACACATCTCACATCTTGTTTTTTCGAAATGTTTGGGTTACGCTCTAAAACGGAGCTGCTCGATATAGAATCGAAATCTGCTATAGATTGCTGGAATCGGTAAATGCGCATTTCGATAGGGGCCCTATATACATACGTATATGTATATGTAAGCCTATGTATATTTCGAGCTATATATCTGTAGCTCCATCTGAGTGGCTATTCTCGTACATGCTGGCAGCTCTTTTCTATTTTTTTAAGTGGCGAGCAGTTGCCAATTAGCTTGCTAATTAAATAATAAAAAGGCGGCGGCGCCAGCTGAATGAAAGGCAGGGGCTGTACAGCGGGGCGTATGATTAATACGCATACGCCGCATTGGCCCAACTCAATTCTCAATCTGATGATGAGTAATTATAAGCAAGCAAACTATTTAATGTATGTGCGAGCGAGAGCACAACATATTATATACATAGATATATATATATATATATATTTATATACATATACGTATATAGCGTACACCTGCTGTTGGCCGCGCAAGTGCGAAATGATAGCAACCAATGCGAATTTCGTGAATTATGAATTTATGATGGCAATTACAGATGCCAGAGGCAGGCAACCCAACAGCAACAGCTGGCTGCCACTTTCGGGGCGTTGCTGCTGCCTAAATTTTATATAGCCAAATTTTGAACGCTTCTGCACAGTGCAATCGCAGCAGCCATTCCAGTTGTGTTTGGACCAGTCCGCGGCGCGTTGCAAACGAAACAATTCGAACGAATTACAGCAGAAAGCAAATATTTCAAGCTGGTTAACACTGGCCCATTGGTTAATTCAATTTAATCAGCAATCAATTAAAATCGAGTGTATTAAATAAAAATCCAAAGAAATGGCTGACGAAAAGAAGGCCAAAAAAACGAAAAAGGCTACCGAAGCAGCGCCAGCTGAGCCAGCACCCGAGGAGGCAGCAGTTGCGCCTGCGGCTGAGCCTCCAGCTGGTGCAGAGCCTGCCAGCGCAGAGCCAAGTGTTGAACCAGCTGCAGCAGCAGTAGATGCGCCAGCACCTGCAGCACCAACGCCCGCTGAGAGCAGCTCGTTTAGTAATCCGATAAATGCTTCCAATGATTTACAGCGTCTGGAGGAGAAGGCCAAGAAGGCTGAGGAACTGCATGCCGCTGAAGTGAAAGTGCGCAAGGAGTTGGAGGTCTTGAACGCCAAGCTGTTGGCCGAGAAGACCGCCCTGTTGGACTCCCTGTCCGGCGAGAAGGGTCAGCTGCAGGACTTCCAGGAGCGCAACGCTAAGTTGACCGCCCAGAAGAACGACCTCGAGAACCAGCTGCGCGTAAGTACCTGCCCACAAAAATAAACCCAATTACCAATCCCCCACCAAAAAAGAAAAATATATAAAAAGGAAAAACAACTAAATCAAAATTCAAATTCAAATCCCCCAAGCACATCGCATTGGCAAAAATTTATCAAGTGCAATCGGGCGTATCAATTGCTCGGCTATTTTGAGAGTTCCGAGTGAGCTGTTAATGTGCGCACTTTGCTAAATTTAGCCCATGATCGATAGAACCAATGTAGCACCCACTCATCCACTCAACTATATGTTTGCAAATATCTATGTGTCATCCATATATAGGACATTCAAGAGCGCCTGACTCAGGAGGAAGATGCCCGCAACCAGCTGTTCCAGCAGAAGAAGAAGGCCGATCAGGAGATCTCTGGCCTGAAGAAGGACATCGAAGATCTGGAATTGAACGTCCAGAAGGCCGAGCAAGATAAGGCCACCAAGGATCACCAGATCCGCAACTTGAACGACGAGATCGCCCACCAGGATGAGCTCATCAACAAGTTAAACAAGGAGAAGAAGATGCAGGGCGAGAGCAACCAGAAGACTGGTGAGGAACTGCAGGCCGCCGAGGACAAGATTAACCACTTGAACAAGGTTAAGGCCAAGCTCGAGCAGACTCTCGATGAGCTCGAGGATTCGCTGGAGCGCGAGAAGAAGGTGCGCGGCGATGTTGAGAAGTCCAAGCGCAAGGTTGAGGGTGACCTCAAGCTGACCCAGGAGGCTGTTTCCGATCTGGAGCGCAACAAGAAGGAGTTGGAGCAGACCATCCAGCGTAAGGACAAGGAATTGTCCTCCATCACCGCCAAGCTGGAAGATGAGCAGGTCGTTGTTGGCAAGCACCAGCGCCAGATCAAGGAACTGCAGGCCCGCATTGAAGAGCTCGAGGAGGAGGTCGAAGCCGAGCGTCAGGCCCGCGCCAAGGCTGAGAAGCAGCGCGCCGATTTGGCCCGCGAGCTCGAGGAATTGGGTGAGCGTCTGGAGGAGGCTGGCGGTGCCACCTCTGCCCAGATTGAGCTGAACAAGAAGCGTGAGGCTGAGCTGAGCAAACTGCGTCGCGATCTTGAGGAAGCCAACATCCAGCACGAATCCACCCTGGCCAACCTGCGCAAGAAGCACAACGATGCCGTCGCCGAGATGGCCGAACAGGTTGATCAGCTCAACAAGCTGAAGGCCAAGTAAGTAAAATTCCAATTGATCTCTCTAGAAATCGCTAGCTATTTCAGGTGCGCCAGCCGCGACTGCCAAAATTGAGAGTCCATATTAACGTGTAACCGATCGCTGTTGATCCGTTCATCTTCTAAATATAACTCAACTCTCGTTCTACTTTTTGTAATCTAGGGCCGAGCACGATCGTCAGACTTGCCACAATGAGTTGAATCAAACTCGTACCGCCTGCGATCAGTTGTCTCGCGATAAGGTAATATGTCGGCCATATACAACGGGTTCGCGATCTCCGACTGGCGATCGCGACTACGGGGCAAATGGACCACACATATACACCTAATTAAATACATAGATACACTACGCATGTACCACACACTCACACACACATACAACAAGCGACTACAACTGTGTGTGCGTGACTAGCTATCTCTCTCTGTCTCTCTCTCTCTCTCTGTTGATCTCCCCTGAATATAACGTATTTAGTGTGTGTAATTCTATAGGATTCAATGGACTACGGATCGCTCGTGCACTCTCGCTCGCTTCTCCGCCTTACTGTGCTACGTTTAATTCCCAAAAACAACAAACTGTAATCCCTTCACTAACCCACAACACTATATCTACTCTCTATATATTGTCTAATCCAGGGCTGAGAAGGAGAAGAACGAGTACTACGGCCAGCTGAACGATCTGCGCGCCGGTGTTGATCACATTACCAACGAGAAGGTATACAACAATATGATTTTATTCGACTGCGAAAGCTGCTGTAAATTATATGCTGAACGTTATTGCTCCGAAACTTGTATATTTTACTCTTGGTAGAAGTCTCGAAAAAAACCAAAACAAAAAAAAATATATATATATATATTGAAATGAAGCCCCAACCGTAAACCGAAACTAAAACGACCTATTTAAAGAATATTTTGCCTGCTTTTAATGTACCCTTTACTAATACTGTACAGCGCTTACACAAGACAAATTGCCACACAACCTGAAAAGAAATTCGCGTATACCCTCAATTAATCCTTGCAATTTCTCATCGTCGAACAGGCTGCCCAGGAGAAGATCGCCAAGCAGCTGCAGCATACCCTCAATGAGGTCCAGTCCAAATTGGATGAGACCAACAGGACTCTGAACGATTTCGATGCCAGCAAGAAGAAGCTGTCCATTGAGAACTCCGATCTGTTGCGTCAATTGGAGGAAGCCGAGTCTCAGGTGTCGCAGCTGTCCAAGATCAAGATCTCCTTGACCACCCAGCTGGAGGATACCAAGCGTCTGGCCGATGAGGAGTCTCGCGAACGCGCCACCCTTTTGGGCAAGTTCCGCAACTTGGAGCACGACCTCGACAACTTGCGCGAGCAGGTTGAGGAGGAGGCTGAGGGCAAGGCTGATTTGCAGCGTCAACTCAGCAAGGCTAACGCTGAGGCCCAGGTCTGGCGCAGCAAGTACGAGTCCGATGGTGTTGCCCGCTCTGAGGAGCTGGAGGAGGCCAAGAGGAAGCTGCAGGCCCGCCTTGCCGAGGCTGAGGAGACCATCGAGTCGCTCAACCAGAAGTGCATCGGCCTGGAGAAGACCAAGCAGCGCCTGTCCACCGAAGTCGAGGACTTGCAGCTGGAGGTCGACCGTGCCAATGCCATTGCCAACGCCGCCGAGAAGAAGCAGAAGGCCTTCGACAAGATCATTGGCGAATGGAAGCTCAAGGTTGATGATTTGGCCGCTGAGCTGGATGCCTCCCAGAAGGAGTGCCGCAACTACTCCACCGAGTTGTTCCGTCTTAAGGGTGCCTACGAGGAAGGCCAGGAGCAGCTTGAGGCTGTGCGTCGTGAGAACAAGAACTTGGCCGATGAGGTTAAGGATCTGCTCGACCAAATCGGTGAGGGTGGCCGCAACATCCATGAAATCGAGAAGGCCCGCAAGCGCCTGGAAGCCGAAAAGGACGAACTCCAGGCTGCTCTTGAGGAAGCCGAGGCTGCTCTCGAACAGGAGGAGAACAAGGTCCTCCGCGCTCAGCTTGAGCTGTCCCAGGTGCGCCAGGAAATCGATCGCCGCATCCAGGAGAAGGAAGAGGAATTCGAGAATACCCGCAAGAACCACCAGCGCGCTCTCGACTCCATGCAAGCCTCCCTCGAAGCCGAAGCCAAGGGCAAGGCTGAGGCGCTGCGCATGAAGAAGAAGTTGGAAGCCGACATCAACGAATTGGAGATTGCTCTGGATCATGCCAACAAGGTAGGTCTCCACTACCTACAACACACTTCCAGCCATAAACTAAAACATTATTCCTTTTTAATTCCATTAGGCTAACGCCGAGGCCCAGAAGAACATCAAGCGCTACCAACAGCAGCTCAAGGACATCCAGACTGCCCTTGAGGAAGAACAGAGAGCCCGCGATGATGCCCGCGAACAGCTGGGTATCTCCGAGCGTCGTGCCAACGCTCTGCAGAACGAACTGGAAGAGTCTCGCACTCTGCTGGAGCAGGCCGATCGCGGTCGTCGCCAGGCCGAGCAAGAGCTGGCCGATGCCCACGAACAGCTGAACGAAGTTTCCGCCCAGAACGCTTCCATCTCTGCTGCCAAGAGGAAATTGGAGTCTGAGCTGCAGACCCTGCACTCTGACCTGGATGAGCTCCTGAACGAAGCCAAGAACTCCGAGGAGAAGGCCAAGAAGGCTATGGTTGATGCCGCCCGCCTGGCTGATGAGCTCCGCGCTGAGCAGGATCATGCCCAGACCCAGGAGAAATTGAGAAAGGCCCTGGAACAGCAGATCAAGGAATTGCAGGTGCGTCTGGATGAGGCTGAGGCCAACGCCCTTAAGGGTGGCAAGAAGGCTATCCAGAAATTGGAGCAGCGCGTCCGCGAGCTCGAGAACGAGCTGGATGGTGAGCAGAGGAGACACGCCGATGCCCAGAAGAACTTGCGCAAATCTGAGCGCCGCATCAAGGAGTTGAGCTTCCAGTCTGAGGAGGACCGCAAGAACCACGAACGCATGCAGGATCTGGTCGATAAGCTGCAACAGAAGATCAAGACATACAAGAGGCAGATCGAGGAAGCCGAGGAAATCGCTGCCCTCAACTTGGCCAAATTCCGCAAGGCCCAGCAGGAGCTCGAGGAAGCCGAGGAGCGTGCCGATCTGGCTGAGCAGGCAATTAGCAAATTCCGCGCCAAGGGACGTGCCGGTTCCGTCGGTCGTGGTGCCAGCCCAGCGGTAAGTACCTAACCATCAAATACCCTATACTCTCCACGCTCCACTCACTCATTTAGCAGCGAACACAAAGCAACCATTTTGCTTACCATTTGAATATTATTCCGTTGCCAAAATCTCTCTCTAGTATATTGATTATATTGCCTATATATATGCTTAAATATATATATATATTCTTCCCTTACATATTGCGGTTCGTGCTCTGCTTCTTCACACCTCACCTCTACAACCTCAACAACAGAATTAAATGAAAAATTTGAGGCACAACCAAAAATGAAAAATCAAATATAAAAACTAAAAAAAAAAATCAAATCTATTATGGTTCAATTATGTGTAAACAACAAAAAAAAAAAAGAAATGAGAGAACAAAAACATGCAAAGAGAATTATAGCTTATAAGAATTAATATATATACAATAATAATAATATAGATGCATCATACGACATTCGGTAGAACAGAGAATTGTAATTAGAGGCACAACCCACCACATGCTAACGCACCTGGGCGAAAAAAAAGTTACGAACCAAATAATTCAAATATTAAACGGCAAGAAAGAAATGAAAGATGATCGATAACATCGATCCATCGATACATCGATCAATCGATAAGCTAGTACCAACCAAAAATGCGTTCATTTTGACAACTTTTCTAACTATGAAGATCAACAGCAAGTAAATCAATCAAGCAATCAATCAATCGACTTTGCTTTCTCTACAACCATACTGCATACAATATATATATTTATATATATATAAACAAAATTATTCTTCCACTATATTATTAAAAAACAAACCACATATATATATATATGTATATGTATTTGTACATGTGTACTGCAGCCTACGGCGTCAAGGGGTGGCCGCTAGAGGGCGCGCTGGAGCAGTAGAAACTTTCTTGATAACATTTGTAAGTGGCGTCTCCCATAAGCGGATGCGTTTCCAACGTTTAACGTTTCACGTTCTCGTTCTTGTTGTTCTTGTCTTGCTGTCTCAGAATGTTAGAAAACTTCTATTTCCCACACACACTTACAAGCACACGCATACAGAGAAACTCTTCCAAGATTCAACGCATATTCGATCATTCAATAAGCATCGTTTCCTTCGAACGTTCATTCGTTTGCCTGCGCTCTCTTTTATGAGTTGCGTTCATTTCTCACATATACGCCCTCTCGTGAGTTGTTTTTCATTTTTTCGTTCATTCATTGAATTCAATTGTCGTGTGGTCTCTCTTTCATACATTCCCCGCATAGAGAACGTCTCGAGCATTTATTTACGTCCTGCGTTGCTCACGCTACCCTTGTACCCCGTTTATATGCTCGTTTTCTCTCTTTCTCCTTCCCGTCAATGTGTGCACTACATAACGTGCAACCAGGCGATCTCCCACGCTCAGTTGTTTACTTACTGAGTTAGTCAAATGTCTCAACGAACTTTTAGTGACTCGTCCACCCAAGCATGTTATGGCTATTGATTAAATCATAAATATTTATATATATATATATAATCATATATTTAAACTCTCTTTTAATATAAATTATTTGTTTCTATTCTGCAGCCCCGTGCGACATCCGTTAGGCCACAATTCGACGGATTGGCTTTCCCACCAAGATTCGACCTTGCTCCTGAAAACGAATTCTAAATGCCATTTCATTTTTTAATTTATTTTAAATGATATTTCATAATGATTATGTTTATGATTTAAAGCTTAATTTCTTAATTTAAACAAAATAATAAAACTATAACAAAATATATATCGAAACGACGGGAGGCAAAATGCACTTAGGCAAAAAAGAAAAAAAAAAAACTATTAAGAACTCAAACCGGGCCCCAACATTAATGGTCTTAAGACCCCCTGGTAAAAACAACAACAAAATCAGTTGAAACAACAACACCGATCGACATACATAAGTTCTCTGTGAGGGGAGTTGGTAGCAGCTTTGTAAGCGCGACATTTGCTTTCGGACATTTCCTGAGACCTGTTTATTGTATTTATATTTTTATACAACTTTCAAAACGCATTCAAGAAACGATAAAAAAAAAACAAACACACTAAAACCATGCATTACAACAACAAATGATCCCCGTCAAATGTGAGTTAAAAATAGGCCCCAGTGGGGAGGGAAGTGTCCACCAGGAAATGTCGCAGCTGCACTATCTAACATATCGAATTGTGTCAATGTAATTTTCTTAAATGTATACCCAATTCTACAGACCTATAGACAAACAGACAGCATACACACTCGCATCGCATTGCGCTTATGTTTATGTTAAATTTTTTAATTTTATCAACACATTATAAGATTAAAAGATCAAAACTACAATTAAAAAGTATACAAAAAAGGAACAAAATAAATGTAAATCAATTTAAAAAAAAAAAAACAATTGTGTTATTTTTTATGTGATTTTAGTGATTATATTCCTCATAAAATTATAGAGCTCTTCTGATCAGAGATTCGTGGTCAACATAAACAGTCCAGTTTTAAATTTAAAAACAATATATGTATTTTACTCGAGAGAGAGACAGAGGAAGGAGAGAGAGTAAGAGTGAGAGAGAGGGAGAGAAATAATGAAATATAATTTGCCAAAAGAGTAGTTGTTTCATTTTACACAAAATATATATAAAGATTGCCTCTTCTCTTGTGAAGAGCACAATTCTATACCATCCACTTTTAATGCTATAAACCCAAATGCATAGGGCGATCCTTTCATTTACATACACACACACATACAATGTTGAAGATATTCTATTTTCCAGCACCAGGTGCCCTGGGATTGGGTTCAGTGCGCAACAGCTGCTTGTGCTGTCCAATCATGTGCTCAATGTGATTGCATTCCCGCAGCTCGCCCTTGAACTGATCGAGGGTCTCATAGAGCACTGGATAAAGGGCGGGCAGCAGTCCATGATCGAGAGTGGGGAACAAATGATGCAGCACATGATCACCAAAGTGAGTAAGCACTAGAAATTGTGACCATTTCAAGTCCCCGCGATCGATTATAGTGTCCACCTGGAACAGGCCCCAGTCGCGATCCTCACGATTCGCATCGCCTTCGTGATAGATTTCCGGGTCATGATGCGCCGCATTCAGACCGATTACGCAAAAAGCAAAGCTGGCGATGGACGTCATCGATAGCCACAGCCGTACACAGCATAGTAAGCCCGCCGAGCCGCCCGATCCATAGTACATGACCAGGGGTATGGAGAGCGGCAACAGATCGTGCCAGTACATTATATTTGTGTGGCGCAGCGAATAGAAGATGCTATAAATATAAAATTACTTTTATCAACTGATCAGTTTAAAGATTATCAGGCACCTACCGCATGCCTATTTGCATGAAGAATGCAATGGCATAGGCCAGCGGCTCCGTGACCCAAGATACATAGCGCAGCGCCTTGGTCTTAATATGCGGATTGGGCACCCAGCAGAGCAACGGCTCGAACATGCTTAGCTCCAGATCCATGTAGGAATTGGGATAGATGTGATGGGACAGGGCATGCGAGATGCGCCACGAGCAAAAATTCATCATGCCCAGATTGAAGGTGTACATCTGCCAGTTATCGCGACGATGGAAATAATTGTGGGACACTATTACCGTCCAGCAGAGCGCCACACCTGCGAGAACCAATGCCAGCAGACTGTCATACTTGGCGCTGGCCACGGCAAACAGATAGGTGGAGAGCAATATGCCCAGATGGATCATCTAAACGGAGAAAATTTAACGAAGATCGTCAAGGATCATCATCATCAAGATCAGCTACTCACATCGCTCTTTCGCTTGGGCCGCTTGTCTATCGTCTTCAACTTCTCCCGCACGCGCTCCTTCAGCGTCTTATAGAAGCCATCCTCGTGCAGGGTCAGCGTGTAGATTCGCGGCTTGGCCGCATCCCGCACCTTGTACTTGGCAATCATCTTCTCTGGCGTCGTGGTTAGATGATGTGCCTCAAAAGCTTCGGTAATGTCTGTTCCTTTGGTTTCCCTTATCCAAAAGCTGCCGCCAGGATGTTTGTCAATGAATTCCGTAAAATCATAAATGCCATCCTTAATGCGCCAAAGTCCTTCGGCTTCATCATCCTGACGTTTGCCCTGCTGCCAGCTGTGAACTGTCACCAGCGCCGAGTTGCGATATGTGGGAAACTTGGTGGCGATTCCGCTCTTCTTCCACGTCTCAATGACCATTGTCCTAGATCCTTGCTGAGACTCTCCCTTTTGCGTATAGAACCTAACTCGAGCTGTTTTGAACGCATACTGAGCGTCATTTGGAGCGCGTCTTGATTATAAGTGTCGACCTAAGCCGGTCACAAATCGATGCATGAATAACAACTTGGTGTTTTACTTGAGAGTGACCGACTATGACATACTCCGTTATTCATACTTCATTATAAACATACCTAATTTCTCGTGGTTTTCCACCTTCTGAGATTTATCCTCTCATAACATTTGAGAAAAATGCCTGATTCTTGTGGAATTTGTAGAAAAGCCAATGCTTACAATAATAATAATTAATATTCTTCGATTGATAAATTTAAACTAGCTTGGTCTGCATAGGGGTTTGGAAAATCTTAATTAAATAATCTACAAGAAGCACCTGACTACATCAGCTCAAGAATATTAGTGCTATATGGCTTTGCCTGTTACAAACATTTCCATTCATTTCAGAAGAGCTCTTTCACATATTTCCAATAGTTGCTGGGTATCAAAATATTTCCATTATGATAACCGTGACGCGTCGTGTTATCAGTCGCAGCGATGTCGAGTCTGCGATCCTATTACACTGGCAGTACAGCCAAGTGCTTGAACCTGATGATATCGTTGCCTCTACACGTGACATCACACTGCCCCACGGTGGCGCGTGTGGTGGTCTATCCACCGGCAATCGGCTTGCAATCAGTTAGTAGTCAGGTTAAGAGCTGCCTCCCGGCTGCCGGGGTCAGGCCTAGGTCAATATTCCGTTGATACGCAGCTAGCTTTGAGGAGGCGTTGCACGTTTTGCAAAACTAACCGCGACGCAGCACATTTATGTAATCAGATGAAAAAACTAGCTTATAATAGAAATAGAAATTCACTTTAGGCGCAATAAAAAATGTTTACAAAAATTGGAAGATAAGTGTATGCCAGCTATGCGTAAGTCACTTTGCAATCTTTTGAAGGCATTTGAGTATTGTCATCAATTTTGTAAATTATACTAAAAATAAGTATATGTATTCATGATCGGGCTGAGCGACAAGCCGCTAAACTATAACTATGTTAAAAGAGAAGAAAAACTTGAACTTTATAAATATCATTTTTTGTAGGTATTTTGAATTTCAATTACTTTCTGATCGATTAACCATTTTGAATATCTGTCATGTGTGCAAGAGTATTTACTCTTCGGTGTTCCGTTCCTAACTATTCTTTCTTGTTTAATGATAACTGAAGCTGTCTTAACCTACATCCCTAGTCTTATCAAACAGATGTTTTTCAGTGTTTGACTGATGATGCACAATCAAAGCCGAAACGTTTCCATGGCTATTTCGACATTATAGACTAATATTTCTTCAGTGGAAATCTGACAGTGTCCGAATTTTAGTATAAATGTAAATAAATCTAACTTCTATAACATACTTTCAGGTTGCTCGTCAAGCATATCTTAAGCTTTCATTCAACATTTTAGATGACTTGTATGCTTTTTGAAATAGAACAAACTGGTATCGAGCAAAGAGCTGGCCTGTTCTCGAGCTGTTTCATATTTGTAAGTGTTAGTGTAAGCGAAAAATTGTATCTAAAGCTGTTATGTGTGTATTTTTCAGTATCGAGCTATGGGACATTTGCCATATTGTACGGATTCTTAAGTGAATCAGAATGGTACTGAGACTTTAAAGGTTTGATCATGAGGTTTCTTTTTGGGCAAAATGTTTACCGTTTAAAATGCTAAGCGCCTGTTCAACTCGACCAAAGTTGCTTTGCATGCGTTTTTAGTATGTTGTCATGGGGTTTTGCAGTGATCCATTTACATGTCGTTGCAATGCAGTTAGTTCTGGGGTGTTGAAGCGACCCATTGATAAGAGGCGCTACAAAAGCTGAAAGCTCGCCAAGCTTTTATTATTTGTCGAGTGGTGCGAGACAAAAGCAGAGCGACGCTCCACGGGGCGAATCATTAGCGAAGCAGGCGGCAAGTCGAGTGGGGTCTGCGAACAAACAGACCGGTTTTATAAACTTATATGTGCTCTTGGACTTCGGCTAACACAAATAGTATATCTATTTGATAGAAAACATTCTGATTAGTCAAAAGATTAGACTTTAAATATGTCACCCAATGCGGAGCTGGAGGCCTGGCGCATTTCGGGCATATCCCGCACATATCCCAGCTATCGCAGACATTGGCCCATCACTGATGAGAGGTGCGTAGCTCGACATAGTTATAGATTGGTGTTGGACCATATCCCAAGGGTCACTCACAGTTGCCCCGCCCTTGCAGCTGGCTGGAGGGCAAACACCGAGACGACGAAGCCGAGGGCCTATGGCGCATCAAAGATAAGCTCTACGACTTGACGGACTTCGCGCAACGGCATCCGGGCGGCGCGTTCTGGATCGAGTGCACCAAGGGCACCGATATAACCGAACCCTTTGAATCACATCACATTGAGGAGCATGCCGAGCGGATGCTCAGCAAATTTGAAGTGCGCCCAGCGTCGAAGCCGCGAAATTATAAGTTTACACTGGAGCAGAATGGCTTCTACTTGACCCTAAAGAGACGAGTGCGAGCCAAGCTGCGAGCGCTTAATTATCGACCCAGCTATAAGACAGATGTGAGTATCAAAAAAAAAAAAAGAAAGTTGTTTTAAGTATGTTTGGATTCAGGTTTGGGCTTGGAACATCACCTAATTGTTTTTAACATATTTCTTCGTATATTTGCAGCTACTTCACACCGGCATCCTGATCTCAGTGCTGCTCTTCAGCTGGGCCGGCACAGTCCTGGACTCCTGGGTATTGCGTGCCTTTGCGGGTCTGGCGCTGTGCTGGTTATCCACCTCGGCGCACAATTACTTCCATCAGCGTGACAATTGGCGCATGTACAGCTTTAATCTAATACTGCTCAATTTCAATGGCTGGCGCATATCGCATGCTCTTTCCCATCATGTTTACCCGAACTCGCTGCATGATCTGGAAATGTCGTTCTTTGAACCCTTCCTCTGCTGGGTACCCAGCCGGCACTATGCGAGCCGGCTACAGCGTCTGATCTCCGTGCTGATATCCCCTTTTATATACACGGTCATGAGTCTAGTTCAAATAGCACAACGGTTAGTTTTCCCTATTATTAAAACTTTCGGATAAAACTAAATTTATTTATATTTCCTTTAAAGTCTGGTCTACTCCCTAGTCAAATCGAACATTATGTACTGGCACGATCTTTTAGGGTTAACCTTACCCGCCTTTCTCTATATCTCCACAAGTGTGGGTCTTGGCTCCGCGATCACTAGCTGGCTTACTATTTTGGGCCTGGCCAGCTTTCTGTTTGGCTTCATCGGCCTAACCGCAGCTCATCATGATCCTCGCATTTATCACGACGGCGACACCACGCGCTCTGATCGCGATTGGGGTCTCTATCAGCTGGATACGATCATCGATCGTGGCGACATCAAGTGGTCCGATCTGCTGGTGCTCACCCATTTCGGTGAGCATGCACTGCATCATATGTTTCCAACACTGGATCATGGTGTGCTGAAGCAGCTCTATCCGGAGCTGCAACAGACCTTGCGCGAGTTCAAGTCAGAGCTGCGCGAAATGAACCACTTGGGTCATATCAGGGGTCAGACTCAGCAACTGTTGCGTATGGAAACGAATCCGATTCCACCGGGCAGCAAAAAATTTAAATAGTTTAAGTGCTGATATAATTGTCGTGGTGAGCTTTGATATGGCCTCCAAATAAATGTATGTAATTCTGTGTAACTAGACGAGTAAGAAAAAATTGTGTTTCCAACAATAATAAGAGTGTATTGTTCTCTTGATCAGCTGGACAAATGGGCATGATAATAAAGTTCTATTATATTTATTATTATATATTAAATTCTCTTTCTATACACATATAGCTGGCTATAAAGAGATAGGATTTCTTTAGGATTGCTCTCATAAAATTTCAAAAGATGATTTTGATTTGATAGAAATAAAAAGACTATTTTTCTGTATATATATATATATTTGAGAGGCGATATATATGATTTTAATGGGTAAAGGGAAAAAATTGAGAACAAATTTCAATTAAGAGAGCTGAAAAAGAAAAATGAAGTGTGAGAGAGGGAGAAAGAGAGAATTAAGAGCATGAGAGCTTTACCATTTTCAGAATAGGAAAGCAAAAGTTTGTGCTGTATCATTCTGACGCTATACGCAACACCTTTAACGTATTCCTAATGGGAATACAAAATTTGTCCAATCGAGATATTTTTAAAATTTACGATAAGTATGCATAGCAAATAAGTATAGTCGAGGCTATCCGACTAAAAAATACCCTATTCCCAGAGTTGAATTGTCGTAATGTCAAATACAATCGTAAACTCGAGCGGTTAGAACATGAAAATTGTACCTTGGAATCAATATTTATCGATTTCTAAAAAATGGGTAGAGATATCAAAAAGAAAATTTGGCTTGTTAACCATATAAGAACTAGGAAAGTTTACATGCTTAATTTATATTCTCTGGACTTAGCTTGCCGTCTTGATTAAGTATATATAGATGCTTAACGGTCTTGATTGTGCTTAATATACCCTCTTTCAATCATTTTCAATGGGTACAGAGCAGAATTATAGCTAGTCGAAGCTTTAATACCCTGTAAGTCACGCTGACTTCAATATGGAAACATAAAAATTATAATAAATAACTATATATATTTGTATATTATATATGTGAGCCGTTCTTATATAACCGATGTATTGCACAACTCACGTTGTTAAGTAGCCAGCCCACGGCTGGAGTTAATGATAGGCCAAAAATCGGCGGACGATCGATAAGCGACTCGCTTGGCATTGGTTATAAATAGACTGCTTTGGGGCTACAGTCACATAGTTAAGAATAAAGCGTTCCACAGAACAGTCGTCAAACAACATGGTTGAGTTACGGTTGAGCATAGTTGGGCTCTGCCTGTTGATGATCGCATTGCCCGCGCAGGGCGCCAATATTTTGGGCCTGTTCAGCAGTCACAGTCCATCGCATTTGATACTCCACATGTCAATGGTAAAAACGCTGGCTGAAAATGGTCACAATGTGACCGTGGTGACCATGATAAAACCCACTGTCATGCACAAAAATATACACCTGATTGTGGTGCCCATGACGGATGAGCAGGAGGAGATACTGGAGAGTCAAATGAATGAAATGGCTGGTCAAAAGAATTCGGTCTTCGATACCATGTTGCGTCTGATGAGCGGCATGAGGGTGATGGTTGACTCACAACTGGAGCTGCTGTCGGATCCACGTTTCCAGCGCATATACGAGACCAAGTTTGATTTAATGTTCATGGGCTATTTTATCAACGATTTCCAGCTAGGCGTGGCCGCCAAGCTGCAGGTGCCGGTAATTGTCTCCTGGATGCAGGCGCCCATGTTGGCAGTCGATGAGCTTGTGGGCAATCCCACAGAGACTTCGTATGTACCCAATTTGGGAACGCCACTGGCACGGGGCGAGAAAATGGGCTTTGCTAAGCGTTTGCAGAACCTGGGCATGGAAGTCGTTGTTAGGACCTTGTGGATGATATTCGACCGTCGCTTGGAAAAGTACTATAATCAACAGTTTGCTGATGAGGTCAACTTTCCGACGCTGACCGAAATGAAACATAACGTTTCCATGCTGTTCACTAATAGCCATTCTATCAGTGAGGGTCCCATCAGGCCACTTGTGCCGGCCGTTGCGGAAATTGGTGGCATTCAAGTCAAAGAACAGCCCGATCCCTTGCCGGAGGACATTGCCAAGTTTCTGGAGAAGGCGAAAAATGGCGCAATTTTGCTCTCCCTCGGCTCGAACATCAAGAGCACGGCTGTCAAGCCCGAGCTGGTACAGTCCATGTTCAAGGTGCTGTCTGGCCTGAAACAGAATGTGATCTGGAAGTGGGAGGACCTGGATAATACGCCCGGCAAATCGGCAAATATCCTTTACAAAAAGTGGCTGCCACAGGACGACATACTCGCCCATCCCAAGATCAAACTCTTCATCAATCATGCGGGCAGAGGTGGCATAACGGAGGCAACATACCACGGCGTACCTATGCTGGCTCTACCGATCTTCGGCGATCAGCCCGGCAATGCGGAGAATATGCAAAAGGCCGGCTATGGCGTAGCCCTGGACTTGCTGCAGCTCACCGAGGAGAACTTCAAGGCAAATATTCAGGAAGTACTCAACAACAAGCAGTATGCCCTGACCATCGGTCAGTTCTCGCAGCTGTACCGGGACAGGCCCCTCACGGCCAAGCAGACGGTGCTCTACTGGACCGACTATGTGCTGCGGCACAAGGGTGCCCCCCATCTCCAGAGTCCGGCCGTGCACATGAGCACCGTGGCCTACCACAATCTAGATGTTTATGCTGTACTTGCAGCTGCCTTCTCCCTTGTCTTGTTCTTAACTTGGCTTGCACTCAAATTCACTTGCCGCAAGCTATGTGGCAAGTCGAAGACGAGCAAGAAAGTGAAGAGACAATAAGTATAAGTAATCGAAAAGTATATTAATTCGTAAGAGTTGTCTAAAATATATGTATGTATTTTAATAAAACGGCCTAGCTAAACTTAAGCTTAACTCTTTGATAAATATTTACGTAAGCATACTCTGACCCATTGATTGGGAAATAATGTACAATAAACGGGGTGCACGAGAAATATTCGAGGCTAAAGAGTATACACTTATGTGCTTGATCAGAATGACGTTCTGAATAGAATGTTTGAAGTGCCCTGACTGCTGCGTGCCTTTAGACGGGTTATCCCAGAAATAAATGTCGTAAAGTTAATGAAACAGCGTTTAGATGAGGTCTTTTATCAGCTCTTAGCTAGAAAACGATTCAAAGAGAAAAGTAGCTGAAATAGACTAAAAAGTAATGAAGATAAATCCCGGCATAACTCCCGGCTTTATCCATTCTTTAGCCTGGGACTCGAACATGGACCCACCACTCATTTTTAGGGAAACTTTTGCTATATTATAAATGATTCATTTAATCTTAACCATGAATGAACTAATCAATAAACAATAAATGATAAGCTGTACAACAGACGTATTCAGCTCCAACAAAATGTCGGCTAGTTGCTCTTAAAGGAGCTTATCAGGCCCTTCGACACAGCCCGCCGAGACAGCAGACAGCAGAGACCAGACAGAGATAACATTAATGTAATACTGCCCTGTCATCTTGGCGCAGCAAGTGTCGTTAAACACAGAGAGCTTCACTCCGACGGGAAGTGTGCAAATAAAAGCCACTTGACTGGCCCATTCGCCATTCAGTTGAGCATGAGGATGGTCGGAGGCAACGTGCTCTTGATACTTCTTGCGCCGCTGCTGGTGCTTCCAGTTTCGCGTGTGAATGGCGCCAACATTTTGGGCATGTTCAGCACATTTAGTCCATCGCATTTGATAGTGCACATGTCGATGATGCGGGCACTGGCGGACCGTGGGCACAACGTGACCATTGTGACGGCTCTGAAACTCAAGCTCGTGCCGCATGAGAATATAACACATATCCTGGCGCCCTTGAGCGAAGAGCATGTGGCCTTCGTCAATGAGTACATGGAGAACTCGGCCAAGGAGAAGCATTCGATGGCTATGACATTTTTAAAGGTGATAGCAGGAACAGGTCAATTGATGGACAGCCAATACGACTTCCTGTTACATCCCAATGTGCGGGCACTTTACGAGCAGCCGCAGGTGAAGTTTGATTTGATGATCTTGGGCTTTGTGTTCAATGATTACCAATTGGGCGTGGCAGCCAAGTTGGGCATACCCGCGATTTTAAGCTGGGTGGGCGTGCCATTTTCATTTGTCGACGATGAGGTGGGCAACATCTACGATCCCTCGTATGTGCCCAACGTGAATGTGGTCCGGCAAAAGGGCCTACGGGCCATGGGCTTCGGTCTGCGGCTGCGCAACTACCTCAGCTGGCTGCTACTCAAAGGCATAGGCCTGGCACTGGAGGTACGCATGAACAGCTATTACACGTGAGTAACACGCTTCCCCTTTTGACGAACTGCATCCAAATCCTTAGCCACTCTTTTCTTGTTTAGACGCGCTTTTGGCGAGGATCCTGCCCTGTCCAGTTACCAAGATGTGAAGAGACGCGTCTCGCTGCTCTTCTACAATTATCACTCGCATAGCGAGGGTCCTGTGCGTCCCACGGTGCCGCAATCCATTGAAATAGGTGGCGTGCAGATCAAGGAGCGGCCGGATCCATTGCCTAAGGAGCTGGCTGAATTTATGGCCAAAGCCACAGAGGGTGCCATCTTCTTTAGCCTGGGCACCAATGTCAAGAGCTCTTACTTCAAGCCACACATCATGGAGGCCATCTTCAAGGTGCTCGCGCGCCAGCCGCTGCACGTCATCTGGAAATGTGATGATCTGCAGCAAAAGCCGGGCCATGCTGCAAATATATACTTTCACAATTGGCTGCCACAGGACGACATCCTGGCCCATCCGCACACCAAGCTCTTCATCACGCATGCCGGCAAGGGTGGCATTGCGGAGGCCCAGTACCATGGTGTGCCCATGCTGGCGCTGCCCGTATTTGGCGATCAGCCTGGCAATGCGGAGCTAATGGTATCTGCCGGCTTCGGACTGAGTCTGGATTTGCTCACGCTAACCGAGGACAGTCTGGAGCAGGGCATACACGAGGTGCTGCACAATCCTGCGTATCGCCAGAATGTCCGCAAGTTTTCCCAGCTGTATCGCGATCGTCCGCTCACCGCTCGCCAGTCTGTCGTCTATTGGACGGAATACGTAATGCGGCACAATGGTGCCTACCATCTGCAGAGTCCCTGGCTACACATGGACTTTGTGGCACGCCACAATCTCGACGTGTATGCCTGCCTGCTGCTTGCTCTTGCTATCGCTCTGTTTGTTTTTGTGCTGTTGCTAAGATTCGTTCTGAGGCAGCTGCGGCGATTGACACGATCAAGAGACAAGGTCAAAGAGAATTAGACACCTACATCTGGTTAATCTAATTGATAGACTGCACCCATTACGCATACGACGCGTGGCGCGGCAATCAGAAACGTAATGCTATAATCGGTATATATATACATTTTTATATATAGAACCACACAAGTATCAACAAGTTGCCAACACTCCTATTGACTATTAATAGGCGCATTTTTCTCTCTTTCTCTCGGCAATCACACTGAAGAAAATTACTTAGTAGGAGCTGAGGAATTTAAGAAAATGACTTTAACTATTGCTCTAATAGAGTACATAAAACTTAAAAAACTATAAACTAAAAGCCAATAAAAACCTCCAATTTTTAATGGGTTGTCTGAAAAATTAATACCTGGGTAGACTTTAGTAAATATGCAATTTGTAAGATCTGATTTAACAAAAGTCCGAAATTCAGACTTGAATAATAATATGCATTACATTTTTAATCGAAAAATACTTCAAAAAAGTTGATAAACAGGGAAAATTAATTTTCTAGGCTTGAGTCTCTGGAAACTTTAGCCAAAAAAAAACCGTTATATGTATATTAAACTTTATTTAAGAATCATTTTACGTTCAGTGCACTTTGCCTGCTGTATTTCCCCAAGTTTTACTATAATTTCGAGATAAGCCCCTACGTGATTATTTGAGTGAGTTAATCAAAAAGCAATGTCAAGTTTGCTGCTTAAGCAAAAAACGATATAACGAGCTTAGTTTTTCTGTAAGTTGCTCTCTCTTTCTCTCTCGTGCTCCCTCTCTATTTCTCAGCGAGCAACCTGTTCTCTCAGTGCACTTTTTTTGCTATTCTCTGAATCACATCTCGATTCTCGAACAGAGCCGGTCCTCAGTCTCTCCGCTGCCATCGAAACGCGCAAACCGAACGCGAATGCGCTTGATTTCGGTTTGTTTTCTTTATGTACAAACTGTTTTTCGCTATGCATTTATAATTTGCGAATTCCATTGTTGCTGTTCTTACCATACACACATATTTTTATACATATTGCCGTACGCGGTATGCGTACAAATTGAAATATTATAGCTTATATACTTGATATTTAATTGAATTAGAATTTTGTCTTATGTATTAAAATGTTATTATCAAATCGAATAGATCATTAATTCAAGTCAAGCTATAAATTTGCCCCATGCCCCATATATCCTACGGCTAAGACTTCTTGTGAAAGTGGTTCCGATTTCATAAGTTTACTACTGAATTTCTCTTGGCATTACGTGTTCGCTTTATGTTTATGTGATAGCGTTAAGTTGTTTGTTTTGAAATACAAGAGGTAGCTGACAACAATTTATAATACCCTGTACCTTGTAGCAGCATGTGAGTGTGTATTTACAAATGTACTATAGGCAGGTCGTGTGTTTTTTACCTATTGTTGCATGTATGGAAGAACAAGTCTTGTTTTGGCAAATGTAGCTAGTGAAGGGTATATGCTAGTCGGGCATTGTCGACTATAGCATTCTCATGTGTTGCATTGCATGTACAACATTTACAGAACGCAACCAAAACGATAACGTGTTTGGTGGCTTAAGTTCCCATATCAGGAGGCATCAAGCCTTCAGTTTGTATAAATAAACTTTAAACAGACATTGACATGGCGCACCAGGGTAAATCTTTTCTGACCGGCACAGTTGCGTGCCTGTTGCTCGGATTCCTTGTGGTCCAATCGCCGGTTGTGGAGGGAGCCAGTATATTGGGCGTGTTCACCAGCCACAACCCATCGCATCTGATAGTCCACATGTCCATCATGAAGGCGCTGGCGGAGGAGGGTCATAATGTGACAGTGGTGTCAACCTCGCAACCAAAGGTCACACACAAGAGCATCAAACACATTGTGATACCCCGGAGCGCGGCCGAGGAGAATGTAATAAACGATGGATTGACTACATTGGCCAAGGAGAAGCCCTCGATGGTAACGACGATCAAAAATTTTTTTGGTTCGCTCTCGATTCTCATCCATAAGCAAGTCGACGTGCTGGAGGACAAACGCTTTACCGATCTCTACAAGAATAAAAACAACAAATTTGATGCAGTTGTTTTGGGATTATACTTCAACTTTTATCAGGCGGGCCTCGGTCCCAGATTCAAGTGTCCGTTAATTTTGAGCTGGGCGGGACCACCCATGGTGCGAATCAATGATGCTGTTGGCAATCCCGAACTGATCGCCATGGTGCCCGGCATGAATGTGGCCGTTCTGTCGGGCCAGGCCATGAACTTTAAGCAGCGTCTGGCCAATTTTGGTAGCTCCATGGTCTTCCGGCTCTTGGGTTTCTATCTGGAGATGTTAAATGCGCAGTTCTACGAGTAAGTAACAGTTTCTATTTGTATTGACTGATTGACTGACTGACAGACTGACAGACTAATTGGAGAGCAAGGTACCAATAAAATGTTCTTTATTTCATAGTCAGTAAACACCTAGAAGGGATTTAGAAAAATATATTTGGGAAAGGTGCATTATTGAACTTTTTAATCCATGGTCTAAAAGGTCCTTTCAAGATCTTTGTGAATGTGCATCGGTTTTTTGATCCAGAACGGGTATACAGTTTTCGATCAGTTGCAAACCTAAAATATATAAACAAATATTTCAGAAAATCAGAAAATGGTTTTGCTATTATTTAATGATTTTTGTAGTACATATGTTGCTTGAAACCTTTTTTCCTAAAAATTCAATACTCTGCTTGGAAATAAAGGGACAGTACTCTGATTAAATTGTTAAAAATGAATTTTAAGAAAAATAACATGGCCTAAGGCCGTGTAATTCCTTATGTTACTTCTATAGATTAATGTTCATAAGTTTTAACTTCACAGTCGCCTTTGGGGCAAGGATCCGGCCATGATAAGCTATGCGGAGGCCAAGAAGAACGTTTCTCTGGCATTCTGCAATAGTCATGCCATCAGTGAAGGACCTATCAGGCCCAACGTGCCTGCAGTAATTGAGATTGGTGGCATACAGATTAAGGATAAGCCCGATCCCTTGCCACAGGACATAAAGGAGTTCTTAGACAATGCCAAGCATGGCGCGATTCTCTTCAGCCTGGGCAGCAATCTCAAGGGCGATCACATTCAACCAGAACTCATTACCAAGATTTTCGAAGCGCTCTCCAGTCTCAAGCAGAATGTGATCTGGAAGTGGGATGATCTTAAGAACCTGCCCGGAAAATCTGCTAATATACTCTATAAGAAGTGGCTGCCACAGGACGACATACTCGCCCATCCCAATATTAAACTATTTATAACGCACGCTGGCAAAGGAGGCGTGGCCGAGTCTCAGTACCATGGGAAGCCCATGCTGGCGCTGCCTGTGTTTGCCGATCAGCCTGGAAATGCAGATAGGCTAGTTCAGGCAGGCTACGGCCTACGAATCGATTTGTTGACCCTGGAGGTGGATGAGTTTAAGGGTGCTATCAAAGAGATACTCCAGAATCCCAGCTACACTACCAAGGTTCAACAATTTTCTAAGCTCTATCGCGATCGTCCCATGTCGGCCCGCGATTCGGTGATCTACTGGGTAAACTATGTGCTCCGTCATCATGGCGCCGGCCACATGCAGAGTCCCCTCGTCCACATGAATTTTTTTGCTAGCCACAATCTGGACGTCTATCTATTACTTACAGCGATTCTTATTGCTATCGCCCTGATAGGCACAGTCGTGCTCAAGTTCTTCTGGAGAAAATGTTGTAGCGGCAAAGGCAACTCGCAAAAAAATGCACAACAGCCAAAGATGAAAAGGCACTAATATACTAATAATATTGTTAATAGGACAATAAGATTTGATTTATTATAATAATTGTAACTAAACTAGAAAAAAACATTTAATTGCGATGTGATGGCACATGTAATAAGTAAGAATGCTCTGTCATAACGAATTTTTAAACCGTCTATAAAAAAGTAAAAACATGTTATTCCAAACTATTCTAAGACGTCTGTATAAGACTTAATATAATCTTTGACAAATGGGCACAATATCGGGTTGTTGCATGTGCTAAGCTTGTGTGTTGCGATCGCATAATACATGTCTTTGCTGCAAAATTTCGCAGTCTTTCAAATTTTAAACTACACACACTTATTTTTGAGTAAAACGTATAAGTATATTTTGCGTATGCATATGTATAATATGCATATTGAAAGTGTACTGTGCAATAATGAAATACCAAATGCCTCAATCAATGAATGAGCTGACTAAATAATTAAGTCTTTGGGTAAACTGAGCAAAGAGATTCGGAGCTCAAATTTCATAGAAAACAAATATATTTCCTTGTGACTATCGTAGCTATAAGATCTCCTGAGATGGCAAATGCAGGTGCCTTAATTATCAATTTCTTGCTGTTTTATTTAAATTAGATCAATGTTTTCAGACAGTTTTCTCTCAGTGCACTCTGCTTGTTATGATATGACTTGCGTTTTGTGCTACCTGAAGTTTTACTATAATTTCGTGATAAACCCTTACGTGATTATTTGCAGTGAGTAAAACAAAGGGCAATGTCAAGTTTTGTTTGCTATTTTAGCAAATATCGATATAACGAGCGCTATTTTATTTGCTTAAAGTTTCTCTCTCTCCCTCTCTATTTCTCAGCGACCAATTATTTCTCTCAGTGCATTTTTTTTTTTTGCTATTAATTGACTCGCATCTGTCCAAACGATTCTCGACCAGACCCGGTCCTCAGTGTCTCCGTTGCCATCGAAACGCGCAAACCGAACGCGAATGTGCTTGATTTTGGTTGGTTTTTATATTTTGCGAATGCGATTGTTGTTCTTACCATATATACATATATATATATATAAATATATGTGTCTATATATATATATATACATAGTGGCGCGCGTTATGCGTACAAATGAGAAAAATGCAAATTATATACGTGATATTGAATTGCTTTAGAACTTTGTCTAATGTATGTTATTAATATGTTATTGGCGATTCGTGCGCTATATCAAAAGTTCATTAATTTAATTCACCCCGTTGACATTGCAAGCTGGCTATAAATTAACCCTATGCCCCATACACCCTACAGTATTTTTAGTTAAAGTGGCGCCAATTTCATAAGATTCCAACTGGATTTCTGTTCATATTACGTGTTCTTTATGTTTTTGTGATAGCGTTAAGTTGTTCGTTTCGAAATTCGAGAGGTAGCTAGCAACAAATAATAATACCCTGTACCCATTAATTGATCAATAATAGGGTATACTGCAGTGTTGGTAAATGTTTGAAATACATAAACACATAATGTATGTGCCCATTGAACATCGCTAGTTCGACCAGGCTACTTTTGCGGATAAAGAATATCTATAATTGATCCAATTTAGCCATATCCGTCTGACTGTCCTTTCTCTGTGATTCTTAAAGAGGCAACATATGTATGTTAAGTTAATTCAAATTTATCGATTGCTCAACTCGGTTATCGGGATCGATAAATATCTTTTTATTGCTCCGATTTCAAGGCATTTCTGTAAGTTTAAAATAGCCAGATATTCCAAATAAGACTTACCAATAAGACTAACCCATAAAGTTTCATAAGGATCGGACAGTAAACACCTGCAATTTATAAGAATGTAGTGAGCAGCTTTCTGCGATTGAATCTGTATTAACATTAATTTTTGATAACTATGGGTAGCTCGTTTCGTGAAATATAGCTAGTACAGGGTATAAGCTAGTCGGGCACCATCGGCTAAACCCTTCTCACATTTACAGAACGCACCGAAAACGATAACGTGTTTGGCGATTTAATTCCCCTTATCAGGAGGCATCGAGGCTTATCAGACGGCCGGTCTGAGACGAAGCTTTTAGTTTATATAAATAAACGTACTCCAAACAGTACACTTAGTACCACATAAACCCTACCGAAGAGACGTTGACATGGCGCACCAGGGTAGATCTTTTCTGACCGGCACATTTGCGTGCCTGTTGCTCGGATTCTTTGTTCTCCAATCGCCGGCTGTGGAGGGCGCTAATATATTGGGCGTGTTCACCAGCCACAGTCCATCGCATCTGATAATCCACATGTCCGTCATGAAAGCGCTGGCGGAGGAGGGTCACAATGTGACAGTGGTGTCAACCTCACAGCCAAAGGTCACCCACAAGAGCATCAAACATATTGTAATACCTCTAAGCGCTGCCGAGGAGAAGGTCATAAGCGATGGCATGACCGCAATGGCCAAGGAGAAGCCCTCGATGATTACTACGATGAAAAGTCTATTTGGTTCGCTCTCGATGCTTATTTATAAGCAGGTGGACGTGCTGGAGGACAAGCGCTTCACCGATCTCTACAAGAACAAAGACAACAAATTTGATGCAGTTGTCGTGGGTTTCTTTTTCAACTTCTATCAAGTGGGCATCGGTGCCAGATTTAATTGCCCGTTGATATTAAGCTGGACTGGAGCGCCCATGGTGCAAATCGATGATGCTGTTGGCAATCCCGAACTGATCGCCACGGTTCCCAGCATGAATGTAGCCGTACTGCCTGGCCAGGCCATGAACTTTAAGCAGCGTCTTGCTAATTTTGGCAGCTCGATATTCTTCCGCCTCTTGGGTTTCTATCTGGATATTTTAAATGTGCAGTTTTACGAGTAAGTAACAGTTCCTTATCTTTCCCTTATATGGACTGATTGATTAACTAAATTCCGTGCAAGCTAGAAGGCAAAAACATACTGTTTTTACCGTTGTGCCAAGCACTTATCTCGAGGTTTTCGGCAAATTTCACCCTCAACTTTGGAAAACAATTGTATGAAACATTTTGGTTTGTCTTCCTTTGTGATATAGCGTGAAGTTCATGATAGTAGGGTATATTTAAATTTTTCCACTGGTGAAAATCCAAGTTATTCCTGCTTGTCGTTTTTATGTAATGTTATTAATCAGTTTTTACTTTACTTACAGTCGCCTTTGGGGCAAGGATCCGGCCATGATAAGCTATGCGGAGGCCAAGAAGAACGTTTCTCTGGCATTCTGCAATAGTCATGCCATCAGTGAAGGACCTATCAGGCCCAACGTGCCTGCAGTTATTGAGATTGGTGGCATACAGATTAAGGATAAGCCCGATCCCTTGCCACAGGACATAAAGGAGTTCTTGGACAATGCCAAGCATGGCGCGATTCTCTTCAGCCTGGGCAGCAATCTCAAGGGCGATCACATTCAACCAGAACTCATTGGCAAGATATTCGAAGCGCTCTCCAGTCTCAAGCAGAATGTGATCTGGAAGTGGGATGATCTTAAGAACCTGCCCGGAAAATCTGCTAATATACTCTATAAGAAGTGGCTGCCACAGGACGACATACTCGCCCATCCCAATATTAAGCTATTTATAACGCACGCTGGCAAGGGAGGCGTGGCCGAGTCTCAGTACCATGGCAAGCCCATGCTGGCGCTGCCTGTGTTTGCCGATCAGCCTGGAAATGCAGATAAGCTAGTTCAGGCGGGATACGGGCTACGAATCGATTTGTTCACCCTAGAGGTGGATGAGTTTAAGGGTGCTATCAAGGAGATACTCAAGAATCCCAGCTACACTACCAAGGTTCAACAATTTTCTAAGCTCTATCGCGATCGTCCCATGTCGGCCCGCGATTCGGTGATCTACTGGGTAAACTATGTGCTCCGTCATCATGGCGCCGGCCACATGCAGAGTCCCCTCGTCCATATGAACTTTATTGCGAGCCACAATCTGGACGTCTATCTATTACTTACAGCGATTCTTATTGTTATCGCCTTGATAAGCACAGTTGTGCTCAAGTTCTTCTGGAGGAAATGTTGTGGCGGCAAAGGCAAGCCGCAAAAGACTGGCCAGAAGGCAAAGGTCAAGAAGCACTAGTACTATGTATTGTAAATAAGACGATATAAGATTTACGACTTTTTTAATTGTAACTAAGATATACGACAATAAATTTCAATGTAAATATTACACATAAGTAGGAAATCTCCGTCATTCATTGGGAGCTTCCGACTTCTGTATAAGACTTAATATAAGGTTTGGTAAATGGGCGCCATAACGGGCTGTTGCACGTGCTAAGCTTTTGCGTTGCGATCGTATGGTGCATGTCCATGCTGCAAAATTGCAATTAACACATAACGCAGACATTTAATTTGAAACTACGTACATTATTGTTGAGTAAAAAGAATTTAACATAAAAATCCGCATTAAATATATTTTCAAGTATGCATGTACAACAAACTCTAGGAGCGTATCTGTTCCTCGGAGTCTGCATCTCGACCCACAGATGGAGCGGACACCACTGGCTTGTCAGTTGCCAGGAACTTTTGTAAGCTGTCCGGCGTGACCAGGCCGCTGTCGTCCGCATAATGCATGAGATCACAAATGATGGGCGATTCTACGACCAAAATATACTGGCACGTTTTTGGCTCCAGCAAGTACATGGAGACAGCTGTGCCGCTAGTGCTGACAGGAGTGCAGGTCAGTTTAACGTCAACTTCACGTGGCAGACCACTGCGGTCGCAGTGGGTGCCCTTTTCATAGTGATGCCATATGGAGGATGTAAAGCCTGGACGACGAGCACCCTTGTCGGGATTTGAGCTGGCCCACTGGCGATGTGACTCCTCTGAGAAATAGCCCAGAAATAGTTCTACTTCGCTGTTCTTATCCTTATGGAATTGGCGCACGTGCCTGCCATAACAGAATTCGTACTTCCACCAGCCGGTGCCCTGCAGCAAAGAGCAGAGCTTTAACAAAGAGATTACGAGTCGAAACAATTACTTACGCCAGTTAGGCAGTTTTTGCCGGAGATAAACTCTTTAATAGGTGTCAGATCGTTTATAGGCGGTGGCAATGTGCCCGCCGTATTTCTGGATAGCACGATTTGTTGATAATCGTTGTCCACTTCAATATCACCATTGGCCATCAGCTCCAAGATAATTTTGTCGACGTCACCGCTGTACTTGAATGTAACCATATCACCCTCCGTCTTGGACCACAGCTTGGCTGGCGCTTTGTTTTCCTTTGAAACGAGTAAATCATTTTCGCTTTCCTCCCACTCGTTCAGCTCCTGGCGCAGCATGCTGATAGGCTTATGCGGCTCCGATTGCGAATTGAAGCATTTAATGGATATCTCTTTGGTCTCCTCGGCATGGAAAGCAGGTATGGCACACAGTGATGAGGTCAGGATAATTGCTTCGTAGTTACACGATGAGGTCTCCTTAAATGAATAGATATCATCCTTGCCATGTGGATAGCATACATAGCGCACCATCGTTGTGCGTGGTGCATCGATAATGTCGCACATGGTGCCATCGGTGAACTCCATTTCAAAGTATGGATATCTGGTATTATCGATTTTCAGAGTCTTATACTTTGGCTTGCCATCAGCTTGGCGTTCGGCCTCCCAAGTCTTTTTGGCCAGCTCCGTTTTCTCCTCACTCCACTTGCCCAAATAGTACTCCTGAAACTTCGAATTCTTGCCCTCACGTTCCTCGTGGTATTGACGCACATGATGGCCATGGCAGATCTCATATGACCAATAGGCCTCAATGCGAAACGAGCAGGTGGGCGCCGAGAAGATCGGCTGCAGCAGCCCAATTGGAGCTGGAGCGAAGAATATTGCAATTAGATGAATGCTTGGCTAGGATTGGACACCGCAGCGCCACTTACACTGTTCCGGCTCGTTGGTTTTCTCCTCCTGCTTGGGCAGCTCCAGAGAAGGTATCAGACACTCGTATTTCTCCTTCTCTTGTGTGTAAAATGTGCGCAGCTGATTGCCCAATTCCTGTATAGTCGTGATATATTTTTATCATATTTTACTATAAATGGACCTGCAGCCTTTTTCTTACCGGTTCTGCCAACAAATCGGGCACTTCGAAATCTATTTTATAGAGCACGGAATCATCAAAGTCTTTGGCATCGTGCGCTGCTGCTGCAGCGACTAACAACATGAGCAACAGCAATATTTGCGACATTTTTTGGTTCCCCTGTGCTGTGCTGTGCATTTTAAAATTTATTTTGTTTGTGTTTTTACGTTTTTATTTTCATAACACACGCAAATTACACGTCGTCTAGAAAAATAATAAACATCTGATGGCTTTCAGCTGGAACCAGAATGTGAATGGCATATGTTGACGTTGCACAGTGAATGGCAAACAGTGAGTACACACTAAATATTTTAAATTTAAATTATATTTGAATTGTATTTGCACTCGGCTTAACGGTTTTGAATTAACACAATTGTTGGTTATCAGTCACAAAAGTCGTAAAAGTGAATTTTTTCCTTATATAAATATAAAATAGATAGATAGCAAAGCAAAGATTTCCTTAATACAAATGGGTTGACAGCCTTAAATGCTTTTGTCGCTTTATTATTGTATATAATCGTGATAAATACCTGTATATGTATATGTATATGTATATTTAATATAAATATGCAAATTTAGAATCCTCTTATCCCATAATAAAATTAAATTTAATTTTTGAACGTATTTTATTTTCATAAATATATAAAAGTAGTTTTCCTATCTGCTTTCCCCTGTTGCATCATCTGACGCCGCTATCTCACTGTTCCCCGTGGACCAGCCTGTTTCCGGTTTATGGTCATTGTCTAATGGCATTTTATCGATGGCATCTAGAATGAATTTCAGGGAATGCGCTGTACGCGGCAGCCAGTCCATAAATCGCGATTTGGGAGCAGCTGCTGTACTAGGCTCGGTGTCATCCACAAAATCGTCGTCGCCGCCCGACATGGAGCGTCCGGCACCCAGATAATCCTGATAATCGTAATCGCTGGTCAATGGATTTACTTTGGAGTAGTAAATGGCAGCGAATGTCGAGTAGATGATCAGAAGCGCGGTACCAACCTACGAATTACAGATAACAATACCATTTGCTGCTGTTAAATCAGAATCTCGTTTAGTTGTCGTACCTGAAAGACAGCCCAGAACTTGTAGGAGCCCTCGGTGATGACGAAGTCGTAGTAACCCTTGAGCGGATCACCCTTGATATAACGCCCCTCGCCCACATCTGTGCTCGCTGGCTCCGGCTCCGCCTCACGCTTATGTCGCTGTCCACGCACGGAGCTCTCCGAGACAGCATCACCTTTGGCACGCTCTGGTACTGCTGTCGTCTCCTCGGATTCGTCGGAGTCTTTGCTGCTGCTGCCGGTGGTGGTACTGCTGCTGCTACTGCTGCTGGTGGTGGTTCTTATCGTTGTTGTAGTCGTTGTCTTGGCCTTTTTGGTCTGATTAAGCTTCGCATATTTTTCACCCTCGATGCGTGGCGGTTTCTTCGAGTTAATTCTAGACTTGATCTGCTGCTGTTGCTGGCGCAGACGTTGTTTCTGCAGACGCTCCTTCCTTAGCTGCTCGGTGCTCTGCTTATGACGCTCGGAAACAGTACCCCAGGCGCTCGTCAGTGCCTGATAGAGATCCCACAATTGTTTGAGGGCTTTCAAAAATGTGACCAGCGTAGATTCCGTGGGCACTGGCGGTGCATAGGCCACAGCATTGGCAGACGCTGGTACCACCTGCTTGGAGACTGCCGGCTCCTGGGGACGCGGCTGAAAGCCCATGGGATAGTCGTACACCTCATCGTAGGCGGGATACGGAGCTCTACACAAATTTCATAGTTATTTGGATGTTATTCCAAGCATTTCGTGCTCGTTCTTACCGATTGCTTACTGGCTGCAACTTGCGATTGTTGCTGCCAACAGGTGCTGCCGTCTGTGTGGCATATTGCCATTGCCCGTAGTAGGAGTCGTGGGGACGTGCCTGCGCCGCCCTACCCTCGCCTGCCGGCGACTGCTCCTCGGAGGCAGCTGAGCTGTCGCTGCCCGAGTAGGGCTCTTCCGCCGACGACTGCTCGCTGCCATAGTCAAACGCAGAATATTCGGGGTAAGTCTCATCCTCGTACGATCGACCCTGGGGCGGACCAAATGAATCCCGTCGCTCGGCCATGGGCGGTAGCGCGCTTTCGGCATTCACAACCACCGCTTGCTGCTCCTCGTAGTAGCTGTTGCTGCGTCCGGTTGCTGCCACGCGGCTGGCATTGGTCGCATCCCTGGCTATGCGCTCCACAGTGGCGGCAACTGCGCCGTCCGATTCGTTTGTGGCCGCTCCAAAATGCGACCACAGACGCCGCACAATGAAGACATCGCCCAGGCGATGATCCGCCGGCGACTGAGCGCGACCCGCCTCCAGCAGGGCCACGCCCGTCAGGGTCAACGCAAAGAGGAGCATGGCCAGCACCAGTGTCCACAGGCCGGGCGTACATTTGCGCTGCGGCTTCGTTGACATATCAGCGTATCCTATCATTCTGTATGTGTATATATCTGTAGTATTCCTTATTCCTAATCCTTGTCAGCGACGTGCCAGCTGCCGTTCGGCTGGGTGTCCACACGTAAACTAAACGCAAAACTTCACGAGATGTGCCAGAAAAACTCAATCCCAAACCCAACGATCTAGGCATATTTTTGGGCCTGTGTGTGTGTGTGTGTACGGTGCTAATGCAGAGAAATGTATGTGCTAAAGCCCCGTAAACTCCCCATATACTCGCATTGGTATCTAGAACATCTTCGTCTCGACGCAGCCTCGTTGAAAGGTGTTAATCTGTGGGCCGCGTATTGCATGGATATTGGGCCAGTGCTCCAGATTCGATTTAACGGTTCATTCGAATACGAATGCTACACCAATTATCATCCCCAATACATACAGACATTAATAAATATATATATATATGTATCGATCCATTCATTTATGCATAATCCCAGCGCCACAATTTACTCCACGCGTCTTCACTTGTTTACCACAAATTCTTTTTCGCGGTGAAAGTGCGCAACATGAGATCCGCCCAAACTCCTCGTCCCCGAGCCCCCGAGGGAGTTCAAGATTGAGATCAAAGTCGAGCATTTGCTGCCAATACCAATAATCAAGAGCTGCTCCCGGTTCTGGCGTGTGGCACACGTATTATCACATTCTACATCAGATTTTACATGGGTAAACATAAAGTTACATATATGTAGGTATTCCATATGGAGTACTAAAGCGTGGCTCCTTCATTAAAGCCGAAGAAAGAAATCTGCCAAGGCAAAGTGTGTTGACAATGTTGATGTTACCTTTACCTGCATGACATCTATCAATAGATAGCATCTAGTTATAATAATTTGAAGAAAAGAAAATGAAAAGAAAAGTCGAAGTTTAAATACTCTGTAAGAAGCTGTAGAATATAGAAATCTTATGCTTAAATTAATTTGTTCCATTACTTTCGTGGGAGGCTCGTTGTTATAGAACATAGATCCAGTTGCACCTGTGTACCATGTGCTCTCAATTTATAAATACAAAGAGCTTGATTTGCATTAAAAATAAATAGTTAGTTAATTGGGAATATTTAAATATGTATATTAATATATATATACAATATACTTACAATAGGAATTGCAAGAGTCCTCTCGAATCCCTCAATACCCGCTGTGATCCTGTCGAAAACTGGAATATCTTTTTGCAGTAAGATATACCCAATAACAACGGCCAGAAATTACTCAGATATATATAATTCTATAAAATTCAAGATGAGTTCAGAAAAGAAACGAATAGTTATTATTATTATTATAATTATGTTGTTTCTAAGCTGATCAGCTAAAACAAAGAAGCACCCAAGATTTAAGATTTTAGTAGACAAAAATTCGAATGCTACATAAAAATTGTTTCTATTATTCATATTATTCTTACTACTATTCTGCAATTGATTTTTCTAGAAGCGCTTTAAGTACTTTTACCTAATTTTTCAATCGCATTAATGAAAATACCTTAGATAATGTTTGCTCCAGAACAAGTGTGAAAAAACTTGTTTTGTTACCTTTGCAACCTTTTGTGATCTTTTCATGACACTTTCGAAAGAGTTGGTCTTCGATTGGAGATTGGAAACTAGAAAATACGTGTTCAGGGCAGAATTGCTTTGTAACTTAGCTATTCGATACGCAGTAAAAACGTAAACAAATATACGTACTGATAAGGTCGAAGTGCCTTCATGATAATGATGATCATAATGATGATGAATAATATGCGCCACAGTCAAAGAAACACCTGATTAACAACGTCTTGTTTGTTGTTTACCAAATATCAACAAATGCGCAGTAAAAAAACCGGCAAATTGAGCGAAAAGCCGGCAAAGAGAACGCTTTCATTAGGGTGGACCTGTTTCTCATTTATTAATATCTAAATTTATGACCAATTGCTTTTATGTTAGCTTTATGAAATGGCTGTCAGTTGGTGCGAGGGGAGTATGGGTTGGATATCTTTATAAAATATATATGATATAGAAACTCAATCGAAAACGCAACATCAAGACTTCTTGGCTCTATATACTCAAGTCAATAAAATATATACTCTGGAGCAGAATTATCTACTATTTTGCGTCCCTCTCTGTGACCGAAATAAATGGAATTATGTATAAGCTTCAATACACTCTTGATCTTGCAAACAATATATATTTTTCAGAAACAAGAAATGCTGAGTTTTAGCTAAACAAATAGAATATCAAACTCAACCTTACGTCCTCTTAAGTTTATTTCTATGCATTTAATAATATTGTATATTATTATAGTCATAATTGCTATAAACAATTTTAAGGTATATATTTTTACTTTATGTATAATTACTTATATCTAAATACAACAATATGTGTTTAATATATCTAACAGGTTGTAAGTATTGTATCTATGTAAATAATAGCATTACTTTCTCCCTCTCTTGCCTTTCACTTTCATGATTTTCTTTTTATGCTGTAATCAAAATTCGCTGTGGTTTCCTTTTACTTATTTATCGTAGCGCAAACATTTAGTTTTTGCACGCCTTTTTGTTGTTATTGGTGTTCACCAGCTTGGTTAAAATTTTCCTCGAATGTCCCGAAGGATCAAAATGATTGGTATGATCGCTGGCTTCCTTCTTGGAGCGCTGCTTGCCGCTGTGCGCGGTGAAGATGTGTTTGCCATGGTCGTAATTGTAGTGCTCGTATTGATCGAAACTCGCCTCAGACATGTTGATTTGTTGTGTTGTGTTGCGACTGCTTGAGATCTTTTGTTATTATTTCGGCTAGTCAATTGGCTCGGTTTGTGTTTTTTTTATTCCGGGGATACGTTGCTTCGGTTTGAGTTCTGCTATCACAATGATTGTGGCTACGTTTTCGAGCATCTGAAGAAAGCTTCGACGCGCTTGTTGTCACCATCTCGAACACTCTATCTGGAAACGACTATCTCGCTCTCTTGCAATCCAGTTTGCCACGCTTTAGTCTCACTTTTTAGCTCTTTGGTTCTCTCAAAGCTTTTTAACGCTGCGCAAATTTGTTTAAATGGGTATGCTTATTAAACAGCATACATGATTATTAAATAGCTTCTAAATTCTGCTATTAATTAGCGTAGGTTTACAGCCATCTAAATTACCAATTTAATAAACAAATAGGAAATATGAATATTGCTTTTGGATTTGAACCGGCGTCCTCCCTTTGTCAACTATTTTAGAGTAGTTATATGCTAGTGTCGTCTCTCATATAGTGTATTTTCTAGTTGTCTCTAGTTGCCTCTATATTCAATTGCTAGATCTGGATTTTGTGGCATTCGCTAGTTTAAAAACAGTCGCAGTCGCAAGCTAAGCATATTACAATTGACTAAGTGTCCGAGTTAAATCAGTTTAGTCTGCTATTAGATTGTTTGCACTCAGTTTGCTGAACGTGTACGACTTTAATCAATTGCATCTTTTGGCAGCAGCGTCTTTAGCCGTTTAAAACTCGGCGTCGTCACATCTGGCGTCATTTTGCGATTCTGTCGAGTTGACTCCGTGGCTTTGGTATCCTTCACACTTCCCACTGGCAAGGCATTCATGGGAGGCAGTGCAAAATCATCGGGCATTTTATTTTCAAACGAGCTGTCCACTGTCTCCGACAGCTCCAGCTGTACCGCTCTTTCCGTATGCACTCGCTGCACATGCTCTTTCATTTTGTCCGAGCGATGGCTACTGAAGCCACACAACTGGCACTTGTAACGATTGAGGCCGCCTTCGGTGTGCTTTAGAGCATGCCGCTTTAAATTTTTGCTCTGACTAAACTTGCAGCCGCAAATCTCACAAATGAAGTCGCGCCCCTGTTTGTGTGTCTCGATGTGGAGTTTCATGTTCTCCTTGCGATTCGCACGATGCTTGCAGCCAGGGACAGTACAGGCAAAGAACTCGCCGGTGTGCTGGAGCTTGTGACTCTTGAGAGCCTTCATGTGCGTGGTGCTGTAGCCGCAGACATCGCAGAGCATCTGCTTTTCGGGATTGTGGACCAGCATATGATTGCTAAGGCCCTGTTTCCACTTGAAAGCCTTGCCGCAGTGCGTGCAGACATGCGGTGTTTCCGTTGAATGCTTGGGCTGATGGACGAGCAGAGCAGCCCGAGTGTTAAAACGATTGTCGCACTCCAGGCAAAAGAAGGGTTTGCGTCGATCGGAAGCGTGTCTGCGCAGATGCGCATCATACTCGCGCCAATCCAGAAAGCCAATTTCGCAGAGCGAACATGTCAGATGCGAGGGCTCGCAGCTAGTCATGTGGTCAATCATCTTCTGCACCTGATAGCACTTAAAATCGCAGCCAATGCAGTAGTTTATTTTGCTGCTGGACTTGACGGCGCGCGGGTTTTTAAGCTTCAATAAAATAAACCTTTTATCAAGATGTATCCATTATTTTGGCTAGTTTCCTACCTTAAAATAACTCTGTTGATTTTCAAAAACAACATCCGGCTTTATAGCTGGCTGCATAATGTCCTCCGCATCGCCTTTAGCGGCATTTGGCTCCAGACACGCGGTAACGTCGCTGGTCTGTTCTATTTGGTAAAGATTCAGCAGCTCGGTTACAGACAGTATCTTAGCCAGCTCTCGAAAATGCGCCTCGTGCTCCTTGGAAACGGAGACAATGTCCTCGTAGAAGAAGTCCACGATGGTGTGCAGACACACGGTGCAATTGAAGTTGCGAATAGTTACTTTAAGTGGATTCTGCATTGAGAACTGTTGTTGCTTTTGTTGTTTGAGGCCAATGAGCTGACTTTGGGCGGCCACCACGCAAAAGTGGACGCTGCATGTGCAGGACGCATCGTCCGAGTCAAGTTCCAGCTGCAAGTCACAAAACTGTCCCGTGCGGCGTTGATTGTTTAAATAGTTGGACACCTTCGAATGCAGCGGTTGGTGTAAAGTGGGCTGAACAACTGGCGTTTGCAGCATTGCAATTTTTATCCGTAACAAACAATAACAAAGATTGTAAACAAGTCGGTGCGCTGCTAAAGTCAGCTGTTTGCTGCAATTTGACATTCACTTGTAAACGTTACACTATGAGCCATTCACAATTGACGCGCGCAATTTAAAAGTTTTGCATGACATTCACTTTAATCAGTTTATACGTTATTTTCAAGTTGTAGTTGTTGCTTATTTAGCTTATAAGATTATTTTCGTGTTTATAAGTGTTTAGTCGAATCTTTAGAAATGCAATTTAAATTAATATTATAAAGCAACTGGCAAATGAATTTTGGCCGGCAGGAGCAGCCTTATCATACTGTTTGCCGTAGTGATAAGAGATTTAAAGCGTTGGTGGAAGCTTCGTTGGAGCTGCGACTGTCTGTTCAGTCGTGCCGAGCACAGTGAAACGAACGGGCGTTTTAAGTGATAGACAAAGGCGAAATCAACAACAATATATAGCCTATATATACATCAGCGTAGAATCGTACAAAATGGAAAGGTATAGTATAATATATCACTCTTAAGCCATTTATAATAGTTTCAACTTTTACAGCATTTGGCAGGAGTGCATATCGTTTTTAAAGACCCTGCTATGCTTTATGGTGGCACTTATGCTGTTGCCATTGTTGCTGCTATCATTTGTGTGTAAGTAATAAAGTTTTCCGATCAATAAACGGGCACGCGTTGACCCAGATGGGCCCATTAATCAAATAGATCAAACAGGCCGGCTATAAATAAACGAGGCATGGGTTGACTAACCGCTCATTCAGCCAAAGGATGCAACGGTTCAGATGCGCCAGCATTATGGGATTCGCATCAATAGCTTTGTCAGCGATAAGGGGTGGAGTGGGGGCCGCACTACCATACGCTCATGCCATTGATAAGCTTTGTTTATAAATAATATAGCCGTACAATGCGTCGCTGATTACCTGTTGCACCTTTGCGGAACCCAGACGAGCGACCGACCAGCCTGAACCTTGACCAACCGAATTACTCATAAAAATTTGCCAACGATAAGCCGCAACGTTTGATTTTGATGGGGCGGGCGCGCGATTCGAGTCTTATTCGTGGAACAATCGCATTATCGGCATGATTAGGTCTATATAGTATCGCATACATCTCTTTAATTTTTGTTTTCTTAACAGGCGCGCATTTAACCAACGAGCTGGCCAACTATGTGCTGAGCATCAAGTATCCCAATCTGACCATATGCAAGTCCAAGAAGATTCGCACCCTGATCGATACGCCCAAGAATGCGGGCATCTTTCACTTTCTGCTCCAGGTGGAGGGCAACTGCGATTTCGAGCGCATCAAGCGCGCCTATGCGCTGCAGTTGACCGATCTGAAGGATAAGACGGGCATGCTCAAGTTTCCCAAGCTGCGGCAGAAACTGGTCACGTGCTGGGGCCACTATGCTTGGGTCAACGATAACAGGTGAGCCATAGCTTCCACAGCTTCCAAAAGGAAATACTAAGATTCAGTTGCCGTTCTGTGCTTACAGCGGATTCAACATCAACAATCACGTGGTGCTCAGCACGCACCGATATCGCGGACGTCCCGTCAATGAGTCGAATATCCAGGAGCATGTTAGTGAGCTGGCCGCCAAATATATGCCCTCGGATTTGCCCCAGTGGCAGGTGACGGTCATACCCAACTCGGACCCGGCCCAGCCCTACTATATACTTATCAAGGTACATCACCTGATCATTGCCGAGGAGGAGGACTTGCATGTGGGCGAGATGCTCCTGTTGCAGGACACCGAACGCAAGCCGATTGTTAGCCTGCAGGATGCAGGGCTCGTTCGGCCAGCGGCCACCAAGCAACTGTCGCACTTCGTGCGCCAGCCGGAGCATATAAGTAAGCTGGTAAATCATGTGCTGCATCTTGTGAGCTGTCGCTGGCAGCAGTTCATCTATGAATTCGAATCTCTGGACACACCGGACGGCGTCAAATCGCATCCGGATGCACGCAATCTCAGCCAGCTGCTATCCCTAATTCTCATCGTGCTGGTCAACGTGTGCCTGGGCTATTGGCGCACTCGCGCAATGCGTCGCAAATGGCAGCGTCGCTCGCCCGGCTATCGCAACGATCTGGGTCTGCTGCAGACGTTGTATCTGCTGCTGCAGCATGAGCTGGAGCAGCGCAATCTCAGCTGGGCGGTAGCACGTGCCGCGCTGGGGCATAGCCTGCAGCCAGCCAATATAGCTAAGGCCTGGACGCGCCTTGTCTGGCAACAGGCACTTCATCACATCATCCTCTTGCCCTACCACATCTACTGTGAGCTGCTGGCGCTGCGCGATGTTGTGCTCCGGGGCCAGACCGCGTACAGCACCACCTACTGTGCCCGGCTGTATCTGTATGTACCGCTGTTGATTTACGCGCAGCTGGAGCTGTGCAAGATCTGCTATGAACTGTTCAAGGCTCCGCGTAACATCTATGAGGTTCTCTTTGTGCAGCCCACCAAGGAGCTGAACATCCTGCACAAGAAGTCCTACGCTGGACGCAAGATTGTCTCCTTTAGCCGCTCCATCGATGGCGCCCTGCTTCGCGAACGTCATCAGCATATGTTTGGCCAGAAACTACGCGAATCCGACTTCAGTTTGGCCTGCCTGGCTGGCGCAGTCTATGATTACTTCAATACCTTCGCTGATACGGCGGCGGTGCCGGCGTTGCTGAACACAACCTGTCGTACCATATCCAAGGGTTATTTCACCGATCGCAGCGGCGATAAGTCGGCAAACATTGGCGGTGTGGTCTTCTTGCAGCTGCCACTTGGTTCACCCGACGCCCTGAAGGCGCATCAGCTGCATGCGATTGTAGAGCGCATACGCAGGCAGCAGGTCATGATATATTTGGCCTCCATAGGACAGACCAAATACAGTCTGCTAACGGCGCTGCTGCCCCATGTCCTTACCAAGATCTTCATCAACTTTTTCTCCTATAACTTTCCCGTTACCATAACGGAGATCTATGGTGCAGCGGATACACAATTTCAGGCTGCCTGGGGGCAACGGGTGCAGGATGTACTCCTATTTCGACCACCGCAATCAAAGACTTGTCTCTCTCTGAATCTGCATCGATTTGGAGACAAGTATAGGCTAGCGATTATGGCTGATACCCACCTGGCTCCGGATCACACGATACTTACACAATCCTTTGAGCGTTATATGGAAACGGTGACATTGTAAGAACCATCACTGTATACCATAGCCCATTAAAAGTGATGTAAAAATAACGTTGATTTAAACTATATACATGACAGATTGAATGACTGGCTCGAATGTAATGTAATTCGACATGCACCCATAGAAAACGCTTTGGTATTAATTTGAATGTTCAAGAAATTGCGCGCGCTATTCAGCGCCATTCACACAAAAATAACCATTCTCTGGAATGCGCAGCCATTCACACATGATGAGCACGCAAAGTTGCGAATGGCAATTGGGTTTGACAGGAAAGCTGTCGGTATTTTCAAAATTCGTTGTGTTAAGCTTAGTTCGTAATGGAAAATTAAATAAAGAAAAAGCAAATAAAAACCTTAGAATGCCAGCTGCAAGAAACGGCAACATTGTGGAAGCCCCATTACCGTTATTGTAGTTGAGTTAACAAGTAGGCGCCAAATACAAACAGAAAGTTTGTATTACAAAGCACACACTCAATCCGTTGCTCGATGGGCTTCAGCTTTCAGTCGCACAGTAAAGCCGGGTCTTGAAGGTCGTACACCCGGGCTACTCGACCGTCGTTCTTTGCAAAGATTGCTTATGCCGCGTAAGCGATAATCATATACAGCTGGAGCCAGTGATAAAAGCTAAGCCAGTGCTAGGTCGAAGACAAATTGCCCTTGTTTTACACGTGACTCGTAATTAATTATGACAGCCGGATTTAATCGGACTTGAAGCAATTAGCTTTCGTGGTTGATAATCAAATACAAAACATAAACAAACATCGCAATTAGAACATCAATTACAGATCTATATGTACGTAACTGAACTCGAATTTTTGTACGTAGCATGCAATTTGTTATGTTCTTTGTTCTCGTTCCGTCTGCCCATATCAAGAATATGATCTAATCAAAGCTTGTTACAATTTCGCTGAGTTTGTAGAGAGCGTTAGACAATAGACAAAGTTAATGTAAAGTTCACACAACCAAATGAAGTACGCGTTCATATTTGAATTAATAGAATATCCGGCTTATAGAAAAAACAAATAAAAGTTTATTAGTATGAAAATAAATTTGAATTAAACACTCCGGCCCCGTAAACGGTACCAGAAAGATGATATTTCCTGAAACTATTCTAAAGGGTATAATGTTTTTAAAGAAATGTATGTAACCGATAGAAAGAAGCATCTTCGACCCCAATATATTTATAGTCCCGATCAGAACGACAATCTAGCCTAGTCTATATATTTCGAGTAGTCGAAGACTATATAAAATAAATATGCCCAACCTGTTATGTAAATTCTCGTATAATATACGCATTTTCCAGAACTCCCTGAAAATTTAAAAGGGATCGGAACATAAAATAGTGTTAAATATTTAAGACCGTATGTCCCATAGGTGGTTGCACTGTATGTTCAGGGTATCTCCTAGTCGGGCACTCCCGACTAGAGCACTCTTATTTGCTTTTCGTTTCCTTTTGTTTATGGCACTATTGTTTCTTATATGGCAATATCGGCACTTATGTACATAGGCACCTCGAGGTTTCCAGCGGGCGTCGCATTTGCTTTCCAATAAGAACGCACTCAGCACGCTCGTCGGCATCAGTTGATCTTCGCGAGACATTGACGCAGCCAATTTTCGCGGAAAGCAGCTCGTGTCTCGCCTGAGCGTGTGGCTGATGTGCACTGACTAAGCTTCAACGCAATCAAATCGAATTAGCTATAATTCAGAGCAGAAATGTTGCAACGGATGTTAATTTTGCTGCTCTGCATCTGCCCCGCATGGACTCAGGAGCAGTCAGTGCTTACCCTGGGCGCTTCCCGCCCGGCTACAGATGCGCTGAAATTGTGGCTAACGATAAGCGCACGCAAACGTTTCCTCGAAGTCAGCTGGAAGCATGCGCCGGCACGGGATGGCGACCAGGTGCTACTAACTGTACAGGATCCGCATAGTTTTGAACAACGTACTCTGCCCACGGGCACGCCCCTAGCCGCCTTTGGCAGAGGCGGAGACGGCGACAGCAATAGCGATAGCGAGGAGAGCAGTGGATCTGGTGCTGACCAAGTGGCATATGTTCCCTTTCACGGCTACACTAGCACGCCCGGCTCAGTCGCCAAGGCAAAAAATATAGGCCTGGCTCGCCAGCACTGGATATCCAATGGTGGCAACAATGAGATCGTAGCCGCCATCAAGCCCAGCCTGTCAGCGCAGTGGTTCACCACGGGCGTGCCCTTTGATTATGCGCTCTCCTACAACGTGACCACGCAGACTGCCTGCTACGGCTACTGGGCCAGCTATATAGATGCTCAGGGACGTATACTGGCCAAGAGCTGTGTGCGTGCCTATCCCCGCTGGATGCATGAGTTGCGTGACGTTGTGGGTGATCTGCGGCTGCGTGATCTCTTCATACCCGGCACACATGACTCTGGCTCCTATAGACCAAACTTTGATCCGCTGCTGCGCGAGAGTTTGGTGACCAAATACGCACTCACCCAGGACGATGATATACGTGGCCAGCTTCTGCATGGAGCCCGCTATCTGGACATACGTGTGGGCTACTATCGACCTTCGGAGGATAAGTTTTTCATTTATCACGGTATAACAAAGCAACGTCCACTGAAAGAGGTCATACAGCAGGTCAAGGATTTTGTGCTGGAAACCAATGAAATTGTGATATTTGGGATCAAAGAGTTCCCCGTAGGTAAGCGAATGTCGAAATTCCCATTGAAAGTCAAAAAGTCAATCTTTTATGCTGACAGGCTTTGGCAAGAATCTGGGCGTGCATCGTCTGCTGGTCAGCTATTTGCGGGAGCATTTTGGTGATCTCATTGTCCATCCATCGCTGACCTGGCACGCCACATTGCGCGACATCTGGAAGCGACAGCAGAATGTGATACTGGCCTACGATAAGAATGAAATCGTCCAGGAGTTTCCACAGCTGCTTTTTGGCGCAGTTGATCAGCGCTGGGGCAATGTGCAGTCCTGGGCGCGTCTGGAGCGGCACCTGCGCTACATCAACGACTTTGATGTGTCGTAAGTGGAAGCAATTGCTGCTACTGGATTGAATATTTGTATAGCTTTACTTTACTACGCACAGACGCTTCTCGAGCCGACCAGTGGTGGACATGGCTGAGCTGACGCCGGAAACATGGGATGTCATACTGGACAAGCATGGAGGTCTGCGCAAAATGGCCGACAATGTGAATTGGCGCATATCACAGCTGTATCAAGATGAGCTGGGCGACCAAGCGAACATTGTGGCTGCGGATTTTATACGTGGCACCACGCTAGTGGAGACGGCCATCGAGATAAACAGGCGCAAGGTCGTGTATTAGGCTGAAGGTAGTTCCAGACTGTAATCTATAAAATCTATAAAAAGTCATCTCCGTATAGGCCTTTAGCCCGAATAGAAAACAAATTTCACTTAGCTGCAGTTTACATTCACAAATAACATTTATAAATTCCATTCGAATAGGCCATGTTTTACAAATTTTGTATATGTTTGGAGTTCAACTTGATAAATATGTTATACTTAAGAACTAGAGTTTTGCTTATAGATTAGTTTTCCCTAAAAGTGTCACAACTGAGGCAAGTACATACGTATATACATACAAACTATAAATATATATAAATCTGTATATATAAACTGTGTGAGAAAAGTTCCCAATAACTGTGGATGCTTAGCAAATCAAGAGCTTTAGCTTCTGCCAACACTTGAATTAATATAAAAATAATACACAAATTAAAAACTAAAGCTAGCATAAGCTTTTCCTATTTGGATTTGAGGAATGCTAACGTCTATGCGAAAATATCATACAAAATGTTTGGCGTTTTTTGAATTGCCTTGGCTGGAGTTATGCATAAAATATCTGCTTTGTGTGGTAAAATGCATAGCATGGATGTGGGAGAGTGGGGTAGTTGGGAATTATATTACTTCAGCGACTCGTTGGACTCTATAATGGTGGTATTGAAGATTGCGCGGCACAGCTCTACCATGCCATTTGATAGGCGACCGTAGCAGCGAGGCTTCTGCTTCCAGGCAATGCACACATAGTAAAACGGAATGCCGGCCAATGTGATTGCAATGCCAATGAGCAGATTGGCGGGTTCTTTGAAATTGGGCAACAGCACCAAGGTCACGCAAATGGTCATAAAGATGATGGGCAGCGCCAAATGCACTTTGATGGGCCGCGGCAGATCCGGTCTAAAAAAGAGAGTGTAGAGTCGTGTTAATATGTACTCAAATGTTGCTGCAATTAACTTACTTCTTGTGACGCAGCCACAACATGCCCGCTATGCTGGCCACCACAGAGAGCCACAGCACGGAGCTGAAGTAGTTAATCAGCTCGTACACATTATCGGTTAGGAGCATTAGCAGAGACATCAGGCACTATCAAAAAGAAATGTTTATGTAGATAACCAATTTGGGTATTCATGATAGTTAGCTGCTAACTTGCTAGCTTTTGCTTTCACGAATGCATTAAAATGCAATCAAAAAGTAAGCAAAGCTAGCAAGTCAGCAGCCGGAGTAAGTAGTCGTAATTGCATTTAATCTATTGACTTACTGTAAATATCAGAGATGGTATCGGCGTCTGTTGCTTGACATGAAACAGCTGAAAGAACTTGGGCAGATGACCCTCCTGAGCGCCGGTGGCAAATAGACGAGCGGAGGTAAAGAGCACACCGTTGACGCCACCAAATGTGCTCAGTGCCACGAAAATGGGCACCATAAAGGCCAGCGGTCCAAAGACCTTGTTGCCAAAGGTCACGGCAACGGCCAGCGAGCTAAGCATCTCCGGTTTGGAGACGACAGCGAAATAGGCTAGATTGACCAGCACATAGATGCCCGTGACCAGGGGCATAGCTATCCAAATGGCGCGTGGCAGGTTTCTAGGCGAGCAGGGAATGGGAGAAACGAACAAATAGATATTAGAGAAACCTTAAACGTGCCTGAAACACACTTGGAGATTCAAGCAGCCATATAGCACTTAAGTTGATTGCTGCGCCGCATGGGCAAATTGAATTCATTTGGGGGAAAACACAAAACTTGGGCGCTTCAACCACCCAGCCCCAACGCACACTCACACACACACACACACACACACACGCCCCAAGGACACTCAACAAGTGGGCGCCATCAACTTGTTGCTGTCGCCTGCTACGCATGACGTAAATGGCAAACAGCGCAAAAGCCATTTGTCTTCTCGTAGGGCCCTTTTGCTTAGTCATGCACTCCCCAACCACCCACTCATTGATTCATTCATTCATTTATTTATTCTATGTGCCTTGTTAAGCTCACTTGTAGGGGTCCTGCAGCTCCTCAGTGACAAAGTTCAAATAGTTCCAGCCGCCAAAGGCAAACAAGCCCGAGTAGAAAGCGTAGCCTATATTGCGTGTACTGTAACTACCCTCCCAGGGATTGGAAAAGTTATCCAGCTTTCCAGTGGCCATATAATAAAGGCCAGCGAGTATTATCATTATCAGCGCCACAAGCTTGCCCACTGTAAAAATATCCTGCACCTTCATGGACACCTTGACGGACATGCAGTTAATGGCTGTGAGTAGACCTAATAGCAGGAATAACAGATATATATGAATATATATTTCAGCACTACGATAGATCTCTTATACTCACAGAGGCAAACGGCAGCCAGAAGCTTCACTGCATTTTGCGGCGGATCGCAATCCTCGAAGAACGGCTTGGCCGCATAATGGGCAAAGGTTAGCGCAACAATTGTCTGAAAAATATTATTTAATGTGTTATTTATTTAAAACCAAATTGGTTATCTCAAATACATATTGAACTGGCTACAAGATTTCGGTTTACGGTTCAAAAGAACTGCTCTAAGTTTGGATTCGATTCGCAAACCTGGTTTTCCGCGTTGTTTACCTAGTTTCTGGTTCAAACCTTGATATATTATATTTATATTTTAAAAATTGAATTTACTATTGTACAGTTGTACTGAAAATATGTTCGTCCGTACATATTTCCATATACAAAATGTGGGCTAAAGGAGCCCAACCCCTTTATACGTTGGGGCTGGAACTTCCTCAAGAGGTTTAAATTTTGAACTAGCTAGTTTTGTAAAAAATAAAAGATGCTAATTCGATAAATACGTTGATATAAAGAAGTTCTTATACGAGAAACTGAATATTCTTAAAAAAAAAAGCTATGTAATATTCAGTAAATACTTGTTTCTTATGCTAGCTGGAATCGATTTCTACGTATTTTCAAATTCAACTGTGCCTACAACAAACACACTCGTTATTCAGGTTCTTCAAGAAACGATTGCATTAATTCTCGTTTAGTGCATCTGTTTTTACTTTCTTGGGAGAAAGTTGTATTCACAGTCACAATTGAGTACAATTGTGGTCGAAGGTTGACTCTTAATCAATTTATTTAACAATACAATACAATCAATCAATTCAATAATAGCAATAAATAAATCATTTAGTTTTAAGATGAAATAAAAAACACTTTCAGCTCACCTGGGTCGTTGGCCTGATAATGAGCAGGGCAATCCATAGACGCAGAAAGCCAACAAGTGGACCAAATGCGACCAAGAGATAGGCATAGTCGCCGCCGGATCTCGTGATGCTGGTGCCCAATTCGGCATAGCAAAGAGCGCCGATTGTTGAAAGAATGCCGCAGGCAGACCAAATCAAAAGTGAGCTTCCGACGGATCTGAAAGAGGCGAGCCGGACGTAGGGAGAACAAGAGGTCAGCGTACAAATGAATAAGTGGACAAACAATGGACAGCGCGGCGTCGCTGCTTTCCGTTGGCTCCATTGGCTAAAGTGGTTCCACAAATGAACCAAAACTTTCGCAGTCTTCTGCTCGAGTGTATGTATGTGTGTGTGCGTGTGTTTGTGTGCGTGTGTATCGATGAGACGTGTTTATTTTGGAGCAGTTCGTTCTGTTGGTCTTGTAATTGTAGCACAGACTTCTCAAATACTTTCGAGCTGATGCAACAATTTTCAACGATTTCGCGATACGACAAAATATTCTCAAGGGCGTCCGCCACAAGCAATAACATGAACAATAACAAGGCTTAATTACTTAGAGCCCATATGCTCCCGCCCACTAGCACTACACCCACCACCCCCCTCCCCATGACTTATAGCCTTGCAATTCAGCTCAATTAGCCGGCAGAAAGAAATGCTCCAATTTACTATAAATTATCATGCTATTGACCTTTTTCTGGGTGGGTTCACGTTTTTAATAAACTTGTAAAAGTTCGGAATGCAATTGTTAATAAACGAGCTTGGCGAAAGCCCCAACTATTCTTCAAAATCAGCACAGGATTATACAGATTATACAATTTTTTCTAAGAGAAGCTTATAAACAAAGTTCTACCTAAAAATGTTCCATGAAGGGGCTCTCATTCCTTTTAAACAACTCTGACGATCATTCACTGTCTTATAATTACAAACTCAAGGCTCCTTTTAAAGCTGGCTTTAAAGTCCTCACCTCATAGATTCAGTTTTACACTTTAAAGTTAAATTATATCCATTTGAAGCCCCGTACTCACTCCGTATAGTAGAAGACTCCGGTGGGTGCTATAAAAATGCCTGAACCAATAATAGTGCCCACAATAATGGCCACCCCATTGATCAGCGTCAGTTTACGCTTGAGCACGATTTTCTCATCCTGCCCGACTGCTTCGGCTTCCTTTATCTCCGCAGAATGTCCATTGATGGCGGGCTCCACCAAGCTGGTGGATACCCCATTCGCATAGCGATCGGTCATAGTGCAAATTAGTCTTCTAACTTCTAAAGCACTTTATAGAATCAGCTCGATTTCTATATTCCAGTTGTGGTTGGTACAAATAATTACTTTACCACGGGCGCTGACATTGCCACTTTAAAGATAAAATAATTATAAATTGGGGAAATCAGTTTATATCACAGAGGGTATTATAAGTTGGTCACAAAACGTGTAACCCATAGAAGGAAACATTACCGAACCCATAAAGCATATTTTTAGGTCTGTATTCTGAATGAATCTGGGGAAAGATTTGAATTTGAAGAGGTGTCTGCTGGTGCGGACTACTATTTCAAATTGGTTAAAAACAGATTTTCTGCATTTCTGCGTTTCTGCTTTTTAAGATATCTTGACCGAACTGCAATTACGTGTCGTACTGACATTCATGGTAAGACTTATCTATGTACTACAATATCATGCGGCTTTCATGGAAAAAAAAATTGGTTAAAACGTGAGTTTTTCAATAACAAAAATAAGTGGTTTTTAAGTTTTTTTTTGACCAGTTGGTAAACAGGATAAAATCGGTAGCAAATTGATATGTAATTAATATGAAAGAAATTTCTTTGTGGCTTTTTTGTTGTTAATCTACAAGAGTTTTAAGCGCTAATTATCGTCTCGCAGGTTTTGTATTGACGGTCGTTAGATAGTGAGAGTGTCAACAACAATGACGTAGTCGTTGTCAATTGGAAGGTGTTAGCCTGCTAACAGCCGTTAGCCTTGTCTACGTAGCACAACGAAGCCTAGCGCAAATCTATCACATAAAGATTTATAACGACGTAAGAAATCGCGTTAAGAACGTAGTAAAACTTTTAGGGGCAATGCACGAGCTGTCGCGTGCCAAATATTTTATGATTTCGTCATACGTTTGGAATTAATTGGAAACGCGCGTCGCGTGGCAATGGCCATAGTTGTAATTTTTGTTTTTTTTTTTCTTGCATTTTGCCTCTTTTGCAGCTTTTGCTTTTATGGCGTTATCTTTTGTTTATCTGCCTTTGTGAGAACATTCGCACATATTGTCATTTAGTGCACATTTGGCTCTGCTCGACAATATTGCATTACCATAAATTATAACAATTTAGCGCGACACACAACAAATCCAGTCGAGCTACGCGTTGATACTGTTTCGCCAGTTTTGGCTACTGCAACGCGTTGGCATAGAGACCCGAGACCGGCATTTTAGCATTTTCAGCACAAGCCCCCCCAAAAATAAGGTGAGAGCAGTAGTAGAGATGGATTCGTGACAGGCACGAGCACGAAGCGAACTAAAACCATCTGTGGAGCGTATTTATTAATTTCTATCGCACACAAAAAAAAAAAAACGCTTTAACATCATTATAACATGAAACAATTTCCATAATAAATATTATTATATTTATTTATGTTAAAATATTTCTTTCTAAAGCTTACTAATGTCGATTCCGTGTTCGTGGCACGCTTTCTAGCCACATACGCAGCTCTAGCAAAGAGAGCGAGAGCACTTTATCGAATTGAGTAATGTGCGAATGCGCCAAGCCGGAAATTAAAAAGTGTTCCGGTGCCAATTCTATTTTCGTATGGTTACTTTTTTGATTTTAATTTTAAACACATATTTGCAGACGACTGACAATTCAGCCTCGGACTTTTATTTTAATCACGCTCATTGCATATATATTTTTCGATTAATATCATGACGTTCAACAATCGATATTAATTTTAATCCTATCGCAAAATTGCCATTCACATCGCTGTTGAAATCCAAATAGGTTGGCATTCCTTCAGTTTTTGTTTTGATTGTGGACACACGTGTTTCGCGAATACTTTCTTGAAAAAAGTTAAATTATCCAATATGTCCGACAAGTAAGTGCTTATTAACTTTATAGGTTATTGCAATATGAAGTACGAAGTTATTTTTACTTAACAGATATGCCGTGCCCAACAAACTACCTGGCAAAACAGTCTCCGTGCTTAAGCACCGCAAGAGGCGTATTCAGCAGGATCAATCGGTTATTGAACAAAAGCGCACGGATCGCATTAAACGCATAAGGAACGCCCGCACACATCATAAATTCAAACGCGCCGAGTCCTTCGTAATGGGCTACCTAAAGGCCGAACGCACATCCAAACGCATCAGACAAACAATTCTACGCACAAATATCACAGAACAAAGCGCCAAAGCTGCTGCCGACACGAATCCCAGACTGCTCCTAGTCATGCGTCATGCGGGTAAAAAGATCTTTGACAAAACTACCACAGAAATATTTAAAACGCTGCACATGGGACAACGGCACAATGCCGTCTTTCTGGAGAACAGCAAGGAGAATCAATTGCTGCTGCGTGTAATCGAGCCCTTTGTGGTCTATGGCTTTCCAACGCTGAGCACCATACGCGAGCTACTGTTCAAGAAGGGTTTTGCGCGTATCGAGGGCAAAAAGACGGCTATACAGTCGAACACCATGGTAGAGGAGCAGCTGGGTGATAAGGGTATTATCTGCTTGGAGGATATCATACATGAAATCTACACAGTGGGACCCAATTTCGCCGCCGTCAAGGAATTTCTGTGTTCTTTTATGGTAAGTCGAACATAAACTAAAGTCAACACCTAAATGTTAATCCTGTTTTTGTATTATGCAGCTATCAAGTCCGCGCGATGGCTGGAAGAAAAAGGTCTCCGTCTCATTCAAGCGCGGCGGCGAGTATGGGGATCGTGGCAACGGCATTAATGACCTGGTTGCGCGCTGCCTCTAAAACTTTAACCTAGTAGACTTTTATGTAAATTCTTTAAAGCGAAAACTAAACCAGAAATATAGTTATATATAAATAAGTTTTTAAACACATATATGCGTATTGCAAGTGCCAAGATATTGTTATTTATTTCCTAAGAAACATGTCGCTTGTCTATTTTGCTAGCGGTGACAGCAAAGCGGACGTCGAATATCAGACAATCTCCTCGACTGCTACCCAGATTAGCCAGGAGCAATCGGAACGGCTGCACGACCGTATCTCCAAGGCCCAGTTGCAGAAGCTGTACGAACTATTTAGTGCAGCACCAGGTCAAGTGGTTGGCTGTATAGATTTGCGACGTATGCTCGAGGATGTAGACATTACCTTTAACGATTTCACCTATACGCGTCTCTTTCTAAAAATTAATCAGAATCATGATTTTATGGTGGACTGGAATGAGTTTGTCTCGTATCTGATATTCGGGTTTCAGGAGGAGGATCCCAGCAGCCAAAAGGAGGCACTCATTATGCCCATCTCGGTGCCGCCAGTTGTACGCAAAACCGAGCATCGCTCAGCGGTCTGTTGCATAACATTGCTTAAGGTCAAGTCTGATCAGACTCCAATGGAAGAGATCACCGAATCAGCCAACTATTCTTTTGGTGGCGAGGATTCACCCGAGAACTCGGGCATGTGGGTAACGGCCAGTCATGAGGGTCAATTGCGTTTCTGGAGTGCGCACATGGAGCCACTGCGCAGCGCCGTCTCCGAGAGCAGTAAGTATTCGAGTACAGTTAGAGACAAAAGAGGACATTCTCATACGATTGTCATAGTACTCGGGGACCTGCTGAATGACATGTCATGCTTGTCGTCTTGTAGGACATGTCTGCTACGTTGTCTTCCAGCAATTTTCAACTTGTTACAGGTTTTTTTTGGTTTAAAGAACTCTTACTTTATTTTTAAGTTTCCTTCAATCGCAGTTCACTTGAAGGTGCCCACCTGGATACTGGCCCTGCAGGCGCTGTCCGATGTGAGCATCGTGTGCACTGCGTCCACGGAGCGTGAATTGCGCTTCCATGAGACGATTGCCTCGACTTTTACGCTGCGCATGGTCATTCGCAGCCTGCCGTATGCTGTCTATTGCATGAGCTATGCCTTCTACAACAACGGCAAGACGCACTCGAAGCTAGTGCTCGGGGATTATGCTGGCAATGTCCGGATCCTGTCCTATTCCCCTTACCTGCGTGGTCCGTTCCAGGCGAAGCCCGGCGCGGCGCTGGTTGAGCTAGTCTGGGCGGACGTGCTGCGCGGCCGGATACCGCTTCTGATACCACGGGAATATATTAATCTGCACAACGAGCTCATCTCCTGCGTCTACTTCTCGCTGCACATGAACACGCTGTTCGCCTCGGCCGAGTACAGGAACACCAAAAAGTATCGTGGACGCTGCCCGGGCCTGATAATGGTAAGCAACGATGATCGCAACAATTTTCGCATACCATTGGGCGTATCCGTGTTCTATGTGTCCGAGATCAAGAATATTTTGGTGACCGGTGGTCCGGATACTTTTGTGCGCATATGGGATGTCTATATATCATCCGAGCCATCGGCCATTTTGACTGGACACAATGGCGGCATTGTGGCCGTCTTTGTACAGCCGGAGGAGAATAAGGTGTATAGCGTGGACTATCATAAGATCATCAAGGTGTGGGATCTGCAGGAGCACACGCTGCTTCAGACCTATGGCGATCTGGTGCGCATCATTCATCACAGCGAAACTGACATTAAATATTATTATCATTCGCATCTGCGGGAGCTTTTGGTCGCCGGCCGCAAGCTCATCCAGATCAAGTGCTGTCCCCGTGTCCGGGTCGATCTCACCGATGGCAACACCCATGCGGCGCCCGTTTCCGTGGTCCTCTATAATCGTCTGTTTCGCAACATTGTGACCTGCGGCCTGGATAGCTATATTATAGTGTGGGATCCGTGGACGGGACGTCGCAAAATAATCATGAAAAACTGTCACACTAAGATGATTTACGGGGAGACCATTGACATTGAGATTACGGCTGCCTGCTTCGATCCGCTGGAGCAGTTTCTGTTGACGGGCGCACGCGATGGTTCGCTCAAGATTTGGAACTACAACAATGCTGTCGTGGTGCGCAATATGAGCATTCAGCCGGATCAGGAAGTGACCGCTGTTATCTGGGTTGTAGATCGGTAAGCTTTATACAAATATTACCCGGCCGTATATAATCTTTGCATTGGCGCTTCCAGTATACTGGCCATGGGCTGGGACCGACAGGTGACCGAGTTCAATGATGTGGAGGGTCGCGAATATGGCGATCCAAAGAAGTGGTCAAAATTCCATACGGACGATATAACCTGTGCCGATGTCAAGCTGGGCGAGGGCGTGGTCACGGCCACTTACTCTGGCGAGATCATCTTCTGGAAACTGGAGACGGGTCAGCCGTATCGACGTTACAATGTCATGGATCCCAGTCGCTTTATTGAGCTAAAGCTGACTGCCGAGGAGGAGAAATTATCGCGACGCAGTAAACGCATGTCCTCATACCTTGGCGCAAATAGACGAAGCACCGTGCAAACCTACAAGCCGGATGAAATCAAGGATTATGGAGCCAATATACCTGTTTCCGTGCAGGCTGTTCTCTTTCTACAGCGACGCCCAATGACCAAGGAACATGGTTAGTTAACTTCCCAACCAACATCTCCAACATTCGCTCAACACCACTTTTTAACGCTGTCCAGGCAGCGTCTTTATCTCCCTGGATACCGGCATTATTCAGGTCTATTCGCATCACCAGCACGGCGGCTATCTTAAGCAGTTTACAGCCGTCCACAAGACAGGCGACTGTGTGCTGACCATGGCCACAGATCGCAAGAATCGATTCCTCTATACGGGCACAGCCTTTGGTTACATCAAGGCTTGGCATATTATCAATTATTGGTAAGTATTCGGTTGCAATGGGGTGTATATGTTTTGACAGATATTTGGGAAACGGGAACCTTCCATAATAGCTGGGCCATATATTTTACACCATTTTTATAACCTGAACCCATTAAAAATGGCTAAAACTGGTATAATGTTTTTGTGCAAAATGTAAATGTATGTAACAGGCAGAAGAATCTCCGACCCCATAAAGTATATATATTCTTGATCAGCATCAATAGCCGAGTCTAGCCGATCAAGCCATGTCCGTCAAATGATAAACTGATTCATGCGATTATATATAACGTAAAAATGTTAATAACAGTACATAGGAAAAAAATTAACATAGTTAACCTAGACAATATACATACATATACATACATGTTAATGTTAACATAAATGCAAGTAACAGCAGGTTTACAGCTGCACCCCAAAGAAATGTAATAAGTGGACTTCCTAATGTCCCTTACATTGGATCATCTGATCCTTCTGCCATCTTCAAACCTCTATCATTTGATGCGAGCATTCACTGTACTGTTGTTAGTTTGCCACCTATAAGCAACATAAAGAAACCACAAAAATTGACTCTAACGACACGACTCATTATCTTAGATGTGTATCAACTTGTAGACCAAGTCATCCACCCACAAATTCCTTTGGCAGGCCTTGCGTGTCTCGCCGAATTCCAAACAAACTGGGTTTTTTGGCAACAAATAAATAAATAACTCATAACTAGAACTGGCGGGGGCGAAGGCAAGGACTTAATAAAGACAGACATTCCACTGTCATTTTGCTGAGGAACCTTACTAAAGCTCAAATCCAACACTCTTGTCTAGCATACCGAAGGCGGAGCAGACGTATGTGTGCATGCCCAGACTGCGACTGGAGTTCATATTTCTGCGAAAGGAACTCTTCTTGACGCGCGCCAAGCGTACGGTACGTAATCAGCCGGAGCCCATGCTGGTTAGCTCCTACAAGGGACACCTTAAGGCCATTAATTCCATAGGTTTCATCAATTTGCCAAAGATTATATTCAGGTAAGTTCTTTGAGTTCTTGATTAAAAAGTCTGTTAACATATTCGGAGACATGGCTTACAAATTGGGTCCGGCGTTCTATATTTATCAGTTCAGGTTTCGGCTTAAAAATTAGTTTCCTAAATTCTACCCAGCTTTAAATTAAACGATCCCCATGCGGTTCATACCAGGGTCTCTATAAAAGCCCCCCAGATTAATCCTTTCTCTTCCCAACCTTTTCTCTTTCACAGTGGCAGCCACGACTATTCGTGCCGCCTGTGGACGCAAGGTGGTCGCTACCTGGGCACGCTGGGCACTGTGCTGCCCTGGTCGAAGTTGACACCTTTCGAGCGCGCTGGCGAGGATAATCGCGCCTATCGCCTGCCGCCAGATATTAAGAAGGTGGCCAGCTCGACAACGCTCAAAGTTATCTCGGGCATGCAGTATTCGTTCATGATGAAGCGTCCCAAGGCGACTGAAGAACGGGAGGAGGAGCGCGAAGTGGAGGACACGACCACCGATGTTAAAAATATGTTTGATCGCCCGCTTCGCGAGCCCATATTGGGCAAGCACTTCGAGTTGCCCGGTCGCAGTGCCATAGAGCAGCGCATCGAGTTGGATACGACACAGCTGTATATACCCGTGTACACGCATCTGCGTGTATATCCATCCGAGATGATAGAGGGTCTGCCGACGCCGCCAATTATTGGTCAAGTGAAGGCTGAGAACTATTTGGAACATTATATGCCCGTGGTGGGTAAGGTGGATCAAAATGCATCCGCCATAAACATAAAGGAGCCGCAGAAGCTGGTGCGCACCAAGGCTGGCGCCAACCTGGACCAGCCCCGGGCTAGCGCTGGCTGGGGAAAGCCCAAGACTAGCTCAATTCTTGGCATACCCAGAGCTGGCTCCAGCCTCGGCAAAGCCAGGGCTAGCGTTAGCCAGGGCTCTCCCAAGGCTGGCATAAGTTCAGGGTATGGCAAGGTTGGCGTTAGCCCCGGCTTTTCCAGGGCTGGCAGCCCCAGGCCCCACACTACCCTGAGCAAGCCCAAGACCAGCTCCAGTCCAGGCAAAACTAACGCTAGCCACAGACAAGGCAGCCCTAAAGCCGCCAGCAGCCTGGCAAAAGGCGACTCAAGCCCAGGGAAACGCAAGTCCAGTCCAGGAAAACGCAGCTTCAGTCCAGGCAAAGCCAAGGCCAGCTCCGGCAAAGCCAGGACGAGCTCTGTACTTGGCAAGCCCAAAGCCAAAACGGACAGGGAAGCCCATTAATTCTAGTTTTAAATCTAGTCGAATGTGTTTATTTATTTGGTTCTCGATTGGGGCATAAATATTTGGATGCAGCTGTTCTGGGAATGAAATTAAAGTGAATTCAATTCCTTCATGTCTGTAGCATGCGCACCGCATTGTACATCTGGGCGACGGTGATCAGGTGCTTGGAGCTGCCCCGACTAAGGCATTTGTAGGCATGGGCTATCAGCTTGTCCAGAAGGACCACATCAATCTCCTCCGGTTTGGTGGCGCTTATGGCAATGCTATGCTCCGTACTGGCTTCCTTCTGCGGAGCGGAAAGGTAGTGTTTGTGTGTGTGTACGTGAGTTTAGTTATGTGGATGCTCATCCACACTTACCAAATTATCCAGATACGCTAGCAGCTGGTGACCCACTGAGGCAATCTTGAGAAAGGCCGCCTGGGAGCCCTCCGCATAGAGATTTAAACGCCTGCCGGCAATTTCCAGTAGCTGAGGACCCAGTTCTTCGTCCTCGCTAATGTCCTTCAGCAGCAGCTGCGCCTCCGCATCATAGCCAAAGGCATACAGCTCCACCACCTGCAAAAGCATACACTTGTTGGAATTCTAACTGGAATTGTTGGCTGCTGTTGGGCTCACCTGTTTGCGCAGTATGGGAAGCTTGTCCAGCCGCCAGCTGTCGGCAAGCGCACAAATCTTGGCCATATAGTAGACGTGATCGAGTATGTACAGCTGCTCCAGATCCTCGCGTATCAGATCCATTGTCGCTGCGACCACATTGCAGAGGAATTGGGTACGCTGTTCCTGCAGCACCAGATCCGGGGCGGGCAGCGTATAGCTCAGCTCCTTGTTGATATCCGCCAGCAGCGCCTTGTTGGCCAGCGCATCGAAGAGCGTGGTTAGGGGACGTGACAGGCGCAGCTGAAACTGGGCTATGAAATGCAGCACGCTGCAGAGCTGGGTGTGCAGCTGTAGCAGCTCCGGCAGCGCGTGATGCTGCTGCAGCGCCAGAAACTGCAGTGGCTGCTGCCCATCGCTGAGCGCCTGCTCAAACTGCAGCTCCCGCTTGCCGTGCTCCAGCGAGCTGGAAAAATGCTCCAAAAACTCCAGGCACAGCTCGAGAAATTCTGGCACTAGGGCTGCGGACATGTCTAAATCCTGTTGACACATCTTGTCCACCGGCAGGCGACCTACTTTCTGCATCAGCTTGGCTGCCGCCTGCAGTGGATACTTAAGCGTGGCATTCCACAGCAGGCAGCAGGTGCCATGCTTTAGCGCCAGATCTGGCGTGCGGTATTCCTGGAGGCAACGCAATGCGGCGCGCATGTGCTCTAGCCCGGACAGCTGTTTGCTCCAGTGCACCATATGCTGCCAGGCCATCAGGCTCAGCAGCACACCCGACTCCAGGCTAAAGGGGAAATGCGCACGCAGCAGAGCCAAGCGCTCTAGCACGGGTTCCAATGGTTCGCTGGGCTTGGCCGCCTGATCCGTATTCTCAATTGCCGCTAGCTCCTCCTGCTCCTCCAGCTTCTTCTCCTGCTCCACTTTTTGCTGACTTGCCTTGGTCTTCGATTTTGCCTTGACGTCGGGCTCATCATCCGTCTCGTTTCCTGGCGGCGTTATCTCCACAATTAAACGCGGATGCAGCCGCGAGCTGTTCAGCCACTTGGCTGTCAGCTCCGAGACAATGCCCTTGCCGCTGCTCAGAATGTTCTTCAAGCTGCAGTCGGGCTGCTCATACAACAACTCTGGACCAATGGGTTCACGGCAGATCTTGGGCTGACTGCAGAAAAGAAGAGGAAAACCGTTTAGTTCTTGTGTGCAGCACACTCGAAGCTAATAAAAGCTCACCCCAGTATCGCGCCCAGCACGGCCACATCTTCCAGCTTACCGATGAGCAGGCCCCACTGTGCTTCATCGTGTGAAATGCTCTCCCAGCGTTCGTCCTCCTCCGTGGCGCTATCATCGCAGGAGCCGTCACGTCGATTGCGCCACAGCTGTGTGGCCACCATACGGCAGACAATGGCCACCAACAGGCCGGAGAAGTGTTTGCTCTCCAGCAGCAGCTCACGCACCTGCTGCCACCACGGCGAGATGGCATTGTAGGCATAGTCGTTGATATGCTCACCGGCCAGCTCGCAGATGACACGCACCATGGACGCAATGCGTGACATATCCTCGACGACCTCATCACTGTGGGTGAGAAAAGCGAGTGTTACAGCAGGAAACTCTCGTATTCCCTTCTCTTACCAGTTGTTATACTTAAAGGGCTTCTCCAGCCAAAAGTAGATGACCAGCGTGAGCAGATCCTTGCTGGGAATGCCCGAGTCGGTGGCCCACTGCTTGAACTGCTCAAGGCACAAGCCCTGGGCCAAGAAACGACCAAATAGATCAGAGCTAACGCTGCCATATTTATCCGACTTTGATGGCAGCAGTGTTATACAGTTGGGCGTATCGATGTTAAAGATGCTGAGATAATCCACAAACTCCTCCACTCTGTGTGCGTCCTGTAGCTGAAAGCTAACCTCACGTATTGGGTGTTTCTCCTCGCCATTTTCCAGCAGAATGACCAGCTGATTGATAGTCACCAAATCTGCGTCGGAGAGCTCGAGCAGCTCCACTGGCGGCGCAACGCTATCTCCGCACTGCTGCTGGGCACGACTCAGTGTCAGGTAGAGATCGGTCAAACGTTTGTAGTTGGCGATTTGTTGAAGAAACTCTTGGGTGGCAGCATCCTCCTCATGCGCCTTGCCCTGCCGAAGGGAATCGACAATGCTCTGAAACAATTCCGGCTGCAGGCGTTTGCTTTTCAGTAACATCTCGAGGCACTGCTGACGCACTTCCAGCGTTTCCAACTCTCCAGCAAGCTGAGCAATCGCGGCGATCTGCTGCTGCCTGTCAACGCCAGAAAGTGACAGCGAGCGCAGTTGATTGCGCAGGCGGCGTAGCGAGTGTATGTCCCGGGATGTTTGAGAGTTGGTCTCGCTGAGTGCATAGTGGAATGGTATGTGCACCTCCTTCAGGCTGGCATCGCTGGGATCCAGAAATAGGCAATGATTCAGATTGGGCGACCGGCGCATCTGCACGCCCGCAGCGCCCAGGGGGGTATGATTATTGTACACCAGCTGGCCACTTTTGGACACATTAAAAGCTGCCACTTTGGGCCCATTTTGCAGCGCCCATATGTCTAGGCAGCCCAGGCGCGGCGCATAGATGACCAGAAAGAGCGCCTTGCGCTTGTGCGTCTTAATGCCACGCACAGAACGTTCCTTAATGGGCATGAAGGCGCACTGTGCATCCCGATAGCCCTTCCAGACGCGCAATATTATCGCCTGCTGTGTGTCCACCAACATCACGCGGTCCAGATTGTCCGTAACCGCGGCCAATTTACCGCCAGGCGCCAAAGCCAGGGTGAGCCCGTCACGTTTGCCATCGTACAGGCGGCAGCGTGTGCGCATGGGCGCCTCCTTGCTGGGCAGCGGCATCTGCTCGGGCAGGTCTGCCGTTGTCTCCGGCGCGCGCCGGAAGAGGCCACCCAGTAAATTTTTATACGCCATGCCTATAACATCTTTGGCCACCTCGCCCAGCGATACTGTCTTATAGCCCTCCTCGGCCTCAAAGAAACCCAAATAAGGCTCCGCACCGGCAGCTAGCACCTGGGCGCTACGCATAGGCGTTGCCTGCACCTTGGCGAAGTAGCCAAACGCAATGCTTTGATTTACAATGTGATCATAGGTGGGCGATCGTTGATTCGTGACAATGACGGCATCATTGAGAATGGATTCGCGCTGGCGCTTGAACTTGTATTTTTGAAACGGCACCACATCGGCGCTGGGATAAACGCTGCGCTCCAGGGCACTACGCTGTATAGTATGACGACAATTGGCCAGTATGGGCAATATGTCCTGGCCATTGATAAAGCACATGCAGCTGCTGTAGACAATGTAGAGCAAGGCATCGGCTTCTGTATGGCGCGCCGGCGACAACAGCTTGATGCCTAAGACGGAGTCCTCTTGGCAACTGGCAAGAGAAAGGTTATTAATGAGTAAACAATAAAGTTCAATAGCTTACCATTGCGAAAATAGCTTTACACCCGTATCTGTGTAGAATATCACCATGCCGGAGGCCAGGCCCACTGCCACGCAAGTCCACTCGATGTCTGTGGCACGCAGCATGGGCATGCAGATCAGACTGGTGACTATTTGATTGGCATCCTCTAGTTCGCCACACCAGCTGAGCGCATAGGTATTTCCATGGCCATGACTGTCCCAGCAGGTGGTCAAAAATGCCAGCTTTTCACCCTGCGCCAGGGCAATTGTCTCTCCAGTTGGTGACATGGCATAGTTGATGCCATTAAGCCAATTGTCGTCTGAGTTGGCATTGGAAAACAGTTAATCGGCGTATATTAATGCTCAATTTTTTTATTTTTACCATGACCAAGTCCAAAGTATTCCTGAACCTTTCGAAAATCTAAAATATTTCCAAATGTTTTCACCTCGCAAGCCATTTTCCTTTGTTGTCATGCCACAGCTGAGTCAAATTTAGAGTTGCCGGACTTGTCCAGCCGACAGCTGCTGATGTGCAAAATGTAAACAAAAGTGTGACCAGCTAAATATTCCCACCGATATATACATATATCGATAAATTAGCAGTGTGCTAATGCCAATTAGCGCCAATTCAAATTAATAATGAGCTTGCATTAAAACGCTTTTATCGATGGCTTGGGATGACCAATAATACCTTTAATATGCCAAAACACTAAATATACGTACACATATTCTATAACAAATGAGCGAAATGTATAATTAATTCAAATCCGACTCCACACCACTGTCAATGTAGTCCTTTAGCATAATTGCACAACTACTTGGCAACAGTCGAGTCCAGTTGTTGATGTACATCAGACTGCTGGGTATCGTTACCTCCAGACTATTGGATCGATGCGCCTCTATAATGCGCTTTGCCACTTCTTTGGGATCCAGCAAGCCCAAAATGGTGGGAAACTTGACCTTCGGATACTTACAAAGCCCCGTATTGGTCATGTACGGAAATATAGTTGTGACTTTTATCTACATGAAAATGACATTAGAATCAAATGTAATTTGCAGATGCAGTCGCGCTTAGTGCTTACCAGATCCTTGTAAGGTCCCTCGCGCAGCTCTTCATGCAGCGCCTCCATCATGCCGCGCACTGCGAACTTGGTTGCACAATATGGCACCAAGTTGGACAGACCCACCACACCGGCAATGGACGATATAGAGATAATGTGGCCGTTGCGACGTTCCTTCATTTGATCTAGGAACGCTTGTATTGTCCAGAATTGCGAGAATACGTTGACATCGAACACACGTTGTATTTCCTCCGCTGACTGCTGTGGCAAGGGATGCGTCGGCATTATGCCCACATTATTCACCAGTACCGAAACAGAGCCCACCTCTGTTTTCACACGCTTCGCCAGCGCTAGCACCTGTTCGCGCTTGGATACATCACAGCTGCAATGGGTTACATTTTATATAACATCATGGATTTAATATTGGTCATCACACACACACACACACCTGAAACTGTGCACGGTACCACGATTCAAGCGCTGAGCCTCTTGCACAGTGTCCATGTTGTTCTTCTCGTCGATGTCCACACACACCACGGTGCTACCAAAGGCTACATACTGCAAGGCCAGCTCTCTGCCAATGCCATGGCCGGTGCCGGTTATCTGCAGATTTGATGCATGAGTATAGTATCAAAAATTCAACACTATTATTTGAGCCACTTACCAGGACAATTTCGCCGCTGATATCCTTTAGCTTTCTGGGCAACATTGACTGCACCAGCACTGTAGTTAATTCTAGGACCACGCGTACAATCAGCACCAGCAATTGCAGCAAGTCCTGCAGGAAGGCAAACATTCTCTTCGAGGCTGTTGTGGTGCTGAAATTGAAAAAAGAATCTCTTTCCATTGTAAGAGTATTCTCTAAACATTTAACATTTTCACATTTGTGTCTTGTGAAGTTGTCAGGAAACGCGCCAAACCCTCGTCTGAATTGCCCTTAAGATGTCTTTGTATGTATGTATATAAGGATTAAATGAAATATTTTCATTTGCTTCAAAAAGTCATTATAAGCTGTCAGTTCAAAATAAATATCGATAGCAATATATTAAAATTTACCATTGTCTAATAATAATAATAATAATTATATATATGTATAAACAAAATGTTTATTTTCGGAGCGATTCATGTATTTTAAAGTATATAAAATGCAGTCATATATTTCCCTCATGTCGATAAATTGCCTTTGACGTCCTTTAATTTCCATAATTGCGATAAATTCCCTGAAGAGCGTTTTATAACTGTAAATTTCCCCAAACTGATTACCGCCAAGTAAGAACGACAAATGAATTTGACAAATGTTTGTTTTAATTGTAATCAAAACATAAGAACCTCAGGTATGCAAACGAGTCGGCAACACTTTTTTTTATTTTTTTTTTTTTGGAACGAAGCGCAAAGAACAATAATAATTGCAAATTTGTGGCGCATTTAATTTATCTATTTGTATGCGGTCTTAAGTGCATTTCGGCTGTGCAACGTTCAAACGGTCAACGGACTTTGTCACAGTGGAGCATAATGATAATGGACTCTATATCTAACTATAACTCCAGCCGCAGCTGTGGACTTGGCAACGAGTGTTGACGATAAATCTTGGCCTAGTTGTTGGGCATACGCGCTGCTAGAACTTTGACAAACAATCATTATAGCGATGACAGTGCATGTATATAATTGCTATAAGGTTGTCGTTAATGTGTGTCTATGCATTTTTTAAGTATGCACTCTTCATTAGTATACCTAATATATGAATTAATTTAACAGTTGGCACTTACTGAATAATTTCACGCTCAATCATGATGTTAAACAAATTGAATTGACTTTCCGATGGAATTACGATATTGGCCTGTAAATTTTAGACGAAAAAAGGTTTTCTTTTAATTTTGTTATTTGTTTGATTTAAAGTCACGTCACAATTTCAATGCAAGTGCTGTAACTAGTTGTCTTCCGTATTCGCGTGCATTTTCTTTTTACGTTTCAGCTTAAATTTAAGTGTGTTGCTCGGCGCTTTTCATTTCAACAAGCGGCAGACGAAAACGCTGATGAGTCGCTGGATGGGAGGGGGGCGGTGGGCGGTGGGCGGCGTAGGCGAACCAGCTGCAGCCTGTAGCAACATTTTCACTTTCGTTTTTGCCGCAGACGCCACTAAAATGAAAATTACGTGCACAACAATGTGGCACAGCACTCACACACACACACACATACGCGCGCGCGCAGACACACAGGCAACGGCAGGCGGCTTTACCGTTAGACAGCTCAATGGGCAGCCCAAGCGACCGACTGACAAGCGCCGCACATTTATTGGCGTCTCTTTTGGCCGATTCTCTTTGTGGCAACTATATGTTGCAATGTCTGAGGAAATGTTGGCAATTGAATAAGCAGCCAATGCGACAACACAGCGAGGTGCGCTTTAAGAGTTTTCGATTTGCACTAAAACAACTTGCCACAATTTACTGGATTTCCGTTATGCAACTGCGTTGTTGTATTCCGTTTTTATTCAGCTGCCACCGCGATCCAACCGAAGCGCTTCGCTGCCTGCCACCAACTGATTTAAGTTGCGCGCGCGCCAAGCCAACGCAACCTCGCCAAGCTTCCAGCTCCAAAGTCGAGAGAGCGCAAGAGAGAGCGACAGCGAGAGCAATCTGCTCTCATTGATCCTTGGCGACAGATTTTGAGCGTCAAGTCAAGGACACCACATTTCAGCATGTATTTGTTTATCCAAACAAGCGCAGAGGCGCGACCTTCGGTTGACATGTTTAAAACAAAAGCTGATATGCAGCTTCATTATGTGTCTTTATTGTTTTTACGCCGCATACCCATTGAAAATTTATAAAATGGGTTTTATGAAGTTATGCCAAAGTATGTAACAAGCATCCAGCCATGTCCAACCCTTTGAAAATCTCTCTGTTCAAGCCGCTCAGTCAGCTTTATAAGCTGATTAGACATATAATACAGCATTCATTTAAGAATGCATTCTTCAAAGTGTGTTGCACAGCCCTCCACTCCTAGTACAGGGTATTTTGTAGTCGATCATCCTCTCGAATAGAGTACTCTTACTTGTTGTTGTTGTTGCTGAATGATTTACCGTTTTTGGAGCTTTGCGCAGACAAAACCGCGTCCCATGTATCAAACCTGACTGGTTGTTGTCGTTATGTTGATGACGAGGCAACAGTTCGCGGCCCAAGTTCAAGTTCAGTATGTTCCAGCTTGATAAATACATAGATCATTTCGCATCGAGCAAAATGAGCTGCATACCGATGCGCAAAAAAATAAACTTGAATGAACCGATTGCTGTGCTTGCGTATTGGGTTGGGCAGCTGCTCGGCTGCTGCGTTCTGTTCCTCGCTTGTCCTTCACTGAAACTTTTTTTTATCTCAATGCTAATCTCTTCCCCCCTCCTCTCTCCACCACTCCCTTTCTCTCTTTAAGTTTGCAATATAACCAGTATTTTGTTTTGTTCTGAATGTAAATTTGTTGTATATGTTTCCCTGTTGGAGAAGGTCAGTTAAGGGCCGTTGTTCAGCGATTGCTCGTTAATTGGACACAGTTCCGATCGACGACCCGTTCGCATAATTGGTGTCAATTTGGTCTTCCAGTTGCTCTTAATGATCAGCTGTTGGCTCTATGTCAAAACTAAGAAGAACTATGTATGTGACGTGACTGAAACAATTGCTGCAAGTGCACATGTCCTCAGTTAACATGATCTGTTCGTAAAAGCTCGACTAGGCGTTACGCTGTATATAATTATAAATTAAAGTATATGCAAACATTTGTCTAACTAATAAAAACAGGTAATGTTTGCAGTTGTTCCTTCCTCAGCTCCACACTTTGGTCAGATCATCCAAATAACTTATAGTTTCATGAAGAACTGAAAAATCTCACTTTTAAGAGGTAAGTTCATATATACTTTATCGGCAGATTTCTCTTTGCGGCTTTAAACATGATCATAACGCCAACTTATGAACTATATATATATAAAAAATATATACTTATTAGTTTGTCTTGGTCTCTACACTGTGATACTTAGCTTTGTAAACCTATTTTCAGCTCTTAAAGTGACAATCTCCTCTCAATCTCCTTCAAAAAGCTTTAGTTGAGCATAAAAGTTTAACAAATCTATTCACATAAATCAAACATTAAACTTTTCGTGACTATTATGTAAATCGTCAAATCAGTTTCGTTGTTCTGTTTGCCATAAATTAAGGCTGTCTACATTTTTTTGTTTAGCTCCAACTGATTGAATCAGAACCGAAGCGGAACTACAACCCTCCGGCTGTGTAATAGCCGTATTCCTATTCCCCAAATGGGCAATTTAACCCAACGGCTGAATTAATGCTCAGACTTTATGGCTAGCCCCGCCCCCTCTTATCGCTATAGTCAATATGTTTTGACTCCCGACTCTGTACAATATCATTAGCGTGCATTAACAATCAATAATGACAAAAGCAAACTAAAGAACGACTCAGAGTTTGGGTGCAAATGAAAGTCTGCATGGGTATAGGAAGTTTACTTTTGGATATATTAAAGTTAAAAATAATTTATTAGCTCAGGGGAGTTGTAATTAATTTAAATATAGGAATGTATATTCATATGCATAAATATAGGTAATACTTGTTGAATTCAGTTGACCCCTATCTTTCAGAACGATCAAATTAGATTGATGCATTAGTATTTTTAATTGGATTCGAAATAAAGGATAAGCAAATTAGCACCACGCGTCCCACAATCACAAAATTACCTAATTAATCAAATCTTTTCCTTTACACCAAGTCTTACAAATACATACCACCCTGTCCTTGCCTGAATTGAGGGATAGGCATCCAGAATCTTAACCAAATTCAAAGACTCTTGAGCGCAACTTTCTTGAAATCATATATACATATATACATATAAGCTACAAGCCATAAAATACAGCTACAATATGTAGTACATATCCTTAACAACATTTATTGACCTTGACTTTATGTGTACATTAACCCATTAACTATTCCAACTCGAATAAATGCATTCAAATGTCCTTTTAATGGACACATGTAAATAGACATACATGTATGTGTGTGTACGTTTTTAATTGTCAATTGTGTTATGTGTGCGTCTGCCGGCATGCAACAAACAAACTAACAAATAAACAAACAAACAAACAGCAACAGCAGCAGCCGCTACGCTTGCGTTACGTTACGTTTCGCTTACGTTACGTTGTGGCAGCGCAAACACAGCGCAGCCTAAAAGTCGGCTTCAGTTGTCATTGGCGAGCCAAGCGACGAGCACTGCAACGCAAAAGTAGCGGCACAATAAAGTACGAATACACGGCAAAAGGCAAAATGTAAGCGAAATGTGTATATGTATGTGTGCTCGTGTGTTTGTGTGTGTAAGTAAGTGTATGTTAGCTTGCGGCTTTTGTGTTTGTGTTTGTGCTGAGCTCGTGATTTGTTTACCTGTCAAAATAATAAATAAAAGTTTCGTGTTGCCAGTGCCGCATTAAATACATTTTTTTATTGTTGCTATTGTTGTTGTTCTTATGGCTGTTGTTTGTTGCCGTTGGCATTGGATGACGCGGAAGCAACTCATGTCCTGGCCCGACTTTCGCCTTGGTTTCATGGCGCCAGTCTGCAGTCCGGGGCCCAACGAAAGTGCAGTCCGCCAAAAGTCAAAGAGTAAACGTTGCCTGGCTTTTGGATAATATTGATAGGAGGCGGGGCGCTGTCTGATGTGACATGAAAAACGTTTCCACTTACGTTTGAAATTCAATTGCAATTTGAGCTCAATTACGGATAGATTTCCACGCGTGTGCAACAGTTCTTCTTAAATATGCCCTGTAGCCCTTGAAAAGACCAAAAAAAAAAGAAGAGTTTTATGTCAGTCAAAGCAGGATTTCCCTTTTTAAAGAGCGCAGAATGTGGGTCCGAAACAAAATAAACTTTTGGAAAAATTTAGAAAAAAATAAATGAAATTATAAATTATGAATATAATGGTAATAGTAATATTTAAATATAAATGAAAAATATAATCAGAGAGATGCGCCAAGGTGTCTGAAATTTAAAGTATATGGTTATACATATATAATTCCTTGTGAATGTGTGTTGCGAAGCTTGGTAAAGGGTATCAGCTAGTCGCACACTCGCAGTCTTAAGCCTTGAAAGCTTGATTGATAGCACTGCTTTAACTGTCAGCTAACTATCTGATGTGTAACATTTCATATAGGAACTTATTCCAACATACTCTGACCGCATCAGCATGTCGTTGTCCACGGCGCTGATACCGCAGCAGCGACAGCCATGCAATCGGAAGAGCGCCCAGATCTTTGCCAGAATCTTCGAGCAGCGCTATGGTAACTGGAGTTATATGAAAAGTCGTAGCATTTGCCGCACCACGTCCGTTGTCGAGCAGCAGGCTAGCGGCCTAGTGAGATGTGTCAACCAGGTGGGCATCCAATTGCAGACGCAGCGAAGTGCCAGCCTTTTGGCGCTCCAACGACAACAATTGCTGGGCTTGCACAGGGAGGATTATCGCATCTATCCGCAAAGCGTCGATTTGGATGCGTTCTTTGGAGAGGAGCAAAAGTGTGAGAAGGTATCGGATGTTTGCCTGCTCAACGATCACTTTATGCTGGTGAAGATGCCGCAGGAGCAGCAGGTCAAGGAGTTCCTGCCAGCACCTGTTGAACTGCAGCGCAAACTGGGCTCCCGGCTGCCGCGCTGCTTTAAATGTTATCGCGGCAGCCGTGTTTCGCCCATCTTGGAGGAGCAGGATGACCCCGCACCCCAAACTGACTACAGACCCTGGAACTCATATGACGATGAGGACGTCGAGGTCTTTGCCTCAAGCACGCGCATTGTACCCGCTTATAGCCAGCAACAAATGCAGGCTAGTTCCACGCCCGCCTCCAAATCTGTGCCGGACTCCGTCATAGTGGAGCAGCCGCTGCCACAGCGGAGCGCGCCGGCGGCATCATTGCAGCTGCAACTGGAGACGTTTCAATCGCCGCCGCCAGCGGATGCATCTGCACACCCCATTAGCCGTGGCCCGCTGCACTGGTTCCTCTGGCCCTTCCGGCGGCGCTTTGCCAGCCGGCCCAGAGCCCAACTGGCCGCCGTGCACAAGACCTACTTTGTCAGTTGGAACAAGCCGCCGGATACGCTCTGGCATGGCTATGGCGTGGAGCGTGGCCAGGTGGACAAGGTTGTTCTACGGCGCTGCCGTTCCGCCATATTTTAAAGAATTTCTATCGAAACTTGTGTATATTTTGTATATATTGGGAAAGGCGGGGCTCAAGCTTCAAATCGACCAACACAACCAAAACGCTTAATAAAATAAAAAGAAAATTGTTATTTTATAATGGGAAGTAATTGGAGAATCCAGAATTTGTTCACACAATTTGGAATCAAGCCAATCCCTCTCAATTTGCAATTCCTTACAGCACGAATAAAATATCCTAAAAGAACTTCCATATAATTTCATGTTCACAAGTTCTTAATCATTTCCACTGAAAAACTCTGCCACAAGTCAAACTTAATTTCCGCATACAAGAACTATACAAATATATGTAGAAGCCAACATTGCGACGCAAACGTGCTGCATGCCGCATTTAGTCGGTGGTAAATAAAGAAAACAAACTCAAAGTACGTAAATTGCAGGCAAAATGCAGATAAAGTAAGAAACAATATAAGTATAAACTCCTTTTTTTCAACGGAATTTGCACGCGTCCATGAAGTCGACTTGAAGCCGGGCTGCGGCTGCGGCTGAGGCCGGGTCTACGGCTACATTGTCGGAGTTGGTCACAATAGCTGTTGGCGCACACCGTGAAGGGGGCTTCATTAGTTTGGGGCCTGCCTTCAAGGAATGTCGGGCAATGTCGTTCGTTACTCTCCGGCCGCTAGGTGGCGCTGGCTTCGAAGCGTGCGACTAATTACGATGGCTACCATAAAAGGCTAGTAAAAGCGCTCCAGGCGAGTGCAACCGACTATCCAATACTCTGTAATAACAGCTGATTATAGCTCTAAAACTGTAAGCCAACGTCTTGTATATATGATCACATTAAGGCTGGGGGGAAAACGTCCAATCGCAGTCACTTTCAAACTGTAACAAGGAATTTAGTCAGTGTAGTGGCATTCAAACTGTTACAGTAAGTTATATACTTTCAAAAGGGGGAACTATAAAACTAAGCTAGGTATCTGTCAGTACACAATCAACTCCTTTTCATACTGTAAATAGAGTATTCAAAACAACAACAATTGTCCAATGCATAACTCAAGCATCGACATTTGCGCTCTCCCTCTATTTGTCTGCTTGTCTCACTCTTTTGTGGCAGTCACGGGGGCGACTGCAAGCTCCCTGTGCCGCAATATACATAATAATAATAAAAAAAAATTAAAATCGTCACGCCAGGCGTCAGTGCAGTGAAGCAATCGCGGCGTGAACAAAGCACACGGCAAACCCAAAAGGAGCCCGTCGAACTGGACAGAGCCCGACTGGAGCGGAGCTGTTGCTGGAGCAGCGGCAGCACTGAGGCACCAGGTCATACATATAATAATAAACCATTAATATTAATATGCAGCAGCAGCAGCTAGGTATCGCCCGGGCGATAAGACGTCTGAGTATATCGAAAATCGAACTGCCCTCGCTCGCCGCATTTCACATAATATGCCCATTGTTCTTTCATGATTGCCCTTCAGCCGTCGGTTTTGACTATTTGTCATTAATTATAATGTCAGTTGGGCACAGGTGAGCACATTAGCATTGTCCATTTATTGTATTAGATGGCATGAGCCCAGCTAGACTTATGTGCGCGCTATATACCGCCCCGTTTGGGGAGCTACTGAAGGGCGCCACCTGTCTGCGGGTAGACGCAATAGAAAGCTACACTAGTTAATTAAAGTTCATTTAAAATGGGTTTGTAGATCGCCAATTAGCATAGCTAAATGGAAAATGTAAACTATTATAATTTTAATAATACTATATGGGTTATCTTACCCAATCCTTCTTGCAGACAGACAAAACAATATTTTGTTTCTAAATTTCAAACAATTTATGTTCTATTCGAAAATATTTGTCCGCATCTTCTGCGATTTTTACTTCCCTAAAATAGCATAACGGTTCCAGCGTGTTAACTCAAAAATTGCAGTTGGTTTGTGGTGGCATCTACCGAACAGAAGAAGACACTTGCTGGGTGAAGTTGCCAAAAGGAAGCTGACAAGTTGCTAACCAAGAGGAAACACAAATAGGAGCAGCAGCAGCGGGTCCCGCCAAGCATTCCGAATCGATTACGACTATTTGCAAGATCAAAAGCGTATACCTCTCTCTCTCTCTCTCTCTCTCTCTCTCTCTTACTCTTAGTGACTCTCCCTATCTGTAGCTCTTCCTTCTATGTGTTTATTAATAAAACTCCAACTGGCAGAGAGGAAGAGAGATGAACTGAGATCTTCAGTCGCGAAACAAACACAGTTGGTGGTGCCAGGTCGCAGCTACAAAGTGTTGACAATGTCCGACTGCGCAACGACCTTCGACGTGTCCTGCAATCATGGTTAATGATCGCAATGTCCTTGTGCGCCTCCATTTGACAAATCAATTTGTGAGCTAACAGCATGCCCTCCGCAGTGGGACAGCAATGCATGCAAGAGGACGCAGGACGAGCACCAGGACACAGGACACAAACTGCATGTGTCTATCGAACATAGGCGAACACGGCCAACTGAACGGCCAGACAGTAGTTCGTCGTGACAAACCAAACCAAAATGTTTGCCAATAGACATTGATTGGGTTCCTCTGGATGTGTCGTGGCGTGAGCTATTTAAATTGCGATCCATTATTACTTCATATAGAATGAAGGGACCCAAGCAGAGCTTGTAATATATTTGAAATCCATTCCAATGTGTTCTCCTATCTGCTAACTATTTGTAGTTGATAGTGTGGCGATACTTTCTCGAAGAGCTGGAAAAAACTCTGAAGATATCTTTGAAACCGCGGAAGATAGTTTGGCGACATTGAGAAAGATACTTCTGAGGTATAGAAAGATATAGATACGCCGCATGCGTAAGCATATGAGGGTGAGCTTCGGTTATGCCAGCTTTGTCGCCAATTGATTGCTTATAAAATAATAACCACCACAGTATGGCACTGCTTGTCGTAAGAGGCGACTAAGAGATCCATTCCTGGTTTGCTAAAGAGAGAGTAGGATTTACATATAGGACTTCATTCAGTCCGGATATCTAGAGGACTTGTGCGCATTATCCTCGATTATCCTTGACTTACAGACTTTCTAGTTTTCAGCCTTAAATGTTTCACTGTCTCACATTTGCAGCAAACACCTCATTAGCAGGGATTATCGGCCCTTGCGACAAGCAGAACTACATCGTCCTCGTCCTGCAAGGCAGGACCTCTCCCTACCTCTAGCTACCTGACTTTGACTCCGATCCGTAGCGTCGAGTTCGAGCTGGAAAGCTAAGCCTTTCCCCGCTTAACTCTTGCCTGTGCGCGACTTTCGCCCAAAAGGGGTTCCCACTCGGGCTGAGTGCCGGGCATGCGCTACAGCCAGGACGAAAGAATGACGGCAAATAAAACTTTATGATCTGTCGTAAAGTGAGTCGAAGTTGTGCTGCTGCGAAAGGATGGGCTAGTGCGCCGTTTACTGCATGCTTCCTGGCAGCAAAGGATTATTTCCGAACTGCCTAATCCTCCAGTCCGGTGTTTATGCTGTCCGGCGTTTGTCTGTCCCTGTCTGTACGGCAAATCCTTTCGCCACCTTACGAACCGTACTGAAACCCTGCCTAAATCCTGCCTTCTGGAACTGGATTTTATTCGCACACAGTTTGCCAAATATTTTGGGACAGCCCGCTCATTTACCGACTCAGTCTGTCGCCTGGCCCTGTAAATATTTTGAGGTTTTGCGCTTCTTATGTCCCAGGCAACGCCTGATCAATACACATGTCCTGCGCAGAGTGCGAATTGCGGCTATAATTGGACCATCATAGCGAACATTGCAACAGGTACTCGTACGCCGTCTAGCTAACCATTTATAATTATGTCTGAATTATAAAAACTTTGTAAGAAGAAGTGTTATGGGTCCTATAGACGACGATGACTGCATACCCTTTTGTTGAACGTTGATCAAACTCATTTTCAAGGGGTAGACTTCATTAGCGACTATTCTTATACGTGCACATACTTTTTCAATCGAATTCAAGTATAAATTTAATATAAATAATGTATCAATTTTTCTAGGAATTAGTTTATGTGTAAATTCACCTTCATGATCGAAAAACGGGTGGAAAAAACTTGTTTTATTTGTATATAATACCTGCTAATACAAAATATTAAAAAAAAGTATTAATAATAATTGAAGCATAAGATCCGCTATATACAATATTACCAAGGCATTTTACAACCGGCGAATCCATTTTTTACCAAGTAACTCAAAAGAAGAAGAAAGAAAGATTTAATGATGTACATCAATCTGACAACAGATTAAAAGCCAGATAAAGTCCTGATCTAAAAGTTATAATAATATTTTATGTCTATTTTAATGAGTCACAAACCTCTTGAATTAATTGTAACACCCTCTGTTAGGGCATAATAAATTAAATTTGTAGCTCATCTTTGGCTTGGCGCTGCGTATATATTGTAAATTACTATTTTCCTACCTTTTGATGTTCAACACATTGTCGGTTCCATTAATCAAGTCAACTGAACCCAAAGCAGCCTCCGCCCCTGATCTCTCTCTCTCTCTCTCTCTCCCTCAATCTTACTCCATGGAGCCGAAGCCAACTAGGAGCGACGCGTCGTCGAAGTGGAGCGCCTCAGCAAAAAGTTCATTAGTCGAAAGACTCTGGGGAGAGCTGTAAAGTTCAAGTCCGAGTTTAAGCTTACGAACTTCGACTCTGAAGATTGCTTGTAATTCCTTTTCGCTACCGAAAATTAATGCGTATTATTTAAGATTTGTAACATTTACAAAACATTTGTCGAACGTAGTAGCTTTCCCGGCTACCGTACTCAATACGTGGGCATTGGTGCCTCGGCTGCCTGATGATCAAATTTTAATTAAAGTTCGAGTCTATTGAGTTTACTGCATTATTAGCTTGGCTGGAGATGATGAGAGGGAGAGAAATCTTGGGTGCTATTAAATTGGCATTAGACAAGCTACGAAATTTTGGGGAATAACCTATAAAGAAGTTAAAAGAAAAACTGAATGTGCACTATTTAAAGAGGCCAAAATAAGAGTAAAAATATCTTTGGGCAGTGAAATGTAAAACAATCCTGCGCCTATAGAAGCTGCACGATATAATGACTCGATGTTTATATTAATTTGATCCTTTTTCAAAAGCAGATCTTGAAACCAAAACAAAAATCATATAAAAACTTTCGAAAAGGAGCTATTTGAGATCCTAATAAAATACTCCTTTAAGTTACATAAAGCAGCTCTTTATTGATATATCTTCTCAGGATTTAGTGGAATAAATAAGTTTCCCAAGAACTAAATCAATTATCGATCAGCAGCCATATGATATGGCAACTATATGTCAAAGTAGTCATATATTGAAAGGATTTTGCCATTTGTAAGAAGCTTAAGAAACTTCATAGTACTCTGATAAGGAACAGCAAAACTAGCTTTGATAACTCTCATAAAAATGATATGATATAGTAATTAAATTGCGAAAGAAAGAAAGTTCTATGAGACAATAGACCGATCGATCAAGAGAAGTTTCGGTAAGATTAGCCTGCATCAACTCGACTTTTATTACTGGTCAAACATGGTTAATATTTCTGGAATAATGACAAAATCATAGACTCTAGAATCCTAGACACATAAGTTGTTCCTTAAAAGAAAAACAAAATGAAAAATGAAAAAATTTTGATACAAATCTTAAGTTTTAAATGGATTTTGTGCAATTTGTGCAAAAATGTGCAGAAACTACTTAAGTACCTGGAACTGAAATCCTAAGTCGATTGCAGAGTCAATATTTACTTTGGCTGTCCGCAGAGAGAACGAAAACATTTTTCAACCAGGGATAAAACTAGATTAAAATAATATACAACTGAGATACACACGAAATAACTGGGCTTGTCTGAGCTGTCTGCGACTTGAGCATGACTCCATTAATTGCCACTTGTTGCACACGTAGATAACTAGCTGGGCATACGAGTAGATGTTGAGACAGTGCCTAGATGGTACGGCAGGATAATGTGGAAAGCGAGCGAGCAAGAGGTGTGAATTTGAGGTAAATTGTTGGGTCTCGAAATAGGGCAATTAGGACAGTTCGATAGAATTGATGGGCCATTAACACCTTGGTTGGAGTTTTGGTCCAATTCTGATGGGTATTGAAAGGAACGAAAAGACTTCCTCATGCCTTAAAAATGGGCAAGATAGGGTATAATTGGTGCTGTGCGAATGTAAGTCCGAGGCAACTTTGAACACTTAAAGTATAGATACATAAATGGTCGAGTTAATCGAGGCAGATCCGTTAGTCTTTTCATCCAAAATTGGAGTCTTCTAGAGCTAAAAGTCGATAAATATCGATGCTTATAATTGGTTTTATGGCCAGATCTAGAGAATTCGGCAGCTATAGATATTCAATCTAGCTCTTATGCAATGAGCAGATGCAATTTTTAAAAAGGGCTTTCATTAACTTAATTGCCTATTCCAGAATCGATTATTATTGGATTTTTAGTTCTAGTTTTCTCATTATAGCTGTAAGGCTACAAGAGTCAAAAAAATATATATAATTTCCTGTCTATCATATGCATATTCATCTATTAAAAGCGCTCTCCGTTTTCCTAAAATTTATAAATATCAGTTTTCTGCTTTATCTTTATCTCAGAGAAAATAAGAGCTATTGCTATCAAATTTGTTGTAAAGGTTCTCGGGTGGCACACACAGATCAAAAGTATTACACTTTTGATAGCTTCTCCACAGTTCTCATTAAAAGTGTTTCACATTCTTCAAAGATGCAAAAAAATGTGTCGATTTACGGCTTGGTCCATGGAGGATTCTTGGATGATAAAGCTTAAGTCAGGCATTAGTTCAAATTATGAAGATGGGGTAAGTGCATCTGTAGTCCAAAAGACTCTAAGATATAAATCTTTCTCTGAGGTGTAGTCTTGATTTTTGGTATATGCCTATACTACAAAAGCAAAGGAATCGATTCAAGAACATAAAACTGATTGAACAATGATTTTTACATAGTGTGGGGCTGCGGGGAGAAGAGAAGCTGCTGTAGCATCTGTGCTTGTGTGCGTATGAGTGCATTTGTGTGTGTGTGAGTATAGACGCAGAGTATCGCCTAGTCGGGTACATTTGGCATTGAGTAAATCTGGACTCACAGCAGGCCGGCTGGAAATATCCCTCCCGTTGAGTTTGTTGAAAACTTGGCAAGAGACGCTACTTAAAGGCCCTAATGTGCGCTAGCTGCGCCTTTGAGCTGGATTTTCAGATATTCCCAAAGTGTCCTGCTGGCAACAGAAGCGTGTCAAGGTCCGAGCTACTGAATGGACACGGCCGAATTCCAGGGATTGGGCTGCCTAAGGTTGGCAATTAAAAGACGCTGAACCATTTTATAAATTAATATATATATATTTACTTTTGGAAACTTAAGAACTCGAAACTTATGGCTAGAGAAATAGGTAATTGGTAAATGCTTAGAGATTGAAATGTGGCAGCGACTCCACGATGAATATATGCTAGTGTACATGAATCTTTGGCGACGTCAGTGAAAATGTTAGAGATGGTGGCTCAACACCTGCTCCCGCTCCCGCTCCAGCTTCTGTTTGCGCTCCCCCTCCCACTTCCGATCAGTACCAGGTGGGATAGAACGGCTGCGGCGGCATCGTTGAATAGCTCATCTTGCTGGGCGAGGAGAAGGCGGCTGCAGCTGCCGCGGCCGCATTGAAGTTTTGCGGCATAAAATGCGCCGACGAATTGGGCGGATAATGCGACGTTCCATACTGCGCATGGGCATGGGCATGGGGATGCGGCGCATGCGGATGATTGGGATGGGAATGGGAATGGGGATGTGTGTGTCCAGTGTGTGTTGCCTGTGTGGGATATGGCGCATATTGTGCGGCCGTATGCTGATATGGATGGAACATCTGGTGAGCGGCAGACACGGCAGAAACCTCCAAGGCGTTGCTCGTCGAACTGGTGGAGTTCAGCGAATCCTCCGGCGAGAGCGGTGCATTGGGACGCATACTCTGCATGCTGGCGCTCCAGCTGCTATAGAGCTGTTGTTGCTGTTGTTGTTGTTGCTGCTGCGGTAGTTGGACGCTGGCCGCGACGCCAGCAGCAGCGGCCAATTCGGCGGCTTCCACCTTGAGGGCGGCGCTAAGCTCCTCGCTGCCGCCGCTGACATTGGTCAGTGAGCTTGTGGTCTCAGAAGCGGAGCCGCCACCCACCACGGCGGCGGACAGGCTGTTGGGCGTGGGCGGCAGCTGGCCAAAGCCGGAGGAGATAGACTCATTGGGGCTCGCATTACGTGGCATTGTCTGATGCGGTTCAGATTCAGTGCTGTAAACGGAGCCCAGCTGGCTTTCATAGTGCGCCTGCTCGGCCGGATTGGTCACCAAGCTGGGCATAATGTAGCTGGCCGTGCTGGCCATGGCAGGATTATAGAACTGATGATGATGTGGCAGCGGCGGCGGCGGCGTATTGTGCGCCGTGTTCAGCGGCGACAAATTGCTGCAGAGTGGCGACAAGCTGCTGCTGCTCGAGGTGGTGGCTACCGGCGGGGCGCTGCTATAGAAATCGTATTGATGCTGATAGACAGCATCCAGTGCCGGCGGCATACCACCCATCATGGCCAGCGGCGACAGGTGGCTGCTGGTCGCGCTGCTGCTGCTCGGCGGCAGGGAGACGGGCGTCACGGAGACGCTGCTGCCGGCAACGGAGGTGTGCTGTTTGCGCAGGCGGGCGCGACGATTGCTGAACCATACCTGGATGCGCGCCTCGGTCAGATTGGTGCGCTGTGCCAGCTCCTCGCGTGTGAAGATGTCCGGATATTGGGTGCGCTCGAAGGCGCGCTCCAACTCCTCCAGCTGTGCGGCCGAGAAGGTGGTGCGGCAGCGGCGTTGTTTGCGCTTGAGCGCAATGCCCGGCTCGCTCTCACAGTCGGAGACTTCCTCGTCGGAGTGCTTGTTGTTGTTGTTGTTGTGCGTCGAGTTGGAGCCGCACGGATCTGAGCTGCACGACCCGGATGATGTCTTGGCGTTGGACTCGCTGTCAACGGGCGCATCGCGACCCCGCACCAGGCGCGATATGGCCGAAACGGAGGGCACCATGCTGCGATCACAGAAGCCCTCGCGTATCAGCTTTTCGCGTATCTCCCAGGAGAACATGCCCGGATTGGTGCGCTTGTACTCCTCAATGCGATTCTCGATTTCGGGCGTTGCAATGCGCGGCTTGGAGCCACCAATAACACCCGGACGTATGGAGCCGGTCTCCTGATATCGATTCAGAATCTTTGAGACACAGCCGTGGGAGACGCGCAGCTGTCGTGAGATCACACAAGGACGAATACCCTCGGCGGCCATGTTGACGATCTTGAGACGAATGTTATTGGGCAGCGGGCGCCCGTTGATGAACATGCCACCCAGCTGATTGACACGTCCTTGGCCGCTGTTCATATCTGCGAAGATAAATACGGAGAATACAAAATGTTAGTCAAAGATTGCGTTTGCTTTTCCCAATTCGCCAGGTAGACCGAAAGAGAGAGAGAGAGAGCGCGTGTCCGTTGCCACTTGATTTACGACACCTCGAACAATTGACTTTCCCGGAAACGGAAAGCAATCACGACGAAGGTCACGCGTCGCGTCTAATGATCTAATGAAGTGGCCGAAGCGACACTCACCTTGCATGGCTGAATATCCATTGAAGAAGGGTCTGTGCATGGCGGCGGCAAAAGCGGTAACAGTCATAGTTCCAGACAAGATTCGCGATAAAAAGCTCTCCCAGACTGCACGAACGACAGTTAAAAGGCCCGCGGCGAATTCGCAAGCACTTCAATTTCGATAACGCGTACAATTTGCGATAATTGTCACAGCGCACTTATCGATAATCAATGGTATTTGGCTATAGTTCGATAAGCGCACTTATTTACCGTTTTTATCTCAATGTTTTCAAGTCACGACGTCTGGCGTTTGTGCGTCTGGCTCGTTGCGCAGTCGGTGCCGTACTGACTTGTGAACACCAGCGCCGTGCAAGATCGTTGGCTTTCTGTGAAGACGTCGTCGACAAGCAGCAGCAGCAGCCGCTGCCGTCAAGATGTCAGCCATCGTGGCAGGTAACAACCACGCGGACCAATCGCAGCACGCCAAACTAGCTGCGACTCGCTCGCACTTGCGCTGATCATAGCCCGGAACATTATACAACGCGTCGTCTCGTCGCCAGAGGGCGTCATTAGCAGCGCCAACAGTGGGCCAATGGCAGCGTTTGACTCCAACAACAGCCTTGACTTGAGAGCTTCCCGTGCCCGGAGTCCTTGTCCCTTTGACCCAGTTTCCGGTGTCGCCAACGCATTCTTTGCTTGTGCAACCCGGTAAACGAATTGGATATCGAATGCAACGCATAATGCAATCGAGTATGCATTAAACACATTTACAAGCGTTATATATCCTTTATTGATACCTCATTAGTGACCAATTAACCACGAGCGCAAATCGACAAACACTATATCATTTCTCGCGCAGTTCTCTACAGCTTCCTGAACCATACAAAACGAGTGAGCAAGTTGTGAAAGTCTCTACAGCGTCTGTTGAAGGATGCAAAGTTCAAATGTTAAGTGTGTGTGCTGAAGAGATACTTTACTTCCTGTCAAAGGATTGAAGGAAAAGCCCCTTATAAAGTTGAAATGATTTTTTTTAAAGGTTATGGTATCGATCGCGTGTGAATTATTGAGTTCATGTTGAAGTATTGGGGAAAAATCATTTATCTGAAAAGACTTTGATATAATAATTAAAAATTATATATTTATAATAAAACTGGAGAGTATTTGTATAAGAAAATGTTTAATTATATTAACGTACGTGTGTGAACTTCTGAGGTTGTGAAATCGCTAAAATTATTATACTTTTCAGCTAAAGGATCAATATTTGTAAAGAAACTTTTCAAAATAAAATTATATATTTTATTTGTATTTTATAACAGGTAAAGTTCGTAATTTAAAATAATTATGATTATTAAGTAAGGGAGTGATATGAAAACTGAATTTAAAATTAAGTATTGTTAGATGTAATGATAAATATTTATGCGAAATAATTTTATAGGATATAAAGAACATTGGCTATATATTATGTATTAATATTCCCCATCGAGCCCAAATTAACTTAGTAAAAAATTAAATATTTTTATTTTCTCATAAAAAATGTTTTCGGAAAAAAACGCTCTTTAAGGGTTTTTAAATATGCCAACAGACTCCATGTAAAATTTCTGCTCTTTTTAAGCAAATTATTTTTAATAATTCAAGAAAAACATTGCCGAAATCGTAAAATAATATATTTTTAAATGTTTTTACTTGCCAGCTCATATAAATTGCTCTCAACTTATCCCAAACAGCCCTAAAAGTCTAGCCCTTTTAGACCATAGCATATCCCTGTCACGCTCAACCGTAACAGGGTGCCGATGGTGTTGCTGGAGTTGGAGTCGATTTTATACGATTATACGACTCACGGGAAGCGAAGAGCGTGCGAGTTTGATTAATTATCAAATTTCACGCAACGCATGTCCGCTCAGAAGAAAAACAAAGCGCCGAACTGAGCAAATCCAACACGGAAAAGAAAACAAAAGAAAAGAAAGCCAATGGCAGCCACTTGGTAAGGAGAGCGCCAAGAGCTCAAATTAATGAGGGCAAACGCCAGCGCGGAAATTGGTAGAATGCAGCCATATCAAAGATAGAAGATCGTGTGACGAATGCCGCATCCTGGCATCCTGTCCAAGGACAACGGAGGCCGCAAGCCAACAAAGCCGGGTTTTCTACTGCTCGGTACGGCTGCCCGTTGGGTTTTTGGTTAAGCAAACCCAACGGGAGTACCAAGTGAAGACATTTTCGCCTGGCTGGATAGCAAGAGCGCGACCTTGGCAGACCAGCAAACCGGCAGACCTTGACAGGAATTGGAACACAGCTCAAGACTAGAACTGGCGCTTGGGCAACTGGGCCAATCCAATAATGCATATGTACGGCCGTTGTTGCAGCTCGTTGAACCTCGTTGATTTCTCGATTTGGCTCAACAATGAGCGCTGAAAAGGCAACTCATATAACGCTAATTTTGCGCTATCAACGCGCCAAATGACAGGCATCATTTTCGCTGGCAACAACAACGGCAGCAATAGCAACAGCCAAGAAAACAGTAGGAGGCAATACCCTGCCATAAACATCCGTCACATATTTCCACGTAAAGCCCAGCCCGGCAAAATGGCAACACAGCCCTCCATGAATAAAGAGTGCTAAAAGACTTTTTATGATGCCCACCTACGGCGCTATGAATGAATATCATCTTCAAGTTTCGCCATCCGGCGTACCTGCTGCAGTATCCGTATATCTAACACGGTTCGCACCAAAGGCGCGCGCCCTTCATTCCGGATACAAACAAATAGGTCTTCATTTATAGGGGGTTTACTTTTACAGTAACTTAAATGGAGTAGAAAAATTACAAATTTTATTCTTAAATCAAGTCAAAATCCTGCCCAGAACCAATTGTTGAAGATGGGAAAAATTCCTAAAAAAAATGCAGAAGTCGAAAATCGTATACCCATCACACCCATATTATCTGGTGGGCCTGCTGTGTTTCTGTTTGCATCCAACACGGCCCACACACACCTGTCTCTGGTCCAGCCATAATCAACTTAGTCGTGCCTGCTCCACGCTTGGTTACCATAAAATTCACAAAACACAACATGCAACAATCATTGTACAATGTTTTTACCAGCACATTTCTCTTGAGTATCTCTCCCTCTCTCTCGCTCTCTCTCCCTCTCTCGCTCTCTTCCTCCAATCAATTCGCTTTGGCCCAAACGTAATGTGGCCTCTTGTCACACACGTTGCTTAACGGCCTTGATTGTTTGTTCCCAGTTCCCATCCCCGTTCCCGCTCCAGCTCCTAATGTCTTTATCAGTGGCTCTTGCTGATATTGTTGCTGCTGTTGTTGATGTTCTTCTTTTTCATGCTGATCTTACGGCCGTGTAACAAATTTCCACAAAACACACTTTAAACAGAGCCCTTAGAAAGAAACGGCAATCGAGAAGTCGTCAGGTGGGAATGGGACAACATATCAATATGGAATGAGATGTTGGAGGATTTCTGATAACATATTTTGTCTGTCTACTAAATTTATTTACTTTAAAAGTTAAACGTTGGCTAGAAAAATAATTTACTATAAAATTTAAAGCGAAAATCGGTTTTTGACAAAGTTATATGAATTTGAAGTCCGGTAAGGTCGGTTGTCAAAATTTTTGTCCTGTTTGATTTGATTTTTGATACCCTAAAATCCATGTTTAAAGTCTTCAATCGATTAAATAGCCTTAAGTTCTCAAATCAACAAAATACTTGTTAGATTGATTTTAAATACAACTACTTTTTTTCAAAAGATCATTTTGTGCGAACCATGGTCTTCCACATAAAACTCCTTTCAGTTTCGACAAAGTCATGGGAGTGAGTTGAGCAGGCGTAGATTGACTTTGTGTCTAATCCGCAGCTATTTTTGGTAAATACAAGTCTCAATGTGCAAAAGCAGTTGCTGCCCCCGGCCAGCGGCAGTTGCAGCCCACCACGTTGAAGTTTCCAGGATTCGGAGCAGGAGCAGGGCCCATAAAACGAAATCCGAGCTAAAGCATGCAAACAAATAGCTAGATTAGCGGAAAAGTCAGTACAGCTTAGAGCCGAATCGGGCCGAATCGGAGTTTTTGACTTTTTCAAATATTTGTGCAAAAGTTTGCTAAGCATTTCGAGCCCATCTATACTGCGGCTGAACACGATTATAGCGGCTAATCGCACTGCAGTCCGGCGTTTTATTGATCAACATTTGTAAACGATTTGCCATGGCTGGGCTGTCCGGAGTTCGGACCGGCAACGAGTTAAAGCCGCGAATGGGTGGCGTCTCAGGTAGCTGCGGCTAGGGCTGCGGCTTAACGCAGCCAACGCCTCCCTTTCGGGAGGGCTTTTCCGATATTTGGCCGATCAGCAGCAAGGCGAATGCGATTAACCCTAAACCTTAACCCTTGCTTGATCTCTCTCTGCGCAGTCTGTTTAGTTTGGCTAATTGAAGGCATTAGTTGTTTGTGGGTCACGAGCCGGCTTCCAGCGAAGTGCATTGTATGCAAATTAGCATATTTTATATTTCGATTGAAAGGGAAGCTCTCACTGCCAGCAGCTAGTTTCCAAATGTCTGCCCTCAAAAGCATAATCCAATGGTTGGCCGCAAATGCCGAGTGTCGGTCAGAGGAACTGGTAACCACATTTCGACACGGCCAAGCCAGGCCAGACCCGATGACGACAAAGTCGCGTTGTCTGGCCAAAAAATGTTGTGTCCACATCCACATTCACATTTACACATTCGTCATTTGCACAAAGTGGGTGCGGGAAGACAAGGGGGCACCGCTGCCAAATACACCCACTTTTATGAAACTCATTAGGCTGACCCGCGCAGCAGAGGAGGCAGCGAGTGGCACAAGCAAACCAAGCCAAGCCAAACGAGTGGCAACTGCTAAACGCTGTCGGCACGATCAGAGGCCAACAAATTGATCATTAAACAGAAGGCGCAAGGTAGGCGCAACACCAACAACAGCGAGAGAAGAACAGCATCAGGCTGAAATCAAACATCTGGAGGCAACGCTCGCCTTGCTCCCGCCGGGCAGCCGTGCAGCCGGGAGCATCATCAAACATGCTGCAGGGCAAATGGAAAAACTCGGGTCCCAGAAGAAAGTGCGACCACGATCCACTGTCAGTGGCAAAACAAGATTAATTTGTTTTGCCGAAAGGTTCCCATCTACCGGCCAAATCAACAGCAACCTGTTGCCCGGCTCTCCCGGCTGATCAACCGACCGATCAACAACTATTCATCATCAGCTATTGAAATCGTGTATACGAACTGACGAAGGGGAGCTCAAAAAGTAGGTGGCGTTTTTCTCACATCCAACAATCTTTGCCGGCGTTTTACCATTAGCCACGCTTTGTATAGGATATATGCGAATTTAAATAAAATTATTCAATATCTTCATTAATCAAAGCAATGCCTGCGTTTCAAAGATGCAGCGCGAATGCTCACATGAAATCGATGCTCGATTAGCGCTTCGGTCTTGAAAAATCTAACGATACGTAAATTGAAAGTCCTGCTAGAATTGGGCTTCGATCATGTTGCGTTGCATGCCTAATGAATCGATGCTTGACAAGCGCTTGTTGAGCTTTTGGTCCAGTTGCATTAGGCTCGCTGTCAAGCAAAAAAGCCTTGGCTCAAAGGTTATTGCATTGCCTTAGGTTAGTGTCATGCACATTTGACTCTGGCGCTACGTAAGCTTAAATAATATCGATACATGTCGATATACATCGATCGCTTGCACGAGACCCACTTTGAGGACGCAGCAAATACTGTTTGATTGGGTTGATTGTCATGCATATTGCATGCTCGAACTAGGCCTAGAGCTCATCGGAGAAATGCTGCTTTGCATTACCCAAGCCTTAGCACATCGCAAGCTCAAATAATATTTGATTGTCGACATTTTTTAAAATTCTTTTATTAGCTAATTGGTTAATAATACTCCTTAGCATCTTAGCCTAGCCCAATAAGGGGCTAAACATACTTAACATTAATTATTAAGTTATAAATGTCTTTTCTTCTTATTATTCGATTAAGCTTATATATATATATCGAAGTACCCGGCTTATGAGATCGATGGGGTGGATCCTGCGAATTCTCCGTCGCTTTCTTCTGCAAAGCCTTCTTGCCAGTATATAAGGGTGAGCAGAAGGACGGGTCATGTTGTAGAAGGTCGTCCACCAAGGGTACCTTTAGGCCCCTTGCTTAGGCCAGGTACTTAGTCTGAGCACCTTGGCTTGAAAGCGATTGTCGACTATATAAAATTGCAGAAATATCGATACTTCACTAAAAGCACAACTCGAGTTCTTGGCCAAGTCTTGCCAATTAGCCACACCCACACACTACGTAAGCTCTAATGATGCGAATACTTAATTTTCCTGTGCCTACTAACCCTAACGTCCTAACGTTGCGTTATCATGTTTTATATTATGCGTGTACTTATTTACATTTGTTCTTCAAAGTTTTACAAAATTTGACAGACCCAATTGATTGACTGACAAAAAAAAAAACCCCCACTCGGAACTAAAAAAGTAAACGTGTCAAATTGGGAGGCTGTAAGCAACGCACACACACTTAATTTCCGCTTAATCACTCAGAACGTTGCAGCAGCAGCGACGACGACCCACATTAAATGTGGTATGTTGCATGTTGCATGCTGGCTGGAGCTGGCCAACCCTCCGTGCCCCCAGAAGCAGAGATCAAGTCGCAGACAGACACAAGGGCTCATTTGCATGTTGATGTTGAGCGTTAAACGCTTTGATGGGCGGCGACAGCGTGAAAAACTCAGAAGGCGTTGCATCATTGCCCCTGGAGTAGGGGGGGATGGCCATGGAGAAGGGGCAGCTGAAGACAGCATATTGGCTGCCATTTGGTGGATATCAAAAGAAAACAGCGTCCCAGTTTTCCAGGAAATATTTCCAAATGCCGTAATCGCAATTGGCACGGCCTGCTTATCAAAAGAGAAAGACGATCCTGCCGGGGACAAACGCGACATTCTCCTGCTTGGATGGGCTTATAAAACCACAATTATTGCCAATCACCGATCTATTATGACGTGATCTATAGTGCCAAGAGTCATGAAAGGAAGGACTAAATGTCGAAAAGTTCGAAAAAAAAAAATCCATAAACAAATAGTTGTTCGGGCAATCAGCGAGCGTGAAATCGCAGCAATGATATATTGAAGGCTATAGACATATACCACGCAAAGTTTCCCAAACACGGGAAAAAAAAAGTAAATAAAAAACAACAACAAACAGGAAGAGAGGTGAAACGCCAGCGAGGACGAGGCAAACGCGCATTTTATGGAGGTAGAACTCAGGCTAGGATGTGATGAGTCCTGCACATGGTTCCGTTTTGTTGTGCTCTTCCTAAGAAAAATTTGCGTGTGCTACAGCCAGATCAGGTAAGTTGTATTTTCACTTCTCTTGTACGATTATGTCTAAATAAACTGTTTACGACCAGGTTCTGTCTTCGAAATTGTGTCAAAAAAGAGCGAGCTCTACTTTTGGCATGTTTACACGGGCTGACATTGTTTAGCCAAAGGGTTTTTACGTTTCCGACTTTTGTTATGACTTTTTGACTTGCAACGCCAAAAGTTCCATGAAAAACGATCGGTTTGATTTCTGAATTGTCAACCGAAAAGAGTTTTATGATCATGGTGGAAAGTTACGGAAAAATTGGAAGAAAAAATGTTCGAATTCTTTGAATGGAGTGCAGCATAGCTCACAACTATTTTAACACAATACTCAAATGTAAGTTATATTTGCAAATGAGCTGAAAAGCGAGTACACTAATTTATGCATTATTTTCAGGTAGGCTCCGCCCATGGTGTATATTCATGGAATACGCACCCTTAAAGATTACGCCCCAACTTACCACAAACACGGCGTGGCGAATGAGAAATCAAAATTCGTCTTGCCCTTTGGTAAACGGTGCGGTTAAAACAGAAAAACAGCAAAACCAAACAGCCAACCATATGAGAATACGTTAAGGACTCGAAAAACATGGCAGGGTTCCTCCCTAGATGATGACCTTGAGGACGCAGTTGCAGCGACTCCCTACCGAATGCCCATATGTATGCCGAGTACTGGGTGTATCGTTCTGGTTTCGGAATTTGTCTCGCATCAAGATGCCCCTCACAGCTACCCTGTATGTCTGTGCGGTTTAAGTTCTGGTCGCAGTTTGGTCGCCGATCTTCATGTACGCACAGCAAGGTGCATGACCTTAGTTAGTGTGTGAATGTTCGTGTTTCGCAGAACAACCATAAATATTTTGGGTGATTATTTTAGATAATCTTCGCCTAATGTCCTTGGATTGTTTCATTTCGTCACTTCGGCTCATGCTTAATGCACTTTGTAGCTAGATACTTAGTACAAATGTGAAACGTAAAAATGAAAAAGTCAAGATAAACAACAAGCCTGCATTACAAAACTCGGGATTTATTTTAATTTTGTTTATTCAAAATGATATTAGTATGATTATACATAACATTACATGTGGATCGCATAGTTCATTGTAATAAAAATCGTATGGAAATATAATATTCCTTAAAAGTTGCAAACTGTAATCATTTCAGCAAAAAAAACGCTTTGTTATTAAAAATCGAGCTTTTCCCCTTTTAAATTTGAATTTCTAAGAGGCGGTTTAGTAAACAAATAATTAACGATGACTGCGAAAAAGAAAAATTTCAAATATTTACTGTCTACATTCATTTCATTTTGAGTTTCAGCCTATAATATCGGTAAACCAAGGAAAAAATTAGGTTTTCACTATAATTTAAATACCCTATTTCAGGGATAATTGCCCTCATAAACTAACCAATCTTGAACCAATCTTGAAAAAATGATAAAAAATACAAAATGATCGTAAAAAATTAGCCTTGCACTTGAACCCCAATATCCTTTCTCAGGAATAATGGACTTTAAAGCACGCTTTAACAATTAAAAGATACATGCTTAAGGAGGCCTTACGCATAAATTTTAAACAAATTGATCTACCAGTTTTTTAAAAAAATAATTAAATGCAAACACACCTCATTTTGTTCATTTAATTAGCCTATCGAACTACTGGTTCCAACGGGAACTAAGCCGCTGCTTGGAATAGTGTTGAACAATTTTATACAGTATTGAGCGGGTAGAAATTAACTTCAAATTATTTATATACATACATATATGAAAGAATGAAGACTTTAAAATAATTGGCACTTTACAATAATAGATTATCTTTGGTAAAATATATTGCTGCTAAATAAGGCAACGGTGCATTTAAGTAATCACCAGCCAAATATTAAACATATTCATCAATTAAAGAAAAAAAGGTGCAGCTTCAGCCCTAAAGGATGTGGTCCACAGTTTCCACAGCCACAGGTGCCGCGTCAGCCTCAGCAAATGCCACAGTCGCAGCAGCAATGGATGCGTAAGCCCCAGTACATTTCGTACGAGTATGATTCTCATGAATATACAAAATATTTAATAAAACTAAATATCTTTATAGTTTTTGTCGTTATTTCTTAAAATCGTTTGAATGATATATCATTTTGTACTTGTAATGTTCAGTACCATCGACTGGCATTTTAAAAAAAAAGATAAATTTTGAAGAATGGGACGTAAAATATCAGCATGCAAATTTTACGATATCTTTGGTCTAGCCTTAAATATGCTGTGGTGCAGAATATGCGCCTCAAATATTTAAGAATACCAATATTATTATATATATACTATGTTATAATATATAAACACATATCCCTTTGTTTTAATCTAAGTTTATTAGTTTATAATATTAAAAATAGTCGTAATAGTAGTTGATAACAGGAGATGTTTTTATAAATAGTAAAATTGAATAAATACTAATGTATTTTAGATTAGACCTTCTGGGGACACCACATTAAAAAACGCGCCTTTAACTCTACTTCAATGGTAACTTACTTGAACTGTAAATAAAAAGCAAAATGATTAATAAATCAAGCTCAATATGCACAATTACCGTGTATTTTGGACCATTATCTGTGAAAAAATAAATATTTATAAATATTGTCACAAAGTTTTATTTATGAGCCCGTTCAGTTTTTTCATGAATACATATAATTCGAATTGCTTTGTTCCCGCCCAATGCTGTCTAAAATTGCTCAACACTGAATCCAAACAGTGGTTCAGTTCGCGCAGGAACCAGCAGTTCGATAGACCTTACGAAAATGAACTATTTGAGTTTTGTTTACAATTAAATAATTATCGTTATAACTGTACCGTCCATTCGCTTAAAATTAGTGCCTAAAGCTGCTTAAAATATGTATCTACAAGATGGTATAGCGTGCATTGAGGGCCATTCTTCCTATTCCTACGAATCCATGAACGGACAGTGTTTGGCATATGGTACATCAATGCAAATGCAGCCGCGAGCGCTAGAAGCAAGTAAATAATTTCAATGCTTTATATATAGAAACTGACAGATTACTTACTTATCGGGTGCATCGTTTCCTATATAATACTCTCGCAGCAGTGATATGAACTCAAATGGATTAACTTTACCGTTAACTGGCAGACGCTTGGGACCTGACAGATTCACACAGCCATTGGGACAGGGAACGCCCATGAACTTGGTGTGCTTCATGGTGGCCGTGGCCAGGTAACATATGCTCAGGAAATGCGAGCAGCGATAGCGTCCTGTTGGATAAACCCAAATGAACAACTAGTTTATATATTATTATTTGTATCCTTACTAATCGGATTTCCTTTGCAGAACGGTTGCACGCGGCCACCATTTACACAATAGTTGAGATGCCCCGTATTGTCTTCTTGGCCCAGATAGCCGGCATTGGTATGTAGCACCTGTATGACACTCGCATCATCGTGGGACAAGCGAAATCGATTGCTCTTCTTGCGCTCGATTAGTGGACGCGCTGGATCCAGGCCAATGATGCGATACTGCTTCTTGGTCAAGTGATTGCTAATCATGCCGCAGATGTGGGCGCCCAGCGAGTGGCCCACGCAGGTGATCTTCTCACGCGAGGCGCCATAGTGTGTGAGAAACGAGTACACCTGAGCCGTGCACTGTGCCGTCAGACGCGTATTGATCAGCGAGTGCAGGTAACAGGGGTATCGGGTCAGAGGTCGCCAATCGACAGTGATCACATTATATTCGCGCGATAAATATGCTAAGGATAAACAAACAATGGTTAACCCCACCAGGTCTTGCCTGGCGCATCCAATTCATACTCACTAACCATCCCTCAGAAACTGTAGATGCATGTCAATGGCGGTCCCATTAAATCCATGCACTATGAATACCGTCTCGCGCTGCTTGCTGAAACCGCCCTTGTACAGGGTCAACGGATTGTGTATGTTCAGTGGCAGCCCAGAGCGAGGCCCATTGCTGCGGAAAGAAAAAGCGAAACCAGATGAAAATTATGTAAACATGCAAATATACATAGACATACATATGTTTGTGTCTAGGAAAATATGCAGCTAAGCAAAACAATGATATTGAGCAATTTATGCATCAGTGACATGACGGGTAGCAATTGGTTATGATATGATATATAGTAAGGTAATATAATACAGTAAAATGCATACGACGCATAGCAAACAAACAAAAACATTCATTCATTTCGCACAAAAAAATCCAACAAATTTTAACAATGTAAGTTGAAACTCTTGAAATGTTTAACCGATTTTATGGCTCGATACTTTTATGTAAAGCTAATAAAGGGGCTTACAGATGAGAGCAAATAAACTGCTGATATTAGAAACTTCTAATTGTAAGAATTTAATATAATTTAAGAACTTCCAATTCTGTATCGTTCTTCTAACAGTCTCAATTTCTCTCAATACTTCTTAATTAGCCAGAGTACATTTTTGTTATATTTTCATTACGGTTAGCATTGCTCGGGTCTGTTTCCGCTTGCGTGTGAAACCAGCGCAAAGTATTCGATGGATTATCTTGTAAGAGAAGACATTTAATAAGTTCCATAAACGAAACTCAAAGATATTTTCAATTGTGTTGCGACCTTAATACTCAAACCTGTTGTTTCTAATAAGATTAAGCTATGGAAATTAAAATATATAATAACCCATACAAAAACAATGAATAAACGAAGCTTTTTTCAGTGTAAGAGTTGTTATTTACTCAAAATAAATCAAACGTAATGTTATATGAACACGAGCTTTCTGCATAAATTCCTTGGATACCTTCTTGTTGAGCACGCGTGGGAGCATTTAACCGTAAAGCGATCTTAACGGGTGGCAGCAACTGGGCCTTACCCGTTCTTCAAGTGAAAATAACCATTTTTTTGCCAGCTAAGAGTTGGCAGCATCTGCGAAGTGCACATCACGTAATGTGAGGCATCTATTACCGCAACATTGGCTAGCCAAAATAGGCAGCTGCACTTGTTAAAGCTGGACTTGGACTTGGTCGAGACGGGCAGACAGGTTGTGAGACCGGCAAAGCGGCGTTTGTGCAATATTTTATTTTCAATTGCAATTGATGTCATCTTCGGGCGCTCTTATTGGCCACGCCAAGCAGCCTGCGCCGCGGGCCAATTTCTGTGCCAATTTCCGAACTGGGTCGAATTGGCGGCATCGAAAAAAACAAGTTGCGGGCCCATTAATTGTACATACTCAACCCATATCCTTGTGGTTGCACAAGTTTTTTGATAGCTGACACACTGACCAGGCGAGTTCCATTACCAAACCGAAGCATATTCCGATTTCTCACACTTTCTCCCAAAATAATTCGCAATTAAATTGGCTTGGCATAAGATTTCTTAAAGTATTGTGCATACATTAGACACACTTCGGAGATTATCGAATTGGCCTTAATTGGCTGTCATTGACTCGAAGATTCGAACCCACGAACTTACGGTGCATAGAGCCGATGCTCAATGTAGGGACTGGGACAAAAGTTTTTGTCGCGCAGAAAACAGCGCAACACGTTCACATCCAAAGCTCCGCTGTTGAGCAGATTTTTCCAATCCATTTGATTCAGCAGCAGCATTTGCACATCTGCAAAAGTTGTTGTTAGATCGTGAGCGAAACTTATTTGTCAACTTTTCTAATTGTCGTTTTTGCTGTGGCTGTACCTTTGAAAATAAGCGTAAAGAGGCAAATCACAATTAAACAATTCATTTCTCCTGAATTGTATTTTCACCAATTGCACCAAGCGCTTTTAATTGCCACACATGTGTATTTGCTTCTGTCTGTTTTTTTTCGACGTTTACATTGAATTACAAATTTGACATGCAATGCGATTAGCAAATTGCTTGGCTAAAACTTATTTTTACAAATTACTTAATTTTTTTTGTCTTTATTTGTTTTTTTTTACCGATTTAATTGGTTCAAATTTTAGGAATTTTCATACATTTTTCATATAAATTTTAAGTATTTCATTTATTATTAGGAATTTTCATCTCAAGTTTCACATGACTTTTTTAAAAAGTATTATCCATGCCTTTTAAAGTATTTGGAATACTTTTTTTAAGTTTTAACTTTTAACTTTAAAGAAATATTTGTTAACTCTTGTTCCTTAGGTCGATTTCATTTAGTGTTGCATTTTTTAACAAAAACCTGGTTTTTGCACCATATTTAAAAACAACTTTTTGCTTTAAAGCCTGTTTGACAGTTGCTTCATATACGCTATGAATAATGCAATAGAGTGCAATTTCTTTAAAACAAATACGTTTTTGTAAACAATTTATAACTACTGCTTTTATTTATCTTTTGAACATTGTATTTCAGCTTGTATTTGCTAATGCACATTTTTTTAACACAAAAAACCGTCCAATACGGGGTTTGTATCCTTTTCATATAACGGCGGATGCTTTTCACGTCTTGCCAATTCGCGCGATGCGCTTCGAATGCGCCAAGTGCAGTGGAAATGCAGCCGCAGCAACTGTTGCCAACTATCCAAAGAATTTCGCTGTCGCTGGCTCAGCCGCAGTCGCAGCCACTTATTGCCTTGACTTTACCTTGGCGAATGCTTTCGACTGACTTTGTGTGGAAACTCACACGCAACGCTGCACTGATTTTGTATACCATTCCGCGGAGCGGATATTATGGCAATAGCCGTCTGATTGGTATTGTGAAATTGTTAGTACTTTCTTGATGAAAAGTAATTGTTTAACTAGTTGGTTCGATTTAATGCTATCTTGATGAGATGAAGAATTATATCAAGACAGTTGAACCGAAACGATTCCAGGAATTCCAGTTTTTGTTCGGTGGAAACTCAACCAAGAACCAAACTAGTTGCCTAAGCACGGACTTTTTGGAAAAATAACTGTTTGTCACATTTTAAACTATTTTTACTATTTAACTAAAAGTTTTAAAATAACGTGTGAAATCTTGGCTCAAACCAAAACCTGGCTTGACGTATGATGTTAACCAGGTTTACAAACCGAACCTAAGTCGACTTTTTGGTTTATACTGTGAAGTTTGGTTTTACATTCATTTTATTATATATGGAATAGTTTAAGATTAGTTAAAACTTAAAATAATACTCTCTATTCTACCAACGTTTTCAGAATGTGTCAGCTTTACAAATCTTTAAATATACTCAAAATAAATTTGCTTTAAAATCTTTTCCGACTAATAATTTGTTAAATATACACTGCAGTTGCAGAGTATTTAGAAATCACCGTTTTAAAAAATAATTTTCCTTGCTTGTTTTGATTTGGTTTTCAGTTTGGTTTTTGGTTTTGGTTTCGCTTTTCGCAGTCGTCGCAGCCAATTGCTGCTGTGTGTTATCATCCGCGGTCGAGTCTGTAATTTGTTTTGTTTTGTTGTTTTTTTCTTTGCAGTTTTTCCTTTTTCTTCAGCACGATATTATGTAAATTTAAATGGTTATAGATATATTTTAATGCGTACACTCACTTCGTGGTAGTTAGCTATGTTTTTGTGCTTAATTGTTATGAAAGATAGAAACGAAACTGTTAACCAGACTATTGCAAGTTTGTTGCCTAAGTCTTTTGATTAAATAGATGAAGTCACGCCAAAAATTACTTTTTATATGGCTATACAGCTATAATTATGCAGTTTAGCTGATAAGATAATCTCATATGATTTAAAAACTATTTTGGGCAATTTTCTGGACAAAAATTTTGTCTCTCAAGCGATTTCATGCTGTGCGCCAAATAAATGCTTTTCCACTCTTACATTGGCCTCATTGTTATGGCTGTTTGCGAACTAACAAAAAAGGAGGCAAAGTCGTCTGTGACAGAAAAATACAAACCCCAAACGAAGCGGCAAGGGCGTACAAAAGTGAAAGATTGTTATAAAAGTATTTAAAGCAAGTTTATTGATGTCGTTAGACCATGATTTACGGGTAAAAGTAAGCCTTTGTATGAGGTAAACTGGACCAAACTGGACCAAGGCAGAGACAGTGCAGGCTTGAGGAAAATGGAAAGGTTTTGAATGTTATTTTGGGAATATTTGTTTATTTAAATAGCAAACAAATGACTGTGAAGACAAGAAAATGAGCCTCCAATTCAACAATGAAATAAGAAATATGTTGAAGAGAAGAGAACTGCATTAATTCATCAATTATGAACTAGTTATTAGAAAAGTCATGGTGGGCTTTTATATTTATGGCTTTATGACAAATGTGCATATTATTTATTTCAAAATTCGATGTATCATTCAAAATGGTTTTACTGTTTCTTTAATATTCTCCATAAAGTTTTAAAGGCACAACTCGAATCATTTTGGGGCCATTGTCTAGTTATGATTGAGCAATATCGAAAACCAACATATTTTATCAATAGTATTTAAGTAATATAAAATAGTCTCAAAATGCTTAGCGATGGTCCCAGTATTGCGGTATAAGACGGTCTTGTTATTTTAATTAGAGGACAGAATGGACTTAAGCTCGCACAAAAAACTTTGTTTCAAACTTCAAAAAATTGCTATAAAACTGCACACTGAATTTTTAGGATTTTTACCAATTTAATCGTTTAGCTTTAATTCTCTGTATAAAGGCGGCGGAGTCAGATGTATGCTATCTATTTCATGGAAAGCTTACATTTTATAACAACTTTATAAAAAAATACTTATAGAACTGTCTGCAATGTTATTCTTATATCGATGTCATAGGAAGCTTACATTTAAATTAATTTATGCTTATAAAACTGAGAATAAAACAAAATTGTTATCTTTTTGTATCTATAGCCTAATTTCATGGTTAACAGGTTATGCTCAGTTATTCTAGGAACTCATAGTTTTATAAATTATTAAAATATGTTTCAATTTAATTTATTAAACTTAAGGCTTTAGTTCATAAATCAACTCACCTGGTAAATAGCTGAAATCCAATATATTCTCTGGGACACGTTTCCCACGACAATAGATGGCAATTAAATGGATTTATATCGAAATTGCCATTACGCAACAAGAATCTAAATGCCTCCAAGCTGAATTTGGCTATTTAACACACAGATACAAAATAGAAAACACAAGTCACATGCAGATTACATTATCAGAGAGTAGATCTCAGTTACAACCTTTTGCCGGTTGAATGAGGGAAAGTAAACACCAGAGCGACAATAACAAAATGAAAACGCTGGACATTTTGTAGAGAGTGCTGGGAATTCGCATATTTATCACGTACGACCACGAAGTGCACCAAGCCAGATAGGAGCCGAGCCACATGGAACGCGTCTGGTTAATTGAATGAGCTCGTTGTCGCTGTTGTAGGCAGATAAAAGCCAAAACGCTGCCAAAGCTACCAAAAACAAAACTTGGCGCACACCAAAGTGGCCCGGTGTGGCCCCAGCCTAAGACCCCAGACGGCTCACCCCCGGCCCGATTGACATTGCTTAGACAATCTTTAGATTCTGTCTTAGTCTCAGTCTTAGTCTGTGTTTTGTTTGTGTTTGCTGCTCATGCATTGAGTTGGTTGCGTGTCACCGAAACCCCATTTCCATATGGCTGCCCAGGCTGCTGTGGGTTACACAATGCCACACAAAGATATTATAAACATATTTATAAATTGTTTTAGACACATGTTTCATATTGCCAAATAAACACACACATACACCTGCACACACAGAACAGCATACGGACCAGCTGCAGGCTCGTTAACGACTCAAATTTTCAACTTCATCGTCCACTGACAGGTCAAAGTTGGCATTGCTCCTCAAATCAAGCTAACAGAAAAAGTCAGTTTTTACAAATCTGGAAGTTGATTTGCCTATTAGAATATGTTGATGAGATGCCGAATAAGAAATATTTTGATTTGCTGAGAGGATAACAAGCCATTACACAGAACATTTAATATTCTACTATAGCTACGACAAAATTAATATATAGAGCCAATTGAGAAAAAGATACCAAAATAGGAAAACAATGTGGTAATAACACCATAATAATAAAATTAGAAAAAAATCTTTCCTTATGTTGTAAAACATTATCAAATGTATAAAAAATGAAATCCCATGAATTGCATTTACTTTTTTTTCTGTATTTCGGGATGATTCTAAAACATAAGAGTACTGGTTGTCCTAATCCGAAGGCTTACTTATAGAAAGCAGCGTGATTATTATGACCTTCCGTACTTTAAAAATTGGTTGAATTGTTCGCACGTTACAAAAGATTCGAAAAATTCGGGCTCCACTGTAAAACTGGTGTAATCATCAAAGTTTCAACTTTTAAATAATGGCGGGCACACCGGTGTGCTCATAATGAACTGTAGCCCTACTTTTTGAAACTGCGTAACTGTTATCGTTATAAAGTCACCCTGCTGTTAACCAAATTTATTCATATTTGGCTACTTATGCACAGACTGCTTGAATAAAATTATACAAAAAATGTTTAACATAAAATAAACATTTCTAATAATATGGGTAAGGCTTACTCAACTGTTAACGCATATCTTGTATCAGTTGACGCAAAAAAGAGTCTCTCTGTCAATTGTTACTGCTGCGGTTATGTTAACGTTAAAAGTGTAAATTTTAATGTTTTCCAACACTTAAATGATACACATGCACATACACAAATACAGGCGTACAGTCGCAACATCTTAAAAAATTGAAACTTATATTTTGCAGCGTAAAAACTTATTTGGCCAATTTGCATACATCTTATTTAAAGTTTCATTGTAATGAACGATACCGCTGTGTTGAATTCAATGTCGTAGGGCCGCAGATAGCAAGTATTTTACAACAAATCACAACATGATTGCATCCGAATCGGAGGCTATAAACTCGGCCACTTATGTGGATAATTATCTTGATTCCGTGGAGAATCTACCTGATGATGTTCAACGCCAGTTGTCTCGCATACGTGATATAGACGTTCAGTACCGAGGTAAAATCAAAACATTTATACTTCCTTCAAAAATCCCACTTATCCTATGCATACCATTTCCTCCTAATAGGACTAATACGAGATGTGGACCACTACTATGATCTTTATGTGCTGCATCAAAACTCGCCAGATACCAACCGCCGATGCCGTTCCATATCGCGTATGCACCAAAGCCTAATACAGGCCCAGGAACTGGGTGATGAGAAAATGCAGATTGTTAATCTCCTACAGGAGATAATAGACGGTAAGGTCAGACAATTGGACACAGATCAGCAGAATCTCGATTTAAAGGAGGAGCGGGAACGTTATGCGCAGCTTGACGATGGCCCGCCATCAAAGATTCAGAGGTTACAGAGTCCAATGTGTGATCAGGGCAACAGTGCGGGCAACAACGTGTTAAACAGTAGTGGACTGGGCAACTCAACTAACTCCGTTGCAAAGGACCATTATGGAGGACTGCCTTTTGGTGCCGTCATAGGCGTATCAGCTCCTGGCGGCGGCATTAGTGGCAATGGAGGAGGTTCTACGCCGACATACGATCGTTCGAGCCACTTGAACAGCAGTGGCAACGGCTTTAATGGCACCTTTTGTGGCAGTAACAGCGAGCTCCAGCGTTCAGGAAGTAAACGTTCACGACGACGTAACGAAAGTTTACCCAACAATGGCAGCTCTACCGAAATGGGCGGCAATGAATCTAACTCGGCTAACGAAGCTGGTAGTAGTGGGAACGGAACTAGTGATCGGAAGGCTTCGATGGGCAGTTCAGGTGGCTTGGGACAACGTAAAAGCCAAGTACAGCTATCAAGCGGAGGTGTTGCTAGTGGCACAGGTGGCGGTGCCGGCAATGGCGGTGGCAGCAATTCCGGCAAAAAGAAGAAACGCAAGGTGCGTGGCGCGGGCGCTTCGAATACAGCGACGAATGCTCGTGAAGAAACGCCTCCGCCAGAACCCATCGATCCAGACGAGCCAACGTACTGCGTCTGTAATCAGGTGTGTAACGCGAAAGTTGAAGATAATCATATAAAACAATTATTAATGTACTTTTTTTTATAAAGATTTCTTTTGGAGAAATGATACTCTGCGACAACGACCTGTGCCCCATCGAGTGGTTCCATTTCTCGTGCGTTTCCCTTGTGCTGAAGCCAAAGGGCAAGTGGTTTTGTCCAAACTGTCGCGGTGAGCGGCCAAATGTCATGAAGCCGAAGGCGCAATTTCTTAAGGAACTCGAGCGCTACAACAAGGAAAAGGAGGAGAAAACTTAAATTATCTTGTTATAAAAGTTTTGTGTTAAACACTTAGCCATTACAATTAGACCAGGGCTCAGCACTATGTACATTATTCGCTTCTTAAAATGTAGTTAATGTAAACTCCCTTTCACAAATGGAACTTCAGTTTGTTTATTTGGCTTTTCGCCCCTTGTATCCACATTTTGCTTCAGTGGTTTTAGGGTTCGTCAATATCTGTATAAACGTTCAAGCTACATGATGTGTAAAATAAAATTTAACAAATGCTAAATAAACATTGATATTTATACTGAATATCGCTAAGATATACGGCAATAAGTTGAGGGCCTACTTCTGGTTAACTTTCATCAGCATTTGTTGACCCAACTTATAAAATTCTAGGCCCCATTATTATCATAGCTATTATCATTTTCCAGTTGGATAAAAAACTAAATTAGTATCTAGTTTGTACAGTAAAAATACAAATTTATTTGTGTAAATGTGTAATATTCTCTACGTGTTGTATAAAATACGTAAGTGTAAATTATTATGTATAAGACACATTTAATATGGAATATTATGTTATTGAAGTATAAACTGTGGACGGATTGTTTGTATGGACAAAATACTTATAAATAAATCTAATTTTAAAATGCTTTTAACTTGTTGATTATTCGATTCGCATTCAAGACAAGAATGTCGTCCTTAAGACATCAGTAGTTCGATATTTGGATTTTGTATCTCCAGGAAGATTTGGTACTGGGAGAACACAACGAGCCAGCAGTATAACTAAACGAGAAATGGTTTAAATGGTGACGACGACTGCTTATTCAACTTACATTATAAGCTACCCAAACGAAGTTAAGCAGCGCCGAGAATGTTTGCTCCAACTGATTAAAAGGCAATTAGTTAGTATACAAGTAATTTAAATTCATAGCCCATATATGCTCACGTATATGTAGTAGCCTCCGATTAACCAAAGGCTCCAACCAAATTGAAAGAGAATGGCGAGTCCAACCAAAAAGAGCCAGGGCAACAGCCAGCCACGCGTACTGTGAAATGGTTTTATTCGTAATATGGAGTATTTACATATGCTTAATGCACACTTGATTTATTCACCTTATTTTAATTCCAAAGTACACCAGATAGGACGATAATATAATAAGCAGGAAGTAAATTATAAAAAAGCCACCGGCTATCGGCATGGAAGTCCTTATGTCCGTTTCAAACAAGGGTGAATAAAGTTGTCCAGACTCTCCACCAGCGAGCATGTAGCAAATCAGGGTAATTAATACTACGCTTAACGCTGCCGTGTACGCGGCAACAGCATAGCTGCCCGTGCGTACATTGTTAGACCAAATAATGGGTGACCAACAGGAGCTCAGGACAACCATTTTTAATAAATAAAATCGTTATTTACAAGATGAAACAAAATGTTTATGAAATAATAACAACGCCTTGTTAACGCCCTGGCAATGTGACCAAAAACTAAAATTAGCGATGCTAAATATGTTATCGATTAATTGATATTGGAATAAGAATCTGTTAATATGGTCAATATGTTATTTAACTAATTGGAAAGAACGCAACTTTTGATTTTCTGCAAAGGAGATTGATAGGTTTTAGCACTAGTTACTCTAAAATATTGCAGTCATTCTGTTGGCTTCACTGTTGGTTAAGTAAATGTTACACTCCGTTATGGTCCGAATACTTTTTCCAGTGCACCTATCGAATGCCGGCTAACTATCGGCTGTCAGAGGGATGAGTAAGTCTCGATAGTTGTTTATTTTTGAGTGCCTGATAAACTCTTAATAAGTATGCCCTTAATGATCTCATTAACTTGATACTGTTCTGTATAGCAAATTAAATGATTTAAATTGATTCACCAACAACATTATAAGCTCAAACATAGCAGTGTTAAGCAAAGAAAAATTCAGAGCGGACATTTTATAGTGTACAGCAAAATTTTTTTGAATGTGTAGTTGATTGAGCAGGCAACAGATGGCGCCAGCTGCAATTTGTAAAATGTTAGCAGGCGAAAATTTTTAACAGCAAGTTAGTGGTAAGCGTCTGTTATGTTAACTGAATTTAAAACAGCTTATCAACAAAAATGAAACAAAGATAGTTTGCTTATGATCAGTATGAATAATAATAATAATAATAATAAACGTATTAATGAAATTTTACAAGTTTTAGTTTTTATTTCACAAGAACGGGTGCAATACATTATTTTGGATACATTAACTGTGAATATATTTTGAGTATTTATTACAAAATGTATATTATAAATTAATTTATATATTTGCCTAATTGGCTTAGAGCTATTGCAAAACGCATTAGAACAGAGTAATATGACCTTTTCGATATCATTGTGAATTATGGGTTAAAATTAAATCCTTATATTGACAATAGACAGAATTATATTATATATTTTTTGGCAATTTCATTTACTCAAGTATATTAGTATGTATGACTAATCTGTATTGATTGCTATCCGAAAATAAAACCGTTTTTAATTTTCTTTCTGAGAAAAAAACAAGCCGCTTTGCATTTAAACGCTTAGAAAAGCTTCAATCCAAATCAATTTTATTTTAGTCTGAACAATAGCGCTTTGTAAAATACAAAGTAATATACGAAGTGATTCAAAGCAATTGATTGGTCCACGAACCACTTTCATTACTTATGCAATTGCCAATCAATTTTCAATTTGATGCCAACCAAAGAAAGTCAAATTCGACACAATTCCAGGGAAAATGGCCGATAAGCTTAGCTACTTATGTAGTTGCCCCTCCCACCGAGTGGAGGCGCCACGGAAGTTGCGCTCGTCTAATCAGAGCGGGCCATAAATTCCAAAAGTGCGTTGAAAATTGCGATCCGCATTGCTTCGCCTTGCTGCCTGCTATTCTCGGTCGGCGTTGCCAACTTTACTAATTAATTGTGCACTTGAGAATTTTTGAGCAACAGCGCACAAAGCAAACTGCAAACTTGCCTCGCTAGGCAAAAAACTTGGCAAAGGACTAAAAAGGATAGATGGCTGGAATGAGGGGGGGGGGGGGTGCTAGGAATAAAGGTAAAGAAAGGGAGAGAGAGAGAGAGAGTTAAGTGAGTGTGTGCAATGAGAGTGTGTGCGTTAGGTATGGCAACTGGCAAAGTTGATGAGTAAATAAACTAACAATTTTTCCTACTTAATTAACAAAATTGTTTTAATGCGCTGCCGACGTCTACGCCGCCGTCGCCGCCACTGCCAACTGAAGCGTTAAGTGATGGCGACGGCGACGGCAAAGTCGCTTCGTTGTCAACATTGACAGACTGACAAGCTGACTGCCTGGCTGAATGAGCAAATGACTAAGCAAACAAACTGTGAAGTGTGGCGCTGAAGGCAGCATCAAAATGGCGGCATTGCAACTCAATAATTAAACTTGTCGCCAGTAGATGGCGTTAAGTCATGCATGTGTTGATATAGATGCACGGGGATTGTATTAAAAAGTTTTATCACGCCAGAAGGAGTTTAATCACAATTATGTCATGTTGAAATATGTTCTCTTATTAACATGTGCCTCAATTTTCTTTGGCACAGTTTGTTAAAGGATACGGATAATAAAGAATAAGGCAACTTATAAATGGTTTACATACATTTTTTAACCGATTTGCATAAGTTTTACAACAAAAAGGTAAGTCTGTCTTGATCTTGGATATCTATACAAAATAACTGTTAAGAATAATAAATATGGCTGAACAAAAACTAGGACTATTACAAAATGGCGTTATTATAGACGAGAGTTGAGCGATATGGCAACATTCCATTCAAAATTTCTAATATATCTTGACGTCTGATCTTTTCGGAGACTACCAATAAGATTTTATTTTTTTAAATAACAAACCACTCTGACAATATTATCAATATTAGCATCATAAATATTTTATTCATTATAACCTACTCTTAGGATATTTGATTCTATTTTACTTCCATTGACAAATGCTTGCTGATTAACATATAAAGTCGTTTTCAGCGGCCAGAAGCAAGTCCTTTATTGCGGGGAGGTAGGTGGCCATTTATTTGCTAGCATTGACAACTCTGCGCCACAATAAATTGCAACCCTGTAAGCAATGCATTGCTGCTGCTGCTGCTGCTGCTGCATTCTGGGACGTTGCGGCTTATGAATTGCATTACAAATTCGCATAAATTTTGCGCCAAAGTATGCGCAACAAATCGTTTGTGGCGAGCGCATTTATCATCAAAAAAGACGCATCCATTGCAGAAATTCAATCTAAAGCCAACCGCGAGAATTATGAGCTGAGTATGGCAGCACTTACCCCGCCCCTCCCCCCGCACACTTCCGGCGGAAAGTATTTGCTGATGCAGCTTTGACGGGCTTTGTGAATTGACTTTTAAATGGCTCAAGCTGAATTATGTATTGGAGTTTTGTTTATTGGATTTATTGGCTATTTAAAATGTTATATGGAAATTAAGCGCAATGGGAAATGAAAAGTCAGAAATGTGCTGGCAGTCATGGCGAAATAAATAATAATTATTCAATATGACAGACATTTGAAAGTAAAAATAAGCCTAGAAGTCAGCTTCTTAAGCCAGGGTTGCGAGTCAGCCTTATAGTTTTAAAGGAATTCGAAAAGTAATCAATTTAAGATCTAGTCAAGTAGAGCCTGCTCCACGAAATAACTCTTTCTACGTACATTACGTTGAGATTACCAAAATCGATCTAGTTCTAGTCCGTTATTTCCAAGTTTTTCGATCGTTAACAGAAAACTTTAGACCCCTATTAGAGGGTGGCTCCACATTTCTACTTAGAAGCGTGAACTGCCCGAAAAGTGTGAGGTATATGTCAAGTGAGTTTTGAGCTTAAGACAGTTTTATATATGCTCCAAAGATAAAAGATCTCGGTAAACTGTCTTAATCAAAGCATTTGTAGTACCAGTAACATAGTGGCATGTATAAAGCTTCTTTCAGTATCTTTTCATCCTCATATTTTAGCAGCTCATCAGTTTATTATCGCTTGATTTATACAAGTTAATTAACACGTTCGTTAGCCAGAGAAAAAAAGTGGAATGTTCCACAACATAAAATAGAGGAAGAGCGACATATGGACGGATGGCCTTACCTATGTCAACACGCAGACAAAAAGCACAATTAAACCCTTTGAAAGGGCGCAGACAATGCAGCAAATACAAACAAAGCCAAATGCCGAAGGGTTGGCGTTGAAAAGGCTGTGAAGGTCAAGCCGGAGCCAGCCCCCCATTAGCAGCGGGGGTCAGGCGCAGGCCTTGGGCCAACTGTAGATTTATTGGATATTGTCGCATAAAGTCACATGGATTTTGCACAGCATTTTATCGCCAGACGCAAAGATAAACGCCATAAACAATTGTCTGGTAGCAGCAGAAATTGCTGGCAATAAAGTCGAGGCCTGAAGAGTGAAATGGCGAGGTAAACGGTGAGGGTGGGGGTGGAGCTGAAGCTGTTGGCAAACATATTTAGACTTTTCTTAAGTAAATTACTGCAAAAATCGACAGAGCCCACGACGGAAGCTTAAATGGGCGCAAAAATGTCATTAAACAGGCAGCCGGAACATTGCCGGGCGCAAAGCAAGAAGCGAATCCTTGCTCTGGAGTGCGGGCAAGTTGTTGTTTCCGTTTCCGTCAATGTTGAGGTCCTTTTGAAATGTTGACGACAGCCAACAACAGCAACAACGTCTCGAACAACAACCCCTTCAACCGACAACGTGCCCTGCCAATGAAACCTCATCCTCAGATTTTGGCATCTCATCCGCAACGTTTGTATTGACGCTTGGCATCTGCCCTCGTCTCATTTGTGATTTGTGGAGCTGCAGCTGCAAATATTTGCTTAGTCCTTTTGCACCCGGCCAACGATTACCAGCGAGCTGTGGGCCAAGCGGCAATGAGTAAGCCCGGCTACTGTTTGCTTGTTTTCATTGGGATTTTGTTCAGCTACAGATATGGGTTGAATGTCAGCGCTGATCACAGATCTAAGTCTGAAAGAAAATATACATTAATTCAAAAAAAAATTATTAAATTGGTCTAATCTCAACAGCTATTTGTGTGGAAAATGGTGGTCAAAAAAGTTTCCGGTTCAACTCGCTTCCAAGCATCTTTTCTTAATACAGATCTAAGTCTGAAGGCTACATTTATTGAAAATCTGTGCATAGGTGTTTGTCCCGACCGATTGAGGTGTAAAATTCACTGGAGCTTGTGAGGAAAATGGGGCTCAATAATTAAGTGGGCCTATTTTCTGGTTCAAACTCCAATTAAAAATGTGGGTTCAAAGATTCTTTTGACAAAAGTTGAAATTTCTTCTAATAGGCTTCATAGTTATTTTGTAAGCTATATAAAAAAATGAATGAATTCGTTTTCAGTTCTTTTTTGTACTGTTCTAGCAACTTCCCTCAGAGTGATGAACGTTTTCAGTAGTTTTGGAATATCCACGCAACAGTTCGGAAAATGCGTGGATAAATAAAGTTGATGTGCTTAAATAAGCCTCGCCTAGTATCAAAGCTAATATCATATATATTTGGTTATCATTGTTGTTCATGACAATCTTTTGTTTATCAACAGATTAATTATGCTTTTTAAGTGTATTGTGCGCGCATGCTTGCTAATCTGTTAAGAAATTTTAAATTTATTTAGTAAAAAGTTCGATTTTTTAAACTGACAAGATTCTCAATAGACAAATACATTTAAACTCTTTTGAAATTAGTCTAGACAAAAATGTTGTTTTCAATTTGGCCAACTCTGTTGCTGATTGCTCCATTGTTTCTGCCGACTCATCAGAAAAGGTCGCCGGGTAGAGCCGCACGAGCCAAACCAATACGGCCTCCAGCGAATTCCACGGCAGCTCCAGTCGAGCCGAATGTGTTGCAGATCACCAGTGGGAACTTCAATAGCACATTGCACGCATATGAGGTGGTCTTCATCAATTTCTATGCGGATTGGTGTCACTTCAGCACCCGCCTGGCGCCGATCTTTGAGGATGCGGCCGTCCGGCTGGCGGAGAAGCTGCCGAAGTCGGCGGGCGTGCGTTTGGCACGCGTCGACTGTATGCTGGAAGTGGAGCTCTCCAATATGTGCAACATCAGCAAATTTCCCACGTTGCGTCTGTATTATCGCGGGCATCCGCTGCGCCAGGAGTATCGTGGAGAGCGCTCCGTTGAGGCGCTTATGGCGTATGTGGAGAAGCAGTTCGAATCGTCAATCAAAACGGTTATCAATGTGCAAGAGCTGGACGGGATTGATGTCGGAAGGCGTTCGGTGATTGGCTTCTTTGAGAGCAATAAGGAGCTGTCTGCAGGCCTTTTTGTTCTGCTGGCGGAGCGCTATAAAAACGATTGTGATTTCTATATAAGAATCGGCGCTAAGCTGGACAATGAGGCGTATACGGGAAAAATGCCAACAATTGTCTACCGTCCAGACGTTGCGCGCACCCATGCCGCGGATGAGATCTATTACGGCGATGCGAAATCACAAATCGAACTGGAGGAGTGGCTCTTTAAGAAGTGTGTGCCGCTCGTGCGTGAGGTCGACTTTGGCAATGTGGAGGAGATTATCGAACAGCGATTGCCCCTACTCGTGCTCTTCCATATGCCCGACGATATTGGCTCTGTGAAGGATTTCAAGTCCATTGTGGAAATGCAGTTGGCCGGCTGTGTGGACTGTGGCCAATTCAACTTTGTTACCGTCAACGGTTACAAATTTCAGTATTCGGTGCTGCACATGGGCAAAACGCTACGGGATCTGCCCCTGATCGCCATTGATTCGTTAAAGTTTATGTATCCGTATCCCAAGTTTAAGGACATGTACATTCCGGGCCATTTAAAAATGTTCATTCGCGATTTTAGCAGCCACCATTTAAAGAACAAACTGAAAATGAAGCAGGCCATCGAACAAGAAACCAAAATACCGCCCCTATCCACTTTCAAGGATCTGGGACCCTCCAAGCATCGCTACTCTCTGGTCGGACATGATGAGCTGTGAGCCATAGTTTCAACTTTTACTACTGCTGCTGCTTGTCTTATTGTTGCTGTTGTTAATAAAGTATTTTTTGTTGCTAGCAACTTAATCAGTTAGTACGTTCGCTGTGCACTTTTTCTGTAGTGCCGCAATACAACACTGGACAACAGGAAATGCCTTTGGCAGTGCTGAACAACTGTTGCAAACAATCGATAGAAGTGTTAGTAAAGGTGTCCTTTTTTCGCACAGCTTTTGTGGTTTTTAAGTTATTTAATTTAATTTATATTGCTTTCCACAAATGTATTAAATTCTTACCAATGCTTACCTTAACTCTATTTTGTTCTCTTTTCCGTTTTCTAGTTTTGAATATTTGGTAGCATAGTGTAATCAGCCCAGAGTCGACCGGTGTGTCGGGCCGTAGGTTTTGCAGCGCCTTAAAAAATGCTCGTCTCTCGCTGCACGTTTTTAGTTCGTCGTTTTCTGGGTACATGGTAAAAACAAATTGCCTGCAACTAAACATAATGGTTAAACAGACACCTGCTCAAGGCACACTCAAGGAAAATCACTTGAGCTGCCTGGGAGCCAGGGCCTTATCGTGCACGGCTCAGCTCAGCACAGCCAAGCCATTTGCTTCAACTCCATTCGTGGGCTCCGCATCCAGCTCTCAACATAATTTGCTGTGGTTTTGCATTTACTTTGCATCTCAAGCATGCTTGAGGCTTTGCCTGCTGCAGCCAGCAGCCAGCAGCATTAGCCCGGTTTTGCTTCTGGGCGCAGCCACTTTCCAGCTAACCAAGCTAACCCGGCTTCCTACTTGACTGAGCTCGAGGCTTGTCTTGTGCCTTGCTCTGCATGGCACTTCCGTTTCCGGCTGGAACTGCAGCCCCCGCTGCTGTTCCGTCCGTTTGTTAGTTTTAGTTTTATGCGCTGCATTTGCGCCCTGTTTGCAATCACTCCAGCGCCGTGGTCGTCCTTGCGGTGACTCACGCCCAAAGCTGCATCTGAGCAGATGGGAAGCAGCAGATGGATGCAGTTGAAGATGCAGTCGAGTTCCCGTGCAGAATTTTTTTTTTTTTTTTTATTTTGTGGCTGTGCTGCATTGAGTGTTGCCTGTTTTTTAAGCTGTTTGGCATTTGCACTAACATATGCGCATATCTAATTTGCAATTGTTTTTCGTGGTTACAGATTTGCATGCTTTAAGTACACTGCGAGAAAAAACCGAGGTGCGTAGCTTCAACTTTTTTATTTAGGCAACATATTTTATTAAAGAATGCTGCACTCGTGTGAGGAGAGAGCGTACAATTGTCTTGTAACATTAAATTATTAAACATAAGTAAATGCACTTCACATTTCTTGCAGTGTACTATGCTATACATGCAAAAATGCCAGCCACATATACTTAAAGCCTGTGCTTGCCGCTCTTCGTTGCCCTTCCCACATCCAAGCTTAAAGCATGCGCTATTTGTAGAACAAATTTGAGCTCATTTACACGCAAAGAAAACAAACAGAAACCGAAGAAACGACCCGGGAAAAGTTGGTGGATGCAGCTCCTCAGTTGCCGGGGCTGACTTTTGAGCCAAGAGCAAAACTATTTTGCTTGCTTCTTAATTTAATTAGCACTCAATTTGTATGTGTGTTGCATTTACTGTTTGTGTGTGTGTGTGTGTGTGTGTGTGTATGAGATGTAAAAACAATTTTCAACTTTTGAGCTACTCATTTGTTGCTGCAACTTGCCTGCTGCTTTTTAATTAAACGCATTAAATAATTTCCATTGCCGACAACTTGAATGAGCATGAGCCTATTAGATGTATATAAAAGGCAATAATACTGTGGTATGATATTTTTGACTCTATATAAATTTCAGATTAAAACAGGCAAGAGTAGTCTAGTGGAGAGTGCGCGACTAGCAGATACCCATATCCGAGCATTTAATTGTCCATGCTGGATTCTAGCGGACATTATACATATATAAGAAATCTTTGAAATTTGTTGTTTTGATATTGCCGAAGGCGTATTTATATCCTGAGGAATATCCGTTGGGAATACATTGGATGTCGCTGCAGCTAATACTTTTAGTTAAGCACATTTGACAAGGGGAATCCTATTTGTTTTATTAAAATGTCGTAGCAAAATATTCTCTTTCATTAATTAGGCGCAGTTCATTAATTGTTGTGCCGTGTGCTTGTGTGTTTGTGTGAAGTCAACGCCCTCGGCAGCCTAGAAATGCCTCCACTCATGTAGATTTATTAAGGATTCCCGCATGCATTTAGCATTTAGATTGGAATCGGGAGCCACGCTGCATGATTGATTGTCCTGTTCCCGTCCTGCGGCCTGGCTCCCTTCAATTGCACGCCAAGCAACTCCCTTGGGGAACTTTGAGGGAGCTCTGGCTGTGGCAGGGGGCACGTGAGGCTGTTGACACAGGTGTTGCTTGCTTTTAATTCTAATTGGTCAACGTTGGCAATTTCTCTAAATGAATTTTGCATTACGTTGACAAAACAAAAAAAAGATAAAAGTAAAGAAAAACTGCGCACCCCAAAGGAAATTAAGACAAAGCCATTGAGACATTTTCATTTGTTTGCAGTCATGACTTTCAATTTGTAAAACAGAAGCGGTTGCCCTCACTCATTTCCCTTGCTTTCACACGAAAACTTTGCCATGAGAAAATTCATTAGAAGCAGAGTTTTTTGGGGTATACCAAAAAAAGACATGATAAGGCAGGTAAAGTATAGCCTCAAGCAATATCTAAAAAACTGTAATTTTCAAATATGATAGATATATGCACAGAGTTATCTAGAAATTCAAATAAAGTGATTAATACAATTTTTATAAAATTCTGCTTGTTTTAGGTAGATATTTTAGGTAGATTTAGAGTGGAAAGAATTCTTTCTTACCTAACCAAATTTTTACCATGTTCGACTAGTGTATTTCTACTTGTTCTGCCTAGACATTTGCCTTTACAAAGCTGCGTAGCTGCGTCTTTATTCTACCTGAGCAGCGAGTTTTTAATTTTTATGTGGCCTTTGGCAACTAAAGCTGCCTGTTCGAAAATTCGATAAATGCCATAAATTGCCCAATATGACTTTTGGAATCTATGGGCTCTCTCCCCCTCATCGCAATGTCAACACATTTTTTATGCCCCAATCTGGAAACGTTCGAGGCGTTGCTCGTGCTGCAGACACAGAGTACAAAGCGCATTGAACAGATGAGATTAGTAGGCATGGGGCATACAAGAAACAAATCGGAGGAGTTAGGGCATTAAGCATGAACGACTGTTATATACCCAGCATAAAATGGCTTATTTCTGTACTTTTACATTTTTACAACATTAACTAGACGTAAAACCAATTGAGAGTTAAAGGCGATATTTTAATAAAAATACCTTTAAATTAGCGAAGGTCTAAGTAAACCTAAATACATGTTTTTAGATGACGGAATGCGTTAGCATTTAAAGAGACATTCTTCTAATATATATTATTTATAGTAGAGTATATTTTAATGGCCATGCTTATCATAAGGTCACATTTATATAGTATTGTATTGTAGTTAAAAAAAATTGTAGTCATGTAGTCAAAAAATATAGTCATATTGCGTTCTTTTCACACACAAACGGAAACTGACCCCAACACTCGTAATCGTGATATCCGAAATTGCAACCTAGGAAATCGGCATATGCCACACATTTCTGGTGATCGAAGTCCGGTTGATTGAAGCACCACCTGGCATAGCTTAAAGGAGCCCCATCATTTAATTATACTAAGAAACTTGCGTTTAATTCTTCCCATCCTATGAGACAATAAAAGTGATTTTATACATTTAATCTTATCTGAATCTATGCTACCTGTATACCAATTAATTGTTGTTGTTTATTGATCATAGAACATTTATAGAATTTGTTGATCATTATTCTTGTTTCAATTTTGTATGGTATTGCAAGCCAGTTCAGTATGCTCTTCTTCAAAAGATTAATTTCCGTCTCTTTAGTAGTTAATTAAAAACCAGTCTGCAGCGGATTATATTTTTGAAATTTAACATCTGCAGCGAAGTTGTTTGTGCTGTTTTCGGCTTCAGTGTTTGATTTGCAGGGAGTCCCCCCACAATTCGAACAAGAATAAAGGGTGCCGTCCACACGCCGGGGATACTCTATAGAGTTATAGCTTACGGCTTTATAAACTAGTGAGAAGAAAAGCCCGTTCGTAAAGATATATTGAGAAATAGAATATTTTGCTTATAAAAGCTATATAAGCTATATAAGTGCTATGTATGCAATATATGGCTTTTAAGTAGTGAGTGAAACTAAGAAAATTTATTTGTTCAGGATATCTTGAAAAATAAAGAGGTTTTTATTAAAGAAGTTGACTGTAGACCGTTTCTTTATATGGGAGCTATAAGATATAGAATACATCTAAATGAATATATAGAATATAAAATCTTATATAGAATATATAGATGTAAGAATAATAGTACAACAAACAAGGAGATTCTCCTTTTATGTGTTTATAATAATAATTTACTTCAAAGTATTAGTACCTTCTTCAAAGGTACATACGGAAAATATGTTGTTGATTTCAGTTCTTATCTACCTTTTGGCCACCGAATAAGGCCATATAGCTAATGCGCCGGCAAGGGTATACAACCTTCGGCAATATAAGGATGTTTTGTTATAATGGGCAATGCAGCCCATTGAGGTAGGCGAATGCAAATAAGTCGAAACAAAGGCTATTCAAAGAAAAAAAATGAATAATAATTGTGTTATTATACCAAACAACGTTCATTGACTTTTGTGAAACGGGCAATGTTGGCACAGTTCTCGAATGCGGCAGACCGCATTTAAGCATTACGAGTAGAGTCCTTGACTGGATGCCTCATGGGCCAATTACAGTGCCTCGGAAAATGCCATTCAAATCAATAAAATGCCAATTAAAATACTGAAAAGCAGCAAACTAAAAGTTTAAGTCGTGTAATCAATAGGTTGGTACTATGCTGCTGCGGCTCGGAGCCAAGGATTGAGGCTCATTTAATTGGGCTGCAATCTGTACATAATCTGGTCATTGCTCCAGGAACAGAAATAACATCAATCGTGCAATTTTCGAGTGAATGGGCAGACTGCGGATGCGGCCAGAGACAGCAGACTAATTTATTGGATAATATTTTTTTAAATCTTAATTATATTAGTCTATTGAAATTCAAGCTTTATAGATGTGGAAAACTAGGTTCAAGTACCTATTAAAGAACATTGGTTCGAACCGTGAGCCAAATATTGAACCCGCAAAAATATTCGATGTGCTTGCAGCCTTGATATGTATACGTTTAATCTGTGTCGCAAACTGAAAAGCCGTCAAACTTTAAGCATGTAGCGTGTTGTGGACCCATAACTCTGCCGCATGTCGATGTCATTTCTTTGGCGAGCGGCAGCTCTCTATGCACGGTCTAGCAAAAAAGCCATCAGAGCCATGCACCACGAGTACTAACGAGCCCAACATGGCCTGTTGTTGAATGATAACAGCACAGGCCGCAGTGAAAAACATGGCACAGAGAGAGAAGCAGATTGAGGGAGAGCAAAGGAAAAAGCTGTGGCAATTAATCTTTACAATGCCATACATGCGAAATGGAGTTCATAAATCCCAAGTCACGCCACACAAGGCACAAAAGGCTAAGAGCGGGCGGCTGCGTCCCCTCCCCTCTCCTTCCCACCCTTCTCTCCATTCAGCCAACGCTTGTAGTACTTCATGGGTAGCCCAACAAACTTTAAATTAGCCCCGAGATGTGCACATCGTGTGTCGCAAATATGTATGACAAATTGTAGTCTACTTACAGGCGCCTCCACAGGTAAACAGATGCCACAGCCACAGCTTCAGTTACAAGCGAAGATGTTTTCGATGAGACGCTCTGGGACTTTGCAGCCACGTTCCATGAAGCACTAGCCCAATTAGTCAGGCGTTGTTAACAGTCTTGCAAAAAGCTGCTCTGCCTTTTCACCCGAGTCAAATTACTAAATATCTGAATATTATTTACGAACTATGTTGCGTACAGTTTAATTGCTACATTTGTTTAAAAGTCATACTTTAGATATGACTACAATTGAAATAATAATACATACATTAAACTTACCTATCTCATTTTGTTTGTAAATCTTCTATATATTGATAAATGTGGTTTGTAAAAGCAGCGAATACAACAAATATGGTGGCAAACTAATGCCTTGATATATGCATACTTAGGGATTGTGGACTGGCGCACAGTGCGTATGAGTAATAATGCGCCAATAGATTTATGGTAAATGGCATTGAAAGCAATGTTAAGCCATGGCCATGGCCAAGTCTCGTTTGTTTGCGCTTATGTCTGTATAAAAATGGAATATAAATTCCACATTTGTGCAATTTATTATGCGCACAAAGACGACGCTGTCAAGGCCCTTATCCTTTCAGCCTGGAAATTAGCTCGTTTGTCTTGGTCTTATGCAGCCAGCAAAGAATGCGACGCTGTTGGTTTTAAAATGCTAAAGAGCTGTGGAGATCACAAATAACTAGCGTTATGTGGCCGCAATCCCTTTGAATAAATCAACAGGCGTTTACGTTCAGCCCTTGCTCTCGCTCCAACACAACCAAACATCCAAAACATTTGGCCACATTTACTGTCTGCGCCGCTTTTCAATGGCCGGTTGAATTTATTGGGGTCAGCCTGGGGCGCGGGGTTGGCGTCGGTTTGGTAGGTGTTAAAGTCTCGGTCAGCAATGGGTTTACCCGCTGCCGCTTTATAAAAATTTCAACTGATGTGCGGCTCGCAAAATCACAACTAATAATTGGCTAGGGCCAAAAAGGCAGCTGCGCTCGAGGCATGAATTGAATTTAAATGCTTGATTAGTTAGACGATAGGAAGCTGTTGAAGAACTAACCCAAATATATTTCTATGCGGTGTGAATTGAAAATATTAGTCAAAATATGATTCACATTTTGCAATATAGAAACTATGCGTTCTTCCCTATAAAAGTAACTACAGTCCGCGAGTACTGAGGAATAATATTATACAATTTATTAAAGACGTGCTCTGGGCACCAAATGTTCTTTTCTATCTTCAAAATTGTCATTGAAGCTTATTTCAATTACAATAAAAGACGAGATATGTGTACTTCTATAATAATAGCTGTATGTGCTCTTCTTTTACTTATCTCAAAAAGTTGAATTCATACAAAAAGGTTTAAATAAATTACTGATAAATGAAAAAAACCTAATTAAGAGTGCAGCAAACAAATTAAATATTTACATTAATTAACTGTATTTGATTGCTTGTAAGAATTATAATTAACTTTATTGTATAAACAAACAATTACAATGGTTGTTTGTCTTGCATGTTCAATATGTTGTATATATATATATATTTTAAATTCGTAATAATTAAAAAGAAATTTGTAAAATGATGTTTAACAATTATTATTAAATACATGTATGCATTCTTAATAAGAGTGTGTACATTATATATGGGAATATGTGTGTATTTTCCACGCATCATAAAATTCAGGCTCGAGAACTTAACATTAATTGCATGCAGCTTAACAAGAACATTTAGGTAAATATAATTGCGGACTTGAAACTTGCTGTTTATAAAAATATAATGGGTATTTATGTTAGGAGCATTGCCCTTTGCCTGGTCGCATAGAAAAATATGCGTCTGCAGTGCAGGCAACTGGAAGTTCCCGGCGTAAACTTAATTTCAGGCAACTCGTCCAGTAAATGGGCCTCTGCTGGGGAACTGCAATACGGATTTGTTGTTGTTGCTCTGTTGGCGTAAAAGGCATAAAAATGTCGCAGAAGTTTAGGATTTTTTAAGTTTCGTACGGGCACGCCCACAGCCGCCCGCTGCTGCCACAATTGCCGTGTTGTAAGCAGCTCCCTTTTTAGCACATTTTTGTATTGCATAGTTTACGACTTCTTAGCTCGATTTGCCGCAGGATAAAGTTTCGCATATTTTTTTTTAGCATTTTATATTACTGTTTTTTTTTTTTTTTCGGTTACGGAACTTGTTAATTTTCCGCTGCAAATCTGTCAACTTTGCCAACGACACAGAAAAATTCAATAGCAAGTGGCAAAGTTTGCGGAAAAACTTTTGCATACGACATTGCATACTCTTAGGCGCAGCGCCTACACTAATTAAAAGTCTAGACTCTGGTTGAACTTTTGTCATGTGCATGTGTGCGACTGTGTGAATTGGTGTGTGGCTCATATGGCAGCTCATTGTCGATTGTCTGTTCAGATGATCTGCCCTCCATTAACCGCAATTTCCAATTAATCAACTGGCGCGCATTACCCACCACAGCAACAACAACAACAACAACAACAACAACAACAACAACAACAACAACAACAACAACAACAACAACAACAACAACAACAACAACAACAACAACAACAACAACAACAATTCCTGCAGGGACAACAATAATGGCAGTGCATGTGGGCCTGGTAAATGTTATAAAGTTAATTGCCATCTGTTTAACTGTTCCCCCCGGCAAAATATCGGGCCAGAGTTGTAAACACGTACTCGTATGCACATATTTGCAAGCAGCACGCATCGAAGGGTCAGCAATGTTTATCCTGTTCGGGTATATGTTTATGTATGTTTATAACGGGTATTGATTAAAATTAGAATTTGATCATGAAAACTTAATGGAAACTTTGTTTGTACAAATTTAAATCATATTCAAATTTTAAGAAAAATATTATATGTTTTTGCAAATAATATTACATGTATCAATAAAGAGGACAAGTTATATTACTTTTTTAAACTCTAAATTTGTTTCAAGTTCCGAAAGCTTCAAATCTTTGCACACAATTTACTTTTAATATTGAAAATAATATTTTTTAGCTAGAGAACATTCCTGATTTAAATTTGAAATAATTTATCTGATATAACTGACAAAAAAACTTCTAAATAGCTTTCCGTAAAAATATTCGTTTAAGTTGGTAAAAAGTTACAAAGCTAGAACTTTACAAGTCGAAAATATGCCAACTTTAAAGTGGAAGTCAATAGTTGGTTACCGTCATATATTACGTTCGACAAAGCCTCTTAGCACACACATTCTCCCACACACATGCATGTGTATTTACACACACACTCGCTGTTGGCAAGAGTCCATTGAAATGGCCCTTCGCTAGCTGCAAAAATAATATTGAAACTGTTAATGAAGTTAGCCAAGCTTGGAAATGGTTGTAACCGGCGGCAATGTGCTGCATTGATCAATAGACAGCATGAAAAACGAGCAGCAGCATGCATTTAGCCATTCCGACACAGATACAGATGCAGTGACAGCAGATACCCTTACGTCTACAGCCAGCTGCAGATACAGATACATTTGCATCAAAGTGGCAGCAACTTGAAAAATGCAACAACAGCAGCAGCAACGGCAGCAACAGCAGCAACGATGCCACCAAACACAAACTCGATTTGTGCACGGTAATTAAAATTTAATCATTGGACATTAGTATTCACACACACACTCGCACACACACATCCAGACAAAACACTCTTTCAGATACCCATTCAGGTTGCTATGAGCGATGCGTTTTGTGGGCTGAGCCGATGGGGCATCGATACCGTTGCACAGCTTAGCCAAATGAATGGTGGCCCACCCGTAAAGGAGCTGTTGTTGGGGGGCAAATGAGCTCACAGGTTTTTGGCTCGTTTGTGCACTTTTGCGCTGCATACTTGGGGGTCGATTTAGATATCTGCGTGGCATGTAAATGTGCTCATTCCCATAGACATAAATGTTCGACATTTGTTTTGGGGCTTGGCAACGCATTTCGGTTGGTTGAACGCGCATTTGTTGGTCGCGTTTGTGGCTTTATTCTTGCTTTTCGCTTTCAACGGATTTGTGGTAATGACGTGCAATTAATTTGGGTTTTAATACGTGGAGCTGCTAAAATAATAGCGTACAATCAAAGCCGATAGCACAGCCTAAGCTGCAAAGGAAGGCTCAAACATGTATAAAAATAAACAAAAATAGAATAATATATATTTTCATAGCATATTTATTATTATTTTTATCATATTCAATTTGCTCATTTAATTATTTTGTAGTTTTAATTGGAAAATATGCAACTTCTTCACATGAGTATTTATTCAGTCTAGCCTTGTTCGATCGTAATAAATGCCAAGTATGTTTTTCTTTAACAAAAGTTCTCAAAAACACACTTTTATTCTACATAACCTGGCAAACATGTAGATTGTTATTACTTTCAGTCAGAAGCTTTAGTTATCGTCGAAAATTCAAGCAAAGGAGCTAAGTTTTTGGAAAACACCTGAAACACCTTGATTATGGCCAACTATGTTAAGCATTGTAGTTAAATGTTTTTGGCGAAGTTTCGTTGTCTTTAAAAGCTAAAAATAGTTTTCTTTTACTTTCACTACAAAGAAAACTTCTTTCCCCCATATAAAGTTTTCACATAATTTCAATGTTGGTAAAGGTTAGCTTGGCTAGGCAATGGCCAGTATTATTTGAGAAAAGTTCGGTAAATGTTTCAAGAGTGCAGTATGAACTTTATATGTTTTTAAGAGCAGTTTTAAGATTCACTTTTGATTATTCACCTATTGCCCACATCCTTCCTTTGACTTAAGTCACAAATTTAAGCAGTTTAGTTTTTACAAATAATTACAAATTTCATAACTCTTTACTTGCATAATTATATTTCATTGTTTTACTATGCTTTCGGCCGGCTCTTATAATACTTATTTATCTAATTTATCCGATCTGAAATATCGATTGGATGAGACCTCTTCAATCTTCTCCTCATTCGGACACTCCCAATTAAAAATCTTCTTAAGATTGGCCTGGCCAGTCGATTGGGATGATTTCCATTATCGATAGTGTCATATCTTGTCTGAATTATAATTATCAGCCATTTTATAACTTATCAATAAGTTTTAAAAAAACTCGGAGTAATATTTTTATTATATTTTGAATTTTTTAAATAATATATAAAAAGTAAACAAATTATTACCTAATGTATTGAAGCCGGTAAATTAGAAGTTAATGAGAGTCAAATTAATGTACAACATGCATTTTGGACTTGTTATTGATGACATGGACGAAAGCCCAAAATACATATGTATTTGCCATAATGATTATATTGAACCCTACAAAGTCGTATCTTCTTGTTGGCACTTAGTATTTGCAAATGTTATGTTGTGCGTAATATTTGTGTATGCTTTGACTAGCACTTCGATAAGCTTTGGCTGCCATGTTTTACACAACATTAACTTGGCTTATTTATTAAACACGTGCGTCTCGGCTCTTCGATACAGCTGTGCAAATTGCACACATACACATACATTCGCTCGCACTGTCTGTGTGTTACATGCCACATAAAGGCTGAAGCTCTACGTGTGCATACAAAATGGCAGCTCGGTCCTGGAGCCGCTGGCTCCTTTTGGGCATGGCCGACTGGCCAGCCTGAGTCTCCGACTGACCCGTTGTTTGTGGCCTCAATAAATCAACCGGAATTAAGTCATCAATAATGAAAAGACATAAAGCAGGCAACTGAGCGCAAGTTGCAACCAAATTGAACTGAGCCAACACAAAAATAAATAAAAATAAAAAATACGTTTAACGTCGTTGAAGGGTTCCATAAAAGGAGTTGGGTGTTCGCATAGCAAAAATGTTAGGTCATAACTGATTTCTGGATAGATATATGGATTGAATATGTCTGACTGACCGACTGGCGATCTACTCACCTGGCTGGCTTATTTTGGAGTTGAAAATCATATTTGGTTGATCATTTTGTATCGTTGCTCTTTTTAAAGCATACAAGGATGTATTAATATGAATCTACAACCAAGTTTTTAAAAAGAATACATAGCATCTAATGTTTTATTTAATTCTATGAATTTGTTTTTTTTTAATACAAGCAATGTCACAAGCAGTTGTGAGCGAGCAATAACTTATGCCTATAATAACAATTTCTCCAAAGTTAATTTAAATAAACAGTTGAATAAGTTAATTTTTTGTTGCTGGTTATGAAACCCGGATTGGCAACAATAGACGGCAATCAAGTGAGGCTAGAATTAATTGTACAGCCCGATTGCGAAATATGCAAATTAATGATTCAAGAAATGTGAGTACATTAATTAATTGTAAACCTGTGCGAAATATGACTCTCCAATTGTTTAACTCAATTGATGCAGGGTTTTTTTTCTTCCAAGTTTGTTAATAAGTATTATGTATCCCATATCTGCAAGAATATATACAACGCGATGTAGTGAAGGGCGAATACTGGGACAAGCCCAATGAATTGCTTATCCGTTTGCAAAGTCATCACGTTTCATACATCAAGCTCCCATCAAATGTCTTTTTAAAACCTAAGTCACATAGCATCTGATAAAGCCAAAATTCTCACCACAAATATAATTAAAAGTGTTATTACTCTCAGTTACTTATTATTCTTGTGCCTTGCGTGTGAATGGAATATTATGGGTTTTTAATTAGAACGCCAACTGAACAACAGAATAATTCCAGCTGTGATTTCTGATTGACGCAATCTCTGCCTTCAGCAATGATGACTCATCGTTGTGGATGTCCAATTTCTTGACTTTGATCAAGATAAATTCGCAGACTTTGCGGACTGCGCATCTTCTGTTTCTTATACCCTGTATAAACAAGCGTGGGCTGGAGAGAATATACAGTATATACTATATATAAATATTCCAATGTATATATGTATGTGATTTATCAACATCAACAGGAATGCTAATATATTATTTGACTATTAATGATTATTTATTTATAAAAATTTTGTTAATGAAATACGAGATATTTATTGACAATTTGTATGGTATAAGAGACATAGACAAAGACTTTGTTTACTCAATTGCTAACAATATCATTATATTTTCCTATTATTCCTGTTTGTAATGGATTTGGCTAAAATTAAGTTGGCAATTAACCTAATATAGCATGCTATTTTGTACAAATTACTTAAATACCTTAAAATTGGTTTCCAGATACGAACAATCATCAATTTTTTCATAAAATTTCATAAAAATAGGTTTTAAAAATACACAATTGAAACCTTCCAAAGTCCAAGTACAGAGAATGTGGTAGTCGCGTCCACTTAGCCAGCGCATTCTAACTTGAGTTGTTTTTCTTTTTACACCCCGCTGAAAGACAAATTCATAAATATTTTAATTAAAATCGAGTGATTGTCGACAACATTGTTCTAAGTAAAAAGTTTTTTTCAAAGTTGCAACTTCGCTGACATTAATAGCGATGCGGAAACGGGTCTACCAGTGCGAGTACCATGAGTACAACGTCATCAGAAACGCATAACATTCCAAAAAGCATCGCAAGGAAAACAGCGTGGAAAGCAGTAGCAAAGTTTTTGGCGCAAGTTCAGCGAAAGTTTTGCAGCATTGTGAAAAGCTGCAAAGAGAAATTTAACTAATTCCATTATGCATACCAAAAGCAAAACAAGAAGAACCCGACGAATGAAAAAATTGGAATTTCGAAAATGTTAAACAAAAATGTGAAAACTTTGCCCTTGTTGAGGCCAGCGAATGCTGCGAATTTTCTTGTTAAGTCTTTAAGTTTGCTTGAAAATTGCTCCTTGTGTTTATTTCAAATGCGCACATAATGCGACAGGACACCTCGTGACCAGCGTAGAGCCCATAGCTAATGCCCATTAAGCTCAGAGTCAATATTTGTGTCGGCTGTTTACCATTAGCTCGAGTGATGAATATCAAAAGTGTGGCTAATAGATGTTAACAGAGCTGAGTGCTTCGCTTTAACAGCCGTCTAGTGTTGGCAAATATTTAAGCTTAACTCGAATAACATTTAAAGCTTCCTTAACATCAATCTAACATACACATCTTTACCGCCTGTTAATTGGTTCTCATTATAAATGCAATCAACAATAACTGAGTTCAGTTATTGTTAGTTTATTTTTTGTAGCCTCATTAAAATGGGATTTTAATGGTTGTTATTTAATTTTCCAGCATTCTTTTGTACATTTTATAATGTGTGCATATTGTAATTAGATATTTCGAGACCTTTCAATATGATGTACTAACAAGTTGTCAATCGACAGAAACTGTTGACATTTATTGTTGACCATACATTTGATTTGAGACAGGCCAACAAAGTTTTCTAACAGACTTACCAAACAACAGACCCTCAATTTGTAGCTGAATTTAGTATTTTTTCAACCTGATGTACGCTACCCCATGAAAAATCCTATTTGCTCCAAAATGAAATCATTAAGCGGCATTTACTGTCAACAAATGGCACGCAAACATTTCAAAAGCAATCACATCAAACCATAGGAAATAATAAAAATCATATAGGCGGAAAACCAACTGCCACCCATCCCAACCATCTCCATTGCCGTAAAAAAGCAAGCACCCCAACAAGTTGTCGACTTGCCGTGCAATTGAGTTGAAAGACAAACAAAGCGTGAGCTTTGCATGCCTACCTATCGAGCGTAAGTGGGGGCTAAAAGGGGATTGTTGTCTTTGTCTGTGTTTTGCTGTGGGGTTCTGTGTGGGGTTGTGTGGCCACAATAAACGCTGCGATTCATTCATTCACTCAGTCAGTTCGTCAATTACATTGATTCCGTGCATTTGGCGAACGGTTTGTTTGCATTTTTGTCAGTCAAGTTTTTCTTTGTACACCCTGTAGTTGAATTGTGGCATCTGGAACCTTATACTTTTATATCTTTCTTGAGCAAGCGAGTTCCCGAGAAGTCAGAATACGGAATATGTGGTTATTTTACATTTTAATTTTGATTGCCTTTGCCTCATACAGATTTTAAAACAGGGTATTCCCCATACAAGTACAGCCGTGCATTGTAATCATTCTTGTTATTTTTGTCACCCGGCTGCGGAAACGGAAACGTCGTCATCGCCATTGTCAGCAGTGACAACTCCGAGAGACGGACGGCAGCTTGGAGCATTTTGATTTCTCTCTGTCTCGCTATCTCTTATTTAATAACACAAAGTGTCTCTGTTTCTCATTTCGTTTCTTTTCACTTGATACTTGTGAAGGTATTCGTCTACCTTTTATTATTTTTGACTGTTTTCTGCGCTTTAACAACAATGGCAACAACAGCAACAACAAATGGCACTGATTGACTTTGCCTGTGCACAATTTTCGTTATTATTTTTTATTTCGTGTGGTTTTAGCTCCTGTTTTGTGTCATTTTTTCTTTCGCTGAACTTGTTTACTTCTATTTTATTTACTTTGACGTAATGTTTTTCCTATCAAGCGCTTAACATCGAAATTATTGTTGTTTTGTTGTTGCTGGCACTCGTTTCACCTTTGTGGAGCTATTGACATTACGTTTTCGGCGTCAATCAAATGCCAAACAAAAAAGTTACATTTTTGCCCATTTTTATTTGGCTCATGTTTTATGAGGCGTTAAAAATGTCATTACCGTGTGCAGTAATCAGAAATAGATAAATAATGTGAAATTTTTCTAAAATATATTCATGCATGATGTAATGATAATTGACTAATGCATTATTTGTCCATGAAGTGCGATTATACAAATTTCCAATCAGTTGGTGCAAGTTTTAAAAACATCTGCCTTTCCAATGACTAAGTTAATTGCTAATTTGTGAATTAAAAATTTCTATATTCTAACTTACCGTACTTTATATTCAATCAGAGACAAAAGTACTTCGAACAGTTTAAACATATTCGAATTGCATGTTAAGTGATAGTTTTTTAAGTTGAGTAGATTTCTTGTCTGCCAACTTAATATTCAATAAATAATATATTTATGTTTTCTTTATATATATTTCATTTAGTTATAAAACATTTCGAGAGAATTTTAACCTTTCTTTGCTGATATTCACATTTTAAAACATTTTAAAATTCTTATACGTTTTATTACTTTTGACGAAAGTTTTTATAAATGTTTCAATTAATTGATTTAAAAGCTTGCATATAAAAATTCTTTTCTGCTCAGTCTTTAATTGATATAATGGAAGTACGCGGAATTGAATTGCAGTTAAATAAAACTTAATATAAAGCTATAATAAAATAGATTAAATTATACTGCAGCCCACATTATGTATACGGAAACGCTTTACAACAAAGCCCTGGTCGTTGAGCCTATCGTACACAGAGCTATACGAGTACTCGTACATGGATGCATAAAAAAAGAATGGGAAAATGGCGTCTGCTGCATCGGGGAAAAATATGAAAATCAACACAAACACGAAGCACTCAGAGGCAGTCGCCAGTCGCCAATTGCAAATGCATATTTGCTTATCGCCAGGGAGATAACAATTGACTGCACGAAAAAAAATCGCTGTGAACTTTATTAAAATTATGAAAAACCAAAAAGTGAAAGATAAAAAGTAAATGTAAAGAAGCTGCTGCGCGCCAAAAGCAAACGCCAAATTAAATGGGATACAAAAATATGATGAATGCGGGGTAGCGAATATGGTGGAAGGGCAACAGACCTGGCTGTGGCAACAAAGGACACGCAATGCTCGCCGTCGCGCTGGCCGCCGCACAAAAGGGTCCTTGTGGCGGCATATGCTGGACAGAAGTATGAGCAGGAGCGGGAGCGGTAGCAGGAGATGGAGCCGGAGCCGGAGCCGGAGCAGCTGCCTCCTGTGCAGGCAACAGGATGCAAAAGTGCAGTCGATTAACGGAAGCCCCGAGTGCGAGTCCTTTCTCTGCATCTGTGACTGACTACGCTTGGTAGACGGGGCATGCGGGTGGGCGTGTCCTGTCTGCTGGCATATGCATTTTTATTAAATTTAATAAAGCTGCAATTAAACAATTTACTCTTGTTGCATTTGTCGCGCCAAACGAAATCTGAAATTAATTTCGTTGTGGTTACAGCCACACGAGATGTGAACAAATTATGTGAGTGAGCTCTTGCTGGGCGTGCCGACTGAGAGATACCCTGAGCCCTGGTTCTCCTTACAATTAAGGGGTCTTGCTTACACATATACTCTATCACAAATGTAGCCTGCAGCTCTGCTTTGTTTTACCTTAATCAAACACCTTTGGAAATTCATTTTGAATAACTTCGGTGTTTATTATCCGATTTCATGAAATTCTCATCCTTATGTGCCAAGCCTTGAAAGCGGTATTTATGGATAATATGGAAATAATAGAAAATATTGTTACAATTATCACCTTGTTCGAGAATCTGTATGTATGATAGTAAAAGCATCTGGCTAGATCGAGTATGCTTTGCTTGGAGATGCTGCCTTATGCCAGTTACATACAATACCCCCTTTAGCCGTTCTTAGAGGGCTTAGGGTATAAAAACGTGTAACCATTTTCTGGTAACAAATGTCTCGACTGGCCAATGCTCTGTTTTAAGTGTAACAGCGGTAAGCAAAATTTTATTCGTTTTAATTTCCATCTGTCAGGGTTTTTTTTTATATCCAGGGGCTGCAATTATCATGGTGAAAAACGGAAATACCTTTTATGAGGCGGCTATATTATAACCTGCTCATTTGATATGCTCTTTTTTTAACAATGGGAAAAATGTATAAAAATGCGAAAATTTATGAAGTGCTGGTCAGAGTAGCGAAGTGAAATAAAATGAGTTGTCAGCATTTTAAATGCTGCCGTTTTGTAAGACAAAATCAGAATAGCAAATTAAACAATTACACTGTAGAGTCGGTAATTAGAATTCGGAATTTTAAACAGTGTGAAGAAGACAAGCTAATGGTTAAACGACTTGAAATGAAGTTTAGCAAACTTTTGAAAAAGAAACAACAATGGATTTTATATAATTATATATAATGTTGAACTTGCATTGGGTAAATGTAAAGAAACTTCTGTACGGTTTTTCAACATTTGATCGCTATTGAAAATGTAATTGAATATCGATCGGGCATGAGCAAAAATATTGCTTGCACCTCAATATCAACACTCTAAATGTGAGAGGTGCTAAAGACTATGTCGTTTTTGTTGGCCTGTGTCACGGGTTGGTGAAGCGCAAAGATTATCAACTGGTGGGCAATTAGGTAGCGCATACGACAAAGGTCGAAAGGCAAAAACAGAGCCCAGTCGAGGTAGTAAAATGTGTGAATTTGGCAGGTTGACGCGCTGCATCGTTGGGTCCGTGGTCATTGTCATTAGCCTAACCTGGGCCCAGTCGGGGGAGCGTAAGAAATGGACAACGGTAAGCGGCGCCTTTGTGTGTGTGTGGGGATTAATTGAGACTGGGCTAAGAGACTTGTCCGCTAATGCTTGCAGCTGGACTGGCTGCAGCAGCTGAACTACAGCCACGAGCTGCACAATGTGACCAGCTCCGATGGCTACCAGCTGCAGCTGCAGCGATTGCCGCGCGTTGGCGCACGGCCCGTGCTGCTGGTGCATGGACTGCTGGGCTCCTCCCTGGGCTGGCTGTGCCTGGGACCTGGCAAGAGTTTGGGTAAGCATCGGAGCTCATTGTATGCCTCATTTGTAGCATTGGGTGTGTTTGGAGCAGCCTTTCAGCTGCATCAGCGCAACTATGATGTGTGGCTGGCGAATCTGCGTGGCGCCTCGCCCTACGGCAGACATCACCTCGAGCTGACCGATGTCATGCCAGAGTTTTGGCGCTATAGCTTTCACGAGCACGGCGCCTACGATTTGCCCGCCATAATTGACCACATTGTGGAGCACACAAAGCGGGAGGCGGACCATGTTGATGTGGAGCAGAGCGAGACACAGGCGCAGCAAGCACATCAAGTACTCCTAATTGGACACTCGCAGGTGAGCATATCCGCGTATGTCATCGGACAACATGAAACGTTGTTGATTCATGTTTACTTCAGGCTTTTAATGCATTTTTGGTGCTCTGCTCGCTGCATCCGCGTTTCAATCAACACATCCTGCTCATGCAGGCAATGGCGCCCCTGGCCCGGCTGCATCGCCAGGTGCGCTTCGATGCCGCACAGGTGCGAGCCATAATGAAGTTTGTCAAGGTAATTACCATATCAGTAGAGTGACATATTACTTGGTATGGGAAGTCAATATTAGGGTGCGATTTGAGTTAAAAAGAATGTATTTACCTCAGATAATCATGGCTGCAAAACCTGATAACGGTTTGGTTCAATGTTTTTCACCAATATATGGTTCGTAATGTAGATTGGCTCCGTTTTCGGTTGGACGATCCCTATGCAATACTTAAATCGGTTCCCTTTAAAGCCAGTTTGACGTCTTGTAGATAATTTTTTTAACTTATGTCAATGAAGAATTCTTTCGCAGATCAAGTAGTGGGTCATGGATGCTTCACTAGGAAGTGAAAATTTGAATTTTAATAATCAACGAATTTTTACCTGCACGACGACGCCTTCAATTAAGAAAATATTAAGAAAACTTCATGCTATGCCAGTTACACATTTAAGTAATCCGATCTTTCTTAAAATGAATACGTATTAATGTTTGCTCAACATTGTGTTATAGGAGAAACCTATTAGCTTGGACTAATCAAAATGTATCTTTTGAAAATAAAAGATCAGGGCAGTCAGCAGTCAAAGGCAATTGACGGAATCTAAAAGAAATTTTAAAAGCTGATCTTAGCTAACTAGAATTGTTTAAAGTTGATATATCATGCTCCAAAAAGCGAATCTTACCGGCTGCAACTCTCATACTTTTCACATAATCTTCTGGTTTTAGAATCTGACTTGCTTTATTTAACGTTTCTTTGGTTGTACTCAAAAGTATTCAGAACTGATTGCGAAGCTAGTAGAAAGCAGAAGTAACACTTGAGCATTTATCTTTAGAAACATATTTTATTGCTTGGGCTTATTGTAGTAGTTGGCCTTAACAAAGGGCATTCGAGTTATTTCCGCCTCGTAGAATTTGTCGCGCACCTTTAGTTCCACTTGGGTGCCGGGCTTCTTAAGCTGCTCTGCCACGTAGCCCATGGCAATGTTGCGGCCAGTGCTGGGGCTGGGGCAACCGCTGGTCAACTGACCCACCTGCTTGCCACCACTGAAGACTGCAACACCTGCGCGTGCGGGCGGTGCCTTGGCGCCCAGCATTTGCAGTCCAACGCGACGCCGCTGGACACCTTCCTTCAGCTGCTGGAGAATTATCTGAGCGCCAGGAAAGTCGGATGTGGTGCGTCGCCGCTTGGCCACCAGCCAGGCGAGTGCTGCCTCCACGGGCGTGGTCTGTGCGTCAATGTCGCTGCCATAGAGGCACAAGCCCCCCTCCAGGCGCAGTGAGTCGCGTGCGCCCAGGCCAGCCAGCTTCAGTTGGCCAGCAGCGAGAAGAGCCTCGGTAAGTTTTTCCACCTGAGCAGAGGGCACAGAGATCTCGACACCATCCTCGCCCGTGTAGCCGCAGCGCGTGATGCGTACATTGCTAATCCCCGCCAGCTCAAAGATGCCCGAGCGCATGAAGTAGAGCTGTTCCAGGGCTTTGGCTTTTGGCTGTGGCAGCAGCTTAGACAGCTCCTGGGCTGCTTGCGGGCCCTGCACTGCAATTAGGGATTGATGCGCCGGGCTCAAGAACTCAATGGAGACATCTTTGCCTTGGGACTTGAAGTTGGACTGCAAGGAAGATGATAATTATTAGGATTGCATCACAAGGTTTTCTTCCCTGGATTTATTCACCACAGCGGCGGTCATGATTTGCATGTCCTGCTGCTTCATCGCCGCGTTTGAGACTACATAGAGCTCCTTCTCGTTGACCTTGTTCACGATCAGATCGTCCAAAATGCCGCCCTGCTCGTTGGTAAAGACTGTGAGGCTGCCGCTGCCCGCGGGCATGTCCAGGATGTCAGCTGTGCAAATGGATTCCAGACAAGCGGCCGCATCCTTGCCCCGCACATATGTCTGCAGCATGTGTGACACATCGAATATGGAGCCCACGCGGCGAGTGTACAGGTGGGAGGCGATGATGCTCTGGTCGGAGTACTGCACGGGCAGCGCATAACCACCAAAGTTCACAATCTTGCCGACTTTGCGCACATGGAAATCATAAAGTGCTGTGCGCTCACCCTCCCCACCTGTGCTGGAGGAGGCGTGGCGTAATCTTTGCCTGCCAAAAGGCAGAACTTTTTGCGCTTGCAGTCGGCTGCTTAGCTTCAACATCTTTGCAAGACTACAGATTCGAGTATATGGACCAAACCATGCGGGCAGCTGATAAGCCTCTAGACATCATGGAGAGCGGCTGTGGGCAGACTTGGAGACAAAACGAATGTGTAAGAGATTAGCTCTAATCTCGGCGGGGTTCAAAAATAGCTGATAACCCCCCACAGAGCGCCGATCGAGAGCTCAATCAGCTGTGTTCAGCTAAAAGCAATTGATGTTTTTATTGAGAGCGAGAGCAGAAAGTATATTTTAAGCGAGCGTAGTTTTTGATTTGTATTTGGGATCATTTCGATTGATAAACAACATTTTATAATCACAGACATATGCCATAGAAGACAGTTCCAAATTTCGCTCCTCTTTTTTAATTTGAGCCAAAAATTAGCTTATAATAAGGCTGTATAGGTATATACATATATATTTGGGCAAATTGATCTCAAGCTGGAAAAGGTAGAAAATTTTCAACGTATATAATATGATCAGAAATAATTTGGGTAGGTGTCAGTTAACATTCTTGTCCTAATAAATTATTTGTAGAAACGCGAAAAGGCCAAAAAATTTGAGTTATTTCCACCTGGAGAGCTGCGTAAATTGTGTTCTAAAAAGCGGGAGCTCTGTGAATACTATACCAAAAACTTAGCGGGCAGTGCATTGAGCAACAAAAAGGTAAATATTTGCTTAACTTAAAAAATCTGTTACACAACAATCCACAATACCTTTTTTCAGTTACTTGATATCTTTAGCTATGAGCATCTGCTGCAGGGAGGCTCTGCCCGGGAGCTGCGCCATTTGCAGCAGATTTGGAAATCGGGTGATTTCATTTCGTACGACTATGGACCCATTGAGAATATGAAGATCTATCATGGTGTCGAGGCAATCAACTATAATATCAGCCAGATCAGTGTGCCCATCATACTGTACTTTGGGGAAACGGATGCAATTGCCACGCCCGAGGGCGTGCATGGCATCTATGCCAGAATGTTGAACTCGGTGCGCAGCGTGCGGCGCATTGCATCCGCGAAGTTCAATCACTTTGATTTCCTGGTCGCCGGCGAGGTCAAAACTCTGGTTAACGACAAACTGATCGAGCTAATGGAAAAGTTTCTCGACGGCAAATTGCCGTACATAATCGAATGAGGCGTCAGCTTCGGTGGTGCTAAGTAATTGGCTCCCCAAGCTGTCATCAAAGGCGTCCATTGAGGCTCATTAAAAGCGCGAGCCAAGCGAAATGTGTTTTATTTGCCTTGGCAACCGGCCAAATGTCCAAATTTTCAAATGGCCGAGTGGCAATTATGTAATCGGTTCGTCTTTGGCCAAACCATACAAAAAAAAAATCAAATAAAAAACTGAATACTAATTGACAAATTGCCGTCTGGGCCCAACACTTTTACTTTCTTTTGATTGCCCACTCAAAAGGCAAGCGCACAAAAATGTTGTTTGTTTTTTTTCCCCCTCCGTGTTGTTGTCTTTGTTTCTGGCCACCGCCTAAGTGTTTGACCCACAATAGACGATGCCGCAGCGCCAACAACGGTGGCTTAGCCAAAAAGGTTATTAAGCCAATTCGCTTGAAACTTGGCCAAAAGCATGAATAAACACACAGCCAAAATTTAAATATATTTCTTAATCACAAGTCAGATACTCTAACTATTTGGCGAAAATCAATGCATGCAAATACATAAGAACAAAATATTGTTTAAACTAATTTTAAAAAGTGTTTTTTGAAATATTATATACCTACTTTTTAAATGTCATGACCGACACACATTGTTTATATGTTTATTATTTTTTGTAAAAAACATTATCAATTTAAAAAGATTCAGACTCCATTCTGTAAAAGGGCTTAGCTGGTTTTGTTTAAAATGTTTAAACTTTCACATTGCTTATTTTTTTTATAAATTTAACCAAATAACTTAAGAAGACATCTTCAATTTAAAACGTAACATGAAAATTGTTGTTTATATGAAAATTGTTTTTGACATTTAAGTCACAGCACTTGGAAATAAATAAATTCCAAATAATAATTTAAGTAAGCATTTTGTATGCTCTGCAAAACATATTTTATAATACATATTTATTTCTTTCTTTTACAATTTCGCAATCCGAATCTTTGACTTATTTTCTTCAACTTATTGTTAGTATCAAAATATTTTTTTAAATTTGTTCAATGTTGGTTAACTGGGTAATTATTAGGTATTCGACTCGTTACTTGTTTTTTTATAGATCTACATTGGAAAACTTGTCTTGCCTCAGCAAATTGACACAATTGCTCGCTCTTACCACATATCAAAGGTAATCAGTGCAATGCGACCTACATAAATGCGGGCACAGACTTAATTGATACACACCCATCGAAGCTTTACTGTAGTTGAATTTCGTGTGTAGTTCTTTATCGATGGCAACGCCCTACGCATCCCAATACGTCTTTCGCTTCCCTTTCTCTCGCTGTCTCTCTCACTTTAATTAACTGTCCCAAAACATTTCATTTTCAAGTGATCAAAGCGAGTAATATAAGCTAGTAGATACCCTCTATTCAGTAATTTATGGGTGTATTTAAAATATTTATGAGTACTTATATATAAATTGCGTTAGTACGTTAAGAGTTTGCTCGCACTGTTATATATTAGGATATACTTAAAAGAGTATTCCAATTGATGCTAACAGTTCAAAAGTTAATATACTATTTATATTTGATTAAACTAATTTATATAGGTAGCTAATGTGTTATCACATTAAGTTATTTAAATATATTCATATAAACATATGTATTAACACATAAAAACTGTGTTGTATGAAATTCTTAAATATGTTATGCCATTCTTTGGCCAGCTCCTAAGAAATATACATATCAAAATCTTATGATGATTATGGCGGTTGTAATGAGAGCTGCAAACAGGTTTTGAGACGAACCGATACGCATATTTTTACCATGAATCGAATCCAAAACCAAACCAAGTGCTAAAAAAAAACCAAAATACTTAGTTTAAAAATAACAATTTTTGAGGAAGACTCAACACAAATGCATAAATTGATTAATCTAGCAGTTCATCAATGTGAAACTGGGTCTTAGGCCTAATTGTTATTAATTTGTTTTACAACAAGCGACTTTAAGCTAATGCTATTTGTTTGAGTATAAATATAAATATCAATGTTAGCCACATTAGTTGGCTTTACCCCTTTCAATCACATGTTGTCTACAGGGTATAATTGGAGCTTAAACGCAAAAGGTAAGCCTCATAAAATAAAAACAAAACACGTCATTACGCATATTGTTATTATAACTGCTCTTGTTGTTGTTATTGTCATTGGCATTGTTGTTGTTGTTGCTGATCGAAAGTTTTCGGCATTCTTTGTAAGCGCGGAAGTTCGTAATGCGTCGCCGGGTTTTCGGTTTCAGTTTCAGTTGAGGCCGCGACGTGCAGCGCTCAAGTTGACCAACAAGTGAAGAGGCAAACAAAACCAAAAGTATCCAAACTTAAAGCCGAATTTCACTTTATGCTTTTCGGGATCAAATCAAGTGAAGGTTCCGTTTGATAACAATGCAGCGTCGCTTATTGTTTGCATTGGGCTTGTGCCTGCTCATCAGTAGGACGCAGGCGCAGCTCATTGGCGGCGAGGAGGACGAGGAGGAGGACGAAGAGGAGGAGGAGGAGGAGAGCATTGAAGATGAGACGCCCGAGGAGAAGCTGCAGCGCAAAAACATCAAGCAAGACTCAAACCTAAGTGTGGTACGAAGATTAATGACCCGGAGCAATCCGGTCAATCCGGGCGACCGGTCAACACCATGGCATCAACTGCAACAATTTACACATTTCATCAACAGGATAAATTAATTGCCAAGTACGGCTACCAGGCGGAAGTGCATCATGTGACCACAGACGATGGCTACATTCTAACAATGCATCGCATACGGAATTCGGGTGCCCAGCCCTTTCTGCTCCAGCATGGACTCGTTGATAGCTCGGCGGGCTTCGTTGTCATGGGCCCAAATGTGAGTCTGGGTGAGTGTGTTGTCTGCTTCATGTCTGGGTGATTAATGCCTAGCCAAGTGATTACCATTGTCTCTGCCCTCGCCATTCTAATGTAGCCTACTTGCTGGCCGACCACAACTACGACGTTTGGCTGGGCAATGCGCGTGGCAATCGCTACTCCAGAAATCACACAACCCTCGATCCGGATGCTTCCAAGTTCTGGGATTTCAGTTGGCATGAAATTGGCATGTACGATCTGCCAGCGATGATCGATCATGTGCTCAAGGTAACCGGCTACAAGAAGCTGCAATATGCCGGCCATTCCCAGGGCTGCACGGCCTTCTTTGTGATGTGCTCGATGCGACCGGCGTACAACGAGAAGATCATCTCCATGCAAGCCATGGCACCCGCTGTCTATGCCAAAGAAACCGAAGATCATCCCTACATACGTGCCATGAGCTTGTATTTCAATGTGAGTCTGTGAACATTTAAGAGGTTTTATTTGGAGTTTGTTTAAAGTTTTAGTTTTTGCTCGAAAACCCATTCTTTCAAGTCAGAAGCTTATGTTTTTGATTAAGCTTTGTGTTTCCATTTTTAAGTACATACGTAAACTGTTGTGACTTGTGTAAAACAAATATTCAGGCCAATTTTTTTATTTTATTTTTAGTTATATATTTTCATAATATTTTAGTTTATTTTTGAAATATGTTTTAATGTATTCAAATCGTTAACAGTTTCGACTGTTCATTCCAAGTATGGGCACTCTAGCTCTTAGATTAAAGAAGATAAACCATATAACGAACTTCCACAATCGACGTGTTCGTAGCGATACAGTTTTAATTCCTTATCTGACGTGGGTCCACGAGAGTATATAGTCCAAGCTTCAATATTAAATGCTTAGTTACATGCCTTTTCGTACTTATCTTTTATATATATATCGAAGGGAATCAATTTCAGGCAACAAATAACATTATAAAGATGTGAAAACAGCTTGCGGACTGACTTTAATATTTCTAAATTCTTCTAATTCCAGAGTCTGGTGGGCAGCTCCATAACAGAGATGTTCAATGGTGAGTTTCGATTTCTTTGTCGCATGACCGAAGAAACGGAGCGACTTTGCATTGAAGCTGTCTTTGGCATTGTGGGACGCAATTGGAACGAGTTCAACAGGGTATACAGCAGTTTTATTGCCCCAATAACGAACTGCTTAAATCTCTCTGAAATTTCAGAAAATGTTTCCCGTTGTATTGGGCCACTATCCCGCAGGCGTGGCTGCCAAGCAAGTCAAGCACTTTATACAAATTATCAAAACTGGCCGATTCGCACCCTATAGCTATAGTTCGAACAAGAATATGGTCTTGTACAGGGAGCATGTGCCGCCGCGTTACAATCTGAGCCTGGTGACGGTGCCGACATTTGTGTATTATTCGACCAACGATCTGCTGTGTCATCCGCACGATGTGGAGGCCATGTGCGAGGATTTGGGCAATGTGACGGGCAAGTATCTGGTGCCGCTGAAGGAGTTCAATCACATGGACTTCCTCTGGGCGGTCGATGTGCGAAAGCTGCTCTACAACCGTATGCTCCAAGTGCTGGGCAAGCAGCCACAGGCCAAGGACATTGAGGGCGAGGCCAAGGGTCTTAGGATACTAGGTCGAGCAATTGGCCAAAATGCGGCTAGATAGCATTTCGTAATATATAATATTTATTTATTTATTTGCCTTTTCTTGTGTAGCTTTAAATATGGAATAGATATTTGCATAAAACTGTACGATTTTAAATATGCATACGGGCTATGCAGCGGGTGGCAAGAACTGGCTCGACCGGAAACGGAAGTCAAGTGTTGTTTCTTTTGGCTGACAATGACTTGGCCCAGAAACTGTAGCAGATTTTCCAAGCAGCAACAGCAGCAGCGCTGGCAACAACGAGTACATGCATTTCTAAGCAGATTTCCTTGAGGAAAATTTCTATTTTCTTATGCACATGCCATTTTCTCAACAGCTGCCGTTGCTGTTCTAGCTGCTGCTGTTGTTGTATTTGTTGTGGTTGTTGTTTTGTGACTGACTTCCCAGAGCTGCTTATGCTTTCAGGCCACCAGCTCTTGACATTTGCATTTCAGTTTACCCGGCCATCCAAATAAGTGAAAAGCTGTGTTCAAGCCGTGAAAACTGAGTTTTCTTGAGCACTCAAAAACAAAAACAAACAAATACTACGCACGAAATATGCCAAGCATTAAACCCTCAATGGAAAAGAGCTCATTTTTTAAATTCCAAATATATATAATATAATATAACCGGTAGAGTACAGATTAAATTAATTTGAGTGTTTTTTTTTCTATTTGAATATGACAGCTTTTAACCACATTTTATAGTATTATGTTAATCATCATATATCATCGTATTTGAATATTAAACTGTTTTCATTTCAATTAAGTAACACGAAATAAATGAAATACCTATTTATTTACTAGCTGCAGTATCAATCTTAATCGGTTTTTAATCTTTTCTAATAGACTGGTATTAAGGGTCACTATCACTATCATAATCCCCAAGTACTGCTAAATTGAAATTCCAATCTCGTAAAGCTGAGACAAGAATCAGCACAGCTATTTCCGATCTTAATGACGTCGAAACGTTCATTTATATAAACAATTTATACTATGAGAAAAAGAAACAAAAGAAAACTGATAATGGACGAATAATGAATGCTCTGAGCGTAACAGACATTCAATAGAATACATAAGTTATGGCGTTTTTATTTTTGGGAATTTCCAATTTACTTTATATATTTTCTTCTCAGCTGCGTTCAAAACTACCTATATATTTCTAGACAGTCACAGATTAGGAAGATTACAAGCTCTGGCATTACACAAAGCTATATATATATATATGTATATTGACTTTACTAGCTTTTTAAACTACGTACGATCTATTCCGAGAAGTATTTTAATTTTTTTGAAAATTGATAAACATTTGACTTGGACTTAAGTTGTTATCAAGAAGAATAGTTACGATTTAGGATTAGGTTAAGGAAAACGGAATCTTTTGAATTTTCAATTATTTTCTACATTTCTAGAGGATATACTTTATTCCATTTTATAGAATTATTCCATTTACACTTTTCTCTTCTCCTATCTATTATTCTTACTGCAGATATTTATTTAATTTAATTAAGACTTTGATTTTTTGGTTTGAAAGATCTATTAGTTGTGTTCTTATCTTTTGGTTAGAGTATAATTCGAGAGAATCGCAGACAGTATCGAATATATAAATGATGATAAATGTCTTATTATTGTTTATGGCTCCCGATCTTTTGTTGTCGTTGTTGTTGCCTCTCTCCGTGGATTAATTATCAGAGTTTTGCTCCGTCTGACCCGGCATCGATCCCGGTTTTCAGAACGTGACTAGAGTTTTGTATTTGCTTGTTAAACGTAGCCCGGTTCCCAGTTTGTTTTGATTGTATTTTATTTTATTTGATATTTTTTTGTGTTTGTTTTGTTTGATTTTGTTTTTTAGTTTTGAGTTTTTTGCATTTTATTGTAAATTATTTTTTCGCAATGCCTCGGCATCTTATAAAAGCTGAGTGTTCTCTAGGAGCCGAAGTCAGTTGGCGGTAAACAAAAGTTCCGATGAGACTGTTTTTTGTGCTAAGTGTTTGCGTTGCGTTGGCCTCCGCTGGATATGGAGGCGGTGATGGTGGTGCCGCATCCTCGGCCTCGGCCTCTGCGTCGGCGACTTCCAGCGCCGATGGAGGCGGTAAATTTGGAGGCGGCGGTGGCGGCGGCGGCGGCGGTGGCTTAGGCCTCGGTGGCGGACTTGGACTAGGTCTAGGCGGAGGCCTGGGTCTGGGCGGTGGAAAGCACGGTGGTGGCGGTGGAGGCCTTGGACTGGGACTAGGAGGTGGAGCTGGACATGGCGGCCTCTTTAGTGGCGGTAGTTCTGGAGGTGGTGCATCGTCCTCAGCTGGTTCAAGTGCCGGCGGCGGCGGCATCGGCGGCGGAGGTCCTGGATTTGGTTCCGGAGGCGGATTGGGAGGTGGTCATGGTGGAGGCGGGTTCGGTGGAGGATCCGCAGGTGGTGGCCATGGAGGCGGCGGCTTCGGTGGAGAATCATCTGGAGGTGGTGGTTTCGCCGGTGGATCCGCAGGTGGTGGTCATGGCGGCGGCGGCTTCGGTGGTGGATCTACAGGCGGTGCCCTTGGAGGTGGCGGTTACAGCGGAGGATCAGCTGGTGGTGGCCATGGAGGCGGCGGCTTTGGTGGAGGATCTCTTGGCGGTGGTCATGGAGGCGGCGGTCAAAGCGGTGGCGGCTTCGGTGGAGGATCAGCAGGTGGTGGTGGCTTCGCCGGTGGATCTGCAGGTGGTAGTCATGGCGGCGGCGGCTTCGGTGGAGGATCTCTGGGCGGTGGCCATGGGGGCGGCGGATTTGGCGGAGGATCACTAGGCGGTGGTCATGGAGGCGGCGGTGGTCATGGAGGCGGCGGCTTCGGTGGAGGATCACTAGGCGGAGGTCATGGAGGAGGCGGCTTCGGTGGAGGATCAGCAGGCGGTGGCCACGGCGGCGGTGGACCCGTATTTGGTGGTGGACCTGGCTTTGGCGGTGGTATCGGAGGCGGCAGTGCAGGCGCCTCAGCTGGTTCCAGTGCAGGTGCTGGCGCTGGAGGTGGCGGCCATGGCGGATCGATTGGAGGACCATTCTTGGGCGGCGGCCTCGGCCTCGGCATTGGAGGCGGCAAACACGGAGGCGGCGGCTACGGTGGTGGTGGCAAACATGGCGGCGGCGGCGGCGGAGGCGGCGGCTTTGGAGGTGGTGGCCATGGCGGTGGCGGCCATGGAGGTGGCGGCTACGGTGGTGGCGGCTACGGTGGTGGCGGCAAAGGTGGTGCCAGTTCCTCAGCATCAGCGTCAGCCTCAGCTTCTGCAGGCAGCTATGGCCGTTAGTTTAATTATCTTAGCTTCGCATTTTGCCCCAACTTCAAAACGAAAGAGTATTTCAAAGTCAATAAGACATCTCAAATAAATTTTTCTAATAAAACTAAGTTTTTATAACCGTTTGTATGATTTTGTTGCGCAATTTCTATAGGCCAACAATTAGTTGAGTCTATTAGATGGCCAGGGTCATAAAGGTAATTATACCCTGCATATATTCATAAAAATGGACCTGGTATAATAAAAATGTGTAATTGTGTGGAACAGAAGTTATTCCCGGTTGTATAGATATAAAGACAATATGATTTAATAAAAATCCCTAGTCAGATGCTTGCTAAAGTATTAGAAATTGCTCTACGCTTAACCCTTATTCATTGAAAATTTTACGATACTTTATAGCTTGGGCTTAAACATTTTATGTACGAATACTTTAACAATGAATAAAATAAATAAATCAGATCGTGTTAGCAAATGAATATTAGATATCATCCTCCAATCCTTGAGATATCAATAAAAAACGAAGTATATTTTTAACTGAGTATCTCAAAGTCTAGTACTTAGATCTAGAACATTCTATTGCTGCTTATCTAAACAAAAATTAATTGGCTTGTAGAGGGAGGGCGGGGCTAGCAATTAAGCCAGTCAAACCGGCTTTATGCAATTTGGTAAAAGCTTGCTAGGCAGAGTGCTTCACAGTTTCATGATAGCATATCGTATAGTTTGTCGGAAATACACTTGCTCTTTAATTTCATTAGGCAACTTGTCGTAAACTTGTGCCAGGTGGCAGTACGCAGAACTTACCCGTATGCTCAAACGCATTTTGGCGATAATATTTCATAACTTTGCTGGAAGTGAAAAGTTTTCATTACAGTTTGAAAGTCACGTGTTGTCCTTGAGGAAAACCGAGCACTTAAGCAGAAGGCTTTGCATATGTTAGTGGCTGGATGCAGAGTTATTCATACACTACAAAATTATTCAGCTTAATTTTTATCAATTTTTGTATAGTAGAGAAATATATTCTGCCATTGTCTTTTTACTTTTTCCAAACTTGATTTAAGCTGACAACTAAAATTGTTTTATAAGGTTAAGGATAGCATTGGTTGTCTGGAGCTGTAAGTGTGTACTTAATTTTAGATTTTCATTTCCATTACTTAGATGGAGAAACTTTCGATAGCATCAAGAGTTTTATACGCCAAAGACGCCTATTGTTAGTATTTTCTTATCTAACGATATTCTGATTGTGTTAACTTATCTAAAGATATTCTGGTGGCAATTGTTGCGTATGTTATCGATTCTTTTGCCACTTTCTCAAAAATTTGTTTTTAGTGCATATCTTAAGTTGGTAATTGCAGCTGGAAAACTTTAGCTCTAATTAATGGGCCTATTACAGAGAGCTGCGAGCGCGTAGTTTAAGGAGCTGAAGACATTGATAACATAGTTTGGTCATATAAATCCTGGAAATGGCGCTGCACGCAAACCACGACTCAATTGCCGTCTGTGGCATTTAGCAAGCATTTATCATTAGGAGCCAAAGTTGCTACGTTGGGGGCAATTTTACTATTGCAAATTGTTGCACACAATGCGGCGGCAGCTTCTAGCAACAAATTGAAATCTTAAGCAAACTTTGTGCAGCCTCAAAGTGCAGTTTTATTGCCACAGCCAAACGGCGGCTGCAACTGCCCGCCAGCCGAGACAGGAGCGCATCCCATTGAGCAGCAGCGAGAGTGAGAGAGATTGCTTGGAGCAGCTGTTGGGTCGGACAACGTCTGCTGCAAACAGCCATTGGCAATAAACTCAGACCAATTTGCACAAGGACAATGAACCCCTGTGGTGCACTTTACAGCATAAAGAGGAAGTGTATGCGCAGGGACGGTAGGAGGACAACAGCAGGAGCCATGAGCTCACCCTGGGCTAGGCCAACAACGGCTGTTCTTCCTGTTCCTGTTGCTGTTGCTGGCGGTTTGCCACACTGTCGACTGCTGCTGCCGCTGCCGCTTTGTGTTGCATGTTGCATGTTGCTGTTGCTGTTGCTGTTGCCATTTGTATGATGGCAGCAATTGCTGTTGCCACCGTTGGACTTTGCATCGTTGTCGAATTGACAATATTGCGTTCCTTTGTTTGCCTCAATTTATGTTAGCCAATAAAATAAATGTAAATGCATATGCGAAACATTTTTTTTTTATTAAACTTTTTTATATTCCACAAGTTTTAACAACTTAAACTTTACCGATAGTTTCCTGTCTAAAGAATGGCAATACTTGTATGTACAAAAAACTGCGATGCATTTTTATGTATTACTTTAATACTTAAATATCTTTATTATAAATGGAGAATCACCGAACCAGTGGGAGAAACAAATAGCCTGTCCAGCAAGCCAAGCCCCTACTCATAGCTAGGAATAGTCAATGAGTTCCCAAAGGTATCCCGAAAGAGAAGATTTTATTAGGAGAAGAGACTATTCGGTGGAGAATACTTGGTACAATCTACTGTAATCTTTGCAGGTGGGCATAAAGGGCGAAAGACAATTGCAGACGCCCTAACAGAAAAGAAGAATATATTTCTCCAACAATCAACTTTTGTAGGAAAACAACACCTAGGATCAAGCGGAAGATCAAGAAGAAGATGCCTGCTGGAGTACGATGGCAGCCCAAGATTGGTTTACAGATTGGGAATAGAAATTGCTTCTAAGCCGATTCAATACGATTCTAGCTATTATTATACTGCGGAGACCAGAAACATGAGCAGTAATTAAGATATTTAACAGAAAGATATTTATTTAAGATCAATAGATAAAATTCAGAACAAATTATATATGAGTCTTTTTAGAGCACACGAAAAGTATTATCATTATTAATATTTCGGACCAGTGTTTAAAAGTATGCAACATGTTTTCTATGAATATATATATGGCTTTAACAATAGTATATTTATCATTTTTATTAAAACTGTGTGCAGTAATAATATAAAACAATGTTTTAAAAATATTAAGAAAATTAAATATTTCTTAACTTATTCAATATTTTCAAGTATTTTCGCTAAAATAAAAACCAATATTAAACTTGAATTAGTTAGTTAGTTAGTTAGTTAAAAGAAGCCTAATATTTTGCACCTAAAAATAGAAGAAAATAGGGGTACATGGGTACAATATACATATAAGTTTTTTTTTCCATTTATTTGAGTAAAATATATGTATATTGTAGAATTTAAAAGAATTATGTTGTATTTGTGTAAAAGCGAAATCAAAGCTGAATTTGAATACCTGAAGCCTAAAAGCAGACCTGAATGCAATGCATGTATGGGAATTTTAATTAAAATTAAATAATTTAAATTGTATTGCATAACGCGTTTGTCGCTCGATGTCGCTTTGGTCATTAACCGAGCGCCGCATAATTGAAAAGTTTGGACGGATAATTCAATTTGGCAGCCGGAGAGACTCGCAAATCGCCAATAACAATAAACGGACAAATGCAAAAATGTATTGCATTCTGGCCCTAATCAAATTCATATTTTTGCCATGGCAATGCATCGATTTTCAGCCCCTCTTGTTCAGTATAAATAATTAACATGACGTTAGCTAGTTGAAATTTTGGGTATATGGAAGCTGTTGCCTTGATACGAATAAATTACTACTATAAATTATTTGAATTTGATTGCATTTAATAAGCAAATATTTTCAATTAAATGGAGTTCATTATGAGCGCATATATAAACTGTAAATTAACTCTGACCACGCTTTAAATTTAATTTTACATTTATATAGTATATATATAATACAGTATATTCAATATATGAAATAAAGGTTTCAATAAATCCCGTTTTGCGAATGAGGGTCTGGTCAGCTACATTCAAACATCCGATTTGGAAAGAGATCTAGGCGGGCCCAAGGTCGGGTTGGTTATAAAGACACAGGCTGTGATTTATTTCACGTGGCTTGGAAATCGTACCAATCTATATCTTTAAGAAAATATAAAAATATTATCCAAAACTAATTTTCAAAAGTTACTGAATATTTTACTTTGATGATATAATTTTAAACAAAATTTTACAATTTTCAATTTTGTACCAAATTTTTCAGTTGTTTATTATGAATTGAGTGTCATGAATAAGAATCACATATTAATAATATATTTAGCTGTAATCATACAAAAAAATGTTGCTTATTTACGCATTTCCTATTGATTTATATATTGATTAAATATATCTGATTCTAACTGCGACATTTTAGCCGCGTATGAAGAAGGTGTGTTTACGAGCTATAAGTCAAATTCCAAACTGAAAGGTGGAGATGAAAGCGTGTCAACAATTTTTTTTAGCCGCCACACGAAACGAGCAGAAATTAAAAATACAAAACAACAGCAATGAATTGCCACGATTTTAGAAAACACAAATCTTAATGTCTCTTAGTGCCATTAAGGAACATACTTATATACACTCCTATACAAACTTAAAAAAAAAATTAATTAAATGAAAAAAATAATAACATTTTGATGCATGAGTAACCATTAAATGTATCCGCTCAAGCAATTTGTTAAATTGTATGTAAAGAAATGTCAAACATATTTTTTTAGCGACGTAGTTTTTCCTATTAGCCGATAATATAATCAATCATGTTTGAGACTAATAAGTCAACAACACCAAAACGCAAAATAAACAAGTAAGAGGTTCTAGTCGGGAGCTCCCGACTAGGGGATACCCTGAACCCTCTTATTCCAACACCAAATGCAGCGCGCGCTTATAGAAAGAGAGTAGCGGGGAGTTGGCGATAGGTAAAAAATGAAAGATAATCGATATATATATACTTTTCTAGAAGCTACATGTCAAGTTTGGTGACTCTAGCTCCTATTATTTACCAAAATTGCTTAAAAAATAGGATTTCGATATACATATTTATCGATTACTTGGAAATGGGACAAGTTATCGATTATTGGAAACAAACTCGATCTGCGTAGGAACTAGGAGCACCTACATCTAAAATTTTAAGTCTCTAGCTCTTATAGGTTCTGAGATCCTTGCGTTCATACATACGGACGGACGGACGGACAGACAGACGGACATGGCTAGATCGACTCGGCTATTGATGCTGATCAAGAATATATATACTTTATGGGGTCGGAGATGCTTCCTTCTGCCTGTTACATACTTTTACATTTTGCACAAATACAATATACCCTTTTTACCCATTTTCAATGGGTTCAGGGTATAAAAACCGCGCACGCTTATATAAATTAACAAAGCCAAACATTACACAAAAAAAAAACAGGCAAAATTAATTTAGCAAAATAAATGATGCTAAAAAAGGGGAGAAGAGAAAGAAAAAATGATTGGTAAACCGGTTGGTTGTATGAGACACTTATGCGAAGCCTCTAAATGTGAATATTTGGTTGGGCGCCAGTTTGCATAAATAAACAGAAACAGACTTGCGACAAATTTGAAAGCAGAGAAATTAGCCATAGCTTTGATTACATTTTAGATTTAAGCTGTTTGAATAAACATTTAAATTAAGTGCATTTATTATACAGCTTGTTTATGGCAGCAGTTATAAGCGCAAACAGCTGAGATTTTGAAAGGCCGGCTCTGGATCTTTCCCCGTTGGACTTCCCCGCCACTCTCGTGCTAATTGCGTATACGTATTTTATTTATATTAACTTTATCTAATATTTAACCAAAAAATCACCAATTTCACACGATTTCCATCTGTAGGGAAATCCCTATGAGCCTATGAGTCGTACAGTCGCACATTGTTGTTCGCAAATGTTTAGAACATAAACTTGACTATTCACGTGTGATATCTCGAATACCCTCTCTGCGCAATGACGACATTGTAACTGGTTTTGGCATCCAAACGTATACTAGAATGATTTGTGCGGGCTATTCTGGTTGCCATTTGTTAATTAACAATTGCATATTAAACAATGTTTTGTTAAGTTTGTGTTTTTTTTTAGCTCTACCTCACTGTCTGATACGCTTGCATGTCTCTACAGTTTTATTGAATTTGGAATATTTGTATACCCTTTACTTATCTAAAGTTTAGGGCTATAAACTTTGGGAGGTAGAGTCAGAAGATTTATTTATTAAATACTAAATCAATACAAATAAACTAGGGGCTCAGCTGGAAATAATAATATAAAAAACATTTGATTACAGGTTATTTCATAGTCAACTATTTACTTGCTGTTACTAAATTATACTATAGTTACCTGTTTTCTTATTACAACGTTCTTTATTCTACCAGCTTCTACCAGCTACTGGCAGCTTTCTGAAGCTCGCAGGCATATTCTCGCACGGCTTATACGCCCTATAAACAAAGATTAATAATTTTGCAATTCAATCTTAAATTATTATATTCTCGCTATTCATTAGCATCTCTTATTGGTTGTTTAATTGTCGACAAATCATCAACTGAGAAAGCAAAACTTTGAAATTGGTTTTGATCATATTTCGATTTGCATACTACGAAAACTACTATATAGGGTTGAGTAATATTATCCGATACTCGTCTATGAATGGATCTCTATAGTTCACTCACAGCAATTTATAAACTAGCTATGCGATGTACACCGTCAGAGATGAGAAGAAAAGAAAGAGTTAATGTCTATAGGTAAAATGTTAATTTTACAATACATTTTTTTTTGAGAAAAAAAGTAATGTTTAAAAAATGTATATTCTTTGCTTTGGCACACAAAATATATTGTTGAAAACATAGGGTATTTAAGTTTATGCTCATTTCGACAAGCAGGGCGAGGCGATTTGTGAAAAAGAGTACAAATACGCGTGCGGTATGCAAATTAGCCCGGGTTAAGGCCTCCGGCGCTTTGTCGGTATATCATTTGTCATTTGTTTTAGGCCATATTGACAGGGTTAATTTTTTTATTGCATTTGCTTGTGTCCTGATGTCAAGTTATAAAAAATTGCATACTGAGCGAAATACTCTTATTTGGTTGAGTTGCATTTGAACAAAATTATAAATAATAAAACTAAAGTATTAAAAAATATATCTGTATGTTATACAAATTAAGAAATCAAAAAAAAAATAAATAAATCATTATTTATTTTATTTATTTTTAAATATTATAAAATATATTTTAATGACATATTTATCTTATCTTAATAAATCAGCAGAAGTAGGTAAACTTTTTTTTATATGTAGGTGTTTTACACACACAAGTCTGATGCTGGAATAAAAATGAGCAATAAATTCATTATATATTCTAATATAGTTCGAAACTTTTTGTGGTCTGTAAATGGATATGTCTCTTACTAATCGATAAGTATTGATTAACCTACTTGAATAACATTGGCAGAGTTAACGAGTATATCAAGTTTCCTGAATATAGACTTTTGTCAAATATTAGGTTACACAAATATGCGAAATATAAATTTCTTTATATTTATCTTAACTACCGTGACACGTGCACATCTCTAGTGCGTAATAGCTCATAGTTAAAGTGTGTGGCAAACATGTTTTAAGATTTTTTTTTTGAGCATTTTTAGCACGCGCATACAAAATGAACCGAGTTAGAGATTAATTTTTCTCAAAATAAAATTTGTTTTCTATTTGTTGTTTGCTTTGTAACGTCGCCATAGAAACCGCTTCGGCAATAAAGGCGAATAAACTCTTCAAGATGAACTTGTCTATTTACTAGAATTTGCGGTGTGTGTGTGTGTGTGTGTGTGTGTGGGGAATTCCTCAAAGCAGGAAGATCATCTCAAATCATTGTTGACTGCAAAGAGTCAATAAGCCACTTGTAGGCAAACACAACATATTTATCAATGCTAAAGTCTATGAGTACACACTTTATCCACATAATTTGATCGTATACAATTATGCATTATAATTTTGTAGCTTTCAGAGTTGTTGTTTTGGGATTCACCCGGTCAAGTGACAGACCAAAGCCGGCTTACAAAATGAAACAGATAATGATGACGACGAAGCGCTCATAATGAAGTCAAAGCTGATAATTAGAAATAAAAGCAAAGAAAACCGGTAAATGGTCTGAGAAGTCCGAACTCCGCTCCGCTCGGTATTCCATTTATCACACAAGGCCCACAGCCCAGTCCGAGCGTTTCACGCTTACGCATGCCGTATAAATATTTGGGTGGTTCGACATAGGTCCATCAGTTGGACTGTCATCTGCTAAGAGGAAACTACAATTCTGCCCAACGATACGAGCAATATGAAGACCCTCATTGTGCTGGCCCTGTTGATAGCTGCCGCGTCGGCGTTGCCTCAATTTGGTTTCGGAGGCCCTGGCTTCGGTGGACCTGGTTTCGGTGGCGGTTACGGACGCCCCGGTTTCGGTGGCGGTTTCGGCGGCCCTGGATTCGGCGGTGGTTACGGACGCCCCGGCTTCGGTGGCGGTTTCGGCGGCCCTGGATTCGGTGGCGGCCCTGGATTTGGCGGCGGTGGCTATTACCCAGGCGGTGGATTCGGCGGTGGACCAGGCGGCTTCGGTGGTCGCGGTGGTGGTCGTGGCGGCGGCGGCGGCGGCGGCTCATCCTCTGCTTCGGCCTCGTCTAGTGCATCGGCAGCTGGCAATGGCGCTGCCTCAGCCTCCTCCTCTGCGTCAGCCTCCGCCGCAGGTGGCGGCGGCTTCGGTCGCTAAAATGTTTGAGTCTGTGCGCAGTGCACCGACACGAGATTACAAAATGTTAAATTAGTTAGTTATAAGCTATGTTTAAAAGTCTGAAAATTAAAACAAAATTCAATACCATCTATTTGTCGTTTGACTTTCATGATTCTATAAAAAGTCAATAGATGTACATGACGCTGATCGATATAAATAATTACTTAAACTTAAGTTCACAATATATGACAGGGTCCGCTCATTGTTACGAGTTCATCAAAATTTGTTTTCGTGACAAGCTAAAAGCTCGACACAAGCACACCTCAAATACCGTAGCACCTGTTCTCGAAAACCTCTTAAAACTGTTTTCGGCCTAATCAGATCATTAATTGATCTCGCAGTTATTTATCTACAAAATTTATCTGTTTACAATTTATTTTTTTTAACGTTGATATCGTCAGAAAAGCTACCAAATGAAGCGAATCGTATCTTTAAGTTGAACTTATTGGTGCCTTCGAATAAAATTTCGCAGCAACGAATATTAAATGCCCTTGTGGCCATATGGCATAGAAATGCTTTTTTTTGCTGATATATAGAACTCGTAAATCCGAAGTTTACTTAAGATATTTAAGAATAATCCGAAGTCTTTCATTGAAGGGCTTGAAATTTACAGATCGTCCCAATGACAGTTATAAAATATAAAAGTCAGATTCGGCCGAGTACTATATTTTTTCTAATCCTTTGATAAGCTCTCATATGTAGTGAAGTCTCAAAAAACACAGACCGATACCTATGTGAATTTGGGAATCTTGCTTGCCTGCGAGCTGGTCACACTGATCCATTGAAGAGCAATCGAGGTGCTCAGCTTGTCACCATAGAGTAATAAACAGGTCTGTTTATTACTCTATGGCTTGTCACTTTGCATCAATGCTATAAGAGAGTCGTTTCAGAGAGCTCGTGGGATGAGGTTGTTGTTGTAGTGAAAAAATAATATTTCAATAAATTATAGATATTGATTTTGATAAAACACCATTAAATTGCAATTTTGTATTCCTGCTAAAAATGTGAATAAGAATTGTTTAATAGCCGCAGTTACATAGTTACAATTTATGATAACTCACTTGATTAATGCCATTTGATCGTACATGCGAGTAAAACTCTTGAGTGGGGACTCACCCGTTCAAGCTTGCGCACAAGATACAGTACATAATACCCTGCATCCAATAAAATATTTAGGTAAAATGGGTATATTCTTCATCAGGAGAGTGGAGTTGAGGTCATATCCATGTAACCGTCTGTGTGAGCATTGGACAAATTTGGAATGCCCAAGTTTATTATTTTCAGATAGAGTTCTTTGAAAGCAACTAAAAAGCTAAACTATTTCTTATTGCGCTATTTCCTTCCGATAAAAAGGTCATTCTGTTCTTTTTTTCAAATATTGCTACCACAAACAGTTCGCTCGGAAAGTTAAAATGAATATGTAAATTGAAATGCATAAGATTCTCTGGTAAGTGCCGGCTCTTTTTGACTTAGAGTATCGTCAAGCTGAGCAGTCTTTTAAAGTTGTTCTAAGCATTCCCGCTTGCTGACGTATTTAATAATAATGATGTTGTTGCAGGCGTAGCTAATAACTTGAATTAAGGCATAGAAAGCAGGTGAATAGCTTGAGGTGTTCGAACTGAGAACCCGGGGATTCATTAATCACATCGCCAACCGGCCAGTTTGATCGTTTTACGCTGTTGTTAACCGTATAAATAGCTTGGAGGGATTGGCATAGGTCAATCAGTTTGCCTGTGACCAGCTTTGTGTAAACAACAGTTCCATTTATTGATCCGAGCAACATGAGAATTCTGTTTTTGCTTGTCCTGTTGATTGCTGCCGTCGCCGCAGTGCCTCAGTTCGGTTACGGAGGTGGCTTCGGACGACGATTCCGTGGTGGCGGATTTCACAAAGGTGGCGGCGGCGGTGGTCGCGGCGGCTCTTCCTCTGCTGCAGCTGCGTCCAGTGCAGCGGCCGCCGGCAATGGAGCTGCCTCAGCTTCGGCCTCCGCGTCTGCTTCTGCTTCAGGTGGAGGTCGCTTCCGTGGCTGAATTGTTGGAGTCTGAGCCCTGCGCATCGACATGAGATTACAAAGTTCAATTATTCTTAAGTTATGTGTAAAAAGTTTGGAATTAAAAAGAAAAAGTAATAGTGTATTGCTGTCTTAAATATTTTTCCTAAGGGAGCACAATTATCGGCGGACCGAACAGCTTGGGCTGCTCTCAGGGCTCTTAGTATAATCAAAACTTGATTAAAGTGTATCAAGACGCGGGCTAATAAACTCAATTCAACTGAGAGATAGGATTTTATAAAAACATGAATATCAGTTCATCTCATCGTTCAGAACCAGATTATATATATGTGCAAGTGTCCATAACATTTTATACTAATACTTAAATATGCCCTAAAAAATACAATTTGTTTGCTGTTTTTGGGATGTAAAACTGAATAATCGTTTCTATAGTTGTTTGTTTATGTTTCTGGTTTATTTATTTAATTTTCTTTGAATTACCAATCGTTTTCTATGAAAGCTGCATAAAATGCCCGTTAATTTCGGCATATATGCGAGAACAACAATAAAAATGTTTTGCACACACGAGTTTCTGGCTACGCTTCAACTAATGATCAGGAAACCTGAAATGCCCTCCACATAGACGACAGCTCAATTACGTACAGTCGAGTCATATAAAAAAAAGGTAGAACACAATGCCGAGAAATAGCTGTAGCCTCATTAGTTATGACACAAAACAAGAATTAAACATTAAGTTCAAAGCGCCGAACTTGAATGCGTTTTTAAAAATAATATAAACAATGTATAATAGGTTGGACTTTGCCAATAATTTCCTTAGGAGCAACATTTTTGAGATTGGCTTAAATGCTTACAAAAATAACTATTTTGACTGATAGTTTCTGTAAGAAATAAGAGGAGGAGATGACGTGAAAAACAAGAGCTTGTGTTAAACAAAAACTATGATTTTGTTCCATAGTTCCTATAGATAAGCTACTTGTCTCTATAAGCCTACTCCTAACTTCGATCATTATCAAATTATATATATTATTGGATTGTCAACTAAAAGGCAGGGGTATTCTGCATTTCACATTCAAAACACTTTCGCAAAATTGCATGTTGCACACTTTTCAGAGGCCAGTACAAGTTTAAATCGCATTAAGCTTTTTAGAAATCCCAAAAGTATACTAGCATATCTGATTTGGCGATCAACTGATATTTTAGTAATGAGGATCCAAATCTAAGATATAGGACAAGCCTTTTCAATTTACCTGACAATTGTTAGGTACGCGAGACACATATCAACAATTCTGACAGGATGTGAATGGAATAAAAAGTCATTTCTAATACAAAACAAAATAAATATAAATAAATCATTTTAGCTTAGCTTATCAGCTTGCTAGAATAAATTAAAATATATGTAAACATTAATTAGCAGAAATAAACGTATGCCATAGAAAATATAAATAACAAAAATCCAATTTCGAATCAATGAATATACAAAAATTACGAATCAATATTAATTAATACCTGTTTTATCTATCGGCTTTCGATTTGGCAAGAAAAACAACATTTTATGCTTGACAGAGCTGCGCAAATTCAGTTCAGTGAACTAGTTACCTCAACTAGTACATATGAACCATGGTTTTTTCTGTTTTAAACTAGATTGAATGAAATATTATATTTTTCTTTTGTGCATCGTAATGATATATTAATTATCTTTTCATTAAAGTATTCAATTATACAACTAATTGGCAGTTGCAGCCATGTTATGTTTTTGCTTATTTGTTTATTTTTATGTTTATTTATTCAATTTTGAATATTCTACAAAAATTTAAAACTTGATATCCTACAAATTAACTGGCTTAAAAAATAAAACAAATATCAAGTTTTATTTTTTAAGTCAGCGGCTTGGGCAAATGAAAATCAAGTATAGCATGGAGCAAGGGGCACGTTTAAGTTCTGGTATAGAAGTTGATGGAAGAGTTACTACTTAACGCAAGATATGATAACCGACCGGTTGCTCTAGCTGACCAGCGGGATGTAGGGTATTGTTAAGTCATTTATGGGCCAGCTAATTGACAATACTAATTCGCATTGACGATCGTTTGGTGGTTTTTGTTTTTGTTCGGGTTGTTGTTTTTGCTGGCGAATTTGATACCAAATCTCTGACGTTGTAGAAAACTAATGAAGTCTCAGAAATGTTTGTGTGTTTGGCTACATGACCATTTTGCACTCATGATCTCTCATTCTGGCTCTCTCTCTCTTTCTCTTTCCCTCTCTGTCTTTTTCGCTGGCCAGCTGATTAATGGGTAAGGTGGGTATCTGGATATCCCGGGTCCGATTTGTATAAAAGCCACCGCTTGTCGGGCGCTTTGTTAAGTTTTCGAAGCCAACTCGAGGTCTCACTATGAAATTGTTTATCGCTCTATCCGTGCTGGTAGCCGTGGCATCAGCCTTACCTCAATTTGGCGGCGGCAACGCCAACGCCAACGCCAATGCCAACGCCAATGCACAGGGTGGAGGCTTTGGAGGCGGTGGTCGCCCAGGTGGCTTCGGTGGAAATAGAGGCGGTGGTTTCGGTGGTGGACCCGGATTCGGAGGCGGTGGTTTCGGAGGTGGACCCGGATTCGGAGGCGGCGGCTTCGGCGGTGGACCAGGAGGCGGTTTCGGCGGTAGACCCGGTGGTGGTTTCGGAGGCGGTGGTTTCGGAGGTGGACCCGGATTCGGAGGCGGCGGCTTCGGCGGTAGACCCGGAGGCGGTTTCGGCGGTGGCGGCGGCGGCTCATCCTCTGCGAGTGCCTCGGCCAGCGCCAGTGCCAGCGGTAGTGGTGGTGGTGGCTTCCGCGGCTAAGCCATATAAGATCTGACTTATGTATCTTTAATAATTAAGAGTTAATGAATGTGAATAAAAAAATGATGAAGCTAAATCTTATTTAAGAAAAGTATTCATCGCAATTAATTGTATCTATTTATGGTGTGCCTATTCCAGGCGATTAGTATTCTATCTGAGAAATTGAAAGACGTAATGGCCAAAGAGGGGAAGTTTTTATGTTGTAGCCAAAGAACATAGATTGATAGCATATAAAGCCCATTATATTATATACCAGTATGATAATAGTTTAAGTAATTATAGTATATAGCCTACATTCGAACTTCCTTTACACACACATACAAACATACATACAAACATACATAGCCAATACACTAACACTATAGAGTATCCAAAGACTCTTAAAAGTGAAAAATTTTAGACCTGAGAATACCAGATTATACCAAATTGGTGTGCCCTACAATTGAAGAACCTAGATTGAAAAATATTTATAATGAATTTTCAAGAATCGTGGCGAGTATTTGCGGATTTGATAGAAACTTTATTTGCATATCTTTAATGAAAATCTCTGAATTCCTTGTTAGTTTTATATTTATTTGGTCAACACCATTCTACACTATTTAATCGATGGAACCCTAACGATTCTCTGAAGCTGTTGCATTAATACTCGTGCTGTAAATGCAGTTAAAGTATTAATTACTCAAATCAGTATTATCTACACATTTATAATCACAAACCACACCAATAGATCTATGACAAATTTCTACAGCCGTCTCTTCTCTGCACAGAGCGCATTGCGTAGTTTTGAATGTGTGACTGTAACATTGTAACTAGTTAACTAATTTTGCCGCTTAACATCTTAATTAGTAAGCCTATAATCAACAGCCACTTTGTTCAAGTACTATAGAATCTTACTAATTATATACCCGGTCAAGTTCAGTTAATGATACATCAAGCAATTTTGAGATTCAAAAGGCTCAGTCGTATATTGACAAATTTTAAACATTATATTTATATAATAGATCTAGATTTATTTCAATTCAGTAAAATGCACTCCCATATAACAAAATATTTCCTAAATAATCCTAATGTAGCTAGGGTCCAAAAAATATGTTACGTACATATTAAACTAACAAAACTTTTAAAAATTACTGCTAAAATAGTTCTGCATCTGATTGTTATTGAATAAGTTCGATAACTCTTGTGTATCGCTTTTGTTATCGATCGAAAAACCGAGCTATCCGATGAACAAATTTACAAAATTCAACGTTTTCAACGTAAATCAGTTTTGAACCTATTTTATTTATGTAGCAAGTTTAAAATTTAAATATATTTTTGTGCAAAATTGCGGAAGAGCTTAGGGGAAATAAATAAAGTTTTATACATTTTTGAAGGTTTTGTTGGGGCTCCTGTAGTCATAAGATTACAGGAAAAACCGGTGAAACAGCTTAGCTGTTAACAAAATTTGCCAATCATTTTATAACATTAATTTGAGTACAGTATAAACATGAGTTTCGCTAAAGCAAAGTCATATCACACCTAGACGAAAATTCATTTTTATTTTTTTCTTTTTTATTAATAAATTTAATAAAAAAAAACCTAAAAAGTACCTGTAGCTAAGTATACAGAAAGACGTCAATTGAAACCAAACAAAGCCAACCCAACTGCCAAAAATGTAAAAAAAAAATAGAGGAGAGCAGTAAAATTTTAATATATAACAGTCCATAACTGGTTTTTAGAGAAATTCAGCATAGATTCAGATCGTAAATGTACCTCCGAAGGTTTGCACACTTTCCTACGTCCCACAAACCAATTTGATTAGCTTGGGCTCGAAATCGGGCGCCTAATGTGATCATAATTTAACGACTCAACTGTTTTGTCAACTCATCTGATTTTCGTCTATATGTGGGTATGCTAATTGATGTTGTTGTCTGACTTTAGACAGACTCTGGTAGTTCACCGTTTAGTGTTATAAAAGCCGAGATCTTTGCCGCTGATCATCAAGTTTGTTAGGTGACTTCATACAGTTCGGACAAGCAGCAACATGAAGGTCCTCGTTGTACTGAGTATTATCCTGGCCGTGGCCGTGGCAGCACCACAGTTTGGCGGCGGTAATGCTAATGCCAATGCTGGCGCCGATGCCCAGTCTCAGGGTGGATTTGGCGGACAAGGCGGCTTTGATGGACCAGCCGGCTTCGGAGGCAAACCTGGTCATCATGGTCATCATGGTCATCATGGTAACCGAGGTGAAGGTGGCTTCGGTGGTCCCGGTGGTTTCGGCGGTCCCGGTGGTCAAGGCGGTTTCGGAGGCGGTAACGCCAACGCTAATGCGGATTCCAGTGCCGTTGCCAATGGCGGCGGTTTCGGTGGACCCGGCGGCTTCGGTGGTGCTAATGCCAATGCGGATTCCAGTGCCGTTGCCAATGGCGGTGGTTTCGGCGGCGCCAACGCGAAAGCCTCTTCCAGCGCCAGTTCCTCAGCCAATGGCGGTGGTCTAGCCAGTGCCACATCCAGTGCATCCGCAACTGCCAACGCTGGAAAGTAGGAGAATCGATATCCGACAAACCATACCGAACTGAAAAGAATTGTTAAAGTGATTTAGTTTATTTTTATTTATAAATTAAATATGAAAAAAAAAATGATTTTTGTGTTAACCTTTCTTAAAGCCCATTTGCAGGGTACTTCCAAGCGATTCACAAGTATACTTTCTTCTTTACGAGTGCAGAACAAACATTGATTAACAACAGGGTGTGAGTTTTTTCATCTGTGTACTCAGCTGTAGAGTCTGCCAAAATTAGCCAGATTTCATTTACAAACAAATCGAAATTCTAGTTGAAGTATATGCATTTTGGGAATATAGCCAACATACTTAGTATCAATAAAATAAAATTACAATACTTTAGTTAGTCTACCTCTGTCAAACAGGAATATAAACTTAAAACAACTTTTATTAGTAATGCTGAGTATCTTTATCTAATAATATATTAGTTTTACTGGGTTTTAAAGAAACTCATGTCGAATTAAACATTTCTGATGCTGTTTTCGAAACAAGTTATATTAATATTATTATAATTTTCGCTAATGCTCACAGACGTAAATGCATTTAACATATAGACGCGAATGAGATTATTAGATATGCATAAAACACAAAATACACTTGGCAAAATTTGTAGCTAAATGCATTTCTCTTGTTCTTGTCAACTTTTCTGACTTTGGTCTATATAAGTGAATGTTAATTGATGTTGTCGTCTGGCTTTTTCAGACTCTGGTAGTTCACCGCTTAGTGTTATAAAGGCCAAAATCTTTGGCGCTGATCATCAAGTTTGTTAGGTGATGTCAAACAGTTCGGACAAGCAGCAACATGAAGGTCCTCGTTGTTCTGAGTATTATCCTGGCCATGGCCGTGGTTGGACCACAGCTTGGCGGTGGTGATGCCAATGCCAATGCTGGAGCCGATGCCGAGTCTGAAAGGTGAAATCGGCTTAAGAGGCGAAACTGGTGATGGTAATCCCCATGGTGAAGTCGGTTTCAGTGGACCCCACGGTATTGGAGGCGGTAGCGCCAACGCTAATGCAGATTCTAGTGTCAATTTCATAAGCTTCATCGGCTTTTCCGGCAGAAGTTCCCCTCCCTTATCCCTTATTTTATGCCGTAAATACCAGGAAGCCATTGCTGGAAAATAGGCGAATTAATACTCGACAAGCCCTACCGATGCGAAAAGAATTTTGAAAGTGATAAAGTTTATAAATATATAAGAACAATTTTGTTTGTGCTAACCTTTCTTAAAGCCCATTTGCAGGGTATTTCACAAGTATTCTTTATTATTTCTGAGTGCAGAACAAATCTCAGTGTACTTCTCCCAAAATTAGCCAGAAGTAGTTCTCCACGTTTAGAGTTAGATGATTTCATTGCAGCTAGGGGTCTCCTTGGAGATATCGCCAACACACTTTGCGTCAATAAAAAAAATATAAATAGTAAATTTTCCACTGTAATAATAATAAAAGAATAATAAAAATTAAAGAACCTTTCTAGTTCTCAATACCTAATATCAATATCGGCTGCGTTTAAATGCACTTTAATTAAGAATGAATCGCCGTAATCGATTTATACTCTGCCCGCACATTAAGTATATAAATTATAATAATAAAATATTCATTTTATTGGGCTTTCGTAGAAACAGATATCAAGTATTAAGTTCGCTAATATACGTAGACGTAAATGACTTTATAAAATAGATAGATTACACTTGGCAAAATTTTAAGTTAAATCCATTTGTTTGCTTCTAAGCTTGTAGAATACAATAACATGCTTAAATATTTTATGTATGATATTTGATTAAGTCTTAGATGTCTTAAGGATATATATTATAGTACAGTCATACAAAAAATATTTATATAAAAGCAAGTTAGTGAACAAACAAAATGCATGTTAAGTTGTTTTGTCTAACATTTTGACAATAACATTCGATTTGGTTCCGACCTTATTTTAAAACTGTATTTTAATAAGAAAACAACTTTTGAATCGTTATTGAAAAACGTTTCTTGATTTAACTTTTAGATACAATTTTCCCGTTTTTACTCTATTCCATCCCAAATGCTGCGCATGTTTGTTATTAAAATGTGAGTTAATCGCAATATTTATTTAGATGTTGAACGGGCCTATTGTTTATTAATATTATGTTCCCACTAATGATGCAAATTGCTTAAACAAATCTAAGCAATAAATTTACGAACGAACGGGTTCTGGAAACGTCAGCTGCTGTGCAGAAATGCAAATTTGTTTTCGGCTACCGTACAAAATATTTTAAAGAGTTGTTGATGTCAGAAATTATCAAGTGACTGGTCACACTTGAATGTTAAACCAAAAATATTTAATTAACGCTCTTGTTTGACAAGATTTGCTTGACAAATAAAATCAAATATCGGAAGAGGTTAATAATAACAAACAAAAAAAAAAAAAACAAACAAACAATTGCGATGGATATTCTCCCAAAAGTATGCAATATGCAAGTTGGCGAATTCGATGAGGTTTCCGAAATCGGAATGTGGTTAAAGGCTGAGCAACATATACCTCTAGGATATCAAAATGTGCTCAGTCATATATTTTTAGACCAGTCCCTTAAAATATATTTGGGCCGATGACGTCAATCGAAACAAAACAGAATTTGGTTTAGCTTTTTTTATATGTAAATTATATGTAAATTTTGATATTTTGGAGGCGGGCGAATCGACAAGCCCACTTATGACTTTGCGGTCTCTAGATATTAAACGTTTTCTAAATTACAATTTATTTAAGCTTGTTGTCAATTTTCTTTTTCTTTTGATAGACTTGAGGACCATGTATTCTGTTCATTCTAGCAAGCGTATATTGTTTCTTAATTATCTGTGATGTGAAAATTACTTTTTATCAACAAACTTAGGATCTCGACAGTTTTTCTATTGGCTTGTTGGATAAATGAAGGCGGTGGACAGCAAGTCCAAACAACCAGATTCACATTGTTTAAGCAGTTAAGTTGGTCACGGGGAAGGAAGACCAACTGTTCAATTTAAATTATTGCCAGGCACATTTTACGAAAATGTGTTGAAATTGTCAATAATATACCTGCTGTTTGATGATTCTAGTATGGATAACTTTATTTAGTAACTTAACTCATCCATACTAGAGTGATCAAATTTTCTACAGTAATTATTTAACTGTTATTTTTTAACAATTAACCCGCAATATGCGTTTCAATTTTCTTGACATTTTGTTCCAACTTAAAAATAATAATAAGAACTTTTCTTTTCCCAGATAGCTTTTTTTTAAGAACATTTTTTTATTCAGCTTTTTGACTCTGCTGTTTGGTTTGGTTTTTATCTTGAATTTAACCATTACCTCAACAACGACATGCCCAAACATAACATAACCCGTGAGTATGAATAATAAATTTATTTTATTCAATATTTTTAAGACAGTAGTGTTTGTAAGGCTTGTTTCGTTTCAAGTGTAGCTGCTGTGTTATTTATCCTGAAAAGCGTCCATGGTGATTGCCACCGCTGCTATTGGCACTGGCACTCGCGTTGGCAGTGGCCGATGCGTTTCCATTGCCCTGGGAAGAAGCATCAGCATTCGCATTGGCAACGGCGCTCGATTGGCCACCACCGCCACCGCCACCGCCTCCACGACCGCCATGGTGGCCGCCAAAGCCTTGTGGAGCTGCCTGAACGGCCGCCAGAGCAACCAGCAGAATTGCGAACAGCACAAAGAACTTCATCGTTGATCTAATCAATGATAACTGAAAGATCATTTTTTTGCTTTTTATAGCAAAACACAAGTGGAGAAATCAAATAACTGGTTTCTTGACATATTTATGAGGTAATATATACAAAAAAGTAAATGGAATTACTGTAGTACATATGTATATAGATTATCGCTCATGACGTTTAGCACTACGACTATAATCATAAACTTGGCTTCGAGCTTCTAAAACTCTTACTTGAAAAAGCTCAAGCTTTGGGATTGCTAGGCATATTCAAGCAGACTTTTGGGTGCAATTAAAATTGTTGAAAGTTCGCAAAAGCTCAGAAAAAGCACTTCAATATTGTGATCGATGTTTAAAACAAAACTTTAAATCGACTCGATGCTGATCAGAAATATATATACTTTATGGGGTCGGAGATCTTCCTTTTGCCTGTTACATAAATTTGCACAAAAACATTATACTCCTTTTAACCATTTTTAATGGGTTCAGGGTATAATGAGGAGAAGCAGGGAAATAAATATAAGTACAAAGAGGAAGAATGTTAAATATGCTAGGTGAAACTAGATGTGTCTTCTTGTTTCCTGGCTCAGAATTCAACATTGAGCAATTTGTAGAGAAAGCGAGAGAGAGAGAGAGAGAGTGAGATAGAGATAGACAGAAACATCGAGAGAAACGGGAGAGAGAGAGAGAGACGTGGAAAAGAGAGACATGCCATAAGTATGGAAGTTAAACTTTTTCTCAGGGATATAAAATAACTTTTTCAATCAGAGGAAAAGGTAAAGTTATAAATTGATACTCCAATTCCGTCTTGCCATCAGAATATTTCGATCTCCATATTTATCTCTTATTGATTCTCTATCATAGCTGGGTTTCTCACTCGTTCTCTGCAGATTGTGAAAAGTGTAGGTGTAAGAGTGAGAGAGAGAGCAGATCGTTAAACTTGATGATAGAGAGAGAGATTCAGAGAGAGAGAGAGAGAGAGAGAGAGAGATTAAGAGAGAGAGAAAGAGAGAGAGCGAGATTGAGAGAGAGGGAGAGAGAGAGAGAGGGAGAGAGAGAGAGAGCGAGAAAGATAGAGATAGAGAGGAAGACAACAGAGACAATTAATACAAATATCTCGAAAGTAAACTTCAGTACATTCTAACATGATTAATCACCAAGCAATGTGTATCAGTTAATAAATTGCTTAGTTAGTCAGCGGGTAGAAAAAAAAAACTGCTTTGCTTCAACCTTCAATCACTTCTTCTTCTTCTGCTATATAACCCGCACTCAACATGCATTTTAGCGCCTGTCTCAAGTTCGAATGGAAATGAACGCGTCGTGTTTATTTTATTGCCCACTCTTTCGAATGGGAACGTGATAATCATTGCTAAACCCAAAACCCTATGTCACCTAATCAGATACATACGCATTGCATATGCTTATAAACCTATATAGTTATCGGCGAACATCGATGAATGAATAAACCGCATAGTGTGGTTGCCAAACCAGATCGGTAGCTTCGATTTCATGGACCAGTCACCATCCACGTGTCTGCGACTGAGTCTCAATTGGAATCTGCGTCTGCGTCTGCGCCAGCGTCTGCGCCTGCTCATGCCGGAACATTAAAGCCCAAAAATGTATGACGATTACTTTGGCTAATGCCGGTTTTCAACACAGGTGGGCAGCGCACATTTTTGCTGGTGGGTCGACTGAGAGCAGTTCCCAAAGTTGTCCAGCAGTTGCATTTCTTGAGTGCGCTACTTTTAGATACCCTGCACGCAATAGAAGCCTAAATAAAAGAAACATAATATGATAAGTTCTGAGTATTACTGAAAAGTACTCATTCTCTATAGAGCCGTTTGCAAATCTCTAATGCGTACTCCATGATTTTAACAGCAGAGGTACTTTGTGGAGGAGCACTCTCAACCATCGTAAATTTAGCTGCTCATCTTGGAATGGATCATAATTGAACGCATTCATGTCAACTATATTAATTCATGGCCTGCTTTTAGAAAAGTTATATTAAGTTTTAAGGAATTCCAGATAAACGTTAACTATTTCTTAGGTCGGAGAGCTAAACAAGTAAGTTGGCGGCGATTGACTTCACAGCTGTAGACCTAGTTCGAATCATATTCTTAAGTGGTTCAGACTGGTTGCCACTCCTCAAAGACACATATATATTTACATTTTCTGTTGAATTCTCTCAGCTGTTGGGCCATGCAGCGTATTTGAGCAGCCACTTTGGCCGATTCTCTCGGCAATATTATGCCATTTATATTTATTTACAAACACCAATGCAAATGCAACACCGAACCCATTTGTGGATAAACCACAAATGCTATTCGGATATATATACATATATACATATAAACATTTTTTGTATTATTTACGCAAACTGTAAAACAAACACAAAATGAAATGGATTATTGTAATTCATGTTTTATTTATAATTTATAAAATCGTTTCTTTAGCCACACATTAATTTGCACAACATTTTTATTTGTATTGTTTCCATCGTCTTTCTTTTCGTTTATCACAATATAATTTATGATTTAGCTCGTTTAGAATTTGGAAAATCCACCGCGATACTTTTGTTGTGCTCGAAAATGTATTTAAATATTTTTGTGATTTAGTATGGCATGTTGACCTTCACAAGGTAATTTTTGGTAATTTGCGTGTGGTGCGCCTTTAGGAGCGGTTCGTGCGCACCACCGATGAGTAACCATAAAGCACCTCGACGCCATCCGAGTTGAAGATGCGTTCGATGCGTGGCGCACGTGTTGACTGAGCTTTCGGCTCGGTGGTTGGAATCGGAATTTCTTCTGTGGTGGTGCTGCTGGTGGTTGGGCTGATTGTGGTTGGGATACTGGTGGTCAGGATACTGGTGGTGCTGCTAGTAGGGCTGCTTGTGGTCGTGCTGCTGGCGGTGGTGCTGGGACTGCTGGTGGTTGTAATGGTGGTGGTGCTGGGACTGCTGCTGGTGCTGGGGCTGCTGGTGGTTGCACTGGTGGTGGTGCTGGGACTGCTGGTAGTTGTGATTGTGGTGGTGCTTGTGGTGGTTGGTACAGCTGTTGTGGTTTCCGGTGCTTCTGTCGTTGTGCTCCTGATAATGACTGTCAGCATAGACTGCTCTTTGGGCGGTGCAATTGTAGTTTCAGCCACTGATTCAGTGGGGACGATCGTGTTGCTCTCCGTCGCTACAGAAGCTGTAGTGAGCTCTATCTGCGGCTCTGCGGTGGTGCTTAGTTCTACTTCTTGCTGCATTCGAACATTTTGAGTAACAATATCCGAGTTCATGCCACTGAGTAGATACTCGTTGGTGTGGTCTTTAACCTCCTTTAACGTAGCGACTGTCTCCAGCTGTGGCGCATCTTCTGGTGCTTGCTGGGTCGTTGTCATAAAACTGAGCGTATCTGCCTCTGTGGTGGATCCCATTAGCTCTGCTGGGTTTTCCATCCATGTAGTTTGTTCCAGACGCATCGAGTCAGTGCCCGCTGACATGGCCTCAAATGGAAGGGGTCCACTGGTATTGAGATCCACTTGCATTAGTGGTAGACTGGTGGTCTCCTCGACATCATCTGATGCGGCGCCCTCGACTAGCATGTCAGTTTTTGATGTAGTTAAAAAGAAGGCTAGATCCGGCGATGAACCAGCCGTTTCCATGTAGGCCTGCTGCCTTCCTTCTTCCATAAGCAAATCATCCGTGTTCTCTGCAGCGTTTATGTTTTTGACTATTGCACTGTGACTTAATTCGCTGCGTCTAACAAGCTGCTCAGTGTTAGTTGTACTGTCTTCTGTTGTACTTTCCGTTGTTGTTGGTACTTGTGTTGGTTTTACCTTTGTCTTTTGTGTTGATATTGCCGTTTTAGTGAATATCGTGTTATGTTCTATTAATTTCTCCGGCAAATTGGGATCTTCGGCTGTTGTTGTTGCATTGGTCGTAGAGTTTTGCTCCCGCTCGGCCTGCTCCTGTGCCAGCTGCTGCAGCACAGAATCCGGCAATGGCTCCTCCGTGGTGGTATGCCCGTAGTCTGACAGTTGTGTGAACGTCTGCATGCCGTCCTCAGTTGTCAGTATGACATCCGAGTCTACGGAAATGGTAACCGTGTTGGCCTCGAAGGCGCCCGCATATGTTGTCTCTTCATCTGAAATCATATCCGGTGCAAGAGTAGTTGTCCTGGCCGATCGGGCGAATGTTTGCGTTGCCGACATCGCCAGCAGCATCAGCAGCAGCAGCACTTGCGGTGTCGCTGCCGCTGCGTTCATTGGCATGCGCGGCATTTTGGTTTGGAATGCGAGGGCAGTGTTGACAATGAATTTCTTGTCTTGCCAGCAACAACAACAACAACAACAGCAACAAAAATGCGAGAAATAAAAATAAAAGACCGCCAAACAAGTCGCACGTTCACTTTGCCCCCGTTGGCCTTTTGCTCGTCTAGAGAAACTTGCTCCTGTTCCCAGCTTCGGTTCGCTCTCAACTGGTTAAATCTGATTAACTGGTTAACTGATTGTCGGCGGTCGGTTCCGCTCTGTGCCGCGATGTTGTGACTAGTTATGTTTACGGCGAGGAACTAAACCGTTTGCAGCTTCAGCTCGCGCTTATAAATCGCCAAAGCCGCGCACACTTTAAAGCAGCTAGTGTACCGAGCACGGCCACCAGCTTCGGGTCGGGCCGGGCTCTGTTTTCTGGCAACTCAGCTGTGTCTGCGCTGCCAACTGTTTTCTTTGAACTGGGCCTGCAACTGAACTTGAAGAATCTACAATCTTGTTTATAGTAACTATACGTTGTTGTAGCATGGTATTTTTTTTTTGCACACTTGGCCCAGATTTTTGGCCGGACAATATCATCTTTTAATTACGCTTCCTGGTCAGTCAATTTCACTTTCAACGCACTCACTCACCTGCCATTGATCACACGCCGCTTGAAAACCGGCTTTTAATGCCAATATTTCTCTCATTACTCATTATTGGTCCATTATTTAATGTTTTGTTTTCTTTAAAGTCAATCTTATTGATTGCCTTTCGATTTGTTTGCGGCTCTTTGAGCACCTTTTTATCAGATTTCGCCAATCTTGACAACATTTAACAAAGTACCAAAAAGTGATTGCCTGGCATTTATTTTAATATGAATTTTTAACAAAATATATGTGTTTCTTTTTTAATTATTTTGTTTCTTATTGAGTTCAAATACTTTTTTAAAATAATTTTTGTGTGCTATAGACATCTAGACTTATTTACTTGCTTGAAAATATTGTGGTTTATTCCTAATAATATACTTAAACATACCTTAAATTCCATCCAAGGTTTCATGTAGCTGAGAAATTATAGAAAATATGACTTCTGGCAAATGGTTGCACAATGTGACAAAGCTGAAATTGAAATTGATACATAAAAACAATAATGTAAAAGTTAATTATGTTTATAGAAATTAAGCACATAGCGATTAGGCCTGACGTCATTTGGCTTTTAATTATAGACTCTTAATAGTTTTGTTAGATTATTTTTAGCTTAGCAATCAGAACTCCCGGAACTTTATGTTATTGCATTAACATTTTCCTTGAGTTAATAATTCATTTCTTTTGCTTTTTCCTGGTTTTCTGAGTCACAATTGCTCTATTTAATTGTTTTTGCTGCATGCACATATTTTTCAATTTAGCAATAGAATTTTACAATTGTTTCCACTTGGTATACATCTGAAATATGCTGCTTTTCTCCAATGTCTGTTTATTTATATTCGATTTCAATTCGGCAAACGACGGCTATCGAAACTTGCATTTCCATTTTCAATACGGATTCCATTTCCATTTCCATTAAAAGTAATTTGTAGCAATTGCCAATGAAGCGACGATAATCGTTAAGCAATAATGCCCAAGGCGTACAAGTTCAAAGCATGTGATTTGCGCCTGGGCTGGGGCTCGCATATTGAAAATTACATTTTGGGCTAAAACAAATTTGCATACGAAGTGCTGTAGCTCAATATTGGCCTACTGAATTTCCAAGCCATATAGCTGAAGCCAAAAGTGAGTGAATGCCTTACTCCCTCGAAATCGCTTACTACTGCCAAATGCCAATTGATGATGCGCAAGTGGCGCCTAAGGGCACTTGGTCGCAAAATTTGTATTTAAATTACATTTTACTTGGGTAAATTGAAAATGTTTTCACTGATTCGGCAGCTACTTAAATGCTCTTCCACTTTTCACTTAGCTCACAGCTCTGCTCTAATGAGTTTGTGTGTGGCGCACGCTGCGTATGATTAATATTTTGTTTTTCACTTGATGGCGTCCATCGAGAGTCCTTGCTATCAACAATTCATCATCGGCCCAAACAATGGCTGCCAACTTTTGCATAAATAGCTCAAATAACGCGCAAAATTTACAAAATTCAAAAGGTATCCTTCCGGCGTCCTGTGCGCTGCCTGGCTCCTGCCTGGCGCAGCTCCTTCAGTTTTCACAAACTAATTTGCTTGCCAAAGTCCTTTTGGACATTTTATAAGTCATATTTATGTTGGCTGCCAGCCAAGTGGCAAGTGTCCTGCCAGTTTTTGGCTGCTCAATTTAAGTGAGTACTCGTTTCACTTCCCCACTAACCCACCACTCTACCCAAAAACAACAGCCCCCCCCCTTTGACAGCGCATTTTAATGATGCTTTTGAAGTTTTTGGCGTCGACTGAAAGGTGTTGACTGTATTTACACTGGCTGCCACCTGAGTGATGACAAATTTTGTTAGCCATTGTTGGAGCGCTTACAGGACTCTTCATTAGAGGCGATTACGCGCCCAATTTTCTTGCAACTTTGCTCGTTAGTTCTTATCGTGCTGCCCGAAAGTTCAAATGCTCTTTCTCTATAAATTACATTCCATAAAGTACATTGGCCACGCCCATACACACGCCCACTGGTCAAAAACGTTTCCTGGCTTGTTTTATTTTTGGCTTGCTGCAAATTTTCCGCTGAGCTCAACAGAAACACCAAAACAACTGTCGCTCAATAGTTCGTTTGTATTATTATTATTATTATTATAATGGCAATATTCTTTTGTTGTGGTCGCTCTTGTGAGTATTATTATCTATGGCAATGGTCAAACATTTTCTGTCGAGTTGACACAAAAAATTTTGTGTACTTTGCTGTTCAATAATATTTATGTTATTGTTCAAGTTTTAATGGCAACTGCTGTGGTCAGTTTTTTGGTCAGATATCAGCTAATTACTGCACTCAGAAAAAAATATATCATGTTGATGTCAAAAGTAAAAAGATGCCCACAAACAGCGCAAAGTTCCACTAAAAAAGTATACTACCTTTATAAAACCTTAGATATTTTTACCATCGACACCTATAATATGACAAATAGCGTTCCTACATGTCTATATGGTGTATACCATATATGTTAATGATAACATGCACACACAAAAATAAAGTTTTTTAGATTGAAGGTATAATAAAAACTTGTAAGACTTTCTTGAATGCATGAGAATCGCAAAATACGGCGAGCTTTTCTTGAATTCATGAGAACCGCATAACCGTAAGGCGATTCATGAATTCATGAGAATCGCATAGTAGGGCGATATTTAAAATACATTTTCCTTAATTTGCAACGCAGCGAAGAATGTTATCAAAAAGAGAAAAAGTGTAAGAGGTCATACATGTAGACTTACATACTTACATCTTCTTACATACACGTATACATAGATAAGATATATGTGGCTTTAAATGTAGACAGCTAAAGAAAAAGCATGCTTAAGTATTCCCTTATATAATAATTAAGGTTTTACCTTATGCACACTGTATTTGTTGTTTAAATTGTACAACATTTTACTGAATTTGTCAAATATTTTCTTAGGTTGCGGCGAATAAAGTTTTCAAACTACAGTTGTTATTTTCAATGACGCTTACTCAATAGTCTTTTTTTTTGTGTGGACTAATGACAATTTTCTACAAGGTAATTTATGTCTAAGTATTTTCGTTCTTCAAACACGTTTACTTAAAGTCATTCTAGCTTGTGCTTTTCGTATTTGATATTATAAACGTCGCCTAATCTCAGAATGCTGATAACATATTTTGACTAAGATTTTGCAATTTAACTTTTACGGCTTATCTGCAGCTTTTTTTTGAATAAAATTCATAATTAATTCAGTATGAAGCTAACTTCATAAGCTCGGGATTAAAAACACACGAGTAGGTAAGGTAAGCAAAATAAATGTTTTCACAGTTCCACGACAACGATGCGTTCCGTATTCGCTTTAAAGCAAAACAATGTGTATAACTGCCTGCGCATGTATTGGTGGATGTGTTCATTGCATACCCTGCGATGCGTGTATGCGATGTGCTTAAAGCTGTCAAAGCTTTGGTGTGCGTGTGTCCTGTACGTGAGCTTGAAGTAATATAACCAATTGAGAGGTCAGTGAATATTCTACTAATATATTCGATTTGCTTATTTATTTGTATTTGTAATTTATTTTGAAAGGTGTATTTAAAAAGATAAAAGTATATCAACATTTATATATATTTAAATGATAGAAAACTAGATTTTTCAAAAAAAATGCTTTTATTAAATATACAAATATTACAAAATTTCCAAAAAAAAAAAGGAAAATTATGTAATACTTATATTTATAATAATAAATATAATAAATAAGCGCTTATTGAAATATTTAATAAAATAAATATTTGGAATATATATATTATGTTTTTATTGGAGGCATATAGGCTTAGTTGAGTTTCAAAATGTAGGCTTAGATTATGCAATAGTAGACTTTACTTAAGAAACTGAGAAACTTTTTTACTTTGAATTGAATTCGTAGTAATAAACTTCCAGCCCAAAGATTGAAATACCACTAGAAAGTTTTTTGAAAAATTACCATTTACCATTTTAATCTTAAGTCTTGAGAAGAAAATGAGTAGTGAAGGCAGCCAATATATCTTATAAAAGGTCCAAATATCGGCTCCCTTTACTCCTCGTTTTATCCTTAAATGCCTTGGTACCCAGTAATAATTTCTTCCATCGAAAACCCTAACAAAATGCACTGCCCAGCATCAGTTGGACTTATTGGCGAACAATTGGCCGCCCCCGGAAATATTGTTCTCTTTTGTATTGACATTGAAAGGCACTTGTGATACTCGTGCAACAAATTTGCCAAACAACTTGAAACTCGCAACAGTTTCTTAAAATGCAATTCAATTGCCACTTGTAAAAGTTTCCATGTTAAAGAGTAAAAAAAGGAACATAAAAGAGCATTATAATTGTATAAAAAATACTTTTTTTTAACGAGTTCGGGTATTGTTAAAAGTGCATTGTTTGTGCTGGTAATTGAATTACCAGGCAATAAGGCATAAAGAAAAGAGTTGACTGGTTGACAGGGATGCCCAGGCCAGAATTTATGCGCACAATATATTAATACCTGATTAAAATGCCGCAGTTAATGTGAATCCCTTGTAATACAAATGGAACTGCTGCCGTTCAGGGAATTAACCATAAATGAGCTTAAATTGATGGGCTTTGTAATAAATCCTTAAAGTTTATCGGCGCAAAGTCGCGAGTACGGAAAAATAATTCTATGAAATGTAAGTAAATTCTGATACACAGGTCTGTTGCCGTATGCGCAACATTCATATATTCTTGTAAATGCACTTGTGCAGCTGTAGCTATGACACTAATGAAAGTCTAGAGTCAGGGGCTGGCGCAGGTGCGGGGGCACCACAATATCATTATATGCCAAACTAAGTCAACAAGAGCTGAAAGCCAACCCAAGGACTCGCAATATGCCACGGCAAGGACCACTAATTGACTTTAATTATTTTGTTGTACTTAATGCCTTGTTTACACAGAGAAAGAGACAGAGAGAGAGAGCTAGTAGGAGGAAGATAGAGAGGCAGAGAGCAGCAAAGAGTGAGCTAGAAAGAGCAGCAAATCGAAGTCGCTTGTGCCACTTGTGCGAAGCTAACAAACAGCACACAAAATGTGGGCAAAAATCTGCTAAACAAAAGACAGAGAGAGAGAGAGAGAGGGAGCGAAAGAGAGAGAGAGGAGAGAGAGAAAGGGGGAGAGAAAACACAAAAACATGTTGACTGCAAAAGTAAGTTAAAGGCAATGTGCAAACATGTGGGCTGCAGCTCTGGCAGCTAAAACACTAATTAAACTTGTATTTGTGTCAGCTGTGCATTCTGCCATTGCAGCTGCACGTTTGTTATCCTTGTATCCTTGCATTAGAGGCCAAGAGAAAAAAAGACAGTGCTGCTCAAAAGGCAAAACATAACAAATGTAATACCAGATGGCCTTAAGGTTTTTAACTCTTAGAATATAACAAAACATAATTCTACAGGACATTCCACTAATTATAAAGTCGAGGTATAGTATTAAAAGGCAGGAGACTTAAGGCTCGTCTTTCAGATAAGTGGGCGGCAACGCTACCTTTTGGGGGCTAGACGAGGCTATCGCTTACAGGCCTTGGTTAAAAACTAGAGTTACAGGGGTTGGACTTTTAAGCGGCGTTAGATAACTGTTGATTCAGATGATACAAAAAGAAGTTAATTGGAAAGACTCTTCTTCAGAATAATTCCTTTTTATTGTAAGATACGCATTTGTCCGTTGTAGTTTTTTATAGTTGTTGAAGACAAAAACTTTCAGATAATAGCGTTTTGATTTTGTAAACGCTTCACTTTCTAACCATAGATGCTACGTCCACTGGACCTAAAAAATAATCCTTCTTAATTTAACATTGTTTTTGCGTAGTTTTGATATTTTTGGAAAAGTAGCTTTAGCTTGTATGTTTTTTTGTTTAATCTTCACTTTATAAAAAAAAAGAAATTAACTTCCAATAAATAGGCTTGTAAAGTTCTCAAACTATATCCATTTGCTATAAAAATAAGTACATATTTAATGATTTAAAATAATACTACATCATTTATTGTTCGAATATTTTTGCATTTAGTACATTTTTCACCAGTAAGTGTCTGTTAAAAAATATATATTTGCAATAACGTCTGATGGTTCAACTTTTTCAATTTTGGTGAGATGCGGAAGCAATTTGTGGCGAGCAGACGCCGGATGCTGTTGTTGTCAACTGACACACAAACAGATCCCGTACAGAGCCGAAGAGTCAATATTTTGTATTTCGCTGGGACGGAGCGAGGGCAGAGTTGCCAGCCCGCAGATGAAATGAACAGACTTTCGACTCTTTTTCTTTCCGCCGGTAAGCAATGCGGCTGTTTGCGTGTTTATTTAACAACAGTGCGCCAGGTAAGTTTGCTTACTGGTTATACGACTTCAATATTAAAAGCAGCCATGTCCTGGGCGTAGGTCCTGCTGCTGCGTTCCTTTGGCGACTCGCAAATGGCGCCCAGAGGACGACGACAAATGATGCCAATTCATTTACCATGCAGCTTAAGCTTGTCGCTAAAATGCGCAACTGTGGCAGGCAGGACACCAACGAGCAGGACGGGCTGAGGACGTGGTCCTGCAACGACTGCCTGTGGCGCCTGCCGCTGCGACGGATAAACTTTTCGCGCTGCCTGTCGAAATGAGTTGCGTTTTAAGTTGCAATTAAGCGTCGAGCTGTTTGCCCCAATGCAATATGCAATGAGTATCCTGCAGCTTTCATCTAACAGCGGTCACAGGCGTCGCCACAGCCTCACGCGCTGTTGCGTGCGTTTAAAAACGCGCGAGATACGCGCATTTTGTTGCCTACTTTAAGGCTGCAACTGCAGTCGGCAACTGCATACTTTTAAGTAAATTGTTATTATTATTAGTGAATGCGCAAACGGTTGCTTTTAATTATTTATTAGGTTCTTGTTTTCATGTTTAAATTTTCTATTTTGCTTTAATTTTAACTTTCGGCTAATCGACAGTTGGCTTGATCATCATAAGAGCACCCGAGAAAAGAAAATCAATTTCAGTGCTGTAAATAAAATGTAAATAAAATACAAATTTAAGACATTAACTTAAAATTTCACATATTTACCTTGGAGAGCAACTGTTAAGCCACCAACCGAGCTTGATCCTTCTTGTGCAATATTTCTTAATTACACTGTTCTGGTTGTCGGAAGTTATGAATTTTCGATTAAGGCACGCGATCATGATGTCAAATTTATTTCCCGAATATTTGCCTAATGTTTTTATTTGAAATTTGTCTTCAATCCCGCCAATAAGGAAATGACTATTTGACTGTTATCAGTTGTCGGTTGACTATATATATGTATTCATTTATATATTCGTTTGCACAGGATAAGTTATCTAATGCAGTTACCATCTATGATGTATATAAGTGCACATTAATATGGGTTTTAGGAAATTAAGCAGCAAGGAAAACGGTTTGAAGCCTGTTGGATGAGTTTTTTGCTTATCATTCGATCAACAATTTTTAAAAGGGCTTTCAGTTATAAGTTTCTAACCGTCTTTCACACTTTTTAAAAGAGTAACAGTAAAATTCAAGTTGTTTCCGAACGGCTTTAAAGCTTTTATTTTTCTTAATGTTTGAAACACAAAATTTCTTATCAATCTTTTTGGTCTAAGAAGAACCATATATGATGATTTTTGGCAGTTGTCAATTGAATAGATTAATTATATATTTTGAAAGCATTTAATGCATTACAGCACTTTGATGCATTCAACTTTATACATGGAAAGTCAAACGTATTAGTTAATCTTTGAATAACTTTATAAATCGCCAAATGACTTGTGAATACCATTGGCTATTTTCCCAGTTTAGCTTTTCGTCAAATATTGCGAAAATCAATTTGCATTAAATTTAATTTTAAGTTAGTCTTTCGCATTTAGTTCTCTTTAGTCATAGCTTATTTATTTCGGTAATTCAAAACAAAGCCAAGCTCATTATCTTAAAATATATTTTATTATTAAAAATACATAAATTTGTACACATACATAAATAGAATATTTGCAGAGAGGGCAACACAGAAAGTACTTATTGATATCTGGTAAATGGAGTTTTTCGATTAGGCTCAAGAGTTCCTGTTGGATAATCGGATGAGGGGTGAGCGGGTGAATATGATATTGTTCTGGTTGGATGCTGGGCGTGCCTGAGTTGATTTAGTGGCATCTGCAGCTCCGCGGGGATGGATCGGAGGCAGACGCTGGGATTAGAGTGTAAATTGTTAAAATGTCATCACAGTCAAATGAAATTACACAAGATAGAACCTTGCCCGCTGCTCAGACAAATCACGCGTCCAATGCGGGTATGGTTGTTGTGGCTTCCACCACATCCTCGGTTGTGGTTGCCGTTTCCTCAGTTGCTGTCGTCGTCGTTGTTATTGTTGCAGTTGTTGTTGTTGTTGTTGCACTTGCGGCTGGCATCCTTAACTCCTGATCCAGTCTATGGGGCAAGTGGACATTGGGCGGCAAAGCTGATTGAAGCGTTGTCTGCATTTGTATTTGATTCTGCAGCTGCTGACGCTGCAGCTGCATGGCCAGGAAGCTGGCCAAATTGGCCGTCAGCTTGGCCCTGTGATTCTCTACGCGGCGTATGTTTCGCACCAAACGATTGTAGACCAGCGGCTTCACATCGATGGCCCACAGAAAGTCCAAGTGATTAAAGCGCTCCATTGGCACCAGGTACTTATCTATTACATTAGGCAGCTCTCTGGCAAGCCGATCCACGCCCGTCGTCGACACGAGCAGATCATTTACTGAGTAATACAAGGCTACTGGAACCTTTACACGTGACAGATCGTAGTCTGGCGGTGTCATGCGATTGTATTCCAACTGATTCCTCAAATAGCCCCGATCGAACTTGCGAAAGTGCCCAGATTTCATCAGCTGGCCAAAGTGCTCCAGCTGCTTGATCGAGGCACCTGAGGGCGTATGACTCAGCATGACAGGCAGCATAGTCTGGAAGTAGATCGAAAATAATATTTTTGTTAATTTGGGATAGCTTAAAAGTGGTTGAATGTAACTTGCTTAACCCAAGCCCAAACCACAAATCTTTTTAAAGTTCAAATTGATTTGACTTGCAAGACTTGCAAGACAAGAAAATTAATACCATAAATGATTGTCATAGGAATACAATACTAAAAGCTGTTGATGTGGGCCATAAAGATTCTGCAAATTAAAATTTTTTTATCAAAAACATATCATTTTATATCGTTGCATCCAGATGGACTCAATTGGTAATTGTTACTTTTGTAATACACCAAAAATGTAAATTGCAAACTTTTTTTAATAACAAAAAATGCCTTTAAGTTCATTACGAGCTGTTTTACCATGAAGTGTGCATTGCCTCAATTCAATATCTCTCTGTGGCTAACCCCTCTACGTTGACCTAATTTAAACCAACCATGCAAAGGTGTCATATTCGAGTGCATATACGCACTGTGAGCACTTGACAATGTTTCCACCTCCTTGTAAATGTCCCAGCCGTACGCTTGCTAATACAAAGCTGGCTTGGTGAGAGGGTCATGGGTCAGAAAGACGCCTAATTTGCATGCATTGTCGCTTATTTGGGCTGTTCATGTGTTCAGCTCGCCTGTGTCAGTTAATTTCGCTCATTTCCCCCCCCCAGGCTCAGAGCAACAACAACAACTATAATAGCATTGACAGGGAGAAGTGTCGGCTCCCAATGGCATTATGAATAATAACACCACACAGCAAACACTATACACCTGCTGTTCATGTTTTGCATGTAATTTAAGCTTCGCTCGCTCCATTTTGTGGGTCATAACTTCAAATCTGAGGATGTTCCATTCGCGGTTGGTTGTAGTCAATGAGCACAGTTTTGCATTGGGCTAAGTTAATCAAGTGGCAGCGAGAGTAGGGACTAAGTACTTACTAAATATAATTTGTAGGCTCTGTGTAGGGTATTAAGTCATTCAAAGATGGTTTATAAAGAAAAACAAACACTAATATATATATTTGATTGGTTAATATGAGAATCTTTCAATTAAGGCTTGTTTTAAAAGGAGTTTGAGGTAAAATGCTGGACAGACAAGACTTTATGAAATAGAGAACCTAAACATCAATTAAGAAGATTTCGTTACGCAAAAACAACTCACCTTTTACCCATTCTACAATTATTAAAGCCGCTTCAATTGGCTTAAAATCTTTTGTAATAGCTCCAAATTAACTACATTTTCTGAAGACCCAAAAATGATCATTTATCCCACGGTCTTCAGACTCTACTCGTTTTAATTGTTAGCTTGAAAGTCCCACAGTTGCCCAACTGTAATTGAGCTCCAAATGAATCCTACCGTGCATTCCCTATCACACTTAATCACATCGATAGAAAACCCATTCAAAGGACCGCAATGGGCAGGCAAATTAAGTGCGAACTTAATGAAGACAATCGCATCGGTTCCAAAAAGAACAACAACATCAGCAACAGAGTATCGAATGTGAAAATGGAAAATTCAAATCAATGCCCGCAAACATTTTGGGGAAAAACATGGAAAAATGCGAGGGCATGAGTGCTGGAGCGCCAGCCGGGAGCCACATTACCTTGTTGAGCTGTTCGGAATTGTAGCCAGCGACCAAAAACAGGATATTCGAGCAGACATCCTGCGTCATGGCATTGTCGTGGCACACAACCTGACTGTGGTCCACTAGGAATTTCGTGTTGGGCATGAATTCGGTGATGCGCAGCATTCGCGTTGCCGCCTGTAAAATAAGACCGCAAAGAAAAAAAAAAAACAGAAAATCGGAAAACAGGTTAAATCGAATTAAGGGAATGCACAATATTCGCAATTTACCGTTAGGAAATCCAGGAACAATACGAGAGTGCGAAACAGGGGACTCTTCATATCGTGTATGTAGGCAATGGGCGCCAGTGCGTGCATTGAGGTGATTTTCTGCGAGTAGGCGGGCTGCTCGGAGCAGAGCACCCAAAATATGGCCGTGCCCTGAGAGTGGCCAATATAATGGAGCTGGTCGTAGCCCGTTTTGCTCAGTATATAATCAATATTTGCGGGCAGATCATATTTGCCCATCTCGTGGAACGTAAAGTCCCAGAATTCCTGATAGTCGCTGTTCAGGCTGGTGTGATTCTTCGAGTAGCGATTGCCTCGCGAATTGCCCATCCACACATCGTAGCCCAGGTCGGAGAGCATGTAACCTGCAATATAAGCCCAATTATATAGTCAGCAGCGTATATATTTTATACAATCTATTAATGTATTTACCCAGGCCCGACTTGGGACCCATCAGCACCCAGGTCGCTGAGGTATCCAGTATGCCGTGCATCAGGAGAACCGGCTGCGCTCCCTTCTTTGGTATGCGATGCATTTCCAGTATATATCCATCCTTGGTAACCACTGTATGCGTCTCCGATGGATAACCGTATTTGCGTATTAATTTCGGCTGTTGAAAGAGACCGCCAGCAAAAAAAAAAAAAGGGATAAAAACAAGCAAGAGAAATTCCATTAGAATCGCAAGTGCAAATCATGGCAGTGTGAAATTGAGTTGCTGCCGCCCCGACCCGCCCCGCCCCGACCCGCTCCGACCAGTCCGATTCTCTTTCCCCTTTAACACTGCCTGCTTTTCTGCTTTTCCAATTTGCATAACTCTGCGGCCCAGGTGGAGCTGCCTCGTTTGCCAGCAGCGACATCGTCTGGGCCCTAACCACAGCAATTTGGGCTAATGAATTTTAATTTATAGCATCAACAAGTTAAACAAGCTGCAGACTATTGCAACACTCCTGCCGCCTCCTTTGGTCCTTGCTACAGGAAAGCCTCACTGAGTAATTTGTTATGCTCAGGCATTTTATAAGCAGTAAAGGATAAAGTATTTTAGACAATATAAGGATTTGCAAGCAAGATATAAGATATGTCCCGCTTAAGTCCAGGAAAATAAATGCTGGAGGAGTAAAGATTGCTTTGATTGAAGTCTATCATGAAGCATAATGTGACACTCATGATTAGAGAGGGATTCAGACTACAATAAGAATTTGTAAATCATCATAAGCTGTCTGCAATTAAGGTGACCATGGAGGACAAGATAATTTTCACTATGAGAGAGATACCATTGAGAATGCAAAGGTTATGAGATAACAATGAGGATTTAGAATTAGAGGACTGGACTTCAAGAGTAGGCACCTATTTGAAGTACACAAGGTGAGCGCAAACTGACCATGAAGTGGATTTGTAGACAAATATAAATAAAGAAAAATACTAAATTAAACTGACAATAATCGCTAATAAGCATTGGCCATTGAGAACGTGAAGGTTATGGGCATACAATGGGACGATAATTGTGATGATAATGGGATCAGAGTGAAAAACTGTGTAAACTTTAAGAGAAAATCTGTTTTAAATTTGGCTTGGCACCTTGGAGGAGCCGTGGCCCATAAATAAAAGAAAAGTATGACCGGTTAATTTACTGACTGGCAGATAAAGCCTAAGAAATAGCCCAGATACAAATCTATTTAGCAGCTAGCTATGCACTTTGTTGGCCTTCTGTGCCAGCCTGTTTATATGTTTATTTTACATTCTGAAAATGCTTCCTTTTAGAGTTAATCATTTTTCTTAACTATATTGATGGGCAAGTGCTGTGTCGCATCAAAACGGTGCCGCCCCGGCATATTGGCGCGTGCCAATAAAAAAATTTCTTTATTAACACCCGAATGCAAATGAAGAGCTTCAATGACTAATCATAAATTATTCGATCAATCTAAAGCTATAAGACATAATAAATATCGGTATTCCGAAATAGAATTTCAGTTGATGTGACGCAGCTCGCAGAGGAGTCACGTATTACGCATACGCCGCGTATGACAGCATACTGGCTATTTTGACCCCCTCTTTTTCCGGCTGTGCATAATGTTTATAGATTTTTAATGTTTCGTGATAGTTTTGATAAGTCTTTCAAGAGTTATACAATCGTTGGTGTCGATGCTGAAATAATTGTTGGCTTATAAAACAATAGTTGAAAAATGTATAAGCACGCGATTACAAAAAAACCCAGACACAGATAGAGAGAGAGAGAGAGAGAGAGAGAGAGAGAGCGAGAGACAGAGGCGGAGAGAGAGGGAGAATGATAGGGAGATGCCTTAAAAAACACAGTTGATGTTGTTTGGCATTTTAATTAACCTTGGCAGCGAATCGGAATAGCCACAGCTGAGCAGCAGCTGAGCGGCAACAACAACAAAACTCTCATTTAATGGGTATTAACAATTGCATTGGCCAACTGACTTTGCCGGCTGGTTGGCCAACACGAGGAAGTGGTACCGCGAACTGAGCCACTGAAATATTTCTTTCCTTTTTCGCGCTTTTGGCAATGTTTAGGCATAAATTTGAGGTGTGTTGTTTTATTTTGTATTTTTTCTTTTTTTTCTTTTTTGGCGATTTCCTAGCGCATTTGTTATGTAATTTCTTTTGTGTTTTCTTTAAAATGCAAAGAATAAAAGGCCAGAGCTGTGCCGTTTCAACAGCTGTCCACACTGTCAGCTTTTGTTTTTCTTGGCAAATAACCGCTTGACACACTTTCCGCGCCGGCCAAAATGGCACAGCCAACATTTGTTTAAGCCACACGGCGTTGGTAAAGTTGTTAAAATGCGAAAAAAGGCGAGACGCCGCCAAGTTGCAGTCGCATCTCACGAGCAGCAGCTGTTGGTATTCCCCGCCCCTTCAGCTGTGGCACATACTGGTGTTGAAAAAAGCTGTTGAAATCTAAGCAAAATGTGTGGCAATCGAAAACGCAACAAGTTGCATTTAGCTCATATATTTTATTTTCTGCCTACAGATAAAAATTAGCAAATTGCACCGCATAAATTTTATTATATAAGCAGCTGTACTTGGGCTCTACGGTTAAAAGTGTTGGCACTTTTGGGCTTTATCAAGGTAAAGACTTAAAAGCTTCATTTGTTAAAGTCACAATTATTTGAGCAAAGAAAAAATTAGCTTCTTCAACATTAAGGTTTTTCACAATTGTGTGAGTCCTTTATACTGCATGGACATGCTAAAGGTTGACTGTAAGAGGCTAGATAATCTCTCTCTTCTGAACTTAAGTGTTACAATGTTAAGTTCACGCTGTTGTTATAAAATTACTTTAAGAAATCAATGTTAATACTTAATATTTTGTTTAAATGAATTAAAATATCTTTAGTTTAAGTAAAATAAGTTTGCTTTTAGCTAGTGAATTATGTTATGTTAGTTAACGCTCTAGTATTATAAAGCCTTTTACAGTTTCACATTAGCATTAATTTTGACTAAAAACTTTTTGCATAACTACAACAGATGTTAATTAAAATATTTTATTGGCATTTAACTCCAACTTACGGAGATTACTACACCCCACCTCCAAGCTGTCCGCTTGCACCGGCAAATTAAAACTTTTTATCACGCATCAACAAATAGCCAGCAAATAATTCAAACTAACTGCAAACAGCGAATGCTGTACAAATATTGCACAAAACAAAATAAAATAATATTTAAATATTTATTTTTACTCAAATTAAAAGCTACAAACTATAACGAAATACAGGCAAAAAGAAGAGAAGGCTTAGTAAATAAATAAATCAGCAGATCCATAAATGTGTGTTAAAACTGTAATTAAATGAATGCGAATAGGTTGTAAACAGGGAGATAAATAAACCGGGACCTATGTCAATCCGAAAATATTTCGTCTATTTTTTTTTTGGTTTGTTTGCTTGGCATTTACCGTTCCGCTAACTGAGCATATTTTTTAGGCAAAAAGCCATCTTCATTAGCACCTAAAACATAATTTTCGTATCGCATCTTTTGGATCGCATCATGACCCACTAAACGTTGCGTTTGTTGGTTTGTGTCCATGCTAATTGTGCCAATGTGTGTGTGAGCTGGACTTTTAGGCGTGGCTTTGTTTCTACACGCATTCGTTTTGTTGTCGTTGCTATCTATATTATTGACATCTGCTTTTTTGTAATCTCAATGCAAATGTTGTATGTATTTTATATTTGTTGATGGTTTTTATGGACTGCGCTCATTTGCATAAAACACTTTTGATTTCTCGTGCTGAGCCACAAGGAAACCGCACCACTTTTGGTTTCGATCAATATCGATCTTCTGATCGTTCATTTTGTAACCGACCTTGATATTGACATCTCTTTTCGTGTCGTCGCGCACTTCGGCATGATCATAACAATCATAATGATCACTATTATAATTGACCGGCAGCTATTCGAAACGTCTCGACGATATCTCAACAAGTTTTTCTGTATGCATGTGTATTTCTGTTTATGCTATTTGTATTTCTGGTGTCGACTTTGCCATGGTTTTGCATTTGTTATGCGTTTGTTGGCCTGACATCAATTTAATGACATCAAAACACAAAGGTTAATCACATTTGAACTTTTCTTTTATGCCGATCGATCGGGCTGAATACTATTAATGTAGAGCATGCGACTGTTAATTCAATGCAACGCTTATCAAATGCAAAACAACAGTTAAATATCTTCGATTATCTTTTGATTATATTTTTAAATCTATCTGGCTAGTTTCCTTAATGACGCCAAGGACTTTTGTAGATAACTTTATTTTATTGTTTCCCTAGACTTATATATTAGTTATTTAAGCTGTAGCATAATTAAAACTTTCATGGCAAGCGATGGAATCAGATGAAGTTGTCTTTTTCAAATTTAGTCTTCAATGGAGTTTAACCAAAGTTGGTTTAAAGGAAGCTTTAACCAAAACCATGAACAAGTATATGAATTGTCAAAGGCCGAGATCAGATTTCCGTCTGTCTGTACAAATTTATCAAAATATAATCGAAACCAATATAATTACAGCACAAAATAACTAAAATTGCTATGAAATTTTAAAAATACCCTATAAAGTTATTGATACAAATAAAAGCATGCAATATATTAAAAGTTTGTCAATTACAGGAAGGCGCCTCAAAACTAATTTTCAATATTTTAAAATTTTAATTATTATAAAATATAGTTCCTTTTACTATTTACAATGTTGAATTTAATTTTCTTTAATACAGAATTTATAAATTAAGCCTTTTAGTGAGCTTTCTTGCAAAACGCACATTTAAGCTGAAAACTTATTACACCTAGGGTCAAAGGTACCTTAATCTGTCAGTATGCTCCTATATGCCGGTCGCCATTCCAGACACATTTCACCTGTCCATTTGTCAAACAACGTAATCAACTTGATGACAACAATTTACAAATCTGTTCGCCTTTGGCATGCAAAAACTATGCGGAAACTCTTCAAATTCAAATTAAGGCACTGCCAAACCTAAAAACAAGAAAAAAAAAACATAAACAGAAACTAAAGCTACAAGCTACAAGCTAAACAAAGGCAAAGTAAACCAAACCTTACAAGGAAAAAATTATATATATAATAGAAACGATTGAGAGAAAAAAGTATTGCAATAGCATTTCCTTATTGTTGTGATGTGTAGAGCTGGCTTTCTTTAAGCGACAAAAGACAGACCAGATACATGGGCCTGGCGTTGTCCCAGAGCTCCAGAGATCTCAAATCGTTGGCTGGGTATGCCAAGTGTTGGGCACGTGAAATGAAGGCTCCTAACCCATATTTCAAAGTCAGTCAGTCAAACTAATTGCATGTTGATTATTGTGTACGTGTGCGTGTGAGTGTGAGTGTATGTGTGTGTGTTGGCAATTGACAATTTGTTATTGCTTCCATTAAAGGTGTCTCTCCCTCAGCACTCTCCTGCCTCTTCACTCTCCTCCCCAGTCGACGATTATGCAATTGGCAACGTGCAGAAATTGTTGAAGAGTTTGCTTTTTGGTTCGCTTAGTTTGTTGGCCACATTTGTAAGCCCAGCCATGACTTTGCATAAGATTCAGTTTCGGTTTCAGTTTCAGTCTGTCAGACTTTATAATATCGTTACCCGGTTGACAATGCTCGTATATCTCTCTGTCAGGTTTAAGACGCACGTAAATCGCATAATGCACGTTACGTTATCACGTAACTGCCAGCACCCGCACCCGCACCCGCACCCCCCTCCAACAGCCACCCATGTACAATCGTCTTCTTCTATTTGGTAAGTTGTTATTGCTGTTGTTTGGCGTCTTGTTAATAATAATTTTTTGTTGTCGAGTTTATTGGCTTTGTCAATTTTCGACTGCTTGTCATTATTGTGCATTATTGATTTTAATGGCAAGACTAACCCCACCTTTAAGGCATATGTGGTAATCCTCTCTAATGTTTGCTCTTCAAATTTTATCTTTTACCCTTGATGGTTAGCTGCCAAAAAAAAAAAAAAACTATTGTGTGTATATTTTAAGCCAGGTCTCTTTTATTTTTCAAGGGTTTTTCAATTTTCATGAAATGCAAATTTTGGTTTTATTTTGATGTGACCTTAGAAAAACCAACGTCACCTGCATTTATAATAATAATGATGTGAACGGAAACCGAATTTAATTGATCTAATTGTAGCCACGTGAACTGGGCCAACTAACGGACCAGCTAGGGCTACAAGGTCGTCGTCAGCCGCACATATTTTGTAACCTTTTATAATCATGTGATAGCAAACATGATAAAATTTATAAAATGGTATTTAATGTAAATTGAATTTGGCTTGTAAAATTAGATTTATCAGCTGTATTTGATCTTCAACATTTATTACTATATACACTTACAAGTTAAACAAGAACTGTAATGTTAAGAATTTGTTTGCTTATTATGCAGTTTTTTCACTAAAGAATATTAAAAAAGTTATAAATTTAAATTTTAATTTGTTTGTCGTGTTTAATTGTCTAATAGAATGAAAAAGCTTAAAAAAAAGGTTGTAACTTTTCAAATGTAAAACATAAATGCAGCGAAGTCATCATTGTATAACAATTTACTAGCATAGTATAAAGTCTTATCTGAATTATACACACTTTTATTGACAGCTCTTACCCCAGCTTCTGTTTATTTTTGAATTCAAGGAAATGCATTTGTTTGCCACTTCTCTTCGTTCACAGATTTGTGTGCTGATTAGAGCCTTAGTAAAAATTAGCGGCGACGCCATAAAAAGCGAACAATAAATCGCACTATTTGAAATAGAAAAAGTCGCAAAGTCTGTGGCTGATGTTTTTCGCACACGTCAGTTGACCATAAAAAGAGTCCACGCTAAAATCGCGCTCGAAATAAACTAGGCAAGACCCGAAGAACTTGCAACGGGCATTGCATGTGGCCAACAAATGGAGTGCGACTTCTTCACGTGCTTGGACATGATTAGAGCGACCTCCGGCAGCGCCGCCAATAATAAAGTTCTGGCATTAAAAACTAGGGGAACAACTGGGCGCAACCGAAGTCAACGAACTGCAGAAACTGAGGAAACTTTCTTTTGAACGGAAAGTGTGAAGACAAAAAATAAGTGTAAATTTATTTAACATAGAAAATTTGTTGAACCGAAATCATAAATAAAAATATAAAGCTGGTGGCGGGTAAAAACTATGGCCACAAAGCGCACTGAGAAAAGCTGAACCGGTAACAGCAAAGGTAACAAAGGTACCAACAACAGCAACAACAACTGTAACAACAATAACAAATGTCAATGCCAACAACTTTGGCTTTCGGTTTGCTTGAAGTTAGCCCTGTTTGCCACACCGTGTCTTTTTTTCATTCACCCGGGTTGCTTGGCGGTGGGTTACTTACCGTTATCAGTGAGGCATCTTCGAGCACATCGGACTTGAGATTGCGTCCGCCGCCCGCCAAATTGGCATTGCTGGAGAGTAGAACGCTGTTCAGCAGATTCTTGAAGCTCAGCGAGGTGTAGCTAAAGGGCGAGAGTATTGTGAAGGCGCCGGCGCTGCCGCAGACCAGCAGTGCCACCAGGCTGTGCAACAGCAGCGCCGTTGGCCATGAGCCAAAGCCGTAGGCGCGACACTTTGCCCACATCTGGCAGAGTCACAAGGAGAGAGGAAGAGAGACAGAAAGAGGGAGAAAGAATGCGAGAGAGAGAGGGAGAGACTCTCACACACACACACACACACGCACAACACTCACTCGACAAATTGGCAATGCAACAGTTGCTTGCACCTAAGCGTAACGATTACGTCGCTTTATAGCGCTTTATATACCCCCTTAACCGCGACCGAAAATCGAAATTTCACTTGCAACACTTTTTTATTTATTATATATTTAGGTACGTTTGTGCCAGCTGCCACTTGTTGCATGTGGCATCCTTAGTGCAGACAAGGATCAATTCGTAATTGTTTTCGTATTATATAGTCTTGTATTTTAAATACGATCGCTCTATAAGTTGGCTAGACGCGCACGCGCTTTGAACGCTACGGACAGGTTTCACTTGCCAACCGATTCGTTGAAGCTTCGTTACTCAACTGAGTCAAAGCGTTGGCCACGACTCGACTGACAGCCCGGGCTTGAGCCGGGCCAGCACTGCGGCAAGTTCGATGCCAACTTGTTGCAGCTTGATGCCTACTGATCAACCATGTTGATCAATGCTGTTGTACGCTGACTGATGACTGCTAATTAAATGTGGGTACTCAAGTACTCAAGTAATTAATGCTACTTATATCTTATGAAAAACAAAAATAAAATTGTTAAGCTGCCTAATTTACTTTTTGTTTTTTTTTCATATAAAATAATTTTGGCTCCTAAATAAAAGGAGTGCTTTGTATCTGTTTATTTGTGCTCAAAATAATTATAAATTATATATTTTTAACATGATGTTTAGTATGTAATAAGATGTTTAAAGAGCCAGTATAATAATTAAATAATATTCCAAAATTGTTACCTTTATTGTGAAACAAATTAAAAATCTAAATTACGCAAAGGTTTGATTGTCTCATTAATATTTTATTTGTATTCAAATTGTTTTCGTTTTTTTTTTTTAAATAAAATTTCATTTGCTTCATGGTTAGCTATAAAGTTCATGATCTAGAGCTGCCGAATACCGCGCAGCTGACCTAGCTCAAGGAATTAGCCCCATTGAATCATATTCAATTTGGTTCCAACATGTTCGACGCCCCCATGCGACGCATGCGAGCAGTCAGCTGGTTGGCTTTATCTTTCCAGCTGCCAAACGGAGATCTATTATATTATCAAGTTGTACGTTTGTTTTGTCTGCTGGCGACGTGATGTTTGTTGTTGTTGTTACTTTTTTCTTTTTGAGTGCAGCGCGTGCCAAGCAAGTTTTTTGCCTAAGTCTTTCGTTTTTCGCACTCAGCTCGCTTCGTGTGGGCTTTTTCGGTTCGTGCCGTTAGACGTTAATACGTTGAATGTGGTTGTTGTTGTTGTTGTTGCTGTTGTACCTGTCATTGTCTTTGTTGCTGTCTTAGTCGAGTCTTACTGACTCGGTTTCAGCTTTTGGTGTTACGTCTGCTGGCCCCACCACCGCTGCCAAGGTAATTGCATTTGCACAAACCTCGAGCTCCTCATCCACGGCACGCCCCACTGCTCTCCAAATCTAGCGGCATTAACTTCCAGCTGGCAGCGCTTGATTTCTGCATTGGGATTCCGCTGGAGTTTACTTTTGGGGTAGGCAGCTTGGTTACGCTTACATTTTCAAAATGCGAGCGAAATGTCGATTACAGACGCTGTCGTTGTGATTTTGTGTGTCACTCGCATCGCTTCATGTCTGAAGATTGGGTTGGGTATTTCTGCTGCGGCATCCAATTGTTTTGATTACGAGCTATTATGCATGTGAATTTATCGGAGCATCTGGGCGACGCACTGCCTATATAACTGTTGTCATTGCACGCAAAAATTACCACAGAATTTGCAACAATCATCATCATCATCATTATTATCATCATCATGATTTCCCGGTTATAATCTGTTGTTGCTATTGTTGTTGCCCTTGGCCTGGGCCAATTTGTCAGGGCTGCACTCAGCGAAGTCTCAGCCTGAGTCTGAGTCTGAGTCTGAGTCGGAGTCTGAGTGCCGTTCAATGACAGGTAACATAAACATTAATCATAAAATTCAATCACCATTTTTACATGCATTCTTACAACATCCACAGGCAGCAAATTGCGTATACGCCCCAAGGCAATGCAAAATTGCATATTGACTGCTTACAGATCCACTTATCTGTACTCAAAGAATGGACATTGGCTTCTTGCACTTGCACTCAATCCACGCTAAGAATGTCATGAACACGTGCCTCCTCCTCCGATTTGGGGCCAGGAGCAGGGTCGGCCACTGAGACGGAATTGCAACTGTGGCGGCAAATGTTGAAACGCTTCTCTGCCCAATGTGTAGTTGGTTTAATTGTTGTTGCTACAATTGCACTTACTGTAATTAAGTCGAGTGTTTGCTTGCCGCAACCGCTCTAATACCCTGTAATTATAAAATTTGTATTGAGCTTATAATGGAATAAATTTATTTAAAATGCAATTGCAAGCGTTTTCTGTCCAATTAGCCAAATTAAATAGCTACAGATGGAAACAAAATGGCATGCGGCTTGGCATATGCCTCACGTCAGCTTTTTTCACTGTTTTAAATTTGAACTAAGTAAAATGTTATTTTTTTTTTATGAAATAAACAATTTAAGACGATATTTATTTCGAGCTCTACTATTCGTATGAATAAATATTAAATCTTATTGATTAACTTATTGCTCTAAATAGGGTATCTGCGAGTCGCGCAGATGATTTGGTAAGCTTTGTTGGGATTCTTGCAACATTTTACGCAGCAAGTTTTGGCGTCAAAATTGCCAATAACTAAAACAAGAAAACTGCCGGCAAGTGTACGTTTTTTTTTTTTGGGCACAGCCAAAACTGTTGCAATTTAATGCCACGGCTCAAGGTCAGAAGGCGCAAGTGTTTGTTGTTGTTGTTGTTGTTGTTGCTTTTGTTGTAACTGATTTATTGCCTGTTGCTGTGGCAACTTTTGGCTGTTTTGCTTTTGTTAACTGTCTGTTTATTTTTTTAGGCTTAAATGCAGCGTGACACTGAAATTGTTTGTAAGAGTGAGTGTCTGAAAGAGAGAGAGAGAGAGAGGGCTTGGCTTGCGGGGGCCAGCAGAGTGCAAGTTTTTGTTGAAGTTGTTGTATTCGACTCTTGACACGCAGATGCTGCAACGATTCGTCTCTTGGCCTTGTCAGGATGTGCTTAACTCTGCGGTTTTTTGTTTGCCTCTTTTTAGCTGACATATTTATTGGTTGGTTGCCTTATTTCCATATCCAATATTTGTTTTTGTGTGGTTTCAGTGTCAAAATTGACATGCTGGACAGCCCTTTGATGCCGCTGACTTCTTTACGAGCCAAAAAAAAAAGAGGCAAAAAGGGCGAATGTAAATACATATGAATGTATGACAGTTGACGAAGAGACCTTGTAGCAATATAAATAATAAAAATATTTTAATTGAAAATATTTAAAATTAAGAAGATGAAAATGTGCTGATCGCACATTGAAAAGAATGATCCCAAGTGCTATCAAATACTAAGATCCTATATAACCTTTATAACTCATATATACTTGGAAAATGCCAGTAATACATTTGTTTCTTTACTATATTATGATCTAATGTGTGTTTAAGTATCTCCTTATGCAATATCTAAACCTTAATATATATTAAAATCTCTAATTCCAATAAGATTCCACATTCCTACGAAACCAATTGAGACCCTTTCGCTCAAGTGTTGAGGTTTCTGCTGCCAATTATTACTTGCGGCATGCCATATTCCACACTCTTCCACTCCACTTCGCCTCAAAATGGCAATGTGGCAACATCATCAGCATCTGCCTCTGCTCCATAAGAGGCGTCAGTTATTGCTTTGGCGGGCTCTTAAACGTCATTTAATTGCCACACTTGCCACATGCTGCGCCTACGCCAACCAACCAACGACTATAATCAAGCAACAAAACTAACAACAACAACAACAATTGTTATGGGGGTGTGTGTGTGCGTGGCTTGCGGCTGCGTAATGCGGTAGTTGTTGTGTTTACAATTTCTGTGGCTTTATTGTTTACGAAAAGTGAAATGATATGATGATTGTTGTGCGGCGTGAGTTGTGACGTGTGAGCCAACGACAGCCTCCACTGCGTATACTTAATAATGATTATATAAAGTAAACGTTTCTAAGACTGCGCTAAGAAACTTCGCGAACACTTGACTTATTGCTGTTGCATTAACTGCCATCAATATTTGGTAAGAAATTCCAAGCGCAATTTAGTGCCAGTTGCAGCCACATAAATGCCAATAGGCGTACCTCTTCCATCTCCCAACTCCCATCTTCCATCTGCAATTTTCGCTCACCCGCTCTCTGTCTGTCTCTAACAATTCGCAATACTCTCTGGCAAGTGTTATATAATCATCCAGCCTAGCCGGCGCCGCATTTTTCTTTTCGTGATTCAACCGCAAGCCAAAAAAAAATCTGCTAATGGTGCAGTAGGCGACATCGAAAGTGGTTTTCGATGCCATTTTATAAGGGGTATAACAGCTTGGTCTTCCGATTTGTGCACACTCTTTCAACAGATTATTCAAGCAACATATAATGTCTGATATTTATAAAGATGATATAAAAATATAGAATTTTATGCGCCGAATTAGGTGCCATAACGATATAAAGCTAAACCTTGCAATCACCAGAAGCAACAGCAAATTCAAATTTTTAAAATCAAACTAATTTTAAACTGGCTTAAAAAAGAACTAGTTGAAGCCGAAAAGGAACAGAAAAATTGATTTGGTCTAGATCTTATCTTTTAAAAAATTATGTGTTTCTTATATATAATATAATTTGTTGTATATGCAAGAGTATTAATATCTTTACATTTTAATTTTTATAACTTTTTTTACGGACGACTTTTATTTTTGGTTTTAATGAAAAAAACTACAGGCGGAGAAAAAGCACGAGACAAGAAACAGCAGCTGAGCCGGTGGCGTTGTTTATGTATTTGGTTTTCCATGCAACAGCAACAATGACAACAACATCACGAACGTGGCTTGCCACAACAACACAGAAACAAAAACAGAAAAAAAAGGCAACAACGAAAACAACAGCAACAACAACAAATGCTATACAAGATTTGTCATTCAAAGCGTTGGCCAAAAGCAACAACAAAATGTTGGTAAATGTGTCATGGAGGCGATCCATGTTGTTGTTGTTGTTGTTGTTGTTGTTGCTGCTGCTTGTGGCGCGCTCTGTTCCTGTTTACATTTGTTGCAATATAAGCAAAACATTAAACACATTTTTCGAGCCAGTTTTAGTCGTGTTTGCTCTTTTTGTTGTTGCTTCGATACGTTCAATTGACATATATCCCAAAAGGCTGTTTATTTGCGATTGTTGTTGTTGTTGTCGTATGTTGCTCCCATTGGATTTATTATGTTTATATTTATGCTTGTATTTTTATTGATATTTGTTTTATGTTTAGCTCTTGCGGCTGCCACAACTGGCGAATTCTAATCAGCGTCTTTAGTTAAGTTTTTTTTTCTCTGTTTTCAGTTTGCCTCTCATTTTACCTCTCTGTTTTGATGATGCTGCAAAAATGTGTGGGAGTCACCCAGATTTCACACAGCCGTGGTTGAAAGGAATGATGAATGTGATTTTGTTCATGGCGATTGGCGCTGGAAAAGGTGAATAGACGGCAATTGGGCTTTAACCTACTTAGATTCGGTACATATTAATATTTGGGCTTAAGTTTGAGATTTGTATAAAACTCTACTGAATTACTTATCGATTGATATTTTTTTTATAAAGATCTTATAAAGGTCCTGGAAGCTTGTGGAAGTAAAAACTAAACAGCAATAGAGCAGTGTGTTTAATTTGAAATGTTAGGATTTCAGGTTGCTGCTTTTTGGCCTTTCTCCAGATATAAACTTGTTACGCTGGGCTCATAGTCGAATACAAAATAACGAGCTCAAGATACAACTCTCAACAATCTTTGTACCTGGATTACGAGTGCCAAAATATGCCGCAATGCATAATGTTTATAAAAAAATATTACCTGATTATATAATATACCTGATTACCTTAAGCGTGCCTTATACCAAGCCGCTAAAACTTAAAAATGTATTCCCCAGTCAAATTCTAATGGCCCACAAACCGTTTTCAACGACCTGCACGAGCTGCTGCCGAAATTGTGAATACTACAATGTTAAACTCTTTAACGCAATTGTGCAGTCCAAACACGTTTATGTGACATAGAAAACACTAACAGCAAGAAAACATTGCCAAGACGTAACAATTAAAAACGCTAAAAGCATTTTATATAATATTTCGCATAATGCGGCATAAATGCAAAACAATTCACACACCTCGAACTTTTTAGGAGCCCGAGCACACACCCTAACTGGCTGAGAGTTGTTTATAAATATAATTTATATATGTGTATGCATATATATTATACGCTCATAATTGTCACAAGTGCTATAAACACGGCGTGTATGCAGTGAGAGCTGAAAAGAAATGTTTATTAGACAAGTTCGGACGGTCGCCGGCTTGCCCGGTTCCACATAATACGTCATACACTGAATAATAATAAAAAATAAAAAATAAAACAATGATAAAAAAAAATGCTCAGAAACGTTTCCCATTTACAGCAAGCCCACATTGGCAGCGTCATAAAAATTAGCTGAATATTATGCCCGAGTGAATGTTGTGCCAAAATTATGTTAATTATTTACACAAATGCAAGCTGCACTTGTATCTGCGTGCGTGTATCTAGGCGCGAGTATCTGTGTATCTGTGGGGGACATGCAAATGAGCATTTTGCGGCATGCGGCGCCTGAAGGATGTGTTTTGGTTTGCCACGCATAAATTTTCTTCGGCCTGAGCGCGTCAAGCGACCATTTTGCCAAAATGCTAAAAACAATTTTATTGAGCGAATTGTGCGCAAACCGGGGCTAGCCCGGGAGCACAACCACAGAGTTGCATAATTAATTTGTTTACACAGTTGTAAACAAACTCAGCGCTCAACGTTTGTATTTCGGGACGACGCAAGGACGAGCTGCTAATAGGAATACATTTAAATGCAAATGCAAAATTCCATACACGCATATAAGTATCTGAGCGTTTGTTTAACAGCGCCAATTTCACTGCATTTCAAGATAGACTTCATACTAATTTTAATAAGGCTCGGCAAATATTCCTTAGATTCTGAATACTTAACAATCTAAATACATTTTAAATCAAACAAAACACACAATAATATTGCAAATTTCTTGCCATTTGGCTAAGCTATGCTATATGGAAGAACTATAATTACCTTCACATTAGACAAATGCTTCTGCAAGCCCTTATTCGATTGCTTACATTATTGATGGTAAATTTTAACCCTGCAGCAGATCCATAAGCATGAATCAAATGGAAACGCATTAGCATTCGCCGAGTGCTATTCACATTGCCCGACAATGGCTATATCATTAACTATATCATCGGTAAAATGTCATTTCCCGTCCATTTATTTATTTTGCGACACTTTTCCTCTTTTTGCCACATGCATTTTTCCAATTTTTGCCCGCCATGGCTGTTGGCAAAGGCGTTGCAGTTGCTGTTGCTGCGGACTGTTTATACATTTCCTGGCTGCACAACAACAATGGCGTCAAATGTTTTACAGCAGATAAGAAGTTTAATTTATGCGAAAACATGTTTTGAGCTTCCACCAGAAGCGACAGCCAGACGGCCAGATAAACATACATATATCTATTGTGCAGCTGGCTGCAGCTGACTAGGCTTCATGTGCCACGCCCACAATTTCACACGCTTGCCACTTGCTATTGACCTTCATTGGACATGTGCAACATTATTTTTTCTTCACACTCGCCCGAAACGTGGCCATAAATTTTTCGAGTCGCTTCCGTTTTTGCGGTTTGTCGAAGCGCTGAAAATGTTCTTGTTGTTATTGTTGTTGTAGTTGTTGTTGCGATTTATTTATTTATTTAATGCCATGTTTTGTCTAGACGCCAACTGCCTGACTGACATCGGGCTGGGGGCCTCTTTTGATATTTACCCAGCGATAACTCCGTTTTTATGGTCCTCACATTGTCTCTGCCCTCGCGACGAGTCCTGCGCAGATTTTATGCGATTTTCGTCTGGGCAACCAGGCAAATGGCAAATGGCAATCTGGAAAATGGCAAATTGCAAATGGCAGACGCAGTTGCTCCGCATTGGGGCAACGTGCCGCTGCATAAGCAGGCGGGCAATTAAAAGCAAAGAACACAATCGCACACATTTGTGGCCTGCACCGTTTACGGAAAGTGTCGCATCATTAATTAACCCAAAGTTTTAGGAGCTGCCATGACAAATGAGCGTAATTTTTTCATGAATGAAACTCCAATATACAAAATTTTAACAGTTGCAATGATTCACTAGAAGTTAAAATGAGGATTGCTAATAAATGGGAACACAGAACAGATATTTTTTAATCCCATTGACATTTTCGATCTTACAAATGATATTGTATTTTTAAGAAACAGTTGGAATCTTCCAGAGAACTTTATATGGTTGAACTACTTTTAATTACATGTTTAAAATGTATCCAGGATACCTTTGTGTTCTACAAATGGTGATGGACAGAAACCAAAGGATACTTCTGTATCTTTCAAGTACATGTTGATAGCAACAAAAGAAATGTGCTTAGCGACAAGCGGCTGATGCTTTGCAACATTTGGCTGCGCAACATTTCTGCGCAGCCGAAAAGCATGCAATACATTTTTTAAAGTTTAATACTCTTATATTATTAATTTTAAGAGAGACAAGGTAAAAATGTGCTTATAACAAGTCAATTCCCATGTTGCAGAAATAAACAAGAAATTCCTGTTATTATAGAGAGATATACAATAGGTATATTATATATATATTATTATACTAAAGTCTATTAGAAAACATATGAAAAAGTTAGATAGTTCAAAAATAAATTGTTAATAATACGGCACAGCACACGGCCCGATGTCTGGTTGGGGCTGGGGGCTCTGCTTACTCTCTTCATTAATACTCTGAAAACAATAGGAGACGGAGACCCACTCATATAAACTCCTTCTCTTCCGCCTTATTGCGTGACCCTCTCCAGCCTCTTTCTATGTACACGCCCCTCCTCGTGTTGTTTCACCGACTTCAAATGATTGAGCGTTATGTTGCACACCTCACAGTAGTAGGCGGCATTCAGATCGTTTAGCTTGCGGAAATCCGGCTTGCTATAGCCGGCGTACATGTAATAGCCGAGCGGATTCAGCGGCACCAGCGACCCGTTTGCATTGATGCGATACACGTGGCTGCCATCGAAGGGCTCCGAAATGGACGCCGGACAAGTGGAGCGTTCGCGCTTGCGATGGCGCACGCCGGCCATGTGTATGGCCAGCTGGGACTCCGAGGTGACAATCACATCGCACAGCTTGCACATCAGCCACTTGTCGTTGGTGCGCACCCAGCGGCCGGTCCTGTCGTAGTAGCCCTCGCCATTTGGCTTGCTGATGTGCCGCTCCACGAGCCGATGGCGTCGCCCGTAGAAGTGCTGGCGGGCATGGATAACCGAGGTCAGCTTCAGATCGCACAGATCACAGTGCAGAACGGCGGGTCCCGAGCTGCGCAGATGACGCAGCATATCCTCCGACAAGTTACCCTTAACAAAACTATATCGGATCAGCCAGGAGTCCACCCGGCGTAGATGCGTCCGCGACAGGTAATGATCCAATGCATTGCGCATCGTTCTCATCGCAGTGTGGCACAGATGGCAGCAGTCCCAATGGAATAGCGACTGCAACTCTTGAGGCACTTGTGATGTCATCAGCGACTCTATGCGGCAAAGAAGAGTTAAGCTTTATGGTTAGGTGGCATTGGATAAACTGAATAAACTGTGCGTTAAATTGGACATAATGATTAAGAAATTCTTCACAAAGTATTGCTTATGTATCCGAAAATAAAAAATAAACAATAAATGACTAAAAAAAATTCCTAAAAGTACAATAAGGTTATAAATTTATGCTTGCAGCAGCTTAAAGATTATGGAATGCAATGTTCAGCTATGCACAAAATATTGTTGTTAGCCATTATATTTGCCAGAAATTGCGACTCACCCGTAAATATGCGCTGGTATTTTTGTTGTTCAATCAACCTCTGATGATCGAGCTCCTGTTCCAATTTCTGTCTCAATAGCAGCTCCCGCTGCAGGTCAAAGTGATGCCCATAATTATCAACGCGCGGCAGATGTGCGTAAAGTGGATGCACCCCATCCATCCGGTATTGCTGGGGGCTGGCATTGGGCAAACAACCGCGTTCCTGCTGCTTGACATTGTAATCCTTGAAGTCACAGTAAAATGGCGGCTCGTGGTGCTGCGGCTTGTAGCCATTGGGGCCAATCGGTGGATAACTTGTAAGCTGTGGCGGCGCCACACGGTAGCTATTTCCAAATCTCTTTTGCTGATAAATCATTTTGTCATTGTTATTGGTCGCCCAGTAGTTGGGAAATTTGTTGGGCCTCCGTTGCTGCCTGTATCCATTGAGAACCCTCAAGGGCAGCTGTTCAGCTTTCAAGCTCGAAGGCAGCTGGTGCGCTACTTGTTGTGGTCTATTGGTATGGTGTCTGTTGATGTAGTGCCGGGTGGGCAGCGCCTTTGGTGGTGGAACAAACCTGTAGCTATTAGCTGGCTCCAGCGGCGACGGAGTTCCGACTTCCTCCCCATTGCCCGGAAAGTGTTGGGCTATGGTATGTAGGTCAATGGCAGGCGGCTCGTAAGTATTGAGAAGCTGCGGCTGCAACTGTTCCTCTTCGTCAAGCTCCTCGTGCTGGTCCGCCCAGAGCAGCTCAAACTGCAGCGGACTGGACTGCTCCTCGTGCAGCGTGGCCATAAAATGGTCGCGCGTTATCTTCGATGCACCACTGGCATAGGCCGGGTAGTGGAATGTGGAGATGGCTTCCTTGGTGGCTGGTTCGCCAATGGCTTCGTGCTTGTGACGACTGTGCACCACGTGCACTGCATCCTGCATCATCATTAGTTGGGGCGCCTCACCGCCCAGTGTGTCCAGCGGCAGCAGAGCCTGTGGCACAGAGCTGGGCTCCTGCGCGCGGCCGTGCACGAGGCAGGGCAGCTTCAGTTGCTGGCTCAGGGCCTTAGCCTCGGCCGAATTCATCTGCTGGTGGTCGCGATCCAGGCAGCTTGGCGGCAGATTCACCTGGTAGCGATAGACGACATCCTCATCTGGACGGCGCAGCTCGACAAGCACTGGCAGATGGCCCGATTGGGTGCGCGGTTTCGGCAGGGCAGCCGCCAACTTGCTTATGTTCTTCGCACACTGCAGGGCGATCCGCTCATGGACAGGCGGCGTCCGTAGACTCAATTGTGATTTGCGTGCTAACATTTTTAGTTCCGTAGTGGTTATTTTTTGCTGTTATTGCCGGCGGAGTATTGGGCAGCTTTTCGACGCTTTACATAGAAAATAGAGAACTCGGTTTATCGTCGAATCGGAATGGTTTCTATACACTTTGGGCCGCGCGAAATTTTTCGACCGCTTAACATTTAACAATACATTTGAATTTGTTTGAATTGGTGTTTAAAATGTGTGAAAAGTTTCTCCACCAATCGAAAAATACATAATAAAACACGTCCTGAGATGGATCTGTCAAAGCTAACTACGATTCCCTCTTTCGACCTACAGTCAACCCTGCCGTCCACGCCTGTCATTCTCCACTTGTCACACTTCCATACAACCCTAAAATAACTATCGTTAGCTTATGAAGTCGAGTCTTGACAGCTGAGAATAAATACCCTTGAAATGTGTACGAAAAGTTATCGACTAAAAGCAAATCGATTCCATAAGATTTTATATACTATTATATATATATATATATATATTCATCTATCAAAATGTCTGTATGAAGACATATTATTCGTTGCCAGTTGCAGTTGCCTTAATGACTGGGTTTCTAAAAAAAACTTTAATTAACGTAAAAGCATAATAGATTTATTGACTTCCTGAACTTGGTATCACAACCTTATCATGGTATTTGACCTTGATCGTGCATGAAAGCCTATGTGGATGCTAATGAAAGTCCTGGAAAGCACCGTCACTATGCGACCTAATACAACCAAATATGTGATAATATTCGTACACTATACTGGGTTCATTATCAGCTATGGAATGAATATTCATAGCCCAGATAAACGACTCATTGCTTTTTATATATTTTTACCTCTGTGAACTCAGAGTAGACGCTCTTCAGCGCAAGTGGAGTCCCAAATTTATTTCTTAAATTTATTGCGTTTGTTTTTATAAGGCTTTAACTCGAACCATCTGGAGCCATAATTTAGCCTCGTCTCAATTCGAATGGCTTCCTTTAAGGCCGCCACCCGTTGCTAGAGCCAAGTTTAGCATTTGTAAATGTCAGTTGTGGCATCGAGAGGCCCCAAGAGGGCTCTTTGGAGCTAAGCACATGAAGGCAGCGCGGAATAACAGCAGCAAGATAGAGAGAGAGAGAGAGAGGGAGAGAGAGAGAGGAAAAGCTTTAAATATTTGCGACAAACTGCTTTATAGAGTAAAGCACACATACATAAACGAATGCGAATGAGTACATATGGGAGTGCCTGGAGCATTGAAATAATGTTTAGCGCGTGATTTTGTGCCAGGTTTTCATCCACTGGCAGCTTGTGGCATCAATTGTCAGCGTTTAGCTGGCGGCCAGGTTTATCGAGGCGCAACGCACAGGTGCCACATGGGCTAAAGGAGGGTCTGTGAAGCGACGACTGCCAACATCAATAACACTAATGGGAAAAGGATAAAGATAAGCATTAAATAACACACGTACGCATGGCATTTGAGGCTTATGGCTTCGCCCATGACGTTGATAGCCTCAAGATGGGCTGGGAAGCGGACACGGAGACCGGAACTGAAGCCTACATGTGCACAGTGCCTGTACGAGGTGTTCTGTATATGTGTGCGTGCTTTCCAAATTGTTTGCCCTGCGGCCCTGGCGTGGGCGTGGGCGTGTCAGCGTGTACGTGCCAGCTGTTTAGCGGCACATTGCCTGCCACCTACACCTTCCACCTGCCACACGGCCCATTCAAGTGTTTTTGTTCAGCGTGCGTATTTTTCACATTTCTCGCTTCCGCTTCCGTCATTGTCGCTGCCCGTGCTCCCAAATTGTGTCACACACGTGAGCAATTTAAAGTCAGGCCACCAGGATGGCGCTCAGTCCTTGTCTTGGTCCCCATTTCGACTGTAAACTTAATTTTCGACTGAGCCTGGCGGCGTGTAAATATGCGTGCAGCATCTGAAATTTATGAATCGTTTTACATCCGAATATGCAAATTACTTGAATATGCATTGATTTTACCCAGCCAGTCGCTGTCAAGTTGCCTTCTGGAAATACGAGCAACGCCATTTAAAGAAATAAGTCAATTAAGTTGAAAATCTTTTATATGCTGTGTAAGAATATCACAGAAGCGAGCTTTTAAAGATGTCTGAAATTGAAGGCCATCTCAGCTGAACTTAAAAAACTGAAGGATCAATCGTTGGCAGACTGAAACCAAAGATGCTTACCCTTTGCTAAGCTCCAATGTTTCAGCTCGACAGTTGAGCTTGGCTTTTAGTATTATTAATGATACTCCCTCCTCCCTCCCTTCCTGCAATCCTATCCTCGAAATTTAATCGCGGTATTTCTGATAAACTCCGATTAAACCCATAAAGATTTTCCACAAGGAGCCATACTTTTTCTTTACTTGTGTACATACATTACTCACACATATACATATATGCAATAGCACACTCCCAAAGAAGCTCCTTAACAAACTGTAGAAAAGCATAATTTGCAATTTTTCATGTTTCGATACGGCATTTAAAAAGCGCATGACAAAACTTAAGAAAAGGGAGAGGTGAACTATGACAAAAGTATCTCTAGCTTTTACAACCTCCGAGACATGGCCAAAACACGGGATATATATTACGGGAATAAATATTTTTAATGCGGCCTGAGATATCTCCTACTGTCTGTTACATATATTTACATAAAATCAATGACCCCTTTTTTTTATCTATTTTCAATGGGATCTAGGTATAACAATCCAGCTTGCAAGCTTTGATCAGAGCAAGCCCGAAACTAAAAGTGCTTGCTTGAAAACTTTATCAAAGAGTTTTTTAAAAGCCTTGGTTTGGAGATTTAGCGTCACAAGCTCGTCGTTGGTTAATTTATGATTCGATTCGAGTTTTAGTACTTGTTCTTTTCAAATGTTTATCCAAAACGGTTTAAGTGTATAAGATTAACAAATAGGCTCAGGATTAGTTTGTGCGACACAGTTGTTGATAACTCGATTGTTACTCAGTTGATTAACCTGCTGAGACAACAGGTAATCGTAGTGACTGAAACCCTCTTGTTGGATATTCCATTTATCTATTACGTTGGGCAGGCGAGTTGTGAGACTTTGGACATCGTTTTTGGAGGAAAGCCAATCGTCAGGAGCATGTTGAATCGCCACCTTGCAGTTAACCTGAGTCAGATTGTACGCCGGCGGCTCGGGGCTCTGATAATGTTGTTGATTTATCACTCTACCATAATCGAAGGCCTGGAATTTGACGCTGCTGATTAGCTGGGCATAGTGATAAACTTGATAGCTGGATGCACCCTGCGAGGCGTGGCCAACGACAAGTGGTGTGAGAGTCTGTAATATCAGAATAAGAAATAGATATTTTAAATTTTTACATTTTATATACATGATGGGTTGATGGATGTTTCGGCAGGAAAAGGCAAAATGCTAGAATACTTTTCTTTTCGGCTTGAGAGCAATCATTTCCCTTCACGAAGAACAGCTGACTGACCATAGAACTATATTAAGTAGAAGTCGTCTATATTTGATTGGAATTATGATTGGCTGATAATCGTAAATATTATAACTATTAGCTGATAAAAAGAAAACATTTGGCCCGATCAAAGCCAGATAATATCACAGACAGATCTTATACTCACGGAATTGAATTGGTTCCAGCCAAATCCACACATAATATACTCAAAGACGGCGCAAATTGGACTTTTTTGAAGACTGCCCTTGCATATATGATTCCGGAACTGTGCGATTACAATGTTATCCTTTGAGATTTCATAACCACCAAGTAAGTTGAGCAAAACCTGAAAGCGCATAAAAACAGAAGATCAATATATTGGTTGACACAAGAGAGAGAGAGAGAGAGAGAGAGAGAGAGAGAGAGAGAAAGAGAGCTACTCTCTCAAAAACAAAAACTTACTTTAAATTTGCTCTTGAACAGAGCGAAGAACCGAAGCATTGGACTCTGGGTGTGCTCCATATAGACAGTTGGCGAGAGTGCTTGCATTAGGATCACCTTCTTACAGTAATGTGGTAGCTCGCTGCACATCACAAAGAAGGCCGTAGAGCCCTGCGAGTGTCCGATATATTGAATCTGAGTAAGCTTCGTAATGTCCAGGATCTTATCAATCGAGGCTGGCAGATCGTATATGCCGATTTGGTGGAAAGTGAAGCTCCAGTATTCAGCTGGCTTAATATCGGGATTGATGTGCTTCTGTGAATAGATGTTGCCGCGCGTGTTTAACAGCCAGACATCGTAGCCCTGCCGGTACAGTAGATAGGCCAGTCCATTAGATGGACCCATTTGTACCCAAGCCGCTGAGCTGGACATGAGTCCGTGCACCAGCAATACCACCGGTGCCCCTGGCCGTGGTATGCGATGAAGGCAAAGCACATAGCCATCCGACGTCTTCACAAAATGTGTCTCCACTGGGTAGCCGTATTTCTTGATTAGCTCCACCTAACACCGGATACAAATATTGGGTTTAGTTAGAAAATCATTCGATCCCCATGCATAACTTGCACTTACAGTCTTTAGCTTGGAATCATCTTGAACTTCCTTTACAGTTCTAAAACTAACTTGCCGACTTGGTTGACGGTCAAGCAAAAGTCTCTGCTGACTTAATTGGAGTAGGGGGTCTGCTAGTTTTTTTTTACTTGTTGAGTATGAATACGGACAATCAACTATTACGAATATTGCGCCATTGGGCGGACTGATTGGGTATGGATGGCTGGTTGGGCTTGGCGGGCCGGGAGGCGGATAGATTGGCCATTCTGTAGTAGGTTGGATAGTAGGATTTGTCGGGCACTGGGTCTGCGGATATGCGTTGGGCGGATATGTTTTAAATTCCTTAGCAGAAGGATCAGGCGAATATATCGGGTCCTCGGTCTCACCGATCAGGAATGTTGGAACTGGCCGAATGGTCGGATATGTTGGATATGCAGGCCATCCCTGAGCAGAAGCGTCAGGCGGGTATGTCGGATATTCGGTCTCGCCGGATGGATATGTCGGATACTCGGTCTTTGTTGTTGGAACTGGCCGAATGGTAGGATATGATGGATATGCAGGCCATCCCTGAGCAGAATCGCTAGGCGGGTATGTCGGATATTCGTTCTTGCCGGGTGGATATGTCGGAAACTCGCTCACTTTTGTTGGAACTGGCCGAATGGTAGGATATGTTGGATATGCAGCCAATCCCTGAGCAGAATCGCCAGGCGGGTATGTCAGATATTCGGTCTCGCCGGGTGGATATGTCGGATACTCGGTCTCTTTTGTTGGAACTGGCCGAATGGTAGCATATGTTGGATATGCAGCCAATCCCTGAGCAGAATTGCCAGGCGGGTATGTCGGATATTCGGTCTCGCCGGGTGGATATGTCGGATACTCGGTCTCACCGGGCCTAAAAGTTGGACCCGAAGGCTCTGATGGATTTGGCTGACCGGCAGGAGATGTCGAATCATTTGGTTTTGGGTTACATGGACTTCCTGGTGGATAAACCACTACTATTGTTAGATTTGATGGAACTCCACCTGAACTCGTTGGAGGTTGCTGCGCTGGCATTGGTGGCTTTTGGTCAACCGTTGGAGCATCCTGAATCGGGGGCAAGTCCAGCATGCAGAACTGATTTAGCAACTTCTCTTTCATCTTCTGTTTTATTTCTAGCTTTTGAATTTGCAGTTGCTGCCTAATTAAGTAATTCTTCCTTAATGCGCATTTCAGCGATGAGGCATGGACCACTATTCCAATGCCGCAGAGCGCCAACAGCGCCAAACACAATAACGGACTCATCTTCCGGTCCTTTCAACACTGTGTGAAAAAAAGGTTAGATCCGCCTTATATAGTGAATTGGCGCAGCTGTAACAATTGAATTATGAAATCGATTGAAAATGGATCTTAATTTACCGGAAATCAATTCATTTAATTGTATAACCAAATTGCCATACAGAATGCATTTAGTGGACTCAAGCTTAATCCCAAACTATTTATAATCAATTTTTAGCTAACATCGACTAATAATTACTTTGCATGCTTGATTCATAAATTAATAAAATATTTGTAAGAAACTGGTTAAAAATGTATACAACAGAAAGCAAATATCGCATGCCGAGCTTACCATATTTACAAACAGAGAAAAAACAAATGCTTGGTCTGAAATCAATAAAAATCGACATAAATAAAATATGCATGACATTATTGTTTTCAAGAAGGACACCATTTACTTTTGTTTTTCTCACTTTAAAAAGCATATTTTGTTTCATACAAACATGGATCTATACAATTTTTAGAAAATACTTTACTTGTAATATTTAAACATTTATATGAATAACCTTTATTAGTACAAGAACAACTAAAAAAACTCAATAACTAAATGTGTGCGACCTTGTACGTAAAACTGTCAAACATTCTTTATTGCTAATAATATTTTTTATTCCGGTTGGAGCTATTGATACTCCATTTCTTAGCTAATTAGAATGGCATGAACTTTTCTAGCCCAAAACATGGAAGAAATGATCCGCCTTCTTTCCGAGCACCACAAGTTGGATTTTCTGGTAGCACGACTGGAATCGGCGGCACGGTATCTTGACAGTATTCTTCCAACCACTTCACCTGATTTTCATGCCTTACTTTTAGATGCTGGATATATAATTGCTCCCTAGTAAGATCAGTCTGACGTTTTCTGCAAATCGATTCAAATTGACCATGGACCAATAGTCCGATACCACAGAGCGCCAATAGAGCAGAAACTATAAGGGAATTCATCTCTAGGTTCTTTCCGTACTAAGTAGAGTGATCATAAGATGCTTCTTTTATAGTACCAGTCCAGTAGCTGAGCGCATCTAAAGAAATTTTTAAATGAAATCGATTGAAAACGGTGCATAAGATGTGGACAATTACGTCGTCTTATTGCATAACCAGAAAGCATGCGGAATGAATTCAAAGATTTAAATATTCCAATACCTTATACAAGGAGCTATACCAAGAACTCATATAAAGGAGCGGTATAATAGTTTTTTCCAAATATGCACAACAGACAAAGGTAGACCTATAAGGTCAATACTTATATATGTATATATATATATATATATATATATATATATATTCTTATATCCGCCAGGCTAAAAAAGCTAGAGACTTGAAATCTAAAGACATAATCTAAGATTACAATCGATATCGATATACATACTCAAAAATTGAGTAATTAAGCTCCGCAAAAAAATTTTATTTAGAGAGTATCACAGGGTATGTGCATAGACGGCTTGCCATTTGGTTCTTTTCACTTATCATAGGTTTTTAATAGCACTAGAAGGCTGTGAGTTGAATGGGGAATGCTTGTGTTGTTATGATAGGAATGTTATTTTATTCTAGTTGTTTCTCATTACTGTTGACTTGAACATGTTTTTTGTTTTTAAATATACTTTACTTGTTTTGTTTTTTTATCACTTCGCGAATTGGGTTTTAATTATTCGATCTAAAGGACTTACAATATGTCGTCTACTTACGCAAAATTTGAAAAAAACCAGACAAGGGAAGAGATACTGCTGCTGCAGCGGATAAACGAGATGGATCGACGCTACGAGCTGTTAATGCCTATGGCTCAGGAACACAATCCGGCTTGGTGCCGCGACACGTTTCTGCGTCAACTGTTTGCCGAGCTGGACCTGAACCAGGCCGAGCCGGAGCTGGGCAATGAGTCTAGTTCTACTTCAATATCGGAAAATAGTTTCCATTCGATGCCGCAAACCTCGGCGAACTTGTCTATAAGCAGCTTTCTGCGATTTGCACCACAGATGATAAAGACCGCCCGAAAGCTGGATCGACTCAGCACAAGGGACATCTATGCCAACGCCTACAAGCTGAGCGTGCTGACGGGTCGCACAGACCTGCGTTATGGCGAGCTGCTGGAATCGGTGCAGCGCTCCTCGATGTTCTTCATGTTTTCGCGCGTCATGAACCGTCTACGGATCATGCAAAGCATCTCCCTGGACTGTGGTGACATGAGTCTGAGTGACTTGCCGCACAGGCTATTTAAGTGGTCCATGGAGGGACTTTTCAAGCGCTGCCAGCTGCCCGATGATGTATATCTGGACGTGCTGGTGCTTAACTATAGTGCAGATGTGCTGGATTGGGCCAAGTTTAGCACTGATCTGGTCGAGATATTACGCTACTACAAGTTCTTCTACACGGAGACATACAAAAACATGGGCAATCCGAAGATGATGGCCATATTGTGGGACCAGCAGCACTTACTCAATATTGGCGAGCAGCTGGACAAGGATCTGCAAATCTCAATGAAAACGTTTAAGAAAATCGAGCAGAAGTCGCGCGTTATCTCCACTTGTTGGATGGCCCATTTCCAGGATAATTTGGTCAACAGCTGCCAGCCACTCTCCATGGAGGCTACTGTGCGCCTGCCCATCGAATGGCGCTATGTACGCGATTACTATGCCACCCTGGTGCAGATGCAAGCCATGAGGGACAATGTGCCCGTGGTACAGCTGGAGGAGCAGATCCAGAAGCTCAAGGACTCCACGGAGAAAGAAAATAACTCCGCGAATGCCGTTCTGTGCGTGTACAGCATTATCATAGAAGTAATCAAATTAATTCCTCGCAACATTCTCGTCGTTTAACGCACAATTAACCATTACAGAAGTATTATAGCCGTTTAGTTCATTTTACGCAAAAGCTTTCTGACGATTTGGAATACTGGGAGGATCAGATAATTAGGGTGAAATTTCAGGTGGCTAGGGTCAATGACGATCACAGGGAGGCATGGGAAAAAGTTGATTTCATGCGTCAACGTGTCGTGGAGGTCCAGGAAATAATCGCAGCTGAAAAACAATCTGTAATAGATGCCGCTGTAAGATAAATCGCTTAAACTGTTTGGCTTTAAATAAGGCATTCGTTTTCTTACAGATTATGGAGGAATTGCGGCAGGCGGAATTGTCAAGGCGATCCCAGCGACGAAGCAAGCTTTTAATGAAGAAAAAGGATAAAACTTTATTCAAAGCGCCCAACCTAACGCCAGTCAAAGGGAGAAAGAAGAAACCAAGTAATAGATGATTATAAAAACACTTTTCTGGAATACTTTCAAGCCTATATACTTGGCAACCAAGTCGATGGGACTCTCTGAAGCAAGATTTCTCAGAAGCTGAAGCGATGGTCTTTAAATGAGATTGTCCGATAAAAGCTTCATGGAAAACTGTTCATAATCAAGAAGTATGTGACGTGATTGTCAACAGTTTTCTTTGAAGCTTTTAAGCTTATGTTAAATATAAATATAAACATAAAAATGCCGAGATCCCTAAACTCGTTTTATATAAGTGTAAATATGCATTTTACTTCTTACTTCTACTGTATATTTTCATTCTAGAACGTCAGTGGATTTTCAGTGTATATTTTTCTTTCAACTTTTTTTGACTTTACAAGCATATGCATGTGAAGCTTTAATGAGCTTTGAGCGAAAGTTGTAGATGGCATATCTACAGCCCATTCACATTAATTGTTGAAGTGCAGTCCTCGGTCTCGTCCTGTTGTCCATTGAAAGCTTGTCGAGATCCTCTATTGCTTCTGCTGCTGCTGTGTGTTGGCAAACTTGTGTCGCTCGCTTGTTTGCGCAAATTCGATTATCAAAATACACACTGAGTAGCGAAGTGGCAGCAAGGAGCACAAAAGCGAGAAAAGGATAATGCCATGTCGCCGCATTAACGCGTTTGCCGCTGAAAACGGGGGCAGAGGCAGAGGCCGGAAGCAGGAGTTGAGTCGAGTAGGAGACAGTCGACCTACCAGACCCGGCTGTGGCAGGTCTGCCTTGGCGTGAAACAAGCTGGGAAATTGAGTTTGGCTCCTTGCCTGGATCCTTGCTGATTAAAGCTCGCTGCTTTCTTTGTTTGCCAAGTTCTGCGGTGATTCGCAACTTTTTTCAAGCATATCATTAGGATGCAGTGCAGCCGACATGGCAGCCATGCACAAATGGCATATTAAGCTCCACTGACAGCCGCGTTTATTGCTCAACCCGAAGCCCAGGATGAAACGAAGGCTGCGGCGGGACCTTGCCCATGCCCAAGTCATGACACATATTAAATTTCATTTCCCTGGCAGTCGGCATTGGGCGCCTAATGAAGGTTAAGCAACTTTTAATGTCCTCTCGTGCTCGTCCTTTTGCCTGCCACTGGCCATTTTGCAGACCATTAAATGTTTTGCCTGGCAATATGCCATATGTTTTGACATGGACATCTCCTGCTCTCGGGGGTTATGCTCGGCTTATGTTGGAAAAACTTTTCTTATCATTTGCGCGAAAGTCATAAAGACATGTTTGTGCATTTGTGTATGTGGGTATGCGCTCGGTATGATATGACGATGACAGAAAATGGTAATGATGACGCCGGATCACATACAGCACATAAGCATATGCTCGGCTTAACATTACAGCGTCTCAAATGGCTACTAAGAGGCAATTTATACACACATACACGGCTTCACAAACCCTTGCCTAAATCCTTGCTTGACTTTGGACTGAAATTAAATTTATTTGACAAATCGATATGTATTCGAACTGTTGCATAATTCGAAGTAATTGCATTTTATGCTCTGCTTGGTTTAATTTCGATACAAAAATATTTAAAGTGGAATGCAACCATCTTATGTGGTTATAAAATGGACTCTAAAAGCTACATTAAATGATTAAATGAAATGAAATATTTATTCTGTATATTGTTAAAAAAGAGTATTTAAAACTTTTCCGTTGTTTGTTTTATAAAAGATTACTCTTAATTACAATTAACCTTATGAAAAAGTCAACAATGATCTGTATAAAACTGGGATTTTCATGCACCTATATTTGCAAAGGGTTGTTCCAATTAAATGTCCAAGTTGAAATGTCTTTACGAATTTCCGTTCAAAGGTTAATTTGCCAACAAGCCAAGCAACATATCTACGCAGACCAAATCAAAGACTTAAACTTGAACTTTTGCCTTAGACATTTATAGTTAGTTATCAACACTTACATGTCCACTGCAGCCCCCGGACCCTCGTCTCTGCTGTAATTTAACGGTCCATTGAGTGCGGAAATCAAATTGTCCAGTTCCCAGTTCCAGCCACAGTTCGGAGTGGGCGCACCCAAAACTGGGTCGCCTTTGGTGTTGTTTTAAGTTTTCCAATTAAAACAAATGCAACAAATGCGATAAAACAACGGAATTTGGTCAACAATTTTGTTGTGTTATTTCTGGAATTCTGGCATTTTTTAACACGCTAAATTTATGCGTGGAACTTTTCGTAGGAGTCGTAAATTTCGGCATTGCGACTCGACTTTCGATTGGACCCGGTGCCGAGGCTTTTGTTATTCCTGGTTATTTATGCAGTTGCCTTTTGCAACACTATCTGGCACTTGCTGCTGCTGTTGCTGTTTCAGTTGCAGTTGTTGTAGCTGGTTACTGCCGTCATGGCCACTTGTTTCCGCACACCATTCCTTACCCAGCTAGCCGGGGTAGCAGCATTTTCTCTCTTTTTACTGTCGCGACTCCAAACACGAGAAGTCCATTTCGAAATTTATGTACACACAAATTGAAAGCGCGCTGCGAATGGAAGAAAACTGCAAAAGAAACAAAAAACAAAAAAAAAAGAGAAAGAAAAGCGAGAAGAAAATATAAAAAACGACTCGACACTCGCTGCAAACTTGGCTGCATTGCTCGAATTGCAGTCTCGATGCCAGCAAAAAAAAAATATTTAAAAAAATAAACAAAAAACACAAAAATATAAAAGAAAATCAACTAACGAAAATGCACTTGACTCCCCGCTTTGTATAGCTGTCCCATGGAAGTGCTGCCCCAACAAACGCCTTGTCAAAGCCAGGCAGCCTTCTGATGCCACCAAGTGTTGACATTGAGGAACTAAGCGGGGGCAGCGCAGGGGCTAAGTGCTGCAATCGAAGTCAAACGCGAGCCAAGTTCGGAGCATGAGTGGAAAACTGACAGCGATCTATGAGATATGATAGATTGGTTCTGAAAAGAATTTATTCGTATATTTCAGTTCAAGATTAAAGCTCAAAAAAGAACAAATCTTGAAAAAGAAAAGAACGTTCATTTCAAATAAAAACCACTTTGGATTTACTTAAAGGACACTACAAAATGTTTTGGAATTGTAACCGAAAACTTGGAAATCAATTATGATAATAAAGATACATTAATTCAAGCATCTGTAAAATATGGAATTGGATATAGGTAAAAGTTACTCAACACAACTTAATAAAATATATTATATACATAATTATATAAATAGTTTATTCTTCAAAGCCTACGCAAAGGGAATGTGCAAAGTTTATTGCACTTTGAACTCTCAGCGTCAACTCCGCCTGCAACTCATTTATAAGGATTATAGGGTTTCGCTGAGGCAACCTCAACGTCAACATTGGCATTGGCATTGCCATTGGCACTTGGCATAAATTAAATGAAAGCTTCTCTGTTGAAAATGGGTTGCCCGGCCGAGCCAAGGGTGCATTGCACCCAGTCAATGACACAATGGGAACAGTCAGCCAGGTATTCGCCAACTATTCGCAAGATTCACCTACATCAGCCCGAGGAGCTGTTGCCAATGCTCATTGGCATTGTTGCAGTTGGCGGTTGGCAGTTTAAATGAGCTTTGCCTGCCCCCTTGAAAAAAGCTGCCAGCTGACAAAGCAGGGCCCTGCTTCCTGAGCTGACTCTGCGCATCTCCTCCAATGCTTTTCTAGATGCAGCTTTAAAGCCGATGCCTCCTTAAAGTCAATTATGCCCAAGTTTGTGTGTCTTCTCTGTCTGGCCGGGTGTGTATGCTAATTTGATTACAATGTACCGAACGGGCTGGTTACTGGTAAGCGGTTCCAGTTCCAGTTGCCTACGCTAAGTCCCCTTCATGAATTATGATGGACGTTGTCATGAAAGCGCGAACAGCGGCGGGCAGAGTGCGGGCTGGTTGTGCGTGTTGGCCATGTTTATCTCTGGTCAACGTATACTTAGCACATGGTATCAATGGGCGCTGCCTGTGGCTGGGCGGCAGGGGGCTGGTCGGCGGGTTTATTGCTGGTTTGGCGTTTTTGCATGCCACGCCCCCAGCTGTAACACACGATACGATAAATGGCTGGAAAATGGGAAATGAAGTGCTTAGCGCTGGGCATTGTGCCAGGACTTCGGTCGCGCCACTTCATTATAAACATTTCTCAATTGATTATCGTTAGTGTGTGCCAATGTGTGTGTTAGTGTGCGTTTGTGTGTGCAAGTGTGTGCGTGTGTGATAATGCTATAATTATGCCTTGCTTTTCTTGGCGTGCAGGAGCTATCGGTGCTGCGCGGCGTTGGGCGTTGCGGCTTTGCCGTGGCGCTTATATTTGCACGCATGTCCTTTATGTTCGCATGTGTGTGTGTATGTGTGTGTGTGCTTGTCAGTAAGTGTGTGTGTGTGTGTGCCTGTCATGGGGTTTTACACCATGTTTATGGCTTCATGTTGTGTGGCGCTAGAGTAAGTGGCAGCCACTTTTGCATGCTCCTCTCACATTTAAGCAAGTAATCCACATAAACTGCTCTTGAAATATTTCATTATCGTAATGAAAAGGACTCAAATACATTTATTTTTTGCCAGCTGGAAGCCCATTTCATGCATGTGTGTGTGAGTTTGAGTTTCCTTATTGATAATAAAAGTAGATTCGGGTTCGCCATTTGGACATGCGATGCAAACATGTGAAAGCTTTGTGTGTCTCAAGCTCAAACACTTATGAGCAGGATTAATATGCTGCTTCTAAGTGGGGGGCACTGAAATTCATAATGGATCTCTGTGAGGTAACTGGCAAATTAAGAGTTATGCTTGGGACAGAGGGATTAAATTGGGGTTAATAAGAGACACAATAAAACTAGGGATTGAGCTGAAGGTGGTGGAGGTGAGGAGGTGGGTGTGAGCAACAGAGTAGGGAGCAGCAGAGAAGGAAGTGTAATTAAAAGCATTCGCAGGAATAGACAAGCTACCAATATTAAAAACCCTAAAAGACCATTTAATAATTCCAAAAGTATGTGGTTTACTTGGGTTATTAAGAAAGGTAGGTCGTAAAGTCTTTAAGATCTGTTTTAAAAACCTTGAATCTTACTTTAAAAACTGACTACAAGTTTGGATTAACGATAATATTCAATATATTATTGTAACATAAAAAGTAAGGATATTTAAGGATATTTTAAGCTTTAATAAAAAAGGAATATTTACACATTAAGAACTTTAGTCACGGGCTTACAGTGAAATATGTAACAATATAATTGTTGACTACACAGGCAAATAATTAGGAACACGTAATGCTTACCTTAACAGTAATAAATCATCATATCTATTTTAATGTGACCATGGCATTACAAATCACAGAGCCATACAACTTTGTAATTAGCAAAATTTAAAAGCTAATTAATTGCAATTTAATAAAATTATTTTTTTGCTGTTTCATTCATTAGCTGCTTGACAAAGTTCTCAACAAAGTGCGACTTAATTTAATTCATTTATTGGCCGCACAAATGATATCAAATTAAATATCGATGCATCTTTCACAAATGCGCCAAATGCGCACACTTGATACTAAACAACAAAGTTGAGTTAAACCAAAGTCTATATGAATTTAAACTGAAAATGCAAAACGCATTTAGATTGTCTTTGGTTAAACTAGTTTAAATAAAAATATATATATAAATCAATCAGTTATAAAAACTGCTTAAAGCACAGCGAGCGTGAAAATAATTGTAGATTTTTGTATATCAGTGAATATTTGTGTATCATAAAAGGGCTAATCAAAAAAGTAATTTAATATTTAAGCGAATTTCAATGTAGCGCAATTGTGTTGCCTAGTGTCGGATTGAGTTTGCCAACGCGCCCAGTTGGTTGTCTTCTCATGTTCCATAAATTAATCAATTCCCGCTGCCGTTGTCCGTAATCCTTTATCACTCGTTTATTTTATTGATGGGCAGCAATCAGCAGCCGCAAGGATGCGCCGCCCAGGATCAAGAACTCGTCGCTGCAGCGCATACAAAAGGCATCCGCCTGTCATTAAAATCACAGATAATGGCTGACCAGCTACGCATTGCTTCACATCGATACGTTCTCTTACCCCTCCGGCGCTTTCTGGCCCCGCGGGCTGGCGACAATACGCAAATAATGACGTATTTAATGAAAGCACATAATAATTTTCGCGTTTTGTATACCCTTGCATTGGACATTATAAACTTTACATGCAATGTGTAACGCTAAATGTGAGATATCATTGAGTATTTATATCTATAGACTATCTAATTATCTGTTTATTGCAGGCAGCTCTCAGTTGTCGAACATAACATAGATCTATGGATTAGTTGTATAAAAATAAATGGGTATTATTGAAAAAATGATTTTTCCAAAGGAGATCTTTGAGTGTTCATGTGGATAACTATTTAAGGATATTTGAACTTCGGCAAAACAAAGATAACTTTTTTCATTTTTTTCATTTTGAGTCTTTTATCGATATTATTAACAGGCAGTCAGCACGTCACGCGGTGAAGCACAGAGCGTAGCTGCGAAACATTTAAAAATTCCAGAAACTGATGGCCAGCAATTTTATTTTTAATTAAACTTTTTTTTCATATTTCTGCTTATTTGTTGTTAGTTGAATCAACTTTGGTGCTGTGCGTGAGATTGAATTAAATATGAAATTAATTAACTTAAATATTATTGTTATTGTCGTATTATTTTAAATTGCTGTTTGTTTTGCTGCAAACGACCAAGCTGGATATTGGCCATTCGCCAGTCGCCATCGGCAATTGGCAAATGAAAAGCAATTCTCAAAGCTACGCAAATGTGCAACCTCTGACCGTGAACTTGTGCCCCCAGCACACGAAATGTGCCACGCGCAGACAAAGCGAGCCAAAAGTAATTACAACAAAATGCAAAAGGCTACTGGGCGTGGCAGTAGAAAGTAGCAATGCGGCAAAGTGGCATAGGTGGGTAATGGAAGCTGAAGCTGGTTCCATTGAACGGGCCTGCCAGGCCCGTGCCCGAAGCGCATTGTAATTGGCATTGGGCGCGTCCGTAAGCATAATAACACGACTCCAACTCCTTGTAGTTGTGTGTCTGGCATGGAGTCAAGTCCTTGCCTTGGCTGTCGTCTCTCTATCTGAATCAAATGCAATATGGCTCCCCCAACTTGGTGTCCAGGCCAAGCAGTCTGATGGACAGACAAGAGAAGCACAGTAGAAACTTGAAAAGGTTAAAGTCAAATGCCGCGCCGGGCAGACAAAACGGCTTCATCTGGGCCGGACAAGAAAAGGGAGCCTCCAAACTTCGGCCAAGTCGTAAACTTTGACTACGCCTAGCAGTTTAAGCAGCGCAAACTTTTGGACCCCATCCAAGGCCTCAACTTCCACTTGGACTACTCAGTTTGGCGTTACGCACAAAAATAGCAAAGAAAACGGAACTCTGTTTTTCACTTGCTAATAACAAATGTGACAATAATAAGGACGAACATTAAATGCTCTGATAAAGTACGAATTTTCAAACAATCTTTTACAATATGTTATGGATATTAAATTTGCAATTAAATTCAAATCGGGCTCTAATTAGAGCCTAAATCTAATACAATGCGAAAAATGCATTAAAAATTATTATTAATAAAAAACACTAAGGGAAAATATAATAATGGTAATTAGCTTAATTACGTGAATAAATTGTTCATACAAGATAGTAAAAAGAAAAGAAACAATTTTACAAAGTTTTTACTCAATTTCATTTAATTGATTTATCAACAACAATTAGTAAAAAGAACACTGTTTAAAGTAACCTTAATTAAATTTCATCAATTTGCTTTATTAAATTGTTAATTAATATTATTATAATTTATTGATATGAATTGAACTTTTTAGTTAATAAGTTTTCAATTAAGTTAACACAGAAAATTAATATAAAATTAATTTAAAAGCTTCTTTCTTTGCATCTTTCTCTGCGAAATATATTTGCAAATAATTATACCCGCTGTAAGAGCATCTCAGAGACTTGTGCCTATAATGAGCTAGACAAAGGCAAAGTTGCCAAAGCTATAAACCAGGCCAGCGCCTCTATAAATTGCCCAGGCTGTGTTTCTTTCAGCCTTTTTTCTTTTGCTTTTGTAGGCTGTCTGTGATTCCGCATGAAATTTTATGCGCGCGTGATTAAAAGTCACGTGCGTGGCTAATGGTGAGACAGTGGGGCAAGGAAGTGGATAGCTGCTGCAACTAATGGCCAAGTGGCAGCCTAAATGCTGCGACTAAACAATGCTGATCATAATCTGGCAGCTACAGATGCTCACAGCCGCACTGGAAGGCTCTTTAACGAGCTGAACTCTGCACCGAATCGAGGGAACTGGGTCTCTAACAGACTGCGGCGAGACATTTAAAGAGCAACAGCTGCTCCCATTGAACAATGGCAAAAGGGCTGGCCAATTGATTGGTCTCCCGCTTCAATAGCCGCCCACTTTTGTGCTTAAGAGTTCAGCTGGTTTTTGGCCAGCTTGCTGCAACACTGTGTGGCAACATTGTGTGGCAATTCGTGTAGTCAGGCGCTGATTGTCGTCTGATTGGCACTCGCTCTCAAAATAGAGACTAGCTAATTGTCGCGGCACGCGCCACGCTTCAAAGTGTGCAACGGTTTGACGTTGATTGCCTGGCAGGGCAAAGGAAATTACCTAATTTTCCTCGACTTGCAATTTGTATACCTGCCCCCAAAGTAGGTCAAAAGTGCAGCGATTAAATTGCACAAAAGCTGTGGAAAGTTTTATTCTTAAATTGCAATGAAGAAATTCGCAATCGGGCATCAAAATCTAGTATTAAATAAAAATGTGAAGAAGCTATTGGAAAATTCAAAACAATTCCTTAAAATATTCAACATTTCAAAACAAAGTTTTTGCTTGCAATCAGAGGTTGAATAACATGTCAAAGCTTAGCAAATTCTCAACTGATTTCCAGATAGATATATGTGCACAGCCTAGCTGGTTGCAGCCCACAACGGCCACGCCCACAGCCTTGGGGAAAGGGGCAAGAGCTCGTCAAGCGTGTCGTCGGCTGTCTGCCAGTGACTGCCACTGCCGACATGTGGTGACAACGGCGAATTAAGTTATTTGTCAAATGTCGAACTGTTGGCCAGCCGATTCAGCCTCACTTTTAGCCCGGTGCACGCCTACGGTCCTAGCAGGGATTCAGTTCCAGAATCGCAGCCAGAATTTGGACCGACGCTTTGTCAGGCTGTCATGCAGACTGTGTGACAGCAGTTGGCGCAAATAAAGGGATCCAAATATTTTATGCAAAAGCTGAAATCAATTTTTGCCAATCAATTGTAAAAAACGATGACATAGGCAATGACAAGAGCTCCCTTATGCGCCCGCACTCAGCCAAACGAAAGCGTTTCAAATATTGGCTCAATGGACAGCAGCCAAAAACAACTAAGAATGTGCCCAAGTGAGAGACTGCTACACCACGACAATACCCTGTTCGCAACTCCGATGGAGATTGATTTGTATTCAAGTTTGTAACTTTAATCAATATGAATCAGTTGGCACAAAAAATAAAATAGTTTTCTTTAGAATTAAAAGATTGGATATGTTAAAACACCTTAACAAACTTAAAGCAGGCAGTTGCTTCAAACGTTATTTACGTTATTTACTGCAGTGGCAGCCAGGAATCAGCTATACGACTCACAATCCGAACATTTAAATATATAAAGGGTATTCAAAGATGGACTATTCAAAGTTCGACCAGACTGGCAGGCTGCTTTGAAGGCTATGCACAGGCCGCAACTGAATTAAAAATTTAATTTTTCAATCAAATCGGCAAACAGTTTGAAAAGCCGCTGTAAAATTTGATTAGCCGAATCTCAGCTTGAATTTCCATTTTCATTTTCATTTCTATTCCTATTTCCAATTCAATAGGCAGTCGGTTTGCAGCCGTTCTGATTGACTGACTGATTGGCAGATTGACCGTGGTTACAAATCGCCCCGTCATCAGCATCTGATTTGATCGATTTGCTCATTAAAAGCCCACAAGCGTCCACATATCGAACTTTGCACCTCTCGTGCAAAAATGTCTCCTCTAAACCTTTGAGGGTACTATGATTTTGGCATCAATTTTGTAACGCATTCATGGAAAACTTGCGAACAAAAAATTATGTCTATTTATACACGTTTTGGCACCAGGCAGAATATTCTTATGTAGGTCTTAATTGATTATGAGAAGGATAACTAGAAATGTTCGTTAACAAATAATTTGATATTAAATATCGTGAACAGTCTCTTGCATATAGATACAAATTCAGCTCGGTTAAATAAATATGTTGGGTCTTTTGAAATAATTCGAAATAAAGGTGCTATATACAAATTTTAATAATTTTAAGATTTTCGGTCATAGAAGTGGATTACTTGGAATTCTATATATTTTATTCTTGTCTGTTTCTATTTTTTATTTTAATAATTTGAGATCAGATTATTTATTTATTTCTTTATTTTCATTTCATTCAGAAATCAGCTCACCGATAGAAATATCACAAGCCCGCAAAGAGTATATAATAATTGAAATTCCCATCTTCCACCTTTCGGACATTGTTCAGCTTGATTTTGTCAGAAATATGGACATAGCGATGATTGCCTGTCCGATAAGCTGGGTAAGCCGCAAAGCTGAATGCTGGCGCATCTAATTACTGCTTTTTGCGGGTGATATCCAGTGAATTTATTCGTGAAAATCAGTTCAGTCTCGTTGATCTTAAACGCCATGCCGCACGCGAGCTGCTACTGGAGCTATTTACTGGGCCTGCTCTGGCTAAGTCGGCTGTGGGTAGCAGGTGAAGCTGGCTATCTGGAGGACAACTACCCGGCCACCGTGATTGAGGATGCGCATCTGAACACGGTGCGTAGATTTTGAACAGTGTTCGAAATGAAACTATTACAAAATTTACAAATTACAGCTCCAGCTGCTGGCCAAGTACAAGTATCCGGGGGAGGCGCATTCAGTGACCACCGAAGACAAGTATATCCTGCAGATGCATCGCATTGCCAGGCCTGGAGCCAAGCCTGTGCTGCTGGTGCATGGACTGCAGGACAGCTCAGCAACATGGATAATGATGGGTCCGCACAGTGGCTTGGGCTACTTCCTCTACGAGAAGGGCTACGATGTCTGGATGGGCAATGTGCGCGGCAATCGCTACTCGCGAGCCCATGTCAAGTTAAATTACAACACGGACAAATCCTATTGGGCCTTCTCGTGGCACGAGATTGGCATGTACGATCTGCCCGCCATGATCGATACGGTGCTGGCCAAGACTGGCTACCAGAAGTTAAGCTACTTCGGCCACTCCCAGGGCACCACTACCTTCTTTGTGATGACCTCCAGTCGGCCCGAGTACAATGCCAAGGTGCATATCATGCAAGCTCTGGCGCCAGTAGCTTACCTCACACATGTTAAGGGACCACTGTTGGGATTGGGCCGCAGCCTGTTTAAAGTCTTGGGAGAACGGGCTGAGGTTACGCCCCACTCGAATCTGGCGCTGGACAACTGCATGATGTCGGCAGCCACAGTGCAAACCTGCATGTACTATGCATGGAAAATAATTGGCAAGAATACTGCGGAGCTTAACAAGGTGGGTAACGGAAATGGAACCTCGAATCTCCGAAGTATTTGCTAATCTTCTGCCCCCCCCAGACCATGCTACCAGTATTGTTTGGTCACGTGCCTGCCGGAGCCAATTCCAAACAATTTCTTCACTATCTGCAGCTGCAATTGTCGGATCGCTTCTGTACCTACGACTATAACGCGAAGGAGAATCAGCGCATCTACGGCCGTGCCACGCCTGTGGACTACGCTTTGGAACGCATTACAGCTCCGATTGCTTTGTACTATGCCCAGAATGATTACTTGTCGGCTGTCGAGGACGTTAAGCGTCTAATCAAGCGGCTGCCCAATGTCGTGGAGGATCATATGTATCCCAACAAGAAATGGAATCACATGGACATGGTCTGGGGCATCAGCGCCAGGCGCCTGGCCCATCCCCGCATGCTTGAAGTGATGCAAATCTGGGAAGCAGGCGGTCCACAGAATGGCACACAGTCAACCACGGAGTATAACGGAGAGACCACCAGCACGGCAGAAACAGCGCAGGAGGTGGAGGAGGCGGAAGATGAGGTGGAGGACGCTACGGAACACGAGACACGATAAACACCCATTGGTCTCTGTGAGTTATTGGGAACATAAATATATTTAGCTGGCAAATTGTACACGCTTTCAACCCGTTCTATTATTATTCTACTTAGTACTTGGCAGTTAGAGCAATTTTTGTATACTTTATAAGGGTACACGTATGTATAGATATGCATTCGCCCAGGCCCAGAATATTATTTATTTAAATGATATTATTTATTTATATAAGTATATATTCTTCTATGTACAGTGTATTACAGTGTATTTAAAGCCAAATATAGCCACTATCTCAGGTTATATTTCTACTGTTAAGGATCCGACCCCATTACACACACTTTGCTGCCGCTCTCTGACAGTTGCTTGTTAGTTTTACATCTGGAATTTTCATAGTTAACAGCACCTACTTGACTCTAATATATTCCGCTATTTCCAGCCACTTCTGAAACCCTTCTAGTCCCCATCCTTGGCATTTTCCATGCAAGCATTTGTGGATTCGCAATTCAACTTTCACCGTCTTCGGAATTTTTGCCCATTAGCTTAAAACTTCACGCAGGTGAAAGTTCATTGTGCCAATTTCTGAATGTGTCGACGGTTTATTGTTCTAATTCCTGTTGTTATCGTTGTTGTTGTTGTTGTTGTTGCTGGGCGCCGACAATAGTCGGCTCAAGCGAGAAATGTGTCGCCAACAATGCGCAATTTCTGCTGTTGTTTTGGCATTTCATTTACGCAGAGCACGCCCGCTGCCACGCCCACTGGCTGAGACACTTTTATAAATTACACACTTAACTCTAGCCCGCGAATAAAAACGAAAACAGCTGCAACAACAACAACAACAACTGCGTAATACAAAACGCTTTGAAAGTTGCATGTGTCAAATGCAAAGGCCGACATTTTGTTTGCCTGCCACAAGTGTGTGCGTGTGTGAGTGTGTTTCTATTGTTGTTGTGTGCGTGTGTGTGTGTGTGTTGCATTGTGCATACAAAAACTTTCGCTCTAAGCGAAATTTTAATGAGCGCAGCGCTAAAAACCGCGAGACAACTTTTATTATTTTGGCTTTGCATTGTTTGCTATTTTAGTTGTTGTGCGCTATCTATGCATGTGTGTGAGATTGTGTATGTGGTGTGTGTGTGTGTGTGTTTGTTGTTGGTCTGGGGGAAACGCATCAAAGTGCAATTTTTATATCCGGCTTGGCATCCATATCAACTTGCAGCAGGCGCTGAGCTGCCATCGCACAACAGCCCCAGAGCAACTCTGGGGTGTCGGCCACATCCGCTTCCGTCGCGTCGTCGTCAGCCATGTTGCGTCCGAGACGCAGGCCGCAGCTGAGGGCCCGGCAGCTGGTGCGGGGCGAGCTGTGGAGGGCAGCAGCTGCTTTTTACCATTGCTCGTGCGCTTCATAAATCATAAAACTTTCGCCGCACGTCGCCCGCAAGGATACCTACATAGAAGCCCGCAGCTGCCCCTTGCGCCATGCAACTCAGAAACTTGCAACATCCCAAGCTGCCAACTGACGCTAAGTGTTGAGTAAATGTTTTCGCGCCTCGTTGCGTTCACAAATTCCAAACATTCTCAGTTGCGCTGTTATTGTTGTTGTTGTTGCGCTTGTTGCGGATGTGGCACGTGCTTGTAGGAGTTGCTACTTTAGTTCCACATAAAATATCCATATTAATAACAGTACGAAATCCATCTCAAAATACAAACAAGCGCTTTAGTTTAACTTTGACCGAGTTATTTATAAGCCAGAAGCTCAATTTAACGGATTGATCCTTTGGGATGTCAAGCAAAATTTATGTACTATATGGCTGTCCGAAAATTCTTGAGTTTATTAATTTTAAATATGGGTATGCAAAAGTAAATCTTTTAAATTGAGCGTGACTATTTTTAACAAATAGATCACTTTATAATATTTTTGAAATGTTTATGATTATAATAATAAATTATAAGTAATAAGTTAATAATTAGCTAGTTAGCACTGACTACTGTGTACAACTTGCTTCTTTTTAGAGAGGCATCTATTAAGAAGCCTTAACATTAAGTTTGTATCTGTCTCTTCACTTTCCATTTGCAGCTTAGCGTTCTTGCCTTTGAACTAACCCTTCCCAGCTTCCTTTTAATATCATCAGATCCACTTCTAACTAGCATCTAGATATTTTTCAGATTTCCACGCCATTTTTATAGCTCCGTATGTAACTTCTCTACGGATAAAATTCGAACCCTGTTTACGGGAGCTAAAAGCAGGGTATTATGGTATTATGTCTAACCGACGGCAATTCAGTATGCATGTATTCTCAATCACAAATTGCTTTATTTATTTTGCCGAAAGTAGCAAATTTTAAATGGTCCTCGCAAAATTTAACGCCTCATCAATAGACAAACTGACTGAATCAAAAACATTTTTAAATAAATTTGCATATGCAATGTTAATATTTATTATTTGTTTTCCATACGACTTTATAAATAAACTCATTTACTTCTCTGCGTGCCTGTTGTTGTTAATGCCATTAAAATGTTCCGTATTTTTTTTTTCGTTTGTTTGTTTTATAATGTTTTGTATTATTTTTATTATTGTGTAAGTAGTTGTTATCATTACAATTATAAATATTAAACATGCATAGTGATTTTAATTTTACGTTAATTGTTGCTGCTTTTTAGTTTTGTTTGTGGACTTAAATATAAAAGTAGAAATAATGCCGTACATAGGGTTTAAATATAAATATTACACATGTAAAACTAGCAAATATTAATATATGTATATAGATTGTGGATTCTCACAAAAAAAAGAACATTTATAGCCCATGTTTGTTAAGTAATTACACTAAATGAAAAATACATATACATATATATAAAATACAGTATGGTGATATTTACACGAAACTTAATAATACGTATGTTAATTAAGAGTTATAGATAAATGCAAAGTTAATTTCGTTTTTAGGCAAACAAAATTGGCTTTAAAATGTGTGCTTTTCTTTGTTTTTTTTCTTTTTGATTGGGTTCCAGCAAATTTTATGTTTTTTTTTAAGTATTTTGAAAAATTGCACACTTAACATTGAGAACTTTGTGTGAAAGGTTTTAAATATTTGTATTTTTCTTACTTTGATTTTAGGCAGCATTCAAATAGCTTGTAAAACTTGACGTCAGTCTTAACGCTAAATACTTATGGGTGTGGAAATCTCATTCGTTTCGCCAGACCCTTGACAATTTGTGGTATTTTATTTTGATTTTAGTTTATTTGCCCCTCGCAAAGTTTGTTTATTTTTGTTTGCTTTGCGGCATTTTTTGTTATTTTTTTGATATTCTATCATAATTTTTGGCTTGCAATTTAACACGCAAAAACTTGGTAAACACTCACACATAGATACACACATATGCGATTTCAGATCGACCCTAATGGCTTTTAGTGTGTTTATTTGGGTTTATGATTTTTATATGATTTTTTAATTGAAGCATTTAAATTTAATTTATTTTTTCTCTCATGTTTGTTTTGGTTGTTTTGGTTTTTTTTGCACAGTGCTTGATATTTGGCTTTGTGTGTTGCAAAAAAAAAAACATTTATAACTTGTATTTTTGTTACTTTTATCTTATTTTACAAATAATTTCGTTTTCAATTATTTTTAATAATTATTTGATTCAAGCAACGCCGTTTAATTAGTAAATTTTGGTATATTTTTGTTTCTTTTTTTTTTGTTTTTTTTTTGTGCAGCGTTTTAGAAACGTTGCCTAGAGTTTTGAATAGATACGAGTAGTTTGTAGATATGTCGCTAAACCTTGCCCGAGACTACAGTTATAAGCATAAGTATGTAAGTAAGTGCTTTATGTTTAAATAGATTATGCTAGAGGCTATGGGTAATATATTTAAGTATATATGTATATAGACACCGATAACTGCTAAATGCCAAGCTATATTTACACAATTCGCTACTCCCCCAACAAACACTTTAAAAATAATCCATTTTTGGCGCATCCATTGCCGTGTGCATGGTTAGGGTGACGCCACGATTGATGCTCACCGCCGGATAGAAGACACCATATAGATCCCGAAAGGCCACCGAACCCTGTGGCATCTCGTTCACCAGAAAACTGAGCGTGTGCCGCTCCAGATCCAGGAGCACGCCAATTGTGCTGCCCGTGGTGATGCCGCCCTCGACGCGGCGCTCGTGTACGGAATTGTGCTGGAACCAGGAGCGCTGCCGATCGATGTACATGGCAAAGGATTTCTCATCTTTGCCTGAAATTAATTCGTAGATAATATGGGGTCAATTTATAAAATATGCCAAGTTATGCCCTGGAAGTTTCCACTCAGAACGAAACCACTTTCGAATCAATATATTTGAATTATTCTGTTTTTATACCCCTATCCCGGAATTTAACTGCATTCTTCAATACCAGAACTTTAAGTTTATTTTCCCTCAACTCCTTCTCTGTATATTTATCTTTTATGGCTTCATGTGCAAGTCCCCTGCCAAATCGCATTTTCCATTTCATTGTCAGGTTTTCCCTCACTTTTCTAATATTTTAAATGACAGCTGCAACAACAAAAACAACTCGTAAAATAACTTGGCAAAACTGCATTGTTAGTGTCAATGTCAGTCGCTTGGGGGCGCCACCTGCGCAAAAGTTGCGCATTTCATTTTCCAGCTTCGGAGCTGAGCCGTTTTTGCACATGAAAATTTAATTTAAAAACTTGCGCGTTGCAGTCCCCACAGAGAGAGAGAGAGGGCGGGAAGGAGGTTTTGGGGAAGGTGCACATGCTTAATGGCGCGTGCGAAGCTTTAAATATAAATGGAGAGTTTGCTGGCATTCCCTGGAATAATTTAAACAGAAATGCGAATCCACAAATAAACTTTTGTCACGCGCAAACTTGAAGTGTCGCACTTTTAATTACTTTTGTCTGTCTAACAATCCCATAACCCATTCCCGGCCATGGCACCGCCCCCGATCCTTTTATCAAGCAGACATGCCCTCAACCAAAACGCATTTTCAATCAATTTGCTTTCAGGCGCCTCCGCACGCCTTTTGTTTGTGTTTGTTGGCACCTACCTACGGACGGCTTTAGATCCTTGGCAACTGAAACTTCTTGGCAAAAAGTTTCACGCACACGCAACAAGAAATGGCAAAAGTTTCTTGGTCACGCCCACCAATCGAAATGACGCCTTCCATTTGCCATTATATTGGCCGGGTCGAGCAATGGAAAAGTTTTGCTGCCGCAGCGCTCGCAAGTGTTGCCACCCGCCGCTCTCCGCTCACAAGCCGCGCCCCCAGTCACTTATTAGCTGAAAAGTTTTGTGCATACGATTGGCTTTTTGTCAACGCTAGGTGGCGCAGCAAATCTATTTGTTGTGCCGATTTCAGTTGCATTTGAACAGTTTCTTTTGTTTTGGGCGCGCAAAGTTCTTGAAAGCTTTTCAAGTGGTTTCTTTCGCCTCGAGTGGGGAGTCCCATTTTAATTGAATTTCAAATGCCCACAGTAACCCACAGCGAGCACGTCTGGCCACCGCACCCCGTTTCGGTACTTACCCAACATTTTGTTCCTGGCCACATCGATGCGGGCCACACCGAAAGCCGGATCCGTGTCCGCCGTATAGTTGTCAATGGTGAATTCCCAGTAGTGAACGCCGCGCGAGAAGCCCACAGATCCGAGGGCCACTCGATGCTCCCAGCCCTCCACAGAGACAGTGGCATTATTTTTGCTAAAGATTAGTCCAGAGCCGGCACCGCCGCTCAGCACGGGATCAAACGTGAACCAGGCGACTGCAAGAGAGAGAAGAGACAACCACAATAATATAATGGAAAATAAGCGAATATTAAAGTAGCAGACAAAAAAAAAACTGAGTCTCCAAGGTGGGCAGCTGCAATGCAAAATGGACCAGGACTGGTGCAGCAACAGACTAACATGCTGCACAGTGGTTCAAGCTGGCAGGGAAATAAAAACAGGCAAATTTACACCAACAGAAGTGGCATGTAATGCACAGTGGTTTAAGCTTTGCTAAAAATTTTGCTTAAATTTTGAAATAGTTTGCCAAAATTATTATTATTTTGTTACTAATCTTTATACAAAAAAAACCTATATGCAAGAGAAGTATTTTAGAAAAACCTATGTATAATCAGATTCAGTTTCAGGTTAATAATAGTTAATAGAAAATGAAAGTGAACTTACATATTTGTCAGAAATCCCTTACAAGAGATAGTAAAGTATAACTCATTGAATTCAAACTCGTAATAAACTCAAATGAATGTGAAGCAAGTTTGCCCATACTCTTGCCACTGTGCAGCCTGAGCCTGCAATTTTCTCTATTGTCAAAGCTCAAGTGGCCTCGGCGAGTGGCAAGTGGCCACTAGCTGATGGCTAGGGGCTAGGGGCTAGGGCAGGGGGCTGGGGGCTGGTGCTGACCAACAGAGTGGCTTCAGTTGCAGCACTCGGCTCCATTGCAATGGTCGATGCCCGATAGTTTATGCTGTTATGCGCCGCAAAGTATGCCACGAGCAGCGCCAGAGTCCGAGTACTTTATTAAATTTACTTTTATTGTTGTGGCGCATTAAGTGGCCAAAGCCAAGTCGCTTAGGGAATGCCACTAAAGCCAACTAAGGCAGCTGAGCCAACTGGAGTCGCAGTAAGGGGCAAAATGTTGTTGTTTGTGATGTTGACGATGATGACTATGCGGCTTGCCGGCGCTGCCTGCCTTTGCCAATGACTGGCTGGCTGCGCTTTTTATTATCCACGAAAGGCAATTGTGTGGCCAAAAGCAGCCACAAAGCTTCTCGCCACAACAGACTAGAAGTTTATTGTTTGGCTTTGTTTATGCCGGAATATGATTTTACGTTAATAACAAGCCATTTATCGAAAACAAATAAGTCTGGTCTAGATAGGATTAGTATTAAATTGTGACTGAAGTTAAGTCAATGCAATTTACTTTGTCAGAGCTCAAGTATTTTTATGGATTGCAAGTTACTGAAGCACCTCTCTGATTAATATATATATTTATTTATATTCCCATTAATATAAATTATAACTAACAGAGCATACAAATTAGCTGCTAATCCTTAGAGCTATATGAAGTACCTCCCGGTTCTATTACCAGCAGACTTTGCTATCGACTCATGCTTTTTCTCATTTTTAAAATTTAACTTCCTCAAGCATCACACAAAAAATCCGGCCAGCTTATTTCTTGTTTTTATACTTGACAAGTCTACAAAACCAATTATCATATACTCAATATACATATATCCTAAACAAAAAAAAATCGTGTTTTTTCAAGAGTTCAAGAGTCGCAAAAGTGTCATGCAATAAATTTTATCATATACCATGACGAGATCATATTAATAAAGGAATTATGAATTCTAATCTATACTTGCTTCGTATTTTGCCCATCCTTTCACTGCATTAGATTAGGTTCAAGGTGCTGGCAGTGCTCTGACCCGGCTCAATTACCAGGCCCAACCCATTACCAATTTAGATATGGCCCCGCAAAAAGCGTTACGCGTCATTAACCGTCAACGGTTAACCGTTAATTACTTAGGCGTGAGCGCCCAATGTAAACACTTTATAAAATAACAATTTGCATGAGCCGCCCAACGTCTTAGTTTGTGCCCCTCGTTACCCCCCCTCAAGCAATAATCAATTAAAAGTTGCAAATTAACGCTGAGCAACTAATAAAACGACAGGATAGAACAGAAGCCAGGACGTGGCCAGGAATGCGCTAGCAATTTTATAAATTAAATAACTTGAAGCGTCAGAGTTTCATTTGCAGTGCGGTTGCGAGGGGACCTGGGCGGGGCAGCGGGCTTGTGTCAGGTGGCGCATGCATCAATCAAGTGAGAATTGGATTGCGAATGGAGCCGCCTCTGCCCGGCAGGCGCAAAAGGGGTCAATGGCTGTTTGACATGCAAAGCACGACAGACGGGCAGCAAAAAACTAGATGGTGCCACGAGTGGGAGCGGGAGAGCGGGGCGGGGCGGGCATGTAGAGGGCACGTGACGGGGTTCGGCGCATGACCGAAAAGGATTAAATTATAAAAGAGTTGGCAAAGTAGCTGAAAACAGAAACGGCACCAGGATCCGAGGAACTAGCTGGCGATAGCTTGAAGCTGAGAGTTTAATTGAAAAAGCTAGTACGGATAGTGCGAATAAGTGGGAAGATTGGAGGGAATCGGGAGGGCTTTCGGCACTCGCCACTCACCTTCCGCTGTTTGAAGTCCAATCAGCTCGGAGTATTCACCCTCGCCGGCACTGTTGAAGGCCTTCACGCGGGCATTGTACATGGAATTGAAGTGGAGACCGTCAACGGTGCAAATTGTTTCCTTGCCGCAGTAGACTTCCTGCAAATGTCGATTGTTGAATACACATTAAAGTTGCACTTGCATTCAATTCGATTCAAAAATGACTCAAGCACTCACCCGAAACTCGCCGCCGCTGCCGTCGTCCAGCTCCAGGACATAGCCCTCGACAAAGCAATGATTCGGTGGCTGCCACGCGACGGTAACTGAATTGTTCTCCGCCGAACAATCCGATGGTAATATGGTGGGTGTCGAGGGTGCTGTGTGTGTAAGGGGTCACAGAGGGGTCAGTTAAATTGATAAACAACTGATGTGTGCTTTGTGTGTGTGTCTGTGTGTGTGTCTGTTAGTAGACAAATTATATTTCAAGTTAATGCCACAAGTAAATGTTAGGAAAATAAAATTCTAACGAAAACAAGCAAATAGTTAGTATTTGACATTAGTTTAGTACGCAATGGAATAAGAATAAATAAACAGGAACGACCAACTTAAGACTAAAGTCTGTGTTCCAGAAAACTATTTTAACTTTAAACGGATTTAAACATAAATTAATAAAATGCAGTTTGAACAAAACGGGACAACCACAAAAATGTTTTATGAAATGATTTATGAACGAAAGCTGCCAAGAACATTTTTATATGTTGAACATATTTGAATGTTTACGTTAGCGAATTCATTTGCAAATATAACTATTTAAAATTTATAATCAAATCTTCATTGTAGTCCCTCTCGGGAAACCCAGTCAAATAGAGCTGTTCAAATTTGAAAAAGATGTAAAGAGTTAAAAGAAATGATTTACATAAGAATCAGGCACTTAAGTACCCATAACAAAAATCTGTCCCATTTGAGCACTTAAATTTCCAAAGCTTTATACGTGCATTATGCATGTACACATATACTAATTGTGCCACGCCTCGTCCCAAGAGAAAAAAGCGATAAAATGAACGCCTGACAATAAAAATTTATTGCACGAATAACACAAATGAGCGAAAAGACAGAGCCCCATGCGGTGGCGCCCCAAAGTATGCCACAAAACCCGTATTAAAATGACGGCTGAGGCGGATATCAAATTAAGAAGGCGCCAAGCTGTCAAATGTCAAAAGGGCAGGTAAAAAGTTTTGCATTTGAAATTTATTAGAGAGCGCAGAAGGCAATCAGAAAAAAGTGAAAAGGATATGGCCAAGGATAAGGATAAGGCAGGCGCTAAGCGCTCGCCCGAAGCGAATCACTCGGACGCAAAAATGTCTCAAAATACCAAAAATAAAAAACAACATAAAAAATGAAAGCCAAAGCGTAAAATAATAAAGCTGCAAGGGGCAGCAGCGAGAGGGACAGCAGGCAGCAAGCACAAGGCGAAAATAATAAAAATATAAAATAAATGTGCGTAAAAAGAAAATTATGTCACTTGAAGCTCGGCCCGTTGACAGTTTGCGGTGGAACGCAACGGAAGTGAAAATATTTTGACAGCATTTTCCTACTTTTTTTTTTTGTATTTTATTTTATATTTTTGATATTTTTTTTTTGTTCCCTATGTTCCAGACATTTTCTGGTTGTTGTTGAAATGAAAATGTGAAAATTATTATGCGTAGGCGCGTACACAGGGTAACAAAAGCAAAAGCCATGAAAAACAAAATGGCCGACAATAAAAATTGCAATGTGTGTGTGTGTAAGAATGTGTGTGTGTGTGTGTGTGTGTGTGATAGCTATAGCACCAAAGAAGAAGTTGTTGGATATTTATTTTTATTAAATATTTTTTGAACGCAAAAGCAAAGTTGGTGAAAAATTTAATGAATTTCTTGTTGAACGAAAAACAGTTAAAAATTTTGGGTTTAAGATTTTTTGTTGTTGTTGTTGTTGTTGGTTGCATTAGTTGCTCACCTGCTGGACATCTTTCATCCTCATCTTTGACTGCTAATGTATTTTTTTTTTTTTATTTATATATGTAAAGATATATTTATGAGAGCAAGCGGCACATACAAATGTTGTGTAATGTGTTCAGCAGGCGCGAGATAAAAGAGAAGCACAAAAAGTTAAGACATTTAAAACATATCCATATACATATATATATATACTATATAAGCTGTATCATATATCATATATTTTATATTTATAGTATTATTATTGCGGTTTTATTATATGCTCGTAAATTAGAGACAATCAACAGGAACAAAAGTCTCAAGTTTCAACACTTTCGCTTTAATAGCATTTTGTTATTTTCGGTGTGCGTGTGTTTGAGTGTGTGGGTGGCCCTTTCATTGGAAATTTGTCAGACTAAAGAATGAGAACTGCGATTCGTTTCACTTCACACTTTACACTTTCTCCTTCCCCTTCCACATCTATAGTACGTTTTCTATATTTAAAACACAATACGCTAGGAGTGCGGTTGGCATTTCCTCGAGGGAATACCCTTAACTATCTCAACTATTTTTACACGAGTCTCTGGTGCGCACTTCTCAATGGCACTTAATGAGTGCTCTCTATTGTTTTAACACTTTCGAGTATGGCAAGAGAGTGCGAGTGTGTGCATAATGTGTGTGTGTGTGTTTAAAGGTGTGAGTGTGTTGATATTTACATGTGCTTGTGCGCAGCAAACTAACCTTACAATGTGACAATTAGTGACAATATTTATGATACGGTCTGGCTGAGCAATACTATTTGTGGCCTTTAATTTATACTAAAAGGGGTTGGAGACATATTGCTTTTCGAATTCATTGAGCTCTAAAGTTAAACTGCGGGCATGAGTGTCTTAAGTGCAGTCCGAGCAACTGCATTTTACATAAATAAGGGACTTTTGCATATTGTTTAACTTTAAAACGTTAAACGTTTACTCAATACATTTTCTTTGAAGATTGTTCTTTAAAAGTTCTGAAAGTCTGAACAGCAATTGCAAACTTTAAGAAACATATTTTTACCTATATATTTCTTAATAAATATTAGAAATTAAATTATTATGTTAAATTTGTATATATTTAATATCTGTGAAAAGCCTAACATTATTTCATCATTTATCATTTATCATTTTAAGCATTTTTTTGGTAACTATAAAGACACAGAAGGGACTCCATCAAGTAGTTTGAAAATTTGTTATTATAATTCGCAAATAGTTTAAGGTCAGACCTCATGTAGTTGCTGATGCTGCACAAGTGTAAAGTTGAAGTTTTGCTTTATTTTCTAGCACAAATTTAAGAAATCTACCATGAATATTTGTACTCTATAATTAGTAATACACTTTGCACGATTATCTCTCAATTCTAAACTTATTAGTATCAACTCTTGGATTATTTACTTGCAACATTTTAAGCAAATTTTAAAAATCAATTTAAACTTTTATAGAATACAAATTAATTCATATCATGTTTATTTACGCACCTTTCATTTGTATGAAATTCAAATTGTCTATGGCCCGAGCGAGGGCAGCATCGTCCAGGGTCAAGTCGACTATGGGCGAGACACGGGGCGCGGCATTGGTGACCTCCTGGTGCCAAGTCATATCCGTGTTGGCCACGCGATTGATTAACATAGAGCCAACCTGCAGAGCAATTGAGAATATAATATAGGTACATGAAAGTATTCTGATTAATTCCAATTAGGCTACACACCTGGAGAAAGGCTGCACTGTCAGTCTCTTTCAATGCCTCGATGCAAAACTGAATGAGTCCCGTGGTCTGTTGTAATTTGCCCGTGCAATTCGATTGCTGATCCTGCAAAGGGACACGGATACTTGTAAGAAAAAACGGCAAAGATTGCGAGCTGTGGCATATACACGCACCTTAAGTATTCTGATTTTGGTATCCTTGTCCATGCGTATGGCCTCCAGCAGATATTCGCGTCGGTCGTGTATGGCCTGGATGAGCGCCTCGCACTGGGCGTGCACCAGACGCTCGAACTCAATGCAGGATTCCTGCGCGCAAATAATTAAAATAAAAAACATTTTAATTTTTTTTAAATATTTCCACTTATCCGCAGTTTCTTTCAACTTACCGTTACTTTGTCGCTCATGCCTTTGAGCCGCTGTATGAATTCGGTTGTGGAACGTGCCTTCTCCGACAATTGTTGCAGATTGTGCGAGAGTTCGGTCTGAAAATTGTGGAAAAAAATATAAAGCAATGACATCAGAGACGAGCAAAAAAATAAATGGAAGCAAATGCAATGGAGTATAGTAAGAGTCGTAAAATTTTACGGCTTTTTTATGAAGTGCCGTGCGGCGGACTTTAGTCACGCCTGCGGCGGCGCTTTTTTATATGGTATACCCATATATATATATACACATATTTTTTATAGTTTTCAACTCGTGTCAAAGTCAAGGACTAGCACACAGAAAATGAATTACATGCCCAGCGGGCAACAAACACAATTCCCCTTCCAATGCAACTTAGAATGGGCCCCAAATGATAAAATTCCGCAATAGTACAAAACCTCATTCGCTGTTTTATTCCATGGCAAAGAGACATTGTTGATGTTGCGGTGTGGCGGCTGCAACAGTTGCACTTGACATTGACATGCGACAACAACATTTTGGTCTCAATTTTCATTTTCAACAATTAAATTGCTCATACGCCGCGTTGCCCAGCCGTTGCTTAACAATTTCAATTCATTAGCATTAAAATTGCTTTGGCTGCAGCACCCGTTTCCTGTTCCTGTTTCTGTTCCTGCTCTTGGTAATGAGGCATGTCGCATGTTTTGTTCTTGCCCGCTGCTGCTTCGTGTTGCCCCGCGGCCTATTTGGCATTGAAACGTGTGCCCTGCCCTACGTGACGCCAGCTCAGCACAATTAATTCAGCTTCCTGCAACACGACGAGCCCAAATACATTGTCCAGCTGCTCAAGTGTTTGCCAGGCGACCCTCTTCGTTCCAGCTTGGCAGCGTCACACCCACTTCGCCGCCCCCCTGAATGCTCGCCTGGAGCATTTACATGCTTTTCCCTTTTCTACACAAACAAAAACAGAAGAGAAAAACACACACCTTGTACTCTTCCGACGTCGTATGACAGAAGCTGCCCCTCCACTCGCCCCTCCTTGTGACAGCTCTATCTTGTTTTGTCAGACGTGGCGTATACTCATTACCTTATTTGTTGCATTTTGTTTGTTGATTATTTTATTCTATTTGCCATTCGTCGCTTTTCTATTTGCTTTGCCCCAACGTCTGCTCTTTTGCTGCGAACGGCAAAGGAGTTGGCAAAATGTTGTTAAAATGTTTTTTTGGTTAAAGTTCATTTAAATAAGGCACGTCTTAAGCTGAGGCGATTTACATTTTCATAACGTATATGTTTTTCTAACATTTATTTTAATTTACTTTAATTTTCTCAGCTTCTTACTCAGGCTCATCATATATACGTTTTTATTTCGCAGATAACTGAATGCCCTTGAGTCAAAGGTAAATATTTTGAATATAATTCCCATTTAATTCTTGGTATTTTAACAAGACTTTTAAATTGAAGAAAAACAAACATAATTTCACTCAAGCAAATGCAGTGAAAGTTGCTTTACTGCTGGTTGTGGATGGGAATTCTTCTAAAAGTCTAACATGCATATGAATATGCAAAACAATATAAATTTATGATGAATTTATGTCATGCTTTGTTTTTGTGAGTCAACATATCTGAATAAAGTACATCTCTAATGGCAGAATACTTCAATGCAAGGGATATGTGCAAGTAAATTGTTTCCTTGTTTATACCTTTTGGTTTGCATTATATTTATTGCAAAGAATTTCCATGCCTAAGAAATTGTATGCTATATTTATTTATATTTTAATATAGATAAGCAAACCGAAATGTCGAATAACATTTACTAACTTCTAACTAATTTTCTAAATAAATTCCAGTCACTGTAAACGGAAATTTCTTCCGTTAGGCACTATTTATTTACTTGCTTTAACCTTAGCCCTTTGCCAATTAAATTTCTTTAAGCGTAATCCCCACATTTAATGCTCACAAAACAGCTTCATTTCATTAGCTCTACCATAAAAGTGTTTTAAATAATAAATGAATATTGCTTGCTTTTATAATTTCGAGAAAGGAAAAAAATATTGAGAGAAGAAAAACAAATTTTCAGGAACCCAATTACAAGGAAATATTTTGTAGACAGCCAGCTCTCATTAGAGCTCGCAAAATACTCGTCTTTTCTCCCCTGCCCACATCTTTTAGGAACAAGGCAGCTTATGGCGATTACATTCATTAACTGAATGCCAGCCCGCCAGACCCATTATCAATCTCAGACGGAAGGGACAGCCAGTTGAATGAGCGCTGAAAAGTCGGCAGTGGAAAAGCTGCAGCAGCTTTTAAAGTGCTTGATTGGGTTGGGTTTTTCGGGGGCTGGCGTGTGGGTGGGTGGTGCAGCATTGAATCTGGCTAAGTGCTGGCCAAGAATGCGCAACGCGCGGCAAAACTGTTGAAATTTAATCCCTCAAGGGTTGCTTCAACGCGCCGTGGACAATGCAGCACAGCCGCACAAAAAGGAGAGATGCCGGGGGCGTGATTTTGAATATGAAGTGGAAGCTGAAAGCCGGTCGCTGGCTAATGCCCAGCGTCTGTTTTGCATTGATAAGCTGACGCCATGCCCATGCCCAAGTCCTCCTGCTGCTGAAATCTTTTCAAATATTTTTGTGCCACTCACTCTGCATTTATATTTTTTGCTTTGCTCCTGTTGCTCATTCATGACGCATCATCATAAAAATACGAGTATCAAGTGCGCAGTCCGAATGCCAGCGCTGGCCATGGCTGGCTGGCTTTTGGCCCTGGCTTTTAGCAGACAGTAAAAATAATATGACATGTTTATGCGCCGCAGACGCTGAAGCAGACGCGACGCCACGCGGCGACACCGAAGACATTCAGAGTTGCCACGCATGCAAATCATGTGGATGATGTATGCAAATAATAAAAGAGCCTCCAGTTCCGAATTCGCCAAGAACGGGCGGTTCTCTACTCAGTTGACATGTGCCTGACACACGTGACAAAGCCAGCAGAAGGTAAATAAATTATTAACTTGTTAACCTGGCCAAAAACCAACAAACAATTGCCGTCATCTTAACTCACTGAACGTCTTGTAGTTTGAGCAAAATATATTAAACTTAAATGAATAAAATCAAATATTGCCAAGTGGAGTTCTGTTAAAGGTTTCAAGCCCCAGGAACTTATCGCTTCCACATGTGGTTAAAAAAAGTGACTGTTCGTCATCTTTCGTGGTTTAGAGTCTTGCTAAATAGAAGAAGCAAAAATGCTATTAATTCCCTAAATAAACACAACTGTCAAGTTTATAGTTTACTGCAAATGAAAAAATAAAAACAATGCATCTTTTAATCATATTAGATAAGTCGCCAAATGGCAACTGCAAGCAGCACAAGTTGTTGCAGCTAAAATGCAAATGCAGCCAGTCGCACATGACAGGCCACAATTTGTAGGCAACAACATGGCCCAAGATGAGCGGCAACAACAACTACGAACAGCTTGTGGCAAGAGCAGGCACACTCGCGCGATAAGTTGCCTGGTCACAGATAAAAATCGCAGACTTAGCGGCGTCGTGCAACAGCCACAGCCGCAGAAAGTTGCCCGGCGCCAGAGCAACAGTTGCCGTCGTGTGTTGCTGTCGTTGTTGCTGTTGCTACTGTTCTAAGCTGCGATTATCAACATAATATGGCCCATAATTTAGTTCTCTGTCTATAAATAAGGCACGCGAAAATGTCGTGCTCATTAAGTGCGTGTTGTGACCAGAGAGCTGGCAATTTATTGGGCAACAATTTTAATAGCTAAAAGGAAAATAAACGAGTTAACGATTTAAATGCTGGCCATCTGTAAGCCAGCCAGAAATGGCTGCAAAGACATTAACAAAAAACGCAAGTCAAAGTTCAGACCATGTTTTATACGGCTTATGGCTGTTTCATCAAAATGCAACTTGCCTCATGCCGCGTGATGTATGTGGCAAGTATTGGTCGAGGAGACGTGACAACGACTTCAACGCCTGGCGAACAGGTGGCCCATAGCCCACATTCCGCTTGAATTATAACGCATTGCGGCCATAAAGCCGCTGATATATGAGCCGACTTTAAGTAGCTCGCATTTGCGGCCAGTTTCTGGCCATAAAGCGCTATTGGACACAACTGTAACTGGAAGTGTTGAATCGTTCAAGTCGCGAACAACATAAATATTATTAACAACAATTTCGTGCCACATGCAACACGTGGCTGGCAATTGAGTTGTTGTTTTCATTTTTTTGTAACTTCCACTGATGCTTTTTGTCGTTAGCAATCATTGTGCGAAGCCGTCTAAATGGCCAAAGATTTGGCAGGCAATGAAAATGATGGCGTGCAGCTGAATGCGCTAGGGTGACTCACTGTATGAACGTCATAAATCTGTATATGAGTATCTGAAGCAACAGCTGGAAGCAATCAATGCGTTTATTTGTCATCCCATTAACTTGCATCTGGACACAAATTAGCGGAAGTAAATGAATTTGAGCTGTGAGCAAATTATGAAGGAATTTGAGTTATGAGCTTTTGCAAATAATGGAGAAACTGCCAAAAAATTTACTTATATTTGAGATATGCGAATTGTATTTATTTGTTCGTGCTGCATAATGAAGTTCAACTTTACAGTAACTAAAGCTTATACAAGACGACATTTAAGTTTGTTAGTTTGCTAACTTTTGCTGCACGATGCGTGGTTTTGTGCGTCGTGTTAATAATGTTTGGCCTATATGTGTATTATGCAATCTCCGAAATACCAAAATATTTATAACATTTTTATTAACTAAATAAGTTTCGGAATAACATAATTTACTTTTAATGAGAAATAGTAAAAATTTTATGAAAAGCATATAAAATGAACATTAAAAAGTTATCAGCTGCTTTCTATTGAAGTGCGTTCTATTAAAGCTCATTTCCAATAAACTATATATATTGGTACGTTAAACAAAGAAATTCTTTCATTAATAGGCTCCATTTGTTTTTATAACTGTTAGCGGGAATAAACTAGTAGAAATAAAAGCATTGTGTTCCCCCGTTGATAAATTCTAAAAAGCTCAATTTTTTCTTCATTTATCATCAGCATGCATTAAAAGCTGAACTTATCTATAGTTTCCTTCCCCATTTTGCACACTTACAGCTATTTTCCCTTACAGTGAGTCACCCTAATGCAACAAATTGCACAAAACCGAAAACGCAGCACTAGAAGCGCCAGCCGCAGTCAAAACTTGAAACCCTGCTCCCCGCTCCCCGCAAGATGGGACTTGTGCTTGGCTGCCCGTTGGTAACATCTACCCGTCCCTCGCGGCACACGTCCCGCTGCCATCAGTTGTCAGGTACTTCCATGTCTGGCTCATTGGGGGCTTCATTCACATCTTTTTCGCTTGGGCTCACACTTGGGACATGAGTAATGTGAGGCGCGTCGCTCGAAAACTGCAGCCGCTTCTCTTTTTTAAAGACGATAAAAAGCTTAAAATATAACTTACATTCTGACAAGATATGAATTTTAAATGAATTTCGCAGCGTGCGTTGATTTATGCCATGGAAGGAAGCAACGTCGATGGTTTTTTAAATTGGATTATGCCAGCGACTGTCTGTCGATCTTTCGGGTCTGATTTGCATGCCAAGTGTCGCTTAGAGTTGCTGTTGTCGCTGTTCTTGATGTCTACCCGATTAAAAATAAGTCGGAGGCAACTCTGGACAGTTGGATGTCTAATTAATTAGCAACTTGGCAAATATTATTACCAGGCGCTGGCAAAGCTTTACGGGTTTTACATGCTAGCTGCTGCAGCTTAAATAAACAAGGGGGGCAGGTCGAGGATGAGAGACCGCAGACGAACAAACAAACGCAGTCGATTGATTGGGGTTTCCGTCCTCCCCTTCGTGTGTCATAGACATGTCAGCAGACAGAGGAAAAACCGCAGAATCTAATTTAGAAAACTCATGTGGAGCATGTGGCAACTGTAAAGTCAAAGGCAAACCGAACAACTGTTATAAAATAATAATAATAATAGTATAAGAGTGGAAGAGGATGAAGTAGAAGTCGAAGTGGAAACAAACAACGCAACAATCCAAATATTTTCATGACAAATTTAAAATAACAGAACCATGAAGTGGAACACGTTGCAGTCGTGTCCAACAAATGGTCAAAAAATATAAGGGAAAAAAAGAAAAGAAGAAATTTACTTTACACTCAATACTGAAGACTAAATACTCTCGCAGAACTTCGAGAGATGTACTTGCCTTAGAATAAGCTAAAGATTTTGGAAGATCGACATGGATCGAATTTTACCAAATTATAAATTTATGTTATTGCTCAATTGAACAATTCATACAAGAAAGCTGCATAATTATTTAGCTAGGTTAAGTTCTTAAATAATTGGGTTAAGATATTGAGATATTTTACTAGTGAAGACATGTAAGGTAAAAAGATATACTAATTCGATCAGGCCGAGTTCTTCAAGCGCACTTTCTGCCTATGGATCAAAGAAAAGTTTAATAAAGTTCCTAAAGTTTATTAAATATGAACAGAATTGGAATTTTTCAATTGGCCCAACTACTTAGTATGTAGAATATCTATTTAAATATTTCTTTCAATATTTTACTTCAATATTCACTGCAATATTTTACTGAAGTATTTACTTGAATATTTTGCGCGTTTTGTTAAAAATTTATAACACCCTCCGCAAGTGTATAAAAAATGAGAACAGTTGCAAGAAATTGGTTAGGGGCGAAAACCTTGTAACAAGTTTGCGGCGTGCAATGAAGCGCATTGAGCCATCCCAGTGGATATGGGAAACAAACGTGGGGGAAAAATATCTGAAACGTTGAAACTGAAAAGTGTGAAGCACAAGACGTGAGCGAGTTAGTTGCAGACGTCTCAGAGGGGTGAAGTCAAGTGCTTAGGAAAATGCTGGTGGGGGCAAATCTACTTAACTAATTCTTGACTCATAGAGATGGCAAGCTGCGTGTGTGGCTGCAGCCACGTGGCTGCGTTTACAATTCATTATGAGCGCCTCAGAGTGATGCCAAACATAAGTACATCAAAATGCCTGGGTAAACCCCTTCAAAGACGACTTTCGCTGACCAAAGCCAATTTAAGTTGAGTTCGGGTTCGGTTGCACGTTGTCAACCCCATGTTGCCATTGTCTGGCATGCTCAGAATGCATAACGGCAACTTGGTGGCTGCAACACGCGTCGCAAAATGTAAGCCACTTAATCTTAACGTTGAGCCACGTCGGGCCAGAAGAAAGGCCAAAGGCAAACTCTGAAATGCATTAAGCCAAGGGACATCGACTGTGGCAGAGACGGTGCCAGGGGCAGGAGCACTCTGCATCATGAGCTGCTTCATCATTATTTGCGCATAAATTAGGATTAAGGCAACAAAAGAGGGGGGCGAGACGCAAACGCAAGCGCAGACACTTCCCAGGAAATCATAACCACAGTTCGTTTCTTCTTTGCCTTCTCGCAATTTTGACCTTATTTGGCCGATTGAATGGAATGTGCTGGCCATATAAGGCGGCGCTGCAATTGCTAAGAAATTGGCATGTTGCAACTTGCTAACTAAAAAACACATTAAGTTAAGGGTTTTTCAATCTACTTGCTTCAAATAACTGCATGACATTAGCTGAAAGTAGATATTTAATCCAACGAGAAGTGAATAACCTTGAAATTTGACAATCTACTAGTAGAATTAAGCTAAAAGCTCGATAATTGAAGGAGCTTAAGTTGCACGCTTAAGAAAGCTTTTTAAAAAGGTAAATTATACACTTTTAACTTATTAAGACATTAGCTTAAATGTGCAATTACACATTGAATGAAGTAAAAACGGAAAGTTAAATATTCTAGACTTTAACACTTGACAGCTTAAATTTAATCTTACTTCAAAGTTTCAGAGTTGACCTCTAAACATTTGAATGTCGTACTTTTACACTCCGAGCTTTGATAGCTGCTTCAAAGTTCTTTTATCACTTGTTAATTTAAAGGTAAATTAACTTTAGACAGTTTTATTGTATCACATACAACTTTAAGCTAAAATGTTGTTTAATTCCAGTCCAGTAACAGAATGTCCTCTTATTTTTACCAATTTGCAACTCCCTATATATTTTTAAAACCTACTAGTTTATGCACTTGTGTCACATTTGTGACATTTAATGCGACAAATTGCTGGTAAAAGTCCTCAAAAATGATACAAGCACGCAAAGTTATGCATTCTGCGAGATATTCGCATTTGTTTCGCTGACATTTCCTGTCAAATTAGTGACATTTAGTGTCATAAAAGTGCGCAATTTGTTGGACAGATGTATCGCCAGAGCTTGCTAAGCTAGGGGAATTTGGCAAACAACTGCTTTAAGGGGTTCGCTCCAAATGACAGATGTTAAAGAAGAAACATGTTCGATAATAGGGTAATCAAAAATCTCAACTTTATAAGGGGGTTTCTACAAATGAAAAGTCGCAGCATTCAACGAAATTAATGGAACATGGAAAAAATATTGTTGTCCATTGACTAGGGTTAAATTTTAGCGATGTCTAGAGTAAGGCTTTGAAAAAATGTACTGTAAGCTAGTAAAAGTATTTGTTGTAATATTTAGGAATTAAATTCTTTTTTATTCTGGTTTAAAAGCTTTGCGGCTATCTTTTATAATGGGATTGACTAAATGGCCATGACAACTCATCCATCTAAATCTGTTAGTGACATGCCTTTGACTGACTCCGCCGTGGTCGACTTCAACATGTGGCCAGCATTTTTTTGGCTCGAATTTTTCTAATCTTTAAAATATGCAAAAACAAAAAGCCGAAAAACAAATTTTTGTTATCAACAGTAAACCAAACGAAATAAAAACAAAAACTTTTTTAGCTGCCTCTCTCTGTCTCAGTGACAGTTGCAAACATTTGGGTTTTTGTTTCGGTTCGGTTTTTGGGTTACTTGAATTATTTTTATTTTGATTGTCACAGCCGCAGCAGCAACAACAATAACAATAATAACAACAACAACAATGAGAACAATAACAGTAGCCGCTGCATTGCCCAACCAGTTCCCATTTTGCTGCCGCGGCTGTTGCTGTTGTTGTCATGCGGATTGTTGTTGTGGTAGTCCTCCTGTTAAACATGTTTGACACGGACTCTCATGGGGTTCCCCCAGGCCCAAGCCCAAGCCCAAACCGAGGCCCAGGCCCAGGCCCGTAGCTCTACTCGCATCTATCCCTCTGCAGTCGCATGTTTATAAATAAGTTTGGCTCGACGCGACCCGCAGCAAACTCATCCGTCTGACAAGCTGGCAAAGACAACAACAAGAGCGACCACACTCTGCCACACACTTCTCTTCCCGCCTGTTGGCCCCTTTGCGGGCTGCCTGCTTGACGAGACGAGCCACTGGCTGGCAGTGACAAGCCGCATACCAGGCACAGCTTTGGCTCAGTACACAGCCAAAGCAAACAAACAAAACGTTGACAGCCTGACAAGCCAAAACGTAGGGCAGGGCAGCCAAGTTCGGTGTGGCGCGGTGGGAAGCAATTCTGCAGCAGAACTTGGTGCCTTTTAATAATTTAATTTGTATAAATTTACCAAATATGTCAGCGGCTCGATCAAAATTTGAAGCCAATTTGCCGTTTTGGTCAATGCTAATTAGCCAACATTTCTTCATTCCATGCACTTTCTCGTTTCGATGTTGCCACCCAGTTGCAGCCACATTCCAGTTCCATTTCGCTGGCTCGTTTAAAAATTAATATTTATTTCGATTTGCGAGCTCATTTTTATGGCTCCATAATTTGCCTGCTCGCATTTAGCGCTAAATGGTCTACAAAGTGGCTGCTGGACAAGTCGCACTGCGTATGGGGCCTTAAGTGTTATGGGTAGGCGCCCATTTCGAGTGGTCGGTTTAAGTGCTGCTGCACCTCCCAGCAACCCCCTTCCCCACCACCACCTGCACCCGATTCCCCTTGCAGGCCTGCTGACTAACTGCATCACTCAGAGGCTCGGGTTTGAATTGCTTGTTTTACTCGTAAACTGAGTAAACATGTTAATTGAACTCTGATTTTATGGGGCGTGGTCTGCAGGGGAGGTGTACGGGGTTGCAGAGGAAGGTAGCCGTAGCGCACTAAAGTAAAGTAGGAAGCATGCCAACGGCATCAATTATACACTGGCAGCACAGGGAAAGCAGGATATGCGATTTGGTAGTAAGAGAGGTTGCTAAAAAGAAGTAAGAAATCTGCAAGCAATTTAACAAAGGAATATGGGTTTAATACTTCCCGATATAGAAAATCGATTATCATGGAAACGGAATTGGGATATTACAGGATATGAAAACATTTAAATTAAACTACCTTATGATAGAGTATTCACACTGTATAGCAAATCTCTTATCCTCGTTGACAGTTGTAAAGAATAATCCATCTTCTTTCCTTGCTATTGAAAATTATTTATCGATTTAATTATATTTTCTATCTTCTTTCTTTCCTATCAAAACACATTTGCAAGCTCTTAAATTATTGATTAGATGAATAAAAATGTTAACAAATCAAATTTAGTTTGTTTGCACAGGTTGAATTGTATACCCTTGTGTATAATTTCATTTCGACGGCTTAGCTAGAATTTCATTTCAAATTTTAGCTCAACTTTCACCATGACTCATGGCCACACAATCTGATGCGCGGCTATTGCCGCTGCTCTCTCCATAAAAGCCAACTGTTTGCATGTGATTCAGCGTCTCAGATCGCTCAGAACGGAATCAGCTCTCGGGCAGTTGCAAGTCGATGACAAACTCTCAACTTTGGTGGCAGTTCCAGTGAAATCGAAGCAACAAAATATTTGCGTAGCAAATTATTTTACAGGTCGCAGTCAAACGGTGGTATTAATGCTTGGAAAGGATTTGAGTTGTTGCAACAACAACGACAACAAGAACAACTTGTTTGTTATCTTGTCGCTTTGTTGTTGTTGGCGTTTGATTCTGTGCGACACTTGAACAAATTCGTTGACGTTGGCAGCATGGATACATGACATTTTTCACTGCCACTTGAACATTTTGTTGGCATTTTGTTGTCAAGTGTACACTGAGCTGCAAACTTGCTGCCGCTGCTGCTGCCGGTGGCAACGCCAACACCAGCGGCAGCTCTTTGCAATTGGAGCCAACCTAAACGGCCACTTGACATTTTGCCAAATTAGTTGCGCCTCGAATTTTCAATGTTTGTTGAGTGTCTGGTCTGTGTGTGTGTGTGTGTGTGCGTTAACTGGCATGGACTCAATTGTGTGGCGTGGGTAGCACAGTGAGTGCAACGCGGCAGGTAGTGTGGGTGATGTATCAATTTTCCCGTTTCGAAAGGACAATGTCAAGGACAGGATTAAGGTGAAGTGTAACGGATATTCATATCAGAAAAGAGTGAAATATCAGAGAGTTGGGATGGGTTTAAATAAGTATGTAAAAGAAATACAATAAACATACATATGTATGAAAGCTGGCAATGGAGATAAAGATGATATGGTATAAGACAGAGAGAGAGAGAGAGGGAAGAGAGTCAGAGAGGCAGTTACTCTAATTGAAACGATATTTAATATATTAAACGTTTGAAAAGAGTTAGAAGTAATTGACAATAATAAATAATATTCAAAATAATAATAATAAATACATTTTTATTAAAAAGAATATTTCTTCATTTCAATTTAACTTTAAAATTAAGTCGATGCCAAGCCATTAATCAGAATGATTTTTTTGAGAATAAATCTACTAAAAATATTGAACTAAAAGCAGTTAAACTATTCAGTGCACAACACATGAATGTCTCTAAAGTAAATAATAAGCTATAAGAATAACCTATAGCTTAAGTCTTTTTCAGCTTAACACAAGTTTGTGAATGCATCTTTTGTTAAACTAGGTAAAGGGACATAAACTTGCTGTCGAGATGCTTTAAATTTCATTTGCACAGCTTGAAGCAAACAAGAACATAATTAAAATCTTTGATAAAGACAGAGATCTGTCAGGAAAAGGTTAAAAAATACCAAAGAAAGGAACTGGTAAAACATGGAATAATACTGACAATGCTTTAAAGTTTATTCTTAACTGAAAAGAATGCCGTTTTGTTTGTGAATGCAGTGTTTTATTATAAAGCTTTGCATTCCGCAACACATGCATGTGACATATGTAAAACTAGTTTACTTAACTACTTAGCTCTCAGGAAATCACAAAGGAGCAACAAAAGAAATGCAACCTTAGTAGCTCTACTAAAGGTCTTTGACTGTGAGACTCTTTCAGCTGCGACCAGGACTGACTTGAGCCTTGTGCTGCATGCAAATGCAACGTGCAGCTGCTGATTGCGACAAGACAACATCGCCAACAATAAACACACAAAACAAGCCGCAGCTCAGAGCATATGACAATGATAATGATGAGTTTCTGCTGAAGACGTGCCGACGCGTTGCGTTTGCCACAGCTGATTTTCCATTATGCCACATCATAAATTAAAAAGTAGCGCAAATTAAAAGTAACTTTGGCCCCGCCCCGCTGCGCCCTCGTCTGTCGCACAGCAACAAGCTCCCACAGCGCCTCCGAGCAGTTCAGACAACGTTTCGTCTGCGGCTTGTTTAACTTGCACACGTGCTTCCCACTTGAGGTGGGTGCCGGGCTGGGGCGGAGAATACCTATGGGAAGAAGCTAAGTGAAGGCATGCCAAAGTCGAGTCAAGATTTTGGGTCGATGCTGGGGCTGCAATGCAGCCAAGTAAACATTTTTAATTGCATTTAAATACGACATTTATTTGCATGTAAAATTAACGCGCATGCAAATTACTTTGTGCCGCGACGACGGCAGGCAGCATAAATATCGCCAGGGAGCACGGGTCGAGCGTTGGACAAGGGGGCCGGATCACAGACAGAGACCAGCTGCTGCATGGCTGCATGGGACTGCACATGGAGCTGTTGGGCTGATGGTCTGGGCCTGGAACACTGCCACGACTTAATGTTTTCATTGCGGTTGCGTGGGCAATGCCAAGCAATGTCAGCTGAGAGCATGTGCCAAAAATGATGAAACATAAGATACCCTTTTATTTATTAAAGGCATGGTATGCATATTGCGCAAATCATATTGAGATAAAGTTCTAAGCACATCAACGTTATCGAAACTTGTTGAACTTGTGTTAAATGCCTGTATGAACCGGCATAAAACTCTAGATTTTTTTCTCTCTCAGATTATATGACTTTAATCAATATATATATACAGAATTAAGAAAGATGCTTAGAATACATATATGTATGTATGATTTTAAGTGAGTTCTTCAACTTTTCATCTACGCTTTTTGGAGACAAATTAACAAACTTATTTAAACAATATATTCAGCACTTACTTATACATGCATTCTATGCGCTTAGCATAACCCGCCCACGATTGATTGGCCAGGGTATACAAATAAAAAAAAGAAAAACCAACAATTTGCGCGATACTGTGGTTTTTGCTCTGCTGTTTTTAGCGCCCGCAGGAAATGTTGGCAAGTTTGTTTGCTTCGCTATTTTGGATATTTTTTTTGTTCATAAATATAAATCGTTCGATTTTTTAAGGTCTGTTGCGACGACGTGACATTGAATTCGTTTTGGGCAGGCAGCGTGGGAAAGCTGAGGCAACTAATTGAGCGGCGTCTTGGCCAAGTACGAGTGGCAGATGGAGATGAGGCGAGGTGCCAAAGCAGGTCAAAAGTGTTGGATGACAAATGTGCAGTGCTGTAAATGGTAACAAGGCCTCGGGGCTCTCTCTATCTCTCTCGCTTACATAAGCGAATGTCAGGCAAATGCAATTTAATAGCCATGAATTAGCAGCCAAGCGTTGCAATGCACACAAGAAACCAACCGCCCGCAAGCCTTGACTTGACTCATTTGGCCGTTGGACTGACTTTGTGGCAGAAGTGGGCCAAGAAAGTGTATTCTGCATGCGTGTGTGTGTGTAATTAATTGAAATTTGCAATGTGTCAAAATGGCATCAGACAGTTGCCTGGCAATTATATAATAATTATTACTTGATCTGGCAATGACTGACAGCTGTCTGACAGCATACGCCGAGTTGCCTGCAACCAAATGTTGCACTCGCTCATTATTGTATCTGTTGTTGTTGTTGCTGCTGCTGGATTTTAATTAAAACTTTTGCACGCATCGTAAGGCAGCAACAAGAATCAGCTGTCAAACAGAAAACCAGCAAGAAATTTGGCTTAAAACAAGGAAGCAGCCGCAGCTGATGAAACTGTCAAGATGTTTATAGCCAAACGCGACCCCCTATAGCTGCTGTTAGGCTTCCAGCTGAACATGTTTATGTTTATATAGGCGCCTTCATCTGACATTTGTTCGGCCTGTCGCAATTTTCCATGCCTCGTTCCGTTGCATGTTGCACTTTTGCTGCCCGCTGCGCAAAAGGTGAACTCGTCGTTCGACAGCTCCGCGTCGCAGCCAGGTGACCTGCTCGAACCTTATTTGACTGCATTGGGATCTGTGGAGCGCGCGTGTTGCAGTCAATGCGCAGATTTATGGCCAGCTATTTTGGGAATGGCTCTAATCAAATGCAGTTTGGGTATGAATAAAGTTTAACAGCGACTATTCGATAGGAAGCAGATGCCCTTTATGCAAAAGGTAAACTATATACGCTGGGAATACACATTAAATCTGATTGATTTGGCTTATAAAATGATCACACTCTTATGGCATATTATTGACGATTATATTTTAAAAAACTTTCTTTCAATTGATTATAGTATTTTTTTGTATTGTATTGTATTGTATTTTTCTACGAAATATTTAAGATATATTTTTTTATATTTATTTCAAAACTTTATACTTTACTCTACTCCATTCACAGCCCAAAACTTCCGCTCAGCTCGACAATTTTGACAACTTAACTAATTGATCCGACATATCTCAAACATACCTCAAAGCCTTGTATCGCACACAGCAATTTTTCACAATTAACTAAAACATGAAATAACACAACAAAAAGGCAATATAATAATTCAAATGGAAATGGACAGAATTGTTGTTATGTCTGCGCATAGCTAACAAAAATATTTTCATCCTGCTTTTCTTAGGCGGCGTCACATAAATTCAACTAATTGAAAATTTTCACGAGCATAAAATTTTGTACCCGGGCAGCACGTCAGGCCTCATTAAGTATTTCATAACAAGGAGCCAGTAAAATTATTTAGACCTAGACCGTAAGTTAGAATATTGTCTAGGTAGGTACTGATGTAAAATATATGGAATATTATTTTGGAAACAACCCTCGGTCGGTAAAAGTGCGGCGTAATCGAAGTGTTAATGAGACACGCAGTGCGAGCGCATTCTCACTGGAGAATTATGAGGAAACTAAAATCTTGAACTATGCCACAGACAAGGGAAACGTGCAACACACACACAGGGGCCGGGGGTAGAGCGACAAGCGTTGAAAAATGTGCGTCAGACGTTTTGTCAGCAGCAACCCTCAGACAGTACAACTCCAGGAGGGAGCTCTACACATCTGGGAATCGTCGACGTGTGCATTACAAAACGGGATAATGTGCAGCAGCCGTCGCTACCGTCGCTGACGACGCTACCGTCGCTGCCGACGCTGGCAGCGACGCGTGCGAGCTGCAGTAGCTGCTTATCCTGATCCTGGCCGCGACAGATGTTTACCAAATTGATTAGAATGGAGCGCGTCGAGCGGGAAGCTGAGCAATTCCATTGAATCGAATGAGGCATTGAGTGCCCATTCAGCGCAGACTGGAGTGGGCCATGCCAATGACCAGGGGGGATTTGGGGTGGCAGCCGGGAAGTGCACTTTTGCCAGTCTTAGTGTGCAGTTAACGTTATATGAAAAGATTAAGGCGATTAGCAAAGTTGAAAAGTAATTTATAGTTATTAAACATAATTTTTACGTTCAGCCCCAGATCGGGTGGCAACGCAATTGCGGTTAGTGCTGCCATAAAAATAAGCGAAATGGGCAACACTCAACAAGAACTTGGCGACGTTCAGGTGGCAGCGACTGCGACAGGCCAAATAATATGACTAATGTGTCTAGCCAGGGCTGCCTGGCTGGCTAAAGAAACGAGCCAGAAAACGCGCACTCGCACATAATCAGCTACTGAACATATGGCAACGCCTTCAGATAACGGCATAAACTTGCAGCCTGTGGAAATGGAGATTTGAGCGGAATGTTTTCCACAAGTTTTTATACGAAAACAAAATGCATATGAGACAATGCCCCTTCCATAAGCCTGCTTATGAGTTTGAGGAGTTCTTTCCCTGGCTTTCATTTCCTGTCGGGTTTTCTCTGTGTGATAAAACGCACGTGTGCTTAAGTACATTTCCCCCTCTCCTTTTCACTCTAGCTCTGTGTATAATATTCCATTCTGTGCGTTGGATTTTCCGTTCAGTCTGTTGGCGTTGTTGTTGTTATTAAAAACGAATTATGAATTATGTGTTTTTCATTATTTTTATATTTTTGTCTATTGTCGTGGCTTGGAGTGTGGCAAAGAGATTATTTTCATTATACTTGTTTGTTCCGAACACTCGAAGTTATTCGAAAATCCAGAACACAAAGATAAGGCACATTTGTTGGGGATTATGTGGGAACAAAGGCGTTTAAAAGGTAGCAATGTTTTTTTTCTCCTCAAAAGGAATGGGAAGTAATAAGGAATGGAACTCAAAGAGTTGCCAATCTGTGATAAGGGTAAACTATAAAAGGATGAACAGCCAGCTTACGGGAAGATCGAGCATTCCATTTCCTATACCTTTCGGGCAAAATTATAAATATTTATGATTTAGCATGGACGAAGCTATTCACAATACGGTTTCGCCATAATTCGGCAATTTGTTAACAATTTTAATTTGTGGCAATGTGTTGCAAGCAGCTGAGTGCAATTAAATGTGAGTACTTGCCCAGCGTCAGGTGAAGTGACTGCCCAGCCACTTAAAACCGACACTCAATTGTACAAATATTACTATATACATATATTAACATAAATGAATGGTCATACAAATACTTCTAAATGAATTTTAGCATAGCGAAAAATTCTATGGCAGTGAAAGGCATTGAAATGGAAAATCAGATTAAATATTTAAAACGGACAGAGAAGCCTGTGGCTTGCCAAAAGTACGAGTGGCTTCTCCCACATGTGTGTGTGTGCGTGTGTGCAGGACGAAAAGCTCTCTATAACTGTGGAAAATTTATTGCAAGTATATTTTATTTAAATGCTTTCCATACTGACAACGACAGACGCCGGACGGCGGGCAATGCAAGAAATGTCCAGTGACAAATGCAAAAGCTGCCAAAAAATAACCCAACACAAAAATTGCATTGGCATGTGCGCGAGTGTGTGTACAAGTGTGTGTGTGAGCTTGTGTTCTCGGCAACCACAAGAAAATAAAAGTGTCATTTTATAAATGCAAACTTAATCATTTGCAGTCTGCATTTCGACCATAAAACCAAACAAAGCCAATGCCATGCGCCCCAAACTCTTAATTGTTTTTCAAATAAAAACGTTACAAATATGCACGAAAATTTATTAAAAGCATTAAAAAACTGAAATTATTTGGACGAAAATTGTATACACTAGCAGCTACATGAAAATATGACACTTTTAAGCTATATTACTAGCTATGAAGCATATGAAATATACGTATATCATAAAAAGAAAAAGAAAAGAATAAAAATGTATATCTCTTTTAGGCATTTTTAAAAGGTTCAGCGCAAAAAAAAGTAATATAGTCAATTAAAGTTCGTGAGCAAATTTAATCAAATTTAAGATTTTGTCCTGCGTAAGTATATTAGTTTTATATATGTATAATTCAATTTTTTGAACAGTCGCGAATTATGAACAGTGTTAGCTGAGAAACATTTTTATAAAAAGATAGAAGCAGTATAAAGAAACTGAGTGCATACCTTTTTGAATATTTTAGCTATTCCAATTCTGTATTCAATACAGAAAATAATATCAGTAATTTTACATTTTGTTCTAGAGACTGCAACCAGACTCTAAATAGTTATGTAAGAGCTATCTGGTATCATTCCGTTTTTACCCAACTTTTGCATGCATTTTAACTATCAATTGAGGTGTTATTGTGCTTATCGACTCTTTATCACAAATCGACAACAAACAAACTTTTCCCAAGACAAGCTGCTAAGCTCGTTTCGCTTGGGCACAACAAAAGCCATTAAAATGATTTAAAAGCAGATAAACTTAACACATACTGAGAACAATATGCTGACCTCAAAAACTACGCACAACAATAGAAAACACACTACACCACAAACACACACCTATACACACACAAAGAGAGGGGGAAACCAAATACAATTAGGAATGCATTGTTCGCCTTTGTCCCTTCGCACTCATTACGCGTGCAAGAAAAGGAGCGCAAAAAAAAACAGAAAGAACGTTATTTCCGGCACGTCGAAGATGAAATACCCTTCTAGACATGCGGCTTATATGAAAGCATTATATACGAACTATTGTAAGAAGCTATTGTGGAAGTTTTCCCAATAAACTCCCGACTTTATATATACATGATATATATACTCCAGCGGATTGCAAATGTCCCTTTCTATGCGTAACACATTTCACGACAAATCTAGAATACCCTCTGCAAGCGAATACACAATACCAACTGACACTCGAGTGCTTTTCAACACTTTTATTTCGCAGTTACCTCAGAGGGGTTGCCAGTGGTGGGGCGAGGTGTGGACTGCGGTTAGTGCAATTAGGCGGCGTTGACAATGACACAAAAGCGCGACCAAATTGTAGGGTAGCGCATTCAGCGTCCTGCCAAACGGCGCGCAGGAAGTGGGACAGCGTTTAACAAGCGTCCTTTGTTACGCTCTATGCTCTACATAGAGCTCTAAGGTTTAGTTCTGTGTCGCCAAATAACTATTGAAAACGCATAGAGAACTCGCTGCAAATGTTTACAAATTTGCATATTTGGCCAGACATTGCGGCAACGAGTCAAAGGAAAAACAAGGGGAAAAAACAACCTGTCAATAAAAGCAGCAACAAACGTGCCGGCTACAACTTTGATTGATGAACATGTGCTGCAAATTTCGTTAGCCTCTTTTTTTGGACCACATGAATTTTTAGTTGAGTCACAAAAAAAGACAAGAAAATTCGCCTCAGTTGACAGTTTTTGGAATGGCCCTGAAAAAAAGTGGCGAGTGAAAAGGGTTAAAACAAGCGACGGACCAGAATTTTGATTACTTTCAACTTTGACCAATACACAGTGTGTATGTCTGTGTGTGTGTGTGTGTTCGTTTGTGTTGGCCATTTCAAATAGTTGCAACGTTTAGTTGATTAATAGCCAAAAGCCCAAACGAGCTGGCAAAATCAAGCGCCGGTCATGAACCGGAGACCAGGAGCTTTTAGTTTAAGCCAACTGCGGGGGCTTTTAGCAATTTAACGCACAGCTTAACAGCTTGGTAGCCCCCAATCGGGACTAGGGAGGATTGCCAGAGGAAGGCTACGGTTTTGTCATATGGCTCGTCTGTTTGTTTACTAGTGTGTGTGTATATAAATATTGGCATTGCAGGTGATTCGGTTCGTGTGGGCAGGTCAAAGTGTCTGGCACTTACGTTACGCAACGGCTGCGGGTCCAGACCGGTGACAGCCGTGAGCTGCCTGCCAAAAAGGTTAAAGCGACCTTTTCAAATTTGAATAACATACCTGTAAAGAAACAAAAAAGGAAAGTAGAATATAAATGTTGTGTTTAATGTTTGGTTAAATAAAGATAATTAAGGCAAGGGGATATGTGATTAGCAGCAAACTTGATGAAACAAAAACACTCTGAACTGAAGAGATATCATCATATCAATTCTGATAATGGATTACTTAATTTTAAATATGTTAAAGTTGTCTCGTTTCCTCTGGATACTTCGCTATAGACACGCTTCCAACAGCTTTCACGAATCTAATCAGAACGCCTGCAATTTTCTGCACAGCTCTTCGAGACACTCTCAGCTTTTCATTAGAGTGTAAATTGTTGGGGCGGGGGCTCTTCCAATTACATCATTTGCCAAGCCAGGCAGAGGGCCATCATTTCAATTAAGTTTGCCTTCGACTGTGCGACAGGCATCTGCATATCTAAGAGTTTTAAGAGTATTATTAAAAACGCCGCCCACCCACATGGCAGGCAGCTGCTGGCGACTAGCAGCCGATGACAGCAGCCAAAAAGTTCATTAAACCGAGAGAAGCTACTGGGTGCCCATTCCCATTCCCAATCCCATTCTCTTCATTCCAGTGTGCCCGCATCGGTTACTGCAGCCACTCCCAGGGCGCAAATCCCGGCGCAGTTACCATGTTAATCGCTAAACTATGCCAGAAATCACGTAACCCTCCATTAATCAACGAGATTCATAAAAAAAAAAAAAAAATAGTCATTGTAGTCTCTGGTGTTGGGTCGTTTTATTAACTGGCATTTCCGCACTTGGCCGTACTGCCGCTCCCCCCCCAATGCTCCGTTGACGCCTTGTAGAATGGTAAATGCAACATTAGTCAAGTCGTTTGAGGCGTCTCTGATAAGAGGTCGACCGCGCTGCATTTTGTCTTGAGGCCATTTCGTTTAATTATTTTGACAGACACTTGAAGATAGCAGCGGGAAAACTCGAATGATTTTTCATATTTTGCGCACAGGCTAAGAAGATTTAAAGTGGATGTGTGACAAGGCGTGGCGCGTGTCTGACGCCACAGATGTGGCAGCAACCACAGCAGCAGCCGCAACAGCCGCAGCAGCCACAAAGTGACATTATAAGCACACGGAACCACCAAGTGCTGACGAGTGATCTGTGGGGGGCCGGGCGAAGATGGAGGACTGACTGGCGGCGTCTGCAGTCGAAAATTGAAGTGCTAGTCAAGCAGCGCCAAAGCCAATTTGGTCCCGCATGTTGTCTGGCTGCCACATAAGACCCCCCACCCCCCTCACCAACATCGACGGGCAGACCGCGCAACGCGTAATCAAGAGAAATTAGTTTTGGACGTGCTCGATTGGCTGCCTTCGGCGCATCTTCGTCTTTGGGTCTAAGCTCATCGTGTTGGCTAATTTTTGAAAAATTGTTCAACAAAGTGGCAGCCACGTTTAAAGTTCTGCCATTTGAAGAGCTTGGCCAAGTGCTGCTGGCAGCTTTTCTTAGATTTTCTCTGCGTTTCTGTGCTGCGCCTGGTCTCTGCCTGGTCAATTGTTGTGCCGTTTGATTAATGCCTCCCAAATTTTTGGCTCTTGATTTTCCGAGTGCATTTTGACATTTGATGAATTGCATTGCCACAACCGCCTTTTCACTTCCGCTCCCCTCTCTCTCCAGCGTCATTTCCATCTGTTTCACATTGCCTTTCGCATTTTCCTCTGCGCCATTATAATGAGGTTTCAATAACTTCATTTGTCTCTGTCGCTGCCACATTTGCCTTGTGCCCCACAAAATGTTTGACGTGCTTTTCGCAGCATGAGCATGGCGTGGACCAAAACTTTTCTAGTTCTGCGTAGAGTGAAACAAATGGCAACAGCTGTTAAATGCAAGCAAAAAATTGAATGGGACGGAAGGCAGAAGTTCACAGTATTCTGTGAAATACTTCTCTATTTCACAATTGCAATTGGCATATTCTTCAATTCCCTCAATTTTCTTAATTATATCGATTTGGGTAAAATATCTTCAGCCATTTTCTCAGAATTTGTTAAGTCCGTTTCGACATCTTTAAAAATAAGTTTTAATTTTTTTATATATACTTAAATAAGTTTATATTCATGTTTTGTAGAGCTTGTGAAATATTGACTATCGTTTGCACCAATATCGAAATCAAGTTGATATTTTTTCCACAGTATTTCAATAAATTCAAATACATTAAGTAAAATTTCACATTTCTCAGCGCTTCAATTGGCATCGACTGTCGGATTGTGTACAGTGTTACATGACAACAACGGACAAAACAAATTGTTATGCTTGTTATGCATCCACATCCTTCAAAATACACAAATGCAGCACACACACACACACACGCACACGCACAACTGGGTCCTTGTGCTGTGGTGTTGCGTCGAGCACTTGACATTATAAATGGCAACACATTTTGTCTACAACGGAAACGGATATTAGTTGCAGCCAGCAACAATAACAACAACAAGAACAACAACTAAACGCGACATTTCGATATGTATGCAACGGGCAGCATGAAGTTGTTGCTGTCGTTGTTTTTGTTGCTGTTGTTGTTTTTGTTGTTGTTATTGCTACTGGCAGGACAACAAACGTTTGTCATTCGACGGCAACGCCAACGCCATATTGCAATTTGGCAACGCCACGTCCGACAGAGGGCGCCACATGGCGTCGCACTTTAATGGAGCATTGATAAACGAGCCCCCAAAACGAATTTTCCAATAATAAAAGACGGCGAAAAAAATGAATAAGAAAGCAAGCAAACTATAAGACGGCGAGGCAGACTGATAAATGAAGCTCAGCCTTGTTGCAATAGCTGCATATATAGTGTGTAAGTCGGCTGGAACTGCCGACAAGTGCCCGGCAGTGTACTTAATTTATATGGCTGGCAAATGACCAACAGAGGGCGCCACTCACACACAAATTTGGGCAACTGCCCAAAATGGCAACAACATTAAGGAAATTATTTTATTGGGCGTAATGTTTTTATGGCCCGCCCCAAAATGGACAACAATGAGACACAAAATGGCCACCTACCTCCCTCTCCCCTCCCAAAAAAACCACACCGGAAACGCCCACCATTAAAGCGAGGCAAGCGCAAAATATTTACGCACATTTTTGTAAATATTTAAATAAAAATGGTTGTTACAATAAAAACATTAGCATAAAATTCATCCGCAAGTGCCAATAAAAAAGAGGCTTCAAATTCAAATGATGATCATTTCGTCCCCTCTCTCTCCCGCTGTATATATCCCTCTCTCTCTCTTTCTGCCTTTCGTCCTAGTCCTAATTGACATTTTGACTGCTGGCAACAACATTGGGCCGAAAATCAATTGATTGCCACGGGCTGCTGCACGCAGCATTCTCTAATTTGTGTTTAGTAGCATGTGGCATGTTTGTCAATTACTTGCCACAACTGTTGTCCCTCCACCCGATTGTGCTGCCTTTTGCTCGAGCATTTGGCCAAAATGTTTGCCTATAATTTTCATTGCGGCTCACAGTGCGTATGTGTATTATTTCCGGGCTACTCTGTAACTGCTACGTGCCTTAACTTGGCCAATTTTTGGTGCTGCTCTTCCAGCTAGCTTTACGTGTGCGACATTTTCGAATAGCCATTGTAATTATATTGATTACAACTGAGAGAACTCTCTAGCTAAAAGAGAAATTAATTTTTATTCCTTTTTTTTTTTTTTTTGGCAGATCAACGACTTAGCGACCGAATGCAATAGCGTCCAGTATTGTGTGCCTGGCATTTTAAGTGACCCAATTGGGGGTGGATGGAGCAAAATTGCCTTTATCCGAGCAGGGGAATAAGAATTAGCTGTGCGATAGACTGCTTGCATATTAAGGCATCATCTAAAGAGAATGCTGAGGCGGTGAAATACTCTGTATTAAATGCCAAGACATTCGCTGAAGCAAAAGCTTTTGCGTAACTAGAACGCTTTTAGCTTCAATTAAATTGAATTAGTGAATGCATTCGGTTACCTCTATTCACAATTTCGTACAGTTCTTTTCGGGTTGAGAGTGAAACTATTTAAAAGCTGCTACGGCTTTTGCTCAACAGCAAGAGATTCAACGCAGTTGTAGAAATGCAATGATTAAATCGTGGTCAATGGATAGACGAGTGGTCAATTGGCCCGTTATGATAATCGTTATTTTAAATTTCATTGACCCTAATTGAAGTTAGAAGAGAGTTAAGAGTTGAGAGTTTTAATAATTAAGTTAATCTCACATTCAAACTTGCCTAACTTGTAAACAAAGTGTTTCTTTTCGTTTCAATTAAGTTTTCTTTCAATTAAAACTGACTAAAACATCCATTTCTTAAATATACACTAATATAGTTTCCTTTGAGTACTTGCAATGGGTTATAAAATAAACTTTCATAATATTTTTAAAGCAAAGAAATTCCCTGACAATAACTTTAAGCAATTTAAATAGATTATCTAATAGAATCGTTAAGAAACCGTAAAGTTTAAATCGAATTCCTTTCAAATTACTGCGGACTGCAGTTGTTACTTTCTTTTCATTTCACTCTCACCTGTCATGTCCTAAGGACCTGCCAGACAACATCCAACCCATTCCCAAACAATCACCCATAAATTCGTAACAAAATCACATTTATCCAGTTGCCAAAGACGTCAAGACGACAAAGGCATTCGGCGTCGCTCGTCAATAGGCAGCATTTGTGTGCTGGCTAATAAATTTTCCACAACATTATTTACAAACTTAAGCGACGTGATGCGATTTTTTAATATCAATATTTGATAAGGGGCGACCGCCTGCTAACAGAAGCGCGCCCCCTACACCATATCAGAGTGGGAAAAGTAGCAAAAGTATCAAATAAGCAGAAAATAAATGTCGAACAATTTTCAGTTAAGAACTCAAGATCGCAAAGCCAATTTGGTCCTGCTGTGTATGTGTGTGTGTGTGTCTGTGTGTATTTGTTTAAGGCCTGTTAGTAGGCCTTCGCAGGGGGCGTGGCATGGCGCTGCGACAACGACGCTGCCGGCATTACAAATGAAGAATGACTTGGCTCGACTCGACTCCACTCGGGTTGACTTTGACTTTGACGTTGCCGCTGAATCAAAGTCGAGGGCGCCTAAATGTATCCACAGCAACAACAAAAACAACAACAACAACAAGGAGGAGGATTCAACGCACATGTGGCGCTTGTTTTTCCCGTGGCGCAGTTTTCCATCCGCCGCCGCCGTCTGTTTGTTGTCAAAAGTGTCGCGGGTTCGTTTTGTATATTGCGTTTGCTTTGCACGTTTCCATTTCCATTTCCATTGATTCATTCATTCATTCATTCATTCAGTTTCTATTTTCTCCGTGCGGCATTCAGTTCCGCTTTGGCTTTTGGGCCATTGCTCGATTTTTATTTCATTTCCAGACATCCAGCGACGGTCGTCGTCGTCGGCATCTGAACTTTGGGTCATTTATCAAATTTTCAAAGTCACATTTGGCGTTGTCACGCTTGTGCATTGTTCCTGTTTCGGTTCTAGTCCCAAATAAAATGGGCAGCGAAATCGAAAAAGGCTTTTGAAGGCACCAGTTTCAGTAGCTGGGGTCGTTGCGTGTGGATTTCAATAAAAAAAAAAACAAAACTGAAAGCAAAAATTGAGACGTAATGCATAGAAAGCAAAAAATGGTTAAGTGGGCGTCGGGCGGGTCACATAATGAGTCGTAATTTCTGGCAAAAGGTTAAGAAAAAAAGGAAGCCAATGGAAGGAAGCCCCAAAAGGAAAGCCTGAGAGTATGCGAAAGGATAAATAATGGATTAGAAACCAATTTCTGGTGCGTCTTTGGGTTTCTTCAAAGCAGCTAAAAACGTCAAAGTTTAAGCTGAAATAGTGGTAAATGGAACATTTAAAAATTTTAAAGCGTTAATTGAAATAATGAAACATAGAGCAGCAATGAGTTAAATATGACATAGTGATAAAAATGAAATGACATGAAATAATGGACATATGAAATGTGGAAAAGCGGAACAGTGGAAGTCGGTTCTTAAATTGTGGCCCATTAACAATGAGAACAAATGGAAATGGCTAATGATAATTGACAGCACGGAGTTCAAAGAAAAGAAAAACTGTAGCAGCCGAGGTGTCGAATGCAATTAGTGGAAATATATTTTTGAAATGTATCATGTTCATGGAATAGTGAAAAAAGCAACAAGGAATTAAAGCATGCACAGGAAGCTATCCCTACTTAATGACAGCTCAACTGTATACTATAACCCCAAACTAACCTTAACTTTAAGGTATGTATCCGTTGCCATAACCACACCTAGACTGAAATATAAATATGTTTACATATCGTTCCCAATTGCTTTGTCTTCTAACTGCACATGCCTTTGCATAAATTTTAATAACCCAAAAAGCTTCCTTGATGGCGCTACAATGAATAATGGAGCCCGGCAGCGGGCAACTTTATCACCTGTGCATAACATTTACATAAAATACGCAACAACAGAAGTGAGCAGAAGAATATATATAAAATTAAGCTACACTGTTAAAAAAGCGGCGGCAACATTAAAAAAAAAAACAAAAACAAACAAAGTATCGCAATAATTTTTAATTTATTGCAGAATTTTCATAAAAATGACAACAACAAGCGGAGTAGCAAAAGGAGCCTTCTACAAATTATGTTCGCGTGTCGCCTGGCGTGGCATTTTTATGAGCTGCTCTTCCTCGCTGTCACGCATAAATGACACGCGTTAATTACCTGGAAGGCAGCAGGATGGTGGGCTGGATGGTTGGTTGCAGGGGCAACTGGCGACAGGAGACAAAGCGTGGCGACGGGATGTCCGCGCTGATGAGCGCGTATGGACATAATATTGTAATTAGTTGACAAGTCACGTAATTGTTTTGCGCTAATTTTTATACCGTTTATCTGACTTTTTTTAATTTAATTTTGTAGGCTGAGTTATGATTTTTATGACTTATATTCGCGACGGGTGGCAATACAGGTGGCTTTGCCAAAGGTTCATGTGGCGCTAGCAGGCAAAAATGTAAATAAAGATACTTTAAATCAGACTATGTTTAAGTATTTTTAGAAGCAATGAATATCTAAATATTAGTAGTAACTAGTTCAAGCGTAACATTTCTTATCTCTGTGCAACAACATTACTGGTTCTGTTCAATGGCTAACATTTCTGTTAAGCTGCTCTCATGTTAATAACATTTACAGTATCGCTCAGTAAATGTTTAAGGAATTAGAAACAAACGGATAACCTATACTAGGCTCTCATCAGCGAGTTTAAACAACATGTCTTACTTGTTTTTGACCACAACATTTTCTAAAATATAATAACTATATTGAATAGCTATAAACACAAATCGATTTTCCTTACTAATTAACTCTATATCTAACTTCTATTCAACTTTAAAAACTTTACACACACAATCATCAATCAAGTGCAGCTGCTCAAAGATAATCATGTTTCAGGCTGGCTGCATTCAGAGCTCATCAAATAACCCATTAAAAGTTGGAAGCACTGTCCGCTCAACAAAAATGTAAACATTTGTTGGCGCTCTGTAAAAAACATATATCATATCATAACCATGAAATGATGAAAAAAGAGCTGCTGCACTCAGGCACTCGAATATGCTGAACGCGAGTATTTGCCTTTCGTTTGGCTTGGCCGCAGCAACTACTACTACTACAACAATCCCTCATTCAGTCAATCAGTCAGTCATCCAGTCAGTGCAAACGCTGCCCGCTGGAGTCTTGTGTCAATATTGACGCACAAAATCCTTTTAATTTTTGGAAAATATTCAGATTTTTAGTAAAGCGCGCTACGCGTTTTCATCTAATGAATAGCTACGCAAACAGCTGAGTCAGATGGGGTCCTGGCGTGGGGTTGGGGTCAGGTTTGGGGTTGGTAGTCGAAAAGGGGGCGTAAATGTTTTATGGCAGGAGCAAAGTCTAAGCCTCTAAACTGATTAAGTTTTGATTGCAATTGCAATTCGATTTTCGTAACTGAAAACTTTGCAGCCCGCTCTCTCGTCCTTTCTGTTCGCGTCCTTATTGGAGCCTGTCTGCGTTCTGGGTGGAAGTTTTTAATAATAATGTTGGATCATTAATATTTCAATAATACCGTCTGGCTCTGGCAGTCTATTTAAAGCGGGGCGGCAGCCCCTCCCCGCATCTGCGTCTCTGTCTACGTTTGCTTGTTGCATAATTGACTTTGTCGCTTGCTTTTTCACTTCGACTCTGGCTTTGGCTTTGGCATTGGCTTTGGTTTCTTTTTTTTTTTTTTTTTTTTTTTTTTTTTTTTTTTTTTTTTTTTTTTTTTTTTTTTTTTTTTTTTTTTTTACTTGTGCGTTATTTTTTGTACTTGTGGTCCTAAACGCTTAACTTGTCCTTTTCAATTTCGCTGGCAACGGCTGCTGGCGCTGCTTTTTTTCTCACTTTTTCTCGCTTTTCCTTTGGCTATTACGTGCTTAACCCAACAACTATGTTTGTTGTGCTTTTCCGCCCCTTTTCTTATACACTTTGTCGCGTCAAAAATATTTGTTGTTATTCTCGTTGTGATTTGATGTTTTGCGCGCTCTTATTTATTGTAAATATTATTACATCTTGTTATTAAAAAAAAGAAGAGAGACGAACAAAAGCAAGAAAAGCAGCAAGAAGCTGCTGTGTTCTATGCTTTCCTGCTTTGTTCGTGTCGCCTGCTTTTTATGCAGCTTATTGGCAAATATTGACAATCATAAATAATTCAATATATCTCGCTGGTAATACAAAGCCTTTGTGCGCATAACAGCACTTATGAATAAATCTAATTGTTTGTGCAATTAAGTCGAAGCAAAAATTCTTGTATTAGGCAATTTGCTTTAAAAGTCGTTTGAAAAGTTATATTAAACAACTCGTGATGTTTAAAATATTTATTAATATATTCAAGAAATAAATTCAAAGAATTTCATGTATTTTAGTTTATTCTTTTAAATTTGTTGTTTAAATCTCGTAAGACAATTCCTAGAAATTTTCTGCAACAGTTTTTCCGTCTATTATTGGCTTTTTTATATGCAAAACTTCAAGTTCTTCTATGATATAATATAATGTAGATTTTTATTTATCAGTTTTAAGTTTTAATCTTTATTAGCAACGGATTATTTAATTTTAAATACTTAAATTTGTTAGTTGCAGCCTTAATTTTGAAAAAGCGTTTTACACTATGCCATAAACTCGCAACTCGTTTAGCCGCAAAAACCGCAAAAACTAGCCACAAATTAGTTCCTCAAACAAGTGCAAGCCAGAACAAAGACAACTGCTACTGATAACATTTTCAACAACAGCAACAACAACAACGACAAGAACAAAAGCAATAATTAAATGCAAATTTTTGCACCTTAATGCAAATAAAATTTAATTGCAATTGAATATGCCCCATGCAGAAGCCGGCCAAGACTGTGCCACACTGTGGCCAATAAATCAGGCGTGCGAGGGAGCACATAATGAATAAATGATAAGCATGAATAACGGCAAAGAAAACTGTGGAGGAGAAAAACATACAAAGGAAAACTTTATCAAAAAATGAAAATAAAATAAACAAAAACATGCATGCAGAAACTGCAACCAAAACTCAGAGATAAAAGTGCTTGAAAACGCTCTCAAAAAATAATCACTGAGAGAGAGAGAGAGAGAGAGAGAGAGAGAGAGAGAGAGAGAGAGAGAGAGAGCGCTGGAAAGAGACTGTGCAAGAGGGAGTTGGAGAGAAAGTGCGAGTGGAAAAGCGGCTGAAATGCAATTGTACAAGATTTGTTTTTATAACTGGCCTTCGGTTTTTCCAGCATTCGACTGCAAACACATTTGGCCCCATTAATTAAATGGCCAACAGGGCGTATGAGTAACTGCAAACGGGCTTGACACAACGCCCAAAACGAAAGTGCGAGTGTGTGAGGCAGAGAGAGAGAGAGACACAGAGATGGGAAATGGGTGTGAAAAAGACAAACAGTCGCGTGCATTTTTTCGCGCTTCAATTAAATTTAATTGCATTTTGAAGGGTCATAAATCTCAAACAGCAGATCCCCCAAAAAAATAAATAAAATGAAAATTGTTACGCATCGCAGCAAGTGTAAAAGTGATTGTTGTTGTTGTTGTTGTTGCCGCTCTGAAGCGCAGCGAATTGCAATATGCAAAGCGAGACAAAACGGGCAGCCATTGATTAATGGGGTTAAACACACCGCAAGTCAACTGAAGCCCATTCGAATAAAAAAAATCAACTAACAAAAACCAATGAAAAGAAAAATCAATCAGGCAAGAAATTACAATGGTTCCCTTTATTGAGTACCAGACGAAAATTTGGAGGAACAAATTGTAGATCATAAAGCTTATTAATGCCGCCTTATGGCAGCCATTTGGAAAAGCCAAACACAAAACCGATTAGCTGTCAAAAATTTTCATTCATCTTTGCTTCTTCTTTATCCACAGCATCAGCATCATCGTCATCGTCATCGTCATCATCATCATCATCATTACAATGCCCGGGTGTTAATTTATTTATTGCTTTGACTGTGCGGCTATCAAAATATTGGGGCGTATACACTTCTAGAGATGTTCGGAACTCATCCATTTCGCTAACACACACACACACACACACACACACACAGACACACACTCTCGCGGCTAGACGACTTTAAAAAGCAATAATGTGAAATGCTTTCGAGCGGGGAGTATGAGAAGAAAAACTTTACGCAATTCATTTTAATTATTCACGCGACGCCGTTGTTAGATTTAACACACACTCCACACCCATATCAACAGCAGCAGCAACAACAACAAAAACAACAAGTACTAACTGCAAAGGGGATCTTTGGCCAAGTGTGGAATGGGGGAGTGAAAGGCGCTTTCCACTTGATTTATGGCCTCGTCTTTGCCATGGCCTCTGTATTATGTGATAAGAACATCGAATTGTTATTTATTGCTCTTGGTTTAATTTCGAAATTTTTAGATTGAAATTAATTTAAAGTGCACAAAGCCGGCAAAGCCTGCCAGAACTTCATGAAACTTATAGGTAAAACTTCGTTTCGCATTTTAGAGATGAATTTATCAAACGGGAAAATTAAACTTGGCATAGAACAGAAAGTTTTTAAAGCAAGGAATTTTACTAGCATATCAAATACATTGTTATTTTTTTAGATTTTTTATTCACTTAAATGAGAAATATATATCATCTATAGCTCGACCAATCTAACCCACTCTGCTTAGCTAAGTTGGTAACACAAAAAATGCACTAAAATCCAGGAGTATACATTTTTAGCTAAATCTAAGACTAGGGTATTTTAGGGATATATTATTTATATGAAAACTGAAAGTGTAGAACCATGTTTTTCTGATATAAATTAACAGCTGCGTTTGTTTTAAATACTATATAAACCTTTTTCTATTGAGATATTTTAGTTAGTGTCTTACTTTCTCGCTTTTCTAATCTATTATCATGATAACAAAGCCATATCTACATATATATATATATACTCGAAATAAAATATCGATAAGAATTTCATGTATTTACTTTTTCTTTGTCTAACTTTACTTTGACATCGAATGTCGAACCGTCATGCATTTAACAATGTTTTTTGTTTTTCCTTTCCCACAAAAGCTGAAACTTCGCTTTAGATTTTCATTTTCCTGCGCACTTCTTAGTTGAGTCCTTTTTGTGGAGCCGAACAACTGAACAATAAATGAACATATTGCAATTGCTACTGTCAATAATATGTGCATATCGATATATCAATAGAGTTCTCATTTCCACACATTAAAATTGCTGCAGCATTTGCTCATAAATCTCGCACAACTGGCGGAGGGTAGGAGGTGTGTGTGGGGGCGTGTGGCAGGGTTGGTGTCATGGCAAACAAATGGCAAAATGTTTTTGGCAAACTGCAATTTACTGCCGCACATCGATGCAATTCTCATGCTCGTCTCTGTGCTCGTTGAAATTTGCATATTATTCCACTCGCAAGGCAATTGAAATGGAAATGGGAATGGAAATCGGTGGAGAAGGAAAGCAAAAAAAAAAAAAAGAAACTGTTGCAAAACTACATATTCTTTTATTTATTTACTGGCTTTTTAAATAAACCAAAGCTGTGAAACAATAGCCGAAGGTTTTGCTCAACTATATGAATGTATTGGCTATGATTGTGCAGTTTCTCTAAGATTGCGCAATCATGCAACTGATTCATGCTGACCCACAAAAATCACCAACTGGAACTGCAATTCGCTTATCTTTACGAAAAAACAAGTAGGAGTGATCCAATAGATAGTTATCAATTTGAGAATACCCTGTAACCACTGTAAATAACTCGTTGCTTAGTGGAAGGGACGTTTACCATACATGAGAACCTTTAAATACATTCATATATTTAAAAAAAAAATAAAAGATAGTTATAGAATGTGCAAGACATTAAATACATACATATATTGTACATCTACTTTTGAATTTCTTTCTCATCCATTTAAACATCTTAAATATAAGTGAACATCATACTCCTCTTGAAAGGCTACAGGGTATAACAAATAAACCTACTAGGAACTTGCCACAATACGTGAAATCGAATTTATGAGCTACGATTATTTGGGCAAAGTGTTGCACGAACTGGACATGGGGCATGGGGCAACAACAGTTCAGCTTAGCTGCCTGATAGGTGTGTCCAGCTCTTCAGTAACGTCAGCTTCAACGCCAGCTGCAGACTGTGTGGCTGCCACTTAGGAGACGCACGCATGACTGGCAAGTTGCCTGGCTGGCTGCAGCATGCTGAAACTGCTGCAATCGATGGGTGCACCCACACCCAAAAGCTATTGTGTCGATACTCTTGTCGGGAAATGTCATTAAAATTGCTCTTCATAAATCACTGGGAAGTCGAAAAGAAACATGTTTCCCTAAGAGGCACAGCCACAGGCAGAGGCAGCAGCCCGAGCATAACCTCATTTTATGGTCCATGAACTACGAAGCAGCAGCAGCAGCTAAAACAACAACAACAACAACAACAATAGCAACAACCGAGCCATGGCCAACTATTGCGTCGACTGCGTTTGCATTCAGTATGCGTCGATTTTGAGGTTTTGTGCCACCTTCATACAGCTCTCCACCGCCCTGCTGCTCCATTGAAGTGAAGTTTGATTGGGATCTGAACACTGAGTGCATTATGATTTCTGAACAGTCTGCAGATTATGTGCACTGCAGCCAAACAGACAAATGTGAATGGAACTGACGCAAACTTGAGCCGAACTCAAGCGTAAATTGCTCGAAATTGGAATACTCTGTGCCTAATGTGCACACAACAAAAGATATTGAAAATGTTTCAGCACTTAAATGAGCAGATGAAGAGGCAATCAAATGCACCTTTAAGATAAAGTGTGAAAATCACAATAATGAGAGCAACTGAGTTCATCTTAATCGGCAAAACAATCATTTTAATTTCAGCAAGCAAATTCACTTCAGCTTTGCCTAAACAAGTTGGGAATTGTAAGCGTGCTCAATGGTTATTGTCATCATTTATAAACAAATAAATTTTACCAATAATTGTTAAGATATAGAAAGCAGATAAAATTCACCCAAATGTGTGGATATGGGTGAAAAAGGTTGCAAATCATTTTGTAGTTTTCGCAAAGATCTCAACCTCGGTCAGCCTTAATTCATGCATAAATCTTGCAAATTTTTTGCTTTTCTAAATAATTTTCAAGTTTACCTAAACTTTTCAAGCTACCTAAAACAGGTGAGCTTTAAGGCAAACAACCTACATAAAAATGATTTTAGGGCACGTACCTCAACTTCACAGCCAAAATAAAAGCTAAGAAAAAAACTGTTTAACCAACTTTAGAAGTGCACGTTTTCCAGAAGCTCATCAAAAATGCATCACTCGGAGCACATTTGCAACACCTCATTCCACGCTGCTCAGCCACATATGCTACATATCTGACTCCCACCCGCCCGACCTCAACGGTTTTATTGCTGCGAATTTTTAGCCGAAAATTTGGCATAAATGTGAGCATCTCACGGCAAGCAAGTGCTGCCCTACCTCCGGTATTAAATTGAAATGGAATTGCTGGAAAGCCCATTTGAAAGAAACTTTAAACGGTCAGTGCAAGCGGATGTTTAGAGGAAAATGCCGTGTCGGAGCGGAGAAAATGCCGGAAAAATGCATCAATCTGTGCACTGAGCAAATTAGCATGATAAAAAGAAAGGTAAAGAAAATTGGAAAAGAAGAGCAAGGCAGGAAGAACAACAACAAACATTGTTGGGACACATGCTGAGGCGTTGAGGTGCCTCCGATTTGGCCAAATGGCATGTGTGCAAATTGTCTAATGGGGCAGCAGTTCGATCCCCCCACTTTGCCACCCCACCACCCCACCACCCCACCACGTTACTATGTTATTCATGAAGTGCAAATTGGCAAAAACGTAAGCAAAGAAAATGCTGTTGCAAAAGAAATGGCTGTGAGTCGCGTCTCGTCGCGTCGTATCGAAGATTTGTGTGGCAAGTCTGGCAGTAAGTACAGATACACAGATACATATTGTATCTGCAGCACATGTACAGCAGAGGTGCTTGGTGTGAAACATGCGGAAATAACAGGAATTTAAGTGAATTTAGTGAAAGAACACATCAGCAACAAATCACCAGGCAAACAGAACGAGAGAAATGAGAACAGCTCGAGCTGAGAGACCAAAAATAAAACAGCGCTGGGAAAAAGTGTCGGGCGGGACCTTCATTTAGTTCGGGGTTAATGTTTGCACATCGATGTTGATGTTGTTCCTTTTGTTGCTGCTTTTGCTTTACACTACACTTCTCTGCGGATGGCTTACATGTGCCGGGCGACGACTTGTGGCAGGAAATGGCAAATATAAATCGTTGCGAGCTGCGGCAGATTTGTGGCACCCAATACACAGCCACGCCAGCTGCGACCATATAAACTCTTTGACATTGGACATTGCATTCGGGGGATTGGTTTTCCACACTGAACTCTAAAGTGGAAAGCTTAGCTGGTGACAAATCGCCAGCTGAATAAAGCCAGCCAGTTGGAAGGAAACCAAATTGAAATTATGACAAGCAATTAGCAAAGATTTGCAAAGCTCCTGAATACATTATCCACTCTCTTGAATTTGATAAGCGTAACGAATTGGCAAGATAGAAATGTATATGCATTTGTGATAGATTTGATATTAAATAACATACGATCTATATATATCTTAAAAGTTGCTTCAGCTAAAAAAAATTAAATGGACTCATTTATAGAGTTTTATTATCTATATATATATATATTCTTCTCTAAAGATAATTTTATTTTTAATGTTTTTTTTGCATTAATTTTAATAATATATTTACTCATCACTTCTCTTCTCACTCTTTTTATACCCTGAACCCATTAAAAATGGGTAAAAGGGGTATTATGTTTTTGTGCAAAATCCAAATGTATGTAACAGGCAGAAGGAAGCATCTCCGACCCCATAAAGTATATATATTCTTGATCAGCATTAATAGCCGAGTCGATCTAGCCATGTCCGTCTGTTTGTCCGTCCGTCCGTCCGTCCGTCCGTCCGTCCGTCCGTCCGTCCGTCCGTCCGTCCGTCCGTATGTATGAACGCAAGGATCTCAGAACCTATAAGAGCTAGAGACTTGAAATTTTAGATGTAGGTGCTCCTAGTTCCTACGCAGATCGAGTTTGTTTCCGATAATCGATAACTTGCCCCGTTTCCAAGTAATCGATAAAAATGTATATCGATATCCTGTTTTTTAAGCAATTTTGGTAAATAATAAGAGCTAGAGTTACCAAACTTGACATGTAGCTTCTAGAAAAGTATATATATATCGATTATCTTTCATTTTATACCTATCGCCACCTCCCCGCTACTCTCTATCTATAAGCGCGCGCTGCATTTGGTGTAGGAATATGAGGGTTCAGGGTATCCCCTAGTCGGGAGCTCCCGACTAGAACCTCTTACTTGTTTCCTCTTAAATTCAAGCACCTTACATACTCTAACAAAGTTTTACTCTTTGTTAAGCGCAAGCCACTTTGCAAACATGTTCATTTTGTTAATTTGCAGCATGTTGCATGCCACGGAATGAATGCTGCTGCACTTGGCCGCGACTTCATTAAGTGCTCACAATGCGAATGGTCAAAAGCATTGCGATTAAAATGCAATCGGGCATCAGACGATGCACAGAAACGCAACTGGCTGCAATTCCGCAGCTGGCCAAAATATGCGACCAGTAATGCAGTTTTGGCTTTTGGGAGTCCAAAACAGACTCGCCACATGCCACAGCGGGGAGCGGCATTCAGACAAGGCATGCAGCAGGGGGTAATGGGCGACCAGAAGCCAGCCAAACGCTGGCAATCAAAGTCCGCCTGCAGGCCAAATGAGGACTCCATGGATGAGCAACTGATTTGCCATACCGAATGTTATGCCAGGCAACCCGTCTATCTATTGTATGATAAGCGCGCCTAACCTGGCTGCCCCCTGCCAGCAATATTTGATTTCATTTGTGTAATAAACGCATAATTATGCACAATAATTGCATTTGCAAATATGTTGCAGCAGCCAAAGACCCTGGCCCCATAATTATGTACATAATTTTCCGTAATTGCTGCTGCTGCTGCTGCAAATATTCGAGAGATCACATACTCAGCGAGGAATCTTTGCCTTGAGCTCAATTAATTAAAGGCGTTACAATGGCTAATGAATGAGGAGTATCAAATGTTGGCTTACAACGCTCGTATTTGTCCAATGAGCATGTGTATGTGTGCTTCTGCATTTTAGGGTGGCACGTTTCAGCCTCAGCTGCTGCTCAATTTAAGCTGCATTTGCAGAAGAAGTGAATAACATTAAATAAACAAACAGGCGAACAACCAACAACAGCTTACATACAAACTGATGCACTGCGCAGAAATGAACGCAATAAAATGATAAAAATAAAAATAAAGTAAAATCTAAATGCAACAAAGTATGAATACTCTATAATTTCTACCATCACGCAAATTTTAAAGCCGTGTATTAAATATAAATATGTTATATACATAGATAGTCTTAAGCAAAAATGTTAAGAATTCTATTGTCAATTTATATAAACATATTTTTATGCTGAGTCAAGCGACCTTTCGATGTTGTAAATACTACGTTAGCTGGCTCGAGGTCCGGGGCTTAGTTTATTAAATCACGAATGAAAACAATTGTGGAAGGAAAAATATTTAATTAATAACTTTTTCAACGGTTTTGCCTGTTCTTAAGGAACATAACTTATCAGTTACGTCCGGACATATACATTTTCTTGAATTCTACCAAATTCCCTGCATACATACAAAAAAGACTTTATAATTGTAGTACCCACTGCAGTAAGAGTATGTGGATGAAATGGAATCAAAAGCGAAGGGAATGCAGTACGGCTTATTGTTGTTCTTGTGTGGATTGTTTTTTATTTGTGTACTTTTTTTTTTGTTGTATTTTATTGTTGTTATGTTATGTTTGCCGTGCTGTGCATGAAGTCTGATGCATTTGATAAGCGGCACGTACCGCACGCCAAAAAGTATGCTACACAATTTTCGTTCGCCTTGTTAAGCCAAGCTCCTCGCAACCGATTCTGACTACTTTATTATCTTATACATACATGAGAGGTAAACGTAAATGTAGTATATAATGCTTTTGTTTGCCACTTACACATTCACACACGCTTACAGAGAGACAAGCATCAAAACAAAATGGCGGCTGCTACATACCTGCAATAGAAAAGCGAGAAAAATAGTAGAGCATTAGTATAGAAATCTTTACACACAAGCAAACATGCCTTCGCCTGCAATTGCATCAGAATTTAAGATAAGTTTGCATCGAGCAATATGTCTGGGAGCTGGGTATTGGTATTGCGTTTTCATTTTGTACACGCTGCTTATTGTGTGTGGGCCCCAAAACTTGTTTACCAGAACTTTATTACAACCTGGCAAACAGTCGTCGCCTTTGTAGTTGCCAGAGTGCCGACAAAGGGAGAGAGAAAGAGTGGCAGCTCTGTTTCGGTTACAATCTGTTCACTGTTTATATGTGTGTGTGTGTGTGTGTGTGTGTGCCAGGTGTGCTATCTGTACCTCTAGTTGCAGGCACACATGTTACAATGCGCATTGTACATTGTATTGTGCAACTGAAACATGGCAAAGGCAAATGCAGACTTTGTAGTTTCTACGAAAATATACAACTCAAAGTAATGTAATTGGGTGGGAGCGGGGCAGAAACAACTCAACTGAAAGTTTTAGTACTAAGAGTCATACTAAGTAGGCATCGATAGTAGTTGCAAACTTTTAACGGAAGCAGCATTCAAATCAAATTTGACATAAATGTATCTACTCTAGCTCAAAGTGGGATTAAAACAGTTTAACAAAAGTTTTTTAGCTAAGTATCTCAGCATGTTTCTCTAGATATAATAAGGAAATTACTTAGTATGTCAAAGAAAGTTAAAACTGCGTACGAAGCTGCTTTAGAAATATACAAAAGAAAATATAAGCTAAAATCTTCTAAACAAAGCTCTTGATAAAACATAAATATTTTTAAAGAAAATATTAAAGATTAAAAATATTTTCTGACCCAGAGGCAATCAGTAAATTGAATTTTTATTTTTTATAATCTTTAAACTCTGCGTCTGCGTTTTGTCAACTCATTATCTAACCCTAAAAATTGCTGAACCATAAAAAATCAATAGATCGAAAATGTCATAAGTGATTTCCGACTACCGGTTGTCAATGCGATTCATTCCATTCAAGCGTAAAATAATTTCCAAAAATATTTACACAGTTCGTGACGAAAAAAATAAAGGAAAAATTTCAACAGCTAATGGGCTAGCCATGTTTTCTGGTCTGCTTGAATGCTTCACACCAGAAATATATATATATATATACGACCAGAAAATGGCGTACATCAGTGTCGGCTTAGGGTCTTCCTGGCCTGCTACCGAATCACAGAGATCACACACACATGCACACACACACATATAGCAACACGGCAATGAGCTGGGGCAGCTGCTAAGAGGACGCATAAATTCCAGACGCCGCCGCCCTGGTGATTTGTGTGTGTTGCATACTCGTAGACCACATCAAAGATGATGCGAGGTGTGAGTTGGAGCAAGGCGAAAGGTGTGGGGTGGGCTTAAGCACACTTGAAGTATGTGCACGCTTGGCAAAAGGTTAAGAAAAAGGATTTGCCAGCTAGCAATGCGCTCTGGCCCAGTGTCAGCGTCAGGGCTCAAGTTGCGGACGCTTCAAGCCTCGAAGAGACGAGACGAGCCGAGACGAGGCGACTCTCAAGAAGCTGAGCAGAAGTTGGTGAAAATATGAAAAGTCGCCTGCCAAGTCATTTTCACATTTGAGTCGGGTTAGCTAAAGAGCTGAGCTTGTGGTTAGCTGGGTTGTTTGTGGGTTGTGTGGGTTGTGGTCGGTGGGTGTTGGCGCATATGACAGCTGCTGCTTCTTGTTTTTTATATTTTTATATTTTTGTTCTGCGTGCGGTTTTTCACTTGTGACAGCCACGTGTAATGCAATTATATTGAGGCAGGTTTTATGTCGCAACTTTTTCACTTCACCCCTAACCCCGCTGCGGCACACGTTTTCCCGTACATTTTGCACTTTATGAAATTGATGGCGGATGTGACTCAATATGATGGCCATGTGGTGCCTGCAGCTGCAAAGTTGTAGACAGCTTTTCAGCTCGACTATTGATTACCCAAAAACTTTTGCAAGGTGTAACACAGCGGTAATCGGCAGATGATATATATATTAAGATGTTTATACAACTTTAAGCATAAAGCTACATTTATGTGGAACATAAAGTCAAGGAAGTTGGGGAAAATTCCATTTGCGTAATGTGTTTGCAAATAGAAAAGCTGAGACTCGGGGAATTATATATCACAATTTGAGTAAAAGTTCACATCAGCGAATGAATTTCAAGACAGCGTTCAGAGCGCAGGATAATTTGTAATGAAAGTCACTTTATTTATATAAAATATATTGTACTAACTAAATAAATAAAATAAACCTACAAAAAAATGGTCACAAATTAGTTTCTTTGAAGTCCTAGTTTGAAATCCAATATATTTCAAAGACATAACACAGATTTTAAATCCCTTAATTTTTATTATTGATGGAATAGGTACATTAAATTACATAAAATTATTAATTAAAGTTTTTGATTATAAGCTCCTTAGGGATTGTCTAATAAAGAACTTGTTTATTTAAAGTTGCTTAATTATATTTTCTTTGTCTTGGAATTATGTGAAATTAACCCTAATCCAAGCAAGGAGCTTTTTAATGATTCACTTTAAAATTGCATTTTCTGCAATAGGCAGCAGTCTTCAACCGCAATTACGGAAAACAAAGATGCCTTGTCTAAAACACACTTATCGGCATTGCAAACCCACAAGCACACACACACACTAACATAAACACACACACCCAAAAAGACACACACACACAGAAAGCGGAAATTATAGCAACAGGCAGCAAAGATAATTGCCAAACTTTATTAACGGATAGAAAACGAGGCAGGGAATGCAGGAGTTGGACACTGGCTGCAGCAAGGAAAGGAGCAAAAAAGGAGTTTCGAATTGCGCGCCCATGAATATGAAATGAAGTCGACTTCTGGACACAAAAAGCAGCGGGGGCTGCCCTGTCTGAGCCCTCGGTGCAGCGTCTGGGTTTTGGCCGCAGGTCCCAAGGTACCCTTGGTGGGTTGGGGTGCCATAAACAACAATTTATGTGCTTTAATGAAAATTGGTTGAGAGGCGGCTCGTTTGGCGTTTTTAGACAGGGCGCAAATAAATTAACTTGCCTTATTTCTGCCCGCTTTTGGGGCTGGTCCAGCCCAAATGCAAATGGAGGCTTTGAACATGTTAACACCTCGCAGGCAAGCCGGACAAAGCCCACTCCAATAGGCTGGATAAGCAAAAAAAAAAAACGAACTCAAATACAAATTTTATGCGACTCGCGAGACTTGAAAAAGCGCAAATATTTTCAAGAGTTCATAAATTAACCGCGCGACACGTGAAATTTGTCAGTCAGGCGGCATTTTTATGCAAAAGCGAAAGCGAAATGAGCGGACAGCGCGGAGCAGGGGCATGGGCAGGGGCTAACAGGCGGGATAACAAAAACGCATATGGAAATTTTATGCAAATTTTCACTGTAGCCTCAATTTGTAACAAATTTCCACGTGAAATTGTTTGAAAACGTCCCACACGCACACACGTACACACACAAACACACAAGCTAAGAGACATCTTTCGCACTGTTTGGCTGCGGGCAGAAAAACAGAGCATACTTTTTGGGGGCAGCAAACTGAGCAAATTTAATTTGCTGTGCGGCACAAAATCAAATTGCATAAATGTCAATTTCGGTTAGGCCAAAGGACGGTGGAAGAAATTTGCATTTCCATGTAGAAATAATAAAGTTTTTAACAGTGCTTAAAACAAAGTAATTTGCCATAAATTCTACAGTGTATTTAACATTTTTTGCTTATGTTCCATACAAGTTAGCATGGCCGAGGCTTTTAAGCTAACATATGTTAATCCGAAATCTTTTAACATGCTTATGCTAATCTAACAGTAGTGTTATGTTTATATGTTTATGTATTTTTTTCAATATACGAATACAGTAGAGTATAATTGTTGCTTAAGTTAAAACACTCAAGTCCAACCTTCTTAAGCCAGTTTCCATGTTTGAGTGATTTATTTTATGTCCTTAAAAGCATTAAGTTTATCCATGGTGCGCAATAGAGAGAAAAAGAGAGATAGAGTGAGAGGGAAAGAGGAACTGATGCGCGGCGCTGTAAAGTGCAAAGTGTCGTCTAATATTTTAAATGCCCGCGGGCGCTTGAGTATTTAAAGTGTTGCCACATTTAAGTGCCGTTCGCTGAGCTGTGCAACTTTCAACTCAATTTCCTTTGCCAATTTCTGGAAAAGCACTTTAAAAGCGACCACAGAAAAATAAAGGAAGCTGAGCACGCGAAGCGTTTCAGTTACCAATTCTAAGCTGCAGCTGAAGCTGACAAAATATTTTGATTACTTTTGCACATTGGCAACACTTCAAAGTGTGCGTCCCGCAGCCCCCTTTGCGTAGACGAAAAGATAGGGAGCGAGACGCGCTCGAGCATATTTTGAAAATAAATATTATTGTAGTAAAGTTGTCGGCGAATTTGTCGCAAATGATAAGGACACACTGAGAGCCAGAGAGACAAGCAAGGACGACGGGTACCGGGCGACGGACAGCCACAATGTCAGTGCTTGTCGTTGTCCTGGCCATCGTTGTCCTGGCAGCTCCTTGTGCCTTGTCAAGTGCGGAAGTGCAGTTCCGGCGAGTGCTGCCTGTTGATGACACTTTGATGTTTTGGCCAAAAAACTTGGCCAAGCAGCAGCAGCAGCTGCAGCTTTGACTTCGACTTCAGCTTTAATTAATGTGCGTGCTGGTTGCGCCTAAAAGCTGGCTATAAACAGCAGCTGCCAGCAGGAGCAAAAGAGGCGCATTGAAAGAAGAGCATAAGAAAGGCAGCTCACACACGGCGCCCAAAAGCTGTGCACGCACAGCATCATCAACAGTCCAAGGCGAACATCATTTTCTACCATAAAACTTGGCCAAAAATGTTGGCCTCCCAGCCCGAAAAAACTGCGAGCTGTCTGCACTTAATGGAAAATGTCAGTTCGCCTGCAGCGTCAAACGTTTTATTGAAGTTTCCACTGAAGCGTCCAAGTAGCAAGTAGCTCCCCGAACCCTCCGACTACCTTTTGCCACTCGCATATCCTGTTTTTCAGTTTTTATTTTTTTTTTTGTTCTCTCCTGTGGCCAGCAGTGCGCAGCAGCTTCGACCGTTAAACTTAACGAACCGGAAGCGCTAAAAGTGAAGCAGTCAGAAATAGCTGTCAGCACAGAGCCCCAGAGAGACCGAGAGAGAGAGAGAGGGGGATAGGGAGGCATCAGCATAGCTCCTTGCTGAATTCTTACAAGTGCGGAAATCTGATGATCTTTTGAGCAAATTGCAATCACCAAACAGTCCGATGAAACATTATGTATTTATAATGTGGCATTATTTTCAATTGCACTTACGATGGATAAACATCAAGTTTAACCAGACAATTTATCCACGCACATTAACTGCAAGTGCTATTCCGTTAATTGAGATCACATTTGCTCGTTTTATGCCACAACAAAGCCTGTCAAAGGTTAACTACAAGAGCTGTACTACACTGCACGAAACCAAAAGCATTTCACAAGAATAAAGAATGACATGCATGACATGTTTTTATAGAAGGGATATAATTTATTTCAGAACGATTGTATCCCTAAGTCCAAGTTCGGTCAAGATATCATAATAATCAAATACTAAAAGTTGAGCATGTTGAGAAAACGTTGTCAAACTTGGAAAATCAACATTAGCTACGAGCTTTTCCTCAGACCCTTAATCATTCCAGTAAAACCAGTAACAAGCGTAGTAGTTAACAATTTTTGAAAAAATATATATAGCTTCTAAAAAAAAATTTTTTTTTTGTTTGTTAATGTTCAAGCACTGTTAATAATGGAAAGCAAAATTAAGCAAGCGAAGAAAGTCGAATCGAAATTGCCCACTGAAGTATTAGCTAAGAATATGGGCGGCGAGAAAAAGATCTTTAGCACAATGTTCGAGATCTTTGGCCGTGTGCAAGGTAAATGTTGAATAATAAACTAAAGTGTAACAATTTCTAACACTCGATACTTAGGCGTATATTTTCGTAAGGTAAGTTTTGGGTTAACTTTGTCCATTGATGCCGAATTCAAACAGCATTTTTGGGCTTAAAGCACACGCAAATCAAGGCCAAACAGTTGGGCCTCAATGGCTGGTGCATGAATACCAAAGAAGGCACTGTCAAAGGTATCATGGAGGGACCTCAGGATATGTTATCCGAAATGTGAGTACAACTGAATGGAATCATCTACATAAATTAATTTAATTTACTCTCTGCAGGCGCTTGTGGCTACAGCACAAGGGCAGTCCACGTTCCATAATCGAAAAGGCCGTATTTACGCCCAACGAGCCAATTCCCACATACAATTTTAACGCATTCACCATAAGGCGCTAGGGCAACGATTCTAAAGCGATAACTGTGCACGTCTCTGTTCGTTTCAAATATATATGTTTTAGTTCTAAAACTCCACTACTGCTTAATTATGTCATAAAAATAAATACAACTAAATCATATATATTTTTCTCGCCTTGCGAGTAACACATGTCGTATGCGCAACGTACGTGTCGGCACGTTTTCCGCACGCGGGCTGCGAATTTGGGCGTGGCAAACAACTTTTGTTGCCGTACACAATTGTCATAATACGGCAATAGCCAAGCCACAAATGGCCAAAGTTGTCTAACAAAAAAAAAGTATATAAAGTTTTTGACCAGCAGCAGCTCGGGGAATTTGCTCGACAATATTGGCACGTGTCGCAGCTCGTGGAACTCGCCATTTGTCGTCCAATTAGCTGGCTGCAAATATTTGAAATAATAGAACGTATTTTCGTTTCCAACGTTCGCAACAAATACGCAACGAACATTGTCACAACAATTTCATTTTATTTCTGCGCAGCCATCAAAATATTTTTGCCACGACTCAAAAACTGGTCAAAAGTTTGCGCCACTTTTGCCAATTTAGCGGCAAATATTGCCGAGCCCCAACCCCTCGGCCTTTGCCAAATAAAAGGAAAAACAAAATTTGCATAAATAAATAAAAGTTGCAGACTTCGAAATGTAACAGTTGGCGCTTGACTGCAATTAAAAACGGCTGCGCAGCATTTGAAGTGGGCGTTACTCGGCTTTGTTTTTATAACAGCGCAAATGGCCTCGACTTTTTGCCGGCTAACTGGCTGACTAACTGGCACTTTATTATAAACTGTTAAAACCGCAACAATTGCAACAAAAGCGTTGCCAGACCGTTGCAGCGGTTTAACGTGCTTTGCTTTCACATTCCAGAAAACAAATCCAACTCAATTTAGCAACGAATTTTCTTTTCTAATATTTAATATTTTTTGTTTAGTTTCTATGTTAGGCTAATATTGCAAATGGCAAATAGAATTCAATTGAAATATTTATTTTTATGGCCAAAAATAATTGTTAAACGGAATGTTAAATGAATGTTAAATGAATGTTGTTAAACGGAATGCAATTTGAATTGGTTTTCAAGTTTGTGTCCAGCAAATAAATTCGTCTAAACTCACATTTAAATGTGTTAAATGTGTGATTTCTGGAATATATTGAACTGCGCATTTGTCAAATGGCAACAAATTGAAGTACATACATATACAACATATTTAACTACATTTTTATTTCGGCCGAGAATACAATAATTGAAAAACGGAAGGAAATATGTTTTGGTTTTTCGCTGCGTAAAAACCCCCAAGAGTGTGTTTAAATATTAGAAACAAAATTGCACGCGAACAGAATTAAAAATGTGATTCGGCTTGTGGTCCTTTTGGATCTTGTTGTTGTTGTTGTTGTTGTCGCCTCCGATGCCGAACATTAACAACTTTTCGAGGCCTCATATTATCCCTAACCAGCTCCTTTTGAAGCAGCTGCTTAAATAACAACATTTTGCGCCTGGTCTCGGGGCTGCCAATGGCCGAGCTGAACTGCAGACCCGGATGGGAACTAGATCTTTGAACAGGTAATGAACACACTTTCGTAATTTATATCTAGTATATAGTTTTCTTCAAAAGACTCACTTATTTTTGTCTGACATTTGATGACCTCGAATGTTTTTTCCAAATTCTTTTCCAAATATTTCTTGGGTAGAATTTACTTGACTAAAATTTTGATTTAACTGAAAAAATGGCTTAGCCAAAGCAAAGCACTACAGTTGGCTGGAAAAAGTTTTAACATTTTTCTCTCAGGCTACTATAGAATTATCTCTGCTGAGCAATGGATTAATATGGATCTGCATTTATCAGGAATATGCACCGTGAACTTTGACCTCATTACGTGTCTCACAAATAGCGTGCAGTTAAAAATAAAATAGTTAAATCTTAATTGGTCGAGTCGGGTGTAAAAGACTAGGAATTACAAGGAATAGGGCCTTACCACAAAACACACAAATGTATTGAAAATCAATATTAATCGTCTCGACAAATATCGATAAAAATTGGTAGAAATTAAGCATACTATACTTATATGGACAACATTTTGTGGACTACATTTTGTGTACATAATTATTATAACTGATTATATTATATATATTATATCTTATTGATATGTATTTCTAAAGATTTTTATCAATATTAATCGGTTGTTTCTTAATAAATAAATTAAATTTTCTTTTTAACTTGGGATTAAAGCTGTCTTCGCACAGCTGCCCAAATTTACTCTACACATTACTATTTTGTTCAGAAATTTTAAATGAAAGCAGGGTATCAAAACACAAAAATGAAGTCATTTTATTTCGTATTTCGTAATTTGTATTTCAAATTCAAAACAGGCAAACGGCAACGCGGCACGCAAATAGATAAAACGCAGCCGACAAACCTTTGGCTTGGTGTGAGGGGCAGGGGAGGGGGAATATATTGTGTCGATGATAATCAATTCCGTTTTCCGGCTGATGCTTGAATTTTTCCTGTTTATTTCTGTTGTGGTTGTTGTTGTTCTTGTTGTTAACGTTTTCGCGTGCGTGACCCAAAATATATGCATCGACATTTTCAAAATATACATAAAATTATTGTAATCATATTGTGGAGCGTGGCAAACAAACTAAAAAGGCGCGGATTAGCTGCCACACGGTAGGCGGTTGGGCGTGGCATAGCATGCATGTGCTGTTAACTGAAATGTGGAATGTTTTCCTTCTACTTTTTTTTTGGCTGCTCGCGTGCGCGTCGCTTGCATGTGGCATGGAAAAGGTTCCATTAGCGTTGATAACGAGTTCATTGACGAGTTCATTGGCACATTGATGCCTATTGATTATCGACTCGCAAATAGCGAATAGCGGTTTATGTGACGCCCTCAAATACCCGTTGAAACTTGGCTAATCATGACGTCTATGCCATGGGGGCGGGGGTAGATGTCAAAATAAATTGAATGCAACTTTGTGTTTTAGTTGGCAAAACTATTCAATGTATAGATCATATTTATAATATACGTTGTAGTAGGAAAGTGACGTCACAATTTAAATGGCTTGTATTCAAAGAAATATACGACCTGGTCAGTCTGGCTTGAATTCAAAGAGGTATACACGGTTACTCTGGCAGCTGGTTCCATCTATGTTAAAGATTATGTTAAGCATGAGTGTTAAGAAATGTTAGTCTGTGAAAAGCGTTCAACAAATGAAAACACTGAGAACAAAGAAAGAATATTTACAGACTTACAAATACTTAATCCAAATATACCGAATCATCTTCTCAATTAACATGCCGCTTGGAGTACAGCTAAATAAGCATACATATGTGTTAATTTTTTCTATAGGTTAGCTATGAAAAAATATTTCATATATAAAAAATGTATAAAAAACTCATTTTGCAGGATGCGTTAGTTTCCAATATTAAAAAATTATAGGATTTAACATTTTTTTATTAGAAATTCCCATAATTCCCTTTTTATAGAAGTGTATAATTAAAAGTTTCTTTGTGTGGCATAGATAGAAAACCCATTTATGCCAGAAAATTCAATGAAATAAAAGCTCGGTTAAAAAATAGGTTATTGTTATGCAGAATGCACTCAGTATAACCAAATGTATTTTTTTATGGATTTAATGGAATTTAAAAGAAACAATTAAATATAACGAACGTTTTTGCAGCTGGTTTATCATTTATAGTCGACTAAAAGGACAACAAGCTATGTAAGAAATTCATTTATGCGCGCTTTGAGTATGGATTTATTATATATCTCATATTTGGCTGATATGTTAATAACGATTTAAATCTAAAACTGTCGACTTCGTAGATTTGTAACATTCAAAGTGGTAGATATTCGACTTAAACGCTTTTCTAGCTGATTGTCTTGAGGCTCAATAAAGAAAAAATAACGCAGAGCCAGACCGCATCTGGCAGCTTATTACAAATGCAGACCATGTTCGTCGCGCAATGCCGAGCAAGACAAAGCCGTGCAGACTGCAGCCAAATCTCAGTCTAAGGCACTGGCAAAGCCCCGACTTTGCCAGAATTTCCCAAATGCTCAGCTACTAGACTGAGAGAGAGAGAAAGAAAGAGAGGGAGAGAGAGAGAGAGAGAGAGAGAGAGACATATTGCGTGGAGTCTAGACGCAAATCCATTTGCCACAACTGTCAAAATTGGCTTGCGCAAATGTTGCATGATGAACTCTGCCAAAAACTATACACATATGTATATATTTTCACAAAATTTCTATACACTCACTATTTTCAGCGCTAATTTGGCACGCATGCAACAAGCGGCACGTTTGCCTAAATGCCACGCCCACAGCGCATGCAGTTTGCATGTTTGGACGCCATGTTGCGTGCCAATTTGATAAATGTCGCATTTGATTAGCGGCCTAAGCTACAAACCTTTCCAACCGCCAACTACCCACCCACCTGGCTGGATCCAGGCGAGGGCTTTGCATGCGGAAATTGAGAAATTTTCACAATGCAAACTTTGGCAAAGTTTGCATAATAAATGAGTGCGCGATAAGAATACATTGAAACGCTGAAAATCTTGTTTTGTTTAACATTTTATAGCATACCTAAAGGCGCTTGAACGGAATGCGCTCCATACAAAACTTTTCGTTCTGTTGCGGCCCCAAAACTTGTTACTGCCAAATACTTTTCGAATTTTATTTGTGGGCTTTGATTTGTTGCACAGCCGGGCCGGGTGTAGGCAGTTAACCCTAAATGCCAAAGGGCAAGTGGCAAAAGTTTTGTGGCTTTGAAGATTTCCAGTTCGCTCCCCGATGCGGCCTTTGGATTAGGATACGTCAAATGCCACTTGCATGCCACCCGACTCAATTTTTCTCAAGATATTTATGTACAAATGATGCGAGCTTTTGATAGTTAAGAATTTCTTGATTAGTCAAAGGATAGGCTTTAATATGCGACACGTTAATTACATGCTTAATATGGCTATCAATAAAACATCAAATTTGTAATCATTTGACGTGGAAATGTATTAAGATAAAAAGCATCATTAATAAAAGAGTATAAATTCAAAACAGGAGGAGTATAAGTTGATATATCAACCAAATTCAACAAGAAATTTTCACAACAATAAACACAAAGTTATAATAAGAAAAGAGTTTTTTGTTTAGTCATGTGGAAATATATTTTGCTTTAACAACATTTCATCAGGTATCTTGTCAAATTGAAACTTAATAGTTCATTGTTTTTCACAGGCAGAAACGTATTTGTTTCTTGTACATTTTTAAGGGATGTTCAATTATGGAAATCTGAATAATACTTTCTGCTCAGTTGCACTAAGGGCCGAGTTTTTAATGTACACAAACGCAATGCGGAAGGGAAGAGTTGAAATAGAAATTTCAAATAATTGCATAAATTGTATTCTTCATGCTTTATAATTGAAATTTGATATATATGCTGAATAATACTTTCTTGTGAAAGGGAAGTTAAAATCAATGTGTAAAGTGCAATGAAAAAATGTCTAAAATGAAAGTAGATAAATTCATATAGATTGACAAAGAGCAAAAGACCTTGATAAACGAATATTTTATCTATTCAATAGAAGGAAACATTTTGTATATTTGCCGATAGTTGATTAACTCTCTTAAATAGAACTTGTTTACTGAGGGGACCTATAAACAGGGTAAGGAAAAGAATTTACAAAAAATGTCTTTCGTATTCAGCTAGTTGCAGGCCAGAGTCCACATCAACTGCCAGCCAGATAAATTTAAATAAACCAGGCCAAGTTGAGGTATTACCCACGAAACAATGGAACAAGCACTAGACCAGGCAAAGGCTAAAAGACAATACAAAACTTGGTCAGCCAAATTGGCCAGCGAAAGCAAACTCAATTAGTTATGCTCATTTTTTTTGTGGCAAGTCTTAAAACTCACTGCAATGGCCGCTGCTGCTGATGTTGCAGCTCTTGTTGTAGACTCATTAATATTAACAGGAAGCACAAACCACTTTTATTTTAATTTTAATGAAGGCACAAAGAAACACGCCCAATTGTATGCAACATTGTTTTGGTTTCTTTTTTATACCCTGAACCCATTGAAAATGGGTAAAAAGGGTATATTGTATTTGTGCAAAATCCAAATGTATGTAAGAGGCAGAAGGAAGCATCTCCGACCCCATAAAGTATATATATTCTTGATCAGCATCAATAGCCGAGTCGATCTAGCCATGTCCGTCTGTCTGTCCGTCCGTCCGTCCGTCCGTCCGTATGTATGAACGCAAGGATCTCAGAACCTTAAGGAGCTAGAGAAATTTAAGCTGTAGGTCCTCCTAAGGCATACGCAGATCGAGTTTGTTTCCAATAATCGATAACTTACTCCGTTTCCAAGCAATCGATAAAAATCTATATCGACATCCTGTTTTTTGAGCAATTTTGGTAAATAATAAGAGCAAGAGTTACCAAACTTGACATGTAGCTTCTAGAAGAGTATATATATCTGCATTAGGTTCAGGGTATCCCCTAGTCGGGAACTTCCGACTAGAACCTCTTACTTGTTTTACTTAAATTTGCGCCACTACTGTTTTGCATGTTGCTGGGGCATAAAACAACAACAAACAGCGAATCGCGCCCAAAACTGACCCAAATACCTGCCCGACTGTCCTGTATATATTATATGTATATACATTTCATTGTTTTCGCCATTATAATTTATGGGCGAATGCCAAATAGAGGAAAGCCGAGAGCACAAAGCGGAGGCAGTCAAGTGCACAAAGCTCCACTTTATCAATACAGCTTTTGTTGTCCCGCTTAAAGTTTAAACTTGCATAAATTACGATTGCTAAATGCCAGATACAATTTGTAAAAAATGAATACAAAATTCAATCAACAATGTAACTACAGCAAAATGGATAAAAAATGCTTTAAAATTATTAAATTAAAAAATAGTTTTGCAATACACATAGAAACTTTATCTTTATAAAGAAGTGCCCAATTTTTAAGCTAAGCTATTTAAATATGAATATCCACGACTGTTTTCTATATTTCCATAACTCACCAATATATTGCTAAGGTCATTTCAATTCAATCTAACATAAAACCTACGTTTCCCAAAAAAACAGAAATTGTAGAAATTTCTCTAAAAATAAAAGCTTTTATTTATTATCGGCACAAAACAATTTAGTTTTTCGATTGACCTGCAATAAAGTCCCTGCGTACAAATCCCTTTTAAACAATAAAAAAAATAATTCCATTTCAATCATAAGCTTGTGTCGATTCAGTTAAACGGTTGGAATTGATTTAATCTTTCTGAGAGCTTCACTAAAACTTTGTGAATTAAATTGGTTTCGTCAATTCTGAATTTAATTCTTATTGTTTAAGCTTTACCAAAAGCTTCTTGAAAACTCTCTCGCTCTCTCCCTCTCTCTCTCTCTCCCTCTCTCTCTCCCTCTGTTAATGCGCTTTACTGCTATGCCATTTTGCTATAACAACGCCCCATTGGCGACAAAAATATTTTGTTCTTATATCCTTAACAGAACGAACCCGTTCGCTCACTTTTGTTTTCACCTTTAAATTGTGTCGCAAAAAAAGCGATTTCCCCTGTTGTCGTTTGATTTTCTATATAGTACTTATCGCCCTTGATACAATTTTAAAGTAAACCTGAACCTAATCATGACCTTGATCATTCGCATCTTCATCACGAGCACTGCTGCTCGGCAGCCATCTAATCCCGTTAAAGCTGCCAAAAATCCACGACAAGGCTCAACGCGTCGATATGATACAAAGCGAAAAAGTGCGATTGTTTTCGTAACACCGACGATTAAATACCCTTAAGCTAAGGATTTGGCGCACATATAAGGAAAAGTGAGAAGCTCTTTATTGCCGATATAAGTTTAGAAACAGAATATTTTCCAATACGATAACTCATTTCAGGCCTAGTTCTTCCTATATCAAGTCTATAAACTTACCGAAATCGGAGTTGTTTCCGCGTCCCACGTTTCATGAGACAAATATAATACCCTCTACAAGAGTGCAAACGGAGAGAAAAGTATGCAACAACCAAAGGGGGAAGCTGTGCAGGGCATGGCTGCTGGGCAGTCGTGAAAGGCCAGCCGGCCGAGCAGACAGACAAAGCTACAGGCCTAAGCTCACTCTGCCCATTTCCCCGCGCTAAGCCCAACCCTCCTGTCAGACCCTGGGGCGCTTTACAACAAAGCAAAACGGTAAATAAAGGCGAACACACGATGACAGCGGCCTATGAATGAGAATCAAAGCAAATCAATGCGTAGCTTTTGTCCACTTCCCCGCTGCCTCGCCGTACGCCCCGCAGCGGCCCTCACTTAAATGTGATGAAAATTGAAAAATTTACTTTGGCAATTTTCGTTGCCTTTTGCCGACAATGAAATATGTCAATTTCAATTATGCCAAGCGACAGAGCGACAGGCCATGCCCTCCGCCTCCCGTCCAAACATACAACGCCGCAGGCAATTGAAATGTCACGAGCGCAAATTGTAAAAGGGCCCAACACTTTTGGGTCCCCCTCTCCACCCCCCACTCCAACCGCCCGGCTAGCAGGAATTTATTGCGACAAATCGACAGCTCGACAAATGTGTCAATTTTATGTAAAAATTGTGAATCTGCATCGATTACAGCTCTGATAACAGTTAACGGTTCTCGCCTAGAATTAAGACCTTGCAGAGAGTTTTTCGGATTTGAGCAGGGGGCGGGAACCGTCAAACTGGGTAATTAGAGTTGTTTTGGGCGGGTCTGATGTAAATTGTTGACAGTTGTGATGCCTGAGGCAACGATTTTCGAAATAGACGTTGAATTGAGTAATACCGGGGAAAAGTGAATAATCAAGAAAAGGATTTTCTTGATTGGGAGGCAAACGGCAATCGAAGATAATTATTGATAGAATTGATAGTTAAGCAAAAAAACCTCTCTATACTTTTTAGGCATAAATGATAGTATACAAAAATGAGAACATATAATAAAAGGTAGAACAAATTCTCAGTACTTAAAGAAAAACATTCAAAATTTACCATGTTGAAATCTGTTTTTTAAAAAATGGAATCTTAGCATTTAACTTACAGCCTTTATAGCTATAAAAAAAATATGGACTAACTGTGAGAATCTTATTATGTAATATTCCTAAATCGTTTAAAACCAACAGGCTTAGGTAATCATACAAAGCACATGATTCTAGGTAACTTTTGTCCTACGACAGAAAGAATGCAATAAAATTAAATGACCAGACATAGACACTTACGATTATGAAGTTAGAAAAGATCAATAAATGTTAAAGCTAAAATAAGCTGAATGGGGTAGCTTCAGGCGTGATTTCCTGGCCATGTATTCGCCTATCAAGAAACCAATTGCAGGGCCATAAAACTGGCGTTCGACTATTTTGCACAGGAAACACAACGTCTGGGTCTGTGGCTTGGAGTGAACCCAATGGCAAGCGGGTCATTAAACAATGCGAATATCTTGTATTGCCTATCGCCGGACTGAATGACAGACGAACTGACTGACGGACTGACAGACTGACTGACTGATTGATTTGCAACGAGCGACTGGCAACTGGCGAATGGCAACTTGAGATTGAACTTGAAAAGTGCATGCCAGACACAACACTCTCACGATAACACACACAACAACACACACACACACACACACACACACACACACACACACACACACACACACACATACATCTACAACAAAGGCGTCTAGCAAAAATGTCATGTCGAAGACTCTCGGCACCGCCTGTCATCGATATGATCTCGTCATTGCCACAATGGCAGGCAGAGACGCTCGTGGCGAGCGGCGGGCGGGGGGGGAGCAAGTGCCGTCTGCAGTTCCGGCTGTGGGCGACACTTTGATGTGAAATTGATGATGATTGAAAGTTGCATTTGTAGTGGGATTGACGTGAGGGGTGGGGGCTCAGGGATATGCGTACTTTGCGCTACGTATGCTCCCAGGAACATTACCAATTCCCCGCCAGCAGCTCATGACATTATGTAATGTTGTGTTCTTTTGCTGTTGCTGTTGCATACAAATTAAGCAATTAAATGGAGAACAAGGCAATTGCGCAGCAATTGAGATTTATCTGCTAGATAATACCCTGGAAATAGTTAATAAATAAGCTAATGCACATATGCCTATGTTATACTGCAATTATTGTATTTGGTAAATCTTGCTATACGATATGATATTCTTAATCAACATGTTTACTTTTGTTTGACAGCAAAATTTAAAAAAATAAAAAATAATTAATTGCTTTTACAATACCCTCTACAAATGTATTAGAAATTCTACGATTAAGATTAAAGCTTTACTGTTCTCGATCAAATTAATAGGTCTTAGGTTCAAGTCATGGTAATCACGTCGATTGGTTTTAAAACACTTCAACAGCCTTAAGCTGCACAAATTGTCTGGCAAGATTTTGGTATACTCTTTTCTACAACTTCTACAGGGTATAACAAGGCAAGCCCACCCATTCGTTGTTGGCCTCTGTTGCGAGTTTTATTTGCCGCCCAGCTATGTGCTCTAGATATATGTGTCAAAACTACTTTGGTGCCATCGTAAATTTAATTCTCAAGCGTCTGCGTCAGCAGCTGATGATTGTCATCAGCACGGTCATCATCAGCATCATGATGATGCTCAAGACGAACACGTCTATGCTCATTGCATTTTTATCACTTACGCGAAATTGGTTTTTATGTGCCGGAGCCTCATGTGCGCCTATTAAATTAAAACGTTGCGCCTTCCTTAGGCACTCGACATCAATTCGCAGATAGCACGAACTATACGGGAACTAAAAAAAAACCGAACAGACCCGACCCCTACCACGGCCAGACCGTACAACCAGGCAGTTAAATAAAATGCCCAGACGCCATTTAAGCAATGACAATCAGCCAAATAGCCCAGTGATATATCTTGGTCATACTTATGCGCATATAATGAAAGAGCAGCCACTTAAGGGTCTGCGAGTATATACTCCTATGAGTAGCTTTTGTCGCCTGCATTGTTTATTGATTTATAGGCACAGTTCCATATCCAGAGAATGGCCAGAAACTTGGCTTCTTGGCTGACCGCGGCCTGATTGCAATAAATGTGCAAAATGAGCTTATTTGGTGGGCGTCACTCAGCGGGACACTTAATATTATGTATACAAAATGCAGACTTACGCAATTATGTGGGTGTTGGAAATACATGAATGATATTTACCTGAAAGAAAAGAGGAAATTTGACTTATTAGAAATATTATTATAGTTAGGCAGGATACAAGATCGACTTATTCTAGTCAAAGACCATACACATTTATTATACTTAGAAGCTATTACCGATTTGTCGGATGTAATTTCTTTTTATTTTAAAAAGTTTTCTTTTTCAAAATAATTTCTTTCAAAACTTGCTATTGAAATGTAACTTTCGTGGCTACTTAAAGTCGTTTTGTTTAGAAGCTAACAAATGGTATCGATTTGGAATGAACAGGATTCTAAATTGATTCGGACTCGGAAAACGATGTGAAATATTTTCACACTTACACATTTAATAGATATTTTTTGTACTAAATTGAATATTTCCTTGAATATTTTCTTGTTAATGGGCTTGGAAAAATAATTGAATTTTTGAAAATTTCTATCTTTTTAATGGAAAATGTACTAAGTGAAGCGCACAGCAAACAGTTTGTGCTACTTCTTTAAATCTGAGCTCAAATATTTAGTTTTATTTAATGCATTTCGATAATGAAATTTCCCATATTTGCGTTTGCTGTTATACAAGAAAAACAACAAAGTGCTGTCGTCTTGCATCTTAGTTTGCAAACGCAGCCTTGCCAATTTCAGGAATTCAGTTTAAAACCAATATCCGCAAAAGCAGCCACAATGACACCTGTACCAAGCTGTTCTGTATGCATTTCAGACTATATCAAATGATATACTATTAATTCCAACAGCCTATCTATGGCCAGAGGCGAGCACAGCAAACAAACAGGCCAAGCAAACCACCAAACCACCGACCACTGGGGCTCTCTGCCAATGAAAAATCTGTCAAGCTCAGTAAACTGACAAGTTAATGCCACAGCAGCCAGGCAACGAGCCACATCCAGAGGCAGCAGGCACTGCACACTGTGGAGCCAATGACTTTGGAAAAAAGTCCCCCCCAAGGCAACGTTGTGGGGCGGGATGACTGGTCAGAAGAAGAGAGAGTGTGGCTGGTCTCTGTGGTAAAATTTAATTTAACATACAATTCAAATGCTGTGCGACAAATTCAGACTCAGACACACACACACACACACAGAGGCTGTATCTAAGCAAAAACCAGACCTCAGACCACAAAATACACAAAACGTTGCCTGGACACAAAAGGCCAGTAAGGGGCAGGATGAGAGCGTTTTGTGTGGCGCATAACTTGGGCTCAAGGCTCAAGCCCTTAATTATATTGAGTGTACGAAATCCTTTAGCCACACAATGCAGCCCAGACACACACACACACACACACACACACATTCGCACGCACACACAGTCAGGGCAACAGGAAGTGAAAGTGGTCAGGACAACAGGCAACAATGTCCATGTCCTTGAACAGCGCATAATCCAAGCAATTTGCAATTTTTGGTAATTTAACTTGACAAAACTTTTTAATGGCCAATGCCAGCCGGCAGCTCGTCCCCCTCTGTGGATACCTCCCCCCCCCCCCCCCTCGACAACTCTTCGAAATAGACGCCATTTGTGGCGATTGGTTGCGCAACTGTTGCAACTTGAGTTTCGATTTTGGTCGGGTAGAGAGACCGGAAGAGCGGGCGAGCGGCAAGCCTAATCCCATCTAAAAAAAAACCCAATTCCCAATCAAGTCGAAACCCTTTGTGCCGTTATAAAACCATAATTTTTGATTGTTATGTAATTTAAGCGGATTTTGGCAGAACGCAAGGGGGGAATTATTATTATTTTTATTATTTTGTATTTTTTTTTATAGATGTTGCATGCAAATTTTTGTTGCCTCACTCGAATTTAAATTTCATTTCGTTTGTTTTCATTTTGGTGTTGTTGTCTTTTGGTCTATTATATTTGATGATTTATGGTCGTATGCGCAGCTTGGCCATTAACTGGGCTTAAGGCGTTAATGTCCTTAGCGCAGGATTTGCCAAAGAGTTGGCAATTTATGCGCTGATTTGATTTAAATCTCTTTCCATGAACCTTTTGGGAATTTCAACAGCTTTTTGGCATTGTTTTGAATAAATCTGTTAATGTGAGCAGATTTGTGGACGAAATATTTTGATTACGATAAGCTTTGCTCGCTTTCAACTAGACGAAGGTGATTGGAAACGAACTAGAAGCATTAAAAAACATAGTTGGTTTTTGACTCTTCAAATTGTCAACGCCAATATCTAAAGCACAATTAGCTAAAGATGATTTCACTTAGATAATATTTGATCAGTTCCGAACTCATTTTTCATTAATAACATTCTACTATACTATAATAACCTCTTTCAAGTCTTATGTTTCTTAACTAGGAGCTAACGTGTTATCAAGGAGTTGTATATCAAGGAGCTGCCAGTTTATCTTCTTAGCCCAGCTCAAGTGTAAGTAGAAACTCATTTGATAATAATCTAAGTTGTTTTGCTTTAATCAAAAACATTTGAAAACCGATCTCACACTTAACTTTCTGGAGTTGTATATCCAATTGTCCCGCTCTCCTTAATCAAAAATTTCCAACTTTTCTCACACCAACAACAGGGACAATATTTATAGCTCTAATTACAAACAACAGCAGCTCACACTGACAGCAACAACGGCAAATAGAACAGGAGTCACGCCGCACTGGGAGTATCAGGAAGCGAAATATCAACTGCGCAGCAAAATAAAAAAAAAAGGGAATGAAAATGAAAATGGGAGGAAAAGCAGGACGTAATACTGCGACCATAAGCCACAATTTCAGGGACGCCGAAAAACAGTTTAACTGTCAAAAATGACAAATAGCTCGCTGAGGATTTAATTTGAAATGCAGTTGCTTCAGTTTTGCATTGCAGTGGAAATTAACTAAAAGAGTGCGCAAAACCGTTTGCCGGGAAAACTTCGTTAGATGGAAAAACCCACCCCAACCAAAGCTGTCTGCACCATGGCAACAGCAACAGCAGCAGCAGCAGCGGCAGCAACCACCGAAAATCTTTGCAAAAGTAGCGAAACGGAAGTGGAATTAAAAACGCGACGCATTTGAGAAGGGACACCTTGCTGCAGCAGGGGTATGCGAGAGGGAGTTGGCTCAGAGGGGTGCGTCTGCCACCGGCAAGCAAAAAGGGTGCAGCAGACGCGCTTTGCGGCCTCTGGTCACATAGCAATGTGGCCTTTCATGTTCGTACGGGAAATTAGGATTGCACATAAAGGAGAAAACAAAATAAAACAAGCTAAAAGGATTTTTCAGTCCACAGGCAGGCAGGATTTAAACAGCGAGCAGGGGAGTACGAGTTAGGAGCATATATAAATTAATCGTATACTCAATGCTCAGTCAGACATTTTATTGCAATTTCAAATATTTCCATCTATGTTGCCGGGAACAACGCACGTGCCCGCCGCGGCCAAGGGAGGGAGGGGATCGCATCTATCCGCTTATTAAAAATATTTGTTTGGGTTTCGTATCTGTCGGATGGCATTGTCTTGCCTAATGATGTTTACGACCTGCTCGGGCATATAATTACATTTTCAAACTGCACATTTTTCAACCTCGACGCACATTAAACACACATGTCCGAAGCTTATTTTGGGCAGCGACCCCAAGACCCACGAGAAACAGAGTTGCGACAGAGAATGGCAGCTCCATGCGAAACATGAGGTTGGTCATGGTCTACTGTTACCTTCTGTGAGATATGATTTGTGTTAACTGAGTGTTCTTTACAAGAATTATTACTGTTTATTTCTTTGTATAAACAATACGGCTTATGTTCACTTTCCTTCAAGAATTGTTTTCCCATTTACCGTCTCATTTTTAGTGATTTATTTATTTTAAATAAGTTTTGAATCTAACAAATAACATAACATTATAATTCCTGATATATAAGAAGATTTTATGCATTAAATTTATTTTTAAATTATATATGCTGGTTGTATATATTTACAGGATGAAAAACATTCATTCAGAATGGACACTAAAATATTGAATTGTTTCAGTAAAAATAAAATAATAAGTTAATGAAATCAAATTTAATTATATTCCACACTGTACTATATTATATCATATTGCAAGCAATATTTTTGGAATATTTCCTTAGCTTTTCATACTTTGAAGTTACCCAAGTTTTCACAGTTTCGCATTTTTAATATTAACAGTCGAAATACATTTCTCAACTATTGATTAGACAACTTTACGACTAATTCGCAATGCTATGCGTTTCTTATAGCAGCAGCTTAGTGGCGCCTCTCTATGCGCTTCTCACACGCAGCTGTCGCTTCTTGTCTCCGTTGTGTGGCATATAATTGCAAATCCAATTAATTTACGAACTAGTCGAAGCAAATGTGCTACTAACTGAGACATAAATAGCACAAGACTAGACACGTGCATTCAAGAGATACTCAGTTACCCGCGTCTCCAGCTCCGTCTGTATTCGCCTCGCCAATGCCTTTTATAGCTTTTTGTGTCTGCGTGTGTTTCTGAATTTAAAGTGCTGTCTCTGAGTGTTGACAACGTCTTTGGGATCGCTTCGAGTTTGCGTCTAAGTGTGTGTGTGTGTGTGCGTATCTCAGGTTGACAAATGTACAACAATTAAGTGAGAAGTTTTGGGGATGCGGCTGATGCTGCTCCTAATGCTGATGATGCCGCCTCGAGGTTGTCAGGGAAATTGAAAAGTGAAACCTGCCGCGCATCAAAACTTTGCTCGGATTTATGTCACAAGTTTTACCGGGAAACTAACGAAAAGACCCCACAAAAACGAAACCCACATCAACATCAATTTCACTTTAATGTTTCCCGTGCATAAAAAAGCACACACACATAAAAACTTGAAGAAGAGAAATTATGCTAATAAATCGCAGCGACACGTGTCGTTGTACTCTCCACCTAATGGACATGCGCCACGAAATATGCATTGAATATTTTTTAACATTGTACCCCCCGAGCTGCCACTGGGCTGCATTCCAGGCGAGGATTATGAACTGTGCCCGCCTGGGCGCTGCACGTGGTGTTTACACATCATTTACATAAAACGAGCAACAACTTTTTGCAATTTCTTGACAAAAATTAAAAAAAAAAAAAAGAAAACTTGAACATCGAAAGAACGGAAGAGTGCGGGCTGGAAAAACCTGCACAACAAAGTTGTTAATTATACTTGACTGGACGACAAGCCCAACCTCCCAACCCCTATAGCAGGGCCGCAACGCTTTGCCCAGTCAAGCGCTGATAATACAGCGACGGCCCAAGGGTTGGGGTGGGCGCAGTGGGGGACAGTTGAGTAAGGAACTGCTAGGAACCTGCCCGTTTATGACGTGCCCGCAAGAAGAAACCATTAATCAGCGCCTCGGTTAGACCGGGTTGCTCTTACCTCAACGCGATTTGACGCTGTTTGGAGTGGGTCGTTTTTCTTCTTCTTCTTCTTTCACTAGCTCCCCTTCTCTCCGATTCTCATTATTTGTTGCCGGTCGCGTGCGTAACATTTAGCAACACAATACGAGACCAGCCAACGATTTTCAGATAAAGACCATTTAAGTGCAAGGAAAAAAATTGTATTTTACCTAATTGCAGTAATTAATGAGTTTAGTTTACATTTTTGATGAGCCATAATTGAATGACGGGGTGAGGCGAACTGAGCGGTGCTGCAATAATGCGCTGATTGATAGTTTGGAATTTGATAAAAGGTAGTGCGCACAATAATGTGTATAACTATTCAAGTCAGTAATCAATTTTATCAGAGATAAACAATGGAAGTATCAGTAGATATGGGGAGAAGTATTGAAAATTAAAAGTTGGGGAATGTATTTAAAACAGAAGCTTCTATTCAATTTATATATCTTGCTTTCTTGTGTGGCCGTTCTCATCGAAGAAAAAAACGCGGCCACACTTGTAATCCATAAAAGGAGTTAAAAAACATGTGAATATGGAGCTAAAAATGCTTAAATTGTAGAAAAAATATAAATTAAAAAACTAAAGACCTCGAGTCCACTAAATAAAGATTTGGAAGGGTTGCCAAAACCAACATCAAAAAACTACATATTCGTCAATCGGAAAATTTGGCTGCCAACTGTTCACGAAATGTTAATCAAATCTGAATCAGTTTCCATAATCAATTAACTATCAAAATTTCTAATGAAAATAAAATATATATATATTTATATTTGTTCAACTAATTACAGCTTTTTTGCGTTTCTCTTGCATTTTAGCCCAACCTTTTTAAATGTTGCTGAATTCTCAATTAATTTGGATAAATATTTGAAATTTTCACTTTACTTAGGCTAAGCCTGAAGATATTTTAAGTTTTTATTCAATTACACACACGATTAATGAAGAAAATATTTATATAATTTAATCTAGAGTAAACTAGAAATAAATGTTGATAAAAAATACTCGATATTATGGCCATGTATTCTGTAAACAATTCTGGCATGAACATATAAATTCAGCGCTCTGTAAATAACAAATCGATTGCAATTCAGCTCAAGTAATTGCAGAAGGGCACAAAAGCGGCCATTAAACTAATTGCATACAATTCAAATTTTATAGCAGACATTGCCAAAATGCCAATGTTTAATATGCATATAAGAATAAATGGTCATCGTAGCTCCACAATTGCCCTCCGACCATTCAAATGAACTTGACAAAAGAGCAGCAACAACATCAGCCGCAGCAGCTGAGACTGAAGCCACACTCCACATGCCATTCGACCTGGGCCCCAACATATGCAAAATCAAAAGCGGCAAAAAGCGAAAGCAAATTGCTTGGAGGGTCGCTGCCAAACCACCTGTGTGCAGCAGCAGCACCACCGGCAACGCGCCCACCACCACCTTTGCGGGCCACACGAAGAGCAATCAACCCCCCGCAATGGCAAAAGCCAAGCACATTTCATACGAAATTAAATTAGAATTTTTGGTAGTTGTTTGTCTATTTTGCTCCCTGTCTGTTTGTCTGTTTCCCTCTCGCTCTCCAAATTTGAATAGATGGTAAAAGGAAATTGCAGCACGCACGCACATAAAATTTTCCCAAAAAAAAATTATTAAAAACATGAAGCGAGTGATCGACTTGCAGACAGCCTGTAAAGAGGCGCAATTTAAAATATTTCAATCCAATAATACCAGATAAATGGAAAATCAGCAGAAATGGTGCGCATAAATCCTATCGGGAGATACAATTTCGGATCTTTAACGCCAGGAAGAAAATATGGCGTAATTTCAGGGTAGATAGTCCAGATATCAATTTCAAAAGATTTCAAACAGGCTCATATATATCAAATACCAAGTTTGGTTAAAAAACAAGCTTTGTATCGTTGAAGATGCAGATACAAGGTATAGATACAAGTATTATAGATACGAGCAAGATGAGATTGAACTATTCGTTAGACGAGGCCCAATTTTATGAGCACAAAAACTAGGCTCTACGTGCCGATACCCTTACTGACATATTTTGCCAGCACAGGGTATGAGTATATTGAAATTACACGCCGAAACATTGAAGTCAAAAATATGTGTATTTGCTCGCAAATAATAGTAGGATAGTAGGAGAGTTTTGCTGTCTGGCGCAGACAGGAGCACAGAGAAATGAACAAATGACCGCAGGCAAAATACACATTTCCACTCAACCGAGTGCGTGAATGAGTGTTTGTGAGTGTTTGAGAATAATTGTGTGTGTGTATTTCCAAGTGTTTGCTGAGGGGGGCCAAGGGCGGACAAATGCTCAAATGCCTACGCAAATGTGCGCACTTTCAATTAAAATTTCTGTTTTTAATCACTTTTACCAAGCCGAAAATGTGTTGCGGAATATTATATATACATATACATCTGAAAAGTAAGTTGTATTAAGGGATGTAATTTAATTTAATGACGATCCTGATCTTTTCAAGCGGTTTGCTTGTTAGCTGCTCAAAATATAATTATATCCATCCGCGATGATGGTCATGTCGCTGTCGGTGCTGTCCGCCTTGTAGTCCACGTTATGCCACACATATTCCATTTGCATGGGAATACTGATGGAGATCTCACCGACTGATGAGCTGCCCGTGGATCTGGCGCCGGAGCCAGAGACAGAGTCACAGCTGGAACTGCCGCGTAGCGTATCAGAGTCAGAATCATACTCCTCGTATAGCGGCTCGTAGCGCACCAGCTCTTGGCTGGGCTGGTTCTGCTGATAGGGCACCAGTGCCAGAAAGTTATCCGTGGTGCTCCTCTCATCATCGCCCTGCGTGGCCAGCTCCTGTTTGACAGCGCTTATAGTTTCTCGGCTGCCGCCCACATAACTGCTGCTAATCAGCGAGGGCGAATCGCTGAAGCTCTCCATAGATGTCGACTCCGATGCCAGGACTGTTAGGGATGGATTCGCATCTTTGGGCAACTGATAGTTCATATGCGGCACTGTGAGGGGCAGATCTGTGGCCATGGGCCTAAAGTCCGTATTCCCGCCGGCCTTGAAGCGGACTGGATGACATGGCGCACGCTCCACATACAAGGGATTGTGACGCAGCAGCTCCTGCAGTGTGACAAAGGATTCACGCATTTCGCGTATCTGGGCCGGACTATAGGTTACCCATAGTGGGGAATTGGGCTGCGACAATGCATTGATCAAAAAGTCCAGATCTTTTTCCATGAATTTCGTGAGAATCGTCGGGCCAAAATTTTTTCAAAATTGTGCTTACTACTAAAATTGTAATTTTATGAACATGACAAATTGACACACAGAGAAAGGGAAAGGTTGGAGCGAATATATATGTATACTTTATGATCTGGATACACAATATGTGTAAATATATGAACAGCAATGTGACAATTTAGAAAAGTTTTTGAAAATGATAAGTTTGTAAAAGAGTACAAGATATGTCTACACATGTTTATATAAATGGAAGGTAGCTAGAAGGAGCTACAGTAAGTATTCGAATTTGAACCAACTGCATAAAAGAAGACTTTCTGTTGAATACAAATATCAAGTTTAAGGCACATGAAAACACATATTGTTATATTCATATTCGTAATTATTCCATTGGCTTATCCTGCCACATACAAATGCAATAACAGCATTTAAGTTTGTTAATATTTTAAACCCATTCTGCAAAACTTATTAAGTAACCAATTTAAAGAACAAATTGTACAAATTGTTACGCACAACTCAAAGGCAAAATGTTTTACATAAAGCACTTGCATCCTGCCCTCGCCCAGGTCTCAAGTGGTTTGTCATGTGGACAGCAAAATGCACAACAAAACTAACAACAGCAACAACAAAAACAACAGCTTCAATAAGAGGAAGACACTAACTTGAAGCAGTTTACATTCAACCAGTCTCTAAAATAATACAATTTTCCTCTAAATTTAGTCAAAGATGCCACAAAAATAAACCCTGGTCTCAATGTCTTATACAAATGCAAATGTCCTGTCGCATGGACACATGACGAACATTGTCCTTCGACCCGAACTGCGTGACGTTTCTTACTTGAAGCGAGCCCAAGCTACGCCTCAAGTGTGTCTGGAGGGGTGTGTGTTTGAGTGTGTAACGTTAGTTGCCTCAATGGTGAGCCCTTGTGCCCAGTTAACAAGCTGGCAACCAGGCCAATGGAGCTAGAGGTAGCGGCAAGTCGTGTACGAGTCGTGCTCGAATCGGCACAAGTTCCTGTTAAGCAAAGAAAAACGAGAGCACGAGTCAAACAGATGAACATACAGATATCGATTAGTATATCGATATTCGATAAGAATTATAATGTAATGCTGAGTATGATAAGTAGTTATTTGATCACACTTAGTATTTTTTATTAAAAAATATGTATGTGCTTATACGTGTAAATGCTTCAATATTTATGCACTGTTCATTTATTTTTGCTTGTAATATACGTTTGGTCACACTTATTTTGAGTCAGTGCTTATGATACGCACATTTGTGGCACTCAATCGCAATAGAGAATTCTTATTTTAGACTAGAACAAAGTTGTGATTGCTGTATCGAGTTCGTGTCACTTCGTGTCGCATTACATAAGAGTGCAACACGTGACCATCGCTAATGCAGCGCCTGCTCCTATATAAGTATATGTGGCCAGATCTTTCATAGTCCTGACTCAGTGTGCTTGTTTATTTGTTTACTTTTTGCCGTTTGGTTGTGAGCAAGTTTTCTTCTTGGTTTCTTTCATGTCTGTCTATGTTGTTTTTTTATATCAAGCGTTCGTCTTTATTTTTCTTTTCCTTTTTTTTTCTCACACTGTCATGAATATTTTCATATATTTTCATATTTTCATATGGCTGCATGTGACTGGCTCGTCTGCCGCTGCTCTTACGAATTTTCTGCCTTATCCTGGCAATTGTGCGAAAAACTTTTGCCTGCTCTTTGGCTGATGCTGTTAAGGACGCATGTGTAAGACCCATGTTATTTAATAGGCTTTTGTGACTCTGCTTCAAGTGGCTGCCCCGCCACAGCCCGCGCCATGTTTACCCAATGTTTGTCTTGTCTGTCTGGAGAGCTGCCTTTGAGTCGCATTTCTCTACTTTGTCCTTGCCCTGTGTGTATGCACAGTGACTGCCGTTTTCTTGGTAATGTGTTTAGATTATTAAACATATTTGGACTGTTAACTTGATGGAAGGCTTTAATGGGCTCGCACGGGAAGTACAATCTTCCAGAAACTTGAAACGTTACCTTAAAATATTCTTCTATTTTTCTCGTTTTTAAACATACATTTTTAAATATAATTATTTATTTTAAGTGTACAATTTGTTTATGATTTTATAAGGAAGGATAGGAAAAGATGTCAATGTCATATAAGTCGAAGTCGTTTTATTCGAGTGTTTACTGTATTTCCGATCTATATAGAACTTCGTCTTTAAGCAATTAAGCGTTTTGCGAAGTGCTTATAAAAGTTACTTCTGCGCTTTAAGTGTTTCATAGGAACACAACTGCTTGTAAGTAGGTCAAGCCATTAAAATTGCTACTAAACACACACTAACACACACCCACACACACTCACCCCCTTAGTGCAGATTTATGTATTGCGTGGTGGGAGCTTTCGCTCTTACATGGTTTTTCCTGTCGTTGTTTAATCGTTAAAGGACCTGTTTTGTTGCCATTGCTTTTGGTTAAAGTTCCAGGCAATGCGTTGACATTACAAGCAAAGGGGCAGCTTACACCCCCTTCCCCCAACACACACACCCCCACGCACACTCAGCCACATATGAAGCCATAACAACAGAGGGCGCCACCTGCTACTTGCCAGTTGCTTTAGTTTGACTTGTTTCCTCCCCCCCGCAGTTTGAACAACGCAAAAGTTGCCTGCTAAATGCTTTCTGATTGTTATTTCTCGTGTTTTCGCTGCGCTCCAGTGTTGCCACATCCAAATTACAATTATTACATGCCACTGCTATCCACAGCACCTCTCCCCACCCCACCGGCTGTCCCCAGCTACTTCTAGAGTTTCCTTCAGCTTCAGCTGCTTTCTACCGAAAAACTTTCAGCTTGAAGTTTGGTTGAGTTTTGCTTTTCGATTCTGGAAATGCAAAATCTGGTAATGTAGGCGTGTTTAACATAAACTTAAGCTGTTTGTAATGACTTCGTAGCGTTTTTTGGGCAACTCCTTGGTTGCCTGGGCCCCATCCGGCGTGTCCTTTAAGCCCAATGCGCTAAGCAAATTTAATGAAAAAACTTTATGACTCAGAGATTGCATGAGATTACAATTAAATGCTGTGGTCAAGGCAAAAAGAGTTGGATATTTTTATAATCACTGGCAAAAGTGTTGAACAAAGTAAGTGCAAAGATAATGCGCGCTGGCAAAGTGGGCTGAGAGAGGAAACGTTTTTAAAGGGTATTTTTTAAGATTTTATCGAAAACTATGCTGTTAGATATTCTTGTTGAATAATTAGCAGGATAGCTAATGAAACGTTCTTAAGAGCTTACTTAAGCTTGGTGCAATTTTAATAAGGGGCTTTAATATTAATATTAAAATTTTATATTAACTATTAAGTTCCAATTAAGTTTCGCTAAGCTAAACTCTTAAATGTAAATGAAGACCAGAAATTTTTATAATTACCAAAAAATGTAGGTGCATTTTTAAGAATAAATATGTTTTAAGAAAATGAAATTATTTCAACTCATGGGAACTCAAGGAAGTATTATGTGAATGTAGAATACAATGCAACTAAAATTTTTGCTTTTAGCTTTTAAGTGCACTCTAAACAATACTATATATGATCTTTATGCTATATATGAAGTACTTTTTTTTGTAATTTATCCAATTTTTCTTGAGCCTATCTGATATTGTTCCTACTTTGAGAAACCTAAGCACGTCAGCTTTTGCTGTTCATTAGTGATAACAGCGCGAAAAATGAAGCCAAATCGTATCATTAACTGTCGAAAAGAATAAAGAATACGTTTTGCCGGATAAGCAGCTCATTACTCAAATGCAAGCCTATGAAAATAAAGGCCAGAAAGAAGCTAGAAAGGGGAAAGGTAAGGTCAAAAATGGACGCCAGCCTGTGTGTGTGTGTGTGTGTGTGTGCCTTGGTTGTGATTTACAGCGCCTGAGGCGAGTGAGTAACTACGTAGAAGAAATTGCTGGGCTCAGCAAACGGAAGGCTCACAATAAAACATAATAATAATTTGTTATAAAAAGCGAAGCGCACATAGAGATAAACAAAATAAATGACAAAAGCATGGCAGCACAAAAAAAAGGAAGTATATTTATAAGGAACAATGAAAGAGAAAAGCGAAGAAAAGAAAACTCGAATTCGCTGCAAAAAACAACAAACTAAAAGACAATTTTTGGGTTACCCTCTGCGTTTGCCCTGCGACTTGTGCAACCCTCAGCAGTTTCTATTTTTTCTCGATTTTTTTTTACGCAGCTCCTACTAGAGACATTTGCATAAATTATCATTTGTTTAACATGGCCGAGCATCCCCTCCGTAAAAAAAACGATGTATATAAGGAGTCGCATTGGAGATACCTTGAAATGGTAATGGAATCAACGCGGGCTGCTGCTGGCTGAGTCTCTGTCTAAAAGGCAAATTGGTAATAAAAGCCAAATGCATAAAATAACATAAAACAAGAATTTATGTGTGCACAGTACAACAACAACAACAACAACTGACAACAAATATCAAGCAAATTGCAATAAAATGCAAATTTAAAAGCTAAAAACGAATTGAAATGCGCCTTAAAGTCGACTACAACCAACATTTTCGTTGAAGTTTTAATATTTTATGCTTAATTTTGTTGAAATTTACCATCAAATAAAACAACATGATGCGATGGTAACCGCAAGAAGGGTTGCCAGCGGCCTGCCGAATGCCAAATACCCTTTCACGGCAACTGACAAATGTGAGACATGAAATTCTTGTAGTTATTAAATATATAACTGGTTGGTTTGGGCAAGATATGGATGATATGGATCAACTTGGATAATGCAAGTTTTATTGTACAAGAACTTAATTTCCGACCGATAGTTCCTAACACAGCCTTAAATATACGATATACATATTAATATAAGGATGCAAAGAGAACTTGAACAGGATCTGTTTGAAATATCTTAATTCCATTAATCGAGCACTCAGATGAATTGGATGACTAAAGAAAAGCCAAAAGGCAATTCTAATGCCAGATCGGACGTAACTCAAAATTAGGACTCTAGTTTAGACTGAAGTACATGGCCTCTAGGTTTCTTTTACAAATTGTATTTTTATTTAAACTATTGTATTTATGAGATTTTACCTACGCTGCGTTACACATTCTGTGACAAAACTTATACACTCGCTGGCAGCGTATCAAAATAAGAAGGGGCGCGCGCGCTACGGGCTGGCTGTTTATTTTGACAAGGGGTCGGGGGTTGCGGGCGTTCGTCGTTGGGCCTACCCCTACCCGTACCCGTAATAAAATGTCTCGTCTCTTTATGTTGCGGTTGCTGTTCTTCTTGTTCGTGTACGCTGCCGTTTCCAAGCAGCTGAGCACAGCTGTGAAGCGCAAACGTTTCCGTACATTTTAATACACTTTTTGCCAGCCACGCCCCGCCCTTATGGTGCCGCCCAGTTATAAGCAAGAGCAAAAAGCAACAGCCGCCGGGCAGGTGAAGTTTTTCTTTTACATTTCTTTTGCTCGTTTTAACTCCCCGCCCCCTTCAAACCGCCAACAGCAACTTTTTCTGCACAATGAATTTTTGCGCATTTTCCACCTGTATGAGCTGCTGCTACCCCTCCCGCTGCCCTGTTTTCACCCCTAGCCAGTTGCAGCAGTGCAGGAAATCGATTCGTTGTGGTTGTCGCTCTGTGTAATGATAGAACGGCCAGCGCAAAAATTTCCATTTTCCATTTTATTTTCAACTTTTTTGTTGTAGTTGCGCCAAAAGTCACAGAAAGCTCTTTGCTGGTAACTATGCAAATACAAAGTAAATACCAGGGCTTAGTCATTGGCAAATTACTATTGGCCATAGCTAGGGAGAAGGGGGCGGCAAAAGGTAGTGGCAAAGTTCAGAAATAGGTAGCCATACCTTTCCTTGAGGCTGGCTTTAGAGCCAGCTGCTAATAGAGCAGAGATGGCTAAAAAAAGAAATGAGCACAAATCTCAGTTAATTAAAGTCAACAGGAAAATCATTTGAAATGTAAATGTCAAAGTGCATAATAAATATTCCAGGGTATAAGGCTTTTTCGAAACTAATGGAAAAAATTGTTAGAAAATATATTTTATATTATTTAGTTATGTTAATTATTTTATGATAATGAGATTTGTCTTCCAACGCTTGAAAAATAGTTGAAGAATTTTTCTTACTTTGAATAGAGTTAAGGAATAGAAAGAAATTTGTATTTGACATAAGTAAATATTTCGGAGAAAATGTAAAGTAAGTTCAAAAGTTTCAGGTAGATATATAAACATTTTTTCAAGCTTTCACCAAAAATTTGTCAAAAACAAAAAAATATACTATATATTTTATAGATATTTAACCTTTATAACCATATCCTTCTCTCAACTCTTTACTCCCAGTATATATTATTTATCTGCCCTTCAGTTATTGTAAATTTAACAGAAGACCCGCACTTTATGCAAGTCAAAACTTGGCTAATGAAAATTTCTAATGTGGGTAATTATTGGCAGACTCGTATGTAAAAGGGTTGTCACAGATTTATGCACGACATGGGTTGTGTTGTCCCATAGAGGGAAAGTCGAAGGAAAGGGAGGGAAAGCAAGCCCCAGTCTTGAAGCCACAGAGCATAGAATTTCAATTAAAAATTAGCACTTGGTCGTTAATATAAAATATTGCTAATTAGATTGCTAGACGAGAGAAACAGTAGCGTTAACTGCCGCCTGCCGCCGACTCTATAGCATTGATTTTAACACGGTCATGAATATTAAATTACCATTACACACACACACACACACACACACACAGATACACACACTAACACTTACACAAACGTAAAAGAGACATAGACCGAGTGTGGCGTCTTTTGCGCTCTCTGTGTAGTATTTACTCTGGTCGAGGCAAAAGTTTGTCTGCCATAAATTAAAATCCGAACGCCCAGGCAACACGCCCACAGACCATGCCACACCGACGAATGCCCCTCCCACAAAAGACCCCCAGCCTTTCTCTTTCTCTTTCTCACCAGCCCCACTTCAAGCCGCCTGCCACTCAGAATGTTGACGGTAATTAACTTTTAGGCATTTCCTATGCATATTTATAGGGAGTAAAGTTGGGGCGGGCGGGCGGTCGTTTGGCGTTTGTTGCTTGCATAATATTAACATATACAGCAAAGGGGGGTAGGGGGGAAGGGGGAAGGGGCGGTTGCTGGTGGCACAGAGCTATGCTGCAACGCTTTCGCGCACTCTCGACAGATGATGCGGACAAGGCCGAGGACAAACAACAAAAATTTGTTTTCGATTTTTTTAATATTCACTCACGCGTTATGCCATTTGTGGGCGTGGCACAACGCACATCTTCAACATTTCTGCTGCCTGTTTAAAATTTCATTTCGCCTGCCTTCTGCCTTTGTCATATACAAATAATGAATTAATCATCAGTTTAGCTACGCCATTTTTTTTTCATTTTTGCTAAGGGTTTTCCACAAGAGATTTTCAATTGTGCATTGAACTGAAAAATGCTCCGCATTTTTTTTATATAATACAAATTCATTCACCTATAAATTATTAATGATATATTAAAAGGTCGTTTTTGTCAGTTATATATACATATATATATTTTAAAGGAGTTTTCTATTCATTTGTTGGGGGGCTGTCAAAAACAGTTGAAGCTGTAATCAATAAGTTTTGACAGTTGATGAAAAGGCAATTAGATGAAGGTCCTTCAAGAATGGCATTTTAAAGATAGCCGGCAAGATGATTTGTACCGTGTTAAGGTAAAGTTGTATAATATACTTGCGGGTATTACCCGTCCTTGCCCGTGGCATGCTTTTTGCTAAGCTTTTTTTTTTCACTTGAAACAACTTCTTTTTGAAAATATGTTTAAAGTTCACAAAATAAACTGTGAGCATTTCAATCTTGCGTTGAGAATCTTGAAGCCGAAAAATACAATTGGTAAGGTTTTTTCCACTTTTAAGTTATATTTTAGTATTATTTAATTGATTCTATAACAAAACTTTCGTTATAAGCAATATTTTGACCATTTTGTCAAGTGATCGCAATCTAAACTCAATTATCTTTGCATATCGTTTGTTCTATGCTAGCACACAAATCGAATTTGCCCAGTAGGCAAATATGCATATGCCATCCCATCAATTACCTTGGGTACACCTAACCCTGGCCCTAACGAACGCTTCACTTTAACTTTCAGTTTTAATTGGAAAAATGGCAGCAACAAGAAAAACAACAAGCAGAAGAAAACAACAACAGGAGCAAAAATATTGGCATTAAACTACACTTAAAACTCAATCAACTGCGTCTAACAATATTAAAAGAGGCTCCATGGAGAGAAAGGGGGATAGATGATGGCAGTGAGCGAGTGAGAGAGTGAGAAAGAGAGAGAGGGAGGCTGAGGCATGGCAAAAATAACGCATACGCCATGTGTTGCAGCGACTGCGTTGAAATAAAGAATGCAATCAATTTGTCAACGTCTCTTTGACTGCATGCCCTGTAACCGCACGACAAACCGGGTATATAAATTAAGACGCAACGAACAGGAGTTAGTTAGTTGTTACGTTAGTTGAAATCAAAGAACAGGGTATTTTTCTGTCGAGTGGAACACTATTAAGTGTTGTAGTTACAACAGTTACTTGCCTGTCTGTCTATCTGTCTGTCTGTCTGAGAGTCTAGCCCCATGTCCGCCGCGTTGTCATCACACACGTATGCCGGCAATTTATGTTGTCGTCTGCGTCTCGGCTGGTTTTTTGTGCCGCACGACGACGACAACAACGACTTGCAGCAGTGTAGTAAATAAATTTAAAAGCGCTACAAATGGGCGACAGGGGCGTGGCTGGCTGGCTGCCTGCTCCTTGCTGCTTGCCTGCCGCAAGCAATTTGCCGTGTCGAGGTGACTGGGCAACATTTTGCATGCGTTGTGTTCACGTTGATGATGACATTCAAATTTACTGTGACACTAGTAAATTCAATTAAAATGCTGTGCACTGGTTGAAATGCAAACGCACACACAGATAGAGAGACACACACACAGGCGCTTTGCCCACTGGGCGTATGCGTAACCACATTACTTTTTGGCCTAGAATTTTGAGCTGCACTCGCCCAGGCACTTGCAGCTGTTGGCACTTAAGTGCAGCGCAGTCTAATGACTGTGCGGCCACACACACCACCCACACCGGCCACACACACACACACACACACACCCTCACCCAACAAGAAGCCGCATGTGAACTGGTTTTACTTGAGCCGCAAAAATTAAATCCTTAATCACATAACGCAGACGCTCAAGTGAGACAAAACAGGCAAAAGGATATGCGACGGCTGCCACTCCTGCTGCTTCCGTGTGGTCCCAAAGGCAGTAAAAAAAAACAACAACAGACGTGTTGTTGCTGAGCTTATGATATTATTGCACTTGTCACACGCACGCACGATACAGGCAGAGAGAAAGGGAGATGCAATGCCATAAAGTATGCAAAGTTTTATGGCAGCGCAAATGAAAACAGCAAGCAGCAAGAATTGCCAGAAGGGGTTGTGTTTGTAGAAGAATTGACTGGGCGACGAGGGCGTTTAGAGCAGAAGGGTAAAGGTATGTGCATATGCAGGTCCTTACAAAGGCATGCCAATGCAGCTCAACACTACTTAATGTGCTCTCTCCTTCTGCCTGGCTCTGTGCGAAAATATGTCAGCTGCGGCTCACGTGGCGTATGCGTAATATTTGTGTGTGACCTGCCTTCAGCTCAAATCAAATTTGCACATGCATTGAAATGTTAGAGCCCAAGTGCTATGGCATGTGGAAGACACAACAAGCAACCCTTAACGAATGCATGCAAGTCCTGGCTGGCTGGCTGCCTGGCTGTTTGTCCTGTCATCGTTATTGCTTTTGGGAATATGGATGGCATGCGCCGCACCTCCGTGCCCATTTCCATTTGCAATTGCAAGCCTCAAACTCAGCACTCGCTCTCTGTTTTATACATTTTAATTTGAAAGAGCGACTACTCGACTCCTTGACTAGGGGTTGCTCAACAGCCTCCAAGCACGACCGCAGCTTGACTGACTGCCTGCCTGCCTGCCTGCCTGCCTGGCTGACGGGCCCGACGAGCCTGACGTTTGTTTTCATGTGGCGCACATCTATTTTTTATAAGCAGACGCAATTGTTTCGAAAATGAAAGGTTAAATGTTAAATGTGACTTTGAAAACAATGCCAGCGTACAGCCCTCTGCCCCCCCCTTTGGACACACTGTCTACCCATTTCGTTGTTGGGCTGAAAGGGGTTGTCGCTTGTATCAACAACCAGGAAATGTTATCATTGAGCGCCTGGTCCTGGCCCTGGCCCTTGGAGAGATCAACCATTGGAAACATTGTCAATGAACTTTCGGTGTGTGTGCAAGTGTGTGTATGCAAAAGAGTTTTGGGAATAGATGGCAACTTTTCGGCAACGATTTGAAATTGAGAGAGTGTGTGGCAAGCAAAGTTGACTAAGTGAGAATTGAAACTGACTGCTAAGGATAAGAATGTGGCTGGCATTTGTAATATGTAAGTGGTATGTACGTGCGAAGAACCTCAGATCGATCGGGGATTACTTAAGTACAGACAATAATACTGCAAAGAAAAGCTTTAGAAAAGTATGAAGAAGAAACACTTTTTGTCCGTAGTAAAATTTGTTATGTACTTTTTATAAGCCAAAAAAATACTTATTTAGCGCCTAAAATAGTTTAGATAAACAGCAGTTGCTGAACACTTGGACAGCATTTATTTTTGTGGTCTATTTGAAGACTCTCGACAAGGAACTTCCTGGACTATTTTTCAGCATTTGGCTGACTCGCTGTGCGCGCAACTTTTGCTTGGCCAAACAAATTGCAGTTGAACAATTGTGGCTAAAACTTCCGAGAGAAAATGCAAATGAATGCGAATAACTAACATGATCATGATTTAAGTACCTCTTAGATTGTGCAGGGGGTGAGGTATATCTAACACCAGCCGCGTGGCATTCAATTCAATTAAAAACTGCTGACGCAGCGTTCGACAGGATGCGTAAAACAAAAGATAGAGTCCTCCAAAGTGTGTGTGTGTGGGGGGTGTGGAGGGTGTGGAGGGAAGCGAATTGGAGTGTTGCTGATGTGGCAGCCATTAGAAGCAGAAGTGGAAACTCGGCCTGAAGGATCTGTGGGCTCTGCGTAATTACAATAAAACTAGGCAAGAGCTACTAGAGAATGGAAGAGAGTGGGAGAGAGTGAGAGAGAGAGAGAGGGGCCATAACAACAAATTACACAAATGACATGCTGATTAGGACGAGCAAATATCCTGTTACTATCTGAGTCCTTGCCTTGATTATGCAATTTTAATTAAAGACACAAAAACAAAGGCATTTCTCAGAGCCACAAAAAAAAAGGGAAAGAAGAAAAGAATTGTCAACACACGCTGAGCATCAATGTTGATGTTTATGATTTCTTTTTTCGTCCTTTGTGGTCCTGGGCACTTTTAATTCAATTACGCTTTGTGTTATCAGGCTGGCTGCTGGACATGGCCGGCAAAAAGGACGGCGCTAGAAATTAATGAGCGCTAAATTAGTGAAGATTATGCCATTAGGGGTTGCTACCCCTACCTCTTCCCCTACCCTTCTCTCTGCCGACCCTCTCTCTACCCGGTCTCTCTCTCTCTCTCTCGCTTACTTATCTTGCCTTGTTCACAGCCTAGTCGCCTGCCCATCAACTCTCGGCTTTGTCCTGCTGATTTTTATTGTTTACTTGACCTAGTTTCATCTCCGACTGCCTATTTGGCAGGCACCCCTAATGTCCTACCCCTAGCAAACATTCGACTTGCCTCAGCCTGTCTGTCTGTCTGTCTTTCGCTCCCATTCTTCTTGCCGCACACACAAAAATGCGCTCATAAGTTTGGCAAAGCACTTTGTGGCATGCTTTGTGGCTTGCCCTCGCAATAGCCAGGAATCGAAATTTATATGAAAAATAGCCTCAGCTATGGGAATGCTGGAAAAGTAATGCAGGTAAATGACAGCAGCACAGGATGAAAGATCCATTGGCCCTCCACGCTGCGCAACTATTTTAATATGCATTTCTGAGCACTGCCAACAGCCAATTGAAATTTATGACTCACATGCGCTCAAATACATGTTGCCATTTTTCGTCTGGGAATTTGTTAACGGGCAAAGGTCAAATATGTTCTACTGCATAAAATGTTTATTAAAGAAATTTACTAGCTAACTTGTTTACAGCTTAAAGCACCAGTTCATCGAAAAAATATAGAAATATTTTATCTACTGTTAGAGCATTTCTTTTAAACAATTTATCACACTTTTATTGTTCACTTGTAAGCGAGTTAAGTGGGCAGACATTTAAATGTGCTTTAGATATTAAAAGTTTTCAGAACAAAGTCAATTTCTATTAGGAATAATTAGTTAGCGGAATTTCATTTGTAATTCTCGACCTGTTTTCGCCCCATTTCAATTTATACAAAAACTAGTTCATATTCTTAATATAATTCATTAAAATATTGTGTTCCGTCTTCTTGGAGTTCACACTTCAAACCAAATGAAATCAAAAATTTTATAATAATAATAGTTTACAGTTTCACACAAGTTTCAACATTTTAAATATATTCAATCATCTTGACTTCCACATAAATCGATGACATCTTTTAGTTCTTCCATAGCTGGAATGGCAAAACTCTCGCACTTGCTCGTGGGTCAGTTTATGGCCCAAAGATAAGCAATAAGTAGCCAGGCGATAACAGAGAGAAAAAATACGAAATAATTTAATAAAGAAAATGTCCCCCAGAAGTCGCCGACCCAGTGACCTTTTTTTTCTCATTGTGTGGCTGTTGGAAAATGGGCAGCATAAATAAAAAATGTAACTACATTTTGGCACATTACACAAAATAAGCGACGAAAGCGAAAAAGGAAAGAAAAAACAAAGTCAACTGCAGACGGGGCAGTTGGCTGACAGCATAGTCCAATATCCTGGACTAGTCCTAAGCGCCTGACCAGACTCTGATAAAAACTGTGAAAAACTGTCAAAATGTTCGGGCTATTTTCGAGGGGAGGGCAAGATATGGCGAGGGTGGGAAAGTGTTCAACTGTCGCCGGTAATCAATTCTGGCCGAGAACGTTCAAAGCCAAGCATTTATCAAGCCAAAAAGTGGCTGGAAAGCAGCAGCAGCAGCAGCTTAATTAGTTGCCACGTACGGGGCATAACTCAAATAGGGTGGACTATTAATCTAAATTATTTCGTTAGCCGAGCAAACAAATTAAAAATAAATGTTGACCCAAAACAGGCTAAAAAGTCAACAAATTAAAAAACAAAAATAGCAAATTGTTTGACTTTCAAAGGTCGAGGGTTCGACAGGTGTCGCAAAAGGCTCAACAGCCCCGGACAAAAGTCAACCTGAATCAATGGCTTCATTAAGTACAGACCCTGACAAGGCCAAAAATGGATTCCGGCCTGCCCGCACACATAGAAAGAAAAAAAAAACGAGATGCCGCACAGATGAAATGATATAAATTCATATCTCTAGAGCGTAGGGCACGTCACAATATTTATCAACAATGCCCGGCGGGCGTTTATTGATTAAAAAATTTTCACAAGTCGCCGTCTGGGGAAGCTACAGACTAGATGGGCGAGTGAGAGTGGGAGTGAGAGAGAGCGTGAAAACTGGGCTCGTACACTTGTTGACAACACCATGTCCGGGGGCTACAATTTCAGTTAAGAGGTCGCCATTTTGTGGCCGAGGAACTTTTTATGTGAAAATTTGATTTTAAGCTGCTTTCGTTGCGTTCAGAATTTAATTAATAAACATTACATAATTTTTTCATTGCTTGGCTGAAAATCTGATTATGATACATTTTCTGTGCTTTGATTTGCATTTTCGCAAACAAATAAACCGAAATGCCGCAGGCGTAAAGGACTTACGTGCCAACAATCAGAGTAAAGGAAGTGCAGGACGATTTACATACCTGAAACAAAAAGAGAGAAAGAGAGGAAATAAGTTGATGATATTAATTCAATTTAATTATAACAGCTTTAATTTGTGTGTTATTAAAGCGCCTATAACAATATTGAATACATATTTTAAACCAAACAAGCTGTAACATTAGCATTAAAAAATTTACTCAAAGAAGTATTGAAATCCCTTTTATCAACTAGCTGCAAACTTAAGAAAACTTATTCAATATAGCAAAATATTTAATTTAAGCTCCGATTAAGTCATTGAAATTTCCTAGCAAATGCGTCGGCGAATTGAATAGTTAATACTGATTATTGTTTGAGGATTTACAACAAGACAACATTCTCAACTAACTTCTATGCAGAAAACAGAGAAACCATTTTGAGCAAACTACCTTCTGCTACTTTAAAATAGTATCTCAAGCTGAAAAGATTTATGAATTTGCTCGCAAATGTAAACATACCTCTACATGCTTTTAGAGTGTAACCAATAGCACCTAATCCGGCTCCAAGCCCTTCGACAGATGTCACCCAATAGCTATTATCGTAACGCTCGCAATCAGAAAACCCTTTCAGCTACTTCAAAATGCGCAGCCAAATCAGAGGGCGCAATTACATGCAGCACGTAGCACATAAAACATAAAAATGCAGCTCAACGATGTGTTGTTTTCTTCTCAGTCCTTAGCACTGATTGACGAACTGAGTGGCTGACTGACTGACTGGTTGACTGACTGACAGATGTTTATCAGCAACGAGCATTTTATTGCATTTCAACAGAAATCACACTATTAAATTGATAAAGCGTCAACGAACATGCCACACTTGCAGCGCGTTTCAGTTGGGTTCAATTTGGTTGGGTGAGTTAAGGGATCGACCCTGTCAATATGTGGGAATCATGTAATGTGACATGCACAACGGACCATAAGAAGCTATAACAAACGAGTGCTCCGATAAGAATCACGTAGAAATCTACTAAAATTTAAGCTAGCTTGAATTCCTGAGGCACGTTCAATGATGCGCGCTCTCAAATTAATTGATATCCGTAATTATTTCAATCAATAACAACGATAATTAATTCAAAACACGTCATAGCCAAAGGGTTATTTTTTTCAATCAAGGTCTGAGATTTTAAGCAGCTCTCAGGGCTGTCCATCAAGGTGTCAATCGATATGTGTCGCCGACAAGAGACAGGTGATAGGAGACAACACCCACTCGCACAGGCACGCCCACAATTGGCCCGGCTAAAGGCTGACTAAAACAACAGCAGCTTGTAGTGTTATTTGTCGCTCGGCCACAACAACAAGAGCCACTACAACTAAGTGACAACTTCATGAACTATTCAAAGTGCCTGATGCCCCTTGCCGCTTGGCACAGGTGCACAGCGAGCAGGTCCTGGCATTGCCACTGCTCCTTCTTCTTCCACATCCTGTTCGTGCTCCTGGCATGTGCTGTGGTCAGCGCTTGGAGTGCTACGGCTTTGGCTTTGGCTTTGGTTAGCTGAGCGCTCCTGTTTTAGCCTCGGGCGTTGCTTTTGCGGCTTGTCAGTTGTCAGCGTTTTGTTGACAGTTCCCGGACATCGGGTTGACCAGCAGACCTAGCCGAGTTGGGTTTGGTTTTGGGGCTCTCTAGTTAACGTTGAAAGCAATGCGTTAATAATTGAATAGCCCCCAATACAGAATGCAATAACAATTTGATTTATTTAGAGATAATTTAAGACAGAAACAACAATTTGATGGTCTGCAACAGCTTATGCGCAGTTATAATATACCTAATTGCCGGTAATAGAATATTTTGGAGTAGGAAACTTTAATTGGGCATTTAATCAAGATACGACATTTCCATTTAATATACTTGGATAAGAAACACGAATAGTGAACATAAATTACACAGCTTATTGAGAGATCTTCAAAGCAAACGTAGTAAAATAGATTGGATATTAAAGATGCCAAGTATTATTTTCTAGACAACTTAAATAAAGCACATTTACCCACATTTGAAGTCCATAAATTGATTTTGTTTATACGAAAACAAACGAAAGGGTTAATTGTTTTTTGTGCAAGTATATGTAACAGACAATAGGAAGCATCTCGCACCCTATAAAGTATATATATTCTTGATCAGCATCAATAGTAGATCAATAGTCGATCTAGCAATGTCCATCTGTCTGTCCGTCCGTCCGCAAGGATCTCAGAACTTATAAGAGCTTGAGACTTAAAATAAACGTAGATTCTTCTTGTGCCTGCGCAGTAAGAGTTTTCTTTCGATAACCAATAACATGGTCCGTTTCCAAGTAATCGATAATAATCGATATTGCAATCATGTTTCACGACATGTAGCTTCTAGAATAGTATATATACATAGATCAAGTTTTCATTTGGTTAATATTTAAACACATTTTCTGGCAACCTCTGGCAAAATTTTTAAATTCTTTTTCAAACTTAACAGAGTAAAAAGAGACACTTTTGCTGCAACAACTGTATTCAAAACTCTAAAATAAATCAGCAGGCAGTGCATTTGCGTATTTTAAATTCAATTAGAGAACTGAACGCGATTGCCGCATTATAAACGCATTCAGACATAAAGTCTGGCTGTCGGGCACAAAAATCAAAAAACATTAACAAATTTACAACTGATTTAACAATAAAATTGCACAGCTCCGGTATTGCAAATTAATGGGAATAATTTTCGAAATAATTTACACGAACGGGAATCAAATTGTTTTTAATTATGCGTATAAATAAAGTGCTGAAAATCAACATTGCCCAAGAATATACAAATATATATCTATAGATATATATATAATTTGCTTTTTTTTTTTGTGTTCGTGCTGGGGCGTCAAAAACATTTATCGGAAGTTTTTAATTTACATGAATATGCAAATTTTTTGACTAAATGAACTGAACGGAACAGAGCACATGAGAAATGCCCGCACATGGTAAATAATCAAGTGAAACTTTAATGAAAATTCAATGGAAATTTGTGCAATGAAAAATTGTTAATGAAATTTACGTGCACTTATCGGTGACTTCTTTAAATGCGTTTAATGACTTTTAGCATTTAATTTAAGCGCAAGCCCGAGCGCGCGTTAACCATGAGGGTGGCCAGGGGGTGGCAAATTTTTATGACTGTTAAACGTTTGACGCGCGCGGCGCCCTCAATGACTTTCATGTGCGTGCCGGACAATAAAAGCCCTTCGCATTTTTTGTTTCATTTTTTAATTAGCCACCACATAAAAAGTCACCCCACACTGCGGTTGCGATGAGCCGGGTGTAGGCCAGCAGCCAGCATGTCACATGTGGCGTCAACAACGTGGCACGAGGCAACACAACAGCAACAGCTGCCAACGTTGTCGCAGTTGTAAGGTGTCTTTCAACTACACAACATGCACACAGTTTTAAATATATCTGCTCTCTTTTCTTTTTTTTTTTTTGTTTTGTATATTCATATAGCATGTGTGTAGCCCATATCAGCGCAGGGAAGCGTCGGGTTATTTAATGTCCTGCACAGCGCCAACTGTCAACGGACTCGTTGACGTTTTAAACTTCTTTGCTGGCCACGCGATGTCTATCGCTGGACGATTCTCTTAAAAGCGCATTGGTCAGGTGTAAATGGCTTATAACAGGGCAGAGATTTACAACGTCTGGAGTCTTGTTGTGGTTCAAGGCTGCACATGGCCTGTAATCTGTGTGTCTCAAAAATTGATATGCTCTCTTTGAACTATTTTAATTGGAATAGTGTATAGAAATTAGACAAGTCAAGAAGGTCGCATACTTTTGATATACACCGCCGCGCTTTTTTTTGCAAGTCAAATGTTATCAGGCAGCAATTACCCAACCACACACAACATTTTCTTATCAGTCGGTTCGGTTGCGTCTGTTGATTGTCTGTTGTTTCTGTTAGCTCGCGGCTTTTCTGATTTCTTATGCTGGCTGCCATTTGTTGATTGATTTGCTTTAGATTGAACAAAATGCTCATTTGCTAGCTTAAATGTCTTTAAATGCAATTACAATGCTTCTTGTGCATTGCAATTTGACGGCAATTACAAAATAAGTTTGCTTTTTCAAATACACACAAATATATTTGGTTTTATACTGAATTCAGAACTGTAATACAACCTTTAAGAAAACAAATTGAGCTCATGATCGCTTGCTTACGGCTGCTTTGTTATACTCGTGCATAGGGTATATAGGCACATCTCCGACTACATAAAGTATCTGTATACAAGATCAGCCTTAACAGTCAGTTTCTATGCGGATTAGACTCTCAGTCTTAAAGCTATCTAATTGAAACTTTCTGTATTTTGGAAACGGCCGGGTTGGACTACTACATCAAAAGCTGTCATAGGAACGATTGGTCCAGAAGAAGATTCTCGGCATTTATAAGTTTTCGAGCTTTACTATTGCAAAAGGGAAGTGTCTCCAAGTGTACTAAGTCTTCTGCGTGCCGAAGATCTCCTTACTTTCTCGTTTGGTATATCAATAATTAGATTCATGGTTACTTTTTGGATGGAATTACTATAAATTTCAACTACCTATAATACAACTATATCTTAAGCTTTAAAATATACAATAATAAGTAGTTTAAATATCTTAATTTCTTACTTCCGGCCTGCTCAAACACCCACGCACTATCATGTACATAGATTAAGTTTGATAGATAAAGTAAACATTAAACAAAATCTCTAAAAATGTAAAGGGCTTTTATTTGAAGTTATATTTACTAAAGTTATCACAAAAACGCAAATCTGTGTAGCTTTTTTAAGGCAATAAGCCGGCTTCTGTGGTATCTGCCTAGTCGAGCACTCTGGAACATGGCACATGTTTCTGAGTACTTAGCTCAATTGTATTTATCATTTGGCATGTGTTTATGACATTCTCATTAATTGTGCAAACAATTTGAAACTAACAATAATTTTCTCTATCGCACCAATAAGCAACAAAGCGGCAACATATTGCAATCTCGGCCTGCTCCATAAATAAATTCGAAAAAACAAATGTATTAAAAAAAAGCAACAAATGCTTAAACCAAATGCGGCTGCATTTAATTTATGCAAATGCCGCGTGAGCTGCACTAAATGCTTTTAAGCGCATGCAAATGAAATAAAAGAAAAATACTCGCAAATAAATAAATGCTAGCAAATTGCAAAGCGTTTAGCACACATTCCTGAGTTTATTTAATATTTTTATACCCTGAACCCATTGAAAATAGATAAAAGGGGTATATTGTATTTGTGCAAAATGCAAATGTATGTAACAGGCAGAAGGAAGCATCTCCGACCCCATAAAGTATATATATTCTTGATCAGCATCAATAGCCGAGTCGATCTAGCCATGTCCGTCTGTCTGTCCGTTCGTACGTCCGTCCGTCCATCCGTCCGTCCGTCCGTCCGTATGTATGAACGCAACGATAACTTACTCCGTTTCAAAGTTATCGATAAAAATGTATATCGAAATCCTGAAATTTTAGATGTAGGTGCTTCTAGTGCATGCGCAGATCGAGTTTGTTTCCGATAATCGATAACTTACTCCGTTTCAAAGTTATCGATAAAAATGTATATCGAAATCCTGTTTTTTAAGCAATTTTTGTAAACAATAAGAGCTAGAGTCACCAAACTTAATATGTTGCTTATAGAATATTATACATATGTCAAGTATCTTTCATTTTATACCAATCGCCATCTCCCCGCTACCACCTCAAAGAGGGTTCAGGGTATCCCCTAGTCGGGAGCTCCCGACTAGAACCTCTTACTTGTTTTGCATTTATTTATTGCATTTTTTAAATGACAAATAAATAAATAATGCCGCCATCGCGCAAAGTGTTGGCATTGCGGTCTTTGTGCCATGCATTCTATTTTGTTAGGCATTTGAATCGACATCTGACACGATGTTTTATGCAAAATGTATATTTTATTTTACGTCATTTTGTTGTAAATAAAAAACAACCAGAATTTGCATAAAATGTTAGAATAAAATTTTAATTCTGTGATTTGTCAGACAAGGAAAAATGCGGAAATTAAGTGAGTGGAAAAAATAAATGTATTAAAAATTAAATATGTAAATTGCCCAAATAATTATATTGAGAAAACAATTTATTTTAAATGGCATGCAAATTATTAAGTATTAAATAATTATTCAAACTGTGTCCAATCAATTAATTCGAATGAATTCATTTATGAGCATAAACTAATCAGTATAAATTTATTCAAAACTTAACAAAATAAAACGCAAGTAAAACTATTTAATTGTAATATTTTAACGATTTACGGTGCATGACCTAAGTAAATAATAGTCCTAAAAAACTGTTCAATAAAAATCTTTAAGCGTATCCATTGAAAGCAATATTAAATATGTATATAATAAATTCCCATTAAGAACAAGAGCTAAGTTAAACAATTTGAAAGCCCGTAAATTTCAATTGATGACAATAAAATAACGAACTAAATAAACCGACAGAAACTGTGAGCATTATTTCACATAGATTTACTCGTGGCTGGCTTTCAGAAAGTACACAAGAAAAGCATTTTCCATTTGACAAGCCCCCGCTCCCTCCCTCTCTCTATCTCTCTCTCTCTCTCTCTCGCAGACACAACAGCAGACACAATGCAATCGAGAAAGAAAAACAATAAAAACTGTTTTAAAAATTTCACACAAACACAAACTACAAGTAGCAATAAAATTTTAATAACTTTCGTTGGGTTCACTGGGCTGGGTCAAATGCAGAGCCCTCATCGCATGGGCTGGAGGAAAATGGTCGTAAAATTTTCAACAGAAATCAAAACAAAACCAAAAAATTATAAACTAAAACACCAGACAGACAGGCAAACAAAACTGGGCAATCAATATGAATATGGTCAGCAGCGGGCAGTTGGGCAACGAAAACTAATTAAATTAAATCAATAATAGGGGCTGCAGGGTCGTCCGGCTGCCCGGCCCGGACAATTAAAACTTGCAGTGCATTTAAGACCCCAGAAAAAAACAATTGACAAACAAAAACGCAACTTTGCCCAACTTTTCAAATGAACAGCAAACGAAATTTTGGCGCAATTTTCCTTGCACTTCAACAAAAGTAATTATGGCACAAAACATTTATAATTTTCCTTACTTACGGGTGCAAAAAACCTTGACAATTGCCTTGAAACATGCAAAACGCGCATAAATTATAGCAACAACAACTGCGAAAAGGAAAAGCGAGAAAAGCGAGAAAAGCGTGAAAAGCGCAAAAAGCATTTTCCAGTTCTTAGCCGACAAAATATAATTTTGCACTTAGGCGCACAAAAAGTAATTCCTAGATAAGCATGCGAAAAATTACGAAAAATGACGAAAAAATAAAAAACCATTAAACAACACTTGGACACGCCCACAACGCCCACCCGCAGCTGATTTGACATTTATGGCGGAAATAATTAGAAGCCTTTCCCAACAGGCGTGAAAGTGAAGTTTGAAACGAGTGAAAACAAAATCAAATTACAGATAGGAAAACAAGAAGCGTTCAAATGAATTCAGATTGTGAAAAGCTGCGGAATGTGCTTATTGTAGGGGAAAGATAATGATATCTCCTGGAAACAAAGCAGCAGCAAAGGTTACTTGGGCACAAACAGGGTTTTTTTTTACAGACATGCTTTAATGAGAATTCAGTTGAAAGAAAACTTTTTAGCTCTCTAAAATCAAATATAAATAGAATATTGAGGTACTCCATAGTTCTTTTAACAAGCTTTGGTATTTTCATACATATATATTCGATATTCGCCAATCGATATTTATCGATAATTATAGTTGCTCATAATTGTCTAATATAAATTTAATTAGTTTAACTAAACCAATCGAATCAAGTGAGAGGGGCGTATATTTGTGGATGCCACATCATTCTAGTCCAGATTTGCCCCATCTTAAAGCCTTAAAAGATTCGGCCGCTCTTTTACAGCTCAGCTGGAATTTCTTGTATCCATATTTCTTTTGGGTGGTACCATAATTTCCCATTTAACTTTCGCCGCATCCAAGTCTAATTCTAATGTATTTGCGCATTTATTTCTTGATAGCTCGGCACCTGGCCTAAAGGACTTCCGCGTTGGGAGTTAGACTTCCTGCATTTTAGGCCAACACTTGGCTAATTACGGCCCAATTACAGTATGTATTCACTTTTATGTGTGGCGGCAGGTCCCAATATAATTACGCAGAAAAATGAATTACATAATTAATAAACAAATTCAGCGCAGCGCTAATTAACTGCCTAGAAACAGCCGGAGGTGGGGGGAGGTGGGGGGCCGGACGAAACGAAGTGGGAATTAAAGTACCAAAAGCCCAAAGTCAATGCCCAAAATGAAAGGCGCTTCAAAACACACCCACAAACACAGGCACACACCCACGTATATCCACGCTTAAATACACACAAACACACACGCACACACTCCACGAGAGGATAACGCATGTAAGCAAATGGCAAATGGAAGAAGGCAAAAAGCATATCGACTTAATTGCTGACAGCAGAGCATTAGGCTGGCCTTTGCGGGGAGTGGGAAATAAGGGGACGGTGGAAAGAGAGAGCGAAAGATAGAGGGGAAGAGGAAGAGCTAGAATTAGAGTTAGAGTTATGTGCGTGTATGTATGTGTGTGTGTGTGAGTGTATGATAGTGTGTTTGGCATTCTTTGCATAAGCGTTTCCTAAATTAGAAAGTGCTCTACCAGCAAATACCCTGTACTTTAGCCTGTACAACCAGCGAGTAGATAATAAAATATTACCTTTTAGCAAGGCATCTATACTAGAAATTTTATATATATTTTTTTTTGCAGCTAAATGTCAATTTTCTACTATAATATTTGTAATAAATAGAGACAAATTTATGTTTATCGTAGATATCTCAGTATGTTAAAGAATATATTTATAACATTATAGAATGAATGAATGAATAGAGACAAAAATGCTATATTAAAAAATATATAGTACTTTATTTATTATATATGTATATACTTTATAAGTCTTACGAGATTTCTATGCCTCTCTTTAGCATTAAGTTGAGAATAATCTGATATTTTTTATATATTTAGTTCATAATTTAAGAAAAGTTCAATATACTCTCTCTCTCTTAGTCACCTTTTTATAGGATACAAAACATATATATAAAAAAAAACTGTGCAATAAAATGAAAATTAAACAAAAAGCAGCCAACGAAAATTGCGTCACAATGAAAATCCCTTTCAAATAGCGGCACAAAGAGCAAAAATAACACCCACATATACAAGGATATGCTCAAGGGCCTGAAGGTAGGGTGCAAAGAGAGTGGGAGGTGTGTGTGTGTGTGTGTGTGTGTGTGTGTGTGTTTGTGTGTGTGTGCTTGAGCTGTGCTTAATTCAAATAAAATTGCTCGCTTTTTACCATTTGTTTGCCGACTTTCGCTGTGTGGAAATTATTTTGTCACGAGAAATTTCAACATTTGCTTGTTCACAAATAATAAACTAAGGACCCAACCCCAAACAACCTGGCAAAGTGCTCACGAAAAAGCCGCGCTATAATTTACCTGCCTTTGGCATTGTTTGCTGCCATTTGAAGCGCTTTTCCCAGGTGCATAATTTTCAGGCAATTTTTCCTCAACGCAGAACTTTCATTTGGCCCGCTTTGAATGGGCGTCAACTGGGCCCTGCAACTGTTCCACGTATAATTCTTATATTTTATGTCAAAGTGCAAACGGAAAACTTGTACAAAAGCAGCTAAGTGGCAGTTTATGCTGCCAAAAATATATCCAGACATATGCATTATCTACTTGGCGTCACGTGTGTATGTGTGTGTGTGTCCGTGTGTGCTTAGCGACAGTCTCTAATGTACTCCCTGCAGGAGCTGACCAGTCAGCAGACCCTTTGGAGCATTTCACTGCAGCATTCCCCAGGGCCTCGTGTGTGTCCAGTGGCCGGCACAGTGTGCTGTGGCCTGACAGTGACGCATACTCGTAAACAATTTAATTGGCACGCATTCGTCGTATTGTCGGAGATGTGACCAGATAAGGTAATGGTAATTGATTAGACTAAAACATAAGGTCCGAGTGAGCGCGCAGTAATGTTAACTATTAGGAGAGCACACTTTTAACAGCAACTGTAACCGTAAAGTTAGCAATAACAGTCACAGTAATAGTTAAAGTAAGCAGTTACTGTAAAACTGAAAAAGGAAGTTAAATGAACAGCCGCAACAAGCTTAAAGGGAACAGTTACTATAGAAGTAACATTTAAACAGTAACATTAACAGCGAGATATGTAACAGTAACAGTAGCAGTTGCTGTAACAGTAAAAGTAGCAGCAATAACTGTAACTGTAACAGAAACGTAACCTATTTCATATCCAATTTGTAGATATAGCATCAACAATATTTTAAAAAATATAAAAAAATTTTGGTGGTTCGGTTCGCGGTATAGATTTGGTTCGGTTGGACTTCCACCAGCAAGAAACCAAGTTCTGTTATATATTTTGAAAATTTGAGATAATATTATTTTTGCGGAAAATATTTAAAGCAATACATATTTTCACGTACTACATTCTTGTTCTCTACTCAAAACTGGCATCTAGCAAATATGGTTAGATAAATGCAGAAAACCAACCAATTTTTAGACAAACATATGATACGAAATAGTCCTAGTTTTATCTAATAGAGCTCCCAAATACTTAACATGACCAAATATTTATGTTAGAAAATGCGAACATAAAGCAATGCTAGGGGCTAGTGGGGGTTAAAACAAATGCGACCATGTTAACTGGAACAAATGCAACCATGGTAAATGGAACAAATCGAGTGACAGAAGAGGCATGCAAGGGGGTTGGGACACTGAAGGGAGAGACTGTTATGGGACAGCTGCGCGGAGCTGGTGCTGGTGGTGGTTAATAACACAAAACATGTTGCGAAATGTTTGAGAAATGTTCGAGAACTAAAAATTGCACTCCTGATGGCGTCATAGATTCAGCACAGAAATGGGAACAGTCGGCGACAGGGGCTGGGAGGTAGATAACAAGGATGCCAAGGATAACAAGTACACGAACATCGCATAATAAACTCAAAATTAATGATTTGTTCGCTCGAAATGGGTAACAAGTGGGAAAGTACGCGATGACGGGCGAAAGAGCACAAACAATATTTGGAGAATATGAAACTGAGAACAGCCATCAAATGGTTACCTGTAGCAGGTAGCTATCAGCATGTCTAACCGCGCAGCCCCGCGGGCTTAGGTGTGAAAAATGGCACAGCGACAACGAGAAAGAAAAAAACTGTGCAAAAACCAAGTGTAGAAAGGTAAAATGTTAGAGAGCAGACGGCAGAGAGAGAAGGAGAAAGAGAGGGAGAGGGAGATAGAGGAAGAGAGCAGGCTAATGAGTCTTGGCCTGGCTCTGATTCAACGCTTATCTTATCAGCACACATTGTGTGCGGGCCGGGCCTAAAAGTTGATTGAGGCATGCGTTGTTCGATCGCCTGTGTGTCATCAGTGCACTAGGGGCAGGGGCAGCGGCAGGGGCAGTGGCAGGGGCAGTGGCAAGGATAGGGGGTAGGTGCTGGAGCAACAGCAGCAACACCTTGACAAAAGCATGGCCCATGTGCAGCTGCCTTTTTATTCCTCCTTTTTGACTCAGCTGCCTCTGCCACAGATTTGATGTTGATATTTTGGCCATTGTTTTGCACGAAATTCGACTTCAGCTGAGGGAGGAAAGATAATAAAAATCTCTGGCGGTCATCAGCTGCTCGGGATGCAACTGACTCAGCCAGAAATACGAGCGGAAATGCCTCGGTTATTCATCTTTTCATCGAGATATTTGAGCTATCAATGTAAGCCATATGTAATATTGTAGTATTATCAATATATCATCAATGAATTAATAACTGTTTTAATTCTCAGTAAGAGAAAGCACAATCTATTGTATAACAAATTGAATATTACAAAATCTTGTTTTACAATACGCATAGGGAACGCAAATTTGCATTCAATCAGTAAGTCAGTCAGTCAGACTTTAGCTTAGTCAATCAGTCATTCAATCAGTCATTCAGTTATTCTCGCAATCAGGCAGTCATTCAGGACATACAGTTTCATCAGATATTAAAATCAGTTGAATTTCTATCGCAGTAAGCTTTGATATTTCATTCTTCTTCATTCAGTTGGGCTTCAAAAATATTTTCAAGCATATTAATGTTCAACATTCTTTGAAGCGTCAAGGTCACCAAAATTTTCACAAAATACATACAATATAAGGGAAATCGCTTTTGAAATGGAATTGCAACCGGTGGACATTATTCTGGATACTCTGCAGGGTTTCGGGCGTCCAGTAAACGAGCGGGAGCTGGTCTGTGCAATATCGCATTTTAGGGGCTTGCAGTTCGATGCGATGATGGATCAGGAGACTGAGCTGAGGGAGGATTTGCGGGAGCTGTGCAAGTTTGGCTTTATACAGCAGACCAAGCCGGGCTGGTACACACTGTTGCCGCTGCCCAAGAACTACGATCTGCTGGAGCCCTACAACTGGAACAAAATGGCATATTCCAATCTGGACTTCTTGAACAGCACGGAGTCAGGAACAGAGCTGCACAAGAGCTCATCCGAGAAGCAAATATGTGATGCCCCATATGAGACATTATGGGATTATATATCTTTTTTAAAAATTCACGACTCTTGCCACGAACGCAAATCTACGCCGCGCAAGGCAAAAAGGGTAAGAAACATAAACAAAAAGAAGTCAGGACCAATGTCAAAAATGGGCAGATCCTCGGCAGGCAAGATCAAGGCCAGGGCGCGAATGAATCTCAAGCTCAAAATAAAAAACATGTCCAAGTCAAGATTGAGTCTGCTGCGCAAAAAAGTAACAGTTAAAAAGCGTTCCAAGCGCGCAAATTAACATAGAAACATGTTTAGATATATATTTGGGAGCAATCCATGTTCGAATAGTTATTAGTTTACACGTGTTGGCAAAGGGCAAAAACAATTCGGTAAAGCAAATAAACGCAAACGAGCACATCCTGGCCAACAACAAACCGAGCCTTTTCCTTTACTACTTCCGTGTGATTCCCTTGTCGAGGGGATACTTTGACTATGACATGAAAGATGAACAGGGTAAAGTATAATTCGAGGCCTTTGGAAAGCAATATGTTTGGGATATATATCAGAGGCTATAAGATAGAATATAAGTTTAGATAAGATAAGATAAAAGTGTCATTCAGTTTTTGAAAAATGTTTTTGCTTTAAGAAACGGAAGCTTAGCATTAGGATCTATTAGATAGCAGAGGATATAAAGTAAGATATAAGATCTAAGACTAGATAACATAAGATATAAATCTCTTTTTCTCAAAACATATTATTTCTATATCTTAACCAATGCCCCATTTTTGCTAGCATATCAAATATTCGACTCTTAACATTTTCATAATTTCTCCTTCTTTACCTGACACCGAAAATTTATGGTCCTTTGTTTGTCCGTCTATGCGCCTCGCACATTTTTCATGCAAAATTTGTTTTCGCCCCCGAAGCATTTCTCAACTTACCAGCCAAAGCGCCCACACCTCATAACCAACTCCGACTGCCCCCTGCCACGCCCCCACCCCCCAGCACATTTGGTGTGCTCTTGGACTTATTTGTTCTGGGGTTTGCCAAGTGTCGCAATCTAAGAACTTTGGCACGGTAATTTAGCGATAAGTTTCTTGAGTTGGGTTGCAAACAAAACTCCCGCTTTAAGGTTAATGCTCAAGCGCACCTGGAATTTAATTTTGATTATATTTCCGTTTGTTTCTGCAGTAGGTGCACAATTACTGAAATTCCTCAGGTGCCTCAGACGATCAGTGAAATGTCAACGGCAAACAATTTTAATATGTCGCCAGTTTCAAGTGTCGCGTTCTATTGCGACAGACGAGGAACGACAGGTCGACTGTGAAAAGGACAAGCCAAGTGCGAAAAGTGACAAATTGCAGCAGCCGAGCACAAAAGCGAAAGAAACGACGAGTCAGGTCAAGAGGGAAGCGCAGAGAGAAGCGAAAAGAGAGAAGCGACAAGAGAACAGGTAGCACAGACTTTGAATAGCAGAATGCAGCTATAGAAATGAAAGCGAAAAATGGTTAAATAATTCACAGCTACTTGGCCACAGTGGAAGCTGCCTATAAAAAACAACATGCTGACAATACGAAATGGAGCACGAGAAGCAGATTTGCGGGCTGGGACTTTGCTATTGAGAATTTTGGTACAACAAATGGAACTGCGAAAAAAACACTTTTGCTTTTTGACAGCGCGCGAAATCTGAACAGAAAACTTGTGAGTTCTTACAAAAAAAAAGTTTAACAATTCTTCTTGTCACCTTTCATGCCAATTATTTTTGTTTACTATTTTTGTCGACTCAAAACTCATTAATATAGATATGTAAAAAATTAATGACAAATATTAATTAGTAAATGATTGATTTATTAATGAAGTCCCTCAATCGAAAATAGTTTCTAAGTTATATGCATATTAATCATAATTGGAGAGTTATTTAATTATTTTATTTGTTCATTTTTCAAGTCGTACATTTTAGGAATAATTAGAAAATATCCCTTTTTTTAATTTAAGGCAATAATTTTTAACTTCGGTCGCTTTAATACTTATTAGGCGGGTTTTTACTTGGTAAGATCTATTTGTTTTCAAGCCTCGTTCTAATTGTGAGGTTGAAATAAATTCTAAAAAAATGATTTGAAAAAAAGATGTAAATATGAATAAAAATTGCAAAACACCTCAAACACAAATACTCAAATACAGTAGTCCCTCGCAAGGCGTACGCATAGGCTTCTATTTTTCTATATTTCAGTCTCAAAATTTTGAAAACCCAATTTTAAGACAAATACAAGGAGCATCGATTAAATAAAATAAACTCAGGCCAATTTAAGGAGCTCTTATAAGTTCTAGTACATTCGAAATTCCTTAAACAAATATATCCCAAAGTAAAATTTGAATCTCATGGCTTTTAAATTCCAACTCTCATTATTGGACAACTCTTCTTTTAGATACTTCAAATATCCGATTGACAGTTCTAGACAGTATAATTATCAAATAAATGTCTATTTTTATAAGAGGTCAGTTTACATAGTTCAGATAACTGCAAAAATATTTATTGGTTGGTATGAAAATTTTTGCGACCTCAAATGACGGAGACGGAAAACAAAATAAGTTGCACCGAGATGTGAAGCGAGTGAGGGTATAGCAGGATAGAATATGAGAAATTCTAGAGACGGGTTTTCTCTAAATCTACGATAGGATATAAGAAATTCTAGATTCTGAAGATGTTTATAGATCCAATGATAAAGTATTGGAAATAGTAGATACAGTGAAAATATCTTCTAACGAACACCCCTATTATACGGACATCCTTCTTGGGCGGACACTTTTTCCAACTGTTATGGAATCAAGGCATACCAATCCCCCCTCTTTTAGGCGGACACTTCGCTGCAGCGGACAACAATTACCCGACGATTGCCGTTTGTCCAAGAGAGTTTACACTGTATCCAAAATTTCTAGGTATTCTATTACATAAATTAATTAATCGTTTCACTCGAAGAGAACAATTCTGATAAGATAACCCGGCCATGGCTGGGATTCAGACGAGTCACCTACCTTTTGTGCCTTGCATGTGACATTGATGGACTGCACCTCGTGCGCCTGATGTCGCTGCTCCCCGATGCACTGGCCGCAGGCGGGCATCTTGCAGTTGAGACAGTACTGGGAGAGGGTCTCCTCGTGCTCGCCGCACACGGACTCGCGCTGCTGGGCGGCGCCGCGTGGCTTCACCAGCGTGTGCTTGGCGAGGGGGCCACGTGCCGGGTGGCACAGCTCCCGGCACTGATCGCAATAGCGTATCTCGCACTGTTCACAGATCAGCGAGGCGACCTTCGGGTCTGTTTCGCACATTTGGCAGCGCAGCGCCTCGCGGGCACAGAAGCGATCGACAATGGCCTCCATGGCGCGATAGGTGGGCAAGTTGCGCACGCCGCCCTCGTCGAAGAACACCAGCTTCCTGCACAGCGGACAGGTGAGACAGTAGGCGGCGCCGGGTGGCGCCACAACGCTGCCCTGCAGCAGGCCCTGCAGCTGCCCGGTGCCGGCATAGGACACCGGCCGAGATGTGTTCGAGCAGCAGACAACGCCCGAGTCGGCCTCGCTGAAGATGCTCACCTTGTCGGACTGATCCTGGTCCGAGGTGACGCTCTCGCTGCCCGTCGCCGAGCTGGCGGTGCTTGCCGCCGAGCTGTGCGAGCTGTGCCGTGTGCCCGGCCCCGGTCCGGCTGCCCCGTTGCCGCCAACCGGCCCAACCGCTTGCCCATTGCCGGGCGCATGTAGTCCAGCTGTGGCAACGCCTGTCCCATTGGCCACGCCTGCTCCATTGGCCGCCGCAGCAGCAGCTGCAGTGAGCGGCGCGCCCGGCGTATAGGGCGTCTGTATGTCCAGGGCGCAGCCCAGGCACAGGGCGTGGAAACAGGGAAGCAGCACGGGATTCGCATACAGCTGCTTGCAGGTGGGACAACGCAGTTCGTCCTCCATGGTGCTGTGTTTATTTATTTTTTGGTTTTTGTTGGTTTTTGCGTGTGTTTTGGCTCTTGGCGTTGGCTCCAATTGGAATCGGCCTAGGCTAACGGTAAACTGCTGTTTGATGGGATTTGTTTATAAATTTAATTGTTGTTCACTCATTTTGCCACATTTCATTAACTTTTGTTTTATTAGCCGTTATTATTCTTTGCACTTTACACTGGTTTGCTGTTATTGTTGCTGCTGTTTCAACAATTTACGCTTATTCTGCACTTTTTTTGGCAATTTTAATTTTGCACACAATTCGCAACGGTAAATTTCACAAAACTCGCGCGTTTTTTACTACTACACGTTTGTTCAACCGCTCTGCATGTCCGCTTGCCGTTAAACTTCGTCAAAGACTAAAATGTTAGGCTGCTGTTAAATGTTAAAGCATGCAATTCCGCCGCATGCCATACAGCTGCTGTTAGTTAGCATGCGTTGGAGCGTTGCTTGCAGCCGCAACGTTTGACGAAACTTAACGAAACGACTGCAGCGCAACAACAGCGCTAGCATTTAACAGCAGCAAATCGGTTTAATTCAAAATCTCTTATCAGTGCAAGGGAAATATGTAGCCGAGTGTTGATAAGGATAAAACAGAATTTATGTTATTTTATATTTTCGACAGCAGCTGTTATTTGTGTATTTATACCATATATAAAGAATATTTTATATTAGAAACATAATAAAAATATATATATTTATACATAGTTAGTTATTTGGGTTAACATATAAAGATTAAAGATCACAGGAGAAATATTAAATTGCATTTGCATTCAACATCTTTTTAAAATACTGTAATTACATAGAAGAAATATAATTTCTTTGTTTATTTATTTATTTATGAATTGAAAGAAAAGTATCTACATTCACATTCGTCCAATTCTTGTTCTTATCTAAATTACCCTCTTCATACCCTAAACCTAAAACATATAATAATATATTAAACAAATAAGTTGGACGATTCGTAGTGCTCTATTTTTAGAGAGATAAAGTGCAAAAAGTTATCATTAATAACAATAACAATATATTGCTTGAAAATAGAATAAAAACTCACGTACAAGCATGCTGTTAAGTTAACATGCGCAGTTGTTCGATCTTACCGTTGAACATGTTCGTGTTCGAGCATGTTGTGTGTTTCAACCAAATTGTTGTTGTCAGTGTGTTTACATTTTTGTTGCTGTTGCTGTCATAAGAAAATAAGAAATTTCGTTGAAATTTGAAATGCGATCGCACAACAGCGAAATGTTAACGCTGCATTTGTAGGCCACAGTCGACACTTGTTTTGTGGGCTAAACTGCCCAATTACCAATGATAGATAACGTCCAGCGTATTTATCACACTCAAAATGAGCAACGCGGCCTGATAACAAGCAACAACACAAAAACCAAAGTCAATCAACAGTCGATATCGATAGAAATACAAATAAACATATGTACACTGCAGGTATGCAGCACAGGTAAACTACAGGTTAACTGATAAGCTGCCGCTTGCAAAGACCCTTTCCATATGGCCCAGCCCCAGCCGAGGTGTCGGCAAGTCGTGGATTGTGGCAACAAGAACAACACACACGATTGGACCAAGCGCTGCATTTGTTTGCCATCATCGCCTGCAAGTTTATTTAGACATCAAATCAGGCATTGAACGCCGGCGAATGGCCAATGGCCCGCTGGAACTTGGTATCGGTAACCGAATGCCGAATGCCGAATAGCCAGAGCCAGAGCCAGAGCCAGAACCGGAGCCAAAGCCAAATCCACAGACAAACAAAACGCAATCCAAGGCGACCTGCTCCAAATGAGAATCGACTGAAAGAACAACAATAGCAGCAGCAGCAATAAGAGGGCCCGACTAGCAGATACCCTGTACTTAACTAAAAATAACACACAAGCACGACTATCGCGAGCTGCGCACTCTTCTAGTTTCTTTCTTCTGTGCTTCTTCCTTCCATTAACCAGAAGAAGAGAAGCTATCTCGAGCTGTTTAGACTTTACTGGGTTCAGATAGAACCTAGATATAGGCAGAATCTACATACTAAGAAAAAACAGAATGACGAAATTGATTTTTCGATGAAAAAGTACCTACTTATCGTTAAATTGAAAATAACCATTAGCAAAAAGAAGAGTTCCGTATTATATTTGAAAATTTTTATTGTTATAATGGGGCAAAGTTATCTGGACTTATGTAGACTTTACTGGGTTCCGATAGAACGTTAAAAGATCAATAATACGGCCATGTTATCGAGGGCATGTTACATACGAGATCACAAAACCATGACACCCTATGATGCCCACTTTTAATGGGTACAGGGTATAGAAACGTGCGTAATCCGTTTGACTTAATAAGCCACGTTCTCAAATTGGGTTTCCTATCCACCTAGGTGTATCGTATGGGGGGTGGGGACTAACCACGTGTTTTGACAGCTCACGCGGGCAACGGCATCTGGTTCCACTTTCAGGTATTTTTTTCTCCCTCTCTCTTTACTCGCCTACCCCCTCCTCCCTTGCCTAGTTGTCTATGCAAATATTGACATGCAACGCATTCGTTTGCGTAATTTGCCTCAATTTATTGTTGGACAAATGTTAGCTTTGGTTTTTCCTCCCCGTTTTTCCCACTTTCCACACTTTCCAGTCACTTTTCTCGATGCGTGTAATAAATCACCGAATCGTAATATCAGCCGAGGCGCCTAATTGCTTGTATTTGTCTATCTATTGATTTTAACGGATTTTTATGGGGCTAGAAGAGTAGAAAAAAATTAATAGGGTTATCTTTTTGGTATTTGTGTTTATGATTAAAGTAAGTGGAAAGTGGAAAAGTAGTTAAGAATTGGTCTCATAGCTACATGTTTTAACAACTAGTCCTTCCTCTTCTGAGCTCTTCCTTTCCAAACTACATCTCATTTGCTACATTTTGAGATCCACATTTGTCGTATCCTGAAATTATCTTTAATGCAATTACCTTAAGATATTTCATATTCTATTAACTGTTTCTTTATTGCCAGCAATATCGAAGTCCTATCGCTAACTTATGTATTTACAAAATAAAAAAATGCAACTATTCTTCTTGCCGTCGTTTCTCATTTGCTCAAATGGACTTCCCTTAAATAGTTGCTGTAAACTAAAGAATAAGCCGCTGGCCATAATTCACTTTTATATAGTTGCAAAATATTTAAAAACTTTTCGCACATTTACAGGCGGTAAGCCAACCAAATCCGAGCCACATTTTCGAAACCCAACCCCACTTACCTGCCCCCCCGTAGCCAGCATACCCCCCTCCCCGCTCCTGGGCAATGGATTTTTGGCCTGCTTTAAGACCATATATCATGTCGTGTAACCAGTTGCCATGGCCAAGGACATTCACAATATGCGCGCATGCATAAAAACGCAATAATAACAGCCAAAATTCAAACTCACACACGCACACACGCACACACACACACGGCCACACCCTCTGCGCCTTGTTGAGCCACCCAAAAAGGCAAAAATACTTTGGTCACCGCGGGTGTGAACTATTTTTTTTTTTTGCCATTGCCTTCACTTTTTCCCGAGCAATAAAAAAAGAGTATCAACATTTTTTTAAGGTTGTGTGTGTGTGTGTGTGTGTGACATGGAGCCATGCCCCTCGCCCCACGCCCAGCACTTTCATGCGTTTTGTCGTGTTCCATGTGGCAACTGCGGCTGCATCAGACGCGACGTCCGCAAAATCCACCAACAACAAAAGCATAAAAGCTCAACTATAATAACTAGATGGAGCATTATAATGGGCTATGCACGACTAGCAGAACACCCTTTAAAGAGTTAGGCAAATTTGTAGATATTTTTTAGACAATCGAATGCGTTTTTATCATATATTCTAAAAGGTTAAATTGTGCCTCTACGAAATCTTGGATGTTAAACCTTTTTATATTCCCACTAATACAGTATATCCCCTATAAGTGCAAGAATTACAGGGTACAATAAACAGGGCAGCACTGAGGAGTGACTGCACTGGGGATCAGTAGCTAGCAAAAGTTTAACCAAAAAATGTAAAATGGAGTTGCCTTGTTTTTGTATATACGTTACAATGTGAAGCGCCAAGAGGCGTGGCACACACACACACACTCACACACACTCACACACTCACACACACATAATAAAAACTCCTTTTTGGCCCCAGGCGCACAGTTGTTGCTCCACTGATGCGCTGTTGTTGTCTGCTGGGCGGGCAGGATAACATCGCCAAATGAGATTAGGAAGGACATTCGCGTATTTAACATACACACACACACACACACAGACACACACACGCACAGCTGCTGGGGCAGCAGCAACCAGTAGGATATCCTGGCTGCCTGTTATGTCGAGCACAACCACAGGCGGTCCAATTGGGAGCTGGGCAACTGGTCACTGGTCTGCGCTTCACTGGGCTCCACTGTGGCTTGCGGGCCGCCAGCGGGATGGCGGGGGGAGGTTGGTTAGGCGGACGTCTGCTAATATTGGGCCCCAAGTTTAGCGCCTCTGTTGTCATTGCAGGAAGTTGCAACAGTTTGAGGCACTGTAATTGCTTTTTTGTTTGTCGCTGCGAGCACTTCTCGACTGTGGAGGGGGTGTGTGTGTGGGGGGGGGACAGCGGCAGATTCGGGGGTTTGCCATGCAGCGTCGCTGCAAATTTTTAATTAGATTTTTTTATTTTTATTTTTGTAATTTTCGTAAGGTCTTTTTTTTTTTTTTTTTTGTTTGTTACCAGCGCCTGAGGTTTATTTTGTATTTGAGCAAATGACACTCGCGTTAAATTGGGATTTTGTTTTTTTTTTGTGGCTTGGGTATTTGATGGGTTTTCCAACGAGTTAAAACGGGTCCAAAGTGGAAGTTATGAGGCATGACAAATTGCTCGATGTTTAACTAAATCCGCAGCAAAGTATTCTTTTGTGTACTTTGGCTAGCCATTATAGTTAGGTTAGACATGTGCATAAATTAAGAAAGCTTGTTGAAGTCGAAAAAGTTTGATTTCCCTTTAAATAAACTATACTTAACAATACTGGAAGAATCCATATCAGCAGCTTGTCATGGATTTTGGTCACAACTTTATCAAAGTGGAAACAATTGTCTTGTAGCATAATTCTTAAGATGCATTGTTCATTTTCCTGATCTAACAAGAGTTTTAAATACTTGAATGCCCAACTTAAACAAATTAGTTTTAGAATTTGTTCGAGTTGGGAAATATGTAATTTGTTAACTATATCCCAGCAAGATATTTCCATAATTTTCTCAAAGATGATTAAGACAAGTCTAAATTAATTAAAGCGAAATACATTTGTGCTATAAACTCCCAAATGTGCAATTATTATTGAAAATATTCTGCATTTTCTTCTGCTTTGCCATGTTTAATAAGAACAAAAGCACAAGAAGCGTAAAGGATGAAGAAGAAGAGCGACAACAGCATCAATTATAAATGCACTCGATAAATTATTTTCAAGTATTAACTCGGGCTTTCAGGCACATCAACAGCAGCCACAAGCACAACCACATTGCACAGGTATGAAGCACACACACACACACACACACACACACACACACACACATACCGAGAGAGAAAACTTCGATACTTGTTGTGTATTTATATAAAATTATTTTCGTTTACTTAGCCAAGCGAGTTTTCCGTAGAAACTTAGCCTAAGAATTCCTGCAATAACTGTATAACTTTGCAGAGGGTGTTACAAGTTTGTGCTGAAATGTGTAACACCTAGAAGAAGACGTTAACGATCCTATAAATACTTTATAGTATTATAATACTATATATATTCCAGAGGAATAACAACAATCTATATATAATAATAACAATATATATCACATTGTCGCATCTTGTTTGAGATGCTTTCTTATTTACCAAGGTAGACTCATTTAAAAACGAAATTCTTGTATAAAAAACTTCCCTTTATATCATAATATGTTTATCTAACCCGGCATTAGATAATGTTAATGTACTTCTTTCATATGCGCTCAATCTTTACAACATCGGATAACTATATCATATAGCTGCTTTAGGAACGGTTGGTCGAATATTCAGTTTACGATGGTAAGCTTTACTGTATTATAAAATGTTTTTTATAAACTCAGCCTTACCAAGTTCCTAACATATGAGAAACATATACAATACTGACTGGACTACAAATTTATATAGTTCTACAGTACGAATCAATCAAAAAATGACTTTTCGTATGCAAAATATTCCTTTTTTCCAAGATATTCAAAAAATTTAGCTAATATGACACTCTGCATTACACTCTGCATCCTATATAACTGGAAAATCATGTAAGATCAGACTTCTATATCATATGGCTGCTTATAGACTAAAATCGATGGGATATTTCCAATAGGATATTTAATCTTCGTCATGCTGAAGCTAGCCATTTCTTCGATTTATTTGTATTTTTTGCCACGCTTTTGTTTCCATTTTACCGTTATTAAACCAAGAAATATGTGCAGGTGTGCGTGTGGGCGTGTGTTGGTGTTAAGCACTTCCGCTTGGCTGCTTGGCTGACATGCGTTGCACGTTGTCAGCTGCCTTGCCCCGCACCCCGCAGCCAACACTTGTCCCAACTGCAGCTTCGTTGCACCTTTTGGCTTCTGACAGCTTTCACACACATGCACACACCCACACAGACACACCCACACACACACACACTGCATAAGAGAAACTGGGTTTGATTTTTCATTAAGTTTTTCAGTTGAAGCGCTCGCCATTTTTTTGTATCGTTAGTTAAAATTATTTTCAATTAGCAGCTAACATGACGTCCACGTTCAGAAGCTGCAGCATAGTATATGCTGCAATGTTGTGGCAATCGATGGAGTCCACATGCTCCACCTGGCTGCAGCTGGGGGCGAGTAGCGAGCTAATTCGATTGAACTGAGCAGCGCTCACTGTTGCTCTTTGCACAATGGGGTATACCCTGTTTTCTGTTGACTAACAGAGTGTGCTCTATGCCAATTTGTCTGAAGTGGGCGATATTTCGGTGTATATATAGCATAACTAAGCATGCACGATCTTAAACAAGTATGAGTGGTAAGAATCTTTCCCTTGTAAAACAATTTGAAATCGTTTGTCTCTACATATATGTATTCTCAATATTTTATCAGTTTAAAAAATATGTAGAAGAGCGCTTTGAAATCTTCGCCACAATACCAAAGCAAAAGTTACAAATGCTTGCCTTAGCCACAATGCAACAAATATTTATTTGAGATGCAAAAAAAAAATAATAATAGCAATGAAAAAAGGAACGCAATTAAATGTTTTGCGGCCTGGACATATGAGATGCCCAGCATTTGGTTGCATCCACAACCGAAGGAACAAACAAAAACACACTTTGGGGCATGGCCACAAAGTATAACCAGTTGCAATTATGAAATTTTAGACATTTTGATGTACTCAAGCCGCATGTAAAACTCTCTGTGAAGCCTGCAGATGTTCCAGCCCACAAACACACACCCTTGGCTACGTTCCCCCAGCAAGAGTCTTCTTTAGCTGTCCGGCAAAACAAGATACCAGAGTGCATGATATGGGAATAGAAATGAAAGGACTAGGCATGTTAAAATTAAGAGCAGAGGCTGGGAGAAGTGGAGCTTTTGTTTAGCATTTTTAGGGTGTTTTGTAGTCGAGCTTTAATTAAATTGTGGCCAAATCAAATTGCGCTTTTGATTATGAAATCAAATACTTTATGCGCAGCAGTCGAACAACTACTCGGTCATAAGGGGGTTGGCAGAATACATATATATATGTACATATCATACATTATTGGAGTTATGGAGGATGTGTCAGCTTGTGGATAACTTCCTTTTCAGGCAGCACAATTAATATTGATGTGCGGCGAGCTTTAATAATATTTCTGAAGTTCTTCAAGGAAATAATATGTAAAAGAGATTTTAAAAAGAAACCCTTCGTTTTTTTTAAGCTTTGAGAGGAGCGGGACATAAATATATTCCTTCCTTTAAGGTTGATCAGAGTATTAGCTTATGTTTATTTAAGAAGCTCAATTTTGAAAAAGTCTTCAATTAAATTCATTTTATAATAAATAATTAAAATATAATGTCATTTTTATGAAAGATAGCATACTTTTTGGCATACGCTCAAACTATAATTTTTTCTCTTACTTATTTTGGGTTCGATTTGAGATAAATCTAAAAAAAAGTAGTCCAAATTTGTTATGCACAAAACCTATTACATATCTTATATATTTCATTTAAGAATCCCAAATTCCAAACTAATTATTATTATTATAAGTTGGGCATATAGTTAACATCATTCATGCGCAAGCTTGAAAAAGAAGCCTAATCTGAAAAAATAAGTTGAACACATATATGCTCTTTTGGCTTAAATCCTTAATTAATGAACATTTTCAATATAAATATGAACAGAGTCTAATCCGTGGATAAGACTCCCGTAGCTGTATACCAGTTTCTAAACTCTTAAGCTCTAAATCGATGCCAAAAATTTTGAATATGAACTGAACGATATTAAACAAAGAACATTTCAAACTTTCAATTGTTGTCTGCTGATATGCCAAAACTTTAGTAGTTTTTGTTTATGTTGTTGTTGTTGTTGATGTTGTTGTGCTCGCAAGCAAAGAAATGGAAAACAATGGATCCACAAAACCCTAACCCCATACGGACAAGCACTTGAGCTAAGCCACAACAACAAAGAAAACAAACTAGATTGGTTCAGTTTGAGAGTACCCAACACACAGTTACCCTGTACGCACACAATTAGAAATTGTTACCCATAAAAGTTCGATGTCTACAGCTCATAGAGTATTGGGAAGAAATAAAGGGTAGAGAGTATATAAGGTATTGACAACGGATATATCAACAACTGTTTGTTACATACACTTTCACAGCATTAATATTTGTATAGGGTATACAAAAAAAAAAACTAGATGCAAACTTGCCCACTTCCCATTTCTCATTCAAATGCAAATCCGAACGTAAGTCTTGAACTGACTTCGATTGGTTTTGCTGCTGTTGGTTTCTGGTTGGAAAGCGGCTTTTGTTTGAGCATCAAATCCTAGTTAGTTGCCAGAGTGTCGCTTTTATCACTTGCTGTGCAGCAGGACATGGCATAATGGTACCTCACGTACCCCGACACACACAGCACCACACTCTTCATCTCGGCCCGAACACTCAAAAATCGAGCACAGGCACAACTCTGTTGGGGCCAACATGTAAATGCCTCAAACAATAGGTGACCAAAGGAGTTCAACGAATTTATTTCACAACAATGTTCGGGCATGTTTAAGTTGATGTTGATAGGGTTCCGAAGCGCAAACTTGCGAGAAAGTTCCTAACAGGCTTCAGCACGAAACAAAACTCGATTTCCGCTTGGTCAAGTGACATGATTGATATGTCAGTGTCGAGTGCCGAGTACCTCATGCTCCTTGCCTGATTTCGTTTCTGGTTCTTAGACTCAATCTTAACCGCAAAAACAACACGAACTTTATGCCACACGCAACAACAGCAACAATCGCTGCAACAAACCAACTAAACAGCAGCATGAAAAGTTGAGCCGATGACAACGAACATCCAGTAGCCGACATCTTAAATATGCTTTTGGTTGAAGACGTGATTTTACCATGACCACAATTTAAGTATACTCTATAAAGGTGATAAAAATGTTGTATAAATCCTAAAAGATAAGTTTTGCCTTAGAAAATTAACATTTTGATTTCATATAATGAAAAATGATAAGACAATAAAAAATACTGAAACAAATACAGGTATAATTTTCATATATTTGATTGTTAGTAGTTAAGAAAGAAACGGGAGACAAAATAAAGTCTTGATCGAGAGGACATTTTGATTGGGACATAGATATCTCGATTCCACCCATGTTCCACGTCTGTCTATGCATACCTTTTCCCAATCGATTTAAAAAAACTTTCACTGTGGGCATAATATATTTCAATATCTGTCTGATCAGATTGCCACATTTGTTGCCCAACTGAAATAGGTCCCTAAAAACTTTTCATAAACTTCAGACTCTCCGAAAAGGTGGGTAATATTTTTATGTAGCTGCTAGTGTATACAATTTCCGGCCAAATAAGATCAACTTTTTAATGCTTTTAAAAACAAATAAGGGTTTGGGGCGCATGGCATTGGCTTTGTTTGGTTTTATGGTCGAAATGCAGACTGCAAATGATTAAGTTTGCATTTATAAAATGACACTTTTATTTTCTTGTGGTTGCCGAGAACACAAGCTCACACACACACACACACACACACACACTTGTACACACACTCGCGCACATGCCAATGCAATTTTTGTGTTGGGTTATTTTTTGGCAGCTTTTGCATTTGTCACTGGACATTTCTTGCATTGCCCGCACCCCTTGCAGACCGGCGACTGTCGTTGTCAGTATGGAAAGCATTTAAATAAAATATACTTGCAATAAATTTTCCACAGTTATAGAAAGATTTTCGTCCTGCACACACACACATGTGGGAGAAGCCACTCGTACTTTTGGCAAGCCACAGGCTTCTCTGTCCGATTTAAATATTTAATCTGATTTTCCATTTCAATGCCTCTCACTGCCATAGAAAATTACAATAATTTTGCGCTATGCTAAAATACATTTAGAAGTATTTGTATGGCCATGCATATATGTTAATATATATATATAGTTATATTTGTACAATTGAGTGTCTGTTTTAAGTGGCTGGGCAGTCACTTCACCTGCCGCTGGGCAAATACTCACATTTAATTGCACTCAGCTGCCTGCAACACATTGCCACAAATGAAAGTTGTTAACATATTGCCGAATTATGGCGAAACCGTATTTTGAATAGCTTCGTCCATGCTTAAAACATATTAAATAGCCAGAATAATACAAAAGCTTCAATACTTAAGTTGCTTTTTAGTTGTTTGCAAAGGACTATCGTATTTATTGAAGTGCAAACAGAAGAAACAGCAGCTGCTCTTGTCGAAGATCAAATACCCTTACAAGATACAAATTTAAGATGCTTCTATGACAAATGTGAACCTTGTCAGCTACAAATCAAAACACTTTCAGTCCATTTCTCTAATCTGAATCCATTGAAAATGTATAATTGCTCTTGTTTCCGACCCCGTAAGTATTAGTGTATACACATAAAGTAAAGACAGACCCACATTTCTTTTCCTTTTTTTTTATACCTCCCTTCATTCTTCCAACAATTTTCTTGTGGAGCTATAGGCTTAGTCCTTGGCATTTACACATAAACCTGTGCAAGGGTATCCAAAATAGGATTAGATAAAATAATGAACATTTATATCGCTGTTAAAATCAATTAAATAGGGTTTACAAAATAAAGAACTTATAGATAACATCGACTATTCATCGGCTACACAGTAAATATAACACATAAATAAAAAACACCAGTACAAAATCTTTATGATGATTACTTAACAAGTTAAAATAACAAGTTAAAATAAAATAATACTATACCAACTGGCCAAGTCAAGTTTATACAGCTTTGCAGGCAAGCTTGTATACCCTACACTTATAAGGTTGTGAAGTTCAAGAACTTAAAGTTGTATTTGATGTTTTACCTATTAGCAAAGTATAAAAATAATAACTGTTATGGGTTATTCTTAAAACAATTAATCTTAATTTTTAAAATATATATACATTAAAAACGCTTATGAGCTACATATGACAATAAGTTTATTGAAATATGCCCAAGAATAATACATATTAGGCATATTTATAACCCTTCTAAGTTTCTTTCTTTCTTTCTAACTTTCAATGCAAAATATAATATGTACACATACTTTTACAAGTTTTTAACATATTTGAAACAGACGAGAGTCATAATAGTTGTTAATCTCATACAAGAATACAAAATATAATATGTACTTATAATTAAAAACTTTTCATTAAAAAGCACTCGCGGCTTACAAAATATCAAATGACTAGGGATACTAAGGTGCTCACATATTCAAATTATTTTATATGGCAAACTATGATTTCATAAGGCTAACTAAGAACTATGTTGATGAATATATTTAATTTTTTAACTACAGCTCGCCCTTGTCGACCCTTGCCATTATCTGGAACATGCTCTCGTAGAGCAACTCTTTCACATCGTTCGCAAATATAAAGTCGAGATGATTAAATTTCTTGAAGGTCAGTTTCTCATCATGGACGACATTTGGCAGCTCATCGCGCAAACGCTGCACATCCTTGACAGCTGTTAGAAAATCGTTTTGGCCATAATACAGGGCCACTTTGCAGTTAATGTTGGCCAACTTGTACGCTGGTGGCTTGGCGCTGCCGTAACGTCTTTTATTTATATAGGGATTCTCATAGTCATACTTTATGAAGCCACCGCTGCTAACCTGCTGATTATAATGGCCGAATGACTTGACGGATGAGCCTGCCGGATATTGGCCCAGCAGCATTGGCACGAGTGTGCTATTTAATTGTTCGAAATCCACGCCCATTAATTGCATTATAAGAGAGGTGCATGTATTTCGAAAGGCAAAACTGCAGAGCTTATAGTTCAATTCGCGCCACACTTCCCTCTCCGGCGGAAATTCATAGATTCCAAAGAGTTGAGACAAGCGCTGCAAAATATCGCAAGATTTAAATAAAATAGGCGCTAGCTTATGGAAGGGCCATCAAGGCCAAGTAAAGTAACATTTTCTTGAAGACAGTCAGTCAGAATAAATAGTTTCATTTATAGAAATGTATATATATCGGGGGACTTACCAAAAGATCGGGTACATAGGGAGCAATAGCCCTGAGCAGCGGCTGCTGCACATTATTGAAATAGGCCACGGGCGCGAGTGCCTGCATCAGTTTGATCTTCTTCATATAGGTGGGTCGTTCGGAGCCCAGCACAAAGAAGGAGGTGGTGCCCTGCGAGTGACCCACATAGTGCAGCTGCTCGTAGCCCTTGCTGTGGGCTAGCACATAGTCAATGCTCGCGGGCAGATCATAAATGCCGAGCTCATGGAACGAAAAGTCCCAGAACTGGCGGTGCAGCGGATGGTATTTGCGATGCTTGCGGGAATAGCGATTGCCCCTGGTGTTGAGCATCCAGACATCGTAGCCGCGATCACTGAGCAGGTAGCCCAAGCCCCGACCTGGTCCCGCCAAGATCCAGGCCGACGAGCTATCCTCCAGTCCATGCACCAACAGCACAGGCTGTGCACCTGGCTTGGGTATGCGATGTGCTGTCAATCGAAAACCGTCCTTGGTATCAATCTTATGCTCTTCAAACTGATAGCCATACTTTCTGATGAGTCCAGGCTGCCACAATATTAAATTACTATTAATAATTAAATAATTCTTGATGTAAACAATACTTACCGTTCGCAGATGCGCATCTTCTATAATAGCAGGGTCGTACTTGAGAATGTCGGCGAGCATCAGATTTGCATGCAAGCCCAGCCATATCAGGCAGTAATAGAACCGAGACATGTTATTATTATATTAAATGTACAATGATCTATCGTTCCCGGCTGAGTGCATCAATTGCAAATGATATATCCGCTTGACCCACTAGCCCAGAGAATATAAACAAGCTAGTAAAAATATAACAAATATAATAGAATTGTGAATTAATTAATTAGCTTGTTGCATGCCAAGTTCAAGTTCAATATCAAAAAGCTGAAAGTGAATTTGATATGATGAAAACTAGTTTGCGAATTGTCATAAAACCTGTAATGTTTGACCTTCGCACAGAAAAAATAGCACAAGTAAGAGTAGTTAAGATTCAGTCTAGGTTAGACTAAACTACTTAGTTGTAAATTTACATATATAACAAATAGTTTTGACTTTTTATATCAAGTTCGGGAACTCTTGCTCTTTTCGTTTCTGGCAAGTTTCGTGAGGAATATAGTCGTATATTGACTCGTCCCATAATTTTTGGATACTATAACACTTCTATTAATATAAGCGGGAAGGTAAGGATATCTTCGGCATTTGGCTTTTGCAGATGTGAGAATTGTGAATTGTGAAAATATCATGGAAAAAGGAATTTTTTGCCATATAAGAACCTTCTTTTCGACCGATCATTCATATGGCCAGATATAGTCGTACGATGTTGATAAGATTTGGTATATGATGCATAGACGGTTATTTTTGTATAATATCTGTAAATACTATACATTATAATAGAATATAGGTTCTATCTTTAAATTTTATACCGACGCTAATTCCTGATACAAACCTCTAATCATGTATAATTTATTCAAACACTGATTACATTTCATTCTGGCGTTTAAAACGACTTGTATGCTAATCTCATAATTATAGCTAAGCTGTTTAATATAATTGAGTATATTTATAATTGGGTTAATGTTCACATTTAAATCACGTATACGCCACATTAGCCCACATCAAATGTTTGTATGCAAATAGTGCTGCGATTCACTTTAAATCTTCTTTAACCAACTCAATCAAGAACTTAGTATTAATTAGTCTCTCAATTAGTCAATTTAAGAGCCAGCGTTAAATAGGATTCGTTCAAAATAAAATTGAGTTTCGTCGCATTGCCACCTTAAGAAAGCGACTTACTGTTAAGTTTTCATTTAATCCACAATGTTGCTTTAAGTATTTGACTTTAGTACACTTTGATTTCCTGAGAACAGTTACTTTGCGTGTTTTCCACTTTGAACTGTGCTCGGAGCGCGATCCGTTGTCACTGATCGGTTAGCTAACTGAGGTGCTTGACATAAGTAGCCGATAGTTGACTCGGACAATGCTTATTAACTGATCAGGCCCAATGTCAGTTGAGGAAATCACGCGAACGTAATTTATATGTAAAATAATGCAAAATATTTATCGGAAAAATGCTAGTTTTTATCTCCTGGTGCAATGTCAAACAAGTTTCGTAGTTCAGAATAAAAGTTAGAACCTCATTACAAATACAACAAATCCATTCAATCAAATAATTACCGTCGATTCTTTTCATTGTTTTTATTCAATTAATATAGTTATTCGTTTTATTTGTTTATATATAGGATAAAGTGGACATATTTAAAAGAGTTGGTAGACATTACTTTGTTTTAGAAAAGATGGTGTTTAAAATTTAAAGCATTCAAGTATTTAAGGTGTGCTATAATCGATAACTTGCCCTGTTTCCAGCCCATCGATAAGAATCCATATCGAACTTCTTTTTTTTTTGAGCATCTAGATTTTGAGTCACAAAATGTGACATGTAGTTTCTTGATCAGGTATCTTCAGATCAAGGTTCTACTGCTTAAAATTTCTTCCATATAGGTGCTTTTTGGGTAGTTCAGGGTATTCCATAGTCGGGCCCTGCCAACTAGAGAAATTTTACTTGTTAATATTTGTATTTTCAGTTTTGATAGCGTATGCGATTGTTCCATTGTCTTGTGATTCGTCTGTTTATAAACATGTGTAATTATTTTAATTTCCATAAATCGATGAAAGTTAAGGCACATTGATCTTTACTGCAAATATTCGACTTAGGACCATATTATCAACATTATTGTTAGCAATAAAACGACAGACAATCTGGTGAGTGAGAAAATATAAAATACTCTTGCAAGCTATTTTTACGATTTATTCAAATAAGTACGAATATATGTCAAAGAAGTCCGTGATAGAGTGTACAAATCAGTTTGATAAATTAGAGATATAAATGTTATGTAAGGCTAAAAATGTTATCGTTGTTATGTTATGTAGCATTTATTTGTGTACCAAATCGAAGATCAGATTTCGATATTTTACAATGTTTCATAAACCTGAAATGAGTATTATAATTGCAATATTCGCTGGGATGAATCATATACCTTAAGTGAGAATTAGTTGGATTTCTGCTACTGCTAGTACAGCATATAATTACATACTAAATGCATTAGCTACCATTTAAGTAAGTATTGTTTTGTATACTTTAACCATTTGCATGACAGCTGACACATTAAATCTCTAATACTTAACATAATGCTAACCTTAAACGAAACTGTATTCTAACGCCTTTCTTCATATTTAATTTTTTATGAGAGGGTCTTGGAAAAATAAACATACCTTCTCACAGACAACTATCAAAATCTCTCGAGTCTGAAGTGTTCGTCTAGCAGACAAATATCTGAAGTTTTCATTTAAATTTTTCAATTATATTACATCAACTAATCCATAATCCATCCGCCTCCTCAAATATTAAAGCCATTGCCTCCGTGCTTTGCTCAAGCTACGGCCTCAGAAGGAGGCTTAACTAAGGAAGTTAAGGTTGCCGTCTCCTCCCTAACTGAAGCCCCCTTCACCATTTGAAATGAAGCCTATGAGAATTACTTCAATTTATGAGAATCGTGTTGAAGGGGATTAGTTAAGAATACGTTTATTTTTTTAATATTTATGTATACATGCATACATTCTTACATACATGTATATGCATATGCTTTTAATATTTTTTCCATTTAAATATGGACAAACTAGACGATATTTTCTTTTAGGGATTTGCAGTCAATTAGCTTTATTATTGCAATCAAAATAATATATATAATTTTTAATTTTTATTCAATTTTAATTATATAAAAAAATCGATGCCTTTATTGTCGGATAATGATTGGAGTTGCGGTTACCTAGCTCTTAGCAGAATTTTCACACAAGTACCACATTTTTATTGAGAAACCATTTTACACACAGCTTATCCTAAATATAATACTAACTGCTACAGCTTTCATACTAAACATTAACAAGGCTATTTACACAATATTCAGGAAAAGAAGAAACTGATTTTATGCCCTGCTTATTTATAATTTAAAGGCCAGTTTATAGCCAGCCAGTTTTTGGAAACTATACCCAGTTCTAATTTCGGCAAAACATTTATAAACTTTTTAGAATTTACATGTTGATCGCTTGCTCGTTCTCATAATAACGCATACTCTCAAGCATGCGATTGTAGAGCAGCTCCCGAGCATCAATGCCCCACATGAAATCCAGATGATTGAACTTCGGATAGTCCACCAGGTATTTAAATTGCACATTGGGCAATTTAAAGTAAAGCGTGGTCACGTCTCCGGGCTGCGCCAGCCAATCGTTTAGGCCATAATATAAGCCCACCTTGGCATTCACATTTTCCAGCTTATATTTGGGTGGAAGAAAGCTTTTGTATCGCAATTGATTCTCAAATAAGCCATAGTCGTATTTGCGAAAGTCGTTCAGTGATTTCATTTGGCCAAAGTGCAGTATTTGCTTGGTCGAGGCTCCAGCGGGAGCATGTCCTAGGATCGTCGGCAACATGGTCTCATTCAGCTGCTCCTGGTCAAAGCCGGTGAACAGAAAGAGAGTATTCGAGCAGAGCTGAGCGCCAAAGTCCGTCCCATCGCAAACCGCAGCACTGACCGTTTCTATAAATTCGTTCTGCGGTAGGAATTCATCTGGGCCCATCATTTGCAGTAAAAGCTGGAAGAAGGATCATTGATCTAAACTGTAGACTGTGCACAGAGGAGAACTTACGGTTGAGGATAATTTAGTTGCACCCAAGAAATTCAAGGGAGGACTCTTGCAATCCTTAAAGAAGGCAACCGGAGCCAGGGCCTGCATGAACTGGATTTTTTCCATATACTCGGGACGCTCACTACCCATTATCCAGAAGGAAGTGGTGCCCTGTGAGTGTCCAATGTAGTGAAGTTGCGAAGCTTCAGTTTGTTCGAGAACATAATCAATGATCTTTGGTAAATCAAAGATGCCTATTTCGTGAAATGAGAAATCCCAAAACTCGCTCTCGTCGGGCGTGTAACTGGCGTGTTTCCTACAATACGTGTTGCCACGCACATTGCCCATCCACACATCGTAGCCCTGGTCGTAGAGCCAGTAACCTTGAGAAAGAATAGAACTTTATAGTTGAAAATTAACTGTCTTGAAGGTTCATTTTGCGTACCTAGTCCCTTTTCGGGTCCCATTATCACCCACGTGGCAGAGCTATCCAATAGACCATGCATCAGCAAAACAGGCTTTGCGTTGGGTCTTGGAATTCGATGTATATTCAAAAAATAACCATCTTCAGTCTGCACCGTATGATTTTCGCCTGGATACCCGTACTTTTCAAGTAGCTCCAACTGCAATAGTTAAGAGTTAAGTAGAAAATTTGGGATTATAGTTAAGTTTATGGATACTTTTTTTCTCCTTATGTCTTTCCTTTTTTTCGTAAGTCGACTATAAGATATCTTACTCCAACAATAGAAAACAAGTAAGAGGTTCTAGTCGGGAGCTCCCGACTAGGGGATACCCTGAACCCTCATATTCCTACACCAAATGCAGCGCGCGCTTATAGATAGAGAGTAGCGGGGAGGTGGCGATAGGTATAAAATGAAAGATAATCGATATATATATACTTTTCTAGAAGCTACATGTCAAGTTTGGTAACTCTAGCTCTTATTATTTACCAAAATTGCTTAAAAAACAGGATATCGATATACATTTTTATCGATTACTTGGAAACGGGGCAAGTTATCGATTATCGGAAACAAACTCGATCTGCGTAGGACCTAGGAGCACCTACATTTAAAATTTCAAGTCTCTAGCTCTAATAGGTTCTGAGATCCTTGCGTTCATACATACGGACGGACGGACGGACGGACGGACGGACGGACGGACGGACGGACGGACGGACGGACAGACAGACGGACATGGCTAGATCGACTCGGCTATTAATGCTGATCAAGAATATATATACTTTATGGGGTCGGAGATGCTTCCTTCTGCCTGTTACATACATTTGGATTTTGCACAAAAACATAATACCCCTTTTACCCATTTTTAATGGGTTCAGGGTATAATTATAAATATCTTTGTTTAGATTCTTGATTGTGTTTCTTCATATTAGTATTAGATATGAATAGTCGATGTATAATAATTAAATTCGATTCTGGAAGTATTTTTAACTTACCGTATTAAGTTCAGAATCTTCTTTAATGGGATCATCAAGTGCGAGCGTTGCATGCAAACATATCCATATAAGTAAGGCAATTCGTCGAGACATCTTATTATTCCAATAATACCTAAAATTCAGGCAAAGCTACGTCTATATTTCATGTAACACAGTTTTTTTGTATGTTTTGTCTGTTTCCTTAAATATTCAAAAAATAAAATCATTTAAATTGGGTATTTGTTGCCGAAATTCACCTTTAGTTAAATAGTAATCCAGCCAACTCCAAAAACTTTATCTAACTGAACCACATTTGTACTACATCGTCTATTTTATAGCAACTATTATCCCCGATTCGATCCACCTAAAATAAGTATTTGTCGCTTTAACTTTATACATATATTTTGCATACCTTAATTTAACTTTTTATACGCTGAACCCATTGAAAATGTGTCAAAAGGGTATATTGATTTCGTGCAAATGTATGTAAGGCAGGCAAAAGAAAGCATCTCCGGTGCATATGTTCTTGATCGGGGTTTGGGATTGGCTAGAGAAAGTTTCAAATTTAAAATATATATTCTCCTATATCATACGCATACATATATCCATTGAAAACAGATAATTTTTGAATATCTCCGCCCGATTTCGTAATTTTTATTAATATTTATTTTGAGACATAGATTTATATGCATTACTCGAGACTTATAGCTAGATACTTTATATTTTAGTTCTCGAATGGTATATTCAGATTATTTCATTTCGCGTTATTAAATGAAGGGTCTTACGGTTCGGTATCAGCCTTGTGTGTGATAAGCTATAATTTTTCTGTATGATAAAAAGGAAGAAGCTAGAATGTGTGTACCAGCAGATGGTTTAGGGTATCTCATAGTTGGGCGACAACAGCTCGAGCTCTTTTACTTTATATAGTTAATTTTCTGGTCATGAAACCATTTTCATACCCTTGCCAACTGTTCAACACATTAACCATGTAAAAGGGTATTCGGCAGCAACTAGGTAGAAAAAAAAACAGTTACGTGATCAGTTTGGATAGACCTGTAAACTAACCTGTGACAAGTTGGTTACACATATTAAACAAATATAAACAAAGCAGAAAAACTTCAGGCTTACAAACACCTCATCATCAGTTTAAAACTTAATCTGGTTGCGAATTACAATAAAACAAACTATTTTTGATAGTTGTGAAGAATTGTTGACTTTCGACAACTGTCTATGCGATATGTATAATAAAATAAATATCCGCGGTAAGTTGAATACATTTAAATACATTTTAAATATGTAGTACAATTTTACTGTTTACGATTTGTATTAAAAATTTAAAAAACGCCCTAGCTTATGCTATATTAACAGATGGCTCACCTAAAAAATCTGAACCATGTGGCAACACTCGCGCTCTTCAATTGTAAACAAACATGCTCAAGCCAAATAGAGAAATAATATGTGTTCTATGTAAAAACCTACAAGTTTTTTTAAGCTCACATGTCTAGGCTATTTAAGGGTACCATTTTGACATGAATTTCGACCAAGAATAATGAAGTAGAATTTAGACCTATATAGGATATTTGAGGGTACCATATTGGAACTGTTGAGAATATTTGATCGAGAAATGTATATACATAGATGATAAAGATATATATTCTATATGTATATAAGCTTTATGTTTATTTAATTCTTTTAATCCAAAGGGGGTTAATTAAAAAGTGCAATTTGCATTGATAGTAAATATATCCTCGGCATTTTATAAAACTTAGCATTATTTGAGAGGATAATAAAAAGTCCCCTTAAAAGTTATATGAAATATCACATGCAACTGTTTTAATTACTCTAACTTCAGTTAATAAATATTTAATATATATATATGTATATACATAAATGGCCAATAGTGTGCATTGAGCTCATACTGTAAGTATAGCACTAGGACTAAAAAGTTATTTTAAACGCTATATTAGTTAGAAGTATCTATGGTATTGTCGGTGTCATAAGAACGCATATTCTGCAGCATGCGATCCCAGAGCAGCTCACGTGCATCGACGCCCCAAATGAAGTCCAGATGATTAAACTCCGAATAGTCGACCAAATAGTGGGATACCACGTTGGGCAGCCTTCGGCGCAGTGCCTCGACATCTGTCGGCTGCGCTAGCCAATCGTTTTGGCTATAATACAAGGCGACCTTGGCCTTGACATTCTCCAGCCTATATGCGGGCGGGGTAATGCTGTTGTAACGCCAGTGATTTCTCAGCCAGCCATAGTCGAACTGCCGAAAGTCGCCCGACCTACGCACCTGGCCAAAGTGTTGCATTTGCTTGGTAGAGGCGCCAGCTGGTGCATGCCCCACCACAACGGGCAGCATGGTCTCGTTTAGCTGCGACTTATCGAAGCCCGTGGTTAGAAAGATCACGTTGGAGCAGATCTCTTTAGTGATTGTGGTCTCATCGCAAATCAGCTGGTTGAACATTACAATAAACTCGTTTTTGGGCAAAAACTCGTGAACACCAATCAGCTTGAGTACAAGCTGTAAAAGAACGGAAAAACATATAAATAAGTAAGCGCAATGAGAATCGCATAAAAGAACTTACGCTCACCGACGCATGAAATTCGGCTAGGAAATTCACGACAGGGCTCTTGCAGTGCTTCAAATAGGCAACTGGGGCTAGAGCCTGCATGAATATGATTTTATCCATATACTCGGGTCGCTCACTGCCCATAATCCAGAAGACCACGGTGCCCTGGGAGTGTCCAATGTAATGAAGTTGGGGAAAACCCGTCCTATTGAGTACATAATCAATTGTTTTGGGTATATCGTACACGCCCATTTCATGAAATGTGAAATCCCAGTACTTGGCATGCAGATGCGTGTACTTGATATGTTTTCTTGAATAAGTGTTGCCCCGCACATTAGCCATCCACACATCGTATCCCTGCTCATAAAGCAAGTAGCCTGCAAAACGCATAAGTTTAGTGCTGGGTTTTAATATAGAATTTTATTTAACATACCTAGACCCTTATTAGGACCCATCATCACCCATGTGGCAGAGCTATCCAATAGACCATGCACCAGAAGGACAGGCGTTGCCCCAGGCCTTGCAATGCGGTGCAGGGTTAATACATAACCATCGTCAGTTGTTACAGTATGGTTCTCGGCCGGATAACCATATTTTTTGATTAGACTATACTGTAGGCAGAAAAAAATAATCATAATATTAAGCATGACATTTTATATATTGTATATATACGATATTACAGCCCTTTTCCGGCTTTAAACGTTCTTTTTTTGAGAAGAAAATTAGAGGAGAATTGTTTCTAAAATCGAATGCGCAAAATACTGTCAAAAGTTAGACGTTATTATAACCCGTCATTACGGATAATTAATGACAATTGAATGATATATTAATCATCATCTGTCATCAATCATCATTTGTATTAACCGATGCCAGAAATAAATGAACTTTAAATTGCAATTAATGCTCTTTTTTTGGTAATAATAATATATAGCTGGTATGTAATATCTTTAAAAAATATTTCAAGCATTTGTACTCACCGTATTCAAATGTGAATCCTCCTGTATATTGGGATCCACATTATTATCAATATGCACATTGCTCTTCACCGTTAGGGAGCGTCCCAGCAAAGTTGGGGTCTTAAAGTTCACATTGAATAGCGTAATATTCCCGAACAGAAATGATAAATCCGCATTGCTCGCCCGTGGGACCAGACATAGGCACAGTGCAAAAAGCAGCAGCTGCTTCAGACCCAACGCTAATGACATTTTTCCTATATGTATATAAGTATCTATATATATATAGTCTTTGCAATATGTACTGTATGATTTCTATTGTTGTGATCGCTGTGAGGCACAAATGCTGACTGCCGATGCGTTGATTGGGCTGCGAGAATGAAACTTTGTCGTGTTATATGAAACTGTAAAACATATGCGATTATGCTGATTACGGCATGTTATTTTCAACGTATTTGTATTTGTGTATCTGTGTGTAATACTTTCAATTGAATCACCGAAACGCACAAAAACAAAAACAAACAAAATATTGGTCAAGTGCGATGATAACCCCCGGCGAAGCCTTCGTCACCAACTGATAACCAACGAGTCCGGCTTCAGATAATGTGTTCTTGATGTTCTTGAGCTCCTTGTGGAACTGCTGTATGTTATATACTCTTGACTTTGACTTGTTTTACGCACGCGACCGCTCAGAGACAGTTTATCTGCAAACGGAACTCCGGGCTGTGAACTCCGAGCTCTTCGGTCAACGAAACGTAAATGGCAACTACGTCAACTGTGTGGATCGGGAGCTCCAATTCCCTGACAACTTGTCAACTGAGTCGGGTTGCCAGGCCAATTGTCGAGCGAGCAACATAAATAAATAAAAATATTTATGTCTAGCTACCTCTTTGTTAAAAACACACTAAATAATTTGCTGCACTTCCAATTGTTAGTGCGATTCGTTCCGTCGTCAATTTCTCACTGAATCGTGTTTGGTAGCTTTTTTTTGCCTTGACTTGAACTTTGTCCATGCACCATTATATTAATTACTAGTCTCCGACCCACACACTTTGCATCTGCCCAACCAGTCCCAAAAAAAAAACCTCATCTCTGAACTTCAAAGCAAACTCGTATATCTCGTAGCCTCTCTCTTAATGATGGTCGTTTTTAGCTACTTTTTTTCGTATACCTATTGTCTATCTAGTTATCACAGTGGGCTCTACGTCATGGCTATGACGTTTCCCGCGCTCATCTCAAGACTGGTTTTCAAACCTGACCCAATAATCGAATTATACATTTTTGAATAGTATTATTTGTGGGCTTGTTTGCTTGCAGATAAGACACTATTTGATATTCATTTCTATTTAAGTCTGTTATGAAGACAAAGTCCAAATTTAACACAATAAATCATACGCTCGACTAATTTGCAAAAAAACAAAAGACATTTCAGTTATTGAAGGCTGGCATTGTTGATTTCTGAATGCGCTACATACAAAAGAAGATTCTTAATTCTTATTTTATAATTGTTTTAAATTTTAATGCTAACAAAACAAATTAAAAACTATGTTTTAAAGGGAAACCCGATTTTTTAAATATATTTATATATATATTTTTTTTTATTTTCAATAATTACTTTTACTTTCTTCTTTACAATAATAAAAAATTAATTGTGCACATAAACAACAGCTGGCGGAGTTGAGCGGGCAACCTCTAGCTTGTTTGTCCGATGTCATTTAGCAAAGCCACATAGGTTAATGACGTCACGTTTGCAAAGCAAAATTATAGGCCTGCGTGTTTTTTTTATGTTTTTATACAATCTTTGATCGACAGCTAAGCTGCAGTTAAAATTAAAGCTTCGTAGCGCGTACGGTGTGGGCTGTACGGTTAGTCGCCATAGATCAGGCAGTCACTCAGTCAGTCAGCAAATAGGTCAGACAGTCAGACAGTCATTTAGCTAATCGGTTAGTCAGTCAGTCAGTCACTAAGAGAGTTATTCAATCAGTTTTTCAATCAATCAATTTACTCAATCAGAAAGTCAGCCAGTCAGTCAGACACTCAGTCAGTCAGTCAGTCAGTCAGTCAGTCAGTCAGTCAGTCAGTCAGTCAGTGTGTCAGCCAGTCAGTCAGCTGGTCAGTCATTCAGTCGGTCTTTCAAAAATAACACAGTCAATCAACATGCCAGTCAGTTAGTCAGTCTGTTAGTCAGTCAGTTAGTCAATCAGTTAGTCAGTCAGTTAGTCAGTAAGTTAGTCAGTTAGTCAGTCAGTCAGCCAGTAGGTCAGTCTGTCAGTCATTTAGCTAATCGCTTAGTCAGTCAGTCAGTCACTCATAAAGTTATTCAATCAGAAAGTCAGTCAGTCAGTCTTTCAATTAATCAGACAGTCAGTCAGCCTGCCAGTCAATAAGTCAGTCAGTTAATCAGTCAGTTAGTCTGTCAGTCAGTTAGTCAGTAAATCAGTCAGTCAGTCAGTCAGTCAGTCAGTCAGTCAGTCAGTCAGTCAGTCAGTCAGTCAGTCAGTCAGTCAGTCAGTCAGTCAGTCAGTCAGTCAGTCAGTCAGTCAGTCAGTCAGTCAGTCAGTCAGTCAGTCAGTCAGTCAGTCAGTCAGTCTTTCAACTAATCAAACAGTCGGTCAGCCTGCCAGTCAGTTAGTCAGTCAGTTATTCAGTCAGTTAGTCAGTCAGTAAGTTAGTCAGTTAGTCAGTTAGTCAGTTAGTCAGTTAGTCAGTTAGTCAGTCAGTCAGTCAATCTAAAACTTAAACTTTTTCGTATATACAGATGTATGTACATATTTGCTTATTCTTAGATTAAGAACAATAAAACTGAAAACAAAGAAATTATGATTAAATATGAATCATTGTAACAAACATTCAATTTGTCAATGCTTGATTTCACCCGATTCTACAACTCACAAAAACAAAAACGCTACTCATTCAAAATGAGTTTCGCACGAGTGTGTAAAAAGCGCTTAACTCTTATTATCGGGCCGGTCAAAGTGCCAATTATATATGACCACAATGTTTATGTGATTATTGTTTTTCAATTGGTCACAATTTGCTGATAAGTTTGTATAAAATTATCAGATGACCCGCTTTGAGGGCTATTCATAAGCCACACTGTATTAAAATTAGAAATTGTCTATTTACAGCACTCAACACACACACGTACACACACACACGTACACACACAGCATGACAAAAACCAGCACAAATAATCAAAATGAAATAATATACGGCCCAAATATTTGACGAGTTCAACTTTGTGCATGGGAAGCGAGTGAATTATACGAACTCCAAAAACATTGCTGAATGCGTGCTTATCAGAGTGTGCACACACACCCGCACACACACACACACACACACACACACACACACACGCAGTTGAATGTTATTCAATTATAAAATGTAGCTTATTTTGCATTTATGCAGCACACATACACACAACTACATAATGCAAATACACACACATACTCACATATTTATATATAACTATATGACTTGACAATGTGCAGTTCATTAATTCGAGCACATTTATGCATGTTGTTTGTGTTTTTGTTATGATTATCGCTGGCTAAGCTCGGCTTCTGATATCAGTCCTTCATGCAAAGTCTGTCATTTATTTGCTACATGTACCTTTTAAAAGCTGTCAACAAATGTTGCTAATTATGCATGCTGCTAAACCCAAATGTTGACAGCTTAAATGTTGACAAGCATGTTGGGACTCATTTCAAAACGCAACATTCGATGATGACTAGGCTCGGATTTTTGTACACTAGGACTAGCCATTAGCTTTTCAATATGTTGCTAAGTAAATGTTGCCACATCTCTTTAAACTTCCAAGAGATTTCAATACATATTGCGGAGACAAATGTTGCTACCTTTGTTTAAATTTAAAAATGCGTTTTAATAGCTGCTAAATCTAGTCTACTTGGGCAACTCACAAGTTAAATTTAAAACGCAATTCAATAGTTAGATTTTTTCTATTTCACACTATTCCACATGCTGCGCTTTTCATGTTATTTACAATGTGGTTGGGCATTTGAAATTTCAAACATCCAAATATCGCCCGAACCAAATCAAAGCGCAGTAAAAGCCACTCGATGTCATGACATTTTGCATTTTTAATTTGACTCATGGGATTGACAGCAGCAGCCACCGCAAGCCACAAACAATTGTTGGCAAATAGAGCCCATGCCAGTGGCTAAATGTCGACCCAACAAACAAATGGGAACTTGAAATGCTTAAGAGAAATTGACTTAGTTACAAAGTTTTTGTTTTTGTTGACACACTGCAAAGAGTTGAGCCACCGACAGAGTGAGAGAAAGAGTTGATGAAATGCGCCGATATAGTCTTATATAGAGTCTCTTTGCCAATTTATTTGTCAATGAAAGTTTCAGAAGTGGACTTAAATTTGTGCATTTTATCAGCAAGCAAAAAAAAAAACAGATTGACCTACATGAACTTAACTCTGACAAACTTAGTTTAAGTTGCCAAACTTTTGTCTTCTGACAGTAGCATATTCTTTGAAAACTAAGCTTTTTTTTTATGAAAACAACTTAAAAATGTATCAAAAGACTTAGCAATTATTTTTTGAAGATCTGAAAAAAAGTATGAAGTAAAGCCATACTGCGATGCAGCGATGCCTTCAAAGAAAAAGAAGATGAGTTTCTTAGGCTCTTATGCTCTTTTCTTACAGACTTTAAACAAACGAAGTCCACACAGGTATTTCCTGTCTATCTCTCTGAGGTGTGTAAGATCTAGGACGCGTTCGAGTGCGGAGAAGATTGTGGAGGTCTCATCCAATCAATCTCTCAGATCGGTTTAATTAACCAATCTATTTTTGTGTATCCTCTTTTATTAGACTTATATGTAGAATAGGTTGTGCTGGTAATTATTTCATATAAGTTAAGCAAAAACTAAAATAAGAAAGATCGAGCTTATCACGAGACTAAAATGGACAGAAAGCAACATTTGGTTCTTAATTCGATGACCTTCAAACTTATTTTCAAATATAAATGTAAAATATAGCTTTAGTGAAGAGATGAAGCAACCGACATTTCAAAAACAAGTCATTTATATTAATGCGCATAGTATACAACAAAAAGGTATTCGAAAAGAATATATTCTATTTAACAGTTTTTAAAAAAGTCGCCGTTGTCGGAACAAAAAGAAACTGATGATCTAATGGAACTGCTCGATGGAAAACACAATAATGATTATGTGCTCAACACAGAACAATTAGTCATGAAAGGTAAGCTCACTTGTGCTCAAATTATATTTAATACCTTATATACAATTTGAGCTCAACTTCTGCAGCCTAAAAACAAAGTTTTGCAAAGATGAAACACGGCAATAGCAAAAATGCCTACTTTTTGGGGGAACTGCTTGGAGATGATCAAGTAGAGTTTATTTTAGTTAGAACGTTCATCTAAGTTTGTTAAGAAAACATTTATAGGGGGAGATAAAATAGGCAGGGATGTTCCACAAATTATAAGGTGCTAGTTAAGTAGAGTACTCAGGAGGAATGGGAAAAAGAACACTTTCCCCTTGACACTATCTGGTTGCCATCATTTTTTCTATGCCTTCTCGGAATACTATTAAAATATGGATTTGCATTAAAATTCAACAAAAGCTGACATGCCGCAAATGTCAGATAATCGATTGAACCCTTCAACACTGGCAACATCTGCACCTATTTATACAAATAATTAACTGTCAACTGCAGAAGCCGAAAAAAATAACATGGAATTTGCCTCCCTACCATGCGACGCACCTTAAGTCCTCAAAACGATCACAACAACAACAACAACAACTACAAACAATCCCTACACAAACACACAGGCACACCCCAATTATAGGCAATTTTTGCAGGCGTTGCGAGAAATGTGAAAAATGAGAAATGAAAAATATAAATAAAATGTTGCCGAAGAGGGCTGTGAAAAATGTGCGAGAAAAATGATTTTTGCACGCCTCGGCGACGTCGACGTTGACAGGGAGCTAGAGGGCGACGGAGTGACGACTCCAGCTGCCAGTGTCATTAACTCGACAAACCGCTCGACGGCATCGCAATGCGAGTTATGCGTATAAGTGGAGCGGAAGTGCACGCGCAGAGGGGTCACAGGAGGGAAGGGGACAGGAGCAACAAATCAAAAAAACAAGAACTTTAGTTGTGAAGTTTCGACTAGCAGATGCCCTGTACCCAGATTTCGTGACAAGCATATGAGGTTAAAATAGGTGGACCTACGCTTAAAATACTTAAATATAAATTCTCTGGCTTTAATAGTATCGAACAGGCGGGCATGGTTAGATAAGGAAAAAGTATAGACACTTTGATAAGTCGGTGTAGCCTTGTGCTGCCTGTTTCACATGACAATTATGCCGGTTTTGCCCATTTTGAGTAGGTGCAGGGTATTAAAAGTGATGTTAAGGCATTCGTTATGTCAACAAGCAACAATGAGAAAAGAGAGAAAGAGAGAGGACGTGCAGTAGAGCAGGCAGCAGGGAATCCCGTTATGCGCATTACATCACTCATTTTGAGTTCTTATTTTTTTCTTTGCTTGCGCGTTTGCATTTGTAATTGCTGGAGTCATAAGTCGCCTAACGACAAAGTTACCGCTATGCTCACCGCCAGACGCTTATTGCTCTCTCCCTGCAGCCCCCCGCCCCCTTTTTTTAATGAAGTGCAGCTCCAACAAAGCTCTCTTCGGGCTCAAGCTGCAGTCAAACGACAAATGTTTCGTTTTCTTGTGGGCAAAGTCACGGAGTGTTTTGAGTTCTGCGCTGCGCGGCTGGGGTAAAGGGAGGGGAAGTCTGCTCTGTAACCTTTTGTGCTTTGTGGCACGTTCTGCCTTTGGCGTTCGCCCCATCATCTTGCTCTCGCTTTCTTTACAGCATACAAATTTTGTGCTTGGCTGAACTTTAAGTGGCAAATACGTTAATTGGGCATTAAATGTAACAACGCAGTTTTTTTTTTTTATCTTCGTGACGCGTTAAGTGTTTTTTTAGGTAAAATTTTAGTTAAATGCGTGAAATTATGTATTTTAAAGTCAAAGGCAGTCGACACCAAAGGTCATATTGAATTTATTAAACTTGGGAAGTGTGCAATTGATTGATGTTAGCTGTTGTTTTTTTAATTGACTTAAGACTAAAAAATACCGAATTTCCCTAATAACAGCGGGCTCTTTGAAATACTTTTTGACAAACATATGCATTTTACAGCACTGGCTTTATAACTAGATGCCCATCGTCAAGAGTTAACATTTTACGTTGATTGCCTGCTGCATTCTTTGTTTTTATTACATAAGAAGTTTAATTTTTCTGCTACTTCAATTAACAAAACTATCTACGGTCGCACTGTTTTTTTTTTTTTTTGATGATTTGTAAACCTAAGCAAATCCTAGTATTTTCTAGTTTAGCAGGCCATGGGCCGATATCCATCATTTTTAAAATTTCCCTCGTAGTAGGCCTTGCAAAGGGAATGCGAACTTACTTTTTAGCTAAACCAATTCTGATTATTCACTTGCTTCTCCGCTCTCAGCGAAAGCAGGTCTCCTTTTTTTCTGTGTGCTTGAATATTTTTTGTTTTCTTGTGTGAATGCTTACATATTTTTTTTTTTGTATTTTCAAACATAACAAGTACCTTTGACAAGGTGGTTTTTTTTTGCTGTATTTTTTGTATTACTGTTTTGTTTCTTGATGTGCAACTTATCGAGCAGCGAAACGCAAGAACTTCCTGCTTATTTTTGTTGTAAACTTTTTGTGTTTTTCATTTGTTTTAATTATTTTTATAGTTATAACTCTATGGCTTGATCCTCACAAGTTAGCTGGAGCATGGTCGAGATTTAACTACTATATTTTGTTAATCTCTGCCCGGCTTTGGGTGTCCTGGTTTAACAACTGTTGCGTGTTAACTTGACACGCGAATTCTTTTAAATTCCATGACATCCATCCTGGGAGGCTTAAAGACATCCTTGCCAACAAATCTACCCATTAGTTACTCTCCGAGGTGCCACCTTCTAAACGCGTGTGCAAATCCTGGAGGGGTAAAATCGGGCTGAAAGGTAAATGCGTGAATTCCCACGAGCCGGGCAAACAAGAAAAAAGCATTCCTGGCAAATATTTATATGCGAGCTGCTCCACGCAGTGTGTCAATGTGGCAATGTGCTGCTTGATTCTTGCTGCCTTAAAGCCCGGCCCAGCCCCCCCTTTGCACACGTATGAGTATCAATTTCAAAAGATTTATGCGCTTGGCAAAAAGGCCATAAAATATTTATTGTTTTATGTTGCATGTTGCCAATGATAAGCAGCAGATAAGGGCTAAGGGGCAACATCGAGAGCAACAGCTGAATATTGACGTGCACAGGATGTGCGCGCCAGCCGCTTCCATGTAATGCGATACGGGTGACGGGGAAAGGATAACACAACGGGGTACACGGGGATATAAATGTATCGTGAAATATTACCTTTGAATAAGAATTTATTTTCATGCAACTTACGAAATTTAAATGCGAACGAAGAATAAAGCAGTTTCTATTTGTTTCTTTTCATTTTGTGCCTTCTCAATTTTAGTTTCTTATTGATCAGCCAGGACATTCGTTGTGTCTCTAATTTAAGTTGCTGCCTTTTAGCCTTAGTATGATTTTTCCAAGCAAGATCACAATGGGCCGTATCTATCCATACTTGAAGATTTTCGTTTCGCTTATTTTTTCATTTTTTCAATTTTATCAGCTTATTTTTTTGTTTACTTATCACACACATTTTTGGCCTGTATCTTGATAGCGAATTGGAAATTCAATCTCGAGAAAAGAAAAGTTGACAATTGTTTTTTCTTTGGCTTCGGTTTGGGTTTGGGTTTGGGTTTGGGATTGGGTTTTGTATTCCATTTGAACAGGAGTGTAATGAATTTTCTTTATAATCTGATCAATTAATTACTTTAAGCAACAGGATTCTTCTTTCGGACAATAAAATACTCGTCGATATTCATCGGATAACCAGATTAACTACCATTGTGCTTACAGTAAGACATTTCGTAGTGTTATCATACTCTCCCAAGTCTCCCAAGCTTCAGAAATTTTCTTAACGTACCTTGTTTAATGTTTGCTTACTTCGTTGACCAGATAAAATCTTTTTCTCTTTTTGGTTGTTTTTTTTTTCTCTCATTTGTTTCTCTACTTTAAAATATCTTATTTCTACTCTTTTTTTGTTCACGGTTTCGTGAATTCTTGGAATATGAATTATAATAAACTATTTGCAATTTTACGATTTAAAGTTATTTTTCTCTCCTTATTATATCTTTGATGCCGGCATTTGTTTTAATTTAGAGCACGATAACTTTTTATTTTTTGTTATCTAAAGTTTTAGTGATTAGTTTTATTTTCCTTGCGCTTTGGCTTGGGTTTCGAATTCCATTTAACTACTGGTCCATACATTTTTTATTATTTGTGATCATTTTGATTGAAACGAATTTCTTTTAGCAATATTATAGCCCGCTTCGGTAGTTTAAATGTGCACGGGCACTTTTTTTGTGGTGCAAACATTCATTCAAGTCGAATTGGAATTTGTTTTATGTAAAATCTGCCCGCTTTTTGGGCAATAATTAAATTTTTTCGGTAGACGTTGACAATTAAGTATTACGTGTATCTTTGTGTATCTTTGTGTGTAGAGGGAGCAGTGGAAGAGGTGGACCTCAACGTCTACTCTTTGGGGGAGGTCAAGCGGGTGTGTTCTTTTGAGCCGTTTCGTTCTTGTGCTGTTGTCCAATAGGTTGATGCCGAGATTGTTTGAATACCCTTCATTGGTAGCTGAGTTTCGTGACTATTGCAAGGAAATAGGCTGGTTATACATTCTGTCAAATAAGTACCCGGAAATTTGAAATAAAACACAAACAACTTATCAATCATCTAAATTTATTATATCCCCTTCAAAATAGGCCCCTTTCTGAGGCAATACACTTCTTCCAACGAACAATCCAATCATCGAAACACTTTTTAAAGCTATTTTCCGGGATGGCCTTCAGTTCTCGTTGCCCTCAAAACAGAACACGTTTTTAAAACTGCGTCAGTGTAAATTATTCTGAATAGCACTTTTCTGTTTGGTAAATAAAACATGCCGAGGCTATGGTTCGAATCCTTGTTAAATTTGAACCAGCCACCTTCCGCTGGATAGGCCAAAGCTCAAATAACTAAGCCATGGTGGCACGTTTGTACCCTTCTCTTTTTTAATAGAAAATTTTAAGTGTTCACTTTCCTTCAAAAAAAGATATTCTAACGTATGTGTAGAACATTTTAATTAAACTCCTTTGAGTGGCTCTCTCTGTGAAGTTCTTAACAAGCAGTCTCAAGTTCAAAAAGACATGCCAATAGCCCATTTATGTCTGCCGTGTTATGTCAACAATTCAGTTGACATTCAGGTAGGCATACATATTTCAGACCTTACCCCCCATCCCACCCGCTCGGGCATTGTCGCAGCTGGCAGCTGGCGTCACCTGTGGATGCTGCCATATTCAATCAGCTAATAAACTTGGATGCAGACGCTCGAAAGTGATTATTGATTTAATTACACATCAAAGTGATGCCAAACGAAAACAAAGACAAAGATGTTGCAGGAGATGTTGTTGGGCGCAGCGGGAGGAAGTCTCCGCCAGTGGCTGCTTCGTCAAAGCAATAAAATGCTAATGAATTAATTTTCGCAAGAACTTTGCAATGAAGTGAATATTTGAGCTCCAGGAACAAAAACCCAGCCCCAACCAGGTCCACCCAACGCCCCCAGGTGAAAGGCTTCCTTTCGTTATTAGGCTGCCATGGCCCGAGGTATTCAAGCAAGTAGGCTGCAGTAAATTAAATGAAGTATTATTAAATTAAAGTATGCAAATGAATTAGTCATAATATTATTAAACTTGCCTGTCGTTGCATCAAAGTGAGTTTCGAATATCGAATATTCCCTCAAATTGGTTAAAGGCCAAACTATTTCTGGCTTGTTTCATTAAGGGAAACACACATAATACATAATATTATATGAAATAAGTACAGGTCTTCCACCCTTTCTACACGGGGCATACAAATGCTTTATTGTTCAATCAGTTTGCCTCGCTGAAATTGAAACATTTTTCAGCATTAGATAAACGTGCACAAAGCAAATACAAAACAGGCGAATGAGTGTGAGACATGAGGGGGGGAAGCTGCGGGAAAGCAATTTCCTGGCCAGTTTTTGATTTGTTTGCGCAAGCACAAGGCATAAAACCAAACGAATTCTGAGTTGGCTGGCGTGTATCTCAAAGATACATCGAATTTGGCTAATGCTAATGAAACGCACGCACCCACTCGAGGGCTGGGCAAATAGCCAGCGCGGGGTCTACAGCGGGCTGTCCCAACAATGGCACGGAGCTCGTAAAAAACTCGGTGATAAAAATCAAAGAGCTCGATGGAAAAAGAGCCAACAATTCAATACGCAGCGCAGTCCACACAAAATTCGCCTTTGCCACTGACCGCAAAGCAAACTTTTTCCCGCCCGATTTATGCGGCAATATTTGGCTTTGAAATAGTCCCCGCTGGCCGCAGCCCACCCCCTCCCCTCCCCTCCATATAGGATGAGGCGTGTACAACCTGTAGCATTTGGGCTAAACTTTCGCTTCTATTTACATTTTATCGCTTGAACGCACTTTTTATCTTTGGCTTGACTGGGCATTGAGGGTTGAGGGGATGTGGCATCTAAATTTTAAATTGAAAATTGATTTTTGCCAATATATATATCCGTCTTTGCTTTCTCTTTTTCTTTTCTGAGTGAGATTTGCCGTAGCTTTGCTTTTGGTCAAATATTTTGCGATTGAGTTCACTTTTGCTCGCAGCTCAGATTGAAGAACCATTTTGCAAAGTGCTGCGGACAACGACAGACTGAGTGCAAGGGGCAGGGGGCAGGGTGCACCAGAATTGGCATTTGGACATCATAAGTGCGCCTCACTGAATTTCCATTTTGCTGTTTAAACGCGCAATACAAGCAAAGCACCGCCCCGTTGAACATTTTTGTGGCATACTTTTAGGCGCGCGGGAATGACGCAATCGAAATTTGTTGAATATTTCATATGACGAGGGGGAATGAATATACAAATAATATTTTGCTAAAATGGGGTTTGAATAAATTAATCAAATATTGCGCAGTATATTCTGTATTTGTTCTTTAACAACGACTCCCTGGGCGGATGTATCCCTTTTTTCTGGTTTTCGTTTTGATGTTCTTGATTCCGAGAGAGTTCGAATCCCTATCTTAATATCGATATTTAACAACAACCAAAAAACAAAATCAATATATGTCACGGACAAGAGTATTTGGCAATTGATCTGAGCCTTGTCGATATGGTCTGCCAGCAGCTAGCCTGAAAACGGAGGACGGCCTGCAAAGGCGGAGATTCACCAAGATGAACTTCAAGGTTGAAACTGCCAAGGAAACGATCGAATTTGAAGCATATGTAACATAGAAAAAAGCGATATTGGGACGTCAAATAACCGAAGCCAAATTTATATTTTAATAATTTATTTATTGAGTTGGTGGCTCGGCCTAAATTCTGAATCTTGAAGCCGAAGCTAATACAACGGTCATGTTAACTTTTTTTTGTTGAAGTAAGTCTTCAGACCACACCTTATCAAATGAACAAGGTTTTAGCCATTCCCCAGATGTGGCTATCGTTTCTGCAGGTGGGCATGATCACAGCGTTATAAAGTGCCCTCTTACTCCGCAGGGGAAGTTTGGACCTGTTGCAAAATGATTAAGAACTATTTTTAAACTATTTATTTAGATATTGGCTTTGGAATTAATCGGGTTCGCCTGGGCCAAGTTTTTTTCTGCAAATTTAGACGTCACTTGTTCACACATTTTGACATTTGGGATACAAATAAATACAAAACTTTTACGCATAAAAATGGATTTTCCGAAAGGTGTAAAACACGCCTCAAGCGAATTTTCATCAAAAAAAAAATTCGTTCTGTTTCAAAAGGCTTGCATATATAAATATAGGTAACGTTTTCTTTAAGCTCTGAAACGCCTTAAAGCCAAGTATTTCTGAAGTCTCTTGACGTCTATTGATTTTCTGGTGCGTGTAAGGCAGGAATCCTTATCGCAATTTGCTGTAACAGTTAGCAAGTAAATTTGAAATAATATCAGGACAGTCTCCTGGCGATTGTAACTGGTGTGGCAACATGAAAAAACCCGGTCATAAGCCTATCAAAACGTTTTTATTGGATTCGTGCACGCGGCAAGCCAAGCCAAGCCCTCGCACATGGGGCTGGGGCTGGGGCTGGGGCTGGGGCTTCCTCCAATAGACCCGAAAGCTCGGAAGGCAAAGTCGACGACAGTTTCGCGTGTGTTTGCACTTTTCCGGTCGTTTTTCTAGCTTTACTAGCCGGCGTTTCTTGGCCAGGCTAAGACAAAAAAGGGGGTTGGTTTTTCGGCTCAAATGTTTAGAAATTGATAGCGACGACAAATCATACGCGTACCTTGGCTAAGCTGCGAAGTCAACTGCATTTTTGGGGGTGGCTCATAACTTAGTGGCAACAGGCCCCGCACCAGCGAGACCGTAGCTATTTGTCGTCTTGCAACAATTTGCTGGCCTGCTAATAAAATTTGATAAGCCAAAGTGGAGCGCCAGACGCCAGACAGTCAGACATAAAATGTTGCCCCACTGCACGCAAATTGGGGATAAATTTAATGCGACTGCGGCGGGGCGTGTAATGTGCGGGGAGTGACAATGCCACCAGCCCACCAAAAGCTCCCCCAATCAATTGGAAAGTTAATTTGTGCCCGGGGCATGCATAAAAATGTGGACACGAGGGATACACCGACTGCGTCTTCGTCCAGGCGGCTGCTGCTGCTGCGTTCATTAGCCATAAAAATGTGTTCGCCTCGTCGTTACCCATCAGAACTTGCACTTTCTCTCCCTCCCTCTCTCTCGCTCTCTGTCTCTGTCTCTCCTGGTGCTCTTTGATTTATTCGATGTGTTTTGATTTGCGCCATTTCATTCTAGTCTATTTGATGGTCACCCCCTCGCTTCCCTTCTGGCCATTATTTGCTGCATGCGAAATGCATTTTTGATGACAGTTAATGGAGTTTTTACTGCCTTTGAAGCGCGCTTTATGGGAGACACAACACAACAGAACAGAACACCCCCTACTCCAAATCGGACCCATTCCCCAGACTAAGCTGACTTGGCATCTTTTTGTTTTACGTTTTTGGGGGGCTTCGAAGTTGGTTGCGCTGTGCAAATGATTGAGGGTTGGCTTATTTTATTAAGGGCCAGCCAGACAGAGAGTTTTATAAAAACTTTTTTTGTTTTTTTTTTAAACAGTCCACAGTCTATAAAACGATTTTTGATGCTGTGTTGTTCATTTTGGTTTTTATAGCTATTAATAAATAAAATTTGTATACTTTTCATAACAAAAATTATTACCCAACTTTGTTTAAATATCAAAATACAAGAAATTTAAATTATATTTATGGCAAGCTTCTTGACTGTTTATAAGTATGTTAATTTCTTAAAAAAAGGCCAATTTTATGGAGACCCTTGGGAATGCACTACAAACCCCTTTACTACTCCAGGTGAAGTTAGCATTCTTGCCCTTAAAGAAACTATAAAAATATCAAGATTCGAAATCGTTTTTTCTTACAAAGCATACTTTTTTGTGATCTAAGAAAATGTTTAAATTAAAAACATATTATATTAACAAAAAATTTAAATAATTAAATGCTTATTTGTTGTTTGAATTTTGTGCTTAGAAAATGTAGTTAAGCCAACTACAGCATTCAAAACTATGTATAACTAATAATATTTTAATTACTAAAATAAATATTTAAATCAAAAGAATTATATGAATATTTACAAACTACTTATTTTACTGGTAAGTCTATTATACAAATTAACAAGGGTGACTATATAAATCGATCTGGGAGATCGATTGGGTGAGACCTTCGCAATCTTCTCCGCGTTCGGACTCCTCCAATTCTACGCCTTCTTAGAAGTCGCCAAGCCAGACGATTAGGATAGTTCCCCAGTCGCGCTATGTAATTTGCAGCCTGTATATTTATAACGTTCCCGACTTTGGACTCTCCTACGTCTTTTTCCAAATCGGAAGTTCGCATGTACCAGGGGGCACCAGACAGATATCGAAGCGTTTTTGCTGGAAACACCCTGATTTTCGTAAGACGGGACTTTGCAGCAATGCCATATACCTGTTTTCCATAACGTCAGGCGGGGGCTATGCAGGTTTTATAGATGGTTACATTATTTTTCAAAGACAACGCATTTCTACTGTTAAGAAGCCTTCTTAGTTAAGGGAATACAGAGGGAAAACAAACTCAAGGCTTATTTATTATTATTTATTTAATTGTTTTCTTTTTTGTTTGCTTACAAAATTTGTAAATATTTGTTAATTTAAATCTTGTTACTAAACTCGTTCCTTTTAAATATTCTATTCAAAATTTTAGTTGCAGCCTTTTAGGCGCACATTGAAAAAATGAGCTGCAAAGCGAATGTGAAATCAAGTCAAATATTTGTGGAGCACACACACACATACATGCATACATAACTAGAAATGACAATGTCACGGCCAGGAAAAGGCTTTAACAAACACACTCGAGTCAACACACACATTACACACACACACACACATATGTAAGTATGTGTGTATCTGCATAGCAAACAAAAACGGAAAACAAACTTTTTCTTTTGGCCTGGGTTGAGGCTGTGGTGCCCAGGAAATGGCACAGACGCAGCCAGGACACTTAAATGCTGCTCAAAATTGGATTTGTGCTGCTTAGGCGGCTGCCCCAACCAACTACCACCCCCTTCACCCCCTCCACCAATGCCCCTTCGCTCACATGCCGATAAAGATTTTTATAGTTAGGCCTGCTGCCAGCTTGCCACAAGTCATGGCTCATCCTCAGCCTTTTTTCTTCCTATTTCTTTACATTGCTTCGACTCTTTTCTATTCCCCAGCTGCACATTAAGTTTTTTCGCCAAGCGTGTGTGTGTGTGTGTGTGTTGTGGGGATTGAGGAAGGGGGGCAGGCTGCAGACTGTCCCTGTGTTTATGCTTATTTAAAAAAGTGGCAACGCTTCAGAGTTTTGATTTGATAAAGCTGAAAGGAAAATGCCAAGAAAATGATAGCAGCAAGCAAGTGTGTGTGTGTGTGTGTGTGTGTGTGTTTGTGTATTTTGCCGTGTTTAGGTGTCAGTTTAAGGCTGATAAAAACTCATGCTCATGCCAGCATTTATGCAAGTCACATACGCACGAAGCTTTTAATAATAAAAACAACGAGCGCCTCTTTTATGAAAACAACGTAAGCGATGCGCCAGGGGACGTGGCGGGGGCAGGGCCTTGGGCAGAGGGGCTGTGCGTGTAAATGTCTTTATGCGGCCGTGAGCAGCAGTGAAAGTGAAGCCCGACTGAGAGTCCTTTACGCAGCGGCTTGCAGTGCATTGCCACAAAATGTGCCACACACGACTCGATTACACTTTCACCAAAAGTTTCTCTTATCAACAAAAACCAAAATCATTATAAACATGAGAGACTGGCTTGAGGGTGACACCAAAAATTATATACTCTAGCAGAAATGTAACTAAAGGTTATCTTCAGCTGCGCGGAGAATTGTAAAGCTCGTAATTGCTGAGTTTGGTTTAGATATCTTGAAAAACTGATTGTTTTGGCATAAGAAAATTCATTATTGTCAGATACTTCCTTTTTTCAAACAACAACTTAACTACAGCTACATGATATAGGGACTCGAACTCTCCGGTACCTCTCGAAAGAAAACAACTGACGAATACTTTGAATCTGATTTGACTTGATAACATAGAAATAGACAGGCGAACATGGCTAAATCGGCTTAGCCATTGATACTAATCTAGAATATCTTCATGGAGATGCGATACAAATTTCGTGACATATTTAAAATGCCCTCCTAGAAGGGTATGCAAAAGCATATACAAAATGAAAAGTAATCATTACATGCATACATTAGGGTTGTGATTATTAACAAAAAAGGAAAAATAAATAAAATAAAAAAGCTCTCTCAACTTCAACAGGATAAAGCACTTAGCTGCTTCAAATGCATCTGCGGTATTTAATGGATTTTAAATACAATACTTAATGTTATTATTACGACCTGCCCATGTTTAAGCTGCGAGAAAACCAAATAAATATGATTATTTTGTATTATTATTAAATTCGTTTTAATTGGCATTTTTATTTAACACGCGTTAAAATTGAAACTTTTGCATATTTTTAGTTCTTCAGTCGTGTGCATTTGAAATAAATTTGTAAATTTTGATATAAAATATTAATGGAATGATCATATTTCCAAAAAGTATTATTAAACAGAACATCCTCCAAATAAATAAAAATTAAACCTGTAATAGCTTAACAAACTAAAACCAAACCTGTTCAAAATTTATATGCCGACACACTTCAATCAAAATAGAAAATCGTTTTCTTCTGAAGGTTTTAGATCATTTTGTAAAAGCAATGGATTCGGAATCTTGTTTCAAAACAGGCAGGAAACACATGAAACTTAAATCGAGAATATCTCAAGAGAGTAATATATTGAATAGAGCCTTCAGCTGCGGATAGGCACAACAATTGGGACCACAGATGATCACATCTGAATAGATCTGATGTTCTCGACTGTAGGTCAAGTTCTTGATATTGGTAAACTTGGGCTGGGTAACGCGCTTCAGCAGATCGCGAGACTCCAGCGCATAGCACAGTTTGCCGCACAGGCACTTGGGCGCTTCCGAGATGAGTTCGATGAGTATGGCAGGCAGTGTACTCGTCGAGTAGGGCAGTTTATGTGTAGAGACCACGCGTGCCGCCTGCAACCAGAGCGGCGTTGGCGTGTGTGTGGCAGTTGTGCGTTGCACCTGTGTTTGAGCGGCTTCCACATTGAAACCTTTGAAGCAGTTGCCCCACACGTCCAGCAAATCTATATGCAGATCCTCAATGGCAGCGGGCAGTGATTCTAATTTATTGCTGGACACATGCAGCGATCGCAGCTTTTGAAGGCGACGTATGGCGAAGGGCAGGTGACGCAGCTTATTATGGTTCAGATTAAGCGTGACCAGACTCTCGAATCTGACCAACGGTGGTGGAAAGAAGCTGAGTCCGTTAGCCGACAAGTCCAGCTCGCAGAGGGACTGACTCAGTTTGCTGCCACGCAGCCAGCACCAGTCGTTGAGCTCGCCTAGTGCATTGCCGCTCAAATGCAGCGAGGTCAGCGGCAGGCGACCCAATTCTGTGGGTATCTGTGTGGGTAAATGAAATATGCATTATAGGTCAACGCAAACAATGTGTCTATTACCTTTACTAGCTTGTTGCCACTGACATCCAGCGTGGTTAGATTGCGCAGCGTGCAAATCTCAAAGCTGAGCTTCATCAATTGGATATTGTTTATGGTCAGCGATTTGAGAGTGCGCGGAAAACCTTTAACTGGATACTCGCTGCGCTTATTGATGGTCATGCGCAGCTGTGGCTGTGCCTTCTGTGGTATGGCGGTTGTGTTAGCTATGTTCAGTCTCAGATTGATGGCATCCTTGCCCTCCATGCCCAGCTTGAGCGTTTGCAGAAAACCCTTTAGCTGTATGGGATCACATTTGATGAGCAGATTCTCTGCCGGCTGCCTAAAGCCAATGGTGGCCTTGCCGTCCAGCACGAACTTGGTGTGCACGCAGTGTATATTATCGCGCACCTTGTACCGTGTGCCAGCCTTCACCTGGGGAGTGAACAGCACCATTTCCAGCTCCTTTTTGGTATTGCCATTGGAGTCGCGCGCGCTTTGTTTGTAGCCAATGGCCAGCGTTGATTTTACGGCCCGTGGAGTGCGATTTGCCTGCGTTGTGCGATTTAACACCTGCACCTCGCATAATATTTTCATTGCGTGGCTGCTTTGGCTTCAAATAAACAGAAATAACAACCAAAATAGTAATTGTTATTTCCTAAGTTGTTAAAACGGCTTTGACTTGCTCGCGGTGTTGCCATCTGGTTAGTTGACAAACAGCTGACGCCAGCCGATAGCTGCAATAATCGATAGCACAATTTGGCGCGTTTTTAAATAAAAATAAAATATGAAGTAAATTAATGGAAATACATTGAACAGTGTAAATTACAACACCAATATAATTTAATAGGTTATAAATTAGCAATGGTCACAAAGTTCTTATTGTTCTTTGGCACCAAATCGTCATCAGCTGATTATTCAAGGAACTAGTTCTAAAAATCCAAACAGCTGCAGCTTTAAAGCTTAGAACTAACCACAACATCAAAAGTAGTTATAAAACCAAACAAAACATTGAACCTTACTGGTCAAATTGTTGTAAATTTATTTACCAAAATTACGGGTTTGCCCACACAGCACGCTAAACGCAGGAAAATGATATTTCGGAAAGTTGTCCGCTTCCGACGTCAATTTTTGCCATTTTATATGTTCAATGGATTCTTGTGACAACGCAACGACACGCGTTATCAACGCTTGCGTTATAACAATTGCGACAACATTCAACAAAGGCGGGAACTAACCGTAAGTGAATTTTATTTGTTTATCAACAAAGCTATAAGGGTGCAAATTTATGCAAAAGTCAATAACTGCATAACAGAAAACAATTGAAGCTTTCGAAAGCTTGCATGGGCGAAAGCTTTGCTGAAATGGCGGGCAAACTATTTGAACAACCCTTAACGCATAAATAAATATAAGTTATACAATTGTTTCAACAGCACAACAGCTTACTAGACAACGATGTAAGCCGCAACGTGATTATCAATATAGATAACTGTGCGCTTTATAGCACCAAAGTAAGTAATATTCTTCATAATGTTAATATTAATATTAATATTAATGTTGAGCATTTTGCATGATCTGGCAACGTTAACGACGCTCAACAGTTGCGCAGCGCGAAGAACACAGCTGATCATCAGCATCGGCAATCGTCATCGCTCAGCTATCGATCACTCCAGCAACACAAGCGCCAACGACGCGAGCGCTTTTTAGTCATATTTCGTTATTTTTGCGCGACAGTCGCATTCGCACTGACTGTCGCCTGCGTCAACTACACGTTCCACACAATGGGTTGGTTTTTTGCGGTACTCGTTGCGCTCATCGCTTTGCTGCTAACAAGGTCTTGGCGCTGGTTCTACATCGCGGGAGCAACAGCCAAACGAGATTTAACGTGAGTTTCGAGTGTGTGTGTGTGTGTGTTTGTATGTTTTTATGATGCGTATGTTTTGTTGTGTGTTTAAGTGTGGTGTGCGCCATAACGTTGATTCGTTTACAATACCGCAAGTGGTGTGCATTTCAATACAATTTACATTTTCTTTTATAAGTCCATTTGAGCGTTCCCAACTCTCCCGCGTCTCTGCCAGTCAACCGCAAGCAGATCGTCGTCTGGACGTATACTTTGCCCATTGTACCCAAGCGCAAGCAAGAAAAAAATAAAAATATAAGATATAAGAAAAAATAGTCGTAGAAAAACTCGTTTCTGCCATCTTTTTGGGTCGAGTGTCTGCAGCAGCCACTATGTACAGATTTGAGAAAAGCTCCAGCTGAAGTTTTCTCTTTTCACAATTTTCATACATATGATATGTTATCTGGCCATGTAAACAAAACATATGCCTGAATGTGTCATACATTTGGGCTATCAGTTGTGCATAGTTTTTTTATCGTAGCTTCTTTTTTTTATTGCCAGTCATTGACTTCTTCAGGTTCAAGGTCGCTGTGAACGATGCCAGTAGGTGGCAAAAAAAAAACAAAAAAAACAAAACAAACCAAAACAAACTGAAAAATCAAATTCACTTTTAATACACCATTGAGCGGTTGGCCCAATCCATGCGATAATGCGTGAAGAGTCTCTGCAACGCATACTAATTTTTTTTTTACTTTATCGTGTCTCTCTTTGAGTGGGGCGGAAGAAGCAGAGCTGTAGCTGCTGGCACAGTTACTGACGCGAACGTCGACGTCAACGTCGACGTTGATCAGCGCACGAACTGTTCTTGAAAACGTCGTCGAGCCATTTGCTTTTGGGGGTTTTATAATTGTTTTTATTTGTGTTTTCGTATTTGAATTCAATTTAAATTTGCGGAAGTATCACATTTTTGTTGCTATGCTTAGCTAGGGTTGCCAACGCTCAGCACCAATTTAATGTAAATGACAATTATAAATGCCCAAAGTAAGCAGAGAGGCCGCTGATCTATGGAAATTTCCGTGACACAATTCCGAGGTGCTTGACAAGAAAACTGAAAAAAGAAAATAGCCCACTTGATAGATGGATTTGGTAAAAATTAGTAGGATTACCTTGTACTAACCAACTTTGCTCAGATTGAAATTAATGCTATCTCTCGGTCATGGGCTTAATTTGTCAAATCTAACTAACTTTATCTCGAGCATTTAAGTCCTGGAAGAAACACACAGATCCTTAAAAAGTATTTTGGAACTTACATAGATCTTTAGTTAGGAATTAGAATTAACTATAAAATCATTAGTTTAGCCACTTTTCACGTATTTTCCACTTCCACGAAATTTTGCCGAAACATATTTTAGCGCTCTCTTTAGTCATAAAACTAAAGTGTGTAAAAAGGAATCGAAGGTTTTTTATTTTAAATGGAAGAAAAGATTCCGGTTTATAGTTTTAACAAAAATAAAACAGCTGTTGAATTGAAACAACGATCAGAAACTGCTAACTATAATCTCTGATAATTAAAATCTTCATCAAGTTTTGAAAAAATATAATACCCTTTAGTAGTTATATAGATCAATGGTATATTATATATACATAAATTGGCATTGAGATGGAGTCGAAATTTGCGCACTGACGAATTGCAGAAAATCAGCTAAATTCGTTTTTATGGCAGAGAAACACAGCAACAACACCTGAGATCGAGTTCCGAGCAACAAGGCCAGGTGTATTTCAAGTTAATGAACAAGATTCTTAAGATCGACCATTCCGCTGCAAGCGGTTTCTTGACGACCTTGCGTAACTCGGCTCTGTATCGTGCGCTATACACACACATGGTATAAAGTGCACGAGCTTAGATACATATAAACAAGTATATAAGATGTTTTGTATATATGCATCGTATTAACATGCCAATTGTCACTTTATTGCTTGAATCGGCAGCCACATCGACGCTGCTCACATAATTGGACCCCATCGGTAGCACTTAAACAAATTCCAATTACATATAGCTGAATTAATTTTTAGCACGTCGCCATGGGCAATAATCCACCCCAACTACTTAGGCGCACAATCTTATCAGCTATGCTACACTTTCTATCAAGTGCAAAGCACTCTCGAGTGCTACGCAAATCGAGTGCAGCCTTAAAATTCCATAGATTGGATGGATTGGGGAAGCTTTATTAGCCGGTCGTAAATTACGACTATTAACTGAATTAACTTTCCGTTATGCTCTATAAGTGTATACAAACTTTCCTTAAGCTAATCGGCTTTTAGATACTCGTAGTTGGGCTGGTAACCGTTTTTATACCCCCGTAGTGTGTAACGCATAGAAAGAGTTGACTCCGACCCTATAAAGTATATATATTCTAGATCAGCTTCAACAGCCGAGTTGATATACCTAGGTCCGCCTGGCCGTTTTGAAACTTTGATCGGACTTCTCTATCATATACATAGGTAACATTAACATAGAAACGTTCGTTTGAAATAAGTTTCTTGTAAAGAAAACTTATTTGTTTGTTAAGATATCTTGAAAAACTCGCCATTTTTTAGCTTCACTATGTTCCTTGCCTATATGGAAAACCTTATCAACATCGGACTACTATATCATATCACTGAAAAGGAACGATCAGTTCAAAAATAGCTTTTTATATGGCAAAATACTCCGTTCTCCAGGATATTTTCATCAAACTCTGCACTTACCAGCTTCACTATTTTCACATATGTATCTGCAAAAGGGAAATGTCAACGAGGGTATCAAATCTTCGGCGTGCCGAATATATACTCTACTTTCTCGTTTTTGTATTTACTTAGTACATCGGAGTAACCTCTGCCCTGAGCTCATTTGATTTATATTTAAATGTTAAAATTACGAGGCATTCAGCTATATGCACTATAGCTTCAGCTATAATTTGCGAAGCTCTCATACATTATATTTAATAAATGCCATATAGTTGTTTAGATTATTCTTAACCGGTTTACGTGGTTTTAAACAAAGTACATAAGTACATAAGCATAGGCTTTTACAGAGGGCACAGTCTTACTTTCAAGGTAACTCAAAGTGTACAATCCATCCCATCCAATCCAATCCATGTATAAATTCAACAGCCAAAATGCGTTTTACCTCAGTTAACTCTAGTGGAATATAGTAAATTTCTTTTATTAATCATTCATTTCATCCCAAATAAGTAACTAGTTTGTTACTTTATTGATAGAGGAAAATTAAGGCTGCAAACTGGGTTTGAACCCAACAGCTTGCATCCGGAGCTCCCATTCATTTATTACCATGGGTGAGCCTTTAACCAAACCAGTTACATAGTAAACAGCACAACCGAAACTCTAACCCATCTATATACACTTTTTTTAAACAGTTAAGTTCAAGAGTAAAAGTTTTGAGAAACTCAGCCCCTAATTATCTTGCGCCCAGTCATCGGATTTTTAAAATAATATTTGTTAGATGACAATTTTGAGTAGAGATCAAATTTGGTTCGCAAGTTTTATATGCAAATAATCTATGAAATATTCTTAATAGAAAGGGTATTATGTGATAAAATATAAGAAACCAACCTTCCAAAGGAAAGATGGATTCAATAATGTGTAAATCTTTGGAAGTTGACGCGAACAGTCAGATAAACCAACTCTACTCAGAGTGAAGCATACCTTGATGGGAAATATTCCATTTGAAATGAATATATTAAATGCATGTAGTATATATATTAAAAGTAGTATAGCATTTACATATATTAAACTTGTACTCAGTTTTCTATTTAAGAAACCAACTCGATTAACAATTTCATTTACTTTCGCTCTTTATTTCACATAATTTTAGTTTTATTGCCATTTCGAATCACTTCAAGCTGTTTTCCCAGGCACATTTAATTGCAGTTGGCCCCCTCTTTGCTCCCTCCCTCCCTCAGTTTGCCATGATTATACATATGTACTTAAGGCCATATCTGGGTTATGGCTGCGCCGTGTGTATTTGTTTGTTTTCACAATCGGCCCATAAAACACGCAACTTCAACAGATCGATTGATAATGTAGGCACACCTGTATACTGTGCAATTGTGCGGCATATCGCTAATCGTGCTTGTTACTCTTCTTCTTATAACAAAATTTCTCCTTCCTCTCTGCCCCTTGCAGTGCTCTGTGGGCCTATGGAAAGCTGCTGCGGTACACGAAACGGCACGAACGCCTGAACCATACCGTGGCCGATGTCTTCGAGGAAAATGTGAATGCTCATCCGGAGAAGACAGCCGTGATTAGCGAGACCCAGAAATGGACGTTCCGCCAGGTGAACGAGCATGCGAATCGCGTGGCCAATGTGCTGCAGGCGCAGGGCTATCAGAAGGGCGACGTTGTCGGTCTGCTGATGGAGAACCGTGCCGAGTATGTGGCCACCTGGCTGGGTCTATCCAAAATTGGCATCATCACGCCGCTGATCAACACGAATCTGCGTGGCCCCTCGCTGCTGCACAGCATCACAGTGGCCCATTGCCATGCACTCATCTACGGCGAGGATTTTGTTGAGGCCATGTCCGACATAACCAAGGATCTGCCCAACAGTCTGACACTGTTCCAATTCAATAACGAGAATAACAACACACAATCGGAGGCGGTCAAACAGGCCAAGAATCTGAATGCGCTGCTCTCCGCGGCCAGCACCGAGAAACCCGGCAAGACGCAGGTGGATCATCATGACAAACTGGTCTACATCTATACATCGGGCACCACGGGCCTGCCCAAGGCGGCTGTCATCTCCCACTCACGGTAAGTCAGCAATAATGTTTCTTTTCTTACTCTATAGAGATAGAGACTAGACATAAACTCATGCTTTACCAAATAGTCACAAGAGTTAAAAAGAGTTTGCAAGTTATTTTCATTTAACAAATGAATATCAAATATTTACCTATTAATTTGTATTGGAGAAAGTTGCAGCTCACATTTATTTAATATATTTTTGAATGTATTTGAGTGTCTTCTTTTTCTCAAGCAAGTACTTGGTACGAAAGAATGCAGGTTATTCATAAAATTCGCTTCGTTTTCCATAGCTCAAACTTAAAATGGGCTAAGCCTAAGAGATGAATGTCGCGTTGTCAAGTTTTTAAATGCTTTTTTGCAAGTCTTTTGTTGAGTAATAAAGATAATTGATAATCATGACATGTCAGCTGTAATTTTCTTGTTAATATTATATTTCATTTATTATTGATAGCAAAATATGAAGAATTGAAAACATAGGAAGATGTTCTATTATATCTGAGTTCATCATATGAAAGTTATAGAAGTTTCTATATTTCTGTGATGAATTCAATAAATATATATATTTCCTTTTTTTTTTTGTTATTCCTCGCTGTGTATTGTCAAACAAATCCTATTATTAAATATCGACAAAAACCCATTTTCTGCTCCCAGTTATTTGTTCATTGCTGCCGGCATCCATTACACCATGGGCTTCAAAAACGATGATGTGTTTTATACGCCTTTGCCGCTCTATCACACCGCTGGTGGCATCATGTGCATGGGTCAGTCGGTGATCTTTGGCTCCACGGTGTCCATACGCAAGAAGTTTTCGGCTTCCAACTATTTTGCTGATTGCGCCAAGTTCAATGCTACTGTAAGTGTTTCTTAGTTCCGTTTCTGTCTATCAATTTAACCATCTCTGCCCGCACAGGTTGGTCAATATATTGGCGAAATGGCGCGCTATATCCTGGCCACTAAGCCATCGGAATACGATCGTGCGCATCGCGTGCGTTTGGTCTTTGGCAACGGCTTGCGTCCACAGATTTGGCCGCAGTTTGTGGAGCGTTTCAACATAGCCAAAGTGGGTGAATTCTATGGCGCCACCGAAGGCAATGCGAACATTATGAATCACGACAATACTGTGGGTGCCATTGGCTTTGTCTCGCGCATATTGCCCCAGGTATATCCTATATCGATAATACGCGCCGATCCGGATACTGGCGAGCCCATACGTAACAAGGATGGTCTCTGCGAGCTATGTGAGCCCAACGAACCGGGCGTCTTCATAGGCAAGATCGTCAAGGGCAATCCGTCGCGAGAATTTCTGGGCTATGTGGACGCCAAGGCATCGGCCAAGAAGATTGTCAAGGATGTGTTCAAGCATGGCGATATGGCATTTCTCTCCGGCGATCTGCTGGTCGCTGACGAGAAGGGCTATTTGTACTTTAAGGATCGCACGGGTGACACATTCCGCTGGAAGGGTGAAAATGTGTCCACCAGCGAGGTCGAGGCTCAGGTCAGCAATGTGGCTGGCTACAAGGACACCGTGGTGTATGGCGTAACCATACCCCATACCGAAGGACGCGCCGGCATGGCTGCCATATACGATCCGCAGTGTGAACTCGATTTGGATGTATTTGCCGCGAATCTTGCCAAGGTGCTGCCCGCCTATGCGCGACCACAAATACTGCGACTGCTCACCAAGGTGGATTTGACGGGCACCTTCAAGCTGCGCAAGGTAGATCTGCAAAAGGAGGGCTATGACCCAAATGTGGTGAAGGATCCGCTCTACTATCAAACGTCCAAGGGACGCTACGAGCCGCTCACGCCCAGCGCCTACGATAAAGTGCAGCGCAACGAGATACGATTTTAAAGGACTGTAATTACCGCTCTCTGTAGGGATCTTTTTCTTTGGTGACTTTACACCCTAATGCTGTTAATTAATTTGTAAGCGTCTTCACCAACCATTCCCCAGTTTCGGGCTTATGCACACATCCAAAGCTTAGCACTTTTGTATTGTTAATATACACATATATACATATATATGTATCTAGTAAATAGTTGATTTGTGCATTTTTGTTTGAAACGCATTTTATATTGTTTTGTATACGAACCAAAACGTTGTCTAAGTGCAATTCGTGTGTGCGATTGAGTGTGCGTGTATGTTTGTAAACCTTATTGTTAGTCGTTTAGTAGCATTTTTAAACCACATACCATTTTATGTAGCCTGTACATATGAGCAGCCAATTGGTTTCTGTCCTTTATTCTATTAAACTCTACGCCCCTGCGTATCTATCAAATAAAGTTCTACATCAATTAGTTTATTGAAAATATTGCGTTAAATGCGTTTCTCTCAATATGTCACGATTATATTCCCCTCCTGCATACAAATTATTAATGTTACCAGTCTGGGCGAAACACGTAATCGTGTGCTTGGAAGCCGTCTATAGCTTGGCCGCGTACTTGCGCTTTTTTTTTTTTTTTTTGCTATTAACTGCAGTGAACTTGACCCTCAACAACATGCATTATGATTCGAATTTTGCATGCAGCATGCTTTGTAGAGTATCGAGATTTTAGCAGCTTAAAGTTAACAGCTACTTTAACAAGTTGACCAAACAAAACCAAAACTAGCAGTTTGTTCAGCTGTATGTTAAATATTTGACATGAAGATTATACATGGAAAAAATACCTACTCTAAGCTGAACCGCACCATTTACGGTTTGTTTATATTTACTTTTCAGTTTGTACTTTGGCCCTATACGATCTTTAGCCCTAACTAAGCGAAACTTTTATATACATTAGATACGAGGTTCCCATGTATTTAACTTTCTATTTTTAGTTTCAATTATCAGTTAAGAAAATCAATTCATTTGTGGCCGAATAGATACGATATTGAACTTTAACATCAGATTAGTTTTTAGAATTAATAGAAAATAATTGAACTACATGCGACACACAATTGAACTATTGAACTCTTAACACTTTAATAGCGAAAAACATGGTCAATTATTGGAATCTTTCAAGCATGTCTAAACTCTACCTAAATATATAACAATAAAATATAGTAAATATTATATCCCAATTAATCTAGCCGGCTAATACACCCCTTTTTAATAGAGTATAGAAAGTAAATCTATAATGGAAATAGAATACATTTCTTAAAGAGAAAGTCTGGGACAGGTAAGATAGATATTACTTATTACAAAAGTGGATTCGATTTCTAACGATCATCCCAAAATCTAAGAGATATGATGTTCAATTAAGTCTAGGATATGATGCCGGGACTTTGAAAAGTTTATTAAACCTCAAGAACCCCAGACCTCAATGAATAAATAAACTGATCACTAAAATAAAGTTATGCAAATTTCTGTATAATCTTCGTAGTTATTATATGGGGAATATCCGCTAAAAAAATTTTTTTAAATTCAAACATTTAGTAAATATGATTATAATAATATTCATATTAATAATGGCCTAACTCGAAGTTTTTCGATACAGTTAACAGAACCCATTAACTAACAATAAAAGACTACGATATCATAAAACAATTTGTAGATAACAAACAAACAGGGTTTATTTTCATTGATTTCGTTTGAAGCAAATGCCTAAAAAACAGATTACATATTTTCTTTTAAAGCAAAACTAAATAAAACAAGATTTTTTTCAGTGCGTTGTAAGCTTAAGTAAACAGGCCTGGCGGGCGGGCAGGGCGGTTGGCTATCCATAGAAAGGAACACATTAGACTTTATGCCGTATATATATACGTATGTAGATATATATTATAGTAGAGAGATTTGTGCGTTTTTGTGTGTGGGCAAAAACAAAAGGCCAAAGGAAAAAAAAACGTTTACAGTTTGTCGCTACAGCTAAACGATAATTATATAATTAAGTCTTTTATAAGAATCACAAAAATCAACACGAACGCTCCCACGGGGGGCAGCCCAATAGATCCCATGGGGATCACAGCTTGCACAGGCAAAATAGCAGCGGTATGAACGCCCCAATGGCAATGAAGACTGGCATTAAAATGGAGGAGTCATCCATCGAATAGGGATTTGGCTGACGTGGTCCACTGCGCGTTCGCTTGGAGCTCTGCGTCTGCGTCTGCGACTGTTGTTGTGGTTGTGCTGGCTGCTGCTGCTGCTGTGGTTGTTGTTGGTGCTGGTGACGTTGCGGCATTTCCGGCTGCGGCTCACCCTCCTCTAAATCGTACTCGTCTTCGTCCTCATCATCCTCGTAGCCTCTTTGCACCTGCCGCTCATTGTAGCGCACAATGCGCTCCTGATGCTGTTCATTATCACGTGGACGCGGAACACGCGGCTTGTTCTCCTCTTCCGGCTCGGCACGCCGCTCGCTGGCCACGGTATTGTGCAGGCGCGGCAGCTGGGACACATCGCCCTTGAGCAGGGCGAATGCATTGATCTTCGGATTGTCCAGTGCGCCCTTGATAAAGTCAAGACGCAAACGACCGTTGCGCACATCCGATGTCTCAATTTCACCCTCGTACTCGTAGTGCAGCCGTCCGTTGACGATCTTGAAGTATACAATCTCATCGTGGGCCGAGCCGCGTCCCACTTGATTGTAGATGTCCAGCTGCTTGACCACCGTGTGCTTGCGATTGAGCAGCACATCGAATACTTTGCGATTGGGCGCATCGAAGTAGACCTCGCAGAACTTCATGATAAGCGCATAGTCACCGTCGCCATCGGCGGGAAAGTCGTAGCCGAAGGTGGTAGTGTGATAGCGTTCGGTGCGGTAGAGCACCTCGTCCTGTTCCGGCACGCGGCCAATCATCAGCAAATGCTTGCCATAGTCCGACGAAATGCCCACGCTCAGCGGATCCGCCTCGTAGTGTATGCCGTTCTGGTCTGTGTGATCATCCCCGCCCGCGTTTACAGCGTAGATCACTTTCAGCGGCTCCGACAGGGCCCCACATAGCAGGCAGGATAACACCAGGAGCGACAGCATTAACGGAATTGAACAACTTGCCCGCAAGTTGTTTACATTGAGTTTGCCAGCAACGTTGCACATGTTGTTTCCAGTTGTTGTTGTGGTCGTTGCTGTAGCGACTTCGAGTTTGCACTTCATTGCGTTTTTAGTTTGCCAGCTCGAATTTTACCCGGACACGTGGCAGCGGTTTGATATGTGCCGCCTACTTTGTGCTGACCATTAGTTTATCCATTTATTGAACAATATTTTATTCTAATGTAGGCTGCAATGCGCTAGCCGAAAAATACCAAAACTTATCACTTATCGATAGCCTACACAGCACTACAAGACATTTTGTATCACTAGCTGTTGCGCGGCATATTTGAATTAAGTTAGGATGGTAAAGCAATGATACTAATACAAGAAAGAAAAATGAATATATATTCAATTATTAAGCTATTGGCTTCAAATTGTGGGAACAGTTATATTTTGCTAAGAACTTTCCTTAAACTAAAAATTGTTTTATATTGCTTATATATTTCAGCTTAGTTGAATTCTGTTATACCTCAATGGTACAGCGGGTCATAATAAATTTATATTTACTCTCGCTTTCACCAATTAATTTTAAGCGTTTAATTGAAATAGTTTTTAGCCTGAATTACCCAATAAATTAAAATTTTAAATAATAATTCCAAAGAAATTCGATTAAATTTAAATGACTCAGCCTTCCCGCTTAATTGCTGTTATCGAGTTAAGTTGGCTGCTGCACATTCCGATGCAAGCTGCTGTTTATGAACACTGCTGCCATCGCGTTTAGCAACACTATAAAAAGCAGCTACACGTGCGGTTTGTGATTTTGTATGAAAGCACTTGCAGAAAATAAGTTGTTATTGCTAAAAATTTATAGATTTAAAGTGTACAAGCAGTTGAAGCTGCTCCACAAGGCTGCAGAATTGGTACAGCCATGAATTTCGACGATGAAGACGGACTCGAGCTGCAGCATTTGGCGGGCGGCAACATTGTAAAACATGCGCCCGTTTTCTCTGCACAGGGAAGGTTAGTTTTCAATTGAAATAATGTCATATTAAGGCATAAAATAAACTTCTCATTAATCTGCATAGATTCGTCTTTGTGCGCTGCGGTCTCAAGGTGCAGGTGTTTGTCACCAGCACAGGAGAATTGACACGTGAACTAAACGATGCGACGGCGCCGTTGATCAGCTTGGAGCTGGACGTGCAACAGCCGGAGCTCCTGTTGGGCTGCACCAGCACAGGGCAGCTGTTGCGTTGGCATTGGCGCACGGGCGTGCTGCAGAAGAACATTAAGTTGCAACTGGGCACCGAAGGCCTGCAAATCCTCACGTGCAATCTGCTAAACTTGTACAAGGAGGGCGACACCGCGTGCGCCTTTGTCACCGTCAAGCGGAAGAGCGGGGAACAGATCAGCTGGTATGTGGTCAACACAAGCACAGGCACTGTCATCGACATTAATTGTGGACTCCGATTAAAGTAAGTAGTCCTTTAATTCAAGATTTTTGTGTGCTAGTTTTTAATCTGTTATGTGGCTCTTCCGAGTCAATGTAGTCTAGAATTATGCCCATTTAGCTATTTTTCAACTGGTTTATAGTCTTAAACTTTTTAAAACTCTTAGTATGTAACCCAAATTAAATATCATATCCAAATCTTTTGACTTTGTTCAACAGATTGCATTATATTTCTAGACGAGCACTTCATTTGATTTCTTTTTGAATGACTATTAAAGTTGTTTCTTAGCTATCATTGAATGAAATTTTAACCAAAATCAGCATTTACAGATTTCATTAATATAATAAGCAAAATCTTATATTCTTCACTCTTCTATCTCTAGAAAGAATCTGTCTAAAACGTATTTTAACCAAGCTCAGCAAGTAAAACCCTTTCCTCATCGAACATCAAATAGTTCCTTTAGAAACATTCAATTAGCAATAAGAACGTATATTTTGTTAATTTTCGGGATGCCGAATTTTAGTTATTTACTTGTTTTAATATTTGTCAACCTGTTGCATTTCTATTTTTGCAGAGTTCGCGTCCCCTTGGTGGATGTGAGCAAGGGCGCCTTCAAGTACATAATACTGTCACAGGGCGTCTATGTTTACTTTCTCAACTATGTGAGCTGGAAGTTTATGCGGTTCAAGAACACACACACTGCGCCCATAACGTGTGTGCGTTTGAGTCCCTGCGAGGAAATGGGCGCCACTGGCGACGAATCGGGCCGGGTCATCATCTGGCGTCAGTTTGGCCATCAGGAACGTGTGCTCTGCACGGAACATCATTGGCATAGTACGGCCGTGACCAGCATTGCGTTTACGCCCACGGGCGTCAGTTTTTACAGCGCCGGCCATGAGGCGGTGCTGGTCAAATGGACGCTGGCCAATCAGGATGAACGACATTTTCTGCCGCGCATGCCCAGCATTATAAGGCACATTGTGATCAGCGATGGGAACGAGCATGTGCTCGCCTGCACCGACGACAATGCCCTGCAATTTGTGAGCCCCAGCGATGTGAGGCTCAAGTCAACGCTACAACATTTCACCTATGCGCTGCCCGACAAGACGGGCAAGAGCCTATTTCCCATTGGCCTGTGCCTCAATCCGCGCACAAACACGCTGGTGCTCAATGGGCGCATTGGAAACTTGCAGTTCTACTCGGCCTATACGAAGAGTTTGCTTTATAATGTATGTTGACTTCTCCTCCAATTTGTTTTTGGCTAATTTTGCTTTTGCCCTTAACACAGCTGCGTGTGGTGGAGAATAATGTGAACTCCCAGGAGCCGCAGCGGATCATTTACAATACGTGTGTCACATGCGCCGCGTTCAACATTGATTGGATGGTCACGGGCGAGGTGTACAACGATCAGCGCAACTTTGCCGAGTTGCGTCTCAAATTTTGGCAATATCAGGAGCGATTACAAAGGTAGGCAACCTAATCTTTTGTTACATTTCGTTTTACAAGCATTTACTTTCTATTAGACTCAAATATTTTTGGTGTTGTAGGCTAAAACACTTGTTAAAAATATACTAAAATGTTTTCTAATAGGCACAATATTAAAAACCATTTTAATTCTGATTAATTGAATTTAGATTATTTCTGTTACCATTTCCTTAAAGTAACTTATTAAACTTTCAAACGTAAATTCTGTCTTATTAGACTTAGTTAAGTAAAATGTAATTTTGCTTTCCCAAGTTCATGTTTTAATTGCCGAGGTATTTTAATAGATTTTACGTACTAATAGTGAAAAATCTTGACTAGGACATTACAGAGGCTGTCAGATAGAATGTCAATTGTTAGATAAGGAAATTTGTTGCCTGGAATATGTATTTAGCATAGCCACAAAAACTTTACCTCTTTGATATTTATGAAATCATGTTTTTATTGGAGAAGGCTAACAGATACACTGTGTGCGTTATGCTAAGGGCAGTAATTAACAGTGTTTTTACATAATTAAGAAATGTTACAAACAGAATTTGAGATCTAGAGATGTAACAGCTGTTATATATAAGTTAAAATATTGATGAAAGCGCAAATTTCAAATATGCGCGAAATGTATTTACTTTTTTTGAAATTCGTAATTTAAGCAAAAAAGCAACAACCATGAAATCTAGATTTAGTTAATGCATCTTTTATTTGGATCTCACTTTTTGTTTTCTCCCTTTGCAGCTACAAACTAAACACAAATATTGAGCTGCCACATGAGCACGGTTTCCAGGCGATCATCTTCTCCAATCAGTTTCAGGTGGACAATTTGCGCTGTGCGAGCGCTGGCAAGGACAATGTGCTCAAGCTATGGACGCTGGGTGATTCGGAGAACATTTACAAGCGTGGCAGCATGTGGAGCTGTGCGGCGCAGGCGAGCTACAAGCGACAGCCACTCGGCTCCATATGCTTCTCCCAGGATGGCTCACTGCTGGCTGCGGGCTACGGCAGCACGATGGTGCTTTACGACGCACGTACGCTGCGACTGCTCCATGCTCTGAGCACATCCGCTGGCTACGATGGCGTCGTGGCCAAGGCACAGCTGCGTCTGGCCCAGATGCCAGTGAATGGCACACGCACGGAGGTGACGCAACAGCGCCAAAGGCTTTGGAGTCTGCTGCAAACGCTGCTCGACAGCGACGACCAGACGCTGGTGCAGCAGGCGCGTCAACTGATGGCCAGTGCGCCGAGCAGTCAGTGCAAGTCCAGCGACAAGCTGACGACCCAGGAAACTGCGAAGGAGTCTGTGTACAAGCAAATCATGCAAATGTCCGAGCTGGGACTGCATCAGAAGCTCCAGCTGCTGCGTCGCTTTGGCATTGAGTGCACCGTGCACGAGGCCTGCCAGAAGCGGCTCAAGGCTTATCTGCAGAACTGCCTGGTGGATCCCATTGCGGTGCAGCTGCGTTTGCGAACGCTTGAGACGCGCCTGCATCGCCTGCATCCTCGTCAACGCTTCAAGGCGAAACAGCGCCTGACACGGCTTAGTAGCCGGCGAAAAAACTACGAACAGCTGGTCCGGCAGGAGCTGTTGCCGCTCTTCAGCGTGCTGCATCTGGACGAGACCACGAAAGCGGCAGCACCGACGTCAGCCAAGCGCAAACGCTGGTCAACACAGCCTGGCAAGAAACTGGCCAAGGTGGCGCCGCTTCAGAGTGTTGCCCAAATATCGCATGTGCAATTCGGCGCTGGCGCGCAGGCTCACCTGGTGGCCGTCTGTACCGAGACGCGCGTGCTCATCTGGAACCTAATGACGCTGCGTCTCCAGGCGGGCCTCAAGCTGTCTGTGCAGCAACTGGCCTTCGATCCGCTTACCAATCTGATAGCTGCCATCACACGCAACGATGAACGTGAGTAACTGCAGCCGGTTGGGAATTCCTTACTAATGCCAAGGCCTTGTTCCCTGTATCTAGTGCACGTCTTCCAGCCAAATGTGCCGCTGCCCGTCTATCAGCGGAGCAATTTGCCCAAGATGCACGGTCTGGTCTGGCTGCCGCGTCGCCAGCCCAAGCAGAGCTCCATCAATGTGGACTGGCAGGCGCAGTCCACGCTGCACATGCTCACCCACGACAAAGAGATTGTCTATCTGGCCGCGCCGGGACACAGCACAATGGATGACGCGCCTGCGCCCATTTCCTTTGCCCAGCCGCCAGTTACGGATCAGCTGATGCAATTCGCCACCTTTGGCAGTTTTGTGGCCAAACAAAAGTCCAGCGACATCGCAGAAATTGCACAGAACAACGGTCCACTGATTGTGGGACGCAGCGCACATAGTTCAGTGAATGCGGTAAGTTTCCAGAAAAATCGACTAGCCTATAGCTTAATGTACTACCATAATTGAAATATCTGCAACTGGCATTAAAATTGATTTTACGCTTATTGACAATTCACTTTAAACTATCCCTTCAAAACTATTCCTTTTTCGTAATTCTTACATTTTTTAAAAATTAAAATTTCGTTTGAAATGTTATGAAATTGAATAATAGCTCAGGTTTTGTATTCTCAATTGTTTACAAAATGGCATAAAAGATAGATTTATAACAGAAAATGTTACATGAAGTCAATTGCGACAATGTTTCATTCACTCGTTCCGTTTTACTTTTCTGACGGCCTTTGTAAATCTAGATTTAGGATTAGTTATGGAAATATGTCCCATTTCCACTTGTTCCTAACTTGTTATCAATTGTTTACAATTGTTAAATTTCAAATCTAGTCTAAGTAATACTGCAGGCAATTGAAAAAAAATGGTTATTTATGACAATATGTTCCATTTCCTCTTGTTTCTTTCATCTTATCAATCGCGCTTTAAAAAGTATTGGCTGAATTTCAAGCAAGGTCGATTCTACTTTTATTGACTGTACAAATCTGAATCCAATCCAAAATCTGATTGTGTTTCATTTCCGCTCATTACTTTCAATAGAACAGCATAGTTCAGATTCCAGATCGTCAGTCTCATATAGTTTAAGTTGGTTTCACTTCCGCATATTCCTTGTCAGCATTTAACAGTTTTCTATTGGTCGATCTATTTTAATTTTGATATAATGAAAACTTGAGGAAAAAACGAAAACATTTTCTGTGCTAGATTTGATATGTTTCTCTTCTTGGCTTATTTATTTTTATTTTTTGTTGTATTTTTATTGAAACCTTACGTGCTATGAAGTACAAGTGGTTAGACTGTCTTAACTTAAGATTAAATATACATATATATTTATATATTTGTTTGTGGTTTTTGATTTTGATTTGGTCTCGCTATAAATCCTGTTGAAATTCTATTTGTAATTGTAATTCGTCTTGTTGCTCAGTCGTGTGCAGTTGTTGTTGTTTTCGGCTTAATTCATTGCCGGATCGCCACAATTTCTATTTCTTCCTTTTGCGTATGGGCCCATCCCCAAGACGTGGCGCCGTTGGAACACGCAAATGCCGACAGCGCCTCATCATCAGCACATCGTGCTTAAAGTAGCGCAAACAATGCCATTGGGGCACCTTGGGCATTAGCTGTTGATGCTGGTGTGTGCAAGAGAATGTATAGAAAATATATAGAAAAATTTTCACGTGAGAAAGTTATCAAAAAAGAGCCTTTAAATAACTAAAACTAGGATCTATAAACAATTTATATGCGCATCAACATGCTTCCGAAAGTCTTTATTTTGAGTTCCAATATTATTTCCCTATTGTTTTAACAATTGAACAACATTTCAACTTCTCTATAAATATAGGTTTCTTAGAATAATATTGAGACTCAAAGATTTGAAGATACACGACTCTAAGATCAAGTGAAACATTTTAGGTTAGGATCTAGCTTTTCTGGGATCAGCTTTTTATCATATTTGGTGATTGTTCAGTTTTGTTGTGCAAGCCAAGTGGCTTTTTTGCTATTTTCAACTCAATTTGAATAATTTCAATTCATAATAATAACGCCATTCTCTTAAAGTCGAAAGGCGCAACAGTTTATTTCTGGATGCCTTTCAATTGGATCTTATTTAAAGCTTGGCTGGAAAATTCTGCCCTACCAGCATGGCAACTATATTATCGTACAATTTATCAGGTTGGTATAGGTCTAGTTTGGATAGTTGTGGAGATTCGCAAGGTTTCTTGACTTTTCAGCTAACTTTTGCTGTGGCCAAAGATCATTAAGGGCTATGAATTAATCACTTTGTTATTTTTAAAAATTTTGAAAACACCTCGAGTTCTTCAAAGAGACATTGATAAGGAAAGTCACTCCGCATATTATATAAATAAGTGGAATATTCTGATCATATAAACAGTTAAGCTCTATAAATAGTCGTGCTGATTAACAGCCGCCCAAGTCGTGTTCACGGCTTTATTGTTTGTTAATTAGAAAGTAATCTTTTAATTAACAATTGCACTGGCAATCAACATTGTCGTAATTTTACAAATTGACTACCCTTTGTGGGTTAATACCCCGGAATACAGTAAAATCTCTTTGTAACAAAATGAAAATTCCTTAGCTCGTAACTTCTTGCACTTCCTTGTTTTCACACTCCACATTTCGCCGCACGCCCCGAAACTCACCTCATTCACAATTGGCACGGGTCCAGCTTGCGCCCAGGCACATAACAATGCAAGGCAGAGCAGCGAAATGACGGCAACAAAGTTGGGCCACATTTCGGTATTTTTGGACTTCACTTTAGTGCACTTTTTGTTCTTCTCTTTTCGCTTTGCTTCAATTGTTTAATAATAATTGAACGGTTTATTGTCAGCGACGGGGTCAAGTGGCGTTTAAATGCCGTGAACTTTTTTTCTTGTGTTATTATATTTCCGTAAACTTTGCGGCACGCGCTTCCGTTTGCCTGGCTGCTTCAGTCACGCTCTCTCCGGCTTTGCGCTGCTGCTGCTGCTGATGCTGCTGTTGTTGTTTGTGCAAAATACAACGGCACAATGTTGAACGGCTGTTGGCGCTCAATGCAATTTATACGCCGCGCTGTTGCTACAGCGGCGCCAGCAGCAGAAGCAGCAGCTTCGTGCGTGCCGCGCTCTCATAATTCTAATACACGAAGCTTTGCCCATAAAGTTCGGTTTGTTATTGTTGTGTGCGCGTGCTCTTCCTCTCTATCTCTCTCCGACGCTCCATTTATCCCACTCCCACACATACATGGGCGCTGCATTTACTGCAGTTGCCAGTGCAAGCACACCCACTCCAATGGAGCTTGCGCTCACAGTTTCGCTCTCTCATCACTCAATACACGCCACTCGCTCTCTGGCTCTTTTGTTGTTCAATTTGTTTTGTTTATGCGTAGCGGCTGTTTGTTGTTATTGCGTGCTTCGCTCTTTCTAAGCTCATTATGCTGTTTAATAAATATATAGTTACGAGCATTTGTTGTGGCTACTTTATGGTTGAGCTCCCGGCGAATATTATTTCCCCAGGGGCCCGCGTGGGTTGACCCATTGTAATAATTATAATGCGAGCACTTGTCGCTTATTGCCTTAATTACATTATATGTATATAGTTACATTCATGCATTACATACATAGGCTATGTACATATTTTTGGCTATTTTATTTGAGTCAGTCTTCAACTAGTTTAAGTTGGTTTCGTCAAGTTGCAATTTACGAGTGTAAATTGAGTATTTTTCAGCGGCTCTGACTCAGTTTGGATTCATTTTGACGCTGCTTCCTGCTTAAATATGCATTAATTAATACTTCAGTAGAAAAGGCAACTGAGTAATGCGTCTGCAAAAGAACACATGAAACAATTTATAATGAACTTAATAATTGGGCAAGACGCATGCGCGAAGGTTACCAGATCGCAGACACTTTGACAGACAAACGGACGGCAGTGACAAACTCATAAGTCAATGCCAAAAACAACAACAGCCCGGAATAAGTCGTATTAGAGCATGAGATTATCAATTTTGAGCGCTGAACTTGAACCATAATCTGTACTGGCACCCGAAAAAAAAAAATTAAATAAATTGACAAGTAATCGTAACAACAACAATAATGAATTTAAATCCAACTGACATAGTTTTCTTTTTTTTTTTTTGAACTTTGACAAGGTCAACGCCAATTAATGTTCCCTCGAATTCATTTCAGTTGGTCAACTTGTCCGCCCATACGATGCCTGCCATGAGCCTGATTTGCGGCGAATTCATCAAATCGCTGCTAACGCCTGCCGAGAGCACAGTTAGACATAACGCAGCTGCGGAAGAGACGCTCAGCAATGGCAAATTGAATGGCAATGGGCTCTTGGACGCAGCCGGCGATGTAGAGGAAGAGGATGTAGAGGAGCAGACGCAGAACGGGGAACAGCAGAAGGAAGAGGTGCGCAAAACGTTGCTGGCGCATAACACAGCACTGGAAGCACAGGAAGTGAGCACCCAGGAGGAAGATAGCCAGTTGCTGTTGGATGCGCGACTGCAGCGCGTTGCACAGCTCGATGTACAACTGGAATTTTAAATGTAGAATTATTGCATACTTCGCACAGAGAGAGAGACCGATCGATCCCTAACATGGTACAGCTATTGTAGGTGCTTACGTATATACTAGTTGTTGTAACAAATTTTGTGACTTTTTTGTATACAAACGAGACCTATTATTATGCGTAACAGTTCTATAAAATATAACCTAAATGCAGTTATTTTTACAAGCAAATGTCTTTTAAATGTGGAATCTATGATATATACGATATGTTAGATCATATAAGGGTTTTCTGAAAGTCTTCTATGCAATGTGAAGAAAGCGTGTTTATGTTTCCGGCTGTATATTTCAGTTATGATATAATTACCTTCTAGCTTTATATGTTTTCTAGGTTCCTAGTTGCTTCTTTATTAAGATAAACTAGTTTTTTCTTTGTAACCACTTTTGATCATTTAAGATGGTATTATGTTATTAAACACACTATAATAGCGATTCAAATCAAGAATTCGTATATATTCATATATAAGAAGAAACTCATTTTCTTTAGTTATACCTTACTAAAATTATTGGTTATTTTGAAATAGTTATTTCCTTCAGAAACTGGACAAACCTAGTACTTTATGAGTTGTATTTAAAAAAATTTTATATTAATACTCTTTATATTAATACTCACTTACAATATGTGTACCCGAGTATACTTCATTTACATGTCAGATTTTTAAATTTTTAGCTATTTTTGAAAAAAAAAAACAGTGCTTCTTTTACTTAAATTAATGACTATAGCTTTAATATTTTCTGATATTTTATGTAAAATGTAACAAAATGTAAATCGAAAGATGTTTAGAAATATTTGCGACGTGGTATGAGACCTGCATGGGAGAGCACATTATAGATTTCCATGCGCGGTATTTTTTCCGCCTGGCGTTCAAGGACCTGAGAAAACATATAGAGATACGATGTAATATATTATAGTATACGATAGTAATAGAAGACTTAGACTTACCACCTGCTCGCCGGGACCAAACCAGCTGGATCTGGCTAGGGCCTCCCTGACGCGTGGTGTCTTGTAGAAGGGATTCTGCAGTTGTTGCGGCAACGTTTGCTCCCAGGCGGCATTCTCCAGTACGGCAATGTGCTGCAAATTGTGCTGCGGACGTGCCTCAGCCAGAGCAATTAGCAGGATCGTTAGGCAGATCAGACGATACGGCGGGCACCTGAATTGGAGTAGAGCAGAGTTGGGCACTCGATTAAGTTGGATGCGTAACGAGATCGCGAGGCGAATGTATTTCACTTGCTCGTGGATCATTACATAATTGTGGCGTGCATATGATATTACAAGTTTCCGCCTGTCACGCATATGCACGCATGTACCCCTCTCCCCCTTCCCCCTTCCCCTTCCCCTTTTCCATACACCAGTCCGCTCGAATACCTGCTGCTCCCTCGCCAATAGCCAGGCTGGAACACGCCTAAAAACCCAAATTACCGCTTTTCACTGGACAACTAGTCAGCTGACTTGGTCCAGCAACAGTTGTCACTCGGGTACACACATATATATATGTATATATATATATCTATATACTTGTATATCGGTCTGGCTGGTTAAAAGTTGTCGTCATGTGACCAACAGACGGCTCTCATTTCCTAGATGTCGCGTGCTGCGCCGCTTTGGTGCGTACAACAAACAACTTGGATTTGTAGACGGCCCACATTTGTTGCAGCCAAACTATCCCTGATCTTTGGTTTTAATTGGATAACCGGCAGTGCAGCGCCTGGCTGCTTGATGCGCCACAATGATGATGTAAGTTTTGGACTTGATATTGCCACTTGAGGCAACAGACTGCATACTGCATTTTCCACATGTGCCTTCTGTGCCCTTTATTCGCCAATTCATCAATTACGTGAGCATCATCAGGCCTGGGGAATCTGCCTTCCAGCTGGACAGATTTTATAATTCAATGAGCTATGTTCATGTAATGCATCCAAAATTATCCAAAATATAATACTGAACTGTTAAGTTCAGCAGGAACATTGGAGATTAAGTAAAAAGGAAAAAACATATTCATCAAAGAAATATTAATATGTATGTTTATGTAAAAAGCTATTTTTGCATGTTAACTTTGACAAGTTGAAGTCCTAAAGAAACAAACTAGTTTTAAGAAAATTGAAAAGAATTAGAGCCTAACCAGACTTTAAAGAAGCAAAAATAATAATAATAAGGAAGTCTTAGCAGAAATACAGAGCTTTCAAGTAGTTTATAAACATTTAACACAATAAACTAAAACGTGGGAATACCCTAATTATTTTACACCTTCGAGTAATTTTAAAAGGCCTATGAATAAGCATATGTGTATTTTTTAAAGTTTTTTTGAGCCTTTGAATAATTGCGTTTACTTCTTCCGTTTTGAGTAAAAGTGTGATAAACAATTGTTAATTTTAAGTAATTAACAATTACAGTTTTTTTTTTCGTATTTATCACAACTTCAATGTAACCTTGTAAATGGTAAAAAGTTAAAGATACAAAATTTCACACTTTTTTAAAACTTTATGAGCTCATTAATTGCCAAAAAAAAAAAAAATGTATGTAATGAGCCAAAATGCGGCGTCTTTAAGCCATGGCTAAAAATTCAAGGCCTTGAGGCCTTTCACTCTCGTCAGATCGCCAAAGTGGGTTCAGTGGCTGCAGTTGCATTTTGAGTACCAGTTATTTTCCAGTTGTATTTCCTCATTGTATGCAACGTATTTATGTGAGTGTAAACAAATTTGTGGGCACGTAGAATAACAATACGTCAATCTTTGTCAATTAACCAAGTGACCCAAATTTTTGGGAATGAACGAGAAGCGAAACTGCAACGCGGACTACGCCAATTGGTTTCCATTGACCTAATCAAATATAGCAACAACTTTTAAGCATGTAACTAGAGTCCGAATCCAAGTCTGACTCGGACGCAGAGTCACACTCACAGCGACAGTCTGAGGCACTTTACATGACACTACATGAATACGCTTGAAAACCTGAAAAAAAAACGTATATCTAGCCATATATGTTGTCGGGGGCGCTCAGAGTTTGCCAAGTTGAGTTGCATAATGCAACGCAGGAGGGGTCCACTGTCATGTCTGCGACAACAATCATGATGCTCATCATCATGTTGCTCAGTGGCAATATTATGGGTAAATAGTTTTGTGAATGGAGCACTTAAGAACTTGATAATTTGAAACAAAAACTAGGTAATACGTTAAAAAATAAATTTGTATGCAGCTAAATTCTAGTATTCATTCAAGAAGTAAAATGGAATGCACTTTCACGTAGTTCGTAAAAATCACTTCCGCACGTGACTTTGTAATTTTTGTCACTTTTTATCAGATTTTTTACAGAAAATTATTTACTTGTCGATGAATAAAGTAAACTTAGACTTGGATACACAAATCAAAGTATTTGAGATAGTATTAATGCTTATGCAAATAATATAACTAAGTTTATCACATACATATTCTTTATTTTTATTAGAAATTTAGTTATTTTATTTGCTTATGATTATTTTTTTCCAATTTATATGTATATATTTTATTTTGTTTGCATTAATTCATTTAAGAGTTGTCCAATATCCAAATTATCCATTCCATACAATAAACTCTTAATCATATGTCATTTACTTTGTGATTATCCAATTTGTCAATTTTCACTTTCAGTTTCACATATTAAATAGAATCACGAGTTGTTGCCCAAAAGTACGATTATCAATTGCCTCATCGATAAATTACTGTCAATTTATAGCCAAAATTAATATTCACTTCTTGTAATGCCCTTAAGACATGACAATACCCAAGTTGTAGCTGGGCAGCTAGTTAAATGCTTTCTTTGTATACCCTGTATACGTAAAACTGGAGCTGAGGTATTACATATTACAGACAGACACAAAAAGTATAACATAATGTTAACATACATATGTACATATTTCTGTTAATATACTCTTGTAGAAATTATGTTTTTTTTTCTTTTCAACAAACTCTGCATTTACGATTTTCACTATTCTCACATATCTGCAAAAAAAGCGAAATTTTATAAAGTCGCATGTGTTTTTAGGTTCTTGAGACCGATTTATAGGAGTATCTGTTAGTCAAGCAGCATTCTAGTTTGCCTGGCACTTGTGGTTTCTTTTTGATTTTCTTCCTTTATGCAATTAAATGAAAACAGACGAAAATTACAATTAACTTTAGCATAAACACTGCACACGAAAAACTGTAGTATTATTTTGATATATTTATAACTTTTTCGTTGTTGAGCATTTTGTGCGTTTGTTAATAAAACGTGACCGTTAAACTGAATTATGCGCCATGAACTACTGTCAACTTTAATTGTTTTGGCTTTTGGTTTAACGCTTGTCACAGTTTTTTTTGCGGTTGTTATTGTTGATAGGTCAGATTGTTTATGGTTATTTGCATTGCGCCTTCAGCTGCGCAGTTGTTGTTGTTGTTGTAGTTGTTGCCTACAACTATTTGAGTTTGGCGGACAAACGCAAATAATTTGAATTTTTATCAAGTGTTGGCAAACTTTTTCGGGGCTTCAATTGGTGAATGGCAGTTGAAAAAGTTTGGGTGGGAATTTTGCAAGGTTTACTTTTGAAAGATGTCTCATGACTAAGTAATTTTGTGTTAAGCTCAAATAACTTTAGATAAGTTCAAGCTTCTCTGACTCTATATATTAAAATAATAAATGCTTAGCAAATTTTTAAGCTGAGCAATTTTAGCTTTCACATTAAATCTCAATTTCACCTGCGAAACTCACATTTTTATATTATTTTCACTAATTATTTTGCAGTTAAATAATTTCGCGCCTCCAACTTGTTGCTTCTTCTTGCGATTTTTGCTGCGTAATCCTGTCAAACACAAAATCGTTATGTTTTAAGATCTCTTAACGTCTAATTTGAGCCGCAACAAGTTGTTGGTATGAACGCGGCCGGTTGCCAACTGAATTGTGCGCTTCGAGCCAGCTACGAACAGAGCGACAAAGCCCACGAGCTGGTGCAAGGCAGCTTTCAAGTTTAAAGCTGTAAAGTCTATGCCCGACCAGGAGATACGCTGTCGATAATTGGCAACCATCCTGGTCCGTGATCGTCATCGAATTACTTACTGGCATATATTGAATAAGCCCATATATATCAAAACTAGCTCTTGTGTTTCTTTCGCTCTTGCAAACAAAAGAATATGTTGATCGCATTTTTGATGATGATCTGGAATACAACTTGATCAAAAACTAAACGAGCACAGTGCATATACATTATAAGTATTAAAATATATATTTTTTCTATTGTTTTTAATTAACTGATTTGATTATTTACTAAGATTGTAAGACATAATGATCGACAAAGTCCTGTAACATGTCCAGCATGCGATCTCTGTATAGTTGATCAGAATTGAAGGCTTTCATGCAGATCTCGATGCGTTTGCGACTGAAGAAATCGCTGAAGCCATCAGCGGAGCCGGTCAGCTCTTGGGTGCTGGCGGGCGGCAGTATGACCAGGTGACAGAACAGGCAGCTCTCGATGAGGCCGACAATGCGATACTCTTCCACTGAATCGTAATACTCGGCCTCTGTCATAAAGTTGGCTATATTCAAGCCGGCGCGCTTCAGAAACTCTGTCATAAAGCGATAATATTCGGCCAGCAGCTCGTCGAGATGGACAGCTCGGAATTGACTCGTTGTGGGTATGGTGAGCACGGTGAGCAGATCCATGGCTGGAGGAGCGTATCTTGCCAGCTGGAAGTCGACAAAGCGGCACTGGAGCGGCGTCTCGCCATATTTGCCGTACTGGAAGAGTACATTGTTCGCCCAGAGATCACCATGCAAAAGGGTGTTGAGCCGCGTCTTTGAGGTCTTGGCCAGTTCAAAGATCCGCGACATGCGCTTGGTAAAGTTGGCCAATATGTAGTCCAGCTGGCCCTGATACTTGGGCAGCGTTTTGATGAACTCCTTTAAGACCTCACAAGCCTGATTAAAGTTAACCATTCGCAAGTGCTCCGGCGGCACATTTGAGGGATATGCATTCTCCGCCAAGGGAAGTCTTTGGCTATTGCCTTGATCCCTTATAATGGAGCCCGCGTGCAATGCCGCCAATGTTTTGAGGCAGCAATGCAGCTGCTCAAAGTTGAGCAGACCATCACGTGCTGCGCCCATGCGGTAGCCCTGATCGATGAGATTCTCGAAGACCAACAGATTCTTGTCCGCATAGTAGCATTTGGGCGCTATCTCCGCGCAGGCTGCCTGCAGCTCGGGCAGCACATGCTGATAGACGGCAATCTCCTTCTGAAAGACACCAAAATTCTCGAGATATTCCATGCGCGAGGCATTGCCCTCCGGCGCCGACTTGCAGAAAAGGCGCAGTTGCTTCACCTCGCCAGTCTCCTGCAGTTGCAGGATCACCTGCAGATAGAAGTGACTGCCCAGGAAGCCGGCAGGCGCCTCCGATGTGGGCTGCAGCTGATAGCTGACAACCTCGAATTTGGCATTCATCTCATTCTGGTGCAGATAGCTCTGGCACAGGCCCTGTAGATCGGTGCTGCTTAGCTCCAATGCCGTTGCCATCTTGATTCCGACTGTTTCGGCCACTTCCAGTGGGCCCAACGCTTTATACTTTCGCCCCGTGGCGTAATATACAAATGCAAAGCTGTCGCAAAGCTGTTATAAACTTCTACTCTGATAAGCGCATCAGCGTGATCTGAGAGAAAAGATTACTAATGCATATGCTACCAGCTTCTAGACCAACCTAGTATCAGAAGAGGCAACTGTTTCTGTGCCGCCGAAGCTTAGATACCCTTGCAGGTACCCTAATTCCATATTAAAATTTATCTATACTCTATTCTCTACTCCACTTCTTTTCTGCCAGAGCCCGGTTTGGTTGTTAACTGTACACTTGCAACGTTAGTGTTTGAAAATACACTCCTTTCGTAATTTCCAATACTACAAGGACACGACTTGTATACATTTCCTACTGTTTGCAAGTGTTAACAAACGCAAACAAAGGGAAAACTCGTTCAGCCTTGAAGCCAAATTTCACTTTTCACATATTTAAACTTTCAACAGATGTTTCCTTTTAAAGCATTTTAATTGTCGAATTGAATAAATATATAAATTAAGATTCCCACCTTCTGCTATGTCCCTATATTATATTAATTATAATAACAGTTATATAAATTAAAGTTAAGTAGTAAATCGTATAGCTTAATAAAGGGTATGTCGATGAGTTCATGAGCAAGCATCTGGTGTTTCATTCATAATAAAAACGTACTTTAATCCATTGAGGAAAAAACTGTTAACCTACTTGTTTAAACAATATGCACAGACGCAAATGGTTTACGATATAGGTTGTATGATGTCAACAAAAGTAAGTATATTGTAGTAATATCATGAATTACTTTAATTGCAATTCAAAGTTACAGCAAATTTAAGATATTTCAAATCTAAACCCATTTAAAACAATATTCAGCACCAGCTGTTGTCATGTGAAGTTTTACATATACTAAACATCTTCATTATTAGGGTCTGGTTAAACATTGTCATAAGGATTATCGAGGCGCTTGTCGCGCACCTCAGACGCGTGCTTATCATGTGGAAAACTGTGTAGTGTACTATCTTAAACCTCGACCAGGTCCATTGTTGACTTATGGTAAACAAAACTAATGCAAGAGATAATATGGCCTGTACGCTGCGTAATTAAGTTGATCTTTAGGTAAATGTTGTCCAATAGCTGGGAAATGTTTTTTTTTTTCAAATGCGTGTCTGGATTGCTGGGAAAGTCAACAGCTGTACTGCAACTTTATCGAGATGGAAATAGTTAATTATGATATATTGATTTGGTCATGAGGAAATAACATTTAGTAGCTAACCAGAGCTCAAGGGAAGTGCCACAGAATGCGCTTGCGAAAAAGCGTCGAGGAATATTTGAAGAACTCTACGCTGCATGGAGCTCGTTTTATAGTGGATGAAGATGCAAGTTGGTTGGAGCGCATTTTTTGGGTCGTTTGCCTTGCGGCCTCTTGGTATGCTTCCTGGCTTCTCATCAAAGCATCGCTGGGTGAGATAAGAAATACTTGGGAGTAGTTTAGGGTATATTCATATCATTATTTCAGCGGCCTTTGAGAACAATGCCATTAGCTTTGTGGTGGAGAGTTCCTATCGCGATTGGGATACCAATTTTCCGGCCATTATAGTTTGCGAATCGAAGAATATGGATCGTATTCAGGAAGTAGCCGAACAGTAGGTAGCTTGTATACCATTTATCCCATATATAATTCCTAGCCCTAATTAGACTCTGGGGCGCCGATCATGACTTCACTTTGGAGGAGGTGCTCAGCGAGATTGCCTTCTTTCGCGGTGAGTCCTATCACACGGTGCACGAATGCAGCGGCGAGGAGTCCACAGCTGCCTGCTTCTACTCCAATTTCTCGTACTACGCCCAGCTTGTGCGGAGTAGCTGTGCGGACTCCATACATAGCTGTGAGTGGAACAATACGCCCTTCGATTGCTGTACATATTTTCAACGCTTGGAAACGGAACTGGGCATTTGTTATGCCATCAATTCAATGCAGGCGGGGTTTGTAGGGTTAACAATAACTATAAAATCTGTAATATTTGCAATATTTTCTTATTTTTAGCAAATTCAAGGGCCCAAAGCTCAATATGTACTCCAACCGTTATACGGGCCCAGGGTCCTTGAAAATGGAACTACATACAGAGGCAACGGTAAGATAGTTTTGAATATTTTGATAAGGATATAGTCAGTCTTTATAGTTCCAAAGTAAAAACAATGAAAATCTGCAAAGCTTACTTGCATTTTTGAGAATCGCATAGCAGGGCTGTAGAAAACATACATACATGCATACATACACATATACACACGTACATACATACATATAATACATATATACTTACATATGTACTAAAGTACACGCGTTAACAGAAACATACGAACATATGTTGTTTGGCATGTTTATTTGGCACATAGTATATTTATTTTCACCTGCAACAGGTCTTTATATTAGGAACTGAGGAGGTGCCCACTTTGGTGACACCCAAAACAGATTTTTTCGTCGTGGGTCCCTACATATCCTTTGTGTAAGTACCGCTGCTTGCTATATTTCGTAAAATTTCTTAGTTTACGTCCACCAGTCGCTATGTGTCCAAGCGTGATATTGAGAACGATGAGCAGATCCGCCAGACGAGCGTCCAACAGCGCAACTGTCGCTTTCCGGATGAGAATATTCTGGATGTGCATCGGTATTACAGCTATAGCGCCTGCACGGTGCAGTGTCGCAAGGATAGGCAAATGGAGTTGTGCAATTGCTCCAGCCACTTGACACCCAACTCGCCGGATTGGCAGCTGTGCAACATGGATGGCCTGGAGTGTCTGAATCGCAACTACGAGGATCTGTCGGTGATCATTGCCAAATGGTCACGTCGCCGTGGCCGTAAGGGACTAGTCTGCGACTGTCTGCCCTCCTGCACTGAGGTGGACATTACCACCGTGTACGACAGCAAGGATAACATATATGGAAACCAGAATCCCGTATCCAAAATTGAAGTAGCGCTCATTGAGCTACCCACAGAGCGCTACAAGCGCAACCTGGTGCGAGGCAAATTGGATCTGGTGGGTAAGTTGTACACTGAACTGCCCGAAACTCTGCGAATTGTTGCTGCATGTGTGTCGTTTGCAGTGTCTATCGGTGGCACAACGGGTCTGTTTGTTGGCGCCAGCTTGCTGAGTTTTGTGGAGATTATATACTATATGACTATACGACCCTATACCAGCTACATGCACGAGAAGCGACGCCAGAAGCGACTCAGCCAGCTGAAAAGTGAACACTAAAATCGATTGCTAATTGGCTAACACTAGTTAGCACGTTTTTAGTTTTACGGAGCACGAAAGAAACAAAAATATTGAATGGATTTGAAAAGAACATTTCAGTTCAGGAATACTTTTTCTAAATTAAGTTTTCTTTTACTAAACATTTAAACTTCAGCTCTGGCCGAATTAACTTCTTTGCCAGTTGCTGAGTACTGTAAGTATACTTGAAGGGTGCTGGTTCTAATCCCAGGCTAGGCCGCTTGTTGACTTAGTAGCCTGTGCTTTTGAGCTCACAGCTTGCGATTAATAAAGAATTAAAATTAACCCAAATAAATAAATAATATAAAATAAAGATATGAATACTTATCCTCAGCTTAAATTTGTATTGCATTTATTTTTCTTTGTTTCTTTTGATAAGGCTACGCGCCTTTGAACATGAGAAAAAGTATAAAATGCTCGTGATTTGAGGTGCATTCAACAAGTGTGCATACAGAAAACGTATCCATAGGTGCCACACGTATATATTTTATCGCGAGAAAGCAACGAATCCCAAACACACCGAACAGTTCTCAGAGATTCGGCAATTGAGTGAATTGTGAAAATAAATGTGAATTTTCGCTCAGTTTAATCGCGTTGCGCAGCGCAAACACACGGGAAAATTGTCGCGCGAAAATCTATTTTGTTGCTACTTATTGAAAGAGAAAGAGACCGTGCGTATACGCAATATGCTCTTAACGGAAGAGGAATGTGTGCAAATCTTAAAGAATCTATTAAACGTTCCAAATGACCAACTGTATCTGCTCGATTTTCAAGTGGAAAGGGATATCAGTGCCGTCGGTTATCTGGGCGATTATTATACGCTTAGTTTAGGCTACAGCACTGTAAGTTAATACAAAGTAATAATTATTGAGATTATTGTCGCAGTGACATTTCGTTGAACTCGCTGTAAGCATGATTAGTTCGTTGTGCATGCAAACATTAATTTATACTCTTTTTGTATGTTCTCACGCCTTTCAATACTCAACATCTCTTTTGATATACAACATAAGCTGCTGCCCTTCAGATTTTGTTGAGCTTTTCCATAATTATTAAAACTTTCGTTCATTGCTCAAAGGATCTTACTAGTAAATATTGCTATTATAGAATCTTTATATATATATATATGTAATCTGTATATACAATTTATATTTTACATATATATTAGGGCTTACATTCGTAAAGCGTTTTTCGGAAATATAAACACCTGCATGCACGTACTGTTTGTTAAACTAATCAAATTATATTCAGTTATAGCCGCTTATCAGTATATTTATATTTGAAGGGTTATTTATCACAGCCAGCATTCAACAACGTACAGTAATCAAAATGTAACAAAATGCGCATTGCTTTTACTTACTAATAACAGGTGGAAAAACTTTGCTTTTTAACGTAAATTGTAAATGGTTCAATATATACAATTCTTAAATTATCAAGTGTGCGTGACGAGAACGTTTCTTAATCAGTTTTAAAAGAAATCATTAGTAGGCAAATAGAACAATTAATCTGATGCGGGTTAATCCAAGGTGATATCCGAGCTTTGACATTCCAGCAAAGTTCATTGCCTTTTATGCACAACACCAACTTGCTATCTTTAAAAACATTGAATACGTTGAATAAAAAAAGGGGGGTTTTATGTGGTAAATAACATATAAAAATAGAATGAGCAACTACGACTTTACTCGACGCATTGAAGTCTTAAAACTCTTGTAGACACTTCCCTTAAGACTTTGCAGATATGTGAGAATAGCTCGCAAATGCCGAGCTTTATTTAAATATCTTGAATACGGAATATTTTGTACATAAAAAAACTCGGTTTTTGATCGTTTCTTCTTCCTGCCAACGGACCGTAGAATATATACACCTTATGGGGTCGAAGATGCCTCCATCTCTGCGTTTTGAATTTCATAACAAAATTAGACTACACACAAAAAAAAGTATTTTTATGAGAACTTATTTGTGATTTCAAGCAAATAAAACATATATAATCCGAAAATATAATCCTTACTTCGCTTTCTTTGTGCAACAAAAGTACATATTTATTGCATACTTTCAGGAGGACACCAAAAGACCTGAACAGCAACAGCTTTTTGTGAAAGCGCTGCCAGAGAAAAGCGATGAGCCCGAAAAAGAGGCAATTTTTCGCAAAGAGGCGTGGCTGTATGATACCTTGCTGACCGACATGCAAAAATATTGTGCGTAATTACAAAAAATTAACGTAACAAAACTAAAAATTAAGCAGTTACAAATTTGTATTTCTGTCTACAGCCAAAACAAAATGGAGCGCCAAATGTTATTTCACGCGCTCCGATCTTTTGGTGCTCGAGAATATTAAGCACATTGGCTATTCTGCGGCTCCGGAGAGACTGCTCAACGCGGATCAACTGCATCAATTGCTGCGCTCCCTGGCTGCCTTCCATGCGTCCAGTTTGGTCTACGAGCAGCGCAACGACATAAATATTGGCCACAAGTTTGGGGATCGCCTTACTGAGATAACAATTGCACCTGATATAGCCTGGTATACCACGGGCCTGTCGGCCATTCTGGCCGTGATCAAAAGCCTGCCACAATACCAGACGAGCCAATATGTTGATTGTCTGGACGCCCAGTTCGCTGCAATTGCCCAGCGAACTTATGAACAGGTGGCACCCTCCAACAAATATAGAAACGTGCTCTGCCATCGTGATCTATGGGCGGGCAACATTTTCTTTCCTGCTAATCCCACGAATGCAGGCCTACTCATTGATTTTCAGACCTGCCGCTATACACCACCAGCCGTCGATTTGAGTTTCAGTATCTATTTGAATCTAACAACCATGGAGCGAAGGCGTCTGGAGGCCAATTGCATTGATTTCTACTACAATTGTCTGCAGCAGAACTTACAGGACTTTGGCTTGCAGTCGTCTGAATTAATAACCAAAACGGAACTGCTGCAGTCCTACGAGGAGTTCCGCCTCCTTGCGATTGTCTACAGCGCAGTAGTTGCCACAGTTGTGAAGGTGCCGCCCGCACTCGTTACCAACGAATTCAAATATGTGGATCGTAGTGACATTATACTGGATTATATGCGGGAGAACGGAGAGTTCAGAGCCGCCATGGAAGAGTGTTGCGTAGAAGTCATGGAAATCGCTTCGGCTAATTTATAGAACTCTTTTCAACACTCTTACCGGCACTGATAAGATTGAGTTCCATGGTCAATTAACCTGTGAGCTGTGAGAGCGATAAGTTGCGAACATAAACTACAAACAACACAAAACAAACAAGCAACTCACCGAGGTGTAAATACACTATATAAACGCAAGATTATTAATACTACTTTAAAGGTATTTCGCTATTTAAATGAAGTTCATCTTTAATTTTGTGTATTAGCTACAATCTTGGAAATTCAAAAGCTTTAATCTATAACCTAACTGTTAACTTATAAGCTCACTTGAAATATCTCACTTGCATAAGTGAAAAATGGGTGAAAAACTTATCCTTACAAAAAGATTAGAATCAGTTTGGAATATATATCAAAAACTCCATGCCCCAATTTTAAATTGAATCTAAAATCCAAATTAATCAATACGTATTTTACAATTTTTGAATAGATATATATATTCTTCAGATAAATGTTTAAAAATGTTTGAATTAAAAAATAAACTAATTAAAGAAAGTTTTGTTAAATGTCCCCAATATGAATACTATCTATTCTGACCTAATATCAACCTATTATTTGTTATCGCGGCTATTGTGAACATACCCTTCGGGTTAGGGTATAACAATAAATGATTTCTTAGGTGCCAATGCCTCGAAATTGTGAATAGTTTGACACGGTCTCCCGCAGAGAACGTTCCGGGTTTCGTTGCGGAATTTAAAAATATTTGACCGAAATCATGAGCGAAGACATTTACAATCCCGTGCTAACGCGTGCCAATCGCCTGGACCTGTTTACAGTGGAAGAATGCGAGAATATACTGAAAGCTGTGCTGGAGGATCAGAATCAGAAGGGGAGCCTAAAGGAATTTAAAATTGTGCCAGCCATAGAGAATATGGGCTTCCTAGGGGAATATTATCATCTAATACTCAGCTATCAATTGGAAAATGAGTCAGAGCAGCGCACAACGCGTCTCTTTGTCAAATCTGTGGCATATGAGAATGCAAATATGTCCTACTATGAGGAAAAGTCTAGTATTATCAAAAAGGAGGCTAAACTCTATGGATTGCTGCTGAATGAACTGAAAACTTTGTGTAAGTGTTGCTTAACTAACTAGAGAAGGATGTGTAGAGAGAGAGAAAACATCTAAAAACATAATTTGTATGTACTCTTTATCAAGTTGATAATATCAGTTTGTATACTCAAAATCAAGTCTAGCCCTTTCTTGAAGAACAATCTATCGTCAAATATATTGATACAAATTTATTGCTATACAATTATCGGACTAAATGGGATTACTTTACTGTGTTTCTTCCATATAAAAAAGATTTGTCGAAAATAGATTTATTCTGTGCGAAACCTTCTTGTTGTTTAAAGATACCTTATCAGTTTAAACAATTACAAGTTTTATTATGTTTTTAATACCTTATCAAAATTTGCACAATGACGAAACTTTATATCAGGCATTAATTTCGTTTAAAAACATTTTACTTTGTACTTCAAAAAGTTAAAGAAATTGCTCCAATTACAATTATCTATTGCATAGATCGCATCTCTTTTAAATTTGTGATCTTTATTCCCAATTAGCTGCTCATGTGTGGTGTGCCAAGTGCTATTTCACCCGGGATGATCTGTTCGTAATGCAAAATATCGAGGATCTGGGCTACAGATCGCTGCCCGCGAAGACGCGTTTCCTAAGCGAACAGGAGCTGCGACCCATGATCAAGGCATTGGCTACCCTACATGCCAGCAGCGTGGCCTATGAGCGACGCCATCGGCTGACCATTGGGGTGGTATTCAGGGAGTGGCTGCTGGAGAAGTCCATCGATCCCGATATTGTCTGGTGGACGACCGGCTTAAAGGTGACATTTGGGCACATACACAAAAGACTTTAAACTCAAATGTTGCATTTGCAGGCTGTGCTGGCTGTTGCTGCTGCACATCCACGGGTGCGTAAGGATGCAGCTGCTCAGGATTATGTTGCCAACGAGCTGCCACGTTGCCTGGATCGAGTCTATTTCATGGCAAATCCATCGCCCGTGCATCGTAATGTTTTCCTGCATCGTGACGCCTGGGGCGGCAATGTGTTCTATCACAAGGAACATCCCCAGGATGTGGGCTGTGTGCTGGTGGACTTTCAGCTGTGCCGCTATGCACCGCCAGCTGTGGACCTGCTCATGGCCAGCTACCTAAATGTGGAGCCGGCGCAGCGCAAGCAGATGATGGAGCGCATAACGGGCTACTATTATGAGCACTTGGTAGCAGAGCTGACAGACATGGATATCGATGCGCAGCGGGAGCAGCTCAGTCGAGCTGACTTCGACCAATCCCTGCAGGACTTTGCTCTCTTTGGTGCCACCTACAACTGCATAGCCGCGACCATACTGCGACTGCCCGAAAACTATCTGAAGCAGCTCAAGGATGAACAGCCCATGGAATTTCATCGTTTCTGTAATGTGGATCGCACCAAAGCGGTGCTCAGATTAATGAGCGAGCATGAGGACTTCAGATGTTATATATATGACTGCGTCGAGGATTTATTGGAGCTGACATACTATAAACATGCCAAGTGAAATGGCCCTGTCCTATCTTCACTCTTTACACAATGCTCACCTGGTAACACACATCTTATCAGCTCTGAAAGTTTCTGCTTTCAGATTATCTTAGCGCTGATATGATACAAAAAAAACACGAAATTGTTAGGATTGTTAGAAAAATAAAAGTATTTTATGACCACAAAGATAACATCTGATCTATTCTTTACAAAGTTGAACGGCTTTTTGGGAGTTAGGAAAAATAGTTAAATCTCGGTTCTCTTTAGTATAGATCTAACTGCCAGCATCCATGGAACTGCTCAGCTTGGAGGAATGTCGTCTGATAGCATTACGTACGCTTCATTTAAAGGCAGACGATGATAATTTGGTTTTATTGGAGCGACAACTCGATGCGGGCTCGAATGATCTAATGGGCTACATGGGCGAGTACTATAAGCTGCGCTTGGAGTTGGAAGACACAAGGACTAACGCAAAATATAACTTGCAATATTTTGTTAAGAGTATACCCTACAAAAATCCACCGCAAAGAGCCGAATGTGAACGAAAAGGAGTCTTTCGCAAGGAAACGAATATATACAGGCAACTGTTGCCCAATATACAAAGATATGGTTGGTTTATATATTATATTTTATATATTTATATATTCTAAGACCAACTAAGACAAATCGAGTGCAACTTGAATGTAAAATATTTGTAATTTCTTAGCGAGCCGCAAGCTCTTTCCGCAGTGCTATTACAGTCGAGACGACATAATGGTGCTGGAGGATCTCACGCTGCACTATCGACATCTCAAACCCACGGAGTGTTACACCTTTGAACATTATAAATTGGTGCTAGAACATTTGGCAGCTCTTCATGCGGCAAGCATTGCCTGGGAGGAGGCTGAAGCATTTAATATTGGAGATCGTTACAAGAATGTGTTCAACGAGCTGCTTATGAACATGCAAAACGAGTGGTTTATCACAGGCCTAAAGGTGCGCAATCTATACAACTTACAGCTCTTTAAACTGAAAATTATATAACATATATTTCAAAACAGGGCATCGTTTTCTTGGCTGCACGACATAAGAAATATCAAACGGACAAAGCCCAAAGATTCATCAAGGAAAAACTTTACATGTTGCTGACCAAATCGGAAAATCTTGTAGAACCCTCCAAGACCATTCGAAATGTGCTCTGTCATCGAGATACTTGGGATCGCAATATTCTTTTTGGTTTCCCCAACAAGGATGACAGCTTGCCCAGCTCCTGTTGCATTGTGGACTTCCAGTTGACCGAGTATTGCTCCCCCACATTGGATGTGCTCTTCGTGCTCTATATACTCGTTCCCTCGGCCAGTGAGCGACGTGATATTTATGAGCAGGCACTGGAGCATTATTATGATTGTCTTCAATCCGAATTTGTGCGACTTGGCCTGCCCGTTGGTCTGATAAGCAGGGAGAACTTTATGGAGGATTGCCAACGTACACGCCTGTTTGGTCTGACAGTTAAAGCCTTAACCGAGCCACAGACAAAGATGTCGGCGAGCATATCAAACAAATTGCGGGCGGAAGAGCCCGAGAAATTTGACTCTTACCTCAACTGTGATCGTAGCGAAATGTATCTGAGAGTAATGGAGATGCAGCCGGGCTACGAACAGACGATAATGCAGCCCATCGAGGAGCTAGTTGATTATCTGATGGAGCAGGAGAACGTGTACACCTAAATAATTGAGTTCGTTGTTAAAAATTCTTAATAGCTGTTATAAAAATCTGATACGACTGTGGTAAAGCTCACTTCCATTATCGAAAACTTGAATCTGTAGTGTTTTCTGCAGGGTAATATCTATCTGGTCTCAGTGCTATAAAGGTTGATTTAGTAATGGATAAACTAGTTGGTCCAAAATGTATGTTACAAGTATATTGAAGAAACCATAAAATACATCAAATATTTTGTCGAAGCACCTAAAGGGTAGCCAATGGATTTTCATGTTTTTCTAATGTGGATCGCACAGAGGAGGTTGTGAGATTGGGCATAAGGATTTCAGATTTACTATAAAAAGAGCCAAATGAAAGGGCCTTTCTTATGCTTTATCTTCACACATTGTAAACCTGGTAACCCATCTTATCAGCTCTGAAAGCTTTAAATATGTGATTAAAAAAGCTCAAATATTTTTGATTCTTGGTGAAATTCGAAAGTCTTTTGATCAAACAAAAGCGAAAGACGTTTTATCGCGAACACACGTGTTTTCTTAAGTGCACTTCGAATTATTTTTGAGTATAATTAAAAAACGTTATTAACTTATAATCCAAATTCGTAATAGAACTGTTTGCCCTTCCGCAACAGTTGCTTAATTCCAACTTAGAACCAACATTTATTTATATTAATTAGTGAATTCAATTTTTTGTGCTGTGCCTAACGTTCAATTGCTCTCTTCAGTTTTTGGTGAGCCTGTCTAATATATATTCAGCTTTAATCTTTAACGCTGCATCTGGCTGCTCTCGCGTGCAACTGTTATCTGTAAAAAAAGATAACACACTCTCGGTCAACAGCCTTAACTCAATCTCTTCGCTCATCTACTCTCTCTTTTTCGCCGCTCTTAAGCACTTCTATTTGTATATGCTTCACTCTTCGCTTGACCCAAAGGAAATGGAAGGTTGAATTGGTCTGCCAGAAAAAAGAAGCATGCCAAAGACAGATCATAGCCAGCTAATATAGTATATATACTATATTGGCTGTAGCCAATATATACCCTATTGGGTATTCGAGGGTGACACAGGTCTAGTGGGGAATGTTTTCGAACTATGAACTAGTTGTGTCTCTCAGGTAGTGGGAAGGTTGAGGAGGTCTGCTTTTGATGAATATTTTCTGTCTTCATATTTGTTATTTTGCCCAAATCGTTCGCTGCCTTCTAATGAGCTGCCTACGATCTTGAATATCCCAACGGCTCGTCTCCTTTGCCAACCTCTGTATATAGACCTTTTTGACACCTGATCCGAATCGTTCTTCGACTGCCAATCAGCTCCGAAACATACGAGATGGAAGACCCCTGTATATGGACTGCCAATAAGCTGCTTTCATTGCCAGTTCCGCTTCCGAATGTGTGCCACTTTATCACTTTCCGACTGCCAATCAGCATTCTTCATCGTTTAAATCTTGTTTCTCTTTAGTAGATCTAACTGCCAGCATTCATGGAACTGCTCAGCTTGGAGGAATGTCGCCTGATAGCATTAAGTACGCTTCATTTAAAGGCAGACGATGATAATTTGGTTTTATTGGAGCGACAACTCGATGCGGGCTCGAATGATCTAATGGGCTACATGGGCGAGTACTTTAAGCTGCGCTTGGAATTGGAAGACACAAGAACCAACTCCAAACATCACTTGCAATATTTTGTTAAGAGTTTACCCTGCAAAAATGCACCGCTTAGAGCTAAATATGAACGCAATGGGGTCTTTCGCAAGGAAACGGCCATCTACAGGCAATTGTTGCCAAATATACAGAGATATGGTGGGTTTTTGTTTGTAAATAAACGTTCATTATAACAAGAACGGAATACTATTTCAAGATATCTATTAACAAAAGGAAAATTATTAAATTTGCTAAAAAACAATAAAACGTCCGCCTGTCAATTCCTAAGGCCAACATATAAAGTTGTCCAATCTTGATAAAATTATGCGCAAATATATCTCATACAACAACTCAAATAGTATTTGGTAATTGGTTAAATATTTTTAAGAAGTACATGCTTGAATTCCATAGTAACATATAGTTTTAATTCTTTAGCAAGTCGCAAGATCTTTCCGCAGTGCTATTACAGTCGAGACGACATAATGGTGCTGGAGGATCTCACGCTGGACTATCGACATCTCAAACCCACGGAGTGTTACACCTTTGAACATTATAAGTTGGTGCTAGAACATTTGGCAGCTCTACACGCCGCAAGCATTGCCTGGGAGGAGGCCGAACAATTTAATATCGGCGACCGCTACAAGAATGTTTTCAACGAGCTGGTTATGAGCAAGAATAGTGAATGGTTTGTCGCAGGCTTTAAGGTATGTATTACTCAAACCCAGCACTTCTCAAAAATACAGCAAAAAAAAAATAATAAAACATTTCTTAAAAGGGTATCGTTTTCTTGGCTGCACGACATAAGAAATACCAAACGGACAAAGCCCAAAGATTCATCAAGGAAAAACTTTACCAGATGCTGACCAAATCGGAACAGCTTGTAGAGCCCTCCAAGACCATTCGAAATGTGCTCTGTCATCGAGATACTTGGGATCGTAATATACTGTTTAATTTCGCCAACAAGGATGACAGCTTGCCCAGCTCCTGTTGCATTGTGGACTTCCAGTTGACCGAGTATTGCTCCCCCACATTGGATGTGCTCTTCGTGCTCTATATACTCGTTCCCTCGGCCAGTGAGCGACGTGATATTTATGAGCAGGCACTGGAGCATTATTATGATTGTCTTCAATCCGAATTTGTGCGACTTGGCCTGCCCACTGGTCTGATAAGCAGGGAGAACTTTATGGAGGATTGCCAACGTACACGCCTGTTTGGTCTGACAGTTAAAGCCTTAACCGAGCCACAGACAAAGATGTCGGCGAGCATATCCAACATGTTGCGCGCGGAAGAGCCCGAGAAATTTGAGTATTACCTCAACTGGGATCGTACCGAAATGTATCTGAGAGTAATGGAGATGCAGCCGGACTACGAACAAAAGATAATGCAGCCCGTCGAGGAGTTAGTTGATTATCTGATGGAGCACGAGCATCTAGTCGTTTAAGTGAATACGTTTAATTGTGTACTTTAAATAGCTGTTACTGAAATCTGTTCGATTTCTTCTATACTAGAGCGCTCCTTCATGTTTTATACAAGCTAAAATGAATTTTCTGAAATACTTTCCTGTGATTAACCGTAAATGTGTTTGTTTTTGAATGGAATACAATTTTTATATTATATATTTGCAATTATATTCAATTTTCGGCCGTTAGATGTTAGATGCTCTGAGATTTTTTTTAACATAGTACGAAAAGGACATGTGGTGCTTGAAGAGTTCCATTTTAGTTTCAACATAAAAATATGAATCAGAATATATATATACTTTTATAATATGGCAGAAAAATGTTGCCAGATTTAGATGCCAAACTGATCTTGAGGCCGAACCATGAACAAAGAGCCAAACTTAATAAAAATCGGATAAGATTCGACCGCGTTCTGGATGCGGTAAACCTAGACTTATGCCAAAATAGGATAGTTGAGGGTCCCATATTCTCAATGGGGTAGAATTAAGCCACAGAGTTTATCTATATAGAAATAGCCCTTTCCAAATTTGAGTACATTTCCGTGCGACTTTTTGGACATGCATTATTTATTCGAAACTAGAAACATATAGATTTGTTTGTATATATATAGACTCTAGCTAGAATAATGGCATACATAAATATATAAATTTATACTTTGTATAATACTAGCTTCAAGCAAGATTCGTCATTGATAATCCGCATTCTAATTGTTAAAAGCCTAGCTACATTAAAAAGGCGTCACACAAAGACTGCCAGCTAGTCAGTCCAGCAATCCTCATTGGCATCATCCTCATCGTAGTCGCGCACATTGAAGTCCTCATGAAACAGATCCTCGCCCTCCTCTTCGGAGGACTCCGACTGTCATCTGATGCCGCTGACGCGTTGCGGCAAGCTAATCACGCCCTTGGGCGGGCGGGGCATCCTAATGCTGGTGGCTGCAACCGCTGCCGCCGATGTCGATGCCTTGCCGGACACACTGGGAATTAGCTGGGCATTCAATATGGTTGTCTGATCGAAGCAGTTGCAGCAATATTTATCACAGCGCATCAGCAGAATGAGTCCGCCGAGCAGCCAGACGAGCACGCCAGGCCAGGAGTGGACCGCACAGGCCGAGAAGAAGACAACGCTGAGCAGCAGGCACATGGCGCACAGCACGGGGCTTACATTGATCACGCTGCCCGTGTACTGCGGTATGATGCCCATCATAATGGCCACAATAAAGACGCCAATCGCGCCAGTGAACGCAGCAGGCGCCCAGCGCAGCACCAGACCAGCCACACACAGTGCGATACCCAATCCGATGACGACAATCGCAAAAATGGTCACCCTCCACGAGCTGACGGTGGGTACCCGTACGCTTCGCTCCAGCGGACCAGCTGTGGTCACCTGAATACAAAGCAGCGTTCCAGTTTGGTTTGAGCGAAAGTAGAGCATATACCCAACTTACCTTCACCTTCTGACGATACTCATCAACTATGGCGTCGATGTCCGTTGAGGTATCCGAATCGCTTTTGTCGAACTTATCAGGGTACTCAAAGTCAGATGGCTGTCGGAATAGAGGAAATGTAATTTAAATTGTGTGGGTAATTGGCCTGCGCCAGATTGTGAATCGTTTCATATAAACTCTTGAAAAAGATCTAAGAGGAACCATCATCAAAATTTTCATTGTTAGCTCAGCAGCAATTCAAGTTCTCTTCTCTCAAAGGATAAGCTCGAAGCCCATTTGCTTTAACTAGAATTAGAAGTTCGGAGCTTATTTCTTTCTTTGAGCGTAGGGTAGGGTGAGAAAAATATTGGTAAAATGAAAAGGAAAGATGGAAAACGAAGTTTAAGAAGGCAGCTATAGGCTTAAACTGCGATAATCACAAAATATAAATGGGAGATTGTTAAAAGAAGATCTTAAACATGTCCTATACCCGATTATAAAATAAAGAAAGAAATGTCTATTTCTTCGTATCCTGTATCCTTTCTTAATTGGGAATATATGAATAACGACAATATTTGACATAGTTGCTTTAAGGGGCGAATCTTCATCTACACTCACCGGTGGCTCGCTATCTGACAATATGGTGGACTCCACATCTCTGCCCTCGCGCTGCGGGCAGGGCGATGTTGGCTCGCCCAGCAGTAGCCATTCCTTTTCGACCTCTGGCTTATTGCGCTGCTTGTTCTTCGGCTTCTTCAGGCCCCTCTGTTTGGGCAAGCCAATGTTCCAGAGACTGCGCTTCACGCGACTGGAGCTAGCCGTAGCGGCGCTGCTGCTGCTGCTGCTCTTGGCAATGGGCGCCGTGGAGAGGCGACTGTAGGAAAGGGAGGACTCGCTGCTGCTAGGCTGCATGAACTTGGGGCGATACGGGGTGTATAACAAGTAGAAGGCACGCAGAAAGACGGCAGTTAGATGACTGGCCGCCAGGCAATAGCTGAGATGCTGCAAGGGACAGGCGAAGGCTAACATGGCGCACAGGCTGCCCGCTATGAAGACGGCCAGAACGGGATTGCCGCTCTCCGAGCTCTCGTAACTGATTTGCTTGCTGAGAATGCGCCATTCGGAGGTGGCCAGACGCACCACAATGCCATATAGCTCGGGAAAGATTTCGAGAAACGCCGCCGAGCTGGTCAACAGCAACATGCAGGCAGAGGCAGGCACCAGCTTATGAAAGCCACTGTCATCCAGTATGTTGAAGAGCGGCACGGCCACATAATCTTCCCGGGTTCTGTTTGAAAGGTGAACAAGGGGTTATCTTTCTTTAATTTGAGTGACGTATAACTCACTTGAAATGCAGAACTGTGGACAGGCAAACGGCGGTCAGCAGCAGCGAAATGCACACCAGAGCTATCACCATGAACGCCGTCATGCGACCGCCGCGATGCTGCTGAGGGTAAACGCTGGGAAACGCATAGGTTAGCAATGCAGTGGTCAAGAGGAACTGTAATAAGAAAGATGAAAAGAGGTAAATGAGAAATAAGTTGTGGTAATGACGAAGAGAGATGGAGAGGGAGGGAGTAATGTGTGCGCTAACAGAAAGTAAAATTGTGGCTTATTCTCAATTCTATGCGGTGTCTCATTTCTAAAGAAAAGTTTCTAGATTATACAAGCTTTACTCTATTGTTTCATAGTGTACAATAGTGGACAATTTATTCTACAATATATTCTCGTGGAAAAAATGTATCGTTACAGGCATTAAATAAACGTGGGGCGTAGATCTATGTAATGTTAAGCTTAGCTGTACCTCAATTAACAGAGCCTAACATAACATAACGTAACCCAACATATCCTTACTTACCTTAATAAACTAACATAACCTTACTTAACATAACCTAACGAACATAGCTTGCTCTTATAATACAAACAACCCAACCGGGTACTTAATTCTAAGGGATTTATTTCAGTTAATTTCTTAAACAATTCGCATGATTCACATATTTAGTTGAAGACACTTAAATAAATGGACTTTACAGGAGCTAGAGAAGAATATTCCATAACCATAGGAGAAAGGGAGTAAGATAGAGAGAGGCAGAGAGGGACAAAGAGAGAGATCTTTGTTCTATGCAAACAATAATTAGACTTACTCGCAAACACAAAACAAAACTCTAATCCTTTTACACACCAAAAAAAAAGTCTGCGGAGCAGAGGATCCGCTCCAAAAAAAACGTTGGATGCCGTGTCATAATCAAAAGCTCACATCCTGCGGCTTCAATTGCCGCCAGTCACGAAAGCCGCCGGCGGCAATGCGGCTAAAAATCGATAAATAAAAAGCATAAAGACTAAAGAAAGGGCGCAAAGTGCACTGACCTAAAAACACGACCATTAGCGAACTATCAGAGACTGACTATGAATGGGGGGAGGCGGAGCGGGGCGGGTTGAATGTAGGGATTGATCCACTTACGCTGCTAATGCCGTTTGGCTGAAAGTAGTTCTCCGACCAGGCCAGAAAATCGCCACGCCACCAGCCGACAGCGCTGAGAATTGCATTCAGACCGAACATGCCGAGTGTCATGATGAAGCTGAAGGCCTTCGAGTGCTGCAGCAAGAGAGGCAAAAGTTAGTTGGGCAAAATAAAGGCTTGTTGCAAGATGCAGTTGCAAGTGGAACGCACCTCAAGACCCAGCATAAACATTCCAGTGACCAGAAAGACAACGGCCACACCAAGCACATCCGGCCAAGGCTCATTGGCGGGTGAGTTGCGGCCTAAAAGTAGGCAACAAAATTGGTTAAGCTCGCTACAGTGCAGGCAGAAATATTGTGCACACATACCCAGTATAAGTATTCTGGCCAAGCCGCCGGTCATGGCATCCAGACAAGCGCTCAGTGTGCGAGCGAGCGCCGCACAGGCGCACATGGCCGTCAGTGCATCCATCCAGGTGGCCAGAAATAGGCAGCCAAAGTCAAATTTGTTTGTGGCCCGCACATAGGGCATTTGCAGGCTGCGCAGACTCGATTTCAAGCGCGCTGTTTAGCATAGGAGATAAATATAAAATGTATGAAAAAGCAACAACTGGCTGCTACTCACCTGCCATGGCGCCATAAATAGTGGCCAGCACTGTGCCAAAGACCAGACCCGGGGCGGCGGCCTCATTATAGGCTATCAGGTAGGCAATTACCGAGGTGCCCAGCGCCAGGCGAGCGCCGCTGCCGCAGCAGAGCGCGTCAAGCAGGCTGCGCGGATGACAAAAGTCACAAATTAATTAAATCCCAATGGCAAATATAATTAAAACTTAATGTAATGCTGGTCTGTCAAGCGTCACACACACACACACACACACAAAAATAAAGGATCAAGCAGGACACTTATTGGCGCCAAGCCGACGAGTTGGCCGCAATGTGGGCGTGGGTTCGGTTTGCTCTCCAGCTGTCGGATGACTCATTTAAAATTCAACCATTTGGCCTTTGTCCTGCACAGTGTCCGATTTCCTCCTCCTTTTTGGCCAATTTGCTGTTTACTGTAAGTGTATGCATAATTCGTGCATATTTTAGACGCACGATTATCCCTAATTACATGGCAATTGTCTGGCTAGCTGTTGGCAATTTCAAAGGCGCCAGCTAAGTGGGCCAAATGTACCAAATTGGCTAACAAACTGCAGTCATAATAGTTTGAACCCTTTTAACTTAATTCAAGTGACTTTTCCCATTTCATTAGAAATTTATCGCATTTTATTTTCATGACTTGCAGTCGCTTTTCACATTTTCATTTCGTTTTGTGACACTCGCTCGTCCTATTTTTAGCTGGCAGCTAGACCGAGCACAGCACGAGTAAATAATAATTTGCAAATAAAACACATCCATTCTCAATGGTTCTCATAAATGTCAGAGTCATGTCTGTCTGTCTGTCAGTCCGCTGTGTGGCTTGTTGCTTTAGCTGTTTAGTTCGGCAAAGTGCGTGACCAGCCAGCGACATAAACAAGTCGTTGAGAAAACTTTGGACCTAACGAATTTCTATACCCTACATATTACCTGTTACGAATTATATCAGTTAGCAAAAGTTAATTGATTTTACCAATGTTAATTGTAGTTGCAATTTTAGGTAAACCAAATGCAAAATACCACAGAAAAGCTTAAGTTAAACAAAGATGTGTTTTAGAAAGATGAAAAAATACAAAATAAATTAACACTTTTGGGCATTTGAAAACTAACTAAAGCTCAGCTGACAAATTAAAATTATAAGCTGCCAGCTTAAAAACAAGTTTTATATAGAATATAATTGTTTAAAATCTTTCAAGCTATACAATTTCTTCATTTGTCTGTTTAAGCTATTCAATTTTTTACTTTGGGGGTTTTTTCCTTCTGTAGACAGTTAAAGAAATTGTATAGCTTTAAGATATACCTAATTATATTACTTTTAAAAGAAACTTTTAAAAGCATATTTGATTTTTTTTGTTGCAGTTCAAGTCAGTTGAGCTTAAGCTGTGGCTATTCTTAATGCTGCCAAACCGATTTATGGTTCGGCCCATGACTGAAATTTCATGCTTGAACCGGTTCGAAAGTGGTTTTCAGCCTTGATTACACATACGCACTGTTGTAGCGCACGCAAAAGTCAAATAAGTGAGAAAAGGGCACAAACAGTGCCAGTCAATACGACGCCGACACAAACAAGGAAAATGGCAACAAAAAAAAATAGGAAAAATAAATAAAATAGAGGAAAACAAATGCTAAACAGACAATAGGCGTGTGGGTGGACAGATAGGAAAAACCCAACCAAAGCAATCAAAAATCAATTTATTGATTACACACAACAAACATATGAAAAAAAAAACATAATATCAACGTCATATGCATATTGGCCCAAACGGCTTGACCATGAATGCAACGCATGTAATCGGCTAGATATGACATGACCAATCTCTGGGGTGCTGCCTGTTTGGTGGATGTTGGCCTACCTGGCGCTCGACATGGTTGGACGCTCCTCTCTATGCGTGTGTGTGTGTGTGTGTGTGTGTGTGTGTGCTGTCTGCCTTCTGTTAGCTGTTTTGTTGACTGCGGGTTACGTTTGCTGGCTTTCTGCCAGCCAGAAGCTCAGTGCTTGGAATTTATTTGTATTTGACATTTATTTGCTAATTGCATATTTATTTCGCGCAGTGCATTGCAAAGTTCTCGATCGTTCAACACTTAATTGAATGCTTTTAAGAACTGTTGTGATTGAGTCTCAGCGAGTTTATGTCACTTGTGGCTTGGCATTGCCTTTAATTAGCCACGTCGACGTGGCTAGCGACGCCTTGACGCGTAACAGCTCGCACAATGGGCCAAAAACGTTGCCAACTATTTCGTTATGGCCCGCACTCGGTACGTTTAAATGCCTGGCAAAATATTTAACGTAGCGCTCACTCAAATTGGCCGCAATTGACTGAGTGCTCACTTGAAGCTTTTCCTTTTCCGTGAAAAGCGAAAGCTTTTCAACACCACTTTCTGAGCACAACATGCGGCTCCTGCGCACTGACGATTGTTTACGTTTGCAATTGGTTGCACCGCTCAATTTGCTCTCTGCCTCTTGCTCTTTGCTAGCGGCAAGCGGCAGGCGGCAGCGTCGCATGTGGCACGTAATATGATTCGTGACTTTTGATGTGGCTCAAGTGCGGGGCAAGTGTCATTTATTTGTGCACACAAATGGGCGCCTTTTCATAGAGAAGCATTTTATTCTTGAATGTCTGAAACAACTTTGTGGAAAGTACTTGATACAGAAATAATTAAATATATATCGGATTATCTTACAAATATTTCTGACTGTATATTTAAAGAATCTGTTGTGAAAAAAATCTCATTAAATCGCATCTTTTTGTGATGCATTTCGCATCAAAGCGCGTTCATTCTTTTCCAACCGGTTTAATAACTGCGTACAATAAACAAATGTTTTTTATACAAAAAAAAAAATATATAAAAAAACTGCACCTCGTTCCATTAGCATAACTTCAGAATCTAAAGACTTGTTTATACTTTATCAAAAGAAGCAGACAGCGCATTGTACTGATAAAAATTAGATATGCATACACAATATGTGAATTATAAATAAATTATTAACATTCTTTAAAAGCAGTTTTATTAAAAATAACATTTGAAATTTGTTTAATAAATGCAAAAAAAATAATACAAAAAAAAACACTTGCTAATAAATATAAATATAAATGAAAATTAGCTTATTTGTACTGATCAAAAAACGGTAAAAGAGGTGGAAAATGGGTGGAATTCTGTATATGCGACTTTTTCATTTCGGATCAAATCGGCCTTAATTTACAAATATCTGTGTAAGAAAAATTAATTTTAATGATAAAGTATAAATAGCTAAAGAAGTAGACGAAGATACTGAGTTTGGTAAAAATTGAACTGAAAGCTGGGAATTAAGTTATCATCATAAATTAACATTCTGTAAAACTGGAGACATATATTTCTGTTTACTTAACATCAAATAAGGAACTTCTCTTTAGGAGTTATTTAAATTTAAGTTAGATCTGACGAGCCTTTTTCACTAAATACCATTTGTCTATATTTCAGCTTACATATCATCTGGAGATAATGCGTCTTTGGGTAATGGTGACATCAGTTTTAGAGGAATGAGCAAATATGATGAGATTACCCATGAATTCGACCAACACCCACGCACTGTGCTAAGATTAAATCTAAACAAGAGAAAGAATAAAAGAATGTGCTAATCGAAGGCATGTCAAGTGTATATTATTAGAACTATTCGGAGTTCTAGTTGAAGTGCTTTACGATTTCAGACAGCGAACTTAAAAACTGGATTAGTCCAGATGAAAACAAGTTTCAGGCGACTGCCAGACGGTTGCACCAAATTATGTATTTAACATTCGTATATACTTATCTTTATTAAACAAATTCCCCGCGCTGTGGTAAAAACTTTGGACTTGAGCATTTGTATCTTTCAGCTTTGGGTTTGAACTGAGCTTTGAATTTTAGAGGCTGCGGTCACTTAGCACTCATCAAAGCAACGACTCCAGCCATCGACCTTCCATCCAACTTTAGAGTCATTTTTATTTTTGGTACATTCAGTTGTACCTGTGAGATATGTGGGCATTATATTGTTTATAGCTCAACTGTTGTATATATATTTTTTTTATTTTTTGATAACTCAGCCTCAGCTGTCTGCTTGGCCTTTTTACTTATGATTTGCCTACTAATTTAATTAAAAGCACTTTTAATGTGCCGCTTTTGTTAAAGTTGTTAAAGTGGACTTTAAATAGAGCTAAGGCCCATTCGCGCTGACCTATAAATAACTCAACGCTATGGGCCTTTCTTCAATATTTGCCAACGTCATAGTTTTATGCACATATTATTTTTATAAAATTTACATTAGCTTTTGCATAATCATTAACAAAGTCGTAATCATTTACATGTCAATCAACTTTTTTTCTTTTTATCAAATTTAAATATTTGTATATTAAGTTTACATAATACATATATATATGATTTATTGTGGGTATTTCTTTATGACGTATACAAAATTCAGAATATATTTATGATACGAATTATATTACATTAGTTATTACAAATTAATTCCTTATCCAATTCTAATAAAAATCATTCTAATAAGCGTTATATCTATATCAAAAATCATATTTTATTTATAATTTACATATTTATGGATAAGAAAACTTGGTAGGCCTATTCAAATTTTGCATTTAGCCATGTGAAGTTTCTAATTAGCAGTTAGACAGCCTCAACTTTTGTTGTTTGAATTGGTTTTCAATTTGATGTTACAAGCCAGTGTGTGTGTAAAAGCTAATCGATAGGGCCTTAAAGAAAAGCCATAATCAACATTCAATGTCGCTTGCATCACACTCTTTGAGTTAGCTCAAATAAAGTGGGTCAATTTCGGCGGAAGTTGATGACAATTTGGAACCGGAAAGTATTAGTATACTACCACTACAAGGGTATCTAAGCTAAAATATACAAACTTTTTGAAAGATTTGATCTTTGTGTTGTCAGCTCATAGATAAATCTTATGTGAAATAATAATTTAAAGCCAACGAATATAATACAAAATATAAAAAAAGCTCTAACTATTATAAGATTGATAATATATAGGATAACATAAGGTACTCCAGGAAACAGAATACTTACGATCAATAGACTTATACCCACTATGGGTATTCCAAAAGATAATAGATAGTTGTATCTTTTCAGAAAAAGTAGATAATTTATGCGTTGCCATAATAAAGTATAAATAATAAGTAATAAAGAAAACCCATTGGACTAGAATTTGTTAAATGCAAGGAATAAAACTTTGTTTATTTATAAGAATGCTTCATTGATTAGTATAAATAATGTTTAAAATATTAAAATAAGTTGAAGAAAAAAAGCAACACATAAATTTGAGCTAACTAAAACGCAATTTTCAAAACAGGTTTCGTTTTGAAAAGTTCACCCAAATTAATTGCTTTATTGCATACAAAAATAATGAATTTCAATTAACATGTTGAAAACTTTGATCATGAATACGATAAATGGAGGTGGATTCTCAAGTTTGGCAACGTTTCGACCTTGATAGTTTCAAGAATTAGTGCTAAGAAATGGTAAATGACTTTGGCAGCCATCAATTAGTAAGCTTTTAATTATTGACGTATCATATAGGAATTACTTACTTTTTTTTTATATTTGTACAAACGCGCGAGATAAATCATTCTACGTGCTACGTGGTTCTATTCAAACTATCCAATTAAAAATAAATAAGATGAAAAAATTTCAAAAGAATAAACACAGTTCAATGTCTAAGCCAAGTTCCAAGTCATCAGCCAATTGCCATCGACGCACATGGCTTAAAACACGTTCTATGGAGCCTTAGCCGGAAGTTTTCATAACTCCACGCTTTGCGAACGAGAATTCTTATAGATACTACACATGTGCGTGTGTGTATATATATTTTTATTGTTGATCGCTCTATGTATGTGTGTGTGTGCGAGTGAGGAAGTAAATAGGTTAAAGTTCGGCGATTGGCGCCAGTGCTTGAATCTTTGACAAATGGCTGCGTTCAGCAAATTACGCTAATTTCGATATGAGGTTCTAACGGGTTTTGCACACCCGTCAAGGTAAACCAAATGAATCTTTTACTATTTTCAAAATGATTAGGTTTTTTTTTATATGCTGCGGATTAACATATTTTTAGCGCGCGGTCAACAGGGCACGAGGTCAAATTGTTTATGCAATATTTAGAAAAAGGAAATACATTTGTTAGAGAATGTTGTTTTGTTTCTATAGCTAATAAAGCGGAAATTATTAAATAACATAATTAAAATTAGTTAAATTTCATAACAGGTGATTTAGCGATAAATGTTTGATGCGCAATTATTTGAATAAACAAAATACCATACTATTATATTTGCTCTTGCTCATAGGACAACACTGGCAACAGCTGTTTGCCGCTCCGCATATGCTTGCGCTCTCCATTAATCCTGCTCTCTTTTACTCACGACCGCCGCCAAAATAAAAAGAAATGTTATCACAGCTGGCCCTTTCATGTTGCCTCACTCTCTCTCTCTCTCTTTCTATCTTTTGGTTTTGTTCTGGTGTCTTGCGCATGCGTCGCAAATGTCAGTTGAACAGCGAAGTGTCGACAAGAGGACGCTGAAAAAAATAAATATAATCAAATGCAAAAGCAAACCGCATTAATTTGTGTACAAACGTGAACAATGCAAATTTAAATATTTGATTTATTAAGCGCAGCATATTATCGAAAAGCCGGCTTTTAACATTTATTGCGTGCTTTCAATTGAAGAACGTGTATGTGTGCCTCGTGTACTCGGTAAATATTGCCAAACCGAAAGCAAGTTGGCTGTCAAATGCCGATATGTAAATTAAGCTCATAATATTGCACAATATGTATTGAAGTTTAGAAGTGCTCTCAACAGTCTCCGAGATTTCAAGTGGCTCTTATGCATCAAAACGCGCCTCTCGACATTTATGCAACTCACCATGCAGGCCGCAGTTCCCATGCTACCCCCCACCCATACACCCACACACCCACGCACTTGTAATTTTGCATGATCATGCATGCAACTGACCAAAGACTAGACGGCCTTTAAATGTTTTTGGGGTTTCTTGACCCCAGGCAGTCGTTGCAAATTCTTGTTAAAAATGCAAATTAAAAGAGAAAAACGCACGTAAACAAACCAAATCTTAAAAAAAAAAATATTAAATGAGCGCAAAATATGTGACGAAATTGACAAGAATTGGTAAAGTATCTTATAAAGATACGCAGATTTGCATAACTTGTTTGCATTTGCAAAAAGTTTAGGTTGAAAACAAGAACATTGCATTTAGGCCTTGCTAGGCTAAAAGATATCCTACAGTCAATTGATGCATTCACATATCCATGTGCATATAGTATAGAATTCAGAATATTCGGGGGTCCAACTACTTTTTCTATGTATCGGAGGTTTAAACAATAAGTTTTAACCTATTTATTTGCTCAAAACACACCTTTTGCAACTATGCAGGGTATAGGCATTCAAACATTCTAAATGCAGACGAGAACTTGACGCCAGCAGACGGAGAAGAAGCCGCACAAAAGAGAAGACAAAAAATACCAACAACAAAGAAAATTAACGCAAGTGCGTCATTTTACTTTCATCTGGCATCTGGTTTGGTCTGCGAAATGCGACTTAAAACATAAATCAGAATTAGGCCAAAGGAAAGTGAAGAAATATACCGTATGCCAACATGGGTATATTGATAGGACAGCTGGGAAAGTAAAATGCAGATAAGTTAAAGAAATATGCGACTTCAGTGTTGGAAAGGGCTTAAAACACTTTCAAGCTACAGTTAATTAATTAATTAGTAGATGATTCAAGAGTACTTTTCTGAGAAAATGCTCAATTTAAGCATTAACAAATAAGCAAAAGGAAACTTCAAAAGTCAGCATAAGCTCGTAGCTTAAATATTAGTATCATTAAAGAACGGCCAAGTTAATTAAACAAATGAAAATATTAGAGTTTTTTGAGGTGTATGTTTTGAAATGGTCTAATTAGCGCGTCAGTAATGTTTTTTTTATGACTCTCCAACTTTAGTTTAAGATTATTATTCATAAAGATATCTAATGGCAACAAGGCCCGAAGTTACAATGAAGCTTGCTAATAAGCAACATTTCATTATGATTAATTTGTCAATTAATCAGACCAAGCTAATGAGCTTGCATAAACAAATATGCCTTTGGGCGTCCTTCTAATGCAGCTGGTATTAAAACTATTAAATCTTTCAACTAGCATAACTTGCAATTTATCTGTGTGAACAGTGGGCAACAGTTAGGAAAATGACAACATAAAAGTTAGAGCTTTTATTAAATTACACAAACTAAAACGAAATAGTAAGTAATTAGTGTAAAGCGTTAAGCGACAGAACGCAGTCGCTGCTGGAAGCTCTGCGTAAAACTGTAGCTTTTTGTTGCTTTTGCTCGTGTCGTGCAAGACAAAAACAAAAACACAAAAACAAACAGTTAAAAGCCGCGACTCAAGCTTCGTGACGTCACAGACAGCTAAGCTTCGGTCAGCGCCAACCGAACGTCGACGGCGACGGCGGCGTCGACAGCGACGTCAACAGCGATATCCAATAGCGCCCCAAAATAAGAAGTCGAAATTCATTCCTTTCGTTCAAATTCGTTTGCTACGCTCACGAGAGCGGACGTGCAGCGCGGAAAATCAGAAACAAAAGCCAAAAACGCAAAAAACGTAATAAAGACAAAAAGTAAAACAAACAACAACAACAACAAATATATTTCGTAGTCTCGCTTGTTGTTATTATTGCGATTGTTATTGTTTTGCTTGCTTGTGTCTCGTTTGCAGCAAGGAATTACCGCTAAAAAAATTACGAAAAATACTCAATGTGACCAGAGTTAGTTTTGCAGAAAACATAAACAAAATAACGAAATTAAGTGTTTCAAAATGGTGAAGAACAATAACAATCTGCAGGCGCTCGGCAACGGGCACGCCCTGCAAAATGGCAATGGTACGCCAGTGGGCGTGGCTGCGCCCACACCCGCCGCCCCAGTCAGCTGGGGCCAAACACTTTGGAATACCTGGGATGCCTTCGCGGATGTCATGTGGTTCATCATCTGCAGCATAGGCTACATACTTCAGGTAAGATTTAGCACTAGTTCAGCCCATTGTCGACTTTTTGCATAAACACCGCAGGGCCTTTGTTTACAACTGTTTAACAAATTTGAATTGTTTATGATATTTTGCTATTGACTATTTGAATTTCTGATGCTTCCGTATGCTTGAGAGCGACTCGACAACTTAATCAACAGCATTGTGTGATTGAAAGCTCAAATAGATTCAAGTTAAAAATAATAAAAAATAGATACGTATACTCTGAATTATTGAAGAAAATTAAAATAAATAAGAAACAGCAAAATTAAAATTAAAAGCTTAAATAAGGAAGTTATCTCAAAGATATATTTTAAGACCTAAGAATTGTGGGAAACATAAAATAAACTTTCTTTAAAATAAAACTTAATGTATGAAGGATTTTTGTAATTTATAATAATTTCTTGAAATTTCTTTACAAAATAGTGATGAATTACTTAAATTAATTAGTTTAAAACTCTGTTAAATATATACTTTATTATATGTATAGACAGATAGAATATAGAAATATTTGTTCAACTATGGGCAGATAGATGTTATATCAAAAAGGGTTTTCAAAATAACTGGTTTGAATACAATTATATGTTTAGCTGTTACAAATTCATTTAAAACATAATTCAAGTTTATATATAAGGGCTTAAATACATTATCATAATAACATTTTGGCAGCAAAATTATTAAAAAATATAAAAATTCTTTGAGCTCTCTTAAATTTTTTAAACAAGAACGAACTTTAAAATTGAAATTAACTCAAAAATATTGCAACAGTTATTTAGTTAAATATAAATATCTTTTTTAAATTGTTCGTGTCAACGTATTTTCTGGCAAACGACATTTACTGTCGACTGTTATTCAAGAGCTTCACTTGATAAATGGAATAAAAGCAGCAAAAGGCAAAACTCGTTTTCGGGCCACTCATTTTCACTCCCTGAATTGGTAGGTAGTGCCCTTGCTCTTGGCTGCTTGTTGTTACAACTCTTCATGGTTAATTAATAAGTTTGCAATTTCATTTGCCCATTTATGGTTGCCAACGTTGTGCATATAAATTAAACGACACGTGCACGTTCAATTTACTTTTGATCTTTAATCTGTAATTGTTTTACCTTTAACTTGCATAACTCAGCACCTTTGTCTAGCTAGTTAAATCAATTTGCCTGCTGCTGCTTTTTAATTGAACGATTCGCGTTCTAATAACATATTTTTAGAGCTTTAACTTTTAACAATAAAATGAGCTATCAAACTTGCTTGAAAAACTTACAAATCTACTTTATACATTATAAGTTTTCAAGCTAAAATAGTTTGAAATTTTCCGTTTCAATTAGATCTTTATTATAAACATATTATATTGTAGAGTTGTGCCCATTTCCTATTCCTAAAATCGTTTGACGTCGCTTATTTTAATGCGATTACACAGCATCGTATTCTAAAAGATAGGCTGTCGGAGATTCTCACATTCCGACATAGAAATAGATATCCTTTACAAACAGATCAAACAAACAGTGTATTTTTTACAGATTTATTCTTTCTTAGTACTACTAAGTTCTTGAGCAAAAGTAATTATTGTAATATATATATTTTTGCATAGTTTTTGTTTTATAGTTTCCACTGTAAGCCTGGCTAAAGAGAATAATTCCTATCAGCTGTAAAATCACATCTTGTTGATTTATCTTAAATGTCTAAACAATGCATTGCAAAGCTAATTAAATTAAACAAACAAAAAAATCCCCTCATTGAATAAAACATAATTAATTATAGCTTAGACAACGAGCACTTTACGAGATTGCACATTTAAGATTTACGTAGACTAAACGTTTCAAAGATTCAAAATGATTTGCACTTACGAGACGCCAAAAGGGCCGCTTTAAAACAAAAAGGAAAAAAATTAATTGCTGTAAAGCTCACAAATGGAATTTATGGCTAGTTAACAAAGAATTTGGATATTGGGCTAAGGGGGGAAACGTTTTGAAAAATATTAAATGTGTTGATTTTTAGCTTTTTGTTTTTTTTGTATGGTTGAATTGACACGCTCGGCTTTATAAACAAATTTCGCAGCATTGCATAAGCCAATAATATTTTAGGTTTTTTGTTGTGCTACATAATTATATTAATTTCACTTTGGCAAGAAAGATAAAAAAAAAAACAAAACCTTTTAGTTTGCGGCGTTGTTGTGCGATGTGTGTGTGTGTGTGTGCGTGTGTATGCAGATATGATCATTAAATATAGCATGTATATCATGTATTTGCCTCGGTCTTATTATGCATGAGTGCCATTAAATTGCCGAGGTAACTCTCTTTGCCTGAATGCTTAACTAGCGTCGACGATGCCAACTGCATAGAGACAGAGTAAGGGCGGGAGGGAGCGGTTGGCTGGCGGGGGGGCGGCGGTATTGGAGGCGTTGCCCATTTAAAATGTTGACATTTGCATGCTGAATGCAATATCAACGAGTCATGAACGAGCAAAAACGAATTTGCATGTAAATCTTTTTACAGATTCGCTCGAGACGACACTTCAGCGATGACTTGTCAGTTGTTGTTGTTGTTGTTGTTGTTGCATTTGCCTATTGATTGATTGTGCTAATAATGGGCTTTGGCTAGCCAGCCAACAATCAACGCAATTCAGGTCGATATTAGCCTGGCTTATGTGGTTGCCTTTTTGATTTGTGTCCCACATGCAAAACAAAAGACTTAGGCAACAAACTTGCACGCTTGTAGGCAGGCGCATGCCTCACAGCCTCTAGAAATGTCGCGCAGCCGCATGTAATGAGCTTTGGGGAGCACTTCCAAAAAAACACAAACAAAAAAAATGATTCCCAACCGCAAAATGTTGCCAGCAACGGTGGCAGCGCTGTCAGCGTCGACGTCGCTGCTGCGTTTTGGCTTGTTGACCCAGTTCAACTTTTGCATTTTGCCGGCTTTGCAACGCTTTGAAGCCTGTTTTTATTAGCTTGGCTAGTTGTGGGTTCGGCTGTTGCTGTTGCTGCTGTTTTTGCTGTTGTTGCTGTGGCAACAACAAGCAACACATTTTTTCGCGGGCAACCTGCCTGCCCGCCTGGCTGCGAGTATTATTTTGAGGCGTGTGTCTGTCTGTGTGTGCGTTTGTGTGTTTGCAACGGCGCAAACACACAGAAAAAGAAGAAATATAAAAGAAGTAAACGCAATTGAAATCGAAAGTGTTGGTCAAACAACAACAAAAGTCGTATAACTGCTGCTTGGTATTGCATATGTGAGCATAAAGTTTGCTTTTGTTTGAAGCCGTCTCGATGTGGAGGTTATTTGAAGCGCAGGCTCATACCCCATAACGGCCTTGGCTCACTTGCTTGGATTATCTTTCATGTGAAGTGGGTTAGGACAGTGTGTCACTTTAGGGCAATAAACGGGTATGTTAGATAAACTGATTTATAGGTGTTTGTCGTTTGGATGAACATAGCTAAATATTATTGTTTTCTTTTACTTGGTTAAAAAGTCATCTTAATTTAATCAAATAAAGTAAATAGACTTACATTTGGACTTGGCATATTTTAAAAAGAATGTTCTTTTAATAGCCAATTATATGTTACCTTGATTTGGGCCAATTGAAAACGATATTCTTTATTTCGCCATGTAAAGGAAAGTATCTGGTAATATTTAGTCTTCAACAAAGTTTCTTGATTTGAGTTACTTGCCTAGAACTCTTTCATTCATATTGCCAAGCCAAAATCTGACAAATTATATGTATGTATACAATAATACATAATTATTTGCGGACTATCATTAGTCTTTATATCAGTTTCACACAAATCCCACATCCGCTGAGTACGCAGCTCAATTTGCAACAATCTTCAGCAATTTCCACTTTTGGCCAAGTTTGGCGCAATGCTGACGGCGCATAGAACTTGATTGCCAGCACGTCTGGCCGCACATCAATTGCGAGCCGTTGTTGTGTAGGTGCTAATTTCTGCTAGGCAATCAATAAAAATGGCTTTTGAAGGCCGCTTGGTCGAGTAACCAGCCGCTGCAAGCGGCGGCAGCCAAACAATGAAAACAATAAAAACAAACAGCCAGACAAATACAAAGGCGAATTCATTGACCAGCTGCAAGGCAGGCAAAGCTTTGGATATGTACAAGGCAACTGCCTCGATGACGCCTCAAAATGCAACGGCTTCACGGCGCAGCCAACGCGTTGACGGCATTCAAATGGAGTTCGCGTCATGCCTAAATCGCAGCATGGGTTGTTCAATACGTAAACCTGTTTCAAATAAAACACAATATATTCAAATTTTAGGTCGTTAAAGTTTAAACAATTATTTGTTGATGTGTATCAATGAGTTAACTGCCAGTTCCCAGCTGACTGCAAGAAATGACATTGAAAAATGTTTTATAAATATAGAAATCTTTCCTGCTTAAACAGCTGCATATCGGGTCCTATTCCCTTTAGTTAGGCCTCTTCTCACAACTGCAAATTAAAGAAACATTTAATATGTGTCACTCGTTAATGCCACAAGCCGTGTTATCTCTACAGCTAAACAATTTTAGCCCACCTCGCAGCCCACTTGTTTCATTAGACGTATTTTATTATGAGCTACAATTTCAGGTTTATGCGTTTGTTGCAAGAGTCGTGTCTGTTGTGCTCTGTGAAACGCTCTCAGCTTCTCATTTTCCTCATAGTTTTCATTTATTTATTTTATACATATTAAAGCTTTTTTTCAAGAAGGTCACAATTTCGTTGCAAGTGTGAGTGCGTGTGCGAGAGGCAGCAAATGAAAATTGCAAAAGTGGTGCACAATGTAAGTTCGTGTCTTAAGTCTTTTATATTTAAGCTCATTGAAAAGCGCTCAGCATTTAGCGCTCAAAATATGCTTTTGGCCTGTAAGTTAAAGCCGGGCCAATTAAGGCAGCTGTCGAGTCGAGTGGTGCCGCGTTGAATCGACTAGACTTGAGTCGAGTCGAGTCGAGTCGAGCTGCAACTGTGTGTTTTGTTGTTGGGCAAGACACTTGACTTGACGGCGAGGCTTGCAAGCTACAGCTTGGCACGCCGGCTGGCAGTTTCGCTTTCAGCTGGCTTAGAATTCACCTGGTCGCCGCAGTCGTTTAGATTTTCAATTTTTCGCAATTCTCCCGGACGACGCAAACAAGTTTTGCCGCACCGTCTGCCATTTGCTTCGCCCAAGCACAGCAACAACATTAACAGCAACAACATAAACAAACATTTGATTACCACTCGCTCCTCCGCTGTGGCAAATGGCGCCTCTAGAAGTTAGCATTTCGATAAAAACGTGAGCGTATGCCAACTTCCATAATTCGATTTTGTCTGCGGTTTTGTCGCATATTTTGCTTCTTTGTTTGAATTTGCATAATTGTGCAAGATGAGCCCCTGCCCCCTCATATGCTGATTGTCTGCTTTCGGCCGATTCATAAATTCATATTGTACAGTTAGAAACATTGGCTAATTTTTAAAGTTGTGTTTAAATGTTTATTCAAAACTGAAAAGCGCTAACGAACAGCTAATGATAATGAGCTGCAAGCTCTGGCATCTGCGTTGACTCTCTTGTAATTGCTGGAGTGGGTTTTTTTTTTTTAGCATTTGCATTTGTTGAAGCACGCAGAGTTTTAAGCATCACAATTAGTAAGCTACTTAGAAGCCAGAAGAAGAAGAAGAAATTGTATTTGCTTAATGACGGACAGGCGGACCTGGCTAAATCAACTCGGCTGTTGATGCTGCTCTAGAATGTAACATATACTCTTTATGGGTTCTCAATTCTACAATTTATAAAATATACAACAAAAGACTTGCTTAAATTTTGCTTAAATTCAGTTGCATTCACTTTTATTATTGTTAATATTTCACAGTTCCGCTTAACTTCAACCGTAAACACCAAAAGCTTATTTCTTTTAAACAACCTGCCTAGCAGCTCCACTTACTGACCATATTACCACGCTCTCGCCATCAGCTGTAAGCTTTGGTATTTTTCCGTTTTACAAAGGTCAATGCGTTCACCTTGACAATCAAATAGACAATCTAACAAGCCATAAACAGCCCAATAAGCACAAGCCCTACAAGTTTGTTGCTGACTAAGCAGGTTTTTCGATTTTACAAAAGACACATTGTGAAAAATGATTTTTTTTTTTCTAGTTTTTCTTCTTCTTCAAATGACATGGCATATATGCGAGCACGACTATATTAAAATTTGTATTTGTTTACATATGGCAAGTCATGATTGGAGTATATTAGCCAGAGAGCTGACAGAACAAGCAAACGATTTGCTTTAGAATTGACTTCCGTGATGTTTTGTTTTATACAGTTTAGTTTTTTGCAAAAACTTGAAATTATGAACAAAAAGTTCAGAAGAAAAACAAAAGGCTTGGTCATTTAGTATACGTTTCATTTGCTGTCCCATAAAAAAATGGTCTTGTAAATTATAATAATAAAAAATGATCTCATGGGATAAATCGCAGCATAAACATATTTAAGTTATTATCATGTTATGCATAAATTATAATGGGCCATTTCCTGCCCTTGTTAAAGTAAAAAAAGAGAAGAGAAAAAGACACGCACAAATTGCATGTTCAATTATGTGACAAAATGTCTGTCAACAAGGCAACAAGTGAAAGATGCAACAGATCATTATTATCATATCATCATTTTGATAATAATCATCGTCGGACCCCAGCAGACATGTTACCTTTAATGAATTTTCATATTATTTATGAGTATTTTTCGGGGAAAATTGCAGTAAACTAACTGTTCAAATGCTTGTGCCAACTTACTTGGACTAAGCTGATACCCTTTAATAAACTGACAAGTAGCATCAATTGGCCGTACAAAAAGAGGAATACGAAACCTGTAGCTTGATGCATCCTCATCTGTTTCTGTATATTTGAAATAGGTTAATATTCGACATAAAATCATAAGGCATACATTTTTTAAAGTTCAAAAGTCGGTTTGTCATATTTGTCATAATCCATTACAAATATTAAGCTTGGAATTGTCAAAGTTTAAAATTGATTTAAATTTTCAAAAGATATACATTTGTCTAGCATTATTTTGTAATATATTGTCCGCTATCGACAATAGTATTTTATCGGTCTTTAGCTTTCATAACAGCTAAACTTAGAAATAGAAAGTCGCTTAAGCTCGAAAAACTTGGCTGTATATGCTTTACAATGTAAATTTTACATATCATATTAGCTTCATAGTATATGGAAGATAAATCTTTTTGTTGCATGTTACATACACCTGCACAACTATATGATACCCTTTTCGTCCAGGCAGGCTACAGAGCATAACAACGCCGGCCACGTTGCGCCACATTCATTGTTAATGTCAAAATAATTGGACACGCTTGCCAGTGCTGGCCCCTGAGCAGAAGCCGATGTTGCACCCCAAGCCGGAGATCTGTTCGAGCGCCCAACGGTTGCGGGCAGCGACGACGTCGCGTGTGGCACGAAAATTTATGAGCTGCCTCTGGTGGCAAGCGAGATGGAAAGTGCTACTGTGTTGCCTTTTTGTTGCCGCCACTGTTGTTGTTCTTTTTGTTTTTGTTTTTGTTGCATTATTGTTTCCTCCCAAAAAATATGTAAAATGTTATGTTAATGTTGTTGCTGGTCGCTGGCAAGTTTGTTGCCCGCGCCCCTTTTGTTATCTTTATGGGACAATGCAGACGTGTGAGCCATAAATTTTGACAGCTTATTGACACTAAAACAACAAGAGACTTGAAAGATCTGAAGAAGTTGAAAATATTTCAACTATTTACCCAAGCAGAGGCGTCAAATGCGAAGTCTATTAACACGCTACCGTCAACTGGCAGACAATTCGCATTGTCTGCGGCTTGTTTGCCCATTTATGATTTTTGTTGTTGTCGTTGCTTTTTTTTTGTAAAAGTCAAGATTTGCATATGGAACAACATGTATGTGCACTAATATTTGGCATATTGCCTGTCTGTTGGCAGCGTTCGCAAGAAAAGCCCAAAGAATGGCGTGGGCCAAAACAAAAGACTTAGGCAACAAACTTTTGATGTATTTGACATTTGACAAACGCGGGCCTAGCGGAAAGCTGATGGAAATACGCTGTTAAAATGTTGCGTTGAGGGTTTTTTTATGGTATAAGTTGGTGAGGGCCAGTTAAAAGTTTTTTAATGAAACGATTTTGTAAATTTTTTGTTGTTGAATGCTAATTTACAAAAGTTATGTGTCGAATAGTTTAACAACTAAGTGAGTCCTTTGCATTGAATTCAAGGAAATATAAAAACTACGAGATATGCAAGCTCTGTGTACAATTTATTATTATTTATTAAACTAAAATTTCCTTAAGTTTAGTTATTTTTTTAAAATGTGAAGTTCTGTTTATATTTAAGTCTTTCTGTTTCTACCCAATATAATGAATTATGAACAATGATTTTTCCAACTAAAATAATAACAATTATTAACCAATGACATCAATAAGAAAACTAAGACCATTTATGAAGCTGTTTTGAGTAGAATATAAAATAAATGAATTAAAAGGGACTGACTTTTCTCTTGGGCTCTGCATTTTTATTCATTTATGAAGTCTGTTTATATATTCAAGCTTTTTCTATAGTTTAACTTTAAAGTTAGCATTTAAAATAGACGATGCTTTCAGGTATCAATTATTGAAAATGGTTGATTAATAACACATTATGAAGATTATGAAAATATTATAAATGTAATAATTAGGCTAATATAAATGACTCGCAAATAATTTTTAAATCATGATTATTATATGTCATAATATAAGTTAAGAAGTTGCCAATAACTAAAATGCTAATCCAAAAAGTGTTTTTGCTGTCTGGCAATATGAATGCAGGGCCAATATAAGCAAACAAAGATTAAGTTGCAGGTAGCTCAAGTCAATTTTCATTTCATTTGCTTTAAAAACTAGTTGCAAGCATTTTATTACTTAAGATAAGGTCTATACAAAATAATTAAATTAAAAAATATTGTTTTATAGGTATATTAAGAAAGCCAAGTTCATCAACTCGCATTTTCAGGCACCCTTTATTACCTAGCCATAAACCTTAATTAATTTGCGCTGCTTCCTGTATAATTATCAACACCTCTCTTATCTTTTGCTTCCTGCAGGACCTTTATTATATCGCCTTTGGCTATCCCGAAAAGGAACTCAACACGGACATTGCATTAATAACTGGTGGCGGCAATGGACTGGGTCGTCTGCTGGCCGAGAGACTAGGCAAAATGGGCACCAAAGTCATCATCTGGGACATTAACAAAAAGGGTAAAGCAAATTGAGAAAGAGAAACCGAGAGCGAGAGAGTGAGTTATGTAATTTTCTCAATCTTTCAGGCATTGCGGAGACCGTTGAGATCGTAGAAGAGGCGGGCGGCTACTGCAAGGGCTATGTCGTAGATATATCAAAGAAGGAGGAGGTCTACAAAGCGGCCGATGTCATCAGAGAAGAAGTCGGTGATGTAAGTATCAAACCGAAAAGGGGGGGAATCATGGGATGCATTTGTGGAATGCGTGCGTCAATTGAAGCATAAAACTCTAGTAATTGACGTTCACAGTTGAGCGCTCGAAATAGTCGCCGCTATGCGCTACGTAATTGTTTGTTGAGGGGCGTTTAATGGCCAGAACCCTTTGTGGAACACATGTAGGACCAACACTCTTCATATTGCCACGCCCCCGAGCAACACATTTATGTATATACTTATGTCATAAATTTTGTTCACCGGCCCCCAAGAGAAAAATTCGTATGCATGAGCGCATCTTCAGCGTTCACCTTGAGAAAGCAGGGCGAGAGAATGAGATAGGAAGAGAGAGAGAGAGAGAGAGAGAGAGCGAGATTGCTGGACGCGTCTTCAAACTGGTTGCCACTTGCGTTGCATCTGGCAATTAATCACAATGTGGAGCACCGACTGCCTTATACTTTTACCTGTTTACCCCTGCCCTGCACAGGGCAACCGCAACTTGCATTCTAATTAATCGCAACCGGCACGAGCTGCCGCAATGCCACGCCCATTTGGGAGACACATTAAAAATGCATAAAAATCGCAGCCACTAATTGTGTGACTGCCCCGAATGCATCTTCTGTGTGCCATGCATAAATCTTCTGCATATCTCGGCTCCGGCCAAGGCGAGATAGCATTGCAACAGCATTCGACCACAAATCGTGTCACGGCATTCATTATCACTGTGAATGCAACTGTGAATGCTGACTGCCAACTGCCTGTCAAGTGCTGCCTTCTGATTGCCGACAGTCGACTGCCGACTGCTCACTGTTTGGCGAGTGCCCAGCGCAGTTGCTAATGTGATTAGCGCAGTTTAGCCAGAGTGACGAAAGTCTGGCAAGCGCATCAATTTTCATCATTCACATCATTTACGTTGCGCTCCGTCGGCGGTTTTGTAATCATCTAATGAAATATTCAAGCCAGATTGTCTACACAATAATAACACGTCTTTACTTTACTTTACTATGATCTAAAATAAAATACCTGAGTTCTCTGTTGTACCTATTGGCAAAGTCCAAAGAGTATATTGCTTGTCGACTTGTTGAACCTGCTACCTAACCATGCCAGATAGTGTTAAGATTATTTGCCTACGCCCACTCGAGGCGTGATAATTCGGAAAAATCTACATTACTTACATTTTATTATGTAACTTTATTTTCGGCGCTATTTAAGTTCGTGACATGAAACATGTTTACTCGTTTATATTCACGTCAGATAAAGTCTGCAGATTATGTGATTACGCCCCTTCGGGGAGTGGCATATCAGAAAAATCGATGTCTTTTTTAGTTCGTAGCTAGTGAGACCAACTTTTCGAGAATACTTATGAGCTCCCCGTAAGATCAATCAAAATATTCAGCATACGCCCAAGAAGAAGGCGTGTCAAATTAAAATTATAGTTATATCTTTATATATTTGGCTTGTAACTTGATTTAAGCTGTTATTAGGCTGCTAACAAGTATTACGCAGTTGGTTGTAAATCTTCTTACGTGTTTTTCAAGCAATATGAAGTGTTTGACCTCTTCAGTAAAAAAAACATCAGTATACATAAGTTAATTTGGCAAATTAGATTAATTTGTATTCAAATCAGATTTATAGTCAATCAATTTCTGTTTAATCAGACATACATACCCGAATCAAATAGAAGAGCTTGCGGAAGGCGGAACATAAAAAGTCGCAACAGAATTTGAGCCAAAAAAAATTGATGCAAATTGAATCCAAAATGTATAAAATTGTAGCTCATATAATGCACGCCTTTCAGACAATTGTATTAAGTCTTTGGCACACAATACATAGTTATTCTTTTCAGCATGAAAAGATGACTTCATTTAACAATTTTTGAGTAACAGTTGACTAGCTGCCGCTTTACCTGCTAATTAGTTTAGCTCACTTCTATTTGTGGGCTTTAATTAGAGCTCTCGAGTTTCTACTGCTAATAGGTAAAGGTTGAGGCTTAAATTATATTTCATTATTATTAATTTTATTATTATTTTCATTGATCGCTCTTGATTGAATAAAATAAGAGACTTGATTTAGAATACAAACTAAGTAAGAGGTAATAAAATGTTAACATTATATGGCTAGAGTGTATTAATGTACATACATTCATAAACCATTTGGATACAAACGAATACATTCGGACAATAATTATCATTTTATTATGAGATACCATTTGCTATTCAAATTTAACATCAAATTTTGTCCGACATCTAATTCTATTTTATACTTTATTTGAACTCCAAAATACTTGTTATATAATTATTTTACAGAGCTCTATAATTATTAAAAGCAAAATCTTTTGTTCTATTCAACTATAAGCCCAACAGTATCAACAATTTTGGTCGGTTAATTGTTGCAAAGCTTTTATCAACTGACTTTTAAAATGCCATCATTAGGAGGGCTCAAATCGTTTTACGCTTGGCCAGCGGCTGTTACCAAATGAAATATTAACGCACTGACAAGTTCAACAACAACAGCAGCAATTGAGCCAAAATCATTAGCGTAAAAATAGTTAAACCCAATTTAAGCAAGACACTTGGACATCAAATTATACAGCCAAACAACGAAATATTATAAATTGTAAGAAGTCAGCAGCTTGGCCAGAACCCAATAGACTTAACAAAAAAAAAAAAAGAAGCAATTGAGAAGATTGCTCTTTGGAGTTTCTGAGAAACGAACTGACCAAGATTTCCCTATACACTTCTACTTCGCATGCTGAGTATCTCCAGCTAAAATGATATACGAATAGATAGACAGTTGGTCAAATGGACTTGGCCAGATTAACTCGGGTGTAACATTTGATCAAGGCTGCAAACAGGGTTTAAACTGGTTCGAATCTTTTAATCTATATATTTTTCTACTTATGAATCAAACATATTGGCTTAAAAACAGCTGAGACAATGTACGAACGGAACCATGTATTAACACTAAAGGCTTTGGTTTAACATAAAAAACGTTTGAACCTTAAATAATAAATAGCTTCAACTTCTATATAAAAAGACCTTAACCAATTTCAGTGGATGGAGTATTTGGAAAATTTCAGCCACCAACCAGGCTTACATGGTTTCAATTGTATATGAAATTATCTAAAATTCATTGGCACAAGAGTTAAGGAAATTTCAATTGGCCTGCTTCATTAGCAAACTTTTGCCTGAACCCATTAAACTATTTAACCTGGACTAAGGGCTTTAAAAGATCAGTTTCGCGAATAGAGCCAGAAAGTTAGTTCAAACAGTCGCTAAGAGACATTTTAAGCCCTGCATTTGATATGCCTCTTAACAGCTTTGCATACTTTTACAGGGTATAGCAAAAGCAGCAATAAGCAAAAAAGCATTCAACTGCTTAGTAAGTCATGCGTTATGCAGATGACGCGTTGCTTTAGTTGTTGTTGCTTTTTTTGTTGCTGTCGTCTGGTCTCTGAAATATTACATTTAATATTTTTAATAGCTGCTATGCCTTTTGCTCTGTTATTGTTGTTTTAATGCACGCCTCGTTAAATGTTTTTTGTGTTGTTTATTTTGTGCTTTTTTTCAGTTTCTTTTTTTTGTACCTAGTGCTCGCAATTTGAAATCGCGCATACGCAACGTGCAACCCGCAGCCGCCCGCCGGCGCCCATCTTCGGTGCACTTGAACTCGCAGTGGCCTGAATTTGTTGTACATACTTGTTGTGGCTGTTGTTGCTATGATAGCTTCTTGTTGTTGCTCTCTGTAGTTGTTGTTGTTGTTGTTGTTATTGTTTATGTAAATGAGATGTTGCACTTGTTGTTAACTTGGTTAACTGGCAACAGCAACAGCAACAGCTGAAACGCCGCATATAACTACTGAAATCATATTTAGATTTCAAGCATTTTACATTATTTGCAATTAGACCTTGACACGTTACACTTTTTGTTTGGCTGCCATGTGTTTTTTGAGTGCATCTTAATTAATATTACGCATAGAGATTTCACTTGCAAACCGTTTTGTAAGCATAATTACACTTTTTCGCTTTCCGGTAAATGATTTGGAACCGTAACGAACAATTTAACAAACGAGTGGTAATATTTATAATAGGAAACGGAACTGGAATTCAGTGAGTAGGTATAGAGAAAGATAAGCAACAGAGCACAGCAGATATTTAAGTTAATTAAGACAAGTTTTAATAATCTTAAGTTATATGAAAACTTGACTGAATTAACTTAAATTTTGTGTGCCAATTGGTAGTGATTTGTACAAAGAATCTTTTATCTCTTCCTTAGCAAATCTGTCTAAATTCCCCTTCCATAGTACGTTTCTAATAGGCTCAACATTGAGATTTAAAGAACATATATGCAGATAATCATTGGTCTCATTCTTTTTTAATGCTTTAAATATTAGCTTTAAAAAAGCTTGAGCCAGATGTCTTCTAATTTGTTTTTCTGGCAATATGTTGCGATTAACACAAAACGGCTAAAATTTGTTTAGACAAAAAATCCTAAAAAACATACTTTAAAGAGCGGAAGGCGCTTTTCAACCCAGTCCTCAGCCATGTCAATTGATAAGCGAAAACAAGTTGAGAATTTTTTTGATGTTAGTAGAACACAAATTGCGCAAGTTCCGCAACATGTAAATTATTGGAAGAAAACTACGTATACTTAAGATTTTATGTGGCAAAAAATAATAAATAATTAAACAGAAGTCAAGAAAACGTTTACAGCAGCTCATAAAAAAACTTGTATTTTTATGCCTTTCGCAGGTTACTTTGCTGATCAACAACGCCGGAGTTGTCTCTGGGCTGCATCTGTTGGATACGCCCGACCATCTGATCGAGCGCTCGTTCAATGTGAATGTTATGGCACACTTTTGGGTTAGTTGAATACACATACGCACACACATACGCACACACACACGCACACACGCTTGCTTTAACTACCAGTTTTCATTGCACAGACCACAAAAGCATTTCTGCCCAAAATGATCGAGAACGAACGAGGACACATCGCGACGATAGCCTCACTTGCCGGCCATGTTGGCATTAGCAAATTGGTCGATTACTGTGCCAGTAAATTTGCAGCGGTTAGTACGATGCCCTCTCTCTTTCTGCTACACTGTATGCAAATAACAGTGTCAGCTAAATGTATTTTACTACATGCTTGTGCACAATAATTACAGGTTGGCTTTGACGAGGCACTGCGTCTGGAGCTAGAAGTCCTTGGACATACGAACATACAAACCACCTGCATTTGCCCGTTCTTTATACAGGCAACGGGCATGTTTGACGATGTGAATGCCAGGTGAGTTGCAGCGCTGAGAACGCTTTAGGGCGTGGCATTTGTGGTAATATACTGACAGTTAAACTGTTCTTGCAGATGGGTGCCCACATTGAATCCCAACGATGTGGCCGATCGTGTCATCTCGGCCATTAAGAAGAACGAGAAACTTGCGGTCATTCCTGGTTTCCTCAAATTCCTGCTGTCCTTCAAATGGTGAGTAAACACAAACACAAAAGAAATGTCTTAATGGGGCTCCCAAACTGGCCAACACGACCATCTGGGCCAGATACGTGTTCAAGTATTTTAATTAAAAAAAAACTTAAAAGTGGTTTTTAAGGAATGCAAATTAGGGATATTATGAGATTCAAGTAAGAATTGATAAAACGAGAGTAAGCCAAAGGCTTAAGGTTTAGCTAAGCGTATTCGAATACATTGGGATACATTTGCAAAGGAATGCCAAAGAGATGATTAAAATAAGTAAGATGATGAGTAAGTAGTCGGAAGTGCCCGACTATAGGATACCCTGAATCTTCCTCTATCAACAATATAAAACCATAAATCTTTCATGACTTCTGTATTTCTGAACCGTTCACGATGAAAGTTCCAGCTGTAGATCTTATTGTACTTCAAAATATGCGTATATTATCAAAAAGACAACAGACATACGGACAGACTGACAGACAGACGAACATGGCTTTATCGACTCGGCTATTGGATCTGATGAAGAATATATATTCTTTCTGTTTTCATATATATATATTATAACTGCTTATGTATATTATAACTTCTGTTATCTAGCATTTCTTTAGAATGCTCGAATAAGATTTCATGCGTATTATATTATTGAATAAGCCACCCTTGAAATGGATATTAAAATGTATTGTCTAATAAATTAGCTATCGCCAATGTGATATGCATTTCCATGATGCCATTCGCTTACCGCATGACTATTCAGACTGTGAATTATTACCCATTTGGAAATCAGTGAAACTAAAAGGCTGAAGCGCACCCGTCCCCTCTCTCCCCCCTCCTGGCAGTGGCCATGGCTAATGGTCTTGCTTTAATGTGTTTCACTTTAATAATGCATAACATTTACCTTTGCCTTATTCTATATTTTGTCTCTTCTCTTTTTTGTTTTGCCTATTTACAGGACCTTCCCTTGGGGTTGTGTGGGCGGCTTGTTGCGTCGCCTGGTGCCGGATGCCTCGCCCCACGGCCTGCCCAGCTCCGCGGGCAGCTGCAACAACAGCAATGGCAAACAAAATGGCAGCATCATTTCCTCCACCACCGCCGCGGACATGGCCGCCCTCGATGCTCAGTTGAGCAGCGCCAGCGTCACGTTGCCGGCCAAGTCACCCTCGATGCTCATCCAGCGGACTCCTTCGCTGGGGGAGCGGGTGCTCTGAGGAGTGCCGCTTCACGTGTTTGTTGGTTTATTTTTTTTGCATTTTACGAGTTATGTGTGTAATTGAATTTGTGCTTTTGGCATTATTTTGATTTTTTTTTTTTGTTTGCGTTCTTCTCCCTTTTTTCGGGCAAGCGACCATCCGCGTTGAGAGATTTGTGGTCAGCAGCCCATTTAGTAATTTTAAGCTACGAGTCTAGTGATATTACATTTAGTTATGATGGGCCTCGACGGGCCCTCAAATACGATTAGTTCTTTAAAATGCTGATTCGTATTTTTGTACAGAAGCGAAGAGAAAGAGATATAGAGTCGAGGAGCGCAGTCAGGTTTAAAAGCATTTCCCCTTCGGTTGTAGACTTTTTAAGAAATCCACTTGGTTATTCAAAACTAGTTAATTCTTTTCTCTATATTTTGGGCATAATTCTCTTTTTATTTTGTTAAGCATAGGCCGCGTGATTTCTTCAATCGACTTTTGCCGTAGGTAAACTTTATATAAGAAACATATTTTTCTTTAACTACTAATTAGCGTTATTTTTACTAATAATTACTCAATTAAAACTTAGTTAGCAGGCAAAACCATTTGCCAAATATACAAATACAAGTTGAAAAAGTTTTCATATTTCTTAGCTAATACCATTTTGTGTGCATCGAATGTTTAGTTAATGCTACTATACAAATAATTTATCGAAAGAAAAAAAACTATTTGAAAAATATAAAAAAATACATATAGATAAATGCATTTTTATTTTATTGAACATTAAACTTACATCTATATAAAAGGGAAAAACCAAGACTATATACAAACTAATTTTTTTGGAAACAATTTAAATATTGTTTTGAAATTAATTTCAAAGTTTTTAGAAATATTATTTATATGTTAGCGTTAAGGCAGCATTCGGAATAGCTCATTAACATTATTTAAATTAAAAGCTTTCAGAGCTGTTATGTTTAGTTGGATGCTATGTTGAATCAAATTAAAGAATGTTAAAGCCCATTAACATGAAACTTAACATGAAAATTTTAAAGTGTTAAATGTTAACAAGAATATAAATGATAATAATAGTATTTTTGAAAATATTTAATATAGAAGAAAGAGCAATGCAAAAGCCAAGTTTACTTTCTACAGTTGGAAAAGACATTATACATTACTTTAACATAAGATACTGATTTCTATTAAGAGTTATGTTAAGTTATTCGCAATTCATAAGCTTAAACTTGAATAGAATGCAGTAAGTATCTAAAATTTGATGCCAGGCTACTCGTTTTGGAGTTTTCAATTGTCTCCCTCGTTGTCCGCATAGTGCAATAGTAAACATATGTAGACATTCAAGCTTATCTAACTTTGGTGACAGCTAGAAGCTGTCTTAGCTAAAGCTAACGTAGCTTATCTACCCAATATATATACTCTTAGGTAATACTAGATAATACGATGTGGCGACAGTTGCAATCAACTAGCAAAGGGATTCTCATCGTAGTTGGCGCTCAACGCTCTGGGCACTTCGTAATGACCTATGGGATCTATGTAAATGGGATTCTCCTGGCGAGTACTTTTCGCCTGCTCCTCGTTGAAGCGGGCATACTCTCGAGCATCCTTCATACGCAGACACCACCAGAATAGTCCAATGATGATCAGACCCAGCAGCACGGTTATCAGCGAAATGTAGCCAAACATGGCATATAAATTGACTGGCTCGCAGTCGACTGCCTGTATGGCCAGATAGTTGGTATGATCGACGACCTGGTAGCTAAAGTAGCTATCACACTGGATGCCTAGCTTGTTAACAATGCGCACCAGACAGATGGCCTCCGTTTCCAGTTCGTCGACAAAGAAGTACTGGGCGCCGGAGCAGATCTCGTTGAGGTTTTCGCAGTGGCCCATATGCTGTTTCTGGACAATTAGGCACTGCACGCACGGCTCATAAAACTGACACACCTTGTTGTCCTTCTCCGGATCGATCTCACAGAACTCGCCCAGATATGGCTCCTGGCAGCTGCACACGCCGCAGTCGCAGCTGCCGCGCTCCGAGCATATCTCGCCGGTTGGTCCAATGCAACCGTCCGTGGACTCCTTGCAGTTGCACTGTGTGCCCGACCAGCCATACTTGCACACGCACTGCCCACAATAGCACTCGGCCCGCTCCTCGTCGCAATCGATGCACTCCAGGCACTCGCAGTACGCGCCCGTATAGCCCGCATCGCAGCTGCAGCTGCCGCAGTCGCATTCGCCGTGGTTGGAGCAGACCTGGCCGGAAATGCCGTTGCCCTCACTATCGATTGGTGGACGACAGGTTTTAAGCAGGGCCTCGTTGGTCGTGGCGTTTGTGAGATCGGTGGGGCAATTGCAGAAAGTGCCCGTCCAGCCCTGGTCGCACACGCACATGCCGCAGTTCAGGTAGCCCTGGTTGTCACATTGAAAGCGTGCGTACTCGTCGTCCGGCTCCGCGACCTCCACACAGGGGCAGGGACGCTGCAGTTCCACATCGATGTCCATGTACGCACTCAGTGAGGCCTCCTCCACGCGTATCTTGTGATTCTGCAAGGCAACTCTGTCAGTTGAGGCTAACCAGATCGGGAATCGACACTTACCAATACCCCATTATCAGGATAATGCGTGAGCGTTACATCCACATAAAATTCAATTTCCTTGCTCACATTCGCATTGCTGCAATAGTTGCGTTGACGCAGACTGGGAAATTGTCCGGCACAGTCCGTATAGTATTCCATTTTTATGAAATCCGGACTGTTGTCGCCAAATTGAGTGCGCTTTATGAAGCTCTCATAGCTGGCAAGGGGCAAGGAATGAGTAAAAAAAAGCAGGAAAAGATCTTCCGAATAGTGTTAAAGACCCCTCAAAGGAATCAATCAGTCAGTCATTCAGTCAATCAGTCAGTCAGGGCAACAAACATTATATATAGAGATTTCTCAGCATATATATCTTCCTCTTTAGTTCCCATCAATCCAAATTGTATCCCACTTACCTCTTTTTAATCAACTCCAAAATGTTGGACGAATCGGCGCTTAAAATTTCCACATTGCTGATCTCCTGCATAAGTCCGCTGAGCTCCTGGTAGGTGCCGAACACCTGCTCTGTGACGGCAAATATGACATTGATCTTGCGTCGCAACAGCTCCCGATAGATCTCCTCCAGCGATGGATAGTCATAGACCAAGGAGCCCGTGTACTCGCCGGCTTTGTTCAGGTGGCACTTTCGATCGTTGCGCTGCACGATGCCGGCCAGGAGACCGTCGCCAGCAAAGTGCATGAAGCCGTCGGTGACCAGGATGACCACCTTGCGCGCCTGTTGCTTCCAGCCAATCTGCTTGGGGCACACAATCACCTGCATAAGTGCATCCAGGCCGCCCTCCAGATTGTCCAGATTGCCTGTGATGCGGCTGGCCGCAACGGCAGCTGTGAAAGCCTTGATATCATCCGTCAGCTGCAGATGATGCCGATAGCCGTAGGTGGGCTCACAGCGCTCGCGTTCGGCGGCACAGGGATTATCCCGCAGCTGTGGCATTATCATCGGCATCGCCGGCTTGTCCGCAAAGGAGCCAAAGCCCAGGCGATAGTTATCCGTTAGATTGTGCAGCGTCTGGGTCAGCTCCGTGCCCAGTTGCTCCAGCGTGTCCTTGTCATCGCGCATCGTCCATGTGAGGTCCATCAGCACGTACAGGTCGAGCGGGTTGTTGCGTGCCGCCCGATAGCTCAGCTTGATGCGTTGCGTGTTGCCTGTAAAAGATATTCCAATTGGGAAGCGGGCGGACAACAAGAAAAAAACAAAGAAAATAAAAGAAAAACGGGGTTTACTACTGGCTGTAAAGTCAAGGGGTTAAGTGCGCCATTTACGAGCTGTTTTATAGACTGCGATGCCATCGAAAGACAGCCAGCAGTAGTTAAGCATTGTCTGCTCTACATTCCACCATTATACACTCCCCTCACATCCCTCCACTCCACACCCCTTCACTCCAGTGAAGCATTCCACAACCCTTCATTACCACGTGAAGTTGTTCGCACCCATGTTAAATGTTTTGTCTTCTCCTTTAATCCTTAAGCCTGCAATTTTCCCATCGCATAATTGCGATTCGCGTTTTTTTACCACTCACCTTTTAATGACAGTCCATTACATGATCTTCCACGTTCGATGAGTGCCCATCTTGGCACTCAATTGGACCATAAACAGCTTGATTGAACCTGCCCCAACTAATGATAAGGTTTCTTATCTGTAGCACAGCAGCTGTAGCTAAATTTAGCGCAACTTTCCCCAACATATTTTCATGTTCAAATTTCCGGCTTTTAATTGATTTCTTGCCAATAATTCCTCTATAATGTATCGCTTTCTCATCTTCCAGAAGATAGGAAAAATGGGCTGAAGTAAATGACTTTTGTGATAGATGGAACGAAGTTTAAATGAATAGATAGAAAAGAGCTTTGTGCAATGGGAAAGCTTTTTCATTGGCAGGGAATGCGATACGATTTCAGTTAATGCTAAGTGTCCCCTGGGCGATATATTGGCGATGTTAAAAGCATTCTTTTTAAATTTTGTTTTATATAACTAAATTAACTCTTTAAACAGCCCCAAATTGTTTATATAACGCTTCAAAAGCTATAATAAGCAGTATTAAGAAATTGATTTTCAAGTTGATTTAAAATTAAATTGAAATCAAATTTAAAGGTTACATTTTTAAATATTTTTGGAGGGTTGAACCAAAGACCATATAAAGTGTTTATATGGTCTTTGGTTGAACCCTTCAACGAATTATGAAACGAAACCTTTTATAGAACTTTAGAGAGATTAGCAAAGTGTGGAACCAAATCGTTTTCTTTCCTCCCCCTTTTTTGTCACAGGTTCAATGGCAGATTGGGTCCACGAGCTTAGTCAGTACTTTCGAACCAATACTTCGTTAAGCTCGGGGGAGGTCAATGAATTCTCACGCTACCCGTTATAGCAATAATCGAGATATGAATTGTTTGAGGAATCGTGACACACTAATTGTTGATAAGCCACGCTCACAGACACACACACGCACACATTGAACACACTCACACCCCGGCCCGAGTGTTGTAAATGATGTGTGACAAATCAGCAGGGCAAACAAAAGACCAGATCGGAGGGCTAAAACTAGGTAATATTCTCGTTAATGTTAAACATGTAGGGCAGATAAAAAAGCTAGGCAGTGAGAGCGAGAGAAAACGAGAGAGGAGGGAGAGAGAGAAAGAGCGAGGGAGTGCTGGGGTAATTGATAAGCTGCGGATAAGATAACGCACCTTTGACCAGTTTGAGAAAGACGCGCTGTGGCTTCACCTGCACCGCCTGCTCGTCCCGCGCCTCATAGTCCTTGAGGGGGCGCTGCTGCAGCAGCTCCAGCTGCGGCTGGTTCTCATAGATGTTCGCCTCGCTGCAGTTCAAGCTGAGCAGCGTGGCGCGTGTGAAGCAGCGAGAGCGCACCTGATACGTCTGCAGAGAGAGAGAGCGAGGATTAGTTGAAGAGAGAGACAGAGCCGGGGAGAGTACAACCTTGTCCGTGCACCAGGCGCAGCTGAGGTGCGTATTTAGGCAGCGATCGCAGCTATCGATTGAATGCATGCATTGCTCATCTGCGTGCGAACGGGAAGAAGAGAGACAGCGAATCGTATTGGTTACATCACAATTGCAAACGGTAAACACTAACCCATTGTTATGGACGCCACCTCGCCTAGGCGCAGTAAGAAGAAGAGCCACAACAACCGGCTAAGCGACGGCATTTTTTTCGCGTTCTCTTTGTTTCGCACTCTCTTCACTCTCTTTGTTCGAATTGTGCAATTTTTCAATGTTGTTTTTTTTTTTATTTACTTCTGGCTCCACGCGGTTTTGGCCGTAGAACTTGCCCGCGTCAAAACCGAACGGCAACTAATCATATTTTTCACATACACAAAAATAAAACAACTCGTGCATTTGTTAATAATTCTATGCATGTGTGTGTGTGTGTGTATGTGTAATCTTATCAATGCGTTAAAAAATAATATGTAGTATAGAAAACGCTTGTTAGAGAAATATTGTGACAGGGAGAAAGAGTAAGGAGAAGATGTGACGTCAACATTTCAATAATTTCAATTACTGTTATGAAATTCACTCTCACTTTTTGACATATCAGTAGCTAGGTGTGTATTAGAATCATTTTGAACATTCGAACATGTTTTTGGTATGTTTCACAGTAATATTTTAAGACGGGATAGGTAAAAAGTTCTTAGAAGTAGAAAATTTGTAATGGTTTTGGTAAGCATAACTAAAAAATTTTGCTTTAATTTAAAAAACTTTTTGATTTATATTTTCTGTTTTTATAATAATTGTTTTTATAGATATGTTTGTGTTATTGTTTTTGTTCTGATTTTAAAATTGAATTGTCAAATTTAAGCGTTAGCCGTTGACCAAAGTCTTGCATGTCAAGCAGCTTTTTGTCAGTCATCACCTAGACCAAGTATAAAAAACACTGAAAACAATAGGAAAACAACATGTACAGTACAGAAAATGAGGTCTTCATTGACACATTTTTTTAATAATAGAAAGAGCTTTAAATAAAATATCATTATTATTAGTAAATTAAAATATTAAACAATAACTAATTGAAAATACTCAAATTGCCTGCACTTAGCTGCTTTGTGCAACCATGCGAAACTGGTATTTTACTAAAAATAAAATACTGTAGCTGGCAGTATATGGTCACACGTGTGGAGAGCGCGAAACTGTTAAGTTAACAGACTTTCAGAGAGCCTAACAGCGGTGTTACCAATGGCCTAAAAACGGCTAGATTGAAATAAAATGAATTTATAAACAATGTGCAGTACTATATAATATGAATATTTATATTAGCATGTTATATAACGTACTTACTCAATTCACTATTTATTAAATTCTTTGAGTTGTTTAATTATGTATTTATATACAAGCTAAATTGAACAGTCAACATTTTCCAGCTAGACTGCGCTGGAGATAACAGCTCAACGCTCTTGTCCATTTTGAGTATAACAGTTACCTTAACATTTATTTAATAGTCTGGAATTGACGGCGATTTCGAACGGTTGTGTGCGCGCGTGTACCGGCCGCTTCATAGAAATTTTGTTGTGTTTTTGCGGAAAATCGAATAACAAAAATAAAAAAAATTCAAATGTTTATCAAATGAGCGTCGGTTCGTTTGCAACAATTACTCCTTAAGAGTGTGTGCAAAAGTGAGAGTGTCTATTCAATCGTCAGCTGTAAATTACGGTGAGTGTCGCAGAAAAAAATATACAAAATTTACGCGGCGACTGGCGACGTTGGTATTTTTGTGGAGAAAAAAGGTGAAAAAGTCATTAATAAAAGAAAGAAATAGCAGTAGAAGTGGAATACATAACAACAACTAAATACAAAATACATATACAAAATAAAGGAGCTAAGCACGGCTATGCGACGGCTACGGCGACGGCGATAGCGACTGAGACGCGCAGCGCACAGTGAAAAAGGAATTTTTTTTTGTGTACTACAGCAAAGTTGTTGCCGCCGACGCCAACGCCGCCGCCGCCGCCTCAGCCGACGCTACTTACTGTTGTTGTTGTTTTGCTAGGCTAAGACTTGCTGCTTGCAGCGACGTCAGCGTCGGCATCACTTTGTTTATTGTTGAGTGTGTGTGTGTGTGTGTGTGCGCGCATTGTTGCTGTTGTGTATTTGTGAATTGGGTAAAAACCAAAACGAAAGCAAGTAAATTGCCCATTTTCCATTTTCTATTTTGTGTGGAAAGATTGCAAAAAGTGAAAAGTTTAATTTACTAAATAAGCGGCTGCGTCGCAGTCGTCACCCACACACACGCACACGCACACAGAGAGACGCACAGGGAACGAAGAAGTTGAGGAAGAAGCGGCAAAGTGTTGTCCGGTTGTTGTTGTCTGTGTCTATTTTTTGCAATTTCTGCCTGCACACGCTCATTCGTGTTGGATTATTGGATTATACTCCGCTAGCAGCGTCGACGCGCCGCCAATAACGGCACAGCCGACACACACACACACACAAACGCATACGCACACAGACAGAGGCGGTAACGGCGACGCGTCGGATTATTGTCCTTCTAAAGGAACGTGCTTTTAACGGCACAAAACAAACCCCCGCCCCCACCCGCTTTGTGACAAAAGTCGTGACAGGAGACGGAAGCCAGCCGAGCGAGCGAGCGAGATAGAACTATAGAAAGGTAAGTAAAAAAGTTAGCAACAAAAAATATGTAATTACTGCTATTGTGCTCATGATTTCATGGGGTTTTCCAAAGCGCTTTTCCCCATTTTTCCCAACGCGTATCGGAATTATGTGGCCGATTATTCTTAAAGGCTTGAATACACGACTTTTTTGTTTGCCTTTTTATTAATTTATGCATTATAAACTTGAAGTGGGAGAGAGAGAAAGAGAGAGAGGGAGAGACTTAGTCTCAACTGGAGTAAGAACTGATAAAAAGCGATTAATACTTTAAACAAAATATGCGCTCGCAAATTTGAGACTTTTATGTACTACATTTGAATGTTGATTCTTGTTTTCAAGTGCTCCAAAATTCAAAATTGTCTCAATTTTGTTTTCGAAAGTTCTAAATGTTTCTAATATAAACAAATATAATGAAAATTGAACTTAAAATAAGACGGTTGCAATAAATCTTCAGGGAATTGACAGAAGCTTCTTTTACAGAAGCGAAATATAAAAGTTATTAAATATCCACCTTATTTTCATTCATTATGAATATGTCAATACTTTTACATATTTGCTCAGTCTATTAAGTATTGAAGAAATATAATGACATATTCATAAAAGTTTCTAGTCTTTATTATTTTCCCAACACATGTATCTATCGGGCAAACATTTCTCTGGAAGCTCGTTGTATTTATTTCATTAATCAAAATTCGGATTGCCAATAAAAATATCGCCAACTTTTTGTTAGCAAGTTAATTTTAATGAGTCGTTACCAAGTTGCAATGATGTGCGTTTTTTCTCAGGCGGGGGTTGCCCCCTCACCCGAGGGGGGGTGAGGCAAGGCGACTGACTGACAATTTATTCTAATGTTCGATTCCGATTTTTATCGGTTGCACATAAATTTGTTGGTGTGCTCGGCTTGCGTAAAATGTTCTGTGGCAACTTTGGTGATTTATTGCCTGTCGATTGTCGTCGTCGGGACCCGGAGCAGATCCAGCCAATAGGCCTGCAACTAACGTTGTCGTCGCCGCCGTCGTCGTCGCCGCCGTCGCCGCACAGATGCCGCGGATTAGATAAAAACGACGGCGCTCTCAATTTATGCGTGTTGCCAGAGTTGCCAATTGGCAATTGCAGCAATGCGCCTCCCCTCGCTAAAAAACACCCCCAACCACAGCCCCCGCCCCAGCCCCAGTTCCCGACTCAAACTTGTCGCGCCCACTAAATCTTGGCCATGTACATGCATCCCTCTGCACCGCCCATCCCGTTGCTCCTGCTGCTGCTGCAGTTGCAGTCTATCATTTGAAATCATGTTCGGGCGATAAGAAATTATACGGCCGTGGCCATAATTTACGTGATTTGCATGGCCAAAAGCGGGCGAAGCGTTGCGATGTCCACTTTATTTTCTATTTTCTTTCACCTCGATTAGAGAAACACTTCGCAGCAGCAGCAGCATTTTTGACATTTATTGTTTTCAATACCGAGGCCGAAACAATTTTATGGCCAAAACACTTCCAGCCCCAACTCCCCAACCCCCAACCCCGGCCGTGACAATAAAAATCTGTATGCAGCAACGAGATCGAAGAGTTGCTTTAAAAGGTAAAAACTCGTAAATAATAAAAGAGCCAAGAATTAGAAAAGAAGCTACTTTTCAAATTAGCTGGGCCTGTGGGGCACAGTGGTTAAAAATACATTTTTTTAAGCAAAAGTTAATTGATAAATATATCAGCAGAGTTAAGAGAGTCTTAAACTATTCAAATACTGGAAAGTATTTCTGAATATTAAAAATGAAAATGTTTTTTTGAATCAATGAGCAAATTGCGAGTTAATATTGAACGATCTCTAGATAAAAACTAATATCTATTACTTATACAGCAGGCGCTGAGAAATTTTAGATATTAGCTTGTCACTTATTATATTATAATCTCCACTTCTGTTTAAAAATATGTTTTGAGTGCATCGAATGAAAAACAAAGTGCTGAAATCAATAGTTTCCGCCGAATCTTGAAGCTGAAGAATAAACTTTCGTTTATTAAACTTTTCACCCGCATTTGCCACCCAAATTCTCACATAGATCCTTGAAACTTATTTTGAATCCGATCGGATGGTAAACAAAAAAAATGCGCAGAAACGTATTTTCGCGATTTTTCCACAAATGCGAGTGGAATTTACCGAAAAAACGTTTTCATCACATAAGGTAACAACAGAGAGGGAAATTTGTGCCGCCTTTCAATACATTTGCTCCACTGTGCGGTGTCATAAAGTGAAAAGTGTCATAAAAATTAGTCAAGAAATCACGCGCTGCCTTTTTCCATACTTTAGTTTATTCTTGATTTTGTTTTTGTTTTTGTTGTTTTTTTGTCGCTCGTTTATTTGGTTGTTTGTTCTGACACATTTGTATGCTAATGTTGCGGCCGTTGAAGGTGCAGGCGCTTCCGGCGGCAAAGCGCTTAGAACTCAACTCAACTCAACTCAACGCAACTCGTCTCCAGCTCGATGGGGATCTATCACTTTGATGAGGGTCGCTGCCACGAGGAGCAGCGGCAGCAAAGGTCGACGGCTTTCAGAAGGATTAAATGAATGAATATCGCAAATTTAAGTGTTTACTTCGTTTATGTTTGTTTTTTTTCTGCCTTGATTTGTTGATAAAGGACTTTCGTTGAGCGCATTAGCTGAGAGTATCCAAAATCCTAAGATATATATCAATTTATAGATATCGATAAAAGATTCGCCTTTTCTTTAGGGAAATAAGCTCATCATTTATTTCTGGAGATCTCAACCCATTTCCATAATATCGCTTATAATCGATTGAGCTGTGATTTCTTTTAATTATAACGCGAAAATGTTGAGAGTTAATATATAAAAGCCAAAATTGGGTCCTAGGTTTTCATATAGAATACAGGGAAATAGAATATTTCACTTTTTGATAACTCGATGTAGAGTTTAAGGTATTTTCTAGTCGAACACGCCCGACTACAGCATTTTTACTCTAATTCCTTGCCTCTTAGAAAACAAACAATGTAGAAAACTTCTCTTTTATGCAATAGTTTTTTTAAAATAGATCAAAAAATAAATTTAGTTGAAATACAGAAACTAGATACTAATCAAAATAAGGAATAGTTTATTAAGCTATTAAAATTCGAAAAGTTTAAGGTTACGCATAGCTTCAGTTTTTCAGTCCAATAAACATATCTGAACGCGTCGGTTTTTTCTATAGATAGCTTCATTCAATCTGAATACCATAGAAAATGCAGCAAAGTGCTTGACTATAAATAGTTTAGTCCAGCTTATCGATGACTTCCTGTTACCCGAACTTATCTAACTCTCAACTCTCAACCTAAACAAACAGCGACCCCCGTTGTGCTGCCTGCGACTTTCTCCCGCCGCAATCGCCTTGGGCTAATAACAGAGTTATCAACGACAGCTGAGGGGGCGGGGTGTACAGCCTTGAACCCGCCGCCCGCCGGGGGCAAGGCTCATTTCCGGCTGAATGTGACTCAATAGAGAGAAATAAAGAAATAGAAATAGAGTCCACAATGCCACAAAGTCAATAAATACGCCAAAAAATTATCACTTGCTCGTTAGCACACACACACACACACGGGCACACACACACACGGGCACACACACACACAGGCACAACAGATGTGTGGAAAGAAAGAAATCCAAACAAAGGCAACAACTATTTGAAAAAGAAAGTCCAACAAATTCATTCAGCGCTGCGCTGGACACTTAACATCCCTATCAATGCCGACCTACCTGACCTATTCTCGCTCAATCTCTCGCTAGCTCTTCCCTTCTCCCCTCTCCTCTTCACTTCCCTACCCTCCCCTCCTCTTCTCTTTCTCTGCTTCTGTCGCTCGCACATTTCCCAGCAATTATGCGCTGGCCAAACAAAAGTCATTAAATTGCGGAAATCGGGTCACCAAACGACAAACCCAAGCGACAAACTCAAAGAGCTGACCAGCAAAAACAAAAAAAAAGAACTAAAAAATTACAGAAAAATACTAAAAAGAAAACAGAGAGAGAAAGAGGCGACATAAACTAAACGGTAACTGAAAATTAAGCAGCCAAAAATTACAACTAAATTGTGAATTTATTTACATTTAATTGCGTCTAAATTACAAAAACAGAAACGCGTCGACGCGAAATTGGACTTTAATGTTTGTCCTCCTCTGCACGAATCGCTGGCGCGGCTTTCGTTTTGATGACCCTGCTCTGCCTCTGCCTTTGCCCCTCCCCCATCCTCTCCCTACCTCTGCTACACACAATGATTATGATAATGATAATGCTGATGATGATATGACTCATTAACCTCAACGCATGACCCAGGCAAATTAGAACTCTCTGTGTACACAAGTATATGAAGAAGAAGATGAAGAAAAACTCGTCTCAACTTCAAGTCTGTGCTTAACACTGTGCTACAGGGGTCATAATTTTAAAGCAGCTGTTCTATTCCACAAATTTGTAATAGTGAAAATATTATTAAGCATTATCTGTGGGGTTTTTCACAGTAACTTCCACAGCAACTCTTTTCTAACATGTTTTGAATAACATTTTTCCTGTTAGTTAACAGGTGACAGCTGTTAATAAACATGTTGCACACTATTTTACTTACACTAGCATGCTAACATGCTGTTAATAACCTTTTTGCTTGCTTCGATTTATTGAACATTGATACCAATAAAAAATAACAGCTGTTAATAAAAGTTCTGTTAGATTAACGAAAAATTCACATGTTAAATCTTAAATACATCAGAAAGGATATCTTGCCTACTTTTGTACCTTTTTTAAAATTAACAATAAGTTTAACTTTTTGAATGATTCACATTCATTTCCTGACTAAAAATCGGATGTAAGCCTCAAATTAAGCAAAAGTGCGCTTGTTGTCTAGTGTAATTTCCTGAAGCGCATATGAAAGATACATATATTACCATACACGACGCATGTGTGTGTGTGTGTGTGAGTGTACGGCTTTGTGCGGAGTGTCTTTGAGGCCGTGTTTTATTGCTGTTTTGTTTGCTTGTTGACTTTTTTCCTATTTTCTTCTTTTTTTTTTTTCGCTGAGTCAGCTTCGTTGCGGTTCGGCATTAGAAGATATGATACGGATCCAAAGCACTTAGCTGACATATTTGCCGCACATAAAAATTTCTTTGTAAAACTTAATGGTCTAGATAAAGTTGTAAGTTTCTAAAACTGAGCCACAAAGTGTCGGCGAGCGCTTAGAATTTAAATAAGTGGAAAAACTTTGACGAGGTGGAAAAAGAACGAGACATAAAAATGAAAATATGATGCGACCCGATGATGATTCAATTGCATGGCCAATGTTTTCGCAATTCGTCTTTCGTTTCAGTTTGAAGTTGCGGCATTGCCTTTTATACCCTGTACGAAAATGTAGGAAAAAGGCGTAATGCACAAATGGGGTCATGCTTAAAGCTTTATTCATACAAGTTTTTGTTTAAACGTTCTCGTTTAGTCGTTTTTATCAAATCAAACAAGGCTGTTAAAGAATCTTATATAGAATATCTATAATCATCCGGGAATTTCAAGAGCTATATTTTTGTATGTGCTTTTTCTTTCCTTAAAATTCCATACCTATCAAACAAATAATACAGAAATTATAATGGAATCAACCTACCATAAAGTGTAGGGAATATATGCAATATGTGCCTCCGTAATTTGGCACAGGGTATCAGCTAGTCGAGCACTCACAATTGGAGCACTCTTGTTTTGCATTTCGCAGCTTTTGCAATTTGAACTGTGAGCCACACACACACACCTTGAAAATTTGTCGTGCTTGGTGCTTTTTGCATGTTGCTTACAGCGGAGCTGCACTGTAATCCGAGGCGTCTCCGTTTCCCACGTTTAGTTAGCTCGAGTACGTGGCTACGTTTTATCAGCTGCATTGAGAAATCTGATGAAATCAAGCCCAATTAACAACGGCTTCTTTTGTATGCGAACCGGAACCCGAGTGCATCTGTTTAACTCGCGACTTTGCTTCTTGCCTTGAGGTGGGGCCGAATTTCATGAAATTTCAACTGTTTATTACAAGTATCTTAAACGTTTCCAGCACTATTTCGCTCTCTTGTCGAGCTGCAGCTGCCACAACTGCAACTGCCACAACTGCAACTGCCACAGCTCATGTTGCTGTATTTATGTTTCGCTTTGTTATTCTTGATTTGTTTACACTGCGAACATAAACTAAACAAGCGCCTCTGCTGGTGGCAAAAAACAAAAAACAAAAACACTAGAAAATATCAATCTATTGAAATTTTTATAGCCTGGCGTAAACAGATGAATATGCTTTAGAACTTTACACTTTACAGAGAATTTATGTCAGAGCTTATAAATGTTACAGATTTCTATATTTTAGTTTATTTGTTTTACAAACTTATCTGGAATATGGAGCTTGTAAGACAGAGACTGTCTATTGTGTTTCAATATATCAATGTAGTTTTGTAATGCACACTAGAAAGAATGTCTCCTTTGCTTAGGTTTTTACATATAAACTGTAGGAAATTAACCGGCGTTGTTTGGCTGATCAGCAGATTATCAAAACATAAGCCACACGACTCAACCTGCTTGATAACAGCACAACAATTAGACGGCTCAAGAGGAAGCACCCACTTGACCCCTCCCCCGGGATCAAGAAACACAAGCCCCCTCCTTCTTCTACACATAGCCTACCTACCTACTCATCCCATCCAACTCAATCTATCAATCTATCTCATAATGTAAAAGGAAAGGTCTTCACGGCAGCTCGATCGCAAAACCCACTTTGGCCCACTTCTTTTAGTAAGAATAACTATTTAGTTATTAGAAAACTTAAAGAAATAATCAAAAATAAAGTAAGTTAATTCAACTACAAAAACGTGCACGTAATTGTTAAGCCAACAACATTGATTAAATTGCTTGTGACTTTGTCGCTTTTCTTCATAATTAAATTGAAAGCCATTTCCTAGCTGCAAATCACAAGCAAACATTTGTAGCTTCAGCTGCCAAATAACCCGCAATCAATTTGGCTTTATTTTAGCTGCAGCTGCAGCGACCTCACCTGGAAAATGTCAGACTCCACTTGGTTGGACACAGCCCAAGGTTGTTGTTGTTGCTCTTCGTGCTGTTCTTGTTGTTCTTGTTGACATTTGTGAATGCATATAATATATTGCAAGATTCTTTCATAGTGTGAGCTAAAGCTCCTGCAGAATTTCCATTTTCCCCATTTTGGCACCACATAAATAATGTGCCTTAATTACTGCGGCTTTACAGGAGAGACGTTAATAAAATCGAGGCAGGGGCCGGGCAAATAACAAGAAAATTGGGTTCTCGACCAAAGTATACCCTGTACTTGACTTTTTCCAACAACTGCCGTGTTTGTTAGAAAAACAAAGAGAGTAAGAGCTAATAAAATTAATAAAGAAATAAGTGAAATTGACAATTGCTTATGGATTTGAACCAGCCACTTGCCATTTGCCGTTCCGACGTTGTCAATCAGAAGACACAAGAATAAGCATGCATGGAATTCATGGAGTTGTATAAATACGGAGATGCTTTCTCGCATAGATACCCATTTCTGTTAAACATTAAATGCAGGGTATGAATAAATATATAACCAAAAAAAAAAAAAACGCACGACCAACTTTTGGTGGGGAAAAAAATGAGCGCATTAACTGTAAATGTGCAAGTAAATCGTGTTAAAAAGAACTTATCATTTGCATTATGGCCCGTTCCGCATACCAGCTGCCCTCCTCGCCCGTTGGCTATTAATATTTAATTGCTGCAGCCTTAATTATTGATCAATTGGCAAAGGCAACGGACACGCAAGGAGCAGCTCCCAATTAAATATGTAGAAAAAATGAGCAAGAGAGAGTGACTAAGAGAGAGAGAGAGAGAGATAGAGAGAGAGCGGATGCAAAATGCTAGAAATAAAAGCAATTTCCGAGTGAAGCCAGCAAATTACATGCCAAAAACACTAGACAAAAAAGTCTTAGAGAACGGGAGAGAGAGGGCGAATGGGAGACAGGGAGACGGGGGAGCGTGTGTGAGAGCGGGCGGAGGAAAAACTGAAACTAAATTAAGCGCCTTTGACACTGGAAAATGCAGTTTGCAAAAACACAAAAATTCTTCACCCTTTTCTTTTTTATTCCAAATAAAACGAAAATTTAAATGAAAATTGAGGGAAAAATGCGAATAGAAAGAAAGTGAAAATGCAGTTTGTGCTGGGTGAAGCAAGCAAAGGGTGAATCTGCCCCAGAAATTACGAGCATAGTTTTATTTTAGTTTATCACACGAATTGAGTTTGCGAAATGCGTAGTTTTTGGCCCGCAACCAGAACGAGAACTGGGGGAATGACGGGCGCAAGGACCTGGCGCTGTGCAGATGGAGATGCATCAATTGAAAAGTATCCAGAAAAGAAAATGGCCCAGAGAAATCGGCAACGTTGAAGGAGACGGCAAACGTTGACAAGCGTTAAAGGCGCCCGAGCAGGGACATGTCACATGTAGAGAGAAGCAGTACACACATATGTGTATGAGTGCTTGCGGGTATGCACGTGTGTGTGTGCGTGAAATCCTTTAAAAAGGCAATTTCGGGTAGCACTTAAATGCAGACACAGACACAGGCACACACACATGAGGCAAAAGGACGAGCGCCTGCGCAGGGAGGAGAACCAAATGTGATTGACAGTGGCAGGGGGTGGCCTGGTGTGTTCCTGTGCACGCATAACTAGTTGCCATGCCGAAGGGCGACGGGCCGTAGAGGAGAGGTGCGCGGAACCTTTTATGCCTGTGCCTTGGCATGTGGCATGTGGCATAACTTGCCAATATAAACCGAAGCTGGCGTTGACAGGATGAGGAAGCCAATGCTGCTGCTGCCGCCGCAGCGCGCTACTATTGCCGCCAGGATGCTCGCGTTCGCATATCCTGCAACGTATAAAATTGTGTCACAATAATTTTGCACGCCTCGCCTGCAGAGAAACTTGCCGGCATCAATGCAACTGACAGGATGCAATGCGGCTTGAATGCGGCATGCATTGCATAATTGCAATTAACACGCAGCGATAGCGGCGAGAGGACGCTAAGAACACAGTTACTTAGTGTAAGCACAACATCCTTTATGAGGATGCGAGCACATCCCTGCCTCTGCCTGGGCGTGTGATCGGGACGCTGCCCAGCCTCGCCTCGTCTCGTTGTGTGCACTCAAGTGTGCGGCGCAACACTCAAATAGAAGAGAGTGTACAAAATACTACAAAAGGCGCATTCAAAAATTCACATGAATTCCGAAGCGAAGCAAGGGGCCAGGCAACAAGAACAGCAACAAAACACGGCCATAATCGAAGTAGTTCAGCAAAGAAAAAAGAAAAGGATATATATATATGAATATATCTATATATACGAAGCATAACTGAAGCTGAACAACAAAATCAACGCCATCTGACAACACAAAGAACACTTTGCTGCAATGTGTGAGTGTGTGTGTGTTTGTAGGGAAAAATGGAAAATGTTTGTCCCTCTTTTTAATTTTGCACAAATTGTTGAGTGTTGCCACAGTAGAGATTGGCTAAATGCAACAAAGTTGCAAGGAAAAAACAGAAACAGAAACTCGATTAAAAGGGGATTAAGTTCTTATCATCAAGATTGTATGGGATTTTATGGGCTTCGGCCTTTTAAAGGGGTTTTAGTTTTGGTTTGGTTAACAAACTGGTTTTCGTTTAAGCCTTTTGACGGGCTTGCGCTTTACTTTTGGAAAAGGCTTCTAAATAAATATGTCCTTAAAAATCTTTGTCATATTATTAAGGTCCTTATATATAATGTGCCTCATTTGCTTTTTAGTACATGACAAGGGGCCAAACGCAACCCGAGCTCAAGTTGGCCAATATCCGTAAGATAAACTTGAATGTTCCTCCTTCTCTATGTTAAGAAGAAGAATCGAAAAGCAGCTAATCTTTGTTTAGAAGAATAATATAATAAGCGATTCTTTCTGATAATAAAAATTATGGGAATTTCTATTACCCAATGCAAGGAATTAAAGTTTTAAATCATATCAGAACAATTTATTAAAACTCACACATACAAATAAGTCATGGTTAGTTAAACTACAAATTCGACAAAAGAAAACTTTTGGCAAATATATGGCATTGAAATCCGAACCTAAATCAACCTATTTTTATTAAAACATATTTTTGTAAATACTCTAAAAGTTGGTTGCCCTTTCTTTTGATTTCCCTGACAATTATCTTGGCATTTTTCTGACCATTTAAGTATGCTAAATGTGAGATACCCCGTAATGCCCGCAACAAATGTCAATAGTTTTGATAGGAAATTTCACTGTAAACCGAATTGCTGCCTTTTACATTGTACAATTTGCCTCAATAACACGCCAGGCAAATCGAGCAGGCAACTAACCGAGCTACCAGCCAGGCCAACTAGGGTGCCGTTTCCATCCAGCTACATCTTTTGCCCCCGCCCTCCGTCCGTAAGCCAACCCCTGCGCGTGCGTGTGAAACGTGTCCGGGACTCTTGCCTCTGTGTGGCAGCAGTTACTTTACTTTGGTGGCAAAAACACAAAAGCGGCAAAAACTGCACACCAAAAAAAAGAAGGAAAAAAAAGTAAGAATATTATATTTGTATAATGGCACATGAGCACGAAATGAGCAACTCAAGAGTGCAAGAGAGATAGAGAAAGAGAGAGAGCCTGAGAGAGGAAGCGAGCTAGAGCTGGGGGTAACAAGTCCGGGGGAGGGGGACGAGAAGGTTGCAGGCATTTGCTTTCAACGGTGTGATATATTTTATTTTTATTGATTATTCGCTATTCGTTGCCGCCTCCTTCAACATGTACAAATTTCCCATAATATTTTTGTTTTAGCTGCAAAAAGTGCAGCTTGTTCTTGTTCTTGTTGTTGTTGTTGGCTCTTGGCAAGGATCTAACATGCCATGGACACTTTAATCATGCTCATATTTTATGCATATGTGGGTGGAGTTCTACCACGTACTCATAGAGTGAGACGAGCTTTTGAAAGGGGGGCATATTTGTTATCGCCGAATGAAGTATTGAACTTGTGAAGTCCTTCGGGATCTGCTCTCTATAACTAAAGCTTAGCGAAAAGTTGGCTAATCATTTACTTATAATTTGGTTTTCATCTTTATATTTGCATTAAATGTATCTTTATTTGAATTAAAGCCAAAATCATAAGTGAGAAGTTTCTTACCAAATATTTAACAAAAATTTGCTGATTCAATGATTAATGATTTCTAGTTGAGTTTGTTATTTCTATAGTAAAAAAAATATAGTTTTCTGTCTGTCACGAGGCTGGGATTCCCAAACTTCGTGCTCAGTATGCCAGCGCTTAGAACCCTGCGACCTTTATTGCAAAAAGGTTTATAGTTTCGACAACGTGTTTCTCTATTAATTTTGAGGATGATTTCTATCAACTTTCATGGACATCAGCTTTAATTGCACACAACTTTCCGTTGTACACTTTATATGCGTAGTTAAATGTTAATTCTGAATAAATGAAGATCTGTGCTTTATTTCTCATGAGAATTTTCAAACCATTTCTTGATCAACTTATCTGTGTATGAAATATTAAGTTAGCTGGCTTAAGGTCAGCAGGAAACGACGCCAATATCAACATTATATACTATAGAAAATCAAGTCCATAAGTAGGGTGTCTGACAGTCAGTCATGCTCAACTAAACCGCATCCAATTGTTTCAAGTTGTTCCCGATACACTGCAACGCTTCGTTTCGCATAATGACAGCTACAACGGCAACAGCAACAAATGCAATTTTCATAATAAACCAAAGCCAGGCGACATGAATAACAACAAGCAACAACAACAACAGCAGCAACAACAACAAACACCTTGACCCAAATGCGCGTTGCCAACGCAGCAAATTTAGCACCACTCCACACGCTCCACCCCCACTCAGCAGCAATGAACCCCTCCGCCCCCTTAAGCCCACGTTGGGCCCCCATTTATCTTTTGGGTTACTCTTATTTTTAATTTGTCTAAACATTTTTTAGATGCCTTTGCAACAAACGCAACAACAACAACAACAAAGGCAAGTAGAGCATGTTGCCCGGACAAAAAAGGCTTTGTTTGCGTTTTGCAGCTTTCTCGTTTCTTTGGGCGCCTTTTGCATAAACAACAGGCAAGTCCCTAGTCAAAAAATAGATGAAAAAAAAAGGAAATCCTAAAAAATCTGAAAAATATAAAAAATGCATACGCAAATTTATACACAAAACACCCCAGAACAACACAGATACACATGCACAGTTATAGACATGGAAATACATAGATACATTCCCCCATATGCGTGTGTGTGTGTGTGTGTGTGTGCATATATGGAAATTTGTTGTATAAAACATATATTTTATGCACTGTCGTTTGGTTTGCCATATGCAAAAACTTTGCTCAACCAAATGCATGTGGTGAAATTTGAAGCTTTCTATAAGCACTTTTTTTGGGATCTCGTTATATGCTCTTGTTAAGGAGGTATAACTATTTCGATATTTGGCTTGGACAGCCAAATGATTTGCTGCACTTGTTTATAAGATCAAAGATCTGTGAAGTTTCTGACTGTAAAACTTAACTGGGAATCGAACAGAAGGCATGACTGCTTGTATTTGAAAGCTAGAAAAAATTGTTATAAATTAAAACTGGATCTAAAATTATTAAGAATTTATTTAATATTAATTTTATTATTGAGCTCAAAATATTTGTAGACTAATGTGAAAGCCTGCAGCTAGAGTTTTCCAGAGTTATAAACAAATCCCGAGAAAGTTACGGAAAAACTTTTGTCCAAAGCGTATTTCCTACCAAAATCTACAATAGAGGCTAAATCTGGCAATATTCTGGGCGATTCTTCCATCTTCATTTCGATTAATATTTGTCTACATCATTTTAGGTTTTCTTCTTAAAATTCTTTTCTTCTTCTACATGTTTTAACTAATTACATGTTTTTTAGGGCATATAAGTTTTAACCTTGTTGAGTTTTGCATAGCTTTCGGGCCCTTTATTATATGCATATATTTTTGGTTCTGTTTTTCATCCGGTTATTGCTTTGTGTGTGTGTGCGTGTGTGTCTGTGTGTTTGTGTGGCTTGGGGTTCTCCCAACTAGATTTGCTTAGCTGCAGTTTTATGGGAATTCCATTTTTGCGGCGCCTCGCCTCTGCTTGTCTGCTTGGCATATTTTACGCATATTTCGCCTGGTCCGCTTCCCTTCCCTCGTGTTCGTGTGGGTCTCAGACGGCAGAGAAAACTCTTTTCTAAGTTTTTAATTAAAGCGAAAGTGTCGAAAAGGCACGCTGAGAGACAAGACACGACGACAGGCAGGACATGCTCTCCTCTGGGCAAGGATAGCTATCCTACATGCAGTTTTTTTTTTTTGCAAATTGTTGCAGTTTAAGTTTTTTTAGTATTTTTTTTGCCTTCTTTTTCTGCTGATCGATAAACTTGGCAATTTTTGGCAGAATCGCCTGCCAACTAGAAAACTTTGATAAAGCCTTTATGGAAAACTGCTGGAAAAAGATTGAAAAGCAAAAGGAAGAATTTAGAGCAGTGGCAACAATTTTGGCATTAATCAAGTTATCAATATGTTCAATTTATGCAGTCATCAAATCTCAGAGAAAAAGGGTCAAACTGCCAAAGTGAATAACGAGAATTTGTGATTGAGTTGGGCCAAAGTGGAAGTGCGGCGAGTGAAGAAGAGAAAATTGAAAAAGACGGCGGATGTTTCTAAGAGCTTCGATAAGGAGCTAGATATTGAATTATAAGTCGTAATTATAAAGAAATACTAAAAAAATACTATAAAAAAAGTGAAGAGTAGGCCCTGAACCTTCTTCTATCAACACCAAATGCAGCTCGCGCTAGGGGGCTATAAAATGAAAGATATTAATCTGTTTTTAGTACTCTAGAAGCTGCATTTCAAATTTGGTGACTCTAGCTCTTGAAACAAAACAGATTTGCTTAACAAACAAGATTTTGATATCAGATTTTATTGATTGCAATGGAATTTATATCGATTATCGAAAAGGAAACTCGTATTACGTGGGCTCTGTTAGGATAGTCTGTAGTTCCTTAAGTAACAGTACATGACATTTAAAACTCTATTGTATTTCTAGATATTTTCTTCCATGTGTATTTTATTTTACTATAAACATTCGCCTATCTCAGTGTTCCTCTTCGCCAAACCTACTTGAAGTCTTTGCTTTAAAAAAACATAAGTAATGTAATATCTTTGAACTCATGACATTTGCACATTAATCTCTTGTATTATGAAAAATGTGAAGCTAATGTGAATATTAAAATGTTTTATAAGCCATTATCGTTTGCATTTGATGTTCCCTTTGTTTGTTCGAAAATGTCAATCCGTTGAGAGTCGCCCATCTACACGTTAATCTCTGACCGAAATGGAACCCAGCAATTTGTATAACATGCTGCCCACGCGACAAATCTGCGTCTAAACCAGATTCCCAGCCCGCAACATTCGTTCACAATATTTCGTGGCCAAAATTCAAAACTTGTCATTTCGTTAGCTTCTTTAAAAAAAAAAACACAAAAACAGAAATAAAAGAAACCAACTTTGGGAACTGGTTTTAATGTACATTAGTGAGAATTCGGGGCGGTACCGAAACTTGCCGCCAGGTTTTAAATCACACGCCACAAAAAGGAAACAGATGAAGCGAAGAGCCTTTAAAGCAAAAGGGTCGCGACGACAGTTGCCAAAGGACCTGAAGTGGAGCTCGCAAGGTGCCTTGCCGCGGACCGAGCGTACGATTAAAACAAAAGGCGACGGCAAAGAGAAGAAAAACACAGAAAAAAAGGGCAATTAATAATAATTAATGTTTTTATCTTTTTGTTCAACGCGCGCTCGTGTCTGTTGTATATTTCTTCTTTTATATATTTTTTTATGCTGCTCTCTGCCTTCACGCTGAGCAGCATCGGCAGCCGGCAACAGGAAACTGACCCGAAACTGAAAATACCAAACCAAACTCTCATCTGCAGTTGCAGGTTTTACCCATTGGTAATACCCTGTGGTCAAAAATGATTGTGAAATCGGATAGATTAAAGTTATATTAAGTTTCATATTAAAAAAACTAAAAAAAAAATACATGATGTACTTCGCGGCCTTCATATTTGATCTATAAAAAATACCTTCAACAAATACCGCATTTTGGGAATGTATTTGTCATATAAAAATACTAAAACTGCAACCATAAGCTAGTTATAGGAGAACTGCTAGTCGAGCACTCCCCACACCTTACTCTGTATTGTCATTTTGTGGCATTGTCGTCGCCGTGTATTTTATTACATTTTGGAGTCTGCGTTTGGCTGACTTAATTGATAATTGGTATTTTTTTCGTTTTTTCGCTGCAATGTATTTAAATATTTCAACATAATTTCATTCCAATTGTTGTTGTTGTTGTTTTTTGCTGCAATGACTTTAAGCAAAAGCAATAAAAGACTACAAAGGCCGCACACACAAAAGTCAGACCGAAAAATAATTGTTGAAAAGAATCTGCAAACGCACAAAAAAACAAAAAAAAAAAAAACAGACACAAACCGAAAACCAACAACAGGCAATAAAAAACCGCAGCAACAGCAAAAAAAAAAATTTAAAAAAATAAATTTTGCTTTTTTTTTTGTGGAAAGTGTTGTGAAGAGGCGTTCTAGCGTTTAAAAAAAATGTTTTTGTGGTCGTCTCCAATCGACAGCCGCCAGTCCGAAAAAGTATCTTAAAGTTGTGTAGTTGCTGCTGCGGCCATTCCACATACACTTGCCGACAGGTATAACAACTGTGCCACGAAATGTTTAATAACTGAATGGATATATCTGCAATTCCATTAAGTAACTTTTACTGAGATATATATCCATATAACTGACCTACGATAACTGAGCTGTGATTGAGCTTATCTTGATGCAACTTGATGCAGCTGCGTCTGTTATCCATACCTTGCGTTATTGTTTAGGGCTGGCTGGAAAGTACGACTATATCATATAGCTAACTACGTAAAATAAACTCTCAGTGAAGTTATACAGCTCAAAATTGATATGGATGCTATCTATAAACAAAAATGCCTTGAGGCTCAGAGATAAACATTATATAGATACTTATACCGCTCTATTATACTATTATATCATGCCTATGCCACGCAGTCGCAAGTGTATTCAAAGTTCGACAGCTAAAAGCATATTATTTCAAGTTTTTTTTACATTTTGTTGTTTTTTCCTAAAGCTGCGCCTTCAACAACACGCGCAGCTAACGAAGACCCAGCGAACGTATCTGCAGACTGCCCGTCCGCTTGGTTCTGTATCTTTGTATCTCACGTATGTGTAGCTTCGGTTTTCGACTTGTTGTTGTTGCTGCTGCTGCTGCTGTCTCTGTTCGTTGTTATTGTTATTGCCTTTGTACAACATTTAAATGTTTAGCTGCCGTTTTGGTTTCATTTCCAGTTCGCTTTGCGTTTTTTTCTTTTCTTTTTTTTTGTGGTATTTGTTTTCTTTTCACTCATTCGTAGGCGTCAGTTTTATTTCAGCGAATTAAGCTAATTTAAAAGCGATTCGAAATTAACTTGAAAATGCATGTGTGAGTGTGTGTGAGTGTGTGTGTGTGTGTGTATGTATGTCGCCTTCTGCAGAGTTCTATAAAAATTAAATTCTGCCAAACACTTTTGCCCCATAGAAAAGTCGTGGGTGTAGCTTGGCGTATTTTTTAAGTGGCTTCCGTTAGTTAGTGTCCAGAGAACGAGGCTCTAGCACACACACACGCACACCAATACACACACACATACATCTGGTACTTGTATCTATTGAAATTGTTGTGGGTTAACTCTTCAGCTGGTTGTTGCTGTTGTTGGGTGTTGACCCAATTGAAGTCGTCGTCGTCGTACAAATAGAAAAAAATGTAGAGAAAAGAAGAAGTGCAGCAGCAGTAAACTGCACAAGGTTCGATCCAACACACACACACACACACTCGCACACACATGTATGTGAGTTATATGTGTGTGCTTCTAAATTGTAGGTAGCACAGGCATGTATCTTAATGAAGGCAATTTGCTTGTCGAGTTTAGGCAAGTTAGTTTACCGAAAATTGGCATATGGCCAGTAGCAACAAAAGCGCCACAAACACACTCCCAGACACACACACACACTCACACACACACATGCACATGCAGCTATACACTCATCGATTGCCTGGTTTAGGAGCTGTAACAGGACATAGGGCCATCGAGCGTGCTGCACTCTGGGGGGCAATGTTAAATGTGAATTTCGTCGACGTCTTCGTCGAACCCAACGAACCAGAGCTCCTTGCTGCCGTTGTCCTGCTGTTGTCTCCCTTCTCGCCCCCTCTGCACGTGCACGAACCGAAAGAAGAGTTATGCAAGAGTTTGTGCAACAGAGCTGTACATGCACATATAGATTTTTGGGATTATGATATATACACATGTGTGTGTGTGTGTGTGTGCTAGTGTGTATCTATTAGTTAGCAGTTGGCTAGATAGTGCAATAGAGGAGCAAACTATGGATTATGAATGATTTACAGCGCTTGACCATTGAAAGCTAGCTGCAAGAGTCCAGTCCAAGACAACAGAGAATTTCTTATTATGTTCCTAAATATGAGAACAACAAAAATTGGATGTCTGTTTAAGATAAAATATTTAAAGATAAAGCTGATCGAGCTAAAGCTATAATGTATCATAAGTCTTATGAATTTTACGTAACACATTAAAATGCATTTTCCTTGAAAGAGATAGAAACATATTGAAGGTTCAATAAAATACCTTAATTTCACTCAATTTCAAACGTTTTCTGTAGATTTTGTTCGTATTTTGTTCATATTATCCTAATACTAGATGATGAAACGCTAGATAATCTTATATTATCCAATCCTGCCAGAGTAGAGCGTATCTCAGCTGAAGATTTGCATATGGCAATCATTCTTAAGGTCCATTATATTCTAATCGTGTACAAACTTATTGCGCGCACTGTTCACAGTTGAAGCTCTTTGCGCTCACTGTGGGCAAGTCTTTGGACTTGTCGTCTGCCGTTGCTGCTGCTGCCGCCTCAAAATGCCAAACCGAATTTTGCCTAAATTGCAAAATTTAATAATCTAATAAGGCAAATTTTAACAAACTATTTAATGGCAAAAATGTTTAGTTACCAACACCAAGTCAACTCAAAGCGCAACCAGGCAAAAGGCAGCGCCAAAGCCAAAGCCGCAGCCGTGTCGAAAAATAGCCACCGGCAAAAACGTTTAGCTCAAAACTGAGTCTTGGAAGGCGTGGAAGGGTGAGGGGTGGCCGCCTCAGATTGTTGGCAAGTGGAGGGCAAGTGGCAGCAAGTGAAGTGTAGCCAAGCCGAGCAGCAGCAGCAGCCGCGTTTAATGTCTGTGAAATTGAAAAATTTACTCTTTAATATGCGAACCGGGAACGAGTTGCTGCGGTTCAGCTCTTAAGTCTACCAGTCATCCAGTCAAAGCATCGGCTGCCGGAAAGACTTTGACGTTGGACATGCTGACAGAGTCCAAGAGCTGTACAGTTGAATAGTGTCGAGTCTACTGGCAAATGATGTGGAAGCTGCCGCTGCTGCTGCTGCTGTTGATGCCCCAAGTGCAGTTAGAGCAATTTCACAACTCACTAACAATCATTAATGCGTCGACGTCAAACGGCATTCGCCTCAGAAGTTTGGCGCGTTCAAGGAAGTCCAGAGGCCAAGCGGCCAACTAATAAGCAGCTCCAGCTCCAGCTCTATACCCAGCTCTGGCTCCCAACTACCCAAGTGGGTAGGGTAGGGGCTAGGCCAGTGAATGCTGCAAGCCTAAATCATAAACTGCCGGCTCGATGGCTGCTTTATGAAATGGAAAATGCGCCACAAATGAAAAACAACACAATATAAAATATGCCAAAAGGGGTGGGGGCGGTGTGAAAAAAGCGCAATATATTTAAGGGGAGCGGGCTGAGAGTGGAAAACGCTGCGCTGCCCATGGCTAAATGTTCAAAATCTCTGTTAAATCGACATTTAAATAGAGGAAAACAGGTAGAACAAACTTTTGTTGGCTTTAGGAAGAGGAAATTAAAAACGCAAACTTGAATTACCCATTAACATATTGTATTAAATGTAATATGTTATGAGACATTTAAAAAACCCACGTCATTTAAAGTTACATATAAAGTAACTATGGTAAGTTTTTCCTTTAAGATTGAGTTGGGCTTCTGTCTTAATAATGTTTTATTAAATATAGATAATAATAATTCTAAAGACACCAATTGGAAATGGCAACTTAGCATTCGTTTAATCTAAAAGATGTTTGTTTTGGGAATTTCTCAGTAACATCCCCCCGATTGACATTCATTTTAACTACAAATCTGCTTGTTAGACAACTAATACTTGATTTTCTTAAACATTTCTTTAAATAACTTGGCTAATTACAAACCTGAATAGAATTAATCACAATCGCAGTAGCTAAACTCCCAGCATAGCCCGGGCACAATCAGCATACGTACTCGTCCATCCCATAGATAGGCTAAGTTGAGCTCAGTTTAATGATGTTTAAAAGCCTCGAATGGGTTTTTTCTTTGCACAGTTGGGAAAACAGACTTTATGTATATGTAAGTATGCATATATGACTGCGTTGTTAACTTTTATTGGCGAGCTTTAAAGCAAATTTGTCTTGGCCGTTGCCATAGCTGCTGCTGCTGTTGTTGTTGTTGTTGTTGTTGTTGTTGTTGTTGTTGCCTTGGCCTCATCATCTTCCATTGTTGCCGCAGCTTTTGTTGCTGCTGATGCTGATGCTGCAGTAAGGCAAAGATTTATGACGCCGCGTACACGGCGCATTCAAAAATTGTTAAAAACAATTAGAATATTTTAGCAACGAACGACGGCGACTATAAAAGTTATGCGATGCGGGTTACAGGCAAAGTGGCCAGAGGAGGCAGGGTCGGGGCCAATGGGCCTCAGACAGCTGTAAAAATTATGCGCCAAATGACTTTGACAGCAGTCGCGTTGGTCGGCAAAATTTGCTGTCTTCACTCGGTTCCCGGGAGCGTTGTTGAAGCTGAGTGTATGTGTGTGTGTGTGTTTGGCTTTTGGGTTGCCTTTTTTATGGTCATAACTAAGTACTTATACGACTTATAATTTGGAATGTTTATGATCGTTGAGTTTGTGTATATGGCCAAAAGCTGAGCAACAGTCGTCCGGCCTAGCTCTGGCAAATATCTAAAATCTAGCATATACATATGCAAGTGTGGAATAATTAAGAAAATATATATGTTTGACTAACTCGAAAGTCTCTGAAAACATACAAAGTTTAGAATAAGTATTCACAATTGTCGCTTGCAATTTGATTTAAGAAATTGATATTTTATTTTAAATTGTAGAATTCCAAAATTAGAAAAGTAAAGTGAGATTTGTTTATCGATTTCCCTTATTTACTAGTTAGTTCATATTATTATAATTTTAGCTATCCAATTAAACTTATTTTTATCATCTGATCTTTTAAGATTTTTGATTCCTTATTTTTTTTTTTTTTTTTAAGTTTATTGGCAATGATCTATGAAAAGTAGCGGTACAGACTAATTTATGGGCAATTTTTATTAGCTTTTGAGCACTTAGAGCACAGATTTGGCTTAGTTGATAGGTTTTAAAGAATTGCCAGAAACTTTCGCTAGCTCGTAAATAGCTTCCCAGCAGCTAGTTGACCACTTGACTAACTTCAATCATTCATTTCCCTCTACCTCTCTCTTGCTCTCTCTCTCTGGCTCTCTGTCAGACTTGCAGATCTATCTGCATGTTCACAATTGTGCGAAGCATCGTTTAAGTCCATAACTTAGCACTTATCAACGATTCAGATACTAGCCAAACAACTTGTAGATACTTATCCGCAGCTTAAGCACATCTGCTACCTTAGCAACCACACGGCGGGTCTCTGCTGAATGTTTCCCATTCGGTTCATTGGCCAACAAGGTGCATGCAACAAATGCTTCGCCAGCAGCGGCAGCGGCATCGACGGCGACGGCAGTCGACATCGATTTTAGTTCATGGCTCGGCTACTTTATATCATTTTAATAATGTTGCTACGAGGTATGTGTATGTACGGGTCTGCAGCTATCCCCAGTCGAGGCTTGGCAGCAGCAACAACAACAAAAACAGCAACAAAAGTTGAAATAGTTTGCACTCAATTTCAATATTTTACACACCAAGAGCCAAAAAATAGAATAAAATATGCAAAATAATAAAAGAAATATCAGAATTTCGTGCAGCTGGCTGGTGGCAGCAGAGTTGGCAAGACTTCGTCTCTAGGTTGGCCGGCATAAGCACAATATATCTCATAGATACATATGTTTTATATATTGCTTATTATGTATTACCACGTGTTTGTGTCTGGTCCCCTCCGGGACTCGAAAGTTGGAGTCGCCGCAGCCTTCGAGATTTGCTCGCTCGCATAGTAACTAATATGAATAACTAATAAATCACATTCGGACGGTGATTTATGTGACAGGTGCGTATTGCGATTTCAAATTGGCAATAGTTTCAGTCTCGACTTCCATTTAGAGTCCGCAAATTGGACATCTACTTCTGACGCTGACCCAGCACTTACAATCCATTTGATTTGCCATGCTAATCTTTGTTTTTTTACTTATGTAAATTAGCTTTAAAACTTGTCAAATTAGTGTGGCAAGCAAAAAGGTGTCGTTTTTGTTGGCTTTTTGGAGTGGCTAAACTTTTGAACCTTTTATAAACAATTTAATGATAAGATACTGGACTGAAATATGCATTTTTGATAGCTTGTAAAAAGTAACAAAGACTTTAACGTACTGTTTATAACGTCTAAAATTTTAATAATTAGTTAAAAAGCTTTCTCGGTGTTATAAGTATAGAGAATATCTTACATTGGGATTGTTATTGGGAGGCATATAGTTTAAAGACTTTTTATTTTGCTAAAAATATAAACTTTTATCAGTTTATATCTCTCAAAATTAAAGCGTAAGTCTTAGAAAATATAAAATCTGCAGTTTCTCAGACTTATATAAATTGTATTTTGATTGACTTAATTTGAAATACTGATCTAAATGACTTCCTTTATTGAACTGAACAAAGCGGCTCAAATATGTAATTATAAATATATGTTATATTTAAATATAGAGTTATAAAAAATATATTTAATGCTGCTGTAGCCTCAAGTGTACTCGACTCTGAGTATGCGAAATGTATGTTTAACACTCGGCACTCGGCTGAGTATCTAAGTATCTCTTGAAGATAAATGTACTCAGACATATTAATAGAAGTCTGTTGCTAACTGAAAACCTGCGTTTCGTGTTAATTTGGGCTAAGAGTTTGTCAAATTAGTATTGAAGGAGGACGTGATGGACGCGTCTCGCTTGCCCTTGGCATAACCCCAATCCCAACTAATGCGCTCAATTACGGATTTCTTTGGAAACTTTGTTAATTTGTTGACTACAACAATGGACACAGTTCTCGGGCTACGTTTTGTTCTGTCTCTGACTGTCCCCCCACTGACCACACCGCACGGCAACACCCCCGCAGCGTTATTAGCCTGCATCAGACAAACACACGCACACACACATACATACGCACGCACGCATGCACATACAAAGGTATTATCTGGCATCTCTTGGTGCTCAGAGCACACATAAGAGAGCGAGTCCAGACGGTGCTCATTATGTAACCTCTCATAATTCTTTCATTAATGAAATTCCCACACGACGACATTTGTTGGACGTTTCCACACATTATGTAAATCTTTACACAGCACGCAGTCCACCCATTTTCCATTTTTATCTGCGGTTCTTCTTGTTGTTATTGTAATTCCTTTCCTGTGCCTTCATTTCCATCCTTGTCAACTAATTTCAGGGTTGCGCTCGTTGCGCTGTCATGTTTTTAAAGCCTGTTTTAATTTTTTTTTTTGCTCTCAACGGGAGAGGGAGAAAGAAAAATACAAAACTCTGGCTTTTACTTTTCGCTTGCTCTTTGCACAGCGTGCTTCTTAAATGTTGCCCAAAAACAAAGAAAAAGCAAGAGGGAGAGAGAGAGAGAGAGACAGAGAGAGGGAGAACAAAAAATACACAACAACAACAAAAACTACCTGTTTCAAAACCCACACACACTGCTGCTCAACATTGGCCGAGCCAGCAGGGACTGTCGAACGACAACAACAACAACAACAACGACAACGTTGCTCGTCTGTTTGACTCGCCTGGCCTGCCTTTTGAGCCTGGCTGGTGTGCCTTTCTGGCTGCTTTTAAATACCCTTTACCTTGGCCATATTAATGCGGCTCCCACTGTTACTTATGCATTGTTGTTGTTGTTGTTGCTGTTGCTTTTGCTGTTGTTGTAGCTGCTGTTGCTGTTGTACTTCACATGTAGTTTGGTTGTCATTTGGCAGCGCCCGCTGTTTAGTGTCCAACATGAGGGCCGTTGGTGTCAGGCGCTGCTGTTGCTGTTTCTGCTGCCGCTGCTGCTGCTGCTGCTGCTGCATTGGGGCACCTCACCGAGCGGAGTTTGAATGAAGAGGGGGAGAGTGGGGGCAGGTGTAGGTATCAGAGCAGCATGTTGTAGCTGGAGCTGATGCTGTTATATCTGCCTCTGTGTCTGTGTGTGTTCGTGCTGGTATTGGTATTTCACTCTGATGTTGTTGGTAGCCCCAGCGACAGTTGTTGAAATTAAATGCTCACATGTGGGTTTTGTTTTCTTGCCTGCAACAACAAAAGAAAAAGGAGCAACAGCAACAACAACAGCAGCAGCAGCATAAACGATAGCTGAATGAAGGGAACGTAAGCGAAGAGTACATGAACAAAAAAAAGGCTTCCAAAAAAGCACAGTAGCAACAGCAACAAAAACAACAGCAGCAGCAACAAGCAGTAACAAAAACAACAGCAGCAGCAACAATTACAACAACAACATCGTCTAGGATGGGCAAAGATATAAAAAGATGCTTTTGTGTTCTGCATTGCAATAAAGTTGTGTATACCAAATTTATTGATTGAGAGGGCCGTCTTAAAAATAACAATTTTAATGCATTTTAATTACACTTTATTAAAATCAAAAAGAATTATATAAATCTTTAGTTAAAGCTAGGTAAATATTAAAAACAATGAAATAAATAAATATTTAAATAACAATCGAAATGTACTAAATATACTATATTATATTAATGGATTAAAAAATCTTTTAAAAACTAGTCACAACTTTTGAAATTAAATTAATATTTGTATTTTCAAATTTAAAGAAAAGTATGTATTTATACTATACTCAGTGTACAATCCAACAAATTTTTAGTTTAAGAAAAATCAATATCTTATAGAATTAAAAAGTTAAAAAGAACATAAAAGTTACCATTTGAAATTTTTATGGCTATTTTTATACAACTTTGGAAGTGTTTACATGCATGAAGAGTTTAAAAATGCTTTAACATAGACATTTGGGCTTTAACTGGCTTTTAGTCACAAATTTTATGGGCTTAAATACATTATTTATTTATTTTGGGTTCAATAAATTTCGACTCTCCCCGAGAATCGTCATCAATGCAGGGTGGAGTGGTGGAGTATCCGCCTAATAGAGAGGGAATGGGTATGGCCTGATTCAACGACTGCTCCAAGTGAAATGTCTTAAGAGGTCCGTTGGGAGAGTGTTCACTGTGTAATATTAATATAATTATATTTTGTTATATATATATATATATATCTATTTCGCTTTTGCTTGCTTATATTTCGAAGAAGTTGCTCTCAAAAATTTATTTAGTTCTTTTCCCATGGAATTAATATATATGGGATTATTCACTGAATTTTAACTATATCCCGAAAAGCTGTCGGGGAGAGAAGTGTGTAATTGGATACAATTTTGGACAGCCCTCGCATTTATTAATGCCTTTTGCTTTCGCCTCCTTTGCGACTGCAAATCAAAATCAACTTTTTATGCTGAAGATGGTATGCTGCTCTCCACTCAACAACAACAAAATGAAGAAGAGGAATAACATGGACAAGAACAGCAGTCAGCAGCAGTTGGAGGCACTTCATTTGCCCGCTGGATACACTCGACTCGACTCGACTCTACTCGATTCAATTCGATTCAACTGAACAGAACAGAACAGAACAGAACTCAACTTAACTGAACTGTTGGAGTTTGGGGGCTTTGGCTGCATTTATGGTTGCATTTACTTTTTAATTTCGCTGAAGCTGTTGTTGTTGCACTCCTTTTTCGATTTTCAAGTGGAGTCAATTTCTTATGTCATGACAAGACATACAACGAATACAAATGCGAAAACGAATACGAATACGAATACGAATACGAATACAAATACTTGTGTACAATGTAGCTCCAAAGCCCAAAGTCAAACAGCTTCAAGTATCTCAGGCTATCAAAGAAAGAGAAAAAGAATGCCAGACTGTCAGCAGTATTGGTACGATTTTGGTTTTTGTGATCTTTATACCATATTATACATCGATTTCGGCTTTTGTTTGCAGCATCTGTCGCCTGTAGAATTTCTGTGTGTATGTCTGTGTGTGTGTGCGTGTGTGTGCTTAAATATCTCTTTACTTATTTTTGGACATACTTGATTGAAGTATTTATGAGATTTCAGGCATTTGTGTAATTTCGCTTTGAGCTTTAAGTTTTCGGGACAGAAAAATGTAAAAAGAGTTAAATTTAAATGTAGACAACAACACATAGCAGCCAAAGAGACACGAATAAAGATACATATGTATATTTTTATATATATGTTTAGTATGTATATTTACATATGCCTGGGTCCCAGCCATGTTTGTCAGATGAAAAGATATGTCTTTACATGTTTTAATTTTCTTGGAAATTGTTGTTCAACTTGAGCCGTCGCCAGCAACCACCAAAGCCCAAATCTGTGAGTGTGTTGTTGTTGTTGTTGTTGTCTGGGAGCCTTGTCTACTACAAGACTTCTCCTCAGACATACAAGCAAACACTTACATATTTTTCATTGCTTCGTGTGCTGTTTTTAAGTGAAATGTTAAACCTTTTGACAGCGGTAGTTTCTTATTTAATTTATTTTATTTGCGGTATTTACTCGTCGCTTCGCTTCTTGCGGCTTCTCTTGACGCTCTTGGAATTCAATTTTTGGCCTTTTTGTTTTAGTTGTCTGCGTATCTTAATGTCATGCAATTGACATGGTTAGGAAGCATCTCCTCCACAACCTCTCCAACTACCAATATCAACTTGGTCTTCTCACTACCTACCAAAGACTGCGACAGTTCGTCTCTGGTTTTTGTGGCCCATAATTAAAGTTGACAAAGTAAGTCCAGAGCTGGCGAGCATTTAAAATGGAACTGTTTGGCATTTTAAATGCCTCGAAAAAAAAGGTAAAAAAAAACTTAAGTTAAGTTGGGAAAAATCATTTGTGTTTTATTTTTTTAAGTTTGCGTTGAACTCAAAACTCAAATGAAATAACATATAAAAAAAAACGTAGTAAATAAAATAGATTGCACAATACATAAATAAATCAAATTAAAATTATTAATAATTAATAAAAGGACGTCGAAATCTTGATTCTATTGCTACATTTTCATTGTTTATTCTTGTTTGAATCGCTTTTTATTTATTTTATTCATATTTCTTGTTCTTCATGAGGTTATTTCTTAATTCCACAAATTCCTGCTGCCTCTTCTTAGAGTTTTCTGCTAAAATAATTTCTGTCAAAAGTATTGCTTAGTTTTGCCCAGATTTTATATGATGAATGTGCGCTAATTTATTAGAGTCTGTCTCTCGGTGTGCCTTACCAATTAAGTATATTGGCTGTGATACTTATGGGAAACTTTAACCTCGCAAAATCATTCAACAAAGCCAACCCATTCCTGGCCCAACCGCTGCTTCCCCTGCCTAGTCATACATTCACATCTTTCGCTTGTGTCGCGCTCTAACCATTTATCTTGTCTCAAGTTTTTCAACTATTTAAACTTTAGATTACGACAATTTCTCCATTTCTCGTAACTCAAAACGCTGGGGATTCACCATTTTGAACGAGGGCAACAACAACAAGAGCACTAAACAGACAGTCATCTAGAAAATTACAAATACTTTTGCCATTGCACATGGCACCAGTTCTTGTTCTTCTTGTTGTTGTTGTTGTTTTTTTTGGGTATGCCATAGAATTCCAATCAATGCCGCCTGCTTCTGCAGTAGTTTCTACTGCTTTTACTGCTGCTTCTTCTTCTATTTGTGTACACTCTCGAGCGTCATTTCTCAAGCTCAAAACGACGAAACGGGCGCAACTTTGGATTATTAATTACATCAGCAACAGCGGCAATAGCAGGCGAAAAGATTGTTGAGATTTATATGTGGCCCAAGTGAATCGAAATCGAATACCGTGAATATACCCCAAACACACCCACAAAAAGAAATAAAGAAATGAAATACAAGAAATAACAGTTAACCACCCGCTGTCGACTTCTAAATACCCTTTTGTAGGTAAATACATCTTTTAGCTATATCTTGTAGTACAGAGAGAGAGAGAGAGGGAGAGAGAAATCTGTGCAAAATTTCATAGATAAAACTACAATGAGAGCTTAGTTCGATGAGGTTAGCACATGATGTAGGGATATCTTCAAGCCAGTTCCAAGTGCCAAGTTCTTGACTTCTAATCAGGACTACAACCAAACAGAAAATAGTCCGTGTTTCGATTTACGGTTCTAACCAACTGCCTGGCTTTAGGTTCGGATCTCCTTCAATTGATATGTACTTTATGTAGAACATAATATGGTGCTCGTTTAGTGTTTTTCTGGACACATGTTTTGGTTTCTGCTGCGGTTCATAGCTTCAAACCAGTTTGCAGCCTTGGTTGGGAGCTCTGTATATGGCTTTATAAAGTCGCTTGCTGTTGCTGGGCAAGAATATATTTAATTTATGGTAGCTGCTGGAATGCGTTACACATTTTGTGTCATAATGGAGATACTCGCTGTAAGGGCATGAAAAGAAAAAGGTAGCACGAATATCCTGGTGCCCCATGCTCCATCTCTGTTCCCAGTCTAGGTGTGTGTGTGTGTGTGTGTGACAATTTTGACTTTTATAAATATTTTGACTTGGTTTCATTTTTTTTTTTTTTTTTTTTTTTTGTGTGTGGTGTTGCTGGATGCTGCTGGCTGCCAGCCTGCCCGTCGGCGTATCTGTGACAAAACATCATTCAACGTGTGCAATGATTGATGATGCAACTCAATGGCAACTTGTACTCAATTTTCAGTGTACCCGCTGCGCCGACCGTGCCGACTCCACACACACACACACACACACACATAAGTCTGCCCAAGCCCCATGACAAAATGTCACAAATATTCTACAAGCAATTTGTTTAAATATCGCATAAAAAGCGAGTGGCCTCAGCCAAATGGCCCATGGGGCGCACCGTCACTGGATTGCGTGCCAGCCAAAGATGATGGCCAAGAAGTGGAGTGTAGATTGAGCGCTGCAGGAAGAGGGGGACTCGGATGTTGGCCACAAAAGGCGCGCGCAGCCTTGCGGCAATTAATATGTGAGCAGGCTGCAACATTGGCCATTACCATGTGCCTTCAACTTGAACACAAAATAGTTAACTAAAAGGCGGCCCAGTCGCTGAGTAGATCCGCAGTCGCAGTCGCCAGTCGCAGGCTGTTACCAACGGCAACGGCAACAGCTACATGATGTGCAATTACAAGGCGCACTCGCAACAACAGCAACATAAGTGCAACATCGCTGCCTGCCCCGCCTGCATAACTTGCAACAGAACAGAGCAGCAAAAAAAAAAATAAAAATAAAGCAAGGCAGAAAGAAAAAGAAGCAAAATATTGCATCTTCTCAAGCATTTAATCTTCTTTGCGCCTTTTTTAACCTTTTATTATTATGCCTTCAACGTGCAAACGTTTTGCTACGCTTTTGCCAGGGCCCTTACACCCCAACCCCTCTTCCCCAAACCCAGGCCCGTCCATTCATGCGTCTCGCTCTGCGCCTTCCGTTTGGGCGCACTTACTCACACGCCACATCCACATCCACATGCAGCAAAGGCGACCCGGCAGCTGGAGCCAAGACGAATTGAAGCTCCTGGCTTTTTGTTTGCGACCAAAGCTTTTGTTGCTAATAATTTCTTTTCTCTTTGGCTTGGCTCTTGCAATTAGAATGCGTGTTAAGTGCAGATACACAAGCCAGATACAAAATATATATGTACATATATATATATCTATGCAGGTTTGGGCTAGACAGGAATGCGCTGCACCCTGCACCCTTTACGAAAATATTGTATGGTAAGGCGTATACATTGTCTACTTATATAACCAAATTCGAGTCCATAAATTTCAACACAATCAAATTTAATTAATTTTTTTCTCTCCCCTTTTCTAACCCTTCGCGTGCAACCCCCACGTTTAAAATATTCACATTGTCTCGCTTTTCAACAGGGTTCCGGTTGGTTTTCCTTTTTTTTTTTGTTTGGGTTCTTAAGCCGCTGATTGGAATGTTTTTCTCTGTTATCTCTCTCATTCTCTCGTTATATTCTCCATAATGCCGATTTCACGCTCTTATGTAGGTGGTTGAAACTACAAGAGAATGAGAGAGAGAGGAGGGTTCTTCTATTAACAAAAGAACTCAACTGGTTTAACAAATCGCTTGTACGTGAGGATTTTCAATTAGATAGGTCGCTTGTTATTCCAAACTCTGACCGACTGACAGACTGTGCTGTTTTTGAATGCATTTGAAAAGCTTGCGGTTTATAGCGGCAATTTGTCTAAGTGAAATTTGCATTAATCCCCGACAGTTCCATATAGCCATTATTGTGCAGCTATGCAGAAGTAATTGGCATCTGTGATAACAAACAAACTGCTTGATTCGTGGAAGGACTCTTATAACTAGAAATTAGCTGTGCCAATGGGGCTTATAACCTTCGGTTTAATGGATTACTGGTTAAGTTTGAAAACCCTTGAAACCTCTCAAATTAAACGGGGTGGGAGAAATTGAATTAAATTAACTTATTTATGCCTTTGTCCAATTTAAAATTGAAGATTTTCAAAATCATTTAAAATCCGACTATATAAGTTTAGAATTCCTTAATTGCAAATTTGTGTAAAGTGCATCAAAAACTCTTCTCAGCAAAATTTTGAAATCCCAGAATTATTAAAATAAATTAATAAATTCGTAGGTTGATAATTAGAAAATATTTTCGACTAACTTCCGAAAAATCTATTTAATATAATATGAACATTGTACATATTATAAAAGAATAGCTTCCGAACATTCAACTTCTATCTTTCATTCATTATGATTAAGATTTCTTTAAACAATCAATATTGATTTTCAATTCAAGTTTCAAGCTGCTTAAGTGACGCTTTTACACACACACACAACTCATGCATTAACTGCTGCAGCTCTTTGTCTTACTGCGCCAGCGAGCTTTCAAAAGCTCACTAATACAATCACCACAGCAATTACATTTTATTGCTGCCCACATACACACTTACACACACAGAGGCACACATGCTCTAGCTCTGAAATGGCCAAGCAAAGTATCTGACATTCGCAACTGTATCTTATAAATACGATTACCTGGCTAACACTTGCAAGTTGGGGGCCCCCAAGTGCAGCGCACATGGCCAAGTCGTTGCGAACAGAATGCATTGCACGTTATAATTTCACGAAATATTTTCATGAAAAAAGCATCTACTGAAAAATGCATTAAGTGCAACAGTAACAGCAGCAACAACAAGGAAGCCGTAGCGGCAGCTCGAGCAGCAGCAGCAGGAGCCAGGCGACGTATGCTTAAAAACAAAACTGGCTTCAGCTTTATGGCAGTGGCAAACAAACAAACGCACACACTCACAGAAATAAACATACACACTCACACAAAAGAGCGCCAAGCGCAGACAAACAAACTTTTTTGTATCTGTTTTTTTTTTTTTTGGTGGCAGATTCTTTTGCAGCAACTTTTCTTTTTTATGTGTCCGAAGACGAGGAGTGCAACTGCAACTGCAGCGGCAACTGCAACTGCGACTGCGCCTTAATTCTGTCCAGTGCTAGTCGCATATAACATATACATAACATATAGAAAAATGCACTAAATCTCTGATATCCGAAAATGTTCGCTCTGTGCATCTGTGAGATACATAGTACATGAGCATGCCATGGCAAATATTAGAGCTATGTTCCTTGTTGTTGCTGTTGTTGTTGTTCTTCTTGTTGTTGTTGTTGCCCGCGACTCCTTGCGGCTAAAGATTTCATGATTTGCACTTTTATGGAAATAATTTTTCGCATTCATTTTGCTGCCGACATTTTGTGCAAGACAGCAATTAAAAATATTTAATTATCATGGAAAAAAGTTGTTGGCTAACATGCACAACATTTCTCACATGACTAGAGATACTATAGCTCATAGATGAGAGGAAAAGAGAGAGAGAGTGAGGGGGATTTATACACATATATAAATAGTAAAGTGTTGGTATTAGAATCTACCGAAAAAAAAAATAAATAAATAGAAGGAAAACGTTTGGAAGCTGCCAAACATTTCCTGTTGTAGCTAAAGATATGTTGTTGAGAAGTTTCTGCTCCCAGATAGTTTTCTTGGGAAACGATTTCGCAGCGTGTGGAACTTAACACGTTTCAGTTTTGCTTTGATATGAACCGACGAATGGCACCCAAAAAAGGCTAAGGGATTTTTAGTATTCAGTATTTTTGTTTTTTATGAACTGTGCATATTAAGCTTGAATAATAAAGTAAATAATTTATTGGGCATTTATAGTTTAAGCGCACGATTGTGTATAAGCGTGTGTGTATGTGTGTGTGTGTATGGTGTAGATAAGAGTGAATAAAATGAATGCGATTATGTTTATTGAATTACTTAAATATTAAGCTAAAAGCTGGTTGCGAATGGTCCTATCAATAGGTCGTTATAACAGAAAAAAGTCACTTAAGCTACAGAATTTGAACCGGTTATTAGGTTTAGTTTAGATAAGATGTTGAGGTGAGGTCTATGCTTATATAAATGTACATAGCAGAAGTCTTAACATCTAGAGTGCATTTATTGGCGTAAGATTGAATTTCATTATTTTTAAGGAGAATAAACTCAGAGATATATGAAGTACGCAAATGAAGACTACTAAGAGGATGATTTGAATATTGAAAGGTGTGGCAAATGATTTTCTTTTATCATCTGGAGTAGTTGGAACGGGCAGTGGAAAATTGCCTAGTTCTTAATAGAATGGGTTCCCTAGGAAACGGGTTCGCCAACTCAGAGGATAAGAGGACAGCCTCACAAAATGTTTTAGATGTTTTTCATATCTGCCGTTTGCATAATATAATGTCCTAATAAATACTTTAGGGATTACATAAATGATACATAATAATACAAATCGAAAATCTTAAATTGGAAAGATATATAAAACTTTTTTTATGTGCACAAATATTTATAACATTTAAAAATAAGACCCTATATAGGCTTTAGTTTTCCCTCCACTTTTCAGACTGATTCACAAATCGAGAACAAACTGTTTGAGTTAGCAAGTGCAACGATTCGTGTCGCCGGGCAGGTGTCGATGCCACTCGGCTGGCCTTCCGTGTTATTATAAAATTACTCATATGGTGCTATAATAACTGCAATTAGTCTAGGGTATGTGCGCTTAAAATATCTTTGCACTATACTTAAACTGTGAGCGAGAAGGAGTCCATAAACTAATTAAGCTGAATGAATGAATGTGAATTACGTAACGCTTGCAACTGAAATGTCAAATGCATTCGTTGTTTAATTATTTGAGAGATACCTCAACGCTGGCTCCGGTATTTTATGCTATGCCAAGATCTTGGCGCCCTATCGATGGGGGCTGTCCTGCTACCTTTGCCAACCTGTACGGTGTCCATTCAGCTATGCAGTAGTTAAGTGCAATTTGTAATTGTGTCAGTGCTGGACGCTCTTCCAATTTAATTAGCCATTAAAACGTGTGTGTGTGTGTGTGACGTCACATGCCAAGGTGACGCCAACTACGTGACGGCAGCAGGCGCTCAGCTACAGTACTTCGTGGCGTCTCCAGGTTTCTACCACCCTCCCTCCCTCCCTCTCTCTCTCTCTCTCTCTCTGCAGCTCTCCTGCTTTCTAGCGCTGCTTGCCCTGGGCATCTCAGGCATTCCAGTCGCAAGCGCTGGCTTTGAGTGCATTATACTAACTGCGTGTTGTTGTTGTTGTTGTTGTTGTTGCTACCGAGTGCTACCTTATCAGCCATAGATATCTTCGGGCTATTGCACTTCAGCTCTCCTCAGCTCATTTGAGCTGAATTCACTTTTATTTGCTGCTTGTTTGCCTCATTTGCCCCCACCTGCCCTCGCACACCATTATCAGTTTGTTGATTGGCCTTAACTAATTAAGTTTTCTTCTCTTTCTATTTGCAGATGTAAGTGTGCTTCATTGCTAACCAAAGTCGAATGCATCTCTAAGTACCGCGTATGTATGTATAAATAAAATAAATATGCAATTACATGAATATAAGATTTATCAACCCTTTAGAGCAGAGAGATAATCGTTTCTCATTCTGATAAGTGCGCTAAGTCCTAGTCCGATTGTGTCCAAAGATATAATTTGCGATGTAAATTAAGCTGATAACAAAGTTATATATATGCCTGGGAAATTAAAAGTGATATTTTACATTTATACCAAATAGTGAAAATAATTGAAAGCTATTTCGATGTTTAAATGCGAAAACTCCCCATTCCTCCAGAGCTTTAATTATGTTTAAAGAACTTTGGGTCTATAATTCAAAGATCAATAATTGTTTAATGAATAAAAATGAACATATGGTTCATATGTATCACGAACTCATATTAAATTCAATTCAATTACCATCTCTTGAGCGTTTCCGCTAGCTGTTTCCTACATATCCCAGCATGATTTGCTCCACTATCCTGCGCATATATACATATATATATATATATATATCTCCTTGAGAGCCCGCACATGCACATGCTCATGCCCAGAGAAACTTATGTGCATTATATCCATAACGCATGCGATGCACTCATCTTTTTCCCATTTGCCATTAATGGCAATAATTGCTGCTCGCATTTAATTGACTGATTGCCAGTCGGTTGGCACACAGGTGAGAAACGCAAGTGTCAAACGAGCGGGACTACCCCCAAACCCCAACCCACCCTCGTATCATCAACTCATATGCGAAGCACTCTGCACACATTTGCTGCGCTCTAAATCACACAAATTTAATTAAAATCGCATCGAGGGACATAAGCTGACTGACTAACTGACATGTGAGAGAGGCCCGACAGTGTCTACTACTGTATTTGTATTGATTTCCTTTGATATTGCTTTTCTATTTTCATTTTATAAACTAAGTGCTGACAGCTCCATTATAAAGGTTTAAAAAACAACAAATCTACTCATTTTATTCACTCATTCATATAATGCCACTGATTTATTGATGGCCAAAGTGCAGATTTTCACCAACAACGTGTTTAATGCTCAAAAAAATAAAAAAATTTTAGCAAGAGCCTTTAAATTGAGGGCGCACACTAGCTTTTACCCTTTAATTTGGTTTGAAATGTTCTTTGCGCTGAGCATTTTAAAAAAATTCAAACTTTGATTGACTTCTTTAACTCCCATAATATCTGCAAATATCTGCGTACTTTAAGAAATGTAGAGAAAATATGTAGTTATCGATATTAATCGACTTTGTAAAACATTCGGCATTCTAGACTGTCCAAGCAATACTCTACACTCCAATGTCTTGTAGCTGGCTCTAATAAAGCACAAAACTATTAATTTTAATATGTCAAAAGTCTGAGATAAAAAGTGATGTGGCAATCCAAAGCCCATATACAATTATCATTGCTAGTTCTTTGGCTCTTTAAGTCCGATTTCTGTTTATATTCCGATAAAAACAATCTTAAGTAAATTTGATCTGTTTGTGATAAGCGACAGTCTACATATCAGAGCTGTTGCTTCCACCACTTATGTTCTTTAAGATAGATTTCACACACATCTGTTCATATAGACTCAGCTAACGACTCGTTATCGGAAATAAATATGATTTATGTGAACGGATATGTCTCCTTCTGCCACACATATTTGCACAACACTTTTTTATCAATATTTAATAAGTGCAGGGTATACAACATAATGAAAAGGAGAAAAAAAACACACACGAGCACATAAAGATTTATTTTCATAAAGCCAATCCGATTGGCTGGCACAGTTTGTGTGTGGCTCTAGTTTGATATATTAGCAACAAGAGGCAACAACAAACACACATACATATTGTATATTTATTATTAGCGGCCAGAGTTGCAGTAGAACTGCACTTGAGTCCTCGCATAGCGACTGCAATCATAATAAATGTTCATTGAAACCTTTTAAAATCGCGCAAAATGCGGCGCACCTCAATGAAGGCACTAACCCAACAATAAATTTCAACGCCGCCACGACGAAACACCGCCGTGGAGCCGCAGTCCAGGCCACATAAACATTAATAAACTTGTTGCAATCCAAAAGATAATTAGCCGCAGCCTAGGCTGCAACAACTTGTGCCACACACAAACACACGCACACGAGGGCATCAATAAAAGAGCCGGGCCAAAAGACATTGGACAACAATTTGCTATTTAGTATAAAGTTTCATTAAAAAACCACTAGCCCCGGCAACTGCCACGCTCTTTTGTGTATCTTACAGATACATAGATACACAATTTACAGATGTACATACCCACACTCACACACACACTGGCATGCACTCGTCCCTGTCTCGGTTAGCCGCCTGCCTGCTGTCGATCATAATTTAACATAAAAATGATTTGATTACTATAATTTCTTTTGTGTTTTGGTATCACCTGGTAAGCTCATTTACTACAACGGCAACGCCGCCTATTACTCACACCGGCCCCACGTCCGCCCGCTCCCTCGCCCGCTCATTGCCTCGGTTTGGCTGTCTGTAGACCCGGCTCCCAAGACCGCACCGCATGCAGCGTGTGTCGTTTTGTACGAAAAATACAAAGAAGAAAAAAAAACCGACTACAGAAAAGATGTACAATAACTGCGGGAAGGCTGCAAGAGCCCCATCCCATCACGAAAACTTGCAGCGCCCCAGAGTCAAAGTCGGAGCTGACAAAACCCGTCTTGCTGGGGCACGCCGGCAGGCACTGCGGTGCGGTGCGGGGAGGAGCGGGGCGGACGAACGGTCAATAATAACGTTGAGACCATGGCCAAAGTGTATATTCTTTGGATACTGTAAAAATATCTTGTTTCATGTGTGCGCTGGACGTTAATAGCTGGCCGATGCCGCCGTCGTCCACAAACCAAAAACGTCCCATCGTGCTGCATCTTCCTTCCACTGAGCGCCGGCAAGCGAGTCTTTCAGCTCTGTTTAGGCCAGGCCAGGCAAGGCTGGCTGGCTGGCTAGCTGGCAGGCAGTCCAGTCCAGTCAAGCAATCCAGGCAGCAGTCAGTTCTGGCAGTCAGCCTTAGCTGCATTTCATCATTCATGCACATTATTTTAGATCGCTTCGCCTTTCTATAGCTATATGTATCGAAATACTCTCTGCAGAGGGTAGGCCTACTTTTTGCCAGTGCTTGAACATCAGCTCAAGCAATTGATGTGTAATGTTATAGAAATGCCACAACCTTCAATAAGCAAGACTTTTATTCAGCATGTCTCAAAGTAGCTCTAACTAAATACATTTTTATCTAATACATATTATATTCGAAGGAAAATTAAAATTGGAATCAAGTGACTTCGTTTTAAAGCTGTCAGTTAGTTTTATGTGCTATTCGTTTTGTACAATAGGGTATTATTCACACCACATTATTTTATACTGGTTTACAAACGCAGAACCATATTGTTTATATTGTCTTAATGAGGCAACTTGTAGTTAAAAGCTGAAAAGTTAAGAACACATTTTTCGTATAATAGACAATACTCATTTCTTTGAAACATTTGATTATGATATTAAAGAACCATAACTTCTAGACCATTCTGTATGATTAAAACATTTGCTGTTTGCTTTGCCCAAGAACCATTTGGGAATTATAACATTACTTAAGAACAATTTTGATTATATTTTAAATAAATTTCACTTTATATTTGTCCTAAGACGAATAAATATATATTTTTTAAAAAACACTTTCATTATCTGGATCCTCTTTCTCTACCTAGATCTTTCTAGTCTTTTTCTGGCTCTATCTCTCTTTCTCTCTATCTCTTTCTCTCCCTCTTCCTCTCTCTCTTTCTCTCACTCCTACAAAAAAAGAAGAGTATCCGCTCGGCTGCATTCAAATATCTGTACACTTTGTTGTACTTGCTTCATTGCCAGCTCTCGGTGCTGTCCATCGTGTCCTGGTTGCGTATCGCATTGGCCAGGCTTAGAAGCAGATTGAGTTACATTGCTGTGTGGATTATTATCAACTGCATTATCTTTTTTTTTTTTTTTTTTTCGTACAACATCTTTGCGTCTTGGCGTTGATGGCGGCAAAGGCTTTGCGAAAAAAAAGCCAAATAAAATTTCGTTACGCTGCTGTTGCGTTTATTTCTCGCGCTCCCCAAGTGCCGAATCCAACTTGGAGAGCCGTTGCTTCGTCGTGGGTTGGGTTCAGGTTACTTTGAGGTTTTCTGTTTCTTTTTTTTTCGGTTTTGGTTTTTAATGATACCCAAGCAAGGTTTTGTATCTGGTTGTTTCACTCGCCTTTTGGCTTGGCATAATTTCATTGCCGGACATGTATCATCATCAGTTCGGGCCAACAACTGTGTAAATTATGAGCTGCGCATATTTACCAATTGGCATCGCTCCAAAACGAAAAAAGTCCAAGGCTCGCCTTTGTTTTTGAGCCATAAACCAAAGCGAAGTAGGTGTCGTCGTTAAGTTTGATGTGGCACATTAAACTAGACGCGACTTTTGGCTGCCCCTTTCACTACCCCGTTGGGCATTTTATGGCCGAATAGCAAAATGTGGAAGCCCACATGAATATACGCTTGCCAAGTATAAACTTCGGCATAGGTCTAAAGTTTTTTTTATTGATTTTTTGTTTGATTTTGGCCACACTTTCCATATATCTCACAATGAGAAACTCGCAGCTACAATGGGTCTATTATTGCAAAGAACATAAAAGTATTTCTATTTATATTCAGTTCTTTTATGTACTTAATGCTGAATAAGTTGTTTCTGCAATTGATTTATGGGCACGCTTGGGATTGGTTTGTAAAAGTTTTTGAAAGGTGCTGTTCACATATTTAAATATGCAAGATATGAATTTATGACTTTCGGTTAAATAAAGTATTAATAAAATTATGTTTGATTTGATTTACCTTCCTAACTATTGTCTTTTTTATTATTAAAGATTGTCTTGAAAAATTTCTTAATTTTTTGGTTGAATAGTTATTCCAGTTATAAAAATGTTTATATTTTTTACCAATAAAGTAATATTTATATTTGACGGCATATTTAATACTTGACGAAATCGTTTGGCGATTCGAGCCAACTTCAGGCACATAAAAAGCCCTTCAATTGTTTTCTGGGGAGCTCGATTCCTGAACTTCGTGCTGAGTGTACCGACGCTTAGCCCCTACGACTGCTTGTTGCCTGCTTAAGAATAGACAGTACCGTAGTTAGAGGTTCATCAATTTGGATTACCATTTTCCACCAATTGCAGGTCGATTTTCTGAGAGCCTATCTTGGTGCGTACTTTTTCCCGTAAATATATACTCAGTTAATATTTGCCGTAAATGAAGCCTCAGTAAATATTTCAGATTTCTAGCTTTTGCACTTTGAAGTTTTTCAGTATTGTAATTAAAGTTAATTATATGTGGCTAACTATTTGTTACAGCTTAAACTGGAAGATTATTTCTCTGTTAATTTTATCAAACATCTTCAGCTACAACATATAACACAGTCTCTTGACTCTTGCGCAAACCAATTATTAGATAATTATATTTTTGCTTATTGACTCCCAAAATGTCACTGTTATAACATGAGCCAAATGAATTCCTAAAAAAATCTCTTAAATCCAAAGCTATTTTCTTTTTCTTGCAAGTATTTTAAGCTGCAGCTCACTCCACAGCTGGCAGCAACAAAATTTAAGAGCTTCCTGACGCCAAATGGCATTACATTTAATATATTGTCTGCTGTGAATCTATTGAGCAGGCGGCAGCCCAGTGCCGACCCAAAAGCCCTGGCCATCCAAATGTGGGTCACATGCCAGACGAAAGTTTTAAATCATATTTAAAGCGGACTTCACTGAAACCAATAAGCGACCATCGAGACCAGAGATCCCAGCCAATGTGGCGCAGAAGTGGGTGTTTTTGGAAATGTAAGAAAAACCACACAGTAAAAAGAGAAGAAGAAGAAAAAACACTTGAGTATTGCACCGCAAGAAATGGTGGCAATAGCGGCAAACGTTCCAGGAAACTATAAAAGACAATAGCCGGCAATATGCCAGCTCAGGTTTTGTGGTTTTCATTTGAGCTTCGAGCCAAGGCGGACCGAAGCCAATCCCAATACCCAAGACCCAGAAGCCCTATGCGCTGCCACTGGCGTGGGCCTAAGTCAACAAACAAAAGCGTCGGTCTATTGTTATATATATATATGTAGATATATAGCTGTGTGTGTGTGTGTGTGCGAAGAAAAGCCTTTCCAGTGCTTTCTTTATAAATAAAGAGGCAGCGAAGTTGGAGAAGCTGGCCGCTTAAAGACTGTAGCCTACGGTGTGTGTGCTTACGCATTAATATACTCGTGGGTTACGGCAGCAGAGAATAAATATATATATATATATAGATATATGTCGTAAATGCGTAGCTATATGCTGGATATAGATGTGTGTGAAACTAGTTTATGACAGGCCAGAAGCAGCTGAGTGCGGTTGCTTGGTGTGGTGAAGGGGGGAGCAGGTCAAATAATGTTGTTTATGTGCAGAGGCAAAACCGTAAATATGACGCACTGTTCCTGGTCAGGCATATTCTGTTCATGGGGACAAGTGCAAAGTACGTGAACGGGTAGCCCATGCCACACTGGCCACTTGCCACTTGCCACTTGCTGCTTGCCACTTGTGCCACAATTGCAATGCAATGCTCCCATTGTGGTGTCTGCATTGGTCAAGTACGAGCTGCTTCCTGCCTGCGGCTGCTGATGCTGCCTGTCCAGGCATTTGCCATGACACTCACCTGGCATTGACTGGGCCCTGCCTTTGCCTCTGCCTCTGCATCTGCCTCTGTCTCTGGCACGGCAATGGCCAATTCTCCACGCAGGCGTCGCTGCTTCCCATGACACTGGCCACAGCTTTCTGCTTATTTGGTTACTTTATGCCTTTTTCCTGCTGCAACATCGTCGACTATTCGACTATTCTTTTTGCGCCTGCTGCGGCTGCTGCTCTGTCTGATAATAAAGATGACAAAATATCTAGAAAAAATCATAAACTTTGTGTGTATGTTTGGAAAAATAATATCTTGCAGATATAAAGTACCATTTATGTCGTGCTTATATCTTCTTTCGCCAAGTCGTGAGCATTGCCTGGTTTGAGTTGCCAGTTGGGTCGCTATGCGCCATTCGCTGTGCTTGCCGCAGCGGTTCAGTTAAGTTGAGCTGAGTCGAATTGAATTGGTGGCTGCGTGGTGTGCACACTGGTGCAAATGTAATTTGTTTCGGGTCCAAAACTTTGGCATTCAAAATATATAAATTGGAGTATTTTAAAGACCGATTGCAAAACATTATTTTTTGTAAAATTTCATTCATAATAATCTATCCTTCAGTTGTTCCATGACTCGCGCTAGGTTTACCTATTTTACAGCTTCAATTCTTATCGACGGAGTTTTTCCTTAAATGCATCTTAATTCGATTTTGTATTTTCATACTTTTTGAAGTTTTAAGTTATTTTTAAAATTGTTTCATTTTACATCGCTCAATATTCTACTTGAGTTTTGAAGTATCTCACAAAGTTCTTACGCCCTGAAATTCAGCATACCATCGTTCCTTATTTAATAACGACATTATTATAATTATCGTAGATTTATATTTGACTGTTGCATCTTGCATTTTTCTATTTTCTCGTTCATTTTCTGTTTCATTCTCATATTATCTGTTTGAGTCCTACATATACTTATATTTGAGTGTTCTGTTTTATATACGACAGATCCGATTTTGAGCGTCTCTTTTTGGTGTTTTTTAACCAGTTTCCACAGTTTCATTTAAAGCCTCTCTATCAATGTTATGTTTTTTAATATTTCTTAAGGTTTCACTGTTTCCATTGTTCCAACCTCTAAAACTTTTCCATTTATTGTTCTCTGTTTCATTCTTTTATTTATCCGTCGCAAGTAAACTTCTCACCTTCTTTAAATTGCTTGCGCTCTCGCATAATCTGGCTCCACTGTCCACACTGCAGCACATGACGGCGGCGGCGGCCAATTGTCCAATGCAGCGCCAACGATGCCGCCGAAGTCACCACGGCCACGTTGTCGTTCTCGTCTAGGGGCAATGCGAGCAGGGCGCTGCTAGCAGAGAGAGCGAAAGGGAAAGAGCTGGAGGGGGGGCAATGGACCCGCGCGCTGCAGACATTGCGTTGAATCGTCTATTGAAGTCTTTGTACTTGGCCTGTCTTTGGCCATGGACATTGGTTGGGCTAACTTGGCTGGTTGGCTGGCTGGCTGGGATCTGGTCGCCTGGTATATGTATATGCTTTCATTACGGGCTTAGTTCCCGTCACAATCAGTTGTTGGCATCGTTTATGCCGCATTGCCTCACACACTGGCTAAGGCAGAATAGAGCCAAGATTGTGGCGAACTAGTTGCCTGCTGCTGGCTGCCGCTGCTGCTGCTGCCTCTGTGGCAGCTTCTTCAGCAACGTCTTGCAACTTATCTCATACACACACACACACACACGTACATAGGCTGCGCGATACAGCTGCAAAGCCGCACACAATTTGCATGTGGTACCCTGTACAACACCCTGTTGCCGCATAGTCCCTGCTCGGGCGCCGCGACCGTTGTCACCCACTTCCTTCGCTGCTGCCATTGTACGTGCATGTAATTTATGCGTTTAGATAACACTTTGCTAATTTTGAATGGCATAAATTTTTTCTCTCTGTAGTTTTTTGCCTCCTTTCATTTTTATTTTGTTTTGTTTGTTTTTGTTGCATTAGAAGCTCGCCTTGGCGTGCCTGTAATTGTGTGTGCGTGTGTGTGTTTAGTTATTTTGTTTTTTATTTATTTTTTACTGGTCTCTCCTTCATCTTGCATGCCGTGCTTATGATGATGTATTGATTGTTCGAGGTGTCAGATTTGTTTTCTCAACCTACGATCCTCGTTTGGAGCTGCTCCTGCGGAGCTACTCATCGTCGTCCATCCAATATCCCACATGCACATGCTCTTTGGCTGTCGTCTTGCACTTTTTCTTTTCCATTCTGCTTCTTTTTTTTTTTTGCGTAATTAAAGAAAATATTTGAGATATGCCGAGATAATAGTGCTGGAATGTTGTTGGATTAATTAATTGAAAATGAGTAGTGGACCAGACGTCGGACGACAGCGACGACGCTGTCCATTGGCTTATTTGGCATGACTCGGCTTCTACGTCTCGTATGGGGCAAGTTTTGACCATGTCGCCCGTTTGCTTATCAGCGGCAGCGTTGGCTTTTTATGGCCAACACAGCAGCCACATGAGAGCACCGAGTGCGACAGACAGCCTGACTGGGAACTGGGGAACAGCACCGGACACTGCCTGGCCATTGTGATTAATAAGGATTTTCAAGTCGTTAGCCGCGAACGTTCGTCGAGCGTTTTTGTTTTTTTTTTTTTTTTTTTAGTTTATGGACACGTCTGCGGGCAAGGCGAACGAAGGCAAATTACCGATTTCAACAATGTCGCTCAAGTAGCTTAACTTTAACTTTGACAAAGGCAAAAAAAAAAGAACAAGTAGGCAGAGTTCTAGACGAGATTGCACGACTAAAAGTTACCTAGTACCCAACTTCGCGTTGAACTTAACTGTAATTGTAATGCCTTAGAAGTACATTTTCGGCTTTTCTTCTATTCCCAGAATTTAATGGATTTTATGTCACTATTGTGATCGTTAGTAAATATTCAGAGCATAAAAGATGAAGGCTGCAAACCCAACAAAAAATATTCGATGGTTCGGTTCACACTTCACCTTGACTTTCCACTAGAGAACCTCCCTTTCGACTTTTCTGAACCTAGGTTCAAATCTGTTTCACCCAATTGTCTATAAATTGCAAAATATTTTTACTTGAATTTATTACAAATTCTTATTTTCATTTATTGAAATTAGTTAACTTTTTTATTTAAAGTAACTAGCTAATAAAAATCTAACAATAATATATAATAATGTACATCAAATGAAAAATACAAAATTAGACCAGCCCATTTTCTTCTTATTACTAAGGCTCGATTTTGTTTAGCCCAGTTCAGTTGAAGCTCCTGCTTCAAAACGGTTTGGTTAAGAACCGGAGATAACTGCAAGAAGAAAATATATAAAATTATAAAGTGTTCTTCTTTAACCTCTCAGACGAATTGGGGACTGAATTTCGTTACAAGTTCAAACTGAAGTCTGTCAGATAAAAAGACTCTTAATCAAATGATCTTTATCTATTTAGAGAATAAGAGACATGTCTCTGTTTGCCTGTTACTTACCTTTGCATAGCTGCATTATACCCTTTTTAACTCATTTTTAATTGGTACAGGGTATAAAAAGAAGCCAGCAGCAGCGGCAGCCGAAGCAGCAGCCTAGTTGCGCAAAATGTTGATGCTTGAATAATGATGTGATAACCGTAGGCATAAACTGGCCACTGAAACGGAGGCCAAGTGACTGCTAGGGGATTGGAGGGTCTCTTTCCCTGGGCAGCTCAACTTTTAGCTGGATACAATTTAGCAGTGTCCAGTTGTGGCCGAGCGCGGGGGCGCTGGGTCCATCTCCAACTTGGCGTCGCAGCTGCATTTTCTTCATACAACAACAACAGAAAAAAGTTGGCTGCTTAAAGTTTTCAAATTATTCTAAGTAGGGCAGCGGCGGCATAAGATTAGTCTTGGGGGAAATGTTTCCCTGGGCTGTGCCCAGGATTAGACGCGAATTAAATTCAAATTAAATTTTGCTCAAAGCGCATCAGAGTGAACTGATACGTAAGATAACTCAATTGAAATTACAGTTGAAATCGTGAAATGGGCCTCCTTTGGATGGCAAAATGAATTGCTTAGCTGAGTATGAAAATTGAAAAATTATTTCGTAAATGGCTTGAAAAATTCAATTATTTGGAAAACAAATTGCGAAATTGAGAGCACATGAAGAACGAATATTTAGTTACGCCCTTAAGAAGTTGAATAAATAAAAACTAGTTCAAATTATAGACAAAGAAATATTTGAGAAAAAGTTAACTGGAATAATTTAAAAATTACTTTAAGTTTTCATTTCTGCCCAGCTAAGGCGATCGGACATGTTCAAATTTTATTGCTCACATGTGTTTTCCAATGCTTGTTAATGGTTATTTTTATCTGCATCTTAATAATATCGAAAAATTCATTAAGAATTCTTAAATTATGCTAATAAACAGAAATGCACCCGCCATGCGTAGGTCACCCTCCTCAAATGCTGTAAATTTCGGCTGACTTATAGCATGTGTGGACTTTCAGCTGTCACTGTCGCAGCGGGACAACTGGCCATAACCTAAAAACTGTATCGCTAATTAGAAGAACCAACATACCAACATAAAAACCGAGCGAGAAACAAACAACTAACAAAAATGCATGCAACATAAATTCAAGAGAAAGAAGGAAGAAGAAAAAACTGCACGGCAATTCGAGGTGCAGGCTTTCTTTTCTCACCAGCTGCCCACAGAGCGGCAGCTCGGTTGCATATTGAAGCCCACATTTTGTTAATCATATGCGGCACTAAAACTCAATCAAATTTCATTGCCGCGGCGTGCACAACTTACAACGGAATCAACTTTAAAAGCGAGCGGCAATGCACACCGGGTGAAATGTTCATTTTGGTATATAAAAATCAAAATCTCTGCGAGGGAAAGAAAAATCACGAAATAACAGTTATCATCGATGTGGCGAATATGAAATACACTAACAGCCAAAATTGAACATGAAATGTGGCTAATATAAGGAAAAATATGTCATGTGATTAGGTTTGGGTTCCAAGCTAGGCCTGACATATATTTTCAAAATTTATTTTAAAGAGGAATTCAGGGTTCGAAGATGGGTTTAAAAAATGATAAACTGTTCTAATAAAACAACTTCATTTTCGTCAGAAGGAATTGAAAGGTTTAATCAACGCATGAAAAGTAGCCAACTGTTCGAAACATACAATAATAAAATAAATATAATAAATTTAAAGTCTTTGGCCAGTTACACATCTCAACACAAATGAACAATACCCATTGGTAGAGTATCAGAGAGACCAAAAAAAAGCAGTTATACATGTGTGGGGAGTAGCGAAGGCCAAGCTCACGTTTGTCTTAATTACATATCAAATATATCGCCAGGCTGATTGATCCCGGCAGCAACTAACTTGGGCCATAAAACCAACATAAATTTTGAGTTATAAAAACGCATGTTATATGCTGCACTTAATTAGCGGGCGACCTCTGTGAAAAGAAATGCGGAGATGTCGATGGGTGTCATGCCCATATGGGCACACACACACACACATACAAGCAGACTTCTTCTGTCTGTCATTTGCCATAAATACCAGAGTCATGCCACAGATACAGATACATTTACAGAGTCGAAGGGAGCCTCTATAATTCACACAATTTGCCGCTGCGTGTGCCACCGAATCGTGCGACGATGTTGAGCTGAAAATGTCAACAATATAACGCTCTCCCATACCAAAATGAAATGGTGTGAATGAAATTTTATGCCGAATCATGCGTGGAAAATGATGAAGATGCCGACAAGGAGCCCAAACCAGACATCGGTCTATACATACATATACCAAGTGCGTAGCACGCTTAGTTAAAATTATATTGCGAGCCTCATTTCATTTGTTTATGTTGCAAGCGACAGCCCAGACCCGTCGCCCAGCTTTGTGGCCAGTTGTCATCGGGAGGAGTTCGCTTTGCCAAAGTGTTTCCACATAAATGCGAGTGCTTATAATGAAGATGCGTACGCAAATCGTGCACAAAATTGAGTTGAAAACAATTTGAAATTTGTGTTGCCAAAGTGCTGCCAAAAAAAAGGGAGGAACAAAAAAACACTGAAGAGAAAAAGAAAAACAATTATAAGATGAGTGGAACAGAGACCCAAACACTTTCAGTTAACCAACCAACGAACAAGCCCCCATTCTTGACGCCCAATGATGATGACAACTTTCACAACGATGTCGACGACGACGACGACAATACTTGAAGTTCTTTTTGAGTAATTTCATCTTGTGCGAGTAGTTTGGATGTTGATGCGACGCGTCTGGGAAAATAGGTTTTTGGTCGGTGAGGTCTTTTTTTTTTTGTTCTTTCTGAAGAGCATTTAGACGTTTTCGTTGTTGTTGTTTTTTTTTTTTTTTTTTTTGGAATTGCTGAAGTGTAGCAAAAGTTTTTGAGTACAAGAGTTGTACATCAAATTGAGTTTGAATCTGTTAAATATATTGGAATGCTTGTAGAGCATTGACTTGAACATGAAATGAGACATACTTGAATACCATGAAAATAAAAATGTTATTCGACTATTTGTTAAGTAGCTTGGTTGGAAATAAGACTAAAGACAACTATTCAAAGAGAATTCATGAATTCTTACAAAAGAAACAAATACATTATACATAAGAATGGATTGTTAAAAACATTAAAAATATAAGAACAAAGTTCTCTACTGGAATAAAGTTCGCGTTATGTTCGCATAATGATTAAAATTGAGATATTATTATACAACTCGTCTTTCGTAGCTTCAAGTTATTTTTCAATGAAAAACAAAGGTCATGTAAATATGATATTATAAGAACTCAATTCGTTTAAACAATGAATTTCTATTCCATATTCCCAAAAACAATGCCCCATTGCATTGCCAGAACATTAGAAACGAAAAGCCGACTCCTCGTATTACTTGACTCTATCTCCGGCCATTTGAAGCGGCCTTTTAGAACTATTCCGAGCTGTGCTCCATTCAACGACGACAATTAAGTGATTCATTAAAAATGACAGAGCATGAATTGAATTGAGAGTTTCGGGTTAGAGCTGAGGCTGAAGCTGGAGCTGGAGCTGGAGTTGAAGTTGATGCGAAGTGCGGAGCTCGTGGATGTTTCAATAGAACCAAAATAGTGGTTGCAATAAAAGAGGAAGCCATCGTCGTCATCTAACTGACAGCCCCGGCAAATGCGTGCCAGCAGCGCTTCATTTCGAGAATGAGATAGAAATGAAAGTAGTTGTCGTTATCCATGTCCGTGCTCAGTTCCGTTTGTGCTGTACGTGCACAAGTATTTTGAAAAACTCATTTAAATCGGACGCTGGCGTCGACCCGTTGCCACTTGAGGCAAAGAGAAGTCTCTAAAAAAACACAAGCTAAGGCATTGCAATCGTAAACTCCCGACTACACAATACTCTGTTGCCAGAAGTGATAAAAATATATATTATGTTATATATATATTTTAGATAACGGGTTAAACTGTACCTCTAGGGATATAGTAGAAAATTATAGATATATTATTATTATGAACTTACTATCCTCTCTAGAACTGCACCCTTTTGCATAGTTTGAACTAGTTGAGAATCACAAGCGTCATGCAATGCACAAAAGTACAGTTTATATACCAAGTAGATTTAACTCAACAGAAATTGAAGTCGAGCCAAACAAATATATGGACAAGAACATATACGCTGTCTTATATCTCCAGAACAAATGCACATTGGACAAACGTTATATACTCCTTATGCACTCGCAAACAGGGTATTAGAAACATAGTGAGAATCGAGCGCAAATGGCATGCAAACGACAAACGCTTCTGACGCTGACATTTGATGCCAAATTTTCAAGTGGAGCGGACGACCAGCAGCCCAAACACTTGAGGAATTGCCGCCGCCATCGTTTAAGAGATGATGGCATGAGATATACTCGACTCGACTCGACTCGGCCCGGCTCGGTCGGACTGCAGACATTCAGAGTCGTAAATATGAGGCACAAACAAAAGGCAGCAGGCAGGCCGTGGCGCAGACCCCAGTCTGCCAGACTGTGTGGCAGGAGCACTGAGTCAAGAAGTGAAGCTGGACGAGGACGAGTACGTAGACATGGACGTGGTCGTCACATTAGTATACGGAAGCCCGAAAAAAAATGAAAAAACAAGAAAACAACGCAAACCAATCTCAACGGACGATGACAGCGAACAGAATGTAGTCAGCAGGGCGAGCGGCAGATCGGGCGGCAGATAGCAGCAGCAGGCTGTAAACTGGCGACTATGAAGATATATTAGGCAAATAGATGGATGGATAGCTGCACGGATATAGATGGTCCTCTCTATCGCATGGCAGGGAAAAACAATTTCAAGGAAAACTTTTTGCGCTGCAAATGCAAATGGAGTTTGACAGTCTGAGACAGACTGAGGTAGATAATCATAAAAAGAAAATGTTATCAGCCCTGCGAACATGACGACTATTAAAGACGGGACTGTAAAGAGCCCGGTCATAGTTTTCCAAGTTTTCTACCTGTGCTCAAAAATCTCAAATTACACGAAAAATATAAAAAAGATAAAACAACAACAATTTATTACAAAAGAAACAGAACAAAAGATGCGAATAAATTGTATTTGCTCTCTATGTGGGAAACATGGCAAATGTTCCATATATATGTATATGTATATATATGTATATCTATATGTACAGTGTGGCAAAAAAGTTAACGTACCCTCAACTAGAAATGTTTGCCAGCGCTCAGCCGCATAAATACTCACTGGGGAGTTGTTATGTGTGAATACCAAAGAACGCAATGTTGGGCTCCCTCTTCCCCCCACCCACAAAAAATGCGCGTATTCGCGTTGCGTTTCGTTGGTTTCTCGATATGCGACGACGACGGTGGCGACTCCTGAGGGGCATAAGCCTTCGTGTTGGTTACATTTTGCACCTAGGGCGAATCTTTATTTGTGCGAGGCAGGGGTGTGGCCTGTAGAAAGGGGGGCGCCACCCAGGCAGCTGTTTATGAAATACTCCTCGTACTTTCGCGTGTACAGCAACATGTATTTATGTATGAAGCGAATGAAAACATAAACAACAACAGCAACAACAAAAACAACAACAATGGCTAGAACAGTGGCTGCAACAAGAAAAGCGTGGCACTTGTTGTTGTTGTTGTTGTTGCCGCTGCAGCTGTAACAAAGGCATGCACTGAAAATATGCTGGAAAACCGGGCGAAACGCACTGCGCGCAACAATTTATGGGCAACATTTAAAAAATACATGCTGAATTGTTTGCGGCAGCATAAAAAGTAGCCAAACGCAAACGCAAAAGGTTTTCTGGCCGAGGGGGCAGCGCGCAGCCCGCGGCGCTACAGTGAAACGGGGCGGGGCCGGCGGGGGCTACCAATTGCAATGGTCGCTGCGGTCTCTGCTTGCATTTCTTTGCATAAATTGCAACATTTCAATGTGGTTGTTGTACTCCTCGTCCTCGTCGTTGTTGTTGTTGTTGTTGTTGTTGCCGCGCAAGGCGCTGTGCGAGTGGCAAGTTGAAGCTGCGTTTAGGCAATTTGTCATAGGTGGAGCTGCTGCTGGCAGTTTCAACAATTGCTATGGATATTGGGATACAGATGCATCTGCAGATTGCAAAAAAAAAAAAAAAATCACTGATTTAAGACTCCTTTAAAAAAGGACAAAGGTGGAAACAAAATTGTTTAAACATTTGGAAAACGTTTTAAAAATGGTTATATCAAATTCACATGTTAATGAAAGAAGTTAATCAAGGAAACTTGAAAACAAGGATGTTCTTGGAATATTGTTGATCAAGAATAAGACATGACCAATTAAAATATTTCAATTACTTAGAATTATTTACTTGTTATTATTTACTTGTTACTTCTATTGTCTACACACGATCTGTATACAAAAATAAAAAACAAAAGGAACACCAAATGCCTGATACTTGATCCGTATATACTATTATAGAAGCTACATGCCAAATTTGGTAAGTGTGACCCCTTTCGAACACTGCTGATGTTCCTTAGTGCTACAATATTTGTTGCTTGCAATTCTCAACAAGTTAACTCTTCGAAATGGCCATAAATCGTTTAAATCCTAGAATTTAGAGCAAGGCCTGCTGATGATAGTTCAGTTAGGTTCTTCAAATAGCTACAAAGACATTATTTTGTTGTTTTCGTTTATTAGTATTTAATATCTACATTGACCTCGAGCTCGACCTGCTTAAAATTAGTATTATTAATCGTTATACAACACACAAATTCCACAAAAAAATAAAATCTAAAAGCATTGTTATATAATTTCCATTGAAACTAACACACATGCATTAGTATTTAACAACAGTTTGCAATATTTAGTTGCTTTGCATTTTGCTATTTATTTTATGTTATTTTTGGGATTTATTTATTGTGTTGTTAACACACAAACAAATCATAATTGATTGAAGCTTTGAAGGGATTATCGCCTGTATTATTTGTCCATGAATAAATATATCAAATTTTTAAAAGCATGCTCAACATTTTTGTCCCATTTCCTTTGTATGTTATAAAAGCCGAATGATGAAAAATATATGATTAAACTATTATTATGAAAAAAAACCAACTTACAATAAAAAAAGAGGACACCAGCTACGAAAGTAAATTTAAAAGCATCGTAGCCTATACAGATGCAGAGATAAATGCAGTCCTACTGGGCACATAAATAAACTTTTGATTAAACAGCACTGGCGGAAAAAAAAGAGAAGAGATTAAATACTTTTGAAAACATTTACAACGTGCTAGTAGTAAATGTTGATCTGTAAAATCGTTCTCCATGTGCACTGTCGAGTTTGAAGTGCACACGCCCAAACAATTTTCAGCACAAACAGCACACAACTGCTCCGAACTCTGTCTGGGCCTGGTGCAGCGCATCGGGCGCACGGGGTACACAAATCTGCCAGTCTGAGATTACCTCGTAGCCCCAAAATGCATTTACGCCAACTCAAGTGATGCAAATCTAATACGAGTACTCGGTGCTGCGTTGCAATGGCAAAATATAAACCTCTCAAGTGCAAAAACCATTCAAAAACTAAGCTAAATTTATTTAAGGAACACGCACACACCCAACTACCCCTCCCCCGTCGTCGTTGTCCCACCTATTGCTATGCACATTTCACTTAACTGAAATAAAAACTGAAAAGAAAAGCCAACGCAAATGCGAGCAAAGCCCAACCAAAATACGCCACAGCCCTTGCCATTGCAATGGAGAGCGAAGAAACCAAAAAATACTGCACAGAAAAAAACTAAAGAAACCAAAGGCAACACCAACAAATGTCGTCAGCAAAGTTGGAGAGTCGACTGTCGGCAGTCGAGAGTCGCGATGCTGTGGAAGGAATAAAATTCACGTGGCAGCGGCTGTACAAAACTCAAAACGAGTGGAAAGAACATGAACCGAAGTCTAAATACTCTTTCGAAACTTTGGATGAAAGACTTTGATCTTCGGCAGCTCCATTTTCGACTCGGTGTTCCAAACAGTAAGACTTGTAATATAATATATATATAATACCATCTCCCTCGAAGTGTGACAGCCTGCATGGCAAATGTGTAATACCCATTGGCAAGGGCATAAAAAGCACACACGGGGAAAATACGCTGGAATCTAGGCGTAGTGTGCCAGGGCACAGAGAGACTCTGTGGGGCTGTGACGTGTGCATGCAAGGTGCTCGTATAATGCGTTGTGCGTGTTAAAAGATAGTTTCACCCGGCTCAAAGCGAATGCCAGGCGTGGCCAGTCAGCCAGGCAATCCGCCAGCCAGCCAGCCATCCAGCCATCCAGCCAGCCAGGCAGGCAGTCGGAGTTTCAGTAGCAACAACAGCGACAGGTAGTTTTACACATTGAAAAATCCCAAACACCGTGACACGATGTTGTTGGTGTTATTTTTATTGCTGTTGTTGTTACTGCTGCTGCTGTTGTCGTTGTTGTAGAGGGTTGCGAGTGGAATTCGGCGCTGGGGCAGCTACCGTGTGCAAGGTACACTAATGGGTCTAGGGATCAAGGCAAACGCAAGACAAATGCAAACAGAGTTGGGCCCAAACGTTTTTTTAGTTTTCACTGAGCAAAATTTTGAAATCAAATACTTTTTTATAATGTGGAAAAACTGGAGTAAAAATTTGAATATTTATTTAAATTTGTTTTAATGCATTAAGCATATTAATTAAATTCAAATTTGTTATTAAGTTGCGATTTATTAAATTTATGAAAGTTAATGTTAATGAAAGACAAAAGTAAAACTTTGAAAGTCTTCACATTCAACTTTTATAAATAACTATATAATTGTTCAATTTTGGCTTTGCACAGGTAAAATTTGTTAGCATGGTGAATTCTTATATAAGCCCTTAAATGTCATATTGTGGATAAGAATTCTCTCAGTGTATTGGGTAGAATTGCACTTATGCGACGTGGCTGCTGTAGTACGTATATTTCAATTGTTAAACAAACGTTTTGGGGGCGACCCTGCATCAAGGGCCTAGGCCGGCCCTATCGAGCAGAGGCAGGAACAACAACAACAACGAGGTATATAAGAACGTTCCGTTTTTATGCGCGTGCTTCTCACAACTCAGCTCGCACCTCACCGGCAGCCCATCCCCTTTGTACTGCGCCCTTTCGGGTCATATTTTTGTTGTTGTTGGTTTTTTCGTTCCGCTCCTAGACAAATATTATTGTTCCCAACATGCCGTTATTGCATATTTGCCTTAAATATTTTTTGAAATGCTGCTTCGAAGTGTGAATGAAATTAATGCGTTGCCAGCGTTTGGGAAATGGGAAGAAACAAAAAAGAAAATGGGTAAATTTTCATATGTGCGTGTGTTTTCCCATATCATTTTGAATGCTCGAATGTTTTTCTATGTTGTTGTTTTGCTTGTGCCATGTTTTTCCCACTTTTCACACAGATGCAGATACTCAGATACATTTACAGAGCCACAAACTAAACGTTATTAAATGCAGGCAAATGCCTCGCTGCCTGTCCCATGCCATTTGTTGTTGTTGTTGTTGTGTGTGTGCATTGGCATAAAAGGGCGCAAAAGAGCTGTTGGAATTTTCTTTTTTACTTTGAGTGCTTATTTTTTTTGGTTTTGCCTACATTTAGGACAGGGGTCTGGTGCCTTTTACAGCCAGCAAGGACATGGGCACAGTGGTGGAAAGGATTTCAGCAAATTAGCTTTAATTAAATTAACCGGAAAGTAGGACAATACACGGAAATCTTTCTAAAAAGAAACAGAATTAAGTCGACTTGATTTTGACATACAAGCGTAATCACTTTCTACTTCTACTTAATATCAAAAATCATGTATCGATGAAGCCCAGAAAACAATACGTCGATTCATTGGACTAGACGAATTCTTATTCAAATAAATTACAAATTGGCTAATCAAACTGCGTAGAATAATAACATGAATCAGCTTACAAAGTCTTACCAAGCAGATTGAACCGATTTTAATATATAAATTTTGCTCTTATTAAAAATCAAAATTGTATAAGAATCCTTCAACCGATAGAAAAATTTCCATCCCGAGTCAGCTGGGAACTAATTATAATGATCATAATATAATGAAATAATACAAATACAATTACAATACAATTTTAATTCTATGCAGAGTCTACATATATAAATTTCTTTTTTCAATTTTATGTTTAAAAGTTTTTCTGCATGACTAAAAACGTTTCGATCGCTCTTTAAATAGCTGTAAAACCAACATCCGAAAATAGTTTCACTTCAATAAACAACTGTTTTTTGTTGTGTTAATTTCTAAGCTAATTTATATGTTTCTGCCCCTCTATAAATCTGTAATCACTTCCAGGTCCGATAATTGCCGCATGGTAAAGCCCAAACACCTGCTCGTTTCATGCATCACTTGGCCAGGCCCATTCAGCAAAGCTACGGCCACTTATTGACTAATTTAATGGGGCCCAGTTTTCAACACCTGTTCGCAGCTGCTCGCACCACTGTGCATGCGGCTCTCTGTGCGCTAGCCTTATGCTAAGTAGCTTTAACGCTGCGGCGTTGGTTTTGGGGTTGCACGGAGGCGAAAATGGGGGCGTGGTGTATTTTTTTCTAGAGCGCTTGGCACAACACAAAATGCCGCCTTAAATGCTACTAATTAATGAGGATTTAGTGAAAACTAAACAGTTGTACGAACAGAATGTGAAATGCACATTGCACAACCGCCGCCCCCGCGACATATTTCAATGTTGAGTATGTATTTTTTTTATTTTTTTGTGCCTAAAGTATTTGCATATAAATAGCATTTTAAATAGTTCTGGGTGCACACAGAGAGCACATAATTCTAGGTATTTGGTTATATGCATATGGACCCTAAATAACCCCAGCCGCAGATATTTCGAGCATTTCTCGTGTTTGTTGTGCGGCAATGAATTTCATTACGTCGCGTGCGACTTCAGGTTAAAGAGCCTGCCACACAAACACACACACGCACACACACAGGACGCGACGCCTGTGTAAACAGGAAACGAGCCTAGGCACACACGCACACACACACACACACACACACAATCGCACTGGCACACACAGGCCAGGACCTGTGAGCAGGGCATTTAACGCACAAACAAATGTAATCAATGAAATTTTATGTGCAACAGCAACGCACTTCTGTGGTTCTCAGGCAGAGGAGGAGGACTAGGTTCTCCCTCCAGCTCTGGCTCAGTTTTTCGGCTCTACTCATGTTTATACTTAGAAATGATTTTGGTTTTTGTTGCCTGTTGGCGTGCCGCTTTTATTTACACTCGCGTTTTTATGCCTTTATAACTTTATTTGGCTGCCGCAAACAGCAGTCGCAGCTCTCAGATACAAATTACAATTGCCGCGCGCTAAAGAAATTAAAAAGGATTTCTCCCCCCCATCTCCCTTTCTCTCTCTCTCTCTTTCTCTATTTTGTACGCTTGCTTTGTGACGCATCGCAGCAGGCAATTCTCGGACCTTATAAGGTATACGCATAGACGTGTTTTACCAATTATTATTAACAAAGGCCGAGCCTATGTTTTATGTCCGTCTGCGCGCCAGTCTATTTCTAGGTCTCTCAGTTTTGAGCCTAAGTTAATTAGGCAGGCGACACAAGTATTGGTGGGACCTTTTTCTATATACATATATCATCTGATAGTTCAGTTTTGTATACCTTATCAACAAAAGTCTTTTTTATCAAATATAACAATTTTGAGTTGTATAACAAATAAAACCAAAGATTCCTTCAATTGAAATGAGTAACTATTTTAGGCCTTTTTTATTTTCTTAGACCAAACTGAGCATGAATTGTTGCATGAAAAACACAATTCTGTGGCAGGGATTTTATTGCTAAAACATGAACATGTCTCGGCAAGTGTATTAAATCGTCGGCACACTCGTTTTGCCGCCTCTACTCAATTTTTTTCGTTGTCTCAAAGGTGCCTTAGCCTTGGCGCCCTGGCATTGTATTTGCCGTGTATTATATTTGCATTGTATCTTTATGTACATATTTGCTACACCTTTTGCGCCCAGCTCAACTAATGCAAATATTTTACCTTTTGCTGTCTTTTTTTTCTTCCCTTTTTTCCAGATATTTGCTCGTGCGTCCATTTCGGCTAATTGCTTTGTGTTTTTTGTTGTTTTGCTGTTGCCGTCGTCGTGTTTTTTGTTGTGCTTCTCCGGAATTTGAGTTAAGCATAGCCAAGGACCTCTGCTGTTGAACAAGGTTGGTATTCATTATAATATATATCCTACTTATTTGTGTTTGATATTAGCAACAACAACAATCCGGGATTTCTTTCTCTTATTGTTGTGTGTTTTTTTTTTCGGGTTTAATTGCAATCTAAATGGGCTCTTTAATTATTTAGGATTTAGTTTGGGTAGCTCTTGGACAGATACAGCATAAGCCTGCGAAATTGAGTAAACAAATCACTTATTGTTAATCAAAGCCCAGCTTCAGTTTCACTTGAAATGTTACTCGAAAAACAACGCAATTTAAATGGCAAATATAATTTGCTTCAGACTCTGCAACGCAATTAATTTGTGTTCAAACTACGAAGTTGATTCCTGGCAAAGAAAGTGGTGCATTAAGGGGGTCCTTACCAAAAATAAAAGCTGCATAAAATATTAATAAAATGCATACAAGAAGTAGTAGTAAATGGTTAGATTATATTCCTCGAAAGTATTCACATGCAATATTTGTGTTTCTTGTTTATAATATATTTTATTATATTAGACATTGTCTTTACTGCGCGTTTAAGTTATTAACCAAAGTTTTAAAATGGCGTTTGGTAAAAACAATGCGGCATCCATACACAAGCCAGAGCTTTGACATGAAACCTCCGAGAGCGACCGAGCATTACCCGGCTTTGTCAAGTTTTGCTCTTTTCCACATTTTTTATAGACATCAAAATAAGCATAAAGTCAAACGGAAGAAAAACAAAATGTTGCAATTGTCTACACCAAGTTTCCCTCCGTGGGGTGGACTTAAAAATCGCTATGGCACGTATTTGTTGTTTGAAATTGTAGAGTTTTAAGAATGAGTTTAAGCCTGATCAGACGAAGCCAGCTTATCAACCGCTATATTATGCCACACTACAATTCTCCGAATATGAGTATATTCTTTGGAATTACGATAGCACAGATATTTAAAATTTTCTCAAAACAAATAGTGTTATCTGTGTTCGAAGAAGATGCTTACGAATATTAAACCTTGGAAAAACAGATAATATAGTGCGTAATAAAAGCGACGTACTCCGTGGAATTTGAACACTTAAAGTTGATTCATTTGTCGAATTTAGCAATTGAATACGGGCAAAAGTTGGTTGAGAAAAAAAGGCAAGTGCGACGCAACAATCAGAACCGAAGCACTCACATTACAATTGCAACAATACGCATCTTCAATCTCGAACTTTTACTGGCCTTATCTCGCACAGAGAGCTAAACTGCCAACTAAACAACCATAAAAACCACTGCCAAGTTACCCAAAAAGAAAACAACTTTCAAGCACTCGAAAGCATCACAAATCACTTTAAACAGCAAGGACAAACTTGAGACTCTGAGAGTGAGAGAGAGAGAGAGAGAGAGAAGTACTGAGCGGAAACTTCTCTCAATTGTCTCTACTCCGACGCCAACTGCTGCTCACCTGGCACACCCACTTAGTAGCTTAGCCGTAACTGTTAAATCTCGGCACTTGCTTGGTTTTCACTTTTTTTTTTGTGGGTAAAGCGTTCGTCTAAATCGTATATCTGTAAGATATACAATCACTTAAATCGCTGAGCGGCTAATCCGCTGCTTGGGTTTATCCAACATCAAAGGAGAGACGTAGCAAACCAGACACGTTGGCTCAACATTTATATTTTATTTTATTTTTTTTTTTTGGGACAACCCCGGAAAATGTTGGTCTGCTCGCATTTCAAATGCCAAATATCAGACAGACCGACAGACAGACAGGCAGACAGACAGAGGAAACAAATCAATAAACCTCAACTCATACAAAACAAAATAGGAAAGGCATACAACAACCTAGAAGGCATATCAAATTTTTCTCCATTTTTTTGCTCGTCGATTCTTGTGATTGACGTCTTTTTGCAGTGCTACGGAACCGCCCGCGGGGCGGAGTTCAACTTCGAATTGGAAGTTCTTTAGAGACATTCTTTCTTTTTTTCTGTTCGTTTTTATTTTCCGCTCTGATTTGCTTTTACTTTCGATTTGGCTTTTGTATTTTGGCATTTGTGCTGATTAGCCCAGTCGTCTCTGTCTCTCTGTCTGTGTGTGGGTGGTTCGGGGGTTTGTTTGGACTGTTTTGTCTGTGTGTGTGTGGGGGTGGGGTAGGGTGGGTGGTTTGGCTGGCTTGTGTAAACGAAAAAGAAATCAAATGTTGTCCTTGCCGGCAACGTCTAATCTCTGGAGCATGCTAATAAACCAAGGACCTGAACGGGCAACGGCTGTTACACCCTTACACACACCCATCCACCCACCCCCCACACTGCCCCCTTGCTCAAGTAATTTCATGCAAATAACGTATTATACGACTACAGCGACAACGTAGACTCTGTACGTGTTGTGGGTATAGAAAACGGCCTCTGACAATGCCTCAGACAATAATCATAACAACGACACTGCCCGGGGGGCGCCATGGTTGGCAGAGGGGCGGAGACTTCAGCGTAATATTTGTCAATAGCCCAGCAACAATTGACAACAAAAGGCACAGACCGAAAAAAAAAAGTCTAATAAAAAACGTAGTAGAAATACTTCGAAATGGAATACGCGTGCTAGAGGAATATAAATAAATAAGCAAATAAATGTAATAACTAAATGAAAATGTGGAAAATGCCCCTGCCTAATGGCTACACACACATTGAGTGTAAAAAGGGGGTTGACGGGTGCAAAACCAATCGGAAGTGCAGCTGTGAGATTGTTAGGGTCTTGATAAAAGCACCGATACGAACTGGCAATCCAAGATTGAAAGATTGAGAGTTGGGTAATTAAGATCTGATTAAGATAGGCAGGCTTACTTGGGTCAGGAAAGCATATTAAATCTGTGTATTACCTAAATGATTATTACTGACAGCTGCTTTTAAATCCAAGCCCATGACAAGCCTGTAACACAGTAATTTGGCATGTAGTTAAGATTGACATCTACGGTAGGTTGGTGGGCGAGCTAAATAATTGATTGATAAAGATAACATGGATGAGAAAAGGTTTGGATGCTGAATCAAATGTTTTCATGAAAACTATGATTCAATGTAAAACCATATGTAAGATTATATACCTTTTGTACATATTAAAAGCTTTAAATTTTTATAGTAAGACGTCCAAAGTATTAAATGTATAGTTAAAGAGCTATCTAGTCTGCTTTGCTTTTTGTCTTGGATAAAATTAAGAAGTTTGTAATTCGATGCTTAAAATACATACTGCAATCTCTGAACTGATGTATCGATCAGATTTCTGTTTGTTCTGGTCATACCTCAAATACAAATCGATTAATGATATAGATCTATGGGTATTATATAACTTGTAATTAAAGCAACATAAAATACATGTGTATTTAAAGGAATGTACTATAAAATGGCTGTAACATTTAAGTAGTTTTCTTTTATAGCCGCCTAATGAGAAAATAGCCCTTTATTTGCTGCATGTTCTTAACTTCTTTGATATGGGTTTTTTTTAGTAGCTGCTTAAGCATAATATATGAGCTCGACTTTAAATCAGCTAGTTAGCTATGCTGTGCTATTCAAAGCTTGCCACGCCTAGTTAGGCTAGAGCACACTCCCACTACTTAGTCCGACAGCTGCAGCGCCACCTATCATTCGCACTTGCACACATCACAACGCCCAAGCCCTGCCCCAATGTCTCGCTGCATTTCTTAATCTGTGCGTGTGTGTGTGCGTGCTGTGTGTTATCTGCAGAGCTCCACGCTTGCAGCTAAACAATGAAGAACTAATCCACAGAGCATACAAAAGAATAGCTATAAAACTCTTGTGGGCAGGCGTGCTACTAGGCGGGCGGGGTGGGGAGCATAAGACCACTTTATGGCTGGCCTTTGCAACAATTGTGCAGCATTGCATTCAATCAACAAACTTTTTAAAGCGCAGTTACAAAACTCGCTGCAGCAGCTGTGCACAGAAACAACAACAACAGGAGACAGCAAAGTACGTGCAACATCAAGGAAGACAGCGGCAACAGCAGCAGGAAGAACAGCAATAGCAGCGTTTAATTATGACAATCAATACTCAAATACACACACACACACACACACACCATCGAAACTTTATTGCCCTATATGGCACACCCAGGGTGTGTGCGTGTGTGTGTGCACTGCTCATTGCTCATCCTTTGCCAACTAGTGCAAATAAAACTTGATTAAATTCCATTGGCGGACGCCAATTTCGCCATTGCGCTCGGCCATTGACCAGAAAGGGAAGGAGGGCGAGAGAGGGAGAGCGAGCGAGAGGTATATATGGATATGCAGAGAGACGACACCGAGCGGCTAGATTCCGGTTGCATATTACAACAATCAAACATAACCTAATTAGAAGATGCTCTAAGGTTCATGCACTGTGAGAAAAAGGCTTTGGCTTTAAAACGTTAAAATCAATGATTATACGCTTTATTATGTAGGAGTCAAAACAATTATCTTCGACCTTTGCTGAGCATTATGTGCTGTCAAGGAATGTGTAGAACACGTCGCCGACCCCATAATATTTTAGATATTTTTGATCAGTATTAACATTTGAGCCGATATAGACATGCTCCTCTGGCTTTGCCTATGCAAACTAATCAAGCTATCATCCGCATTGGGCTACTCTATTATAAAGTGCTATAGCATATCGAAGTATCAGTCATATGATCTTTAGAAGGAGCCCGACGTCTCCAGAACTGTGTGCCACATCGTGCCTTTCTTGTCACGTTATACATATGTTATTAGTTAGATAAGCTGAATTTCAGAAATACGCTTAAATCTACTTTATTCCACAGAATTTTTCTTCCCTTCAAGAATGTTTCGTTATGTCATAAAGCAGAAAAATCCTTAATTTGCGTGTGCACACATTTCTTTAGGGCATTTGTAAAGTCGTTTAAGTACAAAATACGTTTTTCAAAAGAACTCACATTGAATATAATCATCTTTGCGCTTCCATAGCAGGCGACTGTTTTGCTTTTCCAAGTATTTACAAAAATAAATATCTCTGATAAATAACACATATTTTTGCACGACGTTTTTCATTTGACAAAGACAGAACTGAGTCGATATAAAATCGCCTTTTAAGCTTACGTTTACTTAATTCAGATTTGTTTTTCATATTCGCGGAATTTCGCATTTAATAACAGCTGTAGGCAGGTGTAAAACGTGAAACCTGATAGCAAGCAATTTGTTTTCTTCAGTGTAAATTTGTTGTTGCATTGTTGGCTGGCGTATGTAATTGCAAGGATTTCCAGCAACATACGCCCTGGCTCCGGCTCCGATTCTGGCTCCTGTTCTATTTGCCCAGGCCTTCAATTAACATGTGCGTCGCGCACTTTCTTTGACTAGGCCCCCAAACACGGCCTCATAATATGGGCGTACCAAAGTGTATATTTGCACAGCATTATTATTGTTGTGCATGTGTGTGTGTGTGTGTGTGTGTGTGCTAGTTAATATCCCCCTCTCGCTTATGCTGTTGCCGTCCCTTTCCGAAGTGCCGACAATCAAACACACTCAAAGATTAATCCTGACACTCACTTGCAAACTAATTACATGGCTCTTGGGTCAGCAATAGGCGAGACGCCAAGAACTGAACAGCGTACCGCCCTACTGTGCAAATTTTGCCCTGCAGGCAGCAAAATCAAATAAGCTGCAGTCAAACGAACGTTGGCCATAATCAGGTTGCCCACCACACCCCAAACCACCCTCCCTTGCACCCACTGACTCGCTGCATGTAAACATCAATTGAATGCAACATTTGATTGGCAATAATTGAAAATAGTTGTTGTACATTAAGAGTTGTCGTTGCTGAGGAGGGGCGGGGGTGCCTGTTGGAGCTGCTCCTTTGTATTGACTGTTGTCATGGCTGCCTTGAGTGGGTGTGTGTGTGCGTGTGTATTTTATTAAATTCACACCCACCCAGGCAACGACTTCGTCGTCATCATCATCATCGTCATTGTAATGATCATCTTGTGCGCGCTTGACCAACGCGCCGGGCAACAATGGGGCAGCCACAACAACTACAATAAATGTGTAATGATAGCCACTACAAATGCGAGCTACCTCGACTGCCTGCCGCAACACCCGCCAGCTCCCCCACCCTCCATCCCCCTCACTGCCGCCATGTTACATGCAATTCCATTTAACTGCTGCGAAAACAAATGAAACGCAAGCAACGCTCAGCTTCTGTTCTCGCCAGGCACAGGAGCTGCTGCAAATTGCTTATGCGTATTGCCTCGCACGCAGCTTTCCCAATGGACGCACACCCAAGTGCCCCCAACCCCCAATCCGCTTTTATTTGCATTGCTGGGTGGGTGTATGTGTGTGTGTGTGTGTGAGTTTCCCACTCCCTCTGGTCATTTGTTTATTTCATTCCATCTTTTGTAAACTGTCATTACTTTGTCATGGTCAATCCGCTCTGCTGTGGTGTGTGGGCGGTGGGCTTTGCGTGTAGCTTGGGGTTATGCCCATCTGGAGCAGCGACAGCAGCTTGGGCCAATTGTCAGTCACCCGTAATTGGACTGGCAAAATGCTTAACGCCGCTTTACAACTGCAGCTAAGTTAGCAACTGGCCCACTAGATTTTTCTCCCTTTTTTGCCATTGTTTTTCTTATTTCCTCTTGGTTTAAAAATGATAAATTGACAGCTCTTATCGGGCATTATGTTTTGCTGCAGTTCAGCGGAATACTTGCGATAACGCTTACACTTTTTTCCTGGGCATTAAGCACTGTTTGCATTCAATTATGTACGCTCAGCGAGCTGTTGAAAGATCTTTGGCAAATGCTCAGCCTTAATGATCATCTATTATTTGCTAGACAGCAAAACAAAATGTCTGAAATATTCTAGAGAAACATTTTTAATGACATTTTAAATTTAGTTACAAACAAACGAACTAAATGAATAAAAAGCATCAATAGATTTATGAAGTATCATTAATCCATCATTCTGAATGAAATTTACGAATAATAAGTATTTGTCATACTTTCAATTAGTTTCACAATAGTATCGATCAATTTGATTTATCGATATGTTTTCTATGTATATTTATCGATATAAACATATCGAAATTCTCTCAGTCAATCAGTTCGGAAGATGTAATAACAAATAACAGAAAGGTAATCTGTGGATGCCGATTATTTCCCGATATTTGTTTTGATATAATTTTTAAATTAAAAATATGCAAATGATTATAATAATGTGCATAAGAGCTTGCGTTACATGCAGCTTATAATTTTAACTTACAGCAAATAAATAATCGATTTTCAATTCATGGAGTTAAACATAATTTAAAGCTGTATAAAAACAACAACAACTCACTTCACATGCATGACAGTTGAATAATTTTAATCTCTGCCTGTTTTCAATTGAACCCACACTTGATTTGTGCAATTTTTGAGTGGCATACGGAAGCAGAGAGGTAGGTCTCTATGACAACACGGCTTCAGCTTCATCAATATTAATCCGCAATCATTCAAACATTTCATTATATCAATTGCCCGCATACACAGATAATTTCGCAGAACACATCACATCATAAATTCAAAAGTTAAACACATAATTAAAAGCACTTCAAATGCGACGTCAAAGCAACGCCAGCAACAACAACAACAGCTGCAGGAGCTGGAGCTGCAAAATTGTGCAAGCTGGCAGCAAATGTATCTGTATCTGCATATAAATGTATCTATATCTGCGCTGTGGCATATCGCAGTTGTTGCTGGTTGCCGTTGCTGCATATTGTGGCTATTAATCGCATTACTTATTAAATCAATTAAAAACTTTTTCAAGCGCATAAATAACAACATTTGTTGCCAGCCAGCGCCAGCACAACCTCACAGATTCGGACCCAGATTCAGATACAGATTCAGATTCAGCGGCAGCTCGCAGATAACCAGATTCATAGAGCGCATAATCTTTTATTATGTTTTGTAATGCATTTTGTCTGGCAGCACTTTAAACATTTCCATTGTTGTTGTTGCTGTTGATTTTGATGTAATTATTCACGCTGCAATTATATGAATCATGGCAAACTTTTGCGCTGCTGCTTTTGCTTTATGTTTGCTGTCATTTATTATGGTGCTTCATATCCTTGGGTTCTGTTGCAGCTACTGTTTATAATCTGCAATGAAAACATGAGCACACACACAGAAACAAACACACACACGCGCTCGCACAAGCACATTATTATGTGAAATCATATCAAAGGATTGCCATGAACAACATCAACAAACTCGTATTGCATAATGTCATGGAAATGGACGAGCCGAGGCGCGTTGCTTTTCTGTCTGTCCTCTGTATATCTGCATTTTGTACTAGCATGAGCTGCTAGATGCATCTGTGCCGTAATTTTATACTTTTCCACACACAGAAACACAGGCACACACACACACACACACACACACACACACACACACACACACACACACACACACACACACACAGTGACACACCACTCCGCTTCAAAGTTCTTCATCAAATGTATCTATGAGCTGGCGAATGTATCTGCATTGCCCTTTGGTTCATCATCTTTAGTGCTAGTGGAATTAAAATTGCAAATGAAAATTGTTGTTCTGCGACAATATGAAAATTTTGATTACACTTTAGTATATATAGACTAGTAAAATAGTTAATAAAATATAATATTTTTAATCTAATATTATTAGCTACCAATTTGATTTGATTATAAAGAAATTATATAATATTATTGATAGACAATATTCGATTTATGAATGCTCTTAAAAATTAACTGATTTTGCCTTGTGGCCGGCCAATAATAATTTAATTGGGCTGACTCTATAAAATAATAACATGCATTTATCATGATTTTGTTGTATAATTAACGCATTGCTTGTTCTCAAATAATAGAATTTGCAATTCTATACAACATTTGTATGAATAAAAAGTGTATTATGGTGTTATTTAATAACAATGAAACTGTAAGTGTAATTATTAAATGTAAGCTACATTTTGATGATTTTTAGTAATTAAAAAGTATTTGATTCTCTGCATTCAAGCAATCAGCTTTTGTATTTTGTATTCTTCAAGATACTTAAGCTTTTCACATACTCAAAGATACTTAGCATTGACAGGCCAAAAAGAAAGTAAGCACGACTAAAGTTCAAATTCTACTTAACAGATACATATAACATTATTATGTTAACTACTTGCCAGATGCGTTACAAAGTTGGTAACAAAATTAAGTATACACAATAATGCTTGACAAGTGTATAATGAAATGGCATCAAAGGCAGGCGACAGACAGACAAACTCCAGAGGCCCCACAATCTCAACTTCTTCTCAACAGAGGCTCTGTGTGCATCCCACTCGCACAGAGCTCCCTTTCACTGTCTCTAGCTCTGTCGCTGTCTCCATCTCTGTCTCTAACATTGTCGCCGCTGACGATGATGCAATGAGGGGAAGCGTTTAATTAAAAACATTTTGTATACACATTTGCTTCCTTTTTGGCCTGTTGTTCTTGTTTGTTGCTGCTGCTGTTGCTGTTGTTGCTGCTGTGTTATTGCGATTCCGTTTGCAATTGCTTTGCCTTTGGTTCACTTGTTAATGATATCAGCAAATTGTTGTTGCTGCTGTTGCTGCTGTTGCTGCTGCTGCTGCTGCATGTTGTTGTTGTTATTTCTGTTTTTGGCTGTTTGGTTGTCAGCTCTCTGCTTGTTCGTTGCTGTGTTAATGATATTTAATGATGATGCTGTTGCTGCTGCTGTTGCTACGCCTGCCACGCCCCTTAACCCAGTGTGCCCCCAAGCCTATCCCACATTTCTCTCTTTCTCTGCCACTCAACAACTGCCATTTGCTGCATATGCACATGGAAATTTGTTTGTCTATGACGGGCAACAGCGTTTGATTTTGGCCTGGTCTGGCTTTTAATATGCACATGAAATCTAAAATCTCTACCGCACACACCACTTTCCCCTCTCCCACTCTCTCTCTCTCTCTTTCTGTCTCTGTCTCTTTCCATTGCTGGCGCCCGTTGTGCATGGCATCCCCTCACCAAAAACTCATATATTGGTTAGCAGACGCCAGTTATTGCCATGGCTTTTGGTCCGTCAGCCCCGCAGGCCACAATCATTATCAGTTTTTGGTTGTCGGTTGTTGGTGGTCATTGCAATGGGTTCTTTACATTGATACATACAGCCGCACACACACACACACATTTGTCGATTTTACACTGTGCATTATGAGCGTGCATTTTGTGAGGCTTTCAATTGGTTCACTTGTTGCTTGGTATTCTGTGTAAGGCTCTAATTGGTGTTGGTTGACCGAAGAGTAGGCTTATCAAGTATTCGATTTATGCATGCGAGGGTTTTGAAACTATGAACTACATCGAGTCTGTTAGATTACACAACCTGAATTTGCTTCAAAGTCATAAAAACTATTCAAAGGAAAGTATTTTGAGCTTTTCGATATTAAATAAAAGGATAACCAAAAAAATGTAATTTATTATGTGAATGTATCATTGCGACAACTTAATCAGTTTTAATTATATTTTATGCATTTGAGGGGGTTGCAACCATTAACTACATCAGGTCTGTCAGATTAAAATATCAGAAAACCAGTTTTTGTGCAGTGTTTGTCTTCCAGAGATGACGTCCAAAGTCAGAAATGTTTGTGAATCAGCAGCTCGTAAGATATCTATGTACTTATGACAGAGCTTGGTACAGTGAACAGAATATTCAATAATCCGTTCAATAAGAAGTTAAAGTTACGGAAGCATTTTTTGTAGAATATGGCTTTAAGGCCCTTTCTTCTCTACATCACCAAGCTTTTGTTTCCTGTGCATACAGACCGTAACGTATCAGTTTGCGTACATTTTCAGTAAATTAATAACAATGTACTTTCAAAATAAAACATAAATTCGATATAAAATAAATCAAATTGCACAAATTAAAAATCCTGTTTTAGTAGCAACGAGAACTTTCTGAATTTTTTCAGGCCAAAAATGCTTGCATGCTGCGCAAGGCAACCTTCACACATCCTTTCCTCCCAACAATTTTCAAATTAAGAGAAACAAATACCTGAAGCTCTTTGCAATTTTATAAAGAACCTGAAATTGAAACATATTTGTTGCTCCTTTAAAGTACCGAATTTAATGAAATGAGTGTTACAAAATTGAGCTGAAATTATCTCTATTTTTCAGGTGTATTTCATTTGATGTTATTTAGCTTTCAACGTGTTAGCTGTCAATTAAAGGCATCAATGCAAATGCCATATAATTTTATTGACATATATGTGTATTTCAAACGTAAACGTTTCTAAATTTTGTTCACCTCTTATGCTCTTTAACAATGTAATTTATTCCCCAATCTATCAGGCTGCCAAATAATGACAATACCAGTCGCTGTCTCACCTGCAGCTAGTGACAATGACTAGCTATCTGCACTTAATGCCTGTCAACTAGCTTCTACCCCCACACACAAAGGCTAACGAACTACCGCAGAACTTTGCTGTTAATTACAAATCCATTCCTATATAAAATAATCCCCACACACCTAACCAAAATCATGCCCCGCAAATTCCCAAACTCACCGTTGCTTTTGCATTTTCAATCTTTGGCAAAAATTTTGACAGCGCCAACGTTCAGCTTATTTATGCATTTACCCACAGCTCGGCGAGGGGCACCGAGTCAAGTATCTGTGAGTGCGCGTATCTATCAGATACTTCATGAGCCACTCGTTGTTTTTGGCCTGTCTATTGTGTAGTGTATCGAATGCTCGAATCTGTCGCTCTATCTATCCATTGCCCTGGCCAAAGTTTATTTAATATGCGTGCGGCGTCAAAGATGCTGATGATTATTACGGCAGGGGGGGGCCGACGGGGCTCATTCGGCTGCCTGGCTGCCTGCCTGCCTGACAGCCACGCCCACAAACCATGCATACAAAAATAACCAATATTGATTTGTCGATGCCTGGCACAGCGGAGGGGGCGTTGGCATTGCGGGTGTGGAGTATGTCAACGCTGCTGCTGCCTTCATTTTGGCGAATGCTTTTAATCATTTTGGTTGCAGCTTCACGGGATACATGTATGCAAAAAGGCTGTCATATAGCTATCCCCTTTCCACGCCCACTCATCCCCATCGTCAGGCAGTGAATCTGAGGCATGGCCATTACACTGAGAAATACAATCAAAAAGTTTTTGTTTTTATGCCATAAAATTTGAATTTCTAAATAGATCTTAAGAGTTTTAGCATTTGGGTCAGAAACTGAAAGCTTTGCATATGTTACGTTACTCGTTAGTCTGCTAGAAAGGTATTGTTTTGCGTGTAACAGAGTTTAATCTTAACTATACAGTAATACACCGTCTTAATCATTAATGAATGTATCAATATCAAATGCTATAGCTTGTATATTATTCTAGGATAAATAATGCATACAGGTATTATGTTCCCCAAACATTTTAACTGCTGCGTACTTACGATCTGAACATTTAAAGCCTTCTTATAAATTCTTTCTTTTAATTTATACATTAATTATTTGTATTGAGAAATATGACAATTTTCACAGTGTAATTTTGTTTGCGAAATATACAAAACATTTCCTCAGTGTAAAATGAGGTTTATTAATTTTGTTTTGTCAACTCTCTCGCACATCGCTGGACACTTCTGTGTGTGCAACTTTTTTGTTTGTTGTTGCAAAAAGCTGCCACCAGACAACCGCCAACAAATGTTCTGACGCTCCACTCTCTCTCTGGCTGTCTCTCTCGCACTCTCTCTTCAGTTAAGTGCATTATTATGCTGATTATTATTATCAACGGTGTGCCAGACATTGCGGCCCAGGCAGCGGCCTCTGGCATATCTCATCTATTCTATTATATGATTCATAGTTCTCTGCTATGCTTCAATAGCCTGAGCGGCGGCTTTGGCACGCCTGATAGGCTCCATTAAGCCTCGTCGCACCACCACCGTCAACTCACCGCTAACCAACACTGTCTTTTCAAACGAACTCACATCGCTCTCTCGCTTACTCTATGCGTTTTTGGATTTTGTGTGTAATAAAGCGCAGTCTGTGCACAATTGAAATTTATAATTAGTAGCCAGAAACATACACGTACACGTACACTAACACACTAATACTTCCGAAGTTATTTGTTATTAGATTACACATAGCTTGGCCTTTTGGATATGGAGAGTACCACAACTATCTCGCATGTCTACGGGGCACTCTTCTCTTCTGCTCTGCTCTCTCTCCACCTTGCTGCTCTTCTGTTCTATTCCATTTTGTGCGTTTCTATTGTCTGGCAGCTTGTGCATTGTTTCCTCTGCTTTGTTTGCGACTGAGGCTGCGTTCACTGATAACAGTTTTTGGGCGGGCGAAGCCAAACTTCAAATTGAAAACTTTAATTAGAATTATTGTTGTTGTTGTTGTTGTTGTTTTTGTTTTTGCTGCTGCTGCTGCTGCCTGTCTGGCGTGCATTGTCAATGACGGCCGGAAAACGCGCCGCTAAAGTGCTCCATAGACTGCGTCCAAACACTCCCAATGAACTCTGACGCTCACCTTTGCCTTGCCGTCTCTGCGAGTGGTAGTTGGTGGTGGGAGTATACCAAAAGTTGACGCAAAACTTTGACTCAGGAACTTGACGCGTGTTCAACATACTTGAGCGCCTCCGTTGAAGAGTTGCTCGACGGTCACAGCGGGGCACGTGGCAGCGGGCTCGGCCATGGCTGGTGGCAAGTGCAGTTTTAATAAGTTAAAAGTTTTGCCTTGGAAAATCAGTTAGCCGCTTAGTTTTCTTCGGGTTGCTTTTTTTTTCTTGTGTGTGTGTTGCGCATAGCACAAGTTCTGGAATGTCTGGCCACCCCTCCGCCCCCTCCCCTTTCCGCTGTTAGTATGCCGACCAAATGGCTTTTATCAATCAATTCAATTTGGCTTGTTGTTGTCGCCAAACTATTTCCTGCTTAATTGTCAATTAGTGGGCACAATTTGTGCACCCTGTTTTCAGGCCCAATCAGCCGAAACGAATTCGATATCGTCTACTCGTAATTCTATACCACATTCTACACCAATCAATAATACAATAAAATTATAGAGAAAAAGGCAAAAAAAAAAAAAAAAAAATATTAAAATAATAATTAGAGTCCAATCAATTTATTTATTAAAAATATGGTTGTAAACTATGTGGAAGAGAACGCCACAAAATTGTCGGTTTGCGTTGTTTACACGACGGACCGACAAACCGACCAACAAAACCCATTAATTAGTTATCCCGCAAATTAGTGGAACATTTTCTGCACTATTTAATATGCGAAACGAGCCGAAAGTTGTGAATACTCTTGACAAGGGCTTTATGTTTTGCAAATGCTTTTAGACTTCTCTTTTCAACAATTCAAGACTTGTTAAATTACAAAAAAAAAAACTATCAATCCAAAATCTTTCAATTTCTTACTTCAAGTTGTTTCTCCATTGACAAGAATTATTTGTTACCCTCATTCTTGTTTATGTTTTCTGCTAGAGTATTTAGTTTTCGTTGCCCGGAAATTTCTTTTCCCTAATGTATTTTTTCGTTTTATTCTCTAGAGCTCGGCATATTTACCAGCTTTGGGCTATGAAATATTATATTAAATCTAATTTATAATATGGTTAGCCTTTGATTTGAATTGTTTTTTTATTATTATTATTTTTTTTTCGACTGAGGTCGCTTTATTATTTCGTTTTGTAGACTGGTCAAATTATGGTTTGAATGTTTTTTTATAGTAAGCCTGTAACTTTAGTGGCCAAAAATCAGAATCAAAGATAATTAATAAAGTCGAAAAGAAAAGTTTTTTGTGAGTTGAGGTCTTTAAATGCTCTCGCCTGGGAAAGTTCCTTTCAAAATGATTTAAATAGCTATTTTTATTAATTTAAAGGTACAAGGTTTAAGCTAAATTTGAATTGTGGGAATAATTGCGCTTCTTCACAAGTCTCTTATTATTTAAAAGAATTCGCGAATGTTATGGGGAGCTATTCAGGTTTCAAACGAATTTTTCTGGGCAGATCTCATTGCATATGTCAAACAAAAGTCAAAAGTATACATAATCTATGAAGATTCAAGAAAGATCGCACAGTTATCGTAAATATGTCGCAGATCAATTGTCAGGCAATTGCAACACACACATTTAATTATCTGAGTTGTAGCCGTGGGTCTTCGAGCTCTTTAGCAAAGCGATCATTTATCAATATCAACGAATTCGACTTCCCATTCGATTTGGCCTCGTGCCACACATCCGTTGAGTGTTGCAAGCTCTCAAAGCGTATTTCAATTTGACCGCACATAAATTGGAGAGCGTTGAAATTGGAGTATTGCCGCGCTTGCCATATTGTTCTAATTGCTGCCATTTGTTATGAATAAAATCGACTGAAATGCGTGTCGTTATTTTGAAATCAGCTGGCACATTCGAGAGGGGGCCCCCTCTAATTGATATTAAATAATAACACAACAAGAGCACGACAACCTGTTACACAAATTGGTTTTAGCCCTGCGCGCGTATGTATGAACATATATAAAAATATTTTTTTAATAAATGCAAAGCCATAAATAAACTGACGCCCAGGTACAAAAATGGGGCGAGAGAAAAAAAAAACACGAAGAAACACGCAAATTAATAAAGAACCCCAACACAAAGACGTGAAAACCAACAAAAAAAATCTTTTGTAATATCTCAAATTTCTCAAACGTTTATCATACGATTTGTTTTGTATTTATTTCTTTTTTGTTTTTTTGCCACATATTTTATATATTATTTACGCATATTACAGACGGCCGGCCCGATGGGCAGCGTGACTAATTAAGCAATTTCTGAGCCAATCTGAACTTGGTTCGGTCTCCCCCAGCCCCCTCGGTGTGCCCCACACGCCTCTCGGCTGCCCCTCTTTCGTTTCGCGGCTACAATTTTATTTTAACGTTCAGCTCCACTAATTATTTATGGCTTTCCTGATTAAATATATTTTTTCTTATGGCTCGGCCTTTGTTGCTGCGCTGTTGGTTAATTTATTTTTTATTTTTATCGCCATACGAACTTTAATTTTATTGTGCGCTCCATTTGGAAATCCGTGCAGCGGCTATTCGTATCATATGCGAAGACTTGCTCCTTGAAGTATCTCAACTATATGCTGCAGTCTGTTTCAGCTATCTCCGATTAAAAGTTTTTTCTGCAATCTATTTTCATCAGAACTTTACATATTTCTAGGAATTCAATACGTTACATGCATCATAGAAGTTGCCAAGAATGTGTAAACTCTCTTCTAGAATTTGTTGCTTTTTTATTTTGAATATAGAAAGTAAGTCTAAGACAAAAAATAACTTCAATAAAGGTATAAAAAGGTGACCTATGTAGATTGTGGGGAGTCATAAACAATATTATCAGCTAGAAGTTAAAATTTAGTTTCCTGAAAATGATAAAATACAAGCGTTTTTTTTCTTCATTATAGGGTGTTTATATAACCTGAAGTATTTTCAAACGTTAAAGGTGTAGACAGAAAAGATTGAAAACCAACTAAATTCAGATAATTCAATATATCCTACAGTATTGTTACAATAATTATAAACGGACCTCTTGCTACTTTATCCCGCACATATTTCGTTTTTATACAGCCCAAATGTTGATTTACTCTTCCATATCTCAGATTTTCCACATTCAAGAGTATTTTAAGTTCAGTCATTCATCGCGTAGTTTTTCGCTTGTTACTTTTTTATTTTCCCTATCTGTTTTTTATGAAGTTTAGTGCTTCATTAAGCATCAGTTCGAACCGTCTTCGACTTTTGTTTTAGCATCGTTCTTGGGTTTCGTTTTTTATTTTCTTTGTTGTCTTCGTTCTTTCCATTTTCATAAGCGCGTAATTTACTTAAGCTGCTTTTGGCTTAATATGCGCATTTTAATAGATTTGTTCCACTATCGTCAAGGCAATAAATTATAAAATTCTACTCTTGAACGTTGCAAGTTTCCAACTCTAAACCCTGCCCCTTCAGCTCAGCGCCAGACCTTGCCCTGTGCGCATGCACTTGCGCTGTATTTTGCTGCCTGCCAGTTTCTGAAAGCTATTGAAAGCGGCTGAGTGCCTCTAAGATGCAACTAATGATAACGACAGAGCCGCAGCAGTTGTGCAGCAGGTTGGGGCAGGTAGCAAGGGGCAGCACGATTAAGCTGCTTACCTGTGGGGCGTAGCTTTTTGGGTGTAGCTGCCGCATCAGCGACCTCCACACACACAGCTGACGGCTCAATGGCCGTTGCCCCTTCTCTGTGGGGGTGTGTGTGTGTGAGTGTGTGTTGGTTGTGTGTGGGTTGAGTTTGTTTTGTGTTGATTTACAGTTGGCTCCATTCATAATTATCAGCGTTGGGCGACGGCAGCGTTGCGCTTTTTCACGCTTTGGCGGCTCATTAAAAGCGACGCATCGCTGCCCGCCCCCACCCAGCCCCCCCTCTTTGCGGACTCTCGCGCATTTGCCACTTGCCACGCCCCAGCATTACGCTAGTGTGTGTGTGTGTTTGAGTTTGACATTAGAGTTTGGCACCACAGTTATAAATTATGTTTGGCTATGCAACAAGATTGATAGCTCTCCACAGGCCCTCGCGCCAGTAGAGAATGCCGTTAGTTATTGCGCCTTGCCTCCTCAGCCGCATGTGTCATCATCTGCGCCTACATATTTGGCGGGCCCGTGTGTCTTGTGACCCAGTTAGGACCTTTAATTAGCATATGCAACGCCGCTGCAAGCATTTGCTGTTTGCATAGGCGAACGCGTTCCGCTAATTTTCGTGCGCCACAAATGCACGTGCCCCAGCATCTATGTACCTCGTATGTGTATACAGTGGCAGTATCCGCGCAGCGTATTTCTTAACACTGCGACAGGGAATTTCAAATTTGCGGTCGTTATTTCAAATGCATGCGTAACCCCCAAAATCGTGGTAGCCAGAGAGATTGAGGTAGTAGGACCGAGCTGGGGCTTTCGGTTAGCGGGCTCTCTCTGATGGGCCAAACGGAATAGGTAATGCACTAAAGTTCGCTTTATCGTTATAATGTTGAAGTGAACTGTTTTCCGAGTTCCTGCAAGGTTAATGTTTGGGAATTGCCTTAAAGAATTTCTAAATATTTATTATAGTGTTACAAAATAAAAAAGGTTTTGCAAATTCTTTATTTATTCTAGAGTAGAAAGAGTGCTGGAGTCGGAAGTTCTCAAGAATTCATCGGAGATGCAATCGCAAGCTGTCATTACAAACATTCTCTTTGCCCCATACATTTTACAATGACTTGGACATGCATTCTACAATTACTTAAATTTGCATTGTCCCTGCATCTAAAAATTATTCTTTTTCATTTTAATCAAACAATTTTAAATAGGTTTAAAATAAATATATGTGTATAAGAAATCAAGAATGCATTTTGTCATTCAAGCCTCACAGTACAGCATACGTATGGGCTCATTGTCAGTGATATGGTAAATACAGTGAAAGCTCTTCGGTGGACACAGATCTTAAATCAGTTCAAACCCAACCCACTTCTCCCCGATAGTCGCTGTACACCGTACTCGGCTTTCACTGTACAAAGTAGTGTCTTCGCAGGACTACATCTGATGCATTTTTTGCGCTGGTATCTGAAGAAACTCTTAATCGTCTATAAATCGTCTGCCAAGAGTAGAGGGCAAACAATCAGGGTTCGTGCTCTCGTGGACTTTTTTTCGACACCAAAAAAATTTACGCCATTAACAAACAGCTGTTTCATAGATTCCGCAAAGCAACACCTTTCGTTGCTGAGTAATTTTCACACTGTTTTTCTCGCAATTCCCGCTATCTCTCTCTCTCTCTCTCTCTCTGCGGCCCTTAAGCATTCCTTGCACGCGTTGAGCCCTAATCCCAGGCCCATCCATCAACTCTGCGGCTACAAAGCAAATCCGATTCGCTTCAGTTTTGTTTTTTCTCTTCTTGGTGGCAATACCGCACAATGGCCGCAGGTCATGCAACACAGAGAGCCAAAGCAAACCAGAGCAGGCAGCTGAGTAAAGCGCTACAGAAACCACTTCAATTTCATGTAATCTCTTTAAATGTGAAACAACACACAAAACAAACACAAAAACAACAATAGCAACAACAAGAAGAAACGACAACAACAGTTGACCGCATACAACTTACATGACAAGCTGCACTTGAATCGAATTTGATTAAAAGTTGATACAAACAAATTCTTTGCTAGTGAAAATAAGAAACTTAAATGAGTTTCAATTTCGTGAGTGCCTGCTGTGTCCAGTGCTCGAAAACGTCATTTCATGTACAGTTAAAAATTGTATAAATCTATTAGAAGCAGTTGTTGCTGTTGTTGTTGCTGTTGCAATGTCACAGTCGACTACACTTTATTTGATTTCATTACGAACATTTTTCAGCTTTTGTTGACATAGCGCTCCAGAGAGGGAGGGAGAGAGAGAGAGAGAGAGCAATCTAGTTGGAGCGAGATGGGGCTATGCTCCTTTTATTGCTTTTCATATACATATGCATGCATGTATATATGTATGCATGTGTGAGTGTGTGCACAATCAAACATTGATGTCAGAATTTAATATGCTGTATAAATCGTTTTGAGCCATTGACACATTCATGCATTCGTTTCATATTCGTAGAAAACAGCCACAGATACACAGTTACAGTTACAAACAAGTGTGTGATTGCTCCTGGCTGAGTATGCTCGACTTAGAGATATGCTATTAAGCAATTTTCTTTGAATAACTCATTCCAAGTTTTAAGGAGGTAATAACGGATGTGCATTAAGTACATGCTTTTCTCTCTTAGATCTTTTGAGCATACTTGAAGTGCTGAGTGAAAACCGTAGACCTATCGTAGTTATCGATTGGTCCAACTATCGATTAATTCGCAGCACTGCTCTTCATCGAAAGTGAGAACTTGCTCTTACCTATAAGACCCCACAACCATTGTTACCCTGTGCAATTACGAGGTTAAAAAAACAACAACCAAAGAGTCGTGACATGGTCGTAACTCTCTGCTCCTATATGAAAAAATATTTATATTTACACGCAGCTCACACACACACACACACACACACACACATACAGCATGCAGAGAAACAAGTTCTTGTTTTTTATACATTTTTCGTATTTCTTTGTTTTGTATATGAAAAAACAACAACAACAAGAAGAAAAAAAAAACAATTTGTTCGCTCTTATTGCTTTTCGAAGCTTTTCCATTGGTTCACATTTCATTTATTTTCACTTGCAGTCAACCCAACAGGGCGTGTATTTGTTTGTGAGTGTATGTGTGTGTGTGTGTGTGTTGGTGTATCTGTGTGCACTTCACAACTTAATACACTTTATTATTGAAAATATTTTTTTATTACCAAGTGGGCTGTGTGAAGCGCTTTTCCCAGAATTTGGCCCTGACACGCTGCGCATAGTTAACCCCCCACACACACTCCCCTCTCCCCACGCAGCTTGTTGTTGCTGTTGCCTGGCGCATTGATTTGCTGCACTCGTTCCATGAAATATAAATACCGAGTACAAAGCACTTCTTTTAACATCATCGAACTTTGCCCCATTATACGCGTACAATATATTTCTTTTTAATACCCTAGCCGAGGGCATTATGATAGAATTTAGAATAGATACGTCTTATTGCTGCGGGCAGTGCATATCTCAAAATAAGCTGGATCAAACAAATATCCTATATGCAAACATTTTCAGAACCATCTATGTTAAGGGGAAGAGTTTTCAGAATAGAAGCTTGCCCAAAGCCTGACAATCTTTTCAGTTTTATTTTTATTTTACCATACAAAAGAAAGAATCTACGACTTAATTCCATAATATTACTAAGCTAAGAGTATTCTATATTGTGGGTAAGAGTATTGAGTTTTCGACTCTCGGCATGGACTTTATTTTCCTTTCTTTTTTATTGCTCGGATTTTGATATTCATGTTGCATGTTGCTGACTTTTGAAATTTTCGCAAGTGGAAACTTTTTTTGATTATTATTATTTTTTGGGGTTTTATTCAAATTTTTGTTGCTTCCTTTATTTTGGTTGTTGGGTGTTCAATTTGTTTATTTTAATTTAAATATTTTTTTGTTATATTCTGAGGATATGCGAACCATTTTATCTGTGCTGATTATTGCTCAAAGTTTCTGTAGGCTATGCTTTTGTTTTTTATTCTTTGGATTTTTATGCAAATGCCACTTGGAGCCTCTTTAATGAACTACTTTTTGTGGCCGGCCCCGTTCGACTGCTCACATTCAATTGAATTGTGCGTGTGCCACGCCTACTGCCTCCCCCTTCCGTCAACCTCCTGTTCCCATGCGCATAATTTATGTGCCCGCTTCTCGCTGGCTCATTTGCCAAAGTTTCTATATATATATATATGTATATATTTATACACAAACGCACAAGATTCGCTCGATTCGTTTCTGTGTGCGTCACTTTGATAAATGATATCAATTTCTTATGAACTCTCCAGTACATAAGTAGCATAGTATAGGCGTCAAAGTTTGTTTTCTGAATGTTTTTTTTTTATTTCGTTCTTGCCTCGTTTTGTTTCATTTTGTCTGTGGTTGTGTGTGTGTGTGTGTGTTGTATTGTGTTTGTTGTGCAACTGTCGTCATTTTGCCAATTTGACACTTTTAACGGCTGCGCACTTGAAATTCAAATGCTCCCCGGCGCTTGACAGTTGAGCATATGAATTTTTAATGTGGCATGTGGCAGGCTTTTAGAGGCACGCGAAATCTACATATGGTTAAGCTTATCAATATGCTAATCGTTCAACCGGTGTGTGTGTCTGTGTTTCTGCATAATGGGGATGTTAACTAAGGTACTCAGGTGGATTTTAGCAGGTACACGCTGTTGTCTTTTACTTTTCCATCAGACACCAGAAAGGGGTTGTCGTACCTTGGAAAATTTGCTATAAATAGTACACATAAATTATTAATGCGTACAATTCGCTTGAAGTTTAAAATTAGAGTAAAGGTATTTTTAAATGAATTAAGATTTTGCTCGTTTTTTACTGAGTATCATGGCGAAAAGACAGTTGAAATTTAAGGAGTATGTCTACTGAACTTTTTGAATTATACTCAATACTCTCTCCTAGGATTCGAACCGGCATCCTTCTTGGTTTCTTGCCTTAATGACTGGGACAGCTCAATTTTCAAATATAGATTCCCAATTTAAATAAATAACTTATCCAAAACTTAACCGAGGAGATGATTATTGTCCTCTTTCATAATTTCTAATACCAGTTTGTTGAAAACGAAAATATCTCCGCGCACATAAAGTGTACATACATATATTCCCAGCACTACAAGCTATGTCGATCTGGTCACTTCCGAGCATTCATCTGTAGAAAAGTGTAGATCTCGGAAACTATTGTACAAAAGCAAGAAACTTTAAATTTGAAAATTTTCCACTTGCATACTATTGATAAATAACATTTTCCAGAAATGTTTGTTTTTTAATATAACTCGAAGATTATCAGAACTAGTAACTTCAAATTTGGTTAATTAGTTATGGACTCTAGTGCTTTTCATTTATTAAAGGCTCCATTTCAATCGATGCGACTGTCAGTTGAAAAATGCTTGCGGCTTTAGGGCTAATCAAATCAGCATTTTAGCTGCCAACTTTTACCAATTTCTCGTAAACTAACATTTCTAACGAGCCAAAAATGTAGAAAACACAACAAAAACAAAAAAACAGAACATTTTGATGTGTGGCCAGTTGGCTAGCAGGCCGTCGGCTATTAGCCCAGAAAAAACACACACATTAGCCAGAAATGAAACGAGACGCAGACCCACCAAGTAGCCAGACGACAGACGACAAAAGCAACCGAAAAAAAACAAAATAGCCGCCAGCCAAAACAGTTCCCAGACAGGGTCCGGGCAGGGGCGGGGCGAACTAGAAAAACTTTTGGACGCTAATCTATAATGCTGTCAGCCATTAAACATTAAACAACTGAAAAAACCAAATTTGTAACTCATTAAAAAACAAAAGGAAAAAAAACGAAACGAAACGAAATGGAACTAGCTGAGAGTGAGTCGAAATGACTGATAAATGTCACTCGGCTGCTCTCGCGGCTGTCTCATTTGGGCTGCCAAATAATATTTAATTATAAACAAATAAACGCAAGTCGAACAACTTTTCTGAGAGCCCGGGGGCAACTCAATGGGGTCGTATCTATGTTGTTTCTATCTGCGTTTCTTTTTGGAGACTGCTGTAAAAGGTGCAGAGTGATTAATTATATGTCAGAGGAATTAAATCAAATATTTGAGTTGACACACACACACACACACACACACACACACACACAGAGAGAGAGAAACGTACACATACAAAGCGAACCGAATGGTCTTAGCGGCTCTGCGGCTTATCTGTCTATACGAAATCACGAAATGCAAATAAAAATGACTTAAAAATGCCATAATAATTTTCCGAAGCGTGCATGAAAAATTGAAAAATTGAAAAACCAACGAACAGAGAGCTGCGCAGCAGCAGGGCATGTCCGAAAGATAACAAAATTCTCAACCTTTTCCGCTGTTAGATCAGGCAAGAAAGCAGACAGAGTGAGTTAGGGCGAGCGAAAGGTAGGCAGGCAGACAGACAGTCATGACAAAGAGAAAAAATAAAGAGGAAGAATAAGAAGAAGAAAAACATTAGCATATATCAATGCCAAATGCAAATAAATCATCAATAACATTTCTTTTCCACTTATGCACCACTTACAGATACTTAACCGCGAGCAAGACAAAGACGCTGAGGAGCGACTGCAGCTGCATTTACTTCCAACTTCTTCTTCTTCCTCTTCTTGGAGACGGAGCGCAGGAGCGAGAGAGGTTTGTCATATGCCTGGCAGCATTTGGAAACGGCGCCTTTTGCATAAATTGACGCCAGGCGGGCGGATAAGCCGAAAATGGGAGCACCAGCAGCAGCAGGCGCTGCGAGTGTGAGGCAGAAACAAGCCCGAAATGGAAAGGCAAACATAAAGCAATTTTATGCGTTTTTAAAATCCGTCAATTGACTGAAACAACAAAAGCTGCTGTTTAAATTCAAGAGAACCGCGTGTGAGCACGTTTTCCAGCCAAAAGAGGAAAGGAAAGGAAAAAGGGAGACGCACAAATCAAATACAGCCATAGAAGCATATCGAATAGGAACCGCAGGACGAAGACGTCGCTGATAAGAAGGCAACTGTGAGGAGCCAAGCAGAACGCTTGATGGTTTGTTGACGACCAACAAAAAGTTGTTGAGCGTGTAAACATTTTCAGCATACAAAGGGAAAAAGGGAAAATATAAAAAGGAAAAGGGAAAAGCCAAGGCAGCAGGCAGCCGGCGGCACGAAAGGAGCTGCGAGCCACATTTATAAATGCGCTACAGTTACAAATTGTAGCCACAGCTGTGCGTGTGTGTGTGTTTGCAGCACATGTGCTCTAAACCATTTATAAATGTAACAAAAAGCAGACAGAGCCAGTTGGGCGCAAGTGCAATGCATAAATATAAACAAAGATACAAGTTGAAGAAGGAGCTAAACAAGATACAACAACAACGGCAGCAGCAACAACAACAATAACAATAACAACACGGACGGGGGAGCTGTGCGCCATAAACAAAACGCAAAAAAAAATCAATATTTTTTAAAGCGCCAACGAATTACATTTGTGTATCTGTGAGATAGCATTTAAAAGAGACGTGAAATCCAGTTCGACAAAAAGAAACCCACAAGCAAGGTTCAATTGCAGAAACAATTGCAATTTTTGCAGTTGTATCTGCAAGATACATTAACGTCGAGGGTGTGTCGCGAGTGTTAAAACAAAAAGCAAAAAAACAATACGCGGCATGCAGTGCATAAAATAAGCGAATTTATGTGCCAAAAGTGCAATTTGAAGCCGTAGATACATTTGTATCCGCAAGATACAATTGTGACAAGTGCAGCGTGAGGCAGTCGAAAGCCCAAAAGGCCCACGGCAGCTGTATTCGTGCAGCCAAATACAATTCTATCTGAGAGATCCATGAAAAATAATGCTTCGAAATTTGCAGTTGTGATACATAAAAAAATAAAAAACTGAAACACCTAAAGATACAATGATATAAGTGCTAATGAGCAGTCAAGTATCTACAGTGCAAATGAGCCTTTCACGCGACTTTTGCATAAAAAGATCATGTGTATCTTAAAGATACATTTTCAACACAGTGTTTCTGCAGCAGCCCAATCAAAATAAAGTGCTTTAGCAAATTTGATCCAAAAGATACTTTTGTATCTGTGAGATACATAGTAGAAAAGGTGCAACTACTGCGTCAATAAGTACACAACAGTATTTTGAGTGAGATACTTTTGTATCTGTAAAATATATTTGTATCCTAAAGATACATTGCAACAAAAATCCGTTTAAAAAGCAACCAAAATTGAGTGAAGCACCAACGCCAATCGCCAGCCAACAATCAGCTAAAATCAAATCAAATAGAAAACACAGCGAAAATCTCTAACGCATTTTCACCTGATAATTCAATTCTTTTTTTCTTCTTTTCTGTCCAATTCATTTGCAGAGAATTCACAATTGGCGCCAACGGAGCCGCACAGTCAAGCAACAACAAATGGAACATGTTGATGCCGGTGCTGGAATACAACAAACACATTGCCAAAATACCAAATTGCAAAATGAGGTCGCTTAGGGCGTGTATGCAGCAACTGCTGCTATTGCTGCTGCTGTTCGGCTACAGCGACGTCTGCCGGGCGCTGGACATTGCGGCCAGCAATGGCGGCGGAGGAGGCGGTGGCAGCAGCATCGGCTCCGGCTCGGGCTCTGGCATGAGTGCTGGTGGCGGCACTGCGTTGAGCGGGCCGCCGGGCGCACTGAATGCCAATCTCACGGATCTGGGCAGTCCCGGTGTGTATAATTCGACAAATGGTTTAATGCTAATTACATGTAGAGCTGAGCTGTTTAACTGTTAACTCCCCAACCAAAATTGAGGCGACGCCGCCATTTTGGCAATTTCATGTTGTTTGCGTGCGTGTGTGTGTATTCTTGTGCGCATTTCCGGTTTCCGTTTCCGCTGGCCACTGGCCGGTTGCCTTGGCAAAAAACTATTAGCCACTTTTAGCTAAATAACCACGCCCAGCCACCCCAACTCTTATGTATACATATACACCTACACACATACACAAACACACACACACACTAGCAAAACACTAAGCATCAATTAACCCAATTTTCAGAATCCATTTTCACCTGACTCCGGGCACTGCTCTCTGAGCTTTAGCTTTTCTCTATATACTTTGCAAGCTACACTTCTTTCATGTTTTCTTTTATTTTATTTTATTCATTTTCTTTTTATTTTTGTTCTAACCCCCACCCAATGCAGTAGTGTGTTTGGCCATGCTGTTCTTTTAGATATATTTTTTAGGATATTTTTTATACCCAGCTACAGCGACAAATGCTACTCTCAGAGTTCCATGTTGAAAAGAGTCTGATAGATGAAAGTTCTTTAAATATCATATGCAAATTCATACAATCATACATCAAAAGTCTCTTAAGCATCGAACTATGTAGTCAGAAGTTATTCGTTTCCGATAGAAGATTTCTTCACATTCCAATAAGAGCTCTATGACAAGGCTAATCGATTTTATGGCCAAGAGCTGTAATTAGAAAATGATGAGGCTATGTTAGACTAACAACCCTCTGTTCCTTGCTACTGGGAATCTGCTAGTCGAGCAACAACAACTAGAGCACACTGCTCACTATGCTGCACCATCAACGAATCCCAAGTGGCGACGTCGCCGTACGCCAAACTTTAATCCCAGAAATTCCATCCACACAAACTAGTACATAATGTGGCTCGCCCTTACCCGGCAGCTTCTCTTGGTATTTTTTCCTTCTTTCTCCCTCTTTCACAGGCGCTGACGTGTTCTGTTGTAGTTTGGTTTTGGTTTGGTCTGGAGGATTGGATGGGAACGCGCCTTCATGGAAGCTGCCAGCAATGATTATAATTAATCTATTGATTTTAATTTGCAGCTTACTGAATAATTCGCATAAATATTACAATTAATTTTTCCAGCATTTAACATGGCATATTTAAATAACTATGAACGAAATTTTTTGATGAAAATTCCGTTTATTTAATTTCTTTCTTTTTTTTTTTGTAATTCCCCAGCTCAGCAAATGGAGCTCATTACGAATTGATGAGCTCGTAATCAGCAGCAACAACTACTTTTAATAAAATTTAATTTCAACAGGCATTTTTATTACAGTTTTCACTGTTTCTGATTTGCATTTAATCATAAATAATAAATATTTACACATTTCACAGGATTTCTTTTTCTATTAATCTAATTATACAATTGCATAGACTAGTTTTTACTCCGCGTCTTAAACATGCGGGTGACCTTTGCCCTAGACAGCTGAAACAAGCGCTGCTGAACAGACATTTGATTGATTTGCTGCCCAGCATTTATCAGCCCGTCCAGCTAGAAGCAGCTGCTGCAGAGACCTATCGCTGTTGGGACTGGTAAGTTTTATTGGGTGCGCCCTTCGGCAAGTTTTTAATGGCAGAATTTGACATACATTTATGTAGGTGGTGGCAACTTCCTCAACTTATACGGGCCAGGCCTACTCTGAAGTCGAGAAACTTTGTGAAAGCAAAAGTAACGCAACTCTTGAATTAATCTAAATAGAGGTTTCATATGCTATATAATTAATATACGCACTAATTCATGTAATTTACATAATTAGAGTAGTTGCTAACTTTTATTGCATATTAGATTAGCTCAAAAATACATAAATATTAATGCAAATATATTGAAAATCGCTTCGATATTTTTGTTAATTAAATTTAATATTAAAATTCTTTTAAATATTTGATATATTTAATTAAACGCTTCATTTTGATTTGAGCGAAGAGAACTAAATCTGAAAGTGTTCACATTTCAAACAAATTATTTTAAAGTTTTATTCTTTAAATAAAAAATCAAAAAAATATGAAATCATAAAGAAATAAGTTGTAACTCATTATATATATTCCTATCATGTCATATAGAATATAAAGCATATAAAATATTAAAATATTCATCAAAATTTTTTTATTTTTCACTATTTTGTAATTTTTGTAAATATACTTATAATATTAAATCGTGGAAGAAATTGAATAAATATATTGTAATTCAATATAAGCGAAATATTGAGTGTGATTTTTTATTAACTGAAACATAAATGTATGGAGTCTATTTCCAAATCAAAGTATATCAGTATATTATACAAAACGAGTATTATTATAGTTGATCAAATATATAGTTATAGTTATAGTTTCTTAAATATATAAATCATACTGGTCTCTAGACATGTTTTAGATTTATCAAACCGATAAATATTCAGTATGTCCAAATCTATTATGCGATCGAAGATAGCTCTCTTGTTATTACCCTTTCTCTGGTATGTTACGCCTCACTCGGCGAACGGGGTGGGCAGGAAGTGGACTGCAGGCCAATTCCTTTATAAAGATAACGCTCGGCCTACGCGACTGCAGCTAAGAGAAACGTGTTTAAGGCCAACTCTTGGCCAGCCTTTCAGCTTGTTGTGTAGCCTGAGATACGGATATTTCTTATGTGTTCGCTGCAACTTGAAAGCCAAACATGGCACAGAGATCGATTCGAACGAAAGTGTTGATAAGGTAAGACCAAGAGATAAAGTCAATCAATCAGCGGAGACAGCGTCTTTTTTTTAAATTGACTTAATTATCTAGACTAGAGACTAAAAATAGTTGCTTCACATCGAAATTGGTAACTTAATATGCCAATTGGCTGCGAACAAGGCAATGACTTGAGCTTATGAACGTATTTAGAGCGCTTGGACACGACTTTGAATGGGTTTGTATTAACAAATTATACAAAATATTTGGACAGCAAAACAATTTGCTGTGAATGACAACAAAAGATGGTATTGAGTTTCAATAGAAACTGGTTTGTGGTCTTATCGCAGTTGTTATTTTTCTTTTGTTATGTTTTGTTTTCCGAGTTAAGAGCATTTCAGAAATTATTGTTAAATTAGCTTGAAAATTGTCTGATCAATTTTCTAAGCCAAAAACTTGGCAAATTCCCGAAACTGCTGAAATACACGAAAACTTTCACATTGCGTCCTTTCAGCTGCCACACACACACACAGGAAACTTGCAACCAAACAAATAGCTGGCCATAAGAAGTTGTTCAAATATTTATTTACTTTTTCAAGTTGTTTCTTTATTTCATTTTTTTTTTTCTTCTCTCTTCAATTCTTTATGTATAAGTCCTTGGGGCAAAAGTTGGCCGCTACTTTTTGCACCTGGCTTAAGTTGTGCTGCTGCAAAACTAATAACAAATCTTTTCATTAGTTGCGTTAGACAAGTTAGTTAAAAAAGTGCACTTTAGGCAAACAAATGGGAGTCTATATACAGAAAACAATAGAGCAGAACAGCATAAGGAGAAAAAAATTGTCTAAGCCAATAACCAGCAGGCAGCTGCAGAAAAGCCACAGTTGGAGTTAGAAAACTGACTGCAAGTTGTCGAAAAGTTGCCACTACCCTAACCATAATGAAAACACAACATTTAGTTAGCACTTGTATTTATCTAAGGCAGACACACACACACACCCACACACATACAGAGTGCAGCTCTGAGTGGGAAGGCCAACAGTTTTCCATTAATAACTCAAAAATGTTTTCACTTATATAAGTTCAGTACACCTTTTAACGGGCTTTCTGGGGATGGCAGCTCGCAAGTGTCCTTTAAAAAGTTGTGTATTTCTTGTTTTTCATATTTTGCTTTTGTCCCGTGTTTGTTGGGCAACAAACAAATCAAAGGAGTTGGCAACTTGCTTTGCCACTCTATCGACTTGTTGGTGGGGGGTAGAGGAGGCGTGGCAGTACAATGACTCTAACAACAGCAGGGACAAGTCATGACAATGGCAATTAAAGCAACAACGTTGGCAACAGACAAACTTTGGCCATAAAAAAACATTAAAAGCAAAAAAGAACCAACAGCAACAACTATGGCCAAATGGGTAAAAACTCTCGTAATAAACGAAAATTATGATGATTTTCTATTTGGCATCGCGTTTTACAAAATCATTTTCAAAGTCCAAGCGCAAAAACAAAGCAACAAAAAAGCCATTCGACAAAGGAGCCCAAAAGACAAACAGAAGTCTGAAAGAGAGCGAGAGAGAAAGAAAGGGGCGGAGATGGAGATTAAGACGGAAAAACCGAATGGAAAAAGAAATTAAATGACAGGAAAATATATATTAAATGATAGCAACAATGTTTATTGTCGCGAGTGCGTTAAGTGAAATCATTTACAGCTGGCTTAGCTTACGCTACCCATGAGAAAATTTGAACGAGAAGCTTTCTTCGACACGCCGCAGATTAAATACTCTTGTGGTAATGCGGCTTAAAGTTTGGCAGATGTATATGAGAGTATATTATAATTTAGTTAGTAAGAAACAGATGAGTTTAGATAAATAGTGCAAATAGATTCAGCCATACGAGAACTCGTTCCTATGGCAGCTATATAATATAGTGGTCCGATCCGGCGGGTCCTAACAAATGTACACACGAATGTGACTTTGTAACACCCTTCCTCTTAGAGTGTAATGGCTTTGAGTTTGGTAAAGGAAGTTGATAATGAGTAAAGAAAACATAACAAGAGCTAGATTTTAAATAGTTGTTGCATTAGATAAGTTCACTATAGTTCATGGTACAGAAAACAGAGTGCAAGGCAACACATATATGTACATATATATATTTTCAAAATTTAATGAATCAATTCTGTTATCAATTTAAATTTGCCCGTTGTACTGAGAAAATTTATAGCTGTGCATTTTTTCATAAACAAGATGTGGGCTACGTTATAGCAGGGATCCGTGCGAATACAAAAAGGTATAACATCTCAAAATCAGACAATATTTACCTGACTGACATCAGAAATTCCATCCCAACTCACGGAAAAAATGTGGGAAAATAGTTTTCAAATATCTAAGCATATTGGAAAATTTTTCTTTATTTGGGGCCCCTAATCGAGTATAAAACACCAGGTCGCAGCACTAGCACAAATATTGATTTGTTATATAGTGTAATTTGTTATTCATTTTTTCCAGAGCACCAGCGAAATGGTTGGCTTTCTCTTAATGTTCTTTGCCATGCTAATGGCCTACGCAGAGTGTGGCATGACGTTGTTTGGGGACAACGATAAACAGTTTTACAATCTATCGTCTTCAATGCTGACCATGGTGCGTTGGGTCGTGGGCGAGTTCATGTTCGATAGCTTCAAGATTAAAGATACGAAAGCCGGGATTTATGTCATGTCATTCGTGATTATTGTGTATGCCTTACTGGTGTTCGCCTTCCTGGCCATCATCAACTGCACGTACGATGAGATTGGGTCTTGTCATGCGTTTGTTCTTCCAGGGCCTATACGATCTGTTCTACTACATTGTCTGTCGCAAGCGCAAGATCCGCGTAAAGCAGGACGAGGACATGAAGAGTGAACTGGCCTCCGATCAGCGCATCGATCCCCAAGAGGCGGCCGAGCGGGCTGCCATGCGCCGGAAGTTGTTCCAGTAAGTCGTCCAAGGCGCTTCCCTGAGACCAATCTTCAATATTTGTGTATTGCAGAAATCCGGCCACCCTGACACAGGCCGAATACCTGCCCAGTCGCATGGAATGGTGGGTGTTGTCGTTAATTGCCAACTAGGGTATCGAAAATGTACACAATTTACCCTACTCTTTTGCAGTGCTGCAAAGCGCGTTAAAGCTTTGGAAGAGGTAACTGGCCCAGTGCTGAGGCGCCTCATTCGCTATTATAATAGGTTGCGCCGCCAAGAAGGCCTGCCAAGCGTAAACATAGATATTTCTGACCTAAAAGGAGATGCGCTTAGCTAATCAACAAAGAGAGTTCCCAATCTCATTTTAGGAAGCTCAACTTTTATATGAGCTAATTCAGAATTCTGAAAATATTATTTTCCTAATAAAGAAATTTTAACAAATTTATGGTTTATATATATCATAAGGCTTTAGAAAGTTCAAATCCACTAGTGGAAAATGGGCGGAAACTAATGAATAATAATTTAAGAAGAGCTCTCCCTATCACAAGCGTCGTACAAAGAAATCAACTTTTTATATAAGCCCAAGTATTTATAATTTCAATTTGGTAACCTGCAGCCCCTCCGCCTTTGTGCGCTGCACTAGAGAGCTCATTATGCGCTTTGTAATCCCTGTTTATGTGCCATAATGCTTATAAGTAGAAATAAAATAATAAAAAGGCATAGGAAAGGGCGAAACGGGAAAAGGAAATGCCGCACAAACTGAAATATGAAAGCGCAAATAATGTTTAAACAATTTGTTGTCCTTTCGTCTCATTTAATGACCAGTCGTCAAGTGGAGCGAACTTCATCCCCTCCCCCAACCCTCCGCCTACGCTTTGCCCAGTGCCGATTGGACGCCTGTTTCCATCTGGACAGTTCTGACTCTGCTTGTCGTTATAATTTGCAAAACTGTGCACAAAAGAGGAACAAAAGCTTGCAAGAGTGTACGAGTGACGATTGCCCAACTAGAATATACCCTAAATCCAGCTGCCGTTACACATATTCGAACTTTATTCTTGACATACATATATGCTCAAAAAAATATACATGCTCATGTTCGTACGTACCGGGAACAGAAGAGGATATCGACGCAGTATCATCCTGATCCGGAGCAAACGTTCTTAATAGGTTCTGACATATATCCTTTCGTCTGTTACCTACGTTTCCACAAAACTGGTATACCCATGCAGAGTTGGAGCAGGGTATAAAAAGAGAGGGAGGCAGGAAAAAACACAGCAAAAAAAAAGGAAAGAAATTAGTAATAAAATGGAGAGCAAAGTAAAATGGCCGGAGGAGTCTGAGCGGACGGCGAGCAACTTGTTGCTCCACGCGCTGCTCGGTAACAGGATGCCACTTCTCGTTGCCAGGCATGCTGGTGATTTCCTGTGAGGCGTCTGCCTCGGCAATGGCGACGGTGGCATCGGCTTTAGCTTTGGCTTTGGCGTTGCCAACTTGCAACTGGCGACTGACGCTTCCTGCAGCATCCACATCCACAGCGCGATATTATTCGCATAATATGTAACTACATATTCCTTCCAGAGTCACCATGCATGTTTAAACTATTTAAAAAAAATCAACAATCTAGGTTATTATTTTTCAAAACAAGTTAAAATTGTATTAAATTCCAACTAAATTTGCATATTTTTTCTTGTTTATTGCTTTTGTTTTGCGTGGCATTTTTTAGTGGTTTTTATAACTTTCGATTACCAAATGTATAACATATATAACATATATTATATTCTCAACTGTCTCAACTGCTCTATAGTCGAAACGTATTAGCTTCGACACACAATTTCATATTGTAATATAAAAAGAAACTTTCGAGAAAAGGAGTTTTAAGTTTAAATCGCACAATATTGTTTATATTGCGAAGGGTATTTATTCGTCGGTTCTCTGTTAACTGTTTGTTTTTAGTTCTTTCTTTTTGCTGCTTTTAAGTTATTTGCTGCTCTGTAAAAATTATTATTTTCATTCTAGGAGTTGTGTGGCAAGTGGCGAGTTCTGTTGGCCGTCCGCCACCCGCTCCCCCTGCTCCACGTACCCTGCTCCCAGCTGGCTGCCAGGCTTCTTCTTGCCACTTGAATGACTCATTAAAAGTGATTTCATTTTTAAAAACATTTTTCTCGCTGCGGTTGCTGACGGCATCGTCGGGCTTAGCGCGTTATCAGCAGTCAGAGCCGAGTTCTCTTGGCCTCGTTCCTCTATCTCAATCTCTCTCTCTCTCTGTCTCTCTCTCGCCCGCTCGCTTTCCCTGTCTTCATGCTGTTGTCTTTTATTTAATTTACTTGGAGTTTACTTTTTTAATTCGCTTAGCTACTTTTGGCTGCACCGTCTTCTGTCTTCCCCCGCCGTTGCGCTTCCTTTGTGCGTAAATCCTTCACAGAGAAAAAGGGACATTTGCCTGCCAGATAAGCGCTCTGAGTCACTCGGAGTTGCTGTTCTCGTTGTTGTTGTTCTCGTTGTTGTTGTTGTTGTGCTCGTCCAGCTGCCTAAACGACTTGACAGTTACTTTACGTAATAGGATACAAAATTGCATTGCTGCTGCTGCAACTGGAACATCAGCAACAGCCACTTGAATGTCGCTTGTTTGCCTTTTGTCAGCTTTTTTACCTAATTCCCCAGATTAGCTGCATTATGCGCCACGCTGGGCGCATAATAACAACCAGCCCAGACGCAGGCCTAACGCCAACCTACCTCCTCCCGGCCATGTTGTCATCGTACCCTGCTGTTGCTGTTGCACATGTGAGTGGCCACTTGAGCAATAACTGCAACTGCAACTTCAACTGCAACTGCAACTGCAACACCAGCAGCAGATGCGATAAGTGATGACTACTAAATGGACCCACGCTCAGCACGTTGCGTTCTGCCCTTTGCCGTTTAAGCCCACACGCATTAGTCAAAAAAATATGTGAGAAAACTTAAAAGTGCATATTAAACAAGTTAACTGAATTAAATAGACTTATAAATAATAAAAGTTTGCTTATTAGCTGCTTTATTTTCAACTTTGTGGAATCAATGAGAAGAGTCGGCCAATATCTGCTTCGCGATCTAGAGCATTAAAAGATATACCGAAATCGATAGTCTCGAAGCTTAACGTGTTCATAGACCAACATGATTATTTCTGACAAAAAATACATTTATTCGGTCTGATATACCTTATAACATAAAAGGCTAATCTCGGCTAATGATGCTGGCCAAGATATTTATATACTCATACTGCATAGAATCGCATTACATCCAAAACCAAAATACCCATTATTTTAGTAGTGGCAAGGTATACTAAATATTTTAAGAGTTTCTTGTTTGCGAGAAGAGTAAAAATGCTTTGGCAACATATCAGATAAGGAGAGTGCATTATCATCTTATAGCTTCTCTAGAAAACTCTTTGAAATATTGTTTAGTGCCGCGAAGATTGTGTTTAAACTTATTTTTGTTGGTCGTTTTAACCAACATTGACCACGAGTCGGTCTGCTTAAAATTATAATTACACTGAACTAAAAACATTCTATCATTTAAAAGAATAGTTAGTTAACTGATCTCCAATACAGAACATCCTTAGTCATCAAATTCGCATATGTTTATTAGACCTGGGCTCAAGGCTATTTTCAAGTTGGACTTCATTTGCGATACGAGAATTCACATTTACCCACACTGACAATTTGTTGCATATATTGAAAATGGTGCAGACTTCATTAAGTTCAGCTTCGTAAGTTAATTTTTCCCAGTGCATACACACACACATTCACACATACACACACTCGATTAGCTTTCATTTCAGCGGGCGTTTGCCAGTGGCCAATAAATTTCTATTTAACCGTGGACAGCGACTGAAATAGGGGCAGAACTAGTGATGGAGGAGGGAGATGGTGTGTGGGGGGAGGGGTGTGGTGGGGTCGGGGTATAGGAACTAACTAACGGCTACTGTCAGGCCGCGAGCTGAGCTCCAATGAAGCGGCACGTGGAAATGCTTATAATTGCATCCGCGGCTCCCTTCGGTGCTGGGACTGAAGCTGGCACGGGGCACATGCAGCAATAATTTTGACGGTTGATTGATCAAAGCAGCAGCCGGCGATGTGGTTGTTGTTGTTGTTGTTATTGTTGCCGCTGTTATTGTTGTTATTTACTGTTTTTTTTTTTATCGGTGTTCAACAGCAGAGCAACAGCAGATAGCTGCTTATTTACTTAACTTGGTAACAGCTATTTTACATGCCTTTTATTCATCAAGCGCGCATCAAGCGCTGCAGCATTGAGGGTTGTTGCAAGATACAATTTACAAGATACAAAGATGTATCTGCAAGTAGCTGCTACAACAGCTGACTCGATTAACTGGCCCTCTGTCGCTGTCTGTGTGTGGACTGCGCTCCGCTGCAATAAATCAAATTTTGAATCGCCTTTGAGCCAAGTTAAATTGCCAGCCGGAAGCCCGAGATGCGGGAGTAACAATCCATTATTGATTGCACACTACACAACAGTTTATCAATAGTTTGAAGTAGGTTTTTCTTAGCGGAACATCAAATACAATATATTCACGGACTTACAGCTAAGTCAATTGCTGAAAGGAAACGCCATTTGGAATATTTTAAAAGATTAAAGTATCTCGCTTAGCTTGGAGAGAGAGTTTTCTGGGCAGCATTAGCAAGTGTTGTGTTTGAATTAGGATTTAAAATCAATCTTACGAATATTTCTGCTCTCCACTTCCCAAAAGTATGGAACCTGCAGATATCTTAACTGTTCTTAGGAATTCTTCAGAGACCTAGTTAATCGAACTAGGAATTCGCAATAAAGTATATGCACACTCTATTTGGTACTTCTAAGCCAAGGGTATTTTATCTTTGCATATCTGAAAATTGCCCTTGTTCACTTGTGTTTGAATAACTATTTATTTAAAGTCCAACTGAAAAACATTACATTCTCACTTGCCAAATTAATACACCTAAAAACATTTTTGTAAGGTTAACAAGCTAACAAGCTGTCTTTTATATATATTTCAATGCAGATATCTAAATATAACTCAGAAATTTGTAAATTCTGAATTCAGTTAAAGTGATTAAAAGTTTTTGGCATGTCATAGTTTTATTTAATTTATTTATTATTGTTAAAATCTGAAAAAGCTCAAATGAAATAATTCGTTATAGGCATCCCATGCAAAATATACGTACATTTCTGCCACCAATTATGTGTGCATTTTCCTGTCAGTCCTTAAACAATCTGTAGTGCAAAATACCAAGCCAGAAATGCACTCGATATTGGCAAATACAGTCGAAGACAAAAAGCAAAAATTCTGTTTTAGATGAAGAAATTCTTCGATAAAATTCGCAACATTGTCGCAGAGCAATCAATGCGAATATTGCTTTGCTTGTTTCCATGTGAGAGCTCTATAAAAATGCTGCTGTGCTCAATGTTTTGTTACCTATGACCTGATCTACTCTTTATGCAAGTCACACATACACACACACACTAGGGGAGAGGGAAGCGTACAGTGTACAACTGTTGCAAACAGTTGGGGCAAAAACAAAGCCACAAGGCTGTGGGTGTGCACGTACGAGTATCTGAAAGATACACAAAACACACACAAGACACCGAGTGCGAGTTGTGGGCACGGATTTTGGCTTAGGCAAATGCAGCAAATGTAGCTAATAAAACAATTATGCAATGCAGCAGCAGCAGCAGCAGCAACAGCAACAGCAGCAACAACAATCAGTTCGATGCATTGTGATGGCCTTCCACTGCCAACATCATCATCCTCATCATCCTCGTCAGCGGCAACAGCATTGTTGCAGTTGTTGCCTTTGTATGCCATTGTCTGCCTGGCGGCCAGTAACTGTAACTATGCGAAAACTAGGCGCAACTACATGTGTGTATCTGTGTGTGTGTGTGTGTGTGTTTTGGTTGCATGAAAAGTATGCCAAACAATGGCGCCTCCAATGCTAGGCCACAAAAGCCGCTTCGCGCCAGTCCCAAGCCCAGGCCCAGGCTCTGGCTCTAGCCCATGCCCACCCATGCCCAGGCCCCACCTTCCCGACTAATGCATGCGAAATGAAATGCAGGCGGCTCATAGCCATCAGCTTTTGACTGCAGCATAAGTTACATTTCGGACACCAGCCGAGTTAGCAAGATGCCCAGACAAAGGCGTCCAAACAAAACAAAGGAAAAACTCAAATAACAGTCGGCTGGTTACAATTGCTCAACTGGGATATATCCTGCATTCCAAACGCCGTCTCATTCTATTTAACCAGCTTGTTGCAACTTGCGACACACTTTGCTACATCAAATATTTATTAATCGTGTGACTATTGCCTTTTTATTGATTTGCCATTTACTGGTTGGCTTGCGATCAATATATGACTTAATTTTGATATTCAAATGCGGCTATAAAAGTCACCCATCAAATTTTTGAGCTCTAGTTTTTATGGCGCCTAAGTTCGATAGTTTAATGCTGTTGAGCATAGCCTAATTGGATCGATATTTTCCGAACTGTCTTGTATACATTTAAGCAGCATAAAAACTGATAAAATGAGAGCATGTTTGTAAACCTTTTCATACTAATGGTTTCTAAGTTATTTGCTGACTTAAGCTCTTAAAGTCTTTTAAGGTATATGTGCTTGTAGAGACGGACATTGCTTGATTAGATCGAGTTCCTTTGAATTTATTTATAAGATAAAAAGCATCAATTCCTAAATCAATTTTGGCATGCATTTGGTGCTGAGAGCCCATATACCTAATATTCTAGTTCGAGCTGTATAATCGTTGAAATATGCATTGACATATTAGATTTAAATCACATTCTGAGAGCATGTTATGTCATTGTTGAATCCATTTTCAAATATATATTACTTATACATTCATTGTAATTTCCAAGACTAAATATTCAGATCTTAGCTGATATAATCCTTGATATAAATGGGTTTAGTTAGACAGCGATATGTTTTTGAATCGGTTGGATACATAAATAAAATATGAAAAACGAACTCTTATATACCACACGTGTAAATTTCTCTAAATGTGCTTTCTATTATGACCTAGCTATATCTGGTTAGCATAGTCAGAGAGTGTAAACACCCTATGAGAATTTAGGTAGCATATAGGGTATACAAATTTTCGTTGTAATGAAACTGGCTCGCTGCGCTCATCGTCCATCGTACGTCGTCGCATGTATCTTTTAGATAATCTTCATTTCTCGTTTGCGGCTAATGGCCTGGCACTGGCACTGGCTATGGCTATGGCCAGGGCACTGGAACTGGCCAGGGCACTCAAGGATATCGCCTGGCATTGCTGTTGCTGTTGTTGTTGTTGTTGTTGTTGTTGTTGTTGCTGTTGCTTTATGACCATTGGGGTACGCAGCACTTCACTATCTTTTTACTCTTGGCTCTCTTAAATGGGACACGTTGCGGTTTCCCTCTGCGTTGATGACTAAGTGAGCCGTGAGGCCAGGAGTTTGAAGCCAGTTTCAATGCATTCGCTACTTGCCTTTTTTGCGGTTTCACATGCTCACACAGGCGCACACACTCATGCATCTCTCACTCGTTCAAACACACACGTGCATATTTAGAGATACTCAAAATGAGATACAAAGATACATTTGGACTTCCTACCATTTTAGCTGTTTGGGTTTGATGGGCGGCACACACGACGAGCCAACGTTGCGCGCAACAGGACGGACAACCCTTCAGACGGAGAACCTTCTCATGCTCTCAGTCCCCAAACCGAGTCATGGCTCCAATTCCAGACCGGGCAGCTTCCTGGGGCTGGGCTCAGCTCGACGACTATGCCGAAATGTGTGCCAGCAGGCCGGCCGAGATTTTTTTTTTTTTCGCTGCTTTTCTCATTGCCTCGTTTTCATCTTCGCAAAATGTGCATTGAAATTTGAGATATTTGCCTTGGATATTACTACAAAAGGCCGGGCCTAAGGAGCGGCGGCATAACCCGACCCAACCATCATCTTACAGTTAAACGCATCTTTTCTCAACTCTTGACGTCTTCGTCTGGGCCTTTCGTTTCGGGCCTTTGTCGCGTGGGCGTCAGTTAAGATTGGCTTTTATTTTGGCTTGCCTGCAGATCTTGGGCGACGACAACGACAACGATAGCAACATTGGAATGTGGCTGAGAAGCGGCTTTCATAATTCTCATATATTGGCTTTTGTCTTTCAAGTGTGTGGCGACATCGCCCAACCAGGCTGCCTGTAACACTGGAAGCTCCAACTTTTATGTGGGCTCAATGTGACATTATTGTATTAATAAACCACGATTTTTTTCTTACAAAGAAAAACTCACAAAAAACTCGATGCTGCAGATGCCAGTTACTGGGAAATCGGTCTATTTTCAGAACGCATTGCACGAAAAACAGACTTGTTTTTCTTGCAAAAAATTGATATTTCCACAAAAAACTTCCGTCATGACCAGAAAATAGAAGCAAATATTTATTGACAACAAATTTAAATGATTTTATATAAACTCATTGCAATATGTAGGTCCTTCTACTGTCCGCGCACTACAAGTTTGTTTCCGGGATTAACATACTTAGCGTACTTAGTCTACATACTAACTTTTCTCCTATGCGATTTTGCTGTTGTTCCAAAGATTTGGCTTACATATCGCCAAGCTGGGGCAAGTAGAGTTCTATACAGCAGTACCTTGTTGCTCAAAGAGAGCTTACTCAAAATGGACTCCGAGGTAGCGATGCCCCTCTTTATGCTTGAGAAGTTCAACTTGTAGAGCTTTTGGCCTCTGCGGATGGCAAATGTTGAGCATGTCGACTTTCGCCTGTCGATGGCAATTAGCCACTTGGATGTCCACGTCTCATAATATCGGGAAAACGTAAGAAGAATATTATTTTAACGCTCAAACTCTTAATTTAAAACAGGTTTGCATATTCTATAAAAGTATTTTAATTCACTTGAATCACAGATAAAGTTTACCGACATTTTTATTTTTGATGCAGAAATTTCATTTTCATCTTTTAGATGAAAATTGCTCAATTAATTGGGAATATGAAATTCTTAAAATATTTTACTAAGGTAACAAAATTGTTTGAGGATTTGCTTTTAAAATTTGCTGGCTGGTTTATTGACAATTCTTAATTTTATAAAAATTTTCACAAAATATTGACAAGCAGCTTAACAAAATAACTTTAGCAAAACATTTCTTTAAATATAAATAGAATTTTCACTTGCATTTATATTTAGAAAATGTAAACTTTTTCAAACATCAATGAGCAGCAAAATTCAAATAGAAAACTGTGACTTTCATTTAGAAGCTGGGTTTAAAGTGCGTAAATGTTGTAGTTTTTGTTAAAATATATACTTATATGTGTATGTTTTATTTATAAATCAAACATGATTTATTCTTGAAGCTCCATCGTTTGGTTAACTGCACTAATATAAACTCTGTGGAACTAAGTTGGCATTTCATAAAAAGCATATTTAACCATAAAGCAAACACGGCTATTCAATATAAAATTCCCTCTGCGATTGAGACATGTATTATTCAGGAAATCCACTTTGAAAATTCAATTGTATTCCATTTCATTGTCCGTTGCTCAGGCAGAGCATAAAAAACTATATATATATTTAATTAAAATTAAAACGCACAACAGCCACGAATTAAATAAACAACTTTTAATTGAGCTCGACAAAAAGTTTAAGCAAACATTGCAGAAATGCAAACGTCATTTGTGATATACATATACTACACAACATAAATGCTGTACATGGATGCAAATATATATCGAAATATAAAGAGGCGGACTCGATTTCATATATAGTGCACTATACATATTAAAAACTGTTCAACTTTTATTGTGTGCCAATAAACCAATTACAACAACAGCAAAAACAGAAATTCACAAAAAACAAATTACAAACAAAAGTAAAAATTAAAAATAAAAAAAAAGGAAACAAGAATAATAACTGAGTGTGACACATGGCAAGGAAATGCAATTAAAAAATATGCCTTTTAATTGGCCAACGCCGTGTGGCCTCGGCTCCACCTTTCGCCCACCTGCCGTGACATTAATTTGAGTTAGCTTCACACAGACAATTGCAATGCCCACATGTTGAAATCCGAGAAGTGCTACGGCATTTCGTATACTCTTACAAGTTATCATCAATTGGTGATCAAATGTGTACAGGCCAGAATAAGGCTGAATGTGTCTTTGGCTTGGAAACCGAAAGTTCTTTCATGAACATGTTGCTTACCGAATGCTTAATGAAGTACTTTAAGTTCATCATCTTAGCAACAAATTTGCCAAATTTATCTTAGTTTTATAAATTTAAATTTGTATTTTTATTTTTAACAATTTTATTGTCCATTTCGTCTGTCATATGTTAGGGTATTCAGCCTTCGAAAGACAAAAAGTCTTGTTCAGTCATGAGCTTTAATTTTTTGTGGAGCGAAAGTTTCGCCAATCGTAATTTGAGACACTTATTTATCATAAAACAATGCTAAGAGGGGCAGGGGGTTCAGCATCGAGAGATCTGTGTTATTGTCACATGGAGCGCGTGTGTGGGGCGCCTCTTAAATCAAAAATCCGAAAGCTGCATGCGGCTCAGTAAATAAAATTGATGGTCTCTGCATTTGGCCGATTGGCTGAGTATTGTTTTACCAAAGGGTTCGCCAATAATATGTAACCATATGCAGCAGGAAATTACAAGTCGTTGAACTAGAGTTTCATCGGGCCAGAATTTCACCAGAAGGGGATAAATGCCTCAAATGTGGGAGCAAAGGAAATGAGTTTGTAATATTATAATAGGAATTGCAGATTATAATCTCCCTATTTGGTGCATAATAGAAGAACGCCTCGATAAAAACCCAATTTGAATTCGGGTACGATCAGCAATGAATATATACAAATTCTTATCTATGTAACATTTATGAACTAAGATAAACTTGCTTGTTTATCCAGATATCTTGAACAAACTCGACACTTATAAGTTTTACTAGTTTTACATTTATGCAAAATCTTACCAACAAAAGCACGATCAGTCGAAAAGTAGGTGATATTTAAACCTTTTTATACCCTGAACCCATTAAAAATGGGTAAAAGGGGTATTATGTTTTTGTGCAAAATCCAAATGTATGTAACAGGCAGAAGGAAGCATCTCCGACCCCATAAAGTATATATATTCTTGATCAGCATTAATAGCCGAGTCGATCTAGCCATGTCCGTCTGTCTGTCCGTCCGTCCGTCCGTCCGTCCGTCCGTCCGTCCGTCCGTCCGTCCGTCCGTATGTATGAACGCAAGGATCTCAGAACCTGTAAGAGCTAGAGACTTGAAATTTTAGATGTAGATGCTCCTAGTTCCTACGCAGATCGAGTTTGTTTCCGATAATCGATAACTTGCCCCGTTTCCAAGTAATCGATAAAAATGTATATCGATATCCTGTTTTTTAAGCAATTTTGGTAAATAATAAGAGCTAGAGTTACCAAACTTGACATGTTGCTTCTAGAAAAGTATATATATATCGATTATCTTTCATTTTATACCTATCGCCACCTCCCCGCTACTCTCTATCCATAAGCGCGCGCTGCATTTGGTGTTGGAATATGAGGGTTCAGGGTATCCCCTAGTCGGGAGCTCCCGACTAGAACCTCTTACTTGTTTATATTCAGATAACTTTTCCAAATGCGGGACGTATAAGTTATACTATGCTCTTCATATATAAGCAAAATCTTATCAAAATCCTATGTCATAGCTGCTATAGGAAAGATCGGTCGAATAGTAGGATCTTATGGCAAAATATTCTGTTCTCAAGGATATTTTCCTCAAATTCAGCATTTCCGCTTGTTTTCTTTTCTTTATTTTTCTTTTTTCTTCACTTTTCTACAAGAGTATTAAATCTGCGGCGTGCCGCAGATACCCTTACTTTCTCGTAATATTTGTTGTTTTAAATAGGCCCAATCAGAGAAGTCAATATAATTGTTAAGCAAAGTATTTGGTATGTTCCATCTTTTCTGGTGTTTCAGAGCAGTTGTGCATATACTAACAAATTCTTTCTATGATTATATAAATTATTATTAATATAAAAAAGTATTTTTAGTACTTAATTTGAAGTACAAAAACAACCGCATCTTAATCATGAACTCTATCAAAAGCTAATTCAAAATGTTGGAAATATTGTAACTGAAGCTCACAGAGAAGAGTGTTCAGAAGTGCATATTAGCAGATTTAAGCCAGAGGACAGTTCTGCTCTGCGTGGCACATATGAGGAGAAATAAGAACCCAAGCCAAGCCTATGAAAATTGCCTTTGCTTCACTATCCACGCCGCAAGCCCTGCTCCCGAGTTGGCCGTCACATTTTTAGCACTTGACCCTTTTGGCCTCTTTCCCACATCCTCTGACCATATGCACAACCACTTTGAGCTGTGGCAAGGCTCCCATCATGGCCAGCAAAAAAAAAAAAAAGAAAAAAGGAAAAAAGCATTACCCAAACATTACATAGCCTACCCCCGATGCTGCGTACCCCCCATTTAGGCTGTCCTTCATTTGGCATGCAAATGCGCAGATCGAACTGATAACATCAGGCCAAAACGTAAGAGGAGCGGGTGCGGGCGACGGCGGGCGGGCTGCATAGTTTTTGTTTTTGGTGTGCAAATAACAATGCCGCCAACAAGCGAGAAAGCCTAGCCAGAGTATCAGACAACGGCGACGGCAACGGCAACGGCAACGGCAATTGCAAGAGCAACAAAGTGGCAGACAAACTTTGCAGAACGCAGATAGTTTCGCAAATTAAATTGCGCAGACGAGGCAGACGGAATTGGGTCATCATCATCATATGTATAAAAGCCAATAGGCCAAAAAAGTGCCAACGCGAAGCCGTCAAAAACGGCAGCGGCAACAACAACAACAACAACAACAACAACTGCCATCAAGCCATGATGTGGCAACTGCAACACTTTCGCTAACAAGCCGCCACAAACAGCCAAGTTGTTGCCACGTGGCGCTGTCTGTCCTGACAGCCGCTAAATGTGGCCCGAGGTCGCCAACAGCGTTGCGGCTCTAACTGCAACTTTGACTTTAGCCCATGTGCAACTTGCCACGTGCAACGTGCGCAGCCAGCAATGTGCAATGTTGTGCGTGCATAAAACATCAGCGGCGCGACCCACAACCCCAGCCCAAAAAAAGAAGTCCTCGCACCCACATGGCGCAACGCATAAAGTTTGGTTATAAAAATGTTAACAACGCTGTCAACGACATGTCGACGAGAGCGACGTGCAACAGCAACAGCAACAACAACAACAAGAACAGCAACTGCTGCAACAACAACAACAACAACAACGACGACACTGATCACTGGACTAAGTAATAAAGTCTCAAGTTAGTTGCTGCTGATGGCAACTCTGGCAGCGCTGCGCGAGTGTTGCCTGCATCAGCTATGCAGAGAAAAATACACACATGTGTGTGTGCACACACACACATCACATACACTGGCGTACACACATAAAACTCGCATTTTTATGGCAAGTTTTCGAAAATGAATTTTTGATCAACTGCAGCAAAGTTCAAACGCGCTCACACCCACACACACCCACCCAGCTGCTCACAGTTATGTGTGTGTGCGTGTGTACGAGCATTTCTTTGAAACGTGCAGCTCAAAACGCGCCACATGCCACTTAAACTTGGACGCCGCCTCCTCTTAAATAGCCAAAGAGAAAAGTTCGCAATGAAAACTTAAGAGACTCCATTAAATTTCATGTGTTTGGGTTTCAATATAAAATAAAAGTTGCTGTGGCAACCAATATCCAACTACATACTAATCGAAACTAATAGAATGTTTGTTTAAACTGGAAGATTTGAAGAGAAGAATATGCACTAAATAAACACATAGATCGGAGCTGCAAGCTGCTTTATTTGAGAATAAACTCTGCAATTGCTGTTATAATATTGTATTAAATAGAATATACAACATATGTAGACTTCTTCTTATTCTCTTTCTTAATATGCTTTCACATTGTTCTATTTTTTGACTTTTTTTCATCCCCAATAATTAATTTGTTGCACGCTGCTCAATTTTCATTAAAATTATAAAACATTTCCACTCCAAAAGCTTCTCATTGCCACACAATACCAGAATCAACTCCAATGTCATTTGGTTAACAAAAGAAAGACAGAAAGAAAGAAAAAGTGACTGACTAGCTCATATTTTATATATCATATCAATCAATTTGCAAATATTCGATATGATTGCCACGAATATTTTGCTCATTGGCTTGCTAGCTCAATTTTGAGCACACACCCAAGCACTTATACACACACGCACACATACACAAACACACACGCACACACATTTACTGAAAAGCCACTGACAGCTAGACCCCAAACCAATGGCCCATTATCAAAGCAAAAGGCGTTTGCCCAAGCTACTCTCACACCTCGAAACTCATTTGGTTGGTCGGTGGTTACTTTTACCATTTGCCTTACGGCTGCTGTTGATGCTGCTGCTGCCTGCCTGCTGTGGTTTTGTAGCAGCTTCCTTTGTGCCCCACCAGACGAGAGCCAAGGGGGACGAGGCTGCAGTCGGGCAGAGTGAGTGGCAAACCATCAGCTTTGCTTTCTATTACACTTACATGACACATACGCACACACGCACACACACACACACACACAGGCAGACAATTGTCGCCCCGCATTGACCCCGAAATGAGAAAAAAAAAAGTCTTACATAGCTAAAAGGAGGGTTGGGGGGGTTTTGGGGTGGCAAAAACCGAAACGTTGTAAATTCATAAAATTTGCTGTTTGATGCGTTTTCAAGTAAATTGAGTTCCAACCCTCAACGAAGTGAAATGAAATAAAAACCACACCATACAGCGACCCCAAAGGCGCAGCCCCTCAAGCGAAAGGAGCAAAACCGGGCACAGCAGAGAGAAGCGTGCAGAGAGAAGCGAGACATTTGGAGAGATGAGTCGAGACGCGTTGGCGACGCACGCCGCATGTTAAATGTCATTTTTATAGCGCTTTGATTATATTTTCTATTATCGAAGACATTTCGGCAACACACACACACACACACACACAACCCTCAAAATGTTTGGTGTGGCAAATAACACCCCCCAACCCACTTGGCGGAGCCACTTGGCAGAGCTTAGCACGTAAGCCACTGCGAAATATGTATATATAGTATATAAAAAAAAAAAAAACAGACGAGAGGGAGAGGGTGCGGGAATTGAAATGTGAAATCAAATTAAATTAAATAACATAAGCATAATAATATGTAATAATAAATGATAAATTATGTGAGTCTGTCCAACGCGGCGTATGCATAATTTTACCAATATATAAACCAAATGTAATCGCATTGAGTGAGGCGCTGCACACACACACACACACAAGCACATACACACACATCACATTTTTGCATAACAAATCAATGCTGAAATATTAAAATGCATTTGCCGCAAACGAGACAAGCAGCAACAACAACAACAACAACAACAACAGCAACAACAACCAAACAATAAATAACTAAAATTCATGTTTAAATTTCATAGAACTGGCAGAGAACGGAAAATATTTGCATTTCCTAACAGATATTGAGACATTGAGCACTTGCAGCAAATGCAAATTGTTGCTCGGCATAATCAAGCCAGCCATGCCACATGCATGCTATATAGTATCCATATCGATACACACACACACACACACACACACACACACTCACACAGACACACATGTGCACTATCTATAGGCTGAGCGCTGTTTTAATTATGAGCGAAAGAGATGGCGAGTGTTTGTGTGTGCGTGTGTGTGACAGGAACAAAGGCTTATCAATTTTGCAGCTTCATTTGGTAAATTCTTAAAACCGAGCTCTCTGTCTGTGATTTTTGTGTCACCTCCCCCGGGGGCATCTTTTACGGACATTTGCCCTGGCTCGGGCTCAACCTAATCTAGATGCATAACATAATGTCCAAGTGCTCGGCATAGTTCTCTGAGAAAGTTCATGCTCTATATAAATGAGAAAAGAATAAATTGCAAAATTAATCTAAAATTCTCTCGAATCATTAATTAAAATAAAACTCATAATTTTAGATATATACTCATTTTGCATATGACTATTTATGCGTTTTTTGTTTTCATTTCTGTGTATTACATTTAATTTATTTGGTTTAAGATTGTTCATATTTTTATATTCATAGTTCATATTATCCATAATTCTGACAAATTTTGCCTAGTCTCTCGGGCTTCTCTGTTCTCTATTGGGATTCTGATCAAATCTTGTCGTAATCAAAGCTATTGCAATTTGCACTGGGCCTGTTCTAGATTTCAATTACTATCAAACTTCTCGGAATCGGATTGGATTGGTGTTCTTTACTTCGATGCCAATCAAATCTTTCGAGCAATTCTATTTCGATTGTCGTTCTCAATCTCGACTTCTATTTTACTTAATAAATAAACCCTCACGTCACGCTTCGCACGACAAGCCTATTTGTACTCAAACAGAAGTGTATTTATAAGTGAAACACTTGAAGCATAAATATCAAATAAACACAAAAACTAAGAGTTTGATATTCTCTTGTATTTTATTTTTACATTTTATGCCTGACTGAGAGGCCGGCCACAATGCGTCCTAATGCAGATTTAAGGGGTGACTTGCTTTCAATATTTGCCATACTTTTAATTTATACATCAATTACTCTCTAGTCTATTTTCCGTTTGCTGAACAACAACAATTTCTTGCAGCCGCAAGGAAATGTGTTTTGCTTATGTCTCCGTGTTTGTGTGTGTGTTTTTCTGGGGTTTTTTTTTGTTTGGGTTCCATATTGGGCAGAGCTCAACATAATCCGCTTGGCGCTTGCCGCTTAAATGCAAACAAGTGTAGTTTTATGTAAATACTAATAGATGATTATGTAGTTGAGCAAACACCAACAACAACAGCAACAACAACAATAGCAATCGGTCACACATAGTTACATGTAGACAAAGTGCACTCAACCAAGAGGCAAAGCTCGTTTGTAGCCGAGCATTTGCATTGTATTTGTTGTTGCCTCGAGGTCATTATATATCGAGAACAGCAGTTGCCAAAATGTTCCCAAAAGCTTTTGTGTGACAAGTTCAGAGGGATCGGCGTGAAGGGGGGGGCTGCATACAAGCTACTAGTAGGGACTAGGTGCAGGTCAAGGGGAGGGGCTCGCTTGCATTACATGCTTCAATTACAACAGCTACAACAACAACAAGAACAACACCGAAAACAAAAGTAACGACAATGGACAGCAGCATTGGGTATTGTCGCATTGTGGAAACAAAACATGGAAAAACGAAAAAAAAATAACCAACATATATCATGCATAGTTAAGCATGCCAATGACAGACTATGGATACCCCGTAAACAATAGAAAAGTATGCCAAAAAAATGTTAAAAAATGCTTAAGAATTATAAAGATAGCAAAATATACTTAATTTATTAAAAGCATATGCACACATTAACAAAATAAAATAAATACCATGAAATACATATTCTTTTAAATATTACCTTTAGTACTTAAAGTACAACACAAAGATTGTTCTCTGCTTTCTCACACCATTAAGATTACTTATTTTAGACCAATATATTACGAAACTCCTTTATTTATTCCACACACAGGGTATTTAAAAAAAGAAGTAATAAAAAACGTAGCAAGAGGGACATGAAAATAAATGTCATTGACTAAATGACAAATATCTTGACAATTTTTTGTTATTGTTGTTGGCTGCATAAAGTACAAACACATATAAATACAATTTATAGATATGCATATCTATAACTGTGTGCAAGTGTGTGTAAGCAAGCGGGTGCATGTGTGTGTGTGTGTGTGTGGGAGAGAACAAACAAGCATGTAAAACAATCCATAAAGCCAAATAAAAAAGCGTCAGAGACAAAGGCAAAAATGTTTCAATATTTTGCAAATGTTTGCAAGCGTGTTTGCTCATCAGTGTGTGTATGCTTAGATGACGTGTGAGTGGCTGTGTGTGTGTATGTGTGTGTGAGTGTGTGTGTGTAAGCTCTAGTGTAGTTGTCAAATTAGTGAGGAACACACAACGTTGGGTGCTTGTGCGCGGGGTCAGGGCTCGAGTTGAATGCAGTACCAAAATATACACACAAAAGCTTTTTCAGCTGTCAAAGACAAAATTACAAATGCGGCCAAAAACCAAAGTCGAAACACACTGAAAACCAGACGAAAGGCTGTTGACTAAATGGCAACAGCAATGACAACAACAACAACAACAACAAAAAGCGACAACAATGGCCAAAAAGGGTTCCTGACTGGTGATTGACCTGTTCACAGAAAAACGACTAAACAAAAAAAAAACGAGAAGCTTTGTGCGACGCTCAAAAGTAGGCAACGTTTTTTGCATGCGAGCGCACAAATTCTATTTTATAAGGATAATTGAAATTGATACTGAAATCCTTAAGGAATATTGTGGCTTTAATATGCAAATCACATGGTTTCTTAAGTAGACCATAATTGGATCGGAGCTGTTAAGCAGCATTTGCTGTGCGAACACTTCGTCGATTTAGTTAAATTTCAGACTTACAAAAGGCCGAGGTTGGAGATAGCATATTTAGAGAGAAGGCTCTTCAATATTTAACTGCTAAACACAACAGATTTCTAGCTGCACAGCTGACATCTTGCTTTGTATATTTGGAATTTTATACAATAAATTTATGTCAAACAATTTATAAGCTACAGGCAGACTTTGATGTTTTAAATATACATCTTTTTAAGCAACTCAGTCGAAACTAATTCCCGTCTTTTTTTAAATCACACAGTTTACTGTAAATCATATATTTAAATTCTAAACAAAATGATTGTCAACATTTATTGCAAAACAAGAAGCTTACAAATGTTAACGAGTTGCATGTTTGAGTGTATGTGTGTAAACATGTGTGTATATGTTAATATAGATATGTAAATATGTATGAATATAAATGCTTATATATGTATGTATCAGTATATGTATATGGGGGGTTTGTTTTCTTATAACAAGGCAGACCAAGTTTAACACCCATGATGCTGCAAATTTAAAAGTAATAGTAGTCCTAAATATTGCCCTTCTTTGCGATTCTCACGAATGCAAGATGACCTGCAGAGTTGAATGCCTTGTGATGTTCATAAGAGATGTGCTGGCAACCTAATAATATAGCTGCTTATATTGACACTCTAATTGACCTTTTCTCTCGCTCTTTCTATTTCTTACTGTCACTTAGTTTTTTTTTTTTTTTTTTTTTTTTTTTTTTCTTTTAGTGATGTGTATATCCTGCTAACACATGCTCATAAAGTAACCGTTCGTGTGTGTATCATCATTTTGGTACATATACATATTTATACATAAATAGTGAGAATATATGCTCATGCAATTCTGACCTGGGCAAAGACTTTGACCTCATGTGCTTGTATAAAACAAGCGCCCAAATTAATGTATTGAGTGAGAAGTTATTTGAATACTATTATTTATTTGAAATCAAAAGTAAATTAGAGAGTTCTCTCTCTATTTGTTATACAATTCTATTTGTAGACACTGTGCGGTTTTTATAAGTTATGCAAATAATTAATGCATACTTACGAGCACGCAGCCAGACCAATAGCATTAACCAAAATAACACGAAATGGTTCTGGCCTTCAAGCCGATTATACAGACCAGGCTCGCTTAACTATATGGTGGATTAGCATGTAAAACATCATTTACTCAACCAAAGGGGCGTTATAAGTTATTGTTAGAATGTAGCGGGCGGGCGGGCGGTCTGAGGGGCTGGGTGCTGGAGTTGGCGTTGGCGTTGGGTTCAGAGTTCAGCAGCAGCAGTAAAATGCTTCACGCCCCTCAGTCAAATCAGTGATAAACACAAAGGCAAACAAATGCGACAACTAAATGCGATAAGGATGGGTAAAAATATATTTATTTTTTTACGAGACGCAACGAACAGCAGCTAAAGGTCAAAGTGCAGCTACGTTTACGATTACCAGGCGCATTTATTATTCATTAGATGTATACGAAAACATGCAAACTCCACTTCACACTCATCACACACACAACCACACACACACACACACGCACACTCACTTCGAGAGTGAGCAATAATAAATATTGTAATGGCTCGTCGAACAAATATAAATTGACACATAGATAAAGTTTCTGGGCGTCGGCTGTTGCCGCCCATGCAGACATTGTTCATCACGATGATGATGATGATGATGACGATAATGATGTGGCTGATGCTATTGTTATCAGCCAAAGCAATGATATTTCAATATCATATGTGTATTCGTGTGCTCGTCTGTGCTGCGGCTATTGCCGTGCATTCGAGCTGAGGTCAGTTGCCTGCCCTTGTTGCGACTCAATTTAATTTCTTCATTTCGACCTTTTTATGGCCTTTAAATGTCTATTTCAAAAATGTTGTTGTCAACTTTGTCACACTGCTCATTATTTTTGACAGTTTTACAGCCCGTTTTCTATTTAAAGCAATCTTGTTTCTCTTTAAGCTTTTTAATTAATTAAGACTTGAAAATAATTAAGCTGTGCAAGCATAACATTTATTTTACTTCTTTTTTTCCACAGTTCTAATCACACAAAATGTGGTCGTCAACTGTTTTACATTGCTTAGCGCTTAAAATTCTCAAAAAGTTATTGCGGCGAAAAACTGACAAGAGATTGATGGAAACCTGCTGTTGATAGAACCGCGGAGTTCTTTTGGGAGCTACTAGGTATACCCTAAATATAAACAAGCAAAAGGGATACCCTGAACTTGTTTGCAATCTATTTTATTATTAATTGTATTTTCAATTTAAGTGGCCTATTTTCTGGGAACAGTCTTACAAATACTAAAATTGTAGATTAAGAACCATTTATACTTTAAAAATGAGAAGACATTCTTAATAATGTCGAGAGCTATGCTTAAGCATCTCTTCTCAATCAACCCCTTGTTATTGATGACTTCAATAATTGTGAAAAATATCATTGCAATCAAATTTCAAAAAATGCATAATCTTAAGCCCTGTTGAATATTTATTCAACCTCGATTACTCATTATTCTCGCCCTGATTGAGTGCTCCAAGTTTGTCAGCTAAACTTAACTAAGTTAACTTTAAGCTCTTTTATGCTCTGCAACCATTGAAATTGGCTAAAAAGGGGTATAATGCTTTTGAGGAAATGTATGTAACAGGCAAAAAGAGACTAGCTTGATCAGGGTGACGAACTGAGTCGATTCTCCAGGTCCGTCAACTATAACAACTGAATTTCATAAAGATTGGACTATAAACAAAGAAGTTAATCAAGACTACAATTGTCAAATATTGTATAGGGCAAAGGAAAGAAGAAGCACACCTTGCCTTTGTAAAGGTGGCTTGAGGGTATCTCTGAGTCGAGCACTTCCGACCAAAGCACTCTTGATTTTCTTCTCTATTTCTTTTTACTTTTACTGCTGCCAATTGAAGGCATAGAAAATGACCCAAAATGGTCTTCAATTGCCGGCTAGATTTCACTCCATCAGCTTCTAGCGTGCAACCTCGAATTCATTCCATACCTGACCACGACCTCAAGCACAAACAATGCCACGTTTCTGACACCCGTCTCCTAGTCCAAGTCCAATTGCGATTACCAACTTTGCCATTGCAGTTGGCCAATGCCAGCGGCAACAGGAACAGCCGCAGCTCCATAGACAATATTAATGATGCACAATTGTCAAGAACTTTCACTTGGGCCTAGGCCACTTGAAATGTGGCCGGGGCAGGTCTGTTGCTGCAGCCCCCTTCCGGCAGCTGCATTGACCCACTGTGCACCGTAACCGCAATGACACGCGTCGTTTGTGTTTTTGTTGCTGTGGAAAACTCTCTTTCAGCTCAATTGAGACGCACTCTAATGGCAATAATTATGCGGCTGACGACGAGCCCAGCAGAATGGCTGAAAGAACGAGACAGCAAATCCCCATTAAAAAGACAAAAACGATGATTGAGTGTGCGTATTTTGGGTCTCAATGCGGCCACTAAGAGGGGGCGGGTACAATGCCACTGCTGAGGGGAGTGGAGGGGGAGGGGCAGGTAGCAGTGGGGGAGATGACGGCTTTCACCACAAAAGATGCTGCCCGAGAACGTCAAGAACGACGATAATGCACTTCAAGAGGCTGCGGCAACGGCTCATTGTGTCTGCCACAAAACTCCCCCCTACCCCACCCCACCCCACCCCGCTTTGCTGCAGCTGCCCTGATTGCTTGCCCCCTTTAACTAGACTAAGTTCCAATTATTTGTGCGGTCGATGCTCAGTGGGCGGACAGGAAGTGGGCGGCGAGTGGCGGGTAGGTGAGCGGGCGTTAGCTTTAAAGCGCTGTTAAAAAGCTGCTGGTTCGGGTTGGGCGGCAGCGTTGATGGGCGTGGCTGTCGACGGCAGTTGTTTGCAGGAAATGGCTTTTTTGCTACTATGTGCGAATAGCATTTGCCACCGCCCCGTTCCCTCATTATACCCTGTACTCATTAAATGACCAACAAGTTGGGCAACTGGCAGCGATTTTTTTATATATTACATTATTGGATCTATATAAACGCAACAAGGCTGCAAAGCCCGAAATTATTGACTTAACGTGAATTGAACCATATTTGGATAAGGAAATTCATGAATTCATCAATAATGAAATTGTAACTGATTAAAATAAAAAAACAATTAATTGCTCTATTGAAAGTTTTATAAAGTGTAAAAACCAAGGTTGGAACCCCAAGGGTTCATAGATAGAACTCTGGTTCAAACATTTCTGTTGGGCTTTCTCATTTCTCAAAAGTCAGACGAAACGCTTTTCTATCTCTGAGAGAATAAACAAAGAGAGAGCCAAAGAGAATAAGAAGCGTGTTTCTAACCGCAGCGATCAAAATTGACCACAGTTGGTCACACTGACAATTATATTGACGCTTTATGTATTAAAAATGTTCGAATTAAAGGTTCATGCTTTTTACAGAGTATCTCCAGGTCAAGCTGGCCTAACAGCTATTTTTTTCTTAATTTTTTTCCACATTGTGTGTGCTCCATTTTGTTGTGCGCATTGTTGTAATTGTTGTTGTTGCGGTTTTGACTTATGTGCGCGCTTAATTGTTGCTAAGAAGTGAAAATCAACGGCAGCAGCAGCAACAACAACAACAACAGCAGCAACAGCGGCAACAAAAGGGAAAATAAATCCAGCAAAAGCCTCTGCTCTCAAGTGGTGGGCGGTAGTCAGAGGAAATGGGAGAGCGGGAAATGGGTAGAGTGCATGGAGGGGGGGAGGAGGAGAGCCGGGGAGGGCACTGGCACGGCTGTGCGGTCGATTAATGTGACTACCGTCTTGACTTAATTTCATTTTCGTTGCATGCATGCCCGGATTCAGGACTGTGGAACCAGAGCCGAACCGACGACCTACACATAAAGAGAGAGAAAAGCTTTGGTATTGGGGCAGGGGTGGAGCGGAGGATGGTGGGGGATGGGCGCGGGGAAGTTTGCTTTGGGAATGGTTTATGCAGCGCGCGCAACTGAGCCGCAATCATTTGGCCGTTTTTGCATATTTTCGTGCAGTTTTGCAGTTTGATGGTTTCTTGCTGGCAGCGACAACGTCTGCAGTGCGAACAGTGGTCTAAACTTGATTTTTATTGGTGACAATTTTATGAGGTCCAAGATTTATCCTCTTTTCGTTAATAATGATATAATCAACAATTAGTTTGCGTTGTAAATATTACGTGATCATATTGTCTTCGCTAGGCTTGTTTTAACACGTAGGTAAAAACTTAATGAGGTCGAAAAACAAGTAATTAAGTTAGTTACAAATAATAATGCAAATCCCAGGAAAAGTATAAACCTAAATTGCTTTCAAAATATTTGGTAGCTTGAGTAGTGTTGCACTTAAATATTTTTTAAGTCAATTATTACTCTTACAATACATGCACATTGCGTTGATGTAGCTTTAAATTCAGCATATGTTTCTTCGCTGTTGTACCACTGTGCATAGTTTGCCTGCGCCTTTCTGCATGTTGTTGTTGTAGGTATCATCAACGCCTACGAACATGCCAAAAAAAAGAGTGAAAAATGCATAGGCGAAAAAAAGAAAACGAAAAAAAATGCAAGCACCGCGTGGCGAAAGCGAAAAGAAGGCAATGCGCGTAGACATGGTGCTAGAATGAAAGAAAGAGAAAGAAAACGAGTGGAAGCAGCAGCTTACCCGTAGTTCACAGTTGGTAGTTATGCGCCGCTTAGTCACAGCTGTGGCGCTGACAAGCAAAGCGCCCGCAGTTGCGCTGCTCTCTGCTCCTCCTGCTCTTTCACTTTGCATATGCATGCTCATGCACATGGATCCAGCCAACAGCAGCTACAACAACAATGCGGCGCCCCATAGAAAACTGACGCGCATATTTCTTAATCTTTTTTCTTGCGCCGACTTGCTTGCTTCTCCGTATTCGCTTGTGTGCATATCCATCATGCCTGGCAAGCGACCTATGCTCTCACCCCCGCACTCTGCTCTCTGCACTCGGCCTCTGCTACTGCATTCATGTGCATGCCACGCGCCGCTGCGTCGTCGTCGTCGTCGTCGTCGTCGTCAACATCGTCGTTTCTACCCGCAGCACAACTCTATTTGGAATCTTTGTTGTTTCTGCTTCTGCTGCTGCTGCAGCTACTGCTGCTGCTGCTTCAGCTGCTGCCGTCGACGCTGAGCTCCACTTGATCTTTGACCCAATTTGTATTGCATTGTTTGAACGGGAATGCAAAATCTCCTACTCCGCGCTGCTTGCAGTTTAATTTTCTGCTTTGTCGTCGCCATTCGCCCGTTCGTCGCTTCAATTTGATTTGATTTAATCCCGCGCACAAAAAAAACACATGCGAACCTAAAAAAAATCAACGCTTGCAATTTTTTTCGCCTGCCATTTTGTTTATGTGATGGCCGCTAGGGAGCCGAGCGGAGTGTCACCTCTTCACTGTGGGGCCATGCAAATTGCGTGTGTGCCTCCCGCTCTCTGTTGCTGTTATTGTTGCATTCGCTGTTGTTTTTGTTGTTGTTGACATTCGCGCGCTGCTTTAATTAAGCGCATTAATGTCAGAAACTTATGAGAAAAAGAAGCTCTGCCAGTCGACTAGAGGGGGCGAGCCAAGGGAATACCATAAAGCGCAGACGAAGCAAACAGTGGGAACAGTGGGAACAGCGGGAACAGACCATAACTTTAAACGCTTTGTTGATCTTTAGTTTTAAGCGCATGCTGCTGATTTTTATCTGTACACGCTTCATGCGGATCACATGAGTTTTCAAAACCATTTTGTTACTCTTCGATAAATACCTTAATATTAACAACAAGTAAATTTTATTGCAAGACATTTTTAACATAAATATACATAGAGCACATAGACTATTGCAATACAGTTATTATATCACTTTATTTACAGTTCTTTAGCTCATACGCCCATACATTTACGTTTAAGTGCATTCGCTCTTCGGTGCGGTTTGATTCTCACACTGCTCTTTTGATTGCCAATGCAAATTTACGCCAATTGGACGCTGCCGTTGACAACTCTCTGCAGATGAGCCGCTCTCGCGCTGCCATTGCCCCTTTTGTATTTGTATTGACAGTGTTGTCAGCTCTCGTAAGCTGCCTTTATTATTATTGTTGGGCCTGGCCGGAAAGCACACAAAAACAAGCTGTTGTAAGAAGATGAAATCAAAAGCGGTTGCTTATATGAAGTTATTCCCGCTTTAAATACACAAAAGTGCACACTGACACACGCACACACACGAATGCAGATTAATGCACAAGCACGCAGGCATATTTGTCAATACATGTGTGCGTGCGTTTGTATGTGTGCACAAATGCAGCCGTTAACATTTCTATGCGACGCTGGTTTCAAACACCTTCATTGTCGTCGTTTTGGCGTCGGCTTCACGTTCTCCCTCTCCCCTCTGCCCCTCTCTCTCGCTCATTCTCTCTTGCTCTTGCTCGCCAGCTCGTCAGGTGCGTTGCGGGCCGCCAAGCTTGTGAAATTTATGTTATTTGCGGTGGCCGTTTGCATAATTTGCGTGTTTGTATAAATGCATGCTATAGTATATATATATACATATATACATGTGTTCAGGTGTGTGCGTGGTGTGCGTGTGTGTGGGAGCCCACCTTTCTGGCTGCGAGCTGTTGGTATTTCATTTTCATTTGCACCAAAAATTTAAAACTTTGTTTGCACTACATGAGAAAAACGATACGAAACAACCCAAAACACAAAACAAATTCGTTGCGGCCGGGTAGGGGGTCAAGAGGTCATTTGATAGAAACATTTTCAGCAGGCTATCGCCGAAGCAGGCACTGAGCTGCAATTAAGCTGCCCAACTTATAGCGAGAATTACTTTTTAAAGGGTTAAAGGGGTTCAACTGTTAATAGAACAGCAGAAAAGGGAGAAACTATCGCGATACTATCGCTTCAGGGGCTAGAGAAGATTTAGGAGATATCTTTTCGACTTAAGCAAAAAATACTTTCCCTACTATTGCAAAAGATACTCTCGCGATATATAAAATAGCTTTACTTTAAGTGAAAATCGCAAAACTATCAGATACATTTGGGACTACAAAAGATCTTTTTTATATTAAGATTTAGAAGTTATGTTTTCGACTTTATGGAAAGATACATTCAATACTATTATAAATGTCACTCTCGCTATATGAATAATAGATATCGCGAAACTATCATAATAGATATATTTGTGCCCACACAAATATACTTTCTCGACTAAGATACAGAAGATACTCTTACGGTGTAGGAAATATCGCCACTTTCAACTGAAAATCGTGAAACTGTCGTTTCAGATAAATTTGTGCCTACAGAAGATACTTTCTCGACGAAGATACGAAAGATATTTTGCCGACCTAGCGCAGATAAGATACTTTTTTGACTTTTATGGAAATTATTCGATGCTGAACTATTGAGCATATATTATTTTAGGACGTGGAAGTAGAAAAGACCCTTCGACAATTTCAGATTGTAGACGATATATAGAAATATCGTTGGCTAATGCGAAATACATTTTTGCTACAAACATAAAAGATACTTTTGACATGCTTATAGACGTACTAAGATTGCGATATTATGTAGAAGAAGATATTATGCGAAAGCTGCTTTCTCGACTAACAAAAAATTATTTCGCGACCACACAAAAGATACTTACAACATGAAACTTATCAAAACTATCTTGAAATATTCGCTTAAATATTCAATACAGATTCGTTATGAATAGATATAGATACTTTAAACATAAAGTACTTAACTTCGTGCAGGTGAGTGAAAAAGTCGCAAAATCCCAAAAAGTATAAAAACTCTTGACTTGAAAAAAACCGTATAAACTTTTAAGCGTATAATTATTAATATTTTGAAAATTCGAGCAAAATCAGCTTGTCTAAAACTTAATGCAGACTAAATAAAATACAGTTGAAAAACGCTTGGCGCATAATTTAAGCCTCGCCGGGATTAGAGTTGCCGAAATGTTAAACAAAAACGAAAATTGTTTTCATTTCGGGGACTCGAGCAAAGTTTTGTTGACCTGTAAACGTTCTATCTATGCATAATTTGACCTGTGCCCGAATTTAAACAAATGCTGCAAAAGGGCAAAAAAAAAACAAGTAAGAGGTTCTAGTCGGGAGCTCCCGACTAGGGGATACCCTGAACCCTCATATTCCAACACCAAATGCAGCGCGCGCTTATAGATAGAGAGTAGCGGGGAGGTGGCGATAGGTATAAAATGAAAGATAATCGATATATATATACTTTTCTAGAAGCTACATGTCAAGTTTGGTGACTCTAGCTCTTATTATTTACCAAAATTGCTTAAAAAACAGGATTTCGATATACATTTTTATCGATTACTTGGAAACGGGGCAAGTTATCGATTATCGGAAACAAACTCGATCTGCGTAGGAACTAGGAGCACCTACATCTAAAATTTCAAGTCTTCCTTGCGTTCATACATACGGACGGACGGACGGACGGACGGACGGACGGGCAGACAGACGGACATGGCTAGATCGACTCGGCTATTAATACTGATCAAGAATATATATACTTTATGGGGTCGGAGATGCTTCCTTCTGCCTGTTACATACATTTGGATTTTGCACAAAAACATAATACCCCTTTTACCCATTTTTAGGGTATAAAAACTGAAATGTGTTTCGGGTGAAGTATAAAATATATTTTTCTAATTGGGTCAACAGTTGCATTGTTGCCCGCTTAGTTTGTTGCACGTTAGTTCCGCTCAATTGGTCCATTTTGTTGCTCGTGTTGTTGTCATTGGCGCTTTGTCATATTGGTTAATTAAATTATTTACGTTGATATTTTCGTTTTGGCCTTTTAGTTATTCGAGCTGGGCGGCGAAAAAAAAAGCGGCTAATAGTATGTTGCATATATTTTAATTAGCATTTTCTGCGGCTGCCATTTGCATAATGCAACAATTCCAATTAGTGTTTGTGCGCCTAAAATTTCAATTACATTTTCCGCGGCAAATCGAGCTAGTCGGCATAATAAAAATAACATACACGCGCGTTATCCAATACTGGCTGATGGAAAATTCACTGAAATTATTAATATATATAAAATGTAGCACACTTTTCAGCGTCGCACTTGGCTGTGCGTGCGTGTGTGTGCGTTTGTGTGTGTGCAAAGCTTCGAATTTCCATCATATCATTTGTTGCTCATTTAAATACCGTAATTAAGTGATAGCATGGTATCTATTTATACGCTGATTGTTCTTGTTGTTGCTGCTGTTGTTGTTGGGCCTAAAAGCCCTCGCGTGCACACACGCCTCGCTTGGCGCTGGCCCGGGCTGCCGGATTTAAGCGCAAACAGTTGCTTATTTTGAAATTTTATTTAGAGCTAATTGTTTCCTGCTGCGCCAGCTACCCGGCTACCCCGCTTCCTCCCCTCGCACTACACCTCCTGCTGCCAGAGAGGTCAGCAACAACAACAAACCACAATTCGCACACACACACACACACACGCACGCAACAAGCAAACCTCGCACACTTTCGTTCTCTTTCTATCTTTAGCACACACACACACACTTATACACTCGCACACACATATGGCAACCTTTTGAAAAGCTTGACCGAAAGCTGCACACACACACACACACACAAACACACACACTGGCAACGCTACGCCCAACGCGTCGTCCGCACTTCGATTGTTTGTTTATTTGCTTGTTTGCCTTTGCCTGTTCACACTTCGCGTCGCAGTGACGTCGACGTCCGCTGCTGGGAAGCTGAGCAGCGCGAAGGGGTAAGTGAGGTAAGGGGCAAAAGCAGCTTGGCGTAAAGGTATTGCAAATCGATGGCAAAATATAAAACTGTATTTTTTAAATGCAGCATATTTCAGTTATATAGCTGACACAGTTATTCAGCAATGTATTTGGATTGGCACATTGGGACAATTTCCGCAGTACTTCTGCCAATTAAAGAAAAACGACAAGGTTTTTCATTTCTTGTTTCCTACTTTGATTGTCGATAGCCCAATTTTAAGCGTACTAATTGAAACTATTTTAGATAACTTCCTTCGATGCGATGCAAAATAAAAAAAGGTTTTCTTGACTTTTGTATGTATTTATTCATGCTTGGATGTCTTTCTTTATTACGTGAAGCACATTAAAAGAGTCCTACTATGCGATTCTCATGAATTCAAGAATTTTACATATATAAACAGGCAAAACAAGCAAAATATATGTTTTTATTATTGATTTATATATGTTTATTACACTTTATATTCAAAATAAGTATACATGACTTTTCTTGCTTCTTTTTCAGCATCTAGAATTCGCATGTTATATGCTACAATTTGGTAAATAATGCTGTATATGGTAAAACTATGGAGAATGTTGAAAAGAGAAAAAATATTCAATTTGTAACTACATGGGAGACAAGACATCGCAAGGAATTTAAATGCAGGATATGATATCCTTGGAGCCTGGCGATCTACAGCCAAATATAGGGATACAATTGCCCTGGAGCTACATGACAAAGAGCACAACTCAAAGGAGGATTTCATTCTCGGGAATTAAAAAAACTCGCCTTCCCATTAACTGCCGAGTTGAGAAGAGAATAAATTAATATGAAGTTGTATACAATTATATATACATACATATGTATCTTCGAAATTCAAATAATAAATAAGAAGCATCATTTCAATCGAAATTCGAATAATAAATAAGAAAAATTAAATTCAACGTAATATCGTTGTTATATATGATATAAAATATAGATAAAAGTTTCTTTTTTTTCTTTTTGTCTGCACTATATGATTTCTAACAAATTTTTATACTGTTCAATTGGTTTTAAGCTAGACCCTGGTATTATTAACATGCTTTACGAGCCCTGGAACTGTCCAAATGTGAAATATGTGTGCTTCAATATGTAATAAAGTAAAAGAATGTATTATTAGTAGCTTGACATACATTTTGAAATTGATATAAATATTTCTTTTTACCTTTTCCATTGAGTAAAATCAGTTTTGTGGACTACAATATCACATCTTTCTTAAATCACGTCTAGTATTCTTTGCTTAGTTGAATTCCTCAACTTTCTTAATATTCTAAACTTAGCTCACTTAACATAGCCAATTTTAATTGTTTTCGGTTGAGTTGTCCAAAAGAATCAAGTTATAAAGATCCTGGTTCGAGTCCTCGGCTCATCAGCCTAACCGAAATCCATTGTTGACAGTGCTATTAAAAAGAGTTAATTTAAAAGATTTTAAATATATAATATATACTTATAGTAAAAACTCTGCCACAGCCAAAATCGCTAAGGCAGAAATATATATTTCAAATGTTAAGTTTCTAACTCTGTAGTTTTCGAGGTCGACAGACAGAAGAATCAACTCGACTATTGATACTGATCAAGAATCTATATACTTTATAGTGTCCAACATGTCTCCCTCTACATTTTCATAAAAACCATATATTCTTTTACCCATTTCAACATTTCCTACATTTTCTACATTTGCATAAAAACTATATATTATTTTACCCATTTTCAATACAGGTTATTGATTTTATTCGCTTTTAGGGTTCCCAATCTACCAAAAAAATTAAAGTTTCGTCCTCCCCAGAGAAAAAAAAAACTTAATTTGTTGCATAGTGTAGTTACTTACGTATGCTTCCAATAAAAAGCTCTGTTCTGCAGTCATCTAGATAGCTTATCTTCAGATGTCTTGATCCTGTGCTCATTGTTCAAGTTTTCCATTTGATTGTTTCCCTTGGATGAATGCCTCAACTGATCCATGCCTGATGCTCATTCAATTCCTCATCAATAAGATAGTTGGGCCTTAAAATTTTAGGCTTGTTTTATATGGAAGCTTTAAAATTCTCGATAGTGTGTTTTTTTTAAGATTCGCTTGATGAATTATTTATGTTTTAGAATGTTTAAACAAAACTATTTTTTTTATTCACAGTTCGTATTTTACTTTGATAAACCAGCTGAGTTATTAGTTATTTGATTTCCTTGAGCTTCGAGCTCTCCAGCAACGAGTACTCGAAGCGGCTGTCGATCTGGAACTGAACTAATGCTTTTCTTTGCAACTTTGCATTTTCGATTTTTACCAAGAAACAAAAGATTATGTTATATTTGAATGCGGGCGGCTTGAGAATATTTGTGATATCAATATACCCTTCCGGTCGGGTATTTCTCGTTATTTTAAGCTACCATATAATTAACAGTGGGACAACTTGTGTTATATTTTCAATGAATATGGAGAATCCGATTACAAAATAAGAAAACTCCGAGCGATAAAGCAGCCACGAAACGGTTAAAGACAGAGCAGGCAAAAATGGAAGATCGCGCAGGGTAACATCAGGTATACCCTATATACATATTTTTGTGTGAGAATAAGTATGCTTATATGTGTGTGGGTACGTATGTACATACGTTCTTTGTTCTCATACCAAACGCAGGACAGGTTTACTTTGCGCTGCATATAAAAAAGTACTTTTAACTACTGCCCTTCTATGCGCTTCTCACGAAACCGGTCGCAAATATAATATACGGTAATAAATGTTAGAGAGTACGATTGAAATAGATATTAAGTTAGAAATAAATTATGTATTCGGAGCAGATTCCTAAATTCCTTTTCTTTAATTTTGAATGAATAACTTAAAACTTCTCTCTTCCCGATCGAGTTGGACTGTGCTGGACCGTGTCTTGACAAATTTTTACCGCTCGTGCTCGAATAAGTTTCGTGCTTGTGTTTATGTTTACATAAACACATATTTATATCATACGTATATTGCGTCAACATTTATCAATGAGGCAGGCCTTTTTGAGCGCATTTCCTAAAATCAATCGCTTTATTACATAACATTTTCATATACTCTTGTTCCACTGTGCTAGCTGTGCATTCTTTAAGAATAGAAATAATCCGCAGTGCACAGGTCAGCGTTTGCTTTGGTCCAAGCTGCCCATCATCTGGTCACACTCTGCTGTCCGCCCTACCCCTCTCTACTAGTGCACCCTATGCCAATTGCAGTTGGTGTTACCCCTCCCCAGCATACGCACCGTTAACCTTGCCAAACGTCCCCAGTCAGCAGCTCTGCAGTTGCAGCTAATGAAACGCGCGCTCTTCCATTCTCTCTATCTCACTCGCTCACTCTGTCTCTCTTTCTGCCACTCTGCTTAACGCTATCTCGTTCGCAACCGCAGCAAGACGTGTTTAAATTTAGTTTTTGTTAATTTTCGTTTGTTGTCCGTTTGCCTGCCTGCAAGTTTGCATTGCTGTAGCTGTTCTTGTTGTTGTTGTTGTTGTTGCTATCTGCTGCAGCCACTGATAAGCAAAATTTAAGGTTGTTGCGGTCGCTCGTTCAATTTGAGACGAAACATATGTTTGCCCTAAGTGGCAGAGGCACTCACGCTGCGTTGTCGCCGTTGTCGTTATTTCCTTCTGCTGATAAACGCTGCCGTTCGGCATTGACTCAGCCGCTGCTCAGCCGCTGCTCAGCCGCTGCTCGACCGCTGCTCAGCCGCTGCTCAGCCGCGACATTCGCAACGGGCCATATCCGTTCGAGCTGCCCCACTTATCGCCTATGCTTAAACAAATGCACTCAGAAACGAGAAAGTAGGGATACTTTTGGCATGCCGAAGGATTTAATGCCCTTGCAGATAATTCCTATAGAGCTATAAAATATATTAGTGCGATTTTGATAAGAAGTACTTTATATCCAGATATCTTGAAAACCAAAACAGGTTTTCTTATATGATATAAGGGTCCGATCCGGCCGGATATTCTCTAAGTGTACGCGTGCATGTGTATATATGTGTGTGTGCGTGTGTGTTTGCACATATTTCCCTCAGGATACATATTTAATTTTTTCTTATATTTACCGTTTGCATTAACCCATTTTCACATTGTATAACGCAACAGTTTTTGCGGTTAATTAAACATTGCGGTCGCTTATTTTTGTGTAAACAAAAGATAAAAACAAAACAAATTTCTGAAAAACTGCAAATGTGTTTGTCTGACGTGCCGTTAATCAATAAATTTATGTTTCATGCATTTATTTGAATATTGATAAAAAACGAACTCAAGACGCGTTTTATCTTTGTGCAAATGTACAAATGTGTAAATATTTGTTGCTCAGTTTATGTTAAAGTGAAGTTTTTACATATAATATATTTTATTTGAACAACAAGCATTTGATAAGAATTTATAAATACTTCTTAACAGTTTTATTTCAAATGTAACAACTTTTTTTTACAGATGTGGCAACACTCTCACATTAGTTTAGGCTTTAACATCCGCGATGCTGTTAAAGTACAGCAAGCTGTTAGTTAACATGCGCCAAGAATTCGCCACTGTTAGTTCACAGGCAGCAATCAAACGCGTCGCAAGACTAAAGCGAGAGTAAAGTACAATTCGAGCTCCAACGAGCAACAAGTGCAGCCCAAACGATCAATCAATGTATTAATATTATCAGTAAACTAAGCACTCTAACATTTGTGTGGAAAAGCCGCTGAGCAAAAGCAAAAATGCAGCAACGCCGGCAAACGAACAGCAGCAAAATGATTTCTCGGCTGCCGCTGTTGTTGCCGCTGCTGCTGCTAGTCACCTGCTGTGGTGAGTAATTTGCAAAGAATTTGTTGTTTAATTTCTGTTCCAGGCTAAGCACGTAGCAAGCTGGAGTTGAATGAACTTGTTGCCATAATGCACGCACACGCACGCACGCACGCACGCACGCACGCATGGAATAACAGCTACAATAACATAACATTTACACACACACACACGTGATCGCTGACAGCTGATTTGGCAGCAACAGCAACTTGTTGATAACCTCTTGAGCTCAGCTCACACACATTGGCAGCTTATGCCGCTATGTGAAAGTTCTTTCAAGTTGCTAATGACGTGTTCTATCTTCCTCTCACTCTCTCTCTCTCTCTTCTTCTGTTAAGCAGCCGCTGCGGGCGCCTCTTTAATACCCGCAGGCTCGCAGCAGCTTTTTGAGCTGTCGAGCAAAGTGAGCCTGGAGCCGCTCGCGGGCAGCGAACCAGAGAAAGTCAGCTACAGCTTTGAGACGCAGCTCAAGATAAGCTCCGTGTGGAGCAGAGATGAGAAGCAGCTGCTGGAAATCGAGCTGAGCAAAAGCCGCGTCAGCGCAACAGCGCAGCAAAAGGAGCGCGAGATCAACAGCCTGCCGGACAGACCTTTCTACGTGGCCTTGGTGCAGGGTCAGCCGCAACAGGTGATTGCACACACGTCCCGCGATCAGTCGCTGCTCAATCTGGAGCGCGGCATCGCCTCGCTGCTGCAGCTGCGCCTCGCCAGCAGCGACAGCGCAGAGAACGAGCTGGACGTCTCCGGGCATTGCCGGGTGCGCTACCATGTGAAGTCTTCGACGCGCGTGGAGAAGACCAAAACGGACTGTGCGCTGTGGGACTTGCGTGTCAGCTACCATCCGGAGCAGGCGCTGGGCGTGTCGCAGCAATCGCAGGAGCAGGTGGACTACGAGCTGAGCGCGGATGGCGCACTGCTGCGCGCCGACTCCAGGGAGACGCATCGCCTGACGCTGACGGCCAAGCCGGATGTGGGCAGCGTGGTGCGCGGCAGGCTGCGACTGCAGCATGTGGCGCAGGGCGGGGAGGAGCAGGTGCCACAGCTGGAGCAGCCCACGCTAGATGCGGCCATTGACAGCTTGTTGGAATGGTATCGCGTGTTCGAGCTGGAGGCAGATGTGGACGGCGTCATCAGCGAGCTGCAGGAGCAAACGGTAGGCATATCCTTTGCTCGCGTACACTTCATTTAATCCATTCTTTCGCCCACTGACAGCTCCAGGCGCAATTTGAGCACAGCGTCAAGGATTTGCAAGCGGAGCACGTGGGCAAATCCTCGCTAGCGCTGGCCTTTGCCCAGCTGCTGCCCTTGGCGCGTATCGCCAAGCAGCCGCAGTTCGAGGCGCTGCTGCAGTCGCATCCCAGGCTGGCCGGCCAGCTGGTGGATCTGCTGGGCGCCGTGCAGACCTATGATGCGCACAATGCCAGCTTTGCGCATTTCTATAGGGGATCGGACACCAAGGCGCAGTCGCTGGAGCTGCTGGAGAAGTATCTGCAAGCGCTGGCCGTCGCTACGCACCCGGAGCGCCGCATTCTGGAGCAGCTCTTCGACTTTCTGCAACAGCCGCCGGCACACAAGTCGCACGCCAAGCTGCGGGACAGCGTGCTCCAAACGCTCGCCACGCTCACGCGCCAGAGCGGCCTCGATATCAACGATCAGCTGCTGCAGCAGATACGCGTCCATCTGCTGGAGGGCCTCGCCTCCTCGCCGGATCCCAGCATGTACACACGCGCCCTGCAGAATCTGCGCGATCCGCAGACCATTGATGCACTGCTTCAGCAGGCGACGCAGTCGACGCAGCCAAAGCTCTCGGTAGCCGCCTTGCAGGCACTCAAAGCCTTCCCAGCTCTCAGCTATGCGGAGCCGCATCGCCGTCAGTTCGAGAGCATTTTCTATCAGCGCCAGCGGCGCTTTGACAGCTCCGCCCGCACCCTGGCCCTGGACATGCTGTTGGCCATGCGTCCCAGCGCCGAGCAGCTGGGCCAACTGCTCGACTACTTGGCCTCCAACGATCGCCAGTTTGAGATTAAAACTTATGTGCTGCAAAAGCTGCGCATGCTCGCCGAGATTTGTCCACGCTTCCGCGCCATGTTCCAGGCGGCACTCAGCCAACGAGCCCACGTCAACAACTACAACGTCCTGGGACAGCGGGGTAATTATTGAGATTTATTTAATGAATCTACTGTTAATATATATACATATACCTGCTAGTTTTCTATATAGCCATAGGTCGAAATTGTCCACCACTCTATTTTATACGTTCCAGGGGATAGCTTGGGGTATACCCGCTAGTAATCTATAAATTTGTTTGAAGCAGTCAGTCAATCAATCAATCATTCAGTCATGCAAATAGTCACTCATAGAGTCATTTAGTCAATTAAACAAAAAGTTGAACCAATCAGTCAGTAAATTATGCAGTACATCAATTAACTTTTCAGTTAGTGGGTCTAACAAGTCTCTCAGTCAATCAAACAGATAATTATCCGTCAATCAGTCTCAGTCTGTCAATCAGTAGATTTATTAAACATTTAACTAGTTGGCGTACTAACTCACTTTATTTAAAAATAAATTTGACTGACAGAAGTCAGTCAATCAGCGAGTTTTTAACCTAGTCAGTCAATCAATCACTTAATCAATCAAACAGTCATTACAAAGAATTTTATATACAACTAAACAGTATTTCAGTCAGAAAGTCTATCACTTAATCTGTAAATTATTAAGTCAAGTCAATCAATCAATCATTCAATCAGCTCAATGAGCTACATAATCAGATATGCTTCGATTTGATCCCCAACTCCCTTTGCTTTTTCAGGTCTCACCACCGTGTTGACCCGTCAGCTCTCCCAGTCGCCCGCTTTCAATGAGACCCTGGTGAGCACCCAGGAGGTGTACCAAGGCATATTGAAGCGTGGCTCCGTGGAGTTCCTGCTGCACGCGGGTCGCGCAGAGGCGAGCAGCTTTAAGCTGGGCATCTACACCGCAGGCCTGAGCTCCCTTGTGGGCGATGGCGATGCGGATGAGGGCATTGGCCAGATACCCGCGGACGATGAGCTGGAGCAGGAGGAGACGGTCACTGCGGGCATGGAGATAAGTGTGCAGGGCGCCCAGCTGCGTCCGCTGATCTTTTTCAACGGCCAAACGGAGCTCATGGGTCATGTGTGGGGCGGCAGCGCCTCGGAGACAACGCCAGCATATCAGGCGACCACGCTGGCGCAGGATCATGAGCAGTACATTGTCCTGGCATCGGGTGCGACGCTGCACTGGCGTGTGCTGGGCGCCCGAAGCGTCGATCTGAATGGCAAAGTTACCTTCAGCCTGTGGAATCGCAATGCCCAAACGGAGATACAGCAAAAGTAAGTTTTGAGAAATTGTGAATTTCGATTTGAAATACATTTGAATCCATGCTTTGCAGCACGGGCAGTGCTGTGGTCTCCCACCTGGCTGTGGGCTTCACCTATGCCAAGCTGGTGCAGGATGTGACGCTGCGCCACGAGCCCAAGCTCAGTCTGCAGGCGGATCTGGACTTTTACGACAACATGAAGCTCTGCATGCAGCTGCAGAGTCCCGAACAGTTGCTCACGTTAGTCTACACACATTTCAATTATACACTTTCTCTTTAACATATATATATCTTCTATACATCCAGACAATCCAATGAGCGCTCCGTTTATCTGCAGTCGGTGGAAAAGCCGTATGCCAAACATTTGCGTTCGACGCGGACGCACAAATCGGCGGGACGCACTTTTGCTTTGAATCAAAAGAATAACGAGATGTGCAACATTATATTTGCGTATTCCTGAGATTAAAATTGCATTTATCTACAATTTAAATATTTAATTTGGCTATGTAAAAAGCACAGAGAATAAGACTCAAAGTAATTGTAAACTGGAAACGGATTTGTTAAATTTAGTAATGAAATTGCTCAATGTTGAATTCAAATGCGCGCCCAGTCAGTGCTGTAAAAGCACAAAGGGAATGTTGTCATTTAAACTATTTTGTGGCCTAACAATGTTTAAGCAGAGCATGTTTTTATTTATTTCAAATTTTACGTTAGGTACTTTACAACTTATAAAAAGTGATGTTAGGCGATTTGTCAGTAATCTGTAAGCTGTTTTAAAATTCGCGCTTCTCTTGAGCAGTGTTGAACAGTTCTGCGCTGACTCAAATTCTCATTCCGATAGTCCAAAAAGTTAAGTTATCGGACTAACATAATTTTAACAGCAAATGTCAGCCAGTGGTACTGTCACTATAACAACATTTTCTATTTTACATCTATTAATTTTGAATATTTAGATTTAAATTTTACGTTGACTTCAACTGTGTTTAATTCACCAAACTTTGACTCGTAAATCGTTAATTGAGCTGCGCAATTAACAGCAGCTGTTAACACATTTGTTATCAGTCTGTAAAGCTGTAAACAAACAGCTGCGCTCTCGGAGAGTCTGTTAACTTAACAGTTGGCTTACGTTTGCGTATGTCGCGGGAAATATTTATTTGTTAGAAATAATTAAATGTTTATTAACGAAAATAGCAACAAACGTTGAGTTGCATGTGACGAAAAAGTGCTAAGAGGTAAAAACAATTCGCCTGAATGTCATTTCGGAGGTAGCTGTAAAAATTAGGCCAAATTGTAATTGTGTTACTTTTGCAATGTGCGTGCTAATGTGTGTGTTTGTGGAGGCCTGGCCGCACGCACACTTGTAAACGCTGGACAGTCCCTAGGGGCCTAGTTTTGTTGTCGTAGAAAAAAAAGAGCAAAAATTTTGCTAAATATAAAACCCGCTTGTTTGTGATTGTTGTTTATTTTAACTATTGTCAGTTATAAAAAGCGTTAAAAATATTAATTCACGTCTTGTGTGGCAGTTGCTTTGGCGATGATTTATAAAGCGAGGTGCTAACTAAATGCTAACAATAATAAAAATATACCAATCTTTATAGTACAAAAAAAAAAAAATTTCGCCAGGCCAGCAACAACGCACATGGATTGAGCGAGAGAGAGAGAGAGTGAGAGCGCGAGAGCTGTGTTATGTTGGGAGCGAGTCGTAGCTGTTGTTGTTTTTGTTATTTTCGACGTGTTACGTTTTGGTGTGCGTTTGGGTATTTTTGTGCTTGTGTGTGGGAATTTACGTTGCGTGAAGTTGCAATTAAAAAAACCACGTGTAAAGAGCGTGCGTTGCATTTGTGCAGCGCGCAGAGTACCGCGAATATTTGGCATTTGTTTGGTATTTAATATGGTAAAGAGCGTTGCTTAAAAAGAATTGTCGTTGTGGTTGGCCACAATAAGCACATAATAACCCTATCAGCCGGTAAAAATTACATATACATACATACATACGTATTAACAAAAAATTAAATCACCCACACATATGTAAAGAGCGCTTCAGGCTGGTAGTATTTGTGTGTGAGAGAGTGAGAGAGGGCTGGCTTTGGGTCGGCTGCTCCCCGCAAACATGCACGCACACTTTGGCAACTTTGGCGCTCTTGCCTCTACTCTCTTGCTGTTGCCCGTAACGGTATTAAAAGCGCGCTCACGCCTCAGTGGCGGCCTGGCCATAACGTCACATTCAGTTGATTTTTAACGCTCGCAGCGCAAGGTAGTCGCCACAGTTGCGGCATTTGTTCGATTTGTGTCAAAAAGTTCCCAATGTGCATTCTATAGAGCGCCAAGAAAAGAATTTAACAAAAAGTAAATAAAAAATCGCAAGCAGCCAAACAACAGCAAAAAAGTTTGTGCGGGCAGCCAATGAAATTCTCTCATATAACCCTTTTTCCCCTGACGTAGAATATACCTGTGAAAGTGAAAACGCAAACGAACGAGGCAAGCAAAACAAAACGCGTGTGTGCAAGCAGCAGCAAAAAAAGGAAACCCAAATAAGAATTAACAATCAGCGAGCGAGAGAGAGAGAGAGAGGGCAGCATAAGAACCAAAAACATAACGAAAACAAATATCGACAACTGCAGCATCGCAGCAGACAAAAAAAAAGAACAAAAATAGAAGGAAGAACAAGAACAACAACAAGAGTAACTAAACACAGCCAACGTCTGGTAAGTGCATCATCTGCTTTCTCGCTTCCTCTTACAGCTACTCCATATCCAAATTTACTTGCTGGCCTTTTCTATGACTCAATTTGCAAAGTTGTTTTTGTTTTTTTCTTCTATCCACTTATTTTTTGTAATTTTATAATCCGCAACGCGAATAAAGTTCTCGATGAATCAGTCGAGCGAATTTTAACCATAAATTTTTATGTTTATAGTTGGAAACTTTTTTTTTTCATTCCTAACTTACACTTATTTTCATCTTGATAGAGGTCCCGCAGTTTTTGGGTGTCGAAATTATTCTGATTAGATAGACATTTCCAACCTTGCACAATTTACGAGTTTTTTTTTTTTGTGATCTTTGACGAGGTATTTGGTTTATGATGATATAGGGGCTTTTATTTGTGAAATAAAAGAGTCTTGAAAATGAAAATAAACGGGTTACATAATACGAAGTGAAGACTGAACTGTTTTTATTTTCATTGAATTTGACGCCTTGTATTCAAAATTCTTCTTAAAGCATTCATTTCTTCTTCTTTTTGTATTCTTTGAACAACTAGAACTTTCTGTTCTTATTGGAAAATATTGGGATTCGAATAACAAGCGTAACTGAAGCTATTGTGGGATATTAGAATCTAATATCTTGTATTATATTATTATCTATATCTTATCTAATATCTTATAGCTTATATCTCATATCTAATATCTTTTATCTTATATCTAATGTGTAATGCCTAATGTCCAATGTCTTATGCCTAATGTCTTCTGTATTACATCTTACATCTTTTAATATATATATTATAGTCAAAAATTGCAGATTTTGCAATTATGTTTTCGGGCAAGCTTTTGTATCTAAGCTCAATTAATCTCAATGTCTAAATATATATATAATTATATAGATAGATAGATATATATTTCATAATTTCTTTCTTTTTTTCCTCTTTTAATTTATGTAGCTACACACCTTATGTTATCTTTGCCTTAGAAACTACCTGTCTCTAATTAGCAACAAAAAAAACCATGATACATTCTAGGTTTTTTTTTTATTGCTTTTGTGACTCACAATTCAGCGTTATTTATCTATGTGACTTTTTTATAGTGCACAATTCACGCTATGATTAATTAACCTCATTAGAAGAAAAGATTGTAAAAACTTGAACTCCGCCCAAAGGCTCGACTTCAGGCGAAGCACTTTTGAATACGTTTGCTACACCTTTAAAAAAAATACAAAAATTCCATACATTTTTTATTATTCACCTGCTTCGCATGCCGTTTAATAAACAATGAAAATTGCTTAATTTAAGCTTGCGTGAACTTTGCCTAAAAAAAGTAAAGCAAAATGTTAAAAAAAATTTGCTGAAAATCAATTTCTACAGCAAACAGTTGTTATCTTATCTGCGGCGACGACCCAATTAGGCGTTTTAGCCGCTTGCCGAAGAGGGAGGTGGCGGGGTAATAACAAGTATCTTAGCCAAATAAAAATAACAAGCAACTGTTTCTCACATTCTCGCAGGTTGTCGAATCTCTTTTGACTGGCGAGTAGACAAATTGTGTTTTGCGTAGCTGTCACAAATGACCATCGAATCATTCGCTCAACTGCCAAAAAGTAAATATAAATTAAGCACCAAAATATAAGACTCAAATCTTTACTCAAAACCTGGCCCGTCGCTCACGTGAGCCGCAAAACGACTTTTCAAATTTTTTATGCCTGCGTCTCGTTAAGTACACATGAGGCTGTTAAGCAAAAAACTGCAAAAATATAGCAATTACCGATCCAATCCGATCTGAAACCATTCAAGCGCATAAATAACGCTTAAGACTGAGCCAGAGCGTGTGTCCGACTATGCGATACTCTAACTAAAGCAAATACAGTATGCACTCGCTTAAAGCAATCCCATATCTATGCTTTCTATATATATAAAACTTTTTATCCTGATTGACTAATTGGTGATTAGTTCTCAAATCATAAATTTTTTAACAGCACTCAAATTTGTGGTGTTGGGTAATTCCACCCGCAAATGTGAAAGAATCTTGGAAACCCATTGCATGACATTTTGTTTTTGCTTGCCAACCCATCGGCTTAAGTCAAATGTCATTGCAAAAGTGTAGTTGAGTCGTTTCATACTTTTCGCCAAATCCACCAGCGGAAGTGGAAAACGTATGAGCGAAGGTTTGTTATGCGGCTTTAATTTCATACAAGAGGACTAAAGACGAATCCCATGCAAAAAGATATTTATTGCCTCGAAAACTGCTTCCTTTCATGCCTCTCACATTTAACGCCAAATTGATGCTACCCTCTTCATGAAAGGGTATTGGAAACGCCTCCGTGTGGCAGAATCGAATCAATCGATTTCAATAACTCGTGAATCGCCTATCGCGAATGTCGCTGGCGATTTGTTGTACGTGCTCAGGCGACGACAAACTTGCGTCGATCTTAACTCGATTTGACTTATGCTATGGGAAAGATGATTCACGGCAAATGATGGAAATTCAGCTCTAAAATCACGCAAACGAGACTGCGTCAAGAGTTGATTTGTCAGTCTCGAGTATCGTGTTGTTGTTTTTATATATTTTGTTTTGTTTTTCGACTAAGCTCAGCTGGTTCATTCAACTTTAGTTGTTTGGCTTTATCTATTTGTAGATTTGTGTCGAAACGACCGACTAACCCAATGAAAAACTTACCCCACCAAGGTGCTCGATGCGTGTGTGAATGTGCGACAGGTAAATGGTTTTTCCTTCACAAAATCGATTACTTTGATGTTGTTTCTGTTTCTGTTTCTGTTGCGGGCTTTCGGGCCAAAATTGCTGAGCTGTGCGCGTTATTTATAGGTGACAGCCCCGTGCAGCATGCCGCTTGACCTGTCACGGCATTTGCTTGTTGTGCTTGCACCACGCGCATGCCACCAATTCGATTTACAGGCATATATATATACACATGCTCCTCCCATGCTCGGGCTTGGCCATAATTTTAGGTTATTCGACTAGCGATTTTGGTATCAGTTTTGGGTTTAATACCCTTCCATGGGGTAACAATACTTAATCACAAAGTGCGTAACCTCTCTCTAAATTATCTTTAAGTGATCTCTAAGAAACTATTGGCTTGGATTTGAAACCATTTTTATATTAAATAATTGCCAAAATGTTGTTGATAAAAGTTGTTTTCTTCACATTTTACTTTTCCGCTCGTTCTTTGTCCATGAGAAATTAAAGGGTTTGGAAGCTCTTATTTAAATATGAGCATTTCATTTATACTTTTAACGTTAAAATTTCTTTTATAGTTTCCAAACAAGAGGTTATAGTTTTTGACATACATTTAGGGTATTCACAGCCTTATAAAGTAGACTTGCGATGTTTATCTTCATATGAATTTCCACTTTCTACTCAACTTCTCTGCAACACAGATCCTAATCTCCTAGTTAACTATAGACTCGCAATGTTAGTGCTGCTAAGTACTTTGTATTTCCCAACACTATTTCTATTATTTTTTTAGGCATTTTGTTACGAAAAAACCAGGTAAAAGCTGAAAATGGCGCCAGAGACTCGATTTGTGTCAAATTTCTACAATTTACAATGTAAATAAAGGCAAGAAAGAAGAAGAGAATACTAAACTCGTCTTGTATACTCAGAAAAGGTTGTTCACACTGGAAACTGTGGAGAATCTATAAAAGTCGATATTCTTAATCTGTGCTTGTCTAAACTTGGGATGTATTCGTGCAGATGGAATTTACCTTCGATATTTGAGCCTCAGCATTAATATTATTATCAAAAGCCACTGCCAAAAGGTTTTTCGTTTTAAAGATACCCTATCATTGACAAACTTCCATTTGATTTAACTTCTCTTTACCTAAACTTATTCCACAAAACTTGTTCCATATAAAATTACTATAATTAACGGATAAAATATAAGGTCTATGTTTATAATAATAACAAAAAGCTTTTACTGTATACTCGCAAGAGTATTTGGTCTTCGGCCCGCCTGAAATTGAGAGTTCTTTCCTGTTTGGGTTTTTTTGTGGGGGGTTACCAAGTGCAAAACATGAAAGTCGTCGGTGCTTTACACCTGCCCATAAACTGGATAATAATTCATTTTGAGTTGTGCAACGATATAAATCTGCGTGTAGATTACATTTAATTGCCAACATAATTTATTAAATATTTTCATTATTCAACGAATGTCATTCTAGATTGCGTTTCATTCATCTGGTTATCTGTTTTAATCCTTTTTAATTGAAATGTACAGATTTCATATTTTCCCACATTGATTGAGCTTGATTATGTGTATTTAAGCGTATTAAATGAAATTCCCACAATGCTCACACTCCGCCAATTTTATTCAATCAGATGGCCTAGAATAATCGCTCACTTGATTAAAGCACGCTTTAAATGATATCAATTACAAAATGGCGTCAAATTTTATTTGCGCTTATCCGCTCGAACGTTTTAATAATGTCACTTGATTTCAATGTGTTTCAGCATTTATCCGCACTTAAGAATGCGCTGTAAATTATGCAAATAAATGAACTTATCCCGAGTACTATACATTTGTCAATTTAACCCTTTAAACTTATTCATACTTATCCGTAAAAATGTACATTTTTAAGCGAACTCTATAAAAGTATCCATTCGTATCGCTTAGTACGTAATTTTGTGAATCTAACTCTTAAAGTCTTATCTATTATTTTCCATTACAAAGTACTCTTGTGAATCATACATCTTAGACTTATCTTATATTTGTAAATATACTTGTTATAACTTATCCATTCTTATCCGTTGTAAGATCTAACTCTTTAGACTTATCCATCCATCTCCGTGATAGTCTTCATTTGTTAATTAAAATGTTTAAACGTATCCATGCTCATCCGTTGCAAAGTGCATTTGTGAATTTAATCTTTAGCCATATGCATCCTCGTCTGTTTGAATCTACAGAAGTCTTAAGACTTATCCATCAGTACCATTTGTGAACTCTGCACTTGTGAATCTAACTCTTCAGACTTATCCGCCCTTATCCGTTATAAATGACAGACGGCATTTTGAGCATTATTCTTAAAATACACATTTTGACTATTATTTTTACAATACTCACGTATTATCCGAAGTTATCCGCAGTGTAAAGCGCCACCGTAATTTAATTACAGAAGTATTTATAGCTTATCCAGTTTATTGTAATCTAGTTAATCGATGAATATTATCAATTTAACTAAATGATCTTCAAAATTTGAGCGCTATGTTTGTAAATGAGATGCACTGATTTGCCAAGTTTGCTTGGTTATCTGCATTTATCTGGATAAAGACAGGTCTGATATAAAATTCTCTTAATTTTCATGCTTATGTGATCATGGATCATGTGATCGAACTATTTGGCTTTGAAGCCGAGCTATAAACATTATAAAAATCGTGAATATGCAGGCTTTGGGTCTAAAATTAAAAACCCACACGCTCATAAATTCTAATCAAATTTATTAAATCAAGTACAACTCATGATTGTTTATGTGTGCGTGTGTGTGTGTGCGGATAAAATGTGTTAATAACAACGCGACAAAACAACAAAAAATACGCCCACAATTTCCTGCAGAGCGAAAGCCGAAAGTAAATATAACAACGAGACAAAAAATGCATATATATATATATAGAGATATATTTATGGGGCACAACATCGTCGACATATGCGCGAGAGATATCAGACAATCAATTGTCTGGCTCTGTCCGGCTCTGATGTGGGTAATTGTGCGGCATTAATTTGTGCAAGTAATTTCATTGAGGGGTCTGCGGCGATCCGACGGCAACTGCAAAAATAAGCTTTATGCGTCTATATATGTATAAATATAGATATATTTACATATATGTTTATATTAATAGGCACTCGTATCATATTTTGTCTGCCCAGTTAATGAATAAAAGTTAATGACTGCGAGACATACGTACGTTTTGTTGTAAATATTTTTACATTTTCCTTGATTCAATAACCTTGATTTCGGCTTGTTTGTTTGCGGCTATAAAGGTTATCGGGACTTGTATTCAATAGTCGCGGATAAGTTGTTAAGTTTATGATGTTTATTATGATTAGACCAATGCAAAAGCGACCTTGCCAATCCAATATAATATATATTATCTGGATTTAATTAGTTCCCTGCGTGTTGTTAAGCTCTGGGTTCCAGAAGCGGATAACATGATATTTGAGAATTAGCTTCTGATAAGCTCAAACATATCAAAGTATTTATTAAGTACAGTTAAGTTCGTTATATGGTTTTTGCCTTTATCCGCATCAGCAAGAAATTGCAGTGCTAGTTCGGATAAGTTGTCAGTATAACTCTCTCGATTGATGATTTTTGATCACTTTACCTTTTTGTTCTCCAAACTATAATATAACTATAACAAGTAAGAGGTTCTAGTCGGGAGCTCCCGACTAGGGGATACCCTGAACCCTCATACTCCAACACCAAATGCAGCGCGCGCTTATAGATAGAGAGTAGCGGGGAGGTGGCGATAGGTATAAAATGAAAGATAATCGATATATATATACTTTTCTAGAAGCAACATGTCAAGTTTGGTAACTCTAGCTCTTATTATTTACCAAAATTGCTTAAAAAACAGGATATCGATATACATTTTTATCGATTACCCTTGAAACGGGGCAAGTTATCGATTATCGGAAACAAACTCGATCTGCGTAGGAACTAGGAGCACCTACATCTAAAATTTCAAGTCTCTAGCTCTTATAGGTTCTGAGATCCTTGCGTTCATACATACGGACGGACGGACGGACGGACGGACAGACAGACGGACATGGCTAGATCGACTCGGCTATTAATGCTGATCAAGAATATATATACTTTATGGGGTCGGAGATGCTTCCTTCTGCCTGTTACATACATTTGGATTTTGCACAAAAACATAATACCCCTTTTACCCATTTTTAATGGGTTCAGGGTATAAAAAGCAGAGAATATGTTGTTTTATCTAATCCCTTATCCGCAGGCAAATCCGATAGTGTTTCTTATTGTTTATCCGTGCACTATTAAGCAGTGAATAAATAACTTATCAGCCAATATTCCCTAAGCCATAGTTACTAACTTCGCTGATCGTGGACAGTGGATAAATACCTTATCATCCAAATTTTCTCGACTTAAACATCTACAATTCGTTATCTGTTGCTATGCAATGTTGGATAAGCGTTGGATGTTTGCCCGTGAACCGTCATTATCAGTTAAGCTGTTTTATGATATACTATTTTTCCGGATAAGCTTAAAACTGCCTTATTGTACTCTGAACTATAATATATAACTTTATCCACCACGCCTTAATGTAGCCGGATAAACAGTAGCCTATCATTTCTTATCTCTCACTATGCAGTGTTGGACAGTTCGTTATTCATTTGAATGATTGCGACTAAAGTGCCATGAACTTTTGTTTGTCACCCGCTTGTGTCTGCGATGACATGCTATGTCGGATAAGCTGACATCTACACGACATATTTTTTTTCTCTATAAGTCTCCTATATAATGTAACTAACTATAATGTTTGATATATAACGTTAGCCTAGATAACCGGTAAAGTTCGTGGATAAATGCTTTGCTGTTATTAACACAAGTTTTCTACGTTTCAAATTACGATTTATTATTCTTTTCATTGTATTTTGTTGATATAAACTGAATTTTTGCTCTGCTTACATAACTATCGGCACTTCCCTCTCTGTCTCTCTCTCTCTCTCGCCCTCTCTCTCTGTTTCTCGTTCTCGCTCATAAGCTCTAAAATATTTGCACGTGCAGCAAAAAATACCTCACAATATTTTTTGCTCAATTGCTGTCAGTTATTTTTGTGTTTGCGTTCAGCTAATTAAAGAAATCAGAACTAATTAATTAGCTATAGCGCTGTGATAGGGCATGGTGAGGGGAACGGCGCGAAGGGGGAGGGGGGGGTATGTGTGCGATCAGTGGCCGCTCAGCTGTGGACGTGACATTTACAACGGCCGCCAGCTGAAATTTAAAAATCTTAAAGAGGCGTGCGAAAAAGAGAAGAAAAGGCAGACTAAAAAAGAGACACCCACGCAGACCTATAAATGGATGTGAAAAGTGCGGGGAGAAGGGAGGGGAGCGGTGGAGTACAAATTGAATTACACGCAGCGCAGAACTTCGAGGGGGAGGGGAGGCATATTAAAAAGGCTTCAAAATTTACAAAGATAATAAACAGGCAGACGCTGTGCCCGGGCAAGGGTTGATGCAAAGCGGTCAGCAGGGGGGTGGGGGTGGTAGGGGATAAGGCATAAAATATGCCTCTGTGAGAAAACGAAGCAAAGCAGAAGAATTTTATGCCAAAACGTACGAAATTCTTGCACTCTTTGTTCTGGCTCTCAGTTTGTCTTCGCTTTATGCTCTGCTTCGTTGCCGAACTCAATTAAGCATTTGGCGTAGGGAGTTGAGTTCAGTGCTAACAGCTGAACCTGGCGTTGGGCGATGGGCGAGGGGTGCGAGGGGACTTCTTTTGTACGTAATTCACTTTATTCAAATAATGTATAATATAATAAATGCCTATATGCAAAATACAATGGGCAAAAAACAACTGAACTACGTGCCATTGTCGAACGTCCCGAGTTGTAAAGTTGTTTGCCTCGACAAAGAGCGAAAGACAGACAGAGAGAGAGTGAGAGAGATAGAGAGAGAGAGAGAGAGAGAGAGAGAGAGAGAGAGAGTGAGTGAGATAGACCTCGGGGCCTGCAGCTGTGTGTTTTTGTTGGGCCGGATGTTTTTCTGACACTGAATTGAGCAGCTCCTCCGCCGCGCTGCGAATTGAACTTATCTCAATGAAGAGTGACAATGGCAAATGAGCGAATGTCGCGTTGATTTCATCTTATTGCGGAAAATGTCGCAACGGGCACTGGATAAATGGGCAATGGACTGTGCTTTAAAGCCCAACCACTTGTCAACAGCAAATAAAAATCTGTTATCCAGGCGCATTAAGCCGTGCGGATAATGCCGGATAGCTGCGCAGAGGTCATGACATTTATGTCACAGTCATTCAAGTCAATTACAACATGACATAGCAACAGTTGAATAAATGTAGATTTGGCTGATAATGCGGATGACAGCTTATCCGGCTACAATAGCGCAGACTTTAGCCTATAGGGAGGGTTAATAGCTTACACAACAAATGTAGGTGAGTGCAATTTAGACTAATAGTAAAGTGGGTCTTTAGTTAAACCAAAGTTTATCCCTTGCCTTTTGATTATACGGATATGCATTATCCGTTGTCATCAGATTATACGGATGATCACTATAGGCGTCAGCGATTATCCGTGCATTGTCACTGGATAAAAACATTACATTTACGTCAACTTCAACATGATATAGCAACAATAGTAAAGTGTGTGAGTCTTTAGTTAATCCGTTTAGTTAATAGTTTATCCGTTGGCATTAGATAATACGGATAAGCGTTATCCGTTGCCATTTGATTATACGGAATCTCATTATATTGGTGCTGGAGGCGTCAGTAGTTATCCGTGCTTAGAAACTTGATTAAAACTAGCCGGATAAGATATACATAGAAGCCCGTACGCATTACCTATGTTTATCCATTGTTATCCAATAGTGTTTAACTGTTTCGTAAATACGTTTAATGCTATCCGGATGGGCATTATATTTAACTGTTATATTTATATGTTTTTAGACTACTTTGTTTGCATTTTGTATTATATTCTGCATTTTTTACGTTCAACCTGCAGCATTCAACGCGCTAATTAGGCAAATCGAGTAATAATTTTTTCTACGCTTTTTGCATGTCTCAGAAATTAACAGCTTTAACATACGCATCTGGAGAACGTGATCGTACAATATAGAGGCGATATTAGGCAGCTTGCCAAACAATAGACATAAAAAACAGCGCCCACAAACACACACAGATTCAAAAGTTATTTTCTTCTTTCTCAGACTTATTGATTATTTTTATTTAAACTAATGAACTTACTTTTTGGCTGAAGCAAACTCGTGCCTAACCTCAAATGGTATTGTATAATAGGCGACGCCATAAATATTTAGAAACAAGCCAGCCCATTGTTTACAAAAAAATAAAAATAAAATAAAAAGAAGGCGACTCGCAGTCAAACTGGGCGACAAGTCCGACTATATTCGTATACTTGAAAGCACGTGATGTGGCAGCCAGTTTCAGTTTGCGGCAAGTCTCGCGCTCAGCTGCAGCTCTCGAATATCATTGAAGTTCGCTGGAATGCCAAACAACAAGTGTAGAACAATTGTCGAATTCGCTCGGGCAAATAGCTGAGTCACGCCTTCGCAGTGCTGCCAATTTCGCATTAAAGCTGGCTTGAAAAAGGCCACAAAAGAGCTGACACATTTTATAAACATTTACATTGATTGGATAGAATAATAGAAAAATGAAAAACATAAGCATAACATAGATCAAATAATCATTTAGATATTATCGAATATATTTTATCTATTTTCTATGATTATTAAGAATTTACGAACTTAAATATCTAATAAAAGATCGTTTCTTAAATTTGGCCTATGTTTGCTATTGAGATGGGTGAAAAGTAGAACTTTTGAAACGATCAGTTCCACTTCTGTCAAATTCATTAGAGGCCTGCTTTCTTTAATCCACCTACCTCTGTGAAAAATTTAGAAATCATCGATTCCCATTTCAATCTAATCCAGCTTTTTTTTCCAAAGTTAACTAGTTATGTTTCATCTTCTTAAAAGTTGGCAGCACTGCGCCTCTGTCTGTTGTTGTCGTTTGTTGAACGCGTTTGAAACATTTTGGCAACACAGACAGCAACAATATAAATATGGCATAAGTACGAATAAAATATAATCATGATGACATCGAACCGGTTTCCCTTCGCGATATTTTACAGTCAATCGGCTGCAGATAAAAAATTCCAATTGAATGCGATAGAATCCGTAAACTCTGATGATAAAGTTATGGGCTGCTGTCATCGAAATGCCCGTGAAATAGCTCACACAGTTAGGTTGCCTCCCTCCCTCTCCCTCTCCATCTCACTCTCCCTCTCAGTCTCTGCGGCGGTTGCTGCGATGACGTTGCCAGCCCCTTTTTAGTGTGCCCGCCTCCTTCACATTGAGCGCTGCCATTGCCAAGATTTACAGCCAATGTCAGCAACTGTGTCGGCTACTAAAAATACTAAAAATAGTCACCCGCTCAGCTGGCTTATGCGGCAGATAGCGACAACGACAACGACAACGACTCGTGACAAAGCCGTTTCCAATGCTTCTCGCAACATGTTATTTAATATGGCTTATCAATGCGGGCCAAAAAAGAAAGAACACAGCCAACTTTGGTTTGCTGCAGCTTAAATACCCTCGCAAATGAATTAAATGCTTATCTGATCATGTCAAACTGTTAAAAGAGCATGCGATAACTGTTAAGATATTAGCCGTATAAAGGAGTATAATTATGCATATTACATTTGTGGCAGATAATAACGTCACACTTGTCATCCTATTTATGTTGAGCAGGCTGTTAAAGGCTTATAAGAATGAATGTTACATTAGTAGTACAAAATGACGTCACACTTGTCCATAAGCTTGCATCTGCAGAAGTTTAGATTGTCACTGTAACAGAGCATCCATGTTAAGCAGTCTGTTGTAGTCTGTTACATTTGTTGTACATAATGACGTCACACTTGTCATATGCTTGCAGGTAATGAAGTTTAGAGGGTCACCTTGACAGAGCATCCATGTTAAACATTATGTTAAGCAGTCAGTCTGTTATAAGTGAATGTGTGCAGAGGGACTGTTAAATAGAGATATTCTGTAATACATATAATTCGTTTAGGAAAACATGTGATAAACTTATTTAATATATTTCTATTTACACACAAAACTCATTTCTGTTTTAAGGATCACAAATAATTATATATCACATATGCGTTACACATTACCTTTAAGAATTATAACACCCTCTGCTAGAATTGTACAAAAAAAGGTTTACTAGGAGAGTTACCAACAGTCTCGCCCAGAGTCTAGAATTCAGCTTATCAGCAAAATATAAATTTTTTTTTTGTATTTCGTATTTTTGGGTGCAAACCAACGCCGTCGACTTTACCCACTGCCCCAACTCTTACGCACTGTGCGAGTACTCGCTCCAAGGTACTATGCGTCTATCTTATCAATCTAAATTCTCGTATATTCTGCATAATATTTGAATCCCCTTGACGCGCGTCTTAGCTCCCTGGTTTATGACGCATGCCACAAAAGTATTTGACTTTTGATTTGTTTGAGTGTCTGCCAATAGTTGCGGTAAATGTCCGGATAAGTTTTACACTTGTTCAATATCTGTCAGCAATTTGTCACGCTCTGTTTCCGAGTTTATTATGTGTTATATATTTCATTGACTGGGAAAACCCAAAAAACTTGTCACGGTTTAACAGTAATACGGCCTGTAAAAATTTAAAACGTTGCTATCTAAAAGCATTTGAACAGCCGGATAATAATGAAATTGACTTTACTTTATTTGAACTTTTATAAGCTTTTCTTATTGACTGAACTTACTGGATCAAGTTGTAAGATTGAAAGTTTGCTAATCCGCTTAGCTTTTGAGCTTCGGATAAGCTGTTAAAGTTAACTAAGATGCTAGGCTCACCAATCGGATAAGCTACCAAATTTAACTAAGATACTCGGCTTATCAATCGGATAAGTTATTAACAATCGGAGAAGCTATTGAACTTAACTAAGATACTTGGCTTACCAATCGGATAATCGATTTTGGTTGGAATATCCAAAATTTGTTATCCGAAATTAGGAAATGCATTTAAATATTTGATTTCTATCTATGTTATCTTCCGAATAACAATATTCGTTTGCTATTTTGTAAATTTCTGCGCAATAACTTGATGATTATCCGTTCTTATCCGTGTGACATTGGAACGTTAAATAAGTTTTGAGTAAAATATTCAAGAGAATTGATTCAAGTACTCAAATTTCTTTATCCATCATCTTTGTGCTTTAAAAACTCTTTAAATCGGACAATTATTGTAAATTATGACTGCAAATGGGGCTATTATACATTTATGTTTTTGTTTATGCTAACACAGATTATCTTTGAATTATTACATCATCTTTATACAATCGAATGTAGCTCATGTTAATTTTAGCTATTGCCATAATTTTATATTGCCCAACACCAAATAATATAGATGTATATTACAGATAGACATTTAAGGCTTTTGCGTTCTTCTGCAATTGCAAATTGCAAAATATTCGAATGTGCATTTTTATAGAACTTGCGAGTAAATTATAAGTCGGCTGCAGCACACAAATGGATATATATGTATATCTAGACGATTATGGGCGGCACATTTATGTAAACAATTTGCAACAGGCTGCCCTGCTGTTTGTCTGGCCTTGAGATGCGCCCCTCAACCATTATCCATGCCTTCTTCTCGGATCGCTTAACTTTACAACACATTTTGTTGTTATGCTGTACTAAGTACTCTCCCGTGGTCGTCGTCTAGTCTGCAACAATAGCGCCTAATAAAGGCATTTTTAGCTTGCCATCATTTTTGGGGCCATTAGCTTTTCTATGGCCCGGCGACATATGGGGCAACTTCGATGGGGCGTCCATTTAAGTGGCATAAGAGTGTGTAATTAGCTGCAATTTGAGTGCGGCATGCGATAGATGTCTCGTCTCCATCAGCATTTCATTGACCATAGCCAAACGGCCTCAAATTGTGCACTTAACATATTTTTATTTGATTACCAAGTGCTCAGCATTCCAGTAGCATGCAATTATGGCCAATTACTTTGGCTGCTTTGCTATTAATAATTGTGTTATCAACATATGGAGACAATTGCTGCAGGCCATTTGAGCACCATTTGCCAGGCGTGTAATATAGATGTTATTGATTTCAGCTTATTTATATGGTAAAGCCTAAATATTGATCTTTGACAAATGCAGATAAACATATATTTTTGGCTTGTAAGAAGTTGGAGGAATTCTAAAGAAGTAAGAGGAATACTTACGGATAGCCAAGCTTAAACTTTAAGGCCTGAAACTAATAAATATTAACTAATATTGAGCTCTAATATCAAATTATTGTTAAAGCGATAACCTAAAATGTAGGTATATATTAGTACATTTCCCATGTATCACATTATTGGATTTTAAAGCAGAAAGCAGAATGTTGTCTAATACAAAAACTGATAAAATATATATTTTAGGTGCCTACAAAGTTATCCATATCTATTTTTCTTTGCAATTTATTTTTATTGCATTTTAACTTTGTAAACAATAACAAATTTCATAAAATAATAACTCTTGAGAATTGCTGCTGGATTTGAACCAGCGAGCTGCCGCTTGCTAGTCCGACGATTACATTTAAAGCAAATAAGTTTACTTTACATGTTAAAGTAGATGTTAAATAAAGGAGGCAACAGTCCGCAAGTGCTTGTGGCTATAACTGTAAAGAGTTGAACACAAGTTAATGTGCTTGTTAACATTGGCAAGAAAATGAAAAGCATGCCTAAGCACTCATCTATAACGTTTTATATAATGCGCCATGGATATGCTCCAGCTAATCTGCGGCGAGCAGGCTAAAGAGAAACCCAACTCAAGTATTGGCCAACTCTTGCTGTTGCAAGCTTTGCGGCGATTAAGCATCTGAAGGTTCAACTTGCATTACGAATTCTATGGAAAAATGCTGTGTCAACATGACGTATGCGTAACGATAATTGATGCTCAGCTCCCATACGCCGCGTTGGCCGCGCCGCAACTAACAAAAAGAATAGACCGCATTCTACTGAGAGACGTCAGCATGCACATTTTTCTTGGCAATTGCGATGATTCATGCTTCTATATAGAAACGAGATGCTACATATATACATATATATATATATGAAAATATATATACGTATACGTGGCGCTGCATTTTGGCCACTTTCCGAACTTTAGCCAAGCAAAAGAAAAGTGGGAAAAAACGAGAAAAATTCGAGAAAATTGTGTACTTACATAACATTCGTGTGCAGCCAGCGCCAAAAACTGAAGCGAGTCGACTTCAATGCTGCAACTGCAACTTCTGCTGCTGCCGCAACTGCCGCAACTGCTGCTGCTGGCTTTGTTTGGCTAACTGGTCGCTTCATTTCTCACATGCAACAATGTAAGAGCATGTGTGTGTGTGTGTGCTGCATACCCTGTATAAAATGTTTAAAACTGGGTCTAATAAAAAACACTCCTGCAAATGGCCATGAAATAAATATATACGTTCTTCAAATGCAATTAAGAAACGCCCAAATATTGAGCTGAGATAAAATAATATACCCTTTTCGCCATTTGCATTAACTGCAGGGTATAATTGTAGCTCTAATAGGTATATATCTTTTGTTATGATCATAATGAAGTCTTTGACCATATAAAGGAATTATATTTAAGGCTTTTGGCGCCCAATAATAATAATATACAAGCACAGCTCTCATAAGCGGACACCCACGTCTATGGGAAGCTTTACTAGTTATAATAAAGCTTCTTTATCTTAAGAAATTGATTTGATATATATAATCTTAATGATTATAAGAACTTGTTCACAAACTCACGAATTTTTCGCTCTTTCAAATTTTAATTTTAAAATATTTAAATTAAATATAAACCAAATATATTTGTTTGGATATCCTTTATATCCCCTATCTGCATCCATGTTATATTTGCCTATGAAATGGAAAGTTCTTTGACGTTAGCCAACACTATCCTAACCCATAAAAGAGGCTGTTTCGCAGAGGGTGAAAAGCGTTGCAAATGAAATTGTAGTTATGCCACGTCTGACGCGTTAGTTACAGGGTATCTCTAGTCATAACTCAATTCACTAGAGCATTCTAATATGCTTTTTGTTTCTCTCTCAATTTTTTGTGTTTTTTTCTTCTTCTTTTTCTAGCAATTACTTTTTACACACGCCATGTTAGTTTTCTCGTTTTTTGCCGCTCGTAACGCGCAGCGGGAGGGTGGAGTGTGTGTGTGTATATGTATGTGTGTGTAAAAAGAAAGAAGGAAAAAAAGGCAGAGTAGAAGAAGAGATGAGGCCCGCAAATAACTGTGTCTGTGTCTGAATGCACGTGATTTTCTAGCCACAATGCGCTTACAATGCGCTTATGCGCCGCGTATGTAATTATTATGAAATACACAAAAAAAAATGAAAACAGCTGAAGAAATATAAAATGTTGCTGCAGTTGCAGTTTTTTAGTTGGTGCCACGGTTCAATGAACCGCAATGTTATTGTTGCAGCTCTTGTTGTTGTTGTGGCAAGTGCGCATTATACAGGTTTTCCTTTGTGTTGCCAAAAACTAAGAAAATGAAGCAAACTATTGAAAGAAAATGCAACAAACCAAAAAAAAAATGCCTTGCGTGTTGGCATTTTCAGCGTCGCTGCGTCTGCCACAAAACTTGGCCAACTTGGCAGCTGGGCCAGTGGCTGGCTGGCAAGGTGGGGAAGGAGCGTTGGGGGGTTGGAGACAGGTAGCTCTGCAAATCAGGTCAAGCCTGATGGCGCGTTTTGGCCTTTGGCCCGCTTTTTTAATCGTCCTCACTTGGTTGCCACACAACATTTTTGGCGTCTGTCCTTGCCACAAGCAGTTGACAAGTTGATTTCCTTGGCGCCGTCTCGTGTGTGTCCTCTGATTGCCCTTTGCCTCTCACCAGGCGACGGCGCATAAATTGATTCAGTTACTTGTCGCCCTTTGCAGCTCTCGCAGCGTCTCGCTCGCACATGCGTGCGTTTGTGCGTGCGTGCGTTTTTGCGCGTTTCATTCATTGATTTACCCAACCTTAGCTTGCGCTCTCTCCACACTCTACACAACTCGCTCTCACGCACACATACAGCTACTCTTTCGCTCGCCTCTTGCTCAGTCTCCAACTCTGTCGCTTCCGCCCACCCTCTCTCCCGCTCTCTCTCTCTCTCACCTATTATTCATGTCTCCACGCAATTCTATTAACTGTGTATTTTGTATGTGCTCTGCTGCTGACGTAAAACGTCCTTTCCAGCTGTTGCCACCCACACAGTCCCCCCTCCGCTCACTCTTCTCCCTTCCTTATGAAGCGACGCTCTCAATGTGCTCGCTGTTGGCCCACATCGTGAAATTCGTTATTTTCACGTACTTTAAGAGCTTACTGCGGCATATGACGGCATAATTTCTATTTCTTGTTATACCCTTTCAAGGGTTAGTTTAATTTTGTTATGAGACATGATACTTTTTTTTGGTAGATATCTTTCAAAACTTCAAGTACGTGCATATACTCTTGCAATTAATAGTATTTTCTGATATTTGAGTAAAAACTAGTACAAAATATGCCTCTTACAGATATACAGGTTTTTCCTTTTTATTTTGTATAGATATATATTTGCTAGGGTATTAAGTCTTCTGTGCTATGAAACTAACCACTTATTCTTTTTCCTAACTTGATTTTATTTTCATTTTTTATTTATTTATATAAATTTTAGTAAGTAAAATTGACACAATTTTATTATTATGTTGGCCCTGGGGGGGACGTGGGCCGGGCCGGGCCGGGCTGCTAAGTCATTGCACTCTCGGGACAAGGGTTGGGAAAATTGATAGCTGCCAGCTGCCAGCTGCTTAGCCCAGTTAAGTCGTCGAAGCGCCACTCTTAAACGCTTTTCATATTTCATTTTGCCTAGGCACACCCTCAACACACACAAATGTACCTCATATCGTATGCAAATTTGGCTCAAGTGTGTCTAAAACTCATAAAAACTTTGACGGTTTAGTTCAGTTTAGTGACCTAGTTGCCAACTTGTAGTTGTACTCAACTGTAATTAAATTTGGTATTTGAAACCTGAAAATGGAAAACTGAAGTGTGTTCATGTGGGAAAAAAATTTTCACTTCTAAAACTAACTGAGGAAAAAGCAATTAGACTTGAGCCAAAAAAACATTAATAGAAATATCCCTCAGTTTAGTTTACTTATTTAGTTTCTGTTTCAATAGATAATCTTAAGTTATATTGAACTTTTTTCATTCCTAAATAACTGAGGTAAATTGAATTCTTTTAATCTTCTTCTTTTAATTACTTTTGAGTTTTCGGTTCTCACAGGTCCAAAGTTCAACTTACTTTTAAGGTTTCGGTTCCAAAATAGTTCCAATATGCCAGCTTACAGTTAAATATCAGTAAAATATAAATAATTAGAGTATTATCTATAGTTGGATACTTTTTTTAAGAAAGAATTAATTTTCCTTGCTGCTCGTTCAAATCCAGAGTTATCAATAAAAGTTTATCAAAGTTCACTTGAACTGTTTTTCAACAAAATTTACTTAGTTCAAACATTTTATCTGCATAAAATTACATTAAAATTTAATTTAATTATCAAATTTAAGTATTTATTCAATGTATATCAGAACAGAAAAATGAAGTAAGTCCGTTCGCAATGTTTACCAATTAGAACTAGTTCCACTAACTCTGTTGCATCCTGTGCCCTAATGACCATCTTTCATATGAACACATGTCATGAACTAGTTCAGTTCATTCATAATATATGTTTGCACTTCAAATGGAATATTTTTCAAGGTCAGTAAATTCTTTACTTGCCGCGCTTCACGGATTTAGTTGGGGTGTGTCCGGTCGCAGCACTCACGCACTTTGACATTATCCAATACCGTCATCAGGCATCATCAGACCAATAACATTCATAAATTTTGTAATGCAATGGAGTAAACAATGGAAAGTTTTGCTCTTATAGCGCAATTCACAAACTGACATTAAAATTGTCTAAACAATTGCAAGACGAGCGTTAAGTTTCCCCGTCCTGAGTGTGGCACGTTGCACGTTGCGTCATTCGCGTGGGTTGCGAGCCTCGTAGCAGTCAGCTTCTGCCTGCGAGCGCCTAATGTGGGTTAAGTGCTGCCCATTTGACTGCTGAATTGCTCGGAATGGGCTCTCGATTAACACAAACGCTTTGCCACATGCCCATAAATTGAAACAACATTTTTTTTTGTAGTTTTGGCTCAGACAACGATCTATTTGTGTGTGTCTAGCAACTAGCTCCCGCGCAATGCAAATGAAAACTAATTGACTTGTTTATGCTGCGGCTACTGAAATACTCAATAGGTGCTGACACTTTGCCGGCGGCAGCCGCCATGTTTAATCGCTGCAACTGTCTTTACAGAGAGATACTAATATTTAAATGTGGAAACGTGTCGTGTTTGCCCACGATGCAATTATGTTATTAAACTCTACATGATTTAAAGAATAAATTCATAAATATATATATTTAATTGCCTTCAAAGTGTTTAGTTTCATTTTTTGTTGTAGTTACTTCGTTTTTTTTTTATATTTCTGTATTTATTTTATTAAAAAATAATTTGTTTCTAGTGGAAGGATTTTTGTTTTGCATTTTCTAATATTCTGTCTCCAAAAAATTGTGTTTTTTTTTTAAATTTCTCTTTTTTACAAATTGTTTACTTTTTGTAATACTATTAAGCTGTTTCTTGGCGACGCGACCGGCAAATTTTGTTGTGAGACCACAAACAATTTAATGACGTCATAAATGTAGCGTCACATTTCTAAAATTAGCTCTGTTTCTTCTATCCTGTTTGAGTAACGTTGTAAAATGTTTCTTGTTGCTGTCAGTAGTATGGCAAACGTTTTAAAAATCATTTTCATGACAAATTTTACTTAAAATATGTTTTTTTTTTGTGCAATGGAATATTGAGTTTTTACAATTTTAGTTTAATAAGAACATTATTGCTTTGTAATTCGTTTTGCAACACTGTAAAGTAAATTAATAATTAACAGTTTCGAGATGCAACTATGTTTAACTAACTTTTTGAGTATCATATGATAGGTTTATGAATGTCTTTCCAATGTCTGCAAGTTTCAGATCAAGTTAGCCTGTCTTCTGTAGATAGTGCATAGGATTAATCCATAAACTTTTAAGCTAATTTTTTAATGAATATGTTAATTCCTTGAGCATTATTTCCATGACACAAGTTCGTGCATATCGTGTCGTGTTGTTCAAATTTTCGCTGTCCATATCTATTTGGAGTGGGGCAGAGGGAGGCGTGGCAGAGGTAGACTGACCTCCGATGCGACTGGACAATCCGACTCTGTTCATTTGCATAAACTAAACGTTTTAATTAGCTGCGTTTTGCTGTGCTTGGTTCTCTTGAGGGCGGACTAATCAAATAATGTAAAAGCAATTATTATCTCGTTATGGTTTTCTTTTCTTTTTTTGTGTCCAATTAAATTCAATTGACTTGCGGCATTCGTTTAAAGTTTATAAACCTGACCGAGCGCTGATTCGATTTGATTTGATTGCATTTGCTTAAATTAAGTGCAACATTTGCGACTTGATAACGAATATTTGCCAATTGCAAGCGTCGAGTCAACAAATGTCTCGCGAAACAAAGTCAACAGAGCTTAAATGTAAACATTTGCTAATAACTCTATATGCAAGTCTTTTTATATATGCACTTATATACCCCTCTCCCTCTTAATTGTTGCTTGCAACAGTCATAAATTGAGAGTTGAGGCACCTTGAAATGCGAAACTAGCATAATATTGACATACATATGAAATTTGCACATGGATTCAAATTGAATTATATACTTAAGCACAAAATGCGCCTATTGCCAACTAATGAGGCCTTACTGTAAGCCAATTAAACTTGTATATTCGCGATCTTCAGTTGGTTTTTATCAGTTTGATATTGAGGCTCAGTGCGACCCCTTTGATAAGCTACCCAAGGTAAAAAACGAATTTCTAACAAGAAAAGGCTCTGAATAATTACGTGATTATGTCATTAGCGAATTTATTGTTAGCATTAGAAATTCTTATAATAATTTGTATCTATATAATCAACTTATCTTCAAACTTGTGCAGCAAAATATTATCGCTGATAAGCTGCAATAAATTCGAATAAGTTTGTTTGAGTTTTTAGTATAAACTTTGCGGGGTTGCAATAAGTTATTATTAAACTTCTTCAACTTTGTCTAAAGTAAGTGGACAGCAACTTTTGCATTACCTAGAAATTTATGCTATTTAACAAACATGGGAATATTTAACAAATACCTTTTTCCACTTAATCAATAAGTAAAAAGTAAAAAATGTATAAGTTACATTTATAAGATGCAAAATTCGATTGTTTTTATGAGGGAATTTATTTTCTAATCTATTGCGATTATCATGTAGCTTTAACTAGTACATAAATCATTTAACTAGCGCTACTTTTTCACTACTGCCAGTTACTAAATTAAGTGCCGACCGAATTTAACAAATATCTATTGTTTGTTTTGCTCTGCCCACCCCCCCGCCACCCCCTGGCTCCCTCGCCTTATCAGCCTTATCAATCCGATAAGTGTTTGTTCGATTGGCAGGCAGCTGTCTCTCACATTGTGTGCGTGTGTTTAACACCTCTTGTCAAGTCAGTCGGAACGCAGCGATCTATCAGGCCCCTCTGTCTAGTTCGTCAATGTGCCCCCCTCTCTTCCCTTGCCCTCCCACACACTTCGCAAAAAGCTGCCACCCCAACTCTGCGCCCCGCCCACTGCGAACTAGCTGAATGTTGTTGACAAGCGAAATCATTAAAAGTGTCAAATGAAACTGAAAGAAGTATTTGTTGTTGATCTCGCATTGTTGTTGTTCATTGTAGCTAAGTTGTTGTTGTTGTTGTTGTTGTTGTTGTTCTTGTGTTTGTGTTTGTTGCTGGTCGCTTCGGTTTTTTGAAACGTGCGCAGAATTTCAATTGAAATTTGCAATTCAATTTTCGCATTTAGCTTTTGTTTTTACCCACAGTAGCCGTGAGAGTGGGGCGTGGGGCATGGGGCATCAGACGGGGGAAGGGGAGGGAAGTTCGGGCACCCTCCACTCAGCTATTTAGCATGCGAATTGCGGCACAGGCGATGAAATAAAAGCAGAGAAGAAAAAAACTAAAAAAAGATTAAACAAATATTTTAAAACTATATCGTTTTAATGCCCTGAAAATGGGCAAAAATTGGTATGTTTGCTTTTGTACAAATGCATGAAACAGGCAGAAGGAAACATCTCCGATCACATAGAGCATATATATTCTTGATCAGCAACAAAAGCCGAGTCGATCTAGGCATGTTCGTCTGTCTGACGGTCTGACGGTCAATGTATTAAGGCGTCCATCTCAGAATATAGAAGAGCTAAAGACTTGAAAGACTTGAGCGTAGGTCCTCCTTGTTCCCGCGTGATACGAGTTTCTTTCCGATAATCGATAACTTGTCCCGTTTCCAAGCAATCGATAAAAATCTATATCGAAATCATGCTAAGAACTAGAACACAAAATCTGACATATTCTTCCATAAAAGTACATACTTATCAACTATCTTTAATTTTCTAGCAAATAATCTGGTGCAAGCTGCATTTGGTGTTGAAAGAAGAAGGTACAGGGTATCCCTTTAGGCGGACACTCCCAACTAGAACACTTTTGCATGTTTTTGATTTGGTTTTTAGTCAGGCGGCAAACTTTTAGTTGTTATTTCGTTTTGTATTATTCGCTTGGTTTGAGCTTAAATGCAGCGTATGTTGTAGAATATATTTATTAAGTATACGCAGCGTGTGTGAAAATAGTGTTTAGCATTTTGTAATTGACTATTGGAATTTGAATTGAAACTTTATTGAATTACTTTCATTTATATTCAAATTAAATGTATCTCAATGAATCTAGTCTAATTTAAAACAAATGAGTATACGCAGTGTGTGCAAATGAATATTTTATTATAATTATTTATGCAGTGCGCATTCTCGAAATATTTGTTTTTATATATTTTAGAAATATTTTGTCACTTTCTGATCGGAAATTAAAGAGTTCTGCAGCCTTATATTACACAAAAGCTTCTCTTTCCAAGTGCTTGGGAATAAAAATCTTTGCGAAAATTCATTTGCAGATTCAAACATTTTTTTGGGTCAGTTTAAGGTTTTGTCCAATCGGCTTCAAATGATGTTTTGAGAAACTACATAAGAACTTATTGAATACGTGTTTTTGCGATTTTGGAAATTCTACTCGAAACTGTGAAAATTAGGCAGAAACTTTCTTGTTTACCATCCGAACGGTTCAAACTCATTTGCAAAGATCTTTACTTTTGGATGGAAATTTCGAGTAAAAGGTTTAATGAACTAAAGTATATTTTTTTGGGCCGGATAATATCTGCTAGTGTAATATAAGGTCATGTTTTGTTATCTACTTTAAATTTTAAAATCTCACCATATCTAACTATTATATCCTATTTAATATTCTGCATTCACAAGGAAAAATTATTAAAATTTTATTGTACGCGTGAATAAAAATCTTTTATTTATAAAAGCAATTCTTGAATGTAGTTTATTTATTTATACTTTTGGCAGCACAATAATTTCCCAAATTGACTTTCTAATGCAAAATTGATTTGTACAGCTTTTTTTTTTGTCTTTTCGGCAAGTTCATTTAAACAAATATTGGCTGACATTTATTTTAAACGTACTTCCAAGTGATTTGTATTTGCGGCAACGTACATTATACATTTTGGGTATTTTTTATGAGCAATCTAAATATATATTGTATCTGTGCCGGTTTGCGGGCTTGCCAAATATTAATTAGATATCGAAATTGAAATCGAAATCAGAACCGGCTGCTGGCCGTGTCCACCCTCGGCGGCGGTTGACTAAGACGCGACATTTGGGAGCCTCATAAGTACTTTCGGGCCGTATTTATATGGCGTACATTTAACTCTCCGGCTGAGTTGAGATTTTTATTGCTGCTGGCATTTAATGCCGTTTCATGTATTTTATGGCCCAGAGGCGCCCGACGCCTTGTCTACAATTGGAATCTTGTTGTGTTGGCCCAAATGAATTGAAATGTTCCCAGTTGTTTTTCATGCGTGTCATTGAACCAATCGCCCAATTCAGATCTCCGTGCGGGTGTGTGTGCCAAGGACTATATATACATATATACACAAATATTTATACATACATACATACGTTTGCACATAAAAAGTATATCGCTGTTGAATGCTGATTGGGTTACACAGATTTTGTTTATTTGCCGTAACTTGGAATGCCAAACATTTAAGTGATAATAAACAATAAATAAGCTGATAAGATTTCCTTTTAAGCCACTAGCCGGCATGCCGTTTGTCTTGACTGAAAAGCCGCTGAGACAGCAAACTTCATTCCCCAAAAAAAAAACTCGCCAACTTTTGGCAACAAATCAGCTTAAATTATAGCTTAGCTTACCTTGTTTGTTTTCTATTATTTTGCAACTGTTTTATTTTTATTATTATTGCATAATAACAAATAAAAGGGGCATGCATTGACAATTGCTGCTGAATTTGACGCATAGAAGGAGATGTCTTCCAAGATATTTTCACCAAAACCTGCATTTACTAACTTTACTATTCTCAGAGAGATAAGATCTACAAGAGTATTAAATCTTCGCTGTTTCGACAGTTTCCGTGCTTTCTCTTTCCCTTACTTGAGGATCAAATTTTACGGCTTCGTAAAAGGCAGGAAAGACTGCAAATCATTAATATAAGGATCGTTACAATCTGCAAAGTATATATACATTAAGCTCACTTTTAATATTGAATTCTATTTGAAACTTCTTTTACATCAAAAGTTGACCGAAGATTGGGTCTTGATTCATTTCCACATTTAAACACTTTGTCATATCCGACACCAGTTGATGGAGCAATATTCGATTTAACTTAAGTTAGAACCATGCACTAGTTCTAAAAATACAACTCTCTGTTAGAATTTCAAGCGGCATTTTACTTATAATCCTTTCTCTTCTTATCCTTTGCAGACCCTGAATCGCCGCCCATTTATTATGTACAACAATATGCTCGCGCAGTATTTGTTTTAAATCTTTCATTATAATGAATTCCGCGCGGCATCATCGTATTGGAGTGTTTCTGTCTCCATAAATGCCACATAAACAACAACATCAAAAACAACAACAACAGCAAAACCAACAAAAAATCACAACCAACTGCAAATAAAGTTGATCTAGTCACAAAATTAACAAATACTGAAGATAACGATAGAAATTGCTCCCAAACCAAACGCAAGCTCTTAAAACAGAAGAAAACCAACTGCACACCTTCACACACCTATTTACTAAGGAGCCACAGGCATACACTGCTCAAAAACGGAGACAGTTAAGAAGAAAACACTGGCTAAGAAGATGCCCTATCATCGTGCCGATACATCGGCTCAGGCCGATAAGCTGAGCGGCATTGTCGAGGAAAGCGATTTATACGAGGGATTCGCGCCGCACGTGGAAACATCCGAAATTAAAACACTCGATTTTTACTCTCTACCAAAGCAAACTGGTGAGTCGAATGAATATTTCAAATAGTTGTTAGTGTTATTAAGTCTTATATAATTTATAATAAGATCTGTTGGGAGAATTTAAGTGCACGATTCGAATGAACAACATTTATGGAATAATCGAAGTTACATAAAAGCTTTAAGCTCCTTTTACACTTAAGGCTGAATGTTACAAAGCTTTAAAAAAAGCTCGAGTAAACTATACATATATTTTTGGAGAAGCAAAAAGATACATGAAAATTCAATTTTAGTGATTGAAAAGAAAATTATGAGATAATAGGAATCTTATAAAAGCTTGAATCTCTATTTCCAATTTAGACTGGTTTTAAAGAAAGCTATTAGGAAGAAGTTCGAGTGCGATGTTCATATATTATTGGGGAAGCAAAGTAACATAAAAATTGCATTTAAATGATTGGCAAAAAACTTTAAGCTACGTTTACATTTTAGACTGGATTAGAGAAAGCTTTAACTTAAAAGCTGAAGATCAATATTTATATGGTTATAAGCAAGCAAGCATAGAGATGAAAAGTAAAGTTTATATATTTTTCTGTTTTTTTTACTTAAAGCTTGTCTGAAAAGCTTCTTGTCTTCTTTAAACTATTTTATCGCTTGTATAGGGCGTATTAACGAACTTTTGTTTTGGGAACTCCAACTTGTATACAAAGTTATCGAGAGACATGCAAATTGGAAGCTTTTCAAATGGGCTACATTTTCCAGTCATCAATTTGAGCCTTTTAAATAAACAAAAATATTTGAGAGCTGCTCAGAAAACAAACAACAACAAAAATGATATATGCATACATACATTATAAAACTGAACAGCAGGCGCATAAATTCTGGCCAAAAAAAAAGAACAAGAAAAAAGAACGCGAGTTTGCGTTTTAATGAGCTCTTTTTGCAAATAAATATCAAAATTAAAACAACAAAAGGTCGAAACTTTAATGACTACCACGCACCCACGCAAAATTTGAATTGATCTTCTTTGGATATGGGCATAATCTGGGCATATATATGATATATATTTATATATATGTAGATATTCCTTTGCTTGTGTTTATATAGCACCGAGCACACACGTGTTGTTTTTTAAATGCTGCAGAAAATGTATTTTGAGTGAAATATTAGTTTATGCATTGCATGAAAGATTATTTGTTTGTGTGCTTTGCCGCCGACTAAAATTCATTAATCAATAAACGGCAACAGAAACAGAAACGGAAAAATACAAACAAAAAAACGCACGAATGAAATTTTGTACAAGCAAAATAAATTAAATATAGGCATTTGTAATAATTACGGGCTAATATGGTTTCTACCGCCTGGCCAGGCCGCGCCAGGCAAACTTGCCAAAAAAAAAAGTTAAATAAATAAATAAAAAAGTAGAAAAAACATACGGCATATCGAAGACTAAATACTCTTTTGTAGTATAGATCGCAAATGCTGAGCTTGGGCATAATATTTTCTATTAACAGAAAAGTGTTGTATGCACATTTTGTGTCCCAAACGGAAATTGATAGAATTTGGTATTTATATTAGAAGTCTAGTAAAGCAAGTTAATTTGGAGTTTTGCAAGATATCTTAAAGATAAATAAGTTTATCAAACAAGAGCTTAACTTACAACAGATCTCTCCTTTGACAACCTTATGATATATTGCCTCGATCCCCCGACTACGAAGATTGGCTTAAAACTGAGAAACTAGTTTTCACTTGAAAAGACAAACAGACAAGGCTTTATCGAATCTTCCCTTTATGCTGTTCGAGAGTATATATAAATACCTTATACATAATCAGTCGCAACCTTCAGTTCTTCCTTTTTCATGACAAAATCATAGAACTCTACTCTGGAAGGGTATATAAGCCAACTGACCGAACCGGCCAAACGTTTCAACTGGATTCCTTGTACGCAACATTGGACTCCACACTGGTTTTTGCTTGTTTTTAATGTTTTCAATTTTTTTTTCTCAATCGAGCCGTTAAAATTATGTGTATTTGTGAACTATTAAAGCACGCAAGTGGAAAACAAAATTAGAGAAAAATAGCCCGAGTGCAGCATGTCAAATTATGCTAACAGCTTTGCGTAAACATAAACATTGAAACATTATTTAATCGAAATTCAACAGCGAGAACGACGTCGAAAACGAGCTGAACTAGAAGACACCCTGTAAATGTGCAATAATCAATGGGATGATAAACAATTAGAATCAAAGTTAAGAAGAAATGAAGATAATTGTAGTAGCAATCTACTGACTAATCGATACTCTGTTCTTAGTCTAAAGCCTGCACAATAAAATAAATAAATAAAATGTCTTTAACGGAAAAGAACGAAAGGAAAAGACTTCAATTTACTTATCCCAAGCCTGAAAGTAGTGTATTGCGCTTGAGTTGGCTTAAATTTTAAAAATTCTTAAAGAATTTATAATTCTTTTTTACTGCAACATATTTCAAGTGGAACAAACACAAATCTTCAAATTGTGGCTCTTACATAATTTGAGCCTTTTGTTTTAGTTACAAAATATGAAAAACAATTTGAAAATTTTGTTTGCGTTACGCTCAGTAGAGTATTTGTTTACTCAATAGGATTTTTGTTTTGACGCTCCGTGAAATTCGTTTGTTTAGATTGCAAAATGCAAATTGCAATTAACATAAACTTTTAACAGAAATTAATTTTGCACTTTGCACGCATTTTACAACTGCTGGAAAGGGCCAAGAAAATTGTACAAACATTTGAAAGTTGGCCAAGTAATCAACAATCAGAGCTTATCAATCGAAATACGAAATGTGCTGATAATGAAGGTTATACAACCCATTGACCTACATTGTTAATAACCACGGCAGTTGGTTAAAATTCATATATGGATAAAAATTTGTTAAAAGAAAATCAATTTGCGTGGCCAAAGTTTACTAAATGACAAAAGCAAAAAAAACAAGTAAGAGGTTCTAGTCGGGAGCTCCCGACTAGGGGATACCCTGAACCCTCATACTCCAACACCAAATGCAGCGCGCGCTTAAAGATATAGAGTAGCGGGGAGGTGGCGATAGGTATAAAATGAAAGATAATCGATATATATATACTTTTCTAGAAGCAACATGTCAAGTTTGGTAACTCTAGCTCTTATTATTTACCAAAATTGCTTAAAAAACAGGATATCGATATACATTTTTATCGATTACTTGGAAACGGGGCAAGTTATCGATTATCGGAAACAAACTCGATCTGCGTAGGAACTAGGAGCATCTACATCTAAAATTTCAAGTCTCTAGCTCTTATAGGTTCTGAGATCCTTGCGTTCATACATACGGACGGACGGACGGACGGACGGACGGACGGACGGACGGACGGACGGACGGACGGACGGACAGACAGACGGACATGGCTAGATCGACTCGGCTATTAATGCTGATCAAGAATATATATACTTTATGGGGTCGGAGATGCTTCCTTCTGCCTGTTACATACATTTGGATTTTGCACAAAAACATAATACCCCTTTTACCCATTTTTAATGGGTTCAGGGTATAAAAATCAATTCAATTTCTATGACACAGCAAATACATTAAAATTTTACATTTTACTTTGTAATACAACACGTGAGTTTCTGAAGAATGTTTTGAGGATGTAATTATACGCTATCTACACACCCTGTGTTTGTAAAATATGCATTGGGTTGATAGCTTACACCCTTAAGTAAGAGTTATAAGAAGCTGTTGCCAACATGTTCAATGCCGAGTACATATTTTCTGTGCCCTTTTATGAGCTATCACAGTGGAAACTATAAACTAGGCTACTAAGAAACAAGTAAGATTCCTCTGTTCGGGAGTGTCAGACTAGAGGATACCCTAAACCTTTTTTCTACCCACAACGAATGCAGCGATTCCTTTAAGTCAGTTCTAAAATGAAAGATGCTTGCTTTGTCTATACCATTTTAAAATCTAAGAGATTTGCTCAAAAAATATAATTGCGATATCGACTGTTATCGCTTTTTGGAAACGGAGGCAAGATATCGATTATCGATACATGCGTCTCTAGTTCTCACATGTTCTGCGATCATACGAACGTACAGACGGATATTGCTAGATCGACTCGTTTATCATAGCATCAATATGCTGATCAAGAATATATATATGCTCTATGGGGTCGGAGCTGCTTCCTTCTGCCTGTTTCATACATTTGCACAAATACATTATACCCCGTTGTTGGTTCGATTTGCGGTTCGATCCAACTTGGATGTCTGTCTTAAAGTTCGGTTCGTGAATCTAGTGAAACGATTCAATTCCAGAGAATTTTGTCAGCATGGCCCATTTTGGCGGCTATCTGTGCACAGGGTATTGCGCAAGTGGTGAATGCTTGTTTATGATATTCCTCTTTTATTTATTGTTTTATCGAATCTTGCACTTGGTTATATTTTGTCAAACTGCCAACATGCATTAAAGCCATTTGCGATTGGAATTGCAATCGGGCCAATCGAGCCAATCGAGCCAATCGGCCAATCCAATCCATTAGTGGAAGCTACTTTAAGCCGTTGACGACATTGGCCTTGATTTTGATTTTGAATTTAGTTATTTATTTTCATTCTGAACGTAAACAGGTCTGTGTATGGCACACAATATATATTTTTGATTCCTTTTAAGAATTATAATTGGCACAGTAAGTATTTCGGCATTTCAACGTGGGAAATTCCAATTTGCAATATCTCTGCTCTCTGACACATGCATCTATGTATATGAAGTATCTACACATATTTTTGTTTGACATAATGCTAAAGAATTTATTCGTTAGATTTGTTGTTTGTTTTGTCGCTCGCATTGTGCACAGTTAGCGAAACACAAACGTTTTTATGGCAGTTGGCGAGCGGCCAATTAATTTGTTTAAAAATAAATGCAATTTTCAGCAACATTCCCCCACAGCCCCCTTTTCTTGACTCGTTTTTCCGTTTTGCTTAATGATTTTTCTTCATATTTTTGTTTTTTCGTTTCAATTTTCTGCGTCGTGATAAAATTTCATATTGAATTTAGCAGCTAAACATGTGATGTGAAATTATCAACTAAAAGTATTAGGCAAAATTTTGTACTTCGATTTTTAGAAACAATAAAAAATAAATTTATTACTAGTCAGAAAATTTGAGCTGTTGAAACATTTTCCAAATAAGTATTTAATTTAGTGCCAGATATTTTTGCTTGCTTGCGTAATATTATTTATAAGGGCTGTTAACAATTTATCTTGGCCATAAGACATAACTTTCAAATGATCTTTGCTCAAATATATTATACCAGCAGGTATTCCCCGGCCTTGCCCGTGGCATGTTTTGTGCTTAAAATTTTACATAAAACTTTTCAGCCAGTTTTACCCCACTCTCAAAGATTTATACTATCTTGAACTCTACAAATCCCGAACTTGGTCAAGGCTTCTTTCAAGAAACTACTTCAAGCCGTGTCTATGAGACTTTTTTCCTGTGTCCCACACTTTCTATGAAAATTATATTCTGATGAGAAAAATGTATATATGTATATTGGTTTTCTAAAGATCTCTAAAGCATTTTCTAATTACCATTTTCAGGCTAAACTTATTTTCCGAAATATCTTTTTAAAGAAAAGCTCCACCAGCATAAAGCTAAAGCTTTTTTATTAAATTATCTTCAGTCTTTGAGCAACTAAAACTTTCCAACATCTAAAATATGCATCTAAAACACATGCAAACACATTGAAATTCTCGTATAACTTATCTTCTTATTATAGCCAAAAACAAACTATATACGCATATATATTTTAAAGAGCCTCCTGCGACAGGCCGCGTGCCATCTCTATGGCATCGATTATATATAGTAGTATTATATATATATGAATATGGTATTCGACATTAAGTTTATGGGCTTAGGATTTAATATTTATTTGCTTTTGCCAAGCCAAATTTTTGCTTACGCAAAACAGAGAGCAATGTTTTCGTTCACTCGTGACGCGAAACGACGACAGATTTGTTGAAATTATGTTCGCTTAAAAAAATATACACTTTATACTATATGAGATACATATATATATATATATATATATATAAATATATACTTATATTTGTTTTCAATTCAAAAAGCAAAAAGAAAACATCGTTAAATTCAGAAACTTTTGTTCTTGTCTTATGCTCTCGAGCCTCTTGATAAAAAGTGTTCCACATTATTTTCATTTTTCTTTTTCAATTTTTGCCAAATGAAAACTTTCCGCAGATCAGGCCATATATATATGTATATATTGCGATATATATAGAAATATGTCCGGATATATCATAAGTGCCACACGCGTTCGCTTCTCTCGGGCTGTGCGTAGCATAAAATTTAATCAATTTGCCTCTTATCCCCCCCCCCTCCCCTTCTACGCCTTTGGCCCCACGTCAATGGGAGCACGTGCCCCCATCTATAAATATGCGAAAAGTGTGCGAATCCGTCGAGGAATCCGTTTCTGTAACTGGCCCAAACCAGTTTTAAAGAATTTTTGTGAATTGTCTTTTCGCCTTTTGATTCTTTGTTATGGTTTTTATTATACCCTTGTAAAGGGCATTATTATTTTGTTATAAAGCGTGCCACGCACAGAAGAAGGCATTATGGAACCAATATAGTATATATATTCTTGATCATTTAGTCTGGTCCGTCTGTTCAGTTTCCATACGAACTAGTCAGCTTTAGACATCTGCTTGAAACTTTGCATAGGTCCGTCTATGTTGGAACCGACCAGATCGGAACACTATATCATATATCTGTCATAAAAACGATATGTATATGAACTATATCATATATAGCTGTCATCGAAAGGATCGGTATATATTATCATATTTGATTTCCAAGCTATTTTAATTAAACTCAACATTTACGAGCTTCCATTTTCTCACATATCTGCAAAAGGGAAATGTGCACAAGAGTATTAAATCTTCGGCATGCCAAAAATATGCCTACTTTCTCGTTATATATCGTTTTGATTTATTTTTCTGCCTTTTTGGGTGGGCGATGGCCGTTTATTTTTTTTTTTAATTATATAAAAGATATCTTAAAGTATTTATAAATATCTCGAACATGTATAGTCTATGCCAGAATAATTTTTTTCTTTAGTATTATTCTCAATAAATGTATTTCTTGAAATCAAAATTTGACCGTTTTGACCGCTGTTAAAAGAACAGAGCGAGGGAGGGGGAGGAAGGGTGTGAGTGAGAGGGAGGCAAAAACTGAAATCCAAATTTAAAGAATCATCCACTTGAACAACAATTTTTTTTCTTTATAACTTTAAACGGATTAAAGATTACAAACAGAATATTCCTCTTTGTATAAATTGTTTTTCTTATTTCTATTTTTGTTTTCCTTTTGCTGTTCCTCTTGATTAGATTAGTCCAATTAAAATGATTAAGGCAATTTTGATATGCAAACATGTGATATATGTGCTTTGTTATTTTTGGCAAGTTCAGAGTTCAAATCCGTTAAAATGACACGGCACGCCCACTTGCTGTCATATGCCTCACCCCCTGCTCTGCCTCCAGCCCCTTCTCCAATGCTGAACGCGCTTTTTGTTGCTTTGATCCGTACTCATATAAAACAATCAACGCCTACGTTTGATAGGGGCTTGGGGAGGGGGGTGGGCGAAGGGCTAAGTGTAGCCGGCGGGGCGGTAGATTTATTAATAATGACAGCCAAAAGGCAGCTGCTCTGTCCAAGTGTGTGTGTGTGTGTGTGTGTGTGTGTGTGTGTATTCGTGCGCCAAGTCACGACAGTTTGCGTGTGAGAAGATCTCGCGAATTCTCGCCCGGGTTCTCAGTGTTCTTTTCCGACTAAAATTTGACTTGGTTGTTGATCATTTTATGGCCAGACTACAGCATATTTAACTGTCAAAACTTTGGGTATCATTCGCACTTAGAGTTAACTTTTAAAATACTAAAGAACGCAGGCCCAAACATCGACTAGTTCCATTGACTAGTTATCATCCCCCTGAACGCATTATTTATATAGCCTTTCACTAGACATGGGAATCAGAATCAAATACACGTCTAATTGAAAGCCATAAATATTTGTAGTGCTTGTCTGTGTCGACGAACAGCTGTTGAAATTCGCCAGCTGCCGGCACTGATTGATGGCAACGTGGAGGCGATTCCCAATTCCCAATTCCATTTTCCAGCCAGCAAGAGCTGGCCCCCATTAAAGCGGACTAATCCATCACAGGCAATCGATAAATGTTGGCCATTAACATTTAGCCGTTAGGCAGCAGCGGGGAAAATGTTAAACAATTTCATTTGTTCACGTTTTTTGTTTTTGGCCCCACTGTCAACAGCCGCGCTGCTAATTACACGTTTGTTTCAATACAAAGGCATGTGTCTGTGTGTGTGTGTGTGTGTGTGTGTTTCTACGCTGAGGTCAAGCACTAAGTGTCGTCACACGTACTCAGCCAAAGCGTTCTCTCATCTGCTTTTTGTTTACGTGCTCTTTTCATTTTCAAATGCCTCAAAAAAAAAAAAATAAAATAAAAGGAGGAAAATCAACAACAACAACCGCAACTTGGTTTTAATTTTAGTTACAAAAGCTGCCAGCCGGCAAATTGTATGCGGCCAGCTCTTCTGCCCCTCGCTCGCTCGCCCTCTCTTAATATTTGTTGTCTTTTTGTGCGCTCTCTTCTGCACTAGATAACATTGTTTGTGCTCTGCCAAGATAAATAGAAGCCATGATGCAAATGCGGTGTGTGGGGGAAGGGAAGTGGAAGTAGATAGCAAACAGCAGCCGCCGCATTTATTGCAGCTGTCCCTTTTTGGCGTTTTAAGAGCAATTTACATACAGATTGTATACTTTTCGCACTTAACTTTAAGTTGAATGCCTATTTTAATAGATACATTGTTGCAGCTGTTGGCAATTAAAAGACTACTGCTTGGGCTATAATTCATTATTTTAACAGCACTCTAATATATTTGAAACGAATTTGTAGCTCTTAAAAGTATGCAGCGTTTTAATGCGTTGCTTCGTTCGTTCGTTATGCATTGCTGCCTGAAAGTATGCTTTGGAATTTTGCTGGGTCAATTTAGTTAGTGTGCGCCTGCAGTGCAAATATGGACGCCACTGTAGATGCAGAAAAATATAAAAATGATTGTCATGAAATATAAATTAAAGCATATAGTTTAAATGAGGAAACATATATGTAATGATTTGGATGCCAAATTGATCTTGAGTTCAAACCATAAACAAAAAGCAAAACCACATGAAAATCGGATGAGATTTGACCGGGAAATTTGTATCTATTCTTATATAGGATATTTGATGGTACCTATTTCCACATAAATTTTGACCAAGATTAAGATGCCAAATTGAGCGAGAGGCCAAGCCATGAACAAAGACCCAAACCAAAAGATAAAAAACTGTCTTTACACATCTGTTTTTTAAATATTTTCTTTATTTCTTAAGTCCCTCTTTAATATTTACTTAGTCGGCGCTTTGTTATTGTTTATTTCGTTTCCAAAGCAATTTCAATTTATTCCATTATCTGCGTCGTTCAATGTTTGTTAACTGTCACCTGAATATATTTTTTATAGTCGCATGCGACAGCTTTGATTCACACCTTGTTGCGCCTTGCATAACAGTGACAACAACAAGCTGGGGTAAAGGTATCCGAATAGCGGATATCCTGTATCTTTTTTGCACACTTTTATGGTCCAACCTTTATGCATGCTAAATTTGTAGTCTCTAGGGCTTATTGACTCCGAAATAAAGTCAGAGAAACCATGCTGAAAATCGATATTTATCGATCTTGTGAAAACAGAGTGTGCTATCGATAACTTGGACTTAACGTGATCGGCACGTGATTAAGTAGTAGGAAAAATTACGTTTCATACAAATAAAAAGGCTGAATGGACTATCTAATTGATGCGGAACGATGATTGCTTCGAAAAAAACAAGCTAAGAATCGATACTTATCGATTTAGAGGAAGCGAAGTGTGCTATCGATGACTTAACGAAAGTTTGATCAGCTTTGGTTGGAAGACTTAAGTTCAGATAGAATATGACAAACATATGCACATAAGCATAATATCCATTTTTAACCCTTTTCAATGGGTACAGGGTATAAAACGAGTCACATTCAAAACCGCCAATTAGAGTTAAGATCACCTGATGCGGCATTAGGTTGACTTAACCATGGCTTAAGCACACTTGACTCATATCCATATCAATTAAACGGCAATTGTGACTGCGTTATAAACTGAAAAAGCCATATTTTGCGCAGCGATTGCATTTATGGCCCATTGAGCAGTTGTCAGCCGCTAAGAAGCGATGAGAAAGAAGTGGCTAATTGCTCAAGAATCAACAATAAACAGTTCCGGCAGGAATGTAAGAGAATCATGCACATTATTGACACACTCTTAACAGGCAGCACCTGAAGTTGAACGAACTGCGCCGAGAGAGAGAGAGAGAGAGAGAGAGAGAGCGAGAGAGCGGCAATAAAACTAAAACTTCAATTGAAATTAGCAAAGCTTTTGGCAAATTTAATGTTTTTGCTTGTTTGCCTTTTTCTAATTAAAAGCTTTGGCCGTGAGCTTTTTGCGACCGCCCCAATGTTTGGCTAAACAATTAGCTGCGCTCTGTGCGGCCACACTGCACCTGTCCGCATGCTCGTGAGCGCAACTTGTGCCGCGCTCTCTTCAACTCTTGCTTTGCTGATGCTGATGCTGCTGCGGCGATCGAACGTTGTGCTCAGTTTCAGTTCAACCCTCGGGCGTTGCGGTTAACTTACGAACGTTACGCGCGCGCGCCTTTGCCCAAAAGTTGTCAACTGTCCACCAACAACAACAACAAAAAACAACGAAAAATTTAACGAAACGAGTCGCGTGTCTCTGTCAACTGCTGTAGAAAATTGCTTTATGTTTGTATTGCATACGCACTGAGCGCATATCTGTGTGTGTGTGCGTGTGTTTGTTATGTAAATAGATACGCTTGTATGTGTGTGCGTGCAGCAGCCTTCAAACTGCAATCGCAATGCACATTAAACCGAAATTGGCTTTAAAATGACAACTCGTTAATTATCGCACCTCGCGACAAAAGTCGCGTGCGTTCAATATCTCAGTCAGTTGGTCAAGCAGTCAATCAGTCAATCAGTCAGTCAGTCAGACAATCAGTCGAATCAATCGCATCATTAAGGCATATTATATTACGCATACGCCGCGTATGCTGGCAGCTGTTGTTGGGTCTATTGAAAAACTTGAATACATTTTTGAAAAGTAGAACAAAGCAGATATTAAAAAAAAACACAAGCCAGCGTTATCTATGCAGAGTTGATAGACTAAACCATACGCTGTAAATTCAAAAAATATTAAAATTAAATATTTATGTATGCGTTTTAATTAATTTTATCTGCACGCTTTAACTATTATTTGTTTAAATAATTTCACATGCATTTGAATTTGCGAATTTTCGATGCAAAATAAGTAAAAAAAAAAAACCTGTTGCGAGCTGCTAAAAAACAAAAACTGGCCCATATTCTCACATTTCTCACATGCTGCTGCTGATCTTTGATCCACATTTGCATGTATATCTATATCTATATATATATCTATATATATTTTACTGGCCTGTACCAGGCTCAAAGAGGTGCCAATGGGGGGTTAGCTAATGGATATACGCATATCTCGGCGCTATAAACTAATCAATTGCTTAATTAGTTCATTTCGCACGACTAAATAAATTAGATTCATTTTTTTGTTGTTATTTTTATAAAGCACTAAACAATTTGGTCACGGCGCCCGATCGGAACCAACAGCTGCCGCCCACTTAGATCGCAAATTAAATTAATATGCAACTGCAAATCGAACAAAGAATCTGCCATATTTTCACGCGGAAAACTACCAGCATTTGAGCCACGTTCTCGGCCCAGGCTACGCCCCAAAAAATCTTTCATAAAGCCACTTGAAAATGGTTTAATTCTCGACTCTTGTCATGTGCTCTTTGTTTTGGTTTATGGCCCAAAAACGTGCTAATTTCTGCGGCTCAACATGTGCGAGAAGGGGTGTGGGGGGGTTTGCTCTCTGCTCTGTGCGTATTTTATTTATAGCAAATGCTGAAAGAAGAAGAAGAAGCAGCAGCAGCCTTGTTGAAGCCCGTAAATAATTTAATTGATTAACAATTCAAAATCGTGCTTTTGTCAAAGCGTGTGGCTGACGTTCAAGTTGCCCAAAAGCAGGCATCATTTGTTTTCTCTCTCTCTCTCTCTCTCTCTCTCTCTCTCTCTCTCTCTCTCTCTCTCTCTCTCTCTCGCTCTCTCTCTCTCTCTCTCTCTCGCTAAATATAAGTGAAATAATAGCCGTAGATCATTAGATATGCATAATTCACAGTTTTTTTTTACAAGATAATCTCCATTATAAACTATTATATGTAACATGTTCTATGTTAATTTGTAAATGCAATTTTCTTACTATCTTTAATCTTCTCTAATATGATAACTTTATTAATTTAATATAGATTAATATAAAGCTGATAGGCATAAACACAGCTTTATCCGTTACATATAAATTGCTTCTCATACATTTTCCCATGCGAATTAAGCATCAAGATAACATTTATGTTTACGATAATAAACTTTGCCATGTAGGATAGTTTTTTAGATATGATCGTACCAGAAAATAGTTCAAAGCTGGGCAATTGAAATACCTTTGTTCTTATTTCTTAGTTTCGTGATCTTCCAAGGTGGCAAAAATGATTAAATCTTAACCCTTTTTAATGCATCTTAAATATCTGAATCTTACATTCAATGGCTCTGTTGAAAAAATGTCCCTTTCCACTTCTGGATTGATTCTGGAAGATTATCATATAATTTATCGCTAGTTCAGTCCAAATAGTTGTATATAACATATTCTGTTTTCCTAGTTATTTCAATCAAACTTAGCCTTTCGCGAGAGGAACACATATCTGGGTAAAGGGAAACTTCTATCAGGGTATTAAATCTTCGGTTTGTCCTTACTTTCTGGCTTTGTTTTGCTTTTTGACTGCCTTGGTATGGGGTGTGTAACGAAGTCCAAAGATCATCTCTAGGCGGAGGCCTGCAACTAAATTTAGACTTTGTTAATTTTAAGCTGAATTCAAATTTAAAAGACGCGTTGTTCCAATTAGCAAACTTTGACAATTTGGAAATCAACACAACAAAATCAACAACAACAAAACAACTACACGAATTTTCTGCCAAAAAAAAAAGAGAACAACAAAAATGGTTGAACGTGTTTTGGGTTGCGGTTTCTTTAATTTGTTAAAATTTAAATATAGATGCAGCGGACAGTTGTAATTGTTGTAGTTAAACATGTTGTTGTTGTTGTTGTTGTTGCTTTTGTTGTTGTTGTTGTTGTAGTTGGCAACACATGCGGCAGCCGATAAACGTCAACAGTCAACGGGGCAACCCGAAGATAGGGTCTAATAAATTGCATTTGCCATTGGCATGCTCTCAATCCCCCCCAGCCCCCCTTCCCCCCTTCCCTCCCTGCCTTGGCACCCTTTATATGCCCCCACCCCGTCCCCGCACACAATTGTTGTTCTTAAGGTTTTCCTTTGGCGTCTGGCTTTGCTCTCTCGTCTCTTGTCAATTTTCTTTTCGCATTGTTTCCGCTTTTCTTCTAAAAATTGCACATTAGATCATGTCACAATAATTTTATTTGTTTGTTGTAATTTATTCTTGTTGAATTTCAATTGAAAATTGTCTGCATTTTGCTTTCGACTTGATTCTTTATATATATGCATATATATGTTTATATATTGGCTGGGCAGATACCGGGAAATGCAATTCGCCGAAAAGTTTAAAGGTTTTTAGCGTGTGCTCTTCGGAGAAAAACGCTTGAGTTAATGAAAGACTTTTTGTGGAAAATATGGAAAATATGACGAAAATGCAGTTTGAGCATAAATTGAAATCGGTTTAGGAATTATTCATGGTAACTTATGAGAAAATTTAAATAAGTCAAAAGACTTTTTGAGGAAAAAATAACATTGATTAAAATTTTAAAAATTTTACAAGGATTATTAAGATTTCTTTTTTTTTTTTTTTTGAGATGTTTTGTAGTTCAAGAAGAAATGTTGCTAGAATAAAACATGTGTAGATAATTACTTAAAAGTTAACTTTGACTCAACATGACTCACGGCTCCTTTGAGTTCGGATGACTTTCGGATGTTATTTTTGCATTTAACACTGAGAAATTTTGGAGCTCGTCGAATCGTGTGCGTCGGTTAATTAACAAAGCTTGCATTTAGTGAATAGTGAATAAATCGTGAGTGGTTATTTAGAATCTGCTCATGAATTGCTCAATAAACTACGTCAATTGGAATTAGTGCTCATAATTTTGGACTGCCAGCCCCCTGCGCCACGCCCCAAATTTTGTATTATTATGCCAGAGTCTAAAGCGGTTTGTTGTTCCATAAAGATATCCGGCATTATAAAGAGCAATCATTTATAGTTACTTAATTAAATGCTCGTTAGGTTTATGACTGCATCGATTAGTCTCAAAAGTGACTGCAATTTGTTTAATGGGCTTTTTTTCACTGATAAACACTAGGCTCCAAACGGGGGAAAGTTTGAAGAAATGAAAGAAAAGGATAGAAGTCGTTATAGTCTACGTATCTTATAGCATAGATATAGAACTTTTAAAGGTCAATCAACTGGCAAATATATATGGTATATTATTTTCCTCTCGAAATTTTGATCATTTTTAAAGACCGACCTTGATAGTAATATATTTTACTTGAATATTTTCTTAGTATTAAATATTTAAATCACGTGCAAAGGATTTTATTTTGCTTTCTTTATCTTTTTTTGCTTTTCATTGAAAAAAATGATTAAGCTTTTTGAAATAGGCTGAGAGAGTTATAGCCAATATAGTCAAAAAGTTTCTGGGAAACATTTTTCAGTATTCCAAATATTTCAACAACCAAAACTAGTTTTATTAAAATTTCCCATTTCCCGACCATTTCCTTTCCAATTTTCCCCTACTCCTAACTTTGCCACAAAACTGCACCTATCCGTTAGCATTAAAATGTTCCACAAATATTTTCACAATTTTCCTGCTCCCAGCTCTGCTGGCCTCATAAATCTAATTTGTTTTCCGATGTAAAATGGCCCAGGAAAATTTGTTAACAATATTTCGGTTTTACGGCATCAAATATCTTAAAAAAAGTTGTTTATCAAATGCGTTTAAAATAGAAATTGTTCTTTGTTGCGTAGTGTAATAATTAGCCTTTTGAAAGATTTTAATTGTGTGCGTTGGTTAATTGAGTCATAAATGTTTATAAAATTAGAACTGCATTTTATGTTTATGAGTACGTTTTTATGTATTTTGATTAATAAGAGATCCATTTTTAAAGATTGTTTCTATAATTCTTAAATTTGAGTTGAAAATGTATTAATTCTGCTTATTCGAAATCGATTAAAATAGATCGATAGTTTTTACATCCTCTGATTTTGTTATTTTTCATTAAAAATAAACTTGCGCTCATTTCAAGGTTCTACAAATAATATCAACTTATATTAAAGAATTAAAATATTGACTGGTTTTTCCAACTTTTCCGCTTTTCCATTAGCATATATATTATTCTATTTTTTCTGAAAACAATCTCAGAGGCATCTTAAAATAGATACAGCTGATAAAAACACTTGGAACCGTATTACATTATCTGTAAGACAACAAATTATCTTTATTCAAGCACTTATCTATCTGTGTTTTATCTGAATGTCAATCTAAACTTGGCACACGTCATTTGATATTCATTTTGAGCAGTTGGCCCCAACCAAATGACGGCAAAACGTGACGAAAGTTTGTTGTTTACGAGACATTCAAACACGGAGGGAGGGCTTATCCACAGATCGACTCATCATATACTAGATGGGCCATATCTAATGTATAAAGCATATAAATTTTGAGCAGTTGGGCAAGAATTAATTTCGGTTTTTTTGACAGTCGGGCGCCAAAAATTCGTTTGACTCAGCGCAGCGACAATTTGATAGAACTTGTTCTAGAAAATCGCCAACGATTTTTCATGTTTTCCCCATATATATTTTTCTCACACATATATGTGCATATATGTACAAGTATTTGAGCAGCTCGTCTAATTAATCATTTGACTTTTGGCGGCTATGAAAAACCCAACGTGAAATTTTTCACACTGGCCACGCGTTGTTCATTTTCAATTTTCACGTATAAAGCTACTTTTCTCTATATTCTTATGTAGTATACTTATTTATATGTATTTCATACATCTCGAGTAGGTAAACAAGAGATTTCACGTTCCTAAACTGACGAAACATGTGAAAAAAAAAATGAATTTGAATTCGAGTCTAATGCAAAAAGGTGTCAAAAGAAAAACAGGCAAACGGCGAACGGAAAACGGCGAATGAAATCGTTTCAATTGTTGTTTTTCCTATTGAAATGCGTTTCTCAGCACAGGAAATTGAGAAATATCACGTGAGGTTAAACAAAACATTGCAAATATATTTGGGGTTTTCGTATTCGTGAATTGTGAATGAAACAAAGAACAACAGAGAGAAGAGCTTTCGTTTATTTGAGATGATAATGCAGGGCAAAATTTCTTGTTAACTTAGGCTACATTCATATTTAAGTTTGTCTCAAAATATTACAAAACTTAATTGATATTTGCAAATAAAGCTTAAAACATTACGAGAAATTCAATTTTCTTCTCTTTCTATATGTTTACCCAAATTTAGGCAAATATTTCAACAACAAAAACTATTTTTAATAAATTTTCTAGTCTACGCCAACTGAGGCAAGCCTTTCCAATTTTCCCCCTACTTCTAACGTAACTGTGCAACAAAAATGCACCTACAAATATTTCCACAATTTTCCCATTTGTTGTTTTCCCAAATAAAATTTGGCCGTAAACAAATTCCAAGAGGCATTTCTCAACCTGAGCTCGTAACGGTTACGTTCAAGTTTGCCGGAAAATGTTGGTACCAAAATTCTTGTGGTACATTTCATTGCATTGCCAAATCGCAAGCTTACGAAATTTCCCACACTTTGCATGGGGCGGGCTATTTATAAAGGCATTTTACACTGGGATTTGGGTCGCACGCTCTCCCGTTCTCTCGCTATCGCTGTTTCGCCTGCTCGCACACACATACACATATTAAGAGTTTTAGCTGTCAACAGGCGAGCAACAGGCAGTCAGAACGAAAACAGAAAACAGCTGTTGACGCTGTCGACGTCGCTGTCAGCGTTGTCGGCGCCAAAATAAAATAAAGCAACAAAAAATGAAATAATCAAGAAAAACCGAAAAGCGAGCGCATCCCAAAGAAGAAAATAAAAACACACTCACACACACACACACACAGAACAGTAAGAAAGCTTTAACAAAGCTTGCACGCGCCAGGTCGTGATCGCCCACCGCTCTGCCGCTCGCCCACACACACACACACACACACATGATATGACTGCACGCTCTCACGCTGCTTGGCTGGCCGGCTGTGCTCTCCCTCTCTCATTCTCTGGCCACCCCATTTGGCGGAGCTTTCGGTTTCATTCACACAAGAAACCGGCCCGCCGATGAGAACATTGAACGCATTCGAACGCGTCGCACGTAGGCCTACGGAATTTCAGAGTTTCTCGATTCAAATTCGATTTGATTTCGATTCACGATCAACCCCGCCGCCGCAGACCCTTTTTAATGTTGTTTTTCAACCCAAGGAATATAAAAAAAAATAAATAAAACCACCAACAATAAAAACAACATTTAATGCAAAATTATTGAAATTAACAAAGACAACACCGCACATAAAATATAATATAAAATGTGAATTGAAAAATTTGAATGTGCTGCTAATTAAATTCAAGTGCTGCGCCTCTCGCTCGCTCGCACGACGAATAAACGAAGCAGGCAAATTGCAGAGCGCAATAAATTAAAAAAGAAATATAAAAAAACAACAATATATATTTAAATAACAGAAGAAACAACAAAATAATCTACATAAATGTATTTGTTGTGGCTGTGACAAAATAAAAAACACACACACTTATACAAACTTAAATACTCAGTGCCAAAGCAAAAAAAGCAAATTAAACCAAAAAAATAGACAGAACAAAAACAAGAACAACAAGATGGTTGGCAAAGTTTTGGGCATACGGGACTTGGACCAGTTCAGCAGTCGCCGGAGCAGCGTCTACGTTGATCCCGAGTGCGAAAAGTTCTTCGAGCTGCCCCTCTTTATAGCGGCCAGCTCGAATGATATAACAACCAAATGCCAGTGCTGGCAGTTCAGTCCAGGTAATAAACTCTCCTCACAGAACCCCAAAACATTAGCAGCATTAGCAAGGCAAACAATGCCAAACACGACAACAACAACAACAACAACGGCCAGAAAAAAACAAATGCTAATAAAGTTAACTAATTTCGAGTGTAAACATCATAAATTGTTTAAACTTTAAATGCCTTTTTTTATTTTTAGCTTTCACTCAAAGTCGGGGGCAAAACTTGTCAGTTTTTATTGATTTTTCAACAGCTTTGTCAAATCTCATTCATTAACCTGATGATGAGCCGAGTCTAAACAAATGTCAACAACGAACATTAGACTTATTTAAATGACAGTAACTTGTTTTTGCGCCTAAAGTTAAGATCAAAAACGTTAAAGCTTATTAGAGAGGGGCTTAGTTGAAGAGGAATACATAGATGATATCAACTTTTAAAGAGAGTTAAGTGGAAGAGGAATAGGGGGAATATAGTTTATGTGTGTTTTTATATTCAGTAAAATAAATAGGCAATTTTAATCATTTGTATTCCATTTTTAATAATTGTTTGTGCGTTTGTTATCATATTCTCTTAAACAAAATAAGTTAATTTGCATTTTCTCTTGCCATAAATACGAATTAAAGTTTTCTAGAATTTGTAAATGGCAACCCTAATTTGGGTTTATCAGAAATGCATGAACAGTATATAATAATGCTATGATATATGATAAATATATCATTTATATACATATGATATATGATATATATACATTTGATAAAATATATCATATGAAGATATTATATATACATATATGCATATGATATATTAACACATATTAGAGAGCAGTTTTGACTTTCTTGACCTACTTCCCAATCCGATTCTGATTTTATCCGTGCTGTTTTTATAATTTAATTGATTTAATTATACAAATATTTTACTTTGGAGAATTAAAAGGATTGAACTAAGTGTAGAAATATCTTTTGTTTATAATTAAACAAAACTATTTTGTTTTGAGCATTCAAGAGGTTGAATTAGCTTTTGAAATGTCTCCTAAAAGGAATTAGGACCTTTTATTTTCGTTTATGATTATTTGAACTTTTTATAATTATTAAAAGTCCATTGAGTTAATAATTTTAGTATATGTGTATATCACCCATCCTCGTGCTTAATCCAAATTCCGCACTTCACATTTAATTGCTTTTAAGCTTAATTCACGTTTAATTTCTTTTTATTGTTCAACTGTTTATTGTCAATAAAACTGATTGCGTTTTGTATTATAATTTAGCATGGCAATTTGAGAATTTATGCAACATTTTAAAAGCGTTTAATAAATTAGTTATTGCCAGCCAACTGATTATGAAGTGCTTTGTGTATATTTTGCTGATTTTCAATGGATTTAATTGAAAAAAAAAATGATTTAATTTCCAGTTGAATGAAGTTGATGTCGTCGATAGGAAAATAACCACAGCAAAAGTCGTATTGAATCAAAATATACATATATGCATATCTAGTTTGATAGAAATGTGTCTGCCGTGTGTGTGTGTGTGTGTGTGTGTGTGTGTGTCGTCTATGCATTAATGTGCTTGTGGTTGAGTTCACTTTTTCTCTAAACATTGTCATATCGCGAATCGTCCAAATGCAAATGAACGGAGATTAATTACACACGCTTAACACACACACACACACACACACACACAACACATGCACACACACACACACACATGCGCCGCAAATGCAAACGAGTCTCATTCGTTTATACCAGTTTTTATTGTTATTGCATTTACAACACTCGGCACCCCCTCCCCAAACGGCCCCCGGCCCCGTCTCCGACCATCCCATGCGCTTTCTCAAAGCCATAACTATATCATTCTCGCGTCATTTGATATTTGCAGCGGAGACTCACAACACAATTTTGGTTAAATTATAATTTAATGAAAAATATTGTTTTCAAGGCGCAGTATAAATAACAACAATGTTCTTCTTGTGGCGAGTAGCCGGCCTGCAGATACCCTGTAACAATTGTTGTTAGCCCAACGTTCTTGAGTAACTTGGTTGTTAACTGTCCGATCTTTATGAAATTTTCAGGGAACAAATATGGCCTTAAAACGTGTGTACATACCAAGGCCCAGGACTTTACTCTAAAAGTTTGATTATTTGTACAAATTTGGAAGTATATTCTTAGTAGGTGTATACTATACAAGAGCCGGCATACTAAATTAGGAGACTCTAGCTGAAAGCTAATCATCGATACTTATCGATATCTTTCAAACAAAGTGAACTTTCGGTAATTTGAAATAAATTTGACCTGATATTAAAGTAGCTAAGTTCTAAGTTTGTATTCTCTGGCTGATAATCGATATTTATCGATATATTTCATTATTATCTTATATATCACCTGCACTAAAAACATCTACGTTCCCAGCCACACAGCTCCCTGCTGCCTGTTACATACTTGTGCCCTAGACCAGAATACCCTTTCTTGAGTATTTACAGGTATCGATATCTATGGGCAACAGAGCTGATTGTAATTTGTTGTATCTGTTGTGATTCGTTAAAATGAACAAGTTAGCCCAATGCCTGGCGCTGAGTTGGCCGCTTATCTGTGCGCCAATAATAACAGCGAATAGCAAACAAATCGAACGCTTGCGATAAGCAGACGAGCGACTGGCATGCAAAAATCGATCAGCTGTCGGCTGGCCAGGTAATGGGCCATGTACCCGATGCACAATCAATTACCCGCCGCCCCGATACCTAATCAATATGGCAGCTCCATTTCGAATAACTCCAACGCCTCCGCCCCCTCCTCTCACCGTGCATTCGAGTGTCTTGTACTTCAGCTATGTCGTCGATGGGCTGTCTACGAGGGGGGTCACAAGGGGCTTCTCCTTGAAGAAGCAGCTGACCAGCGATAAGTTTGTTTCTATTACGTAGCCAAGCACAAAATACTCCAAAATACCGACCAACAATCGATCTACAGCTGTCAGTTTGTCATAGTCACAGTGTCCGCCTGTGGGGTGCGCAATTCCAAATGCAGATGCACCTTAATAGGCTGTAACTACAGGAAACTGTTTCCTGGCTCTTACGATTTGGGCCGTGTATGTCAGTCAGGACAAACAGTTTTATACATGGAGATTATAGTTTTCCTTGACTTTCTTTCACCAAACTAAAGAACGAGTTGAATAGAAAACTTGAACTTTCAATCAAAGCTTTGTATATCGAAATCGAATTGCATTTGAAATTCAGCATGATAAGAGCATGTTTAAACAGACAGCTAATAACCAATACCAAGAAAAAGCACTTCCAGTTTAATATCAATTTAAATTAATATTTACCCTCAAATTTATTTACCTTTCAATTTTTATTACACGCTATCTGCAAGAGCCATATTATATATACTATACTATATATACATTTACCTTATATACTTAACTCTCCAGCGATATCTGTCAATGTTGCATTTCTGTTATCATTGCAATTCAATTTTAATTACATGCCCCAGCCCCAACGGCCATTTAAAATCAACTATCTATGTATGTATATGTAGAACAAGCATCTAGCAATAAAGCTTATCATCTACTGCAATAAACACACACACATGCGCACATCAACACTCGCACACACTCACATTAATTGCAAAACTCAAGTATTTTATTTGCCACTCTGACGTATGAGTAATATTTGCGTTATTGCTGACAAATTTACGTACTTATCTGAAGCTCAAGTCGACTTATTTCTATAACAAAATTCACTCGGCTTCAGTTTCTGCGGCCGCCAGCTGCAAGTTCAATTGGTTTGCGTCGACTTCAGGGCAACTGTTTGTGGCAAGCATTTGAGCATTTATTTCTTATCAATCATAATGTCATGCAGGGTCTTAAGTGGGCCTGCCAAACGGCGGCTGCAACTGACCAACTTATCGGACGCCCACTTCAACTGACCAACAAGCGTTTACTGTATCATAAACTTTATAATATACTATAAATAGATGCCTTTACTTATAAAACTGCGCTGTTGCATGATTTACAATGCGCACGTTCGTGCAGCACGTTAGTCTTCAATTCGCATACCCTATATGCTCAAAATTGGGTAATCGGGCATAGTCAAATCGTGGATATGCATGTAACAGAAAGGAAAGCGACTTTTGTTGCGCATATAACCTATTTTCTTTCATTTAACAATGCAAAACTATGCCCCTTATAGCTAGGAATATATGCACTTTTATCTAAACTAAATTATGCCAACAAAATTTATATACAACATATATATCATTAATGATACATATCACATTTATAGCATACATAAGACTTTCATTACCATTTCTCGATAAATCGGGATAGATCAGTTCTAGATTCTTAAGTAATATTTGACTTAAGAACCTAGAACTTTTCTATCCTTTGAGATCAATTTTAGGGATAGGTCAAAAAAGGTTTTGTGAACCATTAAGATTTCTAACATATTAATATTTAAGATAGAGATAAAGCAGCAATTTTTTGGCTAAACATAATTTGGGTAATAATATAATTGTGACTAAAAGATTGAGTTCTATCAACAAATGCCCACATTATTATTTTTGTTATTCTTATTTAATTTAATATTTAAATAAGAAATATATTTATAATATATGTATTATAATATAATATAATATAATACAGAAATATATAGTATATATATGCTACAGGGTATCGACTAGTCAATACGTACATGTACGCTATAGGGTATCGAATAGTCGAACAGTTGCCATTAAAAATATTGTTTTTAGCTTAATTTATTGTTTATTGTTAGACAAATGGGCCTCATGACCTATCCTAAGCCACATTCACTTGACGTGAGACTAAATAATTATATTGTTTGCCTTCGCATGTTGTTTGCTCTTCCAGGCAAAGAGCCGGCGCTGCGCTCGTTCACCGAAATCCAACAGCTGCTGCAGCAGGGCAAGAAGCGCGACGTCAAGAGTATACTCAGGGAGAACTCGTGGCCAATTAACTCGCCGATACGCTCCCAATTGTGGCCAGCACTGTGCGCCCAGCATTTGACCAAGCAGAACATGCTCGATGGCTTCTACTGGGAGATGGTGCATCAGGTGAGCGTTTAAAGTTAACCAAATTATATAGCCAAGTACTTATATATATAATTTTACAACAGGTCTTCGGCACCACGGAACTGTCGGATAAGCCCATCATGCTGCCCGCCTTTGTGGATGCCACACATTGTTTGCCGTATCATTTGACCAGCACGGGTCGCGCCGTTGCCGATCGCATCGTGAATGTTTTGGGCTATGATTGTCCCGACATTACCTACAGTCCAGTATTGTATCCGATTACATCGTTACTTTTGCATTTCATGTCGGGTAAGTGCTCAAAACTTCCTTTGAAAGTAAATACAAGAGAGAGTAGTAGTATTTGGGCATGGCAAATATTGAGATTTGAGACGTAGAATTGATTTATTTCGGATCGATTGCTTGGAGGATTTCCAGATATGTGAGATCGTATCTTGAACCATAGAAAAATGTTTATATGCACGGCTGATAATAAGATATAAAGGATATTCATAAGTAAGGAGCTTGTTAATACTCGTAAATCCCAAGTTTTGTCAAGATATTTTTATAAAATATCCAAAAACCTTTTGAGCACAAAAAACTTAGATGTTGACCGAATTTTCTATGGCAGCTATGTGTTGTATGTATTGTATTCCATCCGGAAACGCCTTAGCTTCTGGTCAAGCCTGATAACACAATTCGTGACAACATTGTAATTTCCTCTATAAAAGTTGTAAAAGAAGCTCACGTGACACACACCCTTAACGATTTATGACTTGGAGGCAGAAATGCTCGATTGCGTTCCGTTTTCTACATATATATTATCATAAATTACGCGCTTTACGCATTTGGAATCGCAGCGCTCACTCGGTTTCAGTTTGTTCAATATTTGTTTTTTTCATTATTTTTGAATATATTTATATATTTTTTTGTCGCCTAAACAAACAAAATATATATCTGAGTAATTGGCACAATTGTAAATCGCTGCCCGAAGTAAATCACAACTGGGCGCAAATTGATGTATCGTGATTTTTCAAGCTAATTGCTTTGGCCAACAGGCAATGAGCCAACAATTTTAACCATTTCAAATACACTCAATTCAATAAGACACTCGACTCGGCCCTACAAGCATGTGAAATGTGTGTACATACATATATTTATATTTACTTGTCAATTGTTAAAAGTAAGCATGCGTGACCTTTTGGGCCCATTTTCTACTGAGCCTTGAGCTCTTCTTTTATCACTATTTCCTGGGTTGAGGTTTGTTGGAATAAGTATTTCTATATTTAGTGTTAGCAGAGTTCTTAAATAATATATTTCCACTACTTCTATTCCTAGTCTGCTTGAATTCCCACTAAATATGCAATTGCTAATAGATTAAACCCTTCCCAGATACCAAAAGGGTCCGCTCTAAGTCAATGTTAGTCAAAGCATAAACATCTAGAGCAGGTTGTCTGCTTAACATTTTAAAGAACTTTCCGAAACTATCATCAGCAGATTTTGTTTTCGTTTGCAAGACCTTATCCTCATATTTAAGCTCAAATATTTTTGGTGATTTTTCGCAGAACAAGAAGTTCTGTAAAACAAGATCATATTTCAATTTCTAAAGATTTTCTTAGCTTTTCCTACATATAACGACCCCTAAGAGTCGTTAGAGCTGCCTTTTAACAGACTAATCAATCGGTTTGAAGAGAAATATTTGAATTTTTAATCGATTGTCATAAATTAAATCATAAAAACATCTTTTAGTGACATATTTCAATGTGAACTTGTTAACAAACATATTTAAATGTGGGAATTAGTTTTTACCTTCATTTCATATATTTCTTCAAAATGTAAAAGTTTAAAGATTTAACATTCCATACTAATGAGGGATTCGAAGTTGCGTGTCCCAACCAAATTTAAGTTAAGTGTCAATTAGAGTTGAGAGATGCAATTGATTGAAGATGGGAGGTACTTTATCATATTAATTAGCAGGAACAGTAAACCGATTTCTTCCACCTTTAAGTAGTTTTTGTGTAAATCAAGTCTATGTCCATGCACCCGGCTCCGTTTCCGTCTCGTCTCTAGATAAACTTGCCAATAACGATTATAGATGAGAGATTGTTTTAACACTCAATCCATAACTTCTGTAAAAAGTTTCACACAATATGAAAATGTGTGAATTGTGGGGAGGAAAAAAGAGACATATTTGAAAGCGGAAAAGTTCTCGCATTTAATTTTCATTGTCAGCTCGATTCAGATTTCCGCAGCTCTCATGTGGCAATCACCTGCCTTAGATTAGAGATGACAGCTGCATGGCCTCCATTCTGTAACCCCAAAATGTAGTTTATGTGTGGCTCATCATTAGCCGCAATATCAAGCAGGACACACGAAGTATGGGGGCTCCTAATCAGTTAATCTCAAAGGCTGAACTCTGAACACCCCCATTTGTGAAATTACTATATGGTTCTATATGGTTCTTATGATTAAGAAGCTGTGAAACAACAAGACAATTAATCGATTTGCATCTGGGTTCAAGTGTGTGGCGCACACAATTTAGAATATGTACGTATGTATTATCTTTGAAAATATACCTAGAGCTATACGTAGAAAGTCCGCTAAGTGCAACCAATAGATGGGTGACGCTTGCGATTAATATGCGACGTTGCTTGAGAGGCACATGACAGCTCTGCCCTGCCTCCCCCTCCCCACCCACTCTGCCGGCCTGCAGCTGATAAAGCTGCGCCTGATAAGCCGCAGTCCGAGCGGAACGGAAAGAGGTCGACTTTTAAAGTCGACAACATTTTATACACCATTTGTTTTGTCTGTCTGTCTGTCTGCTTGTCTCGGTCTTCCAGTTTTGGAGGTTTGTTTACACGGCGCAAAAAAAAATTACTGTAGCGTCTGGAGATTGCGATTCCGGGCCAGTTTCAGATTCAAGGTAGTCACAGCCACAGTGGCTATAAATAGTTCTCGCCCTCCCCCCTGGCATAGGGTGCAAAGGTCCATTGTTTACGCGAAACAAATGAAATTGAAAAATGAAATTACGAATGTGTAAACTTTGTGCACACAAACGCCGAAGGTCGCAGAGAGCATCCTATAAAACAAAAACATTACACATCAATAATTCACTAACGAAAAAATATGAATTATAAAAATATTAAATAAAGAATGCAAAAAAAAAAAACGGCTATAAAATTTGAGCTGCATTTTCAATCAGCATTTCGTGCATTTCAAGTTCAAAAGTCGCACATAAACAATGTATAAAAAAAATGTACGCGATGTTTACATACACATTCGTGTACACACATGTATGTACAATAAAATACATATATACCAAGTCCATATTGACACTTTGTATTGCTTGTCGACATCTTGTTGACGTCATTGACTGCCTGCTCGTTGGTTGTTGTCTGCGTTGAATTTTATGCAAATTCTTTTTTTTTTTTGCCACTTGAATAAAAGATCCACGGATCCACGGCACAAGACTACAAATTTTACAGTACAGTGTTTGCTCAATAAATGTAACACTTGGCATTTGAAACTTTATAGAAATCGAGCTAGTCATTTTCTTGAACTCATACAATACTTATACACTGATTTAAGCCACAATTTTAATGCTATTGTCTTTTAGAGTCTCTAAAATAAATACGAGTATTTTATCTATTACTTTCCAGAATTCAGAATCTCCTTTTTCCAAACATCTGAAATGTCCACCATTTATGCTTTTATTTTCTGTTGTTTTTCTATGCTTATTAACATTAAGTTAACAGAAATTATTACCTTCACAAAACGAATCCTTTTTCTTTTGTCAAAAATCAAATGCCTTTCACAAATTACAATTTATAGGTAACAAGACTTAGTCCACGAACTGTTAAGTTTTTGTTAGCGTATGACCACTGTAGCTGCGGCATGTGACATACATTTTTAGATCTACAACCACATTGCCTTAGATCTAGTATTATAATTGTAGTTTATTTTTAGTAAACGTCGTATTTCAGCAATTGTTGCTTATGACGCCAACACGTGAGCATAAAATTGACATAAAATACAATTGGGCAAAGCCATTCGCATTCGCATTCGCCTTCGCTTGTAGATCCGCACTCCCCAGCCCGTATCCGAATCCCGAGCGCAGCGAAGCCAAACAAATGCGCACTTTTTATATATCATCTTTGGGTTTGCTTTTATTTTATGGCTGTTTGCTATTCTGTTTTTCTGTTTATGCCCTACCCTACCCAAACATTGTCGAGCTTTGCCTATTTGCTTTTGCACGGCTTTTATATGGACGCACTCAAACCCACCCCCAACTTACCTAACCCCCCGCTCTATAAATAAGCACTTAAGTATTACGTGCTCTGCGATATAAAATACAGAAAGAGAATCATTCGACTTGACGCACCAAGAACTTGTCCCCGTGCTCGGCTTGAATGGTAATACTTTTTTCAGCATTTGCATATTCATGCATGTCGAGCATAGAAGCCAAAGCTCACTAATACAAGCACGTGCTCGTCTACACGCTTGTGTGCGTGCGCAAAAGCTCTTTCTAATGCAGCTAAGCGGCGAGTGCTTCTTGTGCTTTCCTCTATTTATATCCATGTTTACTGTGCGTGACTGAATTTGCAGTAAGGTAAATGTCAACTAGACATCAAATAGTTACATTTTTAAACGGTTCCAATGTTTCCAACCAAAACATATATTATTAAAAATATTTTATAAATTATTTTCTCTAACCCGCCATTGAGTTAATTCAGAATAAGCTATTGGTACCTTTGTTTGAAGAAGTCTATAAAATCTCATTATGAGGTTCTATTGAATGTCTATAAATGACTGGAATTCGATGGTAAATAACTATTTAGTCGCAACTTTTTCGTTCTTCCCATCTTAATTTAATTTTCTCAAACTTTTAACCCATTTTTTTCCTTACATACTTTATTTTGAGCTTTGAAACTGTCAAAATTGTAAATATCAGTATAAAACGCGACTTTGAGCTATTTCACGCGTTTCAAGTTCAGCTGCCGTTTCGTATACTTTTTAAAGGGCATTGCAATTTCCACATGGCGCTGCCGCAGCTCAATTAGCATTTGCGAGAGAAAAAAATTTGTTAAAAAAAAAAATATTTCTATGGTTTTCATTTAAATGTTGTTTACACGCGTCGCGTCCATTTTGGTATTTAAAACATTGTTTATGTTTTTCGTTATTTTTTGTTGCTTGCGGCCTGCTGTTTTGTGTCCAAAGCCAAAGCATGATGGATTTAGACCAGAAATGTTGAAAGGCAGCTCAGCTGCAGTACATCAAAGTTGTCTATACAAATGATTGAATGAGTGAAAAGCTATGCAGTAACAACTACATAGGCGCCGACATAGATAGACACGTGAATACTGACGTCAAATTGAAACGTGAACCGGGCTGCGATTTCTTAAGCCAGTTTTATTAAATGTTTTATTATTGTTGCTGCTGCTGTTGGTGGTTATCGGTTTAATTGGTGTCATAAAATTACAATTCCCCTTGCCCCACACACTTTAGCAGAGGGCCAGGCAATTGTCGTATTGCAGCTGTTAACAATTTATAGACAAGCAGAGCAATTAGTGCTCGATTGATTGTTGTTAATTAATAACTTAGTTTTGGTTTATTGTAAAGCAAACTCAGAGAAATTCTCAGAAGACAAGCTGAAACAAATGCCGTGCTTTAAATAGAACGCAAGTCAAATATTTAATGATAAAAATACGCTAAGCAAATAGTGCAGCGAGATGTTGAGCTTATCAGAAATTGTAGGTTTCCGCAAGCGATAAGCCGCAACATGTAGATACACCCACATATGCAAAGATACAGATACATTTCAGAGATACGAGCTGCGTCCTACGCCTGTGTGCTGCCTATCTTTGAACTTTTGCAGTCTGTCAAAACAATTGATAACATTTGAAACAATTAAATAACTATTAAGGGCAATCGTAAACTAAGTCAAACCGCCTTAGGCCGCAATGAACCGCCACGAACCGTGCTTAAAAGCTGATAAGCCCGTTGCTGATAACAGCTGAAAGCTAAAAGCTAAATGCGGGCTGCTGCACGCTCTTTGTTTGTGTGCAAATCAATGCAACTGGCACTTACTTATGTAAGCCACTGTAAACGATAAAACCATATCTAAATGGCATTTAAAGTCCTCGATCGCTAATTGGGCGAGCCAACAAAAAAACATATAGTATATAGGCATTCAGAAATATATTAAAAAAGCCGCCCCCGCCCAATGGCAATTGCATTTTAAATGCTACACAAAATGTTTATTAAGTATTTTGTTGTTATTATTTGTAATCAGTTTTGTAAACAGTTAACGCTGCTAATGAGCCACACACGAAACCTAACTGCGACACGCCAAAATAAAAATTCCGAACAGAACCAAGCAAATAAAATACATATCTGTGGTATTATTTTTAGCAGCAGAGTCTGCCCTCGTCTCCAGCACCTTTTGCATAATTTGAGCTAATTTATAAATCAAATACTCGATATATCGATATATGTGCACAGCAATGACTAATTTAATAAACAAATTGTGCGGCAGTTAATTGTGGCGAAAAGCTGCTATAAAAACTCAATTGCCGGTTGGAACCCATTAGAACCCGACCCGGAGCTTAACTCTGCAAACTTAAGGCGGTCAAAGTGCAGGCACATGCCAACTGGCTGCTTATATAAGCGTACCCTGTAGTCTTTAAAGAAATAAAGAGTATACTGGAATGCGTTGTAAAAATCAGTCAAAAATCCATCTTCCTAGATGGAAATTGTCGCTCTTCCTACAAACTTATATATTTCTTTTGTCAAACAACCCTCAGCATTGAGTCCATATATTCTCCAAATATGTGTACATATTTCTTTTAAATTCTTGAGGCTCTTGCTCTTTGTCTTAAACCTATTATTGCTTATCTGCTGCGTCTAACAAAAAGAGCTTACACATGTGCATTTTTAATTATACATGTATTGGTAAGCTTTGTCTCATAAAGCTTTTCGTGCATTTAAAGTCCTGTATAGAGTGTGCACAAAGCTTTAAGCTCACGAATCGTCACCATATGTGAGCTGTGTACGTGAGTTTTGTGTTCTGCATGATTTATTGTGGATAAAATATGTACTATGTATAGGGTATTTTCAAGGTCAAGCACATTCCTTCCACTCTGTGCATTTCTAACGTTCGCTCTATTGAATGCAATTTGTGCTGCGTCATTGCGGTAACGCCCTCGAGGCTCTGCACCACTCCGAAACCGCAAACCACACAAAGCTCATCAGCCGCAAGCGACGATGCGCTGAACGCGGATTGTGGAACGAGCTCAGGAAGCTGCAGGGCAAATTGCAATTTGAAATTGTGTAATTAAATTAGAGACAAGCCGCACATATGAGGCAGAAAACTGGGCCGAGCGGTGGGTGAGTGGGTTGCGGGTGTGTCGCTAAGGTTAGGCCTCTCATTAAGCTCGAGAGAGTATTGCAAGCAAAATGCAATTCAATACCGTGTAGATTAGAAAAAACTGCTGCCATGCCACAAGATCAAGTTATAAAATAAAAACGGTGCTAACAGCAATTTCTACTACTTTGCTTTGCAGAGGAGGAAGCCTATTTGTGCCTGGCCGGACTTGTGGGCAGCAAGGAGAAGACATTCATCAATCAAACCAAACTGCAGCATGAGGTCACCTGGAAGACGGTCATGCAGATAGCCAAAAAGCACACAGTATGTATTTAAACAAATAGATCGGTTAAATCAAATAAATTAAATGTATTTGTTAATTTTAGAAAAGTGCCATTGCGTATTTCCAACGCATCTGTCCGAGCCAGAAGCTGGAGCGCGTCTTCATGGACTGGTGCTGGTGGATACTAGCTGGTCTACCCTTTCAGCATTTGGTGCGCATTATGGATTGCTATTTCCATGAGGGCATCAAGGTGCTATATCGCGTCGCCCTGGTCATACTCAATCTCTTCCACAAGGAATGCCAGTCGAACAACGAATGGAGTCCGGATAATATTAAAAACGACATTGGCAATGCGCTCATCAAGTTCTGCAAAAAGATACCAGTATCTCCGGCTAAGCTGCTCCATGCCGCTTTTAGTATTAGGGGACTCAGGTAAGGTCACTTCCAGAGTATGCTCTATGTGATAATGATAATGTAATATGAGAAAAAACAACTAGCATGACAATATGATACATACAGGTATCCTATGTGACTCTTGTATTGTTTTAAATGGATCAAATGCGATAATGTTGTATTAGCAGATATTGTAACTAATGCCAATCTTGTATAAAGCTAGCAAATTGAGCAAGCAAATATTAATTTATCCTGTTCTTATATTATTATCCAATTTGGACTATATGCCTGCAAATACCCTGCATATTGATAAAGACAAATGTATTGTGATTGACACAAGTCTAGAAAGTTTTTCACGACATTTTCTATTTAACTTATCCTTAACTAAACTTTATACCTTTTGGAATATGAATATGAAGTTGAAAAGTTCCTTGTATTAATCATACTATATATCATTATCGTCATTAGTTAAGCAATTTAGATTGTTTCTTTAAAATCTATTTAAACTGTTTTCTATTCTCGTATAATATATCGTGTTTATTAACTATGCCTTAATTAAGTGTAGATATATATTTTACAAATGAGAAACTATTGAATTGGCATGCACTTTGTGTGCACATTTGACACATTACTAATCACATGATTTTCTTCTTTTCATTTTCCAGTACCCAGTATATTTCTAGAATATTTATCAAGACTGAAATGCTACTAAAAAGCCGATCCGCATTCAACAGCGGCTCGAAGCAATTAATCAAATCGCGTTCAAGTGATAATCTGCCCACTAGTCAGTCGCAGGTCAACATCCAAATGATGTCACATACATTGACCATACGTGAGGTAAGTAAACGACAGACTGGCCCCGGTTGGAAGCCCATAAAACCCCTTAACTACCCACAACCACTCAGAACCACACAAACAGCCAGGCAAAACCTATCTATCTATACTAGCCATGCATAACTCAATTTAACAGTTTTCAAGGGTCTTTGGAACTGCACCCAAACCAAGTTTGTTTTTTTTTTAGACTTCAGTTCAACTTAGGTTTAGGTTCTGCTCCAAATATATAACGGTTATTCTTTATCCACACAGCACCGCACACACTTATATAACTTAACTAATTATGGTAAACAACTGTAAAACTCTATTGATTTATTGTTTTTGTGTTCTTTCAAAACTCACACAACAACAACAACAACAATTCAACTCAACTCAACTCACTTGAAAAAATATCCAATTGAAAAACAAAACCAGAAGCTGCACTCCGAGAGCTGTCGCAATTTGGTATGGGGCTATAAATTACGTATATATATATATATATATATAGATCATATATTACTATATACTATAGGATGATAATGCTGACTGATGTTCAAACTCTGCTTGTTTTGTTTTTCATAAATAATTAACTAAAAACACTTTTGAGTTCTGAGTTAAAAGGCGTGTCCTTCGCATGCTTTCAGCTTTTTCGAGCTATCAAAAATCATGCGCAGGATATGGCGCTATGTTCTTTACGTTTTATCCTTCGATTGGCTACGCTATGGATTAAATTGTTGTCCACTCCAAATTCTAGCGGATTTACAGCTTATGATATAGCGGTTTTACAGCCAACAGTTCTGTTTGTTGTGTTTTTTGAATGTTCTTTTTTGTTGCAAAAAAAAACTTAACAAAAATCAATTTTATAAACTGTTCTTGAGTTTCCTTGCTCTAACTTTTAATCAATTGATAACAACAACACAAACAACAACAACAACAACAATAATATATATTAAAGCTACTTATCCATTTCCGTTGCTAAACACAAAGTTGCATTTGAGTTCAGTTTTTATTAAACATTTTATTTTATCGCACTTGTTTTGCACTCCAAGGCCAAAAAAAAAAAAAAAAGAAGAAATATACAAAAATCGGAACACAATCAAAAACAAAAACAAAAACAACCACAGCCACAATTTAAACCCAATTTAATGCCAAAAATTGTATTCTATATATCAATATTAACTTTTTCAATATATCATATATAAAATGTTATTTCTATTTTTCTTGTATTTTGCGCTGCCTTGGCAAACTTTGAATGACAAAAAAAAAAACAAAAAACAAAAACTGAAAATAATAAAAAACCAAAATTCTTATAAATATCAAAATACTTATTAATATAACAAATATAACATGCGTGCGCTTAATCAACATGAATTTTCATATCTTTCGAAACTGACATTATACTATATCATGTGCATAAAACTAAATAATTAATTATATGTGTATGTGTATGTGTATGGCATTGTGTATACAGGGCGAAAAGTCGCCCGGTCATAGAGCCATCGCCATGGGTGTCTATCCCATACACAATCTCAAAAGTCAAGTCTGTAAGAACGAAGATGTAAGTCCAGAAGAGAGCTGTCGAATCGCCGCCACATTTTGCTAACTTTTTGCTAGTTATCCCTACTCGACATATATATACATATATATATATATACATATATTTTCTTTTAAAGTATTTTTGTAAAGCAAGTACAAGTACATACAGCACACACCCAAGAAAACGGAATGTAACGCTTATCAAACTGCACCTCAACAAATCTCTTTCTCTCTTTCTCACCCACAAACACTGCTCTTCGCGGGGTGCTTCACCCCTCCCTCCACAGACCGCATTGCATGCTCTGATGTGTGCAAGAATCGAGTTTCCAATTTCGTTGGCATTATATTATAGCATAATTAAGAGTTAAATATTATTTTATAACTTGTTTTTATAGTTAGTTTTTCTGTTTTTGTTGAATTTAATTTAGACTTTCGAAAGTTTTAAGCAGCAGAAGGGCCCTCCTCCCCGCGCCGAGTTTGAATCCCTTTCCCACCCCAGCCCCAAAATCTGTATCCCATGTCAAACTTTCAATCGATCATTCAAATCGAGTCGCATCTAATCTTGACATTGCTATATATCATCTTTTTTCATAGCATTTTGGTTTACCGGGCACAACGAATTTCATTAAAACCTGGACGGATAGACAATTTGTAAGCACATATCTCTATTACGAGCCAACATTTTACAACAAATCGTGAATGATCCATCCAAAGAAGTTCCCATTCCAATAATAAAACAGTTACATCTTGTGCCGTTTTATTAGACAATTTAACAAAACAAAAAAAAAGTTACCCAATTAGCGCTAAATCTTTATCCCAATATTTCTCTCTCTCTCCCCCACTTTCTCTTTCTCAACCACTTTCTCTCTCTCTCTCTCTCTCTCTAATTGTGTTCGTGTGTGTGTGTGTGAGCGTCCCTTGTATTGGTAAACTAAACCTTCATATATAGAGCCTACACAAATCGCAATCACCATTCATTAATCGAGCCATGCAAATTACAGTTTGGCAGTCTGTCAGTTTGGCAGTCACTTCACACAGTTTAACATGCACTGCGCCGCTGCAATAAATGCGCTGCTGCTCTGCATCAAAGCAAGAAAAAATTATTTAAAAAGCAGAATTGTATTTATTTTTCGTTTATGTATTTGTAGATTTCGATTTGTCAGTTTTAAATAAATATATAATTACATTTTTTTTTTATGTATGATTCATGTATTAACTTGGCTTTTAGTTTGTTTTGGCCTTTTAGTTCATGTTCTAGTTAATATGTCTTTACCATTTGTCTCTCTCTATCTGTCTCCCCGTTTATCGCTCTGTATCTACCACCCCGCCCAAAATGCCTAATATTGTTTTTTGTGTGTGTTTATTTAGACTAAATATATATCTATATATATAATTATTTTAACTGTTTTAAACATTGGCTAATGCTACCCTTTTTCTAGTTAATCGTAGTTAATTTTGCCTAATAATATATCTCAGCTAGTCTTACAGCGGTTTATTAACCTGTTCTATCATAATCCCTACTCCCTCTCACAGCTGTTCACGCTGTGGTCCTGGCTGCCCGTGCGAATCACCATGTACCAACCGGTGCTGCTCTACACCACCGAGGAGCACGGCTGCTCCCTGACGACCTTCTATGTGCGCGTTGAGCAGCACGAGCCCACGCTGCTCATGATCAAAACGTGCAATAATGAGGTAGGTGTGGAGGAGGATTGACCTTATCATTAGAATGCTCTGCTAATTCCATTCTATTTTCACTCAGGTATTTGGCGCCTATTGCTCGTCGCGCTGGTTTGAGCGCAATGTCAAGGATGACAAGGGCCAGAGACAGGCCTACTTTGGCACCGGCGAAACCTTCTTGTTCTCCCTGTATCCCGAGCGGGCCAAGTATCCCTGGGTGGGCATCGAAGGCGACCGCGATCTGGGCCACAGCTCCGAACTCTTTATGGCAGCTGATTCCAAAATGATTACAATTGGCGGCGGGTAAGTCGAAATCAACTAAACCAATCTGAAAATAAAACTGAAACGTTATTAAGCTTCTGTAAACGCTATGTTAAGTTGTTGAAATAACATTGCGCTGTTAACCCCATGGAGTGGTTGATGTAGATCTCAGTTATATCTAATCGATGACAAGATCGCTTAGCACCTTTTTTCCCATTCACTTCTATTAAGACCTTTTTTTGACAAATTGGTTAATATTAATATAAATTCTTCCCACAAACAGAAAAGTATTAATATATATTTAAATTAAATGTAAAATTTTCTATAGATTCCTTTGTATACTGTTTGACACTTCTAAAAATTTATATCACTCTGTTAATCTGATGTAAACATTTTTTATGAGTTGATTTATTTAAAGTTGACCAGGCTAAACAGCGCACTGTTATTTAACATAGCACAGATATGCTAATGGAAGTATTTTGTTATGTTAACAAATCAGACTTTAAGAATTTCCATATGACATGCAATATGCTATTTTTCAACATATTCTATCTTTATATTCAGTACAAGCTTTTATTGTTTTTATAAAACATATGTTTGTTAAACATATATCTTCACATATATCAAACCCGATTAACTTCTTTATTGTACCTTACAGTGAGGGCCAAGCTATTTGGATGGACGAGAACATACGATTTGGCAAGACGGACAGCTGTAAGACCTTCAACAATCCGCCGCTATGTCCGTCGGGTGACTTTGAGATTCGCGTACTGGAGGTCTACGGCTTCGTGGGCATCTAAGGCCATATAGGCCCGATTGGCCCATAGACACTCAAAACGAAACCAAATTGCCCGCCGATGTTCAAGTGCTCAGCTGAAACCCGCACCTTTGCTCCTCTCAGACCTACTCATACACACCCACACACAGTCTATGCCTACACACACATATATATACAGACACACACAATGTGTACGCTTGTGTTTCCGGCTCTAGCGGAAACACTAGGCAGAAGCGAAAGATAATGATGATGAAGAAGAAGAAGATTAAGATTTGTGTAAACATTTATAAAAGCTTATTTATAAATATGTATCTAAAAAGTAAAAACAAAAAAAGGCAGCAGTCGTTGTCGTCATAGCCGTTGTAATGTTAAATGTTTAAAACCCAAGCAAAAACAAATTATATATTGTATAATGGAAATACTCTGTGAGTTAATGTTTCAAAAGGCAAAAGCTTTGAAATTATATACATACAATAGTTGTTATTCATAAAAAAAACAAAACTATTTATATATATATAAATATATAAAATATGTGTACATCTAAATATAAATCGTAAAACGTAAACCTATTTCTATATAACGACTTTAAACGGCAGACAACAAACAAAATATATTCCTTAAATGAAAAGAAAAGCAAGCAAAAATATCAAAAAACTATTGTCATGTTAAATTTGTCTGCACATTTTGATAATAACTATTATTATTATTATTATTATTATTATTATTATTATTTTTATTATTATTATGATTATGCCTAAAGTAATTTGTATGTTTACTTTTATTATTATTTTTCTGCTTTCTGTAAACCAAATTTACTGACTTGACTGAATTCGTTATAAATGTTATTAATATTATTATTACATATGTGTATAAATTATATACTTTGTAAATTGCATTGGAAACTTTTTTATTTTCTTACTATTGCTAGTTTCTATATATATATAAACTACCTATATATACATATATATATATATCCATATAAAGTTGAAATTTGCAGCATGAATTCAAAGCTAAAACACAAAACAAAACTTGCAGTGCAGTGTAATAGTTATAGAAACGTATGCTCTAGCCACGATTAGAAGCCACACTAAAGCTATTTGGGCGTGCAGGGCGGAAGGACGATAAAGTGGGGAATTCAGGGTCGGGGGGTGTGCACACATGTCACATATTGATCTCATTTATGATCCGTATCCAAAGCTTACAACAAATTCAATGTTTAATTAAGACTCATTCCATTTGTGCATTGCTCAAGCTACACTCTTTTTTATTTTTATAAACTTACTCACAGACAACAGTTTTGAACTATTTTGTTTCTATGCAAAAAACTTATTTTTCTTTTCATTTTTCTAGTCAAGACAAGAAAAATTTCAAACATGTTGTGCACAACATTTCTTTCTTTTGGTAGGCGCTTACGCACGCCCACTTTAGCGACTGCTCTTTGCACTACTCAAGCGAATTGTTACAATCACAACGAATACAAAACTTATATAGAAAATATTGCAGCAATTAACAATACATAAATGTAAATTATGCCAAAAAAAAGAATGCAATTTGCTGTTGCTGCTGCGCCTACTCAAAGTTCTATGCGCCACTCAATTTTAGTTTAGATCAAGCGCATAGATCAATACTCTATGAACAAATGAATCAACACATTTCGGAGCTGGACTCCAAAATAAAAAAAAAGAACACACACACACGCACACCTCACTCATTTGCGACACACACACACACATGTGGCAAGGCATGACAGCAAATTTGTAAAATGTTTGTGGCTGGTTAAAAGAAAATATATATATAAAATAAATTATGTGTATATTATTACTTTAGTTTTTAATTAATTAAACTCTCTGTGTTGTTGAAAGAATTGTGTATGTAAACAGCATTAAATATGGCAAATGCTTTAGTTCATACCCATAATAGCCTAGCTGAAAAGTTTGATTAACTCAAAGAAAACAAAAAATATGAAGTTAAAAAAAGATGTATAAATATATTTGTTACTTGTTTCTGCGCTGTTGATAAAAGTTTTTAATTTACTTGGTTGACTATTGATACAAATTCTCAGATGATTGTTGGGCTGAGGCTAAGGCTTAGGCTGAGGGGAAAGGTTGCGGGTGCGCTCATATTAATCTGAACAGTATTTGGCAAAGGGCAACAAAGAGTCAACTAATTCATTATCTTCTGTACATATACAATTGTTTACACTGTTTTTCTATATAATTATATCAATTGTTCTCTATGTGTAGTCGTTGTTAGGTTTCGATCATTTAATTTGTACAATAACCGACCATTATATAGAGACATCTAAGTGTGTTATACATATATATACATATATAAACGATGATAAGCTCCAACTGAAGTTATATATTATACAAACTGAAATATTACAATGAATAATATATATATATATATATAGATATATACGTACATATTTAAACTATGCGTTGTTCGCTATTTGAATTATAGAGCGTGTTGTTTATTTATTTTGTATTATTATTATTTTATTTTATGAATTACAAATACACACACATACAGTAATAAACGAATACAATTGAAAGATATACCCGATTATATATTATATATTTCAAACGAAATAATGCATTATAATTATAAATATATATATATGTATGTTAAATCATTTTAGTGGATGTATAAAAACAAAACGAAGCTAAATCAAATAAAATGTAAAATGTTGCAAAAATATCAAATGTCTTGCTTTCATTTAAGACCTTTCTATTCGATTCTCAACATATTTAATTGTTGAATAAGTAAACTAAAATTAGCATCACGCCCAAAACCGTGCTGTGAACGTGTGCCACGGGCCCGCTCCGATTGCAGAAATCCTTGTGGCAGAAAACACAGCCCAGGAAGCTGAGCTGCGGCATCACCGGATCCGGCTGCTCATCGCACACAGACAAATCGCCGAAAGCACAGGAACGACGCACAAACAACGCTTCATCAATTGCTGCAACAAAAGAGAAAAAGACCTATGAGTATGAGTACAATGAGAGAAATTTCCACGCATTTACCACATTTGCAGGTGGAAACTTGTCTGGCAAATGTGCTGGTACCAGTTATCAATTTGTTAGTTAATCATACGGTTAAGTATCATAGTTAGATGAACTAACTAAAGCTTGGCATACTTACAGCCCCTGTAGTACTTGGTCAGGCACGCAGTGTCGGGTCGCTGCAAATAGAAAGCACGCAAATGCTCTGGCAGCTCCATGGAATCGCAGTCGGTTTTGGCAATGTCATCGGGCTGAAAATCATCGCCGCAATTCGAATCGTTGACGGAATCGCATTCATAGCAGCTAACGGCCAGAGCTGTGTGTCGATGAAGAAATGTGAGTGCGTGTGTGTGTGTGTATGCTTAATATGTGTGTCAACAATGTATGACACGTTCGATGCGCTCACCTGTAGCGGCCAGTGAAACGAGCAGCAGCCCCAACAGCAACACCCAGCGCCCCAACATGCCCAACTGTTGTCTATCCGTGTGCGTGTGTGTGTGTGTGTGTGTGTATAGTGCTCAGGTAGGAATATAGATGACGGATAGCTTGTATATTATGAGTGCACAGATTGGCCAGTTGATCGCGCCCAGAGCGTCACATGGCCGAACCAGCCGGACGAGCTGCACACGCGAGACTGAGCCAAAGCCAATCGCATTCTGAATGATGAGTTTTGTATTCCGATTTTTTTTTTTTGCGCTATTTTCTTCTTTTTGTTATTTTCCATATAACACATTTGGTTTTCATTTGGCTGACCGCGTCTAGTACAGGCCACACATATACGATATGGAAATGAAAATGGAAATGGTATGAGCGGCATTTTGATAGCCGAAAATAAATGTCCGTTGACATGAAACATGGAATGGTGCAAAATACACGTCGCTATTGTGTGTGCCTGCATGAGTGTAGGTATGCTATATATATATGTGTGTGTGTGTGTGTGTGTGTTTGTGTGTGTGTGGGCGGCGCGCCCTTGTTCATGCCGCAGACGCCTCTGCCCCGAGAGTTCATTGCGCGCACAAATAAACAATTTTCGCTTTATTCTATAGTAATTTAAATTTTATTAGCTAGCCTTTGGCGCTTTCTCGGCTTTCTTGGCCATGGCCATATATAACAACAAACTAAGAACAACAACAACTTATGCCTAATGCCTTAAACATGCCTCATACGTCCCCCCGCTGGCCGCCCTGCAGCCATCGAGCAGCCAGCAGATACAACCCCAATGCGGGCAGCTGCCACAGATCCACCTGCGGATGCTCCGCTCCATTGCAGTAGTTCTCGTTGTCGCACACGTGGCAGCTGGCGTTCTGCACGGCGATCAGCGTGGGGTCCAGCTTGCAGCCAATCTCCGTCTCGTTCACCTCGCCAAAGTAGCAGCCACGCACGAATTTGTTGACGCCATTTTCTGTGTGCGGTTCGAAAAATCAAGTCAAACAATTAATTTTAACAATCTTGCGGCATACTTTTAGGCGGAGTACATAAAAAACCGCAGCTTTGGGGGCCGAAAAGCAGAATTCATTGGTATCTATTATAACATTATTATATCACAAGCATTTCAGATTTATTTATATTTATAACATATACGTATGTATTGTATACTGATTGATTAATCAAATTAAAACTTAATACAGTGTGCGTATTTCGAAGTCCGTGCTTTGATATTGACTGCAGACCCAACTGCAAATTCCAGCACAATGTCAAAACTATCTCTAAACAATTAAAATCTTTTATATAATTTCTCTTTGAACTCTAAACGACAATTACTCCGGTAGATAATGTTTAATCTTGCAAATATATGGTTCTTTGGATTTTGGCAGTCGATAGAAGAAATTTATAGACTTTTTATTGATATCAGAACAGATGCGACTTCATGCTAAAATTAAACTTTTAGATTGCATGCCAATGGATAGTCTTGTTACGTTCCAATCCGAAATGGTATATTATATGAAAATCGACCTCTCATTTAGGGAATCAAATATTGGCTTACGCTCTGTAATATTTAAAGCTTTAGTACATCTTTAAAATCACAACTGGAATAATTTCTTTCATATCTATAAATAACAATAAATGAAAGACTTTTATATTGTCTGATCTTGTTTCTGTGAACCTTACCGCCCCCTTTGGACCTCAAGCGCGGTGTTGTCGCCTAATTTGAGAACGATTGGTACAATGATAGGATAGATAGTTCCTTGTTAGAGTAATTATCATCCAGCAATCAGTCATCAAAATTTGCTTATATAGAAGAAGGGATCTCTGCTAATTAATTGAAGGTAGAATTTTTGAGATTAACTGGCCTCAAAAAGACCGCTGTCGGAACCAATTCAAAAAGAACATTTATATTTTAAATTATTAAATTAATACTTGGGAGAAACAAAGGCATTAAGTTCTCATTTTGATCCCTCATTGTCCACTTGAAAAAATACATCTGCATTTACGTGTTGCACGGAAATTTTCTTAACTCAGAAATACTTTTGCCTTTTGAACTTATACAAAAAAGATGCTAACAATACATATACATTTTTTAAAGCGAGAAACATTTGTATCTTATGTGCATGATTTATTTATAAAAAGTCTGTATCTTAACCCGAAATCTGTGACCTAAAGATACATATGTTGATCTCAAAAGATACATTTTGTATTCCACTGAGGCACACTCTTCTCTCTCTCTCTCGCTCTCTCTCTCTCTTCAACTCCCCCGCCTTGGTATATCCTAATTGGCCGTTAAGGGACTTTAAAGAAATTTATTTGATTTTCATGTATTGAGGTCATCTTATAAAAGACCGCATACTTTTCCGTCTGAATCATTTTCATTCATGAATATATTTGCCAGTTGGTTGGGTGGCAAGTACTTACCGCGAAAAACTCGCTTCAGGCACGCTGTCGCATTCTTGTTGGACAACTCGTTTTCCAAAAAACGGGGCGGGGCAATAAAGGCGCAATCGTACTTGAAATGATTCTCGATTTCGAAATTTTCGCCGCAGCTTGTCTCGTAAACGGACTCACATGAGTAGCATCTGATGGCGTAAGCTGTTGGCATTGAATACATATATATATACACATATATTTATTGTTGGGTTTAATGGCTAAAGACAAAATGGTCAAAAGCGAACCTGTGGCCAGCAGCGTGAGGAGGGCGCCAAAGCAAAGTAAATACTGCATTTAACTGATGTTTCCAAGCACTTTCCACAACCGGCTGTATAGAATTTAGAGCATTTATAGAACTTGTTTGGATTTATTTGGATTTTTTTTGTTATATGTGCAAAATCTTTATGACTTAATTTAATTGCCGCATTGGCATTTGGTGCTTTATGGAAATTTTCTTATGATGCTTTCCTTAATTGTATTTTCTTATATATTTTTAACTTTTTCACTCGGCTCTCGGGAAGCAATTGAAACGAAACAATTTGGTTTGAAAGTGTTTGCTCGCATCCAAGTTGAGGCATTTACAAATATATTTCTATAAATTACTCGTATCTTTGCATATTTCTTATATTTTTATTATTTTGATGTTTTCGGCACTGTAAACTCGCGTCTTTCATGCGTTCTATGGCTATATTTTGCTTAGATTTCCGCACCGATGTCTAACAACAGTCGCCCGCTCTGTCGTCGCTATAGAGATAGATTTGTATCTTTTGCTGTTGTTGTTGATGTTGTTGATGTTGTTGTTATTTTCCGGCGTGTTCTGTTTATAAAGCAGAAAACGCCTCAGCCGTCAGTCAGTCGACGGCCGCGTTCGAAATTATACTGAAAAATGCCAAAGCGTTTCCAAATTCCACTTCTGGGCTCTCACTCTCCCTCGCTCTCTTTCTATATACCTCTGTCTCACTCCTTTCCTCCTCACTCTTTCGCTCGCTTGCTCCTGTCTTCGGGTCTGGGCAACTTGCTGGCCAGCGCTCGCGGGACACCTATTGAAATTGTCTAATTTTAATGAATTTCCCTCAGACACACACAGCGTTAAATAAATAATATATATGTATAGTCTAGGTAGAATTTACAGCACACATATGGAGGAAGACGCCACGCGATTTCAGTTGCCTCTTAGCCCCTTTTTAATAACAGCAAAGAGAGCTAACAAAGTTGCCAAAGAGCACAAACAACTTGACGGTGTGGGTGTGGGTGTGTGTGCTTCTGTGTGCGTGTTTGCGTTTGTGTGTGTGTGTGTGGAGCTACGTGTGCTAGTGTTGCATGTCTAGGGGGAGTGTGAGCAGCAGCTTTAATTACGGCCTTGCATGCAAGGACAAGTTTCACTGTGGACACATTTTCAATACATTTCCCTTAATGATTACATCGTCGCTGTCAAAGAACGAGTTAAATAGATAAACGATTTTACTGTTAAACGATAAAAATTTAAAATAATTGTGCGGAATAACTTTCGAGTATTGCAAAATGTTTCCAAACTTAATTCGAGCATTAATTGTTTTTGTTACCCTTCGAACAATTCAATTACCTTAGCTGATGATTTTATACTGATAATTTAGATATTTAGAAATATGTGGGATTCGTTACACCAAAAAAGGGTACATTTTTTCGTTTATATATTCTTTATCATCAATATTTGCGACGATCTTGTCTGCCCATCTGTCCACCTTCTTGAATGCGCATTTCCCATAGTATGGAGCAAAGGGCAAAAGCAGCGCAGTTCGATAAGAAGAAGCTTGCAATCGTGTGTGTGTATGTGCGAGTGTATGTGTCAAGATCATATATTCTTCCTTAGTAAATATGTGTATCGATTAAAATATATACGATTTTTTTCGTCATTTCAAATATTTGGAATATTTAGAAAAATATTTTATCGGAATTTGGCGGTTGAATTGACGGCCTGATTTATAAGTAATATATAGTTTTCCGTATATGTGAATCGTACGTATATCTGATTATTTGTATCTTGAATTGTCCAGAAGAATGTTAGCATTTTTGTTCAAATGAAAATATAGTAAATAATAAAAATTAAATAACACATGTGTGAGGCATGTGGCATAGAAGTGTATCAATAAAAAAAACTTGTCCGTTCGAAAGCGAAAAGCTATAAAGAAAGAATGGGTAGAAAAGATATTCTATATGGTAAGATTTTGCTCCAATGCTTGGATTATACAAGCTTACATGTAAAGATAATAAGATTGAATACATTTATTGCAAATTGCAAATTTATTGGATGCACCAAGAGAATTGGCTTAATAAACAAAATAATTATTTTTAGTAATTGGCTGCGCTGTAGATAAAGGCTTTTTAATTGACAGATTAATCACCTCAATATGTTTATTTTCACATGAACAATTCAATCGAATAGGAACACACAAATAATATAATTAAATGACTTACAAGAGGATTTTTAAACAGTTTTAAATAAATTACAATTCGGCCTGGGAACTCGGATATCCGCTGAAAAAATATATATAAATAACTTTAAATTTATATATATTTAAGAATTTTTTTCTGTTAACAAAACTAATTTATAATAAATTAAAAAACTTGAAAATAACTGAAATTTAATTTGGTATAAAAGCTGTTTTAATCCACTTTAAGCAAAGGTTCTTTTTGTGATTTAACTTAAAACTTCAATAATGATATACAAAATTTTGATAATACAATAGACACATGCTGAATGTTTCAGTTTCCGATTGAGGATTGCAAGCTGAATACTCCAGTTAAATTTAGGCCAACAAGCGGGCCACGCCGAAGAACAACAGGATGGCTCCAGCAATGGGGGCCAGGGAGGCGGAGCCGTTGCACTCGTCCTTGGTGCACACTTCGCAGCTGAGCTGCTTGACGAAGGGCATGGAGGGATCCGACTGGCAGCCAGTCTGGGTGTTGGACACGTCTCCGAAGTAGCAGCTGCGCACGACCTGCGGATGGCCGGGCACTGAAACGGCGGCGAGATTCGTATTGTTAATTAGCTGAATGCAATATTTGAAGAAATTCTCATTGTCAGGTAATTGCTAATTTTGGATGCACTGCGTCGTCATTTGTTGCATATTTTACATATTGAAGCTAACAACTGCTAATCAGAGGCGTTGACATTGCCAGGTTGGGGGGCCCTGTGAGTTTTGCGGCTTTGTTGCTGATTGTTTTCAAGGTCTGTCATTGTTTCAACGTCGATTAACTGTTACTCGAATTCAATTTACATTTTTTTCTGGTAGCTTTCCATTGGCAGAACTAATTTTCTTAATTGGCGAATCTGCCTACATAATGCGCAGTTTCCATACAACTCTAATGACTGTAAACCTACTCAAATAGCGATACTAAAAAACAGGTACATTCAAAATAGCTGTGACTAATTCGTGGCTGACGACCTGACAGCCAGCTTGATTTGCCGCCGAAGCACGCTCAGCGCTGCTCAAATGTTGATTGATGCGTTGCCGTTTTCTACACTCATCTTGAAAGTTTAGTTTATCAACAGCTACAATTAAATACGAAAGCAAATTTCATATAAATTATTTACTTAGACTTAGTATTGCATACAACATTAAGGCTGGCTAAAAATACTTTCCATCAATATTTAACATTTTTACATATGTATGTGTACAATTCTTTGTTCTTTTGGGTACGAAAATAGTTTTGTTCAATTCAAGCAGGTTTTTCAATTGATGAATTTTCTAGAGAAAATGTTCTACAAAAGTTGTAAATTTTCTAAGCTATGACACTAATATAAATTGAGAACAAACTAGTTACAGTATGAAAACTTGTTTATTGATAATAAGTATTCATCAAAAGCACAAAAACAAAACGCAAAAATGAAAAAAATTGCCCATTAATAATAATAATAATAATTCTGATGTCATTGTCAGCAATATTTCCTTGCCTTGAGAAAAATGAAGAACTGTTGGGCTAATGATTCAACTAATGCATCTACGATGACTCCAATTACACTTACTGCTGATGAGCATTGAATTGTGTATGAGAAAATTTAATTTCAAATTGAAATGAAATTAGATCAACACTTAACGGCTTCTGTCAACCACATCCATTAAATTTGTAATGAATAATAGAACTCAAAATATGTACATTTTGCTGGAGATTGCAAAAGCCCAGAGCTCATCAAATAAAATTGAACAGTTTTGCATGCTAAGCATGAATGCGATAATTGCTTTCAAATGCAAAACAAAAAGCTGAGCTCAACGGTTCAAATTACGTGATCCCCACATCTGTTCCCACATCTAAAAAAAAAGTGATTTCGCATAAATAAATATATGTACATATATGCATACTAATTAACAGAAACCTTATGGCATGTTGTCTTATAAAATATTAGATCACTTTTATATAAATATGATACAAATATTTTTTTGATTGGAAAACAATGAGAAATTTGTGTTGTTCTTTCGAAAGATACGAAATTTCTCCTCTGTAATGTAATTAAAGTATTTTCTCATTGCGCATACGCCTAGTTGGTTAATTGTACGCACAAATGACGGAAGCCGACGGCTACGCCCATTTCAGGCAGTACGATTAAAACTAATCAAGCTAATTGAATGTACAACTTGACGCTTATGACATCATGTAAGCAGCGTTCGGCGGAGTAGCTAGTTGGGCAGTTAGCAGAAAACTTACCGCCATCGATGGTCTTCTTCATGCAGCCGGTGGCATTGCGCACGGGCAAAAAGGTCTGCAGGAAACGCGGCGGGGCAATGCGAGCACAGTCCAAAAGCAGGCTGTCATCAGCCTCAAACTTCTCGCCGCACTTGGGACTGCTGACAGATTCGCACTGATAGCACTTGATGGCATAGCCTGCAAAGGGAATTTACTGTGCTGGCTGCTGCTTTACTTTTCACGCAGACTGTCGCATACCCGTGCAGGCCAGGGCGGCCAGAATGGTCACAGCCAGAACACGCCCCACTTTGGAAACCATTTTGTAGCACTCGAAATGAAATAAACAAGCTTTAAGGAAACGAACTGAAATATTTAAGTTAGATCTGAACGGCACGGCGACTGTTTTGCGTCTGATTTGCAACAATTTCAAAACTTAGCCAAACAGACGCGCACTCACACTCAAACTGACACTCATACTGACACTCATACTGGCACTCACGCTCATTCACATTTTCGAGTGAGTCTCGTTTCATTTGCGTGTTCTTCTTTGCACTTGGGCAATTTTGTATTCAGTTTTGAGTTTAGAAATTTAGACCGCAATTTTGTTTATTTATGTATGTATGCACGATATATAAGTATATTACGATTTAGAGAACTTGTTTTGGGTGATGTCAGACGTATTTTGTCTTATTTATTTACTATTTCCTTTGGACACGATAAAAAGGCAAGCACACACGCAATGTCATTGCTTTTTTATTTTCCATTTTTTGAGCATAAGTATTATATAAGTCTGATTTATGTCATGTTGCCTATGCTTCATTATGCGGCATCTCATTTGTATGCGACCCATTCAGCATTTCACGCCCATAGTACAAACGGGTTTTGTATTCATTTTCTAAACTTTTGTTGAGGGCATTATCACTAAGCTATGAAATCTGTAACTTAATGAAGTGAGAGCATCACCTAACCCAATCTATCGATACATATGTATAAATGCTTAAAATAACTCCAAGCTAAGTTGATTAAATTGAAGACAATTGAATAAGGTCAGCAACTAAAAATTATGTTTTCTATTTAAATGGGAAATGATTAGGCTTCATTTAACTATACAAGACTGGGTAGGTAATTTAATTTGTTGGTATTTCGTTAATATTTAATTAACATTATATCTAAGGTACATAATATGCAGTAGTTGGCTAGGATATAGATGGTAGGCTTGGTAGAGTTTGATCCGGCTGGGAATGCGATATATATTTTATATTTTGTATAGAGAATCTCATATTTGTAATTCCTATAAGGGTATTTTAACTTCGGCGCACAGTTTTCAGTATGTTTTACTGGTGCTTTTATTTGATACTGCGTAGTTAACTGGAGAAAACTGACTATAAACAACTACAATAGTTGGATTCAGCAGGATTCACACCACTCCAGCATTAATATGGGTAAACATTCAAGTTCAAACATTTGGAGGGCGTAAATATAGTTTATCAAAACAGCTGTTCGCTGTAAACAAGATTGGCAAGCCTCTTTTGCAATTGTCGCAGCTGATATCAAATGCTTGATGTTGATCTTGGCGGAGCAAAGAAACTGTTCTAAGCCTTAGCTTCTTAACCTGAATAAATAAAAACAAGTAAGAGGTTATAAACGGGAGCTCCCGACTAGGGGATACCCTGAACTCTCTTCTTCCAACACCAAATGCAAATATATATACTATTCTAGAAGCAACATATCAAGTTTGGTGACTCCAGCTCTTATTTTTTACCAAAATTGCTCATTCTATATCGATTATTATCGATTACTTGAAAACAGGGCAAGTTATCGAATATCGGAAACATCTCTCACCTCAATAACTCTTATAGGTTCTGAGATCCTTGCGTTCATACGGACGGACGGACGGACGGACGGACGGACGGACGGACGGACGGACGGACAGACGGACATGGCTAGATCGTCTTGGCTTTTGATGCTGATCAAGAATATATATATGGGGTCGTAGATGTTTCCGTCTGCCTGTTACATACATTTGCACAAATACATTATAACCTTTTTACCCATTTAGAATGGGCTTAGGGTATAAAAAAGCCAAATTATTCATAACTCTTGGCAACTCAACATAAGTCAAGAAACAAAAGCAAATTAATTTTGTATTTTTTGTATGACTAAACGTGAATAAAATTCTAAATGAAGGAAAACACATACGAGCATTCAGTTAAGAAAGATTCATCCTCCTCAATCTTGAGGGCGCATTTGGGTGTAATAAACGAATCGCATTCGTAGCAATTGATGGCGTAGACTGAAATTATCGCAAGAGGTTATTAGTTCCAACATTTTTCTCAAATTTATTTCGGGAAACATAAAATTATAAAATACACAAACTGCATTATACGGCGGACAGCATTTTACTTGATGTTACTTCATTTGATATTTTCACTTGAGCTACTTGTTCTGACAAGTTCTGGTGTACGTCTAACAAGCTCACGATTCTGTTCCCGGCTCAGACTTCATCAAAACAGCATTATCAGTTAGTTATGAAATATGTAACGCGATAGGCAGGGAGCATCCCCCAATCAAATCTATCGATTCGTAATTATAAATGCGTTTCATAATCTCAAGCTAACTTTATTAAATTAAATACTATAGAATATATATGTTGTCTATTAATGATTATTAATAAATTTGTAATCTATTTAGAAAGCAAACGCTTAAGTTTTATTGAACTTGGAGTTTTATGCGACCTTGCCCTTTGCGAGTTTTATTCTTTATATATAAGATGTAACTTTTTCAGCCAGTTCCCCTCGTCAAAAATTCAAATCTGCATGGGACCACTTTATCATATATAGCTGTCATAGGGACGATCGGTCGAAAAGTAGGTTCTAGTATGGAAACCTTCTTTTTATTACTTGACCAAACTCTGGATTTATTGGTTTCACTTTGATCCACATATATATGCAAAAGCTTATATACATCGGGCTGCTATCGGACTAGATCGGTCAAAAAGAAGATATTTTTTATCAAACGCAGAATTCACGAGATTCTCACATAGGGGAAATGTCTAGAAATGTCCTTATTTTCTCGTTTCTTGTTAATTTGAATACGCTAAAGAAGAAGTCTTGGAATAATTATTCTCTATTTGTCTCTTGTAATCACTTTATTAGTGGGTTTTGTGTATTAACGAAATTTGTATTTTCACTTAGGACCCTCAGAATTTCTTTAAGTGGTTTTTCCCAAGCAGCTGCTGCATTTGGTCTTCATTACTTACATGATTTTCTACGCTTCCTCAATTGGTTAATTTTTTCAAATTATTCCAAATGAGTTTGGGTCAATTGAGAGGCAGCAGCTGCGGGGAGGAAGTTCCCTCGACTCACACACGAGCTTCAGTTGCAGTTTATTGACATTTTCGATGCGCTGCGCATTGTAAACCGTGCTTAACACTTTTTCAAACTCGACTACGACTCGGCCTGCACATTGAAATTTAACTCAATTAAACATAATTAATAATGCAGACTCACACACGCACGTTCACACATTTACATACCCAGACCCACACCCACACGCATATGAGGGCGTTTGGGTTGGGGAGTTCAACGAATCGCATGACCTTTTCTCAGTTTAATTGTTTAATTTTCGTGCCACTTACGAACATTTGTTTTATTGTTGCTCAGACTTGTTTGTATTTCCAGGTGTTGGGCTTGGGCGTTATTTGCAATTGTAAATGAGTCATGGATCTTATGAACTTACACATAATTACACATACCTAAAAGTCGTTACATTCATAAAACACACGACAATTGCAAAAGCCCGTTTTTTCTTCTCGGCGTCGAGTAGGTTATCTGTATACGATATCTTCGATAAAGGTTTATAATAAGTTTAGTTCTGACGCATCTCGCGAATATAGAAAATTATTTAAATTATAACTAATGGCAATACGAAAGACAAAGAAGGGAACAACGTACAGACTGAATAAATATCTTATATTTTAGTATATAGTGCTATATAGATTTCTATAAAGCAGTTCAATCTTACTAAATATTAAGTCAGCTAAAAATGTATTAACATTTTTGTAGATTCTCAAACGCCACACCACATTTAGGATGAAACATAATAATAATTTGTTAAAATTTCATCAACAAGTTTTTATGTCAACAAAAGTACTTTTTTAAACTCTCAAAAATTTAGGAGGTTTATGTTTTCATTTAAATACATGTTAAGGCTTAGCCCTTTTTAATATGAAGATCTCTCTTAATGTTATAAATTAATATACTATTATTTTGATTTGATTTAATTGTATTTTTTTGTTTGTTATTTATTTGTATTGATAAGAAATCACACTTAAAAGTACAATAAAACATTCAATATAATTGTTTAAGTGATCCATAAATATTTTATTGTTGCAATTGTACATGGGATAGGCACAAATTTAAACGAGATTAGTTTACAACTATGGGGCAAAATCAAAATTACAATTGGTACAGAGAAATACTTAAATACAACCAAAAGTTAAGAACTAAAGCCAAATACTAGAGATCTAGGCCAACAAGCGGGCCACGCCGAAGAACAGCAGGATGCTTCCAGCAATGGGGGCCAGGGAGGCGGAGCCGTTGCACTCGTCCTTGGTGCACACATCACAGCCCAGCTGCTTGACGAAGGGCAAGGAGGGATCCGACTGACAGCCAGTCTGGATGTTGGATACGTCTCCAAAGTAACAGCTACGCACGATCTGCGGGTGGCCGACAACTAAAAGTGACAATGAACATAAGAAATGTGAGAAATAACTTTCACGTTTTGTTTAAACACAAAAAATAGCACATAAAAAACAGTTGTCAGTTTACAATGAGTACATTGTTTTCCGGCTGCTCGTAACAATGCAAGATGTTTGTACAATCTGCTTTTTGCCAATTAATACGAAAATTTACTACGCTCTCTGACGCATTTTTCAGTCAACAATTACTTGAGTCAACAGATTTGTTATTTGCGTTTGGGCCCTTTGTGCCGGTCTGGATCATTTCTGCGCTTGAGTTGATAAACGATAAGCTTTGACGATCTCATCAATGCCGCAATCAATTCTAAGACAATTATGAATCTTAAAGAAAAACAAACCGTTCTACATGAAATGTTTAATAATCGTTTGTTAATTATATTAACTTTTATCCCAGTTAGAATACATGTACATATACATTTTTTAAATAAATGAAAGCAAACGATATGTTAAAGCCTATGTTTCTCATTATGTTGTTTTATTAAATAAAAGCAACAGAAAAATGTTCATGTCTTAACAACCTTAGCTCTAAGTTTGACATGTCTGCATTTGAACTCTGTTCTAAAAGAACTCTTTAGGCATTATTCAAAAGAAGGATAATGAATAAATATGTTAATTTGCTGCGTTTAGAAAATGAAACAAATGTTTATGTAAATTTCATTGATATGTAGATTTTCTAAGTTTTCTCGTTTGAAGTAAATAAGAGAAACGAAAAATTTCTCCTAGAAAATATGGAAAATAGAAAAATCTTGATAAGCTCAATTCAATTGGAATGAAATATTACAATATTGTCTTTTAATATCCAAATTTCACGCTCATTCCCAACGACAATCACGTCATTATTATTTCTACACGCTCTTTGACACTAATCTCAAAATTATACGAAATTACACGAAACCAGAAAACGCGACAATGGCCAGAAATACGCACCCAAATCCAACAACAGCGCAAAACACAGCCCGAACACAACACGACAACCAAAAAAAAAAAAAAAACTATTCATGTACATAAAATGACATCATAATCATCGTAGCATAATACGAGCCCCATTGCTCGCATGAGAGCTGCCTCTAATGGATGCCACAGATTGGCGAATCTGTTAATATGTCAGAACTTACCGCTCTCGAGCGTCTTCTTCATGCAGCCGGTCGCGTTGCGGAGTGGGAAGAAGTTCTGCAGATAGCGCGGTGGACCGATTCTGGCGCAATCCATTAACAGAGTCTCATCCTCCTCGAACTTGAGGCCGCATTTGGGTGTTGTAAGCGACTCGCATTGGTAGCACTTGATGGCATAGGCTGAAAGTTAGCATCAGGGTTTATTAGTTCAAACAGGTTTTTCATTCTCAAATGCTTTTCGGAAATTATAATATCATAAAATACACACCCGAACAGGCCAGACTAATCATAACGGCCACGGCCAAACTGCATTTCACGGCGGACACCATTTTACTTGTTGTTACTTGATTTGATATTTTTACCGGAGCTACTCTACAACTCTCAACCTATGCTGACAATGTCTGCTGCACGTCTGACAAGCTCACGATTCTGTTGCCCCGTTCAGACGTCTGGCCAACCCATCAGCCTCACTCGCAGTCACCATCCCCCATTCTCAAATCACTCAGTTCTCTAAGCGCAACAGCGACTGCGCTGCTCACTCTGAGAGTTGAGACTTGAGTGGAAAACACTGTGTGGGCATAATAATATGTGGAACCGGTTTTCAGACATTTGTTTTGCTTTTCGTCTATGTTTTGAATCAGTTTTCTAAAAACAACTATTACTAAGTGTTATAACCTTTTTTTATAAATTGATTATCTTATGCATGGTTTTTTGAGCGTAACGGCAACTACGTTGTCCACTTTAAGTTTTGTTTTGAGTGAAAAATATCAAATGTGTCATTTTGACAGACAAGCTAAAAGTAAGTGTAATAAAATATTATTCTGAGTAATTCTCAAACCGGTTCTGCAGCACTTGTTTAACTTTTGGTATGTGTTTTGAATTTAGAAATGCATAGTCAAGTTTTTCCATAGGTTGCTTTTGCACTGAGAAAAAAAACTTTAACGAATAATAAATAAAAATAAATAATAAATACTTTTCATATAGTTTTTTAATGCATGTACATTTATTAAATGAAAAATAACAAGTATACATATATATACAAAAATTTAATGAGCTTCTCAGCCACACTAAAAACGTCTGAGAATCATGCAAATATTTACTCACAGTATTCCAACAATTTTTGTTAACTTTTTATACCATTAGCATGCAGCTGTGCACTCAGAGATGTGTAACTTATGTTTTTTAGAAAAACAACTGATCATTTAAATCGCATATCCGACTATCAAAGTAGCTATTGTATTTTAAGCAGCTATTATTATGATTGTCTATAGAATGAATCACTTTAGTTCTTGACTCGTTAGCACTTAGTTGTCAACTTATTATTTGTTTGCCATTTTTTAAAAGAGTCTTTTATAGACAAAAGATCTTTTTATATTCTGAGCCCATTTAAAATGTATAAAAAGGGTATAATAGTTATGCGCCAATCTATAAAACGGACTGAAGAAAATATATATATTCTTGGTCAGCATCAATTTTCGAGTCGATCTAGAAATGTTCGCCTGTTCTCAGAACCTACAATTGCTAGAGATATCTCACCAATTGATGTAGGTTTTAAGAATTCTAGTGATGAAATTTTAATTATAACTTCTGGAATACACAGATCAAGGATCTTCCATTTTTTATTCATAACTAGGGTGTCTCTCAGTCGGGCACTCCCTTGAGAGACTACTTGTTTATTTGCAAGAGTTCAAATAGTCGATGAGTAGGAAAAACACTCAACCATTTTCTAATGCCACTCAAAAGTATGCAGCATTATTCTTCAACAACATTTTTCTTTCATGTTCCCTTATTACGCACGATCCGGAGCTAATAGGGTACAATCTGTTTTGCAAATGTTCTCCGGTATAGATTTACACAGATTTAATTAGATTTAAGCAGCGGGACAGAGCCAAAGGCACAGTGGGTAGCAATGGCCTCATAGCTTCAGAACAGGAGGACAAAAAATAAGGCAAAGCCGCAGGATAAATGAGAAATGAGGTCAGCAAAGAACTCATAGAACATTCACTTATCGTCTAATTGGATTAGCCTTGCTCTTAGTGGTTTTACCAATCAATGCTCTGATATCCGATACGCTTAGCTCAGATTAAAGCCGGTTCCGGTTCTCATCCCTATATGCATTGTATATGTGTGTAATGTGTGGGTCTCAAGTTGCTCAGGAAGTATTAATAGATAGAGAATAGATTTCCACAAGTTCTTATTAAAAAATTTGTATTCTAAGTCTTCTATAAAAACACAAGAGGGAACGCGTTTAAAAATCAACTTACATAACTAATAAATATAATAATTTCTTTGGGTTTCTCTAAAAAACATATCTAAGCTTTAATATCTTATAAATAAATCCAAGTTGTTTTGATAAATCCAAGCTCTTAACACATGAGAGCATCTTTTAATGAATCAGCAGTTCAAATCATGGGGTGCCATTTGCATAGATTTAATTAGATAATGTCAACGCAGATTTATAGACACCGATGGCAGGTGTCAAACAGTTTGCGATTGAAAACAGCGATTAAAAGGGCACAGAAATGGCAGGCAGGACGAAGAATATGCGTGAAATGAGGTCGACGTGAGTCACTTGTAAGTTATGTAGGTTGCCTAATTGGATTAGCAGTGGCTTCGATTAAGTTGGGTAAGCTAAATTACATTTAGAGATACAGTACAGCCCGAGATAGTCAATAGGATGGCAAGCTAAGGCAGAATATTGGATGAACAAAACAAGAATATGCGATAGTTTAATAGAAAGTGTTTGCTCCCGTAACAAAGCAGTATTTGTAATCAAAAGAGCCTAGGATCAACTTTAAATACAGAGATGTGACCAATACTTAACTAGACTTTTATATAAAATTGAATTAATCAGGCATAAGAAGAGCTTAGAGAGTAATTTACAATAAATTTAGATAACTCTACTCTAATTCTACCTGCAATGGAATGGAATGACAGGAATATCTGAGAGGAGGTAAGGGCAAAGATAAACTCCTGCCTGTTGTGCCTGTTCCATATATCTAATATTATCGCTGACTAATGTAAGCAGAGTTTTTAAGAGGCATCAAAATAATATATTGATGATGGATATTGTTTTTAAAAATCTGGCAGATACAATTGCAACTTTGCACAGGGCCATACATTCAGAGTCTGCCCATAAATACGCTTCATAAGACTTTGCCTATTTATTCTATAAGTTGTCCCACATTAAATATAACATCCAACAGCTGTCACATAGATCATGAACTTTATTTGGGTTGTGTTTTTTTCTTGTTATCTAACTGTGATAAATACATTGGAGAATGCATGCGGTGTTTGACTTGTACATTTAAAGTTTGTTTCATAGTTTTATTATTATTATTTATGGGATATATCATTTATAGAGCGTGGCTTGTTGTGGTTGTAGTTAATACTCCTGTTAAGCTAAGCTATTACTTATTTGTTTATCCAATTGTTTTATTTAAAATTATTAAGGCAAATTATGAAATCCATTAGAAAATATCTTTATAAATAATAATTTAAAATACAGGCTTAACATAAAGGGACTACAGAGGAATAATACACCTAAAACTAAACTAAGTAAATTATTAAAGTTAATCAGCAAATGGCTTAGCATTTGGGGCTAAACAAAATATCACGTTCCAACTAAAATAGAGATACAATTGAAGCGACTGCCGCTCAGTTGGCCAACTGATTGGCCAAGGCCAGAGCGGGCAGCAAAATGGCGGCCAAGATGGCGGCGAGGCGTGTGGAGCCATTGCAGCGATCTGTGAGGCAATCCTCACAGAATATCCGCCGCACATTCTTCTCCGGAGTGGTCACATTGCACAGCTCCACGGGATCCGACTTGTTGGTGTAGTAGCAGAAGCGTTTGGTTATGATCTTGCCATTATCTAAAGTAAAACAATTCGTAAGTAGGGGCTCAGGTAGTCGGCTTGATCTACTTACACTCCTCCACAGTTTTGCGGCAAACGGGACGCTCGTGATCCGAGTTGATGCTGCTGTTGCAGCTGCGCAGCAGATTTATATTGCGCTCCTTGATCAGATCCGTGGGTATGTTATCCTCCTGAAAGGTCACATCGCAAAAGTCCTCCGCTCCAATGGTGTCCGAGCTGCAGTGCCAGCACTGCAAATGCTGATGTTCATGTGCTGTAAAGATGGCCAAATAAAAGATTCGATTAGCTTGTTTACTACACGACCTTTACGGCCTGGCCTCAATTTGGCTTGCTCTCTAATAGCTGGCGTAAAACTATTCTTACACTTTGCCCATTCAAGAACAAACCCAAATTGTGTATTCAGTGCTTGTAGCTGTTGACATCATCAGTCTTTGTGCCAAAAAACAAACCAAACTAACTTTATGTTTTGCCACCCCCAAATTCTGGTCCAACCCTCACTGAATATCCGTTCGGCAGCAGCAGCAGACTGTGAATTGTGCGTAGCGAGTCGAAGCGGCGCCTTCATTGAATTTTTATTACGTATACGCAGCTAAATACCATTTGAGAGCAAGTGAAATTTATTGTTGCACCCGCAATATGAACGACCCTTTTTTGTGGCTGAGAGAGAACCAAGATTTTTATGAGATTTTTATGCGTCCATGAAGCACTAAAAACTGCTGACTCGCAAAATTTGTTATCAAGTTCGTAATTGTAGAGCTTGACCAAAGACGTATTCGGGGTTTAGAGTATTGCATGATGAATCAGAGGTGTGAGACTATAGAGTACATTGTCGAGGCAATCCCCTATTATATGTAATTTATAACCATAATTATGTTTTCAACATTCAGGCGTTTGTTTTATACAAAATGTCTATTGAAAATGTGTTGGATATTTTAAAAGAGATATCTTAAAATGAATTTAGTTTTTAAAGTAATAAAAAAGTTAATGTTTTGTTTCAACTTAAATTGTGACAGTTTAATTGGAAGAGAATCCCATTGGACTAAAGTAAAAGTAAAGTAAAAGTAAAGTACTATACATATATTCTTGTTGAGAACACATTCAACTTTTTCTTTAAGTGTAAGTTTTCATGAGAACTACTCAATAGCTTCGCCTCTTTCTCTCATAATTCTCTCACCACTTTTTTTTGCCACTCGCGGATTGATTTGCCTATCGCACTGTGATTATTTTTTGTTGTTTTATCAAGCGCTTTGTTTATTTATGTTTTCTATATCATTTGTTTTTAAATTAAATTCACAGAGGAAGCTTTGGCACAGCACAAGCAGAGTGAGCGTATTTTTGGAAGTGATTCGCATAAAATTAATATTTAATTAGATTGTTTGCCGTCGGGGGGAGGGCATGGAAAATGACGTGCCCTGGAACCACCTGCTGGTCAAAACAAACATGCAAATCCATTTTTCTCCACTTAGATATGCGTGATTAGCTGTTGGCTCTGACAGACCCGAAGATCAAGATGGTACGTTTGGCTTTGTGTGCCTTCAAGGTTTTTGCATGTCCACAACTCAGCTGACCACAGCAAAAAGATTGAAGGTGGCCAGTTTGTAGGTGCAAAACTTTCCTTACATGTTGGGTTATTTTCTTTTTTAAAAGTCAACTTGCCGTAAATCTAAATCAAACATGCAATGTTGTCGTTGCTGTTGTTGTCAGTTGTCCGCCAATGTTGGGACCTTGACACGCGTCATGGCAGCTACCGGACCCAGTTCTTGAGCTGGGTGTCAAATATTGACGCCGAAAAAATTTGCATTTAATTTTGAAAATGTTAGTGTATTAAATTACATTATTATGAATTCGCTGGCACCTTAAACGTCAGTCGAGCGAGTCCTTCAGCTGTCAGCGCTCAAGACAACATTGCCGCGTGCTGTATTGTAATTATTAGTTGTTGTTCTTATTATTGTTGCTGTTGCTGTTGTTGTTGTTGTTGTTGTTCATTTGTGCAGCCCCTAACGCCCACGTTCAAGTCAACGTCTGCATTTTAAAACCTTGTCGGTTCTAGTTCTCCGGCTTTCCGTAAACTGACGTGCAATTGCGGGTAATTTGCCAGCGCCCTAGTCGGAGAAGTCTCTAGATGGACTAACTAGCGCCGTTTTTATACTCGACGTAATTGATTGTTTGTACGGTACATACCGAGGCCAAGTCAAGGTCACGTGTTAGCTACTTTCTTATCGAACTCACGCACAGACTGTTATTTAGGCAGTGCCTTTAACCTGTACCCAGCGAAATGATGTAAAAAGCGTATCAAGAAGTTATTTTTGGAAAAAGAACCAGGGTAGCAAAAAGAGAATATTTGGATTCGTACATTTATTTGCGGTAACTGAAGTGATATGTGGCTGCTATTCAATTGAAATTGATAGTCCTCGCAACCTTAAGTCTAGCTAGTATTACGTATGCATATTTTTTCTATTCTATATAGACTGATCAATAACTCGTTTAGATTACAGCAAACCCACATAAAGGTTCCACATCGTGAACGTGCTATAGGGTATTTCCGTGTCGGCCAATCTATTTGTTTGATCTGAGCCATTGAAAGTGGAAGCCTTGCAATTAAAGTCTACCGGAAGTTGCTTTCTCTCTATATGCAAATGTTGTATCTCGTGTGTGCGCACTTGCAACCCCTAACTCAAAATTTGCAACAATATACAGAAAAAGGCTTTCGCACATCCGCACTTAGCTCGCACCACCAAAAAATAAGTAAATAAACTGTCAAGCATGATGAAAAACAACAAGAAAAGTGTATTCATGGCATAATTTGATACGCATCGGAAGTTTGTTGTCGCCTGCAATTAAGTGAACCCCCAGAGCACATGTACGCTGGTGAGGGGGGTTAGTTGATGGCGGGGGGCGGTCTGGTGTCCTGTGAAGCGTGCTCAATCTGCGCATCCTGTTTGTCAGCTCATTTTGAACGAAAACAAGCCGAGCAACGCCTGTCTCATTATCAGTTATCTACAAATTACGCAATTCATGCCAAGCAATTCGAACCAAACTTGAACCCCCACCACACACAGATACACACACACACACACACACATATACACAGTCGAGGTCTGTGACATAGTTTCCACGCATCCAGCTAGGTGGGGGTAGAAATCTGTGCTGAATACGCGAGTACAGTTGAGATGAGTTTTGGCTAGGCCGGCGCTGCTGGAAACTGGAGCAGACGCCGTTCTGGCGCCAGTTTGACATGCGCAGTGCTCCAAGCAGATGCGCAGTGGGGTCCTGATTGAATGTAAGCCAATTAGATAATTGCAGGACCCTCACAGGCATACCAGCCCATGCCATGACAATTGGAATTAATTCCATATTCAATCTGACTCAATTAAGAGTAATTATAATCAGTAGTTCACTTCAGCAGTCAATTAATGCATATTAAGAGCAAATTGAATTAAGTTGCATTGCATTGCATTAATCAACGATTTTTATGGCCAAATGCAAATGCAATCTACGCCGTGTGTGTGTGTGTGTGTGCGAGTGTGAAACAAAGCAAATAGCTTGCAAATATTTAAGATAAATAAACAACAAGCAATTCCAAAATACACAAATGCATTCAGATTTCCTTCCCATGCCAATCATTGAACAGCGTGAAAATCACAAAAATGCCGCCAAATTACGACACATACATATATTTATTTCTTATGCATATATGTATATATATGTGTGTGTATGTATATCTGTAGGAAAAGTGCGCAAATTTTCTGTACATTGACCCACAAAGTGTTTGCGTGTTGGCAAAAGAATGTAAAAAATCAGCTGTAAATTAGCCAAGCCCTTCAAAAAGCACGACTTGAACTGCGATTTTGTGCAGTCATAAAAGGATACTAAATTATAAAGGTTTTTTAAATATCACAAAAATAAAATATATATTTTTTAAAGCAAGTTACAGAAAGCAAAGTAGGTTATCAATTATGTATAGAAGTTTACTCTTTCATCTTTGCAGGGGTTCGATTCCTAAACTTCACGCTTAGTACGCAAGCGTAAGCTTTAATAGCCTATAATATTTTAAATTTTGTAACAATAAATCTAGATATATCGCCATAAAAATATTCCAAAAAGCAATCGATCAATTTCTATTTGCCATTAAATAATCGTAAAAAATAAATTCTTTAAAATTCAATTCCCTCACGAGTGCCATATCTGACATTCGATTTTCGTTCGTTTTCGTCATATAATGCCAGAGATTTATTCTCCAGATTTTCTGTAATTAATAAACCTTAAAATTTGTGCACATGCGAGCAACTTGTACCACAAACAGCTCTTCAATCTATTTATGTGTACATATATAAATATTCCAAAAAGCAATTTGTTTATGACATATAAAAGCCATAAAACAGAAATACATTTTGCGGTAATCATCAAGATATTTCCCTAAATGTTGTATGCGCAGGTGTGAAAACATTTTTAACAGCTTTCCACTGAGTTATGAACAATAATTGTTTAATTTTTAACTATGTTACTGTATTGTAATAAAATTTCAATTTTCACACGTGTAAATCTTTTGAACTGAAATATTTACTAAATTCATGGACATGAAATATTGAATATAAGTAATAATAAGGGCTATCAAATCATTTGAGATGTAACGAAATCTTAAATATCGACAATAAATTAAACTTAATGTTCCAGACTCAGGTGTTAAAAATTGTATTATAACTTTTAGTTGATTTATGAAAATATATTGTTTAGTCTCTTACAATATTCAGCTATGATTTTTATGGCTATTTTTAAGCATGGTACAACTTTTATAAACACCGCAAAAAAAAAAAGAGAAATTCGTAAAAATTTGCCGCAAAATAAAAAGAAACCAGCAAATAAAAAATGTACGTAAACAAACTCAAAATCCAAGTGAAACGTTTCATTCATACGAAAGTGATCGAAAAGCCACACCTGAGACCATTCTGTAGAAGGCACACAATTTAGAAGCAACCTTGTTGCCCCAGATGTAATTACACGTAAGCACAGGCCCAATTGGAACTCGCACAAGATTAACAACAAATTTTTGATTTAATGTGTTTATGAATGCACCCAAAAGCGAGCCACGTGCAACGCGTGACGATCGGAACGGGCGGAACTCACCTCTAATATTGTGGGCGCTGGCCAGCAGGCAAAAGCCAGCAATTATGAGTTTCATGGGCGCTGACATAGTTAGGAATAGTATTGGATTACTTGGCGCTGGAATGCTAAGGCTACAAATCTCGACAAGGCACGTAGACGGCTGGGCGACACAATGGCGCCGGCTTTCCGGTGAACAAGACGCAGGCAGCGCTATCAGATTCCTTGTGTGTGTGTATCCTTTGTGGGGCTTCTCAATGCCAGGAGCTGCCTTTGTTTGATTCGTATGTACTTTGAACTGCGCGCGATGCAAACGGCTGCTCGTCCGAGTAACGACTGTGCGGCCCAGCGAGCCGCAGGCTATGCTGCCACATTGCCACACACTAGACGTCAACGTCGGCGGCAACGCCGACTGCGGCAGCGACGTTGCTCTGACTGTGTCTCAGGCAATGATGACGTTGCTTGGGGATGCCCCATGCTGCTGCCAATTGCCCAGCCTAACAATTAAGTTAGTTTTCCGCTTGCCGCAAAGAAACGATTATTAGAGGTCTTCAGACAATTATTCAATGTTTTCAATGTTATCTTAAAAGAGCAATCAGATAAAGGCAAATTTTTAAATTGAAAAGATAAATTGTAATAATAAAGATAATAAAGATTCTGTGAAATTGTGTTTCCTTGTTAAACACTTTTCCTTACACAATTAATTGGCAAACTTTTAAATTTTGTGTATTAAAAATTAGCTGTTACGTTTCCCGCTTTATGGTCACCCTATTTGGGGTGTGAAACTTGGCTAAACCTGAAACAAAAGCTTTTGGCTATGCTTTCCGTTCAAAGTGTATACATAAACCAGTTTTTTAACAGCTTTGAAACTTATATTTTTTATTTTAAAATGAAATATTTTATTGGAAATTCTTAAAATGTTTTTTATTTGTTTTGTAATCATTGCTTATGTTGCCTTATGTGCTATTTGTTAATAAGCGCCGGATTTCTACCAATTTTAGAATTTAAGAAGGTTTAAGGCAAAATGCTTAAGAAAAGTTTCAAATATTACTTCTATTACATTGAAGAATTGTCTTCAAATATTTAAAAAGATCAAGACGAGTTTTATCTTGTTATAAAATAATTAAATAAATGATTAAACTATTTTTGACTAGTAAGGATCAGTACTATCGATTGACATTAAAAAAGTGAGAATCTAAGATTTCGCCCAAATCGACAAAAAAGCAAAGGGGTTATATAACGTTTTTTCTCAAAATCGGGGTTGGTTCGAATATCAAAATTTTTTTGATGTTTTTTTTTAATATCGCTGGTAAATATCGTCTGATTTTAAAATGTTAAACCTTTTTGAATTCGTACGGATCCCTACTATCAGTTCAAAATTGATTGGTTAACAAAAGCTTGTTGACCAAAAAAAGATTCATTTGTAGAGTCAACCTTTATTTGATGATTTTGATTATGGATTGACATTAAAAATTTAAATTCTACATTTTGGACCAAACGTTTTTTTGTGAAAGTCGGTGTCGGTTCGAAAATCAAAACTCCGGAATGTATATATCCATGCACAACTGGCTTTCCTAAGCTACTTTGGTGATAGGGAACTAAAGTCTTTATTGATCCATAAATATGATTAAAATAAATTAACAGATGGCGCTGCTTGTCGTTATTAAAGTTGGACATATGTAAGCTATATTAAGAATATTTAGATAGAGCAATGATTCAACTTAGTTTGTGATTCATTTACTGCCACGCACATAATTTGGCCAGTGTGGCAGCAATTGTGAACAGTATATTGCCAAATTTGGCCACACTCATGCCAAAGCGTTGGATATATGTTTTCATATGCAAATCTTGACATTAATCTGCAGCATAAAGCGACAGTAGCCGACGACTCCTCCTGCACACCCAAAAACACTTGACAAAGCGTGAAAAATGCGACTCGCTGCGTTTGGCTGCACGCACGCCAAATGAGCCGGCGATCGAGAACGACGCCATCGCCACACTTGGAGTTGATTGGCGGGCTTGAGCCGAGCAACAACAAAGATTGCAACGGATTAGGAGGTTAAGTTGAAGCCTAAGCCGTGGCAATAAAAAGTCAAATCACATCATAAACTTAAGCACGGCGGCGGGCCTAAACTTCTGGCCGGCCAGTCGACCGATCGTGGTGCCCATTGACAGCCAGCCTGGGGCCATTGGGGCGTATGCGTAACATTTGCAGCCAGCTGAAACGCTGAACAATGTCGATTTACAATATTTACCCATGCCCCCTCAATGATAAATGGCCAGTTTTATTGCATAAACTGTACGACATTTTCGCCAGACACATCATAAAAAAACTGAAAAAACACACATACATTACAAGCATGTATTTAAAAAAATAATAATAAAGAAAACAAGAAACAAAACAAATCGTGGAAAAGCCGTGCGACAACTTTAAATGGCCATAACGTTTTTCTGGCATAGTTACCACCCATTATTTTTTATTTTTATTTATATATACCCTACAATCGTACAAATTATTGATATGCGATTAAGCTTCGCAAATGTGTTCGGCAATGTCTTTTCATAAAATATGTTACTCCACAAGTTCATCATTTGCAATTATATTCACAATTCTGAGAATTAAGAATTTGCTAAAAGCTAAATTTGTGATTCAACATATTAAATGTTAATTGAATTGTTATTGGTACTTACAATTATGTATCTATCATATTTTGGAAAAATAGATGCTGAGATAAGAGACTCTTGAAATGTAAATGCCTATGTATTTATTTATATATATTCATTTAGTTTTCGTTCTTTTGTTTGAGAAAACTTACACAAGACAGATAAATCTTTATAATCCTATAAATTCCTAAGTAAAGGGTATCTACTAGTTAAGCACTCTCTATCACAGCACTCGTATTTGCATTTGCTTGTTAATGTTTTTGTTAGACAGCTTTCAGGCTTGTCTAAATGCTTGTGACAATTTTTATTTTAAATAATGAAATGATCACGCCTTAAGGCGGTACCAAAGCAAAAGAGAAAAAAACGAGAAAATATGAATATTTTAAGCACGCCGAAGTCTTTATGCCCTTTTTGCCATACAGTCTTACAGATATGTAAGAATAGTGAAGGGTATAAAAACTCCTACTTTAAAGCTTAAACTGAAGAGCTTCCGTACAAATCAAAGACTCAATTGGCTTGGGTCAAATGTCAGCGCAGGCATTGACATTTTTGCGTGGTCGGCAATTACCCAGAGACAATTCTTAAATGTGGGCAGGCTCAGAACTGAACTCATTTCCGTTCTGCTGCGACTGCCGAACCACAATTTGAATGACGCATCGGCAACTCAACGGCTCATCCAATTGTGTATCTGTATATCTTTTATGTTTGTAGCTTGCACAATGTCAAGCGCAATGATGTGAGACAATTATTTTTGATTTGCTTTTGAAATTAAAAAATTTAAGGTTACGTGGGCTAGGCAAAAACTTGGACTGGAACGGGGAGATTTAACAAATAAAGTGAATTAGTTGGAAATGCCCGACTAGGAGATACCCCAAACCTTTCTACCTTAAGCTTGTTACATTTGCTCAATTAATGGATCATTGTCCACTTCTTACCCATATCATTTTAAGCAGTGAGTACATACATCATTTTATTAATACTCTATACATTTTAAATGTAACGAACAACAATGAGAACAAAAGATTATCTTTTGAAATTAAGGAAACTATTCGGGATAAAATAATTCAAATATACATCATTCTATGAAATTACAAAGTATTTACATACAAACCTTTCATGTACTCCAAATAATTATGATCTGATGATTATGATAAAACAATATTTTGAGCACTCAACGACATCTGTTAATAGCACTGGCTGAACTAAGAATCCATGTTCATGGCAATTTCATTAATAACATTCAAAATCTAAAATGATTAAAAAATACTTAAAATAAAAACTATGCATGTTTTTTACCATCTAATCAATTTATTTGCAAGACACCATAAAAAAGTGCTTCGATTACAGTTACAATAAGTAATACAATATTACAAAGGTCTATATATGTAAAGATGTATGTGTGTGTGTGTGTGTGTGTGTTGGTATGTGTGTGTGTAATCAATCAAATGTGTGTTAACCAATTGGCGTGCAAGTTGAATATGCGAACGTTTAACTATAATTTATTGATTGCTTAAGACTGACCAAGTGGAAACCTTTGAATGCTCTACAGCTACATAACATTTACATTTAAGATTCTGTATAATCTGTATAACATATACATGGTAAATTTATGATATATTTATAGCGAAGTGTGACTGCCAGCAACGTGAGTCTTTATAAGTGAATTTCGCAGTGTGTGTAAAAGTCTGAGAGATATGTCGAAAGAAACGCGACTTAACTAGGCGATATACGAATTTGCTGATTTGTTTTGTATTCTGCTCAAAGGAATTTCAACGCTTTAAATTCATTTTTGCATTTGCTTCATGCAATTAAGTGCAGTCTCCACCCACGGCTGAATTTTGCCAGTCATTAGCTCATTTGCATAGCTGCTGCCTCAGTGCGGCGAGCAGGGGCAGCACCAGCAGCCCCACCAAGCCCGAGAGTCCTCCAGCCGAGTTGCAGCCATCGGTGGTGCAAGTGCGGCAATAAACGGTCTTGATGTAGGATGAGGTCGTGTCCATGGCGCACTTGTCCGGCGCATCGTCCACATCCTCGTAGAAGCAGGAGCGCGATATGACCCGCTTGCCATAGACTGCAATGAAACGAACGCCATAATAAACTTTAAATATTTGCTGGCAAACAATTTTTTAATTAATATATCCACAGTGAGAAAAATGTTGCACATTGAATTTAATTTATGTGCCCCGCTGTTTTTGCGTGGGCTTCGCGTTTCCATATACTGCGTCCGTTCGGTTTGACTTATCTCAAAAATGTCATTTCAAATGTCGTCCAAATCGTCGATCAGGTGCTGGCTAATGGCTGCCTGCCAGATAGTCAAGCCGTGAGCTAAGTGCAGCTGATGCAATTGCCTAAGTTTTTAAATAGATAAAAAGTAAACAAAAAACCCACAGTTTTAAATAAAATATAGGCCCCTAAGTGTACACGTGTTTACTGATAACTATGTAGTCCCCGTTTTTCTCTCATTAGCTTAAGATTTAGCTAAACTATCTAACAAACGGAGTGTTATTAGTTCGATTCCCACAAGCCGCATTTGTTTCATTTACTTCTACTAATAAGCAAATGTTCAAATTTTACAAAAATATTTACTATCGTATTAAAGTTTTATTCATTTTGTAGTATTGCCTACATAAGCCTTTATACATATAACATTCAAATACGATTTTATCTTAACTTAAACTGTCCTTAATATGTTGTTGTTGAAAAGAGAATTTAGCGTAATTCGAATACAGTACAATTCTTAATAATCTGTCTGTTAAGGAAGAAAGCCTGTGAAAAAAGCCTTGATCGCTGCGCTCGTATTGGTGAGCTTATAAAAGCTCAGCTGCTGTCTTACTACCACGAGGAAAGGTGTTTTGTTGATGAGCTCTGTGCATATGAAAGCTCTGTGAATTTAGAAAAACTTAGACAATAATATACCTATATAGAATTGTAGCTTAAACTGGCTAAACGGCAAACAGACCACTGGCGAAAATGGGTTCAAGGCTTGCTTGCGACCAGCGTTTGCCAGGCCCGGTCCGGCTCAGCTCGGCTCGGCCAGGCTAGGCCCGACCAGGCCAACAAAAACGCCAACTGAAAATGAGGCCTGCAACTATGTCTAGAGCTGGCCGCAACATACACTGCCAAAATGAACGCGGGTCTCAGCAAAACGAGACAATTTGCAATCAGCGAAACGGCAAATGAAAACCAGAAAAAATGCACAACAAATTGCGTTTTCTCATTGCGTGTGTAGATGTGTGTGTGTGTGCGTGTGTGTGTGTGTGTTTCGCAAACAGAACACAACAAGAAAAGCACAAAAATCAAGAAACGATATAAAACAAAATCAACCAAAATAAATCGCAATAAAATGAAGTAAAACTTTAAAAGCAGCTCAAAAAGGTGCGCGTTGACCATTTTTGTGATTGGCTCCAAGAAGCAGTTGCAAGCGAGATAGCACGCAGAGTGCGTAAGTCAGTGAGAGCGAGAGAGAGCGAGAGAGAGAGAGGGAGCAGGGGCAGTCGCGAAGGGGGTTCGACATCTGAGTACAAGCCTCTAATAAAATTGTTGACAATTGTCGCCTTATCACGGCCGCGGCATCAAACAAGGCACACAGAATGCAGTTGTCAGCTGCAGAGCCCAAAGAAAATTGTCAGAGCGGAAAAATAACAACAACGAGGGGAGAAACTGAAAAAATTGCGTATACGCCGCGTGCGCGACTTGAAACCAAGTTGGAAATGTTGCATTGTGTCATAAATTTAAATTTTAATTAATTTAATTATTTATTGGTCGAAATGTGTGTTGGCAACATTTTTCACAGTAACAAAATCGAGAGAGCAACAAATAAAAAAAAAAAGGAACAAAAAAATACGCAACGCAATTGGCCAAAAATAGGCAAAAAGTCGGCGACAACTTTTCGGTTAGCCAAAATGCAACAAGTTGCAAAATATTTGCACAGTGACGCACAGTGACAACTAAAATGCAACGCACACTCACACACACGTACGCACACACACTCATACACGCACACACAACGCAAATAGCTAATTGCTTGGCTTGGCTGTTAGTTTTATGGAATTATGGAATACATTTTTAATTTGACATTTGCCAAAAACTCAGCCACTCGTCGGCCCAAACTTCATAAGCAATTAATTTAACGGCATATAAATTGAGCAGTAGACGCAGCAGCAGCAGCAGTAAAAATAATAACAACAACAACAACAACAACAACTGCTGCTGCTGCATCGCCTAGTTGCATTTTTCTCAGACATTTGGCTAGCATTCTGGCTCTGGCTCTGGGTCTGCCTCTCCACTCCCTGGTCATAGCCGTAATTGAGCGCTTCACGCTGTGCAACAACTTAATTAATTTATATATAATTTTTTGTTTGTTTGTTTGTTTTATTTTTGCAAGCATAGTTTATTCGTATATTATGTGCTTGCATCGTACTGGCTGCTCATTTGGAGACCGAGCCGCAGTTGAGATTTGCCGCTTGCAATTTTAATTGCCAGCCGCAAATCTTTGCAAATATTCGCAGCGCCAATTTGTAGACGCTTGATTGCAAAAATTTAATGGTGTTCATTAATTGGCCATAAGAAATTGGCCCGCTCCAAGCCGGGCACTTGATCATATGCCAATCGTTGCAGATTAGTTATGTGCAACAGTTTGTTGCGATTTTTAATTAGCGAATTTTAATTTGACATTTGTTTTGAACAAATCCGGGAAAATCAAGATGAAGGTCACGAGGAAATCAGAAGACGCAACTGATTCTAATTAAACTAGCGCCAATGAAGCCGAGCAGTAATTAATTAGCAGTAGTAAATTAAATACAATACAAAGACTAAAATGAGATAAATAAAATAAAGAGAATGGAATACAAATTGTGCGTACAATGAGGCTTTGAAAAGATCATTCTATTAATCTTCAAATTGATATACAATTAGATTTTCTAAGGATTATCTAAGATTTCTGCCTATATTATAATGGTCAAACTTAATCACTTTGACGTTGTCTGTGAGCCTCATGTTTCTTTCTGTACTTTAGTTATTATTATTAAGAGTTAATATAGCTATTAATTAAAGGTAACCTGTTAACATTGGCCAATAAATTATTGAACTATAATAAACCATAAACGAAATGTTATATTTAGGGAAAATCTTGTGACCATTAACTACAACTATATACCCTCTCTCTCTCGATGTTAAATTAAGCCTTTATAAGAGATCTTTTTTATTACGTAAATCATATTCAAAATTAACTCAGCAATTATAAGCTTTCCTATGCACAAGTTATTAAATATTTCACTGTTAGTAAACATTTTTAATTATATTGCAAAGAATTAAGTTTCTGGCTGTTTAATCATGACCATTTTATTGAGCCAAGACGAGCAGCTAATCGAGAATTGCATTTCTACTAGAAATTTACTTCATTTTAAACATAAGTTATTTTTAAAAATATTTACTAAGAACAATGTTTTGCAATAAATTGCCAGGTAGCACAATAATATAAATAATTTATTTTGAATTAACTAAAAGCAAATATAAAAATAACAAAAAGTTAATGTTATTATATCATTTAGACAGATTTTAAATCTTGATGTGCAAAATTTAAGTGTGCTATAATATAAGCTGAAATTTAGGTAACTTTAAAGTGATTTATCTTTTTGTAAATCACGTAATTAAATCAATATTTTATGTGAATAATAACGAGCAAACAATTAAAACGGAAATGGAAATAAACAAATGGGTGGATTCTTTGGCTGCTGTTATCGAAATTGAAATCGAAAAACTGTCCACAGATATTTAAATGAGATAAAAATGCAGCGATACGCAACGTTTGGCAAATTGAGCAGCGTACGAAAATTGAATTTCATTTTGCTCGCCTTTTTTATGTGCACTTTTGTGTTTTTGTTGTTGGTTTGTTGCTGTTGTTGCTGTTGTTGCTTGTCAAATGCAAATGCCAACAAGCGGCACAATTTGCACTCGCCGCAGGCTGAACAATAAAAAACTAACAAAAATGCCAAAGCTGCAGCCAGAGCCGGCGGCGCAGCCAAAGATCGACGACTGCAACACGAATATCACTCATACGCCGCGTGTGTTGGCGTTGGTTTTTCTCCCTCTCTTTTATTTTATTTTGTGTGCTCGCCACATCGCCACATAAATTTGCCGTAAATTAGCGGCACAAGCAACTGGCCTGGCCTGGCCTGGCCTGGCCCGGCTTGGGCCAAGTGTCGCCAGCACTTGTGCAGCCACGCCCCGCCCCGTCAACGCCCAGCAGCAGCAGCAGCAGCTGCAGCAGGGAACGCGATCGCAAACACTGAGCAATTGTCTCGTTGCGGCTGCCTCTGTGGATTTGTATGCCGCACTTGCTGCTGCCGACTCTGTCAGGCCAATAAATCTCAATCTTGTTTGACGCTTTGTGGCAGCCAACAACAGGCGGCAGCCTCGCGGGTGTGAGCCACCGGTGGGTCCCCGCACTCACCACAACAATGCCACAATTGACAGTCCAACGGGCATTGCTGAATAATGGCTTATCTCCGATCTGTGCTGGGTGCCTGCTGGCTTGTTGCTTACCTTCCTGCACGAGCTTCTTGCAGACGGGCCGCGCATTCACCGACTTAACGCCCACCGAATAGGTACAGTTGACATAGCTCCAGTAACGCTGCTGCTCCGAGATGCTGTCCGACTGGAAGGGATCATTGCAGAACTCGCCATTCGAGACATCTGTGGAACAGCGCCAGCAACGTAGAACTCCAGAGGCTGCAATATTGGAAAAGTTCGTTATTATGGCTGTTTTTTAAATGAATTAGTTATTAATTTTAATTTTGAAGCCTATGTCTTAGTAGCTAGGCAGCCCTACTTCTAACAGCTGCCAACAAGGTGACAAGCCTGTCACGGAGAAGAAGAGAGTTCATCTGCAGCTTACGACTCAACTCTTAGGTATTCTAAAAACCGCAACCAAACTATGCTACCATTGAATAACTAATCGAATAATATGCACAATAAGTTACAATAGTTTTTGGTGGTCTTTTTAGCCTTTTGGTGATCTTTTTAAACGCCTCATCCCCTTTTCGAAGCTATAACTTGTTGAGAATTGCAAGCTAAACAGCGAACAAGTTTTGTATGCAGACGGACTAACAATATCACAATTATTAACATAACAATAACAAATTGTACATCATTTGTAGACATTCAATCCATTAATATAAAAAGTATGAACTAACACAAATTTTGAATTCAATTCAAGACATTGTACCCTTAATTATATGTGTCGTACTCCGCTGGGGAGAGTGCTGCAACCCAACTAGGTACAATGCGACTCATTAGAGACATATTCCATTCAAGTCAGGTGCCGCAGCTGGAACGCAATTATATGTTATCAGAGTACACAGAACGAGGCGATGTAGAATTTTGAAACCCATTTAAGAGTAGTTAATTGAAATGCTGAGCTGTGTGTGTGTGTGTGTGTGTGTGTGTGTGTGTGTGTGTATGTGGATATATGCCCGTTTAGATAATCCATAAACTAAGTGAGTAGTTTTCGCTCTAAATTGCAATCAAGCGATGATTTTGATAGCAAGTGCATAAATAATGGGCCACGAGGCGAGATGCCTGCTGCGATTTGTAGTTGGCCGTTAGCCGTTGGCGGCGGCTTTTGAAAAATGTTGCAGCTAAAATTAATTAGACACGGGAGCCTTTTGGCTGAGTTATTTATGGGACAGTCGATTGGAGAACTGCCTTATAAAAGTGTCAAAACTTTCGGCTCTTGGCGTTGTTTATGCCCACGATTTGGCCAAAGAGCGTGTTGAATAATTATTAAACATTTTATTTTCGAACCGCAAAATACGCAAGACTTAACTGAGGAGGCAGCTCTGTTCTAAAATGGCATTGAGATAGTTTTTCATCGGGTTTGCTCTGGACAGCAGCGGATGTTGATGTTGATGTTGATGTTGATGTTGACGACGACAATAAAAACCCGTTTGCGGGGCCAATTTAAACGTCAAACGTTAACGTTCAGGTTAAATGCACTTAACCAACACTTTGAGGTGCGTTTAAATGAAAGCTTAGATAAACAGCAAATAGCCTGGCCTGGCCCGGCCTGGCCTGGCCTATACACAACTGAGCCAACTGTGCTGAACGCACTCGAAACGTGTTTTTGGCCACAGTCTTCTATTGGCTTTAACCGCATTTGGCCATAAACAACAGACATAAACATTACAATTTTGCGTATTTGAATAAAAAATACAATAAAATCAAGAAACGTATTCGGACTTCATTTTGCATTGCTTAGAAATTATTATCATTTACAATATATTGAAATTAATTGACAGCTGAATTGTCAGATCGTTGGCCAAATTGTTTATATGCGTGTAACAGTGCGCGCGCAGTTGCGGTGGCAGTTTACTAATGGTAATGACTGTAATTGTATGCAACATGAAAATTGATATTGTGCGCGCGTTTATGCCAAATGTTTTGGCAGTTCCAAACAGCGACCCAAAAATGGTTACACACATGACTTTACCAGTGTGTGTGTGTGTGTGTGTGTGCTGTGCGTGTGTGTGCGTAAGTAGTTTCTTACATTTATATAAGTATGTTGCAGTTCGATTACCCAAAGATATGCGTTTGAAAAGTAAAAGGTTACATGGGCATACATTACGAAACGCAAGAAAAAATAAAAAATATTATGATCTACTTATTTTGACAAAAACTAAATAGTAGATGGTATGATAATATTTATAGCCCCTTTTTTTATAAAATCTTAGTATACCTACTAATCATATGTGGGTAAATATTATAGGAGTAGGTTTTATATATCTACATTCAATAGCTGAAAATTAAATAAAACAAAAATCATTTTCTCATTCGTTTTCCCCATTCAAATCCCAAGATCTCAAGTCTCAAGTCAAGTCTCAAAAGTTAACACAAATTCAACAAATCAACAAGTATTATTAAATAAATATCAAATATTTTTATATAAATAATTATTTCCATCGTGTAGCTCAATTCATAATATAAGTTTAAAATGCTTGATATAATTATTTGAAAATGTACACAAACTACATAAAAACATGATCTGCTTGTGCGGGTTCGCTTGGTAAGGCAATTGTAGTCCGCACTTCACGAGCACATTTCATTTAAATAGCCGAAAAAACTCACAATTTTCTAGCAATTTTCTTGGGTTTTCACTGCTTGAACTCGCCCAAGTAAAAACGGGGCGCGCCTATGTTGTAGGCCGGGTTGAATGCACTTTGAGGCAGTGTAACTTTATATCAACGACTTATGCAAAAGTCAGCAATAATAAACTAAAACTTGGGCCTGTGACTTTCCCACACACACACACGCACACACACACACTCACACACATAGTAAAGTTCACATGCAATTTTCGCATTAGCTCGACTCAGTTGAGCGGGGATTTACTACGAGTTAGAGCTGGGGTTGCAGTTGTAACTGGAGTTTAGGAGTATTTGGATCTCAAAAGCTTTAAAAAACGTGTTGATTATCATCAATCTGGCTGCCGCCCAAGAAAAGAAAAGCCCGGCAAAGTCGCTGACATGAGGCGCCATATCTAAGCCCTAAAATCGACGACTTACGAGTGTGGACCTAAACCTTAGAAAGAGGTGCCAGTTAGGTGGCGACTTACAGGGTAAAGGTAGGGGGTAGAAAGTCTGTATTTACAGACATGCAATCAAAGTTCGTTCAACTGAAAACTGCCAACGACAATTGCGACGACTTCTCGAACATTTTTCAAATAGTTTCGCATTTGGCCCAAATGCTTGTATAATTAGACGGGCATTATATGGAAATGTGCTGGAATGCGAGGGGTTTAGCTATTTACAGAGGGCTTAGCTCGAATGGAAGGCGAATATCAACATTTGTTTACATATATCTTGTAGATTGATCAGAAAGCTAAATATCCACACCCATAAAAACGCGCCCAACTCATTGAAAATCTAAATACACGCGCAAAAATAAGAGCATAACATTTAGAAATAATGAAATCTACAGTGCTCGACTAGAAGATACCCAGCAAAATTACACTTGAGTTACATTTACATATGTACTTAAATATACTCTACTATCGGCACTCCCCAAAAACTTGAAAAAACATCAAGAGCGTTTTCTTTTTTTAAATTTGAAAATATTTTTAATTACATTTATGTAGAAGTAATAGATTTATCTACTCATTTCTCATCATTTCATGTCAATAACTTTAAATGTATAAATATCATATTTCTGTTTCTTATTTTTCTTATAATCATAATTGCGAAAAAGTCTGGCCTTCATCCAAGATTAATTTGTTACTCCAATAAAGCCTTTGACATGCTACAGACCTTTGTCTTTCGACCAATGTGTCACCTAGTACCAGTTACATAAGCAGGCGCAGAAGTAGACTACCCTTTATACCCATTTAGAGAGTACAGGGTGTGCAGGAAAGATTCCATTGCAATGTTGTAAAATTATTTAATGACTTACACGTAGCACATTAAAATGATGACATTTTGTCATGCTTTCGGTCTTTTGGGTGTGTGTTGGTTTTGAGGGATTTCAGGGTTGGCTTGCATTATAATGATTGCTCGGATTGTATCTCAGGCAAATTGCAATAAACCCCAATGACATGCATGTCAAATGATAAATAGTTGCGCTTAGTCAGTTAAGCAATTTGCCTGTGAATTGCTTTAATTATGAAACTTCTGTTTAGCACGTCTAATGTATAATTAATTTTTAGAATTTTGTTAATTATGTGCCCCGATCGGCAATTGAGACCAGCAAACAAAATGAAATGCCTATTATAAAAGTAAATAACTAACTCGACTTGTTTCGTTCAAAAATTCTATTTCTATTTTTCTTTGCAGCTAAAATTCGGAAATGGGTGCGACGAAGTATAAACAATTAGTTAAGGCCCACAGAAAAAAACATAAAAGAAAATACAAAACAACACGAAAACAAGGTTGCAAATGCCAGACTGAAACTGTCAGTGTCCACAGTTTAATGGAGGTGCGTGCTCCAAAGTTGCGAGTGGACACAATAAAAACAAAATTGGCTGACAATGTGTCCAGAACAGAAGCACACGCCCATAAAACTTACAAAACAGAAAAATAACTTAGACACACATCAACTTCCAATTGAAGATATGACGACATCGTGAAGTTACAAGCTAAAACAAGGCCTACTTACAAGGCGGCAAAGAGTTTCCATCAAAAAAATGTTCACAAAAGTTGAAGTCTAGTCTATTATTAGTTGAGTAAACTACATCTAAGCTCAAACAGCATGAACAGTAATTAAATTAAATATTAGAATTAAAATATTATTTATATACTACGTAATAAAAGGCTACAAAGTTTACTAGACTATGAATTTGTAGCGCGTTACATATTTTTGCGATATTTGCCACAACTTCTTTTTCTACCTTTGTAAAGTGTTGTAAAATCTAGTAACGAAATTTGTAATGCATAGATGGAGAAATCTCTGACTTCACAAAATGTTTTTATTCTTGATCAATGTCAACATCCCATTCGATATACTCATGTCCGTCCGTCTGTTTCTTTGTTTCTCTTTCTATTTCGAGCCCTTTAACTGTTATAGTCAGCATGATCTAGTATATCATAAAGCTGTTAAAGGAATATAATATATATGATATGAACAATATCAGACTACTCTAACACATAGCACTATAGAAAGAATCAGTCCAAAAATAGTAGTTGTATCAAAAATGTTGTTTTCTTTCTCAAACTCAGCATCACATTTTTCCTCACTTAACTCCAAGACCTTAAACTTAGTCTAAAGAGAATGTTATCTTAAGTTTGTAGAAAAGAGACGTTCCCCAGCTGTTAAGTGTAACTGTTAATTAAGAAGGGCTATGTTTGCGAATCATTTTGACAGCTAGATCCTTTGGGAAAATATTTAACTTAATATTTATACTTTAATAACACATAAAATCCTCAGATGCCAATAAAAAGGAATTCGTTCACTATTTGCTGCCCAAGAAAACTTATTTTGAATTTGTTATTTTTCACTCAATTCACATCTTTAGCTCTTTTTTAAGCAATTAAAAACTAGACTCCTTCAGTTTTGCTGGACAGCCCATTTATCTGGTTTTTTATTTCTAACTGTTTCAATTCAATTAAATGCCACCATTTATTATGCACTTTAATCAATTGAAGCTCCCCAGTTTTCTAGTTTGTAGCCCGGAAAATGCGGTGCTGTTCATTTGGCGTTCCTCGTGTTGAGAGTCAAGAAAATGGCACAGCGCTTATCCATAAGTTTTTGTGTGTGTGTGTGTGTGTGTGTGTATATCTAAAAGTTAGCCTCATTTAATGTGCTATATTTATGTCTTATGAGAAAATTCTTCAATTTCTAAGGTTGTGAAAATATTTTTCAAGCGGCGCGCTGGCTGTGTGCAATCTGTCGGTGTTTTATGTATAAATAAATAGAACAGTCGACAAGTGCATAAATATAAATAAATCATGAAGTAATCCATTGCAGGCGCTTCACACAATACGTTAAGTATACGCCCCATGTGACGGCAGGCAATCAAGAGCGCATTGAAAGTCATTGTTGGAGGCTGAAAGCTGTCCGAGATGAGTGCATCTTAACAATGGCATTGATAATGCCAGCCAATGCCAGCTGCGGCTTATCAATTGGGGTCAACAAGGAAATTGATTGATTATCACAACATAATAGAGCTTCATTAATGTGGGTTGCTGAGGGGGCAAATTAAGTATACGTCACAAGTAACTCAAGTGTCAATGGAAAAAGATCTTAAAGGAATTTAAGAAGCAAACAATTGAAATGGAATTAACTCTAATAGTGTTTGCATGAATTTCTTAAATAAATGTGTGTCTGTTGTTTCCCCCATGTTGGTTCGGTGAACCCGAGCCCATAAGACCGCACCACTCAACGCGTGCACACACACTTAATTAGCTGGAAAACTCATGCGAATGCACGCACAGAAGCTGAGCACCCACCTGCATCCAGGCTCAGCGCAAGGGAGAGCAATCCCAGCAGCAGCACGGAGCAGGAAGTGTAGGGCGACATGGCCGATAGGGTTAACAGCTTGTTGTTAATGCGGGCAGCGACTTGTTGGCAACTGTTGTGTCAGAATTTCTTTAAATTTATATTTCCACACAGCTAGCTATTCACTTTGCACTGCGATTTCGTTGTATTTCAAAAAATTTGAATATTTCGTAGGGCCGCGGCACACGCATGCGACGAGTTGACAAACTGAATGCGAACTGAATCGAAACTGAACACGAAAAAGCGCCACAAGTCGCAGCCAGCAGCAGCCAGCAGCAGCGTCAGCAGCAGCAGCAGCAGAAATCAACGACAAAACGAACCAATAACAAAACGAACGAACGCAAAGCACAAACGAAAATGAACTAGCAAGAGCGAGAGCGAGAGGGCAGATCGTTCAATCAGCTATGTTTCAATCGCACTACTCGCAGAACTGCAGCCAGATTGAACACAACAAATTGAAGCGAAAAGGAGAGAGCGAGAGAGAGAGGGGGGGAGTGGGATAGAATGCAGGCAGGCGAAGATACGCATGAAGCGCAGTTGAAGTGTCGCTGGATTTTATATTGAAGTTTTTTATTTATATGGGTTTGGGCTGGGAGCTGGCTAAGCACTTGTCTTTGGCCCGCTCTTCTAATGGTTGCCACAAAAACACTTGCAGTTTCAAATGCCGCACAGTGAACCCAAATGCACTGTTAACTGATAAAGAAAAATTTATGTTAAACTTAAGCCAGAAAACGTATCTAAACTGGCAATTTTTCTGATAATGTACACTCTGGCAGGATGCTACTGTGGAATAATATTATTGGCTTGTTTTTTTTTTATAGTTTCATATTTGTAGCTAATAATATTTCTATTTAGGAGTATCAATATAAATTTTTTGCGAATAATAATTGAAATCAAACAAAAAATTATACCGATTAGAAAGAAAAACAATTAATACATTTGACACATGGTTTTGCCAGCACTCGTCCCACTGTGCGCGAAGCCATTGCGTTTTCCTGCACCATTGACGCTTGATGACAGTCGCCGTCTGTCGGTTTGACGGTTTGTCAGTTTGTCAGTTTGTCGCCAGTTGCAATTGAATGCTAACTGCGAGTCTGTCGCCATCTAATCAAGCGGGGACTTTTGATAAGGAAATGCAATGTTGGCACTTTGCGGCATGGACGCATCCACTCGCTGGAGAGGACACCCGACCAGAAAAGTGGTTCAATCTCTGCTTAAATTTGTTGCAAATATTTTATGCGTTTTCTATGGCATGGAGATTTGTCTTTTATTGTTTTGCTTTTATGCTCTCGCAACGGGAACTTTACGAGCAGGGAGTACTTGGACTACTTCTGACACGGAGTACATTGACTTATAAGTTATATGACTGCGGTTAATATCTTTGGCTTGATATTAAACCCATTAAGCTGAAGCAATAGAAGAAGACAGCGAATGTGGCTAAGCACGTGCCATTAGGATTATGAGTATCATTAAAAGAGGGCAGAGAAAAAATAGTCAAAAAAATATGAAAGCAGTTTGGAAAGAAAAATGATGCAGAGCACATTTAAACTCTTGAACATAAACAACTTTTCGAAATACTTGGCATATTTTTTTTAAAAACATTCTAAATGTGCAAAATATCATAAATTAGAAAACATTTAAACCTAAACATATACGTATATACACAGATTTTATATTTATGACTAGACCAAAGCATTTCTTTTTATATATTTAGATATTTTATTTATAATCAAGCTATAACAAAGTTGTTTTGAAATATTAATAATATGAACTTTTGTTTTGGAAATTGATCATTGTTATTGTTGTTCGTCTAGGCCAGTTCAATGGCCAACAAAATAATTGTTGAGCAGCCAATAACCTAGGTAAATACAGCCAAATGGGCGTATGCATAAAAGTACTTACTTCTAAGAAAAACCTCAGACTTAGCTCAAGCCGCAATATTTGTATCCCTACCCGCGTTTACGTGGAATCAATCAAATTAGCTAGAAGGTTCATCGAACAGTCCTCAAATCCAAGTAAGTCCAAAGCAAAATACGCCCCCAGAGCATGACAACGCACAAATTCCAAACACAAGAAACGGCTATTCCTAGATGGCCATAGACCGATATCTATCTAGTCCTGGCGGGGCTTGGGCCGGGGGCTATGCGTAATGTGCTTAGCAGGACAACGAGGCGTCGTTAGTTGTCCTTCGATGGACTCAGTATTCCAGCAAAGACCCGATTTGACAGCTGCACAAATACAAATTAGAAAAAAATAATTATGGTGCAGCTATTATTTATGTTTTAGGGCCATATTCTTGGATCTAGTTGTGGTTTATGTTGAATGATTGCTCGTTTGCTAGAGCTAATTAAATGGAATCTAGTTAATTACTAGCTAAAACTAGGCTAAGCCTTCAAGACTTATACTGCCTGTATTCGAATATCTGCTCGGTTTCGTCAAGAACTTAAGCCCAACAAGTCTTCCATTTAGCTGCAATTAACTTTGAAGTCGGTTACGCTAGCTTAAGTAAATAATGAACCCTACTTAATTATGGGGTAAGCAGTTTTATAACTCTGCTCAAATCTCAGTTGAACAATTTTAGCCACGTTGTAAACTTATCTCAAATAATGTGACTTACACAACGGAAGTGGAGCTACTTAAAGTTGCACAATTAGTATAATAAAGAAATTAAAAGCTTTGATCAAGATCAGCCTATGATGTCATGAGGTAGCAATATCTAAAGCTGAGCTTCCTAATTAAGTTGTTTATTATTTTTCAAGAAAAATGGGTACATCCCCTATGTATGTATTTTAAATGATTTGTTTGTATGTGATATACATTCAGAAAAATATCTTCTTAAGGAATAGAAATATTTACCCAAAAATTATAGTCAAGGTATCTTACATATGATAGCCATATGACATACAATGTAATGCGTAGGCTTTTTTACTTTAACTTATTTTATTTTATTTTATTTTTCAGAGAGACTTGACTGGAATACTTAATAGCGTCGGATATCTTTAGTATCGCCTTCCGCTCTAAAATTATACGACTCTCTGCAAGGGTATTAAAAAGTTAGTCAATGTCAGCACCACTTGATTAGCCAATGCACGCACCACCTCCACCAATGGACTATCCTTTGCAACTCTGCAGAGCCCTAACCCAGGAACCGTTAACACAACCGGCAATAACAATTTCCATGGCAACGCACACGCCAACAAAACTATTTTTATTTGCCATGAAAGAAACACAGAAAAATAACTAAAAACAACTAACAACTAACAAAGTAAAAAATGAAGCTTAAAACGCGCATTTGCAAAAGAAGTTCATTGAAAACGTCGGAAAGCACACAGGAACGTGGTATAATCCAATCCCCCAGCTATCCGCTGAGCTGCGTGGACTGGAGCAGCAACGAGGAGATCTATTTCGTCAGGTGCGTAGCCACAATTAAATTAAGCCTAACCTTAAGGTAATACTCCCTCTGAGCAGCGACGACCATCAAATCTATAAATGGAACGATGTGAGTCGCGATTCTGTGGAGGTGGCCAAGCTGCCGGATGACTTCATACCCACGGATATGCACTGGCTGCTGCTCGGGGGCCGCAGCAGTGGCGGGGGCAAGGGCAGCGATACTCTGCTCATTTGCAGCAACGACGGACGCTTCATTATACTGAACAAGAGTGCGCGGGTGGAGCGCAGCATATCCGCCCACACGGCGGCAATTAGCTCCGGTCGCTGGAGTCCCGACGGCGCAGGCCTCTTGACGGCAGCCGAGGACGGGGTCATCAAGATCTGGTCACGTTCCGGCATGCTGCGCTCGACAGTCATCCAAAGCGATGAGGCAATACGTTGCGCGCGCTGGGCGCCCAGCTCAACGGCAATTGCCTTCTGCCAGGGTGGTCACATATCCATCAAGCCCCTGGCAGCCAATAGCAAGTTGATAAGGGTGAGTTCTCCGGGAGGGTAGTTACGCTCTAGTACATTAAGTTACCCAGAACAGTTGAAAATGTGACCCATAGGTATTTTAAGAAGGCAAAAACGCGCAGCGTTTCGAAACAGCTTTAAGAAAAAGTCAGAAGAGATTTTCGATAATTTCTTTTAAGATAAATAGGTCAGTTTAAGCCTGAGTTAAGTTAGTCTCTCCTTGGCATAAAACGGTATTATGCTATTCTGAAAATGTTGTAAGGTTGTCCGTCTCTAAAACCGCTTCGATTTCAGCGACTATAAAAGCTAGAGACTTTAGATTACGTATGCGTATACCGTAACTGCCCTCTTTTCCCAAAAATCGATATTAATCGATTCCCAATTTGAGAGCTTTTGAGCATGTCTTTAAGATTAAAAGACCGATAGATAGATAGACAGGCTATATATATTCATTAGCAAGATGTTGACCTTGATAACCTGTCCATTACAGTGGCGGGCTCACGATGGTCTAGTTCTTTCGCTTAGCTGGTCTGGCCAGTCGAATATAATAGCCTCGGGTGGCGAGGACTTTCGCTTTAAGATCTGGGATGCGCAGGGCGCCAATCTGTACACTAGTGCGGCCGAGGAGTATGCCATTACGAGCGTGGCCTTCAATCCGGAGAAGGACTATCTGCTGGTGGGCACCTTTAACATGCTCAAGCTGTGCCACAGCACGGGCGTAAGTCCACACTTGACTAATCCTTCCCAGGGAATCTCAAGTTTCTATCAATTTTAGTGGTCCTACAGCAGCGCACGCTTTACAGCGCCTAGCGTGGGCTCGTTTTACACGTTGTCCTGGTCGACGGATGGTACTCAGGTCGCCTGTGGCACCTCCACGGGTCAGCTGATTGTGGGCTACGCTGTGGAGCAGCAGCTCATCTCCCGCAACCTGAAGGCAACGAGCACCGGCCGCAAGTGCATCGCCTTGCAGGACATTGCCAACGGCAGCAAGGATGTTCTCGAGTTTCCGCAGCGCGTCATCAATTTCGCCCTGGGCTATGGACATCTGGTGGTGGCCACCACCCACCAGCTGCACATCTACAACGAGAAATACATCAACACGCCTATCATAATTGATGGCCGCAACGATGCGCGCGTCATTGAAGTGGGCAAGAAGTGAGTGTGGCCAAGGGCAGCTTGTATTGTTTAGACCTTGCCGTTAACTCGCCCACTTGCAGGTACTTCATGGTGCTCGATGCCGCCTCCATTTGGGTATACACCTACACGGGTCGGCTGCATCTCAATCCTCGCTACCCGGGCTCACAGGCCCAGCTGCCGCTGCTCAACTGGCGCTCCATATCGCTGGGCCTGGACGTTCTCGCAATACGGGACAACTCGGAGACATCGCTGGTGCATCTATTCGATCTCATTCCCGGCGCCTCGCGCCAGTACGAGCCACAGTCGCTGCGCGCCAAGCAGCAGATCGCCGAGATCGCCGCCTGCCGGGCCGGCAGTCCGGATGACCAGTTCATCGCCTTCATCGACACCAATCGCGAGCTGTACATCAGCGAGACACGCAATCTCAACGGCGGGGGCACAGCTGAGCGCCTGGCCAATGCCTCCGATGAGATCCACAAGATTGGCACCCAGCTGACGGCCATAAAGTGGGCCAGCGAGACGAACATCTTAGTCGGCGTGCACGACTCCTGCTACAGCGTCTGGTATTGTCCGGGCGAAGGTGCAGCCGATCCCACAATCATTGCACTCACGACAATAACACTGGACACAGCGTAAGCTAAATATCAGAAGGCTGCCGTCGATATTAGATTTGGGTTATCCGTCCGTAATATCTTAAATATTTCATACTGCTCTTTAAGCTAGTCTACCACAAGTGTACAGGAATATTTGTACTATAACCAGTCTGGATTCTCAGCTTTCACTTTTATTCCCTTGTAGAGATTCATTTTGTCTCGAAATGTGTACAGCATACCAAAGGAGACATTTCCGTCCCCATATAGCTTATATAACTTTGATCAGTATCAACAGTCGAGTCGATATAGATTTGTAGATTTGTCCGTCTTTCCGTTTGTCTGTGAACAATTGGTCGGAAATAAAGGCTGTGCATAAAAGTCTCGAAGGGAATTTCAACATCAGTCACAGATAATCCTTCCTTCTTAATTTCTACTTGATATACTAATTTAATATTTAAATTGGATTCAATTTCGGAAGTCTGAATAGCTAAAAGAAGTTGGCTTAAAAGAGATTCTGATGCATTTATGCTAAATCCCACTCTGCTTGTGACTAAACCGCTCATTATTTCACTCGTTTCAGTGAGTTTGGCAAACACGTGGCCATCGATAGCTTTGAGGACGCTGTGATCACGTTTCGCTGCGCCGGCGCGCTGTTGCCGGTGAACGTGAACATCTACTGCGAGGTGCTGCATCGCAGCCTGCAGGAGGGGCAGTGGCAGCAGGCGTTGAAGATCTGCCGGCTGGCGCAGCACACGAGCCTGTGGGCGACACTGGCTGCGGTGGCCACCAGGAAGCACCAGCTGCAGCTCAGCGAGGAGGCCTACTCGGCAGCCCTGCAGATCGACAAGGTTAGCTACCTGCAGCACCTGAAGACCCTGGCGCCCTCGAGTGCCGAGCAGATGGCCGAGAACTCGCTAATGCTGGGCCGGCTGCTCGAGGCGGAGACCATACTGCTACACAATCGCAAATATGGCCAGGCGGTGGCCCTGGCTCTGCGCATGCACAGCTGGAAGCGTGCACTGGAGATTGCCCTGAAGCATCAGGCGGATGTGCCGGACCTGGATCTGGTACAACGTGTACTGGAGGAGCGGCAACGCTATCTGAAGGCCCTGCAACGCGATGAATGGGATGCACTGTACCTCAGTCATGTGGTCAAGGATGACAATCTTAGTGATTGAAGATAAAGACTTGGACTTAGGGGAGCTCGAGGGAGTATAATTACGAATATCATTAGCACATGTTCTTGAAATGCTCTATACTTAAGCCTACTGTCTGTTTATATACTATAAGTTACAACTACTTTGACTTTCCTTCATACACGTATATAGTTTTAATATTTCGCTGGGTTCTTCAGTTCAGTACGCTGACCTGACCATGGGCCTGCCCTCAATGGCATTGATGATGTTGTTGGCTGCCAGGAGGCTCATTTCGATGGTCGTCTTCATGGTCTGCGTGCCCAAATGGGGCAGAACGACTGCAAGAGAAGCAAAGCTTAGACAAATCTCTTGCAGATAGACTTTAGCTAATACGCACCACAATTGGGCAGCTTGAGGATAGGGCTATCGGCCGGCAGGGGCTCCGGCGTGGTTACGTCCAGGCCAGCGGCAAAGATTTGGCCAGTGCTCAGTGCCTCATGCAGATCAGCCTGATTGACCAGACCTGCAATGGACGATATGGTCAATACTTTATTACCTGACCCGCCCCCATGCCCACACGCCCACTCACCGCCTCTGGCCACATTGACAAAGACCGCGCTGCGTTTCATTTGCCCGAAGGCCTGCGCATTAAATTTCTCGCGGGTCTCGTCGGTGAGGGGCGCAGCCACCACCAGGAAGTCGCTCTCCCGCAGCAGAAGCTCGAAGGGCACGTGCTCCGCCTGGAACTCCACATCGTTCTCCCTACGGGTTCGCGTCGTGTAGAGTATCTTGGCCACATCCCAGCTCTGCAGACGCTTTGCTATGGCCTGGCCAATGCCGCCGAAGCCAAAAAACCCAATCACAGAGTCACGAATCTCCACGCCCATTCGCCAGTCGATCTGCTCCGTGACCCACTGTGAGCTACAAAGGAATTTTCGAAAATTAAATAACTTGTCTGACTACTATTAATAATGATTTTTTAAAGAGAACCACTTTTTATAAACATACCTTGAATTCAAGCATATATTCATTAAAGACTTCACAATATTATTTGTTTTCAGATATTCCCCAGATTTGACTTGTTTTTAGCTTAAATAACTATGCCCCAAATAGCTATTTTTGCTTTTCCGAAAATAATAAAACAAGCGTCGAATTAATTTTTTCCAAATATGAATGAAAGATTAGTAAAAAGTTAAGTTTTATATGAGAATTTCCCACTGATTTTGCAACCTTCTGAAAAATACCCCATCATAATACTCACTAACGTTATAAAACTTATATTAGAAACATTTTCAGTACAAGAAAAACCGTTAGTTTGCGATCTCAATTTAAAAGTTAAAGACAAGTTGGCAGCACGAGCAAAGCTTGAGCTTTTGGCTAAAAAAGCTCTCGCGTAAGCTTTTGCGCACAGCTGATACTCACGTCTCGATGTCGGAGCGTCCCGCATGAAAGTGTCGACCGGCTGCAATCATCAGGCCAATGGCCAGATCCGCCACCGCGTTCTTGACCACGCCCGGCGTATGGCCCAGAGGAATCCGACGGCGCTTGAACTCAGGCACATCCGCAAAGTCAATGCCCGAGGACATGGTGCTCACGGCGCGCAGCTGCGGCCCGGCTGCATCCAGTATGGCGGCATTCAGGGGCTGATAGTGCGCCCAGTAAATGGCATCCACGCCGGGCACCTTCTCCAGAATCTCCTCCCGCGACGGCGGCACACTCTGGCAGACCACAGTCTCGGCGCCGCGGGAGCTCAGCAGCGCCAGCGCCGGCGCCGGCACCTGCGGATGCGAAATGAGAACTTTGAACGCTCTCGAAACACTCATCACGGAGAGAAGCGACGCGATGTGCCCGGCGGTCAGCTTTAAACTAAAACAGAGCATGGAATATTATGTAAACTAAACAATACTTGAGCTTTTGGCACAAGCTCACCCTTTCTCTTGCTCTCTCTCTCTCTCTCTTACTCTTACTCTCTCTCTTTCTCTTTTCATATCTGGCAAATGTTTGTTAAACTGATGCCAAGATCTGATAACAGCTTATATGGGTACTACTCCTGAAATGGTATATCGGGATAGCATAATATTATTTTTGAATACAGACATTTTTTAACTCTAATCATTCGATTTAATAGAAGGGCAGCAAATTGCCAAAAAAAAACACAAAATATAAACTATTCTAGAGCAATTTGATTAGCATTATATGTATGTTAAGATATAGCTCTATCCCTACGATTCACACATACAAATGAGGTATGTTAAGTCTAATATCTATAAGAACTAGATATAGTATGTATAGTATCATTGTATAATTAAAACATTTTTTAAAATTTTCTAAAAGTCTGTTACAGTAAGTTTAGTGCCAGCTGTGTTTTAATGAGTACAAAATATACTTAGATACATTTGATTTCTGAGTAAATAATTGAGAATATAACATTTTGCGGATAAAGATATTTATTACATGATAAAGATAACAGATGCTAAAATCCCATATGATGTAAACAGTTTTACCCGAAATTGTGAAAAATTTGTGAAAAATTCTTTAAGAAAACTTGTTTGCTTACCATCCTCAGGTTTCCAACTCATTTTTCGCAAAAACATCTGTAAGGTTAATTTAACATTTCACACTTCTCAGAAAAGCTACCTCTTCAAACCTGTTAAAACTTGTGGAGCATTGGCGGAAAGTGCGTGCATGCAATCGTTTTCCACCAATGTTCCACAGTTTCGCGTGGAATTATCTTATTATCGTAATATCCGATGGGATTCAAAACTTATATTTCGTTTTTGAGTTGAAATTCAGCTGAAACCTATTCAACTTTTTTTTAGAGATTAAGAATAAGAACCGTGGACCGAGCCGAGGCGCAGCTTAAAATGTATTGCCTTATAGTGTTCCCACTTTGCTTTTCCACCCCTTTTTAGCTGTTGCTGCAATCTGAACAGAGTATTACGCAGTCGTATGCAGCCAAGTGCAACGTTCTTATTTGATATTATTTTATTTAACATACAATCATTCACACAATCAATTGTTAATAATGTTCTCAGCAATAATCCTTGCACGCTTCAGTGGGTCCCCCAAGCATTTCCACGCTTTTCCTAATAGGCCGGCGACAGCATCCGCTCCCCGGCCAAACCGCGCAGCACGTTGTGAGCGGCAATCGTGGCCATGTCGGAGCGGGTGCGCGTGGTGGCGGAGCCGATGTGGGGTAGAATAACTGAAACGAGCAGCAAAAAACAAAAGTGAAGTGTGTTTGCCTTGAGCTGCAAATACGTACTTATAGATACTGTATGTAACGATCTGTGAACAGACAAGTCTATCAAGTCAAGGCTTATCCAGTGCTGGGCGTTGAGGTCAAAAGGGTTCAAAGTCAGTCAGATTATGTTAATGCTAATGTGCTAAATGTGTTACAGTATAACCTGTTTATATTATTCTTTTTCTTATAGCTCTTTTCGCTAATGCCAGTCAAAATTTTAATTATAGTCAAATTCTCCCCAACTATTTACACGTTTCCTTTAGTAGTTTATAGTAAGTTTACCAAATATTTCCGATTCCAAAGCTAACTTTTTTGTAAATTTTTAACAGCGCATTTAACTGTATCATGGTAAAGGGGCTTGGCGGAAACGTGATTCCCGATAACATATGTCTGTTCAATGAAATTATCACGACTTTGGTTTATGTCCTACTGGCAGGCACGACGTTTCCATAAATAATATTTTTTCGTAAAAATTCGAATTAAAAAATTGAGAAATTATGATGCTAATGCTAATGCTAATGATAATGCGAACGCTACTGCTAATGCTAATAATAATACAACTAATTATATTGATAATGGTAATGCTAATGCGACTGCTAATGATAATGGCAATGTTTATGCTAATGATAATTCTAATGCTAATGATAATGATTATGATAATGCTAATAATAATGATAATGATAATAATGAAAAGTGATGATTATAATAACAATGAATAATATTAAAACGACTTATCAATTTTAAGTATCCAGCTTTTTATAAAATCAACCTTCGAGTTATGCTTATAAATCCATTGTTAATTCAATGATGTTTCATTCATTCCGTTATATACATTCATCTCCACAAAAGCACTATACCCCATTGTCAATGCAGGGTATAATAATACTAATAACAACAACAACAATGATAACAGTGAGCAACCCATTCCTTTGAGGTATGGAAACTGATTTAAATAAATAATATTCTTTATAGAGATAACCTAGAAAGAACCTTGGTCATCAATTGCAAAACTAGCCCAAAAACAAAACTCTCTAATTTGTCGGAAAACAAACGCTAACGAAACTGAAGATAAGACTAAGTCACCACAGCGATAAGACGACGACTAATTATCACTAAATTTATTTATAAATAAATACATATATATTACTTACCGACATTGTCCAGGGCGAGCAATTTGTTATTGGGAGGCAGGGGCTCGGGATCCACAACATCCAGGCCGGCGGCAAAGATGCGGTTCGACTTGAGAGCCTCGTAGAGATCGTCCTGGTTGACGATTTCTGGAAGCAGATGCACGGATGAGCAGGCCAGGCAAGGGTTACATCTAGCTGTACTTACTGCCACGGGCAATGTTGACCAGGACGGCGGTCTTCTTCATCTTGTTGAAGGCGGTGGCATTGAAGATGCCCTGCGTGGCCGGGGTCAGGGGTGAGGCGATGACGACAAAGTCGCTCTTGGCCAGCAGCTCATCGAACTCGACCTTCTTGGCGTTGAGCTCCTTTTCGGTTTCCTTGTCGATGCGACGCCGTGTCGTGTAGAGCACCTGGTCAATGTCGAAGCCGGAGAGGCGCTTGGCAATCGCCTGGCCAATGCCGCCGAAGCCGAAGAAGCCAACGACAGAGTCGCGCACATCCTGGCCGAGCAGCCAGTTCAGATGATAGTTCTCCCAGTTGTCACTAAGCAAAAGATTCTGGATTAGATCTCCGGGTAGGTAGTAGAGGCTTTGGCTCACGTGTCGATCTTCCGGCGTGCCTCGTGAAAGCGACGACCCGCTGCGATGAGCAGACCCACCGCCAGATCGGCCACAGCCGTGTTCAGCACGGTGGGCGTGTGACCCAGTGGGATCTTGCGACGCTTCACCTCCTCCAAGTCGACGTAGTCAATGCCCGCCGACATGGTGGAGATTGATTTCAGCTGTGGCCCGGCGGCATCCAGAACTTCGGCATTGAGTGCATCGTGTCCGCCCCAGAAGACGCCATCGACGCCCTTGATCTTCTGCAGCAACTCCGCACGGCTGGGCGGCAGGCTCTGCACCTGGACGAGCTCACAGTTCTCCTTGAGCAGATCAATGCCCGACTGCGGCACCTCCGGATGGGTGATCAGCACCTTGAATGGCTTCGCGGACATCGTGCGGTTCCTGGATCTGCGCAACAAAGAGCCATCATTGGGTGTTACCAACAGGGCCACAAAGCAAAACAGCGGCAGCAACAAATTCAATTTCACAGCCATTCTGCTCGAAGCTAGACTTGGCCAGCAACTGAGCCTCATACCCACCCCGGCTGTGTATTTAGCAAAGGCCGCCCCAACTGGCCCCAGTTGCCGTTGATCAGCGACGACAAGCTTCTGAACCGGTTAAACATTCCTAGTTTTGTTTTAATGGGTTTTTTGCTCTTTCGGTTTCAAGCTGCCCACTAGAAAGAGAGTCTGCCATGCAAAGAGTATTTTAAGAGAGCAACAAGTGCCGGCATTCTAATTGGACGTGTTGACAAGTGGGAATATGTCACGGGTGCAGGAAGTTATTTCTAACTGGAATTCAAGCGCTACGCTAAAAGTTGAAAGTACTTTAGAAGTGTCTGAAACTTAACAGCAATGTGTGGGGAAAAATTAACAGTATCTTTTCGGGAAAACATCAAGAAAAATTATATTTCATAATAAAAACATAACAATGTTTATTGCAAGTGACTTTATGTTATATTGAAAATGTTTGTTTCTAGAGAGTTTTCGTTTCTTTGGCAACAATCAGCTTTTAATTGCAATCTGTTATAATAATCACATTTGAGCCAGGGCATTTTATCTTCGGCAACCTATCTCTAGATAGTTCTAAAAATTCTATTTTCTAGCTGTTACACTTAGATTATAAGCGTGAGATAAGATTTGAAATGTTTTTGCTAATAAAAAAAAATGCTCTTCAATCAATTTTATGACGTAAATTTGTCTATTTAGCAACAATTCGATTTGTGTGTGGTGGAAAAATACCCAATTAACATTCAGAATGTCAAAGAAAAAATCAAAAACACTTTTTCCTCTCTTCCTGCGGTTGATTAGTTGATCACTAAGAGCGCAACTGTTCCCATGTAAACCGCAACTAACAAAATTTGTTTTTAATTACAAAAAAAACGTCTGTCAGACTAAAGCTCTGTTTGCTCTGATGAGCACTGAATGTCAACTGAAAGCTGTTATGTGCTCTTAACAGCCGCTGCTCTCACTTGCACCGCCGCTCTTCAAAACTCACCAACTATCACTCTCTGGCACTTGGGAAACTTTACGGCTGGGCGTTTGCCGAGCGACTGAATGGAAAGTCAATCAACGGCTAGCTTTTTATACAGTTACTAACTTGATAATTGCCAGAAAAGTTTATGACTATGGTGGATAAAAGCTTTTTTTTTCGGTGAGCAATCGCCCACTAAAAATGGTTTGTGATTAAGTTGTATTGAATTTGATCAAGTCCAAAGCAATTGAAACTCTGCTTATCTTTTCAACGATCATCCACCAAGCACTTCCCCTCGTTTGCGTCGTCGCCCCCGCTCAGAGCATGGCATTAAGTTTTTTCTTCGACTTTTGTTTATCTCACTCTCGCATTGCACATTTTGCCGCTCTTTGCTTATCTCGTTTTGTTTGCACTGTTTCTTATCTGAATGGACAACCAACTTGTCCGTCCCAGTCTCTGTTCCCGTCTCTGTCTCTGGCTCTGGCTCTGGCTCTGTGATTGTGAACTCTTTAGCTGGCCCGCTGCTGGGCCAAGCTGTGCGCCTGCTCAAAATACCAGTTGGGGATTTTTCCCATGTCATTTGTGGCGCTCGCATGCGAGTCATTTCCAATTGGAATGGGACAGGTATCCCCAGCTCTGATGGAGTCGAGTCGCCATTGGAACGTTGTGGAACCTACTCATACGCCAAATGCTTGGCCCCCGCCAGCGCCAGATTCACTGCTTGACGCCGCTTTTTTTGTGAGCGGATCTGCTCAAATATTGTCCGCATAGCAGCAGGCGCGCAGAGCCGCACAGCTGCTCTCTTCCGCCCCGCGTTTTTAAATCCCATCTCTCTGTGAAAGCAGCAGAAAATAAACAAGAAACAGCAGATGGCGTTGACGTTGACTTTGGCTCTGTCGCTGCCGCTGCCGTTGCCGTTGCCTCTGGCGTCGGCGTTTGTCGTGTGCGTTTGCATGGATCAGGCGGGGCAACAACTGCCTTGCAGGGCTGTCCCCGAATGCACGTAATTATACCCTGCATTGCGTGTAAGCAGCCGGGTAGTCTAGGTTAACAAGTCATTTAGATGCACTTGAGAGTTAAAGATATATATGTACATAGTCTATCATTAGTGTAAGCTTTATAAGGAAATTATCTACTGTGCTCCAGTTTTAAAATATATTAAATCCAAGTCCAAGATCCCAGCAATCTACTTTAGATCCGAAAAATAAATATATTATGATAAATGGTTGGTATTTAACACCCCTAAAAACATTTTTTATGTTTAAGGTAAACAATTTTATTACAGTTCATACTTTTAGGCTTGGTAAAATATAACATAAGTACATTCAGAGGGTATTTGAGAGTCGTGCATTTGATTCCTTTTGTGGTTGCAATCGCAATTGTGACGCCACGATTTCAAGCTTGGGGCTGAGAAGTTCGCTCTGCGCTTTGGAGAGTTTCTAGTCGCGGCTGCACTTTGCCTAATTGCAAAAAGGTTATTGGCCCAGAGTTGCCAGTTGCCAGTTGGCAGTTGGCAGTGCTGCCAGAGTTGGGCCCCAAAGTGCGAGGGTGGTTAGTTGTGGGCGCCAAGCGACGTCTGGCGCGTCTCTCTTTGTGGCTGCGTCCGCTGTTTGGCGTCGCTGTCGCTGCTTGCGCTTTGTTCTTTTGCTTTGTGGTGATTTTCTTTTGTGGTGGCTCTCGCTCCAGTAGTTGGCCTCGCTGGGTGTCTGTTGGCTTTTATGCTTTCCTGTTACCAAAACACGATGCGTCATTTTGACTGACGTAACCAGGAGACAGCTGTCTATCAGTTGCGACCGTCGTGCCGTCGACGTCGTTGTCGTTTACCGTTACGCCCGCTGCCGATGGCAATGACAGCGCTCGCTGCGGTTTGGCGAACAAGTGCACAGCATTCACCAGAAAGCAAAAAGCATTCGCGCAAAATAAAAGATGAGCTACACACACAAAAACACAGCACAGACAAACACCATACATTCGCATGCACAGTTACACGAAAGATTGCGTGCCGCCGTCGTAAAGTTACAGTTGTAGCCAAAGCTTGCTGATAAGCGACACCCCCACCCCCACTCGTTCCCCTTCCATGTGTTTGATCACGCTACTTAACTAACGGCGTTTGTCAAGGACAGCGCCCACGACATCCAGGGGCAGCATCCAGCAGCAGCCGAATTCTGTTTGCTTCATAACCAACTACAGCGCAGTCGAAATCAAAAATGGTTGCCAAGCTGCAAGCTACAAAGCTGCAAAGGCCGCCGCCAGTCAAGTGCATATGCCATGCGCAGGCGCCAAAAGACGAAGCGGCGCCTACAGCCGCGAACGGGCCACTGCCGCCAACCCAGCAGCAGCAGCTCCCAAAAATAAAATAAAAACGGGTAAACACAAAAACAAAACAAAAAAAAATAAAGCACCGAGCGCTGTTAATTTGTACGTGTTGTGAAAAGCGTTCGAAAAAAAGCAACGCGCAGCATTGAGGCAGGTCCCTCTACGCGATACGAGCGAACAGGCGCGCAAGCAGCAGCAGCAAGCGACAATGCGACGTCGGCCACGCCAGCTGAGCGAGCAAAAGCTATATTTTGTATGCGTGTGAAAGCATGCATGTACGTGTGCGTGTGTGTGAGCGGTGCCAACACAAGCGGGCGCCTACGTCACAGCAGCACATGAGCAGCCAGCAGCAATCGCAGCGAGAGCGCGCGCGCTTGTGTGCTTGCTGAGAGTGAGAGAGCGCCTCTGGCTGCGTGGGAGTACTGCCGATGTGTGCGTGTGTGTGTTTGTGTATTTTGTTTGTCTTTGCTGTGACTGTGCTTCAATTACCGTTGCATGCGCTGCGCGCAGCTATTGTAATGTTAACATTGACTGACACCAGGCACGGGTCGTAATTTACATGTCTTTGCACTTGTACTGTTAGCTTCTTTCTGTCCGTACAGTGAGAGACAAAAAGAATGTTGCTGAGTGGGACACACACACACACACACGTACAGTGTATTTTGTCTTTGCGGAATTGAGCGCAGGGCTTTCTGTTTTTGTTTTTGTTCAATAGCATCTGTGCTTGGGGGAAACGAGTGGAATTCTCATGCTGTTCTCATGTATATTTTTGTTGGATGCATACATGCAGCAATTATTATATTCACAAACAATTTAAGCAGCATCGATGCAGTGTGTCTTTCACGCCATGTCAATTTCGAATTTGATTCACATTCGCGCCAAACTCCGATGTGGGTGCAATCGATCCGTTTGATTCCGGGCCAGGTGCAGCAACTGCAGCACTGGCCGCCACGGCCACAACGCGATATGGAAACGAGCGCCCTGCCGCCGGCTGCAATTGTCGCGCCGACACCTCCTCCTCTCGCTCCTGGTTGCCCAACATGGGTTCAAACAAATGATGGAACAGACTATAGGGCTGGGCGGTGACATTCCTGTTGGGCGATGCGGGCCGCTCCGACGAAAACGACTGCGGCTGCAAATCGGAACACAATTATTATCTCTCTTTTCTCTCTCTCGCCTCTCGAGACCTACCTGTAACAGTGTGGTATACATCTGATCGGCATAGTTGAGTAGCAGGCGCAATCCCTGAAAGCCCTCCTCGCGTTCGGGATGCTGGCGCAGCTCCTGGGCCGCCGCATTGGTCATTCTGGTCAGAATTTGGACAACCGTCGAGAGGCTGCTCACCAGACGCATCACATCATTGTTCACATCCACGGCCTGCGGCAACATAAACCACTCGGACGTGTGCCCATTCGAGCTGCTGGAGCCGATAGCATCGCTGCCACCGCTACTACTGCTACTGCTGCCGCTGCTGCTGCTGATAATGGTGGTGGAGGTGTTAGTGGTGGTGGTTGGAGTTGCAATGCGCATCTGGCGGGGCTCGACGATGACAATGGCTGTTGGGGGAGCCTGGTGGCAATTAGGCTAGGCGTGAGCTGTCATGGGGTTCTCGCTGTGGTTACCTGATCGCCATCCGCAGGCTCTTTGCAGTCTGGAATCGACCAGTCGCCAATGGAATTGGGTGCCAGAATGCTGGCGCCGCTGCCTTCCTTGCTGCACCACATAAATGGATTTGGATTTTCAAATACTTTAGATTTTAAACACGGTCTATACATTGTACGCTTGTAAACGAACTAAATGGGAATAGCCAAACGTTTTTCAAATTGACCGCCAAGCTTGCTACGATCCGACACTGAAACACCTATCTCTGATCTTCAGAAAATACTCGGATTGATGATTCACTTATCCAAGAGGCTCGACACACCCGCATGCATACTGCATACATACAATCTGAAATATATTTCTGTGTTCATTCGTTATAGAAGCAAATGTTGTTCGAATATTATAGCCTATCGCTTATTAAAATTCTTTCAATAACTATGCCCAACTAAGCAATCGAAAGTGGAACTAAAAAAATATAAATACATTACATCTACTAAAACCAGCATAACAAACTTAACGAACCTAGCTTTAATAGTTCCCGAGATCGAACAAAAATGTCCCGCACAATCTCGCTTATTCAAATAAAGATCTTTTCTCATCCTTTCTCAATAGAAAGAAGACAAGAGAAAAAGTCCATTTGTACATTTTTTGGAACTTTCTGGTAGCTTGGAGGTATTTTGGATTTTTCATTAAGTTTTGAGAATTTCGGGAAATAATGTCCCTCCGTACCGTAGTATACCAAGTATATTCCTAAACTAATGATCCTGGCATCGAGCGGATATAGTTGCCGCAAAGAATAAAGCTCTGATAATTGGATGCTTGTATATAAAAGCCCCAATTACATATCATTGGAGTACTAGCAACCAATATACTGTGGGCAAGTGAAAAATATCGTTTCTTTCTCGTTCTATATACTTATATCCTGCGGATTATTATAATGTTTAGGAAATATCATAGCAAGCTGTATGTCAGACAGAAGGCATCCACATCAACACAACAAACAAATCGATAGAATCCATTCAAAATATACAAGAACTCTTTTTTAGCATATTAGGCACCATGGCAGTTCGTCAATCCAGGAAAAACACACTTGACTCCGTGCTTATGCACGAACAAATGGAACTGCTGGATAAAATGTTTCCCTTGCCACCGGCACCACCCGATCAGTGTCGCGATGCGTACCTCACGGAGTTGTTTCCGCCGCGCGAATCCATTCCACATAGATCGGTCGAATTCATGGAAAATCAGGAGTCCGATGAAAGTATATATTCCACAACAGTTCAATTCGGTATCGATTTGAAGAACGCCGAGGCGAGGATCGTGGGCGATCTTCTCAAACAACGCGCCACCATAGACCCAAACAGGAAAACAATATCACTCAGGAAATCCGTATGGCAAGACGACAAATTCAGCACAGCGTACATAAGCAAGATGCTAAAAGAGCGTTACGGCAGCATAGCCAAGGCCATTGGCTGCGTAGCCGTGCTCTTCCAGATGACGGAGCTCAAGAACCGGATGGCCGTGGTGCGTGAGATGTGGAAGCATAAGTCAAATATCGATAGTTCCATACGCATGTTCAGCTGGTCCATCAAGGACTATTTCATGCGCTTAAATATGCGCGATACGATCTACCTGGACACCATTGAGCTGGAGCTGAAGGGTCAAATGGATTGCTACAAGTTTCGCATGGATCTCAAAGAAGTCATACGGCTCGTCGATGCTGTGTATGAAGATTTTAAGACCAAGCGCGACATCTGCAGCAGCTCTATGTTACTTATAAAGTAAGTAAACCAGTTAACACACATTGATCCTTGAGAAAATATGGATATAGCAAATTGGAATGATAAACTATATGTATGAAGTCGTGTAAACACGAAGAAATTCCAAGAAACACGAATTTATATCCCGACCACTTTATTTATGCCTCAACCATTCGTTTTTACAGAGATGCCCAAGTGGATGTTATGGAGATGGTGTCGAATTCACAGAGGGTAGCTGAGGCGCAGCGTAACCAGCTGACAAAGGATATGCAGCACACCCCACGTACAGTCAAGCCGGGCCGACAAGCAAAAACCAATTACATGGATTGTAAGCATACATTTAGATGATGTTGATTATAGCTGCTATTTGCATTAATCCTATAAATAGTTATGGTACCAATTGAGGCACGCTACAAGATAAACTGGGCGCAAGCAACAATGGAGCAGTCCATCTTGTATGATGATCTATTCGTAAAGGTAAAATGTTTAATTTTATAATATTTAGAATATTTAACGTTTGGTGTAGACCCAAATGAAACAATAATCTAGCATTGGAGGCTTAGTTGGGCCTAATGACTTAACTCAATTATTTCCACTTATTTTCCATCTGTTTTTGTGGAATTACTCAAAACCAGTGAAAAGGTTAGATCTCTGGCCCTGATTAAACTTTACAAATAGTTTATTTACATTTATGGTAATTATTTATTATATATCCCATGTATCCTAATAATTTAATATATATTCTGATAAAAGGTGAATTTGGCATCAATTTTATTACTTTCACTGAGGTTAATTGATTTAAAGAAACTGACATAGCTTACATTTTAAACAGAATTGAATGCTCCATAATATAATCTCATTCAAAGCAACTGTGCCAACAAAATTTCACAAATTGATGTCTCAAATACTAAGAGAATTCTACAAATCATACGCTCTTTAGATTAAGGCATCTATTGATAATTACTTTGAACAGTTCCACAGAACTATACTGAATTAAGTTTGGATTTATTTTAAAAAAATGATCTCTTTATCCAAACATTGCAATGCATTTTCTTCTTTCTGACAGAATATCGCAGACCAGGTGCAATTTTTCAAAGAGAATCTCACGGAAATTCTTTACCTTAACCTTAATACAAATATGGCCTATGATATGGAGATCCTCAACTTTAAGCGGCGCATCGATGAGACCGAGCAGGCATACGAGGAGACTATGGAGTTGGTTGAAAACGAGATTTCATTGACACGCAACAAGTTGTACAAAGTCAGAGATGATCTGGCTTTTTGCATGGAGCAAGTGCCCATGTTTCATCGAAAAATTGCAGAGGTAATGGCGATTTTGACCAACCAAGAAGAAGAGGCCAAGCGAGTCTCGGTAAGTGAGAGAGTTGTTGCATATTAGATGAAATTAAGCACGACTTTCTTTACCAGGAACGAATTTCGACTAGTATCTCAAAAAAGAAGAAGGGGAAAAAAATTAAATAGAAATTTATATCGAGAAAAAAACGGTTTGCTTAACGTTTAGCTACAATAAAATTTATTAATACCAGAAAACTAAATTTGTGTATATAGATATATATTGTATATATAGTACTTTTTTTTTTTTGTTTTGTTTTTGTTTGTTTATCAATTTTTCTTTGCAACTGCAACAATTTCATTTGAAAACGTCGCTTGACATAAAATAGTTCATATACACATCCATACTATATAGTAAGTATTATAACTCTCTGGCTTAGATCGAAACATTCGTTCAGCTTACGATACTAAAATCCTCCACTGCCCTGTTTATCATATATCAATATCGCATCCTATGACTAATACCTAAACGTACAACTTACAGACACTCATTCAGCCAATTCGTAAGACCTGTTTTGGAAGAAGAAATGCTTTAAACAACTAAAACTTTATACATTTTTTATACACGCACAGCAGAAATCATAATAATAATAATAAACTTTCGTCATTAACATAGAACAAAAGATAAACTAGACATCAACTTAGTTAGCTTACGAACTATCAATTAATAATATCAATATCAAAATATTAACCTTAACGTTCTTCGAGTTAAATAAGAAAATGAACTATTTGATGGGTAACACACACTTAAAACTTTCGAGTTAATTAAACAGAAATTTGGTTGGGTCACAACTAAAGATTAGATTTTCAAAGATTACAGATTTGTTTTTCGTTTTTTTTTTTGTTGTTTTTAATTGTTTTAATTGGGCGCGTTCGCCGTGCGCAGCTTGGCGCGCACATTTAGATACTCGGGATTGACATATTGCCGCTCCTCGGCATCCTCGGCGTTCTGTTTCTGCGCCGCCGCGCCATGCTTCTGGGCACGCTCCATGATCACGCGTCCCAGCTCGCCCTGGAGACCGGCCAGCTCCGCTTCGGGCGAATGCTGTTCGATTGCTGCCGCCGCCGCCGCCGCCGCATGCCGCTCCTTTTGCTTCTCGTAGGCGCGCTGCAGTTCTGTCTTCTGGTTGAGCACACTCTTGCCACTGCCACAATCAGATGGGAATTGGTCAAAGGATGTTTTCTTTTTAGATCTAATTTCAGTTTGTACTCACATGCGCGCATTGAACTTGAGCTCGCGATGCAGCTCCTTGCGATCGGTATTCTCAATGCAGGGATTGATCAGCTTCTTTGGCAATATGAGACCCTCGGCATCGGTCTGGACACCCGTCGGCGTCGCTGGCGGCGAACTGGACATGGACATCATGGTGCCAGTTACGTTCTCAGCCAAACAATGCGTTCGCGCGGTCGTATCTGTAAAAAAAAAAAAGCGCCGATCAATATAAATGTCGCTGACTTGTTGAACTTTCTACAAGAATTGAAAATTAATCTGGCCAGTTACTAAGTTTAATTGGCACTTGGCCTTCGTTCCATAAATCAAACAATGCACAACAGCAGCAAGAACCACAACAACAACAACAACAACATGAAGAAGAAGGAGAAGCTCTTATAAAATACGAGCCACACAACAAAAGAGCGGCAAGCGTCTTGCCCGATGTCTGCCTCGACTTGACTGTCTTGACTGTCGCCCGTTTATTAAGGTTAAATATTTCTTTGCATTCATGTCATTGTCAATTTGTTGTTACACAAAAAAATAACTACAACAACAGCAGAAACTGCCTATCTGTTACAAAAACGAACACCAACAACAACAACAGCTTAAAGCCAAAGGCAATGGCCGAGCAAAGCCGACCGACAAGTCGTCAATTTCAAGATTCTTTCTTTGGCCGCAAAACTGCTTTGTTCGCCCCCCGTCATAATAACCCACATTTGGGCGCACATTTCTGGAGCAAAAAAAAATAGTATAAAATATATGAAATAAAAAACAACTTTGGTTTAAGCCCAGAACCAGAACTTAAACTAGATTAATAGGTGTTGATAAGGGGACAAACTGCCGTTGAGAATCGCTGATGAGACAATCGCGAGATGTGAAAGTCGTTCGAATTTATGCGTATCTGCAATTTGTTCTAAATGTTTTTTCAAACAAAGAACACAAAACTTTAACTAATAAAGAGCGTGAAATCAATGCGGAAGCCATTTGAAATAATGTCTGGTGGCATATGAACAAATATTTTCGCATGCTCTGCAAAAATATGCTAAATAGTCTGTGGCAGGCGTGGAAGGTGGGGGGGAAATACAAACATATTACACACAAGAGTTTTGCATACCAAATTTAATGGCCCTAGCTTTTAAAGTGCCTGAGTTCCATGGAACTGTTTTGGCATCGGCCCATCATATTTATATATATTTGAGAAAACATTTGCAGTGTTTCGAGAAAACGGATCACTATATTTTTATATAAGCATCTTTCCTGTCTTATTATATTGTATAATAACTGAACCTATATACCAATATTCTAGCTGGGGTACATATATTTGCCGAATTCAATGCTAAACCTTCTCAGAGTATGGCATCCGCATACCAAATGTGCCTTATTTAACTCTTATAGCTTCTCAGTTCAATGACGCGCAAAGCAGCTTAAAGCAGCAAAGACAACAAAATTATAGAGGCAATATTTTTATATTGATGGAAAGAACCTTAAAGATGCCTCTTTGAAGCTTAAGAGTGGTTGAATCTACAGTCCAGCTAGTAGCAAAGTTCCTCGAAATTTCTGAGTTCAATTGAGATAGTTGACTGGGCAAAGTTTATAGTTAACGGAATTATTCACATATTTAATTTGCTGTCTCTAACTTTTCAAATCTCCGAGTTCCATAAAGAACTCTATTCATAGCCTAAGAATGAGAATCATCTATAAAAACTCTTTACCACTCGACACTCCACACACCAAATTTTCCGAGTCTAGCTCTTTAGTTTGCCTAGTTCGTTGGGGCTTAGTCAAGTGTTTATCATAAACTGAAAGACCTGGGGCTTAAGGCCAAAACAAAGCGTTTGCATTGATTGCTGCAACTGGAAAAGTGAACATAGTTTTTCATCATTAACCCATATGCATATGACTGGAAGCGTAAAGTTCACAATTATGCTATATGTCGCGGCGTCTGATATACGAGTTTGGGCTAACTGTACTCGAATGTCATGCCTAGTTTAACTCGAAACGCGCTTAGTTCTATTAACTTTCTTGCATTGCGGGTCATAGGAAATAAACACAAATTTTCCATGGCCATAAACTTGTTCCAAGACAAACAGCTCGAAAAAAAAAAATAACTTTCATTCAGACACCTAAAAACAATGCGAGTGCGCTGCTTGTTTGCTTGATAATATTACAAGTTTTCATATGATAAATTAAATACACACAGAGAAAGAGAAAGAGATATGTAGACAGAGAGAGAGAGTGAGAGTGAGAGGGAAAGAGGGGGGCACAACAAGAAGTCGCCGCTTGCCGTTGTCTGGGGCATTGTGGGTCGAATTGGACATGGTGCAACTCGATGAAAACAAATTGCATATAATTAGCTGTTTGGCATGGGAGGGGACGAGACCCTTATAAAGACTCGACTGTTATTTCATTTGACTTAATTTCACACACACACACACACACGCACAACTCTAATGAGTACACCCATGGGTTCTTCCAATAAGGCAGCGCGTCTGCAACCGGGCTTTGGACTGGGGCTGGGCCTGGACTGCGCGAATTGCGCAAGTGAAAACTTGTTAGACTGCAGCGCGTAATCGTCATCGACATCGTCATCGTCACCGTAATCGCATTCGCAGTCGTCCAAGTCTGCATGCCCAACTGTGGCACAGTGAAAACCATTTATAGTGTCTGTCTGGCAGTGCATTGCATTGCAACCGCCTTCAACTGGTGTGAGGCCCTCCCTCAGCTTGTTGAACCCACGGCATTTTTATGCGCTTGCAGAGGGTATTCAGATGTGACACGACTCGGGAAACCAGGGCCTATATGGCATACATATTCCTTATCAGTCGGTCGAAAATGAAATGAAGCATTCCTAGCTTTGTCCTGTTCAGTAGCAACATGTCGGAAATAAAGCGTTTTTATGAAAGTATTCTTTATTCCTATAAAGTCTATATATTCCTGATCAGTAAAGGCTAGGCTAAGCCACATGTCTGGAAGGGTCTTAATGGTACGTCCCTAAAAAGTATATAAATTCCTAAAAAGTAGCGACTAAGCCACATGTTTGAAAGGGCATTCTCCTTCCCTGTAAAAGATATACATTCCTGATCAATAGCGGCTACATAATCGATCGTAAATAATACTTTCGTTTTAAAACATTTCCAAACCAAATGTCTCTGATAGGGTATAAATTCTTCGGCGTGTCTTAGACAGCCTTTTCTCCTTCTGGTCTCAAATGCAGATGGTAAACATGTCAAACGGCAAATCAATCAATCAATTGATATTTGCATACAATTTTCGATTGGGTCACATGACAATATGTTAAAGACTTTGCCGCATATTTCAAAATTCCGCAGCTGCTGGGGTTATCAAGAGCTGAAAGGTTAAAGGTTAGCTCGCCTGATTCATGGCCATTTTCCAAAGAGAGGCAAAAAAAATAATCTGCAAAACAAAGGCCAACATTTTGAACAAATTTAAAACCTATTGTTAAATTAGTGATAATTTGTTGTAATTGTGTGCAGCGACTCTTAAGAAATGGTTTGATTGATGGCTGCACCAAATATATATCTACATATATATGTATATATATGTATATATATGTTTGTGTGTATGTCGATTCGAACTTTAAGCTGCTCAATTGGCTGCTTTGAGCAGGCAGACCCTTTGTTGATGGCTTCACTGAAGTTGTCTCGTTATTAACTGACACAATTAACTGACATTTCTCAATTGAAAGCAACTGCAGCTGTCTTTTAAGCTGAACGAATTGGTGGGCTGCTTGAACTTTTCACATTTTCCAGCACTGCAAAAGAGTTCAAGCAAACTCTAGGTTTTTCGTTAATAACGCATTTTACAACACTTGAAAATATGAGAAATTAAAAGTCTTAATCTTGCTGCCTGCTCAGTGCATTTTATTTAATTAATCGCATGCGATGAATCAAATATGCAATCAAAAACACGTTTACGTATTCGAATTAAACAGGAAAGTTGGCCACATTTTAATTTATGAACTGGTGAAGCACAACCAACTTAACAGCTTGCCAAAATAAAAACATCTGGCAACCCTCAAGTATATTTAACTTTTCCCCAGGCAAAATTTACAATTTAAAAGACCTTATCTTAAAAAGGCCCTTAAAATAAAGTCGTATGAATTGCAATTTCATTAAATCGATTTAATATTTTCGCAAGCGTTGCCACCTTTTTTAAGTTGTTAAGTGTTTTGAGAGTACAGCTCATATTATGATTGCTGTTATTAGAAAATTCTTTGAATTTAGACAAACAATTAAATAGGTTGTTAAAGTTGTTTGTAAATTTCTCTTGTATTAGCCTGTTGCATTAGCCATAAGGCGGCTACAGAATCAAGTTTTATGTTAGGTTTGTGAGACGTCAATTGAATACACATGAATCTAATTACACAGAGTATCTCGAAGAGTTGATCTTTTAAAATGAGTTTTCTCCCGCTTGTATTTTGCCCTGAGCACAAAAGATCTATAGCCAATATCTTGGAAGGCATCTGAAACACGCTTCAGCAAAACATTTCGGATTATTTACGACCAGGCTAAGACAAACACACACACACACACACACAAGATTTCACCTGCACACACACACACAGGCACAACATTTTTTGTGCTTTAAAACGTATTTGTTTTGCTTTAGAATGGGGCATACAAAGAAGGCAAAGAGATATCGAATTTTTGTTGTTAGACTCACTTTCAAAGATCGACATGCGGCTCATGATGCTCGAGGAGATGTGCGGCACCGGACGTTGCATGTTTGTTGTTGATTTATTATAAACAGTTATAACTATAATATATATATATGTATATATAGTCAAGGTATGTAATAAGCAAGAGGATGATAGCACTTGAATTTGGATTAAAAACAAACAAGGAAATATGTAAGATTTCCTAGATAAATAAAAAGCACAGCAAGACAACTGTTACTGAGTTTTTGCTTCTCCTCTTTTGGGCCGAGTTTGACTTAACTTGGCCAATTGCCAATGGGAAATCAGCTGTTGTCTTATTATTTCTGTTGCTCTTGCTGCTGTTGTTCTATGTTGCATCCAATTGCCTATGGTGGTGGCAGCTGCATTCACAGGTGAGACTAAGACACAGTTGCCACTTGTATTTTCACTTGCCCCACGGTTTGCTGCCGCTTTCGCTTTCAGCTGATGTTCTTATCAATGCAACTTATGGCTTCAAACTGGCCCGGCCAGCTAGCCGGACTCGGTCTCCGACTCGGTTTCGGATTCGGACTTGCGACTCGGCGCGGCGTGGCAAATGGCTGCAATCGATTAACAGCGACGAGTGCAGCGCGGCGACAGCCCACGTAATGCGGCTGCGTTTTTGCTATTTTAGGCTTCCTCATTTGTTGCAACATCAGAAAGAAAGCAAGAAAAACAAAAACGAGCAAGAGCGGGAACGAGAGAGAGATATCACCCGAAATGGGTGGCCGAGCGCGGGCTTATGCAATGCCGCGCCGATGGGGCGACAACTGACCCAAATTTGTGTGCCACGAATGGCGAAGCGGCAAGCAACCGGCTGGGGCAACATGCAAAAACGCATCCATTGTTTCATCCTGGCTGCATGCAACGAAAGTGAAAGCTTTTGTTCGAGCACAACCCGCCGCTCGCCGCACCCCTCCTTAAACCCAACCCTTTGCAACAAAAGCCCAAAATCAAATTAGCAGCCTTGCAGCACACATGTGCAGCTTGCAGCATTTATACACTGAAAAATTAAGCCAGAATTTGCATTTCATCAATTTTTATAGTTTGGTGCACATATTAACCTAATCTATGGAGGCGCTTCTTTTTGATGAGGTCAGCCAGAGCCCGACCTTTGTAAGGCCTTTGCTTAATATGCATAAGGACCTCATTCAAATCTATACAAAATAATTTCATAGTCCTTCAAGCAGAAACTTTTTTATGGCAAAGATGTCCAATAATGTCGAGATTTTCCACAGAATGTTTTTTTTTTAGCTCGTCAATTCTCATTGCAAGAAACATATTTAATCTATTTAAAAGTACAAATATTTTTGAATGAAGAAATCTGAGCCTCTCGTTGCCCTTTGTTACAGTTTTTTTGCGAGTGCACAGGGAGTCTGCAAAGTTGGCTCATGTGGCATGCATCGTGTTGCCTTGACCTGCAGACATTTTGTTGTCCCAGCTGCTGTACACGTGGGCAAGGCCAAAGCTCGACGGAAGCTGCGCGTGACGTGATTGGCTCTCTGGCTGCCAGTTGTGTGGGTGTGTATCTGAGTGTGTGTGTGTGTGCGCGCAGTTTCAGGGGCAAGCATAGGAGCAGCCAGTCAGCCCAGGAAAACACCTCACATCCACCGCCCAGCCCTCGCCCAAAATGACAGGCGCCGTCTGGGCGCTTGCTGTTCGCCTGGTGCTAATTGGCTCCATGGAGAAAATGGCCGCTTTGCGGGCCATGGAAAACACGCACACAAATGCCCGCGCGAGGCAAATGGTCGGGCGAGAAGATGCTGCGTCTAAGACATTCAACTTCTTGTCTTGACTCCAGCCGCACAGTGCAGTAGAGCCCCAGCAGCACTCCACTCCAGTCACTTCTCCAGGCAGGGCGGGAGGGAGGTAGGAAACGGTTTGAGTTTGAGTTGCAGCACTCGGGGGTTAGTTGGGGCCCGGTGGGGCAAAGCGAAGCGCGCCATTCGACAAACTCTAACTCAAATACTCCGCCTCAAAACAACAGGCGCACAGCAACCGACCAAGGCTGACGGCGCGCAGGAGCAACAGGAGACATAAACAGGAGCAATGACGTCCTCACAGAGGCACAGGAGCAGACGGCATTGTTTGAACAAAACAAAAGCTTCGTGTCGAAAGCTTAAAAGCTCTCTCCTCGATGTCGTAGGGGTCGCAGCGCTTCGCCTCCCGTTGACGTCACCACGTCAGCCCTGTTGCCAAGGGCTGGCTGCCAGTTGACGGCAGCCCTGTCCGCCATTTGCCACTTGGCGAAAAACATCAATAAATAGATTTCCCTGATTTTTCAACAGGATAGCAGAAAACGCCAACAACGACCGAAAAATGTTTGTAAGCCTGACAAATTCACACACAAGCTTTGTTGTTGCTCTCTCCGCGTGTGTGTTTTGTTGGTGCGAAAGGGGGCGGAGGGGGTGGCGGTTTCTTGCCCCATTCCAGAGGGGGGGGCAGCTGGCAGCTCTTATCAGCTATCAGCTGTGGCAACGCGTTGCAGCACAGTTCCCCGTCTAGCCAAAAGCTGAGCGTTACACTTGAATATACTCATAGATACATATATATCTCTATCCATATGTATTTATATATATGTATATTATATAGACACTAGAGAGGTCGACTGTCTGGAATTTATGCGCGTCCAAATATTTGCGCCTGTTAAGAGCCCAAAACTGATCAATAAACATTTTTTTTATTTATTTTACTTCAAGGCGAAACTTTTGTTTAATTTTTGACCATAAAAGTTTATGTTTATTTTTCGTTAATGTAAGCAAAATTTTTCACATTCAACTACAACGAAGGCTTGCTAATTAGAACGTTGCTGTATTTAATTTAAATAATACAGATAAGCGAAATTTTGTAAATATTTTAAGAGTAAATGAGCTATTTTGCAAGAATAATGTTTGGCCCAATTTTTTGTGTATAAACAAAGGCCACAATTGTTCCAATTTCCGAGCATGAATAATGAATAATGTTAAAGATATTCCAATAAACAAAATATTTATGCACAATAAAGTTAACTTATTCAATAAAACAACATATGGTTATAGAGCTTTGTCATATTCCAAGATGAACAAAAGAAACTAATAAATAAATATGAGAAATTAGCAAAATATTTGCGCAAGTTTAAAAAAAATATGCTAAATTGTTGAACAAAAGAATGAAAAAGTATAAATAACTGTGAAGCATTAGCAAAAGACTACAATAAAATGATTGAGAAATGTTGTATTAATTATAAGTATATTTAAAACAATAATTATTGTAAATAGATATTCCTTTTTAAACAAAAAATATGTAAATTTTGTAATATTTCTCTCAATCAGGAGCATCTACATACTAACTCTTATATTCTTCGCGTTAAGCCTAACAAACCATGTCTCAAAATCGATATTTATCGACATTGGCAAAACTAAAGAAGATATCGATAAGCAATGATAAACTTGTGATGCGTTTGGTAATCAGGAATACATATTTCAAATGACCAGCCTACAGCATTTGTAGTTATCGAATACACTAACGGACTAGATGCGCCCTATTCTGAACAAGAAATATATAAATATATATAAAGAGAGATATATACAAATATATTCAAGATTTCGTGTATATATAATATAAACTTTGAGGGGTGTTTCCTGCATAGTTCCCTATAAAACTATTTGACAGAGTATCAAAATAATTTACTAGCACACTAAAAACTTTTCAGTTTTGTACTTATAAAATGATTATAGCTCATTTTTGAATAAGTTTTTAAGCATAAAATACATATTTTAAGCAACAAATTAATCACTGCAAAAGGCAATCTTTAAACCGCAATTCTCATGCCTATTTTCACACTTGTGTGACGATTCTCACTTATTATAGCGAGTTTTTATCGATCACTTTAAATAGAGCCAAGTTATTCCTGCTCGGCCCCAATTCCTTATCCTACGGAGACGTCATTGTTGGCGCGTGTTAGTCATAGCCATTTAGAGGTATTTATTATTTGTATTTGTATTTTGTTATTGGTATTGTTATTGTTATTGGCTTGTTTGTCTGCTTGACATTAAACGGGCCGAGCCGACACACGCGACTTTTCAAAGAGCTCGACCCCAAGAGACCCGCCCACACACACACACACACACGAACAGTCGCACACCTTATATGGAGTGTTTATAGCATACCCTTTGTCGAGGGCGTTTTAATTTGAACAGTAAATATGTAACATTTCGAACTTTCTATAACAAATGCCTCAGCTCAGATGTATCATATCATTTCGCTATACATATCCTCTTAAGGGATCGATTTTCTGGACAAACCATCTTCTTTTAGTTAAATATCTGGTTTGGGTTTTATTTGAGAACTTCTTGATTGGTATAAAGAAAAGCTTCCGTTCTTCTTACAGTCAACGAAATCAGAAGCACGTCTCTTTGCTTCAGAAGCTCGAACCCAACTCCCCCTCCCTTTTATCGTATGCTCCTGTTACCATTCCACAATAAAATTTGTTTAATTTTTTTACAATTATTCTACACAATTATTCTATTTGTTGAAAACATAAAAGTTGCTGCGTTTTAGTATAATTATGAAAACATGAACCCTTTTAAACTAATTAAAAAACTTTCACAATATAAAAGGAAAAACTTGTTTATTAGAAATTAAAATTGTAACATACAATTTTGGAGCTCTACTTTCTTATGCTGTTGTTAGGTTTTTTATTGTTTATAAAATTTGCTTAAGAGACAGGCTTTAGAATATTTTACAAAACTTTGACAAAGCAAACAAAAACTCACATAACCTTAACACAATCAAGCTAAAGAAAAGAAATCCCTTTGTTTTTATTTTTATAAGTGTATTAAATCAGCGTCACATTAGAAGAAAAGCTCTGCCTAATTTAGTATATTCTGATTTGTTTCTTTCAATTTTAGTGGCGTGTCAGAATTTATTGGCGCGCTCATTTTGTGGCCCATTAGGAAGGGAGCTGGAGGAGACTCCCAATTTAAACGCTCAGCTGAGTCACGAATGAGAAATTAGCTGTGTCTTCCATATCTGATGGCCCAGGTCTTATGGGAGTGCAACTGTCGCCCAGTGGGAGATGTGCAGCAGCCGCCACAGGAAGTCGCATTCCAAAAACGCATTCACAATGCACAGTTCACAATGTAAGTCAGCCGTAGCCGTAAAGTGGCTTACTTGGCTTTCACTGTTTGCCACACACACACTCACTCGCACACTCACTCGCACACACACTCACTCACTCTGCACACTTGTTCATTCATTCAGTCTTTCAGTCAACTTGAAATTTTCCGCGCCGACATCGTTTGTCGTCTTGTTGCGTTTCGCGGCAATTTTCAGTATAATTTGTGGCCAGTTTTTTGCCAGCCAGTTGACAAGTGCCACCAAAAGGAAAATAATCGTAAATAAAACCGGACACATTTGTGAATTGCGCAACAAACCGAGTTTTTAACAGTCCAAAAGTAACCAAATTTTTGGACCAGCTGCTAATATTACGAGCCCACTGACCTTTTCCGTGAATTGCGGTCCGCCGAAAAACCAGAAACAATTTTGCTAAACGTTGGCCCGACTTTGGGAGGGTTGCGCCTTTCACGGTTCCACACGTCGATGCTCGTTCCACGAACTGATCTGAAAATTCTACGGCTTGTTTATACAAAGCAGAGCATTACGCTCCCTCCGAGGCTCCCATGTGGCGTTCTCGGCATTCCCCATAAACAAAGCCACCAAAACACACACACACACACACACACACACACACACACAAAGCACAACTAAACATTTTCGATAAACAAATTGCGGCTGGCAGCACGTTTAAATGCAACAAAAACAGCTTTTATGAAAAGTAAGAACTATGCGTTGTTCGACTAGCAGATACCCTCTAGCAACAGCTTTCATCTGTTATTTGCACTTAATGCCTGTATCAAATTATAACAGTTTCGATAGTTTCGATAGCAGCAGCAAATTTGCTAATTATCGAACTAACGAAACTATCGATTATTTTAAATAGCTATAAATTAGTTATATTTGAGCTGAGGTAATGCCATTTTGAGTGTGTGTCTTCTTTTTATCCACTTTTTAGTCACATTTCGAATAAGCTGGAATAAGTAAAACAATCGGTAAAAACTATCGATAGTGGCCAAAGCAATCGGCATATACTATAATCGTTATTATTATAATATTTAAGATTGCACAACACTAAAAACTCTTATAAAACTCTGCTGTCTATTCAGATAAGACTGATTGTTGGAACGTTTTACAATTTGCTTATCTAAAAATATTACAAACTCATAATCTAATGGCTCCCAGACAGCCCTAAAACTTATCAGTCAATACAACTATGCTCATTAGAAGCAGAAAACGTAAAAAGACTCTTGATATCTGAAAGAACTTTTCCAATGTTGCAGATAATAAACCAAGAAACAGTCGAAATAGGGAGTATTATATATATTTATATAACTTGGCTGAATTCTTAAATTCTATAGCATGATAAAGAAGTTGGTTTATCTGTAATAAACCTTTGTTGTAGCAATGCAATATAAACTTTAAATAGATAAAACAAAATAGTATAGTAAGAATAATATGATGTTTCTTCCAGAGTTTTTAATCTCTTGTCGAGTTTAAGATTCTTCTATTCTTCATTTAATATTCCCTTTTAACACTTACAACCCTGTAAAACAAAACGTATATGCCCCCTACCACATGTTTTCTGTAAAGGGTATTAGGAACGCGTTTTAGTCACTTTTACGTTCGCATTTTTCGAGCAACTCGGAATAGTTAATTTAATGAAATTTCGTAATCCCCCCAGACCCAGCCAATCAACCAAAAATAGCTAATCAAGCACATTTGGAATCAGGGGAGGGGGGGGGCGAAGAACGTGCGCTCGATCGCGGGAAGAATAAGAATTCGCCAGCTTATCAACATCGGACCAAAAAGCAAAAAAACGCTTTTAATGAATTTTCATGTGTGGATATTCGAGAGCTCAAACAAAAGAATAAATATGTGTATATATAATATGCTTCTCATATGAAAATTATCTCAAGTTACGATAATCCCATAAATTTAGAACTCTTTTATCTTAAGCAAATATTTGTGGCCCATAATAAAACATAAAATTTGTAGACGTAATGACAGATAAGAGGCTTTTATAGAGTTCTATCTCTTGAGAGATAGATGAGGCAATCGCCATGTGGCAGGCCAAAGCGATTCAAGAGCAGATATATACACATATGTATATATATGCATGTATCTATTCTATCTGAATAACGAACGAGTCTTATGATGAAATTCTGTGAATGTAAGCACTTTTATAGACTTTGATTTGCTGGACTTACTTTAATCAAAATGCGTTCAAGTGCATCAATTGGCCAACGTTGCAAAGTTTTATGTTCTACGGACTGTAAAAATCGTCTTTATGGCCAAATTAACGCCATTAAGTTTTCACTGGCCATTAACAATGTTTGGCCAGCTACTGTTTTGGGTTTGGTTTTCCTTCAAAGTGGTTCTGCTCAAGTACAAACTACGCATTTTTACGACTCTCCATAAACATGCGATGGTCGATCTAATTGGGAACTGACTCTAAAGGTATAAGAGATGAGCTTGAAATTCCGAAACAGATCTTAAACTGAACAAAAACGGGCTCTACGACCTGAGCAGAGTTTGTTTGAACCAGCGTTTTCTTTTTTTGGGGGGGCCCTGTCATATATAGCACGTGATCATTTATGGCTTACAATTAAAGCATACAACTTGATTTCCTTATGGTATGCCAATGCAATTACATAATAGCCATTAGACACATTTGAAAGACTCCGGTAAGCCCCTGGCCCCTGCTACCGTATCCCGGCCGCTCGACAAGTTAGCGTCAAGATATTTCACACAGCGGCCTCTTTGAAAGAAATATCTTAAGCCATAATGCGCGTAAGTGAGCATTACAACAAATGGCCTTCATAAGGCGGCTCTAACCGAAACCACAACGAAAAAAAAAAACAAAAAACTTGAAATTAGCCAATCAAAACTCAAAAAGCAACGTTCGGCAGGTGTGTGCGTGTGTGCGTTAGAGAGGGATGCAAAATACTAGACACATTGTGTGGCATTTTATGTAAGCCGAACGAGACGCATTCAAAAATCGCAGCACTTAACCAATAAAACACAGATTGCAACAATTCAAGCAAAACAATTAAACAAAATGCCCACTCAAGTTACAACAACAAACTCAACATATAAAAATATTAAAGAAAGAAAAATTAAAACAAGCGACGCACTTGGCCTTTCACTTTGGCCAGACAAAGCCGTTAATTGATGTTGGGCTTGCAAAAAATGTTGCAAGTACATACAAATATATATGCACACATATTATGACAATTTTATAGTTAAGATATAACTTGCTTTGTTGCCTGCAAACATTAAGAAACACATTATCGCCAGAAAGATAATATGGCGATAGCTGAGCAGAATAGAAGACAGTTATTCACTGGAAAATAAAGAAAACCACTGGAAGATAAGAAAGCGATAGAAAAGCGATACTTATCGTGATTTGCAGTACCTTATAGATAGTCTGGGAGGGCTTTACCAATGAATGGACAACTTAGGCTGACTTTTCTTCAAGCCGGTCTTTTGTTTTTGAGTATCCTCTAAGCGGACATTTTCCATAGCAGGACAACGCACAGGAATCATATGCTTTACATAGATAAATCAATATTCTATGTAAGCATAATTTTTCTATTATTTATTATATTTCCCATTTCCAGGCAAAGCATTATTCCCAATGGAATATGAAAATAACGTTAGGCAATACCAAAAGAATTCCAGTCGAATTCCGATAAGAATTCCAATTTCCCGGATCAAAAACGATGCAAAAACGTAAGCAGGAAACTTTTCCTCATACTTATGAGTACTTATTCAGAAATAAGTACTTTTATTTCCGTGACTATAAAAGTGAATGTTGAGCTTAAGAAATGGAAAATAGTAAACACTATAAAAATCCGAAGCGATTTATTCAAAAATCTGCCCAAGTGCTGCAAATAACAGAACATTAAAGCTCAAGTGCGCTTGGGAAGGAATTCCCGTTCAAAAAAACAACAACAACAACGAAACTTGATTGTTCCAACAAACGGTATTTCGAAATGCTCTCATTCGTTTTGATTTTGTCAAGGGAACATTAGAATTTGCTAAGCTCGTTAATGAATGTCTTGCGTATGTATTTGTGTACATTTGTGTGCTATGTACATATGTATGTATGTATATGCTACTCATTAAGAAGCTCATTAACATGATAATCAGAAAACATTAACAGTGAAGCAGCGAGAACACAACAGTACAGCAACAGTGCGTTCCATACACATGTAGCATGGAAAATGTTCGCATGCAACAAGTCGCTTTACATTGAAATATCCAAATGTTCACAGGAAATCATCAAAATGTGCAAGCGCATGTTGAATACATGTATCCAATAAGACTTTTTGACACACACACACACACTCACACACACGCACGCTGCTCTTGTTGTTGTTTTGCTCTCTTGGCGCTGGTTGGCATTGTGGTTCGCCTGGGTGCCAAAAGGGGCACAAGTCGCAGAGACTGAGAGAGAGAGAGAGCGCGAAAGAGCGTCAGTTTACAGCTGTATTGCTTGTTTGTTCGCTTTGCCCCCTTCTTCAATTTGGATTCATTTTTTTTTCTTTCCGTCTGTTTGTTGTTGCTGCTACTGCGTGCGGGGTTGCAAAGGCAAGAAAAATCGAAAGCGCCATCGCGACGTCGGTTCGGTGCTGGTGGTTGCTTTGGACTTGGTCATTGCACAGTGGTTGCCACCCAAAACAATGGATCGGGCGCCCAGATATAGTGTACAAAAACAGATCCGAAAAGGCGCGACTCCAACAAATTGTCTGTGATAAATGGATATGCAAGTATGTATGCGTGTGTGTGTGTGTGAGTCAATTTACAGTTGTTAACACATTGTACCACTGTCGCTGGTGTTGCTGCTAATGATGTTCATGATGTTGATGATAATGATTATGATGATGATGACGGCAAGCGGTTGAAAAGTCAAAGTCAAATCCAAGACATAAAACAATAACAACAGCGGCAGCAATAAACTATGTACACCCTGTGTTTACAATAACAGCAGAAAGCAAAACAAGTTTTCACTTTTATTTACTTTTTTCGTTTTTTGAGTAACTTAGGCATGCCGAGAGGGGTGGTAGAAGGGGCTTGCCGTGTGGCATTCATTACCAAACGGCGATTCAATTGCATTTTGCTGTAGCTGCGGCAAATTGTGGCCATAATGAATTGCATAAGCCGGAATCGCAATCTCAAGCTGCTGCTCAGCCACATTTGGTCAACTGCCGATGTAAGAGTAAGAGTGAGAAAGAGAGAGAGAGAGAGAGCGCTCGAAGCTCAAAACTGGCTAATCAAAACGCAATTGAAATAACACATCAAAATATGACCATTTAAAGCAGCGGCACATTCACAAATTCCCATATGCGGCTAATCGACATCATTCAAACAACAACAACAAAATTATATACAATAAAGCGCGCGCACACACATTCACACACACACAAACCACGCACCCGAAAAGTAACTCGGGTTGCATACGGTACTCGCTTTATGTACTTCATTCATTCATTGAGCTCGCGCTCATTCTCATTCTTTTGGTGCCCATTGTTTTGAGTGGCCGTCGCGGCCTTGCCTTGGCGCTTTTTTCGCAAATCCAATTCCCATTCCAATACCATTTCCAGTGGGTTGAGTGTCGAGCGTTCACCGCAATTGGGAGTGGGAATGGCGTCGAATTAGCTCATTTACTTATTGTTGCCACACAATGCTCATTTTGGCAGCGGAAAAAGCACAACGGGAGCTTAAGCTCGAGCTCATGTGCGTCATTTAAGGCAATTGCGCTTTAGAAGTGCTCGCAACAACTGTTCAAAGATTAAAAAAAAAACAATGCGAATCTGCACAATAAACCAGTGTATTATGCTACAATAGCTGATAAATAAATTGACGGAAGCAGTCAAGGAAAGTACGTACAAAATACAAGCACATCATAATTTGTGTGTAATGCCCAATTAAATTGATGATCGGAATGTGCGGGCGCACTCAATCAAAAAGCAGATCAAACGGACATATTATACAATTTTTGGGGTTGATTGCACCCGGCATCACACTCAATCACGTCAATCATGGCAACGTTATACAGCACTAAATAAATTCTGATGCGATAAGAGAATCCAATTAGAAATTCATTGACTAAAATTTATATTGATATGAGTGTAGTGAGTTCCAGTGCGTCTCCGACTGATTTCGAAAGGGCTCTCTCTCTCACATGCTCAAACACGCACACATGTACATACCAAATATACACGAAGAAATGAGCGCGCGGCTAGCATGCTAATCACAACACGAAGCAAAACAAGACCCGAAACAACAACAACAACAACAACAAACAAACAACAGCAAAAAGCAAATACGAAATAACAAAATTAACAACTCGCCTGGCAACTGGAGAACTGGGGAAACTGGCCGATTGCCACCGTCGATTTCCGTTTGTCGACTTTCTGCCCTTTGCTCGGCGCCTGTTCAAATAAGTTTCAAATTTTGACAAATAAAACCATGGTTTTGTAATTTACGAGCGCTATTTTCATCATGATTGAGCGCGTTGACGGCGACGGCGACGCCAGTTGAGTGGAGTTTCCCACGCCCATTATTCACACTCAGAACAGAACGGGTTTCAGGACTCGAACTCACTCGCTCTCTCCCTTTCTCTCTCTCTCTCTCTCTATCCCTATTTTACTGTGTACTTGGTTTTTGGTTGTTTGTCTTTTGACTCCTCCATGGCGAGAGCGCAATAAAAAGGGATTATATGCAAGCATATTGCGTTATGTCTGTTTGAGTGTGACTGTGTGCGTGTTTCGGGGGGAGTGGCGGGCGATAAGCGGGGTTTGAGCGAACCGAAAGAAGCTGCAACGACATCTCCCCGTCTAGACGTTTGATTACCGGCACACAAACACAGGCTCACCCACCTCACGCACACACACACACACACACACACACTTGCACTCAGACACAGGACGCAGCAACAGCAGAAGATGAAGAGCCACAGGCACAGTGAACTGAAATGTCGTTAGATCGCCACCAAATGATAATTGCTTGGCCAATTTGTTTTATTTCATTGGTTAAGCGGATTTTTGCTGCGTGTTTCTGTTCTCTTATCAGTTACATTATTTGAGTGGAAAGAGTTGGAGTCATAAATGTAAAGGTTTTTTATATTGTGCCTGGCAAGTACAAGATAAAATGTACATCGAAATTGCTTGGATTTATTATAGGAATAGTATTTGAAATGAAATCATTTGCGGTGCCTTCCAGTCAAAATTAGCACACATTTTGTCATGAATGACATTACTATTTTTCTTAATATGCAAAATCTGTCAAGTCTTTTTTGGTTATACATATATAGGCAACTAGAGGTCACAAAGGTTATTTGTGACAACTTTTTTCATCCGCGAATATTGCAAGGCTTTCTTAATCACACTTATTTCATCAAATCTTGAATTATTCTTATTTATATTGATAACTGTCGTTGTTATATCTGAAGTATTCGCTAAGGAAACCTTTAACAAATCAATATGTAAAACTTAGTCTTTCATTCAATTAAGTCCTTCATAGTCCTTGAAATATATCCACCCTATTTTTAAGAACTTTCTACTCTGATCTTCGGGACTGCGTTCTGGGATTAAATTAATTTAAATCTTATTTTGTGATTTCGATTAATAAACTAACAAACTTGAAATATTTTAGAGTGAACGAAATAATTAAATGATAATACATTTTTGACTTTAGTATTATTTTGATGATATTGCCTTGTCTTATCGATAATGGAAATCTATTTCGCTTGCAATTCATTAGTTATCACGTAATTCGTAAATGCAATTAAGCTAAGCACATTTTGTAAATCTCCAAGAGTCTCTCTTTCTCTCTCTCCTCTCTGTCTCTCGCTCTCTCGCTCTCTTTAAGCAGCTTCAATTACAAACCCCATTCGACACAGCAGCTTAGGCTTAACGAGAAAGAAAAAAAAATCTGTTATCTGATAATTTCTTCTACCTGACGTAACTCATTTGCTTGGGATTGCGGATATGTCATCCATATTCATGCGATTTCGTCACAGTACATTAATCAGCATTGTATTTCTCATGTTCTTCTTCTTCGCTTGCTTAAGCTGAGCGCATTTGAAAACCACTTTGAGCAATAAAGATAAAGATCAAAAGGAGTTGCTTCATTTTTTTTTAGCACAAACGTGACCACTGTGCGTGGCAAAGGACAGGGGGTGGGGAGGGGGAGAGGCAGAGCCAGTGACAGGCTTGTCAAGGACTGTGCACACTCGATGCTTGGCAAAGGTCACATAATCGGCGCGGCGGAGCCTTGACTTTTGCACTTTCGTCAAATGTTTGCGCCGACATTCAAAAAGAAATCAAACACTGCACTTAAAAAAAAAATGGAAAAGAAAACGAGCAAAAAACAAAAAACAAAAAGAAACTCACCACACAGCCAAATGCTTCAAGTGTCGTCGCCTTCTGGGCGTCCTTTTTGTGCAGTGGTGAGTTAAGCGTTCGTCAGATGAAACTGGAATTTTTGTAGACTGCGTCTTTGCCAGCTTCTGTTTTGATTTCGTTGCTCTTTGTTGTTGTTGTTGTTGCTGCTGTTGTTGTTGTATCGAATGCTCTCAGCTGCTTGCGCCTGTATTGGTATTTTTGTGTGTGTATGTTTTATAAATCCTTTTGTTTCGCTTCTGCTTTTTGGCGCGCAATTTTCGATTGTCTCGGCGGCTGCTGCTGCTGCTGTTGTTGTTGTTGTTGGTGGTGTTGTTGTTGTTGTTATTGCTGTCAGGCACACACGCGAAACCGTCTTGTTGTTGTTGTTGTTATTGTTATTTGCATATCACGTTTTGCTGCTTGCCTAATACGAAACAACAGCTACAAACACAATAACAACAAACAAAAACACACACAACACACTCACACACACACGCCTTTTCCGAAAGGAAGCTGCGTCCGTTTTTTGTTTGTCTGTTCACTTCTTTCTTCGTTTAGTTTTATTATTTTACTTAAATTTTTTTGCTGATTGCATTTTCAATTAACTAAGCAAATAACACACAATTATTGTTTTTCTGTTCGTTTGTTTTTCAGCTCTTTTAATCTGTAGCAAATGTTTGCTGGCTGTGGGGCTCCGACTCCGAGCGACGGCGACGCGTTGGCGACAATAAATCGACACGAAAAGGCAACGTCCGTCTCGTTTGCACGTTTTCAACGAACTGAGAGGCAGAAGCAAAACAAAAACTCTCAGAGCCAAAGCAAAACAAGCGATTGTGTTGCGCACAACAGCAAGTCGACCCTTGAATACACTGCCTGCTGTTCATCTGATGCGGCATGTCTATATATACAGATATTATTGTTTAAGGCTTGTTATTATTCATTAATATTTTTACGTAAATTTACGTTTTATGCATAACATTATTATAAGGCATTGATGGAATCGTAAAAATATACAAATATACATAAACAATTTGATATAAACAAAATAGATATAGTTTATCTACATACCATACGTACATACATTTTGATTTTATAATTTTTGTCAATCTGTTTCATTTAATATATTGTAATATAGTTTTTGCTTGAGTTGTTAAATAAAAGTAATAATAGAAATGTGACCAGATAGCGGGGAAACTAATTGCAAACATTCTAAATAATAGTTCAAGTTATTTAATAATAATTATATCACATGAAAAGCAGGAATACCTCTTGTGCACATGTGCTGCATACCTAACCTATCACAGTGTGGCTGTGCGCGACAAGCGCTGAAAATACCACAAATACCAAAAAGAAAATGCAACTCTAAGCAGAACAAAACCCTAAAGTATTCTTTTTTATACTCGGACGTTAAATATTATTGTTTATGCGTCGGACAGTGCAACAACAACAGACGGGAGCGAAGAGGACAGCAAGAGGAAAAGCGCGACTCAGCGAAAATCATTTGAAAGCGTGAAATTTGAAACGAATGCACCTATAAACATATATTATTTACATATTGTGTGAGAAACGGCTGCCAATGAAGTAGCAAAGATTAAGACGAAGAAGCGACAACAGCTGTTTTTGTGGGTGCGAACAGCAACACGAAATGCAACGGGACGAAGATCAGCAACGGCTGCTGGATGAGGATCAGCAGCAGCAGCAGCAGCAGGCGGAGGAGCAGCAGGATGAACAGATGCTGGGCAGCGAGCAGCGAGGCTTTGTGCCCGCCTTTTCACCACAGTACAACGTCGACGATGACGAACGCTGCCTGCTCGTACGGGAACGGGAGCGGGACGAGGTGGTGCAGCTGACGAATGCGCCCAGGGCAGGCGCCGCTCTAACCTATTGCGTCTTCTACCTGCTCGGCATTGGCACCATGACGCCGTGGAACTTTTTCGTCACCGCCGAAGATGTAAGTAGCGCACGAGAGGAAGTGCAGCCACCTCCCCTCTCTCCAGAATTGCCTCCCCCTTGCCCCTTGAGCCCGCATTATGATTGATTTACAAGCACAACTTTTGCGTCGCTGTCTAAGACGTTTTCTTATCTCCGTTTTGGCATTGTGCTTTTTAATCATTGTTCTCGTTCTCTTTATTGTTGTTGTTGTTGTTGTTGTTATCGTCTTTAGTTTCTCTTTGTTTACGCTATTTTGGTTGAGTCAGAGCGCCCCCCACGCCAATGGACCCTGTCCCACCAAACGATCAACCGTTGTTTGCCTACTTTGGACTTGTTGCACCCTGTACTCATTAACATTAACGGTAAAGGGGGTTGTATGGGAAAAAGGCAGAGTTCGCTCGATAAGCAAAACTATTAGAATCAGAATATTTATACTCTTATTTACATACTATTAAAAAGTTCGAAATAACAATCATTTGAATAAATATATTCGCATCATATTGAAATTTAATTTATTTTGCTAATTAGCATCGATTTTGGAGGCGAATGAACCCAGTTATCGAGTGATCACTGTATGCTCGAGGGTTGACATTCCTGTATACCAAACTTTTGCCTAAATCAATAAATATCGATTTTCAGTTTCTAGAAGAAACTATATTTATTAAGGGGTACTTAGGAAAGAAGAGATGGTCGTTAAGGAGCAATTCGTACAGGGTATCAACCCGTCGGTCACTCACGAACATGCATTGATTTTCGCAGTATTGGAAATACAAATTCCGCAACACAACACTGAACGGCACACATCCCGAGGAGGAGCTGACGCCGCTCCAGAAGAGCTTCACCTGTGACCTGGCCCTGACCGCGACCATTTCGGGCACCACGTTCCTCCTTCTGAACGCCGTCTATGGACACTACGTGTCGCTGCGCGCCAAAATGCTGGGCACGCTTTACACGATACTCGTGCTCTTTGGCATCACGACGGGCTTCGTGGAGGTCGACACGGACCGCTGGCAGGAGCAGTTCTTTCTCATCACGCTCATCATTGTGGTCATACTGAACAGTGGGTAGAGACTCCGAGATGCCCTCCTATTAATACTTATGTGCATAATCCTTTCAGTTAGCTCGGCGACCATGTCGGGCGCCCTGTACGGCGTCGCTGGCCTCTTTCCCTCGGAGTATATGACAGCTGTGGTCAGTGGCCAGGCGCTGGGCGGCATACTCACTGCCTTGGCGTTCATATTGGTGCTGGCCTTCGATGCGGGCCCCTCAGCCACCGCCTTTGTGTTCTTCATCATGGGCGCCCTGCTGATCTTCTTCTGCATCGTCTGCTACTCTGTGATGGCGCGCCAGGCGTACTTTAAGTATTATCTGGAGGGCGGCGATAAGTTCAAAGTGATCAGCGCCCTGCCCTCGCACAGCCGCAACGACGAGTCGGGCGTGCCCCTCGAGCCGATCCTCAAGCAAGTGCTGGGCAAAATCTACATGCAGGCCGTCTGCCTCGCCCTGTTGTATGCGACAACGCTCTCCGTTTATCCGTCGGTGACGGTGCTCATGCAATCGGAGAATTCCGCCAGTCACACCGAGTGGAGTGGTATGAGCCCTACTTGATATCTAAGTATTTATATGGAACTGCACGAGCTGATTGCGTGGCTGACTGAAGACTGACTCAAGAAATCGCTAGTTTCAAAGTCCAGCTCCAAAACTGGAATAATACTTAAACACACACATTTTTAAAGGTCTATGTGATAAATCATAGATGGATGTTATCAAAACTTTTTGGTACACTTCGCTAGAAAATATTCATCTAGATTCAATTTTAAGTAATAACCGATTGAATGCTCTACAAGCTAAATCAATGTATAACCACAATGTGGAACATTCACCCACTCTGTCGGGAAATGAGTGGAAGTTTCTTTTAAAAGATCTTTTGGGAGAATTCATTTGAAACTCTTTTAGTCTAAAAACGGACTGTTTTAAAGTACAATTTTCGCCCAAATCAGGGCTACGCCCATTTTAAAAGTTTTTCAAATCCACTTCCACGAGTGGAAATGAGTGAAAGTGGATTTAACTTGTTTGTCATTGCTATACGATCAGCTTAAAAACAATTTATTCAAATATCTTTGAATTGGATTGGTCCTACGACTAGATTTAAAATCCTGATGCAAGCTCTACATTTAAAATCGATCTATTCAATTCGTTTAATTTTGAGAAATTCACAACTAGGCGCGGAAAGTAGAACGAAAAATGAGTGAAAACTTAAAGTTTAAACTTGACCCTGACAAAACTGGTTAATATTAGTTGTTAGCTACATGTTTGTACACCTTCCCACTTTCAGATGTTTACTACCTGCCCGTTGTGAACTATTTGTTCTTCAACTGCGGCGATTACTTTGGACGCCTGATGGCCGGCTGGCTGGAGTGTCCCAGGAAGGAGCAGACGACGCTGCTGTGGACCGTGGTGCGCGTGCTGTTCGTGCCCTGCTTCCTCTGCTCGAACAGCAGCGAGCACCACTTCCTGCCCACGCTGGTGCAGCACGACTACACCTTCATGGCCATGATCATGGCCTTTGCGCTCTCCAACGGCTACCTGACCAACATACTGCTCATAATGGCGCCAAGGTGAGCTCGTGAGGCATTTGAAAACCCCCCTTTTTGTCAGACTCTAATATGAACAATATCCTTGCAGAAGCGTCGATCAGCACGAGAAGGAACTGGCCGCCTCCATAATGGCCGCCTCCCTGAGCGTGGGCATGGCCGTCGGCTCCTTGCTGAGCTTGGCCTTTGTCCAAATGTTGTGACCGCCGTCTCGCCGCCCTTCTCTATGGTGCCTTAGAAAGCTTTGTTTATATTTTAAACTATCGATAGCTAATTATATATATATATATATCTATGTTTTTTTACCCGTAACAAACGTCCCATTTTGTGTCCGTGTGATTTCCTGAAAAGCAATGCTCCAAAATTTGCCAATGTCTGTAAGACTGTAGACATATCAAAAGAGGAAGTTTTTTTTTTGTTATTGTTAACTGTAAGTTTTTTGACCTGTTTATAATTGGTTTTAAAAAATGGAACAGATCAAAAATAAAAATTAGCTCTTCTTTTTAAGGTAATTCTGTTTGTTTAACGTTTATTTTGGTTTCTGCAGATCACAACAACAATGTGGATTAATTCGTTTTAAATTTAGGTTTAGTTTTTAGTATGCAATTCTTGTATGTTTTTATGTCTTTTAACTAATTAACTCCACTGTAAATATGTGTATGTATTGTATTGACATTGACAGCTTGCACATTTAGTTTTTGAAATTACACTGTTTTTTTTATTTTATTTTTAAATCGTATTTATGTTTGTAAATTTAATTTCGCCCTGTGTTCATTCTGCAAAATCGCATATTAAATTCAAAATTTAACTGCCGTCGCGCTGCCAACTGAACATTGATAAGCTAGTTGGCAACGCGTTGCTCTTTCTCACTGCTCTCACCAACGGCTAACTGCACTTTTCGCATTTACGACTTCTCTTTAATTCACAAACCTAAAGAGACACAAAAACGTTATGAGTTATGTTTGAGAGCGCTCTCATTTGCTTGAGCGCACTCAATGAGTAAAGTGAGTTGCCGCCATTTTGTTTATCATTCCTCGGCAGCAGTTGACTGCCAGGCTAACCAATGCACATCAAACTGTAATGCACTCACACCAGGCACAGGGCGTTTCAATAATTTAAGTTCGCATTTAAATGCTATTTTTCTTTAACTTGAATGTACTTTAGTGCATAATTGTAAATTGTAATATGCGTTTTAACTTTATTAAATTCTGCTCGACATTTAGAGATCGGTTTCAAAAGTGTTAACAATATGGGCTACGCGCTCTTTAATGCGCTACGATCTGGTCTAAACATTTAATTAGCTAAGTTCAATTTTTGTTTTTTTAGTGTATTTATGTGTCTAATACTCTTATGCAACAACAAGTTTGTTTGTTGTGCTGGGGAATTTTCCAATCTAATCATGCTCTTTGTTTTCTCTTTGCCTTGTGGTGTTTAACACCTTTTTTGCTTTTTGTTTGCCACTTTCGTATATATTTCTATTCAATTTGGTTTTTCAACTAACTTAACTTTACGAAACGCACAACAACAAATGTGGATTAAAGCCTGTCTTGAACGGAAAATGGGCGCATGCAGTTTCTTTAAGGTGAAAAGCAAATGAAAATCTTTCGCAAAAAGCGCTGCAACTGCAACATTAACTTCAACAACAACATCAAAAACAAGAACAACAACAACAACAATGACAACAACGACAACAACAACGACAACAACAACACACAGATACAGAGTAATTTATGCTTATGGACATTTTGTGCATACAACACCAAAAACTATTTTAGTTGATTAATTTGTAGTTTATAATATCCAACTTGATTCCAGTTGGAGTTCTACGATTTGAATCTGTGGGCCAATTAGATTGTAACACACACACATATAACATACACATATAGAAAGTTCTGTAGCCAATCTTGCAGTTCCACGCTGTTTCGTGGAAACACACGTAACTCGCGCAGAACGAGTGGATTTCTATCTTAGACACCAATATAGAGACACATAGACACATAGACATGACTATTATGCAGAAAGAATAAACAAATACACACATACTTATATATTGTATTCACCTAGTTGTTTTTTCGGGGTCGGGGAACTGGAGTATTGCTTGTCGCTATTTGTAGAATTCTTTTTTTTTGGGGAGGTAGGGGGCGGGGGGCTTACAAGTGTTATATGCTACATACATAGATACATACATAGATACATGCGTCCAACAGACACGAATTACAACATCAATTTGGGCGGGGGAGAGGGGGCGGGGTCGGGCGGGGGTCATCAAATTGTCTACTCGAGTAGCTTTGGAAAGTATTTTAGCATAGGAAATTACAACATCTAAGGTGGTTTTGCCGTCCAGTGAAATGTTCTTTCAACTTGTAGATTTTCATCGATTTTCATCGTTAATTTTTGTTTGGTTTTTTTGATTTCTTCTCATTACATGTATGCATACATATATTCGGTAAAGAGTTTTTGTGTTTCGTGTTTCGCTGAAATTTTGGATTTCGTTAAAAGGCAGCTCGGGTTTACCTAAAAATCATATCAAGTCCGGTAACAACACAAGATCGATCGTTGATCAACACTTAAGAGTTTTTTCTTATATTTGATTTTCTTTTGTTTTTTTTTTTGGTTTTTTTTTTGATTGTCGCTTAGAGCGCGCACAGTTTGGCGCAGTGCTGCTCAAACTGTGCGGACGCCATTTTGGTATTTGGTGTTGTAGGCTGTGCGTCGTCTGTGTGTGTGACTGTGTGTGTGTGTGAGTGTGTGTGTGTGCGTGAGCATGTGTGTCAGGTTGGAGAGTGTGCCCATAAATCTAAAGAGAACAAAATAAAAAAAATAAAAAGAGACTCTTTAAAATAAAAAACAGTTCGACAGCGAATATTTATTAGAGCCTTGAGTAGATACTAAACTAAAAAAAATCGTAAGTTTAGTGACTAAAACAAGCATAAATAAATAGTTGTATAATGCCTAGAAAAAATTAGAAGCCAACCAAAGGAAAATTGACTAAAATGTTGGCATAGCCTTGTGCTTCTTCTTCACTAAGTTCTACAATGCGCGAGATTCTTGTCACATTCTTGTGCGAGAGCATTCAACAAACTAAATATATATGTATATATATATATATATATATATATTGTATATAAATAATTAATGTAAAAGTAAACTCTTGATATAAAAAGTAATACACACAACCACATTAAATAGTAGAAATGGAGCACATGACGCCGCGTCAGACGAAAGAGAGGGAGAGTCTCATACTCTCTCTCTCTCTCTCTCTCTCTCTGACTGCATCGCATAACCTCAAAGTTAAGTGAGGTTATAAATTTCTATCTGTTTCTAAATTTCTTTTTCATCTACGGTTTTGTTTTTGTTAAATAAATAATGTAGTTTATGCTTAAAGGTTTAGACACTCAGAGTTTCAGCGTAGTTCGAATAGGAAGAAACCGTATGGTCCGGTCTAGAGATAGAATAGAATTATTGTAAGTATATCATCTATAGATAAACATATGAGTCATTCACATACACAATAAATACACCGACTATTACAGTTAACACTACATACACATAGACATATAGTTCATGTGCTTTTCAAATATATAGATAGGCATAGTACATGCCCGCGAGTACTACAGCTAGTTTGTTCAGTTAGAAAACGCGTTTTCCTTTCTCGCGTAGTTGGTTACAGTTACATCTACAGTTACAGTTACAGTTACAGTTACGGTTACAGTTACAGTTACAGTTACAGTTATTTAGATCTATAAGACTAATTGCTACGAAGACTTCTTGTTGTTTTTGTTTTTTTGCTTTTTTGCTTTTCTTTCCCTAACACAACTGCCGCGAATACTGAAAACTGAAGAATAACACGTGCTATCTTGCGATCCTTTCCGTTCCGATCCTGTCACATTTTACGTCTTCATCTCCGCTGTAATGCTATTGTGCGACTTGGCTGGCGATATGGCCAGGCCAGCCCCACCGCTGCCCACTGCACCAGCGTCCAAGTTGAGTGTGAGATTATTGCCGGAGAGTGGGGCGGAGCCGCCGGTAACAGATGTTGCCGCCGAGCAGCCATGATGGTGCGGTCCGTGGAAGAGCACCAGGAAGCCGTTATTGGAGACACAACTGCGAGATTCCGCGTCCTTGTCGAGTATTTGACGTGCCTGCCAAAAGATTGTCGAGATATTATGAACAGAACAAAAAATAAATGTTATCCTAGATCATGAATTCTCCGGAGTCTATCGTCCGATCTCTATGAAATATTCAAGGAATATTTATGGCATCCAAATTTGTGTAAATACCAAAAATATGCGAAAATATTCTTCATTCTATAGGGGTGGGAAATTTGGACCTATATCTCTCAAAGCTGTGAGATGTATGTTTTCTGAGCCTGGTTTATCTGCAAGGGTTAACAAGGGATCGTCACCCACCTTGGCGCGATGGTCGGCAAGGGCATTGCGCACCGCATCGTGTTGCTTCTGCAGTTCATCCGTGCGCTTTTCGAAGGTCTGCTTGAGGCGCACGCGTTCCGTCACGCCGCGCTCCACGACGGAGCTGGCCAACTCGCGTTTCATTCTGTTCAAGAGGGAGAAAGGGCGTGTATATAACAATAAGTAGGCACTTTTGGGGGGAGAGAGTCTTTTCGAGTTACCTGACCAGCTCGTCGCGATCTCTGTGCACCGTGGCGAGATTCTTGACCTCGTTGCGGCGCGCCGCCTGAAGCTGATGCATCACCTCGCCGGTGGCCTTGTCCAGGGAGGCCTTCAGCTGTTTCATTTGAATGGTCTGCGAGTTCTTGAGCACCTTCTCGGCGGCCGTGTAGATGGCCTCGTGGTACTTCTCCTGCAGCTCCCGATACTGTGTGGTGTACTCGCGACAGGCGTAGCGCAGACGCGACTCCTGGGTGCCCTCCAGGCTGCTGGAGGCGGCCTCGTCGCCGAGTTCGCCGGCGCCGGCGCTCTCCTCGCTGCTGTCGCCCAGGTCGAGGGGGCAGGCTGGCACCTCGACGCCCGGCTCGCTGTACGGAGAGAGACAATTACTAATTTCAATGGCGTCATCTGGCAGTGACCACATCCCCAAAAAGCACAGTCGCCCGCCGGACACTTACAGGCTCCTGTTGCTCAGGCGCTTCACCAACTTGTTGGTTATGGTGAACTTCGGCTTCTTGCCGCCATCGAGAGGGCTGAGCTTCTGGCCAGCGATTTTGAGCTTCTCCTTGTCGTGCTTCTTGCGCAGCGACTCGAGCTTCTTCTCCATCTCGAGCCGCTTCTCGCGCACAGACTTGTGCTCGAGTATCTTGTCCAGCGGCTCGGCCAGCACCAGGTCCACATCGCACTGCGACGATTCCACCTGCCTAATCGTCGTGCTCATCAACTGGTCCAGCGAGTGCTGATGCTGTATGCCCGACGCCACAATGGTGACACTGTCATCGTTGCGTCCGCCATCGGTGCGATCCGAGGGCAGCTCCACGCTGGTGGCGGCAATTATCGAAATGCTCGCCCGATGCTTCGGCGAGGTGGCTAGCGATTCCACCGGGCGCAGCTCCTTCTTTTGGCCACCTACTTGGACGAAAACGACTGAAGGATCAGAGACAATCGAGCAGAGAGCGAGAAAGAGAGCGAGGCGAGGCGAGAGAGAGAGAGAGAGATAGAAAGAAGAGAGAGAGAGAGAGAGAAAGAGAGGGCGAATTCAAACGAGTAAAGGAGCAGGAGTTGGGAACGGGTGGGTCAGTTGGTTGGTGGGCGTTTTGGGGTGCAGTTTGTGTGTCCGTCAACCGTTTTGTGTGGTGGTGGTGGTGGTGTTTGAGGAGGTGGTGTATTTTGTTTGTTGGGGTTGTTGGTGGGTGCGTGTGCGTATAACCAAATCCAAAATCCAAAAGTTTAACCGAAAGTTTTATGACATACAAAAGAAAAGTAGAAAGAAAAGAAATTAAATTAAAACACAACTCGAATGCTACCGATATCCTTGGAGAAGGGTCCTTCAGCCAACTAGTTGGGCCCAACTACAACCACTTACATGACTTGGACAGATCCTCGTCGGCATTGGCCAGAGCGTCTGTCTCATCTGTCAGCACAGAGAGCTGTATGTCGCGCTTCTCGAGCTCGCTCTGGTATTTGATGGGATTGGCCAATGCCTCGGCGAAATTGGAGAGATCGTCGGGCACATAGTCCTTGACGACAACGCACAGAAAGAGCGAGGCCAGCGCAATGGGCTGGCCCACCTCGGAGCGCAGATTGACATGGCGATAGCCCGGACATAGCCCGATCACGGGCAGCACCCGATGGCCAATTAGCTTGCCGCCCTCCTCGTAGGCCGCAATGCGTATGCTGGCCAGCTCCGGCAGCACCACCTTCTTGAACACGAACGGATCTTCGTCGTAGACGGGATTCATGCCGTTGTCGCGCACCGTCTTGGTGCGGAACTTCTTGCGCACCGTGTCCGCCGGCAGGCCGTACATGTCCACCTCGACAAAGGTGTTGACCCGCTTGTCGGTCAGGAACTGGCCCGAGAGTACGGTAATGGAAACGGTGCCGGCAATAATGCCATCCACGGTGCTCTCGGCGAATGGATCAAGTCGCCGATCGGAGCGTCGCATAAACTCCGGCTTCAGCAGATAGCCCGAGCGGGCGTTGTACTCGAAGATGCCCAGATTCAGTTGCATGGCCAGGTCCAGGGTCTGGAAGTTCAGCGCCACCAGCTGGCAGCCCGCATTCCAGAACAGTTGCGGCATAAAATTGGAGCTATCGAAGCGTGTGCCCGCCGGATAAACCCGGGACAGCTGATGCTTGTTGTAGTTGACAAACTCAATGGGTCGCTCCTTGAGCAGAGTTGTTGCCTGCTTCTCGTCGAACGAGGACATCTCATAGCAGCGATTCTTCTCTGCAGAGTCGAAGGTCGAAGACATTAGCAATGGGGGAGTGGGCTAGGGGTTCCGTGGCACTTACTCTCCGCATTCTCAAAGGAGCTGAAGTGTATGGGCTGCACGTAGTTGACCAGCGCTGAGATTTCGGCGCCCGCCTCCGTTTCCTTTTGGGCCTTCTCCGGCGGCGGCTCATTGCCGCTGGGCAGACTGGGCGTAGTATTGGGCAGGGATTCATCGTCGCTGGAGCTGTCCGAGTCCGAGGAGCCGGTGCTATCCTTCGAGCTCTGGCGTATTTGCTGTCAAATGAAAGAGAGCTCTTGAGATCAGGTCTATAAATAATATGCATTAACTAGAAATGACTAGAACTAGAAATGGCCAAGATACAACTTTATCATGTCTGCAAGTATATCCACAAAATGGATGGGAAAAAGGAATGACATTAATTTAATTGACTTTACGAAACTTTCTGTTTTTATCAAAAAAGTTTTCAATTTGAATAATTAAAATAAATTAATAAAAAAGTCGACATAAGTACTACAACAAATAAAATGACATATTTGACGGCTTAAAAGTTTCATTTTCATAATAAAGATAAAAAGACTGCAATTAAATGTAAATATTTAAGTAGGGGACATAAATACACTATGTATATGTTGCCATAAATTATTGTCAGACATTATGTGACGGGTTGTAAATTTTTATTATTGAATGGCCATTCTCCAAAGCGGAGGTCACGGGCGGGCTTCAAGCTGCGCGGCGCAGCTGCCAATATGAAAGCTTTTAAAATGTTGCGTTGTTATCGCTGCAACAGATCCGACAGGCAAACAGGCGGACAGCCCGACAGCCGGACAGATGGACCCGTGGACCAATGGAGAGATGGACCAATGGAACGATGGAGCGACGGATAGCGTAGTCGATGGGTTCGGTGTCGATAATGCGAGCAGCGCATAATGGCATGAAAATGACGCAGATTGTGTTTCCCGCGGAAGGAGCTGAATGAGTGGCCGGAGCAGGACTCCGTACAATGGGCATGCAAGTCGACATTGCATTGTGCCTTGCACAAGGCTCACAACGACAGCCGAGCCACAAAAGTATCTATATGCGAATAACTACCCGCCCACCCCGCTATCCGCTCGTCTGTTCAGCTTTCTGCATTTCACATTTTCCGTCTCGATTCGCATCGTATTGAATCGATTTGGCTTTCAAAGCAAACTGTGACAAGCTGCCCCCCAACACAACTCAACTGGCTCCACACCCGGCCCCCCCTCCGACCGCAACTCGTGCGGCTAATGAGCCCAAAATGCAACGCACACAATGCTGCCCAAACTGTGCTGGTGTATATGTGCTAGTTGTTGTGTGGGTGTGCTTGGACGGTTTTGGGCTTTTGGCCGGAAGAGCTGACATCCGCTGCCATTAGCTTAAATTTGCAAAATTGTGGTCCCCAAACTTGTTGACTGGCGGTCGGTTGCCAGGGTTGCCCGCCCGACAGTGTGGCCTGGCCACAACACCCACGCCCCCCTCGCCCCCAAAGCAAAATCATAAATAATGATGTGTGCCCCAATAGCAAACGGTGCAATTAAATTAATATGCATAATGCTCATGAGGCCTGCAGAGCCATTAAACCAAGCACTCAGCAAGGATATGAAGTCCGTTACAAAGCGGATAGCATGTTGTCTTGGGTTTATCGCGAGAGCAACAGAAAGGACATACATAAATAATGCAACCTATTGGAAACCAAGAAAATACTCCCCGAGTTGCGAGAATTAATGGACAACAGCTCCAGGCTAGGGTTAAATTTGTAAAGAACATTTCGAGCCTGAGCTTTAATTACTCCTCGTTCGCGCAACCTCTTGTCAAACTAATGTTAAAGTTGCTGCTTATTTTGCTGTCAACCTAGTATGGCGTTGCCATATGTGCAATATTTGGATAGTACTGACAGCGACAGAATTTAACCTGCTTTTCTATGCACAATTTACATTTATATTGATATTTTATTAGAATTTTTAAAAACTGCAAGCTTTAATCTGTAAAACAGTTTAGCTAGAAGTTGGAAATCTAAATCTCATTATAACATGTTTAATTGCTTGTTAACTTTAGCAGGAAAATGGGTTGTAACCAGATAAAATAGCTTATGTAGCTGGTGAAGTCCACAGCGATTTATCTACTCGGAACGATTAGTTTTCAGAAAAACAGATGATGTGATTAGTGCAGAGTCTGAGTTTGCGAGTCGTAGTAAAAAGTCAATATTCATTTTACAGAGAAGTTTAAAAAATTGAGTTCGAGATGAATCTCTAAGAATTTAATACAATTTTGGAAGATTGTTCCGATAAAATGTTAATCAAGCAATAAGCTTAAAGACGAAAAAAATTAGGAAGTAAATAAATTATTTAATTCAAGCATTAAGAGAAGTCCTTAGCTAATCCGAAATCAGCTCATTCTTCCTATAAGCCAGTTAGTTTTTCAGCTAAATTTGCATCGAGGAGATTTTTAGACGAAATGTCTACCTAATTAACATACAGGCACATGAAACTGCTGAGACCTAATAAATTGCCCTTTACATACACATATATTTTTTATTCAAAGAGTTAAGCTCTTGCAGAAATGTTGTATCAACAATAAAAGTTTAATCCCAACAAGTTGATGCACTCGTTTGAAAAGAGTTTTTTGCTGGCAACGTGATGCTCATCTTGAGCAGGGTCAGGAATTGTGAGGGCAACTCTTTTTCTGATTTACGGTTCGTTGACTGTCACTGTCCATCAAACAGCTCTCCAATTCATGCGTTTATTCAGCTTTGTGTGTGTGTGTGTGTGTGTGTGTGTGTGTGGGAGTCGGTTTGTGTGTGGGTGTTGTCATTACGACGTATGTAAACTCACAGCGCAAACACAGCAACGATGACAATCAACATCAAGAACAACAACCGAATACCTCCGCACACAGCAAACCCTTGTCTGGCGTGGGAGGTTGGAAAGCAGGGAGCAGGGGTGGGGGAGGCAGGGTCAAGGGTTGGGACAGACAAGCAGTGGGACAAATCAAGCGGATCCTGCGGAGTCGAGAGGCAACAAACATCGCAAATAGAGGAACAACGTGTATGCGTGTGCTGCCATTAAATGCAATTACAGGCATGCCATGACCACGCCCACCTACACACACCCGCCCGCCTACACACACACGCGCATATAAACTTACTTGCAATGGCGGCGCATGTCCTCCGCCAGCTCCGCTGACAATGTCGCCATTTGCGGCGCCTGTCATTGTGCGTCCTGCTGCTGCTCCTCCTCCTCCTCCGCCTCCTTCGTCCTGCGCTGCGGCAGCCACTTGTTGCGCGTTGGCAGCTGCTGCCGCTGCCGTTGCCGCCTTGGCCGCCGCGTCAACTGCAAAAAATTTATTGAATAAATACGAGATATATTATGCAACACCAGAAAGCAATAAAAATGCATGCTTAAAGTATGCTCGTCCTGATGATACCCTGTAGTTCGATTTGAAATATCTCATATAGCATAGCCTGCAAGTACTGTTGTTATTGTTGAAGTTTCTGGATAGTTTTAAGACCTCAATATCGCATTTGTCACTTCCTAAGGAAGCCTTTGGCGATGGCAAAGAATTGTTTGAACATGACTATTGTCAAGGGGAATATAAAGGATTTCAATGTTATATAATATTAACAATTAAATTAACCATTTATTCCGATATATTTAAAGAAGGCGACAAAATTCGGTTTGAACGTAAACGAATCTTCCAGGCGATAGACTTTTCTATTAACCACTCAATTAACATTAAGCTGAACAATTTATTTCGATTCATCATTGTAAATTTATTGGCACTATCGCACATGTGTCTTCCAGGCGATATACTTTCGCTATTAACCACAAAGCTGTCGCTAAGCTGAGCTGATTTGTTCCGATAACTTTTTGCAAAAAGATTCAATTATCGAGTTTTCTATACGGAGAACAATTATTAAATATATTTAGTTTGGATTTAAGGGAAATGTTTTATTATCTGTAAATATAATTAAGTTTTTGATGCTGCTCAAGAACAAATATTCTTATTTCTTAAACTCATATCAATTCCTTATGATAATAGGGTATGTATGTGGCATGTTAGTCAAAATGCGTTTTAAAAATTGTTTGTCCCTTACTGCAGTATGTGTATAATAAAATAAATGAATCGCATTAGGTACGCGTATAAAGTTGAAAATTGCGGCCCAGAGACAGAGACTGTGCGGAGGCGTTGGCTGCGCCAATTGGCCAGTTGCGCTGGGATTAAATACAAATATGAGTGCCAGACATATTCGCTGGCAATGGTCATTAAACTGTGGAGCTGGAACTGAGGAGCACTGCTCAGACGGGAGCTGGCAGAGTGGCTCCCTGTAGACGGGCAGCTGGGACTGCAGCGGCAACTGCGACTGCAGCCAGTGGCAAAAGTCATTTGCATTTATAAATTGGCTTTTTGCAATTCATGAGCAAAATGTCAACTGACTGTTGCGCGGGGCAAAGTGCCGCAAAATGGCATAGAATGTCAGCCATGGGTAAATTGTGCAGTTGTGCATGCAAATGGATCCTGCAGGACTCCCGCAGCACACAGCACACAACACACAGCCAAAGACCCGGCTGTGGCCCATTAGCCAGGACACGAACCAGACAACTAAATACATTTTATATGCAAAATACTAATAAAACTTTAGATGAGTGCGGAGCACATGACACGGCAGCAAGCGGCACATCGAGCTCCCCAACATATGGCCGGGAGCTAAGAATATTGATTTGAAGCAAAGAATCGGCTCTCGAACTAAACGACATGCATAATTCTGGCCATTATAGAAAACCATTTGAAAACCAAAACTTATTTCCATGCAAAATATCCTGTTATAGTTTAACTAATGGCAGTCGATTTTCATGCAAAATATGTGAAGGCTTCCAGGAATTTATGACCCCATAATGTGTATTAAATGCCGTTTTACCCTGTGCCCATTGCAAGTTGATAAAAGGGTAAATTGACCTTGTTTAAATGTATGTGTCTGGCAGCAGAGAGCGTCTCCGATCTCATAAGCTTATATATTTCCGATCAGCCCTGTCTGTCTGACCGCTTTGTCTAATTTTCGTGAAATCGATGCGATTCAATATCTATGTCCTGTATTTTGAGCACGTCTCGCAGGTCTAAAGAGCAAGAGCAAAGACTCCCGTCAAGACAGAAAGCAGTTTGAAGGGCATCTCCTATTCGTAATTCTTTTGAGTATGCTCTGGGTAAATATTCGTGGCCATTCAGGTTAAATTGATCGATTGATATTATTTTTGTTTTAACAATATCTAGATGAAGATAAATTATAAAATAATTTAAATGATTTTGATGTAAAGCAAACAACTTTATCTGCAAGCTTCGGTAGGTACAGTATTGAATGGCTTCAGAATATTTGCATAAATCCTTTTGCTTATACATATGCGTATACAAAACATAGAAAGATTCTTAAAATCTAATTTTTCTACCAGAAGAGTGAAGCATATGTCTGACATAGAAAGGATCTTTTAAAAATGAAGATGAGTAAAATAGGGCATACAAAATAGTTCATCTACTCGATAAATTGGCCTTCAACATTTAAATCAGAAATTTGAAAATGTGATATGCCATTGTGTGTCCTTTAGGAAATTAGTTAAAAACTCGATATGCAAGTTAATCCACGCCCTGAGTTTGTATTTAAAGTTGAAGAACAGCAAGCAACATCTGCGTGTGTGAAGCTCATTTACATTTGCCAGGCGTCAGGCTGTGGCAGACAGAAGGGCAGCGAGGGGCAAACAACTGTATAGCAGCAACAGCAGGGATAATAATAATAATAGTTACATAAAAAACAGCAACAACAACAACAACAACAACAACAATGCCTGCCAAGACAAACGCAATATAAAAAAAAAACGCACATCAAATTACGCATACGCCGTGTGGCACCTGGACGAGAGTTAAACTGAGTAGAAGGCTCACCTGAGTTGGCCGTTGTTAGTTTATTGCTGCCACCAGGTGTGCCCTGGCCCATTGACGAGCTCGGCTTCTTGTGATGATGGTGATGATGATGATGATGCTTCTTCTTGTTCTTGATAATGATCTTGCGACGCAGCATCGACGGCGGCGGCAAATCCATATTGGGCTCCAGCGGATGCGAATCGAGCGGTTTATCCAGCAGCATATCGCCAAAGATTTCGCGGCAATAGTTGGCAATCTTGGCCTGGAAATGAGCAAAACGGATACAGTTAGTTTTGCCAACTGGCTGCTAACTGAAATTTGATGAACAGCCCTCAGGCAGCAGACTGAGTAACTAGCTTGCCAACTTTCACATTGGCAAGCACGTGGTTCGTCCCTCTGTTAGTTACCTGTTCCCCATGGTAAATTTAGTTTATGTAACTACTTTTAATGGTAAAACTTTAACCAGATGCCTGTGCCTGTCCCGGTGTCTACACCTGTCCCTGTGCCTGTGCACCACCCTTCCCTGCCCTAAAAAAAAGTTTGCCTTTGTTATTATCTCGTGGAGCTGAAGCATCAGGCAATTACCCCTCGAGTAGCTTCTGAGATTTACTCAGCCACACAGCAGCTGGGCTGTTTGAGTGCGGGGTTGGTTGGGAAAGGGGGCACTTTGGGCTGGGGTACACACGTGAACGTGTAAGTTTTTTGTTTGCCTTCTGACGGATTGTTTGGCTAATGCGAGCGAGCGGTAAGAGAAAGGAGCGTGTTTTGATTTTTGCTAAAAACACGAAATCCGAAATAGTTTTTGTGTTAATGCGCGAAGTTTCCGTGAAGATTTCGTCTTCAATCGTGTTGAGTCGTGTTTCAACTCGTGTTGAGCTTAAAGAAGACACGTTCTCTATTGTTTAAGTCGTTTTGAGTTATGCCAGGCCTTCATTAGGCGTATTTAAAGTCGTGCTTTATCGTGTTAGGTGTTGTAGACTCGTGCTCAATGGCGCTAAGCTATGTTAACTCGTGCTAAAGTCGTGTTTGAACTTTAAATACTGTTGAGTAGTGCTCTGTCGTGTTGAGTTACGTTGAAGTCGTGTAAGAACGCATTGCTGTTGAGCCCTTTTCTACTGCTATCGTATTGCTTTAGCACGCGCCCAGCTCTGTTAGTTTAGGACAAGTTACTTTTTGACAGGCAGGCAGCACAGCTGTCGAAATGCGGGCGAGCAATCATTTCTCAAAATACTATTACAGTTCCTTTTCATTACACAGGTATTCTGTTTTACTTGCGCTCGCTCGACTTACCTGTTGCCTGGGATTGCAGTGATTCTCGAAGCTCAGTATCACAGGGAATTCGGATGTTTTAAATGCGCTCTCCGCGATGGCCTCCAGCACGTCCTTGGCAAAGATTTCGGGCACAAACGTGTAGCCGTGCACAATGACCGGCTCCTCGGTGCGTCCGTTCCAAAAGTCCAGCTCGACGCATCTGCACACAAAAAGGAACAATAACAAATTATCAACGGCGATAAAATTAACTGGCGAAAATCCACAAAATGGTGGCCCATAAAAATTGTGTTTATCAGTCAAAGCAGCAGCCGCAGCAGCGGCAACAATAACAAGAGTTGCTTTCTGCAGCACGTCGAAGCCTGAATACACTTTTAACCAGTTCTTGGTTTTTAAACGATTATAGGAGGCAACTAGTATTCCTTGTTAATAGAGGTTGAAGGAATATCTTGATTGCCCAGTTTGGTTAAAATACTTTGAAAGACAGAAAAGTTTGTTTAAAAAAAAATCATTTTTTGATGGAGCTAAGTGAAATAATATCCCATGTAAAAATTCAATTTCATATATAGGGAGCATTGCTTATGCGAAATTTTGTTAAGATATTTAGAAAAAACTTCTTCATACGAGAATAACATTTTTACCAATAGATTCTATGGCAGCTTTACAATGTTTAGCAGACGAACATGGCTTTATATACTCGACTGCTGATCAATAATATATATCTTCTATGGGGTCGGACATATCTCCTTCTATGCGTTACACATTTCATGGCATTATTATAATACCCTCTAAAAACGTTTGCCATGTCCTTGCAACAACTTTGGCGTCAATAAATTTTGTGATGTGCGCATCGTCAACGCCAAGCGAAAGCAGCAGCTGCGACTGCGACGCAGACGGCGACGGCGACTGAGGCAGCGACGTCAGCGGCAGCCATGCTGATGATGGCTGCAGTGAAAATGGCGACCATGCAATTTCCGTTGTACTTAAAAGCAACGCAGCGGCAAAAATGGCACACACACACACAGATACACCTGACACATTGTATGCGTGTGTGTAGACGAAAGAATGAGTGTGTGTCTGTGAAGGCTAATACACACATACATACTATATGTAGCAGGGGACTGCAACAAGGTCACGGTCAGCATCCAAAATGTAGGCAACTGACCACACACACACAAACACACACACACGCACACTCGCACGCACGAGTGTGTCCATTTAATTGCGTAATTAAAAGCTCCCATCACGTATCCATACGCCCAAAAGGCGTCCCTCATCACTCACCTGCAGCCAGCTAGCAGACATTGCCTGTATATCTCAACGGATGATTTGCCCGTCAGCTGGTGACCCGTTAGGTAGGTGTTGTGCGAGGAGTTGATGAAATAGTGCGACATCGGCTGGTCCATATCATCGCAGAGATCAAGCTTGTTGGGCGCCATTATTGGATTATCATCGCTCATGAGATACCTAAAGAGAAGTGGAGAATGGAGCAAAAGAGAGAATGTGAATTTTATTAAAGCTAAAAGCCATCTGAAAGTTTTCATGGGATTTCAAAGAACTTTTCAAATAAAGGGCAGACTGAACTTGGATTAAATAATTAGTTAGTTTCTAGAAAGTACACGGTAGTTGCCTAAAACGCATTCATTTATATTTTAAAAGTTCTTTTAAAGAACATTTCTTCAAGTAAGTAAGTCAAGCTCTTGTGCTCTAACTTGTCAAACTGTGAAGCACGATTAAGCCTATGGCAATCGAGCTTTCTATTCGACTTTTGAGCAATTGTTTTTTATCGAGCTTTTGATTTTCTATGTTTCAAGCATCATATTTTAATGTGCTTAGTTATATTATCAGTTGATATTACCGAAAGCTTTCATGTGCTTAGGAAACTGTGGCAACTGATATTTGCTGTTAGTTTGCATGAGCTTTATTTTCTTGTGAGATTAAATGAATTAATTTGTTGAATTTTACACGAGTTTCTAAGGCATTTAGTGTATGTAATGTGCTTTTATAAACTTTCTTGCTTTTATTTAAGGATTTGCTTAAGTTCCGGTACTTAGCTTAAAGCTTTCAAAACGTATTTATATTATTTTTGCTCAAACCTATTAATCGAGTGGCTTAACACGTAAACAAACATGCATATATTTTGTTATTGTTGTTGAATTTTTTGCATAAGTTGCATGTGATATGTGAAGGACACGGGGCCACGCGTCCTTAGCGCCCGCTGCTGCCTGAGACCCAGCAACAGTGAAGTGTGCGGCTGGCTGGTTGATGATGATGATGATGATGAAGATGACGTCTTGGCCCCGCGTCATATGCAAGCGGTGCGCTCTTGTGGGGCCTGGAGTGCCGTCAAGTGACTCTAACAGGCGTTTGCCGAGCACACGATAAGCTGTCAGGCTCAGGCGCAGGGCCTAAGGACGCGCGGCGGCTCATTTAAGGGTTTTGCGGTAGGCCGAGCGAGGGGTAGGCGGTTGGGTCTTACCTCAAAAAGCCATCCAAACTAAGCTGGCCCTTTTGTGCATTGAACTTGTTGGGCTCGTATTGCTGTATGAGCTCCTTGGCGCGTGCATTATTCGCATATGGATAGAGTATCTCGTTGAGGCGTGGATCGCGTTGCGTCTTGTTGAGAAACTCCACCAGCTGTGCTATGGACATGCATTTGCGCTTCGAGTTACCCACGCTGCAATAGATAGAAGCAGGGATTAGCTGCCAATCTCCATTCAAGTGATTAGCTAAATGTACTCACATGCTATCGAAGAGACGCTCCACCTCGGAGCGCTGCGTCAGATATTTGTACAAATTATAAAAGTCCTCAAATTGAAATTTCGACACCGATATGCTATCGACCTTTCCCGATGGCAAGCCGGTCACGTCCAGCGCCTTCTCGACACGTTTCCGATCCTCTTTATTTTGCGCAAAAAGTTTAATGATGCTAAAGTGGTCACGACCAGGACGACAACAGACGACGACACCGACATTCCAGGACGAAGAGGCGGGTTAAGGGAAATCGGAGTTCAGCCAGACAATGCGGTTCGTGTTGTTGATGATGATGTCGACGTCAGTGATGCATGAGCCACGTTTCGGCCACATTGAGTTGTTGCGCGGGAGAGACGGAGAGGCGAGGGGGAAGCGAATGCAGGAGGAAAATGCGAAAAGAAAGATTGGCGTAAATTTCAATTTTCTAGGCAGCACTTAACAAATATTGTCAAATACTTCAACACACAATGCACAAAAGCCAAAAACCCCAATCACAAGCCCAACCTCAACCCTGGCCCTTGCCGGGCTCAGGGTCACGGTCATGGTTTGGGGTTTGGGTTTTAGAAGCACGGCTATGCTACTGTGGCAATTACTTTTTCACTGGGATGCGTCCGCTTTTGTCCACCTGCAGGCAGAGCTTTGTGTGCGCCTTCTGCAGGAACATAATCGCCGAGCCATTCAGCTGGGACAGGCTATAGGCCAGCTTGATGAGGCCATCCGTCCAGATCTAGAAGAAGACAATACAAGCAAACGGGCTAAGGTCAGCTTTCAGACATTCAGAGTAGTGTATGGAAGTGTAACATGAGCCGAGCAAATAAATCAATTGAATTTAATAAAACTCAAAAGAGAGCTCAATAGTTCAAGGAGTTCAGTCAGTTAGAAGTGAAAGATTGCCAATGAAAGGTTTCAAGATGTGCTTTACGCTTATAATTGAATTTATTTAAGAAAAGAGGACAGCGTTCGGATGTACATGGAAATAAAAATTAGAATGAATAGAAGATGGGCATTATACAAATTGAAATTGTGATTGTTGTCGTTGCTGCAAAGCAAATACAAAGTTTTAGTAGTTCATTCAAGATTTGAACCAGCGTCTCGCCTTAAGAATCAATTCTTGATTAAAATAGAAAAATTCAATTTATGATATTTATTATTGTTATTGTTTATCGAAATTATTATATTTTTCACTTAGGTCATTCTTGGAAGAAAAATGGTTTGCTTCAGCTTGATTTTACCTGTTCTTTAACCAACTAATGCGATTGGCTGTTGATGCATGTCAAACGAGGCCTCAGCATGGAAGAGGGACAGAAGTCGACCATTTTGACTTTGAGTATTCAACATAGATAATTTTGTTTTATACATCTAGGAAAATGATTGATCTTTCGAATCGAAACGGGCCAATAATGTTCTCAAGTTCCTTTTACTATTTATATTGGTTTATATGTTTTCAGTTTTGCCTTAACATGTTATTGGGTATGAACTGAGTTTGTATAGTTTCACAGTTGGATAGTTTGCGTTATGTGTTGAATGATTCTAATTGCATTTCCTGGCAGACATGTCTACACAGCGCATTTATGTGCATTGCCTTTGTTAGACGCTTTTCAAATAATTAAACAAAACACCATCTCTGCCCTCCGCTTCCAGTTACCGCAACATGTATGCCAAAAGCAGCATGTTTATTTATTTTGTGCGGATTATATTTGTGTGCCCCGAAATTCCGTAAAAGTTTATGAAATTTTGGCATTCGATGTTGTTTATAGGAGCGCTTGCGACGCGTGCCAAAAATAATAACAATAACATGAATGCACGCACATGCCGCACTGCTAGCTTCGCCGTCCGGCTACGGGTCCGTGTCCGGCTCTGACTGTGCCCCGGATAGACGAGCCCGTGATAAAATATAGAACATTGATTTTGACCGACCAGCAGAAGGCTGGCAGCTCCAGCAAGAGCAAGGTCACCTCTGTGTCAGGGGCGGGCCATTGTGGGTTTATATGGGACTTCGATTCTGAAACGTATTTGGACTGTGTCCAGTCAGACATTGAAAAGGCGTGGCACACCAGCCCTTATGTTAAATCAATAAAATGTGTTCGACAGTCACTTATATTTTTACGCGCATTCGACAAACGGTTAAAAATAGCCCCAGCAACTGCCGACAGGTGTGTCCTAACGTATCCTAATGACTAGCACAATGTGTGTGCGGTGTGTGTGAGTGTGTCTGGGTGGATAGATTAAGGTGCTTGGACTGAGAATTATGTAAGGGTCTGTTCCAAATTTCGTACACTGTAAAATCGTTTTGATTTTGCTTTTATGTATGCATTATACAAAATAAAATAAACTACATATTTAAAATTTTTAAGATGAATTTTGTTTAAGAATTTTGTTTTGTTTTGAAATTAACTTCGTCTTATAAATATTTTAAGATATTCAGTAATCAGTTCTATAAAAGATATACTACCCAGTTCCCCTTTTCACAATCAGAAAACTTAACCGACTTACGAATCACAAAATATATATAAAATTGAAAGTTTCAATTGCCAAAATTATAAAAGAAACTGGCAATTTATTTAAAACATCATTGTATATTGATTTTATGATATTTTAACTTTTTCTTCTAAAAAGAATTTAGAATAATAGAAACTAGCTTCAGAACATACCAAGTATGTTACTTTTCACGTTGTAAATTAAGAACAGAAAATAAAGAAAAATAATAATATTTGTAACTTAGCAGATTTTGAAACTGTCTCGAATTGCGAACGAATTTGGAATTCGGAATATGTTTGCTTATTAACAGTTTCGCGCGCGCGACCCACTTCCCAATTCCCAAATGATTTTCTAGGTGTGTGTATGTGTGTGTGTGTGTGTGACCCACTTTTTCGGTCCCAAATAGCTTTTGATGCCCCTTCAATGCTAGCATTTCAATTGTCGTCAAGTTGTCAATTGGCCATAATGAGCAGCTGTTGGCATTGGAGCATTGCCAGGAATGAACGACCAGCACCGGCAGCTCCCTCCCGGCATACCCCTTTCAGCTTACCTGGGCAATGTCCCGTCGTGTGCAGCAGAAGTTGACAAATGTCATGTTGACAAAATCAGAGCCATGGCAAATGGTGACGGTCTTCTCTTCGAGCGTGTCCTGCGGTCCCATCGTCACAATCTGGCGCAGCTTGGAGTCCTGCAAAGAGACGCAAGACAAAGGCAAACGGGCAATGATTATTATTAATTACCAAGCATAAAGCACGCCCCCAAAATGAAGTTTTATGGCTCGTGGCCACTCTCGTAAATCGAAGCCATATCCTTAGCCCTAATCCAGTGAGTGCGCCGACAAAACTCATTTGGCTGCTCGTAAATCAAATAACAGGGCAATGGGATAACCAGACAGCCAGACAACTGGACTTCTCCAAGGCGCCATAATTCAATTAAATATCGCAAAATGGATTTACGAGAGGTGCGGAACACAACTGCCGAGGAACGCGCCATACTGGACACACCCAGCAAATCAACCCAGTAAAAAGAAGCTAAGCGTCTAGAAAAGTCTAACAAGTACTATATGAAAGAACTGCGGAAAATCACCGAATATTGAATGCACTTTCTAGTCTATGTTTTGGTTAAAAACTCTTCTGATTCTAGAATTTAAAGTTATGAATTTTATAAGTCAAATGGAATTACCAAACAAACTTTCTACGATTTTTTTTTGTCTAATTTTTATAACTTTTAAAAATAAAAATGTTGTTTCTATGATTCAGACAAACTCATTCATAAAAATCTCTATAAAAATACTCCTAAGACGTATTTCACATGTTTTGTTCAATCCGGCAGCTTGGGCGGAAAGTGGATTAATAAGTGCTTCAATGATTTGGGAAAGTCAACTCGAAAGACTGTTTTGGTTTTTTGTTGAATCTAGTACAAGGTTATTTGCAAATATCTAGGTAGAATGTCACTTGAAGTGTGATTCACCGATTGCGAAAAATCTACTGGGTGTAAATGGGGTGTGGAAAAGTTTGCTCAAACGTCACACTTTTTGTGACAAGATTAAAATACCCTTCGCAAGAGTATATAAACACAAGAGTATATAAACCCAACTAGGTTAAATGTAAATCAGCCCGATAGCCAGATAATCACGCAACATGTTCTACAAAAGTGAAATAGGGAGAGATGAAGATAGAGACTGAGAAAGAGAGGGAGGGAGGAAGGAAAGAGGCGGGGAAAAGCGTGACAGGACAAGCGACTGTTTGGCGAGACAAGCGTCGGTATTAGTTTTGGCTTTGTTGTCAGTTTAGCAGCTGTCCCTGTCCGCCGTCTGTTGCACTGGCTCTGAGTGGCAGTTGCACCGACTGAGTGGCGGTTGCTGTGGCAGTGGCAGTGTCTTATCTGCTGCAAGCTGTGGACTTCATTGTTGTCGCCCCGCTGGGCGTTTAATGACAAATCCAAAATCAGCTTCAGGATTATCAGCGCCCTTTAAAATGCATAACACACATACACACACACACACACAGGAGCTAGGGGCTAGGGGCTGTGTGTTGGCAGCAGCATGAATTTGGCATTAACTTTGGGGCAAGTCATGTCTTGATATTTACAGTAAGCCAAACCGTCTCTGTGTGTGGGCTTATGTGCCTGTCAGCCCTCCCGTAGCGCTGCCGACCTTAGGACATTTGACAAACTGCTGGATAACTACGGACAAATGCCACTGGCAAATATGTGCTGTGTGCTGTTTGCTTATGATGAGTATTTTGATGTTCGAGCTCTCCTTATTGGACCATATCAAGCAAATATTTTCAATATAAAGCCGATGCAACTACTTAGCATGTAAGCAGCAGGCTGCAATTCAATGTTTAATATTGAAGATATTTAAATAGATACACGAATGCAAACACAAAATAATATTAAGTTGTGTTCAAGCAGAATGATGCCAAATGAACACAAAATGCAATTACTCACAATCTGACTGGCCTTTAAATTAAAGGATTAAAAAGAGCTGAAACAGCTTAAAGATTTTGATGCTCATTTTATTAGTGCATAAAAACGAAACTTGGAAATTTTAGAAAAAAAAAGTTCGCCTTTGATGTAATACCCTAGTAGAATTGCAAATATGTGAGAATAGTAAAGCTCGTCAATGCAGAGTTTTGTCCAAAAATTCTTGAAAAACATATTGGATCTATTATCTGGGCTCTTGATGCTGATCTAGAATATATATACTTTATACGGTCGGACATGACAAAACTAAAATACCCTTCACAAGTGTATGGCCTTTAACAAAATGGGCACAATTTGACTCACAAAAAGCATGCATGATATCTGAATCATCTGAATCTGAATCATTCTGTTTGTCATTTTGAACAATATGTTAAATGGGAATGGAGTGAAAGAATTGTGCTTTATAAAGGCTTTTAAACAACCGCGGTTATTTGATATTATAGTGAATGACGAATCTGGACATCGCTTCCGTTATCGAATGGGTAAATAGGATTTTGTTTAGCGCAATTTAACTTTGTATTGTTTCTTTATTATTAATTCATCAGATTTAAACTTTCAACCATTAGATTACAATATCTTTATAAACGGAAAATATTTGTAAATATGGGGTTTGTACTCTTGTTCACTCTCTACTCTAGGTTAGGATTAGTATCTTGGTTTGTGAATATCCTAATAAAAAATTCATTAGTATTAAAAATAATCACCTGTAGCAAATTCGTAGTTCATAGTTTAAATCTAGATATTTCGATTTTTAGGCTTAACATCTTAGATCAATTTTTGGTAAAATGAAAAAAGCTTGTCAGCTGAGCAGAGACAGGTTACCGACTGAAGTAGACCTCGACCTTAGGTGGCCCAGCCAGCAATTGGATTGAATTCCCTTTTAGATGGCATCAATAACTCGAAACTGCATAACGGGCTTTGGCTGCCGTCAAAAGCGATTACAATCGGCTCGGCTGTAGCCCAATCAAAGGCCAACGCAGAACAGGTGAAAGCAGCTTGAATGCAAAATGGAGCCAATAATGAGCTTTTGCCGTCCAAGTACGTTCTTAACCCTTGATCCTACGGTCATGCATCCATTGAGCAAAGGGCACTTTTTGACTTTCGCAGTAAGCTGATTGACACACCACGAGGGGGTGCTTGTCGGGCAGCTGCTCAACGGCCATCACGTGGCAGGTTGTGGCAATTAAAGCGTCATTCACTTTAACATCGGCCTGGTGGGCGCTTTCCTTGGCGCTGGGCCATAAAAAGGCAATGAAAACTGCCTCTCTTCTTGCCCGTAACCCCACGAGTGCTTTTCGCGGGTCTTGACTGCGCCGCCGTTAGAGCGTCATAATTTGCTTTTAACTAAAAACTAAATCGAGCCAATTTGTCGTTCTGAATAATGTAACAGCCAGGCAAGAAGCGAGAGAAAGGGAGAGAGGCAGAGAGTGTGGCACAGGTACAGCTGGAGGATTTTCGTCCTTGCCAGGATATTTCACAGGCACTGTAGGAAGCGTTAAGCGGAAATGACTATGGTGATTATCTTAATTGCTTCACACGCTTCTCCCAAAGTTTTATTTGGATAGGTTCTACTTAGTTGGCGCCTGTATCTGTACTGGTACCGGCAAATCCTATGGCTCTGGCTTGGTATTTAAATGTTAAGAGACCTCATTAGCTAACTAGACATGGAAAGGGTTGCTCAGGCCCGACTCTAATAGTTTTACGACGGTTCCACTGCCGTACTTCATTACTAATTTACTAATGGTTTTAATGAAATAGAGCATATGTATATATATGTTTCGATATATTTCGTCATATTTTCATTTCGTTTTGTCATTTTGCTAGTCGTGTAGAAAAATGTTACTAAATTTTTGAACAGAAAAAAAAAGAAAATTCTTTTATTCAAAGTCGATCAACGCGTATCGCAACAAAATGCGTAAACAACAATCGGCACCTCTTTCGCCAGAAGAACCCACCCAGAAGATACCGAATTTGACCCAGTTAACTCCCTACGATGTAATGCGGATGCAAAACTGCAAAGGCTATAAGTTTCGAAAGAGTGAAATGTATCCAAGCATCAGGCCGCCAGTATCCCAGTGTAATCCCAACAAAACGATTGCTTGGTTTTCAAAAACGATGGTTGCTAACGGCTGTGGATGCGTGGATACTCAATTGTTGAATAGAAAATATAAAAGTTCTACTGTGAAAAACACGGAACTCGTGTCGAAAAATGTTTTAACTAGCACAGGCAAAAATATGTTCCCTCAATGCAAAATGAACAATCAGCGAATACAGCAAACACGAAATACACCCGAAAGGGGTATCAACAATATGCTTGACTGGAGCAAGGTGACTCCCTACGATTTCATGCGAATGCAGAACTGCAAGACGTTCAAGTTTCTCAAGTGCGAGACTTATCCCAGCATCAAGCCGCCAATATCTCAGTGCAGTACTGCTCAGACAGCAGAGTGGTTAGCCGATGTGGTTGAGGACGCTGGCTGCGGACGATACTTTGATATGGAGCAGGACGATGTCATGGACGTCTGGAGAGAAAGCCCAAATAAGCAGACGCTCAGCTACTACGGCGTGGCCTCGGCCCAATTCGAACCGGAGGCAATAATGTTCAATAGGGTGATCGCAAGATCTCTCGAAAAGGCAACCGCAGTAAAGCCTGTATCGCGCAAGCCCGAGGCCACAAAACCGCAGATCATGCCATATACCTCACGGCCCTGTGGAAAATTTGTGCTCAATCGTCAGTTGCTGCAGACCAAAGTCACCAATATGCCTACAGTACAACAAAAACTGGATCCAAGCGAGGCATTCACCACGTTGCACTGCCCTCATCCGACAGAAACTGAGCATCCGTTTCTCAAAAACCAATCCAAAGTTCCTCGAACAAGTGCCCTCGATATGGACCGACCAGCTCCAAAGCCCAGGCACGGGCTTAGGCGCAAACACAAATATTGCGAATTGCAATGTCATATTCCCGAGAATAAATGCACCGACTATGAATGGAGAAAATACAAACAAGATCCCAAGCCCATTGAAGCGGCCTTTGAGATGGAGATGGAAGAGATGGAGAAGGGAGAGCCAGAGCCTAGAAACTACGACGAGCTATACTCACACCTAGTGACCTGCTTTCAAACTGAGAACAAGGACCCACTGTGTGATTATTATGAAAAGTGCTGTATGCCACCCCCGAAATATGCTGCTGAGGTTCCTAGCGTTCAAGGAGGCTCGCGTGGTCCCGAAGGAGGTGTTCAAAAAAGCCCTCCCTCAGACGCTAAGCCCCCAGCAGATGGTGACGGTGGTCCTGAAAAGCCACAAATACCCAAACCACCCACGGTAGTGGGCGGTGGATCTGGCGATAAAACGTCGCTAGAGCCTCAAGGCAAAGACAAGCCAGTTAAAGAAAAACCAGTCAAAGGAAAACCAACCAAAGAAAAACCAGTCAAAGAAAAACCAGTGAAAGGTAAAGAGGAAAAGCCAGGTAAGGAAAAACCTGGCAAATGGCCAGACACCTCGGAAGCAGACTACCCCCCCGGTAAAGAAGGAAAAAAGCCACAGAAGCCAGACAAACCAGTTCAAAATCCACCTGAAAAAGAGCCTCCCCCAGAAACGGCACAGCCTGAAATTGTACCTGAAGATCAGCAGCCACCCGATACCGTTCCGAGTGGAAGCCCTAAGCCTGAAATGCCTAAGCAGCCGAAGAGGCCTGAAGGAAAAAGACCACCCAAAAAGCGTCCAAAAAAACCCAAACTAGTTAAACCACCTGCAGATACAGATCCGTGTAAGCCGGACAAAGACTGCCCCTGTGAAATTTGCGAATTCATGAAACGACGACAGAAGGAGTCGGACACCCCACTTATTCGTCAATTGAAGCTGGAAGAGAAGCGGCGGCAGCTGCGGGACTACTACAAACGGATGTGCCATCGCGAATATCTCAAGTGCCGGAAGCCCCAGTACCGCGCGCCCCAGCACAAGTGCGATGGCATTTTGTGCGACAATATCTTCTGCCGGAACCCCAAATTAGGGGAGTACTGCGAGTGCTTGGATGCCATGCAGAAGCTGCAAAAGTTGCTTGGGCCCAAACATCGCATTGTGAAGAATGAGCTGATATTCAATGTAGAGGATCTGAGGCGTCGTATATGTAGGCGTTTTTGTGACTGCCTTTAGAGATCATCCTCAATGAAAGAATATGCATAGTCAATTTGTCTATGAAGTGGCTGTCTAGCAGAATTACACAGAATTCCGAACTGGTGTAACTTAGATATTTTCTCGGTGTTAACTTGAAAGTGTGCCTGATATGTTTCAATTCTATTGAGTAAATCTGTATGTTGTTTTCCTTTTGCCAAAATACCCACAGATGTGTCTGAGTATGTGCTACTGTTTTGTTTCAAAAGATATAAGATAATAATTTCTTGCATTTATTAGGCCAAGGGCTTATTGCTTGTAGATAATATATTTGATTAGACTTTCACTTTTGCAACCTCTCAGTCTCATGTGTAGAATGGTTTAAATCGAATCAACCCAAAATTTAAGTTATGTACTATTTGTAAAAAACTGTTTTTTTTTTAAATTTCCGACTTTAAAAGACGACCAATATTACTTTAAGAACTAGAGTGCTAAAAAAGCAAGGGTATGAATGTATCAATCATCTGATTTGATTAGGATTCGGAACTGCAAGACCTTTAGCTATTGTAAGGATGAAGGTTACACTGCCATCCGGCCGACAATATCTCGGTGTGGTTCTGGTCTTACAAGTCAATGTTTATGAGAAGCAGCTGAGAAAAACTGCTGTGAACGGCCTGTTAACATGGAGACAGATGATATCGTAGAGGTCTGGAAACAGATCCCGTATATGGTCATAATGCTGACATTCAGATGCCAGAAGCAGTTGTTTTTACCCAGGTGATTTTAATATGCCTTGATAAGGTCAAACCAGAAGGAGCTGCAGTTAAAATACCAAGATAGACAAATATTTCGGTCAGACCACAAAAACATGGAAAACATGTTTGGGGAGCCTTGGTTTTAAATCGTCAGTTGTTGAGTTCGAAAATTAATCAAATGCCCATAGTGCAAGGGCATCCAAGGGATGTAGGCTCCAGGCAACTTCGCCCACGTACCCGTTTCTCGAAAGCCAACCCAAGGTACCTCCTACAAGCACCCTTGACATGAAACAACCAGTTTCGAAGCCCAAACACGGTCTCAGGCGCAAGCATATCTAACATCAAATTTGGGGAGAAAGCAGAAGCTGCAAAAGTTGCTTGGTTCATGAAAAGCCAGGAAATAGTCGCCACTTCCCAAAGGGAAGGTCGGACCTCCACTTATATGAAGCGGAGAAGGCAAAATAAATGAACTATAAAATGAAATATAATTGATATGTATACTATTCAAGAAGCTTTGTCAAATTTGGTGAAAGCTTACGAGATTTGCTCAAAAACCTGATTTCAGTATCGATTTTTATCGATTATCGGAAACAAACTCGAACTGCGCGGTCACTTGGAGGACCTACTTTCCATTTCAAGTCTCCAGCTCTTATAGGTTCTAAATTCCTTTTGTTCATACATACGGACGGATAAAGAATATATATACTATATGGTGCCGAAGACGCTTGGAGACGCTACCGATTTTTAATGGGTTCATGGTATAAAAGAAGAAGAAAAACCAAAGTCTCAAGAATCGCATCCATCGCCATCGTACACACCTGTATCTGCAAAGGTGTGAAAAATGAGCTTAATGTAGAGACTTTAGCTGCTGTTGTGTTCTTAAAGTATATGACAATATTATTGTACCTAAGAATATAATTTGCTTGAACATTAATAACTTTAAACATAATCATATTTGGGTCGAATGGGGTTTTAGATTTTGAGAAAAAAGCATGGCCTACCTTAACACGATATTATATACTGGGGTAAAATATATAAGCTTACAGTTCATTAAACGAGATGTTTTGAAGCGAATACATCAAAATTTTTAAGGGCAGTAGAAGTATTTAGTATGTTTTAATATATCGTATGTATTGACATTTTCTAATGGAATCAAGATTTATATAAATATGCAAAGACAAGACCCACTAAATAGGAACACGGACCAACCAACTACCTATGATGTCCTACGATTGCAAAACTGCAAGGATTTTACATTTCGGAAGGGTGAAGTCTACCCAAGCATTAACCCTCCAGTAGCTTCATGTGGAAATAACATTACGAATAGGTGGTTGGATAACTTTGTTCAGGAATGCGGCTGTGGGTCCCTTGATCCGGAAATTTTAACAAATCTCAACAAAAAAATATATGGCAAGAAAAATGTTCCAAAGTCCACTCAAGAAGGGATTGATAATCCCCGCACAGCACGCAGATACCTTACGCAGCCAGTTGATCTTTCCCAAAGGGAACTAGACTATAGCCAGCTCACTCCCTATGATTTAATGCGGATGCTAAACTGCAAGATGGGAAAAGTTCAGGAATGGGAGACCTATCCCAGCATCAGACCTGCAGTATCCCATTGTAGTGTTGCACTGACTGCTCAGTGGTTGGCCGATGCTATGAGAGATAGTGACTGTGGACGTCCATTTGACATGGAACAAGATGATATTGTGGAGGTCTGGAAGCAAATCCCAAATAAGGACACATTGGGCTATTACGGCGTTGGCTCAGATATTCACAAGCCAGAGGCGGTTGTCTTTAACCAGGTCATTTCGGAATGCCTTAAAAGGGTTATGCCGGAAGCAACCAAAGATAAGCTCCAAAAAGCAACAACCATTTTACCTAAGAATGTGAAAGAACCCTCTAAAAAACATGTTCTTAACCGTTTATTGCTAGAGTCCAAAGTTGATAGAATGCCTACTGTACAGGAAGCGCTAGATGCGAGCAAGGCACTTACCTGGCTGCATTGTCCCCACTTACTGGAAGAAAAGTACCCATTCCTTAAAAGTAAGCCCTACATAAGACCACAAGCCGCTTTTGGGATAAAAGAGTTGGTTCCGAAACCTAAGCAGGGACTCAGGCGAAAGCATCTGCTCTGCAAATTGCAATGTGTTCTTCCCGATAATGCATGCACTGAATACGAATACAGAAAAGATCCCAAGTCGTATGAAGAGTTTTGCCGGAAGGAGATGGAAAGGTTGAAGGCTGAATGCGAGGAAGAATTCGTAGAGCCGAGGAATTATCCGGAATTGTATCCACCTTTAGTTACATGCTTTAAAGAAGGACCACCTATCGAAGGCGGCAAGTTAAAAAAACCAAGCTCGAAGTCGGTGGGCCAGAAAGAAAAGACCGGTGGTGGTAAAGGTGTTGATGGTAAAGGTACTGGTGGTAAAGGTGTTGGTGGTGAAGGTGTTGATGGTAAAGGTGCTGGTGGTAAAGGTGCTGGTGGTAAAGGTGTTGGTGGTGAAGGTCCTGGTGGTCAAGGTGCTGGTGGTCAAGGTGCTGGTGGTCAAGGTGTTGGTGGTCAAGGTGCTGGTGGTCAAGGTGTTGGTGGTCAAGGTGCTGGTGGTCAAGGTGCTGGTGGTCAAGGTGCTGGTGGTAAAGGTGTTGGTGGTAAAGGTGTTGGTGGTGAAGGTGTTGGTGGTGAAGGTGTTGGTGGTAAAGGTGTTGGTGGTGAAGGTGTTGGTGGTAAAGGTGTTGGTGGTGGAGATGTTGGCCAACGCAAAAAACCCAAGCGCGATGGTGGCACGGATAAGGATAAGAAACCCAAAACCGCTAAGGAAAAAAAACCTTTTGAAAAACCAAGGAATAAGCCAAAGCTCGCAAAAGGCCATGGATCGAAAGAAATCGTCGACGATCAAGATAAGCCCAGTGAGATATCCAAAACAACCGAAAAGCAAGTTAGAGCTCCTAAAGGAGATAAACACACACGCAGAAAGGACAAAAAAAACCCAAAAAGGATATCCAAAGTCGTTGAAACGGAGACGACCATCGAGTGCCCCTGTGAGCTATGTCATTTCATGAAACGTCGAGAACGCGAGCCGGACTCTCCGCTTATTAAAGAAATGAAAAGAGAACAGAAGCGGCGGGAGCTCCTCGATTACTATAAGGCCAAGTGCCATCAAGATCAATTGAAGTGTCGCAGTCCCAAGTACCTAGCTCCGCAGCACAAGTGCGATGCCATTGAGTGCGACGACGGCTTCTGTAGCAACCAAAAATTTGGCGAGTATTGCGATTGCCTAAATGCTTTGCAACACCTGCAAAAGTTACTGTCTTCCAAGAATTCTACTTTGAGCAATCAGCTCAAAAATGTCAAGGATCGCATTTGCCAGCGCATCTGTGGGTGTCTGTAACCGGAAATGTTGAGAAATGGCCAAGTGGATTTTAATGTTTTTGTTCATAATAAAATGAATTTATTAATCTATAATTAAATTGGTCAAGCGGGGTATAAGAGATTCTTTCAATTTTTAGATTCTTACAGATTTTAAGATCGTCTGTCTGTCTATATCGTCTCTTCCGTAAATAGCCTTTCGCTCAATTCGCGGCTAGAGCACTATTGTTTTTTTTTTGGCAGGTTTATTCTGTTTACATACGCATAAGAGATTTTAACCCATGAAAGGGTTTCTGACCCCACTAATTGTACATATTATAAATCTGCACAAACAACCGTGTAAATCAATTTGGGTACAGTTTATCTTAGTCGAGCACAATTGCCTTTTATCAAATCGCATCGTTTTGACGAATTCTTGCTTTATTCATAGATTACAGTTTTGTACAGAAGTTTATATACAATTCAGAAAATAGTTTGGTGTGGAAAGGGTTTCAATTGAAGGATCCTGGAAGATTAATGTCTGTGAACAGCGCCTACTTAAATGTTTCGTAAGTTCCCTGGCCTATTTAAATTTCCAGTTTTATTTCAGTTTCCAAAATATTTTCAGCTAATACACCCCAAAATTTTAATTATGCTGTATAGAAAATTAACCGATTTTATAGATCATATTTTTTGACTGCAAAATAATTTTTATTTAAACCTGACGCCTGAATTATGACAAGCACTCCACCTAATATATGATGCGAACGATTAAGTACAAGACAGCCAATTTTCAGCAATTGGAACCCTATCCCAGCCTCAGACTTCCAAATTCAGCTTCTGGGTTAACAGCAAAGAGTTTGGGCAAGGACAACGACAGTCAGAGGCTGTTTGACATGGAACTAGATGATATCATGGAGGTTTGGAGGCTAAGCCCCAATAAGGATACGTTGGGCTATTATGGCATAGGCTCAGACGTTCCCAAACCGGAAGCGGTCAACTTTAATCAGGTGGTTGCGAAATGCTTAAAGAAGGTTAACCCTCGGAATCAACGCAAGAGACACAAAGGATCACAAATATATGTTCCAAAACAAAGCCTAGCCATGAGAAGTGCAATTGTTGGAGTTCCGAGCTAAGCTTGGAGATATATCCCTAGAAGGAGATGCTAAATTGAGATCCTCTTCCGAAATACGTGTCGATCAAAAAGAAAACATGCTGATACTACGCCGGGGCCCTAAGTATCGTTTGCGGATAATCAGCATCTTTTTAACGCCAAAAAGCTTAAGGATCGCATATGCCAGCACCTCTCTAAGTGTCTATAGCTGTTAAGCGATAAGGGAACAGGTCAAACCGGATAAGTGGCGCGTTCCTCGTAAATTTTAGGTCTTGTTATAAATATATGTATTTTTGAATCTTTAAGCAGTTGTTAAAGTGGGGGAGGCATGAGGTTTCGCACGTTTTAAGAAGCGTCTGCTTTTTAGAACGACAAAATAGAGCGTTCCGGACGAGCGTCCTTTTAAAATATAATTTATTGATAGTCGGTAATGTGGTATTCCGCTGGATTTAGGGTATCTCCTAGCGGGCACTCTCCACCAGCCAATTGCCGGATTCATTCTGTTTCAGAAGCTCACGGTTTTTATGACTTTTAAAGGGGTGTGACGCATAGGATATGCTTGTAAGCGCTTGTTTCACAGCTGGGTACAGGGTATCTCCGAGCCGAAAACAATTACCTTTCTTATTATATTGACGAATCATTCTTTCATTCTCAGACTTTATGGCTTGGTACAGATGTTTTTATAACACAAAGGATGCATAATTCTACCAATTTGGGTGTGAAATGTGTAATCATTGAAGGATTTTAGAAGGTATATGCCTGTAAACACCGCCTACTCAAATAATTTGTAAATCCCCTAGACTAATTCAATTGACAGTTCTATATCACTTTTTACCTGAATATATCTCAAAATTTTCGTTATATTGTAGCAAATCAATTTAATTGATTTTATAGGGTTATATTTCTTGACTTATTTTTATACTGAGATACCTGAGATACCTCAAAATGCGCAAGCAGCATATGGATCACCTAACTCCCTACGATGTCATGCAAATTCAGAACTGCAAGACATTTGCGTTTCGTAAGGGTGAATTATATCCCAGTATTATACCTCCAGTGTCTAACGCAATCAACGATTATGGATGTGGACCCATTAAGCCTCGAGTATTACATAAAATACAACAAAGTCGAAATGAGAAAGTAAATCTTCAAAGGACCCTCGATAATGACCAGGACTCTACCGAAGATATGATTCGAATGCTCAAATACAATGAAGCCAACTGTCAGCAATGGGAGAAATATCCCAGCACCACGCCTCCAATATTTCCGTGTGGTCCTCAGTTGACAGAGATGTTGGATGGGGCTGTTGTGGATAATCGCAGTCGGCGGCAATTTGACATGGAACAGGATGATATTATGGAGGTTTGGAGGCGAATCCCCAATAAGGATACGTTGGGCTATTACGGCATAGGCTCAGGCATTCACAAACCGGAAGCGATCGACTTTAATCAGGTGATTGAAAGATGCCTAGATAAAGTTAACCCCCAGCTGACCAAAGAAAAGTCAAAGACCAAAACTATGCCACTTGCGCCTAAAAGTAACGGGCAACCGAAGGAACCTCAAGGAGCATTTGTACTTAATCGTCAAATGCTTAAGTCTAAAATTAGTAAAATAATTCCTGTGCATGAAACGCTTAGCAAAACACTCGGCTGGGTGCATTGTCCCAGTTCATTTGGAGACACGCAGCCGTTCAAAAGTGTGCCGAAGATCGGTCTTAAAGACGCCCTTGACATTGAACGACCTTCCCCAAAGGTAAAGTACGAGCTAAGACGCAGACGCAAGCATTCCCAAGATGATATTGCCGAAAACCAATGCACAGAAGTCGAACCGAAACGAGACCTAAGTCCATATGAACTGGCGTACCAAAAGGAGATGGAACAGTTGGAGAAGGAAATGAAAGCAGAGCCGAAGAATTACGATAAGCTGTACTCGCAACTAGTCACATGCTTTGAAAAGAATATCTACAAAGATCCTATTTGTGAAGCTTACAAGTGCTGTCGGCAATCTTCAGTGGTTGATGATGTGGACGATGGCGCTGGTGCTGGTGCACCCGGTGACGGTAAACCTGGTCGAGTTGCTGGTCATCGTTCCATTAAGACAGCTGAAAAGGGAGCTGGTGATGGCACTGGTGTTCCAGTTGGGGCAACTGGTCGTGCAGGTGGAAAAGCAGGAGATGGTGCAGGTGGAGATGCAGCAGATGGTGCAGGTGGAAAAGCAGGAGATGGTTCAGGTAAAGGAGGAGGAGATGGTGCAGGTGGAAGAGGAGGAGATGGTGCAGGTGGAAGAGGAGGAGATGGTGCAGGTGGAAGAGGAGGAGATGGTGCAGGTAAAGGAGGAGGACATGGTGCAGGTGGAAAAGCAGGAGATGGTGCAAGTAAAGGAGGAGGACATGGTGCAGGTGGAAAAGCAGGAGATAGTTCAGGTAAAGGAGGAGGAGATGGTGCAGGTGGAAAAGCAGGAGATGGTTCAGGTAAAGGAGGAGGAGATGGTGCAGGTGGAAGAGGAGGAGATGGTGCAGGTGGAAGAGGAGGAAAAGGTGCAGGTGGAAGAGCTGGAGGTGGTACAATTAAAAGGACTAGGCCTTCCATAACTAAAGCTAATAAAGAGCAAAATATATCTTATAAAAAATCAGGCAAAAGCATAGCTAAAGGAAACAAAAATGGCTCTTCATTAAAAAAAACATTCCAACCAATTCGTTATAATTCCCAGTCTGAGAGTGCAAATATTCCTTCTATTCCGTTTGATAAACCAAGCGGGTCAGAGCCCTCCCGAGTGTCTTTGCAAACAAAAGTCGAACATCCTGGATCAAAAAAGAGCTTTAAGCGCAAAGAGGGCAGGAAAGCCGAAAAAATAATCGACCGTTTAGGAAATGACATGAATGTACCGTTAAAGGATTGCCATTGTGAAGTTTGCAAGTTTATGGATCGTCGAGAGAGTGAGCCAGATTCCCCGCTCATCCGCCAAATGAAAGACGAAGAGAAACGACGCAAGCGCTGGGAATACTGCTTTAGAATCCGCCAGCAAATGAGCTGCTGTGAGCCTGAGTATCGTGCCCCTCAGCACAAGTGCGTTCCTATAGCATGCGAAAATAACTTTTGCTGTAACCGCAAGTGGAGTGAGTCTCTTGACCGTTTATCAGCATTGCAAGAGCTGCAGAAGTTGATCAGTCTCAAGTACGGGAATATGGATCATGAGGTTCTCGATAAGGTGAAGTTTCTCAGTAATCGTATATGCCAGCAAATGTGCGACATTATAACGATGCAAAGGACCAAGCGAAATATTTAGCATTCAGGATCTTTTGGTACATTTAACAATTCTTGACAACGTTATTTTACGTTAAAATTGTATTTTTATAAGACATCTTTTTTGATATAGCAACTTGAATAAAGTTCAATATGCAATGCCTACTTGACTACTAGTTTTCGACCTGGGTCTACAATTGTGACATCTTAAAGCTTATTATGTAAAATGTTTTGAGACGACAACACATAAAATTTGAGTAATGCAATAGAAAAAAAACCTCGAAAACGTTTTTAGATTTTAGCACTAGATTTCATCATCTAAAAGAATCTGGGCAAAATGTCCAACCAGCAAGAACGTTCCGAGGAATTGGAGCAGGCTGAAGAGGGGTTAGACTACAGCCAGCTTACGCCCTACGATGTGTTGCGTATGCAGAACTGCAAATCATCCCGATTTGTGAATAGAGAGACATATCCCAGCGTTAGGCCGCCAGTGTCCAGGTGTAGCAACGAGCAGACGAAGATATGGTTAGCTGATGCTGTCCAGTATATTGGCTGCGAGCGGCCATTTCGCTCGGAGAAGGAAGATAACATCCTGGAGATGTGGAAGCAAACCCCAAACAAGCACACGCTCAGCTGCTATGGCTTGGCCTCAGATATCTATCAGCCAGATGCAATCATTTTTAATCAGGCTCTTATCAAATGCCTTGATAAGGTTAACGGTGTAGAGCCAAAGTGCAAGAAGTCAAAGAAGACGCCGAAGAAACCCGAGAAACAACCCAAGCCAAAAGGAGCCTACGTACTCAATCGTAGCGTGCTGAAATACACCATCAATAAGATGCCTACTGTAATGAGGACGGCAAATGCAAGCAGTGCCAACACCGTGCTTTACTGTCCCGAGCCAGCAGACCCAGAGAACCCCTTCATCGAAGATGAGCCATTCATTCCCCTACAACGCGCCCTCGACATGGAAAAGCCAGTTAAGAAACCCAAGCATGGACTCAGGCGAAGGCACAAGTACTGCGAATTGCAATGTGGTATTGCAGAGAATAAATGCACGGCCTACGAATGGATGAAGTACAAGCAAGATCCCCTGCCATATGAAGTGGCCTTTGAGATAGAGCTGGCCGAGATGGAGGATGTAAAAGAACCCGAGCCGAAAAACTTTGACGAGCTTTACTCGCAGCTGGTCTCCTGCTTCGAGAAGAACCAATACGAAATTCCCGCCTGCGAAGTGTATGGAAAATGCTGCAGGCGCCCCTCGGATCGCGGGGTCATTCAGGGTTGCGGCGAAGACAAATTATTTGGACCTTGTGGTAAGTTTCGTGAATCTAATTAAGGTTGGGTCAGGACTTTTGTAAGAATAAAAAATGTAAGGGATAGTGTAAATAAGGTTTCACATATAATGAGCCAAGACTAGAGAGATGGGGATATATGGAAAGTGAAAAAGAGAAAGGCCGAGAGTAAGAGAGCATAGATGTGTCATAAAACAAATCCGACTGAATATGACAACAATTCGACCTACTGTACAGAAAGTCTACGTCCCATACTGGAGCCACAGGGCAAAATTGTAATAACATTCATGTGGATCAAATGTAGGTTTTTATTTTTTATGTAACATTCATGGAAAATATAAAAGTCATCTTCACTCGAGTCATAAAACATATAGGTTATGTTAAATTTGGTTTGATGTTGAATTTAGTGTGTTTACCTTGTAATCTGTGAAAAGGGACACCAAAGGGAAAATGTCAATAGACGCTGGGAAGAAAACAGCATAAATTAATTAATAAAGATGAGAATCCCATGCAAGCTTTAATAGGTAAGGCTTCAGGCTAAGCACAAGCCCAAGCTACCTTTTGTCGGCTTCTCGCACGTTTTTATTACCCTTCCAATATTCTCCGAGCACATTGCATAATTCATTTAAGGACACAAACCTCTTTAGGCGACTCCGAGGCATATCTTTTTCGCCTGCCCTTGGCCTCTCTTCATTGCCGGCGTTCCACGCTTCAGCGAATTTTAATAAAATCGCATTCCATTTCGTTTCAATGGAACAGCAACAAAAACAGCAGCAAAAATATAAGTTACAAATTAATTTTGCTGTGCCGCAAACTAAATACTCTTGCAAACATGTTCGTTTTTTTAAAAATATCAATAGATGAAGTCCCTATATGGCAACTAATCAAGCTTTGGTTTTATAGCAAACTCTAATTAAAGAAAAAGCAGATATTTGCGTTTAGTTGAGGTTTATCCGACAAATATTGTTATGTTCCTTATAAAGCCAATATATTGTGATCCAGTTATAGCTGGACTTATTTATTGTCCATCAAGAGCAAACATTGTAAAAAAAGATAATTTAATATGGCAATCAATCAGAAATTTATATACTGCGAATATCCTTTTCAATGGGTTACAGATTTTATTACCAAATCAAAAAACTCTTGCGCAAAGAACATTTTTAATCAACGTGAGCCAAAAAAAAAAAAAATAAAAATAAAAAGACAACGCCCCACAAGCGCACACACCCACACATATATACACACACACACACCCATACTTACATATTTAATGAAAAAGAGTTAAGTGGACAGAAGGAGATGGTTGTTGGCAGGGGGCTTAGCTTTCAGTTGGGTTTTATACAGACTTTTAAATTGACTTTATGCACCGAAACATATGCAGCACTTTTTGCAACATTCCAAGTTAATCATCACATCTTTACTATCTACTGTAAGTGGGTGTGGCATACGCCCCTTTCCCTGTTCTCTCTGTCCCTGCCTCTCGTTGCATTTAATTAATGCAACGATTTCGCTGTCCATTTCGGGGCCGAAGCGAAACTCATTTGGCGCTGCCTCTTGGCCCATTGCACGCTAAGAGTGGCCAAGTATTTGGGAGGGGATGAGGGGAATGTAGGAGTGGTGGGTGTGGCATATATGAGCTATGCGCGCAGCCCATCAGCTGCCAGGCCCATTGACCTAGGTCAAATATGCAGTTCCAACAGTTGCCACAGGACACCGCGCCGTCCTCTGTGGAGAGGGCGAAGGAGGAGGAGGGCGTGTAGGACTCTAAAACCCCAACGTCAAGAGATTTTTTTATGTTTTGTTTTGTTTTGGAAGGGCGCCCAGCAAGTCGTGAAAAGTCAGAGCAAAAAGTCGAATGTTTTCTTCTTTTTTTTTTTACTTTTTGTGGGCAACGAGGCTTTGTTGGATTTTTTGTTAGATTTATTGTTGTTGTTGTCGTTTCCTATTTGCCGCTGGCAGGATACGCTTGCCGGCTGGTTGAATCGTCTGTCCCTGTTCGGGCGCTTCCTTTTGCCAACGTTACGTAAAATGCTTTTTACGCTCAATTCCTTGCAAAAAGTTGTGGGGAGTGGGCGCAGCAGGAGTGGGGCACAGGATCACATGCATGTTGCCGTGTCATTGCAATGATAAATGTATTTGGTCACACACACACACACACACACACATAGATATCTGGGCATACTAGCACCCACATAAATAAACACACACACTCACAACGAAGCACTAAGTACACACAATGAGCATTTGTGGCATGAAAGGAAAATTGTGTGAATCGACCAAGAAGTCGAATGGCGCCCAAAAAACAGAAGCAACTGCAACACGAAGCAGACCCACAAATATGGCGACACAAAACAATGCCAATGAGGCAGCACACACTAGTCGCATTTGTAATGGTTTTTGCCGCCGAAAAACTGGACACAACGCACGTGAGCTGGCTAAACAAACTCTGTATAAAAGATTTTCCAAAGTTGTGGATTACGCGTGCCTACCTGAACAATAGAACTTTTTTGGCTCATCTTTTCCCAGCTTGTAATTGGCTTTCAATTGTTGTTGGCGGCAAAAATCAAAAAGCAATATTTATTAGCTCGTATACCAAACAGCTTCGCAAATGTTTGCGTCGCAGGCGACCAACCGTATCCCATACAAATATACAAACATGCCACAATGTTCATTCAATCCGAGGCCCGAATCGCCAGAATAACACATATGTTGCCAAAACTATGTTTACTAACAAACAAAAATAAAGCCAAATACAGAACAAGGAACGCTTCAAAAATCACACGAATGCAACTCTATTTGGGAATGCCAAATATGCGATACCCTTATAATTAGGAAAAACTTTTGAACTAGTTTTCATTAAAAAAAAATTTTTTTTTGCTTTTTAGAATACTCATTCTATAGATTCCAAAGCTCTTCGAAGCATCAGCAAATATAAATAAATACTGTTCTCATAAGGCTATATCACTCTAGACTTCCTGAAGTTTGCTAGCACCACTCGTTTCACTTTTTACTATCTTACTCACTGTTTTTCTTTATATTGAAATCTTTCACTGTTTATTTTTCCCTTTCGTTTTTTGCACTTATCACTCTTTATTTTAATAGATGTACTATAGAAAAGCCGTACCTAGGGCTGAATTGCATTAAGCCAAATTAAAACTTACTCAAACAATCGCATACACTCCCATGATACTTATTTAATTGAAAGAAAAATACATACAAGAACAAATATATACATAAGCACACACATTCATTTCTACACTTACACACACATATGAGTGTGTGGGATTGCAGTTAAAACTTGTTAATATAACACTTTATAAACAATGCACGCAAACCTAAACGTCGCATTTGAATTCATGAGAATCGCATAGTAGGGCAATATTCACTAACACATTTTTCTTCAATTTGCAGAGGCAAGATAAATTAGCCTGCGTTTGCAATAGCATACCATTCATACGTGCGCGTGTATAAATGCATGTATAGATATATGTATATTCAAACATACATACAGACCATACATACAAACATGCATACAAACATATATATGTACATATGTACATATAAATATATAATACATATACAAATATATAATTTGCAAGATTGGAAACACTTGTTGATGTTACACTAACAAAGCATTTAAAGAGAGTCTTGCTTGAGTTCTTGAGAACCACATAGTAGGGCGTTCTGTATCGCGCTATGTTGTTGTCTTAAAATGTTGAAGTGAAATCTTTCTCTTCTACTATTCGCACTCTCATACAACCAACAGCATATTTTGACCAATTATAATATTGTTATCACTGTATGTTTATGTATTTTCTTTCAGGATGCAATTGCCTCGGGAACGTGGTGAATTAATTAGATGAAAGAGCAAATATTTGGGAAACGCACCTTTGGCTTTTTGGCATATTGTCCGGTGCGCACATCGCGTATTGTGGCAATATCCAGCATGTCGAGCTCATTGTTTTGATCGACCCAATATAGAAAAAATCCTTTGGCATCTACACGCATCGTCACCGGCGTACCGCTGCCCGAATCCTGCAATGGAAAATCAATAAAAATAAATATGTCTTAGTGCAAGATCTGTGCAAGAGGTTTTTTTTTTGTATTAATAAAAATGAAATTCCATTTGCGCCCAAATCTCCGTTGACTGCGGTTCGTTCAACTCGCCGAGACTAATGAATTTATTACACCGAATTTCGCTTTCCAATCGCCCACAAAATGGCCAAAAAGAAAAAGTCATCTCTGCTTATTATTTAAGTCAAATTAAATGGGCCTGTAAAATGATGTGCACTGTGCCCCTGTCCAACCAACCCCAGCCCTCCTCCTCGTCTGCTGCTTGTCATAAATATTTAAGCATTCATTCATAAAAACCAAAAGAAAAGAATGCGAAATTTTCTCATGTTGGCCGCAGCTGGCGGCCTGGCAATGGCAAACAGATGCGTTCAGATAAAACATCGCGAGCCAAAAATGAAATATTTTATTTTTTATTTAATTTATTTTGTTTTTAATATATTATATGCAAAACAGACGCTACGAGTCGTACGTGAATTTTGAAGATCTTTCAGGCAACTGAGGAAGCTGTCTTCAATTTTCTTGGAATCTTCCTACTAGCAAATGCGTTAAATGGCGCGTAAGAAACGAAAAACTTATTGCCGATGCAAATTACACAGATATATGTATTTATGTATATTGCGCGAAACGTGCTTTTTCTTCAAGTTTAAGACATTGCTTTTCCCCGTGGTGGTGAATTTTGAAAAAGCGTACAAGGGTCTCAAATAAGTTTGCAAATGAGTTTAAGACCGATCGGTTGCCGAACAAAAGATTTTCATGCTGCCCAAACATCCTTTGGCCTTCATTTTCCACACAGTAGGGAAGGATTTACAACACCTCTCAGATTTAATTGAAATTTAAAATATACATTAAAGTTAGAGTTTGGCTAAAATACTCTTAATTGAATTTAACAGGAGCAAAATCTCAATTGTGCACGGACCATTTAATTTAAAACAAATCTAGGAAAAGTTGCTACTCTGTTTACGGTAGCAACAGCAAGAAATGGGCAATTGCTAATGCAACTGAAATTTGGGGCAATCACGTGCAAAGACTTTAAAACTGTAGATGGGGGTAGTGGGCATAGCAGGCGTGTCTGGAATATTTTGGACATTAAAGGGATCAAGCAGTAAGCTTCTTGTTAAAATTGTTGACTACAAAACAAATGTTTTCTATTTCAGACTGTGAACAGAGTAAGCACCAAGAAATTAAATGGAAATTGTTCAAGCTATTTGCTTTCGGGCAAAAATAATGACTAATTTTTTATGCCATCTATAAAATTTTACGATTTAAAACATAAACTGAGAAATTTTTATTATGAAAATACATGAGCCTAAGTGATGCGTAGATATTCATATGAAATACAACTGAAACTTTACAAAATAGAATTTAAGAGTAAATACCCTACGTAAAATCCAAATTAAGTAAAACTTTTTATGATGATTACTTCTTAAGGGCTATAAGCCTAAAGAAATATTGGTCCATGGTTCGAACCAGCTTCCTGCTTGTAAAATTCCTTTGTCGCGGTGTACCTCAAAATTTTGTTATATAGAAACAAGGAGTTTCAGAAGATGAAATATATCTGCAAAGGTAATATTCATATGTAATATTCTCTTGTTCACAGTATTATCTCTTGTGTCTGGGCATTGTCTCAAATTGAAGTCAAGCCATTTTGACCTGCCAAACGTAGCCTGAAATATGACCATTAGCATTAGAGAATAAGTGTAATTTTGCTCGGAAATTGATGAGCATTGAAATAGTCGTAATGAGCAAGTTCAATTTGCAGCAGCTCGGAGTTCATTATCCTTTGTTGAGGTCGGTTTAATGAACTCACAAGGTGGCAAAACTGGCTACAATTTCACTTTGGGGACGGGGACGGCGCTCCACGCTATCTTCCACAGCCCTCTGTCCCTTCTAATAATTGATATTGAAAACATTTACTTGCACTAGAAATATGCGCAGCTTTTGCTTTGGGCGAGGGTTGGTTTGAGGGTCATTTGGGATTCGAGCCCGGTTTGGTTCATTTCCTTCTGGCCCCCTTCCCCGCTTCTGCAACATTTTTATTCAATTAAGCGCATATTTTCTGCAGATTTTGGGGCTGCCATCAGAAAAAGGGTTGCGCATCGCTAATTGGACTACAGTTTAACGCAGAGGTCCCTCCAAACACCAGATATGCCCCACTTGAATAAATCTTGTTTTTTCTACTTTTCTAATTACTGTTGACTAATTGAGCTGCCAGCCAACGACCCGTTCGTTGATTTATTTATTATTATTGTATATGCGAAATTTGCTGTTAACCAACACTGCCAATTGAATTGACAAATATCCAAATGGCCTGCGAATCGACTGCGAAATGCGAGAATTTCAACTCGTGACTAAACAACTGGCAAGCAACAGACGCTTGTTTGCCTCTAAAGCTTGTTTGTGTGCGCGTTTGGGCTAAGAGCGATTACATGCATAATTCAATTGATGTAACAGCCTGCCAGCCCCGCCTCGCCATTGATGCAAAGAGAGAGATGGTTAGGCGCCTGGACCAGAAAAAAAAGGGATAAATGTGCTCGCAGCTGTGCCTCAGTTACAGAAACACTTAGAGCCAGAGATACAGATATATCTAGAGATACAGTTGTATGCATATTGTATTGTCAATCATGCTTAGGGGCCTGCCAATAAAGCCGGCAAGTGCGTGCGTTTCACTGAGTTACAGTTGCCTCTACGCAGAGACGCAGAGCGTCAACTGCTTTGGGGACTATGTAAATGCTATTTGGGATTACCCAGCTGCTGCCAGGCAATATGTGGGCGTGTGTGTGTGTGTGTAAGTGTGTGTGGGACTTCTACTACCCTTTTCTTAACACTTTTGGCAGAGTTGAACTATTGGAAGAAATAAGTATGCTTCAATGCTTGATTTGGTAATACCCGGAGTTCACACGTTTCTATTACAGATTCACACTTGAAATACATTTAGAACACTTTTTTTAACTCCTCAGCAATAGTTTGACGATAATACGGCATACATTTTTTCATTTCTCTCTTCCAAGCGTTGCAATTCACTGTGTCATTGTTTCTTTTTTCCTATTGAAAGGTAACCCTGCGATAAATTATATTTATACGCTAAAACGCAAAACGTATTGAAAGAATCGTACTTATATATATATCGCGATAAATGGCAAGTGATTCATTTCTGCTGCTAAGATGGAAGAACTTTTAAGTTTTAGCTGCAAATATGAAATGCACTCTTCGAAATACAACAATGATATGCTAACAAATTTTTTAAAATACAAGTTCTAAATCTTAAACACGTGAATTTAGAGAAGAGACAACAATTGCGAGCCCATATACAACAATTTGAGTCCTTGAATACTTCATATGTTATCTGATCTGAGTTTAAGGAACATATATCCCCCTACAATAATTGAATCGCATGTTATCTGCCTTCATCTCTGGCTAACTATCTACATAAATGTTGCATATCTTTATAATACCCTTTATCGCGCATTTTGTGTGTACAGGGTATGCGAAGCAGCTTCAGCGGCTGCAACTTCAAACTACATGCAAATGATGTCATAAAAATGTAGACAGCCTCCACGTTTGACACCTGTGCAAGTTTGTCGAGCACTCGAAACTAGATGCTCGAGTTGCTCTTGTTGGTTTAAAGTTTTGCCAGGCACTTATTAAGCATACGCCGAGTGGTACACTCGAACAAAATGAAGCCAGTCCCAAGCAGCAGCAGCAGAAGCAGCAACAGCTGTCAACGTCTGTCGGAGTTCTACGTAAATTAAGATTGATGTGCACAACGTGTACAGTTGCAGAGTCATTGCGTTTTGACCCTGCACACGCTGCAGGTGCCCCTCAAAGTTGACATCATCAGAATCTACGATTAGGCATGCTCGATCCACACAAATTGGGCTTTCGAACTTATGGGGCTTATCGAGCAGTAATTGACCATTGGCGATATTGATAGTCTGTGCCCGATATCTAGGGCTAAATTTTTGAGATAAGATAGTTGTTGTTTGCTTTAATTGGCGACAAGTGTATTACGCAAAGATCAGAGCTGTTAGACGTTAGCTTAAAGGCTAGGCTAGTCGCTGCTCAGATCAGTTGAGCTGGTAGTAGGCGCTTATCACTTGGTAGATCCAATCCACATAGGCGGGCACCGAGGTGAAGACCGTCGGCCGATTGGCATAGCCGCACGGCATATAGGTCCAGGAGCCCAAGCCCACCAGCTCAGCGGGTCCGGCGATGGGCCAGTAAACTAGGGGGCTGCCGCCATCGCCATAGCATGCCTGCACCTGGGCGCACAGCTGCCTCTGCGAGAGCGGCGCATCCGTGGGCAGCAGCTCCGCGCAGCGCGTGCTGTTCAGCAGTGGGGAGAATCCGTATTGAAGCTCCTTGGAGTATGCATCTCCGTCGACATCGGTCAGACCCCAGCCGTAAATGGTGGCCGTCTTGCCGCTATAGTCCTCGTCCAGATCCGGCAGCGATATCTGCTGCACACGCGCCGAGTATACAAATGACTCGGAGACGTGAAGCAGGGCGATGTTGTCGCTGCCGGCTTGGCCGTTGAATGAGCGATGCGTCGAGGCAAAGTCCACGTAGCGCACCTGGGCGTCGCTCACGTTGGCGCGATTGGAGAGGCCCGCATAGACGGCGTTGCCAATGATCTCGCCATTGAAGCTGCGCCACTCCTCGCAGCAGTGGGCAGTCGTAAGGATCCAGCGCTTGCCAATGATGGCACCCGCGCACTGATGACTGTAGGTCAGCGGGGTGAGGCTCAGTGAGACAAGGTAGGGTGCATTGTCCACGCCCTGCACATCGAATCCATCAATAATGCGCGACGATATATCCACTGCCTGCTCGATCTTCATCTTCTGCATTATACTCTCCACCAAATGGGCGACTGACTGTGGCGTGATATTCCTCTCAGCCAACTCCTCATAGTGTCCCGACAGCAGGTGCTCCAATTGGGGTGCCTGGGACCCAGCGTTGGCCAGCCCCAAAAGCGGCAGCAAAGCTATCAAAATTTTTACCACCAACATAACGTTACGTATCGTTGCGAACTGCGATTGTTGTGAACCCTTCCCGGAAGCTCTCGACACTTATATACGCACTCGTCCAATAGAGCTTTACGATAAGCAGTGAGGGTAACAAGTGCGGTTAGTATTTAAGCAGAGAGATAGTGAGAGCGAGCAGAGATTAGAGGTGGCAGCGTGTTGGATTTTTATGCAGTTGCCACAAATTGTAAACTTGTTTATTCTTTTCCTATCCATGTATATTCCATTTTAACATTTTTTTAAAGTATTTAATTATTGAAATTGATAAATTGTTTTTTTTTTCCAAACGTTTCTTGACGTCGTGCGTGTTCGCAATCACGAGAAGAATTCACGACCCGCTCTCATCTCCAACTTTAGCGGAGCGAGAGAGAATTTCCCGTACAATTAACACCTTGATAAAGGTTGGGATATTTCAAATTTTCATTGCCTCAATATATATTGTTATTAATTCATGTTCGCCAGCTAGCCTTCTTTAATTTGATCAATGCTTGGTTTTATCAAGAGAATATTGCTATGCTAGAATTTTTTACATTTTTAACAGAATCTTTTTATGTTGGGTTTGTTAATATTCTTTTGTTCACGGATTTCTTATACACTTTGTCCTTAAAATGTGGGTTTGCGGCAGTTGTACAAAAGTATGTTATAGGCAGAATTTATACACATATATATATTCTAAATCAAGCTCAGCAGATGCGTTTGCTTAGCCATGTCTATCTGTCAGTGTTAAAACGTCTCTCTCAAGGACTATGGCAAATTCAAGAAGGTTTACATATCAAAAGAATAATTCACTCACTTTTGAATATGTCTTTTGATCCCTTTGAATATGTGTCCTCCCTGTTTCCTTAAAGTTGAATAATGTATATTCAGAACAAATAAACGGTCAAAAACAGTTGCTTTTTTTTTAAGTAGCTCTTCAAATTACGAGCTACGATATCATATAACTCCTAGAGGAAAAGTTAGAAACAAAATCAGTAATAATGTTAACACAAACAACGAAAAATCAGGTTACAAGCTATCCTATGCTCCTTTAGTATGAACTAACTTATATCAGCATCGGATTTCTATATCATCGAAAAATTGGCTGAAAATCTGGATTTTTTTCTTGCTTTAAATTATTTTAAGCTATATATAATTATCTCTAAGCCCCCTTTTCGTGGTATCTATCCTTTTGTTAGATACTTTGCCTTGAGAGCTCTTAACATTACTAAAGCCTTTTCTTCTTTTGATTTCCATAAAGACAGTTAATGAAAGGCTAATTGGGTTTTGATATTAAGCAGATTATGTCATTCTAAGAAACATTTGAATAGATTTTTTTAATTGCAGAGAGATTGTAAAGATTTTTTTTTTTAAATTAAACGTGGCCGTAGTTTAGTCAGGCGCTTATTAGAGGATTCTTTGTGCCCGGCCGGAGCTTTGTTATCATCGTTTAGCTGGTCTTTACACATGTTCTGTATTTTCCCCGCCGTTGGGCTTTTCCCTGCGCTGTTTAGTTAAATGTGTACACATTTGTTTGAGTGCGCGTGTGGGTGTGTGTGTGTTTGTGTGTGTGTTTGTGTGCGTGCGGTTGCACAAAGTCCAAGGCCCGCAGCGGCGTAAAATTTGCTTTTAATTGGCTAAGCCCGTAAAATGGCCACCATCTGCCGCGGGCCGAGCGCCGGACATTGTCCACTCTTTTATGTAACCGCCAAGGACGCGTATCCCTTTATAGACAAGCACACACATACGTATAAATATATATATTTAGCGCCCTTTTATGAGGGGAGAACTTAGGCTCGGGGCGACCTTGCACGCGTGGCTTGTCAACACCTTAGAACCCACATTACGCATGCTAAAAATATGGAAATTAGCGAGGGCCCAACACGTGCAGCATGTAGGGACTGTAGAAGCTTGGGCTTCTGGTTCTACATAGTGCTATTTAGTATTTTTAATGGCACGCTTCTTTGGAATCCTTATCCGTATCAGCTGGATTTGGATTAGCTTAATTTCGCTCGTTGTGGAAAAATCAAGTCATAAAAGTTGATTAGCAAATAGTAAAATCATTATCATAAATCGATCTTTTAATCGGCCGATAACAGCGAACTATAAAAGATCGCTGCCCGCCAACGGCTCCATCATTCGGCATCCATTGCTTTGAGCAGAATGAAAGTACTCGCTGTTACACTTCTGGCCCTCCTGGCTGCCAGCGCCCAGGCTGGCAAGCTGACCGATACCTTGGCCAAGTTTATTCCCAGCTTTCCCACTGGATACGTGATCAACGGCACCGAAGCCGATCCCCATGCGGCACCCTACATTGTCTCGCTAGGCACCAACTTCGACAAGCACTCGCACATCTGCGGAGGTACCATCATCAACAAGGAATGGATCGTCACTGCTGCTCACTGCATCTCCAACCCGGTTGGCATGAGCGCCATTGCCGGTCTCCACAAGCGCGCCGAGGTAGATGAGCGCACCCAGCACCGCCAGATTGACTTCGGTCGCGTCCACGAGCAGTACACCGGCGGCGTTGGTCCCTTTGACATTGCCGTGTTGCACGTCAGCGAACCCTTCGAGTTCAACGAGTTTGTCAGCCCAGCTACTCTGCCCAGCCGTGAGGAGATTCACGAGGGTGAGACCCATCTGTACGGTTGGGGCCAGCCCAAATCCTACATTTTGACTGCCGCCAAGACTCTGCAGACCGTTACCACCGAGATTGTCAACTACGATACGTGCAAGGAGGTTCTGCCCGCCGATGCCCCTCTCGCTGAGAGCAATGTCTGCTCCGACTCCCTGCAGCAGAGCATCTCTGCTTGCAACGGCGACTCCGGCGGCCCCCTGGTCGTGGAGAACGAGGACGCTGCCTCTGAGCTTATTGGCATCGTCTCCTGGGGCTACATTCCCTGCGGCTTGGCCAACTTCCCCTCGGTCTACACCCGCGTCTCTGCCTACATCGACTGGATCGCCAAGATCCAGAGTGCCTACTACATTCTGAACTAAGTTCTTGAATAAACTTTTTAATAAACGAACTTGACTCTGGTCAAGTCCAGTTGGATTATTGAGTACAAATTGCATTTTTATAAAGCATGTGATCTTCTTATTTCACCATAATTAATAACAATTTACTATCTCAGATTTTCTAATCTAATCTCCAATAATTATTGGCTAATTTTGGGTGGATTAGTGTAGCTCTTTACGGACTCTGTTTAGGTTCCCGTGCACCTTGTTAAGGGGCGTAATTCAATAGATAAGCTAAAAGCAAGTTAGATCGTTTGTATCTGGTTGAAACGACTGTTAAATACTCTGTTAAATGTGTTATTATAATTTTAGATCGGTCGTGAAGAGAGAAAAGAGTCGGTTTAATAGTATTTGAAATCAGACGAAAGGAGTTTGGAGTAGTGAATGTAAAACTGTAAGCAGAAAGAAGTTATTTTTAAACGGATTTTAACGGACACCCTTTCCTGTAAGCCAATATACTCTGTTTCACTTTCTGAACAGAGTGTAATTATTAGCTATAGCATTTAACCAATCGGAGCACACGCAAACAACTTTAATTGACATATCTATAAGTGTCTAGGGATGAGTTTCTTGTTCCTATTGGCCAGCTTTTGGTGGTTCATGTCATATCAATAAATTAATGTGCGTGGTCGACATTTTACACAGGGTGAAGATAAGCAGCATTAAAAAATCCGTTTAGCTATTTCATCCCGATGGAATATAGTATGACCGATGTTGATACCATTTTAGGTTAGGAGTTAGGTCAATATATCGCGAAAACAAAGCAGGATTTCATGTGGTCGGTTATATAGCAATCCGAACTGAGCCGTTTCGACACATGTACTGCCTGCAAAGAAAGCTTAGAACTTAGGGTCTAGCTTGCATTTAAGCAGGCAGGCCCGTGACTATATATGATTTATGGGGTCGGAGATGTCTGTTTTCATGCTGTAGAGTCTTCAAACCAACCGTAAAATATCCTCGACAAGGGCATGAAAACATTTAACCTACATCAACGCGGCGAAAAGTCACATTTTCGATAGTTACTTTTCCGCCGATAGTTAGATAGAAAATCTAAAATGTATCTAAAATCTAACCTTTCGTTTTCCAAAAGTCTTAGATACTTTTCATCTCAGCTGCCAATAATGGACTCTTACTTTTCTTGAAAAGCATTAAAGGTGTTCGAAAATCGAATGTCAAATCTATATCTATAAAACATGCAGTTGCTGTGGGTTTGGTTAAAAGCTATTCCATAATAAATGATCAAAACAAACGAGTAAATTATCTTAAATGAGCTTTCGGTATTCTTAAGTTATCGATGCTATCGTTTGCCAGGGTTGTCAACATATTTCAGTGGGCTGCTCGCTATTTAAATCTTATCAAGCGATGGAAGATCCCATTAAGCTGATTAGTCGGAATATTGATAGATGGGAAAATTGGTGTCATAAAATATGATTATCGCCTTAAGGGAAATCTGTATCATAAATCTATCTGCTAATCTCCCGATAATAACGCTTCTTCTTCCGGGCCGATGGCCCTATAAAAGGTTGAACCTTATCATTTGAGTTTATAATTTCAAGGCATTCAACCGGAATGAAAGTACTCGCTGTTACACTTCTGGCCCTTCTGGCAGCCAGCGCTCAGGCTGGCAAGCTGACCGATACCTTGGCCAAGATTATTCCCAGCTTTGCCACTGGATTCGTGATCAACGGCACTGACGCCGATCCCCATGCGGCACCCTACATTGTCTCCCTGGCCGCCAAATTCAATAGTCATTCGCACAGCTGCGGAGGCACCATCATCAACAAGGAATGGATCGTCACCGCCGCTCACTGCATCTCCAACCCAGTTGGCATGGGCGCCATTGCCGGTCTGCACCAGCGCGCCGAGGTAGATGAGCGAACCCAGCACCGCCAGATTGACTTTGGTCGCGTCCACGAGCAGTACACCGGCGGCGTTGGTCCCTTTGACATTGCCTTGTTGCACGTCAGCGAACCTTTCGAGTTCAACGAGTGGGTTAGCCCAGCTACCCTGCCAGGTGTTGAAGAGATCCATCAGGGTGAGAGCCATCTGTACGGTTGGGGCCAGCCTAAGTCCTATGTGTTTACGCCCGCCAAGACCCTGCAGACCATTACCACCGAGATTGTTAACTACGATGCGTGCAAGGAGGTTCTGCCCGCCGATGCCCCTCTCGCTGAGAGCAATGTCTGCTCCGACTCCCTGCAGCAGAGCAAATCCGCTTGCAACGGCGATTCCGGCGGCCCCCTGGTCGTTGAGCACGAGGATGCTCCCTCTGAGCTTATTGGCATCGTCTCCTGGGGCTACATTCCCTGCGGCTTGGCCAACTACCCCTCAGTTTACACTCGCGTCTCCTCCTACATTGAGTGGATTGCCAAGATCCAGAGCGCTTACTACATTTTGTTCTAATATGTAGATGTGATTAATAAATTTGCGTCTTTTATTGCATAACTAAATGGGTTTTATTAATATTTAATGCGCAGAAGGAAACATCTCTGAACCTATTAGGAACCAAGTCTATAGAGCCTCACACTACTCTTTTTACTATATATATATCTTATTAAAACTATTAATCGATTTGTCTTTCTGTATCAGACAAACTGTTCTGTGAACACATGTCGTAGTCGGACTACTAAATCATAAACGATTCTTTTGGCACTATCGCTTAAACACCGTAAAACAAAGTAGTAAAGTAGCCTCATCTGGCAACGCCGAAAAATATAACTTGCAAATAATGAGGCTGAGATACGATAGTATTTTTACGATGTTTGTGATGAATCTTGTAAGTAATAAAGTCTAACAATACCAAAAGAGTAGAGTCTGTTTGCGAAATATGCTGATGCTTTGTGAAATAAACTTAGGTTGGTTGAGGCACTTTTTCATTTGGGCTTAGACAATCCTTTGAAAATTACCCAATCTAATGTAAGCGTTAACTTATCGTAGATCTCTATTACTTTTTGTTCAAGTCCAAAGCTACTCAAATAACGCAATCTGGCAGCACCAGAAACTTGTATGCCCTTGTTAAGTTGGCTGCGACAGCGCTTACGTAATATGAGCAACGAGTTATGCGGATATTAAATTTATACCCCCCGTAAACGGTTGTAGATTCCGATTGCTAGACATCCAATAAATTGTGATCAGCTGTGTCAGTTGTCTGCTACGCTTGATGACCACATCGAGAACTTTTCAAACGCTCCTATGCTTTACGACGCGCGCCCAATCAGACGCATGATCTTGCAGAAATGAAAATAATTTTTCTTTGTTTATACAGATTACTTTTATATATGGTTGGCAATAAAGTAAACCGATTTCGTGATTTACGAGCCACTTGCCACGATATTTATTTACGCATAGACGATCAACGTATCGAAGCAGGAATCATCGAACTGGGCCAGCCCACTTGAGGATGACTGAATGATTCCATCTATTGCCATTGATACCGATATAAAGTGCGTCTGCGCCAGCGATTGGTGGACCCGATCTACGTATCAAAGGAGGAATTATCGATCTGGGCCAGCCCACTTGAGGATGACTGAATGATTCCATCTATTGCCATTGATACCGATCTAAAGTGGGCGATTAGTGGACCCGATAGCGCTGTCTGACGGGCAGAGTGCACTCCGGTTAATCGGGACACGGTCAGAAGAGCCACAAGGATCGTAAATTTGCCACAAATCCGCGGCACGTTGCTTGAATGACTTCCATAAAGACCAGTTGCCATTGATAGCTATCGATTTGATAAGGATTGCTCTCTGATAAGGCCCCAACGCTGGCTATAAAAGGGAATGCTCCGGCTAACGATGGCACACAGTAAACGGTGAAATCAGCAGCTGTTAACATGAGACAATTTGTGGTGCTACTTGCACTGGCCGTGGCCTCGGCTAGTGCCAATATCATTGCCTGGCCGGCATTCCCGGAGGGTCGCATCATCAACGGCCATGAGGCCAACTCTGGCGAGGCGCCCTTCATTGTGTCGCTGCAGACGACCAGCAACTCGCACTACTGCGCCGGCTCCCTGATCAGCGAACGCGTTGTGCTGACCGCTGCCCACTGCATGACCTATACCACATTCCAGGTGGTTGCTGGCGCCCACAGTCGCACGGACAAGTCGGCGACTCAGGTGCGCCAGGGCAGCAGCGCTCGCCAGACGGTGCACGAGAAATACGGCGGCGGCGTTGGTCCCTACGATTTGGGTCTGATCTTCTTGGAGGAGCCCTTCGATCTGACCGTGCTGACACGCGATGGCAGCGCTCCCGTCTCAACTATCTCGCTGGCCACCAACCAGTTCACGGCCAACACCGATGGCGTGCTCTTCGGCTGGGGACGCGACAACTCTGGCTCGTTGCCCGACAAACTGCAGAAACTGGACGTGGACATCATCGGCTATGCCGAATGCCTGGATGCGCTGCCACGCGGCAACAGCCTGGCCGACAGCAACATTTGCAGCTACACCGCCGGCACCACCGACGGCGCCTGCAACGGCGACAGCGGCGGTCCTTTGGTGAACAAGAAGGCCGACGGCAGCTACCAGCTGGTGGGCATTGTCTCCTGGGGCTACACACCCTGCGCCAGCACCAAATACCCCTCCGTTTACACCTATACGGGCGCCTACTTTGACTGGATCAAGGACCACAGCAATGACTACTAGGGCTAGCCAATGAATGAAATAAATGAATTGAACTTGTACTCACATCGTCCCATTTGATGAACTTCTCGCCATCCTGCAGAGCCTGTGGCACCTCCACTGTGGCCGTCGATATGTAGGTGCCGCCTGCGCTCATCATCCTGTTGCCCTTCTCTGTGCTATTTGTTGTCCTCAGTTACTTTCGCCCGACTCTTGTGCGTGGATTTGGTTCACGTTTTCTTTTCAGCTACAGGGCTTAGCCACGATACTGCATTTCCTTTGTTGAGTTTGTTTCGCTTTCAACTTCAGTGGTTCTCTCAATTGTTCTGGTTGTTGTTGTTGTTTTGGTTGAGTTTGCTTTGCATACAAATGAAGCCATTTGACCGTGTCCTGGTCCTGGCCTCAATTAACGGCAGCCGCTGTTATTGCCGCACGCTTCACCTGCGCCTGCTGCATTCTGCGGGCTTCGCTGTTGCAGCTTGATTAAAATTCCGCTGGCTGCAAAAAGTACAAAACAAACAGAACAAAACAATGCGTTTAGACTGGGTTATCAAAGCCAAGTTATATCAACAGAGTCGACTATCTACGGCTCCATTAGCCATGACCGTAGCCCCCAGCTACACGGTCTTAACACAATTACAAAGTCGAAACTTATTTAGTATTGATTTTTATTGTTATTATTATTTACTTAAATAACCATTTTTGGCGCCCGAGCAGGCACTTCTTTGACTCCCTTTGAAGATTGCTTATTTAGTTATTGCCTTGTCTTAAAGGCGAAAATTCGATAAGAGCATTATATTTGTTTAAAATTATTAACAAATAACAAGTATGTTAAATGAAGTCTTTAAAAAGTGTTGTTCAAAGGAAAAACTAAGGTTTGTGTTCGTTCTATACAATAAATACTCGACTAAATAATATTGATATTGATAGATATTATTAATATCGAATCTTTTTGACTTTTCTTTACTCTCGCCTTAAGTTCATGTCAACTGGAATTAATAATTACAATTGGCGACTGTGCAGGCATTTATTTGGCTTATAAAAATGCTATTCTAGATAATTTCAATAGATCAAAAATTTATGCACATTTTAGCTGGTTGACCAGCTCGCATTACTTGTAAAAGTCAATTCGAATGTGAAAGTTAATTTGTCAACATAAATTCTCAAAAGGACTTTCTATTCCTTTTTTTTTATATTTATTTTGCCAGCAAAAAGTGTGGTTTTAATCAAATCGATTGACTGTCTTTATTTTTGTTTCTTTTGCTATGAAAATATTTGTTGGCTTTGCCATTCCCTTTTGCAGATGTTAAGGTCAAATCTATTGCCCGAACAAAAACCGCTTCTCAATGACGTCTGCAAAAGAGATTCAAGTGGAAAGTGTGGCTGCAAATGTAATTTTGTGATTTGATTCAGTTTTTCCATCGTTGGCTATAATTTATAACAATATATCTGCGAGCTTGCACTTTGACTTTGCTCTTCAATGTGGCTTACTCAAAGCAAGTATTTTTTTCTGGTAACTAAAAATTGAGCTTAATGGCGTTCTCTTGATATTAATTGATTTGCAGCCGAGTCAGAGTTTAACTCTTATTTTATTCAAATCGATTCATTCTCATTTGCAGATGACAAAGACTTGACCAGGGTCTCCAAATAAAGTAAGAACTATGCTTGGGTTTTATTCAAATCGATTCATTCGCATACTCTACGTCTTTTCTAAATATAGCCCGAATTCGGGAAGGGTCAAGTCTGGTGCCTGCTCTTCACAGATTTGGCATTCAATATGGCTCTCGCTTTGTTAGCCTATTTTTGGGCTGGCCCGGCGGCGCATTGTATAGTTTTCGCTCGCCTTGTTTTTCCGTTTTTTATTTTCGCCTTTCAATTATGCAAAATTGTTTCGCTAATTTGGAGCACAAACATTTTCAGTTCGCAGTCTTCAGTTTGCAGTTTTCAATTAGCAGCCAAACAACTTTTGACCTCGTCGTAGGGAGGGGCAAGGGGGAGGGGGAGGGGGCAGGCCACAAGTGCGCAAAGTTATTGTCCAGCTTCACGGACTTTAAATAGACATCCGGTTGTGGCACAGTCCCAGCTCAACGGAACTCAGCTCCGATGACAGCAGCCGATAAGTGTTCAGTAAATTCATTCAGAATACGTTTTGGCTTCTGAATCATTCAGAGCCAATGCTTTAAGCTTTGCTCCCAAACACTTAATCCGCTTACAATAAGCCAGGCAAGAGAGACGCAGATAATGTCAGATATACAATGTAGAAAGACAACCAGCCACACTCACACTTACACACACACACACACGCACACACACGTGACTTTCTAACTAATTCATTTATAATTTCTTTTGGCCATGCCATAACCAATTTCAGCAACACACAAAATGTGAACGTAAGCAAAACTTTGGCAAGTCCACAAGCCACACAACTTGGCTATGTGTCTGTGTGTGTGTCTGTGAATGTGTGTCTTACACTAACACACACACACATACACGCGGCAGAAAGGAAGTCATTTGTTTTTTGTTATTGTTGTTTGTGCGAACTATGGTAAATAAAATTGAATTTGTGTGCATTTATTTTGGCAGTTTTCTTTGCATTTTCCACTTTCTACCACATTTTGCCGCATTCGTAAATTTCAAATTGAGTTTGTACGTCAGGAAAATTCAGCCGCCTTCTTCGCCGCGGAAGTAATTAAGCATTTTGTTTTGCATGCGAACTGCGTGGAAATGATTGGAAAATTGTTATGGCTTATATAACAAGCGCGTCAAGAAAATCGAAGTAAAAAATTGCTAGCGACGCCGTTTCAGACTTTCCTTTTGCACTTCTTCAGCTTTACGTTTTTTTCTCTTCTTCTTTATACGGTCTGAACACGTTAAAAATGAGGGGCATGCTGTTTTTGTGCGAATACTTGTAACAGACAGTGGGGAGCATCTCCGAACTTAGAGGGTATACCTATGCCTCGATCTTGGAAGAAACAAGAATTAGAGCTAAGAATTTTGCTTAATATCGATAAATATCGATTTGGGCACATGCTGTGTTATGATTAACTCGCAGACAAAAAAAAACTTGGTAGATAGTTTCTCGCTTAGAATATCTCTCTTTTTGAATATCCTCTTCCCTATTTAACCCGACATTGTAAAAGAAAAAGATATATAGATAGATATAGATAGAGGTATGTGTGGAAGGAAGCTAGATTGTTTGTTCAGGGTACCTCCTAGCCGAGTTGCCGGCTAGACCGCTCTTGTTTTTTTTTTTCATTTCTTGTTTTTTACTCGCACAAATCGTTTTAAGTGTTTTATGGCAAACGGGCAAAAATTTATTGCAGGCAATTTGCAGATATACCCACGCCTGGTGGGGGCGTGTGGCTGGCGGGTGTGGTGTGTGTGTGGGTGGAGAGGGGGGCATGGAAAATGGCAGGAAATCACAGCGGCAACAAACAGATTTCAAGTGACTTCCACTTCTAGTGAAACAACAACAACAACAACAATAATAATAATAACAGGGCCGGAGCGAGATTCGCATGAATCATGCATGCGACACACAACAGAACAAAATGGCGGAACAGGGAGGAACTGTCCCCAAGAAACGCCTACGGGGCAGCCGTAGGGCCGGCCATAAATCAAAGCACCAGTCAAAATATGTTTGCCGGCCAAACTGTAAACTGTCGGATCTGGCACTGGAGGTAGTCGGGGAGATAGCAACTTTATCTCAGGGACTACTTTGTCAGTTTATGTGCGCCATAACCTTACCAGCTAAACGAGCTGTCCTCCATGGTTATTTTATGTGGCAGAAATATGCGAATCTAGATGAGCTATAAACCCACATTTCAATTGTATTTGTATGCTCACAAACATATCCATAAGACATGTCCACCAAGATTTCTCCATGGTCTCTTAAAGTTGAGAAAGCGTTCTCTAGCTTCCAACCATGCGCTTGATGGTTAGTTTTGTACTCTTTTGCTTGAAACTATTTGTAATTTTCATTCTAGCTGAAAGAGTTGTCCTCCATACTACAAAGAGTTCCTAACTTCACACTTCTCATTCTGTAAGATGATCTCTCAAAGTTCTTTGATGTTTACAATAAATTGCCTAGCTCTAACCCAGTATTTCGAGCTTTAAAAACTTCGAAGCTCTCCGACGTTTCCACCATAGTCACTTATGCATGTATGTCACATAAATACTTTCTGTTGGACGAGTGGTCATAGATTACTTTATGTGCAGCAAGGCATATTTATAGCTATAAGAATATATATATATATATATATATATATATATATATATATAGCTAGGAAGAATCATATTTGAACGTTTTTATTCGACAAACACTTCAAAGCAATGGAAGTTTTCTCCATGGTCACTTTATATGTGTCAAAATCTTACTAAGTCTTGTTTACTAGATTTAAATTACAAACACTAACTGACTAAAAAATATTTTTGATGATCCCCTTATGCTCTAAAAACATGTATAATCTGAAGTATTTGTGCTCCATGTTCACTTTGGTGCAATAATAAACGTATGTTATGCGCAACTACAAGTGTCACATAGTATAATAAATATCAATGCATTACGTCCTCTATGGTCACATGCGAAAATCAGTTCACCCATAACAATAACGCTTAGTTTGAAGGTTATGAAGAGTACGCTTATTGTTATGGCCCAACAACAGCAGAAATACCCTTTCCGGCACAGAATCAAACTTATTCAGCCTCCGGCAGATGCCGCACAACTGACTGACTTGTTGTTGTTGTTGTTGCTGCTGTTGTTGCACGAACGGCATCGAGGAAGTTGCTTGTCAAATGGCAATCTTGGCGCTTCGCACTGGCAAAAAACATGATAATCAAATCAAGGCGCCAGCTATTTGGTTAATGTGCATGACAGCGTTGCCGACGACGTTGCCAACACTGGCAGCAGCCAAGTTAAAATGCTTAAAAGTGAGGCAGGTGAGGTTCAAAAGATAAGAGGATGAGCAGCGGGGGCCGGGCGGCGCTTCTTGGAGTCGGGCGAAAATGTGTGGCATGCTTTTAGGAGCAAACGTTTTTGTCGACGCGCAAATTGCAGCGACAGCCTGTGGCCTGCCACTGTGTGAGTGTGTATATCTGTGAGTGTGTATATCTGTATGTGTGTGTGTGTGTATGACTATAATTTCATTTGTGGTACATAAAAGTTTTGCTGGCGCTTCATCTCGCGCTGAAGCCTCTAAGCGAGAGAGAGATAGACAGAGAGAGAGGGAGAGAGGGAGACAGAAAGCGAGAGTAAGCGTGGGCGAGTGAGAGCGAAAGAGCGAGAATTACATTAAACTAATTGCTTTAGCTTGTCATTGTTGTTGCTCTTATGTATTTATTGTTAGTGAGGCTTTTAGCCGAAACCAAATTATATTTACTTGTATGTCAAATACATTTTTTTCGTGAATGCGTGTGTGTGTGTGTGTGAGTGTGTGTTGGCTTTTACAAAATTTAAGGCGGCACAGTTTGACAAGCACTCTGCTCGTCCTTGCCAGAGTGTGCCAACAATAGCAGCAATCGTGAAAGTGAGTCTGCAATTACCTTTGACCTTAAGCACAACAAGTCAAACAAGCGCAACCAAATCAAATATTTAAGCCAAAAAACACACACACACACATACATACACACACACTCGCACAGGGTGTGCGCCACGCCCAGCACAACAAGAAGAAGTAAGAGAGAAAAAAAAGGACTCGGAAGCGGTTTTTGTGTTTATTAAAATGCGAAAGTGTTGAGTAATTTGCGGCCAGCTTTTGCTTTCGCCTTTCTTTTGGCTGTTGCGCCTTGAATATTTCAAAGCTGCGCGGCAATCATGTAAATTTGGCCCTCGTTGCGTTTATTTTTTTCTCGTCCTGTTGTTGTTGTTTCCTGGACAATTTTTGTCCGCTTTACTCGTAAAAATTCATCAGGCAACAAACGAGCCGCCCCGCCCATCGCATTGAGTCAACAATCTGACACCGTCCCCTTCTGGCTATGGGCTTGCGATATTGGTGGCATAAAGTACACAAATAAATAAAAAATATAAAGCACGGTGCGTGTGCGTGTGTGTGTGTGTGTGTAAGTGGCAAGAGGGTGTGCCTGGACTGGCAGTGGAGGGTCCTTGTGTCCTTCTGTCCACATTGCAAAAGGAAAACAACATTAAGTTCAATGACACCCCAAAAAACAACAGGCCCTCGGGCCCTCCACGTTCGAGTTGCTGCCCCATTTTGAGGAACCTCCATCAACGTCAAGTCGAGACTCACAGCTCCACCTGTCCCGTTGGCCCCCACCCCATCCCTCCCTTGCCACGCCGGGCCGCCTTCAATTGGAAAACTTTTGTTACACTTCGTTTAGGCTGTTCGGGGGGGGGAGGTAGGAAGGGTCTGCATTTTTAATTTCCCCACCCAACCGCACTTAATTTTGCTTTTGAGTTTACTGACCCAATCCCCTACACCCTTAACACCCCCTCCCCTGCTGCTTCCGCCCACTGCCAGATAATACCTGTCGATACATAAGTAGGCAAATTGTGAAAATATTGACAAAACAATTGATGGTTTTAGCACGCGAGTTTTCACAATCCATTATTAGCCCCTCCCCACCCCAACCCACCCAACACCTGGCCTCAGCGCCTTTCACCTTTATCTGTTTTCATTGTTGCAAAAATGTTCTATTTATAAGGTGGGAAAATTGCGCAAAGTTTAGCATAGTTTCTAGAGCAATCAGCGCGGGGAAAATTGCGAAAGACAACGAAACAAACAAACAATTCGCACGTATCGATTGATAGCTTCAGATAGTATATTTTAATGCAATCATAATAATGGAAAATAGTTCAACTGGAATCTGGAAAACATGTGCGAGTAACTAGAATGGATGGGAAAATAAGAGGAGAAAGACGAAACTGTTTCAGTATTCACCGAAATGATTGATAGTTATTTCATTTGACTGATTGCTTAATATGTCATATGTTTTTGAAATATTCTAAAAGAACTTTACTCGATTGAAACGTGAATATGCAGAAAGCATTAACATTCTGTCGAAATGAAGGGATGACATTTTCAGTATTTACTGTACGGAAATATGCAAATTGTTAAATCAATTTGATTGACGAATCACGTATCGTATACCCGTTGTTACAGATAATAAAGGAAGATTAAATCTACATTTAACGTAATGAATACTCAATAATATATGTATACAAAATACTCAATTAATTGAAGACAAGGTATCGGTATTTATTATACGAACATAATAAAATGCGATTTGATTTGATTTGATTGATTAGTATTAGATACTCATTCCCTGATAAAGAGATAATAAAAGATACAGTTAAATCAGGACAATGATGGATGAACAAAAAGTAGAATATTAATGGATAAGTATTTATAATACGGGTTTTCCGTTTTTCAATAATATATGTTCTATTTGATCTAGGAGGGGGTCAGTGCACTTGAAACCCGTCTCGGCAAAAGAATCGTGTACTCAGTCATATTAAGCTCAAAAGGGTCTCTTTGGCTATTAACTGAAGGTTATGTTAACTGAATAACGAGCACAGATTCTTAAATGAGTAAGCCTGAAGTTATAGAGCCCATATCATATTTACGAATCAGGTGAACAAGTTTAAGCTTAACCTATCTGAATAGTAATAAACTCTTTTAACGGACACCCTTCTTGGTCTGACATTTTCTCTCAAACCATTTTAGATCAGATCACACCGATTCCGTTTCTATTAAGCGTACACTCCTCTTGAGCGGACTAAAATTACCTGACAGTCGCTGACCGCCCCAGAGAGATTTTTAACTGTCATATCAGAATTTGTAATGTCTTAAATAAATCAGGCCTATATCGAAGGCTGCACACAATAAAATATTGAATTTAATAGTTCGAACTCTCTGATTTCAGTCTTGGACTAAAACTTGAAATTTTGTTTTAAATTTCTCTTCCTCCGACTCTGAAAAGGAGGAAACTGAAACCCCTTACATGTATTAAATATTTAGGTTGACACTCGTTATAAATATATAGAAATAAAAAGAACCCGAGTTTTATTTTACTCTTATTTAAATTGCATATTTGAGCGATACACACCTTAAGCAGTTTAACGTGTTTCTGCTTTCAACCTGATTGTATCCTGCTTTATGGCCACATAATGCTCATTAAGGCGCTTCATTAAAATCGCTTTTGAGCCGAAAATATGTTGGGTTTATTATTTGGTTAATCAAGTTCAAAGCAGCATCTGAAGCTATCTGCAGCTTCATTAGATACAAGCTACGGCCCGATTTGATGTGGCAAAGCTTAAAATGTAATTTAACCTTAGCCTCCCCCAATCTAAACCCCCCCACCATCCCCTGCTGTTGGCCCGTCAAATATTTAGCTCAAATTTTGACATTTTGGCAAAGATCAAAAGTCAAATGTTTCCAATTTGACGCCCGCCCACCGCGACACGCATTATACGAGCAGAAAAGCGCACGCGGAGGAAAACCGAGAAAATGTCCATAAACAAAACGGGGAAAACTGTGCGGCCATAAATCTCGGACAGCTTTTCATTACGGCTAATTACGCGTGTAGAGCGGCAACGAGGGGGGCAGGGGCGTGTACTAAATGAGCGATGCATTAGCACCAAAATAAATAAATAAACAGCATTAATTACTCACACACGCACTGTCCGGCCTAGCTGCGTTTGTGTGTGTGCGTGTGTTTAGTTTGGTTTGGTTTGCATTAAAAAATGCATGTGGCACGCCGCGTATGCGTAATGTGCCGCAAGTTGCAAGATGCTTGTGTTTGTTTCGCTGCCGCGGCTGACCACAGTGCCATTTGGACACGTTCCCATAATCACAATTTCAATCATAATTATTGTTTTAACTAATGAGGTTTACATAAAACAACCGCAGCGTTGGCTTAAAAGGCCAGCACGAAAATTCAAATGATAATAATTAATTAAAACCGACTTCTAATACATACACACACACACACACACACACGCACACACACAGCGGCATTTTGGCTAAGTTTATCGCGCGTTAACGGCAGCTATCACAATAGCAGCAATTAAAACTGTTCCAGTCGAGTGTGCTCGACTAGCAGATACCCTCTACGCAGTTTTAGAGAAGTTAACACAAATGCCTTCGTAAGCTGCGAAGCAATCGAAATTATCGATAACTGTAATACTGTCGATAGTTTTGCATAGTTGCAAAATATCGATAATTTTAGATATTTCCAATTTTGGAATTTTTGTCAAAAATAATCATTTATATGGATATCTGTCATAGAATAGCAAAAACCTGTAGATACACAGTTGAGAATAAAATAAGTAAATTTTAAGTTCTGCGTATCTGAACATTTTGTTTGCTTTTCAGCTCGTGTTAAATTCGTATAAACTGTTTCCCCTTCGACTCTTCCTCTAACATGTAAACGTTTCTTGTACTATTGGGCATATCTTGACTCTATTGTAAGTCTTGAATGTCAGTAGATATAATGAATATGAAGCATTTTTGTTTGATACTTGGACCGGAAAATTAGGTTCACAAACCGAAACTAAGCTTTGAACCAAACCCTTTCTTCTGTTATTGTCAAGCTCTGGTATGTTTTAAACAGTATTTGTAATCCTTCATCCCTAGAGAGATCAATTATAGCTGAAGTACTTCAACTTATATAGCCCGTTATTATTTTACAAGAGCTTAAGGAAGTCTTTTAATGCTTGGTGACACCCTGCTCATACAGTTTTATGTATACAGGGTATTAAAATTGCCATTTGCAGCTCAGCTCATTCATATTCATAGCAAATTCCAGCGACTCATTCACAACGAACCCCCCTTCCCACATCCCCCACCCTCCATCTCCCATCCGAGCAGCTTATTTGGCTAACCGTAGAATATTCAAACATTATTTTAGCAGCAGCAGCGAGTGTCGGCTCTCATCTTTGTTTTATTTATAACGATTGTGTTCCGCTGAGTTCCGTTGAGTTGAGCTGAGATATGGTTCGGTTCGGTTCGGTTCAGTTTTCGTGTCTCTGTGTAAATTTTGTTTTCATTTTTATCGCGCTTTTATCTAGTTTGTCAACGTTATCAGGGCACAAGAACGTTAACAGGGCGAGTCGCGGAGTTGCGGATACACTCAACAACACACACACACACACACACACACACCGCACACCCCTCTCCACGCGCCGTGGCAGAGGCTATTCCTGCTTTTAGCCACAGCTGCGCGCAGCACATGGCTATGGAAGGCAGTTAGAAAATGCCCGTATTAGATTTGACGCTTCATTATAATGATAGATCGTTGTGTGCGTTGGTGTATGACACAACAACAACAGCAACAACAAGTGAATAAACAACAACAACAACAACATGTTTATGCATAGTTTGGCCTACGCTGCGTATGCGCAACTTTTTTCACATTGCAGCCGCGTTGGCGACGTTCTTAAATAATTAATGAACAGCTCAAGTGACGACCCGGCTGAAGGGGCGGGTTAAGCAGCATAATGAGCCAAGTGTGCGCTGCATTGTATACACTCACACACACACACACACACACACACACAGAGAGAGAGGAGACTAATTGCCATTGGTTCTCTGTCTTTATCCATCTCTCGCTGTCTCTCTGCAATTTGTGTCTGTCCCATAATGTCTTGATTACGTTTGACTGATTGAAACTAGCGGGTTTTTAATGCCAATTAAATTTGTCTGACGACTGCTGCAACATTAAAGCAGCATCCACTCATGTGGCAGGTGGCATGTGGCTTGTGGCATGTGGCATGTGGCAATATAAGATGCACTGCGCCCATAAATTATACGAACAGTTTATGTCTTCAATTACTTGTCGAAGGAGTAAGAAAATTGCAATGGATGGCGCCAAACGCTTCACTTAAGTTCTTGACTATATGCTGGACGACTCTAAAACTGTAACTCGTCGCGGGTGGCTGTCAAACTGTGACTTTAGACTAGACTGAGGTTGAGATTGGTGTAAGTGTGGGAATGAATACAAAGAATACAAAGCCCAAGATAAAGCCTTTCACATTGTAAAAAGGTTTATCGACCAAATACTGAAAGAAAATTTGCAATATTTTGCCTTAAAATTTATTATTTAACTTGGCAGCTCAGTTTTTGATGCAGAAATTCTGAAAGGAATATTAATTAAGAAGCAGGATTAGATTTCACAATGCCTTGTCCACTTAAAGTTTAGGGCTCATATGTTTGAGAAAAGTTTTGAAATAGATTTGTACTAAAAACAGGACAGACTCCGAATAAATAGACCCAAAATATATAAAAGTAATAAGAATTTGTTCATTTATTATAAATTAATCAGTTAGATGAAACCAAGCTATTTATAAAAAAATGGGCTTGGAAATCGAAATTGTTCAAAATTATAGACGCTAAAACTAAATAAAGAAAATGACTGCTAAAAAGATCAAAGTAAAATAGAAATAAAATATAATTTGCAAAATGTTTGCAACAATTATTTATTGGAAAACTTATTAAAGATAGAATAGATTTTCTCTCTTGATTCTCTTGTATATTTGCCCGTCGGTAGCTCAACAAATTTGAAATGTTTCGCTGGAACTATGCCCATTTAATTATATTATAAACCGAAATGCAACTGGCTGTTGCGTCTGCCCCCTGTCTGGCTGAAACTTTTGCCGCAGTCAACACTTGTGGAGCATTTGCGTGCCTCGCCAGTTTGAGATACAATTGCGTATCTGTGAGATACTCGCTGTCGCCACGCGTTCGCCGTCGGCCTTCCGAGTTCAAGTACAACCGGCGAACGGCGACTGGCGACGGGGCAACAGCAGCGGCGTCAACTATTAGACACTCCAGCAAAGTCCCCCTTCCCCCTTCTAGTTACCCTCACCCCGCCCACCTTGACGGTGCGGCACACTGTGCTGCAGCTACACACAGAAAATATCTTTAAGCTTTTCAACACATTGCCTCAAAAACAAATACTGAAAAATTCTCTGGACTACGCAAAAATCTGCCCAAAGCAAAAAAGAAAAAACAGAAACAATTTTCGGCACAATTTTCAATTAGCTGCAACAACAACATTAACCTCCCGAGCATCGCACAGTGGGCAGAAATCTGAGCATTTTTGTAGTTTAGTTATTAAATATCGTATCTGGCCCAATTCAAAAATAAAAATTGAATAACTATCTCATATGCTTGTTAACTTTAAAAAGCATTTTAAATATAAAACACTTTATATTCCATATTAATCAGTTATCGAAAGCTGTTATCGATAAATTGAATGTGAAAGTTTGAGTAAAAACTGGGTTAAGAACTATCTCACTTTCTTGTTCATTTACAAAACATTTTAAATATTAAATATCGTATCTGGCCCAAAAACCTGTTCCTTTTTATTCTGTATTAATCAGTTATCGATTGCTGTTATCGATAAATTGAGCGTGAGAGTTCAACTAAAATATTAAATATGGGTGTGGGAATACTTTTATCTATGAATCTATCTATATGTGTGTGGGAATACTTCTATCTATGAATCTATCTATTAAAGGCAAATATAGTTAAGATACTTTTAATTTGAATATTTAACAATATCTGTCAAACTTTCCTTTTCATTTTTTCTTTCCCTAATTGAAATACTTTCTCTGTTTTTGTTTATATTTGGTTTGGTTGTCAATATCACATTTTATGAAGCTCTTAAAGTATTTACTTGTTTTTCTTAGATTTGCACCACTGTGCGCCGTGGAAAAATGTTTAACAAATAAATTGAATTGAATGAAATTGTATTTTGATTTGATTTGTGATGGATGAGATCAACGACAACGAAATCAAATTAAAAAAACACTTTGAAGCACCAAATTTATGCCCCCAAAAAATTGTTTTCGCTTTTTTGTTTTTCTCGCATGTTTTTCAGTTACCTGTGCAAAAGTTTTTGACTTTTAGATGACAATTGGACACGTTTCCTTTCTGGTTGCCGTTGAACGAATTTCAATTACAGATTTTGCACCCGAACGGGAACTAGTTTAAGATACAACAAATTACCGTTACGCTTGACTAATGGACTCTCCGCAGTCGCAACTGCCCGCGGCGCTCAGATACCCCTTCAAATGTGCATCTAACACACGGTCTCTGCGATGATTTACACCTGGGAACAACGCATCAGCACTAAGTATTTAAGTACATTTATATGCCTATCTTTGTCCAAGCACAAACAATTAACTTAGTCACACGGACACACGCACACACACACACACACGCGCGTAGCGGAATCGGAGTCTGTTTTTTTGTGAATGCGAAGCGAGAACTAAAGAGTTTTCAAAATTTAAAGGAGCTCACTGAAAACGCGTCCGAACGCTTCGGCGTGCGACGAATGTCTGTTGGGAAAATCAAAATGCAAACTGAAAATGAAAATTTCAGAGCTGACCGAGAGAGACAGAGAGAGAGAGAATTTGCGAGATGAGCGCCAAATAATGAGGCAGCGCGCGCGAGAGAGAGAGAGAGGACGACCTTTGTTGGAGCACCGCGTGCTGTGTGTGCGTGCGTATGTGAAGGTGAGCTTCTGTGCTTGTGTGCGTGCTTGCAAAATGTCAAATTGTAAATAAACGAAAATGCCCAAAAAGAAAAACTGTTATACAAATGAGCAGGGACAGACTGAAGGGGTTTAAAAGACAGGCATGGATAAGGAAAGGAGCATAAGTAAAAAAGAAGCATATGTATAAAATAGAATATTTAAATAATTGACTACAGTTAGAAGCCTTAAAATTGTATAGCAGCTAACTTTACTGACGGTCCTGGGGAAAAGCCGCCACTGTAAATCCTTTTTTATAAAGCTGCTAAGACTCTTATCATATCAATATCTTGGTAAGCCATGTCACTCAAGTTTTGAAAGAATTCAACAACTTATATGTAATTCTTTGGTAACAGCTTCTATTGCAGCCGCTCCCTTTTTTAACAGCCGCCACTGTAAGTGCGACCACCCCACGCAACTGTAAACTGTTATACGTGAGCTTTTTTTTTTGCCATGCTGACACACACACACACACACACACATATACGCACGCTGCGTTTGGCCGCTCGTGAGAGCAGCTCGTGCGAGCGCGTGCTTCCTCACGCCGTCTCGCTCTCGCTCTCAATGAGTTTTGTTTTTGTTTTGGGGAAAAGCTACTGCTGCTGCTGCAAAGTTTGCATGTTTTGATAAGAGACGCGTGCTCGCTCTCGCTCTCTGCCGCTCTCTGGTCTGCTGACTCTCTTATTAGTTAAATAAACAAGCGGCACAACTTTAAAGTACAGGGGCGACGCGTGGGGGGCGCAACGGCATTTGGTAATAGTTTTTGCATAGTTTACGCATTTGGGAGTTGTCAACGACAAGTGGCTCAAAGTAGGCGTGCCAGACGTCGACGGCGTCGACGACGCCGGCAGCGACGCCAACAGCGCCGTCGCGTCGGGCTAATCAGCGACAAAAACGGGCAGAAATCAAATAAAAATTGCCAATTTGGTTTGTTTGTTTGTTGGACGGCTGCGCGCGCGCGTGTCTGTGTGTGTGTGTGTGTACGTGTGTGTGTGTGCCTCAATTTGAATTTGAATTTGAATTACAGTTGCAACCAAGAATTTTTATATTTAATTTTAATTTTAATGTGTTTCGCTTCGACGTACGTGAGGAACAGGGCGAATCCACTTGACGGGAAATCGGAGCCATGATATATGAATCTGGCCACAAAACACGACTTTATACATACATATAAATAATATGCATATAGATGTGCATAATACCAATATATGACATTCAATAGAAATGAAAAAATAAAAGAAAACCCTGTATGAAAAGTGTCTGACCCACATTTCGGCTGATTGACAAGGTGAAATGCGTAGATATATGAAAAGTATCTTATAGATACGCGCTCTGCAGTTTTTTTACACCCTGTGTTCCCATTAACAATTTATAAATGGGGTATATTACAGTTCACAGACTGTATGTTACAGGCAGACAACTGAAGTACTACTAATTACGGGGATTATTATAGTTATTGTTTTAAACTTAATCAAATTTATTATAATGTCGGACAATGCATGTAAAAGATATTTGAGCTCACACGCAGTATGTTCGTATACTATCTAGTTTATTTTAGGGCATTTCCAAGTCGACTGCACTCAACAAAAGCAACTCTTATTTGTTTTTATCTTACCCTGAACTCATTCAAAATGTGTAAAAGGGTATATTAGCTTTGTGCATGTGTATGTGACAGGCACAAGGAAGCATAGCCCAGCCGATAATAAAGTACATACATATATTCCACATTTGGAATACCTCTTCCAGTTCCCCCCAAAAGGAAACTTTGGTATATACACATTTTGGTATGTCATATTTGAACACTGAAAATTTCATAAAGATCGGACTCTAAGCACCGAAGTAAATAAGGAACGTATTTGCCAAAGATGGTGTGGGGTGAAAGGGAAGAAGCAGAGCTGCGGCGTGTATATATACATATACGTGTCTATTCTATATCTTTACATTCATATCTATTCCACATGTATATATAGGTCTATTCTTTAAAGAAGGATGCTCGAATGCTTGCCATAGGCAGCAGCAGCTGTGCTTAGGGTATGTTGCAGTCGGGCACTCTTGAATCTAGCACTCTTACTTGTTTTTTCGTAGAAAGAAACACACTTACACACACTTTCACACACTTACACACACAATGGGCGAGTGTTGCACGGCTTTTAAGCTGCCAGCTGCTGCCGTTGCCGTTGATTGATTGTTGTCCTCAAGGTCGCCAAACGGACACACACAAAAGATATGCAAATCCAGTGACAGCTTTTGTTGTGCCACAGCGCTGCCCCTGAGAGCAGAGAGCACTCTAACCTTTAACCCCCCCTCCCCCTTTAACTATTCCCAGCAGCCGCTCAACTCTTCTGCTTGCCGCACAAACTATGAACTATGCCAAACGCTTTTGCTTTTTGCCCATAAAGTTGCCCAAATTATGGCACAAAGCAATTTCAATGCATATTTATTTGATCATAAACTACAACAACAACAACAACAACAACAATTAGACAGACATTCCATAGCCAAAAACTACACGGGCTCAAAGTGGGCGTGTGTACCGATTGGGGCTGGGGCGGGGCTGGGTTTGGGGTTGGGCCAACTAAATAAATTTCACAATTGTTTATTTTTTCCCAAACAAATCAGCGCACATTAAAAACAGCGGAGCCCCCACAAAATATGCCCCAGAATAACATTAACATCCGGTGCGGGGTCCAGAGGCAACAATTTTCGGCGGTTTTCTTCTTTTTCTTCATCATTTCTTTTTTTCCCTTTGAAGCAGTTGCAGGTGCGCTGTCAAAGCTACCCGAAGCGTTTACAAAGGTCACGGCGAAATAATACTTAAAAGCGTTTATTTACACTTAGTAGATAAATCATCAAGAATTATCCGGGGGAATAATTTATTTGAGTTTTCAGATGTTGTGTAGTTATTAAAATGGAATAGATTACAAACGAAAAATGATTTAATGGAGTCCAGAGATTTATTTGGTCCTGTTTAATCGGCTCTTAATTGACAGCAAATAAATATAGAAAGTGTGCGAAGTAATATCCTGATCAAATCAAGTAGAAATTGTAGGTCAACTCTTAATTAGGATTTGCGAAGGATTATTCGGTTTTACAAGAGATATAGAGTTGATATAGCCCTGTCCAACCGTCCGTCTGTCTGTCTGTTTCTATGCGAACTAGCGTGTCTTTTTATACTATATATCTATACTATATCATATAATTGTGATAGGAAAGATAAGTCGATAAGGTAGTTCTCTTTTGTTTATCAAGAATTCTTGATTAAACTCGGCTTTTCCAAATCTTTACAAAGTAAGATATATGCAAAACCTTACAACATCGGGTCACCATATCATATAGTCTGTCACATAAGAAGGATCGGTCGAATAGTAGTTTTTTTTATGGTAAATTATTCTGTTTTCCAATATATCAACATCAAACTCAGCATTAACAAACATAATTTTTCTCACACATCACAAGGGTATTAAATCTTCGGCGTGTCGAACTTTCTCGTTTACTTATTTGTCAACACTTATTCAGCTATTTTAGAGGGCTGAGTATATCTTAGTTTCTTTAATCTGTTTCTGTTTCCTTTGTTCCCCCTCCAATATGTTAAAGCCCAAATCAGCATATCATCTATAAACTCACGATATTAGCAAAATCCAAACCTTCATTTTCATTGGATAAAACGTTCTGAAATAAACTATAACGTATTCCCCACATTATTCAACGGTTTCTTATCATTAACAACAAAACCGCATAATTACTAAAAAGAAATAATGACAAATAATTGCAAGCTTGTATTCGACAAGTTTTGACTTTTGTTTTCATACGTGTCGTATTCATATTTGATTATGCCACAGAAAATACTACAGCAAGAGCCCAGAGCTAAACACACAAATAAATTCAGTGGGTGCAACCACAAAAACCAAACAAAAACAGAAACAGAAAGAAGCAGAAAGAAAAAACATTCAGCTCGACCCAGAAATAGTTGCAAATGTACTCATCGACCTCAGGCGGGCTGCAAAAATGAAATTTGCATAAAAACATTCGCAATTCTCATGATAATTCCGCCAATAATGAAGTCGAATTTATCAGAGGTAATGCCCCAAATGGGCCCAACTCCGACTCCGACTCCGACTGGGGGCATAACAGTACATTACATTACATACTATATGTATATAATAAAAGTCAGACGGCGTGAAAACAATAGCCAAAAATGAAGAGAAATGAACATTTTACGTGATTCCACATCAAATTCCACCTGAACCCAAATAACAGCGCAAGCGAAATAACTGCGGGCTGTGACGGGTTAGGGGCATTCCCCTAACTCTTAGGAACCCCCCGCATTCTTGGCGCGTGGCGCGCTGCACAAGAGAAGCGCTGAAAATGCAGGCATTCGAATAAAATTATAACAATATTTTTATATCTACTTAATGGTTTATTTTTAAAACACGTCCCGAGCCAAAAAAAAAAGAACGAAAGGGACGAGAATCGAACACGAGCGCGCAAACGAAAAGGAAAAACAATAAACAAGAGTGCAAAGTTTACTAATTGGGTTGCCGCACATTGGATACCCTTTAGGGGGGATTTGCGAGTTAATAATCTAGGCTAAAAAACCGATTTGTGGGCAATACTTTATTTGAAAGCTTATTGATTTAGTATTCCGACTGTGAAATAAAACACAAATATTAGAATATTTTTAGAATAAAAAACTAGAGTTTCTCACGCTTATCTATATAACAATATTATGATATTCCCTACAATGCTTAAGTATTACAAAAGAATATTACTAAACAATATTTTAGATAATGCATTTCGCTTTCGCTTAAATTTAGTGAAATTACGGGAAGTATCGAATTTATATGGATTATATATTAAAGATTATATTTAGGATTCATACATAGTCGTAAATACCCTCTTCAAAGGGTTTACAAGAAACCAAAAATGATATGCCAATATCTATAGAGCTGGAACACTGAGGTTACAGCGAGTTGTCTTTTTAAAGATTATATATGTTTATATGAGTATAATCGTAATACCCTCTGCTAGGGCATAGAATAACCCGAAAAAATAAATATGCCAAAACGCGCCGCCAGATGGCGTGTGTGCGTGTGTGTGGGGCGTGGGACTAGACGCTGGAAATCTAAAGATGGGAATTTCCTGCGTTAAAACGCTTAATTTATTAATGAGATTTATTAATAGCTTCGCTGCCAGGTGAAAACTCAAGAGGTCGCCAGGTGCTAGGGGCAGGACTTCAGAAGTAGGCAACCGCCGCTGGGCGGGGCAAGTGGGGCTTCAGTTGTTTGTATACGCCGCGTGGTTATTGTAATTAAACTGAAAATTATGCGCCCTTTTTGTGCACCTGAAATATGTGCGTGTGGTAACATTCCCCCGTCCCCCCTCCATTCCCCCTTCCCCCCGCCCAACCGACCACGCACCCACTCAATGGCCCGCTCGGAATTGCGTCGGGTGGGTGGCGACCGCCCCTCGAAAATTATTTGCTTGTTGTTTGGTCTGTTGAATGGTTGCTCAGGCGGGGAGCGGAGCGTGGAGCGAGGAAAACAGACGCCAGCTTCGGAGACGCATAAAACAAACGGGAGACAAGTGTAATGGGCGTGCTATGCGGCTACACGAGGCATATGCCACATTAGCAGAGATGTACGAGGAGCCACGTCGCACGCCCAATTAAATGGCCACCTGATGCTGGCCAAAATGGAAGCACTTTATCCGTGAAATGCGGCTCGCAATTGGAACCTAACAGGACAAGCTCTCGGCCAATTGCATTTTCTCGCATTATTCCCAAACACAAGTTACGAATGAAGCAGAGTTCATTGGAGTTCCATTTGAGGTAAAAATATACCTTCCTAGAATAGTCCAGCAAAAACTACTTAATTCTCAAATCTTAAAAAAATTCTTCTTGAGTGTGACCGAAGTGTATAGAAATTATCTCGTTTTCAATCCTTGAGAATCCTTAAATAGTCAGGAATAGACTTCTGGAAGAATTCAATTATGTACTGGAAGAATCTCACTATTGTCCCAGAAGACTTTTGATAACATTTCTGAAATTTTCATCCCTTGCCAGGGCTCATCCTAACTAAATAAAATTTTAATTTATATTTAATATCATAAAAAATACAATCAGGAAATTTGTTAAGTTAAGGAATATTTTGATGCTAAAAGGGGTCTAAGAAGCAGACATCCGTTAAGCGTCTACTATATATCAAGAAATCTGGAGACTATATGAGGAACTTGAAAGTTTACCAGATGGGTAAGAAGAAGAATCGCTTAATATTGTCCGGGTTTATCTAGTTGGCAAGTTCGTCCCATCTGGGACACCCTGGGTACCTAATAATTGTTAGATGTTTAGGTCCAACTGCTTATGGAGCCTAGAAGGAGAGCCTGCTAATAGCTGTGTAGAGTCTCTTCAAGTCTGATATGCCATAAAAGATACTTTCATGAGGAAAAAGTTGGTTGGCAGACTTTTGGATAGGGGCCCGTCGTTAGGGACGCGTGTTGTGTGATGAAATTTATTTGATTAGTTTTTTAATTGCATTCGGAATATTCAAGTCCATATGCTGATAATTTTTTATTGTGCAACTTTGACATAACTGTACCTGGGGTTCATTTTGCTATCTAGCTCTAAGATTCGTTCACCTCCGTTGCGCACTGCATCTACAAAGTCATCCCCCCCTCGCTCTCTATCACCCATTATAATAACCCCTCTCACCACCTTTGGCAGATAAGACCCGACTTAATCGCTAGCTTACGGCGCTGGCGGCTGATTAGTCGAGTGCACGTAACGTCTCAGACGTGCCACGCCCCCACAAACAGCGTCTGCCAGCTCAAGTGTAAAGCCCACCCCCCACTCAGAGGCTGCGCCCTTCCCAATAAATTTAACGTTAATTATCGTTTTATTGCGACAATAAACCAAAACAACAGCAACATAAGATGCAAGAGAAGAAGAAGAGGAAGAAGTAGGAGAAGCAGCTGCTGCTGCCGGCAATGCTTACGGCATCTCAAGCTGTGATGCCACCCTCTCACTCACATGCATAGCACAAGCTCGGCTCAGTTGTGAGAGCAGCTGATCAAGATGCGAGTGACAACAGCCCCTCTCTCTCTCTCTCCCACTCTTTGATTTTTTGCTGCTGTCATGGGGATAATAAACAAAAACAACAGCAACATAAGAAACACAAGAAGAAGGAGAAGGAGCAGCAGCTGCCGGCAAAGCTTACGGCATCTCAAGCTGTGATGCCACCCTCTCACTCACATGCACAGCAAAGCAAAGCTCGGCTCAGCTGTGAGAGCTGCTGATCAAGATGCGAGTGGCAACAGCCTCTCTCTCTCTCTCTCTCTTCTATTTATTTAGTCGTTGTTGTTGCTGTTGGCCGCTTTTGTTATTTAATTATTTGTTTGCGTTTTAAATTTTTTGATTCATTTGCTTACGCGCACACATTAAAATGTTAGAATACACACACACACAAAGACGCACTCACTCACAATTATTTGCTTATTTGTCACTTTAATAAAATAAAATACAATTAAATACCTTTTAGTGGCTGAGCGGTTATGTGCGAGGGTGAGACATAGACGGAGCGCCAGTGAGAGCGAGCGAGGGTTAGCCAAAGCTTTGCTGCTACCTCTTTGATGTGGCCGCGACTGCGGCTGCTGCTGCTGCTGCAACCCTCCGCTGATGAGGCGGCTGCTTGCCGGTGCGGTTGCTGCTGAGAGCGATATACACACAGCTCAAGAGAGAGAGAGAGAGAGAGAGCCCGAGAGCAGCAGCGGGCGCTGCGCTCTGTTATGAAGTAATAACGATGAAAAAATTGCCACTCAGCCACTCGCACGCACACACACACGACACTTTATGTGTTAATGTTGTTGTTGTTATTATTTTAATGAGAATCGTTTTTATGTTTTACGTACACAGCAGCCGCCGCCAAAAAACAAAAACAAAACCAAATGCAAAAACAAAAGTCGTTCACAGTTTTTGTATTTGCTTCTGATTGGCCAATATTTCGCACTATTTCTTCTTGTCAAACACACGCGATTCTTTGATTTAATTTCAATTTTTGAGAACTGGTGAAAGGTGTTTTATTCAGCAACGCCGCGTCGCCAAATACTCTATTTGTACGTATTGAGCGCACCTTTGCTGCGCCTAAAAAAACAATAACAGTTCTCAAATTCAAGAAACTGAAGCCACCACGCGACGACGACGGCGACGAAACGTCCGTCCACGGCAAAAGTTTCTCGCGTTTTGAGAGTTTGAAAATAAACCTAAGGCAATATAAGCAGCCAGACAACGTGATTGTATGAGTGTCTCGGCCATGAAATACCCTGTAAGCGATCTTTATTATATATATATGTATATTGTATATTTAGTTTGATGTGCATATGTTGTTAATTTTAATGCAAACATAAATATATTGTGCTGTTTTAAATAACAACAAGCAGAATATTTATGATTGGATAATGATATTCTTACTGTTCAAGCAACTAATAAGCTCTTTATAATTCTCACTCACAGGGTACAATAAGCAAATGTGTGTGACAGAGAGAGCGTGCGCAGAGCGCAACAGCTGCAGGGAGAGCAACATTATTCTGCAGACTTCTAACAGAGCGTTGAGATCAGTTGTGAAAATACCAAAAACGATTAAAATTACAAAATAAAAAAAGAGCACACTTCACAACAATTGAAAATGAACAAAAACAAGATTTTGCGCAAATGAAACAAAACAAAACGGAATAATAAACACTTTTTCAGTGTGACTGCAGACTGCAAAGAGCATAATGACCAAAAGCTCACAGAGCTGGTCACCCTGCTCTGCATGCGGCAGCTTACAGAAAGCTGTTAGCTACATACAGTGTTGGGTAATATAAAACAAAATGGCGCGAGATTTGAATGCATTTTTTGTGAAAGAGTTAGTCAGATATATAAAAATTTTCTAACTAAAACAGTTTCAAGCAGAAAAAACGAATTTTTTTTTTATGTTTATATTCCATATATTTTGCATATATATAATAATATATGTATATTTGTTGGTTTTTTACACATTAAAAATGATGATGCTTCTCAACAAAAACAATTTGTGGTACTTATGGTAGAATTCATAGATAAATTTTCCTTGCATAATTGTGTCGAAAACTCGATAAGAACTCTTTGATTCTGTGTGCTAAATGTATGTGTGTTCTTTTGCTTTGTATTTTTGCCACTTTGCTCAAAATAATACGAAAGTTTTGCACATTTTCTGGGCTAAATCGTTTATCGATATCGTTTTTTGTTTACTTCTTTTATTAACTAGTCGTTAAATTGCATAGTTAATTGCGTTAGATCGATAGATCAATTGATCGAGAATTATGCTTTTGTAAAAATAATATGTACAAAAGGCAGCGTCTGCTGCGCTCAACTTAAATAATTAAAGTAATTAGAAGTATTTAAAGCAACTTAAACTTAATTGTTAAGAGTTGGTTGGTTGGTTTGTTTATTATTTATCGATTGCAGCTAAAAACTATCGAGGGCTTTAACCTTAAAACACACACATAATCGATATACATATATGTAAATGTATATTTTAATATATATTAATTTAGTTAGCTTTCGTTATGTTTTTCTTGTATCTTTTTTTTTACTCTTGTAATTGGTTATTAATTGCTGATGAGGTTTGTGATGAATTAAACGAGCGTCACAGGGTTGCCAGGTGCGACTACGAAAACGGTGTAGCCAGATTTTGCGAAACGCTACACAAAACTTTGCTACTAATTCGATATTTCATTTAATTTAATCGTCTTGATTAGTGTGGAATAAATTGTATGCAGCTATTACGTGAACGTGAACGTTTAACCTGTAACTGTAACTCTAACTGTATTTGTAACTGTAACTGTAACTGTGATGTACGCTAATCGATAGCTCTCTCTCTCTCTCTCTCTCTCTCTCTTCGTCTCCCTCTTTCTACTTATGATAAGGATTAGTTTTGCGTCTGTGGGAAATTTTGGGGTTAGGGTTAACATTGCGTTAAATATGCTTAAAGACTTATAGACTATATATTTGGTGTAACTTTTTGAGTTTTGTGTTCTGTGTTCTCCTCTTCTTCTTCTTCATCTTCTCCATCTTCTTCTTGTTTTTGTATATCTTTTTGTTTAGTTTGTAACTGTTATACATATATCTTTATATGTGGTATATATCTACTAACGGTAATAATAATTCTGTCCCCCGCTCGACCACAACTTAAGCTCAATCTTCGCGCTCTACGATCTCTTCGAGTTCCCAACAGCTATGCAAACTAAATATAATACAGGGGCTGCCCCGAACTAGCCAAAACGACGCTTCCAAGGTGTTAGACACGGCACAGTGGTTCCTTCTGCTCCTACAGCTCTTCCTTCCTCTCCGCTTTCCCTCAGCTCTCAAATGGGGGGGTTGTTTTATTCGCGTTAGACGCTTAGATGGGCGATATGGAGAGCGGCGCCGCGGCCGTATCCGGCATATATTCCTTGAGGAGATCCCGGAGACGTAGGATTTCGCGTCCTGCTGCCGCCAGATCGCCCTGCAGGGACATTTCCCGTTCGCGCAGTCGCTTTATGTCGCGTTGGCAGGTCTGCAAAATAAGACGAAGTGCAACAATTAGTGGACAGTTCCAGCTCCAGCTCCTGCTCCTACTCCAGCCCAGTCTCTACTTACCACATTCTGACGCAGCAGATCCAGCTTGTCGCACTTGAGCCGCGTGACCTCCTGGCGCAGGTTCTCGATCATCATGATGGTCTCGTTGCTGGGCGAGCTGCCCATGATGGTGCCCTGCACCCCCTCCAGGCACAGCGAGCACGCCTTGGTGGTGGCCTCCGCGGAGCTCATGCTCTCCAGGCCCGTGTCGCTGTCTATGTAGGCGGCGCCGCCGTCCAGGTGGCCCATCATCGGGTCCAGGTCGACGCTGTTCAGGCTCGAGTCGTCACTCGTTTCGGACATAGTTGCCACGGCCACGCCCACAATGCCGCCATTCTGAGCAGCGCTGACCGCAACGGCAGCCACTCCACCTCCGGCGGAGATTCCTCCATTTTGTTGTTGGCCAACGTTTCCTGCGGTTGGATGACCACTGTTGTTATTGTTGTTGTTGCTGTGGGTGTTGTTGGCCGGGCGGGAGGTGATGTCCGGCGAGGAGGATGTGGACTCGTTCGAGGATTTCGACTTGGACGACGACTTGGAGGCCGTGCGACTGCAGGTCTGCAAAGAGAAAGTTGGGATTAGCAAGAGTTCGGCGGCTCGGGTGGTTCCGATCCGACTTACGTTCAGATTGGGTGTTTGGGTCTCGGGCTGTGGCTCCTTCTTGGAGTTGAGTGTGCCCACCTTGGTGTTCACGCTGAACTTGTCGGGATGCGAGCCGTTGCCCGTGTCCACGCTCTGGGAGCGCACCCGCATGATGAGCGCCTTCTTGACGGTGTCTATGAAGCGAGTGCCCGCATTGCCGCCGCCGCCGCCGCCGCCGGTGCTCTCGGACTTGGGCGTCTCCGGGGTGGGGCTGCCGGCTAGGGTTTGCGAGAGATCGGCGCCGAGGAAATCGCGCGTCTTCTCCTTCAGCTCCTCGACCAGGTTCTGCAGCAGGGAGGTGCGCGTGCGCAGCTCCAGCTTGGCAAACTTGTCGGCCTTGTAGCAGGCATTCTCCGCATTGATCAGCTTGGTCAGGAGGAACTCCTTGAACTCCTGGCCCTTGCGGAACACCGCCGGGCTGGGCAGCGTCGGCCCAAAGAAGGGCACATCGTCCCGTGCCGTGACCGAGACCTTGTATCGGGTGTGCGGCGTGTTCGGCTCGAGAGGCTGCACCACAATGAAGGCGTGCAGAAAGTGGCTGGCGATCATGTCCGGGGAGAAGGGCGTGTTGGTCTCCTGGAACACAATGGCGACAATGTCGTTGCCAATGTGACGCTTGCGCTGCAGCTGCTGCGGATCGCCCTCGGTGTGGGGCAGCAGGGTGGACACATGGAACATAACCTCGCGCTCCTTGAAGACCTCGTAGACGGCGGTGTCGCCGGTGTGTCCGTTCTGTATGTCGAGGCCGCCGCGATAGCCCTTGTGCTCCTTGAGCCGTATGCGCTGGCCGAGCACGTCGAGGAACTCCTCGAAGGCGGGCGACGTCTGCTGATTGCCGAAGAGCTCCTCTTCGGTGGTCTGGCCATATCTTTGGTACAGCACGCCGAACTTGAAGTGGGAGACCAGCACATGCTCATCATAGACGCTGATCAGCTGCGAGGCTTTGGGGCAGAGCACCGGCATAAAGTTGTCCACCTGGATCTGTTCGTTCAGCAGCCGGACCATCTTGGCCGGACTCGGCTGGGCGCCCAGGCACGAGACGGGAATCAGCTCGTGCATGGTGCCAGTGCGCAGACGCAACAGAATGCGCATGTGCTCCTGGTTGGCCACGTTCTCCGTCTTGATCGAGATGAGCACCGGGCCCAGCTGCTCGTCGTGGCCGACCAGGTTGGAGTGCTCGCGCGCCGCATAGAAGCGCCTGTAGCACTTGGCCGTGTCGTCCGTCTCGAACTTGGCCATCCAGGTGGTCTGCGGCAGCTGCGGATTGCCGCGCGCATCGTAGCTGCACTCGTGCTCGGTCCCGTCCAGCCAGTAGCCGCCGTGCAGGGGCAGCAGGATCATCGGGTAGGGCGCCGACTTGGCCAGCGCATCCTCCAGCAAGCGCTGCGAGGCGGGTATGGCCGACACGATCGACGAGTTCGACGACACGGACGACTGTGACTGGTAATGGTGTCCGTTCGAGAGCAGCTGGCCGCCCGTTGCGCTCACCACGCCGCTTAGCTGCGGCGACGCTGGCGTCGAGCTCGAGGCGGAGCCCGAGACGGAGCTGCTCGAGTGGTTCATCGAGTGCCGCAGCGTGGCCCGCGAGCCCGAATGCTGCAGTCCTCCATTGTGCCCATGGCCATGTGCATGGCCATCATGTGGTGAATGCGGCTGTGGCACGCGTTCCTCGCCCGCATTGCTGCCGCGATGATGCTGCAAGAGAGAGAGAGAAAGAGATTAGATTAGACCAAGTCCACAAATTACAGGGTATCAGCAGCAGCAGCTGGCACTGGCTTATGTGTGGGCAGAGCGGCGCCTCGACAAGCCGCATGGCTGCATTATAATTTCATGCAATTATCGTCAGAGGCGCCTCCAGGGGACGGCGCGGCACTATGCAAATGTGTGTGTGTGTGTGCGTGTGCGTGTGTGTGGGGATTCAGATGGATTGGCTAATGGCAGGGCCAGGCCAGCTCCATGTCGTCGTTGTGTTGGAGCTGCCTTCCAATTTGTTGGCTCTAAGCAAATATGCGCGCATGTGGGCGACTTTTGTGTTGGGTTTGGATTACGTGCCGGGCTTTCAGCTAGCGTCGGGAGCTACAATTTTGGATAATATAAAGCCAACATTCTGATTTGACATGCACACATCCCTGCGCTTAGCTCCAACCCAACCCAATCCTAGTCCAACTACCCAGCACGTAGGGTGCGGCTCGCTATTAAAAAGTTCTTTTATTTCTGTCTGTTTGGCCAGCTGCAATTGCAATTTCTGTAGCTGCCTGGCTTGCAGCCAAATGTGGCACGTAGCTGGGGTGCAACAAACACAAAATAAAAGACGAAGCATAGAATGGGGCTTGGGGTTAGGTCTTTTCGGGTTCATCGATAGTTCGTGCCTTGATTTAATAGTCTGCCAGTTGCCAAGTGCAACTGCCATTCAATAATGTGCTTAAGGACCCGCCGCTTGACCAAGTCATTAGGGTAACTGAATCGCGGCAGGTTTAATATGAGAATCCTTGCTAGGATTGGGTAACTGAATCGCGGGAGGTTTAATATGGGAATCCTTACTAGGATTGGGTAACTGAATCGCGGCAGGTTTAATATGAGAATCCTTGCTAGGATTGGAATAAATATTCTAGTTGGGGTTAGACCCAAGGCTGGGAAGTTTGCTTGTTAGGCATTGAATAATAGATGCTACGAAGTTAAACTTAGCGAGAAGTTGGCGATATCATTTATCGGTTCAGTCTAATGCAATGCGTCACTCGCTGGTTCAAACTCTCAAGACTCCGACTACGCAGTTGAGGAAGTCTCAGATAACTCTTCGCTAACAAATTGCTGCTACTAAAATGGTTTTTTAATACAACCATATGCCAAAATATCAAGGCAATAAATCATAAAATAATTATTAATTTAAATATTTATCGATAATTAGACATAGCCTATCAAATGTCTTCGCTCTGCTCCAATAAAAAAATGTCTCAGTCTGTTGCAAAGTCATTCATTATACAAGCCATATTAAAAGCTTGTGAGATTGTTTTTATGGGCGACCCTGAAAATGCGCCCGATAACCGAGGTCAACCCGTCGATTTGGTGCATTTCCACACGGCATTTATGCAATGTTTATGTTTATTGTAAAACGCTTTTTGAGTGCAATTTAAATGCAGTTTACTGCACAATTTGTTGCCCCGCTGCTAATGAGTGCATTGTCATCTCGAATGTTCAATGATTCAAAGTATTCGCTCAGCTACTCACAAAATATTTGGAAACAGCGCGTGTGAATCGAATATGCAAATGTTGCACGACTTGCGATGCCAGACGTCGAATCGAGGAATATTAATAAATATATCTATTTGGTTGTTGTAACTCGAGACGAGGCTAGGGAGTTGTTTGGGCAAGGGCCAAGGCCCGGCTGGGTTTCGGACTCTGTCGTCACACGCTTAGTTGGCTTCATTTGCGGCCCTCTCCCCTCCTCTCTCTCTTCCTCTCTCTGTCTGCATTCACCCCTCCGAGTGTTACGAGTAGATAAATAGATGGATAAACAGTTCCCGACATTTAGACGCTGTTTGTCTGGGTTTGTCTAGCTTATTGGTTAGCCATTAGGAGGGGGAAGGAGGGGGTTGGTCGCATGACTCATCAGAAAATTACCAAAACTTAATTTCCTTTGCTGCCAGGGGCCACTCCTGGAGGGTATGGGAAATCGTTTGGTTAATTGGTTCAGGGAATGTGTCAAGATATGTTGAGTCTAATTTGATGAGATTTTAACTATTGAGTGAGGGGAAGGGTGGGGAGTGGGCGGGGGGTATGCGCTCAAGTTGTCTGCCTTTTGTCTAATTAAAGTCACATTGGCAGGCAAAAGCTGTGTCCAATTGAGAGTGGAGGAGAGTTGAGACAAGCCGAGAAGTAGTTGGCACTCAAGTATTAAGAACACAACCGGAAGAACTAAAATAACGAGCACGCCGAAGATTGAATACTCTATAAATAATTGTATGCTGATAGAAAGCAAATCATCATCCTCCTGTAACACAATTGTTACATATGTACAATGCACGATAGTGTAAAAACTAGAATACATTTATGCATATGTACATATGTATGTATATACATACATACATAAATACATATGCATAAGCACACATACCTTATGGGCACGGTGAAGTCTTCCTCTATAACAATGTTAGAGTACCTTTTACAAGGGCATAAAATAACTAAAACATAATGAATGTAAGTGGGATGAGTGAAGAGGAGGGGGGGCAGCATGGAAAGCATAACAAATACCAAGAATAGGCAAAAGCGCGACCTAATACAGCAGAGGAGACAAACAACTGTACACACACAAACACATATACACACACGATGATAATTATGATGATCTCGCAATGCACATTATGATGTTTATGGCGCTGTGCCGATTCTTGAGAACTTAAGCGGATTACAGTGAAGCCTAGAGAGACAGAGAGAGAAACAGTGAGGGAGAGAGACGGGAAGAGAGGAAAGTGTTACAAACGCAAAAGCATGAAGACATGAGCAAATAAGAAGAAGACGCGGACGCAGACGCAGCTTTCGAGGTTAGTGGGGTAGAGCCGGGAAGGGGGACGGTGTGATGTAGACAACCCTTGAGCAGAGCAGAGCAGGGCGCAGACTGCATTGAACAGGCCATCAAAAAAAGTGTAGCCGATTTGCATAAGTCGAAGGGCAGGCAGTCCCTGAATAATGGCTACAATGCCCCCACAGTCCCCCAGCACCTCCCCCCACACAAAAGTCCTGTAAGAGACGTTGTTTGTTTTGCGATTGTTGTTGTTGGCTCAAGTGCAGGGCCCCCGTCATTAAAAATGTGCATTTTGCATGGAGGCAGCGCGCTGCGGGGGCGTTAAAAATCTCTTTTGCCAGGCACAAAATGAAAACAAAGAGCAGAGGCGTAAGAGAAAGGGTGAGGCGATGTGGGTGTGGAGGAGGGGGGGTACTCTCAAAACAAAGCACAGGAAGCCGACTTGACTTGACTGCTGCCAGCTGAGGCGACACAGTTTGACAGGCTGCAGCGCTTGTCAAACCGTGGGCTTTCATCACATATGCCGCGCACATTGTGCGGCAGTTGGAAGAAAGTGTGGCACATGGATTCTTAGCGAAGCGTTAAAAGAGTTGCAAGCGAAAAAGAACTCAAGTGATTGATACATTCAGGCGACATACATACATATACGCGAGGGCCAAGCACGTGCAAAGTGCCTAGACCCAAGTCCCAGCCCAGACGACTTCGTGGCCAGAGCTGGAGTTGGCCTCACTTTGAAGCCGAATTCCACCCACACACACACACGCACACACACACGCTTGACATGATTTATGTGCTGCCTGTGACAAACATGTTGCAAGCGAGTTGTTCTTGTTGCTGCCACCGTCTGCAGCGTGGCATAAAATAATAAAAAAATGTATGTATATATAAACAAAATATATATAAATACATACATATATATTTATACATACACAGGCGTATTTTATATCCACGTATATCCACATTTCCACAATATATCAAATCAACCTCACGTAAATCAACGTAAGAGCAAACAAATCAAAGCTGTGCTTGTCAAACTGTCAGCGCAGCTCAAACTTAATTGAAAAGCTCTTTAAATACCATTTGAAGAACTTGAAGGGATATTTTGTGTATAGATCAAAGCCAGAATTCTTAACCAATAAATTAGAAAACTCTTAAATCAAGTTAAGTTTCTGCCTTCTCAGCAATCAAATGTTACAGATCAGATATTATAAAGATCAGGACTGCATAACCAAAATAAAAAGTCGCTGGTTCAGTTTAAGATTCACACCAATTTCCTGCTTTTCGGTTCGTTTCGTGACGATTCGTTTCACTTGACTCAAACCTTGCCAAATACTTTGCAATTTTTAATAAAAACAAGTCAATTTTTTTTATTGAAAATGGCCCGAAAATATTTCCATATACGAGTTTGAATGAAAAATGGCAGCTAATAGATGCAAAGGTTGGAGCCCAAGAATGAAGTATGTATAAGAAATAACAAGATTCACAATAGCACAAAAAATAAAATCGCAGAATGTTAAATATGTAAATGTAAGAAATGTTACGCATAGTGTAATTAGGTATTAATATAGTATATTCAATGCGACTTTGACTTCAAGCAATATCATATAGTTATATAGAATAAATACTATTTTTATAAATATTTTGTATGCTCTTTTTCTAGAGCTAGTTTGCTTTTTATCTTGGTTTTTTTTAGCCGCTCTTGGCAACAATTTTCAAAGATATTAAAAGTAGTTTACAGTACGTTCCAAAGTTGAATGCTTTTATTTTTATTTTTATTTGTATTTTTCGTAATGCCCGCTTGCACGTGAGCTAAATGCCAAAATAGTTTGCTGTAAACGCTTTCACACATTCAATTAACACACATGTATCTGTGTGTATCTGTGTGTGTGTGTGTGTGGCATGTATTTGTTAAGCACGTATGTGCTTCTTAAGGGTTTTATGCTCAATGCTGCCCGCGTTGGCCCCCAGTTCTTATCGCGGTCTTCGTCATGCGCTCCGCTCATTAAGAGATTGACATAAAAGTGACCCAAGTAATCAGCGCTCGGATTCCTAGAAATGTTCTTATATGGAGTTGTGTTTAAAATGCAGTCCGATCAAGCTCGGCCAATCAAATCGAATACAGTTTGAGCAGCTCACGTAGCTGGGGGGGCGTTTTGAGCAGCCATAAAAAAACAACTTTGTTTATTCAGTTTGTTTAACGTTTATCGAACACCAAACAGTGACCACTTAAGGCAACTTGTCGCATTTGTTGCTGCTGTTTATGTTGTTGTTGTTGTTGTTGCTTTTTGTGGTGTGCGACAATTTCATTAGCCAAAAAAAGCGAAAGGCGCCCTCCGAATATGGCGAACAAAGCTGAATTGAATTTGAAGACTTATGCAAGTCGCTGATTGATTTTCAAATGTTATAATTACTTAATAAACAATTTGTTTGCTTTGGATGCGGGTCTAAAAATAACTATTTGCTGCCGCTGCTGGCATAAAATTAACATTATAAATTTTAATTTAAATTTTTGCTCTTCTCTTTTTTTTTTCCTCTCAGCTTATTAAATTGCCTGCAACGCGTTGCATGTCACAACTTTGACCCAATTTGTGCGCAGTGAACCCATCACAAAATTTGCATAATGAAGGAGTCTCTCCCTCTCCCTCTCCCTCTCTCTCTCTGTCGTCTTCGTGTGTGCTGCATGAAATTAGTTGCAACAATTTGATTAAAGCAACAACTAAAAGTCAAAGTACTCTCACGCCCACGACCAGGCTGGAAGACTGCAAGCGGAACCCTGAAAGACCAGGTTCACTTTGCACGTCATTTTTTATTTATTTATATTTATTCTCGTTGTTGTCATGGTTCTGTGGCCTGCGACGCTGGGAACCGACTGCCTCTCAAACTGTAAGCGATCGCCGGCACAGTGGGTTGAACAGCTTAGTCTGTGGTCGAACTTTGAAATACTTTTCCTTTTGAATTTTGGTATTAAAATTGGTAAAAGGAAAACAGGCATGTAAAACCACTTAAATATAAAAACTTTTAGGAATCATAAAGAAAAATAGATTGAAAATTTTAAAATTTAAATAAAACTAGAACTTTGAGAACGAACAATCTCGTGAGACATAATAACATAGAGCATAACCTTGAGAAACTTTTCAAAATTCTCTTGAAAAAATGTTGAAAAAAACCCAAACAATTCTAGTAAAATAATTATTTTTCAATTTTTCTTCGGATTTTTATTTTTATGTCAATCTAAAACGAAACTTATTATAGTTTTCTTCTTTACACAATCGTGTTGTGTGGACCACTGTGCAATGCGGTTGCATTCGTCTTAGTTGTTGTTGCGTTTTGACCACTGTGCGTCAATCAGCGACTCATTTGAAGGGCCCTTGCGGCCCGGCCCCTATGCGGAGCCCTTTTGGCTGCCTGCGCATGTGCATTGAAGCTGCGCCGTTTCCACTCGGCTGCACAAACTGAGGGCGACGCCGTGTTGCGTCTTCGGCAGTTGCAAGCTGTGAGGTGGCAGCATTTTTTTTTTCAGAGCTTCTTTATGTAAGTTGCGCATTTAAATTACAAACAGCTGACAAAAGTTGTGCCGCCAGCTTCAGCTTCAGCTTCAGCTCAGCGCTTGCCCAACCTTTGGCTGCAACACCCCTCCGCAGTTCCTGCCTGCTGCCTAGCTTTACCCCTTTTTAGCTTTCCCGCTGCGCTTCGTTTGCTTTTCTCATAAAATAATTGCGCGTGTGATGAAGTTGATCCACGCTAGAGAATAGGAGAGAGCGAGAGAGAGCGAGAGAGAGAGGTAGGGGTGCCCCCTTCATGTGGCTAAAGGGCGGCAACCGAAGCGAAGACTTTTGGCTTTCAACTGGGAATTAAGAGGCGACGTTGCTGCTGGCTGCTTCGTGTCCCACGTTCTGCTGAGAATTTGGCAACGAAGCGTGAAACATGAAGTACAACAACAGCAACAATTGCTTGTTGTTGTTAACGTCTTCCTAGAAGCCGACTTGTAGCCCAGAAGCAAATTTTGCTGCTCTAAACTTGTAATCTGTTCCACCAGCCAAGCGAACTGGACGCGCCGGGCAGAGGGTGGGGGCTGGGGTGGCATTTACCTGACATTTACTGGGAATTTGTAGCAAGCGCTTCCTTTGCATTAATTTTTTTTGCTTCTTGCCAGCTGTCATAACTTTGGCAACTCCGACAACTCTCATTGTCTTACGCTTTTAATTACACAGCTGCTGTGCCCCTTTGGGGGCAATTAGCGCTGGCCACGCCCATGCGGCCAACATCTGGAGGCGGGTGGCGGTCATTAAACGGCGTTTATATATTGATTTAACAAGAATCGGGCGAATAAAACTGGAACGCGTCGCTATTTACGTAGGCAAAACAAACGAATGCGCACAATTGCATCGTACATGGCGTTGGCAACCCTGCCCCCTTTCACTGCGGCAGGACAGACCTAGGGGCGAGGGGAGGAGCGGAGCTGCGTGGATATACACGGGGTCAGGCGTCAGTTCAGGCAAATCTCTGTCCCGTTTGTGCACCTGGCAGGGGCTGTCGACAGGGCTTTTGGCCATGAGCGCTTGTGACGTCAGCATTGCACACTGAGTGCAAAAAGTGAGTGCACACTTGAGCTGGGCTTGAGGATTAAAGAGTTTGAAGTTTTTTTTAAAAAGAAAATCAATGTTTTCCAATTTAAAAGGCTAAATTGTTGGAATGTGTGTAAAACAAAGGTAAAAATGTATTTAGGCCAAGTTAGCCAAAGGATTGGCTACTCTTTTAACTACGCGTGGACAGCAAAAGAGATTGATAGCTTTCACTCTCTGCCTATTTTGTTGAACTTAAAAACTGGAGCTAAATTAATTGTCTAATAAAGTTGAACTATGCTTAAAACAAGTTCAGTTTTCCAGCCTTGCCGCATAATGTGCGTGTCATACCTTCAGCTTTTCTTTGTCTTTTTCTGTATCCTGATATTCACCTGGTTGACGAACTATTTGGCTGGCAACATTTTGATTGATTTATGCCGGACAGTGGAGAGATTTGGCTCTTGTCTAGCATTTTTTGGCCGCCCGCTGGCTGCGTTGGCGTCATCCACAACATGAACATTCACTTCACTTCTTTTGCTTTCTGTTTTTTTCGACAGACTCTTGCCTCCGACTTCAACTGTATCTTTGCTTGTGCTTGTATCTGTATCTGTATCTGTGGTCGTGCATATGCATAACTTGTATGTATCTCACTTTTTGCATATTCGCGTTGGCTGCTTTAGTTTTTTTTTCCTTTTGGGCGCTGCTTAATGTGGGTCAACGCACGTCCGGCTCCTCGTGGCGCCCGCGTGACTGTCAAACTGTAAACGCTGCTTAAATTCATGTATTTTTTTTTTTGTAGTTGCTTTATTCGAATTTCAGCGACAATTGCCGCAAATTGCTTATGCACTTATTTATTTCGCGCTGTATTTATAGCAAGTGATTGCCCACAAGTGCAGACCCCCCTCCCCAACCCTCTCATGTGTCTACCCCCGAACAGCCTCTTCGCCTGCCCCAACAGCTGCCGCGTTGTGTTGGGCGCCATTGCGACTTATTGGCTGCATTATGAGTCGCATGGATCGAGGCAATGGAGAAGCCAGACACGGAGCCCAGACAGATATAGCACACCCGATCCCTTGGGCAGACATTTGTTGACTTATTTATGAATATTTACGGTTTCGACGTCTGCTCTGTAAATCTGTAGAAAAAAAGCGCAATCAACTATTTTATGGCACAGATTTGTTTGAATTTTCAGCGGCTGCTGACTCAGTTTTTGCTTTCAGGGAAAGTCCTGACTCAGCTGCGCACAGTTTGAGAGGCGCGGCAAAAGACTATGTAGCAGATTTTTATATCGTTTTTTAACTGCACATTTGGCTAGTTATTAAATTAAAAATAGTTACAAATAAGCAAAAATGAATACACTTTTTTGCTAGCTCACAGTTTGAGCGCCACAGTGGCTCGTCAACTGTAAAGCACAATGACCCACAAAGACTCCGTTTAGTTAGGTGCGAAATGCGTTTGGGCTACGCTTGAAAAGATTTGGACAGCTGTGAAAATTGGCCGAAATTGACCAAGCAAAAAAAAAGAGTTGCAAAATGTTGTACCAAAATTAAATGAAGATTTAATAAACTGCTGTAAATACTAAAAGGCAACGTACATAAATTAACAGCGCATAAAATTATTAATAACAATAACAAACGTTTGACACGCAATGCAAGAAAAACAGTCGCTGCAATCAATCATTGCACAGAGAGAGAGAGAGAGAAATAGAGAAAGAGGTAGAGGGAGATATTTGCAGATAGTGCTTGCAGCGCTGAGAATCGAATGAAGATTGGCATGTTGCATGTTGCATGTGGCACTGCAATTAATGAAAATAACAAAAAACTTTTTGACAGCCATTGATAAACCTGCCACAGGCCGCAATTTGGCCCAAAGTGAAATGCAAACAAAAGCTTTGAGCCATAAAAAATAAACTCAGGCAAAAGCAGCCGAAAACAAAATGTGTTTCGGTCAGCAAAAGCAAAGCCAAATAGTTTAACGTATATCTGTATCTTATGCACATATATTGCTTTATATATACATATGTGTGTGTGTGTGTGTGTGTGTGTGTGTGTGTGTGTTTATTTATTTATTTACTATGCAATGCAGTTAACACTTTCAACACAGCAGCAGCAACAACAACAACAACAAAAACAAACAATTCATTTGGCTTTGCAGCATGATTCACGGCTTTTTTTTTGTGGCTTGGGTGCGTTACAGTTTGGCAGCCACTGTCGCAACTTTCTTTTTACGAAATTTTTATGAAGAAATTCAAGAGAAACAGCCGAAAAAAAAAAACAAAACACAGGCAAAAAATAATGCACAAAAAATCAACAGCCAAGAGCATTGCCTGGCTGATGAGCTAGCCATTAGGTAGGCGTGGCACGCGTGGGCGTGTTAACAATTTTTTTATTAAGGCTTTTCTCAGCTCAGCTGAAGCCCTCAAGCGTTGTTTTTTTTGTTATTTGTTATTTGTTATTTTGGGTGTTTGTTGCTTTTGCTGGCGGGGCTAATGAATTTTTTAACACAACATTGCGAGCATTTCATTTAGAAAATCTACGACTAGACTTTCTTTCCCAGCCAAAAAAAAAAGAAGATAAAAATAAGCCTGCGAACTGCTTGAAGAAAAAAAAAAGAGCCAAAAGAAGAAAGAAAAAACGAAAAACCGGAACCTCTAGACGCTGTATCTTAAGCATTTGTATCTTGTATCTGTAGCTGGTTTGTTGTCTCTAACTTATTATGTATCTTTTTTTTTTTTTGACACGCACGCGACGGCTTCGTTCGTTGTGTTTGTTGTGGATTTGAACCTTGGTTGGTTTTTTGTTGTCTAGCCAAAAGAATCGAAAACGAAAATCGCTAAAATTCAATTAGCAGCGGAAAAAGTGACGGCATAAAAATGAGAAACAAATTCAGATTTGATTATTAATTGAACTACAGTCAAGGTTTCTTTTCATTATTATTATTATTAATATTTATTTGTTGTAGATCTGCAGAGTAATGTATTTACATATGCGATAGAAACGTGAATCGCTTTGTTATTATGCCAAATGAGGTCAAGTCAGCCATAATGACGATCATGATCATGATCATTATGATGTGCATAATATGGCAGTAAATCAAAGTGGCAAGTGTTGAATGTGAGCACAACTGGCAGAAGATTCGTATCGTGTGCCAGAAGAACCACTCGTTGGAGTACTTAATGCCCCAGCAATGCCAAATCTACAGATTACCAAGTGTTTTCGGACATATTGACATATTGAGGCATTGAAAACGATTCAAAAAATAATCCGAAATGTGTCTTAAATTGAGCTGAATTATCGGTGCGAGCATTCCCGTTCATTGATATAGGCTTAAGAGCTTGAAATAACGAGAAGATTTTGGAAATGTTACCCTATAAAAGCTGATTTTAATGCCAATTGCAAAATGTGACTCAATTGTGGAAGAGCCGAGTTAAAGCAATGAATGAATGAGATTTTAAGAAAATATGTATATTTATATTAGGCATATAAATAATATTTAAATGCATTTAAATAATAGCTAAAACATGTTTAGGAATAGTTTTAAAGATTCTATAAAGTAGTTTCAAGAACTATCCGAAGAAATGTTACTCAAACATTTGCAACTGTTCCACGAAAAGAACTCGATGATTGCCATTCAAATGGAATTTGAGCCTTTGCAATAACTTTAAACAGATTTTAGAAATCTGACGGATTTCATTACGTACTTAATTTCAAGAAATAAGCTTAAAGAATTTAAAAAAACAATGTGTAAATATTTTATAAAGATTATTTACGATTATTTATACGATCAGAATAAGAACTTTTAAAATAATGAACTAATGCGACTTGTTTTCTGAATGAAATGTTAAATTATTTTAAATTATTTGAGTCAATGAGTAGAGTTGAAGGCACATAAAGTAGAAAGCACGACAAAGAATGTTAATGCACAATAAAGTAAACAATTGGAATAAAATAATTATTAAAAGATAATTTCACAAGTCGCTTAGTTCAAAGAGAACTTTACTTTTTATAGACAAGTGCACATGAAATAACGCATTCTATAAGAACGGGTAAACGGAATGCAGTAACTATTTGTGACTTGAAAAACTGAAAGATAGCTAATTTGGTTGAGCAGGTGCCCGAATGCAGACTTTTTCACACATGAAATAACGCATGCTATTAGAATGCTGTCATCAGAAAGGCCGCTCGCTTGACTTTGCGCCAGCCTTGGCTTAGTTGCTGCAGCTTTGCAGCTTGCATTTTGATGACTTTGCTCAAAAGTCTTTCAATGGAACCTCGCGGGTGGGCAGGGGGAGGGAAATGGAGGCATCTAAGGTTTCTAACGTTGGCCCCCTGTTGGCTGATCTGTTTACACAAAGCCTAAGCTTCAACGCTCTTAAGTGCAACTGCTTGGCTCGGCTTACAGTAAGCCACAAGTTGGCCAGTTTTGGCTTAGTTAGAATTGAGTTTTCTTCCGTTAAAGGTGTGAGGGGGGAGGGGGGGGAGGGTATGGGAGGGAAACCAGTTAGCTTTTGCGGCTCAACTTTCAGTTTTCAGCTGTTGGGTAGAAAAATGACAAGCGGAAAACATTGTTTACATGCGAGCGATTACGAGTGGCGAATGGCAAAACAAATTGCGGCTCACAATGATTATAAAAATAAGCAAATAAATTATTAGCACAGGGGCGTGGCACATTTGAAGGCAATTTGATTAGCATGCCAATGAAGTTGGCTTTAATCGAGCTCTCAGCTATTCTTTCAGCCAAGCTTTTGGTCGGCTTTTTATGGTTTCATTGACTGATCCGTTGATTAGCGTTCTTTTGCTTCTTCTTCTTCTTCTTCTGCTTCTTTGGACGTGATTGATAAATTGGTTAAATCTGTTTCTTCAACTCCTCGAATTGTATTTGATTTAAACTGTTTTTTCTGCTGCTCAGGTGTTGCATTGTGTTCGGGAACTTAACTGCTTTAGTGCCGTTGCTTTGTTTATGCTGCTAACTGTTGTTCTTGTTCTTGTTGTTGTTGTTTTTTTTTTTTTCTACCTATCGACGCTTCGATGACCTTACGTTTAATTTATGCCAGACAGCAACAACGGCAATAAACCCCATGGCCTTGTAATGGTTCTGGGCAACTGTGCGCCGCTTGAAGTTGGCTGAAACTCTGCTGGAAACTCTGCTCAAATGCCCTTTACTGGCAAAACAAAATTGGGTTAGAAGGGTAGCCCAGAGGTGTGAAAAAACTAGGTAATGGGCAAAAGCAGCTATAAAGCTCAATGCTTATTTACCCGCTAGAACTCAGCGATCGGAAAAACTAGAGGAGCTACGGTCAGTAAATTTGGTATACATGTAACATGTGAGCCGTTGTAAAGCTTAACATCATATCAATACATGACATGGAAGATACTCAAGAAAGTATTTCGGTTTTGGAAGAAGTTCCTACTACTACTTATTCGGAAATGTGCATAACAAACGCAACATCGAATGATTAAGAACAAACTATATTATATATAGTAAATCTTTTGAAGGTTATCAGTTTTTTCCCAGTAACAAAGCAATCATTAGGCACCATAATTAATTACTATTTCTTTTCTGCATACAGAACATGGAAATAACGTAAGTAAATTAGCCTTAGGGCTTAGTGTACTTTAAGCCTAGATTAATGGCTTAAACTCAAAAATATATTTAGCCTAAACTAAATATCTTCTTGATTTAACCTCATTTTAGGGTATTTTCCAGTCAATCACATTCCTATTCGTATTTGATTGTCGAATTTTGTGGCCAAAATAAAAGTTGCCTGGCATGTTGCACTCTCTCCGTGGCACGCCGGAAAAGCATTGTTTATTGTTATTGTTGGCCCGTTCGGCGGTTTGCTGCCAACTTTCGCTGTCTGAGAAAAGTTGTGTGTGAAAAGCGCCTGCCTATGTAAATGCCTCTATCCGTATGTCTGTCTCTGTGTGTGTGTGTGTGTGTGTGTGTGTGTGTGTTGGCATTTGCAATAACAAGGCTATAGAAATTAGCTGTGACACAGAAATACAAGTTACAAACCGAACCATTTGAGCATGACAATCAATCCAAGTCCAAATGCTTTAAGCCTAAGCCAAACTGCTTCAATAATTCCCCCATCAAATGCGCCCACCCCATCCCGCCCCGCCCGCGCCGTGCCTGTCGAAGGCTGACAGGTGAGCGGATTATTGCGGAGTGGCCCAACTTGTTTGCCGATGTGCAAAATGATGATAACTTTGACATATTCATCGCGAAACGAGAGCGTAACAAATGAGCAGGCGAAACGAGTTTGCGCCAAAAAAAAAAAAAACAAAATACAATCCAAAAGGTAACCTGGCGTAAAGCAACAGCTCAGTGCATCTCCAACTGGGTTAAGACCATCCGCGACAACAACAAGAATTGAGAACTGAACCAGCGCGGGGCGAAGTACTCTTAAGCTGCTTATGCAGATTAGCAGTTGAGAGGGACCAATTTAGAAGTAATAAGGGATTACTTTTCAACCAGTGCACAGTATGACCGTATATAGAAACATTAAAAGCAGATGTGCAGTGTGACCATAATACAAAGCTAAGACAAATAAAGTTAGCCAATTGTTAATGAATATATAAAGCTGAGAACTTAGCAGCATGTGAGAGTGGCCAATTTATAAGTAATAAGGGAGTAAAGTGTGACCGTAAATAGAAAAAGTAAATTGCAATGTTGTAAAATGTTGCGTTAAGCTATTGCAGCTTAGAAGCTGAGCTTGCGAAGAACAATTTATTTCAAATCAGAAGCGCAATGTGTCAAAATACAGAGATTATTCAAATTAAAGTGTTGGAAGCTATTGCAAGGAGAACATGGAATCTAATAAGCCAATGGTGTTAAGTAGTGCAATAAATGTAGCCAATTGTTAATGAGAATAAACAGCTAAGCCTATCTAATTTTGTAGGCAATACCCTAAAAGTATACTTTCTAAACAGTGTTGAAAAGTATGGCAGAAAAGTGCTGTTAAATATTTGAACTGACGAACTTCCAGTCGAAAGCTCGCTTAGCTCATCGCCGGGCTTTTGTAATTCAATTATTTTTAGTTTAATTGCACATAAAGTGCTTACAAACCTGCCTGAACGCCCCTTTACAGACCACTCCCCTCCCCCATCCCCCCCGCTCCCAGCTGTGTTAATTGTAGTGCTGTTTCGTGAAGTTCGCGCCAGGCGATGACCTAAGCAATGCGCATTTCATTGGCCAGCAACGATGACGACTCCCCGAGCTCGTGGAGCTCTCAATTATGGCCAAAAGCAAGTGTTGTTCTTGTTGTGCTAGTCGCTTTAGCTAATTTGTTTAATTTTCGTAAAAGTGGCTCGAAGAATGCGCACAAATTAGGGTCATTAATGGGTTAATAATGAGCCCGAAAAAATAATAATAAAATGCTGCTTAGACTAATTAAATTCTGGGCCAAACGCTTTTTAGCCAATTTCTGTCAGCCAGTTATTGAAAGCACATCACGCATTGAGGTCAGTACGCGGCACAGTTTGACAGCCACTGGCTGGTTCGTTGAACCAAGCAACCTGCAGCCATTTAACCGCTGACCAGTCAACGACTCTGGCCACAATGTTGGCTATTTTTACCGCTGCTGTGACAGTTTACAGCCAAAAAGGTGACAGCGAAATGAACCTTTTTTTCGCACTTGATGCCCATTAATTCGCTTCTTGTGGCATGCGCCAAACGATCTTTAATCTAAATGGGTTTTGTTTTATTTCTGTGTCTGTTGTAGTTCGTGCTTGTAGCTGTCGCCATATGACATGAACTGCGACCGAATAACGGCACACAGACAGTGCTTGCCAACAAAGTTGTTTTACTTAACTTTTCAGCACTACAAGACTTTCATACTTACATTCAAGTAGTATTTTATGACTTTACTCAACACTATTTCTGAGGTACCATGAAAAAACAATCAAAGCAAACAATCGAACCGCCTGTAAAAAGATTCTTGGCCTGCTTTGCAACGCTTCTTGGCGATAATCTAATAAAAATACCCAATAAATTTTGTTCTTAGTGCACTTGCGTTAGTTTCCTTTTTTGTTATGCAACACTGTTACTGCAAAGTGCCGTCATTTGACCTGTTTCTCATTGTGTTAGCTGCACCTGCTGCAGGATGCGGCGGCGGCGCGTGCCAGCTGCCAAAAGGAAGCCCCTAAGAGCGGCAACCGCAAGATATAAAATTTCAAATTGGCAGCTGTTATGAGAAATAGCCACAGCTGTCAGTCGCATGTTGGCCAAAAGGGCGAGCAAAATGTAATTAATAAAAAAAAAATGAAGAACGAAATGAAAGAGACAAGCAGAAAACCCAACGCAACAAAGCGAAAAGGGAAGACAAACAAATCCCACGACTGACAACTGCCCGGAAGTAGTCGGTGGGCGCGTGAGAAGTCAACAAAAGAAACCTAAGCCAGAACCGAGGCACCAATCAACCAACAGACCAGAACGCACTGTGTGCGAGCCACAAAATGCATCCTTCCGCCGTGGCAGGAGCTGGAGGTTGGGGGTTGGGGGGTTGGAAATGATTGAGCAGCGCATTTCCTGTGGCAGCCAATGGACTGCGAACTGGAAATGGAACTGAAACCGAGGCAATCGTGACGTCAATTCCGGGCCAAACTAATAAGCGAACAATAGCCGTTAACTTTTGGGGCAAGGCAGGGCAGGGGGCGTTGAAGGGGGCGGGGATTGACACACATTTTATTGACAGTTTTAGGAACAGCGAATTGGTATTAAATGTGTGCCATGAGTTGACACAATAAAAACAAACTCAGGTAGAAGGTAGAACTATGATTAGCCCCCATCTGAGTGACAATCATATTAATTATTGTTTGCTCGCCGCCCTCGCCCTCGCCCTCGTCCCGCTCTCCTTTCCGTTTGATATGCCCCTATATGGGTCGATGACTATAGAACATATTGCCTGGCCCAAACTGTCATGACAATGTTTTTTGTCGTTTTATAAGCCGCGTTTATTGTTTTATGGCACGACGCACGTTGCCTGCAGCTGGCCCCAAGGATTCGCTGCATAAAACATGAGTTGCACACACACACACACTATGTGTATTTGTATGTGTGTGTGTACTGACAGCTGCGTATGTGGAGCAGCAATTGCGTGTCAGCGGCAAAAGTTCAAAGTTGACGCATTGGCAGAAACATTTTTGCCGCACAATAAATCTGAACTCGAACTCGAACTGAAGGCGACATTTCAAATGCCAAACAACAGCCCGCTGGGAAAATATTTGAAAATAAATATTATTTTAACTCGATTCTCACGCCCTCGCACTATCCCCTTGGAAAATCAACTTAAAATTGAATACAGCTTGTTCGAATTGAACAGAAACTTTTGGTTCAGATTGGCTAACGATTTGTTTAGTTTATGAATAAAGAATATGTTATACAAGTGTTGAATAGTTTCGCCGGAAAGTGTTGTATAAGTTAATAATAAATGTTACTCAGCGAATTTTTGGCAAAACAATTCGAGTTTGATTTAAACAAATAGAGATAAGAATTGAATTGGTTTTGAATTGGACCATTCGCATTTTTGTTTATAATTCCCAAAAGGTTAAGGAACAAACTTGTTGATATATTTCGCAAAAGCTTCGCGTTTTAAGCCATTTTCGCAGATGGGCCTTGTTTAGCTACAGTTTGCCAATTGCCACACAAGAATGGGCCACAATTCTGGCACGCCAAAAATTCAATTTCACTGCAAAATGTGCGCAGACAGTTTGACAAGCACTGGCCAGTGGCCACACACCAGCAGAGCTTGCAGAGACTGGAGACCAGTGGAAAACCCGCTTTAAATGTCTGGGACATGTTAAAGTGCTGCTGGCAAGCATGCCATAAATTCTAAGACTTGCCCAGACATTTTTATTAATGACGCAAAGTCTCGCGCTCGCTCGAAGACTAGCCGAACAGGTGCCCCAGCTGAGGGGCAGGTGGGCAGCGGGGCAGCGGGGCAGCAGGAGGCGTCCACTTCCTAGCGCCCACTTCCTGAGACACACGGAGACACGACTTTGGTGGACAGTAAGCAGGCAAGTGGAATTGCTGGCTGGCCAGAACCAGAACCTGGCTCGATCATTGGCCGCTTGCATAATTAACAGAGCAACAACAAAAGTGGCTAATGCAGTTAGCTTTGGCTGCTTGCTGCGTTGCCAATACCGTTAAGCAGCACAACGGAGACAAAAACAACAGCAACAGCAGCAAAAACTGAAACCAAGACTCGGCATCAGACGGCGACGTTTTTTTTCCCATAATCAAAGCGCAACTGCAGCGGCAACTGCTGCGGCCTAATGCAATAAAATTTAAGACTCTTTTGTATGCACTCAGTTGCCCCGCTCCCCACCTACCCCCCCTCAGCCCCTTTGCTCATGCAGCTCATGTTGTGCATTGTGTTACTATTATAATTATTTGCTAGGCCATAAATTATGGGAACTCTTAGCCGGCAGTCTGGGCAGGCAGCGTTGCCACATCGCTTAATTACCCGGCGGCCATCTAATGTTCACTTGCCCCCCTCTCCCTCTGTCTTTCTCTCTCACGCACACCCTTCCCTTCTCACTCTAATGTGTTGGCTAATGGTTCAATTTTGCTGCGAGTTCGCTAAACTCGCAACATCCACACAAAAAACACACAAAATAAAAAGCAAAAGCTCGCGCTTTGATAATGTTAATGATACATGTTTTGCCGGTACAGTAGAAATTGCCTAATTTGCACGCTGTGCAGCAATTTTCGCTGATTAGCTGCGCAACTTTTTTATCGCAACCGTTTTTATATCAAAATTTATTTTCGAAAAAATCTCAAACACCTGCAAGTTTCCTTAATTATATATACCTAATGCAATTAAGCTTACGTAATGCTGCAAAAACAAATATTAAAGCTTGCTGATTAATTGTGTTAACATTTTTTGAATATAAAGAAAATTCTTAAAGCTCTACAAACCATTTTCCCAATTATTTCAAAGTTTTAAAGCAGCAGTTAATAATCATAATGAAGCTGACTGAAGCCACAACTGAAATAATTTAACATGCTTAAAGCTTAAAGCTTCAGCGATCTGCTGTTAAAAGCTCATTAAAGCTTTAAATTAAATTTAATTGCCTTGATCTTAAATACTTTACACCACAAAACTTATAGGCTTCAAATGCAATTCTTACTCTCTTCAGTTGTATGCCCAAAAGCTTTACTGTACTATTAAATGAATCGGTTCAATGACTGTCCAGCTGTCCAATTTGTGTCGTGTGGCGAAATGACCTTGAAACTTTTACAAATTGCCAATTGTGTGTACAATTTGACTTGAAATCAATGTAAATCGTGTTCAATTAGCTCGTTTACTCGCCACTTTGTTAATTAATCAACATTTTGCTTAATTGCTTAATTAGCGAAACAACGCTCCAACTTAACAATATCAACAACATCTCCATCGCCATCTCAGTTTTCATCTCCATTTTCATTACAAATTTCGCTCTAATGCCTAAGTAAATATATGGGTTCTGGCCCTTTGCGATAGCTACCAAAAATTAGACTTGAGCTGTCGGCCCACAAACTAATTTCCGTTTCGGGGGCCCATTCATCAAATGATGTCATAGCTGAGACTCTTTTTTGCCGTATGTATGTATGTATATGTGTATGTATGTACATATAGAAATTCCTCATATATGTAATTAAAAGTTGTCACAAAGTTCGTTTCCCACACGCGTTTCGTGCCTCGCTCCATTGAGTCCCATAAGCAACAACAGTGAACGGATATTTGGTTGTGTGGTATTCTCTCAACATTCTCTACACATTCTCAATTCTCATGCGATTCTCTGGTGTTGGGGTATCGCCTTACAATTTGCTGCCGAGTGGGGCGTGGAGCTTGGGGGCGGGACATTTTCTCAAGGCGCCAGTTGTTCGATTTGACACGTCGAGACGTCTGCTCTCATGATTAAACACGTCTTAATGCTTGCTTAGCTAACGCCTGTCGAGGGCTCAACTCAAGGAAATGGGCTGCAATCACAGGGGAAATTAAAGGCAACAAAAATAAAAATGTAGCCAACAGCAAAGACCGACTGTAAGATACTCTACTCGCAGCTTAAGACAGTTTTAGAGCGGGAGAAATCTGAAATTATTTCGAGTTTTTGTGTTCTTAATATCCTCAACAACTTATTTCAAAGCTAGGTCGCATATAAATATCATATTTGGGTTTTCTTTAGAGACAAAACATGTCACGCAACCAATTGACTCGACTATTTCCCCCTTCGATTACAGTGTATCAAAAGTGACCGCCTTAAGGCAACTGGCCGACACACAAAATCGATGCCAAGCACACACGTCACCTGCCACGGTGCGGCATAGGGCTTAAAGCCTCCGGTGGCACATGCCACGAGAGTTACGTTAAGTGAAAGTGACGAAAGTGGAAGCCAGGATTGCGCACAAAAGATTTACGGCTAATTGGGCGGGCAGCACCTGCTGACCGATCGCAGGTGTACGGACGGACAGACACACAACTGATGATGTGTTCTCGGCTGTGATGAGCTGTGATTGGAGTGGAGCCCGCGGGCTTTGCGGCTAATCCGCTTAGCGCGCGCGTACAGTGTGCCTTGGCTAGCGCGGACAGCTGTTTGACATTTAATTGCTTTGACGCGGCGCGCAAATCCTTTTCTAATTAAATGCCATAAATTTGCGCATTTAATTTAAACGGCTTAGCACATAAAAGCGGGTCGGGGCTATTGCATTAACCAAATTAAAAAGAAATATGCGGGAAATTATGAAATAGAAATAAACCATTTTCCGACCGCAGCCGCACTTCGTGCCACTAATCCGCTTTGGCACATCAATTCAGGAAGCGAGCAAAATAAAATACTAAAAACTGAAAAACAGAAAAACTGAAGCCGCGGCATATTTCAAATACCAAATGCGAGGGTGAGTTGGGAAAAATCTTGGCCTGCAGGGCCATTCATCAGGCTTTTCCAGAGGTCGCTCGCAGCCAGTTGCCCAGTTCTTGTTTACAGTTTATCTGTATGTGTGTAAGTGGTGTGTGTGTGTGAATACGAACCTGCAAAAGAGTAAAAAAAGTGAAAAAAACGAGCATTAGTTTAGCTGTACAAAAGGCGGCGGCCACGCCTACCCCTCAGGGCAGCTGGCAGCTGAAAAATATATGATTTTGATTTCGTACAAAGAACTTGAGTGGATTTTTTTGCTGCTGCTGCTGCTGCTGACTTTTTTGAAGGGTTTTGCAATGTTTTTTTGAGAGGCGAAAAAAATATTTTTTTTAGCGGTTTTCCCCTCTTTTTTTTATTGCAACGTGGGAAACAAAATGTGAGCGAAAAGGATGTGCCAAGGATTTCTGAAGGGGGGGAACGCGATTTATGTGGATGAATTTTGTATGCGCAAACTGCTCGCAGGCAGTGTACCAGGACAATCCCTTAAAACTGTCAGGCTAATGCTGTCAAGGAGCGCCTGTTTACATGTGTGAAAAACAGCAAGAAGAAGAAGCTGAAAGGGGTAGGGGTAGGGGTAGGGGGTTGCTTGAAAGTAGGTCGCCACGCGCAGATTTTCACTTGCTCTGAACTGATTTGTAATGCAAATGAAGCAAACGTTGGCCGGATAACTAGCGCAAGAGGATGTAACTAGCGAGAAGCGGGCAAAGGAAGAAGCAAACATTAAAAACAACGAGCGGAAACATAAGAATAAGCCAAGTGTAAGAGGGAAGAGGGGGCAGGTAAGTGGAAAAGATGAGAAAGGGAGAGTTTCTTGTGCGCACTTGACAAAAGCAACTGCAGCAGTTTCATGGGAAAAACAATGTGCAATCGGAGGGCTCCGAATCCGAGATCCCTCCACAAAATGGCAGGTGGCACTCAAGAGGAACGCGCAGTATAATAATAATAATAATAAGCAAACGCAGCGGGCGGTTAGGACTTAACATTAGCCGAGGGCTCTTCAAGGAGCCAATGGCAATCGAATGGCCAACGGATGTGCGTGGTCTGAGTCCAAATGGTAAATGTTAGCAACAGCTATAAACAAGTTGGGAATTATAAGTGGCGGGAAATTAGGCAAGGTGGAACGACAAGAAGATGTAGAATTCAGATGTGCATCTAATGGATGAGACAAGATTCTATTGCAATCAAGGATTTGGGCAAGCAAATCTCAAATTCTAAAAAATTCGACTGGAAAATTACGCTTTAGGCTTTAGAGTCGTGTAGGTAGGTCATATTTATAGAGCTGTAGGTATAAGGTCCGTAAATGAAACTTAGAAATATAGAAAATAAAAAAACTACAATTGGATTGAAAGAATGGATTAAGAAGCGCTTACAGAATATTTTATAGAATGCTATTAATATTCCTTTTGATAAAAAATATAAATAAAGCGTATCCATAAACAGTTTAAGTCTTTAGAAAACTGGAATTCTAGCATAAACAATAAATAGAATTCCGTGACTGTCGCATTTGTCAAGAGCGAAAAGTACAGGTACTAGTTGTACTAGGTGTACAACACATATCTTACAGTTCGATAATAGTTAAATAAATCACAGCACTGGACACCCGATTAGAAGCTATCCGGAAAGGCAACTAACAACTCAACGACCCAAACGAAGTGGGGCCAAGTGGGATGGCTGCGTGTTCTCGGCACATGCATCATTAGAAATGTAACATGTGCTGCTCCCATTGAAATCCCCGGGGGAAGGAGAGGGGAGGGGAGGGGCACAAGTGCAGAGCCAAAGGATTACGCGAATTGCACACTGCGAGAGCCGTAAACTAAAAGAAAACAAAACAAAACTTATGTGAAAACCCGCTGTTAGCTCCCAGTTTTGCCAGCTCAGTTGCCAGCGCTCAAGCCTGAAATTGTTCGACTGGGTCGCGATTTTATATATACCATAAGCTGGGCGGGGAGCGTGGTGGGGCACTGTGAGTCTGGGGCGAATGGCTCGTTGCATTTAAATATTAATAAACATGGCGTGCCAAGCAAAATGCGCCAAATGCCGGCCCAAATGCGAGCTGCGAACGTGACTTCCATGAGTCAAGCCAAAAGAGAGCTTCGCCAGCTCTGGCTCCGGCTCCGGCTTCGGCTCTGCCTCTGCTTTTGACTGTGACTGTGACTGTGTGTGTGCTGCCACGCCCCTGTGCACCGCTTCAAAAAGGTGTTGCCATATTTTTTTGCTCTTTTTCTTTTGCATTTTGCGCACTGAACTTTGGCCAAAAACGCCGCAGAGTCATGCAACAACCTTTGTGGGCGCACCTTTTAGCCCCATTGACTGTGGCCCGTTTTGGCCATTTACCCATTCCCCTGGGCCATTTATTCATTCATTCCTCATTCATGCATTCACTCAATTCTCATTACTTTGTGGCCTGTGTCATGTCATAGTCTTCAGCAAAAACAAGCTCAACAGCAAAAGGGTTGAGTCTGTGGGCAGTTCAAGCCAACTCGCAACTCGCAACTCGCAACTGGCAACTGGCATCCTGTTGCTGGCGCCATGTGAAAATTATAATAACCATATGTAAAAACCCGCCCATGGTCTACAGATTTGTGACAAGCGACAAACACAACAACAAGAACAACTTTACCAAAATTAGTCATGTCCAGAGCACAACTGAACAGACACTCGAATAAATGAGCAGCAAATAATACAAGACGAATTTTTAATGTACTAACAGAACTTTTTTATCATAATTATTTTATGAATAGTTAAAGTATTTGTAATATTTAATGGAATTAACTGAGAGCAAAACTTGTGAATGTTTTGTTAGTCTCATTTTTCATGTTGCTGTCAGCGCTAACATGCACTTTAACTTGTAGGTAAATTCTTTCTTTTATTATTTTAAACATTTCTTCACTTCAAAGCAAAAATAAATTGTCACAATTCCAAAGGAAAGATAAAGCTGATAAAGGGAAATTCTAATAAATTATATATAATAAATGAATTGAGTAAATTCTAGATGAAATAAAAAGCTCCGCCTGAATTAATTTTTGCTTTAAAAATTTGAATACACAATATTGATATAATTGTAAGAAAAAAGAGCCTTGATTTAAAAATAGAGTTTATTCAAGCAAGTATTCTACACATAACAGAAAGAATTTAATAAATTGAAGAGCTTGTACTTGTCCAGAGATTATCTTAAAATTGTTCTGATAGATATGTTGGCTTCTCTGCCATGTTGCGCTACCCCTAAGTAAGCTATGGGAACTAGTTGGGCTGTTTGGGGTACACGAGGTACAAAGTGATATACACGAGTAGGGCTATCCTATAGCATATCATAACAAGAATCAGAGAGAAAAACAACACACAAGAACAACTTGGCAGCCATTCATTTTAAACATTTTGCTTTTGTCTGGGCCGCTCTCGTGTGTGTGTGTGGCTTATGACATCATGCCGGCTTGTTGGAGGTTTCTTATGCGCGCTGCCAAGTAAAAAATAAAGGCCAAAAGCAGCTGCCAATACAATGAACGATGGACGACAGCCCGGCAGAGTTGAGCTAGAGCTGAGCTGCAGCTGGAAAACTGGAGTTGGATCTGAGTTGGCTTTAGGGTTGTCGCAACTGCAATTGACATTTGAATGTATTTTGTAATAAATGCCAATTGACAGGCTGACAGAATGGCCAATTCAAAAGGCAACTCTTTCACCTGGCCGCGACGACCACTCGTTGGCCATTTATGGCCCAATGGGCCGATTGGCTACCGCTGCGACTCAGCTCTAAGCTCTCCGAGCTGTTAGCAGTTTTTTTTCTGTGTGTTGGCAATGGGATTGCGCAATGTTGTTTTTGGCCAGGACGGAACTATGGAACGTCTGGCGGAAGCGCATTAAACCAAAACAAATTTCGGCTTTACGAGTGCGCCATTTGTTTTATGTTTACAAGCCATTTGACCTCAGACGTCTGCCAGGCCCTCCGCCGCGCTCGACTCGAGCTCGCGAGCATTTGACACAAATTCTGGCGAAATGGCCTTTAAAATGGTCGCTCTACAATCATCTAGTCCACAAATTAACTAAATGCTATGAGTGAAGTGTCATTTCATGTCATTCGCATGCCATTCGCATGTGGGCGTTCACATTTCTGGGGGGTGTGTCCTCTAGTGTGACAAGTGAATTAGATAGCACGAATCGTTCGAAAAAAATCAATATATGAACTTTTATCGTATGCAAATAAAAGATAAGTCCATGTTCAGGGCTTATCTGTCTGCATAGGCGATTATTTGCTTATGTAACTTGCGATAACCCAATCAGTTCTGTTATTGTAACCATTGTGATGCACTAGACAAATATTGATAATACATTTTTGGGCTGAATCTGCTAAATTGAGGGCGCCAACAATATGCACAGACGCTGTGAATATGTGTGGAAAAATACCTGCGAGTTCGGCCAAAGCATAAAGTTACAACAACAAACAGATTAAATTGGAGCAGCCATATAATGAATTGCTCAGCCTTTTCCTATAATTCTCAATTAGTTCCAGTTGTAATTTACAAATATACGAATAAATACGAGAGCTCTAGATATATAAGTTAGCAAGACAACGAATATGTGTGATATTTATGATGATATTTAGCACATATATTCTTCTAATTCGCAAGTAGTTTTAGCTTTTGAAAGTTAAAGAGGAAAAGCATGACTTATGATCGCAAATAATAATTGAGTTTTAACAGTTAGATATTAATGAACTTTCTAATGAAAACTAATGACTAATTTCGGATTTAAATAGCTTGTCTTTTAAATATAATTACCATTTATTTACCCAAGCAAACTTTCTTATAATTCCCAAGCAGTTTTAGCTCTAGAATATATCCAACGTAACACATAATTAGTATTTGACTTAAGATAGTTCCATGATGATGTTGTACTATAGCGAACCATTCAGATTGATTTACAAATTTACTTGCTACATTTGCCTTAAATTTATTGCAGCTAATAATTCTCGAGCAGTTTTAGTTTTCTAACTAATGAGCACAGCTAACTAATTAGCTCTATTTCTGCCTGCTTTTCGCTAGCTACTTACTTAATAACGCTAAAACTTTACGCGCACAAGGGCCCAACTAATAACAGTTTTAACTGGCTGTCAAACTTTTGCAATCGCTTCACAACTGTGCCCAGTGTTCATTAACTCATTTAGTTGCAAAACAGGCGCCGCATAAAACGTGATCATCAACAACAGCAAAAAAAAAATGATCGTAAATTCAGCCAACTTATAATATACCCAAACACACACACATACACACACACGCACTACACACAAACACACACATCATTTCACATTTCTAGTTGCCTAAGTGTCGGCATAAACATTTCACTCGACTATTTTTTACGAGCGAACCCAAAAAAAAAAAAAAAATACCTCGTAGCAGGCAGGCAGGCAGGCAGCAAAAAATAAAAGCGTGCGACATTGTGTAATGCGTATTACAATGGGGACCATGGGGCGTGGCGAGCCAAAAAGAGTTGCACTTAAAAAACAATATTTAACGAGTGCCCAGACTAAGGTCGGACTCAGCGTCGGCGTCGGCGTCGTCGTCGGTACGTGACGACAACACATGGCGCACAGTTAGAAAAACAACACACAAAAACCAAAACCGAAACTCAGGTAGTTTCAGCTGGCGGCCAATTACTTGAATGGACAAGCGGAACGCGGTTCGTGGAAGGAGCTTGTGTAGGTGATTAGAAGTCGTCGGCGCCGGGCGGCAGGAAGCTAAAGAGCACGCGTCCTGTGCAGGATGCGATTGGTACGTTTGGGTCAATCAAAGCGAAGTCGGGCCAATTGCCAGCAATTAAAGACAATCAATTGTGACTGCGTGTACATGTATCTGCAGCTTTGTATCTGCATCTTTCACTATGTATCTCTATTGTATCTGCGTGTGTGCAAAATTGCGGCTATTAGCAAACGATTTTTTCTTTGTCTTTCTATTTTTTACGACAATTTAGTTGCCATTGACATTTGAACTTGTCGAACTGCTAGAAATAGTTGCTTTACTATATTTAGCTAAGCGAGATTTATTGAAAATAGTTTGCTGGCATCAGCAAAAGATTTATTGAGCCATATTTATTTGGGCTGCGCTTTGGAGCATGAGTCAGTTGGCGGCTTCTGTTTGGTTTTGTGGGCTTTCAAACAAATTCCTAGCCATGCGTCAGAGCTGGACAACAATGGGGGCGACTCTATATAATCCATTAGCAGCCAGGTACAAATTTCTATTTATACATCCTATTCCTTTGTCTGCCGGTCTACTACACTCGGCTTTCTATAATATATTTGGCCTTTAATCTTACATTATGTAATCTATCTATAGTCTATCATGTCTTCTATCCTCTGCCTTGACTATTCCCTCGTTTCTATTGTCACACATATCATTTATCTTAAGTTATTTTTCTTAAGCAATCTACTTCTGTCTTTGATCTACTATCCAATTTTTTTATAATTCTTATCTTATTTCATTTTCTTCTTTCCACTTTCCACTTCATTCCTCTTCTGTCTTCTTAACTATATATTTCGATAATTTCTTATACCATGTGTCTACCTATACCAATATTTTACATTATATATTTTTTTAACTACAATAATTATTTTTTCAATTTATATCTGTTTAGTCTATCTCTATTCTTTTATTAACTTCTCTATCTAATCTTTCTCTCTATTTTTCTCAAATTCTTTCTTTTCTATAGTTTTTTGTGTATTTGTTCACTATCTTCTATTGTTCTTCTTTCTTATATTATCTTTTTGATCTTCTCTGTATGTTACCTATCCTCAGCCCTCATATCCCTTTTTTTCTGTCCTCCTCTCTCTCCCTCTCTGTCTCACTCTCCCTCTTTCTCTCTCCCTCTTTCTATCTCTCTCTCTCTCTCTTTCTTAGCCTGGTTTATCGATGTTAATATTATCTCAACAGGCGCTTTGTCATTGAAACACTTGGCAATTGAGTGACTGGGTGGGTGGCAGCTGACTTGGCCAAAAGCGGCAGCTTGGGACACACCTTGCACACCAACACAAACACCAACAGCAGCAGCAGCAGCAACAGCAATAAAGAGCGCTTTTGTAATTAGCCACGTTTGAAATTGTTGTTAGGCAACAACAATGCAACAAAAACAACAATTACAATAATAGAAAATATTTTTTGTATGCCTTTCGAATTGCAAACACACAAAACTGTAAACAGGTTTGCAATTGTTAAGGCCCCTCACCCCAACCGTTCCCCCTCTGTCGGCTGCTCTGAAAACGAGCCTGTCAGTCAAAAATTGTTTTGATTTTGATTAGTTTTTTTTTTTTTTTGCTTTTTTCATATGTACGTCAAATTGTTGCTGCTGCCGCTTGGCTAATTGACCTTTTGGCTTGGCTCTAAATTGAATCTGCGGTTAGTTACTTTTTCCGTGCCATTGGCCAGCGTTTTGGAATTGAAATTGGAATTGGAATTTGTTGTAGTTGCAAATCGCACATGATTCAAAATTGATTTTGATTATTTTTTCTGCTGTTCGCTTGGCTAATTAAAATGAAAGTTGTTTCTGCTGCTTCCACCTCGTCTTCATCGATTGGCAAAGTGAAATTGCCTACTGGCTGTCAAAGAGCGAGAGGTTCAACATTGAAAATGGACAACAAGTGCAAATTGTAATAAAATTGTTGCGCCTGGCGGGCGGAATGCGAGCGAATTGCCAGCGAAATTGCAGCTGGTTGGGGAGAAATGTCACAGATAGACAAATGGTTAAATGGCAAACGAAAGCGCAAACACTTAAGCAAATTGTCTGAATGGACATTCAGCAGAAAGGCAAATTAAACTAATTGAAATGTGAGTGCAGGCCATAAATGCAATCATTTCTTGCTCGACAGCTGACAGCGTCAAAGTGAAATTCATTGCAATCTTAAAGCAAAAGCAGCTTAAGAATCTTTCTGTTGGCTAAATTAATATTCAGAAAAATTATTGCAGCAAGTTCACGTTATGGTCAATTGAGAATTACAGAGCTTTTATCAAGATATGTTCATTGTTATTATTTTAAAGCTCATTGCACAGAAGTTTGCTAGCTGCTTTAACTATTAATATTTACCAAGCAGTTTATCCGCCTGGTAAAAGTTGATTTGAGTAAAAGTTTGTTCATGTTTATCACAAAATAAAAGCCATTTATATTGTTACTAAATGTAAGGATATTTCACAGGAGTTTGCTTGCAGTACTCACTCAAAATGAATAAAAGCATTAAACATGATATTTTAAAAATAACTATGGAATTAAAATTAATAAAATATATTTGTTGGGTGATTTACAAGGCAGCTTATCCACTTGTTAAAACTGTATATCATCATCATCTTCATTGCAAGGTTAAATTTAACACATCTTGTGAGACTCTTCTACTTCTAACTCTTACAAATTTTTTCATTTATATTTTAATTGTCATATTTGATTCAGAATTTAGGCATGGACATCTTCTAGTACGCTATTTACGCTATCTCCCAGTTAAATAAACTCTTAAATAATTATTTGGTACAAGTTTAAAATCCATTTTGTCGAGTTTCCATTTATAATTTAATTTGGAAAATTATTTACTCAAACAAATTCTCTTATCATTGGTCTTTATGGAGATTAAAAAGTCAAAAGCTGTAAATCTTAATCAGCTGGAATATTCATAATTTCATTTAAACTCTGTGTAAATGCATGTGAATGCATAAATAGAAACCTGATAATGAAGTCGTTAAAGTAAAATGGAAAACTATTAAAATTGAATGCTATATCAATCGCATGACATTTAGCAACCTCTAAAGTTGTCTCTGGTAATTGCACAGTTTGACAGCCACTGGCCTCATACAGTTTCAGAGCTATGCGCACTTTTTTCCTTTTTGCCTTGCTTACATAAGCGTCAACTTTTTGCTGTTGTTGTATGTTTTTTGTGCTGTACAACAAATACAACAGCAGAAAGGAGGAGAAAAAAAAACTAACTAACTTGTTCATTAAACACGAGAACTGCAAACACTTAAAGCGACTCAAGTCAAATGTTTGTAAATAAAACTCGTTTAAAGCCAGAAAAAAAAACCAGTGCCAGTTGTCGACGTTGTTGTTGTTGCTGGCATGTAAATTTTTGTTAATAGCACAAGTTTTTCATCACAGCCAGCAACACGCTGAATAACAAATAATAAAAAGCTGCACAGCAAAAAAAAAAATAAAAAAAAATCAACAAGCGATGCGCAAAAAGAAAACGAAAAGTTGTAAAAATAATATTTAAGAAGAAAAATCAAATTGTTTAATAAATAAATATTTAGTTATGGCAGAGTTTTGAACGCACTGCAGTCGAAGTTGCTTAATCACAGCCGCATGCAAATTGCGCAAGGCTTGCCGCAGCCGTGGCAGGAACAGGTTAGCCGGAGACGACTCCAACGGCAATTCGCGCGCGTCTGCAACAAAATGTGGCACATAAATCAACGGGCCAAGTATTAATTATAAGCCAAATGCCATTGCCATATGCCGAGTGGGGGCAGCAGTTGCTGACGTTGCCCCTGCTGTTGATGGGTAGCAGCCGCAGCCCAGCCGCAGCCACGCCCACCCGCTCCCCACTGTATGCCTTAGGGCCTGTGCACCGCAAAAACACTTGCAGCTGTTGTCTGCTGTCGCTGCTGAGACGCTGCGGCGGCTGCGGGCTCTGGCAATGCGGTTGCATGCTGCGCCAGCTGCTGGACTCCGGCATGAAAGTTTTCCTTTTTTCTGGGTCAGCAACGCATTGAAAACAAATGCAGAGACAAACAAACAGCTAAAGCTGCATTTTCTATGCTGCCACAACAAAAGACGTGGCACAAACAGCCGCAAAATGATTCTCCACTCGCGATAAGCAGCCGCAGCAGCAGCCGCAGCAAGTCTCAAGTCGCAGCTTGGCAGCTCGGCAGCTACGTGGCGTATGCGCAATGTGGCCGCAGCTTGGCCCACAAAATGCGATGCGACGCTTGGCTCAGAGCAAATTATGATACACATGGCTCAGATTACAAGCGAAACACACACACACACACACACACACACAGTCACATAGAGCATTGGCCAGTTCAAAGACCGTGTTGGCTAATACTTGCGCACGCAGTCTGTCGACGACTTGCTTCTCTTCTGACCCAAATCCGTGTGTGCCACAAGAGCCGCATTCCACAGCGCGACTTGCAGCTTGCCATTTTTCCAAACGTTTGCCAATCACAGCGAATTATATTGAGCAAATAATCGACAGAGAGAGAGAGAGAGGGAGGGGGCAAAAAAAGAAGTTAAAGCCGACAGCCGAACGGCAGCCAATTATGTTAATTGATAGTAAAATTCAAGACTAGGCTCGCCGAGCTGCTAATTAAGCGCGAGAAAAATAAATAATACAAAAAATCGCACAAAAAACAAACATTGTGCGCAAATTAGTTTGTCAACAGAAAAAAACAGACGACAAGGCTTTCAGTTTGGGCAACTTGCGGTATTTCAGCTATTGATTCAGCTGCTTGCAAAGGCAATTTAGGCCGCTCGACATGCAGCTACAGCTACAGCTACAGATACAGCAACACACTCAGATACAGATACAAAAGGTGCTTAAGGCAAACACAGACACAATTTGCCAATGCTTAAGCTGATAATAGGAATATGCAAATAATATGCAATGTGTACACAGAACAGCCATGGGCGGGGATAGAGGGGGGCTGCAACTCACAGACTGAGGCAGACTTGCAAAAAAGAATTAAGCAAGTCGAGAAAGGAAGTTGCGATTTGCACAGAGAAGCAGATAAGATAAGTTTGTGTTTGTTCAAAATTGATTTGAATCGAAATAAAAGATTTATTATGTGGAAAAACTAAATGGAGAGGAAAGTGGGATAAGCTTTTGAGAATGTTCTTAGGAACTGCTAAGATCGTGGCAAGAACAGGGATATATGTTTAACATCCCCTGAAAATAAGAATTCGATATATCATATAAGCTGAAAAGTTATGGGTAGTCAGAAAAGCAAGTATAGGCATATAATTTTTAAGATCGCGACAAAATTCGTTTCAAAATAAGAGTTATGTTTAGGTTTTCATCGGGTCTCAAGTAAATTGGACCTAGGAAATATTTCTAAAATATGCAATATAAAAGCTATAAAATGTGTTGGAAACAAAGTTGTGTCAAGGAATCAAACTTTGATTAGAACTCTAACAATTAACGAACTTATATGGAATGATAAAATGAAATATACAGAGAGTATACATAACGAAAGATCTACAATTGGCAACATGTCAGAAAACTGAGTTTGATATATACTTTTTTGGGCCATGTCAAGACAGTTCCAAGGAAAAAGCAATATTTTCCGCAGCTGACATTTTAGATATGTGGATCGTGTCAGTGAGTATTCGGCAAATGTTGTACACTTCGCTGCGAATCGTGTCACTATAATTTATATATTTTTCTTTTTTTTTGTGTATATACGAAAACTATTTTGGCGAGAATTTTGCCACACGATTTTCAGCAGTTTATTTTTCTTAGTTTTTTATGCGCTTGGTTCTATTTCGATTGTGATTGTGATTGTGTTTGTTTTTCTTACACATTTTCTCAATTTGGGTCAATAACATTTGGCAACTTCAATGCGTTGCCAGCAAAAAGACGAAAACGACGAAAAAGACGAAAAATACGAAAGAAAAAAAGAGCATTAAAAGGCAGCCAAGGCGCCAAGTTCTGTGTAAAGGCCAACAACAATGGCAACCGCAAAGTAATTGCAAATAAAAAGCTGCGCACAATTTGTGCATTAATTAAAAAATAATTTTCACTAAATTTAGCTTCATGCGGTTTTTACAGCCAATTGCAAATGCATTACATTATGCGGGCGGCGCGATCAACGACCCATATTTATATACTATACAAAATGTTTTTATACAATATATCATTTTATTTAAGGCCTTTGCAGTGAAAGTGTTGATTCGGCAGATGAGAAGCTGTGCCTGTTGGTTTTAAATCTTTTTCTTTTTAGCTTATGAATAACAAAGTGAAAATCTCAACACAAATTTAGTGAAGAGAATCTTTGGCTGCGGATTTTGTTATTGTAAGTGGCTGAAAAGTGAAACAACTTTTACTTTTCGACGAAACGATGACAAAAGATGCCGCACACACACACACACACGCACACAGTCACAGCTACAGTTACAGATACAGATATAGATACAGATACAGATACAGATACTGAGCTACAGATACAGCTGAGGCGTTACAGAAATAAACACAAACACGAGACCAGTTCCGAAGTCCACTCACAAATTCTTTTTGAGTGAAACTCTGTGTAACTGTAACTTGAAGTTCATTTGCATGTGTATGTGTGTGTGTGTGTGTTGTGTATTGTGTGTATTTATCTTACTGTAAATATTTCATAATTATTTAAACGTAGCGTTGCCCACGCAGCTCTATAAACAAAAAACAAAACCATTTGCATTTTTAGACACAATAGATGCACAGGCAGCTAGATAGTCTGTCTATATTTTAGATACTTTTGTATCTTTTTTTAGAGAACCCGCCAGATTTCGCCATATAACATAAAGCACTTTTGTGCATTTGTCAACATTTGACGCGTCGTCGCGTCTGTCGCAATTTTGGCAGCCAACAATTTGTCAGCGCCGCAGCGAGCAAGAATTTTCCAGCGTGAAAATTTATATATAAATATTTATTCATGTATAAATAGGCACACAGCTGCAAGCGACAAATACGAAATTGTTTAATCAAAAAATAAAAAAACAAACAACAGAAAACTAATAAAGCGATAAAATAGAGGTCGGCTTGGGTAAATATGGGAACGCTTATCGCTGTTTAGCAAATATTGTTAAGCCAAAAAGAGAAATTGGACATAAAGAGAGAGAATCTTAAACGAAGTTAAGAATACTCTACAAAGACCTGGGCTGTTGTGATAACTAGCTGATATAAAAGTTACATATATGATGATGATGACAATGTTGGTGATGATGTTGATGATGATGAATCATTCGCGTTAATAGAAGTCAGGCACTTAAAGAACATATGCATAAAACTTTAACTTGAAAAGTTGTTACCTTTTTGAATTCTTGATATTATAGTCAGAGGTATTTATTAGCTATCCACCAAGTTCTTTTAAGATAGCTCCAGAGCTGTGATGAGAACTGAACTTAAGTATATATAAAAATGATATACCATTATATTCTTTTAAATGTTATATTCCCAATAAAGAGAGAAAGAATTGTAAAGAATCACTAAGATCTTCAATTAGACTCAAGTTCAAGTTCGACTAAAATCTTCAAGAAGTCTCAAGCTACAATAATTTTGGCAAAAATCTTAAATGAGTCTTAATTAAGACTCAGGAAATAAATCGAAAATATGTATTATGATAGCTTTTCGAAAAAGAAGTCCATTTCCTCTTAATATTGTTTATTAAAAGCAGGTACGAGGTTTTCTTGAGATAACACGAAATCTGAGCTCTTGGAACAGACGAAGCCATGACTAAGGCGACCCAACTAGTCATACCTATATATATATATATATATGTATGTGTGTGTGTGTCTACATGTATCTATATCTAAGAACACTTTTGTGTCTTACACATTTAATGTTGAAATGGAATACCCCAAACAGCTAGCTAGAGTATATTTATGTGTGTACAACAAAGAAACTCGGCGAGTTTTTATCTCGCATGCAATTTGACTGTGCAAATACAAAGACGAGTCCAAGGCAGACCTTTCTTGTGAACAAACACAGATATGGCAGAGCTAGTCTTATCTGGCTGATAACCGATATTCTCTTTGTTGTTGTTGTTCTTGTTGTTGTTGTTGTTGCTGTTGGTGCGTGCTGCTTCTTGTACCTGAGACTTGCCTCACTGTTGGCCAAGTTAAGGTAGCTACCGTTAATGGTTGCAACGGTTGCTTGTTTAATTAATAGCGCATGTTTATGAGTCGCAACCACTCGCCCCAACCCCCCTCCCCCTTCATCGAATGGTGAGGGTGTATAAAGAATTGTTGTCATTGTCTTTATGTTTTTCATAAACACAATTTCATTTCTTTGCTGGCAACAATGCAGGCGGGCAGGCGGACGGGTAGACGAGCGAGCAGCGCGTTGTCAATGCCGTCAGACACTGTTTGGCATTACACAATACTGAAAACAACAACAACAACAACGAGTTACAAGCCTCCTGTTGTTGTTGTTGTTGTTGTCGCTGTTGCTTTTAGCAACGGGTTGATTTTCATGCTTTTTAATGCCGCATTGTCATCACATTTTGCTTGACAAACGTATTCACAATTTCTGCATGTATGTATATATGTATATGTATATGTATACATGTATATGTATATATAAATATACCCGTTGTCGAGCATGAAGTATAAAGTATATGAATAGAAGCGGTATTCACTTCAATATGCATTATATATATTTATGTACCCTATATATATGTACGTATATAAAGCCGACGATTGTCTTCCCATGTGAATGGAGGAAGCCTTGGAATGATTGGGACAACACGTGTGAAGAATCGGTTAAAACGATTGCAAACATTTTTGGTGAAAAAAAAATATATTGCATAAATATTATTGTCGTATTAACAAATAGTTGTCTTTGAACTTTTACTGAGTTGTCTGTAGAAATAGATTTTAATTGTTGATCGTATAAACTGAATAAAAATACGAGTCTAGCATCTTTTCTATACAAAGTATATTATACTAATGTCCAGTTATTTATCTTTAAATAAGTCTAATATTTAATAATTCAATATATCAGCATTAAACTAATTCCCAAATATTTATCTTTAAATACATATAAATATATTAAAATATTGATTCATAAATGAATATTCCTAGATATTTCCTTTTTATTTTATTTAATAAACTTAAATAAATAAATAAAAAAAAATATGCTTTTATTCAGCTTTAGAAGAATGTTTCCATACAAAGCATATAACATAACATAAATAGCACAAATAACATAACATAACATAACATAACATAACATAACATAACATTTTAGCATAATACTTATTCTTAGATATTTCCTCTTTTAATAAATCTTAGTATATTTTAATAAAGATCGCTAAAATTCGATACTAGAATGAGTTTAATAAAGTATCGTGAAAGCTGAATAAAAAAGTATATAATTTTATATTTGTATTTTCTCCTTTAAATTAATCTAAATATATTTAAGCAAAGATCGATAAAATTCGGAACAATATAAAATTTACCGTGTTCAATTAATTATTGTCTTGTATATAGGATTAATTTCAGATTTCGAATCTTCTCTTATCACGTCTAACTTTTACAAGCTGTCAATGATATTTTCCAACCCAAACAATATTTATTTTTCAGATGCTGAAAGATGCTTCTTTAAATACTCTACCTTGAGCCGCACACACCCTTATCTCTTTAAGCTAAATCAATAGACAACCTGCAGCTCAAGTGGCCCGACGAATGAATCGATACAATCGATCAGTGACCTTATCGACTTGCAACGATCTCTGCCGCAGCCAGCTCTTCACCGGGGAGGGGAGTGTGCGGCGCATTCGGGTCTCGTCTGGCCATGTTGTACATGATTGTTATGTGCCCGTCGTCCTATGCCCTGCTGCTTTTAATCAGTCTGAGGCAATGCATAATAATCATCATTATCGCTGTCATTACGAGTCTGACTCTGAGTGTGAGTGTGAGTATGAGTACTCATACTCGTACTTGGATTGCCAAACGGCGGGCATACATTTTTATGCTCGTAAAGCAGGAGGCATACAAAATGCAAACTGCCGACTGCCAACTGGCAAATGCATATCCGGTCGCTGGCCAAGGAAGTGACAGGGAGCAGCGACTCTGGAGAGGAGTCAGGGTCTGGCGGTACAGCCATGAATCACTAACTAACTAACCAGACACAGCCGCACAAAATGAGTTGCCTCATTGTTGCCTCGTTTGCTGCTCGTGTTGTTGCTCGTGTTGCTGCTGCTGCTGTTCTCTAGACTGGGGACTCGAACTGGGAACGCATTAATCGTGGGCCATTATGCAAGACACGCGCCCTGCGGCCGTATGCAATCCATATGCATAAGTAATATATATCTGTATGTATACACATATATATGGCATGGAACAGAGGTAGGGACAGGGGGAGATTGGGGGCCGGGGCGTTGCAACCTACCTAGGTGGCGACTCTAGGCTGCCACACGTCGTTAGTTACATGGACCTGACCATTTAAGGGCAGCCACGCCAACCAAGACGATGACGACGACGACGGCGACGACAAAAAGCGAAAGCGTTTCCAAGACGGCGTCTGTTGCAGACCTTGGCGCGGGTTTTTCAACTTAGGCGTCAGCTGTACTTTACCTAGTACATTGGTCAGCTGTAACTACACTCAAAAAAAGAAAGGTAGAGCTTCTAACTCTGGATAACATTTCTATATTTATTATAGATCTTCTTATAGATATTTAAATCTTCTCCCAACTCAAAATTATATTGAATAGATATCTTAAAGTAAGTCTTTTCTCTAGTTGTAAATACTTTTGCTTTTATTTTGTATATATTGTGTAAATTCTTTGTTCTGCTTTCCTCTTTTGCTCAGTGTATATACAGATCCCTGCCTGGGCGCAGCAGGAAGTCTGTCCTCAAGTGGTTTTCGGGCGAGGGGGGCAAAACCTTGACATCAAAATGGGCAGCGTCATAAATTGCCAGCCATGTGTGTTATGAAAGAACGCGACCGCAAGCACACAGCTGATGGATATTGTAGGCGGCGCACATATAGTATCTGACAGATACATCTACAGCCAGAGATAAAGATACATGACAGGCAGGCACCGCAAAGTGGCTGCTAAACGCTGCCGCTGCCGCTGCCGCTGCTGCTGCGCTGCGGCAGTCAAAAAGCCAAACAGACAGCGAAAGTTTGGCCAATAAATAAAGAAGAGCAGACTGTGCGGTGCCACGCCTACATGATACATGTTAGGGGCGTGGCGCGTGTGGGCGCAGGTTCAAACAAAAACAAGCTAAATAAAAAATTAAAAATCAAATTAAATAAGAACAACTAACAAGATGAGTTTTAGTAGATGTCTAGTCGCACTTTTAAATACGCTTTAGATGAAATATTTAAGATCTTTAAGAGATTTTTTAAGATCTTGCAGAAGCCAAATTTTCAAATTTTAGATGTGATAGCTAAATGATTAAACTGAATTTGACATAACATGCTATCTCTAAGAACAAGATACTATTTCAAGGAAAAGTCAACAATTTCCTATATAATATAGTTATATATTGAGCTGATATTCGAATCTGAACCAAGTTTAGACACAAGATTCCTTCAGCTGAATGAGTTCAAATAGACAGTTGAAAGTACAGATACATATATGATATTTACATTATGTAATTTATAGCTCAAGAGCTGTCTGCTTCAAGGCCTGATAAAATGAAAATACCCTTTGCAAAGCGTACGTAAAACAAACACAAACACAGATGTGAGCATTTCTTTGTGCCTAAATTGAATTTTGGCTTTTCTCTGGGGCCGAAAACAAAATAAATAAAATATAAGCAGACTCGAGGATTGATAAGAGATGCGCCCCAAATTGAATTGAATTGAATTGGGGAACACACAAAAGCCAAGACACGTTTAAGGTGGCGATAAGCCACCATTTTCCATTGAGGCCAAAGAGAAGGAAAATAAAAGTCCAACTACAAGAAAATGCAATCGTTTTGTTAATTGGAGCGTGCGATCCGTTTGCGGCAGGGCCTCTGAGAGCTATGTGCCCATTTTTGGGGCTCATAATTCTCTAAAAAAGTATCTACAAATCTCAAAATGGCTCAGGCGAAAGTTGGCCAAAGACTTGGCGCAGATCGGAAGGTGGGAGTTGCAGGGGGAAACAGTAAAAGTGCGTAGGTAAAAGCAGGCGACGACAAGAATCGCATAATTCACCCATTTCGCCGTCTACTCTAAATGCCGCACATAATGATGATGAATGTGTAATCATCATAATGATGATAGGCGAGGGCTGACAGACAGACGCTTTCTCGCCGCGATCTGCCTTGCCAACTGAACGTACAAATTGTGGATGCTGCTTTGTGGATTTCGTTTTGTGTGCGTGTCTGTGTGTGTGTGTGCGTGCCTGTAAATTCTTTTTTTGAAGGGTCACACAACGTATATGTGTGGGTAGAAAGAGTAAAAAAGCCGCCTTCTCACTCGCACACACACACACACAGGCAGGCAGGCAGGCAGGCAAAGGCTATGCACAGCAGCAAAAGCAACCATTTAAATTACAAATACTTGTGTTATCAGTCAAGCGTTCGAAATATGTTGTTGTTGTTGTCGCTTTTATTTAAATTAAGCAACTTAACAATACACACAGACACACATGCGTGAAAGCCGCAGCATTTTTATGTAAATTACATTTAAAAATTGGTATTAAAAAATGAAGTAGAAAAAAGAGCGACCCATTGATAAGGCGAATAAAGCCGAAATGTGCCCACAAATTGATGACAATAATGCGCAGACAGTTTGACAGCCATTAAAGCGGCTCAAAACACTTTAACAAATGGGTGCTTAAAGGTTTAATTCCTGCTTAACTATGGCAGTGGCAGTCAAACTGCTGCTGTCGCATATAACAAAGCAATGTGCAGCTAAAGGCAGCGCGTGTCAAACTGTGCCAGCCGAAACACGATTGCAATTGCAAGAAATGTGCAAACGGTGATATTCCAGCCAGCACTCAGTATGACTGTCAAACTGTTACCGTTTAACATTTCAATTAACAGCTTCGCTGCGTTTGTTCTGTCAACTGAAGACAGCGCAAAATGCCTTGATGATGCTCAAACTGTGACTGTCAACAGATCAATTAATATATAATTTTTTAAACTGCGCAACTGTGTTTTGATTATGATCATTAGCCAATTAAAGCCAGCCCTACTACCAAACTGTTATTGGCTGAAGGCAGCGCTTGCCGATCAGTGCCTGTTACTGTCAAACTTTAACAGTTTAAGTGTTTAACTGATAAACGCAATGTATCTGCAACTGTTGTATGCTGCCAAATTGAGGCAACGGCACCCACGCTTCTGCCAACCAATCGCTGCTCAACTGTAACACGTTTGTGACTAAGCGCGAAGAATACGAGCGAACAACAACAAGAAAAACAGTAATAAAAGGCGAAACAACAGCAATTACAACGCCCAAATTGCATTTAATTAATGAAAATGTATCGCCAAAGAACAACCCACACACCCGCACACACACAGACACCTTTCGGGCTAACTTACCTCTCTATTGTTGTTGTTGTTGTTGTTGCTGATGTGATTGTTGTTGTTGCTGCTGCTGTTGCTGTTGTGATACTGTTGTTGTTGCTGTTGACTGTTGTTGGCATTGCTGTTGCTGCTGCTGTTGTTGTTGTTGTTGTTTAGTGTTGCTGAGCCCGACGACGACGACATTCGCGATCCGGGCAGATCGCGCCACCTGAGCACCCCCATGACCGCCTGACGCACCCAACGCCGCTCAGCGCCTTCGCTATAAAATGCCACCTTCGCTGCTTGTTGTTGTTGTTGTTGTTGCAGTTGCTTTTGTTGTTTTTGCTGCTTAGGCTTCAATTGCAGTTGTTACTGTTATTGTTGTTGTTGACTGCATTGATTGTGGACTGGGCGTGTGTTGTAGGCGGCTACTTTGTTGCAACTGTTGTTGTTGTTGTTGTTGTTGTTGTTGCTGGGCTAATTGTTATAATTTTGTTCAGGCGCGTTCTTTTTTTTCTCCTTGCAACTGACGCAAATAATTATGAATGTTGTTGTTGCTGTTTTTTGTGCCTTTTTTTTTGCGACTGCTTTGCGCACGTAGTTTGACTCGTTTGACGGGTTTTTTTTGGTTATTTTGTATTTGTGGCCAGTGAGTGTCAAACTGTAACGACTTTCCAAGCACTGTCGCTGCACAGTTTTCGAAGCGCTGCTCGTCTTCAAAGTTGAGATTTTTTTATGCAAATTTGCTGTTTGCGTATTTTTAGCGAATTTCTAAGCAAATAATTTCACTTAATACCCACAAAACTCACACACATAGGGACGCACACAAGCTCACGCACTTAAAACTACAACAAGATTCAAATACAAAATTCAAAAGATGTTTTATTTTTGTCAGGCGAAATGCGCTGCTGCATAAGAGCGAGACAGAAATACAGGCACAAATTTATTTATATATAAATTTTAATTTGTTGTTGTTGGTATTTTGGAGAAGTTGAAACGCTGCAACTGCATTTGTTGTTTTAAAAATAACTCGCGTGCGTTTTTGTTTTGAATTTGTAACGAACACAAAACGAACAACGCACCGGACAAACAAGTACCGACACGCGAGAGGCAACTTGCAACTTGCGACTTGCGACGACAACCGACCGAAGACGTCTGCTAACGGCAACTTGATTACAATTACAGAAGCGTAGCGCCGACGACGCACACGACGTTCTGCTAACAGCATGTTAAATTGCGTGCGGCGAGAGAGCAACAACAGTCGTCGGACAGCTCATCTGAGCATAACAGTGGGTTACAACTCAAAACGACTGTCAGTTAACATAATGTGAGCGAGAGTACTTCAACTGACAAGCGCTTGCCTGAAGCTACGTGCGTTAGAGCGAGACAAGCAGTGAGCTGCAAGCGCGCCAACTTTAAAATGGGTAAATTCGGAGTTTTTCGGGCTAACGAAAACTATAAGAAAACACAAAGCATATAAATAAATATTTGTAAATATGCTGCGAAAAGTAGTCAAGTTAAATGCTTAATAATTACATGTGTGAATCTGAATATCTTTTGTTTCATTTAGCACGCACAAGCTTGACGCTTGACCGATAAGAAAACTGCGAAAAGAAACTAAAACTGGCGACCCTCAGAGTTTGTCGACTTGCGTGATAACAATTGGGATATTTGGGAACAGCTGTGGCAAAAATAAATATATATCACTATATGTACATATACATAAATAGCATAGAGACAAAATTTATGAACTAGCCCCGCGTGACCTTGGCATTCAAGCCATAAAACTGGCGTACAAAATATATAATTAAATGTGTGTGGAAACGAGTCAACAAATCTCACTTAAATAAAATACAAGAAGAAGCACAAGAAATACAAATACCAAATACAACAAATACGAATCATCAGCCCATACCAAAGCGACGCATTGCACACGTTTCTCTGCACATATATATTTATATATATCTCAAAAATTTATATATATTGCAGCGGGTGGTTGTTTTTGTTTTTGTTGTTGTTTTTGTTATTGTTGTGGGTGCTGCTTTTCAATGTTTATCAACAAATGCAGCAAACTTTGAGCTATATAGGCGTGTCATCAAAAATATTTGTGCAAACTGTGAGTAATTGCCTCCCAAGTTGAAGTTGGCTTAGAAAGAGGTTAGGTTTGGCTACAAGAAGAAGAAACAGAAGATGGAGAAGAAGAAGGTGATGTTGATGCTAGAGTTTTCGCAGGCCCAACGAAATGAAATATGTATTCATGACCCGCATTAAAAGTCAGCATTGAAATGCGGCTTTAATTTTTAGCCATGATGAGTAACGGGATTAATGTGAACTAAAGAGCTGAAGCATGTTGTTGTTGTTGTCATGCATACCCTGTAACTTTGAGTTGACAGCGAACAGGGTTAATAAAGGTTGTACAAGAAGTTGTTATATGATAAATGTATAAGAAGAGCTTGGTAAAGCCGTTAATATAAGCCGTAAAAGTTATTTGAGTAATGAATTATATATTCCAAAACGATTTCCCAGACCCAGTTAGGTTCGGATTGAAATGTATATACAATATCTGATTAAACAGTTTATTCCAAACAATTATATCAGAATAAGTTAGGTGCGATTGGATAAGTTTAGTTTAGTTTAGTTGACTTTATGCCTCTGTTTAGAATGTCTGTCTTAGGAGATGATCTTAAGATCTTAAGATATTGTATTAAACAACTCTTCCAAAAAACGAACATACATCCTGAAGTTTTATTGTATCCCATAGTTCCCAAGTCAACCAGACCATGGCAAAGGAGTTTTTTTCTTTAGAACTCTCCTTTTTTCGGGGCTTGTATAAGATTTTCCACAATATTCCTTTCTCTTAAGTGAGCACATGAGAGTCGTGCATTTTAAGCATATTACAGGGTATCTCTCAGTGCAGCACCAAAGGTTGAGCATGCTCTCAGCTTGTTGTTGCTGCTTTTTAAAGTCAGCGACAGACAGCAGACGACGGCAATCAACAACGAACTCGGCGAAGCATCAACATGGTAAACAACAGAGGAAAACCCCAAAATGAGCAGGGGAAGCGAAAGGGGTAGGGGCAGGGGCAGGGGCGGTGGCGAGGGCTAGGCAAAGGCAGGTGGCCCTGAGGGGGAGACCAACGTCAACGTCAAAGCCACCAAAAAAAAAAAAATAGAAGAAGTTTCAGTTGTCAGACGCTGAAATCATCAGAAATAAACAAAGCAAAAGCAAAAGCAAAGCACAAGAAAAATAGTTTTAAAGTTGCATTGTTTTATGCAGGTGCCAAGGGGGAAAGGTTGTGAAGAGGGGGGCGGGGCGGGGCTGCAGCTAGCTGAGGGAGTTAATATTAAAAAGCCACAAGTGAGCCAAGTTGGGAACCTTAGCCAAAAGAAAGAAGCAGGCGAGGAGGCAGCGCAGACATGCAACAACCGGAAAATAATTATAAATTTAAAAAGCAACACGTGGAGTGGCAAAGGAGGGAGGGAGGGGGAGGGCAGACAGGTAAACCGAGACAGAGACAGAGACAGAGAGAGACTTAGATCATATGCTGAGGTTTGCATATCTGCAGCTGCATCTGCTGTGGGTGCGAGAGGAGGCGGGGATATGTGTGGGCCTCACTCGAGATAAACATCGCACATTTTGTGGTTTAGAATGCAAGAGTTTATACGCGTGTGTGTGTGTGTGACGTGTGTGTGTGTGCAAAAAGTGACGAGTGTGGGAGTAGCTGCTGCCAAAGACAGAACCAGAAACACAACTGCGAAGAGGACGTCGTTGCGGCTGACGACCATGGCAATTAACAACTTCAACGTTTGTTGCAATTGCGCCTGGGAGTCAGACGCGGCAGAGCCACCACCCCCCTCCCCTCCCTCTCATGATCCCCTCTGTGTGGCTGTAGTTGGGCGTAGACAAATTGCATGCGGCCCATTGAAAAAGCGGCTCAGCCCAAACACATAAACTCAGCTGGGTGAGGGGCGGGTTACTTAATGAAGATGGGGTGGGGGAGGGGGAGGGGCAGGGTGTATATGCCACTTGGTGTAGCGTTAAGGTTGGCTGCAAAAGCAGCGCGAAAAATATGCAAAGAAAAAAAGGCAGCCGCAAAAAGAACCCAAAATAAAATGTTTAAGATACATTTTTTGCTTGTGGAGTGTTCGGGTAGTGAGGAGAGGGGAAGGGGGGTAGGTATAACAAACAGTGGCATAAATTTTAGCGGCTTTGCGCACAAGAGACAACGCAAGCGCCGAAAAAAAGATGGCAAGCAAAAGATACAAAGATACAAATGTATCTGAAGAGAGTACAGCGTTTTTTTTTTTTTGTTGGGCAGCCTCTAGATGGGCTTAATTAGGCGCCAGGCTAAATGAAAGGCAAACAAATGCGAATAAAATGCGCAGTCCGGGTGTGGTCAAAGGGGGCGTGGCCAGGGCCAGGCGGGCACACACACACACGCACGCACACTTTATTAGCCCGAAAGTATGCAGTGGCTAAAAGCGCGTGTAACAATGCGGCAAATGCCAAGGCAGACAGGAAAATAGCTAGGAGGAAAATAGGAAAAAAGGCTGTGGCCAGGACGAGGACACGCGCAGCTATGCGGCAAGCACTGGGAACAGTTTGAGCGGCCCAGGCAGCTACAGTCGCTCTCAAACTGCATGCAGGCCACAGCCTAAATTCAATTTGGCAACTCGAGCAAACACTTTGCAAAGAGCCCAACAAAAAAGGGGCAAGTGGCAGGGCGGGGAGGGGCTTGGAGGGGGGAGGGATCTACTTCAAATGCAACCTAGTTTGGCAGCTGGTGCGAAGCATCTTCCAGAGAAGCCGCCGACGACGACCCGCATAAAAGTTTGAAAAGGCGACTCGCCCCGTGGCAACGTCTTGGGTTCTGTGAGTTCCTGTGCCTGTGCCCCGCATATTGTTGCAACACGGGTCGGCGGGCTGGGGCATGCAGCGGGGGCACGCGAGTGCAAACACATGAGCAGAAAAAGGAGCATGCGGCCAGCTAGTTGTGCAGCAGTTGAGAACCTTTTGATGCAAAAGTTTGCAACGAAATTTCTAGCGAAAACTAAATTAAAATGTGAAAAGATGTGCAAGAAAGTCGAGGAAGCGAACAGAGGGGGGCTGCATGGGATCTGGAAGCTGTGTTGTGCAGCGCAGTGTCAACAACAATTTAATTACTAAGCGGATTATGCTCTGTTGAGCTGTGTGCTTGAAGGTGAACTCGGTTGACAAGTGAAGAGTTTGACAGGAAGCGATTGAATTGCGGAGTTCCCAAGAGGAAGGTCCCCTTCTTATGATCACCAGAAGAATTGTATTAAAAAAGGAGTGCAATTAAATTTAACTTGTAATATTATTACGTTTTTTAATTGAAATTATAATTTTTTTTGAATATTCATCTGATTCCGAATAAATAATTTTAAAAAATGTTTCTCACGTGTTTACTATACAATGTTTTTAAATTTAGCATTATGAAATCCTTGGTTTAAATTGCATTTAAATTCTTTTAGTTGGCGCCATTTTGCAGCGCCACGTAGCGTTGATTTACAAAAAACACACGCTACGTGGCGCCACAGTGCAACGCGCTCTAGCAGCCGCGCAGCAAACTAAACTGTACTCTGGGAACACATTTTTACTTACGCTAGGTAGCGCCACTGTACGCGCGACCTCTAGCGGCTGATATGGTCAACTACAAGGCACCACAGCCGTAGCACTTGAGCAACGATGTGGCGCTCTCTGGCGACGAGTTAATGCGCTGCTGGCTCAACTGTACCCAGCAAATCTGGCCTGGCTGTCAGATTGCAATTGCCAAAAGCGCAACTAATTTTGAAATTTAAAAATTGTTTAATAAATAATAAAAGCAATAAGACGCCGGCGGCCACACCCAACGGCGGCAGCAGCAGCGGCAGCAGCAGCAGCAGCTGCGCCCAGCGAGTCAAAAGGCAGCTTTGAAAGTGTTTAACAAAAATATTGTTGAAAGAATTGGCCAAACGAAACGTAAGCGTGTAATCCCTGCCACTTGGGCATTGGGCACACACTCAGCACACACACACAAGCACACACACACACATGCACACACATACTCTTATTGATGCCTAATAAACCACAAGAACAACAACAAAGACGCGCAGATTATGTCAAATTATATAGAGGTTTTGAAAAAAGGTGCGGTTCAGTAAAGTTGAAGTAGTTGCGCGCGAAGAGAGAGAGAGAGAGAGAGTGAGAGAGTGAGAGAGTGAGAGAGGGGGAGAGTGGGAGACGCTTGACCAATTTGTCAGTTGCATTCCATGTACATATACATATGTACATATGTATATCACTGTGGGTATTCATTCATTTATTGAGTTTTTGTTGTGCCATTTGCCAGTTTTATGACACGCTGCCACGCCCCCACCCCTTGGCAACCCACCCAGCGCACATGGGCAATAAAATGTTTAGTACTTTCGCTGCAACTGGGATTTTTATGGGTCAGTCCAAGGGTCCTAGTTAGATTAGTGGAGCAGCCAGCCGCAAACATATGTGCAGGGACAATGCAGCGCCTTTTGTGGCAGGTCAGTAGCCCGATAAGCAGAGACAGAGAGAGAGAGAGAGAGAGAGAGGAGGGGGACGGTCTGCTGATGTCATCGACTCACCTGTGAGAAGTACGCTGGTAAAACGCAGCGCTGGTCATCTAGACGCGAGCCGCACTGCACCCGCTCGAGCAGCTCGAAGAGATCCTGTGTGGGTCCGCGCAAGCGTTCCGGACTGTGTGTGACGCTGCCGGCGCCGGGGGCCGGTTGTTGCTTCTGCGTGCCCGCCATGAAGGCATGCTGGCGTCTGCAAGGAGTGAAAAAGAGAGAGGTGAGTTAGAGAGAGAGAGAGACAAGATACCGGAAACTGTTTAATAATAGTGCACGCAAAAAGCTAATCACAATCTTTTTGCTAGCGTGTGCCCAGCCAAGCCAAGCCAAGTCAAGCACTTGGCAATGTCACAGCTGAGCTTGGCCCAGGCCAAAGCAAAACAAAGCAAAGCAAAGCCAAGCCAGCCACAACATGCAATCTCTTCATGCTTCAGCGCCAATCCAAGTCCAAGACCAAGTCCGACTATGCGCATTCAACAATCTTCAATTGACTGCGCACACTCGAGTGGCGAAACCCTCGTCTTCGGGGTTTGCTCGAAGGTAAGCTCTTTGGGAACATGTCAAGAAGTGGCCACTAGAACAGTCACTTGCAAGGACCGCGAGTTCCACTAAGGTTAACCAATTTGCTAGGGAGGGCGCACATAAAGAACTCGAGTGGTGACTGCAGAAAGATTCAATAGAACAACAGATTGACAGCTAAGGAAAGTCAAGCAGAACGTTTAAGAACAGAAAGGAAATCAAGTATAAGAAGAAATAATGAAACAAAAGAAAGTGAAAGGGAATAGAGGCATGAGGTAAGAAGGAAAGAAGAGAAATAAGAAAAAAATGAATGCTCGAATCAAGTTTAAGGAAAATTAAGAGAATTATGGATAGTCAAATCTTGAAAATGAGAAATTCTTGTTCGTTGATAGAGAAATCTTTAAATGAATGATAAGTTAACATATTTAAACAGAACAATCAGTGAAAATGAACCCATTGAGAGCCGGGAAATGCAACATTTTGTTGTATCTTGCGGTAGTTGAAAGTATCTAATGCTGTGTAATTGGACATTGTGGCCCACCTTTCGATTCAAAGTCTCAAATGAATCGTTCTCTGAGAACAATTGCAATCAAAGCTCAAGGATGCTTAATCTACTTCTTCAGCTCGGCTTGTTGCTGCAGTCGGGCAGTCAAGAGCTGCTTAAGGATAACTTTTCGGCTGTGTTTTCTTTCTTTTTGGCTGCTGCGAAAAATCGTAGAGTTGAGTGGAATATTTCTCAGGTTCTTGAGAGTTGCGTTCACGCATCAGGGAATACGAAAAGAAAGGAAAAAAAAAATTATGAGTGCCACTTGAATATTTCATATTTCATATTTCTGTTCTTTTTGTTTTTATTCATGTTTTTTGTCACTTGTGCAATGTTTCTGTGTGTTTGTGTGAGCTCATCTTTTTGGTGTGTTTTTTTTTTGGGTTTGGCTGAACTTTTGTCGCAGCAGCCGCCACTTTGTTGACACAGAAACAACAAACGCCTCGCTGGGCACACGGAGGAGCGGAAGAGGGGCTGGCTCCGAGGGGGCTGGCTCAGCTGGCCAAGGAGCCAAACATGTTGAGGATGTTGCAGTTGTTCCTGTTGTTGTTTACTTTGTTGCCGTTGCCGTTGTTGTTGTTGCTGTTGTTGCTGTTCTTGTTTTTATTGCGTGTGTGCAGCTGCCTTTGCTCCACATTCGAAAGACAACAAGAAAAACAACAAGAATTTGAGTTGTTGTTGTTGTTGTTGTTATTTTTAAACAATTTGCTGCTCTGCTCTGCTCTGCCTTGCTCGTCCTGACGGTGGCTCGGAGAAAGCAACTCCTGGCTGGCCATAAATTAACACCTACACGAAGCTGAGGCTGGAGCTGCTTGGCACACATAAAATGATGACAGTTATGGCAAAAGGATATCTAAAACAAGGCAACAGGCCTGCCCTCTCAGGCATATGCATCATCAGCTCAGATCATTGCAACAACAACAACAACAACAGCAACAGCAACAACAGCGGCAACAAGGACAATAAACCCCGAGTGTTGATAGTTTTTAAGTGACAGAGAAAGTGGATGTTAGATCTAACCCGTTGCATGGTAATACGAGAAGTTTTAAATGGAACCAGCTAAGGGAGGCGGAGGAGGCGGAGGAGGAGCTACAGCTGCCTGCTTTATAGAGTATATGACATGTGTTAGCCAGAAAGGATAAACGAATAAGGCAAACATTTAAATGAATAACTAGCTGACAATTTATGCACCTTTCTTTATTTTAAATAACTAAACTGTTTAATGTAATTTAAACTTTGGGCATGAGCAGAAATATATACATATATATATTTTATATATTCAATTCGAAGACTCTGCTGTTCTTTTAAACTGTGACCTCATTCGAATCAGAGCTGAAATGCAATATCCGAATTTATTTAATTGATTTATGCATCAGTTAGTTTTTTTTACAGAAATCCTTCTGTTATTTTTGGACGAACAAACTCATCGAAATGTTGACTTTCGCAGTAAATGTTTGTTCTGAAAATGCAAGCTAACGCCTCGCTGACAGCCATTGGACTTTGTCAAACATATTTCTAGTGTTTTTGGGCAGCGGGACGTAACAATGCCCGAATAAATATAAACCTACATATATATGGCAACCAACTAGTTTCGGCTGATCAAATTACGAGCGAGCAATTTTATTGCATTTTTATGACAATTTTTCACATGATTTGTCGCTGCAAAATTGAAATAGAAATCGAAAATTGAAATAAAAATGGGAATGGGAATAGGAATCCAACGCAGGACATGAACATAAAACTGTTGCCCTAACAAGCAATAAAAATCAAAATACACACAAGGCCAGGGGGGGAGGGTGGCAGAGATATGTCTGCGTGTTGTCTGAGGTTATGCGTCAAGGTAAATGCAACTGGAACTGCAACAAGGGGCAAAAAGGGTATATTGCTTTTGTGCATAAGCATGTAACAGGCATACGAATCCTGCTTGATCAGCTTTAACTGCCGCGACGAATCGATAAATTGTTCAACGAAATCGATAACGATATTCGATTCAACAGGCATCTAATTTAGTATGTGGTATAGCTCAGAGTATATAAATATTCAAAATATTTTACTTTTTGGAGCCTTTCCCACTTTCTCCCACAGTTGAAAAAAGTCTTGCACTTTGGTTTTTACACATTTGCATGCCATGTTTATTTCCTGAAATTTTCATCAAGATCGGACAACGAGCACCGAAGTCTACGTAGATGTTCACAATAGTAAGGAAGAAGAAGCACAGCTGCTGCACAATGTATGTTTATGCTTATAAAAGGAAGCTAGATTGTGTGTAAGGTCAGCTCAGCGCTTGGCTTAGGGTATTGTCTAGTTGGGCACTCCCGACCAGAGCAGCTTTTGTTGTTCCTGTTGTTGTTTTAGATTGATGATAGCTTAGGCTTAGCTCTTGCAGAGTCTGCTGATGATATCGCTTGGTTGGTTCTGCTGGCTTTTGTGGAACTGTGCCAGAGCCACCCACAAAAGAGAACACACTCACTTCCTGTTGCGGTTGCGCCTGCGTCTAACTGTTTAGCTGGCATTGTTTAAAGCGCGAGGCGGGGGGCGGTAGGTGGTAGCCCACGCCCACTTAATTAAAAGCTATTACAAGCAATACAAAGCGCTAATATTTCCTTTGCGAACCTCTGTTATTTTTCCACACCAAAAAGTGTTCATTAAATGCAAATTTATGTCACCCACCCAAGCGAGGCCTCGAAGAGTTGCCCCCTGGCTCACACCCAAGCCCGCTCTCTGCCACGCCCCCCACCCTCAACCTCACCCTCACCTGGCTGCTGTTGCTAGAACTTGGCTCATTTGGCATGCGCGGCGCATTGCGCGTGTGTTTAAAAAGTTTTTGGCCGCTGAGCGGGAAATGCAAAGAAAAACAATTACAGCAACAACAACTAGGGGAATATGTGGGGGAGATGGGGATATGGGGGCGTGGGTAAGTGGGTACGTCGGGGCGTTGACAGTTGCAGGAGAGAGGAAGATATATGAGCTGCTATGCAGTACTTAATCACAGGCCGCAACGACAACAGAATCAGAAAAAAAAAAAAACAAAAAAAAGAACATACCAGGGTTTAGGTTTTTGGGTTTTGATTCTTGGCCAGAGCCCGCAGCTGTGGCTGCGTGGGAAACACTTGCTCGGGCAGGAAAAACTCCCGCACAAAGGCAGGCAGCGCTTGGCTTTTGATGGGCCGTCCCCAGGCGCTAATTAAGCGCAGGAGCAACCGAAGCAGGCGGCTGAAAAGTGTCTAGTTTTTCCAATTGTCGGTGAGAAATTACAGGAAATGTCCAACAACAACAGCAACAGACAGAAAAAAACGAAGGAAGAAATCAAGTCCCAAAGGACAAAGGACACACACTAGGCACGCACACACAAACACAGCTCGCAGGCAGCTAATGGGTCAGTTTTTAGTCGCTCTTTGGAAACTGGAGCACAAAACTGATAGCATCACAAGCTGTCTCCCTCTCACACACACACATGGGCATACACAGGCAGGACATGGCAAGGAGTGCAGTGCGATGCACTGGGCCGATAAGCAGAACCCGTTGCCGGACAGCCGAGAGGGACAATGACATGTAAAAGGATATGCGAGCAAAAAGTCAAAACCTCAACAGCAGCCCGACCTGTGGCCCGACCCCGATGGCCATAATTAATAGCATAATTGTAGCGTGTAAAGTCGGCCGGCGGCGGCAGGATGTGTTATAAATTTATAGGAAAACTACGTGAAAATTACAACAGTTATGCCCGGAAAAAGCCTTGCGCCAATATGCGCGCCGCACAATGATAGATGGTCGAGAAGAAAGCGAGCTCTCGGTGAAAGTCCTTTGAGCGGAAATGGTACAAAAAAAAGAAAAGTAAAGGGAATGGAAAGGGGAGGGGAGAAGGAAAACAATAGGTGGCAAAGGAAAAGGGGCAAATTGGGGTGGACGCATTCTCACATTGTGCCTAAACGTGCAGTCGCGACGGCTTCCGCGCCGCATGAATTGTCATTAAAATTAGTTCCAAGAGTCGCCAGGACTCGCAACGATACGAAACTCAGTATCAGCTTGAGATGCCGAAAGATTCGCGCAAGTTTTTCTCATTTCCGTTGCCTCTGTGTATATGTTTGTGTGTGTGTGTGTGTGTGGAAAAACTTGTCTCTGCCCAGTTTTTCCTTTTGTGTGCAGCGTGCACATCCTTCAAGGCGAACGTCTTGAGGGGCAGAACCCGTTTCCCGTTTGCCGCATTCGTTCGGCCTCATAAATGCAACACGTTCCAAAATCGAGGGAGAGAGAGAGGGAGGGGAGAGAGAGAGCAGCAAGCACTCGAGGCGAACAGCGAACCCTAGCTATAGTGAATCCTTGTGGCCAGGTACAGGCAACACTTTTCGCTCGCTCGTAAATTAGCCACAAATTTGCCGGAAAAGTTGGCGCTGCCTGTTTTTATTGGTCATTTGCATAATTTCAATCGAGTCCTTTTCCTTCTGCTTTTCTTCTTCTTTTCTTCTCTTTTTTTTGGGCTAAAAATTACAGAATTTTCGTGGCCATTTTCACAGACATCTTTTATTGATAAGGCAGCCAAAGGAACTTGTTCTGATTTATGCTCCTTGCCCAGGCTCCTGACCAAGTTCTCTACTTTCTTCCCCGCGCTGACAGCCTGTAAATTTATGGCTGCCTAGTTGATCGATCGAGGAAAGTGGACGTAGTTAAAGTGAAAGTCAGCAAATTCAAAGGGCGGGGGGAGCTGCTTCGTATTTAGCCCGGGGGCAGGCGGCAGCTGTCCGCAGCGGTCAGTAAAAACATGGGAAAAACAATCTGCATTTTTTTCTCGATGCTGCAGGCAGATAAGCTTAGCTCTGATCTACTCCAAAAGCTGATATTATGTTCAGTTCTGGAGCCAGTTATCATCAGCTGCTCATTAAGAAGAAGAAGCTGCAACCCGCATTACCTGGGTGAGAGGTGAAAGTGTTAGATGTAGATCGGGCTAGTCAAACAACAAGCACACAGATTCGAATAAATTAATAAAGGTCGCTGCCAAGTTTCAAATAGTTCGGGAACATGTGAAGAGTCAATGTTAATCAGATAAGTTTAGTAAAAGGCAAACATTTATGGAAGACTATTTTTTGATTGAAACGAAATGGGATGTATTTAAAAAAGGATCGAATTAAATTAGCAATTAGATGAGATTCATTTTAAGAGAAATTGCATGAGAATTCCAAAGGTAAAAGCAAGAATTTGTCATAGAAATTATTAAGAAGAAGTTAATAAATGGTAGTTTTTGAATGAAGTTGAGTCCATGAAACGATTTACTTGTCTATCAATGAGTTAGCATCTGATAGTTATAATAACAATATTCTTAACCATTTGCATTCCCAATGATAATGCTAGCACATCAACTTTGGCCACTTAGTGGGTTTCCATTAACCAGCTGCTGTGGAGAGCTCAAGGCGTTCTCTAGATCTTCTTTGATAATTATCCCAAACTATCTTTGGCAAACTTTAACAAGTCAACAAACCATTTATTCTGGACACACACACACACACACAGACATAAAAATAGCTGCCAGCAGCGTCATCAAGAGCTACAAGATGCCCCCGCGCGATGGCTTCGCCCCCCTCTGCTAAGTGTGTGCCCCCTGCGCAGAGAACAAGTTCAATTTGACACGCAATTGAGTCCAAGCGAAAGGCAACCTGTTGAGCTGAGTGGCTCCTTCGTGGACGTTGCCAGGAACTGGCACTTGCTCTTGGGACACTTTGGCCAAATGCAGCATGAAAATGCTGGTAATAACCGTTTAAGTGTTGATATTTTTAAATAATATGCATGGAAAGCAAATGGAACAGGTGAAGGGGGCCGCGTCTGGGCCACTTTGCATATTAATGAAGCGCGCACTCAGCCAGCTAGTCGGTTAGCCGGGACTATTTATAAGGCTTGAATTAATGTGGCACAGGCACGCGCAACTGCCACGTGCCACCCCCAAAAAAAAAAATGTATATGACGCTTTGGCGCGCTTTTTGGCAGCCGAATCCGCAGCTCAAGGTGTCGACCCGGCGACAGGCAAATTACAGAACTGAGACGAAAAAACATAAAACGTTTTTACAAGACGCTGGCAAATAGTTCTGCGCGCGTTTTTAAACGCGTGGGCGAAACGCTTGTTGCTTTTGAACAAGGTCAAAAGCAAATGCTGAGAGCTGCAATCGCTTAGTTCAATCAGTGCGGTGTTTGCCCAAGGCAACAACAACAACAACAACAACGGCAGCAACTGCGGCTGCTTAATTTGCAATTATGGCCAAAAAGATGTGGGACGCTCAGCTCCGCTCAGCGCGGTTCAGCTCTGCGGTTTAGCAATAGCCAAACGACCCAAGCGACAAACCTCTCTGATTAACCAAAGCGACAAATTCGCAACGCATTTCCCCCACAAACCAAAAATTGACAGCTTGACGTGACGCATTGACTCGACGGTCGCCGCGTGCAAGCAGCTCGAATCCCCCCCATTCCCATTCACATTGATGGATCTGATCTGTGGCCAAGTGAAGCAAACGGCGTCGTGTTAGTAGGTTAAATGCCAGCCATCAGAGTAGTATTACAAGCGCGATTATAACACTATTCAGGTGAGACTTTAAAAACGCACGCGACTTGCGCGCGTTTTTAGTCGCAGGCAATTATTATAGATTACATAGTATTCTAATAGCAAATGCTGCCTATGCTACGACGTAAGACAAGAACTTATATAGATGCCTGCTAAAATTAGGTAGATAGAGGGAAATATAGAAGGACAGATGCAGGGATAGATAGATGGATAGATAGAGTTTGCCTACTGAGCGCGGCTTAAGTGCGATTTGTGCGCGTTTTAAGCACATACTGCTCAAGAATTTGGATAGAACCCTTTTTTCTTCTTATTAAATACACGATGTTCTTGGTGTACTTGTAGACTTTTACTGGCATACTTAAACTCTTGGTAAGGTTTAAAAAATCGCCTGAATAAGACAGCGCGTTTTAAGTGGGAATTCTGTGCGTTTTATGCCGCTAAGTTTAAAGTTTAGATTAATTCACGATAATATTGCGATGCCCTTGTAATCTGCTGAAGATTTTAAGCTGATTTTAAGCTGCTGACAGCATACTTTAAGCAGGTATAAAAAAAAATGAAGCATCTTTTGTGCGCGTTTTTAACCGCCTTGGGGTCCATATAGTGACCGAAATTATTTTGATAAGCTGATAATGCAACTTTTTAACAAAACACCAGCTTTTGTTAAGAACATGCTGCTGCATATAACTCGCACTCAGCAAGACAACAAATGAGCGCGTTTTACGCGCGATTTGTCAGCGTTTTAGCTCGCTGCGCTGCGCGAGAAGCGCAACAAATTATTTTGATTGGTTGTTAATGCAACTTCCTCCCAGGCCGCAGCCTTCTAATTATATATGCTTGCTGTTGCTGCTGCTGCAGCTTCTCTTTTTTATGCCGCTTGCATGTCTGCTGTCCATTTCGCGCCCCGCGCCGCGCCCATCTGGAGGAGGGCTGCGGGCCCAAAAATTAAAAAAATATATTGAAAACCACGCGAGTTTAACCGCCAGCTGACCCGCCTGTCTTTTTTTTTTTGGTTTTTTTTGCGTTGGTGTCTGCGAAGCAAATTTCAACTAACCGCATTTGAACTCGTTGAGTTCTTCGAGTCGAAGAGAAGTCTTGGAGGCTGGTGTGGGCTGGCCCAGGTGATTTATTGTCCACAGATCGCTGCAGATATGCGACTTCTCACAGTGGGCTTAACGCCTAACGGTGCTCTAACGATGCCCGCAAATTGATAAGCAATGAGGGAATTACAAAATTCTAGACTCTTGTTGACTTTGCTGATTTGCAAAAAAAAAAAACAACAGAGATTTTGCGCAGGGGTAAAAAAAAGGGTTAAGGGATATTTTTTTTTTTGGGTTAAGGTATCGCCTTACATTTTTGGTCCCTGCTCGGGCGCCTTGTATAAATAAACAGCTGTTTGTTGTGCATGATAGAAAACAGGGTTTGAGCAAACAACAACTGCAATCATCATCATCATCATCATCGTATTAACAACACTGTCTTGGGACAACTATTCATTAATCATAAATATAATTAACAATCAAAGGAATTTAACATACGTCCGTCTTAGGGAAAATGACAAAAGTTGACAAAGAAAATTTTCTGCAAGGCGTTGCCTGGCCTGGGGCAAAAAGAAAAAAGGGTTGAGAAAATTAGCCAGAGCTCTCAGTTCTCGGTTAATCAGAAATTTCCATTGATAAGCCATAACTCATGTGCAAATTTTTCTCATTACATATTTTTTTTTTGTCATTTGCGGTTTGTTTGCTGCACCCCGCACAAAAGCGAAAAAGGCAACAATACAAAACAAACAACAGGCAAAAGGCTGACATTTTGCATAATATGAAAAAGAAATAAATTTACATATTTTATGCGCATCTCGCAGGCATATTACATAATATGCCGAGGCGCGCTTTTCAAGTGCGATGCGCCGCAAATTGAATTGCATTTAATTAATGCGCTTTATGCGTATCCCTTCAAACGAAATTTGCAACATTTTTGCGGCCAATCAAAGCGCATTTCGTATTCAAAACATTTTCCTGCCCAATTTGCATAATATTCGCATATGTCACAGCGCGACGCGCGTCAATATTTGTACATGATATTCCGATCGAAATGATATATAGTTTTTTGTTTTTTTTTATTTATTTTTTTTTGGTTTTTATGGTATACGTACAGCAGGTTCTTCATGTAGCGTTTGCGGGCAACCAATGTGTAGGATTCCTTATGTGTATGCGTTAGATATTTCATTTTGTTCAAGATCTCACACAGGTAAACACAGCGAATTATAGTTCAGGTCAGTTCCCGAGTGTTCTGCAGACAGTTGAAAGGTTAGAGAACCAAGAGAGGGAAGTTGAATTCCCAGATTGAATAACAGACGCTGTCTCTCTCACTATTCTCACTCTCCTCACTCTCCGCAGGTATTTCACTTAAATTGAATCTTGTCTCTGCGATCTTTTGTTTGCTTAGGTCAAATCACACACACAGACGGAAACACAAGTATAAAGTAGTGTTTCCTTGATTTGGTTCTTGAAACAGGTAGTTTTTAATGGTTATTTGACTTTTAAAAAGCATTTGTATTGCACATAATAGTTAATGCTAGCTTAGTTTAAGTCCAATTCTTATGCATCTCATAGATACAAAAGTTGCTACAGTTGAGATACTTTCGCGATTATTTTGTTCGTTTCGTTTCGTAGTTTCGCGTTTGCAACGGCTTAAAAGAAATACCCAGTTAACCCCGCGTATATACAACCTAACAGCACAACGTATGCGTTCAAACTGAAGTCTATGCGTGGCGACGATAACTCCGCAGGCTCGACTGCAACTTCCAACTCCAGCGCGGCGAGACGCGCTTCAACCCCGGAACTGAGCGATGATCGCTTCGAACATGTTCGATGCGTGTTGCAGAGGCAGCAACAACGAACCAGTCACATACCATTTTGAGTTTATCAAGCCATTATATGGCATTATAGCGACACCGGCCGGCTACCGGATATGAGCGTGCCACACAAAAGGCCTGCCCGCCTTTTGTTTTTGGGGTGGCCAGAACAATAGGCCTACAGAGGCTTCTTCTTTTGCTCAAACTGCTCGCGTCTGAAGCAGCATACTAATTCTCAGCCGGACTTCGGGCATGCAAAAAATATTCTAACAATGGGCAGCGCTTGCGCGTTCTGCTTGTAAAGGAGTCATTAACACCTGAACTGTCAGGCCACTGAGCCGACAGATCAGATATCAGCTAAAGCCCTACAGGGTAGATCACAAGAGCCAGTCAAACTGTGAGAAAAATCAAAGTTGACAGTGTGCGTCCACGGGGAGATAGTACAGAGGGTATCTTAAAAAAGGTAAATCAGTTAATGATAAACCTTATAAAGTAGTCTTCTTCAGCTTTTAAGGGAAGTGAGCTTTTCCCATTTAACTATGCATCTACACATTAGACTTCAAGTTAGTTGATAAGAGAGTAGTAAAATTGGTCTATAATAAAAACAGGGGCTTAATAAATATGGATTTATTGTGAACAATAAATATCTTCTGGTGAGTTTTAGATATATGTAAAAAGTGGCCTCTTTCATTGATGAGCTTAAGTTGTTTTCAAGCAGTAGCAAGTATCGATTGCCGAGCTACACACACTTTTGCATTTTCTTCAAGGTTTTAACTCGTTGTGAATTGTAACGCGTCAAATGATGGAAACAAGCCAAGCGCGCGAAACCCAAACTCACGCTCTTTGTTGTTATTTTCTGAGAAAAACCTTATTATAATAATTGAGTGCATAATTACAATTTCTCCATAAATCAGTGAAAATAGAAAAGGAAATTTCCACAGCACAAAGTATAGCCTGAACAAACTCAATCAATAGACAAATAAGTTAAGTTCAGTTCATCCATATAATCAACGAGAACGCCTCACACAAATTTACTCAACGTAGTACCCTTACCTAGGCCAATTTACTCGGCTAACTAGCTTGCCTTGTTTGATCTAACATTAAAATTCAATTTCACCTTTTGGGTAGAAGAGAAAAACCTCAACATCATTTCCACTTCCTCAGCTTAACTGGGTTTTTGCTTAGGTCACAATTGAAACTGCCTGCCAAAGATTCAAAGTCAAGTCCGAGCTGCCTTTGAGCCGCCTTATTGGCCATGTTTACGTTTGGCTTGGCTTCTTTAAACTCAAAACTCAAATTTAGCCATGAAACACATAACTTTCTATCTATTGTTTTAAGACTGTTAGGCTGTTAACTAGGCGCTGCGAGACGAGATGGCTAAGATACAAGCACAGCGGGGTTTTTAGGCCCTGTTTCTGACTTTGTTTCTGTTTCCATTCGCTGAGGTTTTTCTTGTTCTTGCTGTTGTTGCTGTTGTTGTAGGTTGGGTTTTTATAGACGTTCCGCTAGTCAACTCAACGCTCAACACCTCATAATTCTATTGTCTTTCGACCTGTGCGCCTGAGTTTGCATACATAATAATGATAATCAGCTACTTGTGGCCAACTCTTGAGGACCCGAACTCCCCCCGACTTATTTCACTTTCGTCGACTCGTACACCTTCCTCTACATCTTCTTTACACTTTTTTTTCTCTATTTCTCCTCATTTTTTTTATAAAATTATGCAAATTAGTTGCGCCTCTGTTTATGGAACGTCGTCGTTCCAAGTTGTCGACGCACTCTACCCAGTTTTTTTTTCGCTTTTTGATTGCGCCTCAGATAGTAAAGTTTTTTTTCTCTCGCTTTTTATGATTTTATAATTTGCAGCTCGTTTCAAGTGGCAAGCGCAAGCGCGCATCGCAGCTAGGCGGAGTGTACGCAGGGGTACATACCCCTAGAATATCGGCACCCTGCTCGAGTTCCAATTGCTCGCCTTCAGGTGTCAAAGGCGCCTGCGCGCACGCGCTCTCTCACCCCTGAGCCTTAGCACCCCTGAGCTATCGCCACCCCGTGCTACCCTCAGGGTTGTGGACACTTTTTTTCTCATCTTTTTTGTTTGAATTTATAATTTTTTTTAAACATTTTTTTTCTCCATTTCTTCGCTCAATTGGTGAAGTTTGATTGGATACATTCGAGGCGGGGACTTTAAAATGCATATAAAATTTACATAATTTTATGAATTGACAGCAACAAACCATAGAGAATGCGACAAATAAACTATAAATTTGTGAGACCCTGCATATGATTAACTAAAAAGAACATAATGTAGCAGGAACACCTACGGATATTACAACAAATATGCACATATGCAGAGCTGATGAACACTGCGAAGCGTTGAGGGGAATAACAATAAAATAATGTACCCAAATATGGAGTTTTCTCATGTATAAAAGCTTGATACTGATATTATTATAAATAGGAAAAAATGGATATTTGAGGGTAACAGTTTCACCGTAAATAATTTTGGCTGATTTAGAGACGGACCTATGCAAAGTTTAGCTTTAAAACTGAGAGATAGATGTATATAAACTCGGCTCTTAATGCTGATCTAGAGTATATATCCTTTATGGGGTCGCAGATGTCTCCTTCTATGCATAAAGACAAAATTATAATAACCACCACAAGGGTATAATAAATTAAAGGATAGCATGTAAAAGAAATATTAGATTCGAGTATTTTTGCCTTTGCAGTAAAAATGTGTGTGCTGCTCACACAACAGATCTCGCCTTAATTGAGAGGAAGCTGCTCTTTAAGGGAAATTGATGAAAAGCTTATTTGCGCATAAATTCAGCAAAATTCGACTTGAAATGACCCTGACATTGTTGGGAAGCATTCACCTCTGTCCCGACCCCACACACATGGAACAGATACAACAAAAATTGGCTGCACATTTTGATAGCTAATTCTTTTCAATGAAAATTTCCGCAATTACAAAAATGAAATGTTAGAATTACATTTTGTGTATGCTAAATAAAACATTTTAACGCAGCTACCGAGGGTAGCTGTACAAGCTGTGGCCTTTGCCCGTCGCTGGGCGGGGCAGCTGGGGGAACGGGCGGGGGCTGGTAATAAGTTTGGGAAGGCTGCCAGTCAAGCAGACGCCGTCGCTGCTGCAGAAAGTACATTAACCCAGGCCTCGGCTGCTGCCAGTTTGTGGATTGTTGTGGGAGACCCCGCCCCCCGCCCCCGCCCGCTTCCGCCCCGCAATCTCCCACAGCCCGCCAATGCTCATTCAGTCAGTTCGCAACTGGCCACCCACAAGAGCAGCGCCAACAACGCTGGCGACACCCTTTAAAAACATTTTTATGCCCTATACCCATTTGAAATGTGTACAAAAGAGGTATAACACAATTATGCAAATGTATGTAACAGACGGAAGGCGTTAACGCTGACCACATAAGGATTCTGCATCAGGTGGAAATGGCTAACTTCTATCAGTTTCTGTTAATTTGTGCAATTGAGAGAGAAATTTACAATTTACATTTGAAATTAAGCTTCTCGAAGGGTTCATTTTAAAATTATTTTATATTTGCGAAGAAGTAATTCGGATTCAATATTGACGACTTCCCTTAGGATTGTATCTCAGTTATTAAAGGAAACTAGATACCAAATATTGCATACTTTTAAATTCTACACAAGTTAAGTTTACGGAGGCAGAATTTCTATCTGTTGTTGCAACATAAAACTTTGTCGAGTCGTATATGCAGAACTTATTTACTGTATATATATATATATATATATATATATATATATATATATATATATATATATATATGAGTAAGAGCAGCTGGATACAGGGTATCTGCTAGTCAGGCACTTATGTTACATACGCTCTAACGTGTTGTATATGTGTGTGCGAGTGGGTTTTTGTTACGCTTGTTAATTTACGCCAAAGCTTGCAAACATTCTGAGAGCAGGCTACGAATGTGCAGGAAGTGGGGTTGGGTTGGGTTCGGGTTGAGGTTCGGGTTTGTGGGGGTTAGTTGGGTCGCAACATCATTTAATGAACTGCAAATACATATGCACATAATACAGAGATCTGTGTGTGTGTGTTTAAGCTTTTTAAATGTTTAATTGCATCTGGGCATGTTTTTCTCACTCGCGCATTTCGCTCAGTGTATGATACAGCAAAAATATGTTTGTATTCATAAACGGAGCCTAGACGAACCTACCCACGCGCTGCCCGAGCATTTGCTGCATTGGCGCATTTTTCGCAATGCTTCCGTTTTGAATTCACTTTTCATTTGCGAACCCAACACAGTTGAGACCCTAAAGCCCCTACCAGACCAGCCCCTATTTAGCCGAGCCAGCGACGAGCTGCGTCGTGTGCAGCAACAACAAGCGACAACTGTCTCGCAAGCGTCTCGGCTAGTACCCTATTTACCAACCCCTCCCCAAACCAGCCCCCCGCCGCACCCCTAGAGTTGCAGCCCCATCTTAATGCAGCCGCTAGTCACAGTTGCCTTCGAGGCACACATAATTAAAATGTCATCGTCGTCGTTGCAGTCAGCACTTTTTATACACTAATCCCAGGGCATTTTGCGTGCTGGCATTATATAATCCCATAAAAAAGGCAGGATATGGCTAGGTCGTGCTTAAATCTAATGCTATAAAAAGTTAATATGACATAAGGATATTCCAATGTCAGCTATGCTCAAGACATTATTCTGTTTAAATAAACTTTCATTAAGCATTAGAAATAGTTTTAAGTTTTATTTCATATTCCCATTCAAACACGTCAAATGTTAAAGCTATTCAGCTGAAATTTTATTTAAATGCATTTTTTTCTGCTGCTGGCAATATATAACTGTACATTGGCCGTATCAGATGACCATATCACAATAGAAAATGATAACAGTCGTTAAAAAGTTGTATATTAGAAACATAATAAATGTTGTTCCTATAAAACGGAAAGAGAAGTGAATAAGGATATTAAGACTAAAAAGTATCTAAAAGTATCTAAAATATCTAAAATACATCATGTGGAGTGCACATTCCTATTAATTTATAAGTCTTACTTGAAACAATGTTACTCAATAGTAATTTATCTGACTTAGGATAACATAGATATACAACATAGAACTGTACAAGAAAAATATATACAAATAAATAAGCCCAATTAAGCGGAAAGCCCTTAAATATGTCGTAAATATGCTTGAACCCCTTTGTTGATCATGCTGGCATTTAGTATTACGTTTCAATTTCAATGTGTTAGGGTATTTAAAATTCGTCCCTGCTCAGTTGCAGAGCATTTCAATTGCTGTTGCTACTTTGCTGCAGGCTCCAGGCCCCGCAGCCCGCGGAGCACTTGAGCAGGTCTTAGTGCAGCCCAAACCCCTTGAGGTCTATACAAATATAATTCTCCATTTAATGCGGAAAATGAAATTTAAGCGCAGCCAGCAAGAATGAGCCCAGCCCAACTTCGAGTGCAAAAATGCAACAAGAATTTTTTGCAGTGCAGCAATGCAATAGGCAGAGTCTTGAGAGGGCGGCGGAGGCCTAGAGACGACTGTATTTGTTGTTGATTTTTTGTTAGCTCAACTGTTCAGAATTGAGGCAGGGTTCAGACGGAGTTGCATATTTAATGTGAACTTTAGAGATTGACAAACTAATTCGAGGCACATTCGGAAAATCAGTTTGGATAATTGAATGCCTATGGGGAAAAACAGGTTTAAAGAGCAGACACGAGATGTAAGCCAGAGATATAATTGAATGAAAAAGAAAAACGGAAAATAAAAATGTGAAACTAATAAATATGGAGTAAAAGGACCCTGAGCGAACCTTTAAACCGTAGCGAGGGTTTAATGTTAGGGCGCACACAAAGGCTGAGGCAGGCACGGGAGAGATAGAGAGGGAAAGAGAGAGAGAGAGAGAGAGAGAGGGAGAGGAGAGTTGAGAAAGTTGCCAACTCACATGCTGTTGTTGCTGGCGTAAAACGAGGCCTGAGCCCGGAGCAGACAGTGCAATGTCCCGACGCTGGCTGCATTGTGCGCAGCGAGTCCTTACAAGTACACACAGGACATGCAGAGCTGGTGAGAGACAGCCAGAAACAGACAGCAGAGACTGTGCGACTGTCGAACGTGCGGACGGACAGACATCATTTCATCAACGTTGACAAACTCATCGTCATTGCGAACGGCCGTTGACGGCCTTAGCAGTCGTTAACCAGCCCCCCCCCCCCCCCCCTTTCCCCCCTTCCCCACCTATGCGAGCTCGACATTGACACATGATTTTCCAGCCCAACTCCAATTCCCAGTTTCCCATTGCGAATCTCTCTGGTGTCCTGTTCATGCAAAAACGTTGGCTTTAATGCCAATTTTAAGCCTCCGACTCGCAGCCTTTCAGCCTCTGCTCCTGGCTGCCTTTGGGTTTGAGCTCGTGCTCGTATTTGCATACCAACTTGTTTCTGAGCTAATTCTTTTCAATTAAACGAGATCCTGTCTCGCAATGACATTTCGTATTTGGTCAGCTGGTACCCGGTCGCTGCCCCTCCCATCATTTTCTTCCTCTGCTTTGCGCCCATTAGTATTTCTGACAAAGTTTTAAGCTGTTTCTACTTCTGAGTAGACATGAATGCCAATGCCGAAAGTCGAAAAGTTTGTTAAATCATCGCACAGTCTGCGGTTTTTTCCTGGAAAATACCAAGTTTCGAGTGGCACCGAGAAAAGCCAATAATGAAATAATATCAGCAATTTTCTAAGGCGCTTTGCAAAAAGTTGCCAGCAATTATTTAGAGAAACGTTTTTAAGCAGATCAATGAAAAGAAAACATTATATAGAAATATATATACTTTGCTGGAACGGTCCTGAGGAAAATTCCATTATATAGCTTTAAACCTTGATAGGGCTTAAAAATGCAATTTTCGTGATTTCTCATAATCTCTCCATTTTGACATCAGGTATAAACCCCTTTGATTTCTTTCATTAGGAAGAGATTACCAAAATTCTCAATTTTTGGGATATGGAAAACTGTTTTACCTGATTTTTGTGTGAGTAAAGAGTGAAGGAGGATACATTTACGATGTTAACAAATAAATGAATACTTTTTAAATAATTTCTGTCCATTCTATCAGCTTTCAAGTCTATTTTCAAGTATCGCCAAGCTATCTTCCTGACGATACACATACGAAATAGTTGAAAATTCTTATAGAATTGTTGCACTGTTGCCATTGGATAGCTCAAATAATACTCATTTATTTGTCGTGTTTATCCTGCGACTCTCTCCAAAGTCTAGAATTTCAAAGATAATTAAGCAGCATTTCGGTGCATGTAAAACGACCTTTCAACTCAATCGATGTTCCTTTGTCTAATGAGTCGTGACCTCGTCCGTTTCTAGGTGTGTTGCCTGCCCAAAGGACAACACGACATGTGTGAACAGAAACAAAAACAACAACAACAACAACTGGCAACACCTTCCAAACGTGTTACAAAATGTGTTTTTAATTTGCCAAAACACAACAAAACGGGCGTCAGGTGTAAAAATGTTAAAAGGTTCTCTTCCAAATGATTATTGAAATATGCGCAATGCGACCACACACACACTCAAACACACACACACTCACACACACATGTACAGCCACACGACAAGCCACGCCCAGTGGCGCGACACGTTTAACTGCCAAGACCCCCCTATCCCCTCCTGAATTTGCGCATTTTAATTGGTCGCCGCGTAGCTCGTTAGCGCAAAAGTTGACAACCAAATTGATATAATTCATCAGACATCTATATATATATGGTATATATGTGTATGCATATACAATTTATAAAATATATATATTAATTAATTTCAATTTTGTCTCTCTGTGGCAACGGGCCAGGCTCGAACAAGACCGAACGTCAATTAGTTGGCGCATCGAGGCGCAGTTTTATGGTCATGTGGCAGCCGCCGTTTTTAATGTGCCAACCTGTCCGAGCGCTGCCTTCTAGGCCATTGCATTTGTCACCTTTGCTGATTTTTATGGCCCGCACTGTTGTTAACGGCGCCTTGGGTGGTCCCTTTGGCTCCTTTGTTAAGCCCTCACTTCTGCTGGCCGTTTGACTGTTAACGGCCTCTGGTCACATCTAATTAACAGCAGTTGCCATTGGTCTGAGCCATGGAAGTGCACATAACAGACAGCTGCTTACAGCCAATTCCAATGCATATTTTTTCCAATCAAATTATCGCGCTTTTGATCAACAGCCACCAAATGGCAGGCACAAAGTGGAATTGACAAAACGAAGACAACAACAAGCACATGCCGTGACGTATGCATATGAATATGCATATGTATATGTATGTAAGTGCGTGCTTTTGGCAGAGGCACAGTGTAAGAGCGACAGAGCACGCTTACATGAAGACCCTTTTGTAAGCACAATGAAAACGGCAAAATACTGTCAAGGGTCAGAAATTACTCGAGCAAGCTTAATTCAACTGATCTGGTCACACTCAATTGATCAGAGTTGTACAGATTGGCAATTGGCAATTAATTAATTACATGTTGTCAACTTTGGTACACGTTGTTTTTTATTGTTCAATTGACAAAGTGTTTGTAATGTGAGCCTTTAATGGATTAACGCTTGCAGGTGCGTGCGACCGCAGGGCAAGCAACACCTGTGAACTTTTGTTGGCTATTGTACGTAAGCGGCGGGGGGGTCGTTGGGCAAACTGTCAGGTGTCTGTGTGAGTGTGTGTTGGGCCGTGTAATTGATCAAATAAACGAATGAGTGGAAGAGTGTGATTGTAAAAGAGAGTGCTGGGAAAGGAGGCAGACATATGTATGTACAACGACTGTTGCCACTTGGCATATTTGTATTGCATTAAAGCAAATGTACCAAATATGATTAAATGTACCTACATATGTATTTTAAATAAGCATATGAATAAAGTTCCCATGTGAATATTATTCCCTTTATAATATGTTATTTTATATATTTGGTCATTTAACGTTAAATCAAAAGATAAAAGTACCTATTTGCATCAATAAACGTACCGTAATTGGTACATTTAGTGCACATGTCTTTAAGCACAAGCAGACTTCCGCATGCATGTACACACGCATACACACATACACACACTGACTGTAATTACATACACATGTGTGAGTGTACGAAGCTCTTCATGTTTTTGATCTTTATGTTGATTGCTTCCCACGTTGCTTTCCAGCAATTGACACTCAGCCAATTAATGTTGCTTGTTTTGCCGAATGCAGCCATCTTGTTTTTCCTGGAAAATTCAGCTTCTTACCAATTTTGCTCTGTTCTTGTGTTGGCTGCGCACAAAGTGCGCCTAAAAATAGACTCGAATTTGTGCGTTTATTGAAATGTTTGCCACTGACAGGCAACAAAATGGCTGCCAAAACAGCAAATGCTTAAGCCAAAATAAAAGCAACAACAACAACAACAACTGGCAGCACCTGTGGCTAGGCAAGAGCTTGCCAGCTGCGCACCATTGTGGCATGTCCCGAGGTCAGTTTTGATACACTGTGCGGAATGTGAGAAGAGTATATTGGGAGCGTGGAAAACCCCAAAAATGTATATCTTCTACGTTTACAGAGTTAAGTGGATGGAATTTGGAAAGAACTCGTCTAATGATCAACCCGAAGCTGCCTTTCTTTGAACAGGTATTAGGCAGTCGGTTATACTCGACGACAACATTCTTACTTGTTGTTTTATGGCTCTCGGCGGGTCAACAAATTTCTCACTCGTGATTACAGTTTCCCTTTGCCGCGAATGCCGTAATGACAGGCAAATTGTTGTCTGACTGGACGGGGCTCGGGATGAGGGGCGCGGGTGGGCTGCCCGCTAATGGCTGCCAAGTTTAATTAAACTTCGGTCTATATCAATGGAATATTTATGGCCACCTGGGCATTTTAATTAAGCCCACCGACGTTTACCGGTAACATCATAATCAATAAAGTCAACAAAAGTTTGCCTTGAAAGATGTCTCCGTCTCCTTCAAGGTCATTTTCCAGACTCTGTAGATAGTCAGTATCTTTTATCTTATGGCATCTTGTTGCATATATCTGTCAGTTCTTCCATGGAATACATACCTGAATATGTTGCACCTTAAACCCAGAAACTTATTCTTACCCAGAAGCCTACAAACGCATTCTCACCACATGCTTTTATTTTTCTATAGTCCTTTGTCCTATATACTTTTGTCTAGATTAAGTACTTATTTCCATTTGAGAGTCTAAATTTGCCTTAATATTTCAAAGCACATTTGCACTCCCTGATGATATCAGCTCTTTCTTCCTAACTAGTTGTTCAATATAGTTTATAATAATTAATTTTCTTTGATTTTCTCAACTCTGAAAATAATTCCCATTAAAATGTTCTGATCTGTCGACTTATTTTAAACATTCGTTCAAAATGTTTTGGAATAATTATTGTAAAATAAATCATAGAGAAGAGGGCAGTAAATAAGCTTTGTCTGTTAAATTTTGATTAATGTTGCACACAACAAAATTGCATTAAATTATTGTATACCATCCACATTTGATCGGAATTCGTGCTCAGTTCTCAATTTCTCACTCGACATGTGTAGGAAACGCCCTCTGCTGCACATTGGCAGCCTTTTTCTTGGCCGGGGGCTGCCTACATGAGTTGTTGCCTGCAGTCAGGGCAAAATATATGACCGGCCCATTGAAAGGTTCAATTGCAGCGATAAATATTGCAATATTCTCCAGCTTCAGTTGCAGCCAGCCTCTGGAGCAACTGGCTCCTTATCAAATGGCAGAGCGTCGAGTGCGACGAGTTTCTCACGACGAGAACGACGACAACGGCCCAGGACACAAGTCGTCGTCGTCGTCGTCGCATTTTGGGTGGCAACAAATGTTTTATTTATGCAACATGGCAATCACTGCCCATTTGTTGCCCCCCTCCACCCTCTCCCTCTCCAGACGAGTCATGCGAACCAGTTGATATGAAATACTTGTGTCTGTATTCATATATGAAATGAAAGGTGGGCGTGTGCGTCTGTTTGACAGCGCGACACGCATAGGCCAATGCCCCAGTCCCAGTCCCAGTCCCATTCAGAGCCCCATCCCCAGTCCCCAAGTGCCACAGGACCGCATTTTATCAATAAGTCTTCACTGAAGATGCAGTTGTAAGTGGAACTGGAGCTGGAGCTGGAGCTGTGGCTGGCAATTGCCGCTGGCGTCAAACAAAGTTTTAGTTTTGCATTTTGCAGTTTTTTATGGAGCAGTTCTCACAATGTGCCGTTATCTGGCACTTGCTGGGCGGCTGGTCTCATGTTTCGCTTTTTCATTGTCGCTGGAAGCTGTCAACGACATGAATAATATTGAGTGCGACAAAAATCCAACAGTGACATTTGTACAGCAACTTGCACGAATTTGACGGCATATGAATACGTCCCCTGAGTTGAATGACCCTTCTCTGTGATTCTCACTTTAGCTGACGATTAAAGCTCGATGTATTAGGCAGAGACAATGGCAGAGTGGAATATGCAGTATCTGCGCAGCGTTAACACCTTTCCCTGAAGAATTTAAACCCAACAAATATACCCTATACTTATACATATTTCAGGTATTTTTATGGGTCGAAAAACCTTTGTATGAACTCAACCTTCATTTGTGCGGTATTTATAAACTAGTTGGGAAATATAGTGGGATACTTGTGATAATCATATTTTGTACCAAACGCAACCCTTGAAATAATAATGACTTCTTGAAAATTGGATAATATATAAGAGAGATTATATAAATGTATATATCGAATTACCCGAAATAATATAGTAAATAAGCTCAATAGAATTTTAAGAATTGAGAGGCTTAACCACACTCATCTTAAAGTGGAAAGCCGAACCTTATTAATGGAGCGTTTAAAATCTCTTGATACTTTCCCTATATTATTTTCACAGATAGCCATAAAACTAATATGCCCCATTACCTTAACGAATTCAACGCTAGGGTATATTGAAAACGAAATATGGAATACAATGAAAAATTTATTGAATTACGGAAGCTGTCGCTGCGATTTGAAATTGAGAGCCTTACACGATTGGCTGACGTTGCCGTTGAGACATATCGAATGGAAATGGAAATGTTTTGTAAATATTTCAATTTATGACATTTGTTTGAACGTTACTTACGACAATCTGAAGATAGTTACGAGTGCATATGGAAATAAGTGGCTTACCTGGAAAATGAAATAAAAATAAATAAAGTTTATTGCATAACATTAACAGACTTTATGGACTTTAAAGACTATTAGAGCTTATAAGTGTAAAAAAGCCAAATAAGAGAAAAGGCTGACCATTTTTGACATTCCGCAATCCTTTGCCTTTAACTTAAGTTATGCGCAAAAAGTTGACAGCCAAAAATGTGCCCAGAGCAAAAATTCTTTGACTTAAATTATGCAAAGGTAAATTCTCAAAATGCTTGAACAATTTGCAACAAATTCTGAAAAAACAAAAACTGCGATTCATGAGTCTGTGAATGACTGTTAATTAAATATGCACACACAAAAAGCGAAAATATTTACTTTTCGTACTAGTTGAGGGATGTCAATTTATGGTTGACTAAATAAACAGAAATACGATATGTGAAATAATTGTATTATTTCGTTTTTCTTTTTTGTTATTCGCAAAGCTTAATAAATCGAATTAAGTGCAGATTGTATTCAGAGTTTGAATAAACGATAAAACGATTTGCACAACTTTTTCATAATTTAAATATGGCATCAATGATGCTCATAATGAGCATAATGATGATGATAATGATCATGTTGATGGGGCCAATTTGCGATATGCCCGCCATTGCTCCGAGGGGAGTCGAATTGCCATTATTCTCAATGTGTTTTCGACATAACGAAACACATACGAGTGCACACAAACATTTCTGGCTCTATCTCTGTCTCGATTTGAAAGTGAAAACCCAGAGGGAAATCAGATGGTAAAGCAGCCAGACAGAACGAAGCGATAGTGCACAGCTGATGTCAGTTTCCATTTGACCCAAGTTCGATTATATTCAAGCCAAAATGGCATTAGCTAAATTTAGTAAGTATTAAGTGCTTGGAGAGCACGCGAAGGCTTTAATTATTAATTGTAGGTATCTTAATCAATACAAGAAGCATATGTTAGTTCTTAATTAACCCATTCCGGCAAATAAACTGCCGGCAACTGAAAGACCTATGCAATGTTAAGACGATAGCCTTCAAACTGAGAGACTAGACATAGAAACTGACAGACGGACAGATGGACATGGCTATATTAACTCGACTGTTGATGCTAATTCGGAATATATATACTTTATGGGGTCTGAGATGTCTGCTTCTATGCGTTAAATAACGTAGGAATAGTGAAAAGTTGTACTTTGCTTCTCTGCTTAACTCTTAAAAGCTTTAATTCAAACTCGAGCTAATAACTGAATAACATAAAATTTACTTAAAGCTCTAAGCTCATCAAAGGAACTAATTTAACAGCACGAAAGCTTTACGCCGAATTATTTGATTGGCATTTAATTATAAACATTGAGCACGAAAGCTTTACGACGGATGTATGTATGTATATATACACGGATTTATTGTTCTAAAACTTAAAGCAACAGAATTTTCCATAAAGCTGTCCTATATGCATTGAAAGCTCATTAAAGTTTTTCACTTTAACAAAATTGATTTAATATTTAAGACTAAGCTTACTTTAAGCTTGGCTAAAGCTCCACTTTTTGCTATACTGAATTATGGATTTAGAGTCCTTTGGAAAATGAGTTAAGTTAAATACAGTGTAGTCATGAATGAAATAGCTTTTTAAAGCTTTGAGCTAAATGCAACTGAAACTTTAAGCAAACCTAACAAACAACAATTATGCAGCGCACTTCACTCGCATTAATTAGTTATGTTAAGGATAATTACATAAACGGATGATATTCAAATGAATAACTCTGGAAATGATTTATTTTGATGCAATTTAAATATTTTAATATAATTTTCAAATGCGCAGCGAAAGGGCCACAAAGCGCATTTGGCTCGAGACGGCAAAATGTAATTTAACTAATTTGATTCAATGTAAATTATAAAGGTAAACAGCAACCGCAGCAACAACAACGATTTGTCAGCCAGCCACAACAACCTTATAAGCGTGTAATTTAATTTAATGCACCCAAAAGCAACAGCAACAACAACAAGCAACAACTCAACAACAACATGGCGCGTGAATAAATGTGGAAAATGTTGCCCAGTTGCAACATAGCGACAAATAAAAAACAATAACAAAAACAACTAAAACTACAACAAAATTTTAGCTTTTAATGCGTTGCAATCGGCAAATCGCTGAAGCATTCAGTGCTGGCAGCTCATATATAGAAGTAAGAGAGGAGGGGGGCGTGGCAGTGGGCTAAACTTATATCACACAATTTGTTGCCGCCGCTAATAAAGTTGTTGGCAACAACAAGTGAGACCCCAAAAATTGCTGCCAAAAACAAACAAAACTGAAAAATACGAAGAAGAAGCAGACAAACAATTGCACAATGTGAAAAATGAAAAGAGGAAGCACAAAATGAGCAGCCCAAAAAATTAATAGGCGTCTTAGCTGTTGGGCTTGTTGTTGTTTTTGTTGTTGCTGTTGCCGTCTTGGCCAACAATCGGAAGTGCAAAATTAAAAGCCAGACACAGACAAGAAAAACCCAAACTACGAACGGAACAAGAAAAAGAGATATCTTCGGCATTTCGAAGTTTAAATACCCTAAAATACATTCAAGGGGCTTGAAAGGGAGCTAATATTAATACTTTATTTACAACAGATTCTTCGTATAGTAACCATATGATATAATTTTACAGATACTTAGTAGAAAGGTGAAGCTTGTAAATGCTGGGCTTAATCAAGATGTCTTGAAAATCCAAAACAACTGATCTTATGAACCTATCTTCCTATAGACGCATATATTTTGATATAGTTCTCTGATGTGGGATTAGATTTTGCTCATATATATATGTATAAAGCGTAGTTGGACTCTCACCAGAACTCTACTTTTAGTCGAACATTCAACTTTCTCAGCCGATCGGTCATTTAGGTAGATATATTTATATATATATATATGTTTTTTTTCCTTATAATTTTATTTTTAGCTGTTCCTTCAACAATAAGATTGAAAGTTTCATGATATAAAACGATATAAAGCTGAGAGAACACTGAAAAGTCGGCTCGGCTGGTAATACAGATCAGGAATATATATACTCAACCGATTCGGAGTTGTCTATTGTTATGCGTCGCACATTTGGTAACAAAATAATATTACCTTTTACAAGGGTATACACAGCACCAACAACACCAACTACAGCAAATGGGAAGTGTGTGTTTAGGTCTGCGTCTTGGGGAAGTGGCCTAGAAGATGTACTGCCAGCTGGTTGCTTCGTTAATCTGGCTACTGAACCCTTACAAGTTCACAAGAACTTCGGCTGGGTAAACATTAGTCAACTTCGCCCGAGCACTGAAAGTCCTTCAAAGTGCCTTTATGGTTTTAGCCAAGTTTACTAATTACAGTTATTCCGGTGGAAAAGTTAAAATGAACTAAAGATGAGTCATTAGAATTGCTTAGGGTTGGGTCTTTGTAAGCTTTTTACAAGCAGAATGTAAATGTAATTCTTTTTTTCCAGACATTCTGATATTCCGAGCTGTCTATAATAGTTTTAATAAGTGTTCTCTCAAGTGGCAAAGAGTTGGGCATATTATAATATAATCGGCTGTGGACAGTATCGATTTTTAATCTTATCGACTATCTATTGTTGAAGGCAGAAATTGGCCAGACCAGAGCACTTTATCATATGAAGGATCGATCAAATAATAAATAATAATAATAACTAATAAATATACCTCAAATTATATACAATAAAAACCCATTTTTATGAAATCATTTAATGCTTTTGCCCAGCCTGTAGAGTAACTCCGAGTCGAGCATTCTTTATAACATCTGTTCTACAATTTCATATACTACTACATTATATTTGATAAAAGGTTATTCAAGAAACCATTTACAGTCTATATAGCTGTCTGCAGAGTATCTCTGAAAGGAGCAATATCAGCAACATCCTTTTGCATATACATTTGCATATACTACTTATTATATATAGAGTATCCCCGAGTCGAGCATTCTCTATAATACTATCATCATACTACACATCATATACAATAATAAGTTATTCAAAAGACCATTTACTCCCTTATATCTGCCTGTAGAGTATCTCCGAGTCGAGCATTCTCTACAACATCGTTCTTAGCTATGTTATACTTTTATAATGTTATATAACCGCTGCCACTTAGCACCTTGTACACATCTAGTTAACAGCCCTGCACTTTATCATGAGCCGCGTCTAATTTATGTAGCGCTTGTAAAACTGTAAATTGGGGTCCAGTTTTTGCATCTTGACGCGTTTTCGTCAGACTTGGCAAGTGGCTGTGTGCAATTTTGGCCGCTAATTGGCCAACACTTGCACTGGCAGCCGCAATTTATGGCCAGTTATTAGTCGACTCTCAGCTCGGGTCTGTTAAACACGTGACTATTAATCAGGCAACCAAAACGCCGACGGGTCAACACTTAACTTTACAGCCCCAAACTCTTGTCAAATTAGCCATGAGCTTAGGCAAATTTGGCTGCACAAATAATGCAAATGATTTACCTAATAATCCTTCAAGAGCTGCAGGCAGCATGGACAATTTGGGTAACTAGTTGTAGAACTAGTTCCAATGAACTTTAAATTAAATTGGAAACAGAGTCGGAAATTAATTTGACAGAGAAAATTAAAAGTTTTTTTGAGTAACATTTTGAGCTACAAGGAAAACTAGAAACTTAAATTGAACAAATAAAACTGGTTCCGGCTAAATGTCACAAATTAAGGCATAATTGTTGTAATAAGGTCATAATGGCAAAAGCTAAGTTTCATGCTCGGAAGTAAATAGTTAGGAAAACTTAATTAAAACAGCTGAACAAAATATTTATGGGTTTTCATTCCACGAAAAGGTAGTTACACTTTTTAGATGTAATGGATATTATGAGCAATAGAAAACTCACGTTAAACATTTCAATTTCATTTTAGGGAACTAGTTCACTAGTTCAGCGTTCTCAAAGAGTATTATTTAGATATTGAACTATCTAAAAAGTGTTATCAAAACGCAAAAGAAGTTAAGTTCCTAGGTGAATAAGAGAAGTTATTATTATTTTTACAGGCCGAACACAAAATAATCATTTTTTTCACTTAATTCTACCCATAAGCTTTAAAACTTGTGAGGATATTTTAATGTCACGATATATGTCATGATATAGAATTTTTATATAAATGTATATCTATCGTGCTTTTAAACGAGAACAAGAATTTGAGTTGGTTTAAGAATTCACAAAAAACATTTTTAAGATTCTAACGAGAAATATTCTCCCCTCCCCTGTTCACCCTCTCTTTGCATTTCACATAAACATAGCTTTCGATGCTTCACAAAGAGACGCATAAATAATGTGACACAGTTTCATTTGCTTTGAGGCCACCTGGCTGATTTTTATGGCCGCGCCTGTTTAAAATACACATTTTTATTGTTTCGATATTGTTTTGCTCCGATTTGTTGCATGTGGCATTAATTGAGATTGTTATTCTTGTTTTCATTGGCAATTAAATGGCGCAGGCTTGGAAAATGCAATTTCGGTAAACATTTTGCTGACAAATTTGAAATTTGAAATTTTGAATGCAAAAACCTTCAACAAAAGCGCATTAAAATGCACATGAATAAATATATAGCTGAATTTTAAAAAACCAAAAAATTAAAAATGGTTTTAAAGCAAAGTTTTAAAATAATAAATATACCATATATTGGCATTTCTGTCAAATTCACGAGGGTAAAAATATTTATCTTTAATTCAAAATATTGTTTTTCCTGCCGTTGTCTGTGTGAGGCCGTAACAATTGCCGGGCTTTATTTGCAGAGTGCAACAAATTTTCCACAAACTACAAAATGTACACACACATATAACATATATATATATATTCATCTGTTTTCAAGCGAAATAAAATGCGATAAAAAAATAAAAAACTGAACGTAGCGAAATGCCTACAAAAACGGCGGCGACGTCCAGTAAACAAAACGGCGGCAACACAATGGGGCCAGCGTATAGTGTCTGCTAAAAGTGCGCGCACAGCCAAACAACCGGCAACGTCGACAGACGCTTTTCCGTTTATTGCACTTGCAGCCCCCTTTATACGCCCGCCTACCCCCCTGGCCATGCTACTGGTCAGACAATTTGCAGTCTTGTCTGCGAGGCTGCCTGCCAAAATTGTTACCCCAGGCAATTTTTACACGCCGTTTTTTACAATTTTATTTCATTTTTGTTATTTTTATTTTCCATTTTTCTTATTTTTATTTTTATTTTTATTTTTGGTTGCACATTTTCGTGCCGCACGCCATTTTCATTTCTCGCATTTTTCTCTCGCTTTGCCGCAGCATTTTTCATAATTCTTGAGGCAGTTTTTGCCGAAACTTGCAAAGTTTTTACAGTGAGGAAATTATATTTTGGCATCGCGTAATAATCTCTCCCTTTTACCAAAAAAAAAAAAAAAACGAAAGGCCAAAAATATTTCATAGTTGCACTCTCCAGACCAGGCCGCACCCTGCCCCTAAAAACTTGGCCCTGCCTCATAAATACAAAGTTGCAAGCGTAGCCGTCGAGGAATCATAAATATGTCGTCGTTTTCGTTGTCGTTGTCGTTGTTGCTCTTCTTCTTGCTACGGTTGTTGTTGTTGCTGTTGTAGAGCCCAAAAGTCTATATCATGTATCTCTCCGGCAGTGTGTGCCCATACATTTTGGGCACAAAATGCTACAAAATCTATGTAATAACTCGGGCGATGGGAATGCGGCTGTGGTCGGGGGTTTGGGGCGTTGGGCGACGCCGTCAAATGTAGACAAAAAGTTGAGAGAAGTTGTGAGCGGTAAGTGTGCGTGTGGGGCATGGGATGTCGAAGTGAATTGCCAAGCACAGTGGGGCAAACCAAATGCATGTTAGCAACGAAAGCTTTTAAAAACTCTTTTAAGGTCAACTTGCACAGTGGGGCAAATGCAGTGGACAAACCGAGTTATAGATAGTCTATATACCTTGGAACCTTTTTAATGCAAAATATTGAACATTTTTAAAAACGCTGCAACCTGCGCAAAATACAGAAAACTTTTTCATTAAACTTATAACAGCACATAGTAGCTCTATTGTGTAGAAAGTAAGTTGGTTTTAAGACTACTGTGATAATATATGGTTATATATGTATGACACACTCTACACAGAATTGGTAACTAGCCTTTCTATGCGCTTCTCAAACAATTAGTTAATTTCCAGGATAACTTACACAAAATCCGTAATTAACCTTTCTATGCGAATCTCAAAAACGTATCCTTTTTTTTCCAAGCATTGGAACCGATTTATAATGTGAACAAATTAGGAGTCATCAGAATATTTTGCATTGTAAAGATTGGTTCTACACACAAAATGTTCCTCAGTTCCCTCCACCAATAAGTGTGTTTTTTTACACAAGACTAAGCTCTTTTTCCAATCGCCCATATCTTTTTTTTAGTCTTAGGATTTTAAGCACTGTAATTTTTGCGAAAATTCATTAGCTCAAGGTCCACTGTGCCACCCGACGCACAATGGCACAAAAGCTGTTGTCTCTGCAACATAGAGAGCCCACTAATGGTATATCTTAATGTCTGGAGCACATTGTTGTTGCTCAACTTTAAAGCGTTTAAAAACGAGTTTGAGAAAAATTGTTAGAAAATACGCCGCAGAGATTTAAAGCTCGATAATGCGTGCATATAGCATGATAGCAACATATGAGGGCCTTGCCGAGTGCCCCGGGGTAGGGGCAGCGCGATCTGAAGATCTCGTCAACACTTTAAAGATCGCACTTTAAAGTCATTTCTCTGGGCTGGTTCCGATGGGATTTGCGAAGCGTTGAGATTATTGTGGAAAAATCAAAGCCCAAGTCAATAATCGAATCAGTCGCATACAAATTTGTGGCACGCGGGGGCGTTCCTTAAGTTTATCACAGCATCTGCCCGACTCCCCTGACAATTGAATTGCTGATGAGCTGCGGCGTCGGCGCCTCTAAAGCGTCATTGAATTTGTAATGCAGGCCACAGGCGATACAATAATGGCATACAAAATGCGCCTCCAAATGAGTTGAGCAGATGAAGAACTGACATTGAGAGCGAGCCGCAACTGAACTATATAGTATATACCCTGTATTTCAGCTTCTACTGCACACCCCTTGCTTATGCTACAGCTCCCCAGGCAGTCGTTCAATTTGAATTTCAAAATTGACGTCATCCACAATGCGCATATGATTTACTTGTTGATTCAAAAAGGCGACCCAACCACGCCCACCTCGTCTCAGGCCACATTAGATAAGCAACTTGAGGGAATTGCAGCTGAGACTTGAAGCTAACCGTGTGTGTGTGTGTGTGTGTGTGTGCAAAAATACGACTGCTTAGAAGAAAAAAATATATGAACTTAAAAGAGTTTTGGGTTTAACGAAGCTTTAATGCTCTTATACGAGCGGAAGCTTTAAGCTTAACTCATTTAACTTGATGAGAAACAATTACGCTCGCTTAAAGCTTAATCAAAATTAGTGCTGAGAAAAAGCAATTGGAAAATTTAAACTCTGTACATTTCATAACAGTATTGCCTAACAACAATTAAGATAATTTAAAGTGAACACAAAAGCTTAAAGCTGTTAAAAAATAATCTATTAAAAACATTAAAGCTCGCGAAATTGCAGCCACGGTTTAAACTGAGCATTTAAGATGGTGGGTTATGGCGAAGAGCAAATATTTGTTTTAAGTGGAACTAATAAAGCATTATTAAAGCTAAGAGATCTAATCAGTTAAGTTAAACTTTAAGTATTGCCTGTAAGAAAAGTCATTCTAGAGATGACTATTTTAAGCACATCAATTCAGTTGGATATATATATTTGTGTATATCTTGTATATTTTTAAATATGAAGCCATATGAAAAGTCTCAAATGCATCAAATCGATTTAAGTGAGAATAATAAAGCTTGCTTAAAGCTAAAAGATCTACTTGCACTTCCTGTTCTTAGCTGAGAAAAAGCTACAAGCTTGCGTTCAGTTCGCGAGCTTTAAGACCACCTTATTATACTCAGTCGCAAAGGGTATCCCGATTGAAAAAAGCCTCTGTAGAAATACGACAAATATTTGCAGCTCATTTGAGAATATGGTAAAGCAGCTTTTGTAAATTTGGCGCATTTGGCGTCGACGGCGACTTTTATGGCCGACAAATGAATGCAACAAAATTTTGTGCGACGAAAATTGAAAGAGACAGCAGTGCAACACGTAATTAGCCAAACGAGCCTAAATGGCTAACAGACTGCCCGACTAACTGACTAGACAGACTGACAGACTGGGTGTTGAACTGAAAACTCAAACCCTAGACCAAGTAGGAGGCTGGCTCGAAATCGAAAACCTTTTGCTTTTAATTGCAGAAAACGAATTTAGAATTTTTATCATTTTCAACTTGGTCGATTTAATTGGGCGTTAATGACTCTTTGCATTAAGCGTAGCCAATTAAAACCGAACCGACTCTCGAGAGGCGTTGTTGTTGCTGTTGTTTGTTAGATAAATTACCTAAGCTGAAATTTAATTGTGACCATAAAGAATGCCGAGGCTGTAGCCGGAGCTGCCGCTCAGTCTACGGCTAAACTCATTTTAGTTAATGCCTCAAGTTCAGTAGATGCGAAAAACGAAAGTTTTTCCAGTTGCCCGACGATTGCATGTGGCACGAATTCCGCATGTGGCACATTACGTATACGCCTCGTGCATTTATCAGTTGCTTCTTCTGCTGCATGTTGCAACTGTCGCCTATTCATTTGTGAATATCGTAAATTAAATAATCAGCTGGCCGCACAGTTGTGACCTTCATTGGCTCGCTCAATGTGCACAATGAACTTGGCCGCTAAATGACTTTCTTTTGTTCGATCGGTTACTCCAAAGCTCGCCCTGCTCCTCCCCAATCTTTACAGATTTGCATATTTACATAAATTTGCCTTGGAAATCATTTTATCTGCCCGTCAGTTGGCCTCACTTTAGTTGTCTCTATCTGCATCCGCGCGATCTTTGTGGATCTACCAAAGCGAAGAGCCGGAGCAGCAAATACACAAAAAACGGGTGTTTTGTTTCAGATATATGCTTTAAATGGAATTGAATTGGGTATATAAGCTTAAGTGAAGGTGCAAAATGTGAAACTAGCTGAGCAGCAGATTGCTTTAGGCGCATAAAGTCTTCTTAATATAAAGCACTTGAAATCAATGACAAAAATTAATAATAATTTTAAACAAAGCACGCTTTAGTTTTAGTCTAGAAGAACTTAAAGATCAAGCCACTAGCTAAATGTGTATACTTTTCGTGTTGGAAAAACAGCCTTCATAACTTTGATTCAGATCAATTCAAACTATTATTCTTACTTAAACCAATCCAAACAAACGATTAAGTCAAGCGCTAATTGAGAACGAAGAATTGGCCAGCATTAGATAGATTTTTTGGCAAGCACTTATATTTTTTATTATTTTAGCTATTATTCTGGCTAAGCTATACCTAGTTATATTATGTTTTATCTTTTCAAACTTCAGTACAGTGTGCTCTATTCTATGCTATGTACATTGATTAACATTTCAAGGGTATTTGTCTTACAATCGTTTCTATTTAGCTGCGCAAAGCTGTAAACAGTAGCCGATGTTAAGCTTCTACTGTCTGTGCCGACTGTCTCGGTAGCTCAATCAACTGGCAGCAGCAACTATTTTTGGTACGCTGCCAACAACAAGAACAACAACAACAAAAGCAACAACAACAACAACTAAACGGCGCCGTCGCATGCCAAAAACGCTGAAAGTGGCGGCTGCTTTTGACCCACTGACTGATATACAAAAAAAAAAAAGAATAAAAAATAAATAAAATAAAATGAAAATAGAAGAAAAAGTATGCTCTTTGCAGTTGGCTGCTTGCCGCTTGTCGAGTATCCAGTTTTGCATTGTTGCAGTTGCAGCTTGCAGCTTGCAACTTGCAGCTTGCAATGCAATTAACTTGTTTAACATTTCGGGCGCCAGTTGATCTCCGGCGCTGGCAGTTGGCCCGCTCCCCCGCAGCGTTCGGGAAAACTAACTCAATTCCAAATCGTTTTCAACTTTTCACTTAGATGAGCTCGCGCTGTCGCTGGTTCTCCAAATGTCACACAGCAACAACAAATGTTCCACAAAAATATTTCATTTGAAGCTGTCAAACTTTGAGCCATAGAAAAATGTCTGCCACATCAATTCAGATACATATTTGCATATAGCACTGACAAGCCAAACAACAGTTGACAACAAATAGAAGCAAGAAAAGTGCGCACGTTGGATTGTGCTCGAATAGGAGACACCCCGTAAATGGAACTGAAAGCTTAATTTTGAAAAGTTTCTTAAGAGCTTTCAGTCTGGATATAAAATTCTTTTGAAATATAGGAAACAAAAAATGGCAAAATTTTTTAAATTTTTCTGGTTTTTAGATTAGGAAATGGCAGGAAATGTTTTCAAACATTTGTTAACTTTTTTTTATTAATATTTGTAGGGTAAAAACTTAAGAGAATGGAAAACATCGCGTGAGCAACCACAAAATATTGAACATAATGACTCGTCTGTAGAAGCAGTCCAATAATATTTATAATATTACTAATATAAGTATTTGGTACCCATGAAATTGTTTGCCCTGCCTGACTGATTGACTGACTGACTGATTCAGCGTACAGCTGCGATGTAAGTGCAAATTGGAAATTTTTATTGGCAACTGTGGAATAAATTGAGCCGAACGGTTGAAGGAAACTTCTTCAACCGAATCGAGTTCAAATAAATAGAATAATAAAAGGAAATAGAAAAGAAAATATAAATATATGGCTTAAATGTTGGTAAGACTTTTACAAGGTGTCGCAAATTACCAAAGATCAGCAAAAGAATTGACTGCTTATCTGGAGATTCATCTAGATATTAATTATAAGACTCGAAAACTGCAAGTTGCAAGGCATTAATATGGATATAAAATAAACTGGAAATACCAATCATTTTTATATACCCTATTTCTTACCCATTTTCTTTGGCTACAGGGTATTAACAACGACAACAGTGTCATTCACCGCAAAATGTAAAAGTTTTACAAGTGATTTTAACTTTTACAACTGTGCAACCCGCCAGATACTGTCGGGACTGAGGGGCACTGATAGACTCTCCTCCATCTCCCTCTCTCTCTCTCTCTCTCTCTTTCTCTCTGTGCTGGCTCAGTCTACAATTTCCAATTAATAATTCATAAACATTTGCTCAGTGTTCTCAACTCTTCTTCGACTTCTTCTTGTACTTCTTCATAAACTTCTGGCTCTGCTGCTTTGGTGTGTCAAAAAACAAATGCTTTTCCACCCACCCACACACACACACACACACACACAAACTAACCCATTGTAGCTGTTGTGGTTGTGCCTCGGCCCTTGACAGAATTGCCAACACTTGTTGTTCAAAGTGTTTTTCTTGGCAATTTGTCTGCTGCATAAGAGGAACACTACAAAAACAAAAACAGAAAACAAATTTATTTATGCTGCCTGCTTGTAATTGGGTTACCAGTGGAGCCGCAGCAGCTGATGTCTGGCATGCACAACAGATACAAAGATGCACAGATACACAGATACACAACTACATAGATACATACATAGATACAGATACAAAGTTACAGTTGCAGCAGCAGCGCGCGTTGCGTTTGCAGATGCTAAGTGAAGTGAGTTTCAACTTGCTTTTTTGTTTTTTTTTTTTGCTTTTCTTGAATAGCGCTTGAATAGCAAATGAGTGCACTACTCATACTCATATTTGTCTGAGTAATGAATGGATTTTTTTTTTTTTCCATCCAGCTTAATTTTTTATGTGCATTTTTATGGGCTTTTCCTTGATTTTTACGACGCTGTTGGCTTTAAAAACACGCTATGCAGCAACGTTTTGTAGGCTTACTAAGTAATAACCGAAAGATCTGCTCTATAAATCACAGATGAGCCGAAGTTCTAATGCCAACTACCTTGTTTCTTGTGTCCCCAAGTTTCTATTTTCAAAGTTCTGTTCAATCCAATCATCCATTAGTTTAGTCCAATGCTCAGCACAAATTTCCATTTTCCTAATTGCCAAACGCATAACACGCATTCTCAGAGTGGACTGTGCCAAAAACTCTACCCAAGATTGCTTACAAAGCACAGTAGAAATGGCTAAGTCGAAGTTGCCACGCTAGGAAATACCCTGGATACAGCTGCAGGACTTCAATGCAGTTGCCTTACTAGCGATAAGTATCGATGGCTATCGATATGACCTATTATAACAATCACGCTCGCAAGTTACGATATTCGCTAGGGTACAATAGCTCTTATCGAATATCGTAACTGTCGAGTGGGCCCATTATAATAGCTAATATCGTCCCCTTTCGATTCTTACCATTTTTGATAATGTACATTTGCACTTATCGATTTATATAGTTGTCGAATGTGACAATACGATATTTGACTGTGTCTATTATCGATATATGAAGATTTTTGAATATTTTGCAATACGACAAAAATATAAGCAAAATTTTCGTTTAAAATAATACTTTAAATATGCATTCAAGAACATGACATCAATATGTATGGTATGTTATTAATTGTTATGCGGACAATAGATGCCTTAAACAAATTGAAATTTCTCTCAGTGGATCTTATGTGCTTGTTTTGTCATTGGAAATAATTTATTCAAATCAAATAATATTTTATATAATATAATGGCGCTTTTTAGCGCTTTGATTCACCTCTGAAGACAACATGTTGAAAGTGCTTAAAAAGTTTTGTTTTTGTTAAGAAATAACTACGAAATCTTCTTATATATATGACATCATATTCTAGTGTTAACTCATAAGAAGAATTTAGAATATTAGTTTTCCCTTTGTTTTTGGGTGGCAAGCGAGTTCTTTGCTCAATAATAAATTAGTTTTCACAGTCGGGGAACGTTTGATCTATGCGGCTTATGATGCCGATTAAGTCAAAAATATAAATAAATAGGTTAAAAAAATGCATAAATAATAAATATGCTTATGAAAACTTGTTCCCTTTTCATGCTTTAAATATTAGCTTAACTTTATTATACCCATTCTTATGGGTAAAGGGTATTATAAAGCTCATGCATAACTCATAAGTAGGCACCTTCACTCTTTGCCCATTTCGAGCACACATTTATTGGCCTCATTTGACAGGCAGATAGGGAAAGAGAGAGGGGGGTGAGAGAGAGAGGGAAGAGGGATGTGCCTTTACATTTTTTTTTTTCTTTGCATAATTGTGCGACTTACCACAAACAAGAGAAAACAATAAACAAAGAGGAAGTTTTGTGTGTCGAAGAAAACAAAAGTTACATCAGTTTGTGTCAAACGAAATCTAAGCCAAACAGAATGGACCATTAACAATGGGGCTATATACACCTGACTTCGCCCCCCCTTCCCCCTCCCTTCGCAGCTGTGACCAATGGAAAATGAATGGCCGCAGCATAAATTAGCGTCAAGCTGCGAAATTGACTTTCGACACAGTTCGCAGACCAAATGGGAAACGGGTCGATAAAGTAGTTGGGAATGGAGCACACCTTGTCTTGGCACCTTTTTTTTTTTTTTTCGTTGACGTCTGCGTAAGGATTGGCCAGCACTTGCCACCCCCTGCCCCCACCCACAGGCTCCAATTAGGCGCTTTTCTAATTGTGCCTGTGTGCAACAGGCAGAGCAGACGCTGCCTGGACCCGGTTCACTGGCATGGAAAATGACAAGACAGCAGCTGCTAAGTTGCCCCAGCCCCCGCCCCTGCCACAAGCCTATTCCCCGCGCCCTGGGGGCACTTTTGCCTGAAGCGTTGCTCGTTTCTTTTTTATTGATTTTTCTTGGCGTGACTTTAATTTAATTGTTGTCAGCATCTTTGAACTCTGTCTGCCACCCCCACACCCCACTCTCTTCTTACACACACCCATTTCCCCCCCATCATTTGTGTCAGCTAATAAATTCAAAATATTTTTGGAGCGATTATGTGGCTTAACAATCGTAATGCCCATTGAACTTGTGCCGCAGCGATTACAAAACTCGTTTCCTGTATTCATATCTATTTTTGTGTCTTGATTGAATATCGCGAATATCTTTATTCGTTGTTCGTTATTCATGAATCGTTGGCCGTTTTCAGGTTTCTTGAACTTGGCTCTTTCAATACCCATTTGCCAACTCTTGGCCCAAAACGCAAGTAAGCCTTGTTATTGTTGTGTGTCTCTTGAAAGCTGACAGGCACGACACTCTTGAAGTGCCGTTACCTTGTTGGAGCAGACCCTCCGGGGGCTTGGTTCTTAACTGTGTCGCCCGTTGATTGTTCATAGCAAATAACTCGAAAATTATTTATCAAGATTTCTGCGTAATGCAATAATTTCAACTTTTCTATTGTCAGCTTACGTTAAAGCACCCTGTAATTCACCAGCAAGCGGGTATATTTGAATTTAACTGAATAGGGAATGTGCCTAAATACTTTTGAAAAAATTTATTGAAATTATTATTAATAATGGGATCTCAATTGCATTTAACAACGAAATTTTCAGAAATGAAAGACACTTTGTGTTGAACACATGTTACGATTAGCTCCTGGTTTTGATGCAGAGTATCCATTAGTCTAACATAAGATGTTCCATTCTTATCGATTTTTTGTATGGGCCAGCCCCGCACGCCGAAGACAGTTGTGGCAATTGCTCAAGAGTCACGTACGCGGACATGCCCCAACGCCCACAAAATGCTACAGTCAGCGAGTGCGACTGCGACTCCGACTCCAGCTCCTCGCAGCTCCTCTCAGCTGCTCGTGTTGTGGCATAAATAAGCCGAGGCAAGTTTTAGCCATGGCTGAGACGAGCTGTGGTGAGCCAGTCGAGCGGCCCTGTCAGGTGCGAAACTGTTGCCACGAATGTCACGTGCACTCGGGGAGAGTCTTTCATCAGTTGTCCGGCTGTGTGGCATAGTTTGCCATTTCTGCATTTGGCTCGGTGTCTCGGCTCATCAACATGAACTAGTTCATTCAAATTGCAATTTGCCGCGATATCCAGCGCTCCAATTGGCTCATCTAAAAAGTTGGCTACCTAATCATTAAGCCATTAAATTTCAACCAAACTTGTCAGCCAATTATGCACCAGCTATTTTCAACCGGATTGCCCCACTCGCACCACTCGCACCACCTGCACCACTTGCACCACTCGCCGTGGTCAACAACAAAGGCTCGGGACAAATGAGCCACCCACAAAGTGTGGCTCATAGTTATGTTGCGTGTCGAGATGGTTTAAGCTCAGCGCATGCCAAATTATTTCCCAACAGAAGCAAATAATCACAAATACCAGAAATAGCCGGACTAGTCGAGAATGCTCGACTGGAATATACCCTGGTGCGATATTTTGGCTCCCTGGTTCAAACTTTATGCCAAACTAGTTAAGCTAATAATCCATATATAATTTCAATACTAGACAAGCATTTTTTAAACTTTTTTTGACATAGTGACAGAACTGATTAGTTAGATTTTACATCTTATCTATATTTGAAACGTCTAGCAACTCTTCGTAATTAACTTTCAGACCTGATTTATAATATATAAGAAACTATTTATGTTGAACACATAGTTAATGCCTTGGCACATATCACATACAGGGTATCGTAAGCAGCACAAAGAAGCAAGCACAAGACGCAGAATCACAAACACACACGCACACTCACACACTCGCTCGCACACACGTAAAATTAAATAGTGATAAATGATCTGGCCCGGTGGGCTGTTTGTTGTTGCTGTTGGCCAGTTATTTGGCTCGAGTTTTGCATATAAATTAGCCAGAAAATGCCATTGAAATTGAGGAATACGCACATCTGGCCAAATTCTACAAGCATTGCCATCTCGCTCGGCGACTGACCGACTGTCGACTGTCCAACTGATTCCGTAAACTGGGCTAACTGTCTGCCAACTTTTGAGGTCGACTAACTGCCGACAAACGAAATGGAGATCGAGTTCTAGCTGCGGCATATTGGGAACAGAGCCAACTATATATATAGCTATATATATATATATACAAAGGGAGTTGGGAAGGGGGGGATGGCACATCTCTGGGTCACATAAATCAAAATTGTTGTCGGGGCTAATGCGAGACATGGAAAAGCCAACGAGCAGAAGACAGTCTAAGCCCAGCCAAGTAATTAAGTAAAAATAGCCCCAAAAAAAAAGAGTTGAAAACAAGAGCGCGGGGGGAGTGGGGGCAGAGGGGAAACGGAAGTGTTTATGTTTTAAAAAGTATGCCTAAAGGCGCAGCGCTTATATGTATGCGTGCGTGTGTGTGTGCGGATGTGTGTGGGCGGCAGCTAAATAAACTAAACAAAACGAAATGAAAAGAAAAGAAATGAAAATCCCTTCTGACTGTCAAGTTCATTTGGGGCGGCAGAGGGACATAAGCAGAGCCCCAAGCTCTTTAAAGAAGAAGAACAAAAACAACAACGACAAAAACGACAACAACAACAACTGCAAAAACAAAAGAAATGAAAATTATTTTTTCTTTGTGCGACTTGGTATAATAATTATTTACAAACGCGCCCACGCCACGCCCACAGGCAAGAGGCAGAGCAGCATCAGAGGCATTGTTCTTTAGGGTTTAAGGGAGGGGATTGGGGCAGAGGAAGACGTTGATATGCACATTGTATGTATGTATGTATGCATATATCTCTTTCACACACACACACATAGTCTTTAGTCAGGTATCAATTACAAGTCTCTAATGCGAATATAACAAGCAAAGAATTACAAATAACAAAAAGGCGAAAAAGACAAAACAAAAAAAAAACAGAAGATAAAAGGTTGTCTTCGGCATGACGAAGCTTAAATACCCTTGCAGGCATATTGCTTAAAGTTTTTATAAGAAAGCTTAACGTCCGACTTTTTGTTTCCAATCTAATAATCGCCAATGAAAAAAATATATATACTCTACCTCTACTCCTATATGCCTCTCTCAAATTATTACAAATTCATAATACCCTCTAATAATGTATACAAATATGAAATACATGGCCGGCAGAAGGAAAACAAAGAAAGTTCACTTATGAAGAGGGAGGGGAGGGATTTATAGAAAGAGTTGCTTAGCTAGTGGGCACAAGATAGCCGCACAAATGAAGCGCAGCGCAATTCATGACACGTTGCGGCAGGTGCACGTGAAGGGTGAACAGTAAACACGTTGAATGGCAAGAAGTGTGGAGATGAGAGAATGCCAAGTGGCGGGGAAGCGGCGGGTGAGCGGAAACAAATTCAAGTTGAAACTTGTCTAAAAGTAGGAACTGATGCAAGCACCAAGAATGGACAACAATAAATGGATTACATTGGGCAGCTCAGAGTCATAAAGAGCTTTAAAGCTTGCGTTGGGCTTATAAAAAAAGAAGAAGAAGAAAGATATTTTGGATTTTCAGGGAATGGTATTTACAATGTTGAGACAGTGTGTGTTGCTGATTTATTGGAAGAACTTTCAAGGGAAATCGAAAAATTAGTTTGCATGCGAGTAAAAGCTTAAACTATATTGCATAGGTGCAAAAATCCAAAAGATATAAAAGAACTTCGAAAACTTAGTTTAAAGATTCCATCAGCTATGAAAATGTACTTAGATCATATTGTTAAGATTGATAAGCCTCGAAGTTAAAACACTTGATTGAAAAACAATACATCAAAATGATGTTATGTGGATGAGCAAGATATGGTGGATATAAAGAACAGAGCAGGTTTTAATAACTATGTAAAGCTTAGTAAGTTAGCTGCTGATTTAATATTTCCATAAAGCAATCCACATGCAACAGAAAGTGCGACAGTTGCACAATTGATCAAAGCCAAGAATTTTGACACGTAATTCTGCAGACTCGTTTTTACCTATCCAGATATTTCGTGAAAGAATTCAGTTAATGCAGATGCAAAAGGCACATCACATCTGTAAGCTGCTCTTACATTGTGGATCACAGTTCATTAGCGGCTCGCTCTGCAGTGGCAAACAATGGTTGCACGTGTTGCATTGTTGCAAAAGCCAACAAATTGGCAGCAACAAACTTTGGCAAATCATTGACACAACTGAATTGCGGTGAAATTTTGCTGAAGTTGGGAATGGGAATTGGATGGGAAGCAGCAGCAGTTGCAAGTGGCAAGCGGCAAGTGGCAAGTGGCAAGGGGCGACTGCAACAGTCGGTGGCAGCTTGGGATGCAATGCACTCATTATGATGACGACGATGGCCACAAAAACCAAAGGAATGCGACAAAATGCAGCCAGAGAAATGACGAGAAAGAGACAGAGAGAGAGAGAGAAAGAGAAAAAGAGAGAGAGGGAGATAGGGAAAGCGCATTTTGGGGGCATCCCATCAAAAAGGCATCCATCATGCAATTTGTCAGGGGCGCCACATGGCGTCAATCTTGGCCAAGTTAGCGGCAATGCAATGCCCTTTTAATGGCCCCACAAGCTGTTAGATTGTGTGCATGTGTGTGAGTGTGTGTGTGTGTGTGTGTGAGTTGATTGTTTACACCTACCCGGCTGGTGAGGATCCCTGGCTGAAGCTCTTGCCAGCCGCCAGCGCAGCGGCTGCCGCTGTGTGAATGTGACGCTGCGGCGGCGTTGGCTGATGATGCGGCGACGAGGTGGCCGAAACGGTGGGTGTGCTCTTCGAGGAGGAGGAGCTGCCCCCGCCACCGCCCCCGCAGGCGCCGCCAGCAGTGGCCACTTTGCGCTTGGGCGACAGCTCCTGGGCAGAATTCTCGCAGACGTTGTCCGTGCTGACGACCTGCTCCAGCATGTGTATTTTCAGCATGTTGTTGTTGTTCTTCTTCTTCTTGTTGATATTGGGGGGCTTGTTTTGATTGATGTTGATTGACTGCTTGACGTTGCTTTGTTTGATTTGTTTTGCTTTTGATTTGTTTGGTTTTTATTTTGTTTTCGTTTTTTTGGTTTTGTATTTTTGGTTTCAAATATTTGGATGCGTTTTGTTGCGGTTGCTTTTGGTCGACGCTACTTTCCTTTAATATTTTTTAATATCTTTGCTTTTCACTTTCAAAGTCATTTACGGCGTGTGCTAAAGTTAGTTGGGGAATAATTTAATTGCGACCTTGCTTCAAAGTTAATGCAATCAATTCGCAATTTGCGTGCACTTCAGTTTATCGAAAAGCCAATCGCTCGCAGCTGCTCAAGTGCCAGTTGATTAATTAAATTTTTTGGTCAATAGAGTCAAAAGTGTTCACTGCACGTCCCGTTATCATAAAACGTACCAGCAGCTAGCTTTAAGCTGCGATAATATAATTGGCAAACACAGATACACAGTATTTTTGACGAAGAAAAATTCTACATATATATATACATATAAAGTCTAGGCTCTGTAAAATCTCGGTCAAACAATTCACAAATATACAAAATATTTTAATTAAAGACCGGAATAAGATAACACTCAGATGTATGAAAACTCCAAAGAGTACCTAAGTACGCAAGTGCATGACAACTCTTTGGTACACAGTACAATTTAGGTACATGTTAAGGGTAAGTTTTCGATGTTTTATATAATAGCTCATATGCAATAGCCAGCGTGATACGTTCTTGATTTAAAGTACATTACGAGTACTATCAAGTACTTCTTTGCCACCAAGAACTCCCAAGTACCTAAGTTCCACCAAAGACCATGGTACACAACAGCTACCCTGAGTACATGGTAATTACCAGGTTTATGGACATTTCTGTACATTATAAATGATCATTTTTAGAAACAAAGTTATTTTCAATTTCAAAGCTTTAAATAGATAAAAAATAAGTGCCCTAGCAGCCTTTAAGGTACATGACAACTGTAAGATGTAGGAAGTTACAGCCAAGTACATTTTAACCATTCAGGTGTATGGCAACACCTAGCCACATAGTTTCCCTTAAGCTTCTAATTACACGGAATCTTCTAATTGTATGGCAGCACCTAGGCGTTTTCTCAACTTGGCCATATTTACTTGTTAGGATAATTCATTTTACGATGCGGCAAGCGGCAACTGGCCGCAAAAACAAATCCAATTTCAGCGGCTTTATACGCCGTGCAGCTGCTCAAGCAGGTAGCCAAAGGCGATAAAGGCTGGGCCTCCAGGCCGGGCAAATGGAAAAATATGGAAAAAGATGGAAATTTAATAACTGAATGCAGAGAAGTCAACTTTATGGGCGCTCGTAAAACTTCATCAAACGCGCATCGTGAAAGAAGCAAAAAACAAAGAAAATCACTCAAGCCCAAAATAAAGTGCTGGGCATATTAAGAAGTAATGCAGAAAAGCCATTGGCATTGCTTTGCTTTCTTCCTGCTTTCCTTGCGCCATGTCCAACGAAGCGAAGAAAAGCGCGTGAAAATGCGTGCAATATGAAAAGGCAATGACAGTAGACACAGACACAGACACAGAGACGGAGACGGCGACGGGGACGGGGACAGACAGGGAAGCACGACAACCAAGCCGCACATGTGGAAGTCTCCCCTTTTGAGCGGGAAAACCTCCAACCCAGGCCCGAGGAAACGGTGAACAAAACCATCATAAAAACCACTCGAGGCAGCTGTGCGGGAGCCCGAAAAGAAAAAGTTGACTTGAACCTGCCCCACTGACAATTGGCTTATGACTAGAGGGTTGTCCAACCCGCCAGCCGATGCAGGGCAGGTTGGCTTCGGCAAGGTAATGGCTGTGTGGCACGTGTCCAAGTGCCGCCAAGATGATTTATGTTGCATGGCATTGACTGAAGGCATGTGGCAACTGCTTAGCAGCGTTTGTCAGCTGGTGCGGCCTGAGCGGCGGCAGAGGGGATGGCCGACGAGGGGGGGTTGGGCGTAATGTGGCGGTGGGGGATCTATTAACTTTTTGGTTGACTCGAGTCATTTGCGGGGCGTACTTAAACAAATAGCCAGCCAAAACGCCTTTCAAACTCTTTGGCCAGGCTAAGAGCAAGCAAGTTGTCCAACTACGCGATTATATTTGGCCTCGGCTCCGAAATTAACGTCGGCACTTGACTTGATTAGTTGGCCAAAGTCTGAAGATGTCCCTAATTAATTGGACTGTCGTTAACTGAAAGAGTAAATTAGACATTTAAATGCCGTTTCAAGTTTTTACTGCTGCTCTCCAAATAACATTCATTAAACCATTTTCTCTATATTCAAGTACTCATATTTCTATGATGCAATCCCATTTAATGTGTTCATGCCTATGCATTTTTATATACTTTCAAATTTCTTAATTCCTTTTTTTATATTTCCAGATCTAATTGGTATTTTCTACATGCTCAAAGTCCTCATGTCTTCGAAGTTCCTTCCACATATTCAAAGTATTCTATATATTCATTCAGATACTAACGAAACTTTCCTACATATCTAATGTGAACATTTTTATACATTTTATCTCAAAATATCTTTCTTAATGTTTTACTCTCTACAAACTTTTAACTTTCTATAATTATTTCGCATATTTTTGCATAAAACATGTTTATTTTTACAAGATTTTAGTATTCATATATGGCACATTTTCCTTTATATTCCTTTAACTATATTACATTTGTAAGTATATCTAATGTGATCTTTTATCTTTAACAAATTTTCCTTTTCGATAGAAATGTTTACTTCTATTTCAGCTTTACTACAAGAAAACAGCCTCCTAAATATCGCCTACTTTCCTTTTCGAATGTTAATTCAGGTTCTCATTTAACTTTCTTAAAGCGTTTGTTGAGATTTCTTTAAAGTATTTCCTACATATATCATGAGCTATCTTCTTCTTTTTATTCACATGTTTTCTTCACCATAAAAGTCTCGTGCTTAATGCTTGTTTTTAGTGTTCTCTTCAAGATTCCTTTAAAACTTCTGGGATTTCATCCGGGATATCTTTTCCGTGGTCTTCTCCATCCAATTCAAATTTGTGCCTAATTTAAGAGTTCTTCATGCTTATCTCTATATATCATATGTAATTTCCAATATCCAAAACTTTTCTTTTTTTTCTATTCAATTTCAATTCTAATTAAAGATTCCTTCATATTGTTACCTATGCATCCTATTTGGCGATTTCCAAAATGCCTTTAATCATTTACCTATATTTCAATTTTGAAAACAAAGATCTTTTAATCATGTTATAAATGTCTTGCCTTTATGGTTGGCACGTGATTTTTACCTGTCCTTCGCTATTATTTATATTAATACAACACTTTTTAAATTATCAACTGTTATTACATCATTTATCATAATACCAAACAGTTGCCGTGGCCCAAATCGATAAGCTGCCGCTGGGAAGGAAATGAACTTTCATAATGAAATTGCCAAACATCAAATTATTCGACTTGAATCAAATTAAGAGCAATGATTTATTTTGATGTCTCTCTCTGCATTTATATATATATTTTTTATGTTTATATACATATATATTTTGTAACACGCAACTTCCGCCGCAAATTCGTCTTTTCCGCAGATAGAAAAATACAAAAACAATTCGCACAAGCCGCGCTCAGGTGAGAATTATACATATATAGGTATACGTATGCACAGACGTCATAAAACAAAATTAAGTGAACAAATTCAATTACGTGGCACAGAAAACAATTTTGTATATAGAAAGAGCCGATCCCCTACACAGAGCAGCCTCTTAACAGCCCCATCAAGCGAAAAAAAAATAATAATAAAAATCAACCATTTTGTGCGCGTTTTTATGGTGAGGTGGCAAAGTGTCAGGGGATGTCAGGGGCCTGAGGGGGGGATTTGCGGTCAAATGCAATAAAAACGCATATAGAATAATTTATTTAAATCAGCATCCAACCGACCGCCCCCATTGACCCAGAACCAACAAGAACAACGTCGACAACTTTGACGACCTTTTATGGAGTCAAGCAAAAAAATTTATAACAATTTATAGCGATATGTCTACGATTTTAGCACACTTGCTTAACAGAAATCGCAGGCAGAGGGGCGGGTGGCATTGTGGAGAGGGGGAGGGGAGGGGAGGGGAGAGGAGCAGACAGAAATTGTTCACTATGTGGGTTGATAGCTCAGCTAATTGTGTTTAAGACCCCGCGAGTTGGGGGCAAATGTTCCGAGATTTGGTTTACACTCTTTATACCCTTGCAGAGGGTATTATAATTTAGTCAAGCAGTGTGTTACGCATAGAAGAAGACATCTCCGAGTCTATAAGGCATATATATTCTAGATCAGCATCAACAGCCGAGTTGATATAGCCATATCTCAGTCTTAAAGGCAGGCAGAACATATGTCGGAATCTGCCGGATCGGTCCACTATATCATATAGTTAACCTAGTAATTTTTCTTGTTTATCAAGATATCTTAGCCAAACTTGTCATTCATAAGTTCCCCTTTGATCCTCATATATATGCAAAATTTAATCAACATCGGATCACATAACTCCCATGGGAAAGATTTTTCGAATAGTGATATCTTATATGCCAAAATATTCTACTCTTTCAAACTCAGCAATAGCTATAGCTATAGCTACCCTATTCCCACATATCTGCAAGGGTATTAAGTCTTCGACGTGCCGCAGAAATCCTAACTTTCTCGTTTATTTTATTTTACACTTGTTATGTGTGCGACATTTTTATTGATGTGTTTTGCTCGCTTGCAATTGAAATTCTTGGCACTTTTAGTGATGCCTATAAGAATGATTGTTTATATAGATATATAATATGAGGATATAGGCAGAGGATATAGGCAGAGGATATAGGAAGAGGATAAAGGCTTGATTTTGTAAATGCTTCGGCTTCGTTTGGGAAAACTATGTAGTTAAATATCATGAGAGGAGAAACTTGGGAATTATTCATATTATTTATTTAGTTATCAATTTAAAACGCAGCGTTACCAAAAACAAGAGAAAAGTTCTCAAGGTTGGCTGTTGCCACATTTATTGATGCATTGGCCAGGTAAACGGCAGCTGATAAGATTAGATAAGAGCTCAGACACTCGAGAGACTGTTGCAAAATGCTGATAAATTTACAAAATTCCTGTCAAGAGATATGTTCAATTGTTGTTGATGTTGCAACAATTGTTGTTGTTGTTGTTTTAGCAGCTGTGGCAGCCTGTTTGCGGCCTGAAAAAGCAGCTAAGCTCAAGTCAAAGTCGAAGCCAAAGTAAAAAAAAATTGTTTACAGCAATTGTCGGGGCGTAAATATTTAAGCACGTGTCAATTTAACAGCCAGAGGCAAGAAGCAGCACAAGTTGACTAGAACAAAAAACAAACATGAAACAAATTCTGTAAATGTAGCAAAGCGTTAAATGTGCCAAGTTAACCAAGGGTCGGAGGGAGGGGTGTGTGTCTTAAAGGGGAAAGGAGAAGTAGGTGAATAAACACGGAAGCAGGCTGAAATGAAAACCTGCCAAATTCCGGACGCAACCGGATGTAAAAGCTACCAATTTATCAGAGCACAATATCAAAAGCATTTGTTTTTTTGTTTTTGTTTTTCGTCAGAGCATATAGTATATCATAAAATTCGCCCCAAACTGGGGGTTTGATAAGCCAGGCAAAGTCATTTGCTGGGTATTTATAGTCGGTGCTCGTTAGTTGACTCAATTTCGTTTGAAATGGGGCTCTCTTTCGGTCTGGGGTAACTGTAAAGCCCCCGAGTTGTGGGTGCCTCAGTGCCCCCCAAACAAAGAAACAATCTCGAAAATGACGTATCGATAACGACTAAAAAAGAAAAACTGTAATCAGATTGCGAAATATTGACGTCACTTTGTGAAACCAAAAGCTGGCAGAGAGAGAGAGAGAGAGAGAGAGAGGGTGAGAGGGAGAGAGGGAGAGGCAGGTGAAAGAGGGCAAACAAATATTTTGGTATATGTCGAGCACTTGACACACTTATCATCAGCTAATTAGGCGCGATAATAACTTATGAAAAGCCAAAAACAAATAATTTAACAAAATACCATATATATTTATTTGATTTCGGTTTGATAAGCTAAATAAAAATAGTTTGACAAATGTCATCTTTGCACTAATTTTTCTATCTATCAAAAGTCTAAATTGAACTAAAACTATGCCAAATTTAAAAACTAAAAAAATACCAAAAGTTGATTAATAAATCACGAATGTCAGATAAGTAGAGAGTGACCAGCTTGCACTAAACTTTCTTACTGGTCACACAAGTCTAAGAATGAATTAATAATATACCAAATATACTAAAGATAACAAAATTGGTATAATAAAATACAAAATGTCAACATAAGCTAAAAAAATGGTATTGAAATTGTTGTTGCTTGACTCTCATAAAACTGGAAGCCTCTTATTATTTATGTTTTAAACAAAAGCAGCAGCTAATGCTATTAAAGTGCTCGGATATAAGAACAAAGAAGAAAGCTTATTAGAATTTAAAATAAGGGTATTAAAACATGCAACATTTTGCAACGTCTAAAAGTTAAAATCGGGGTTTTCAATGCACAATAACGTAAATAATGTACAGCTTTAATGTTTAAGATGCGCTTATCTTGTGATTTTTGCTTTTAAAGACTTTTTTGCACAAATTTCGTGGCTCATTGAGATTTGTTATATAAAAGTTTAATGTTTTGTATATGAAAATCGATTAATTCAAAAATACTAATCGATAATTGGAGTGATTAATGTTCCAAAGTAAAGAATAAAGCGAAATAACCGAAGAATTCTTTGTATACTGATACTTGTAAAATTTAAAGCGTATTTTTAGAGAAATTATAAACAAAAAACCAATATTAAAGAGTATAATTTTTTGTGACATTTTTCAGTTGTTAAATTGCAGTTTTATTTTGAGAATATAAAAAGATAAGAAACTAAACAACAGATCTGGAAATCTACACTCATCGAACACAATACGTTTGCTTACAATATGGGGAAATTGTTGGAATAATAAACAATTCTGGGAACTCGTCGAAAGTGGCAACTGTTTTGAAGCCCATATACACACACACACACACAAACGTTTTCCTGACCTTCATGCCAATGGCGTGTTGGCCCCAAGGCATACTAAAACTTTGGGTCAACAGTAGTCAAATAATTCAGAGTTGACCTTCAGCTGGTCGGTCAGCTGTGGACCTAATCCCTGGAATATTACGAACAGAAACAAACAAAACATATTTCATGTGATATGATTTACACTTGAAAGCAAAGAAAAGCACATGAGTTGATTTTTTCACAACGAATTCTCAGACTCTTGGCACAGGTGTAAACAGCCCGTAAACAAACATACGCACAGCGCCCCCTGCCGTCTGCAAATAGAAAACGAAGCCGCTGCCAAAGGCAATTAAAGTAAACATATGAAAAACACGCCGGGCGCATATCAAATACAGTTGCGCTGGCCAAAGGAAGAAACGAACCCCTCCCTTTACCGCTATATCCCTTGCAGAATGCTCGACGCAGCCATTTGGCAGTGGGCCAACGAACGCGCACGCCCCATAAATTAAACGCGCGCGCGTTCCCGTCCATGTCTGTGTAAAGGGGGAACAGCAGCCGCAGGGGGAACAGGGGATCGAGAGATAAGCGACAGTGCAGAACGCATTTGGTAAAACGGTAAATTTTCGCAGCAGCGCAGCCCCAAAAAAGGCGAAATTCAAAATCAATGCAGGCGAATGACACAGCAAGAGGACAACGTCAAAAATATAAAGACAGAGCGAGAGCAAAAAAGATAGTGGCCAGTCATCGTCGGCTCTCTCACACACTCACATTGAGGCTTAAGCTGCGCTGCGGCAGAGACGGCGACTGAGACTGAGCTTTTCTGCTGGCTGCACTTCAACTTGAACTTTCGGTCAAGCGGCGGCAGCAACAACAACAACAACAAGAACAGCAATAAAAACAAACAGCAGCATTGAGAGATGACAAGACAATTGATGAGCAGATGAGTGGACGAGAGACATATGCGAAAGATAGTGATGAATGAATGGCAGATAAAGTGACCAAAAGCAGCTGCTTCTTACAGCTTACAGTTGTTATTGTTGTTGTTGTTGTTGTTCCGGCTCCTAGTTGAAGGCAATTTGGCGCATAAAGTTCATTTACACGCCACTGTAAAAGGCGTGGCAGCTGGAAGAGTATGGAAAATGGTTTCCGTAAATATGTAATGGGCAATCGTTCACCTTTGGCTCAGGGATAAAAAGCAAACGACGCAACAGGCAGCAAAAACACACACAAAAAGTAGATGCCCGAAAAGGAGAGCAAACCAGAAATCAAGAATGATTTCGCGCAAAAACCGTATTGAAAAATTCCAGCAACAAATTTGGCAATGCAGCTGTGACAAAAGCAGCAAAAACAATGCGAGGTGAAAATCTGCGAGAGCAACAGGAAAAAAAAACAACAACAAAGCAAATACCAATAAATATGTATGTGCGAGCACGCAAAAAGAACAAGCGGTAAAAAAATAAGCGGACAGCAGCCAAAATGGAAAATACTAACGAAAATGAAAACCAGCAGCAACAACAACAACAATAACAGATATCATGTCAAACCTGTTTAAAAGAAATTCACGTGTGTTGAGGACTTTACCGCTGCAACAAAAAATGCCCCGCTAGCAATGCATAACAACAACAACAACAACAAGAACAACAACAACGAGGCACTTATTAAACGGCATACGAAAAAATGCGTAACGTTTAATTTGCATATTTGCAATGCGGAAAAGGGTAATTGGGAGCGGGCAGCAAAGTGTGTGCGGGAAGGATGCTACATATTAACACACACACACACACACACGCGCATGCATATGCATATGCAATACGCGCGGGAATCTGGAAGTTGATTGGCCGCATTCAAAGACAAAGATCTTGTGACAATGTTTACGTGCTTTGGCTGCGGATCAGCTGAGAGAATTGAACTTGCGTTTCCAGTTGGAAGTTGGGGAATTTTAGGAAGCTTTTAAGCAAATAGGCAGCTGGATGTTAACTGGATAACGTTTGTTTTGGAAGCTTAGTAGCATTCAATTGTGTTTACATTGGAAAGAAATGGGTGAAACGGTAATGAAATTGAAATGCGTGAGTCACAATTATGGAATATGAATGTCACATGGAAACATTCGAGTTGTTTTGTGAGAACGTTTATAATGAAAAAAACAAATTAATCTGCGTGTTTGATTACGAATTAAGGAATGATATAACAATTAATTGGGCCAATTAAATGATAATTTAGTAGTGGAAAAAGCGGATTTTTTCTAGAGTCAGAAAGTAAACAATTTATTGACAATGTTTGTAAATATTCGTTCGAATCTCATTGGTTTCCATTGAGAAATTGTGAGTTCCACAATGAGCATGATACAATTTTAAAAATATTATTAGAAATTGATTAGAAGTTATAGAACACTGGCAAAAAGTCACCTGTGTATGTTGATTAAAATCTTTTTTTTTCTTGTGAGACAAATTTCTCGGAAGCTAAATTCGACTGTGATTCAGCTAAAAACTGTGAAAAATGAAACAAAAAATGTCGAAAGAGCTGAAAATAATACTGGAATATTAATGGAATTCTGTTTTTTTTATGAGCAACACTTTAACCTTCGAAAGATTCTAAAAAGAAGAGGTAACATAGTCTTCTCTGCATGACAAACCCACAAATCCAATTAAAAATATTTATCTGCCAGTCAAGATAATATCAATAAAGTTATTCAAAAGTCAACCTGTTGAGGCATTTCTCACATGTTGATCAATTTAACAAGCTATCAAATTATCAACAACAAAGAACAACACTCCATCAATAATACCAGGCACACAATTCCAATCAGACACACGCACACACACGCACACACAGAGCCGTTGCACATCTATCAATATTCAATGCGATCGCATCACATCGATGTTGATGCCACAAACAACGGCCATAAAAGAAATATCAAAAAACACACGTAACAAATACGCATCGCGCATTTCAATCGAACTGCAGCAACAACTACAACAACAACAACAACAACAATGACAACTTCCAGCGGTGAATGGCAAATGAGCTTGGAATTTGGAAGAGCTTTTGTTGTTGTTGTTGTTTATTTCGGCGCTTCGCTTTTGTAGCTGTTAACTTGTCGCTTATAATTGTCATTTCGTTAATATTTTTTATTGGTCACTTGAGTTATGTTTGTTTATTTGATTTTTTTGCACAATTATAGACGACACTTTTGTAATTTGTTGTTTAATCATAAAATTTCACTGCACAAAACACTTTCGTTTTGCTTTCCAACGCATATTCTTTGTTAAAGAAGAAGAAGAAGAAAAACAGCGACTACAACTGTAATTGTCTCTATGTTTTTTTTTTCTGTGCTCACTTTTGTCACTTATTCGCTTCACGAATTTCACTTTTCGGCGCGTGCCGGCATTTCTCAGCATTCGATCGTTTAACGGGCTTTCGCGCATTCTGGTTTCTGATAAGAATATGTGCACGCAAATTGACGGCAGGTGAGAAGCACAATTTTTACCTCATTTCGGCACACACACACACATGTACACTGAGAGAAACCCCTCGCACTTTGCAGACTTTTCGTCACTATTTTTTTGATTTTATTTAATTTTTGTAAATTTATTTTCTTTTGTTAAAATTCGTTCAACGAATCAATTTGGCTTTAGTTTCGCCGTTGTTGCTGCTGCTGCCTGCTGCTGTCTGCCTGCAACTGTTGCTGCTGCTGCTAATTTGCAAATGATGCGTTGCCGTTGCCGATGTTGCCGTTGCATGGGCAGAATTGGCAGAAGCGTAACAACAACAACAACAACAACATCAAGAATAACGCACGCATGTTGTACGGAGGCGACGCGAAAGAACTTCGACTGCTGCTGCTCTCGGCTCACATACGGGACGACAAGCGACAAACGACCAACGACCAACACTCGACGCCCACACGAGTCGATTATCAAAACGAAACTGAAATCCCAATTGGACTGCGGCGGCTGTTGCTGTTGCTGCCCCAGCTGCGCTGCCTACTGGCTGGCGCACGAAGCTCAGATTTCAGGTTCCACACGAAAACAGAGAGCCACCAAAAGAGTGCCAGAGAGCGTGAGAGAGCGAGAGCGAATGCCATCCACACAACTGGAATGACAACAACCGTTAAGCGTGGTCGTCGCCATGTGTGTGAGTGTGAACCAGTGCAGTTGTTGCATTTACATAGCGCATTCTGCTTCTGGGGGTGTGAGTGGGTGTTTCAGTTGCATGGGGGCACATTTTCCTGTTTATTTACATTTACATTTATTTACATTACAAATGCAAGCGATTATTGTCGCCGCCTGGGCACAGTTTGCGCAAATACAGTTAGCAGCGTGGCGAGCACGAAACCGACTGCCCGCATTAGCCAAAACAAACAACCAAACAACAACATCAACTATTGTTGCCGGCCCCTTCAAAGGCCCGACTCGGAATGCACTGTTATTTGCATAGCCCTCATTCCACTCCGTTCGTCTCTGTGCTCTGTGTTCGCCCGTGCTCCGTGGGGGGCTACCCCAAAAGTATGCAGTAGGCGGCGCGCGATAACAAAAACAAACTGTAAACGACCGGCACGGGACACTAATACATAAACAACGTTCGCTTGGCAGAGCAGTTGGCGCCGCAGCTGTTTTTTTGTCTGTCGTTGGCGCTCAGAGAGTAACGAATGGCACGCTCTCACGCATTGGAATGACAACATAAACAGTTGTTTTTTTCACACTGCACAACAAGCAAAAGATAAATGGTTAAAAAAGAGTTTTTATTAAAAACGTAACTTGTATAAATCCTTAAATTGCTTCAAATATGCTTTTGTGTTAAAATGTATTTATGTAGATTTATGTAGAATAAGCAAAACGAATTTTTGCTTAAATGGACACCTTTTGTTGCAAAAGTGGCAAAACAAATGCTTTACTCTACCCTTAATGCTATACGAATCTATAATCTTATTATTTATTTATATAAAACATTAGAAATTTCGTAGCGTAGTAAAATATTTTTCCATCAGTTTGTACTAAAGCGTATTCACAACCAATCGGCTACAAAGGCGATTCTTTGCAAATAATTATATTTTCGGATATTAAAAAACTCCCTGAACACTTCATACATGAAAGTTTTTATTTACAAGCGATCACTTTGTGCACATTGTAATTATAATAATTTAAAGTTAATAATGCTTGCAAGTTCACTGTTAAAAATTTCTACAGTGGGGAAATCGCTTAAAACCAAACTAAACAAAACAAAAAAAAACGTGGCTAGCTAGTGTAATACAGCACCAAGCTCCACCACGCGCAAGCTCTGTGGATAGCATTGGCCGCCAGTGTGTGTGAGAGTGTAGTGGATACTGGAAAGCGGAATGGCGCTCAGCTTGATTAACCGCAAGCATGCGTGAGCAGCAACAACAAGCACAGCGAGCGCTCGCGCTCTCTGGCACACACAGCCAAACACACAAGTGAACGGCATCCACATGGGCACTGGAACGCGTGCTTCTTCTGCGACGGCGTCATGCACTTGCTCGCTTGCGTTTATCAACAGCCGCGCAACTGTTGTTGTTGTGTTTGCTGCAGCTGGTCACATACACGAAGTTGTTGTTGCTGCTGATAAGGCAAGTGGCAGTTTTGGAGTTGCAACTGATAACAGAGCAGCATGAGAGAGAGAGAGAGAGGAGATGGAAAGATAGAGGGAGAGCTAGCGCATCTGTGAGATAAACACACAGTTGAAAGGGGGGCGTATCGCGACCAACTGTTGCTGGCATTAGGCCAAAAGCCAAACGGCAAATATGCATGGCCCAGTTTTTTGGATGCAGCTGCCGCTGCAAGCGGCCCATATCAAAGCTAATGAGCCGCGAGCGACAATAAAGTTAATTGTATGCCCACACCCCACCCCACCCCGTTCCTGGCCCGGCCCCCGGACTCACCTCATTTGTGCCAGCTTGCGCTCGTCATAGCTCTCCAGGCGCTGGTACTGCACCGCCTGGCGATTGGGCAATGTGGCATGCTGTGCTCCACCCGCCGAATGGCGACGATAGTCCGCGAAGCTCTCGCTCTTGCGCAGTCCCGGTATCTTGCCGGAACTGTTCCGCCAGTATTTGATCATCCGATGCAGCGTCGTCGGCGACGCTGTCGCCAGCGACGTTTCGCTGCCGACGCCGACGCTGACGCCGCTGCGCGCTGTCGGCGCACCGTGATCCACCAGCGTCCTGTAGGAACTCATTATGTTGGTTATACTATATCCTTCGATATAATTTCCCCTTCACATGCCGCGCGACGCGCAAAGACCCCGAACCGCAGAACAGACCAAAACTGAACAGAACCCAAACGAACCCGAGCGTTATTATCTGACACCACCAGACCGAGTGGTTTTCGTAATTGTACTGATCGCTTTTGTCTCTTGCTCCATGTCGGCTTCCATTTCCATATATTTATATATACATATATACTATATATTATTTCTTTATATTTACGATTTTTCATCTCTTTTTTTTTGTCGCTCTTTGCGCTTGTTTTGTTTTATGTGAATACCCTGTACACACTGAAAATGGGTAGAAAGGGTATAACATATACCTTACCCCATAAATTATAGATATAATCATATATGTATATCTTCTTGATCAGGGCGACAAAGCTGAGGCGATCTAGACATGTTCTTCTGTCTATCTGCATGCGTCGATATCAGAAACTATAAAATCAGAGAGACTTTCAATATGATATATGAGATATGATATGAAAAGTATTAATTTATCGATAATATGGACAAAATCGATAAATATTTCGATTTGGAAAAACTCTTTTTTAAGCATAACTCGAAGACTAGAACAGCTAGAGAATATTTTCTTTTCCTGAGTCACCTCCAATTCTCCCCAAACTCGAAATTTATCGTATTTTAACACCCTGTTTATAGCGCCATACTTTCCTTCATTAAATATTCATTAGAGATTGGCATTGAGAAACCCAAGTTATTCAAGCATAGCATAGTTCTTGAAGAACGGAAGCTGGAAGGCTTGTAACAGGTTGCAGGGTATTTGCTAGTCGTGTACTCTTATTTCATTTCTGTTTCATTGCTTTATTCACTTGACTCTCTTTTTCTGTAATTTCTTTTTGTACATATTAATTATATTGCGGTTCGGCTGCTGATAAAACTGCGTACTAAAATATTTTATATTGTTTACTCAGCAAGTGAATTGGATATATGGGCATGAGCATAAAGTATTTACATAAATAAACTTAATTTTGCTGAGTTTATTCAAAAACCATATGTAGATATGATAGATACGACGGTTTCGTGGCATTCGTGGAAGAGTCTACTAAAAGCTGGATTACCCTAAAGAAATAATGAGTTTGTAATGCGATACTAAAAGTATGATTGATGACGATTGAAGGGGTGTCTGGTTCTAGCGGGGAAGTCGTTGTAGATAGGTCTGTTAGCACATTTAGTTTGGTAAACGATTTACGTTTATTTTGTTATATACCCTTATAGAGGGGATATAGAGGGTACATGTGAAGCGCATAGAAGGAGACATACTCGACCCCAGAAACAGCCGAGTTTATATATTCATGTTTTTCTCTGAATTTGTAGAATTTGTAGGCTTTGTATATAAAAGGTCTTAAAGTCTTAAAAATGTTTTAAAATAATATAATACAATATAATACTTAGCTTAACTTTATCCATATCCCAATTTAAAATGCATAACTCTGTATATGAAATATTTTTCAATCCACTTTTATTTTTCATTTTCTCAACGTTCTCCCAAAAAAAGAATTTCATTCATAAATTCATTCATTTATGCTTTCAAATTTCTCTCAGTGCAGCTAGTTCCCCTTGTTTGCATTGTCGTCATTTTATAGCGAAACAGAACTAAATTGATAAGCGACGTGACTTAATTAGTTGCACGCATTGTCCACAGACTAAGCTGCAGTTGCATGCCACAAAGTGATCCATTTATGCCCCCGCCTAGTTCTCACCTGCAACGAGACTCATTTGTCATCAATCAAAAAGCTGCGCTAATCAATCAATTTATGATTCTATGTGCTTCCTCTTGAACGCAACCCACGCTCCGTTTTGCGGGTTCAACTTAGCCACGGTTATTCAAGGCTTCACTTAAGACCACAAGAAACGTTTTTTTTAAACGAATTATATTTTCTTAATATAAAAATTCTTATATTTTATCAGGTGACGCAAGCTTGTGTGGGCGCTGTCCCCCTTCCTCCCTTGTGGCCAGCTAATTGCAACTAGCCTCGGCTATTTTCGGCACGCCGAATACCATATACTCTTCTAGGCTGGAGAACGTCACCTCAATTTACATTTATTATCAAATCCTAGTTATAATGCAAAGACATAGAAGAACCGAGATATTATTAGTTATAATAAGGTTTGAAGGGCGACCCAAAATTCATAAATAATTAACTTATCATTCTTATCATATTTAGTAAATTTAAGCTTTGGGTACAGAACACCTGTAACATCCATTCAAACCAAGGTGTAAACAAAAAACCTGGGTTAAAGGGTACCAAAAAATAGTTTCGTACGCCAAGGGTAGAACCAAAGACCATATTAACACGTCTGGTCTTTGGAGAACGAACAGCAGGGAGGGGTAGAGGAAAGGAGAGAAAGGAGGGAAAAATTGGGTTAAAGTGGGTTTTTTGTGTTGGGCTAACCGATGACAATTACTTTTGTGAATATATATTTACTTTTCCACTCGATATCGCCTGCACATCTTTCCACAAGAAGTCGAGCCTGCAACTTTTTATGTTTTTCTTATTTTCAAAAAATTACCACAAAGTAAAATAGTTTTAAAATAGCTAAAAAATGTTACCAAAAATGTTTATATTATTGCTTTTGATTCTGTAGAAAATACTTTCTTTTAAAAAACAAGAACCTTTTCTGAAATTAAAAAACACTTTTATAGTCTTTTACAAAAGTAAAGTAAAATACATTTGTTGGATGCGTGGCAAAATTGCAATACCCTTGGCAAGAGCACAGAAAGTCGCGCTGTGAGTGGCATTAGAAGTGGATATCGTAAATGTTGCCCCACTCGCAATGCAACAATGAGTCAATGAGTCAATGAGTCAATAAGTCAAGCACTCAGTGCTTAGTTTATGTGCGATTGGCTCGTAATATTGCAATTTTATGGCCCAGTCCCGCGGAGCGCGATAATGGGCCAGACGTTGCGGCGACTTGATAACATTGAGGCTATATAGAACGAGTTCTGCTCGGGGCCAGAGAGGAGAGAGGAGAGAGAGAGAGAGAGGGAGAGGGAGAGAGAGTGAGAGGGAGAGAGTAACCCGTCGAGCGACTAATCAATGGCCACTTATCAAAAGCCGCACTAAATGGTAATCGTATATAGACGCCAAATCAGATAAATCAAACATGGCAAACAAATCGCATGATAACGCAAACAGGTAGCCAGTTAGCCAGTTAGTTGGCCAACTGGACTCAACGCCCCGTTCCCCCCATTTCCCCCTCCCAGCACACACACACGTCCAATGAAATGCAATCGAAACGCATCGGAATCGAAAACCGAAAACTAAATCGCTGCCAGCCATCAAATGTCATTATAAAATCGCTACTGTAACGCCGACTGGCGAAAGCCTAGCTAGATTTATGTTGGCATTTCCTAGCCGCCCCAAGTCCCAACGCCCCCCAACTCCCCCGCCCGCTGCTCCACAGCCCCCCGATTTGCAAATGTTGTGTGTTTGTTGTCAAAATTACATTAAAGCGGAAATTGCTGACCGCAACTGCAGCAAAGCTCTCATGTGTCTAGCTAATGGGGGGGTGGTGGTGGTGGTGGTGGTGGGTTGATGGAGGGGGCTGAGCGGGGCGGTCGGCTGCTGTGTGGGGGCTGACACGCAACACCCGCGACACTTTTCCTTCGTCGGCGACATAAATCAGGCCCGCGTCTTGGCTTGAAATGCGAGACACTTGCATTTTTGTTTTCGTGGGGGGAACTTGTCACACTTACAGCCCCTCCAGCCCCCCTCTAGCCCAACAAGCCAGCGCCACTGTACACCGCTCCTGCACACCCCTCCTCTACACCCCACTGTAGCCAGCTGCAGAGTGCGTAGACGTAATACGACGGCGTCCACAGTCGCGACGGCACGCGAGCCATGTCTGCCAGCAGGCAACACACATATATCATTCCTCTGATCCACGGTGGTGCAGCGGACACCAGACTCCGTACAGCGGACACCGGACAGCGGCTGGTGGTCAGTGGACGACGGACAGTGCTCCGTGTTGTTACTTTAATTGACATGTGTTCATTAGCAGAGTCGAACATTGCGGCCAGTGGTTGCTTTGTGGCCAGCAGCAGCCGAGGAGAAAGTAAATCAGTTCAAGGAGTGAGGCCAAATGAAGGACTCGAGTTTCTAGGCGAATCATCCGGCGGGTGAGACTCTCAAAGAACTGAAAGGAAAGCAACAAGAAGGGAGTAGAAAATTCAAATAATCTTAAAGAATCATGTGGAACCTTAAGGAAAGCTCTAGAAAAGTAAGGAACTGCAGAACTGGGACTAAATTAATATTTATAAGTATAATTATACTGAGAATGTTTTTAAAATTTAAGTTCGCATGCAAAGAATCAACTCGCCGTCGTTTATATAGCCTAAAAGTAGAGCTATCAATAGACAACCCATCAATATTTTCGAAAGTTCTTGCCTTGGTCAAAATTCCTTAAATATCCTAAATAGAAATTTCCCAGTCCCATAGCTCTGTCAAATCTTGTCCGATTTTCACGAGCTTTGTCTCTTTGTTTATTTATACCAAGTAGTCTAAAATATAAAAATTGGTTATAAATTCAATCTTTTTAATATCTATTCATAAAATGCACAATTTCATTTAATCTTGAATTACTTAATTTGGTTTCAGGTCTTATCTTACTTTACCTGCTAATCCCTCTTAAATTGTCATTTCTTTTTCCTCAGGCATTAAAGATCAAAGATTGACTTAACTAATCTAAATATTTTTAAATAATTATCTTTAAGTAATTTTATTTTATAGAGAAATATGCAGTTAATTTAAAAAGCTTTAAATGAGCTTAATTGTTTGCTGATAAAAAGATTAAAGTTCACTTGGATCTTGCATTTTTAAGTCCATTATCATAGTTGAGGTGAATATTTTTGAATATGCAAAGGAACAGATAATCAGAATCGTAAAAGATCTGCTGCTGGATTCAATGCTGTTAAACTGTGTCCGTTTAATAGAGACAATTGTGAGATAGTTCTCATTAAGGAACTTATCGCTGTCATGCCTACGACTGATAGGAACTCGACTTGGAACAGGGAAATGCTTTGTTTTCACCCTTCTTCGAAGTTGTCTGGAAAGATATCCCACATAGAATGTATTTGCTATCTAAAGTAACCTTCGAGTTGCTTTAATCTGACCGCGCCTCGAAGAACTCGTTGACATTTGCTTTGGTTAACTTGCCTCATGCCACCAGCTGTTGTAAATGTAGGAGGAACTATTTTTGAGCTGAAGACAAAGTTCGAGGGGCTATCGAGAAACTAATCAACCTTTTGACCTCGCTGCTAATTGCCCTTCGAAGTCGGATCTGTTGGGTAATCCAACAGCTGTTTTATCGTTATATTTTCTTTCGTATCCTATCGCCTGACCTTTTGGCCCCTTGGCCTTTTCGGAATGGCCATTTGCTCAGTGAAATGACGACGGCGATAAAAGTTATAGGCGCCATAAATTAAAATGCAAATTAAAAGTCACCAAAAAGGGCGGACGGAGCCGGAGTAGGAAGCCAGCAAATAATTATAGCTGGGGAGAATAGTATTGTGTCGCTTTTTTATCGCCTTAATTATGGCCAATATTTGGCCAATAAAAAGTTGACTTGGCAGCAAAAGTTGCCAAGTGCTCGTCATCAGTGGCTCAATTCCTAAGTTCAGCCAAAAGAAAAGTATTTTTATTTTCTTTTTCCTTGTTGTTTTTGCGTCTTTTTTTCTGCTGCTTTTGCCAGCTTAGCGCGAGTTTTCCTGCCAGCTGAGAGAAAAAGTTTTAATTAAAAATTGTGCGTTGAAAACAACATGGAGGACATGCGAACTGCGTGCAATTGCGCAAAGGTTTGCCCCATGCCACAAAATTGCCCCCTGCCCTGTGTGGCACTTGTCAGACGCGCTCCAGCTGCCGCTAATCCTTGCCACAGCCTCTGTCTGCGTGGCGGCTCATCGCCTGTCGCATGTTGCACGTCTCCCGACCGGGCCCTGGCGACTCGCTCATAAATCTCAAATCAGCTTAAATTTAATTTTTGCGCTTTCCGCTTTCGCCGTCGCCGTTGCCTTTGCCTTTGCCTTGGTCCAAGTGTCGCCGTCATCGCCTTCTATTTGGAGCTCGTCCTTCCTTTATCTCGATCCTCGTCTGTGGCGCGTCGCATCAGCGTTTAGACTTCATCAAAACTGCCTGCGGCAATAAAACTTTGCTACAGCCACGTTTTTATTTTCTATTTAATTTCATTTATTTTGTTTTCTTTTTTTGTTCTTTTGTAGGGGTTACACGCATTTGTCGTTGAGCTTGACATTCTGAATTGTGCCTAGGGGGAGTTAACATATGTGCTTAGCTTCTTATTTCAGATGGTTTCCTTCTTAATATACCTTAATTATTTCCTGGATTTCGTAGGTTCTTGAAGACTTGTGTGCTTACTTTCACTTAACTCTTTTTCTGTGAACTTTTTTTTTTTTTATTTTTATTTTAAATTTAATTTTTTTTATTTTTTTATTAAAATTTTTGAATGTGAATTTGTTAAATTTTTTCCATTCCATACAATTTAACTTACTTTAACAGACATGACCTTAACTAACCGAAGGTTAAGCAACTAACTTTACCTAGGCCTGCTTTATCGAATGTAGCCTAACCAAATTTCTTGTTAGATAAGCAAAACAAATGCAATCAAACATATTTTTACATAATCTAACATCATTTTACAAAGCCTAACAGTCCTGGCTGCAAGTAATTTAGCCCAAGAAAACTTTCCGAAACCTAACCTCATTCCCAACGTTATCGTGTAACCTAATCTTACTTGATTTAACCTAATCTAACATACCCTTACGGTAGAACACTTTCCAAGGTACTTTCCATATAGCCTAACAGCCTTACCTCTAAGTTATTCAAATCAAATAACAATCTTACCTCTAAGTATTCACACCTAACCTAACTCGCAACGCCCATATAACCTAACCTTACTTATACTTGCTTATACTAACCTAACTTTTCATACATCGCTTCTTAGGAGCTGACCAAGTAGCTACTTCTTATCCAGCTGGCTACTTGTCTGTTGCAATACCTAAACCAGTTGCGAATTACAATTCGTTTTTGCCTTTGTATGCAACAGCTTCGCTGGGCATTTAAGCTTCGTCGTAGTTTTCATTAGTTTGTTTTGTTCTAGTTTATTCATCCAACTTCAGGAAGTTGGTTGACTGTTGTTCTCTGGCTGCTGCCCCATCCGCAACCCCCTTCTTCTATGTAAATGGAGTCTTCTATTTAAGAGTCGCACACAGCAAATGTTTTTTTTTTTGGGTTTCTGGGCGCTTAGTATTTGACTTGGGGCTGTTTGTGCGTTTGTTTACCAACAATGCCACGCCCCCTACGTGCAGCTCTGCGGCTTAGTTTGGGACTTCTGTGGCCCCATTTTGTTGCTAACCGAATCTGAGCTATGAATAATAGCCGTTGCAGCTAGTTGGGTTAGCTCTTTGATGCACTAAGCCAATCACTGTAAACTTTTCACTCCGTGGAGGACTCATCCTTGAAAGCTGACAAATTGCCCGAACAGCCCCGGGCCGTTTTCTTCTAGGAGGCGAGGTTATGTTGTCAAACACACATAGCCCGAGCTAATTACCTGGTCCGTGCTGGGCAGGTCCTGAAACCGGAGCCTTAAGGCCACGACTTGATGGCTTTACCGTGCACACGTGCCAACAGCCAGCAGTAGAAGAAGCAGCAGCAACAGCAACAGCTTGTCGAATAGGATACCAAATTTAATGAGCTGGCACTTGGCACCTTTCGAGCAGCACGCAGGATAACAACAGCGCCAGGAGCAGGACTTAATTTGAACGAAATGCAAACAGAACAAGAACTACACGCACTTGGATAGCTTGCGACCTGGCTGGCAATTAATTAATGGAGTGTCGAGTGTGGGCCGCCAGCAGGATAAGCGCAAGGCTCGCAGGATAAGCAGCTGGCCGCGTGTTGAGGGGGTGCCAAAAAGTACAAATAAAGTCAACGCATTTAAATTTAACAAATAAAAAATTGTCAAACGGTGCCAACGCCTGCGACATGGCAACAAGAGCCGCAGGACTCTAAAAGGTCCTTATCTAAGGATCGTCGCAAATGTTGCGTAACTAAGTGCATTACGCACCCCACACACACACACACACACACACACACACACACACACACACTTGGGACTTTCTCTACCTGGGCTCGTGGTGAGATTTTTAATTGTTGCACCCCTCGCGCGTGCTGCTCGTCCTGCCTTATCCTGCAACATCCTTAATTGAGCTGTTGTCACGACAAAACAAAAAGAAAATGTAAAAAATGAATTGCACATGTTTTCTTTCAAGTTGCTTTCTCCTCTTTTCTTTTTGTCTCAAATTTTGACACTTTATCAAAAATAATTTAAATGCTCAACAGCCAAAACAAATTCCTTTCGTGCCTGCCCCTTGAACGCCCTCGCCCTCGCCCCCGCCTCCTAACAATTGAAGCGTGTTGAGAGGCGACAATTGAGTTATGAGTTGTGTGTAAATGACTTTTGGAGTGGGCTCTAAGGGCAGCAGGGGGACAGCTGATCCATTTGGCTAAGTTGAATAAACGAACATGTCAGAAATTAACAAGAAAAAGTGCTCTTATCGGTGGTGAACGACTAGCAGATACCTTGTATCCACTTGGCTAAGTTATATACACGAGCACTTCCCTAAGTTTGTTCTTATACAATCGGAAACTTTTGTTTTATGAGAAAAATTTCGGGATCCTGTTGAATTGTCTGTTTTAAGCTCTTATTGGACTGCCAAGGAGTATTACTCAGTCGGTTATACCCGATTGCAAAAATGTCACTGGTCTATTGTTGGTTCAATCAGAATTTGCCACTTTAATCAGCTCACGAAATCATGTTCAAATACTTGTGGATTGGCCAATATCAATTGGGTTTTGGCCAAGTTATGACCCTGAAAACTTTTACGTGGTTTTGGTGCTTAATGTGTGCTCGCCTTGTGCTTAGGCCAAGGCGGGGCGTTTCCTTTGTCGAGTGCCTCGCAGAAAATCAATAAAATGTGCAGCGCAATGATTACAATTAAAGCAGCTTGACCAAGTGAGGGGCGCCCGAGGGGGGACGGCGGGAAAACTCTTTTGTGTGATGAACGCAATTTGCGCAAAATGACGGCAATTAACTGAGGCACCTGACAAGGGGCGAAACGGGGCGGGCAGAAATGTCTTTCAATAGCATCTGGAATTGTCGTTAGGGGTGTGTCTTACCCTTTCTCTCTCTCTCACACTCCCCCTTTCTCTGTCGCTCGCACGCTTTCTTTCTAGTTGCTTCGTCCTTTGGTTTCATTTCTAGTTTCTTTTATTTTACAGCCTGACCCCAAAACCTCGAATATTGGTCCGAATCGCAGTCGAATACTGAGTGAATAAATGGCTGATGTGCTAAGTGAATGAATGAATGCATGGGTGAATGGAAAACACATTTGCAGGCCATTGTCACGTGCTGACTTTTACCGCCTGACTTTTCTTCATTGAAATTTGCACATTCTAGGCGAAACACTGAAAATTGACAGCGAATTGTCGTCTATTGACATATTGATAGCTATAATAAAGGGGACGGCAAAACAGATGTTTTTAAACCCATCTAAAAGGTATTCTCATTTTGTTATGAAATAAATGTCTAGCTCATAGAAGCAACTATCTCCGACCCGATAAAGTATATACTTATATTCTTGGACATACTTAACAGCCGAGGAATTATAGACATGTCTATCGTTATGCACGCTGGTCTCCTAGTTGTAAGGCCATCGTCAGGGTCCGTCCTTTCGGTTGAACCAGATGACTATATAGCGATTCCTATATATCTGTCATACGAAAGATCAGTCGAGAGCTAAGTTGTTGTTTAACAATATCGGACTATAATATCATATAGCTCTTAAGAATGTCGGTCATAAAATGCAGTTTTTGTATGGAAATATTTTTTATTTTCGAATTCTTTACTATTCACGTTGCATGTCTGATAGACAAGGATATTTATGGTAGAATATATAAAACTTCCTGCTCTATCAGCCTTAAACTGTAGTCACAGGAATGCTTCTTCTTAAAGCCTGAAAAGGCATACTGTCCCTGACTTGACTGTTGAAATTTTCCAAATTAACAAGTTCTTTAAGAAGAATTTTCCAGATTCATTACAGTTTAATAAATATCGTTTGTGCCTAGCTACAATTTAAAGGCCCAATAATTGCTGTCCTATCCTGATTTTCGATTTACCCTAACCAGTTCAATGATTCATCTTTAGTCCCAGCATAATGGGGCAGATCATAAAATGCCACGGCCTGGCAATCAAAACAAGTGAATCACGAGCTCAAACTGTGTGACATAACTTTAATATGGCTACTATTCCCACATACAGATACAGATATTAATACAGATACAGATACAAATGTGGATACAAATATGACTAAAAGTTACTTTTGAAAAAGTTTTCTTTCGTTTTGCTATTATTAATACTTCATCAAGTTTGTCAGCAGCGGCGAATACAAATCTATGTCACCTAACAGATACCAGCCCCCGCCCCCTCGAGAGAAGCCCTTCACCCGTTTCCTGTCTGCCCACACAGCAGTGTGTTACGCAGCAAAGGGAAAAGTTGTTTACAAGAAAGTCGACGACGCTGACAATTTCATTGTCCGCCCGCACCACCAATGGAAAATTGTGAAAAACAATTCAATTTCCGTGAACAACAACAACCAAAAAAAAAAAAAAAAAAATAGATGAGAAAACTGCGACGCCAGCGAGACAACTGTAAATGGTAGCAAAGGATGCGTGTGGTTGCCGCTGGTTGGGTGACCCAAATCCGGCTACATGTTTGAATATCAAATAAAAGACGTCGCCGACGACGATGTTGGTCATAAAAAGGAGCAGCCCAATGCTGCTGGGGCCAAATCAGTTGGGCAAACAATAAAAACGGCTCGCATTAGACGAGCCACTGTCTGACCAGAAGACAGAACCACCAACCAGGCCATCCAAGGACTGTCAGCTCCGCTATCTGAATGTCTCGACTCTCGGATTCATAAATAAAACAAAGTGGCGCCAAAATGACGCGGCTGCCCCACCCGACCCCAGTCCCAGCCCCAGCCGCAGTAGCAGCCACGCTGGCGGGTGGCAAGCACCTCTCTTCCTCTCTCTCTCTCACTCTCCCCCACCCAACCCACTTCAACCCACTTTCTAGCCAACTATTTGCTATTCATTGGCTTCACATGGCGCTCACTGTACGCATATCCTGCCCTAACTTTCCCTCTGCCCTTCCCCCACCTCTCCTGCTCAGCCCTTGTGCAACTTCTTTTCATATCGATTTTCCAGTTACATTTGTCTGGCTTTTGGGTCGAACATAAAAAGCAACCAGTTGCGCTTCCACCAACACCTCCACCACCCTCCGCCTGCTCATGTTTCTGCTCCTGTTTCCTGTGGCTCTTTGCAGGGCTTTGCCTTAACAATGCAGCCGGCAACGGCAACAAAGTTCCACTGTAATTCCTAATGCTCCTTTCAAGTGTTTTATAACTATAGCGCCCACACAAGGAATCAAAACGGAATACATTCTCGTTAAATTCCCAACACACTTCAGTGTGTTGCAGCTGAGTACTTCGTGTACTATGATATCCATTCTGATACCTTACGCTCGCTATAACTCAATCTTCAGTATTTTACCTCTGGTTAGCTGCTTAGTAGAATCAAAATAGCCGGGAGCTCGAACCCAGTTCTTTGATGGTTAATTCAAAACATGATGTGGCAACTGCCTTGTAAACAATTTCTTCCTTGTAAATCTGACTATCTTACCGTATTTCTTAACATGCTAAGGAACTTGTCTCCCTTTATCTAGTTTTTCTATTGAAATCCTTAATTCTGTACTTTAAACTTAATTTTCTGCTGTTTGATATGCCTAAGATATGGGAGATTCCAAATCTTGACCCTACCATTGCAGATTTATATTGTTATTTGTTCTTAGATAAATATATATATAAACTATAGTTTCGTTTAATCCCAAACAACTGTATGCCATTAATTGTTAATGATATTTATCTGGGCTTAACATTCAATGTTATCACAGGTATAGGAATCTTCTGGTACTTATGTGTTGGATCTATTTAAAAATGTTACTTACTCTTAGCTATATTTATAGGAGTTGAACATTCAATTCACAAGTAAAGCAACTAAATTTATTCTGAACTTTCATTCTAAATATTACTTTCCATTTGAATTTAAATATTTTTCTTTAAAACTCTTAAAGTTTTCCATTCATATACGTTACAGTCTTTCTACAAATTTTCAAAATGTTTTCCATGCTCTCAACTTCCTTTTTGATAATCAACATCTATTCAGTCTTAATATAGCTTTATGTTTTCACGCTAGTGAGCATTACCCGGCCTTACTCGTGCCGGATTCTCTTGCATTTTTGTATAACAATTTTTATCGATTTTCCGCCCGTGGGAAATTTAAATTATAATACAAATTTCAGCTACTCAGCGCTTAGGGCTTGGGCTGTTAATTTATCAATCAGTCAGTCAGATCAAACAGCCATACAAAGATAGAGTATAGAAATTTCGTCATTTCAAGCACTCTTTATACACATTGCATTGTACTTTCTCCACATGGGCGAGGGCGTGCGGGCGTGGGGCTGTGGCTGCTGGTGTCAGTGGCATTTTGTGCTCATTTGCAGTCAGCGGCACGTGTCTGGATGTGGTTGGTGGAGGCGCCTTCTAATCGTGCGGCGTGGCCAAATAACTCTTTGTGTGTTGTTGTGTGCACTTATTTGGCCAAATTTTTAGTCGCCATTTGCAGATGCCATATGAGCAAAGCCAATACTAAATAGCAGCTGGCATTCGGGCTGCATGTTGCATTCTGCATGCGGCATGCGGCATGCGGCACACATGCAAATCAAATTGCCATTTAAAGGGCAGGCAAATCGATTGAAATGTCCTAAATGTTCTCGTCCTCTGCCATTAAGCAGCAAATTATGCATGCCCACTCGCCATGTGACGAAATATCAAGCATCTAGCATCGTTATATAGGATATAAGCCCCCCTCTTGCCCCTCGCTATGCAGCTCTTTGTGCACATCCCATTTATATCATGATATCATTTAAGAGGCAATTGCGAGAAATTCACTTTTTGCCATTAAAATTTATGGCTTTTGGCAGGAGTACGGGGAAAGTGAGCCAAAGTGTGTGCGTGTGTATGTGTGTGTGTGCAGATATGCAAAATCCATTATTGATTGGGTGCGTGTGTGTGTGTGTGTGTGTGTGTGGCAGGATGTGCATTTCGAGGGGTGTGTGCAGCATGCAAATTTCCATTCAGTTTTGTTTTTAGCATTTTTTACTTCCTTTTTTTTGCGAGGTAATTAAAATGCTTTGCGCTAAAAGCAAATAAATTTTTGTCACACTTTTACGTATTTGTTGTTGTCGCTAATAGGCAAATCTTGTTGGTCGCATTGCGGGGAGGAGCGGAGCTAAGCAACAGCTTGAGGGGAGCTATTGATGAAGTGCATTGTGTGTGTGTGTGTGTGTGTTGCACTTAAGTAGCTGCCACAAATTGATTTCATGCTGTGCGCGTCCATTGACCGCGTCCTTTTTTAGGACCCGCTGGCCGTGCTCTACTTTCGAACCCCCTTTGGCAGGATAACAATGTGTTTTTTGCAGCAAGACGCAGGACGTTGCGGGCATTAGGATGTGCGCCTTGGCTCGCACAATTGCACAGCACATAAAGAAGCAAAGAGAGAGAAGAAAGCGTTCTCTAGTCGACTAGAAGATACCCTGCAGCCAGAGCAGAGTTGACGTTACAAGTACTTGAACTTCTTAGAAGCAAAGCTTGGCTAGGAAATTATCCGATCTGTAATGAACTATTTTCACATAAAAATGGCTTTATACGACAAACTGCATACGAAAGTTGGTGTCAGTAGATATTTTATGTTTAGAGAGCTCATATAATTATCGAGATTTTGGAAATGGGAAAGATACCAAACAAAATAATAATATGATATGTGAGAATATATAGTACATACACAAGACTTCGTCTCTATATAGATCGTTTTCACAGAAGGTGTCTTTCGATCAAGAGGTTATATTCTTGAAATGCCTGCAACACAAAACTATTATACCCTATAAAAGTCATCTTCAATGGGTATAGGGTATAAAAACTACTTTTGCAATAGCTCTCTCTAGCTTTCTCTCTCTTTCTGTGTCTCACCCTCTCTCCCTCTCTCTCTCTGGGTTACCTTCCCATATGCTTTGCCACAACTCATCCAAAATTCGTCAGGGGCTTTTTCATTTTCCACTTTTTGTTTAGTTTTACTTGCGCATTGTTTTGTTTGTTTATTTGGCTTAGTGGCTGGCGTTTAACTCATTCTTTTCTTTTTCCACTCTCATCGCTTTTCTTCTTTTCAGCTTTTATTTTTTATTTTTTTTGGTGGAAAATAGATTTTCCGCTGCATTGTTTGCGCTCGAACGTAGGCAACCCTTTCGGCTGGGAAAATGTTGGTCCAGGCAGCAGCGAGAGTGTTAACAGAATGAAGACTGTGGCGATTCTCAGTTTCTCGTTCCATTTAGAGTCAAGAAAAGAATACAAGAAAAAAATAGTAAATTGTGGGAATTTGCACAATTAGAGCGTGTTGAGTGTGTGTGTATGTTACCCAAGGGGGGAATACGAGAACAGATGCTTAAAAGAGCATTTGGAAGGGTCTTTGCTTGACGGCTTTGGAATTTCTTTGATTCGACTTTGAATTGTGCTGAAAGTGAATTGTAACCACATGAGAATGATTTAATGCTTGAGTAACTACTATTAAATGTTCTCTCTTTGTATACCTGTTCCCTACACTTTTTTAATTCGGACTATTTTTTTTAGTTTGGGTTTATTACATGGTAAGTTGTTAAATGCTTATAAGACTTATTGGTTCGTATTATGGCAAGTTGAAAGGTATCTAAAGTTTCTAATTAAATGTTGCCTTAATTGTCTTGAATGTCCTCAATTTTCTCTGCAGATAAAATGTTGTCTAGTTAGTGCAGAATGTAGGCTCTCGTACAATGTAGACAGAATGTTTCAGAATGTTAAACATTTTGATTACCCCTCCCTATGGCCACCAAAACGTTAGAGCCCGAGCCTAGGATTTAGTATATGCACACATTTGAATGCCATAATTATTTCCTTAATTTCATGAATATCGGACAACAAACATAAAAGTTATTACACATTAAATTTTCAATAGTGTGGGGCAGGCGGAAGAAGCAGCACTTCGTCTGCGTAAGTTGCACAGTTGGTCGCACCAGAGTTTGTGTGCTGTGCATAAATGCATCTATAAGTACCTGCACAGGTATTTTAGAATTCACATTCGGCTACATTTTATGATTGAAGAAATGCAAAGCGTGCTCAAAATGTAGTCGAGCAGTTGTGAGTGTGTGTGTGTGCGTTCGTATTTGTTGTATTTCGCGTACTGAAGCAAATTTAAAAGGAAGCTTAAATGTTTTGCTGCAAGAAAGTGTTCCTTTGAACCAATAATGAGGTCCGGGTTAGGATTTGGTAATTATAACTAAAACTGGCGATTTATTTTTCAAACATTCTTCATTTAGCAAGCATTTGTGCCTTTTAAGATTGTATTAAAGCAGATACAAGAGTAAACACATCTTCTTCCAGCCCTAAATGCATTGCTTTCAATGTTGCCCACCTAGGATCCCCGCCCGGAAGTCATCTGTTATGCACTGTTGCCAAGCCGATTGTTCTTCTAATAAAGAACTTGAATACATATCGTGTAAACGCTTCAATTTGAAATTCCCAGCTGTATAATATTCTCACAGTAAAACATTCTCCAGCTATCAAAACACTTCCTCTATCTCAAACCAACTGCATATCCACTTTAGTTTTTTTTTGCTTTAACTACAACATTTTGTAGCAAGTGGCAGTAGGCGGTGAAACCCACCTGAATGCTGCACTTAATGGACCATCAGTCAATCAATCAATCGTGCTGTAAACGCCGCCAGTGGCAATCATTTGAATATGTAATCACAGACGCTAATCGCGGCTGCAAATCAAATTGTGACTGCGACTTGTCGTTGGCCAGATATGCAAAATAGTTGAACCAAAAACTGGCGAAACCGATTGCCAGCCCGGGGGGGGAGCTGCGAGCTGGGAGCCGGGGAAGCCGAGAGCCGGTTAATTAAAAGCCGACAGGGGGAACAACTTAATGAAGTGCAAGTGGCAGTCGTCAGCGATTCCTGTCGCCAATTCAATTCCCGCCTGATTAATGGGACATGCATTGCACCAGCTGCGATACCCAAGCACCAAGCACCAAGTACTCACTATTCGATACCCATTATGGCAATCAGTGTGCGGGCGTGTGCGCATTGGCCCAAGCATGTCGAGGTCGAGGCGTTAATGAGATATGCTTGGACTTTGAAAGACTTGTGCAGTCGGTGCTCAATCGATATGCGTAGAGACACCTGATATAGTTGTACGCCCCCAAAGCTGTTCTGGCATTAAAATTTATGCGCCTGGTCTTGATATTTACTTATCGCTCGGCAATTAGCCGCAATTAAATGCCAACTCATTTTGGTCAGCTGCTGTTTGACTGGCCACGTCTCTACCTGAAAACTCTTTTGAGTCCACAAACCGGAAGTGCAAAACAAAAGTCGGCTGCTTTCGTTGTTATCGATATGAGCTAATAAAAGGCTTTAGGCAAAAACAAAGGCATTCACTTTCAGAGACCTAAGGGCACATTCTCCCCCCTCTGCTCCGCTCAAGTGGCAGCCCCTGGACCAAATTTTGAGTCTGTGGCACAGATTTTAGAGTCGCGTGTTGTTTAATGCATTTTTGCACACTTGACTGGCCGTTACCTGGGCAAAAGGGTTACGGGGGTTGCGCCTCTGCCTGTCATATGATTTATTTTTAATGGCCTCATATTTTTGCACAATCTCCGGGGCACATAAACTAGCATCAGAGCAGTCAATGTGTGTGTGCGTGTGTGTTTTAAAATGCTGGATCAAAATTTTATGAGCTGCCAATTGGACAAATCGGTGGACTGTGAAGCATGCTCTGTACAAAAGTGCATTAAAAATTGAGGTTGAGTTATGTTTGTTAGGGTCGAAAATTGATGAGACGGTTGACTGAAATGCGTAAATGGAACTTTGTGAAAGTAACTAGATTGATTATTGTGTACTCAATCTGCAACTAAAGTACTCAAACTTCGTATTTTGAATGGAATATGAGCTTTGCAGTGTGCATGAGTGAGTTATGCAGCTTGTGTATTGATTCGAATACGAGACAGTAATGGCCACTTGCTAAATATTTGACGTGATACATGATTGTGATAGATAGATAGATAGATAGAAAAAATGAACAGCACTTACAAAATGTTTAAATACATGCCAGATCAAAACTAGCATAACTTATACTTCTCGTACAAGGTATTCAGTTGGTCTTCATCCTATAAATAAATATAAATAATTTCAACTTAACATGATTTGGTAAATTTTCAAAAACCCTCTCTCCTGATCAGGTATTAAGGCTACTTCATTCAAACTGAAATTGAGCTACATCGAACTACAACCAAGAAAAAAAAACTCCATGCAACTGCAACAAGTTGCAAGCACCTTTCTCAAACCACTTACAACCACCTTAAACATGATCGCTTGCAACTCGAACATGCCTTTATTACAACATCAATTTAGGGGTTGTTGGTCTAACAATTATTCAAAACGGTTCTAAGACACGCATTTAGGCAAAACTAACCACAAAATTTTCAATTTCAAATGCATACGAAATGCATTCATATGCATGCCGCATAAAAAACGGGTTTTCCTCTTCCTTCTGAGAAGACAATTAAGAAAACCAAATAGACAAAACCGACAACCTCACATTCAAAATTGTTTTTTTTTTTGTGTTCTTCTATTTATTTATGCGCTTTATTTTCACTTGATTTAATTTTGACACGCACACACACAGACAGACAAAGAAAATCTGTTTGCTAGACATTTGCATTTCTCGTCACTGTCGGAGTTCCAGTAGCAGACCTCCTACCCCTACCCGAAGGAAATTGCTGACCTATTTATGTAATTTTCTTGAGATTTTACTTGAGCCATTGTCGCCTTTGGTGCTGTTGGCATTCGACTGGAAACACTTCATTCCGATTCAGTTATCATTTTCATTTTTCATTTTGATTTCTGACCCGAAGAACTTCCAACGCCAACGAGCAATGGGCTGTGGCAGTTGGAACATGGTATATGATTGGATTATTTTTTCAATTTTTTTTTGGACGCATTAAGCTCGAGCTCAGCTCTTGTTGTTATTCAAATTTCGTGGAATATTTAAAGAAATTTCATTGCATGTGAAATATTTTCATAAAGATCTTATCTTTTTAATTAAGTTTCAATGTACAGCTGATTGGTTTTTGGAACATATCTCAATTTACTTTTTTTTACTGTGTACCGAGCCTTTAACCAAACCAGTTGCCTAAAGAATAGATGAACTCAAATGAAACGACCCATATTTATTATCAAAAATGGTTTGGTTTAAACCAAACAATCTTTCCGATGTAAAACCCAAGTTCAGGACACCGAAACCAAGGACAGGGCGTTGGTTCCGACCGTGAACCGAACCACCGTCGATTTGATCTATTTCTTCTCCCTCTTTGCACAGCTCGTGCGAAATGAACAAATTGTTTATAAAATAAAAAAACGCACATATCTGTTATGCTTTTGTGTTGTTTTTTGGCATGCTAATGCGGCTTGTGTGTCTAATTGCGTGGATTGTGCCCCAGCACGTCGGCAGAATTGATGAACTTGCGTCAGTTTGTCTGACAGTCGGAGTTCCTTTTCGAGTTGCCAACTCTTTTTTTTTCTGTTAGGGGTTGTTTGTGCGCCTGCGCGACGCTCGTTTTAATTAAATTTTCTGCGCCTGCGCGCAATTTTTTACTCATTTACCGCATTTTGCCAACTTATCAATGTTGTGCAAACGCCTCTTTCTATGAATAGAGGGTACTACAACCAGTTTTGACTGGCTGCGGTTTCTGGGCAACTTGTGGCTGGTCAGCCGGACTGCACCCACCTTGATGTAGCTTCTTCTTTTGTTCCAGCTGTTCCGCATGAAATTTGAGATGCCTCAACTCTGGCATTAATCACTTTTGCTCAACTGGCTGACAACTGGCGCTTTGTTGCGCTCAATCAAATATACAAATCAATAATTAATCAACTCTGATGCACATAAATCGAGAAATCATTTGCCAACACACACGCAAACGGCATGGAATTAACATGCCAATCCCCTACGAATCCCAATTCCGGACTATGCAAATTATCCTGTGCACAGTGTAAAGTTACTCCAAAAGGGATAATATTAATACACAGCCCTACAACATAATCAAAGTAAACTGAACGGCATCGCATTTGCATACATTAATGTCAGAACAGCTTCCGTACGTACATATCTCTCTACCTATCCACCTATCCACCTATCCACCTATCTAACTGTCTAACACTCTAGCTCGCTCCCTATCTTTGTATACCCTTGCCAAGGAGTATAATAATTAAACAACGAAATGTGTAACACAGTAAGAGAGACTTTGTCCACAGACTTAAAATGCTCAACTGGGTGATGAACTGGGTCGATGTAGTCATGTCTCTTATAGATTCTATTGGAAGTTCCGGACATAAACCAAGTTATCTTTAGATAATTGTTTTATCATATAGGTTGCAAGAATTTAGGTACTATGTTGGCAAAGGCATCTAATCCTCGACACATAAAAGAAATCCGTTTATGCCTCAATTTTCTTTGATATTTGAGTTGCTTAGATGAAATTAGCACAGACTCCCTAATAAAAGGGGCTACATTCGAGCTAAAAGCGCTTTAAATTTATTATAATGTTTATTTTTTATGCTAAATGCTTTACTCCTAGCATCAACAGGCTGAATCCTAATCTGAGGGATAAGATGAATTTTCTGGCGTGGGCGCCAGCTTATTGTTATTCTCATGGCTACATATTTATATTTTATTTGTCGTGAGTTTTTTTACGGACAAGAAAAAGAGACTTATTAAACCATAAATAAACAGGCTTGCTTCAGATGTTGCCGCGGAACAGGAAAAGGAAGCAACTCGGCAGCTTGGCATCGTGGGCGCCGTCTTAAGGCAAATACTTTTAACCGCAAGGAAAACAAACTCGAGCGGAAATTATGAAAATGCCAAATTTGGCCACATCCGCTTTGCCAGCTCCGGTTTTTGGGCTACCAGCGGTACCTGCCCAACACATAAGTGTATTCGAAATTTTCTCTAAGCCGACAAAATGTTTCTATATAAATTGTCGAAGCCATTTGTGTAGCATACTTTGAGGCTGTTGCGGCTGCTTGGAGCTTACGGCTGAGGTTTATGATCTGCCTTTTTAAGAGGCATTTCCCTGTTTACTGCCTTTACTGAGCTGCTGCGAAATGTGGCAAATGAGATGGCGGCTGAGGCAGCCACTTAGCAGGTTGATAAATCATAAATCAAATTTGCCGCTGCTTAAAAGTTATTACACAGCCACTCAAAAGTTACGACTGATGCGTCCAATCCAACAGCCACGCCCACATGTTAACCAAGAACAGCAGCTGCCAAAAAAACAGTTGCCAGCTGCCAGTTGCCATTTGGCGGTTGGCAAACATCAACCGCTAATGAAACACCGCAAACTACACAACAAAGTTTTTGGCCGGAACACAAATTGGCAACATCAATTACCTGGCTACAAGAAGCCTCAACTCGCACGACTCGCTCGACATATGCAAACGAGCTGCGGAGCCCCAAAAAGTTTTGCCCCGCCCCCAACATAGCCCCCTTTATGCAGCCTCTTTTATGTGCTACTCGAATTTTACGCTCGAAAGTCAATTAAAAACTTTTGGTCAAGTGAGCACAGCGTAGCTTTTGGGGTGTTTACCTCGCTCCAAAAGTTCTCCTAGTTCTCGGAATTGCTTGCCTATGTTCCCAATGCTTTTCTCTGTGTCTCTTCAATTAATTTTATCACATGCATTCGATCAAATTCAATTAAAACTTAAACACCCGCCACGGACGTGGCAATTACTCAAACTCAAACTTAAAACCCGAAGCGCCACATAAGCCTTGCTTCATATCAGCGCACGGACAGAGGTCCTGGTCCTCAACAGGTGGCAAGTGAGTCGGGTGGCTGCTTTCCAAGAAGTCTACACTGCGAAAAAAAGATTGCTTTTTGATATTTAAAGAGCTTCAGAATTTATACAACATTTTCAGTGCCTGGGCTCCTTATTTACTTCATTAGAAGCATCGGTGTTTAAAGTCCGATTTTTATAAAAAAGTTTAGGGCTTTAAAAACGGCAAGCAAAAATGTTAATAATAATGTTTTTTTTTGGGGAGAAATGGGTAAGATATCAAAAATGTGAAATGTTTGTAATATATGTACTATACCAAAACGTACATATTAACTTTGTTGTATCTAGCTTTTATAATTTTCGAGTTTTGCTCAAAAAACATGCTACTCTTTTAAGCCATATTCAATAAATTTACGCTACAAAAAGGGCTAAATGATTTTTAAGCTCTCTTTTTTTTATGTGTGTACACACAAAGGGACCCTATCAATAAAAGTGTGAACCCAAAAAGTTGTCCCTGGAGAGCTGCTGCCAATTCGAGTTGAGTTGTGCATCTGTTCGTCCGTCTGTTCGTCCGTCCGCCTGTCGGACTGTCGGACTGTCTCAATGTATCCTGTCAGCTACTTTTGAAATAGCATCACTTCAAAACTTGACTGGGCTATAAAAAGTTGTGCCAGTTGGCAACTTGTGCGTAATTCAATGAACGGCGTCGCCATCAGCGCCACACGTGAGCCGCATCGCAATGTGGCACGAGTGAGTGGCAAGTGGCGAGTATCGAGTACTCACTGAGAGAATGACTGAACGAATGAGTGGCTCACGGAGTGAATGCCATCAACCCAAATGTGACCACATTAAGGTGCGAAGCCACATTATCAGCCAGCCCCTGGGGACTTTAAGCAGCGCTCAAGAATGCTGCAAATTGCTTTCAGCTGAATTGGGTCAAGTTGCCAAGTTTATTGTTTGACCTTCGAAGTGAAAGTACTTTAAAGACATTGTGAATAAAGAGAGCCCAAGTCAAAGCAAGCCTTTTTAGCAGATTTAATATTCGTAAAAGCTTCAGCTGAACTAAATTACTTCAACTGAAGCAGTTGAGAGCATGTACGAGTAATTGGCTTAGTTGAACAATTTAATATTCTGTTTTATAAGTGCATTATCAATTGCAATCGGTTGATAACCTGCCCCTCTTCATATTTGGGGTATACTGCAACTTTCTATTGACTTACCTAGAGATACTTTATACTTTATACTTAAGGTGCTACAATTTTTGGGATCAATTCCTATTATCTTCCGTGTTAATTATTTGACACCTTTATTTAATCCTCATTAACTTAGAGTTGTTCTTTTTATTTTCAAGTACGAGCTGGAACTACTTTGTGGTTTATATTTTTTTATATTTTTAATTTATATCGATTTGAGGAATACCGACAATTTAAACGAGATTAAGCCTACAAGTTGACTGTTTTTATCCGGCATTGTCCGGTCCAGTGGCTACATGAGCAGGCCTGTCGTTAAATACTTCAAGAAATCGGTGTTAAAATTAATAAATAATTAATTATTAAGGTTTTAAAAACAAGTCTTCAATCATAATCCGCACATGAGAGCGAAATATTGACATTTGTTGTATGCAGAGCTTTGGGAATGGGCTTGTACATTTTCGGTCATGGTTATGTGTAATAAATTAAACTCAACCCGGAAGAAAGTTGTCTAAATAGCTTACCTAACCATGTAGGTCATGCCTATTCAACGACATTATACTTAAAAGACTAAAAGAGTACAGTTCTCGTCTTCAGTCAACAGACTATCCTGAACTGAAATGTTCAAGCTGTGGCTATTACTGGGTACTTAGAAAAACATAATAGAGTTATTCAAACATATACTTGCATCTTAAATGTACTTTAACAGGCTGTCTGAGTTTTGAACTTGTCATCGGAATCTCGGCGCAAAATTGCTTTACGCTGTCTGATGATTCGTGTCCCAATTCGAATATTACCTTTTGGCTGTATAAGTAAGCAAGCACAGGAAACTATTATCTGATTTGGTAACCCAACAACAACCTATTTCGATAGCGCTGCCGAGCCCAATGGCCGTAAGTTAATCCTAGATGGTCAAGATGGTTTCAAATACAATACTTCAAGGCCGCTGAAAGTGCTGCTACACGGCTTTGCCAGTGATCGCACACAGACGCCCGGTTTTGAGTTGCTGCCGGAGTTTCTACGCATCCCGAATCTTGACGTAATCTCCATTGATTACGCCAGGCTTGCGGCTGATCCCTGCTATACGGAAGCCGTCCATAATTCCCATTTTGTGGGCCGCTGCTTGGCCCACTTTTTGGTCCAACTAATGCACAATCGCCGCCTGCATCCATCACATCTGCATTTGATTGGCTTCGGCCTGGGCGCCCATGTGGCAGGATTTGCGTCCAAATTATTGGCACAAATAAATGTACGAGTGGCGCACATTACGGCCTTAGATCCGGCAAAGCCGCTTTTCCTCACCAACAATAAGGACGAGCGCTTGGATAAAACCGATGCCAACTTTGTCGATGTTGTGCATTCAGATATTTTTCTGCACGGTCTGATGTTGCCCATTGGACATGTCGACTTTTATCCCAACAAGGGCGTAGTCCAGCCCAATTGTGGGCCCATCGACGAATGTAAGTAGCCAAATTGGAGCTAGAATTGAATGGGAATTTGCACTTCAGACATTCGCCCGCAGTATCCACCCATGAATGCTATCATAAACGCGCCGCGGCATACTATGCCGAGTCGATTCACTCGCAGACAGGCTTTTGGGCCTTCCGCTGCCGAAATCTGCTCAGCTTTATAATGAATTCATGCCAGCCCAGTCAGGAGTTGGAGTTGCTTGGCTACCACACTAGACCCACAGCACGTGGCAGCTACTTCTTGAAGACCAACGACACGACCCCCTACGCCCTCGGCCAAAACTTTAATAATATGGATCGCAGTCTTTATGGTAAAAACTATTTGGGCGATGTTCTTGTTTCTAAGCTGCACGAACTGGCCGCAGAGTCCAAATTGTAAAACAGGAGACGTAAATAGAAAATGAATATGAAATTGTGAATATGATTCTCTTATAAATAAAATTAATAAATCTTAATATTCAGTTAGCTGGTTTGCAGTCAACGTTGGTTATTCTTATATTCTGAACCTATTGTTAATGACAAAAAACTGCCAACTATTTTGCATGTTTATATTATATATATTTATTTATACATATTATATGCATTGAATATATTATACTTATAATGTATATAAATAAATCATTTCTCAAATCATGCAAAAATTGCTATAATCTAAATTTCACAACTTTTCAGTGAATGTTGCAAATGTGTGGCAAATGCAGCAATGTGGACTAGGATCCAGTTATCTGGTCAACTGGTCAACTGGTCAGCTGGTCAATTGGGCATCTGCTCATTTATCATGCTAATGTCTCATAGCTGCTATACCTTCATATCATCATTAATTATCGCGTCGCCTCGCGTCGCGTCGCGTCGGCTCTCTACTCTCCCTCTCTCTCTCTGAGGCTGCAGTGCCCCCCTCTGTGTTGACTCAACAGCTTAAGCATTTATGCAAACATCAGCAGACAGTAGTTGCCCAGGGAGTGTGGATAGTGGACAGTGGCCAGCAGAGGGTATCGATGCTGCTGCTAATCCTGCCGGCTCCAGCTCAAATCACGTGCAAATTAATCATAGTTTCTGTGCGATTTGCCAAACGCTGCAAGTTGTTGCCAGAGTTGACAAATGATATGCCGCAACAAAAAAAACAATGTATAAATGGAGATTTCACTTTTTCGGCATTTTTTTGCAGATTCAATTTGCATTCGGGATAATCAATCGTGGACTGCCAGCGCCTGCCGGCTGTTTGCTAATTTGCTGATAAGAAACCAAAAGCAGAGCGATTCCCGGCGTATTTGCATAAATTTTATGAATTTTTATCCGCCAAGAAGAGGGAGAGAGAGAGAGAGAGAGAGAGAGAGAGCGAGAGGGACTGGCTGAGATATGCGAATATGCATGCCGCAAAGGGGGTTGAGTTTATTTAGAGCTATTGTCTGGCCGTTGAGATGGGGTGTTCGTTATGAATATGCCTACGATGTTGTACTCCTCGTTATTGTTGTTGTTGTTGTCACCTTTTTTGTGTGTGCGTCATTGTGCGGCATGACAAACATGGCAACTTACACGTGGCTTAAGTCAACAGCGGCTAAAAAAGTTTAAAATATTGTTGAGCACACAAAAAGTTTGATTGATTTGGGTTGCTGCTGCTGTGCGTCCTTGTCCCGGGTTCGATCCATTGATTGATTTGCCATCTTATATTATTCCTATTCTTTTTTTTTTTTTTTTTGCATTTGGATTAGTGCGGAATTTTTATGCGTTGATTGGTTATTTGATATTCATGACGCAGCGGGTGAGCGGAAGATCGGAAAAGCTAAACGAGAGCCGACGAAGCGTGCCAATGGATTAATGTAATTACGGTTGTCGTAGGTTGTTGTCAATGAACGAAGATAGATTGTGTTGCCGGCCAGGAGACACATCAACTGCGGCTCAGGTTTGTCAGCAAGTGAGTTAATTCCCAGACTAGTCATGAAGTGCTTATAAACAGAAATATGCTATGCGTTAATATTCTCATATGTTGGTCGACGTTTTGTGATTCAAATTGATTACATTTCAGGCATCACTTTAATTTACAAACAATCTACAAGAGTATCTGAAAGATACAACAATAACTGAATGCGTAAATTGAATTCGAAAAGTTCAAATGTGTTTCAAAAGTAAAAAATAATTAAGATCGTAGCATAATACAAAGTAATCCGAGACACAAAAAAGTATCCGAAGAAAGGGTAATAATAAATAATTTGAGTTGTTCAAACATATATAATCTTTAATAAAGTATTTCAATAATACAGTCATTTGTCACGTCTAATGATTACAAAGTTATCACAAAGATACATACAAATATCTTAAAGAAGAGTAAAAAATAATGAAAAGCATTAGTTTTTCAAGCAGCCTTTGTTCTTCCCTTCTGATAATAAAAGTTATCTTAGGCATATAAAAGTATCTTAAACAATTTTAATAATCAATGAAATATTTGGCTTTTAAACACAGTGTGGAGTCTTTAATACAGTATTCCGATAATTAAGTCATTCTTCACATCTGATAATCTCATGCAACAGATGCCTAATTGGCTCAGATAACAAATTGCTTTCGACGCAAACAAACAACACAAACTAACCCACTAATAACTCTCATTAAATGTAACCAGAAACGCACACAAATCAGCGCCAATCACAAAACGAAACCATCAATTACATCCAAGAGACAACAACAACAACAACAACAAAAACAACAATCAGATGAATAAAAGAGAGCACGCGGAAGTGTTTACAAATGTCAAAGCAAAACCCGTCCAAAACAAAACAAAAAAAAAAACAAAATTTAAAAACAAAATAGAGGAAAAGTGTGTGCCCTTCTCCCAGTTTGGGGAAAAAAGAAAAAATGTTGCTAACCGCATCTAAATCTGGTATCCCCAAATGTAACGTGATTTCAAAAGTTTCTCATGTCAATTTGAGATTTGGAATCGGTTGAGCAAACGTAACGAAAATGTCAATACCATTGACATTTGTTCCAGCACTCGAGCCACAACAACAACAGGAGTGCTCTTACCGGGAGTGCTCGACTAGAAGATACTCTATTTAGCGAAGCGAACTTCCTGCTTTCATATGAGAATCTCCAATGTAAATTTGGTCTATCTCTAGCTCTTAAAGGCTTCGAAACGTAATGAGCTGTAGATGAATTAAAATAAATTTGATTTGCAATGGAAACAAAAGAAGCTTCTTTCCAAAATTCTGGTCTGTAGCTCTTTTGGCTCAAAGTTCAAAGGATTCATACAGACGGACAGACAACCGCTCGATCGACACGAAATAAGAATATATACACTATATGGCATCGAAGCTGCCATCTTCTGCCTGTCACATAGATTTGCCAGAAGCCAAAATTGCTTTTGAGCCATATTCAGTGAGTACAGGGTATAACGAACAAGCGGAGCCAAAGGCCATTAGCGAGTGAGATGCACTTCGGAGTGGCTGACGACGTCATCGCTAGCGCCTTCACTTGATGTATTGTTTCAAGACATTTGATTTATATCACTTGCGCGGCAGACTGTGGGCCAGGGGCGGATTGAGGGGGGCACACACACAGAAAGGCATTTCTTCAGCTTGGCTGCTGGTTGTCTGGCTGCGGTGCTCTCTGGTAATGAAACTCCAATCAGCGCTGTCCAGACACAAGCAACTGGCTCCAGACCTGGGGCCGAGACTCTTGTGTCTTGGCTGCTTTTCTCCAACAATGTGTGGAGTGTCTCTGTCGAGCAGCAACAATAACAACAACAACAACGATGATGCTGGACAACGGACGCAGAGACATCGAGTTGGGATTGCGTAACGCAGTCGAAAGTGGAGCAGCCGCTGCTGCTGCTGCAGCTTTCTTTGCCACGACTGTGTCAGTTACTGCCCCTCTCCCTTTCTCTCTCGCTCTCCCTTTCGCTCGCCCGCTGCTATCAACTTTTTTGACAACTGCATGATGCATTGCCCCAGTGGCCCAAAGTGGGTGAAAGGCTGCGCTTGCCTTCGCTATCACAAGCCGTCGTTTGCACCACTCTCTCGAGTCAGTCTTAATTTACGACTCTGACGGTTGCGATAACAATTTGTCAGCTTAATGGCAGCGAAGGATGCGCGGCGGCGACAAGTGCGACAATGTCTCGTCGTCGACTCGTGTACGCCCAGCTTCCCTACGCCCCTCTCCCCCTCTACCTTACTTTCCACATAATGACACGGAAGCCAGCAACAACGCACGAAAACGAATACTACAATCAAAAAAATATGTTGCGTTTATTTCGAAATAATTGCGATTGCTCTGCTTCGCATTTTGAATGCACATTTCGTGACTCAAAGCAACAACAACAACAACAGCAACAAAGAGCATTACAAATGCGACTACAAAACAATTAGAGCTAATTGTGCAAGCGAGACAGCTAGACGCATGCATAAGTGCATTTTTATGGCAAGCACTTTGGCAACTCTGTCACAGCTTTTGCTAGTTGGCAGCTCCCCTCCCCTCCTGCCAACCCGCCGACCCAGCTCGACACGCCCTCTGAGCAGCTTTAGCTGTTGATCAGCTGATTGGTGTTTACAACTTGTCCCCCACACACACACAACTATTAATAAATATACATACATACATATATAAAGAGCTTCAATCTGCATGCCAATTGACAAGCCCACGAAGCCAACGCTCCCTCCGCAACCCACACAGCGAGCTGCTCCAGCGGCAACTCGCGGCCGTCAGGCCCATTGCGAATGTATTCATTAGTCGCATTGCCGGCATCTAGACACTGAGCTTAACACACACACACTCGCGCACACACGCACACATACATTTATGCAAAATTATATATTGACAATTACAAGCGGTTGAATTTATGCTAATCTGACTGCAAGTCCCGGGGCCAACAACTGTTCGTGCACTCCTCGCTGCTGGGGCTTGGGCTTAAAAGCTAGAGATGGGCGCGTGTCACGAACTGAGCTCGTCATCAAATGCTTAGTGCTAGTTGTAGTTAAAAGTTTAACAAGTGGGAGAATCTACAGGTAGTAAAATCAAGCTCAGTTACTTCGTGTTAAATATCAAGTAGTAGGAAATTAATTTTTGATAAATTTAATATATTTTTCTCCTTAAGAACATGCTCTAATAAATACCACTAGGCACTAATAAATACTCAGTTAATTCTTTTCGAACCATAATATAAAGAGCAAACATATTTTTTCTTACTAACCTTTTACGCTGTTCCCATAACCGTAGGCTGGCGATATTGCTCTTTTAACTTCTTGCTAAATATTTAACAGGTAGATTACTATAAAGAACCAGATTTGTACCTTCAATTAGCTAACAAGTGGCTGGTTAACGTTATTCTATTTCACAGTTATTTTAAAATGTTTTTCACGTACCATTTACCTCCTCGACACGTTTCCATCTCAAAGTCGGTGTAATCAGCGAGGGACAACGACAACGAGTTATGTTCAATTACGCCACTCGAACTGCATGTGTGTGTGTGTATTGGAGTGTGTAACTCGGAGCGATCTACGCATTCGCATTCGCATTTGTTTGGCACATGTTTTCATTAATCTTACTTAGAGCCCCGTGTGGAGAGGGGGAGTGCGAAAGGTGGAGACTGAAAGATAAGCCCACAGACCACATGGAACCCGGCACTGGGCTGATCTGGGCTGGGCGCTGGCGATCGAGATTTGGGCTTTGAGAAATGATGATGGTGGTAATCAGGGCATGTGCCAAAGGCAGGCGAGTCAAGGTTAAGTGTGGACACCTCTAGGGGATTTCTGCGCGGTTTTGTTATGATTCATAAACAGACAGAAATCATTTGTTTTCACAGCGTTAAGGAAATAAAGACTTTATAAAACGGCTAAAGAAAAGATACAAAAGTCAAGCCGCAAGTCAAGGCCAAAATAATGATAAATGGGTATTCTGAAAGAAGCCAAAACAGAACAGAAAACAGAAGAGGCGAAAAAATTAATAGAACAGTCAAACATAATTTAATTAAATCCCAACATTAAGTTATCGGCTAAACAAGTTCGCAAAGTCCAATTTAGCCAAATTTCGAATACCCTGTACTCATTATAAATCTTAAAAATGGGGTATATCAAAACAGTGGTAATATGTGTAACAGGCAGGAAAATTTATTTCTTATCCTATATAGAGAAAAGCATTATGAGTCCAGCATTTATCAATACATCAGGTTCTTGTATATAATATATTGCCTTATCATTCACTAACAGTGCATTTCTTCTATCGATAACATTCTCGATCATATCGATTGCGCACTCGCCTTCGATTACACTTTTGATTACAATTTTGAAGTTTAAAAAGTTTGGGTCAAAATACTCTAAAGAAAATATATAGCAGCTGTTGCTCGCTTTTGACTTTATATATACTGTCGGGTTTATATTGCTGCACTTGATATGCCCTCATATTACTTTAGGGTATCTGGCTGTCAAGTACTCTTCACCAAATCATTTCTACTTGTTGGCTTTTTTGCGCTGTCAAATTCAATTGTTGCGGTATCTGTGGCCCCCGTTGATTGTTTGTTCAGTTCAATTGTTTGCCCGATAATTTTTGGCCGCATCGCATTGCACAAATGCCATTTAAATTTAACCTTTTCAGCAGCCGATTTCTATTGCTCGCACCGGGCCCCGCCCCCTGCCGGCAAACTGTTTGCCTAAACTATGCAAATTTCATGGCTAACAACAGCAGCCAAAGCTCATCAGGCAAAAGCCGGCAATTGAATCCGCTGAAGCGGCATTCAGTGTCTACCTGCCCAATTCCACATCCAAATCCAAATTGAATTCCCATTTAAAATCTCGCTGAAGCGCCGCCATTTGAGTATGACACGTCGGATGACGATGACGACGACGACGACGATGACGATGGGGCTGGAAAACCGCAATATCATGTTGTTTAGTATCATTAAAGCACTTGACGGGATGGCTTTAGGGGGGCAGCGAGGGGACGCCTGCTGGCTCAATGCTACAGATTTCAAGTGAGCCAACAATGGATGGCATATCGCAAAATAACTGCGGCCCCTTCAATGGTACCCAATGGGCATTGTATGCAGATCGCAGCTAAAGCTGAAACAACAGTTTCTTGACTCAACCTAAAAGACAACAACAACAAAAGGGTTTTTGTTATGCATGGAGTAAATGATATGCTACTGCACGGCAAAAACTTAACCATAGACCAAAACCATTTGAGGAGTGCCCAATAAAAAGTAAAACTAGCGTGCGCCAGCCGAGAGTGCTAGACTAGCAGATACCCTACCTCAAGCAGTCGTTACTTACATTCCGGCTTCCATTTATACTTGGAATATGTTTTCTTGATTAACTTCGGTCTGTGTAATCCTAGAATCGTAGGGCGAATGGGGGTAATATTCAAAAAGGGAAATGTTTGTTATCTGTATATACTATACTAAAACCGACATACCAAGTTTGGTGTATAAAGTTCTTAAAATTATCGTCTTTTGGCTATCGGGATCTACATGATCGGATATGGCTAGATCGAGCCAGCTTGTCATTCAGATCAAGAGCTTACGGATTCGGAGATGCTTCCATTGCCTGTTACACACATTTGCACAAGCATATTATACCCTTCTTACACACTTTTGAAGAGTACAGGGTATAATAAAATGCTTTTGAATAGCTCAGTAATCGATATACAATAGGTTTCGCTCTAAAAAAAAACTAGGAAAGTTTGGGCTATTTGACATTCTACGCCAAAAGGCTTTCAATTATCGCCGCCAACTGCACTTAGCACTTGGAAATTAAAGACTGCATTCTACGCGAGATCCGTGTGATTACCGGATTACCATATGCAGAGTCACTAACAAGTTTTTCCTATCCACTTTTATAGTGAGCTGGGAGGAGGGGCTCGTTTTGCGCAAGCGACGTCGACAGAATCCCGCGGCGCATCGCACAAATTACAAATTTTGTAATTGCCAAACAAAGCGAGCTACCTCGAAGAGCTGGAATTGGAGTTGGAGTTGGAATTGGCGACGGAGGAGAGGCTGGAGGCGGAGGTGAAGCAGACGCTGCTGTGCCATGGATTCACACAATACTGTGTGGCAGCCAACAGAAAACGAGCCAAATTATTGTAGATACATTTACGAGTACGGAGCTACGTGCACATTGTGCAAATAGCTGACAAAATGCAGGCGAAGCGACTCCAGACATGAGACTGAGAGTGAGACTAACACCGAGAGATGGGCTTGGTGCGTGTAGGTTTCAACAGCACGAAAATGCAGGCACGCCGACAGCACGAAAATGCTTTGCTTATAGAAACTATATAGTTCAAAAAGTTCACTTTAGATCGAGAATGGATCTTAAGCAAGATTAACGTCTATTAAGAAACGATTAATTAAAAGATATAAAAACAATCAAATTTTGCACGCGCCACGTCGAACAAACTTTTAACGGACCTCAAGTGACTGAAACCAGTTTTAAACCTCACTAAAATAGAGAGTACCTTAAAAGATAGCTTAGAGTTATACGTCCGCTTGATCTTTTACTTTGACGGAAAAAATATACTGATGGATTGAAGTTTTAAGTCGTCTAAATTAGTCCAGACCCAATTAGACAACCATGCGGATTTCAGTCCCAGGCCTTGGAATCCCCAGTCATAGTAGCCAATATATATAAAAAAAGGTTAGGTCCGGACTATCAAAAGTTAGTTCACACTAGCGATAAAACATATTAATTCTGCAATAATCGGGTAGACATTGAAGATATTCAAACAAGGAACGACCATCTCTAATTAAGACCAAGGCAAGACGTGCCCGGCAACATTTTACAATTCCAACTCCGACGCAGTCATCGGAGGGCAATTACAAAGTCGCGTCGCCGAGCATTACGAAAAAAAAGAGCAAAAATACCATGCGATCACTTGCTGGAGCACAGAGCCAACCTAAGAGCCATGTGATTAGGCCAAAAACCACGTTGATGGCTCAAAGAAATCTCCACAAAAAATATAGCTCAGCTGGCGGGCCCCTTGAGGCTGATGTCGATGTTCGATTCGGTTCGTGTGGATGTGAATGTCGATCGTGTGTGTTGGCCAAATGCGGAAGTTGCTGGTTAAATTGTATCTTTGTTTTACAACTGTATTAGGCAGCGCGAGGTGGGTCAATTGGGCCCAGATGTGGGGGGGCACCCCGCTGTAACCGCCAACAAGCACCAGTTGCGGGCGTCGTGCAATTACGCGCACCACCCGCTGGCATTGTGTGGTGCTCGCTTTTATTTTTATTAAATGAAATCAAAAGCAATCATAAATAAACTTAAACTCGTTTGACCACAAAACACACAAGCGACAACAACCACATACTCCACTATTTATACTTAAATTACAGATCGGTATGTAAAAAACGTGCAATGCGAATTGCACGCCAGCAAAATGTAAGCCACGGATTCAGATTCGCTTGGAGAAGTGGGATACGTAAACGAAGGCACTCAACTGCCTTCGTGAATTGTGGAGTATGGTGTGAAGTGTGTCCATTTGAGTCTGTGTCCATGTGTGTTTGTTGGATGATTGGCTCCGCAAATGTATCTGTCTGTGACTTGGGCTTTGGCTTTGGCCATGCTATAGACTCCGGACATACAGTTAATGTAATTATTGCTGTGACACTGACACCACCTTCTACCTCCTGCCACCTACTGCGCCCACTCCTCGTCAATGTGGACATTACTCATTCAGCTAAACAGCGCGCCAATTCAAATGAACGCAAAAAGCGAGCGTACAAAGTCTTTTTTATCGCACCAAATGCGCTACACTCGATTAGGCATATTGCTTTTAAAGCAATATGTAGTAAGGGTTCCTTGAAAACAATTATATAGAGTGTAGAACAATCAAAAAATGTGTAGTTTAAAGAAGTTAGTAAAGAAGCAAGCTACATGTAGTATAGATTAGTCGGAAATAGGTTTTATATTGTAGATATATGTTTTCTTTTTGTTTGGGCAATTCCAATGTCACGAAGTATAAAGAAGCTATACACAATTGAAACGATATACATATATATATATATATATTTAGTTGCTCAATCATTCAGAATAGAAACTTAAATAAGCGCAAGAGAACACTCCGAAACAAGAGAACACTCGGAAAAAATACTGAGTAATGCTTATTTTAACTATCACAATGCACTCGAAGTGATTTTGTTTTGTGTATTATATGAATTAAATATTAAATTTTATTAAATAAATATAGGCAATGTAATTTCTTTATGTATTTTCGCCGTTCATGTATCTCATGTTCACCCCAATCAATTTTTTAACTATTTACGCTCACCTCTTTTGATATCTCACTTTTTGAAACAATTATCTTTGCATCCTTCCTGTTTCCTCTAAATAATGATTTACCAGCCGCCTCTTAAATCTCTTTCATTTTATGACCATAGCTGCAAAATGCATCGATTCCTGCAGCCGGTGCAGCGTCTTTCCTGGGTCGCCTTCACTCTGAACTTTTCGCAGATAATCTCGGGTTGTAGCTCGTGCTGCACACAACGTCGCACACTTTTCAGTTTAAGTTACGGTTGCAGTTTCTGTTTCAATTTCAGTTGATTTTTAATGTCTTTTGTTTTTTTTTGTCTCGATTTTTATGATCCAGTATTTACAAGCGTGTTTAATCGTAATCGCGCCACAGCCACAGCAGCTCGCACAATATGAACAACGTTGTTGTTGTTGCTGTTGCTCACAATATGTTGTTGTTGTTATTATTGTTGCTGTTGCTGTGGTAGCTGTTGCTGCTGCCTTTTGCATATTTCTCCCGCCTCAATCAATTCGCAGTTGATTTTTATTTCAGTTTCCCACTCATTTGCATTTACCATAAATTCAATTAAAGTGCCCCGTTGCCGTCTTTTTATTTATATCTTTTTTACTTCCAGCTAGCATGGCTCTGCGTCTATTTTACAACACTTTTACAGCACTTTTACAGCACTTTTGCAGCTCTTTTGCAACTGTGTGACTTTTTTTTATGACTCAAACATTTTCTTGATTTCTTTGCATCTGCCTCGTTTTTGGGGGAACTCGTGTTATTTACACGCTTTTAATTCAATTTCAATTGCACAATTAATCATGCGCTTGGTACACCTTGGCACACACACACTCACACATATATACACACACATGCCTGGAAATTCACTTTTGGATTTTCCTTGTGCGTGTTTATCGCTGCTCGCTTGAAGTTCAACGGAGCGTATGAGCGATTTTTACTTGTCTCTGCTTGTTGTTGAACTCTTTTGTGTTAATTAAACGCTTTAATATCGCTGCGCTTTGTTGACGCTGTCATAACAGTACACTCACACACTCTCACACACACACACACACACCCACATAGCATAAACAATTGCATTTTTTAGTGGCGTTCCGTGCAAAATGATTGATTTGATTTCTCAGTTGAGCCCCAGAGTCAAGAAACGCGCAACGAAGCAACAACCCAGCAAACAGAAACAACAACAACAACAACAACAACTAAACAGCCAACGCACAATGGCAAACACATTATTTATGGCGCTCAATGAGCTCCAAGTGCATGAAATTTTTATTATCATTTTAGTTTATTTTTAAATACAACTCAAGTATTTTTCAATATCTTTGCACAGACTCTGTGTGGAGTCTTTGGAGCCGTTGGGAGTCGGTGGCTTTTAAGGTGCGTCGCATTCGTGTTTTGAATAGCGGAAATTCCACATGAGCACACACCAAAAAGACAACCGCCTGTCGCAGTCGCAGCAACAGCAACAAATGCAGCCAGTTGCCAGTTGCCAGTTACAGATACAAATACACCGAAAGTATCTCACAGATACGCGCAATTGGCTCTGTAGCTGTGCAATAACATTGACATTTAGAATGCAGCTCACACTGAACTGAACTGAACTGAACTGAACCATTCATAATTGCAAATCTCTGCCATAAAAAGCTATGAAAATCAACAGCCGAACGCACCGGACACCAGAAAGTGCACACAAATCTACAAATCCACTAACCTTGTGGCCCCGACCATAAAAAATTGCGTATCGATTCCGTCGTTTTTGACGTCTTTGGTTGGCGGTGGTTGGTCGTGCTTTTGAGCCTGATTCAAGCAAGAGTCGTGCACTGGCCCGGGCCAATTACAGTGCACTTGCCACTTGCCCATGGAGTGGGCCAAGATGCCGACCACGACCGCAAAATGAAACTGTAGCTGGGTGGGAGGCGCTACTTGTTGGCCAAGTAGAGAGGTGGGGACAGACACGGTTTGTGCTTTCAACAGCCATGTGGAGTCATGCGACGTAGATCAATAAGTAAACCGTCAGGATGAATAAATCTTGCATCAGAGTGCAATTGAAAGAAAATATTTATTCAATCTTAGAACTAAGCTAGAAATTATTGTTTTTCATTCTATTTGTACCCTGTTCCCATAAAATGGATAGATAGATATAGATATAGATATAGATATAGATATAGATATAGATATAGATATAGATATAGATATAGATATAGATATAGATATAGATATAGATATAGATATAGATATAGATATAGATATAGATATAGATATAGATATAGATATAGATATAGATATAGATATAGATATAGATATAGATATAGATATAGATATAGATATAGATATAGATATAGATATAGATATAGATATAGATATAGATATAGATATAGATATAGATATAGATATAGATATAGATATAGATATAGATATAGATATAGATATAGATATAGATATAGATATAGATATAGATATAGATATAGATATAGATATAGATATAGATATAGATATAGATATAGATATAGATATAGATATAGATATAGATATAGATATAGATATAGATATATAGCTAAGTTAATCAGAGAAGCAGTTTCTATGGTCATTCTCACGATTGTATCTGTTGCATTCACGACTTTTACACTCCCACCATGACATTTAAGCTATATTAAATTTAACGAGCAAAGAACTGGAAGATATCTATCAAACGACTTCCTAATAAGTTGTCAAACATCCTCGCAGGTATTTCAACACTTTGAAACTAAACATTTTTGCAATGTGCCCCCCACACACCCGGCTGACAACATTTTTCGCAACAAAATATTTTTGAGTTGGAAAAACGAAACGTAAAACGTTCTTTGGCAGCACGCTTCGAACATCGTAGAGCAGACACAAACAATGCCGTAATGACCCACTCAGCAGGCAGACAGGCAACCGCACAACAACAACAAACAGCTTATGTGATAGAAAGATGGCATCATAACTTAAGCATAAACGTCACCATTAAAATATTGGCAACAATGCCCAAAAGCGGCTTCAAGTGGCCCAAAACAGCACTCGTCGCCAAGGTGCAGGCGGTGCAGCTAAACGTGGGTAACCCAGGCGGCTAACACAGTGCACCACTGACTGCACCGCAAAACGATGCCAACTCAATAGAAGCACATCGAACGACGCCTTAAGAGAGTGTCCAAATGCGAACCAGTTAAGAGTCAGGTCGAAGAGACACAAAGCCAGTTGCCGAGAGTCAGCCACTGGCGATACCAGATTCCGACACACTAAGCCCGAGCTGAGCGAAAACGAAATCAAACTGAAACCGAAAGTCAATCGGCGCTGAGCTCCCTCCCAGGCCGAGGCTCCAAAGCGGCGCCACTTCTGTCAGTCTCTTCGCGAAGAAGAACGCGTAGCAAATATCAAAGAGATATCACAGCTGCAGTCGCTGCCGCTGCCGCAGTCGCAGTCGCTGTCTGCGTCGGCTGCGCATGCTCATTTTTGGCGTCTTCAAGCAAATCGCCCAACTGGCAAAGGTTTCAGTCGTAATTTTGGCAGCCGAACGTGCGGAGCTTTTGGCCAAGAGACGCGCGTGCCGCAACGAACCACAACAACAACAACAACAACGAGTCTAATTACAACAAGTGCGTAGTGTGAGTTAAAGCTAAAAAGAATATTTAACTGAAATCAATTTCGATAAAAAAAACAAAAATCAATATGAAGATCTGCCTTAAAATGCAACCGTTTTGTTTTGTTTTTATGAGCCGCAAGTGCATAAATATTGTTGAGGCTAATGCAAAAGTACTTCAAACAGAGCTCAGCAGCAGAAAGTGCGAATCATAAAAGTACACACAACTATTTGGCTATAGATACAAATGTATCTGCAAGTGCGCTGCATGTGTATCTCGTAAGCTGTATCTGGTTAGCGTGCAAGGTTCAAATGCACGGCAAACACTTGCCAAACTCAACTTTGTTGTTGTTTTTTGTTTTTTTATTTTATGTAAATTATGACTTTTGTAATTATCGCACTACAACTAACAACAACAAATTGCGGCTGCCATATGCAATCGGCAATCGACAGAAAAAATAAATTAAAAATAATAACGACTTGTAAATATTTGAAGTTTGCGCTTTTAATTAAATGAAAAATTGCAATCAAAATTGATTAACATATAACATGGCAACAAACATGGCCAAAACCAACAACGACAACAACAACAACAACAACAACAACTAGTGAGTACTCAAAAAGTCGGCCGGCCGAGCTAACCGCAGAAGATCCAAGACCAAAATATATACCAAAACCGTGGAAAAGCGTCAAGTGTGAGGTTCTCGTGTGATCTGTGATCATTATTGCTTATGAGCTTATGAGCAGGCACTCTAGATGTTAGTCTGCGAACAGGTCTGCAAATCTGGTAGCTGCATTAATTACAAATCTATTTAAATGAGTCTGACAGCCCGTCGCGCCGCAGGTGAGCTGCAACGAGCTGCGAGCTGCGAGTTACGAGCCAAGTGCCAAAGATGATCGTTTTAAGTGATGTCGCAATCATCTGTCGCCAACGGATTTATCTTTAAATGATAATGAGGTGCAATTCCTAAGAATCTGCAGCTCAGTAAAAAACTTGGACATGTTGATTACGTTGCGAAGTTAAAGACTTGACGCGAGTTGAAGTCTAATGAAAAAGTGACTTTGAACAAAAGCTCTTGCGAAGTTAAAAGGAATTCAAAAAAATAATAATATTTTAATAATATAAAAGCAAATTATATAATAATTAATTTTTTATATCAAAGTTGAACTTCAGTTCATGTGTTAATTTGCCTAAATCGTTTATGGATGGTTTCTGTAGACAGTTTGAAAAGAATTCTAAAATGATTTCATATAAATAAACAATATTTAACACTTTTGATTTGTTTAAAAAAAAGGTGAATAAAATTAGAACCAGAAGGAGGAACACATTCTCATACAATTATTTGGTCTTAAACAATAAAAATAAAGCGAAATTTGAATGTGAATATGCAAATATTTTGAGAATAAAATTCTCACTACAAAATATTAATAATAACCCTCTATACAAATTCCCGTTCCGCTTTCAAGCAGTTGTTCATCAAGATTAGAAAAAACTCGACAAATTTATTAATAAATATTCATACTCTTATTTATGAGCAGAGTTTTATCAATGTTTAACTTTATAGATGAATATTGTGATACAATCATATGTTGAGGATTATTTTGAATAGAAGATATAATAGTTGCTTGCATTTAATTGAATATCAATTTTAAACAAATTGTTTGAACCGATTCTTAAGAAAAATATTTAAGTCTGTGGGTTAGTGAACCTTTATGCTTAATGAATACGAATACGAGCGGCTTTAAAGTTCTTTGCATTTATTTGTGTGAATTATTACCATTTTGAAAATAGAAAACCATCGCAAACTTCTTAAAATATTGATCTCAAAGAAGCCTAAACAACTTTATTTTGAATGTAATTAACGTCTACTCAGATCTTTCGTGATATTTCTTATAGTTATTTTGTGGAATTTATGTTTGTATCTTTGACATTAGTTCATTCAGATGTTTTATATAGTTGAATATGTGATATAATATGCACATATATCATATGGAAATTAATTTATAACCCATGCAAAAATCTTGATCTTTGGTCTTTATGAGAACTTAGCGCGTTAAAAACTATTATTTTGCAAGAGAATCGTGTATTTTTGTCTTTTTGCTTATTGATTTATTGTAAAGTTGTACCATAAATATGCTTCTTTTAAAATATATAAATATTCAAATGAATTCCAATAAAAATTATTGATTTGATTGCACCAGTCTCAATTAAATTTGCCACTGTCCATCACATTAATAGACAAGTTTTTTTTAATTATTATTTTATGGCGTACTTTCAAGTACTTGTAATAAATAAATTCAAAGTATAATATTTATTTATTACAATTGTTATTTATTTATTATAATTTCTTATATGACTTCTATTCTGAATGAAAAACTAATAGAGTTTATATATTTTTCTAAATTATTAGACGATTTTTTGTTAATATGTAAGATTAGTTCCTGAACTCGAGTATCAAAATTTTCATTCCCTTCATTTTTTTTGTACTTTTTTTTAAATAGAATTCCTGATTATGTATGTTTTCATATTCCTTTTGTTCTGGCTGTTTCAATTTGAATTTGAATAGCTTATGACTGTAATTTTCTGCGTCCTTTTAAATACTTTAGATTTGATTATTGAATAGTTAATGCACATTTGATAACTCCCAATGCAGTTCACCTCGTCGTCAGTCACTTTTCGCAGTTCACGACAATGATCGATCACACTTCACTTCACTTAGCTCATTTTAGCTCTGCCATGATGAAGTACGAGTATGTAGGTCGCTTTTCTCACCCCCAAGTGCAACATCCTTGGCATACTCTATCAATTATCGATTATTCACTGCCATGACGCATCGCAAATGCACTCACACACAGACAGACTCATTGAGAAGAGAAACAGACAACTAGCAAATTACTTTACAAAATTGTAACATGCACAAATATGAGCATATAGTCGTTTGGCTGCCATAATCCGCATCCACAGAGCAATCGCCAAGCACACAGAAAACACATCCACCCGCTGCCGGAGCAGCTGGTCTCAGTTACTCGGTCCTCCCCCCCCGTTGATGGCTCGTAGCTGTTGGCCAACTGTGGCGAACTATGGCTGGCTCGCTGGTTCACCTCGCACATCTTGGCCGGCACTTGGATAGATACTTAAATGCTTACGTGCTGGCTAGTACTGTACAGCTAAATAAAATCAAAAAGCATAAACAATTTATTTTACAAAAATAAAAAATAACTTTGAACTGCAGTTGCACACATCGACTACAGCATCTGTTTTGGCTGCAGCTTTGCTTCTGGCGCAGATTAAAGCCACAAAATGACTTAACTTATAAGCAACTCAATGCCTGCCTGGCATTTGCAATGGCTGTTGTTGCAGTTTCTGTTGTTGTTGTTGTTGCTGAAGCTGATGCCGCAACAAGTTCGTGTAATCAATGCAATTTAGTCGCTAGCCATGTCAGGAATGTGGTGCATAGGTCGACTGCTAGTTAGCCACAATGCGAAACACGTCTCGTCCGAGTCTAATTTCAAGTCTCTGCCTCTGTCTCGAGTCCGAGTCCGAGTCTCAGTCTGAGTCTGACGTGTGAACAGACTGCCAGAATATAGAGAGTTGTGCAATAGATCGAGCATAGATTGAAGATTGCACTAACCACGTATATTCGTGGTGCCCACTTTATGGTGCATTCAGGCGTAAATTCATTGCTCAAAGGTGTTCTAATGGTTGCCCAAATGAGCCCCCGATGGGCCATTGTGTACAACATGTCTACATGGTAGCACTAATACTTCACCTGTTAGATATTACAAAGTAGATATTACCTGCTATTAAACGCAGCTACAGTTACTAACTAGAGGTGAGAGGCGCAAAACAAGTTACGATTGCCAATTGCCAAGAATTCGCCGACGAACCGACAAAACCTTACAGAAACTTGTTTGGGGTGTTATACGAATAGATTCTATGAGCCGCAAAAACAAAACATTGCTTCAGATTATCAAAGTATATTGTTATATACAGCATTTCCAGTTCCTTAATCTTCTTGGCTAGTTTTAAAGCACATCCATCATCTATTTGAACAAAGACAAGCCTTTTGTTTCGATTCGTTATTGAATAATCCAACATTTGGATATTTGAAGCTTTTCATTAAGTTTAATACTACCAGCATGAATTTGACCACGGTCTTGACATGTTCTACCGATTGATGTCAATCCTAACAGATTTTATATTAAAGACATTAATTTCGAAGGTTTATTTCGAAACATTGTTTCTGTATATTTATAAAATTTCGAATTTTAACTTTTTTATTTAATTTTTTTAATTTAAATTCTCAATATATTAACATATTATTATTCGTTTAATCCCAAAGCCTGGTGAAAACTGTTCGTTAAATTTTATTTTTAGTTTTTCAAACAAACTTAAAACTCATTAAAATATTGCCAATTTCTAAGGAGTTTTTCTTTTCTACTTCTTTGAAAAACTAGTTAAATTTCAGTTACAAATTTTCTGCAGCTGTATATTTTTGGGTCAACTTTTATTCAAAACATTGGAAAATATTGGAAAAATATGAACAGTTTAATTTTTCAAGCTATTTCTTATTCATCCATTGCCATAATATTCTCAAATCATTTCTGCTTTTAATGCATAAAACCTTTTCGTTCTCTTAACGACAGAATTCTGTGATAAAGTTAAGCAACTGAAAATGCCTTGAACATTTTATTAACCAAAGAATTGAGCAATTGAGAAATTATATGAAATAAAATATCCGTTGCTGGGTCCACTTAAACATCATTTAGCTTTGTAATTTTGTACATCACGGCACATTTCCCAGATGACTTAACCGCCTGGCCATAAAGTTTTTCTCCGATCACGCGCATCTCACATTAGTTAAGAGTTGTCTTATGAGGCAACTGCGGAACACATTCGCCCGACCATTAGCAACTTTATAGTTCGAATCAGCAACGAGTTAAGTGAAGCACACGTAATTGCACTGTTTATGCTGTGGGCAATGAGTTACACCCATGTCTGCCTCAAGGCGACCCTAAAGCAAGGTTCTTTAGAGCCCGCTTAGCCGGCCGTCAATTGCTGTTATGACCTTTTGTATTTGGCTACAGCTTGGCAAGCAGCTGTTTTCCCGCCACACAACTGACCTTAGCAAATCTTCAAGCCAAAACTATAAAGCTGCAAGCGATGCTATTAATAACTGCCCAGCGAATTTTGAACAGTGCATTGAGAGAGAGGGAACCGCGGCAAAAAGAGTGCCAGAGTGCCAGAGTGGAACCGAGCCGAGATTCGAGAGCTGTGCTGCAGCTCATTAAGCGACCAACGAACGGGCAACAGCTGTTGATGTTCGCTGTTCAATGTTCGTTGTTCGTTGTTCGTTTCTTTGACACAGTCTCTGCCCAAGTTGCAGCTTCATGGGGGCACTTGAGCCGCACTTTGCAACGCCAGGGCAGACAGGCAACCAGCCAAGACGCGGCTCTAAATGAAAACAAAAGTGAAAAGGTCAGCACCCAGGCAGGGAGTCGAAACTCAAGAAATGGCAGACGCAGACAAAGACGCAGATGCGGAGCTAGACGAAGATGAAGCTCCGACACTCAGCCAAGTGTAGCGCGCTAAGCTCAAGCGATTTGCCAGATATACTCTTACTAGAAAGAAGTATCACAACTAACTTAAAACTTGATTGAAAAATTTAGTTGGTTCTAATTTTATGCAACGAAGTTTTCGCTTTAATTATCCCTTTGATATATAACTAGAAGATCTTTAAATATAGATCTGCTTTAAAAATTCTTTTAAATTTTGTTCATAAGGTACATTTGTAGTGTATTTCTAAATTTTGATGAACCTTAATATCTTTTTTTTTTGCCCGTTATTGGCCGTTTTCCTGCTAACAAGTTGCGCATGCGCTTGTCTTGGCCCAGAGGCGCAACATTTGCTGCCAGTTGCCAGTTGCCGGCACGGCTCAGGCTCAACTTGACTCATTGGGTTGCCCAATGTGCGAGTACTTGCTAAAGCCATTCGCATTTTAATCTTTCTAAACTATTGGGCAATACTTTTGGGGCATCTGGGGGCCAGGCCAATATGCGATTATCTACTGCAGTTGCAGTTTGTTGCGGATGGGAAACCAAAATCAAAAATTGCGGCAATTTGAAGAAGATAAACGTGGTTTTGTGGTCATTAATTGTAGCTGCTGCTGCTGCTGTTGTTGTTGTTGTTGGAAGGGGCTTTGTTGTATTTAATGGACTGGGAAATTAGGCAGGGGAAAAATGCGCGTAATTGAAGAAGCAGCCGTGAACTGGCATCGAGTGGCGGCTGAGTCGAACCAAGTCGAGTGACAACTTTCAAATGGAAATGAATTATTGGCAGCACTTTCATTTTGTGGCAAATTTGCAATCCGATTTCCTTTCCCAATACATTTTGCAGGAGACGCGACCGAAATTTATCCGAAGCCAAAAACAAAAAACAACTTTGACTTGAGCCCTCCCGAAATTGGATTTGGATCTGCCGCTGATTCCTTGTGATCGGTCTGACATTAGCAAATGCAGCACAAGAGTCGACGCGACGTCTGCTTTGAGAGACAATAGCAATTACACCCAGCTATAGACGCGCAGCGATTGCTTATGTAATCTTTGCCAGCAGCCAGTCAGACAGCAATTGACATTTGGAGCTTTAACGAGGGCGCAACAAAAACAAAAAAAAAGGTGAACCTCGCCAGCTGCTGATCATGGACGGACACAGGCCGCTTGAAGATGCCGCTGGCTTGGCTAATAATGAGGCATCATCAACAGCAGGCAGCGTCAACGGGACGGGTCTGCGTCGTCAGCCGACCAAATATCCGCACGGCCTTAACATAACTGTGCAGACCATCGATGATGCCAAGGCTGATGACTACTCCCGCGCCTCCACATTAAGGAGCAGCAGCAGCGGCAGCGATGCCGAGTCCTGCTGGACCGACACCCAGAAGTATCGCATCGGCATGCTGGGCAGTCCCGAGACGCTGGCTGAGCTCCAGGTGCGCCGCTATAAGTACCCCCTGACGGCCAACTATTATCTGAACCGGGCAGCTCCCTCCGCTGGCCAGCAGCAGCATGAGAAGCCCACGCCCCTGATGCTGTTGGGCTATGCCAGGCGCGCCTGCCGCTGGAAGTATCTGCGCTGGCCCATCATCTTTGTGGCCAGCGTGCTGCTCTTCTTCGGACTGATCACCTACTGCCTCTGGCTGCACGACGTCAGCGTCGCCCGAGCGCGTTTCCTGCAACGGCGCTACGAAGCGACCAGCTCCAGCTCAACCACTGAGTGGGAGGGCCTACTCGATGAGGAGACCACGGAGGTGCTGACATCTACCACAGCGAATTCCAATGTTATGCAAGAGACTACGCGACTGAGAGCCATCGAAATAAACAGGGAACACACGACTTCCATGTCCGTGACGGAGGCGGAGACGCCCACGGGAGACGATGACTATGATGATGTACTGCTGCCTGCAGACAGTATTCGCTTCACCTCAGGCCACCAGAACAGCTTCGGTGTGCCCATCGAACAGGACAAGCGAATGCTGCAGCTACTCAAAGATGTAAGTATCTAACTTCGGAGCTTATTATTCATAAGAGAAGGCAAACAGGTTTTTGTGTTTTCCCTTTTCAAAATGAGTATTAAAATTAACTCAGACAAGCCTCTTACTAAGTGCACCCTTTCATCCTTAAGAAAAATGACAAATAATTTTTACACAAGTACTTTTAGTGTTCTAACATTAATTTATTTACTTTTAAGATGGCCTTAGAAGCTAGCACTCCCTCCCTTAAGTTATTTTTTTTTTTTTTTGTATAATAATTAATCATTTTTAGTTAACAATTTCACGAGAAACTTCTGAACTTTGTTAGTCCCGCATCCTTAAACAAACATTTAATATCAAATTTTATTTCTCTTTTAAAACTCTTTAAAATCCCATATATATTTTTCATATACTGCTTTTGTTCCATTGGTATCTTAACATAAGAATAAATAATTAAAGAATAAAGAACTAAACTAGTTCTGATTCTTGAGTTTCTAATTTCCACATCTTAAAGTAAACATTAAATAAGAAATTTTGTTGTTCTTCAAAAGCCTTCTTCTAAATCTCATTCTCTTTTGAAGCTACTACCGAAACCACAGTCTACACCCCCCGCTAATGTGCATCTGTTGACCCGCGTATCGCCGACTCTTCCGCCGCCCTCGGGGGTAAGTGGCAGACCGACTGAGGCGATGACCACGACGCCATCGAGCAGCATTGGTAGCGGCTGCATCTCAACGGCATTGCCCATGTGTCGCGGTGTCCTGGACTATGATCTGACCTATAACAATGGAAATGGAGCGCCACGGGACGCCGCCTCAATGGACGCCTATGAGCAGCTCATCAGCGCCAACTGCTCGGCACGCGCCGTAGAGTTTGTCTGCGCCGCCCTGGAGCCCGAGTGCCGGCCGCTGCACATTGGACAGCTGCCGCCGTGCAGGCGCATCTGCAAAGGTAACACAGCAGCATAGAGAGATGCTGGGAGGATGAGGTGGTGGCTCATTAATCAGCTGCGCTGTTTCATTTAGCCATACTGGAGGCCTGTTCCATTGTCATCGCGAACTCGGACCAGCTGAGCGAACTGTTCGACTGCAGCCAATATCCGGATGCCCATGAGACGCACAAATGCGAGGATCCCACACGCAGGCGTAACTTTTGCTATGGCAATGAGTTCCAGTGTCACGACGGGAGCTGCATTCCACAGCAGTGGCAGTGCGACAATATCAAGGACTGCGCCGGCGGCGAGGACGAGGACGAGCAGTGTCTGGTGTGCGAGCACGAGGAGTTTCGCTGCCGCTCCAATGAGAAGTGCATACCGGAGAATCTGCGCTGTGATCTCAACTACGACTGCTTCGATGCCAGTGACGAGGAGGACTGCGACGAGTACGGCTCCGGCGATGCGGCGCCTTTTGATGAGGCCGAGCTGAACGCCTTTCCGCGCATTTTCTCCTACGCCAGTTTCTTGTCGCCCAACGAGACGAATGAAAAGCTATACACTTACATCACAGCCACCACGGATGAGGAGGCCGGCACTGAGACCAAGTTCCAGGTGCATCAGGTCGCAGCGCCTGCGCCAGCAGGGAATGCCAGCTCAGAGGATCCGGCAGCAGGCGGCGGGCCCAAGGGCTTTGGTAAGCTTTGGCTTTGATTCACTCCACATTTGGCTCATCTCTGCACGCGCTCTAGTTAACTTTCGGGACAGCAAGGAGATCATGATGACCAGCGATTCGGAGAACAAGTTCAAGTATTCTGCCCAACGTGCCAATCGCACCACCAGCAAATTCAGCATATCCACAGCCACCGTGCCCACCCGTACCGCCAGTGCGATCCCACCCTCGGCTCTGGCGCAGCAGCGCGAACGGGAGCGCATCGCGATCAGCAGCTCCAGCAGTAGCACGAGCACCACGTCAAGCACCATGGCCACGCCCACCAGAGCGACAGGACGCTGTCTGCCCCATGAGTTGCGCTGTGTAAGTGGCAAGTGCATAACCGTTGATCAACTGTGCGATAAGGTAGGCAATCCTTGGAAATTCTGGGACTCGACTCTTAAAGCATCCTTTCTTCCTTTCCGTTGAGCACAGCAAATCGACTGTCCAGATGCGGCCGACGAGATCATGTGCGTCTATCGCGAACGACCCAGCGTGCGCGGACTAGCCACTACAACAACAATGAAGACCACGCCCACAACAATATTAACAACAACAACAGCAGCAATAATAACAACAACAACAGCGCCCACAACAACGCCGCCAATGACCACAACGAGGCGTTCGGTGCGAACCAGCCCCAATCGAAGTCGAAAGCCCAAGTCCTAGACAGCTAGGATATTAGCTGATGTACATTATATGGAATCTTATACTTATATTAATATTTATATATTACTTTCTTATCTTTCTACATTGTATCTTTCGAATGCGCGCTCGCTATATGTATGATATATTATTGGCTAGATCGTAAGTTGTTAGTAGATTGTTTGACTATTTTTATGTACCAACTGCCAAACGTGTGTTTGGTACGTGTGTGTCTCTTAGCAATAATAAAGTTAAGATAATAGATAATCGATGGTCAAATATGGGTAAGTGAAAAGGGCATAAAACAGCTCTGGATAACTCAAGCGCTCTGATTTCTATTGTATTCTCTTTTGGACAACCTTGACAGGAGCGTAAAAAATGTTCCATTGTCTTTTCCAGTAAATAACCAGAGAGCGCCACAACAATCAACAGCAGACCTCTCTCCTCAATTCAAATTCCGTACAATACCTTTGAAATTTCAAAATGAGATCGATACAAATAAAATATAAAAAGAAATAACAATTAAGCCCTGGACAATATTACAATTTCACGGCGACCTTCAAGGCGAGGCGTTGCCGTCAACCCACGCACCGAAAGTCATTCAAAACCTTTGCCCAATTCAATTAACGTACCCATTGTCCATTATCGGTATCGGGTAGAGCCCATTATCTACACCAGCACGGCTGACTGCTCCGAGTGTGCATTAGAGGCACAACCACATGACATTCACCCACACACAAAGCGACTAGAAATGTAACATAATAGCCACTCAGGCTGCGCCACACGACCAAATGCAACACGGAAGACAACGGGGAGACATCACGTAGGCAATGGAGAGACAAGTGACAGCGGGGAGACAAGCGACAACGGGGAGACAACAGGCAACAGACAACATCCAGCATTTGGACCAAAGCACTTGTCAAATGAGCGCAGCAGGCAAATCCACAAATGCCAAGCAGATTAAATTGCAGTTCAGGCCCAAGTGACAAGTTTCAAGTCCCGCCAATATAGAGATGAACGCGTGGCAAATTCACGAATTATAAATTTTAGATTCACGACTTTTTCTCTTGACAATATTTATATTAATTTTTCTGGGGAAAAACGATTTTAAACTTTGAGATAAAATAACGATTACTAAAAGTATGTTTTTCCGTTCTAGATATGTTTCCATGTAATTCCAACTTAAATACTGAGGTTACAAATTTTCCAAGCAGAAATATATATTGGTTCAAGGTTTAATGACTCTAGCTTTCGAAATTGTGAAAAACTACAAAATTTATTATATCTTAATTTATCTGAAGCCGAAATTAATGCAATCAGAAATACGTTTTCCTAAATTTCAGAAAATTATTCAAATTAATAATATTCAAAATTTCAGAAAAAGTTGTTGGTAAATAATTCTTTTCTTATGGTAATTGGCCTCAAAATTATATACTGTTTCTTGTATTGTGGATATGATATTTTTGACCATATGAACATATATATGTATTGAGTCAGGGAGTTGTGATTTTGTCGTGCTGAATCTAGGATAAGATTTGTAGTACATTTTCAATTATGTCTTGCAACTAGGTGGTGTGTATTTGTGATGGTCGTGCTTTCGTGTAGATTTGACACGCGCTCAACTCAAAGTGCACAAAGTCTTAAGTCCACATTTACAGCCGACTGGACGTTGACAGCTCTGCAGTGGCCACAAATGCAGAGTCCTCTTTTGGCACAGGGGCTGTTCCGAAATCGGTAACTCGAGCCTAAGGACGAGCGCGAAGCCGAATGCTACCACAGAAGTTAAATGCATTTTGATTTCACCCCCCGACAAAAAACAAAATAAAATAGGGAAAAAATCAGACGAAACGACCTTTTTTTGTTGGGCTGATTTTTGCTTTTGCTGCCTTCTGATTGATTGCCATCAGAGATCCGCTTTTGGCATGACGGCAAATGCGATTTGATTGCTGTTGTTGTGTCCTGCACATTGACAATGACAATAACTATTAATATATGTTTTCAGCAATCCCTAATCCTGCGAAACAACTTTCATGCGCAATTGCATCGTTAGTTGCAGCCCCAGTTTCCGATTAAATTGCAACGCAAAATGGGATAAAAAACGAACGTTCTTTTTTCGTCTCTTTCTTTCTTTCTATTTTTTTTTCCAACCTCTGTAATTTTGGGTTATCGTCGGGCATTTGATACATCTGATTCGTCGCCCATTTTTGACAGCTGTCGCTCGTCTACATTTTCACCTTAATTAAGTGATATTAATCGTTTGGCCAAAATCCAAAAAAAAAAACTGAAAATAATATAAAATCTGAACCCTAACAACAACAATTTTTCAACGCCCTCTTCAAAAAGGGCTGCCTACATTTTAGCGGGTGGGCGTTGACCTTAATCCGACAGCCGACAGCCGAAAGCTGGCTAAAAGGAAAAGCAGCAGTCATTTTGTGGGCATTAAAAGCTTTTCACAATTTCACTTGCCTTGTCCTAGGCCTCGTCTGAGTGTTTGGGCACACGCATAATTTTCATTTAGTGCCCCTTTTGTGTACCCTTTTTCTGTAGGCTGCTGTGCGACCCTTGCCAATATTGTTAATGGACCCGATTGTAATGGGCCATTTGGGTTTGGGGCTCCTTGGCTATGGCCATATGTGCGCATATGAATGTGTTGTTATCTATGCCTGGCCAGGCCATAAAATTAATGGCTAGTGCGCTGGCAGATAGAGCCTTGAACCAGCAATAACCCAGTGACCTTTGCCCCAAACGACAAATTAGTAATTGAAATTTGAACTTCAAGTTAAGTGAATTCACTCTAGAGACTAAGACAAGCTTTTGGTCTTTGCACATTGATAAGCACAAAGCACAAGAACTTATGGGACAGGGGCCGAACACTTTTCAAGTCCAGCAGGTATGTCATGTTAATCTTCATTTATGTTAACACACTAAAAGCCGTATCAGTAGACACCCAAAGACCTAGAATTAGTTCGGCTCACAGCCGGACAGGAATTGAATTAAGTTTTTAGTTGTCCGCTAATACAAATCTTTAATTATAATAGAATATTTTATATAATACAGGCTTTAACTATATAACCTTGAGAAAAGTCAAGTTTTTGCTGTTAGATGTTATGAATAGATCACATCTTGGCACATATATTGTAAATGTAACCTTAAGTTGGATAAATTTAAAAATGTTAAAACTTCATAATCCTAAGTAAAGATACCCTTAACACTCACTTTGTCGCAAAGGCCTTACTGAGTCTTTTAACTTCAAACTGAATTTAGCTTACTTTCTGTATAAAAGTGAAAGATACTTTTTCATACCTCAACTCTTAACCCGGCGCACGAATGCGTTAAGCATTAGGCTTAAGCTGTCCCGACAAGTCCTGTCAGTCGTTACTTTAGGGACCTATCGGACTAGCTGAACTCTTAACCTTAAGTGCCAAACTCTTCAACTAAATGTAAGAAAGAGAACCCGTTCTTACATTTCAGTTTAACCCTTGACTGACCTTTTGCGTATCCTTCGAGGCGACAGCTCCCTTGAACCAGTCTTGGCGCAGCTACTGGCATGTCCCGTCGTGTGCTCTAAATGCACACCCGTAATTACGAGCTCATCATATCGTGCGCATAGTTACGCTTGATCGTTTTTAAATTGCGAGCGGCTCACTTCCGCCCAGGAGCAGAAGGAGAGCAGGAACAGAAGCCGACCCAATGTGGATTTAATGGGCGATGGCAATGTCGGCACTTCAAGAAGTTGACATAATTATGCCAGCAGCAAGACACCATCGGGACGTTTATCGTTGATTGTGCTACCCCCTTTGCGCAGGATCTAAGGAGTCATTGTCTCGGGCAGCGGGCAAACGGGCAACCCTTGGGCCTATCGAGAGTGCAGCCTGCACCCTACACTCTTTGGCCTGCTGGCTTGGGGTGCCAATAATGATGATTCTTATGCTGAAACATTCCATTGCGACAGTTGTTACTGTTGCCCAAGGAAATGGGCGTGGCACGCCCCACTGTGATTTGCATAGCTGTCAAAAGCGACTCAAATTCAGCGCTTAGTACAGTTGGGTCATTCGAGCAGAGCGAGAATCTCGAAAATCATTAGGTGCATTTTCCAATTGATTTCACGCGCTAACCACAAGAAAAATCAAACAAAATGAAATAAAATAAAAACCAAAATCGAAATCGAAAGAAAACAAAGCAACTCTCGACCAAAATCAATAAGCAGCAAAAGGCAACAAACAAAACCGAGAAGAGGCAACCGCAACACGAGGCAAACTCGCAACATGGCGAAAAGATTGCAAAGTCCGGACCCATGTAATGCCATACTACCATATTCCATTCCAGACCCTAACAGACCGGACCCCATCAGGCCAGACAATTGTTTCATTGTGACCAGCTTGTCACGTAGGGAAAGGCAGTCGGCTGCTGCTGCTGCTGCTGCTGCGTTTGTCGTGTCTCCTGTCGCATTGTTGCAAAATTGATGAGGCGCAATAGATTTCCGTATGCCTGCGCCTCAGCTGAGCCCTGTCGATGATGCCATCCCAACCATCCCTAGCCGAATGCCAAGCGATTGCTACTGCAAAAAATTAGACAAAAAGTGTACCCTTCAAAATGCCGAATATGTTATGCTCTTGCAAATTTTCTAATCAAGCGATGGGAGTATGTAAACTAGGTAAATTGAAAGAAAATCAAATGAGTTAAATTGATAAACACAAACACTGAAAAAAAATAATAAGTTAAACAACAATGTCGTTTACAAAATAAGCATCATTCTTCTTCTATATGACAGACATATAATATAGTCGTATAGTTTATGGCCGATATATACGGCTTCGAAACATACGCGGCCTTCTAAAAAAAAGACCAAGACACTGAATATAAATATATATATACACGATACATTGCGTGCCTTGATATTATATATTAAATGAATATTGCAAATATCTTCTGTAATACGTCACGCACTTCTTGACAGAAATATTATACCCTCTGCAAGGGTATAAACAGTAGGAAAATGCGGCAGTACAAAGAGAAAATTGCTTCTGGGCAGCATCTTTTTACGCCTGATTGAAACTCAAAAGTGTTTGGACTGCCTCAAAAACACACGTGATGTGTCTGATGTGTGCGATGTATCTGTGTGTGGCTCTTGCCTATGGTTTTCCCATTGATTGGAGAGGGCTGCTGCCCCCACACACACGCACAACCCAAGTGCTGGGTGCCTCACTCACCCCACGCGGCGGCTGAATGCAAACAAAATGTGTCGAAAAAAAGCAAACATTACACGTGGAATGATTTACGGGTGCTTTGGCCGGGCAACACCAGAGGAAGGGCAGCATAGCAGGATAGCGGGATGCAGGATGCATTTGTCAACTGATTTGCATAAATGGCCATTAAATCATGTCGCTGGCCAATAGTTGTTGCCATGTTTAAAACTTGCTCATGTCCAGTTTTTAACAAAAACCCAAAAATTTCAAAGTCTCCCATCGTTAATTGTCGTCGTCGACGTCGTTGTTGTGCCTCACATGGAGCGGATTACAACAACAAATACCATTTGCCGACGCTCTGAATGTCAAGTTCAAAATGATTTACAGACTTTTTGTAGCGCCCCTTTGAGGGGTAATTAATTGGCCAGCTGGAGCTGTAACTGTGCAAAAGGGGTAAAAGGTTGGGCTTGGCATTGCCAAAGCCAAACAAAATGTTGTTGTTAGTTGGAAAGATGAAAAAGAGGCAAGTGAATGTTTTTATAGTCATGCCGACACTCATATGCTGATTTTGGCCCTAATGAGCGGCCACTTTGGCAGAGCGGATGAGCCAGCGGCTCATTAGTGCCAAATACACGAAGCTGGAGAGAAAGCCCAATGAAATATGGCCTAAAAAATATATATAGTCGAGAAGCATTTGTCCTGATTCGCCTAAAACAGTAAGAAACACAAGTAAATGCCCGAAATTGTTACCGTAGAGTGGAAAAAGCGTGGAAAATTACTTGACCCCATTTCACAGAGGGATTACAAAGACCAAAATTTGATATTTTTTATGTACACACAAAACTTCCAATCAAAATAATTTGAAACTTATTTTTTATATCAATTTTAAAATATCAAGGCAAGTTAAATAAATGAGTAAATAATAATTGTGAATGTGTGTAAAATAAAACCTCTCTTATTTACTACAAAACTATTTTTGAAGATCTATACAATACAATTTTGTAGTCATTTTGGTGTATCTAAAAGTCTTTTAATCTTTAGCCAATTATCTGTTTTGTGCTAAGCCATTTTCTTTGATTTGAGCTCGCTTTATTACTGATAAAATTATTTAAAAACATTTAGTCCGAGCAAAGCCGGCCAACCGCAGCTAGTGGTTATATAAATCAACTACTATTGTAATACCCTAAAAGGATACTAACCCATTTCCCATACCAGATATGGACAGACCTAATGAAGACAATCGTTAAGCAGCTGTTCGCCCTCTGACGATGACAACTTGGCAGCGGGCACTGTCAATGCTACAGCTACAGCAATAGCTTCAGATACAGACACATTGCTCCTACATCCAATGAATGGCCCCATGTACATAATCTCAAAGGCGCGGCAGTTACAAAAGCCTCGCATATCAATGACTAATAATCCAACCATGGCCTCGACTAACAATGCAATTTTCTTATTGTTACAGCCAGATAACGAGAGGAAGAGAGAGAGAGAGAGAGGAGAGAACCATGGACAAGAACAGGACATCTGTCATTCAACTCATTCAAGTCATTCGGCGTGTGACAGTCGCTGCACATGACTAATTATGGATTGCAGCTTGTCCACAATACCAAGACCATGACCGAACCTGACGCCGAGCTCCTTTTGGCCAGAGCTAATGATGCCTGACAGACACTGACGCGGTTCGGGCCAACTTATAGGTTGCCAGGTAGCGTGAAATATTTGCCATCAAAATAGATACAAAACATGCTCATAAGATACAAAACAACAACACCAACAAGAACAACAACACGCAGAACAACAACACTTACAAAGTAAATTAACTTTTATCGAAGCATATTTTTGCGCCCGCTTTCAATATCATGGTGTGGTGTGGGGGGGAGGGGCAAATCTTGAGGCAGGGGCATGTGACTGACTCAGCAGCTGCATAAACAAATTGCAGTCAACATTCATAATTTCCTGTTTAAATTAAAAGTCGGCCAAGAGACCAGCAACTGCTGCTGCCGATCGGCTAGTCACATAAACCATTTCCTAGTGACAAAAAGTTACAGCTCCGAGGCCGGCCGAGAGAGAAGGAGAGCGAGAGATCTCAAGACTGGCCCAAGACCGCCGCGGCAACTGCGAACCACGCACAAAATCTCAAAGGCAGGCAATTAAATGTCGCCTTCAAAAACCGAAAACCCAAAAACCGGCGACCTGGTCGGTGCCCACAGCAGGCGATCTATCCAACTATTATAAAAAAAAACTCATGACTTCCAAGCCAACTATTTTCAAATATTCAATTTTCAGTGTGCGTTTATTGATTTTTATTATTAGCCACAAAAACCAACGACAAAAATGTAAATCGATATCGATACGACGACCAAAATTATGCATTTGATGCCAATTTGACGATTTGCCGATACGTTTTTACGAGCTACACTCAAAACCGACCGAGAAGTATCCCAACTATATCATGCCGTTTGCTTAATATCCATATAATCCTTTTTTCTTAAGTGAACACAAAAAAAAGTTTTAATTGAAATATATATTGAAAATTCTAAAGCCATCATCTTTTCTCACTTACTCTCTTACTTTTCCTTCTTCCTGTGATCTCTTTGTATTCCATTCTAAGTCTATGTTTTTGTCGTATAATTTACAATCTCTATCTACTTACCTTTTTATTTTTTTCTCTCTCTCCCTACCCTCTCTCACGCTCTGTCTCTCTTAATATTCAGTTGCCAGTCGTTGAACGAAAATCTTTGAGTAATGTCCTTATCATCTATTATAATAATAGGTCCTAGTCCTTCTTCTACAAAGAATACCGATTATTTAATTTTCTCTCTTTTCCACCATACATCTTCTATCTATCTTTCTCGCTCTGCTTTTTCCCTAACTCAAACTAAGTAGCCTTCTGTTATTCTTTAGTTTATCACATATTTCTTTTATGAGCTACTCAGCAGGGTATTTAGGATTCGGCATTACGATAGGATATTACCATCTGGTTTTTGGCTAACTGAAGGCAACTGTTGTGGCGAAGCGGCTGCCATCGTTTTGGCAATGCCGCCGACGCCAAAGGCGAGCGGTAAACAGATTCATGCCGTCTGCCCTCTCCCTCTCCCCCTACCCCTACCCCTACTCCTACCCCTACCCCATTCACCTTCTGGCACATAGAGATCAGCTGCTGGCCGCCATATAATTATGGTTCGTTAACCTGTTTTCTGGCCAGTCAACGCCGATCAACGTCAACGTCAACTGCAAACTGGCAACTGGAAAACGGGCAACTGTCGGCTGTCGACTGGGGGCTTGGATATGGGGGCTGGAGGCTGGAGGCTGGGGGCTGCATATGAATGTCGTTTATCATAATCTTATCAACAATTCACATTCAATTATAAATCAATCAAAATTGCACCATTTTCATTTATTTCATTTGTTTTTTGTTGTTTCGCCGACAAATGCACGCTTTGGATTATTGGAATTGAGGTTTGGGTTGTGGCTTTGAGCGAGATTCAGATTCAGATGTCGATTGATATATGGCGACCGTTTGGAGCTCCCACCTTTAACTCTAATTTAGGCATATCGAGAATGGGTAGTCTGCAGAGTGAATTGATCGACTCGCATATCGATTGCTTTTGGTACAGCTTGTAGCTGCGGTTATTTATGGCCACTCGGTTGGCATTCTTGCTGATTGGGTCAGCTAGTCCCAGACGCTGTGGTGCGTAAATTTATCTCTCAATTGCAAATTCCAAATTGCAATTTGCAACCCCCCGCGGCACAGTATCGAACCCTCTACAAGCCCTAATCAGGGACAGAGAACCACACACACACATATGTATGCATGCACTCTGATTGCAATCAAGTAGCGCTCATCTCTATTATCTCTGCGGTTGCTTTTTACCTATCTCTCGCAAATCTCTGCTAAACTTAATGCTTCATTAAATTCGCTTCTGTCTGCCCTGGCAACACACTTTCAATTAGAAACCGCCCGCCATATGAGAATCCAGTGGACGAATCACACATCTAAGCGAATATCTGCACTCGCACACGTGACTGGCATATGAATAATGCAGTATTTAGCCACATTCAAAGAACTCAGTTGCATTTGCATTTTGCAAACAAAGTTAGAGACATTGACAGCTGTAGAAATAGAAAGCATATCTCTTATAAAATATTGGCTTCAACTTAATGTAGTTGATTGTTGTTTCAAAGTAACATCAACGTCTTCTTAGAAGTGGTTGATGGGGACAGTTTCTTGTTATGACAGGTGAAACTGTAAGAGAAATATAATGCAGTACTTTATGTCAGTTAGCTTAAAATTGAATAAAATTTCGTTTTAAAGTAGGATTATTTTCTATTCGTTACTACGATATATTTTTATACATTACTTTCCCACCCACTTTCCTGTTTTACATTCATTCCCCATTCCCACTCATCGAAGTGGATTTTCAATAATTGGTTAATCCTCCCACCCACTCTTTAACCACAATTTTCCACTTAAGACGGGAATATTTTCCAAAAAGTGTGAAACACGTCTCAAATTAAAAAGTTCCTTGGAAATGAGCTTAAGCCGAAAACTTCGATCATACGACCCTTAAACCATATTTGCCACCCAGAGCGGATGATTTTCCAAGTATGCATCACGCCTTAAATGAATTTTAATAAAATATTTAAAGTGGAATTTGAAGCCAATCAAATGTAGGCAACAAAGTTTCATGCAACCCATTTCCACCTATTTTCGACATTTGCTGGTGAAATTTTTCAAAACCTTCTTGCATCAAGTCAAGTAACAAGTAACTAACTAATATAAGTTTAAGCTTTCTATCTCTTTCTGCTTGAGCTATTGTTGGTCACAAACTAGTAAGTCAGAATAAACAGTCTTATATATTGATTGACAATGGACTCATGTGGGGAAAGAACAAACGTTACAGAAAATAAGAACGAGAAATAAAAGCAAAAGTGAAAAAGTTTGCGGTATTGCCTAAGTTTAGCATTTGATATCATTTTCAAGAAGAGATGGCGGGCTAAGTAATTGCCAATGTCAGCAGACATATATATATATATATATATTATTGAGAGAATTATCTCTAGCTCAAATTTAAGAGCTTGGTATCAAAGTCATGTCATAATTTATAGGAATTAAAATGGGGTGACCGACAAAGACTGCTGCAATCAAACAAAAAATCAAATTTATGCAATTAATAATTCATCAATTTAACTAATTTCCGTTGTAACTGAAAGATGTCAATGCTGATTAGCATTTTGCAAAGAAAAAAGTTGGAGAAGAGGAAAAACAGGCAGCGAACTGGAAACAGTTTTTAAAGCATGTTAGCCGAACTCTAAATGAAATTGCATATTTATCTTCACATCCCATTAGCATATGACAACATTTCGTACTTTCCATTTGTTATTCTAAACGTTATGAAACCGAAAACTTAAGAGCCCACGCATATGCAAATCAAAATTTGATGTGTTTTGTGCGCAATCTTCATCTTCAGACCTGCCCCAAACGAGAGTTCATTCGGGTTCATATTGGCATAGCCTTGGCTGCTTTTGCTGCTGCTGTTGTTGTTGTTGTTGTTGTTGTTGTTGTTATGGCAACATATTCTATTACACAACCAAAACAGAACTGGGACCAGGCCCATCTTCAGCTAATTATGTCGAGAGTTTAAAAGCTACCCACACAAACTCAAAGTATTTATAGAAACTCATATACAGAGCGCAACGTGGAGTCAAACAAATTAACGACATTTTAAAATTGGCTACCGTAGCGAAAACCTGGTAACATTTTTAATTCTTGTTGTCGCTAATTAATTAAAAGGTGTGCCTAGGTGTGCTTAGGTGTGCTCTGGTCTGCTCATTGCTCAGCTTTTCAACGCGTTCTTTTTGATCATCCATCAAAGCAACTCAAGGCCACATGCAAAGTTCGAGTTGAGGCAGCTGTAACAAAAATCTATGCGGCATCGGCCCTAAGGCATTTGTATACCCTTTTAATTGGTATTGCGATAAAAAAGGTATCATGCAGGTATTCAAAAAGGTTTTATGCAACAACACGACATATAAAGTAATATGTCTGGCTGTCAGTCTGCCTATTTCGAGCCATCGATCTCGGGAACTTTGGAAACTAGAGCTTATATAACTATAACATTTTAAATTCGATTTTTTTTCTTCGCATCTATAAACAGCTCTGGTTTAAGCAGCTCATCTATGGATAATGTAACATTTTTAAATGTTCATATCATGCAATAATTATATCATGTAGATATCTAACCTGATTGATATATATACTTCCCCAATTAATATTAGCGGGTGTAATTAATTTATTAATTCATATCATATGTATATTATATATCATGTATATATTGAACTTGATAGATATATTATTCGGAAATATTTAAAAGAAAGTCAATCTTTAATTTACTAAATCATATCAAATGTCTATCTTTGGATTAATTTTTCAACATCTCCTTTACAACTTTTCCGTCCCAAAATTTACCCAAGTAAAGACACTAACATTTTTCCTTTTCTATGTATTTTTATGCCATAGTCCAATTTCTGATATTCACATACGTCATAGGGATTCCTATTTCTAAAGTCTGATGATACTTTATGAAGGTTACCCCTAGTTAAGCATTTTTTTTTCTAAACATTTTCAGGGGTGTGTTGCTCGAAATTACAGTTGTCATTAGGCGTGTAAAGAGCGATACATATAAAATGTATATATGAAATTTATGAAAAAATCATTTCATATAGAGTTCTTTTTGATTTTGCATAAAAAATGCATTTGAAGTGGCAGCCCCGAGGGGTCAGCGGCACCCGCTGGCGGCACGGGGGTAAAAACAACAACAACAATGCCAGCCCAAATTAATAGAATAAAATCAAATCAGCGCAACTGTTCAGTTCAGTCTGAGACATAGTATGTACAATTTTTTTTTATGATATTTGTGACAGAAAATTTTATGCATTTTCCGACTAATTTACTGCCATGGGTTGTCCTTAATGTGCTGGCTCGGAGCGAAACTGGGGCAACAGCTGCTGCTGTTGCAAGTTCAACTAATTGCATTTAATTACGCCAAGTTGTAAGCCGAAGACGAGCACACACATAAAATCCAATCCTGGGTGTCACAACAAAAAAGGAGTGGCTTTTTGGGTCGTTCGGTCAATGATTTTTATGGCACGAGCATTTTTACGAGCAATTATGCAACATGGGGCACGAGCTGCGAACGGAAGGCAGTTAGGCGGCTGCTGACTCTATGGGCAGCTGCTTAGGAGGCGTGTCCCTGACACGCTTCGACAACGTGCAACATTGAAGCGTAGCGTGGCAAATGCCGACTGATGGATTACAACTCGTCTCTCCCTCTCTCACTCACTTGCTTCTGCCAGGACACCCCTTTTGCCTTACATTTGATTTGTGACAAATTGTCACAGTGACAAGCGTGCAACGCGGCAACTCTGTGCGACTGCGCAACTGCCTCGGCTACTTGGTGGCAGCAGAGGATGCCACACACTTGAAAGTGTCGCTGCGCTGGCACAACAACACATTCGTCATTCGTAGGCGATTGACAACAACTACAACAACAACAATAGAGACTAGACACTTTTGAGGCGTGTGCCGCGATATGTCAACTGTCATTAGAGCTATCTCCAGAGTTACGCAGCATTTGGCAGCTTGTGACAGGCGGACGTGCATGACGGACGGCAGATTTAATGCTACCTTCCCAGCGAAACCTCCTGTTCGCTGGCCTTGCCCCTGGCAAAACCTAACCCAGTTGCATAGTTTAAAGTAGTTTTGCTTTTTTTCACATCGTCATTTGGACACTCGCAAGCGAAAGCAACGTCGCGCTTCAACAGCAGTTGCTAGTTGGCAGTTGGCAGTCGGCAGTCGGCAGTGAGGCTTATGGGCGAGGCAACTGACACATCATTGAAACATCAGACGTAGACGTCGTACAGTGGGGCCTTAGGCCGAAAAGCGTGGGCAAATTAAATATTTTCGTAGAAAAATTTGGTTAATTCAACAGATTTAAAACTTATCGCAGATTCCGAAACCATCTAAAATGGGTTTAAATTTGTAAATGGTTTGGTCCGCTTAAAACTGACTTTATTTACATACTGCAAATTGGTTAAAAATTGTCAATTGAATTGGAATTCTAGTAAGAGATATATATATTTATTTTGTCTTTAATATGCTAGTCCGACATTCCATATCACCTTATAGATAGGTATGTAGGTAAACTAGGTAAACTAATGAATTGCATTTTTTGGTCAAGATACATTGATAAGCAAAAGATTTTATAGTAAAAGAACTCAATGTCAGCTGCATGATCCATTTCCGGGATGACGGAAGACTCGTGATCAGGCAATAAAGACTTATAGTGGGTTCCGGGACGTCTTCTTCTATGGTTGACACACTTCATGCCAATATTCTAATACCCTCTGTAAGTGCATTTAGATGCTTTAAATTTTGCAACGAACAATGTCAAACGAGCACCACTGTGCGTCGTACGCTCAGTACAGTCGCAAAACAATGAGCTATAAATGAGCAGCTGAATGTGATAAAGCACTTAACATGCCCATAAAACAACTTGGGGAATACCTGTTACATGCACAAGACTGCAAAAACTCGCAAAGATGAAAGACAGCTAATTCATAATCATCATAACCCACCATCATAATGAGCATTGGTCAAAAGCGTGCTACCGTAACTCGGTCAAAAACATAGCGATTTACATGTGGGATGCATCGTAAATCATAATTTTAACTAAAACCTTACAAATTTCTATGTATGGTTAGGGCTGCCACCTTGCTTAGTGGGCAGGTGACAATATCTAAAGATATTTCAATAAAAGAAAAAACAAAACATGACCTTAAGTCTTCGATCAAAATAAAAGACTATTAAAAGTGTTAACGATTTACATAATTTTCACATTAAAATCTTTCAGTTTCAATATGCTTTACTATATCACATTAGTGTTTAAGTCTGATATTTTTGGAATTTTTAGAGCAAAATTAAATCATTAATAACTTTGCAATAAAAAAGGGTATAATTAAATTGTGCAGGTGTATGTTACAGACTACCTCCAACACAAGTTTTGACAAGGACGACAAGCTAAGTTTAGATAGCCATGTCGACGCGACCATCACAGAAACTAAAACAGATGGAGAGTTTAAATTCATATTTTAGTATAGCCCAAAGAACTGGCTATAATATATATTTCTTCCCCATAATTAAAAAACAGAATCGCAATTTTCGATAGAATTTTAAGAAGCACATCTTATGCGATCTGAGGCATGATATACCCTAGTCAATCACTTTCGTCTAGCGTACTCTTATTAATGTCATCTTTTTGATCTCATAACTTGCCAGTTGCACTCCCATTCAACACACACACAGACACACACACACACACTGTCAATTATTTCTTCAATATTTTCTGCCCATTCCCCGTACCCCGTACCCTGGGATGAGCTGCGAACACGCCTCAAGTAAAACAAATATAATTTCGGAAAGTAAATATGAAATTATGATTGCCCATCAGGCTCTGGTTTCGATTTCTCTGCGGCAAAAGGCCCGACAACGATACCCGAACCCGGTTAAAATAAAGTGAAACATTTTTAATAAAGCAAATAAATCAATCAGTAAAAATTAACCGTTGCTTTCATTATCAGCACACAAAAACCAAGCGATTAACCCAATGATAACCCCTTCTCCTTTTTCCGCTAAGCCTAACCCTTCTCCCAACATAAAAATGTCAAAAAAAAAATGTGCAAAAAAACGCGGGAAAAGGGTTCAAAAGCAAAATATTAAATCCGGCCCTGTTTTTGCTGCTGAACTACAAAAAATAACAGCAAAAATGTAACGAAAAATTAATTAAAAACGCGTTGAAAGTGATAAAAAAAAGTGAAAGTTCAATGGGACAGCGGACGAAAATGAAGCAATTCCAATGAGTAGCAGAAGAGATGGCGTGAAAAACATTACGAAAATGCGTGAAAATTGAACCATTGACTGGCGCAAAGGCTTAGACGCGCTTCATTTGAGGCGCTACAGCAGAATCCCAGGTAGCTGCAGGGGGTTGCACCCAGCTCTAGACAGCTGCCAGCATTTTTGCTGGCAAATATTGTTGCGGCAGCATTATAAAGCGATTACGAGCATTTGTGGGGCGCGTTGTCCTGCGCTAATGCGAGGAGAAACAATTTAGCAAGTGACCAAAACCAAAATTCCAATCCACAAAATTCAAATCCTGTTTGTGGGCATGTCAAAAACAGTCCGCCCGCTCACACGCCCCGTCCGAGGCCGAGGCCGGCGACGGGGACGGGGCCAGAGCCGACCCTGACACACACAAAGGGCATGCAATTAGAGCTGGCGAGGGTGGGAGAGGCAGGTCCGTTCGGGTCCAGGGTCGCTGATTGCATTCCTATTGTGTGGGATAGCTTCTCATTTTAATCCTGGCCATTGTGTGCACTGATTTTGTTGTTTGTATTCATTTATGAATCAAGCCAGCAACACGAAATGCAGCAGCAATTGCAACTGCAACTGCAACTGGGGCTGCCTTTTGAGCTGTCAATTGGCGGCGAATATGTGCGTTTGGAATGAAGTTGTCAGGCGCTGAATGCGACGACGCCTGCGATCATTTAAATATTTCAACGAACGCCAATCGCTGGCCAAGTGCTGAGCGCGTAATTTAAGCCCAAATTGACCCAAAAAACACGTACTGCAGCCATGTGAACAGAAAATTGTCGAGCCCAAGACCCAGAGACCCCAGACCCCAGCCCCAAGACTTCCATGCGAACTAAGTAAGCCAAGCCAAGCCAAGCTGAACCATAGACAGACCAAGACCAGTCGATTCGTAAGCCATGCACTTTATCTATGGAACTTTGCTTGGCAAGTTGCATAAATAATCCGCCTAGCACTTCAAATTGATAAAGACAATTTACAATTTACAATATGCATGGGCGCCTGCCAGCTTAGACCCAAAAACAATTTCAATTTAACAACACAAACAACGCTGGCAACAACAACAGACATCAATAATCGGCTGTGTGGCAGGCAGGGGCAAGCAGGGGTAAGCAGGGGCAGGCAGGGGCTGTACCCCGGGCAACGACAACCCAAACAAATCAAATTGGAGTCATTTACCCGTCGACACTCGCATCAGTGTGTGGCAGCAGGCAGGCAGGCACATGGAACATCATGTGGCAGTGGCATCTGCTTCAGCAAACAAGATAGCTGAAAGCTAACTCGAGACGTCACAAGCTAAATGGGCTTCAAAAATTATTTTAATTAAGTTTTCCCATGAATTCCACACATATAACACAATATCCTACGACTGCTTGACTAGTTCACAAGTTCCTGTCAAAGTTCACTTAGGTTGACAGGTAGTTAAATTGCTTTCTGTTCAAATGTCAAAGCGTGGTTAAAAAAAAATTTTAAATGCATTTGTAAATGTCACTTGTAAACTTTTTTATGGCAATTAACTAATTAAAATAAATAGTAGAAAACAAATGCTAGCATGAAATAATAAAATTAAAAAGCCAAATATTTAACAGGTAGATGCAGCTCAGTTTTGAAAGGCACTTCAGCTAACGTTAAATATTAAGTAGGTCTTGAGAGACAATCGACTTATTAAACTTTTTATTATACGTCGGAATAAAGACTTAAGTCTAAGTTACTGCTGGCTTCCCCTGTTTTTTATACCCTTCATTCACCCAAGTTCAATTCATCTAAATATACGAAACTCACTTACGTGAATGAAAGTCATCCAACGCATACCTTAAGTGAGCCAATCGATCTATTAGGAACTTTCGACAGTTAGCGAACAGAAGAGTTTTCAATCCGCAAATTTCCTTACACTACATAGGCACTCTCATAGCCGTAATACCCAGCCAGAAGTACCCTTTCCTTGAAAGAACTCACAGTTTGATTATGATGCATGCAAAATGTTCGAGCTGTTCAAATTTGCACTTTTCGAATGCGAATCGACCAACATATGCTGTGAATGGAGCTGATGGAGCTCCGCTCAAGTGGAAATTGCTTAGCTCAGTCTCTCAGCGTCTCCGGTCGCTGACTTCGACTTCGACTTCGTCTTTGGCAATCAATCAATTGAAGTGGCCCAGGCCTCCTCCATGCAGCATATGGGAAAATTATGAAATTCTGTGAGGCGGACATCCTGCAGTGAAAACGGCGAACCAGTTGTTAAAGGTGCGCGTGTCTGAGAAGGTAGTCATGGCCAATTATGTCACACACACACAAGGCACGAGGCAAGCTGTAATCAAAACTGGTTACCTTGACATTGTCCATTGCAACGACTCGCAAATCGCAATTATGCCTCAACGAGCAGCGTCGTTCACTGACTGACCGACTGACTGACTGACTGACTGACTTATTCAGTGACTGAGAGATTGACTAAGACTGCCTGCAACTGTTTGGTCTTCTGTGTTGTAGCTTTAATTGGGTCAGGGGGCCGTCTAATGGCCACATTAAATTGGATTAACACATTGCCGATGCACTGGGACGCCACCTAGCGGCCGAAACAACTAGCAATTTGCTGTAATTAAATCCAGACTCGAGTCGAAGTCTTGCCTTGCACTTAAATGGCGCATTTAATGGTGTAATATCATTTGTGCGCATTGCGCTTTTAATTTCTATTTATGTCTCTTTGGCAATTTCTCTTAATTGCAACAGCACCAGCAACAGCTTCAGCTATGCAACAGGCAACTGTAACAGACTTGAAGCAAGCCGCAACTGACTCACTTCATGCCACACACAATATGCCGCCAGACGTGGACGTGGACGTGCGACAACGGTTTGATAAACTGCATTCAAGTCACATTCGACCCACAGTTGACGCCTTTATCAATTTTTGTATACCCTGAACCGATTGAAAATGGACAGAAAGGGTATAAAAGATTTATGCAAATATATGTAACAGGCAGAAGAAAGCATCTTTAACTCTCAATGTAATCATATTCTTGATCAGGACAAGGAGTTGGGTCGAACAAGCTATATCCGCCTGTCTGTGATCGATCCTGAAAAAATTGAAATTTGAAATATATATATATATTCTCCTATACTTCACGCAGAGAAAGTTTGTCATATTCAATGTCTATAGATTTTGATAATTCTTTGTTAAACCTAGCTTACAACAAACTTGGCACATAGGTTCTCATATTGTATATTAGATGAAAGCTATTTTACTTTTTGGAGGGGATGCACCCCATTTCCCCTTAACTTTTGAACAAAAAATTATCATTTTTGATAGAAAAGCCATTGCATACTTTAGCACTGAAAATTTCATAAAAATGGGGTTGCACGGTATCTCCTTGGCGGGCATTCCCGACTAGAGTACACTTGCTTGCATTTTTGTTGGTGCCCACCAAAGTGTCAAATGCGCCCATGATTAATGCGTTTTGGAGTTCTAAATTCTGAAATTTAAATACTGAATTGTGATTTCACACTGAACCATTGGAGGGCAGCCGGTTCAAGAAGTTAACAAATTCAATTTTCTACTTTATCAATATGCGCGCACTCGAAATATGAAAGGGAGAACATGTGTGTGCGTTTATCTACGGCCGTGTTTAGTTTATTTTAAGTTCAAATAAACTAATTTATCATGCCATTAGATAGTGCATGCCAGCCTTGAAGTCACTCTCCGGGCAAACATGTGTGTAAATAAATAATTGGCCAAATCCAATACAAAGGGGCGACCCAAATAAAGCCTTGACTAGCAGCTACTATAGAATGCATACGCACGAACATTGATTAAAGGCCTTTAGAAGAATGGTAAATACATTTTAAAGAAGGCGAATCAAGGGGAGTGTCAAGAGATAATAATTGTTGGTCATGCATTTCAACTCTAAGTAGCCAATAATTCTTTCAGAAAATATTATTGAGCTCACTTTAAGCTCAAATGCGCTTTACACATATTTCTTAGATATGATATTTTCCGTAAAGGTTAGTTTTTGTATTCGAAAAGAAAACCGTAACAAAGTTGTTTCACCGACTTTTATTTGAATTGCAAAACAGTCCGCGGAATGCTTGAATTATATTTTATCCCGAAATAAATTTCTCAATCAATGAGAGAATTCCTTTGAATTTGTATTATTTTATTGAACTTTCAAGCATGAGATGGGACTAAAATTGTCAGTCTACCAATAAATATAACATATATTTATAAAACTCAGTCGCTGACCTCACCCTGAAAAGTTGTTAAACGCCAAAAATCAAAACATTTAACAAACTTTTATAAAACTGTAAGCACTTAATCGACCTTTTGAACTTTAACTGAGTTTTTTTGTTCGTAGTCAATCAAATTTAGCCAGCCTTGGGCTATTATTAACATCTTTAAGCTATTATTAAAGATACCAAATAAGGTATTGACTTACTTGAAACTTTTTTTTGCCTTTTATATTTTATTAATTCATTTTTATAAACTTTTTTATAAGCTTATCAAAGTCTTAAAACTTAATTATAAGTAGATAATAGCAATGGCCTTTAACAAGAGGATAGATAGTATTCTCTTAACTGTCAAAAATTGTAACACTTATTTACATTCATAAATGGTTTTATTTAGGTTAAAGGCAATTCATTCCAATTTCTATTCATATTCTTATTTAAATATCGTTGCATATCTGCTTAGCAAATTGAGTTTTAAAGCAGTTTTCTTTAAACTGACCAATCCAATCCAATCAATCGAAGATCTTGGCTCCCTATCCCTATCCTGTTTACTGAAAAAACCAATTGGCTAATTTTCAAAAAGACATTGGCCATATTTTATATAAACGGCATCATCGACAGAGCTATCAGCAAAATGAAATGAAATGAAATTTCCCACTCAACTGTACACACTTGACATTTTGGCATTAGCATTTACATAAATCATATTGGCGGCGGGAATTTAAAAAGCCAACGCTATAACTTAAACCAAACACGACGTAGCCAATGATGTTGTTATTGTTGTCGCTGTTGTTGTTGATGATGACGATGACGGCATTTCCATCTGGCGACTTCAAATGTTATTCACAATGCCGAGTTTCGTATTACTTGGCAATTTGTTGCTGCTCCCATGCCAAAAGGTCAGTTTCAAAAAAAAACAAGAAGTAACAACTATCTGCTAGCACATCGAAGACTAAATACCCTTAGGGAGTATTGTTAAAACAAATCCATATTGCCAAGCCATAGATCCTATAGGAGCTATATGATATATTATAGCAGTTTATCTCTAGGAAATAGTTCCTAAAGGAGTCATAAGTTATAGAAATCCGATATGGAACGTGATTACAGATATTTAAAGACTTTGCTCGTGCTTACGGATCAGAGTATTATTCGTAAATGCCAAGTTTGGCCAAGAAAAAAAGCACAAAATTTGTATATATATGTATATACAAGACCAATAAATCTCAAGGGTGGCAAAGATATCTTGAAAAACAAAAAACGTATTCACACAAGAACTAAAGTTTCAACACCTTAGCTCGACCTTAGACTCGAGTAATAATATTGATCAAATATATATTTACTTTACCCTATTATTAACCCTTCTTTGCGTTACACAATTGGTGCCAAAATTATAGTACCGTCTACAAGAGTATCAAAAAATGAGCAAGCCACAATGAAGAAGTCGACAACAATAAACATAAATAGGGGCAACCTAAGAGACCCGGAGACGCCAAGGAAACCGGTTGCTCCTTGCGAGGACCTGGCTTCCTGCCGGTTCGTTATTGACTTTAGATTCGCGTCCCACGCTCCCGTCACCGCCCCCTTACAGCTCATGTTTTGTGCTTCGTGTCGCTCAATTCATGGCATTTCCAAAGGCAGCAGCTGGCAGAAGACGTAGCAATAGGTGCTGCCCCTGCGGCCAGCGGCTACTGAAATCAAGCACAACACAATATGGCGAATTATGGCGCTTCCTCTTGACCTTTAAAAGTGGCAGCATCTCCTGCCCGCCGACCTCGCCAGCCAAGCTGTGCGAGTTATGCAATTACGCGCCACATTCACATTCTCAATCGTTGCGCATTTGTAGCTGATGCTGGGCAGGAGCTGCTGAGAGGAGTTGCTGCTGGGCAGGAGCTGCTACTGCTGCTGCTGTTGCTGCTGAGTCAGCCAATGGGCTGAGTTGCTTTCGAAGGCGTCGCACTCATAAGTGCGTGATAAGCATTTTGATTTATGCCATTGAGGAAGTAACACGCACACACACCTAGCTAGAAAGATAAATAGATACAGTCTGTTGCAAGTAATCCTTAATTGAACGTTGCAAGCAAACTAATTTTATGGCATATTAGCAGACCATTAATTATCATAGCGTTATAAATTTTAATGCCGATTAATTGCTGCCAAAACACAGACAACAACAACAACAACAACAAACTGCGAACATAACTAGCGCTTGTAGCACACATGAAAGTTGTTGCTGTTGCTGCTGCTGTTGTTGCTGCTGTTGTTGCTGCTGTTGTTGCTGCTGTTGCTGCTGCAATTGCTACAATCCATTCCAAAAAACCAAACAACTCTCCAAAGCAGAGCAATGCGTGCCAATGGCCAAAATGTCTTCCTGTTATGCGTGGGTCGACTCCATCGTCCATGTAGCCAGATGCTGCTGTTGTTGCTGCTGTTGCTGCTGCTGATGTTGCTGCTGATGTTGCTGCTGCTGATGTTGCTGCTGTTGTCGCTGCTGATGCGGATGACGATGGCAGCGTTGTAAATGGCAGCGTCATCAAATTGCCCGCACGCGTCATAAACCCGAAAAACAAAAACGAAATCAAAGCAAGTTTAAAAGATTCGGTCTAGACCGAAACGAGACTTATCTACATAACTAAAATTTGAAAAATTAAATTAAGTTTTATTGTTTTTCTTTTCAGTTCAGTTAATGACACTTATGTTAAATAATGCAAAGATCAGCAGGATGATTCCTCTTCTGACTTCGGCGCCGTGAAGGCCAACCCTCTTTTCTACATATTTGTTTGTTTGATAACGTTCACTGAGTAAAAATACAAATTTAAATATATTGTTAAGAGCTTATTTTGAACTGGCCTAAATTGCAACTTTTTTTTTTCAATTATTTATTAAAGAAGCGCACAAGGTGATCAGGCTATCTTTAACTCTTGTTGTCTTCTTATGGTTCTTAAGCGGGCTTTTCTTTGACTTGATCTTGATCAGAAAACCTGTATCTTTATAGCACCAAAGTATGTCAAAGACTTTTTATTAGACCCCCAATATCTGCGAGCTAGGCAGATGGCTTTTTGCTATGCATATTATTAGCTGAATGTCAATGTTGATAGTCTCTTTAGCTTCCATGAGTCTTTTTATAAATGGATCTCAATATTTTCTGTTAGCTCTCAAGACATTAAGCCAATGTGGCAAAAATCTTACAGGTATTACTAATTTCTTATATTTTTTACATTTTTCTATCATAAATCTTTCTCCCAGTCTTCCAATCTCCTTCTTTCTCACTCATTTTATAACTCGCCAGCTGCTTGGTAAAAACGTTAGTGCAGCATGTTTATAGCTGCTTCTTGTATCTAGAAATAAGCGTTTAATTTATCATAAAATCTTGTTTTTTTTCAAACTGTTTCCATGACGAAAGTGAAGACGGGCGTTAGGGTAGATTACTGAAATATATATGCCTATAATTGGAATTTCAAGACAATCTTAAGGCAAAAGAATACTCCTTCTCCTAAAATTCTCAACTCCTTTTGGATCGACTTGACTCAGATCGTTCTTTGCTTTCTATATAAATTAGTTACTTATTTTCTTTCTCTATTCCGTGAGCGTTTAAAATAGTCAATGCTATATATTCAATAGACAACCCCCTTGCCAGCTGACCACGAAGTAAGTCCAAAAACCCATAGGCCCCATTGCTCGTTTCGCAGGTAGCGCATTCTTAAGTCCAAATTATAAACGCATAACTCTTTTTTTTTTTGGCCACGCAGCCGAAAAGTTATTTATGTTATTTTGATTGCACTTAGAGTGTATTAATTTGATTATAATGGTTATATATGCGGCATAAATAAACATTTTTGGATTTTCGCTTTTTCATTTGAATCGAATATTTATGAGCAGCCGCATCGCAGCTACTCGCGGGAGCAAACTGCGACATAAACGTCGCGCAAAAGTGTATCCACACATTTCGGACTGTTTGACAATTTATTGGGACCCCAGATAGGTACCCGTAATACGGCGGGTATTTAGGCAACAGGTACTCTCTTCCGCCTACTGCCCACACACACATATCATCGGCAACAACAACCACGGAGACGCTTTGATGTGCAGCGAAATGAGTCGATAAACATTTTCGGGTTTTTGGGTAAACTAAACTAAAATGTTTGGGATTTTTGGAACTCGATCGCATATCCGCTTTATGTAATGAAAAGCCGTAACAAATGTTTGGGTAGCGTCTTTGGTTTTAGCAGTTAGTTAATTAAGTCTTTTAAATTTGTTTTATTTGCTTTGGCGGTTCACTCAAAGAGTATCGTGAACTGAGCCGAAACGGATTTCAGATTAGATATCATTAAAAAAAAGTGTGCCGAAAACTTTGAAAATTAAAAGGTAAAATAGGATAGGTCCAACTGCGAAACATTGTGGAATTATGCTTTAAGTCTCTTTTTGAGCTTTTTTGTGTTTTTTACCTAATACCAAATTTCCGACGGTCATCAAGAATTGAATATTGTTTAAAAAAACTAATTTTTCTTATTTGTTGTCGCTTTATGTCTCTTGATGTTCTCTATGCTCTTAACAGGCCAATAGATCCAAGGCATCGGAGGTGTAATGTGTCTATTGAAATCCACCCACTCAACCAGCCAATGTAATGGGACATAAGGCCTCTGGCTGATATCAGTCCTTGACAACATTAAGCTTTAGCAGATACCTAAATTTCTAAAATATTATGTGCCTAGTCATGATTCATAGAACTTGTCTGACTGCTGCCTAATTAAGCATAGCTGCAAAAAATTCGGAAAATTCGGCATTGATTTTGCCAAGGCAGCTGCTCACTTACCCCCTGCCGGGGTCAAAGCCACGCCCCATCATAAAATGCGAAAATTATGATTGCGAAAATTATGACAGCTCAAAAGTATTTCTGCAGGAAAATCTATTTATTAGCTGTTCCCGAACCCAAGCCCAGGGAAAAAAGAAAAAAACGAAAAACATAACAAAACAAATCTATAATTTCTGCTCAAGGAAAAGCGATCGGGGGAAAATTTTATTAGGACCTCGCATTGTGCCATGCAAATTTATGACAAAACATTTGAATATAGCGTCGCGGCCGTGCAGAAAGGTAAACAATGGATGTAGAGCAAATAGGGGGAAGCGAGCGGGTTGCAGCGTGTGCCTAATAATTTAATTATACTGTCGAAAGCGTGCAAAATTCGAAAATTGCACGCATATTGAAAAATTGCACAAACCTGAAGATGAAACCGAAGGGTTTTCCATCGGGAACAGGCACGTTTTCCTGTGCGTCTTGTGCTAGATGCGGGTTCAGTTTTTAATTTTTTGGGTTAGCTACCCCTAAGCTACCCTTCGGGTCACGCTTAGCGGCTCATAGCTGACAGCTCGTGGAAGGCCTGTCGAGCAACTGACCAGAAACTGTTCATATCGTATGCCAATGCCTCGATCCATATCGCACCCACGCGATAATGTCAATCAAAAAACTGTTCGGCTCAGGAAAATTGTTCAATTAACATCGCTGGCAATTACACGGCGTCCCACAAGATCCCCAGGGGCGATAAGCAGCAGCAATGCCCGGCCGCAACGGGATAGGGATATCACTCAGAAACGTCTAACCGGTTCGGCTATACCCTGCTCTGAATGAGTGACGTGTGACCAGCGGTCAGCGGCCGTCAACAGCCGCAGGGCCGACTCCGACTCCGCCCGTAGCTGACCAGGGGGAAATTAAATTAAAACAAAAGGTTACCTTTGGGCATGGATTGTGAAGTGGCCGCCAGTTGCGTGCGTGTAGGCCTAATAGGATTTACGTGCTAAGCGTAATTAGTGAAGAACTAGTTCTAGTTGCCACTGGGCACAGATGCCAATCAGAGGGCTCAAGGGCTCAGCGCGACAGCGTCTGTTATCGGCTGTTATTGTTATCGAATGAAATGCGTAGCAAGCGTAGCTGTTCCCACTGGGTACAGTTGCTGTCAGCTGATATCGTTCACTGGGTACACCAGTTATCGGCTGCTAATGTTATCGAGCTCCATTCCAAGCGTTGTCTTGGGAAAGCTAGTTTCAAGTTTCACTGGGTACAGTTGCCAATCAAATAGCCTAGCGCGACTCGCCAGTTATCGGCTGTCATCGTTATCGAATGCTCTCGCCATCTTCTTCGTCATAACGCCTATGTTTACACATTCAAGTGGTTTTTGCATAATTTGCATATTTAATGAGCTCGCACGTTAGTTTTTCCACTTTTGTTATCAGCTAGAAAAACAAATAAAAATTAAGTGAAAAAATCCATAGAAAATTGTATCTTTTTTTATATGCAGCGCATTGATTAGCTAAGCAAAACGGTAAAGCAACAACCCCTCAACGGGACAGCGACAGCGGAAAAGGGTTGGAAAGGGTAAGGCTAGGCTAGAGCAGGGCAGCTGGGGAAAGCTGTAAGCCATCCATCATTTGCATAGAACCGAAGCTGAAGCATTTAGGGCAAGGGACTCAGAGATGCAGGCTGACAACTGCAAAGCACTCGGAGTTCTTGTGTTACCAACATCCGCACGCACACACACATAAATCAACTGCTGTGCCCAGTTACAGTTACATTTATGGAGTGTGTAATATGGGATTGAAGCTGGATTTATAGTATGTTCTATAAGCTTAGGCGTGAGTATTCTCGCATATGTCGTTTGCATACATTTTAGATGGCACGTATAAAAACTCAATTTAAGCCCAATGGATTGTTTAAAACTAGATATTTCTTGAGGGTAACCGAATAGGTTCTGCTTATCCTGGCCGACTGATTGGCCATCAACGCACACCTGAGACAAAGTCCTGTAAGACAAGGTTCATATATTAAATTTAAAGTAGGTGAAAAATCAAAAAATTTTAAATTGAATATTTGTGTTTTGAATTCACGCAATTAAGTGGAAAATCCGTGTTCTGGTTTGCTTTTGGCACATGGATTCAATCTATATTTTAACGATCTGCAAAAAAAAGGAACATTTGAAATGGCTGGTTATACTTCTTAGATATATACTTGTATACACATTAGTTCATGCCCTCTGAAAATTTGGTATGTAATAAGTAATAAGTAATAAAGTAATATCTTCCTATTTACATACTTAATTACGAACTAATTTTAGCATCTAAGTACATAGTCTTATTAATTATGCATAGTAATCGTTGTTTGCAGCATTAAACGCATTTGGCCGACAAATGTGTTGGCCATCTCTCGTTGCCAGTATGCAAAACATGGCACTTAGATAAGCAAACACAACACTGCAGCTTAGACAATGGATAAGCGCCCCGACCACAACATGCGCCTGGACTGAAAGCAATCGATATGTCTGTGTTCTGGGAGTGCAGTAATTGGCACAGGCAAAAGCCGCAGTCATTAGGCCATAGATATGGATGTTGGATGTATTAAAGTGCTGCTAATGTGCATAGCTACGGTCAAGATTTGCATATGTTTAGAAAGTAAACAACAATTCGCTTACCAAGGACGATATGATACTTATAAACCTGGTATTGAAAATCTGTGAAACTTAAAAGAAATAATAAATCAAATGAATTAAGCAAAAATTTTCTTTGAGACTTGGTAAGATCAAAATAAAGCAACCTGCACTTCATTTAAACTAAAACAGTTTAGGTGTGTGAAACTTTAAGAAATTTCCTCAGACAACATCTTTAGAAATTGAAATCGATAAGGAAATTTTCTGGTTTAGATACTTTTACATCTTCTATTAGAAACAAGTCCTTGCTCGTTTTCGAACTACTTTAAAAGTTACAGACAAAAACGATTTAAATACCTGTGCAATCTGTTGGCAAAGAGCTCCCAGGACGCCAGCTGCCTAAACAAGATATTCTACAAGCCACTTTCCACATCTCTCACTAATTTTAACGAGTGCATTTTGCAGGAGTTTTGCACACACACACACATGTTGGATTTATAGCTTTGTCTGTTAGAATTCAATTTAATTTTCAATCAGTAGACATTGTAGTTGTTCCACTTGTTGTTGCCGTAGTTATTTCTCCTGCGGTTTCCTTAGCTGCTAAGTAGCCGTACGCATAAAACTTCAAATTGAATGCACTGTGCGGCAACATGCAACGCGCTGCAATCGGATTCTGAAGGAGCCAAGCAGCCTGCCGCACACCCACCACTTGCCGCCGCTGCCGCTCGCCTTGCCACGCACAGGGAAAACAAGAGTTCAGCTAACCAGAAGGCAACACGCAAGAACTGCACCCGGGACAGCCCGAGGCGGGCAAACAACAGCAGCGGCAGTGGCAGCAACAAAAACCAGAAGCCTGAAGCATGAAGCGTCCCATGCCGGGGACCAGGACAAGGCAAATAGAGAGAAATGTAGGTAAATATGTCGACTGGCTGCTGGGTTGGATGCCTCCTCGACACATGGTCGGGGACTGGGACCGAGACAGGGCTCATGGCACGTGGCTCGCTTGAATTTCTGATGTGTTTTCGATTTTTCCACGCGCGGCTTTTCACATTTTTCTATTTTCTTTTTTATTTATTGTTGCAGAAATTGCAACTTTGTTTACTTAAGCATTGCACAGAGCTCTTGTTGTTTTGGTTTTTTTGTTATTTATTTTCGTTGTTGTTATCCGTGTGCTCATTTGTACTTTGCAGAGTATTTATTTTCGATTACTTTTGAACTGTTGTTGTTTCAGTTTATGTTTCGCATTGTTTTGCGGCATTTGTTGTGAGTGACCCAGCGAATTAGCCAAAACAGTTTTCATGCCCAACAACAGAATGTCTCGGACCTAAATCGTATATTGGCAGAGGGGCCACGGGTCAGGGGCGGGTGGGATAAGAGCTCAAGGGAGCATACAATAATAATTATAATTTTTTCTTTAACGTTGCTGCTGTTTAGTGTAATTGCACTTGGCAGCTGAAAGGACAGCCGTGAACTCTGGCCGGCAGCAACTGAAAATTAAAATGTGTCGGCATTTTGAGCAGCACGAAGCAAACAAGGCGCGGCAGCCAGGCACAGTGGTTGCCAGACAGTTAAAAAATCAATCAAGCAAAATCTGAAAGTGAGCTTTTAGTGTCGGTACATACGCTTTAAACTTAGCTTCAAGCTTTGCCTTAAAGCTTTCCTTAAAGCTTGCTCAAAAGTACGATTGAAGCCTTGATTAAAGCTTTGCTTAAACGCGCGCAAGCAAACACTTTATTGTAACATTTTTCATTTAGCTTCTTTTGTTCATGCTCTTTTGTTTCACTTAAGTAAGTAAAGTGCTGTCACCGGATTATCGCTTAAAAGTTTAAAGAGGCGAAATGTGGAAATCCAACATATCGTTAAACTTTGTTTTAAACAGTCTACACCCCTCTTCCTGATCTTTAGGAAAAATAGTATTTTAATTAAACTGTTTTATAATGTTGTCATCGTACCTCCTACTAATAGTTTCTCATTAATGAGAGTTATATTTTAGACCCACTGTGCGCTGCTTGACAAGTGACAGGCCAGCAGACATGCCACACACCCAGGCACACAGACACACACACTGTTGGTACATGGAGGTGTACCTCCTCCAACCTGCAGCTGGTGGTGGTGGCCCTTGTTGGTGCTGGAATATGCGACACTTAAAGCGTCATCGTCGTCGTCGTCGTCATCGCAGGCCACTGCAATCGCATTTAAGGACTAAAACGGTGGCGAGTTGTGACGGTGGCAACTTCGTGGTGCGGCAGGAACTGTCGCATTTCCGCATTGCAAATGACTCCGCTTCTTGCCATCAGCGCGGGCGCGAGCTCAGCATTTTTGTAATTAAGATAAAAGCGACAAAGACAGACCGCAGAGCAGAGGGCAAACGCGGGAGACAGGAAGGTAGACATACCAAAAGCGTTTAAGTGTTTAGGCCGAAGTCCGCCTTTGAGCCAGAACAAAGGAGAGCAGCGCAATTTGCGCTGCAGCTGCATCTGCAATTGCGTCCAAGCGTTGAACAATTGAGTCGAAAAAATACTAAATAAAGTAAGGTCCTCTTTGGGAAGATTACCCAACCTTAGTCCTATCTATTAAGGCTTACATCGCGGCAAACACAGCAGTGTCTTCTTGTAGAATTTGACAGCTCAGACCAAGCAAAGTGGTGTCAAGGGTAAACCCAAGTTAGTAGTCCCAAGAGTCAACTCCAAGGGCCAAAGCTTTCTACTGTAGTAAAGATCTGAGCAACATATTCTGTAAAGTAAAACATTTTCTTCTTAAGTAAGGATCAGAGGAACATAACTTGCTATATAAAGGCTTGGATCACAATAAATACAATGTGCCTGCCTTATATATTTAAAAGCCATACAATCAAAGGAAGTCCCAAGTTTTATATATATATTGTACGCCCTGCTATGCTTTAAGCCTTGTTTTCCAGTTGTGTACTAATATCTCCCAGTTTTTGCGGTTCGTATAGCTTAGCTTTATATCTAAATCAAGCTCATTTTATATATATGTTACCTTTGTGGAATTGTTAAATGTACCATGCAAAATTGCATAGAGCAAATGTCAGCTTAGCATCAGAGGCGAAGCCAGCCAAAAGTGAGCAGCCACGCCCCGCAGAGATTGAGAGCAAACCTCAGACAGGCAAAACATGCGCTGCAATAACAACAACAAATGATAACAACAACAACAACAACACCAACAATAAGGATAGTATCAGCCTGGACAGCTGCACAATACGCCCAACCCCCAACAGAGCAAAGCATCAACCCACCAAGCTACCAAACATCGAGAGGTATTACAAGCTCATCAACGGTTAGGATCCTTTTTTTTTGTTGTTGGATAGACTTTTTCAGTTCCGGCTGGACCAGCCCTTCGATTGTCATTCAAATGTGAACCCGTTTCGTATGCGTCGCCTGATATTTTGTGACATTTCCACATTAAAAACGTTTTAAAAAAAAACAACAAACATACAGATTTGGGCGAGACGAATGCGAGGGGTTCCGACAGCATCCGCGTTAAAATCTGCGCTCAAATTGAAACATTTTGACCCGAGCCCAAAGTCTGAAGTGGCGCATTAGAGATTAAAGAACGCAGATGATGTTGGTGTTGATGATGATGATGATGCTGATGTTGATCAGATGATGATTAAATGACGCCCTATTTTGAGGCAGGGTTCTAAAATTTTAGGGCTTTTGAGCACATTTTCGCTGTCATATTTTGACAGGCCGTAAGAAAAAGAAGAAGATACGATCAATTGAAAAGAAAAATACTTTTAAAATCGTGCAGATTTTGCAGCCGTCAATTAACGGCAATTTATAGCCGCAAGGGCACGTTCCGAGTCTTTGAAAACGCAACAATTAACAATTGTTGTCGCTCCAAAAGCAACATCAACAACAACAACAGCAAAGCTCATGAGCCGCGCCTGCGCAGCAACAAACAACAAATCAAACAACATCAAAAAGAAACAACATAAATAAATAAAACAAAAAATGAAAAGAAACGGAAATATTTGCGATGGCGCGAAATGGAGTGCGCTTTAATTTGCATAAATTACGTGGCCAGGAGGCAGCATCTAAGCTACAGGATAAAGGATGCAGGCTGCAGGCACCAGGAGCAAGGGTAAAGGGTTGCCTGGCTGCCACCACCCAGCAAACGGCGATGTCCTTGCCGCCCGCTCGACAGGCCCACTCTGTTCAAGTGCCTGCCGCCTGCACTTGAAAGCAAGCAAATGTCAAAAACCAACTACGACTCAACGAAGCCCAAATACTCTTTAACTGATTGTTTTCATGATAAATAGTATAGAATTTAGTGTAAGTACTATTTCGTAAATTACTATATTCGCATATAGTTATACAAGTATTATTCGTGGTGTCTTGGCTTAAGAGTCGGTTTTGGTTTGAACCAGCGTGCTGCCTTTAACTTACATTTGCATTGATCAAAGTAAACAGCTCAAAGTGACCAATAAGCACTTTAAAAAATATAAAGTTAATTTGAAACATGTGGTAGTCTAACAGGTCTCAATAACGATATTTGTCAGTGCAATGAGGAAATTCATGTTGAAGGTAATATCAAAAAAATGATTACGATATTAGAATATAAAGTGGAGATAGCTAAGGTTAAGTTTATCTTATGCTGGCAAGCTCCTAGCCTCCATTTGAAGAGAGCATATTCCTATCCATTTAAAAAATATTTTGTGGAGTATTTTCAAAGCAAATATCTTTACATAGTCAAACAACTGCCGGGATACCCTAAAAATCTGTTGCAATTGTACAGACACCCCGGCAAGTACTAGAGCACACACATATGAGCACTTGGGAGCGTTCCAGGTTTTTGTTTCAAATAAAAACGGTTTTCATTTTTTTTGTTTTTTTTTTGTTGCTGCTCAGTTGTTCGTTGAGTGGTTGATTGCATTTATGGGCTGGACCCGCGGCCAGTCGCTGGTCCGCTCGTCCATTCGCCCGCCCGCTGCTGCTTCGGCTGCTTCGGCTGCTTTGGCTGCTGCTGCTGTCTGAAGCTGGCCTCGAGGCGGATGCTGAGGCTCGGCATTCTGTTGATTATGATGTTGATGCGGAGCAGGCGGTCGGCGGGCGCTTGAGGTGTGGCCGCTTAGCCGAGCCGTGAAAATGTAATGTACATGGCAATTGCATTTAATATAAGAGTAGACATGCAGAAGAGTTACGCAAATAGCCGAAGGGCAGCGATTGAGGCGGGGAGCCGGCCAGGCCAGGCCTGGGCAGGGCCAGACGTCGGGTTAGCAATCATTTTAAAACCCGCATAATTGTCAGGATTTGCACGCCAAACGAATCAACCCAAAAGGGTTGAGGAGCGACAACTGCAGTGCGCAATTTGAGTCAATGTTAAAGCGCGGAAATCCTCTCCTATCCTCCTTCTCTCGATGTAACTGAAACTATTCAGGAAACTCTTTTGTAGGAATACAAAATGTTGAGTGAAATGTCATAAGAATAAATAAGAAATAAGATTAAGTATCTCTAACATCACAGAACTCCTCAACTTCCTCAGAAACAGGCTAATTTTGTGATGTTTCTTGAGTATACAAAGAATATTCTGAAAAAATAAAACAGAGTAAAGAATAGTTTTAAGTTATTACAATATTTTAAGTATAATGAAAAGAACAGGAGACTAATTAGAAGGAATAGAAAACGGGGAAAAAATTGATTAAGAAAGAGTAAAGAAATAAAGTTTCTAGGGTAAATGAATTGATGGGAGAATATAATCAATACAAAATTAATAAATAAAATAATAAATTACATTATTAAATGAGAGATAAGAATATAGAAGGGAGGGGAATTGCCCGACCTAATGCTGGAAGATTCTCAGCAATTGCCAGAACATGTTTAAAAAGTTACTTTTAAACAATTTCGCATACTTTTTATAGCAAAAACAGCAATATTTACAAACTCTCAACTCAGCCCCAACTCACAAAACTGGCACAAAGTTTTTCCACATTTGGCCATAGACCACAACTGACAATTATCGGGATTTAATTACGCAGGAAAGGTGCGCGCAGCCGGAGATTGCTTCGCTGCGTTTTATTGAAAACACCCCGGGTGACAAATGCACAGACACCGCAGCCGCTCGCATGTTGGATGACAAAACCGCAAAAACGTATAATAAAATTTACAATACAAAAAAAAAGAACCTGAAGAAATTGAAAGCGAGACAATCAACGCGCACCGCAGGATACTTGTGCCAAATAAAAAACACGCACAGGATTAAAAAAATAAAAATAAAATGTCAGGTAAAGCTGCACAGATGAGGCCTATCATAAAAAAATGAGAGAGAGAGAGAGAGAGAGAGAGAGAGAGAGAAAAAAACGACATTAAACAAAAATTAATCGTTAGCACGTGCATCGAATGTCAAAATCAAATTCAGATTCAATTCAACAACAATCGAAATACTTCCCGATGGAGCTGTCAGCTGGTCTATGCTCAGGTCTTCTTCGGCAGAAATTGATGATTCAAATTGAAGCTGATGGTAAAAGTGCGCGAGACCCGCTGCGAAATGCTTTCAACGAGCATTGACAATAATTATCATGACGATAATGATGTTGTAGGCTGAGGGGACACTTGATATGTCTCTCGGCAACGTATTGAGCTTGTGGTGCGTGTGCGTGTGCGTGTGTATGTAATTGTCCATATAATTGCGCATCATGCGGCGTTGAGTACAAAAGAAAGTTTTTTCGACAGCCCAAAGTAACAAAAAATACACATGAAATTGAACAAACAATTTCGTATTATAGAAGTAAATAACTGCGATTATAACATGTAATGAAGCTAATTTCACGCAGAGCATCAGGGAGAAGCTGGCGAGAACAAAGGAATAAGCACAAAGTAAGTTAAGTGTAGTTAAGAAGTTCTTTTTGCGAAAAATAATGAGCTCGTTTAAAGATCTGAAAACAAGCTTATGTTAAGTATCAAGCAACAAATGGGCAGCACTTGACCATGGCATCAGCTCTGCCAGATGTGCATTGCCTGATAAGCTGGCAGCACTGCTTGTCAAAAAATGACAGTCAGATGCTGTCTTTAATATTCAGACAGTTTGCAAAGTTAATCATGGAATAGAAATTAAATTTAAAGATTGATGCTAAATGGGTTTTTACTATTTAACCGAAACTCTAGTTTAATAATCACATCTCAATCATGTTTAAAAAGTTTTTAAACTAAATTTAACAACACATCAAATATTTACTCAACTTTACATTATTATAATGAGAGCAGCAGTTAAATACCAACTGCTTTTCAAAAAGATAAACTATCTGACATGATTCCATCAAGCATCCAGCAATAAAAACAAATTAAATTTGACAGCATGTTAAAGTGATTGTCAAGCTTAATGAAAAATCTGACTGTTAAGCTGCATGTTAAATGTTAACAAGCAGATCGGCTTCTGCAGGAAACAAAATTCGTTTTAGCACAAGAAAACGTAGCTCAAATATACAGAATACTAAACCAATATAATGTATATAGATAATCCTTAATGGATTTACGCAACTCTTCAAAAATCATTATTTTTGTAGTCCTACAAAGCATTAAAAATCTCTATAAACCCCGCCTCTGACAAGCACAACAAACACTTCAAAATTTATCCAAGCAAACATCATAAAATTATCATACAAGCCGTAAAGTCGAGTCGGGTCTGTAAAAACAATCTACACCACCCGACGGCAAGTCCGGGCTACCCACGAACCAGCCGGCATATGAGGTACGTTCTGCGCCCTGGCTCTGCCCGTTGGGGGTCAACAGGGCTGCCTGTACAGAGGTCACGCGTAGAAAAGGCCGTAAAAAAATATTTGATACGAATAAAAACTCGTGCAAAATCAGCATAACATGGCGAGATTTCTAGTTGGATGGATGAATGATTATACAAATATATGTATATATAATTGAAATAGACAGCTGGCCAGGCTCTATTGCCGACTCACTCGCACCACGCGCTAGCCCTCTCTGTCGCACTCTCGCGCTGCCGCGCAGGCGCACAGCGTGTCACAAAAAGCACTTGAGGCTAATTTCGCCTCGGCCAATGGCAGTTTTTTTTTTTTTAATTAAGCCAGCAACATGATTGTTCAGCGACAACAACTGCAAATTGTCGCTTTAGAAAAAGCTGTTGTTGGTTGGCAATTTGTTGTGCTTTGAATGAATTTGTGAGTGTCTGAATGAGTAAATGAATAGCTGAGTGAATGACAACTCGCAGTTGTTGCTGCACACGCAGATTGAATTTCCAGAGAACATGTTTTTTTCATTTTCATGCGAGAATAATTTTGTATGGCGGAAAGCGCTTGCATAAAAAACAACTCAAACAAAAACAACATTGTTGCTGTTGTTGCTAGCCGGGACAGCTAACAAGCTCTGGCATTGACCATGCGGACCCCCTTCGTCCACAGAAAGGGGACTCGGAACAGGTGAGCAGCAGCTGCCGTTGCATTTGTGATTTTTCGAAAGGTTATTTGAAATTGTTGAAATGTTTGCCAAACAGCAGGAAAACAAAATTAATTAAACTCTTGCCAGAGTTACGACAGCGCTCAGTGAAGTGAGCATTAAAAAGCGGGGACAAAAACAAAATAAAACCAAAATTGTGAATCGTTCAAATAAATTGTCATTTCTATAATGTAACTAAGAGTGTTTTTTATGGCAAGCGTTATTTCACTAGATATAAAATATGTTATCCTCAAAATGGTTTACGTTAGTTATAAGAGAATGTTAGAAATGTTAGTATTGAATACATTGAATACATTTCCCATAGACAATGAAATGGAACTCCAATTTTGAAGAGAATGTGACATATATTTCAAAAATATTCCCCTTCACGATAGTACATTATAGAAAGAACTTTCAAGGTAAATATCTAAAGATCGGGGGGATACCCTGAACCCTCTTCTTCCAACACCAGCTACATGTCTAGTTTGGTGGCTCTAGCTCTTATTATTTACCAAAATTGCTTAAAAAACAGGGTTTCGATATTGATTTTTATCGATTGCTTGAATACGGGGCAAGTTATCGAATATCGGAAACAAACTTGATATGCGTAGGAACTAGGAGCACCTACATCTATAATTTCTCTAGCTCTAGCTCTAGCTCTTATAGGTTCTGAGATCCTTGCGTTCATACATACGGATGGACGGACGGACAGACGGACAGACGGACATGGCTAGATCGACTCGGCTATTGATGCTGATCAAGAATATATATACTTTATGGGGTCGGAGATGCTTCCTTCTGCCTGTTACATACATTTGCACTTTGCACAAATACAATATACCCTTTTTACCCATTTTTAATGGGTTCAGGGAATAAAAAGCTTTGAAAATATGCTAAAAGTACTGTTAAAAACAAGTTATTTTCATAAATACTATTGGTAAAGTTCTTTGAACCATCAGTAAGATAGCTTTGGCTGCCTCCACACCCCAATCCTGTCTATAGGAAAAGAGTATTACCTACACATAGCACTTGGCACTCGCCGATAGCAGACCATAAATCTCAGTTGCTTTGATCTATTGGAAAACGCCCCTTGGGATGTCAACCCTTGTGGCAAATGCACTCAACCACTTGAAAAGTGAATGCAACTGCGAAACTCGCAATAAATCTTGAAAAAGACAACCAAAAATTTGTCACTTTCACCGCGACCAAAATAATTCTATAGAAAAAACACAAAAAAACACCAAAATTTGTTAGACAATACAAAATAAAAAAAAAAAAAAACAATATATACATATATGACAGTGCATGGACGCTGAGTTTTACGGTAAATTGCGCAAGGATAAAGGAGCTAAGTTGTTTAATCCTTTTTGTAAAAACAACCCAGCGAAATTGCCACTCAAAAGGTGAAAACTGTCGAAAAACATTCGTCCTGCATCCTGTGCCATGGACTCTGCCTCCAGCTGTGCGCACGCGCTGACTTATTGGCAGCTGACCAGGATCTGGGCTGGCGGCTCGTGCCGGAAAGGGGTCGCCTGCGGTTGCCGGACAAATTGAAAATTGAAATAGCAAAAATGGAGAATTGCATTTAATTACAAGAGCCAACAAAGGCGATCGGCATAAAATTTTAAAGCATCGCCGCCGCCGCCGCCGCAGGACAATTTCGGGCTCAGTTTTCGATTTTCGGGCAACAAATTCACGCCTCGCTACACAAAAGCGCTGTAAATTATATTGTTAGACTGACCAGCGGCCAGCCAGGGACGAGGGGTGAGGGGCGAGTTGCATAATTGCAACGAACTGAAACAATTGCGCGCACAATCAGACACAACAGGATGTCCATGCCAAACCCCCACCCCCCGCTCGCCCACCCTGCTTCCTCTCTCCACAGCAAGTCCTGTCAGTTTATTAGTCCTGCGCTCATCGATTGTTTGTTTAGGATGCTGTGCACGGCAGCAGGAGAGCCATAGTTATGGGAATGGCCAGTTACATGACAGGACATAATAATAAAGTATGCCAACTAAATTATGAAACAACCCCCAACCCTTACGCGATCCGCAATCCGCGGATCCGTTTGGTTCGTTCCGTTTGCACTCGCAGCTCAAACGGAGAAGCAATTCATCGAACGATATTCACATCTTTGATCTGATCTAAACTGGCGCTAATACAAATCTGTGTACATATAGTATATGCCACTGTTTATCCTAATGGACTGACTGATCAGAGGGTAAACTGCAAATTTTACCTTATGTGATCTAAATAAACACTAAGATGGAGTTTTTGTAAATTCCACCGGCCAATGCGGAAAATTGGTGGAAAAACGACAGCATGCAAATACGTTTAAAACCACCCATTAAGTTTAAAATGTTTGGGAAATGCCTGTTAAATCATTTTAAAAAATTCTTGAAGTTTACTTTAACTTTTCAATTTTCCTCGAAAAGTACTTGACTGGGAAAAAATGAGAATTATATTATTAATTTGTATTAGAAAAAGTTAAAGTGCCTGAAAAATCATTAAAATTTCCTTAAAGTAAGCAGTAAGTCGAATGTAAGAGTCAAATATTCAACAATTTTTTTTATTTACTTTAAATCGACAGTCGAATAAAAGAACGTTAAATGAAATTTAAAATCTTCCAATTGGATTCGCAACTGCAGAGCTGCCACACAGTCAAAAATAGTTGTATGTGCCGCTTGAGAGCCTGTGGTGCTAGAGCATGTAAATCGCAATCGATATATCGATTCATACTAGCATTCTCCCTAAAACTTCCCAAATTGCAATTAATAATAATGCGATTACTAATTCAATAGACTGATACTTTAAACAAATTGATTAATAATATATAGTTCCATATACTTATGCCTCATATATATAAATATTGCGGCGATAACAATTGAAAACAGCTGTGTTGCTAGTTCATTTGAACCGAACTATTTGTCAGACGTAACGGGTACGTACGTAAACGTTCATCCCTAAAACATAACTAAATTTTTGTAACAAATTTTAAAAAGATTCAGAAAAATGGCCAGCAAACAGTTGTTAAGCCGTGTTAGCACATTTGGACGCTGTAGCCCGACCTGGGTGACACCTTTGGCCGCCGTGCGCAACTCCAGCTCCCGCAGCGACATCGAGAAAGTCACACACACTGGCCAGGTAAGTGTGGTTCGGCGCTCAGCTGTGTGGGATTCGCGATTACGCAAACATTGTTATTCCTTTATATGTGAAACATAATGTTTGGTTTTAGGTGTTCGACAAGAACGACTACCGCAATGTGCGCTTCACAAATGCCAAACGCTACGTGAACGAGAACTGGGGCATCAAGCTGATCGACGAGGTGCTGCCCATTGAGTCCGAAGAGCGCGTTGTCTGCTGCGACGGCGGCAACGGCCCACTCGGACACCCCAAAGTCTACATCAACCTGGTAAATGGGAAATAAGCATTGATTGAACGTGTTCTAGATACTTCTTATTTATTCTAGGATAAGCCCGGCAATCACGCCTGCGGCTACTGTGGCCTTCGTTTTGTGAAGAAGGAAGGTCACCATTAGAAGCGTTGTTGGGCCACCCGAGAAAGCTGTTGCTACCATTGAGCTAGTTGAATATGTATACAAATAAAAGGAAAAGTTATAACTAACAAGACACTTGACGGAACATAACCACGAGTTGTTTCCTGGTTTAAATCAGAGTTGAAATAACATGAATGGAGTCCGGCGAATCCATCGATAAAGCTTGAATAGACAAATCCACCGACTAAGCATACTTGCTTTTGTTTGCTTCGAATGGAATACAGCGGTACCTCAGAGATATTGATTTACTTTTGTTTTCAAAAATAATTTAATTAACATTATTATTGATTTATACCCCGCCAAAGGGTTTGCATCATTTCGATGTAATCTCAACATAAGTTGCCTATGCTATTCAAATGGTTTTTGATCGGTAATGTTAATTTAATGTGTATTAAGCATAAAGGGAAACAGATTCGTCTCCACAATTCAACCATGTCCGGCTGTCCGTCTCTATACAAGCTAGTCTTACAGGCTTAAAGATATTTTGATAGATCCAACCTACATTCTTGCGGAGTAGCCCGGATCAGATCATATAGCAGCCACATGAAGCGTTGCGTTTTCTGCAAGGATATTTAAACTTCGATTCCAAAAACTCCCCATATAGGTTTCCCCTATCATCCAATACCATTGAGAAAGCTCACATGTAAGTATATGGCCTTCTAAATCTTCCCCGGATATGCTCAGAAAAACGGATCCTTGGTTTGTTGCACTCGTTTATTGCACAACACTTTATTCACTTGCATGTTCTTGAATGATATCTAATACAATGTATATGTATGCGTTAGCATTGTGGTCTATTTGTTAATAGAAAATTACCAACTAAAATAGATATATATATAGAGATTAGCAATAATTGTAAATAATATGCGATTAAGTATATAAATATGTATGCAAACAAATTTCATATGAGCTTGCATAAGAAATGTCACCAAAAAAAACAAAAAAAAACAAATAGAAATAATAATATATGTGTGTAGATCCGACCACACCACAATATACTGGGTGTGCATTTATGTAAGTATATGTATATCGAAACTTAATCAAATCATAAATATGCTTGTACGAGCCGGTATATGAATGTTGTATATATATTTTTTTAAATATGCGTTTTGCTTCCGCTACTTCTTTACTACGGGCACTTTAGATGCTGCACGCTCCATTGAGACACAGATAGTACCACGAAGAGAATACAGACAAAAAAAAAATAAATAAATATATATCGCCACCGAGTGCCACAGCAAATGGGGCTGCTGTGCACAGACAGGCCACACGTGCGGTGGTGCCGAGAGGCGGACTGGCTAAACTGAAAAGAATCACGTTCACACCAACTCCGAGCCTGCAGCTGATCACAACGACCAGACGAGACGAGCGGGCTGGGTTGCCGTCGTCCGGAATGGCGTTGCCCTCAGTGCTGAGGGGTGTATCCTGCAGTTTGCTCTGGAACTGAAAGTGGGGGGCGCACCAGCTGGTGCGCTGCTCACAATACACAAACAGCGAGTGCCTTTGTGGGTCGCTGCTCAAATAATCAATGGTCAATAATCGTCGTCATCTGTTGTCTCAATTGCGTTTCATCTAAAACACCAACAAACACTTAAGAGAATGTAAACTAAAATGTAATAGGTTCTAATTTGGATGTTGTGTGGGACTATGTTGCCGACGAATCGCTTTAGCTTATCTTCATACTGTTGTTGCTGCTGCTGCTGCCGCTGGAGGAGCAGCATTGATCGCTTATCTTGATTGGGGCAATAGTTGTTCACCACTGGTCACCAGAGGTTCCGTGGCATGGCGTAGCCTTCTTTTGTCACAAATATGTTGCGATTCATGCACGCCTGCCGTTCCCCACCGGCTCCAATTGCCGCCTGCCGGCCCGTGCCAGTGCTCTCTTGGCTGACAGTTGTCTCCTTGCGCCCGTCCACAATACGCGTTACAGTTGTTGTCTTCTTACCGCTCGAGTCTTGGGTCACCTTAGTGGTCTCATAGCTGCCATCCGGCTTGCGCACCGTCTTCGTCATCACGCTCTGGCTGAACATTTTCGGGCCCTGATAGGTGCCATCGAAGACGCCGCCAAATGGCGTCATTGGCGTCATTATGTTCGGCTTGCCGTTCGGCGGCCGTGCCGGTAGCAATGCGGCCGGCTTCATCTCGCCTTCGGCATTGAGTGTGCCGTGTATGCGACCCATAATAATCTCCTCATCGGTTAGCTTAACGCGTGGCACGCGCAAGCCACGCTGATTGGAGGGCAAAATATTTTCGTGTGCCTCCTCCGGATTCAGGCGTTGTATCAGCGTGTACAACTGATCTGGATAGATTCTGGGCATGCAAGTGAATTATGTTATCAAGATGATGTGGGCTTTATATACATTATCTACTTACTCGCCATCCAAGTCGGTGTCGAGCGAGTTTTCTTTCTTATGAAATTCCTTAAGTATTTTGCTTTCGAATCCGGGTTTCAAAAAGTCTTCTCTTAAGTTACGCTCAACTCCAGCAACTGCTGCGAATAATTTTCGTGAGACTTGAGAAAAACTAATTGGATTCATTATACTCTACCTTCATTATCTTGCACCGACTCCAGCAGACGCTGCAGTTGACGCTCAAAGTGCTTCTGCATCTCCAATGGACTGGTAAAGACTTGGAACGCAAACTTGCGATCGTCATCGAAGAGCTCATCATCGGTTTCGGCCTCCTCGAACCATTGGGGCTTGCGGAACTCATCCTTGTTGGAGGCGGTTGCGGAAGCGCTGCAAATGCACAGGCGGTTTAATAAAGGACCATACAAATGCAAATACAGTTAAGGCAAGGGGGCGGCAGCACACACACACACACACACACACACACAGAGAGACCACAGCAACCCCCCCTAGCGACCGCAGGAAGAACACTTCAATACGCAGCCTCCGCAAAGCACAAGCTCACACACACACACACACCACACACACACTCGCACATTTATACATGCACAGGCAGTGCACACATGTGCGCCTGTGTATATCCTGGTAAAAATGTATCTATCATAGCAGGTGCCTGGTTTATCGATCGATTCATTGAAAAAAGCCGCAGTCCGCTTATAAAATTTGCATTAATTGAATACTTACTCTTTCTCCTGCTGCTGCTGCTCGAATTCGGATTGGAACATTTTCTTGAGTATATCCATGGCGAATTTGCTTGGTTTTTTTTTGTTTGTTGTTCTTTTGTTTAGCTTTGGGTAAGCGTACTTTTACGGGTCCAGAAAATGCTTATCCTTTTGGGGACTGAGCAACGCAAACTTTTGAATTTATGTAGAGAAAGAAAAAACTAAAAGAACCAAAATGACGCAAATAACAATTATGTGAGCAAAACTTGTGAAAAGTCTTCGTTTTATAGTTTTTCTCCCTATTTATGATTTTATTTGTGTGTGCACAAAATTTTCACGTATCCCAAACACCACCACGACGAACAGAAATTGCTCGATAAGCGAACAGCTGACCTGAGCAGCGGTGAGCGTTTCGTTCCAACTGTCATACACATACATACTCGCGCACACACGCATACACCATGATTGCGACACGAAATGGAAACGAAACGCGCGCCGCATCGATGTTTACGTACTGGAATCAGAACATGGCGGGCCGGCTTCAAATGTTTTAGAAATTTTGGCTTTTACTTGAAAAGAATATATATACATATGTATAAATACGGGATTTGGTTAAAATAATTTATTCAACTTTTCACTCTAAATCTAAATATTTTCTATTACATAGCAGATCTGATACAAGAGGCAGAGAAACCCTGAGAAGCAGCAATAAGATTATACAAATCGTAACAAATTCTTTTTTTATATAGACTTTCTCTCTATATATACGTAGAGATGCGTGTTTCTTTCTAGTTTCCAATTTGAAATCTTTTCTTAAACAGACGTTTGGTTTTCGATTAGTTCTCTTGCAGGCAGCCCGTTCGAAGAGCTTTTCTTACTATTTTATGGGTCTTTAGTTGGTATTTGATTTACAGGCTCTGTTCGAACCGTAAACACAAACTGCGAGATCTTCAGTTTTGTACAAATGACAAAGTTGTTATGGAATACCTATTTGTTTAACTTTGCAGCCGGATACTTTTTGGTATTTGGAAGGGGAAAACCCTCCCCTTCCCGTCTTAGATATATATAAACTTAATCTCTAATGCATGTTCTCCTTGTCGCCAATGCTGCAGCGTTTGCCCTTTTGAATTTTCATCATCTTATTCTCATCGGCGCATTTCGTGGTGATTGCGTTGCGCACCTCCTTCTCGCTGGCATTCGATTTGTGCGTCACGGCAAAGATGATGTCCTGTATCTTGAGCGGATCGAGCATTTGCTTGAGCGGCTTCTGCTGATCCTTGAAGGCCGGCGACGGCTTGCCGGTCATCGAGTGTGTGGCCAGCGTCTCCCGATCGAATGTGGCCACCAGCAATTTGCGCGTGGCCAGCGAGGAGACGGACCAATTGATATTCTCAAAGACACTGGCCGGCACACAGGTATTGTTGGGCCCAATGGAGACCATCACATTGTCCGCCATTTGCTGTTCTGCCTTGACATCCGGCTTCCACTCGTCCCTGGCCTTGCCATGGCTTCTGCGCGTGGGCAGCTTGTAATTCATGTTGTGCAGCTGCTGCTGCTGCAGCACCGGCGGCGCAGACATGTTGTGCTCCTGCAGCTCCAGCTTGCGCCGCTTGATCAGCTGCAGCGGCGTCGTTGACTCGCGTTTGATCAGTTGTTGCTGTTGCTGCTGTTGTTGCTGCTGCTGCTGTTGCTCATCGTTACCCAAGCAAATCTCTAGGCGATCCGAGTCGGCGGATGTGCTCAGGCTGTTCAAACTCTCCGCCGCCAAACGTATCTCGATGGCATCCGCATCGTTGCAATCGGCCCCAGCGGCTGCAATTATTTTATAGTCAATCACCTCGGAGCGCTGCGGCTGCCCCGAGCTGGGTGCACAGATAACAGAGCTGGGCGGCGTCAGTATTTGTGGCTGGTGTGTGGGCGGCGTCGCCGGCGAGGCAGCTGTGGCCGTGGCCAGTTGCATGCGCGCCGATGTTGCGTGTATTTGGGAGAGCAGATCCGTGTGCTCCTGCAGCTTGGCCTCCAGATAGCGCACTTTCTCGCGCAGTGCACGATTCTCGGCCTCCACATGGGGATCGTTCTCCAGAGTGCGCAACAGCCCAAAATCCTCGCCCGTAGTCTGTGTCCAGGCGGTGAGCAGCATCGGCTGCTCCCGGCCGCTCCAATGCGAATCGTCGCGGACATTCACAAAATTGGAGCCGTTTGCTGGCAGTATCTAAATAAAAACTTTTGTTGTTAATAAATGCAGTTGCATTGCACTGGGATTCAACACCTACTTGGGGTTCCATTTTTTCGATCCTGGCTACGGTCCTGCGTTGCGTGCGTCTTGCAGGATGAGCGTCAACTGTGCGAAGCGCTACACAAACCCAAAGAAATTGGCGGCAGAATATCAAACAACGCGCGAAAAACCAAATGCATGCACAATGAGAGAGACAGAGGGGTAGTTTATAGTTTTTAGCAAAAGCAACAACGTGAACAGCGACAATAACAACAACAAGAACAACAAGAACAGGCACAATGCATTCCAACTACTTACACATGCTACCTGGGAACCAATAAAGCCGAAGAGTATGTAAGTGTGCGTGAGTTGCTGTGTGCGTGTGTGTGCTGCTCGCTCTTTTGCCCTGCTTTCAGGTAAGCGAATATATTTTGTGTGTACGTGCGTGTGTTTGTATGTGTATCCTCTTTGGAATGGGACTTTCTATTCTATATCCCAACTGGCGTGAGACCAATTTTCATTTTCGATCCTTCTCTTCTATTTTATGCCTGCCTCTGCACCACACTGCATGCATTTCTTTCGCGCGGGAACAAGAATCGTAATTTTAAAGCAAATGCAGGGTTGTCATCCATTCGGTTTCTGGCTCATTACAGTATTTTCACTAAAAGGCATTAGCATTAGCTGCAAACAGTATTTCAACAAACTGAATTTAATTTTGGCAGCAATTCATAAAATTGTGTTTGTTTTATAAGCAAACCAGTATTTAAAATATAGCACACTATGTATTGAAATGGTAATTCATATAATTAAAACATCTATCGAAGCAAGAATTGTAACTGCAAGAAGCCGTTTGGCTTAAACCGGTTTTTCGATCACGGGAAAGAAAACGTAATGGGACCAGTTGTCGGCGCTTGCACACAAAAATAAGTATCCCTTTTAGAATACATGGGGAAAACACACGTTGACTCTCTGATCGGAAAATAAAACATCCCTAGCTCGCGCAGATGTTAAAACCATTAGAGCATAAAGCCTGGTGGAATTTTTAAGCAGAATCTTCTTGTGCCAGGTAGAATGAGTCCATTGTTGACCTCTTTCAGTAGTTCTGTAAACTCAATTCGCAGAAACATTGAAGAATATGTATTTTTATTACGATTTTTGATTTTTTAACGCAAGCACTTGGGCTGGATCGCAGGCGGGTTTTAGAAAAACAGTATTGTCTTTTATTTAACATATTTAATATTCTACAGCAATATCTTTGTCTGCAGAAATATTATTAACTTTAAAATTGTATTTTCCGCAGTCAGTTACCAGGGCTTCTACTAAATCGAAATAAAATTTTAAGGAAGCATTTGCAAAAAAGTTATTCGCTATTTTTGGATATAAAAAAGTCTGACGGTTGCAAATATAGATACATGTCGGGGCACGAAACTTGACTTGAATTCCCTCCTTATTGATAATTTGACCTTGTTCTAAGAAGTTATGGTACACTATCTAGTGTTCGTCTGAGATGCTTCGCGAAAATCGATCTCCCCCCAGATTTAGAGCTAGTCACCTAATTCGACAGGCATATTTGATGACCTTCTTCTAATAGCATTCAAATAGAAAAAAGGTAGATCTCATAGCTTGAAGTTCAGGCTTACAGGCTTACAGTCAAGACACCAATAGTCAATATGATTCTTTCGACTGTTTTAAGATGTTATTACACAATGAAAGAATACAAGACTATTGCTAATCAAATTTAATTAGCTATTTCTACTGGTCCTTCTAGTAAAATTCGAATTAATGATATTTTAATACTAAAGGGTATGAAAAACGCAGCATTATATATTTGATGATATATGTATGTATATAATGCTTTAATTATACCGCTTTAGTGGTATTTTAATATCTATGAAAAATCGAACTTGCAGTCGCAGCAATCTTCGAGCAAGTACCGCTGTTTTAATTAATTGCTCTTTGCACTCTGGTAACTCTATTGGCCATCTGTCAAAATCTGAAATAACTGTTAATCCTAGATCATAAAACCTGCAATTTGCAAAGGAGTTTCCAAGGCCAACTGTAATTCTAGCTTAAAATTTTTCACAAAGATAGCCGCAAAACCTTTGCAGCTGCACAAGATTTGCTTACCTGTTCTTACCTGCCGAAGAAAATAGATCCGAACATTGATGGCTCATTTTCATAATTTTGGAAATAAAAATGGCAACGCCGAAGGAATTTACATGCCAGTTCATGACAGTGCAGAGACGTGGCCAGAACAAGCTCGCGCAGCAGCTTACACGAATCCCAGCCTAAATATTCAGCCAAATAATTTGCTGCCAGTTGTGCCGTTTACGCATTCGCCATACTCGTATCCGTATCAACAGTTTTTAAGTCACTTTGCTCCGAACCTGGTGCCCTACTACTACTCATTGCTCACTCCATCGCCCATCGACTACAGCTTGAACTTCGGCTACCAGCAGAGAGCAGTCCCTGCAGAGATGGACATTGACAAGTACATCAACTCTGAGCTGAGCAAGCAGCAGAACTTGCTGCGTAAACAGAATGTGAGACCGCGTCCGCTTAGCCAGCTGCAGCTGCCTAGCAATCGACAGTTGGTGGCGGTCAAAAAGGAGTCTCAGGAACGGCGCGTCATCAATGTCCAAGTGGTGGCAATGTCCGGCAGCACACGGGATCGCACACCAGACGTCGAGCCATTGCCGCCCGTTGAAGCCTCGTTCAAGGAGCGTGTGGCCAAAATAAACAAAAGCCAGCAGCACTACACACAGCTCTTTGAGCGGTTGACCAGCATGCTGCAAACGCTGAATCGACGCTACGATGGCAACGAGGTGGAACCAGAGCCAGAGGCCGAGCCTGAAGAGGCACCTCTGCCGCCCTTGAAGCGCGCACGTCACGATATGTCGAGCAGTTCCAGTGAATCGCACTTGGATCCCGAGAATTCTACATCCCTTTCGATTTATCCGCAACGTATACAGCTGGAGGATGGCAGTTCCGAGTACGTGCTTGGGCCCCATGGCACGCGTATCAATGCCAAGGACTACGGCCAGGTGTTCTGGACAAGTGCGCCAGTTGCGACGCGCTGCCTCCTGGCCGCCGTCTTTAGCAGCGATGAGCTGGCCACGCACACCCTTACCGGCAAACCGTCGCCAGCGTTTTATGGACGCGAGCGGCCGGCCAAAAAGATGCTGGATCAGAACAGGGTCGATGACATTGTTGTGAGTGTGCGCAATCGCACCGGCGGCAAGGAGCGTCACATAAGAGCCACCATAACCACAAAGTGCGCCGATACGGCAAAGAAGTACAAGCGACGCGCCAAGAAGGCGCTCAAAGATGATGTAGTTGTCATAGACGAATGAGTCCACAAAATCTTGACCATAGGCTGTTAGCTGGATATGATCTAGCTATAGAATATAGTATAATATATATAAGAATTAGATGTAGACTTCCTTTTGCAAATAAAGATGCTCAACAAAAAGCAAAAAGCATTTTATTAGCTCTATGGCGTCTGCTGCCCTTGGGAGTGTTCCATTCGCATTTGAATTTTTTAAATAATAACCATCTATGCTAACGAATTTCTATGGGTGCTTGGAGCAATCACTACTTCTTTGCCGATGGATTCCAAGCCTCCACTTTCGGAGGCGTTGTGGTGTACGGCATGTAGGATTCTGTAAGAATACAAATTGTTTTAATAGGTGTGTATAGGAATTGTTCATATTTTGGTTACCCTTGGTGCCCGACAGATTCTCGCTGTGGTCCATCATCCATTTGTACTTGGGTCGGCAGCCATCCCGGATGGGTGGCAAATCGGTCTGAAATAAGCATTATATGAATTGAACAACCGACAAATATAATAGAACCTACCTTGTAGTGCATCCAGCCGAACCACTCGGCGGGTATCTGTGAGCCATCGTAGTCCATATTGACATGTGGGGAAAACTCCACCCAGCGGTTTCTGCCATAGAAATAGTAGGGGTTCTCAAAGTACCTGTTCCCGTACTTGTCTATGCCGATAAGTTTGCCTGTCTTCAGATCATCATTTCTGTTTATATGGGAATTTAAGAAATTTGCAACTTATATAATTAGAGCGCGGAGCTTTGGTTCACCTGTATAGCTTCAAATACGCTTGCTTAAAGCCGCCGGCCTCGCGAATGGCCTGGAACAGCCTGCCCAAGCGATTAATACCCAGAAAATTGGCCATTCTGCTTGGCAAATGAAAAATTATAACAAATTTTGTGATTTGTAGTTGAAAAACTTACGTGCAAAGCAAAACAATGTTGCCACTTAGCTAAAATGTATATGTTATTGTTGTGCTACCAGGGCTACACGATGCTTCTGGGGCTGGCAAATGTAGCCAATCTTCAAGATTCATTTAGTGTATTTTGCAGCCCTGTGTCCAGGTCTGTTCAACAATTTGGTATTTCGTGGATCAATTCGCTGGATAAAAGAAGTGAAACATAGAAAACCTGTGCATATAACTACATTCAACATGGCCAAAAACACTTCAAGCAATGCTTTTCGAAAAATCGATGTGGACCAGTATAATGAGGACAATTTCCGGGAAGATGATGGCGTCGATAGCGCCGCCGTTGGTCCGGACGAGAACGAAATCACATCTATGTTAACAAAAGGCCAGGGTGTGGAAGCGCTGCTCAGCGCGCTCCAAAACGCGCCCCTACGTTGTAAAAACCAGCACGTCAAGGTACAAGAATGCGTCACCCACACAGCATAGATAAGCGCTTATTCATAATTTCAATTGCAGGACAACGCACTGAACATAACACTGCGCGTGCTGTTATCGATCAAGTCAACGCAAATCGATCAGGCAATCGACTTGCTGGAGCAGAACGACCTGATCGATGTGCTCATGAAATACATATATCGGGGCTTCGAAACACCCTCCGAGGGCTCCAGCGGGCATCTGCTGCAGTGGCACGAGAAGGCATTCGCCAAGGGTGGCGTTGGCTGCATCGTACGTGTGCTCTCCGACACGAACCGTGCCTAAAGGACGGCTTTTACAGAAACAAGCAAACAGATAAATCAATCACAAGTGTTGTTGGTTTTGCCGCCACTATAAAAACCCGTTAAATATCCGAGCTAGATCCCTAGTCCGAGCGTTGGATTATGCCGCAATAAAAAATGACAGTTTTCCAAATTAGATTTAAACTCGTATTCAAGTATTCAAGTTTTTATTACAAAACTGCCTAGTATATTTCGCTACTTTATAAGCGAGGAAATGAAGGATTTAAAACAAGAAAATAAAAGTATGTTTAAAACTGCAAAAGCTTGATCAATTTCAAAGGTTGCCAACCCTCAACCATAACCGAAACGCTTTCGTTTTCCGGTTTTGCAGATTTAAAAAGTGACAGTTTATTTCAGTGTATAATCAACGGATTTTCTGATTTTATTTGACTATTCAAAAATGTAATAGGTGCTTTGATTATCTTAAAACAAACCAATCACGATGACAACTCATTTCACATGCAAGATGGTCAAATGGCTTTGTAAAACTGATGAACGGGGGAGAAATGCTAGGCGTCCAAGTAGAAACTGAAATACATAGATGCTTGTCTCCCTGCTGACGACTCTTCAAATGCAGCGATAAGAAAACGAAGAAATGTTTTAAATATACTTAAATCTATTATATTATGGTCTGGTTTAGCCCGTATTCTGAATTTTTTGCTAAATGTAAAGCGCTAATGTTTTCGGAAACATTCAACAAAGCGGATAACTTCGGGTTCTCTGATAGTAGATTTCTAGCTGTTTTCAATAAATAGTGCTTTTTAATTTCTGCGGATATTAAGTCGAAACTGGCTCCAATATCATATCTGGGTCAAGCACAGGCGCGCACACTACCACATGTGAGTCTCGCGGATTTCGCTGATAATGTGATTCGCACGAGTCAGTGCCTAAAAAGAGTTATTAAACATTTAGATAAATTAATAAATAGCTTAAATTAATATATATTAGAGCTCACCTTCAACATATCCGCTGCCTCTTTTCGGCGCACTGCAATGTGATCCGACTCGTTCAGCAGAGTTTCAGCCTTTTCCGATTTATATAAATGGGTAACAAGCTCACTTTGCAAGTTATCCTTAACGTAGTTAACCAAAAAATGCATAATTGCCTTTGGTACAGAGTCTTGTATAGATTTGCGCACAATATAGAAATACGATTTAATCAGGCGCTCTACAAGAAGTATAAAATTATAAGATAAGTGAACGAGAGTATGGTGAGTTAATTGAAATCAAACTAACCAATCACATCGCAATCCTTTTGCTCCTTGTCTGTGAGGCGACGTGGATTGGCAATAGCCGGCACATCGGGCAGCAGATTGACGGGCTTCAGCGGACTAACCATATTGTTATGCACTGGCGTATTGCTAGCCGAGTTCTCCATGCTGTCGGCACGATTGGGCGCGGGTGGTAAGATGTTCGATAACCAAGAGCCTGTTGAGTTTTCGCCAATGTGATTCTAAAAAGGGTTAATAATTGATTATTGATATGGGAAAACACATAATGAGCAAAGTCTTGCTTAGGGTTAGCCAGTTTATACATATCTAAGGGCTGCTGCTTTGACTAACATTTGTGTTTTATGTTAAAAGTTAACATGATTGATGATAAGAAATTAACAGTCAAATGATTGAGATGCTTAAAATTAAAAGTCCTTTTGAAACTGTATAATTATTAACACGAGGGGAAAGCATTCAAAGCAATCACACCGAAGCTTACATACCCTTGACAAAAGCAGCCCATAAAACGTTGTAGAAATCTATGAAAATAAAGTTGGTTCAAACAAAAAGTACTTAAATCGCTTGTTAATGTGATAACTGTGTAGCCGAATAGGTGGAATTGTATGAAGAAATTATAGGACGTTAAAATAAAATACCCTTTCAGACAGATTGTTGCAGTGATCACTATATTATATAGTTACTCGATGTTAATATCTTTTTGATTAGATGACAGCTTCAGCAATTCTTGGTTAAATTACCAACATATTTTTTAAACATAAAGAATCAAATTCTCAACCAAGTTTCAACAGTAAATTTGAAAAACTGAGAAGATAGAAACAGAAAGACGGAGAATTCGATTCAGCTTGTCGGACATCTCATTAATTGATATACATTTAGAGTTTTGATGTTCCCTGCAATGTTTATTGCTACTATTGTCCATAGTATATTATATTCAAAGCTATTTCTATAATAGCTTTACCGTTATATACATTTCTTTGGCTGCGAATTCTAAGCAATTCAGTTAACATACTTGTTTGAACGTCAGAAAAGAATCTTTACCTGGTCATGCGTATCATTCTGTTGCTGTTGCTGCTGCTGTGTGTGCATCTGTTGGTGTGACTGTTGCATCTGTTGCTGGTTCTGTGCGACCGAGTTGTGTGCGGAGACCTGCGGCGACATGTTATTGCGTGACGAATTCATGCGTCGCGACTGCGAATAGGGATCGTTGTCGGTTTTGAGTAGGCTGGGCACTAAGGCGGCTTCCTTGTGAAAATCTGGATGCTTGGTGTTGATGTACGCCAACTCGATGGCCACAATGTTCTCGACCATGACATTGGTGGCAGGCAGACGACAACGGAGAAGCTGGGTTACCACATCAACAATCTTCTCGTGCAGCTTGGGGAAACTGCAATCATATTTGTTGGATAAGTTGACAGTTCATGTTGGGTAATGGGGTATACCTACCGCAACATCTCCTGTTGCACTTCATTGCCGCAATGCTGCACAATGCGTTGCATTTCTTCGTGTATCAGCTCCACGCAGCGCAGCGAGGGCTCCTCCAGGCGACGTATTTGCCGCTTCACCAACAGCTCGAACGACACCTCAGGCACAAACAAAGCCGGTCGTGGCCCCGTTGCATTGCGTATGGCTGTGAGAATGTCCATTTTGGTCAAGCCGGCTAGCGGGTGTATCGAGTCTAGTGTGCGTCCAAAGATCTCATGGAAAATGTAACAGAGGCGCGCGCCGCCGCACAGCTCAGTTGTCTCGATATTGCGCGCCGTTCCCTCAATTGTGGAGCAGTAGGCACTGGAGAACTTAGTTATAATGTGCAACAGCGTTTGGCTCTTGTCTGAAACGTCCTCGCCGTAGGAGTTGAGTAGCGATTGGAATTGCGTGGACATAATATTCACGCGCGTCTATAAAATACATATGGATGAGATTTCAGCAGTGGCAAATATAAATATAAAACACACCTTAAGATCGGGTAGGCAGTCGCGTATATGGTGCATCAGCAGGCGATTCAGCGTTTTCGCCAGATAGGGTGTGCCGTTACGGGTAGCCAGCGTGGGATATTTGCGCTGCAGGAAAGCCGCTTCGTCCTTCATTTGGTCATCGATGTTCTTCTTATCCATGATGTCCTGCTGCGAGCGATTCATTACACCAATGATGCCCAGCTTGACGGGTATGACGCGACCGCACAGAATATCAATGGCATCAGTGCCGGCATCCATGAGATCGAGTTTGGTGACCACGGCCAGTGTACGCCGGCCATCGGGATCTACGTCTTTGGCCAGCTTGAGGGCTTCGCTGGTTGCCATGTCCGTGTTGGCGGCCGTTACGGCCAAAATAATTGAATTAGGATTCTCAATGTACTTGATGACCAAATCCTTGATTTGGGCCTCAATATCCTCGGGCTGATCGCCAACAGGCACTTTGGTAATGCCCGGCAAATCCACCAGCGTCAAGTTGACAACGCGCGTGGAGAATATTTTGAGATTAATGGGCTCCGGGCAGATGCCCTTGTTGCTGCCCGCCACACGGTCCGTTTCATTGTCGATCTCGTTGCGTATATCATTAAAGTCCGTAAAGCATTTCTTTGAGTGCAGAAAGCGACCCCACTCCTCCGCATTAACAGTGCCTGCAAAAGAGAGAATCGTTTTCAAAAGCCATTTTAATTGGACTTGTGCCCAGCTCACCATTCTCTGCTGAGCGATGCTCGCGATCCTCCAGCGGACAGTGAATCAGTTGCAGAATCAGCGGGCGGCGTGTGACAATGCCCGTTCCGCGTGGCAGAAACGAGCGACCCACAACGCTCTCGATTACGGAACTTTTGCCTGAACTCTGCAATCAAATGACAAGCATTATTTGCAAGTGTGTGAATACATATGTATATTATATCTACTAGTGCAACCAGGAAGCGAGAGCCCCGCGATTAGCGCATATACATATTTTCTTATCGGCAATCTAAAAGCGTAAAACACTTGATCAGAATTGGCGGAGTTGGCATTTCTAGAGTAACGCACGTAATGCAAGATGAAAAATGTCAAAATATCTTTTTGGAAACTGCTTAACACTATTTTAAGTGTACAAGGCAGATGCCGTCAAAAGTCTACTTCAAGAGTCTGTTTCGTCAGCATCCATAAAACCCCAAAGGTCTCAGGGGTAGGTCTCAGAATGGCAACTGTGTTTCTCAATGCAATTTTTATCTATTAAGTTGAGAGCAATGCTACTTGAAGATAATAATAACAGTCCACGATAGACGAGTAGTCAAAGTAGCCCAGTCACGTGGACAACTGAACCACGGGACTCCGGATTTTAGTCCCAGCCAAGAGAATGGATGTCAGTTTAACAGTTTGTAACTGGAATCTATAAGATATTAAACTAAAAATTTATTAATTTATTTAATTTATTCTTCACTTTCACGCAACGTGATATTTTTCCCTTACAGTTCAACTGAGATTTAGTTCATATGAATTTATATTGAAGACATTTTTAACCGTAAGCTGATCTATTTTTCCGTTCCGTTTGCATTTTGTCTTTTTTTTTTCTGTACTTTTTAAATATTTTTACATATGATAATAAAATAATAAAAACATTCATCATAGTTTTCAACTGTTTACATATACATATTTGGGTTAGGCTATGACAAATGGCGCAATTGTTTATAATTAGATCGTTTATTTATATTAATCTAGGGAATATTGATATATATGCAAATGGACGAACTGGCATGATAGATATCCTACACATATGCCTGTTGTCACTAATCCAAAGGTCGAAAGCGGCTCCTGATATAAATTAGTTGACCTAGACTGATCTTGGCGAGTTTCGGGCGTTTCATACTTGTTGAGAGATGCATCATAGATTAATCATTAACTGGACGAGTTTAAAGTTGGGTCTCTTAAATCAATGCATTATTTTTAAATATGGCAATTAAGCTTTAATTGCAGCTTTTGAGCGAGAGTCAGCACAAAACTCACAAATGGAAACTGTATGAATGTGCGTGTGTGTGTGTGTGTGTGTGCATGTGTGTGTGTTTTGTGTTGGAATGTGTCACAGCAGCTGCTTTGTTCTATATGCTGTGTATAATATCGATTTTTCGTATGGCCCACTCTGCATCAATAAAAACAGCTGCGCTTGCATTCAATTACATAAACAAAATCGCAAATATTCCACAAAACACAAATCTGCGTCCCCGGGCAATTGAAAACAGTTTGTTGTTACGTGCCGGCATCGGCGTGTGGCAAACAAGCCCCGTTATATAATTGAATTGTATCGAATAAACGTTTGTTGCGTGCAAAATTGAACATATGACGCCGTCTGAGCCCCATTTTTGGCCAGCAGCAGCAGCTGCTGCTTGGCATTACTTAATAATCTTTCGCCTTGACGCCGTCTGTTTGGGCGCTGCGCGCTGCTTACCTGACTGCCGAGTACAACAATTTGCGGCAATTGTATTGAGTCAGAGCCGACTGTATTGAAGACATCTTGCAATTTGTTGATAACTGGAATTAGTGCTTCCATTTTTCAGTCAGCTGGCGGCAATTAATACGCTTTAGCTCGCTCTCTGTAACAATTTGCACTTCTTAATCAAAAGCTTATAAATTATAACACATTAATACTGCGCGTTGTTGGGATTTCGATTGACGCGAGAGTATGTGGTAAAACTTTTTTTGCAAATTTAGACAGGGCTGCGCAAACGTTGACCCTTCGAGTGTTGCCAGATCAATAAAATTACGTATGGTGTATTTTTCATTGCCAGCACCGATATTCTTAACTGAGGCTAGTCAGCAAAATGTGTAACTCCCTTTTTATCTAATTATTATGAAATTTGTTGTACATTATGTGTTCCCATCACAAACCGATAGAAATTTGTGTGCTGAAATCGAGTAACATGCATTTTACAACACTGTTTGAATTGTGCGCGCTTCAAAAAACAAATCGATAACATCGATAGTAATAAAATGCCCGCATTATGAAATTATTTGAAATCCGACAGACTGCTTATCTTATCAGGTACGTATTGTTTTCTGCTTTATAAAAATATGTTAACATGATACAATATATATTCACGTGTCGAAATAATTACTTTAAAATTCCTTATCTCAATAGCTGTGCTTTCTTTGTTGAAATTGAATTTTAGTGCATAAGCCTTGCCCTCCATAGTTAAGTCTTTAAGTGGGAAATAAACTCATTGCTTTGGCTAAAGAAAATTGAGTTTGAAATGGCCACAACCACAAAGACATCCGTTGAAGCCTCAATGTTCGATTGAAAAATTTAACAAAGTGGCAGGCAACAATAGATTGCTCCGTTCCCCATGCCCCATTCAATACCCGGTACTTATCCGTTCTACGCTTTTATGGATTTTATTTTTTTGGCTTTAGACTGACAAACAAAATGTGTGCGTGTGTGTGTATGTGTGCGCTTCATTGTGCAAACTTAATGATATGGGCCCAGCTAGAGCTAGTACCATGTCCATGTTCATGTCCATGTCCAATACTCGTACACACACCACAATTCACAGCGCATTGTCGGGCCATCTCAATATATTCCACTTTGGCTTTAGATAAAAACTATGCAGCAGCAAACGAAGCAGGAAGAGCTAGGAGCAGGGACCACGAACTCGAGCTGCAGCTGCACAAGCGGCAGGCGGCAGGCGGCAAGAGGCATCAGCAGCCAAGTGGTCAGAGGCATCGCACACAAACAGACGCACATAAACAGCAAATAGCAAATAGAAAATAGAAAAGGGACAATCGAGCTTGCCTCAAGTGCCTGAGATTTGCATGTGTACATTGAACAGTGTGGACACTGGGCACTGGGAAGTGGGTAGTGTAGTGGGCGTGGCCCCATTTAGTTTGCTACACGAATTGGTTGCTGGTTGCCGCCCTTTGTATGGCATTGTGTGTGTTTGGGCATCTCATCTGTCGATTTTATTGTTGTATGAATATCAATGCTCAAGGATACTTGTCGCTAGGCGCAGTGCATTAAAAATTTGATAATGGCCCAAATGGACTCGAATATTCAATGAATGCGTATTGACGTTTATTTGGCTTATTTAATGGCCATTCACATGGTCAACTCTTTTGTAGTAAACTTATTAATTGAATCGATAATGGTAATTGAAAGCGTTTGGATGTGTGTAAAGGGCATGTTGGCAAGAGCTAGAAATGTTTGAATTGCAAGCGGTCAGTAGAACTTTGAGCTTTAGGATTACAAAGTTAAAGCTGTTTAATTCACAAAGCAGCATATTCGAAAGAGAGAGAGAGACAGAGAGAGATTAGAGCTTTAAGTTTTAGGCTTGAAGGGATAGGGAAGGGTCTAAATTTGTAAGCAACTGTAAAGTGCATTTTAAATATGAGGGGAAATAATGTAATGCAAGGCAGTCCTTAGTTAAGCTTTAAGCTTTCCAAATAACAAAGTGCATTAAAAGGCTTTAAAAAGCTTGCAGGCTTGCAACGTTTTTGTGGTTCTTAAAGCAATTTCAGTCGCCAAGATAAATTTATATTCTTTATCAGCATCAATAGTCGATTTGATCTCGGCTCTTTGCAGGATTAATCCCTAACATTACTTTGAGCCAGTGTCATTGAATATTTTTAACTAAGCGCATGTCTTGTGCCCTGATGAACTTAAGGTTTCCAATTAGCAAAGCCTGGACACACACACACATACACACGCGGAGAGACAGACAGAAGCACACATATTTCTGGAGTGGGCATATTTAAATGGCTCATCAAATTGACATTGTTGGGGAGGAAGTTTCTTATTTGCGTTGACAACTTGCCGAAATATGCGCAATGCCGACGACATCTACATACAAAACTTGTCGACATTTATTGCCTAGGCGAGGCAACGTCGTCCTGTGCCGGGCCCAGCTCCTAGGAGCTCTGGAGCTGCAGACTATGGTATGCTTCATGCCATTCTCGAGGTGACTGAATATTAATTTGATAATTTTACGCTCGAATGCAAATTTGGTGTCGAGTCTTTTGCTCTCTAATTGACTGACGAATATTTAAAATATGAATTTCAAATGAAGTTCAGCAGCTGTCCCCTCCTGCCGGGGTATTTTTCTTATCATTTCTTTTCTTTACTTTTTTCTGGTCTTGTCTGCTTTAATTATGGTTTGGCTTCATGATGATGATGATGATGATGATGTAAAAGATAGTGCCAGCATTTAGCTGTTGAAAATTCGCCAATGGAACTGCATTAATCATTCGAAAGTAATTTTACGGATTTGCATGCGTTGCAGTAAACGATAATTTTCATCCATCATTTTCAAGTGTTTCCGCAGGATTATAATAGCCAGATAGACAGGCAGACAGTCAGGCAAGCATCCTGCAGCCAGGCAACCAGGCAACCAGGCCCTGGCATTCTGGGCCAGCTCCTTCAACCTCCGCCTGGCATTGATTCAGCTCATAGCAGGCCGTCTCCTTGGCAGGGTGTGTGTGTGTGTGTGTGTGTGTGTGTGTACTACGCTCATTATCCATTGTCGTCGTCAATTATTCTTGTAGTACAGCACTTGTCGAGGAGCTGAGGGTAGCAGCGACTGCAGCTTTTGCATTTAGTTGATGAGCTCGCCTTTTGGCGACCAACTTCAGCCAGGCCCCAGCTTGCAGCAGCGCCGCATGTTGCGCGTGATTTATGCGGCATGCATTGCTCATTTCCTTGGCCCTTTTGTAAATAGCATCTTTTGGGCCGCAACTTGATCAATGGCACGGTCCGCAGCCTGCACAGTTCGGTTCAGTCTGTCAGTCGGTTTGCTGCGTATTTATATTACGTATACGACATGTGCAACGGCCTGGCACAGTCGGTTTGATTGCGCTTGCCACAATTTGCAGCAATAATGAACTTTGATTTTGCCTCGTGCTTTTCTCTTTGTACTGTGTACCACACTAATGGCTGTTGCACAGTTGGAGGCGTGTGCCACAAGCCGGGAGCAATGGATATTTGCAGCAAGAGTTGCAATAATTTAAGTCTGAAAACTTGAGATGATCGACTGCAGTTCATTTTGTGAATTGTGGATTTATTTGGTAATTTTCAAGAACATAAAGTAAAAGACACTTGATCTGCATATACTATTCCAGAAGCTACATGTCAAATTTGGTGACTCTAGCTCTTAAAACCTAAGAGATTGGCTCAAAAAGCTGGATTTCGATATCCACTTTAATAGATTTCTTGGAAACGGGACAATTTATCGATTATCAGAAACAAAATCTGAGATCCTGGAGTTCATACATATACGGACGGACGGACGGACAGATGGACACACGGCTGGACACACAGACGGACATGGCTAGATCGACCCGAATATATACTTTGCTTGTAACATGAATTTCGAATTTTTGCTGTCCTCCGTTTTATATACAGGAGCTTGGTCAACTTAGTTCCTACCAATCGAGTAAGCCAAAGCAGAAGAAACCAAAGTAAAATTAAAACAATTAATTAAATAAGAGTATGTCTTATACTGCCTTTGTCGGCCAAGTAATTTTCGAGTTTTGGCAACATTCTTAATGGCCAAATTATCGCACATTAGACAAGTCATTAAAACGTCCAACACAATCCAATTTATGGCAATTACCAACTCGAGCTAACTATCTAGCATCTGGAATATGAGTCTATGTGCTGTCTGCGCTGGCTGCAACTCAACTCAATTGGAATTCGCAAGACGTAAGCAAGGAGGCGGGGCAAAAAAGTATCTGCGAAGTTGCAGATGTCGTTGCCAAGTCGTAGTTCGCCATTAACTAGGCCAAAAGGCTGCGCCAAATGCCAGATGGAAAATTATCAGGATGTGTCACACATGTTTTCGCCCCGCTTCATGTGTTTAATTGGATTTCCAGTCGTAAACGCGTCGAGCGAAACAAAATTAGCAGCAAGAAGATATTCTGTGCCCATTATAAACGCATAAAAAGGGTATGATAAGGATGCGGTCACACTTGGTAACAGGCAAAATCATCCACGATCTTGTAAGGAGTGTAATTTCGATCTTCCCATTCTTAAAAGAGGTAAGAGGTTAGAGGTAACTAGGATAACGTTGTTTTTTGTTTACTGTACGATTCTTTCAGACTTTCTTCCAAAACCGATAAATATCGAATTCCAATTTTATATTCTTTAGACCTTAAGTCAATCCCGGGTGTGTTACCAGGGTAAAGGGTCTCTTGATACTCTCATTGAATATAACAAAAATCGATAAATATCGATTTACAATTTTATTATTTTAAAGGCTTTAGGTAAATCCCGTGTATATAAGGCTTTCTTTTGTTATCCCTGAAATCGATTTAAATCGATATCTAAACACATTTTATTTGTGACATCTCTGTTTCCGGATTTCTCGCCTTGGTAAAGGGTATCTCGTGGTTGTATACTCTCAGCCCATTCTGTAAGAGATATTTGTGAGGAATCACATTAAATATAACCAAAGGCAGCCGCGACTTGTGCGTTAAGAGCGGCGACATTCAAGTGTAAATTTCACTTGAACTGATAATTTCACTCAATTTGTGCGCGCTGATGAGCAAAGTTTTCCCATTTGCATGCGACTACGTGTGCGGCCAAAGTCACGCCCACTCATACCCAATACCAGCCTCGAAAATAATACACCCCGTCGGATGGCAAATTGGGCGGTGGGGGGGTATGCAAGTTTTCATCTCTTTTGCTTGGTTCTATTGCTCCGATTTCTTTTTGACGTCGTCGTCTTCGCTGACGGCGCTGACTTGAAGGTGCCAATTAGGGATTTCCGCCTCAATTACTTTTCGTGAGCACACGAAAACCCAAGTTTTGTATGATTTTCGCATGACAAACTTGAAACTTGCCGCACCGCACTTCTACCCGCCGCCCATCCGACCAAACTGAGTGCTGCTTCCTTTCCCAGAGTATTTACTTCCTTCAAAATGTAATTGGAGCAGCGCCTGTTCCCCTCCCCAAAAAAATGAAGAAAAAAAAACTTTTGTGCGTGCTAAAAAATTCATTTGCATTTTACATGTTCATCAGAAGATGGTAAAATAGTTTCTGTGGCTTCACCCCGGGGCGAATTGCTGATGAAGGCGGCGGCCCGGGCCAACAACTGGCAAAAATCAAAGGCGAACTCGCAATTTGCGTGATATTTGGCCCAACAGCGAATTGGTTGCGCCTAAAGGTAAGAAATATCAGAGTTCCAGCCCGAATTTCACATGCAAAATGATGCTCTCATTTGGGGAATGTGACGAATGACTCCATGCTGCTGTCAAAGCTTATGAGAGAATATGCATGCTAATTTGACATGAACTTCAAGTACGTTCCATTGTATACTCTGTTTACAAAGTGAACAAAAGAGTATGTTGGGTTTTTTAATGCACATCTATCTATATATTCATATCTGGGCAATAAATATTTTGAAATCGTCTGGATTGTATTACATAATCATATACCTGTTATAGAAGGCTGGGTGGAAAATTTAGTGTTTGTGTACCCAATTTCTTGTATTTTAAAATATTTAAAAAAAAGCATGAGTTATTTTTTAAAAATATCTGCAAGGCCGTAACAGATCGGCCTGACCATGTCATATAGATCCCAGAGCAACTCTTGATCAAATTCATATGTCTATAAGGGATATCCGTTCTTTCTTGTTTTATCTGTTTGCATGTTTAACTGGGAACAGCGTATTGAGCAGTCGGTTTCACCCAACTTTTTACTTACTCAGCATCATCTTCTACGGAATGTTAAAATTGTTTACAAATATGACAAAGCCGCAGAGCAACCGCAAAGGTGCAATACTGTAATTTGTTTGTTCTTTAAATATGTTTTAAAATACATACTCCATTTTAAAAGATTGTAAGAAACTAATATAGATTTTGATGACAATTTAAATGTGGTAGCAAGGGTATCAGCTGCAGGCAGAAGATGTCTCGCTTAAGCTGACATCATCTAGATTAAAGCTAAGATCATAAGAAACATAGTTGAATGGAAAAAAGACCGGAAGATACCAACCTACTCACATGCTCTTGCTTTGTAAACCAAGCTAAGGACACTCAAACTAATTGTTCAAGCGAATGTCAAATTGATATTCAACGTTACGTCAACGTTTTCCTTGGTGGAATTCACATCATTCGAGATGAGATGTTTTCATTGTAGTTTTAAATTAATTAAAATCTTGGTTCGTGTGCATTTAATAGTACGAAAAGTGAATCCGTTATCAAGCTAAATCCATCAGCATTTTGGCAACGAGGCTGGCCGAGAAGAGATGTTGGCTTCTTGGCTATCTAACAGCCTGACATTTTGGCCCTTTGTTCAAGTCATGCTCCATTCTGGGTAGCACTTAGCATTATTGCATTGCAGCGAATCGAAGTGAATAGAATTGAATTATTTGGCAAGAGGTGAGTGAAAATGGGGAAAAGTTCAGCCCGAGACGGCAATATGTATGACGATTTTCATTTTACCCACCAATACGCTTAAGTGTAATTAAATTCGTCGCACTCCCCGCCCCAGGCGGCAGGGCTTGCCTGGGCTCATCGCTGAGGTCGTCAAATGGATTGATTTATGATGATGCCTTTGCCTTTGGCATTGCCTTCGCCTTTTCATCAGGCTCTCGTTGCCTGACGAGGCATGACATAATAAATTGCTGTCCTGCGTCCTTTGGCGATGACAACGAAGCTCACACATGACTTTTAGGAGTTGCAGCAGATTTGAAAATTAATTTGGAAAACTTTTTGTTGGTTCGTCGTTCGCTGTTCGTTGTTCGCTGTTCGCATTCTATGCGTTATTTATATTTTATATTTATTATTTAATTTTCTTTTTGTTATGTACTTTTGCCTTTCGCAGTGCTTTGCTCTGCGTCTTTTTATGCTTGGCTGCTGCTGCCAGTTTTGCCTCCTCTACTGCTTTTTTCATACTCTGTTCAAAAAGTGAAAGCGCGCTTATTGGTTTTGTGCAATGTCCTCCCGCCTGTCAAAAACTTAGACCTTAAAGATGCACAAACAGTCTTTCGAGCCGCAAACAGAGTATGCTGCAGTCGTGTGCACCGGAGTGCAAAGCTCTTGCTTGTTTTTTTGCTCTGTTGACGGCAAAGTTTAATTTTTATTGTTGTTTGACTTTGTTAAATGATTTTTATTGCCTTTTCTTTTGGACGCGAAGGAGAAGCCTTTGTAAGAATTTAATAAAACTGCTGGCGACCATATTGCCAGGCAAACAAATGCACAATGCTCGAAAGCCGAGCACAAGCCGTACAAGCCAAGCAATTTCATCCCTGAACCCAGCCGCCCATCCGTCCATCCGCTCTGCGCCTAGTCATAGCCATTTATTGAAACCCCCAACACCCTCCGCTTTGTCGCTTGTCGGTGTGCCTTGAGATATATGAGCGCCATTTGATTGTGCTGCAAGGTGGCTTACCAAAACTGTGAAATGTTTTGCGAATGTCAAACGCAAAAGAGGAACTTAAATTTGATTCATAGCTCATACGCCGCGTGGCCCGTTTCGTATACGTAATCAAATTGAATCAGGTAATAAGTAAAAATAAGCAAACTTGGCCAAAAGCCACAACAAAGTCAACCAACCAATTTGTAACCGCGCAGTGCGCACATTTTTCCTTGCCAACTCCTGTTAACCTTTCCACACAGTTCATGCCCCATACCTCAAAGTCACCACAATAAAGGCGCCAGGCACTTGGATCTCAAGTGCTTGACGCTTTTCAGAGAACTTTGTCGGCTCTGCAGCAAAAGAGGTGAAAATTTAATTTAATTTTTGAGATGCCAAACTTACTTAGCCGCATATCTTATAAATTTTCTGTGCCTGCAATTTTCATCATTTGGGTGTGCGTCAAATTTCCAGTACTTGTTGTAATTAAAGTTTTAAGTAAGTCTTGAAAACATCCATAATGAAAGCTTTAAGTCTCAGAAACCATCAGCTGTTTTATAAAAAATAATGAAAGCTTTTATCAAGCATAAAGGTTGTGTGTAAATATGAACAATCTAAATCCAGAGTTAAAAGAAAGCTTTCAATTACAAAAAGCTTTTATGGAAGCTTTGAAGCTCGGAAAGCAGTTTAAATAAGGCACATTATATTGTTCACAAGACAAAACATAGAAGAGCTTTTGCGAAAGTTCATTTTTAGAAGCTTTTTCAGCAAATATAGTATATTAGTTAAGGTATAAGCTCAATTATGAGCAAGAACAAGTATTGTAAAGCATTACAAAGTTAAATTTTTGCAAGCTGCTAACCTAATCTTTTGATGAGCCCATTAGATAATCCGATGATTGTGCCTGTAAAGAGAATCCTTAAAAACTCAATTATACAAAGCGTAGCTTAAAACGTTTCAAATCAAAATTTAGCTTTCAATGGGCTTAAATAAATTAAACGAATTGCATTTGATTATTATGGTAAGACCAAATTTTCTGTACCAGAAAGCTGCAATGCAGATAATGCAGGTGAAAGATAAATTTCGTTAAATTAATCAATAATATTTTCCATTTACATTTTATGGCCACAGTTTTGTGCTGAAACACTTTCTTTTTTTTCTGCTGGATTAGGGCTGGGCATTAAATTTAAGCCGACTTTACCCGCATTATTTATCGTCATGGACTATTAATGGCTGCTTGTTCTATTTGAATTATTTGGCATTCAACAAATTACGGCTGTCCAATGCGAGCTTATGTCAAATGGGATTTAAGCATTTCAACTGTCAATTACAGAATTGCCAGAGCAAGTGCAACTGGACCGGGCTGCATCCCATGATTTGTGGCTATGACAATGGTGAATTAAACAAATTGAACTGTATTTTATACTGCTAAATTGTATGAATGGCTGTCAAGCCATCAAAGCTAGATTAGAGAGACAACAAATTGTAAGGCACGGCACCCCTGCCCTGCAATGCCCGGCCCTGAAGCTCCCAAGCCACGCCCTCTACAACAACATTCTGAGTGCACTGTTCAACTGCATTTGTGTCAACTGTTTTGTTATGGATGCTTGCATCACAGAACGATATATCTCATTCTATATATACATATGTATGTCTATGCAACTCTAGTATATACTACCCGCTGCGGAGGGGCATACTGTGGCAATTGTGCTGAAGAGTACAATGTATGACTACGCATTGCGTCATTACGAGAGATACGCCCATTGTTCGAGCTGAAACAAAGCCAAAGCCCAGGCACTGCGTCAGTAACTCTAGTGTCTTTCCCTCCGTCCCTCCGTCCCACAGTCCCATTGGCCATAGTTTTAATCTCACTAATGGCAGTGGCTTTAGTTGCAGACTGTGAGGAGGCCAGTGATTGTTTGGGATTGTTTTGTGCAGGCAGCTTCAAAATCAAAAGAATTACGCGCATCCGTCAAACCAAAATAGAACTTGGCCCCGTGGCTCGGGTCAAAATGTCATTCACAGCCAACATTTTGTACAGCGAAGAGATGCACACGCCAAATACGTGCCAGATGAAAAAGTCAAAATGTTGACCCAAATATTTTATATTTAAGAATTTTTACAAGTTTTTAATCACTCACAAGCTTCAAAATTGTATACCCTATAGACACACAAACAAGGACTTTAGACCGCGACAAACGGAAGTTGGCAATTTTTATCAATGGTAACTTTAATTTATTGTTATGTGTGGAGCTCAGATGGGATGGAGAAGACTTGAAAAACTTAGTACCTAAACTTAGGGTATCTTCAGTCGAACTCTTTATTATATTATACTGCACATGATATATGTGGATTGGGTAGATGCCGATTTGTATTAAAAAAAAAACATCTTATAACCTGTTTCCACTTGTGCTGCGTCCTCGACCAAGCCCTTAAGACGATTGCCATTTTAATCGATTAATTGTCTGATTTTGTGTAGTTATCGAATCATCAGGCTCAAATATTTATGGTGGTAAGCTTTTTGATCAATTTGAAAGTTATTTAACTTGCTCGGGCACATAATCTGCATATAAAATTATATAAAATGTACGTGTTTACAGCTATAAACCTTCATTTTTGTATCATCAAACTACAGGGTATCTCAATATCGAGACGGCATTCCAATATTTTAAATAAAGCTCAAAAATATACGAATATTCCGCTTCAAGTAGTTCACGAAACAAATCGCATTGTGAGTTATCATAATTCGCAAATTTATTTTAGTAAAGTTCGATTCAGACGTGTGTCAATATTGATTGAACGTGAATCACCTGGCAACGGTAACAGCAATTATATGAATAGCAAACTTATTTTAGCCATTCGAAGATTATTCATACATATTGATCGAAAGTCTTACGCATTCTATGAGTGATCCGGCATTCATTCATGAATACTACTTGGTATGCAACTGACTGTGTTCAGCGACGCCTTAAAACATTAAGTAAATACGTGCGACATGTTAAACAAAAACAAATATTTGATCTTGTTATTTATTGTTTAAATATTTAAATGAGCTTGTGATATTTGAGGCGTTATGTGAAGAGCGAAGCTCTTAATTTGTTGAGTATGGTCAAGATATATTGATAAAAAAAAACGTATTTTTTTGACCGAACTATATGATTTAGTATTTCGATGCTAATAAGAGTTCGCGATTTAATGTCAAGTACATTATGAAATTATTTACAGTGTGGCGTATTTTGCATTTTTCATGTGTGAGTCTAGTCTTGTACTTTCTCGAAGCTTGCTTCTGTTGAAATAATGATTCTAAACGTTGAACTCAGTCGTGATGACTGCGTTCAATTTCTTGAGAATCTCTCGTTATTATCTTTGAGTTTCGTCATGATGAAGATTCCATGAGGTCGCTTGCTGGAATCATATATATTTAAGCTGGCAAATATTTTGCTGCTTCTCAGTCAACCCGAATCGCTTTGATCATAAACAGGTCCCAGCCATGCAACCCAGCATTTTATTTGCGGCCTTGCTCATTGCGCTAAGCAATTGTATTGTAGGTGAGTGGAAGTATCTAGACTATTGATCTTAGATTGATTATGGAATTTCTAAGACGCTTTAATATATATTTCGTATTTTGCACAGATGCTGCATCCGACGGCCGCCAGTTGCCCACGCTTGGTAACCATGATGGAACCATCTTCCACAGAGTGAGCCGCCAGTCTCAGCCAACAAGCGAGGCGGAGCAGCTGGATAGATGTTATAACCATGGAGGGTTCACACATGGACGTTTGCTGTTTATTTGGTACGACGACGACGGATCGATAGATCCGGTGAAGTACTTGAGAAAGATCCTCGTCGATGATCTAAATCTGCCCAAGCTAGTTTTCTCCATAGAGCGCGTTCGAGTGCAGGAAAACCAAATGCTCTTCGATATGTCGAACAGCTTGAACGCGAATCGTGTATTTAATAATTATTGTAAACTTTTCGCAAGAATTTCTGAATATCGCTCGCAAGGCTACGATGATCCAGCCTTGACCTATGAAATTGTAAAAACGGATGAGCAGTTTTTCCGCTAGTCAATTCGTAAACTCAAGTATTAGAAAAGTATTCAAAAGGTATTTAGCTAATTGATATAGCAAAAGTATTTAAATTTGGAAGTATTAAATTTTGTTTATTTAAATTAATATTTGTGCATATTTATGGTATTTTACTTCTTCCTTAGTGGAAAAAATATTATTATACTCTGTAAGTTAAGGAGAGTACATTAGTTTTCGGCAATGTAGTAGATATTTTATCCACGCTTTCCACTGGTTAAGAGCTAGAAGTCTTCGAGGCAGATCTTTAAATCCGGCCACCTCTAGCCACATATTATACATAATTCCCCTGCTCTTGGCTTACAGTCGAGAATCATAATTCCAATGCTCAAGAAGATTCTGTTTGCCCTAATTTAAGCTATTCTTACGCTGTTCAAAAGGTATTGTGCAGTCAGCATCAACCAATCGCAAGTAATTGAAATTTATTCAATGCGAACTTAAACAATGTTTAATATGATTTGTGTGTTGCATTATAATGAATAATGTGGGTCGAATGATTTTGTAATTCAATTTGAGGAAAGTATATCGAGCAAACAAATTGAAAGGAATGTAATATAGAGTTGAAGGTTTTTTAAGAATAAGTTTTCCAACTTTCATAGTATCTGTTTGAGTAAGTTTTTGTTCATAAAAGTATTCGTTAAAAGTTGTATGTAATGATAGCAAGGAACTGAGTAGAGGGTATTGCCTTGGCAGGCACTTTGTACATTTGTTTACTTTTTGATACGCATCAGATTTCGTTTCGTGTGTTTTTATACTACAAATTTGTGCAAGGTTTCAATTATGGCATATATTTTGTAAAAGCATTCTTTGTTGCTGGAAAATGAAATAGTAGTTGCTCATGGTTCATTAATTTATCGTAGTGAAGGTAAAACAATTTAAGCTCATGAAAAGCATAAATAAATTGTCGTTGTCCATGCGCCAAATCGCTTTACCCACCTGCGCCCAGGTGCTCCGATCTGGCCGTTGGACGTGAACCAAATGCAATTAAGCTTTGTGCAACGTCAAAACGCATTTTGCGCCCAGCATGTCCCAGGTCAGAGTCGTTTATTGATGTTGTTGTGTTTCATATTAACTAGGCTCGCCCCCCTCAGCCCCCAGCCCGCTGCTCGCTGCTGTCCTTGTTGTCGAGCTGGTTGTACACGGCCGCAGCGAAGGAAATGGGCGAGCGCAGCTTTACAATTTACACATTAATTATGAGCAGACATGTGTTGTAGGCGTATGCGGAGCTTGAACTGCGGCTGGTCGGCAGCAGGACCTGGCCCAGCACCAGAACCAGGAACAGTACCACGTCTGGTCGCGGTAACAGGTGCCTAGTCGAGATGGGCGCAGGCCGTGCTTTTCGTATCTGACAAGCACGACAAGCTTGACACGATCAAGCACGAAAAGGCACGATAAAGTCTGTGAAATAGATAGGTCATATATTGGAAAACATCTGAATATCGTAATTAAAATTCTAAGATAAAGATTTCAGGAAACAGTTAATAGCATAAAACAACTGCATTGCATACAAAAGTGTAGAGTATTTTTTGGATATCGTGCCCCGAAAATGTGGCACGCTGCCATCTCTTGTGCCTACCGCCTGGAAGTATGCAAATGCAAGCAAAGCAAAATATGCCCCAGCCCAGTCCTTGCTTTGGACTGTTTTATGGCAGCGAATTAATGAACGCAGCAAACGAGCAGCCGAACCAGCGACAGGCACGACGACAAGGACGACAATGAGAATGTGCAGCAGGATTGCAGCGTTAGGTAGGGCCATTATTTTGCCGGTGCCTGTTCGGGCGCCGGGCGCCGGGCGTCGGGCGCCGGCTGCCAGCTGCCCTGTACGCATAACAGGCGGCTGCCTGCGGTCGATTCTGGGTTGTGTTTCTTGTTTTGCGTGTGCCTCCGTGTGCAATAACAGCAATAATTTATCACTCCGGTCAAAATTATGCATGGAGTCAATTGTGCGTGAAATTAAATTTTAAGCGCAAACAAGACGACTTGTCGACTCGCCCTGTTTACTCCAATAATTTGGCTAATTTCACAAGTGAAGCATTGGCCCAGCCCCAACCCCAGCCCCCGTCGCTAACCCGACAATTGTCATGTTGCACACAAATTAATTGAAAATATATCAAAGTGTGTATCCAATCTACCTGATGCTCAATGACAATTCAAATGCCCGCTACACATTCGGTTATTTATATACGCAGGACATTTTGTGGGCGTTTCTGGTACTCTAATTAAATGTCGTCTTTGACTAGGCTAAGATGTGCAGTTAATCAATTTGAATTTCAGCAAAAGAAATTTAAGTAGGGGAATGAATTAGGCGAAATAATCATAATCATAATATTGCTTCAATAATAAATTTCTCTGCTAGATTTTAAAACTTGTATATTTATAATTCAAACCACATTTATCTATTTTTTTTATTGAATTTAACAAATTATAAATATATTGAATTTAATTGGCATATTTTAAGTTTAAGAACAATATCAAGAGAAATTATTAAGACTAAAAATTGAAGTATCTCTGAAGACACCTGCTAAGAATTTAATGCTTGACGAGAAAGATTTAAGCAAAAATATTTTTGGGCAAATCAAAATAAAAACGATATATCTTATGTATTTCATTCGAATTTTATATTTATAGCATTTTAAGTGCCATGGTATTATATAGAACAATTGTAGATACATATATATTATACCCAGGTGTATGCAAAATGAAAATGTGTTGGATTGGATTTTTGTCGCCGAAGCGCCTTTGATTGCTTTAAAAATAATTTATTGAGTCGATTGACTTTGGAAGTGAAGTCTTTGCAAATAAACGCAGTGCAATCTAAACTTACAATCGCCAGGGAAACACACACACACACACACAGACACACCCACACACACAGATGCACACACAAAGTTTTGTGTTGATTTAGAGGCAGTTGGTAAATGTAAGTGCTGTGTGCGCTCCTTAGTTTAGTTCAATTTGAAATTTATTGCGGCCGGAGTTCATTCACATGGCACGTTAAAGCTTCGGCTACAAGAGTCATTCGCATGAATAGACACACACACACACACACACACACACACACACACACACAGACACATACACACACTCACTTAAAGCCAGGCCGTGCTCGAGTTAAGGACTGGCCTGACGAAATGCAAGCTGAGTCACACATGTCAATCCAATTTGTCGAAGAGCGTGATGTTGAGGTTGGTCTTCGGTCTTCGGGTCTGCAGCATTGAACAACCCGGCAGTATGCTGCATTTACTGGGGTTTTCCTCAATCAAAATGCCTTGTCTTATGCATATTGATTCAAATATGCTGTTACCCATTTAACTCTTAGACAGATGATTGCGCAAATTGGTTATGCACGCACCTTGGCATTAGTCTGCTCTATTCAATAAAACCACATGGTCAAACTTTGAATTTTCGCTTTAATTACTAAGCACAGCTTTAATCTTGTTAAAAGCATTCACAGCTTGTAAGCTTTTGTTATTAATAGAATATTATATTCTTAATACATAAATATCTTTATTAGCTTGATCAATTCAAACAAGGCAAACAAGACTAAAAATGAGAGTACACATTTATATATCAATTTGATCTCATTCGAATAATGAGTTTGTTCTTTTACTGAAGGAAAGTCGATGTCATTACGAATCGCCTATGCTGAAGCTGTGTGATATATTTTGGTTGTAGTACAGGGAATCGCCCGTTTTATCAATATAGCAACATCAGCTGAGCTTAGCTGAGTTGGTCCGACCAAGAATATATATATTTATATATCTCTATAAATTTGCTGCAACAAAATTAAAATACATATATACAAATTCATTTAGAAAGCATTAAACATGAGGCAGATTTAACTAAAGACCCTTAACAGTCAATTCTGTAAATAACAGACTATGTTATTAACAGGCTCTGCTATTAGTCTCCACAGCTCAAATTCAAACGTCGCAAAGCTACCACGGCTGCGCGTAACAGAATTTTCACAAAGCGACAAAATTGTTGCCGTGTGGAATGTAAACGTTGCAGGGTGCGGTGTGTTGTGGGGTTGATGTTGGGCCTGCTAGGGGTGGTTGTATAAGTCTTTTCTGGGCAGGCTATGAGAATCAACTTGCAAGCAGACAAACATGCGCTAATGTTAACAACATGATTTACGTTATAGTTGTGGGTTTGTTACCAGAAATATTCGTATTTATCCCATGTGACGAATAATATTCACCTTTACGAATAAATATAATATAAATAAAAATTGTCGGACTGATGGCTTCTTTTGATGCATTTATATGATATCTTTTAAATCTTAACAATCTTATTAGGTCCTGAACCCATAGAAAGTAGTAAAAAGGGTATAATACTTTGAGTAAATATATGTAACAGGCAGTAGGAATATATGTTCTTAACCCGCATCAATGGCCGAGTCTGTCTGTCTGACTGTTTACGTTTCCAAGCAATCTATAAAAATCTATATCGAAATCCTGTTTTTGGATCAAATTAATTACTTGGTGTTGGTAAAAGACGGTTCAGGCTATCCCTCGACTAAAACATTCTTGATATGTTTAAAATGTTGCCAAATTCAGCCCGATTTCAATTCTAGACTGGAGTAAATTATTTTCTTTGTTTTAGCATTGATAAATAATTTTTTTACTCTCGCCTTAATTCCATTACCTTATTTGCATTAAATATTTACTGTATATTCAATTGCGTAAATTCAAAGCAAAAATTTTACTTCGAAGCTAGCTCTGAAGTGGTCAATTAAATTTATTCAATTTATTGCCAGAACTTACAGGAGTTTCCCAACTTCTACACTGAAAACTGCACTTACTTTTATAAATCAAAAACAATTTCTATAGGGAATGCAATTTTGGTTTGGGGTAACATATACACGTATTCATTTTGCATATAAAGCTTGCCAATCATTAAATTACTATTTGAATACCCTTGAAGAGAGTATCTTAGGTTTGTCATGAAGTGTGTAAGGCATAAAACGAAACAACTCCGCCCATTCTTAGATCTGCTTTCAAAATTGGCAGCTTTTTGTTCGAAATATATATAGAACTAATGTGTCAGAGTATTGCCAAGTTAGTTCAGCCCATGGATTAGATACTTTTTGCTTATTGCTTTTTGAATTGTTGTGCAATACACAGAATCGAGCTCGTAAATTTTGGTTTGGTGGCCAGCAAAAATATAATAAATAAAGGGGAAAAGCATCATAAATAAGGAACTGTAAGTCCCAAAGCAAAATCCCAAATTGAAATTTGTAATTTGGCAAGGTTTTTTTTTCATAGTGCGCGCAGGCTTGTTCATGAGCTTGGGATAAGGAAAGTGAGGGAGCAAAAGTTGGGTGAGGATACGAGCAACTATTCTTATAATCCGTGTGCTTACTGTGGGGCAAGCTGGTCTGGCAACAATTATGTGGCATTGATGCCATGACAAGAGCCAAATAAATTGCCGGGCGGCGGGAATTGTGCGCGGGCCCCGAGGGGTAAATGAACTGCAGCTGCTGTTGTGGCGTGTCAAAGGACAAAGGTCGTCGATGTCGCTGTGCATTTAATTTGCACTTGAATGGGAAATGGTAAAATAAACTGCACAATTACTGCATGCACTGCAGCAACAATAGCAACAACAACAACAATAGCAACAACAACAACAGAAACTGTAAAGACCAGATACAAATGGACAACAATTTCAATTTGCTTTTTAAAACAGCAGCTTTGTTATTTCAGTTGCGGCCATTTCTGCTGTTGTTGTTGTTGTTTTTGTTGTTGTTGTTTCTGTTTGTTGGTTGTCAAGTGGCTCGGTCTCTTGTCCCCTGCCCCCCTCTGCCACTTGTCTTTGCCCCGTGTCCTGATGGCGCTGCTTAATTAATTTATTTAATTACGTATACATTTGCATTCATTTTTAATCAGTTTGTAATGCAGCACTTCTGCGGCCCATTCAACATTTAATCATATGAAAAACGCAACTGTTTATTTTTCGCGAGCTTCAACAAAGCCCAAAAACAAAACAACTTTAAGTTTGAAAGTCGAACATGCTCGAGCCAGCAGATACCCTCTAATCGCCTATTAATTAGCTGGTATTCCATGTATGAGACATACCCAAGCACTTTCCGCACATGTGAAAATAAAAATACTAATGTACTGCACGGAACCATTTCACATATTATTACATATAGATATTTGAAAATGAACTCGTAGCTTGTTGTTCTTATTCACAAAAGAAAATGTACATACTCACGTCTGACATAGATCTTTGAAAATGCTTTATGGTCAATCGGATGGTAAATAAACAATTGCATGCAATCATCTTCCACCAGTTTTCCACAGTTTTACGTGGAATTAACCCTAACTTCATCTCTGCGTGTACTTAAGAAAACTACAATACAAAAGCTAAAGTCTCGTATATCGTCATTTCCATAATTACAAAATAAAAATCCTTTAATTTTCTTATTCTGGTTTTGGTGAATTTCACAACACTGACTGCCAGTATCAGTATTGGGCAACACTTTCTTAAAAAAAAAACTGAGAGTATTTAAATCTTCTTGAGTAAATTGGCATGCGTCTACTTTTTATTTATAGAGTATAAAAACAAACAAAAAAAAGCATCGATTTGTATGCATATGTCTATATTACAGGCATATAAAAATGAGAATGTATATTTGTATAAACTTGGTTTGATTGGCGCTTCCATGGCTTGATAAGCAGCAAAATGAAATGCATAAATCAATTACGGAATTAAATTGTGTGGAAATAATCATAAATTGAGTTTTAAATTAAGTATCATTCATAGTCTGCAACGATTTCAAGCCATGTAACTTATGAGTTAAATTAAATAAAATGACATATAAATAGAGAGAGAAAACTTGTGGTATAAACGTACATAACACAAAGCCAGATTGAAAAGATTTGTAACGGGGCATTTAATAATTTTAATTACGCTAATTATGCATTTTATAACGACCAAAAGCTCTTACACTCGGCAACAAAGATACGTTTTAAGAACTAAGCCCCATTACTTGGGCCTAATGCCAGCTTCTCGCATTAAAAGAAAAGGGTAAACAAAAAGACAATAAAATGAAGTCATAAAAACGTAAATGAAGTGCGTCAACGGTCTTAGGTATCTTGTTTTTTATGACCTAAGCCCTTTTATAAATCGCCATTTCGTTATTAAAGAGCTGCCGCGTATACTTGATGGCATTACGTATACGCCGCGTGAATGCATAAATTTGTATTGTGTATAATGCGTCTAATACCAAAACGTTCACTGTTATAATTGCATTATAATATACAATATTAATACTGGACTTAACTTGGCTCAATAAATTTAAAAAAATAATTCTTTTGTTCTTTGCAATTGTTTTTCCGCGTTGCATTATGAATTCAATTTTTGTGGCCAGTTTTGCATGCACGTTTTCGGACAATTAGTTTAATTAAAAAAAACTTATTAAAAATTCTATATACACTTGCCAAAAGCTACACACAAAAACAACTGAACCAAAGCCACAATTTGGAATTTCAAATGCATTGGTAATTAATTGCCTCGGCATTGTGCACAGGCATGACTGCACAGCTTTTTCACATTTTACAAATAGCGTACAATTTTAAGCCATATTTTAAAGTTATTTGTGGTTAAGCTGTTGAGCAGACATGGTTAGGTTATTCTGCTTGCTCGAGCTGGACCTCAGGACCTCAGCCTGTCAAGTTAGTTGGTGGAGTGAAAAAATACAGGAACTTGTAAGTTTCTTAGATGCTCAGAATTGACTTTAACTTTCTAATGTGTTATGCAAAAACTTACAATTAATAGTTTGCTTTTATTTTGGCGTTTCGATAAGGAACACACGCGAATGTGGGTAAATAAAGAGAGAGACCCTGAGATCTTGTATTAGAGTATTGGGTTGATCCATGTAGGAGCTCTAGTCTTAAGATGGAGGGATATATTTTCTTGGACGCAGTTGTCATGGCTACATATCTTTAAAATTAGAGTTTTCATAATAATACAAACCATGATATGGTCTTTTTAATATTTGTATGTTGGTAGTTGTTTATACAGAGTTAGAGTTTATTTATTTATTTTTTTTTTTAATGCCAGCTCCAACAAGCTTCACAATAAATTGAAAATTGATTGCAAATGCAAATATTTCAATGACCTCCTCATGGGCTTATTTGATTGATTGCGTGCTGGATATTTGCGAGTCGAGCATCCTTACCTGCTATATTTTAGCTAAAATCAATTTCAGAGGAATTGGCCATGAAATTTTGTAGCTGTAATCTCAGCATTCCCAACAAAATGATTTGCTCTGGAATTTAAATGACACCACACACGCACACATGTATATATATGTATATATTGTATGGCATGTCTGTGTGTGTATAAATATTCAAAAAGATTTCGCATGCGGCGCACATTTTGAATACATTTGACAATTTCTTGCTTTTTGTAAGTTTTTTGTATTGTAAGAGAAATGAGAAATATTTGCATTTACTTGAGTAGCAGCGACGCCAGAATGCAAAAATGTAATTTCCATGAAAGAGCAGAGCAAAGCTGAGCAGAGTCGAGCAGAGTCGAGCCGAGCGGAGCTGTAGCCCATTTCTATCCAAATTCAAAGTGGCTGCAAGTGCACAGGCATGCGAGGCAGCTGCCGAGCTGAGGATCTGCTTGGCTTTGCCCCCTTTTCCCCTTTTCAGATTTTCAGGCACTAAAATTTGTAGGCGGGGTGAAGTTTGCCGGCAAATGTCGTCGTCGTCGTCGTCGTCGTTGGCGTCTATTGTGTGGGTTAGCAGCTCTGCATTTGCATGCTGACAGCAGCTGCCTGCTGTTAAAGTAGTTGCACCCCTTCCCCCCTTCCTCCCTTCTCCATCTTCCCCGTGCCTCTTAGCACTACAGCGAATGCTTGTCGCATTGCATGAAATATTTGACTTTTGATTAAAGCGCCAACTCAAGTGTTCTGCTCTGACGCTGGAGCCATAGTCCATAGTCCATAGTCCGTATTCCGTAGTGCTGGTCCTGGTCCTGGCCGGAAGTGGAGCCGGAGTCGCATCGTGCTTGCCACTGTGGCACTTGACAAGATTCACTTGTCTTTCAAATGCATTTCATATTGTGTTGCATAATTTTGTGGTTTTTCTAATGTGAAATGTGTGCGCGCAAGATTCTAGAGGGAGAGACAGCAAAAGAAAAAACTGCCAGACGCCGCGGCGTTGTGAAAACTTTTCCAAGAAGTTGCCACCAAGTTTTTGCCCCTTGTTGTTGCTGTGGCATTGCAAAAATATGCATTGTCTGTTGTGTTGCAAATAACTGTGCATGACCATGGAAAGTGTTGCTTGGTGTTGCTCAAGCTGCTGCTTCAGTTGTTCCGCTTTTTATACCCTGTGCCCATTGAAAATGCTTTAAATGGGGCATATTAGTTTTGTGCAAATTTAAGCTAAAAGACAGAAGATACACATGTATGTATCTTCTTTGGCAGCATAAAGCATATATATTCATGATCCAGACAACTTAACAACTTTTAATGCCAACGAAGTACATTTATAGGAAGAAAAGAAAAAAGAAATCAAAGAGAAAAACTATTGAGATTTAATTAAAATCTTGTACAAATGCTAGTGTGCTACAGTGTTAAAATAAAGTAAAAATAGTCGATTTGCAGTGTTGAAAATAAGTGAAAGCCAGAATTTTAATCTGGTGATTACTAATAAACCAATTTCTTTATTAAGGTATTTATACTCATTCTCTATAAATAAAACGAAAAATTCTCAAATCAAAAGTTGTGGTGTAAAACAATTGTGGCTTCCAGTGTTAGAAAACAAGGGAAAATCAGAGTTTTAATGTTCGGTTTTAATATACCAAATATTTTATTATGTTATCATTATACATAATTAAACCAAAATATTTTTCAAACCAAAAGTGGTGTTATTAAACAATTATAATGTTTTCCAATTGCAATTAAAGCTTACACAAATGTTAGTGTTAGCAATTTTTTTTTAAATTCTTTTTAAAGTTAAGCCTTTACTTATGACATTGTAACTCTGCCTTACCAAGTGTTATGCACACATAACACACACACATACACCTAAATCAGATTTGGGGGCCCTGCGACGAAAAATTAATCATACGCTCTGATTGGCAGCACAGTCAAGGGGAAGTCCATTGTGTGGGTGGGGGCTGTGTTGGTGGCACCGCAAAAAAGTAAAATATTATTGCGGAACACAAAAAGCAAATTAATTTTTCATAAAAGGCAAACCGCGAGCCGGGCTTGGACGGCTGCCTGGCGGGCCGCTGGTTACCGTTGCCTGCTCCTGTTGCCTGTGAAGGCATCATCGTCATCATCAGCGCGAGTCCTGGCGCCCAGTGAAGGCAAGCAGCGAAGGACGTGTAAGTTGATGCTGCTCAAGCGGTTGGGCACTCACGCACCCGCATTAGTATAGGGCACACTCTCACATACACACACACACATTGACTCAGATCTTCATACACACAGAATCACACTTGGTGCCGCAGATGCAGGAAAGCCGCAATTAATTTTCAATGCGCGCTTTATGTGCCTCCATCGCGGTTCAATGGGATTGCGAATGCGGCCTCGTCCTGGCCTCAGCTGGCTGCACAAGTGCACAGGAGCGTGCTAATTGCCACGCCAAACAAGCTCCGAGTCGAGCTGTGGGGTTACCCGCAAGCAGGGAAGTGGCGGAAAGCTGATGTACTCAACGCTTTAGCCGAACAGCTTGATCGAATTGCATCGCATCGCTGGCTAATTTTTGTATTTGTTTTTTCACTCCTATTGGCGTTTTTCGTTTCCCTTGCTCAGACTTCGACTAATTAATCCATAATTAGCTCACTGAACAAGCGATGACACACGATTCCCTGCTGACTTACCATCAACTGCAGACAAAGAATGGATTAGCTTTCAACATACTCTTAAGTATCGCAAGTTACAAAATCTATCGTTTCCGTCGGGTTGACCGAAAGAATAACTGGGGAGCAGGAGTTCAGCTGTGCTCCTGTTAGTCGTTATGACCAAAATAGTCAATTTAGTAAACACTTTGTCAGTTACAATACATTTTTTAGAAGATCAAGTTTTTTTCGATTTCAGATGTCTTCGTTTACCAACTACCTGTACTCACATAAATATTAAAACGGAAAAGCGAACACTTGAGACCAGTTGATATTTGTAATCCAGCAGGATATTTCCTAATCTATGACGACTAGAGCACTCTTATTTTCCTTGTCTTCGAGCTGACAATTAGACCCCTTGTAAAGTAGACGGCTAAATGTTGTTTAAAGCTCTTTTTCCTTGGAAACTACACCCCCAACCATCTGCAATGATGGCGCAGAGGAAAAAATGATGCTGTAAAAGGATATTCTGTCAATGTGGGTTAGCGTTCGCTGACGTCACAGTTGAAAACTTATTCGCAATGATTGCGTTGCTGTCTGCCAAATTGAGCGCAAAAGCCCTGACAGCCCAACTAAATGAACCTGGTACTAAGGGGGCTTTCAGCCATCGGGTCGGGTCGGAGCTCGGAGCTCTGAGCTCGGTGCTCAGGTGCCATCAGTTCCGACTCGTTTCAGTTTGAAGTTTACGCTGTTTGACAGTTTCGGTTGTGTGGCAAAAAGTTGAAACTGTTTTGCTAAAAACAATGACAACGAATAACAGAAACGGCTGGGGAACTGGGGGAGTTGCAAAGCGCTTTCGTATAAATCGAAATATTATCAAGATGCCGCCGGGTCGCGCATCTCAACTCAACTGCTGCTAAATTGCTTGGCAACTCACTCTTTCTGTCTCCCTCCCCCTCTCTCTCTCCTCTCTCTCTCTCTCTCTCTTTATTATCAGGAAGAGTATCTGATGTGGGAGCACACGAGTGCCAGTTAAGCGTTTTGGTAAACAAGTTTTTACCTACACAAGATATGTAAGTAACATATATATATAATATATATGTATATAGATAAATTTATGTATGGGAAATTTATGTTCTATAATATTGGCCTGGCAAATTTGCCTTTTGGTTAGCTGGCATGTATTTCATTTCGGTTCAACACTTTGTTCCTGGATTTGGGTTTGGTCTTGGGGCTAGCCGTACATATAAATAACAAAAAAATGAAGCGAATTCAACCTCAAAGTTCAGTTCAAATAACCACTCAATAGATCTAAACGAAACGCCGGCAACTTTCGCATTTCATGTGCATACGAAATGCCCGCCGGCTGCCGTCAATAGACGATGAATTTAAATATGCCCCAAATTGAGTATTGGGCACGTAATAAAAAAAAAAACCAAAATATAAGAGCAGGAAACACAGCCGGGTAAAGGCCAGTTTGGGCTGAGACACGGCAGACAGGCCCTGCAGCCCCTCGAATGGGGCCGTGTTATGTATGGCATCGTAAATAAACCCTTTTTTTACTTAATCCAAATTCGTCCTCGGGGAACAATTTGTTACACAATTTAAAGAAAGAAAAGAGAAAAAACTGAAAATAAAAAGAGATGCGCAGAGTTTACACTTCAAGTGTGCTGGACTCGTCCTGAACAAGGCGCTTAGATTTGGTCCAGGTCCGATGTTGACCCAGCCGTGCCTTGTGTGTGTGTGTGTGTGTGTGTGTGTGTGTATGTGTATGTGTGTGTGTTCCGTGCTCTTGTCTCCCTACCCGGATACGGGGTCAGTTTGGCTAAATGTATCTACATATATTGTCCCTTTTCAGCTGCAATATTTTCGCCATAAAATATTTATATATTTTTTTTCCTTCCGAGTAATAAGGTTTTAAATTTCTATTTGGAAACACATTTTTGATATGCTTACATAAAGAATATGCAGCAATAAAATGAACCAACAGGACGAATATAAAACGAAAGGATTGCCTCCAGCACATTTTCTACCCTTGCCTTCGCTCCTCTCATTTCTTGTCCGCTTCAGCAACTAGAATTTGCCGCTAAGACTCATGCTCAGAAAATAGTATATACTTCAAGAAAGGTATGCCCAGCCAACATTAAAATTAATATTCTTCAGCGAAACTTTCAGCTCTCAGTTTACGATGGAAATTAATTTTAATAATTTAAATATATTTATATTATTATTTAAACAAAAAAAACTGTTAATAAACCATCAAGCTTTCGGAAAACGTAAATTGTAAAAGCTTAAAGCTCGGAAGCTTGCTTGCACATTTTTTTTTCATTCCATAGTAAAATCGTCTGTACTTTGAAAGCACTTTAAAGCTCACTTCTAGTTTAAAAGCGTGATTCCTTCTTCCATTTTATTTGGCTTATACTTAAAAGCCAAATACTTTATTTGTGATATATATTCCTCTGCTCCTTAGTTGAGCTTGCGACTAATACTTATTTTTCTTCAATTAATCTAATGGGAGCACCACAAATGTAAAATGTTCTGTTTCTCGGCCCATAAGCTGTTGTATTTTCAAAAAGCCTACTTTTACTTGACTTGAAATACATAAAAGCACATTCAAATCTTAAGCTTTTAAAGCTAGAATCTTACTGCTTTCAAAATGTACGATTGTTCGTTGCTTCGGAAAGCGGGCAAGTTTCTATTGTTGCGCTCGCTTACAAGATTACTTTTGACAGCATTTCGAGCTTTGGACTTGGCTGCTTGTAAAAGTAGCTGCTTTATTGGGCAAATGAATGGAAAGTGTAATCAACTCAGCTGGAGCCTTCTTGCTGCCTGCCTGCAAAGGACAATAAGAAGCAACATCAACTGATGACTGCAAAAACAATGTGGGCCGACTTTCAAAAATTAGCGGAAACGGAAGCCAATCAGCAGTCAACGGAAACCGCATTGTGTGCCGCAGTACTTCAATTTCGTGGCTTCGATTATGATGAGCCGCCTCGCCGTCGTTTTCCGCCCTCCACAACCCCTTGGCCGTCCCCTGTCCACTCGTGGAGCGGCAGCTGCAGCGGACTTTGGCTTTGCGGTCAGTGCCGAAAATAATGGCCAAGAGCCAAATTACGTTTCCGCCCAGTCGGCAGCGCAGCTCTCGCTTGGCCGGAAATTGTGAAAAATCAACTCGGTCAAAGGCCACACACACACACACACACACACACATACACACACTTATATGTAATGGGCCGGTGACCGGCTCTGTGGGGTATGGGCAAATTGAGTTTCATAAGGAATATTACCGCTTAACGAGCCGATTTCAGTGTAAACTCAACTTAAGCCAAAAATGTTGCACTACATTCATGAAATGCCCCCAAGAAAAGGTCGCTGCATGAAACTTTAGCTTCCATCCAAGAGCAAAAGCATGCGGCAAATCGTTCGCATCTTGCGAAATGTCTGCGAATTTTATAATGAAATTCCACAGAGTTTAATTATGCCGAAGGCATTTCAGCTAAAAGTCGCCGCTCGTCTTCGATGCCGGAATTTTGGATTATTCCTGTTTAAGTATTTGTGTTAATGCAGTTGGCTTGAAATTTGCATTACATTTAAATTATTCATATTCCCGATGGGCAATTTAAGAGGCGTTCGATTTAGTTTTCGTAGGAAGAATATCCGAATATATCGAATCTGATAAATGTTAAACTTATACAACTATATTTATGCTAGTTTTTTTTTTTGCAAAATTATCTGTATTTTTTTTTAAATTTTATTTAGTTACTTTTTTTTTCCTCTTCAGGGGGAAATATGTCATTTTATGCTTGATCAGTAGGAATATTACTCTAGGAAATAAAAGGAATCAAGGAAATCTGCACTCGGTTTTCTCGAATTAAAGACTTTCTGTAATGCGCAAAGAATTTAATGATTCAAGATAATTGATGTATTATTGGATCGGATTGTTATCATTTTTTCATTTTTAATTTCTCTTTCCTTCAAAAGCTAATAACATTTTCGCATGGAATTCACTTTTTGCCTTACCTTGAGTAATCGATTCACCAATTAAGTTTCGCAACTTTTTGACAATAAAATTTTAACAATTTCCTCGTAACTTTTACAGCGAAGGCGAAAAGTTGTACTATCTATTTTTTAAATAATTCATTTCCGATTTAAGCTCGAGCGAACACTCGAAAGATATCTCGATAACATTCATACAGCATAGTTTGTACCTTATCTAAGTTTACGTGATCGCACGTATGCGCATTCGTTAGCCTTAACTAAGGCTGCGTGCAAATCCCCCACAGGACATAAATTATACAAAAAAAAGTGTCCAAAAGCCCGCATGCTTTTGGCCCCATGGCCGTCCGGGTCAGGTGAAACGTGAGAATTTTGAGCAAATGTCGCCCCAGAACTGAGAAGTGAAAACTGGGCAACTGTTGCAGCAACATATTCGATAATTAAATAAGCCAACAAAATGCCAACAATTTGAATTTGAATAAACACGCGAATGCTATTTAATTTTCTGGTTAGAATCGGACCCAAAGGCGGACCGCAGCAAAGTTAAAGCTGGAGGAGCTGCCGGTCGTGGCGCCTGTGAAATTAAATAAGTTGGGGCAACCGCTAACGAGAAAGGTGTCTGGCACTAGGAATTAATGTGGCGGTTATGTGAAGCCCCTGGCAGTGGCTGTGGCTGCGGCTGCACAACCAACACCACCATCTGCACCAGCTCCAACACCACCTGCGCCACCAGCAACATCAGCGGATGCGGATGCGGATGCGGGTGCAGATGCGGAATCCTGCGCAGCGACGGCGCGTAAAATTGCAGGCGCACATGTGTTCAGAGTTTAATCTGTTTGGGCAACACGAGCGCCTGCCGACAACTTGGAAAACTTCTTCTCTGGCGGCAAACAAGGTAACACTAACTTCGCCTGGCAGCCCGGCACAGCTGCTGGCGAGGCGCGGGCGACAGGTGGGCACGGGCGCGGGCGCACACAATAATGCACTAAACGCACAAAATGAAATACAAGGCAGTTTGTCTCGCCATCGCCCCACCCACCACTCCGCCCACCCGCGCTCAGCCAACAGTTTTGGACAGGTTAAAACATAGTCACTAAAAATGTTAAAGTTTTCACTTTGCGCCTTGGCAGCTAACTTATTTTCGATACCGGGCAAAAGTCTTGCACTTGCCGCTGCTCGCACTTAATTTCAATTGCAAATTCAGCTTTTTATTGTTTTCCACGAAAAGTCACATGCCTAACGCTGATAAAGAACTAAACACGACAAGTAAGAGTGTGCCAGTGGGGTGGGCTCGACTATGAGATGCCCTGCGCTCAGCTGCCGTTACAAGCATTCACTCAAAAGTACTTCTCGCTGCATATTTAAACAGCACATCGAACATGATATGAAAAATCTGTTTAACTGCGTCAATAGCAAAACGGAAACGCTCGATTTTGATAAGTTTAGCATTCAACCCATTGAAAAGGAAATGCTGAAGCCACGCCTACAAGGGGGACGGGCAAAGAGCGAAACTCGATATCTAGAGTAATCTTATTTAGAAAGAGGACTACTGACGAGTTCTTCTAAAGATCGATTTGACAAATATTTTGCCTATGCCAAATGATATTCGATTCGTACACAGTCGGCTTAGCCCGACCGCAACATTCATGCTTGCCAAATGTAACCCGTTTGAATGGACTTTAAAGTTTTAGAAATTTCGTCAGAGCTGTTGTTGCTGTCAGGCCCCTCTAACAAGGGACAAGCGAGGCGCAAATGACCTGCTGTCTGGGCGTTAATTAAAGTCAATTTCAGCAAAAATTTTAATTCCGCAAAAACAAATACAAGCACTTTCAACGAGCCAAAAAGGCCAACATGCAACAGAGACAACATTCTGCCATGTTTGCTGGCAGCTGGTTGATGAAAATGCCTGGCAAAATGCTGGGAAAAACTGGGAAAACTGGTAGCGAACAGAAGCCATCAGCATTCAGTTGTGTTTGCGCAGCCGTGAGTAAAAAATTCAAAAACATAAACGGAAATTACCACAAAATAGAAACCACAGACCTTGTACACCCCTCGAACACACACACACACACTCACACACACACACAGACACATACATAGGGCATGCATCCCATAGAGAAATTTTGTTGTTGTTGCTACGCCGCAATCTAACAGGACAATCTTTTGATTAACATTCTTGGCATTTTGGGGGGAAATTAGTTTTTATGTTTATTACCTGAGCCATTACATCGCATGGAAAATGAACTTGTTGAGAGCATTTTCTCCTGATACCCTGTAAACAGCAAAGTGCTTGAAGAAGGGTGAGCTTCAAACTGATTGATGATGCTTGAGACAAGACTTCAGGGCTAGGATCTGTTAAGAATCTGGAGAGTCCTTTAAGTTTTAAGGCCTATTAAGCAGAAATGTGTCCAGCCCATACCCGTTGTCTCTCTATTAGGCGGATACTCTTAACCGGTCACATGTTATTCGACAGTCGCTGTGCTTATATATTTTCAAGCCATTTCACGACAACTTCACCTAACGTCAACAGAAGTAACTAAAGCCATACAAAATTAATTCGATTTAATTATCAATACAATAATGGACATTTTTAAATCATTCGATAAAATTCCTGCCCAATTTTATGCATTGGAGGAATCTTCTCCATCAGTCAGTTTTAGGATCATGTGATCATAAACTTTGCTTGGCATTGGAGACTCACAGGGTATATGCTAGTTGGGTTTCAACGACTAGGTCTCGCTAGCTCTTGTTTTTTTCGTGCTTTGATATGATATAACAAAGTCCGTCTAGCTGCTGGCCGGTGAAAAGAAATGATCGCAATCAATACTTTCTGGAACGAAGCGGATGAGCTTAATTAATGCAAATGGTAGCCGCTCGTTGATTTTAATTTAGATTAGAGACTCTTATTATGTAAATGCTGGCAAATCGAAATGAGTCAACGAAATTCACAGAAATCCCGTTAAATTCCATTTAGCGCCTGCAGCTCTCGTCCTGTCCGTTTGGCTCGTTCAATTAAGTAATTAAATTTCTGTGTCAAGTTTCGATTTGAATACTGAGCACCTGATACGGACCTTGTCGTTGTCATATGTTATACGAAATTAATAAATGTTGAGTTCATATTGCAATATAAGCTGACATTTTAATTAACTAATCAAAACCAACGTTTGCCTTATTTTCACCCACATTCACAGGTTTATTTGTTCAGAGCGTACACATAAATTCAATTTTCATCTTTTCGGTAATCGCATTTGGCCATGAACGTTCCGGCTACGGCTCCGGCTCCGGCTCCGGCTCCGGCTCCTGTGCCGAGGCTTGGCTGCGGGCATTTTGTTGCAGCTGCAGTTGGCATTTGTGCCTTCTAAGCCTGCCGAGCATTCCCCGAAGCTGCATCATGCTGCATGGCCATGGCCGTAAATCAGTGGGAATTATTTGTCACATGCACACAACTTATGCAAAGATAACGTATATTAATTTTGCACCTGGCCCAAATGTAACTAAGAGCTGCATCAAAAATGCCATAGGCAATTTATTAGCTATGAATATTAGAAATATTCACATTTTCGCATTAAATTTTGGCAATAATGCATTTTGCAATTGCCAACCAGATAGCTTTCAATTCTGGCTTCTAATTAAAAGCAAATATCTAAACTCTCTTTATACAGCAGGTAGATTTATCTTTTCTTTTTGCCGAAAATTCACATTTATAGATATAATTATGATTAGGTTCGAACCATTCAAATAAGTTATAGAGCCAAACCTCGAGGAAATCGCTTGAGTTTTGACCGAGTTATGGGGCTGGGAAGTTTTGAACTATGTCTATATAGGATATAGTGTTTAAAAAAGTACTTCACTTTAGAAATTATTAAAATTTAAAAACAATCTCGTTTTCCGCGTATTATGTTTCTTATCTAAATGAACATGCATCATCAGTTTACGACATACGCAAAAATATATTATTTCTCGTTCATTGTTTCGATTCGGGCTTATTCGATGCTGCTGATAAGCAGCCTATTTTGCACCTGCATTGAAAGGAGTATCAACAAGAAATAAAACATAACTTGCATTAAAAGTATTGCCCATTTTGTTTATTGTACTTTACAGCCCCTCGCTACCCCGTCATCTATGCATGAACATATACATAATAAAAGGAACAAAGCGGAAATGCTTTCAAGTGTAATGATAAATGAACGCAAACTCTGAACATAAATCAACACGGTGGGAGCTGGGAGGTGGGATGGGCGTAGTTGGGGGCCTGGGTTGGGATCTCCAGATGCACCTCAGGCTGGGCTATGATGCTGCTGCTGATGGGTTAAGCCCAACTTCAGCGGCAAACTAACAACAAACAGGCTTGCTGCTGTCCAACCCAACCCCGCCCTGCCTTCCTTGCCCGTACGCCCCCTTTGGATGATTTAAGCGCTGCTGCTCGACTCCAAATGTGTTGTGGGAAATATGCATAAAAGCAACACCGGTAAAATATACAACAACAAAAAAAAAGATGAAGAATAACGAATTTTGTATATATAAATGCACGCATATAGTACAATATTTTTAATTTTTCACATTTTTTTCAGCAAGTGTAAAAAATAAGAAATAATAAAAGTTCAGCCTGATGGCAGGCAACGACAAGCGAAAGGTGCAGCTGCCACGCCCACGCCCGATTCCACACCCGCACACAGAGCCCGCAGAGAACTGGTGCCCTCCCAGCTAACCCCCTTTTGCCCAGAGCCGCAGGCAATGTAAGGCACCCATGTGAGCCATTGCACACGTATTCACATTCACATTCACAGCTACATTCACATTCACATTCGCCGAGTCGCATCCGTTTCGGGTTGAAACATTTTTTTCGAAATTGCATTGTGAATAATGTAGTGTTAATTCTCGTGAGTGCCATGTTCCCTGTTTTATGGGTTTAATGCTTTTGTTTATTGGTCTGCTGTTGTATCAAGCGCGCGTACGAGTCCGAGTACTCAGGGACTCACAGGGCTCAGCCCATCTGGATAAGGTAGCCGGGAATCGGGGCCACCCTAGAGCGAACTGTTGTTTCTGACATTTGACAAGAAAATGCATTTCACTTGATATTCGTCCTTTAGTTATCGCAAGTTTTTCAGTTTTCCATGCACCCCGCATTTCCATAAATAAAAGTTTCATTTCCTTTGATCCCATACATATTATTAATTGCCAAATAATAATAGCAAAGCAATGCCATAAATATTGATAGGAAATGACAGACAAATGCTAAAGTTCTACCCTAATGGCGGCTCAACACGAGTGTTATATTTCTATACCCTTAGGAAGGTTAGTTTTGTAATGTCACAAGCCGTGAAACGCTTTGGAAAATGTGTTTTCCAACTTAGAAAAAATGTGTTCCCCATAGCCATTCTGAATACATGAGCTTTTTAACCGCTGGAATATTTAGGAAAGCGAAGAATACATTTCATACTCAAATACTCAATAACTATTATCGATTAAAATAGATAACATTTCATTAGTTTTACACCTTTAAATTTGGACATTAATTTGCCGCTTTTGTCCGTAGGAAAATAGAAAACTTAAAAATAAGTTGGAAGCGAATCGCACCAAACTTTTGCTCGTATAACACTTGATACCGTTTTTTCAACGTTGATACCCACCTTTCATCCTAATTTTCCACCTTTGATCCTCTATTATACATAAAGTGTGGTACAAAACCTCAATGTATTTATGAAAAAATCTTTGCAAATGTGTCTAAATCCGTATGCAAAAAGTTTCATTTAACCGTTTTCCACGAATTTTTCACAGTTGCAGGTGGAACCTCGCCCTAGCACTTACAGTTTGGGCTGTGCGTTAAAGGTCAATCGCTCCTGATTGACACAGGTGAGTCAGTCTTTCAAACAGTTTCATATATAGAAACAAACTTCCTTATCTCTATAAATGTTCTCTTCTACCGAAAATGTAGATTATTTTGGATATGATCGGACTGTCATAGAATGTAGGGTATATAATCTTCATCGCCACGCCCATAACTATATTTTTTCTGGTTTTATTGATTAAAAGTGTTCACTTGTATCTTGTTCTGTATAAAGCAAAATTTATGGCACTGGCCGACACTTAAATTGATTTTTTATCGCCTTTCAACACGACAAACTTTCTGTTGTCATGCATAAATTACGAGCGGGTTACAAATGGACAATCAATAATTATGATTGACAATAGTATACATATATGTTCGATTTTGGAATTCGATTCGCATATCAATTAATTGATTTTCCAGCGCATTTCAGAAAATGTCACTCGCTCTTCATAAATACTCGAGTTCACTTTGTTACATATCAATTTTTAATAACACAATAAAAAAGTTGATTGATTATGCGTTCATTATGTATTTTCTGTTGACCACTTAAATGCAAATTGTTAGCAATTGTGCCATTTGTAGTTTTAATTACAGTTCAAAAACTTTGAATTTAAAGTTTGATTCGTGTGTGTAACAAATAAAAGATAAAAACTTTAACATATTCGAAAAGTTTTTCGATTCGATTCATTGTTTCGATTTGTTTTTTCAGTTAACCTAGTTATGTGCATGTCAAATTCTGATTGTAAATTTTTGCCAAAAGCATTTTCCACAACAATTTCACAATTTAGCCACACACACACCCTGACAACAAAAATGTATGAAAATAAAATTACAAATGTCAAACACAAATTCATTAAGAAATTTTCTATTAAGTAACTTTTTGCTCCATTTTGTTCGATTGTTTGCTTTAGACATAACTAACAGGTAAGAGTTTGCCGGCAGAGAGTGCTTAACTTGAAGATACCCTGGAATGAAGTATTTTTACGAACTATAAAGTATTTAGTATTACAATTATTTAGAATCATGAATGCAAAAATAGTTCAGGTATAGAAATAATTAAATAACTATATGATTAATCAATAATTAAAATTTGTTAGAAATATATTTGCTTATTATAAATATTTTTCTTTAAGTTTAATAAACTTTTAACTGGGCTAGCTGGATTACTTATGAAAAACAATATCATATAACAATTTTAAGAGTCCCTAAACCTAACTAAACCATAAGATATCCTTACTTTTCGTTTTTTTATTGGTACAGGGTATTCAAAAGAAAAACACTTGCATACAGACATTTCAATTATTTTCCGGTACTTTTAGAAATTTTCCAAGTTATTTAAACTTTTCATATTTAACAGCTCAATAATAATGTAAGCGCTTCAAATGTTTATCTTGCGCACTTTAAACACACACAGAAGAACATGTGTATATAGACACATATATGTGCATATGTGTATATGTATAGAAGCCATCCAAAACATATGGCAGATGTGCACGCAGGCTCGTCGGCTCGCAGAATAAACAATTTTAATAATTTCGTTTTATGAAAATTGCGCTTGGGTTAAATGATTCGAGAAGAATGCGAGGAAGGAAAACTCGTAGCTTTTTATGTTTCGCAAGCGTAACCAACGGACCTCTGCCTCCAACCCCATCCGCACCCCTGCTGGGCAATTGTCATGTGAGTAATTTATCTGGGCTAAGGCACAACGAAAATTTGATGCTCTTTAAATGTTGGGGGCATTCATTTTCAGGATTGAAATTCCTTTGATTTCGTACTCAACAATCTAATCAGGAATTTTGTGCGCTGCAAATCTCTTTTAAATGAGCCACTAATTGCAAACTGTAGGATAATCATAGACGAACCATCTTACATCCCCTCTCCCCCTTCCAGCTACATTTGTAAACTAATCAAGAGGCGCGCTTTGTTTTAGACATACAGACTCATAGATAAGGGCGGGGTGGCAACATTTCCTCAGCTAAGAAGCAATTATCGCAGATGGGAAAAGAGTTTTTGCGCTTGTTTTGCGGCAAGTTTTTTGGGCTAACTTTGGCTTCCCATTCGATCCATCCCACACTTTTCTAACCTTCTATCGCGCTCTGTTTGTGAAGCACGTTTATCAGTGGCTAAGTTTTTACTTCTGGCTTTGGCCTTCGCCTGCTCATTGTTAACTTTTCTGCCTTACTAATGGCTATCACAGAGATAAGTTCGACTACAAGCCAAAGTTTTATTTTGTAAGCAACGTTGTTAATCTGTCGAGGGTATAAGGATTGGAGGGGGGAGCCACTTGATGTATGGGAGAGGGGGGGCGAAGTGGGCAGGACGAGTGCTTTTAAAAAGTTATCAACAAGCGTTCAGCGAGAGATACGAGTGTTCTGTTAAGACTTATACTCGCACACGAGTTACGGACACACACTCACACACACACACACACACATTTACATAGTGCTAATCAAGTGCAGATGTGTGCGTAATTTGTCGGTTTGATTTGCTGGCAACTTGTGGCATGTGCCACCTGCGTACTCTTTGACTTTGTGCCTTTTGCTTAATCATCATATGTGTGAGATTAACTAATTTCTGCACTTTACTACGAGAGGTTAAAGATAAAAGCTCTTGATTAACGCTCAGGTAGTCACTTTTTAATTATTATAATTATTAATCATCCCAAATTAATAATTTCACACGACTTAAGATCGGGGAAGGGAATTGCATCGGTAATACTCCAATTATTTTCATTATTTTCATCAAAACTAGGATCTTAATTTCTTTCACTCATTGCGCTAATTAGACTTAGTAATAATTACATTTAATTATAGCCTGTAATCTATCTGCTATTATAATTCAGCTTTGAGTGTTTATTAGACACAAATATTCGGAAAGCTGTTGTTGCAAATATTCAAAAATTGTTCAAATCAGTTGAAATTTAGCAGTAATTTTTAGCTTTATATAATTCGCATTTAGAACAGCTTTAAAATAAAATTTTAATCAGCAGTTGAAATGCAAAATTTATGTATTTTCGCTGCTCGTTCAGAAAATGTCTGACAGTGCCCGGAAATATACATATATTTATAAGTGTGTGTGTGTGTGTGTGTGTGTGTAAGTGGGCTGGCAGGTGAATAGACAGCTAGATTGTGTATGATGAGATTATTTGAATTACCTTTGCAATCAAATTGACACCACATAGACGTAACGTTACGGACCATGCGGACTGACAGGGACAGACAGTTGGACAGGCAGGAAACAGACAGCGCCAAGCAAATGCGAAGTATGCAATTGCAGGAGCACCATGAGAGAGGGAGAAGCAAGGGGCGGAGCAGCAGAAACTCAAGGATGTCGACTGATGGGCATGCCCAAGTGGCAGTCAAGACTTTATACATTATCCATATGGAGGCATAAGCAGTGTCTGCAATAATAATTCAAATGAAGTTTTCACTAATGCTAGAAACACACATTTCATGAGCAGCTGCTCGGAGCTTAGAGTAGGCTGTTAATGAGAGCAGCTAAAGGGGATTGGGCAACAACATTAGACATTTACAAACGTTATAAGATCTTGGCAGAAACAAGTACATTTGTAAAATGTCGGAGCTAAAATTTGAGCACAACTGCAGCCAGTTTGAGGTGGAGGACACAGAAAATCTTTTCGGCCAAATGAATTTGAATTTGCAGCCGCAGGTGGAGCAGCATGTGGCCGGGTCCAACGAGAAGTTGGATGACGATGACGAGAAGACGCTGAAGCAACAGCAATTGGAACAGGATCTCGAGCACCTGCAACGTCGCCAGAGCATTGTGTACGATAATGCCCAGAAGCAAGTGGCTGTACTGGAGAACCTGCTGAAGACCGTCGATTCCGACTGGCAGAAGGAGCTGCCAACGGGCCCAGTTACGCAGCAAGACCCCGCGCCGCAGGCCTACCGCTTCAAGGACATCTACGAGCACAAGAAACAGCAGCTGCTGCGCCAGCGGCTCGAGCAGGAGCGTGCCCAGCGCCAGTTCCGCAGCCGTCCCATGCCCAACTTCGACCAGGCCCATCAGCAGCTTGCCAACAAGCAGGTCGTGCATCGCATCACCTGTGCGGTCACACCAAATGTACTGAAAACGTCGCGCAACATGCTGCTAAAGCGTCGCCAGAAGGTCGAGCAGTTGCTGCAGGAACGCGAGCAGGCGCAGCTGCAGCAGCAAAAGCTGCGCCCCAAAACCAAGCCGGTGCCCAAGTTTAATGTAGCGCCACTGAAGCCAGCCAATGGTCAATCCTCGCAATTTCAGCTGGAGGTCAAGCCTTTCCGTCTCTCCACGGAGCTGCGCGCCGAGCAGCGCAAGATATTCAATTCAAAGTCGCATCTGATGCAGGAAACCCGACGCCGGGAGCAGGCGGAGCAGCGCAAACGTCTCGAGCACGAGGAGTTCAAAAAGCAGCGCCAATTGGCCACATTCCGAGCCCGACCCAATCCGTTCAAGTTCCAATTCGAACGAGTTGCCCACCAACAGTAGTCTCTCCAGATTGTTTATTGTTTACGTTTCATTTTTTTGGTTCCTTTTTGTTTAAACAAATTGTTTTTGTTTTTCCTTTCGAGCTGAGTTTATTTAAGTTACGGTTTATAAATTTTAATGCAAGACAACAACAATGCGTTTCTGCTTTTACTTTAGATGATTATATCTGCATATTATCTGCAAGTTTTATATTTTTTACCATTTGCTAACGATATTTCTTGGTACACTTTTAGATATATAAAGTAAGTTTTATGAATACAAATATTTAAATATAAGACAAGGGATTCATCGTGTGCAAAGCCAGGCACACAAACTACATTTGGCATATCATATTCTTGATATATAATTAAACACAATCTGTTAACATAACTCTGATGGATAAGCGGACCCTTTGGCTTCGCTTATTTCTTCTATATGCACATTTTGGCTTTTTTGCTGGGGACCTTCTTAAATTTCAATAATCATTCACACACATGTGTGCACATATTCAATTTGTTCATTTAAAATAGCTCAGGTCGGGGCTCCATCAATCAAACGCTTGCCATCGAGTCACCCATTCCCACCCACTTCGGACGACGACACCCTCCCCCCGCCAAACGAATGCCGCCCACGTGTTTCAGTACAAACAATTTGTTGTAAGTGTATCAATTGATGCGCCCCGCATTCGCATGTATGTATGTATGTATGTGTGTGGCCTGTATGCGCGCATAGCTGTATGTGTGTGCGGGCGGTTGTGAGTGTGTGTGCCTGCGTGTGTGTGTGTGCACGTCACATAATCAAAAGCACAAATACTAAAACAAGCACTCAAACTGTCAAAGCAATGATTGATAGTGTTGACATTCGCTTTTTGGCTTCAAAACGCCAAGCAGCGAGCTCGGGAGTTTTTGTGCATTGAATTCTGTTAATGGGACGTTTGTCGATTCCATACAAAAACCTCTCAGCTCTCCTCCCCGCACCATGACTTCTTTCACCTGCCTTTCAGGTGTGGGCGAATGATGAATTGCACTGCATGTGTTTATATCGAGGTTGAGTGAAATTTGTATTTATTGCAAATTTGCTGACTAAGTTTAAAGGTGAGTTTCCATTTAAACTCAATAATTTAATGCGAAAATATAGCAGAAAAAGGCTTGTAAATGTTTTTTCTTCAAAATGTTTACGCAACCGATGAAATATGCAATGTCATGATACATTTTATCCAACTACTTTTTATAAAAACCTAATTAAGCCATTAAAATTATAATTTACATATTGAATACAAATTTAATAACCAATTCAAATAAAAGTGTGCAGTTTTATCTGAAAATTGGTTTTGTTTGCTTTAATCAATTCTTAGTCCACTTGGAAATAAAAAATACATTTTTAGTTTTAAATTGATTGAAGTTTGTTTATTTTTTAGATTTTTACCCAGAATTAATAATTTTATTTAATGTGTATTAATTAAAATTAAATCTCGCAAAAAAAATACATGGAAATAACTTTATTGCATGCAGCTCAAAAATAAATGTTAACTCAACATTTTTAGGTTCCCCGCTAACGGTTAACTTTGAAACTGTGCTAACGGTTAACGGTATAACAGTTCACTTTGCCTCTGTTGTCAATAGATGGCGGACTGTTGTTTTAACAGAATGTTAATCTAACAGAGGAAAAGTATATTAGCTGCATTTAATTGGAATACAAGCGAATGAATATAATAAATATATTGTATAAATAAACGTAATTGGTGAAGTTACTTTTGATTATATATGAAGTTCTTTTAAAACCTATGTACATAGAAACCAATTCATATGTTAATTATATAGATGATTCTCGATTTAAAACTGTTATAATATTGAAGCAAAGTGTTAATATCGAAATATAAAAAAATGTTTGAAGAGAGCTGAAGGGAGCTAAAGCTTAAAATGGAACAATGTTCCAAATTTGATATGCTTGTCTGTGTGTGGCTGAGGGTGAGGGTGAGGGTGGGGCTTTTGAGGGGCGTACGTATGATTTTACGTTTGGTTTTTATGCGTGGGTTGTGGGTTAAATAAGACGCTTGCTGGATGCGAACAATGGACGGGTGTTAAAAAGACAAGGGTTTTGGTGGGGAGACGGATTTGGCTGGGCTACGGGGCGGATGCGTGTTGACGAGTCGCCGGCAATCTACAGAGTATCGCTGGCTTTTTGTTTGCGGCTTGGCACAGTGGAATTTAATAACGTGCTGATGCATGCAAAATAACGCATAAAAACGTAAAAATGCACACGCAAAAAAAGGGGCAAACAAATTACAACACCACACACAAACACACACAGGCAAACAGAGAGACACAACCACAGCAACACACAGAGAGATCGCGTCTGCGAACTGAGACAGCTCCAGTAGCTGCAGTAAAACAATTTTCGCAGTCAATTTTCCTTTATGAGCGGAAAATATCTCGCTGTGAAAATATGATACGCATATTGGCAGCCATCAGCCGAAGGCAACAACCCGCATGCCCAACCCACAACCCCCAACTCTTGACGCTTGAATATGCAAAAAATTTGTGTACCACTTTAATTGAAACGGCAAATACTGAGTTAAATCAATCGAAAACAAAATAAAACACAAATTTCAATCAGATAGTCAGAAGAAAAAAAGGAGGAAAATGTGAAAAACAAAGTGGAAATAAAAAAGTGCTAAAAAGTTCTCGAATTGCGACATAAAACGGCAACAAAAACTGAAGGTAGGACGACGGCAACGCATTTGCTGCATAAAGTCAAAGTCATTAAAAAGTAATGTCATTTCGTCAACCAGACAGCCAGCCACGCCCACATCTACAATTGCCTTAGAGGGGCGGGAGGAGGGAAGGGTTTCTAAGAGCCTGTCTCAACTCCTTCACTGGCAGGCGCTCCATTAATGATGAATGATGAATACTCGAGTCTTGAGTCCTGAGTGGCGACTCGACTGGCGGCTGTTGCGCACCGAAAAATGATTTGATGAAAACATTTGAAATTTTTATCGGGTGCAAATTTATGCAGAACTGTTGATGTCATCGCCGTTGCCCCCGTCCTCTGCCTCGCCCTCGCCCTCGCCACCGCCTGCGTTGGCCACAGAAAAAAATGATGACGATGCGAGTGACGTTGAAATATGAAGCGACATTACCTACTCCCAAAGGCGGTCGAAGCAGTACCAGCAGCAGCAGCAGCAACATCAGCTCCCAAGCTTCTCGAGCTGAAACTAGGGGCTGCAATGATTGGCTTTTTTCTTGAGCGTGCCCCCTCTATAAGGGGTGTGGCATTTTCTGGTGGGCGCAACGAAGCGCGTCTGTTAACTGGGCTTGGCCTTAGCCGATAAGACGTTCTTTTTGTTGTTGTTTGGGGGGGAGGGCTTAATTTTTATTAACATTAGAAGTGCACTTAAAATTTGTAATAAATGACTTTGCAATTGATTGGAAGCTCACGATTTTATATGCTCCATAAAGTCTGATACAGTTGAACGAGCAGCTATATAAATACTTGCACATAACTATGCCATATAAATGCCAAAAATTGCCTAATAATAAATATACAGCTATTAAATAATCATTCACATGCTCAAATGCCGCTGGAGAACATAAAAACTTTATTGATTATTTGAATTAGTAGAAAGATATCAATTTGGTTTATGATGGTGTTTCCCTTAAAAGTTTCAGCTTAAGTTGTAGTTGCACGCTTCAGCAGCGATCTTTGCCTGCATGAACCCTTTGAGAATTATAAGCTGCAGCCTGAAGCCTTTCTGAATCTTCGAGATTTTTAGACAATACTAAACTACTTATTAAGTAATTGATATATTTAAAGGATTTTTGTATTTAAAAACGAATTTTTTACTCAGCTCTTACATGCTCCGAAAAGTATGCAATATAATTTTACAAAAATAATGCAAAACATTTAATGAAGAAAAAAAAGGAAATTATGAAAGTTAGCAGAATTTGGGCTTTTGGCTTGTCCATCAGATAGATATGAATCTATTATTCTATAATTTTCTAATTAATAAGGTTCCTGCTGAAGTCAAAAAGTCTTAACTTAACCAGAAAAAATAATAAAAAAACGAACATTTGTGACTTTTGTACCGTACTAATAAGAGGGCGTAAACTTTTAAGTTTTATTCAATTGATTCTCGTGACATCTTCATATGAGCTGCGGTTTTATTGACCTTTCATTTTGAAGACTGGTTTTTATTGCGGCGTGTGTATTTCATTAACTTTGAACAAATTGCGTAAAACTTTTACGGATTTAACATGACAGTTACAGTTCATGGTATCTAGGGGAAGACTGTGCACTTGCATACTATGTGCCATGTACTCATGTACCCACATACCATGTACCATGTACCATATACCAAATACCATGTACCTTGTAATACTATATATGGCTATTGTAAAAGTTTTTTTGTTATTTTTTTTTATGCGTCTAGCCCCCATGGGTGATACTTGGGCTGACGACTGTGGCTTCAAGTTTTTATTGCCGGGCGCTGTTTGACGTGAACCTGAACGAGAACACGGACTCCGATGTGGGCTACAGCTCGGCCGGGATGTGTACTGTGGTTGGGCTTGTGCATGTGGTGGGCACGTGTGCTGCTCCCACAGGTGACGATGGCCTCGTTTATGAACAAACAGCAAAATGTTGTCAACATTTCGAAATTTATTTGTTCAATATACTTATAAACGCACACAGCCAGAGACAAACGATGAGCATATGTTGACTGAGTAGTGTGCGAGTTTGTGTGTGTGTGTGTGTGTGTGTGTGTGGGGCTGTTGTGTGTGCGTGTGTTATTAAATTAAACACAGAGCTGCCATCAGCACTGGGGCCAAAAGCATTCATTAGCCACGTTTACTGCACCCGTGGCGACCTCCATTTTTGCTGATGAGTTTTGTTTTTTTCCTTATTTTTTTTTCCACGTTGTCCGCAAGTAAAACTTTCCTGTTGTTTCTGTGTATTTGCTTTGTTTCTGTGCCGGTGTGTGTGTCTGTGTGCGTGTGTGCGCGTGAGATTACCCAACTGTATCTGGTTTTGAAATAAGATACTTCCCACAGATGTGCTTCTGGCATGTCTATTTTGTATAACTTATTTGAAAACAAAAAGCTCTTTTGTGAGTAGATTGCAATTATTTTTAAATAGTATTTGACTTTGAAGACGACCAGAGGCTTGGCAAAATACTACGTACAGCCGCTTTCCACCAATTTTCCACAGACGCGGGTGGAATATTCCAAAACCTCGACTGAGCGTGCACTTAATACCATGTAGGGTAGCTATACAAGATATAAAGCTTTGACTACATAAAGAAGCAATTAGGTGTGTCTTCTTTTGGAAATGTGACTCTTAGATATATGTATGTTAATATCTAGAATAGAAGAGGAACCTAATACGTATTTTGCCAGTTGTCATCGTTAGTATCCTATTATCCGGTTAGTATCCTTATTTTTCATACATTTACACTTTGATTGTTGTACAATTTAGATGATATGGCAATAAAAAATAAATTATTAATCTGTGTAGACCATACGAGATTTTACACACAAAAGTCTAGAGTATCTAGCTCTAATATTTATTGATGTATGTTTAAAAAACTATAAGCCAAATTCGATACTTATCGATATTTAGGAAATGGGAAAAGATATCGATAACAAAAAAGCCAACTTGTTATGCGAATGATATGCGACAAATATTTCAAAGACAAAGACAAAGACAGAGTAAGCTGTAAGGAACTACAATATATTTGCTGTACAGCCAGCTCCAACTGGGTAAATGTTGGCTTTTCTTTTTTGATTACTTCGTCTATTTGCTGTGGCGGCTGTTGCCATTTCGTGACTGCGGCCACGTTCTGTGCCCGGCCTGCTCCGTTGTGTAGTGGGTTGCATGTGGATGCTGTTTGGTGTTTTCGGTGTGATGTTACATTTTGATACGCGTATTTGTTCTAAAGTGTCCCGAGTACGTGATCTCCACTCGTGGCATATATTGAAATGATTATTGCGCGTCATTTTGGCGAAAATGGCAACGCGTCGGCTGGGCCTTTAGAGAGGAAGCCATCAACGTGTGGAAATATTAATGGGCCACAGTTGTTGTGCTTGGGCTGCAGTTAAATGCGATTTGACCTGTGTTTTTGGTAACGCCCAACGCATTAATTCTAATTAACTTTTTGCGGTTAGCTCATCAACCCAAAAAGGGACCGGGGCAGGAACTGAGGTCTGGGGACTGGGGCCTGGACCTGAGCCTGGAGCCTGAGCCTGGAGTCACAGCCGGTCGCAGTCGTTGCCGGTTTATGAGCACTCGCCAACGAAATAGCGTCAACAAATGAAGTGCAGGCAATAAAAAGCGACAAAGGCAAATGGCAAAACGTCGTCCTAGTCGTCCTCGTCGCCATTGTCCTGCCTGCGTTTTGTGCGTTGAGCCATGAAAATGGAAATGAAAATTTATGCGTACCAACTACCGGGCACAAATGCGCCGCGTTCGTGTGATTAAAACACCTGCGCCGACACCTGCCAACAGCAGCAGTAACAGCAGTAGCAGCAGCAGCAGCAGCACTCACCATTACAGTCCTCCAGTTGGTCCTTCGTCCTGCGCGCGATTGTCTTCCGTCGCCCCTCCCCGTTCCACTCTGGTCAGGTGCCAGCCCAGGTGATCATAGCTTTTCATTTTCGCCGCCTAATGAAACGTCATGTTATTTATGGCCGAGATGCGCTCTAATGCAAAGCCATTGCTTTCCATCTGCTCGCAGCAAACGGAACTAGGCCATCACGAATAAAATTTCACTCTGCGGATTACTCTGTGCAATCGCCAAGGGAGTCGCTTTTAAACAGTCTATGCCTCTGTTAAAGAAAGTCTTTTGTAGTAACAATTTAAAAAGAATATCAAAATATTTAACCATCAAGTAACTAAATGATAACAAGCTTCTACCGGAAATAAAGACATATTAGATTCAATGATGCCACATAATGTAGGGCATATCAGTGCAAGACAATTCGGTATTTTTCAGTATTTTCAGACATGCGATTGAAATTTCCCGAAACCCCGTCTTGGCGTGCACGTTCATCATACGGTTTAGGCTATGCGTTGATCACCAATCAGGTCAAACAGTTTTAGATTCTAGGAGGTACATGTCAAGTTTGGAGCCTCTTTCTTGAAACTTATATTTTTAGTATATTTAATTGAATGCTATTTAATAGTACGTTCATAAGTTTAAACCATTATTATCTAAGCTCATACCATTATTAAGTTATTGTACTGAATATACTGATATATATATATATATATATATTAATATAAATATTTAAAAAATTAACTGGTGTGCCAGCTTAAAGCTCATTTAAGCCAATCATACTTTGATTCGTGCCTTAAGAACCCTTCTAAGTATTTGTTTCTTAAGAAATTATAACAAATTTCAAATGCTTTTTTTTACTCTACTGTCTTATTGGAGTGTATAAAATATAAAATTAATGTACATAATTCATTCAACTAGCCAAAACTAAACAGTATTCGGCGTGGATCGGAAGCAATTGACAATTTGACATGCGTTAAGCTGTTCAATTTGTCTTTAGAATCAGTTCAGTCAGGTATAACCCACAGGAGTCTAGAAATATTGCTCAATTGTCAGTTCAGTGAATGCGTTGCTTCTAAGACTTTCTAACGGGCTAGTTATATACGCTTGTAGATTATATTGTAGGTTAGTCAATGTATAACGCATAGAAGAAGACTTTTTCTAAACCATAATTTACATATTTTATTGTCGCGAAATTAGGTTTACCTTTTTGTTGTAGGCATTACATATGTCGTTGCTGGCCGGACAGGAATACTATATCCATAAAGCTGTCATAGGAACCCCCAGTCAAAAACTGGAAACTAGTATGAAAGGTTTTTTTCGATTTCCGAGATATTTTGACCAAACCTGATATTTTACAAGTTTAACTATACTTATGCTAAAAGTATCTGCCAATTCAAAAGACACTTCTAGGGTATTTAATCTTCGGCATGCTGAAGATAGCAAGTTCTAGATTTTTGTTTTTTTTTTTGGACAACCTTCAACCCCAAACGTGTTCAGCATTGATAAATTTGGAGGCGTGCGGCGTGACTAGCGCTGACCGAAGGCTCTTGATGAAGGATACGGGAAATGAGTTTCAGCGGGCAGCGGGCCATTAAAAATGCTAATGTGTCTATTCAATGCGAATTTTATGCAAATGACAAGGTTAAAAGCAAAATAAGAGCTACGCGCTGGTAATGCGATAAAAAATTTGACACATCATCACTTTTCAATAAAATCAACAAATTTTATTTAAGTCACCCAACGGATGCGCCTCGCTGCCCCGCTGCCCCGCTGCCCGCTGCCCCGCCCAACCTCACAGGCCAGAGCTGCTCGAAAACTTCGGGGTTTTTTTTTTGTGACTGGTACGCCACCACACAAAAGCGCTTGGGAAAGCCAGGAAGGATGTTCGATGAAGGCAGCAGGCCGTAGGGACTGTGGAAGCTGGCTGAAAGTAATGCCATTTTCTATGGGGCCCTTCTACACGCCCCCGTTTACCCAGGGGGGAAGCTTATCCATTTTGGCCATACGTTTTTGTGTGTGTGTGGGTGTGTGTGCTTTATATTATACCATTTTTTGTTCTGTTCGCTTTGGTTGTTTTTCTTTGTTTGGGTTTTCTTTCTTTCGGCTTTTCGCTTTTGTCAAATGGCTTTTATTGCGAGCCGGGCCACGGAAGTAGCCAGTAAGGCTTTTCAGTCCAAACTGAAAATACTTTGCATTTGAAAATGTGAAATCCGGTTATGTTACTAATTTCTATCCTCCCCCTCTCTCTCTCTCTCTCTATCGCTCTCATCCTTTTACAGCGGCTCTTAGGTGCTTCCGGTTGGGTATATGTAGCTGGCGCATTCAACATCAATTACAGCATCCACAGCAGAAAATGTAGTTCTCAATTCGCAATGGTAACCCAAATGTCACTCGCCGTGATTGATGGAATTGACAATTGCGCCGCCAACGCATAACCGTAGATGGATGAATCCGGGCACCGCCACAGCCACCGCACTTAAGCCCCTCTCGTCTGCCACTGTCACTACTCAAGCTACAGTCACCAGTCGGCAGACGGCAGTCGGCAGTCCCCAGTAACCAGTCACCAGTCACTAGTCACCAATCAGCAGTCAGCAGCAGCTCGAGCAGTTCCTATGTCATGTCAAGCGTTGCGTTTTCCGCTGTCAATCCGAGTAACATTTGTCTGGCAAAGGCAGCTCAATTAGGCGATTTGAAATCCCATCGAAATTGTTAAAGTACCAAAGGGGACCCTACTTAAAGCCTACACATATTGGGGCTGTTATTTTGCGTTTTTCGAATCGCTTACTCATTGAAAATGGGTTTGAATAATATTATATTAAAGTTGTTAACCTGTAGGTTAAAGACAGGGTGGCAGATCCAGCCATTAAGCACGTTTATCCTTGATCAGCTGATCTAGTCCATCTAGGCATATAAGCTTGTCCGTCTGGGCTTATAAACGCGTTCTTTCTTTCTCTGAGACTTTAAGATCTGCTTTTCTTTATCTAATTTTTATATTTTTATTTTTTATCTAATTGCAATCAGAGATCTATGTTCAATTACGAACGGATAGAATTTGTATTATGTATGTCATCTTAGGCTTGAACCAAAACATGGGTTCAAGACTGTGAAAAAGCAAGTTCATGAATCTAATCTAAGGGCGAGGAGTTGCTCCGCATTGTGAACCGAACTTTAATTTTGCTTCTGGGCCCTGGTCATTAATACGAATTGTTTTCTAGATAAGCAATTATTTATAACAGGTTGTATATTTATAGCTCAATTTCTCAAAACGTTTTTGACATATTTGTAGAAATGTGGTTGGCAAACAGAAAGATCTAAACAAGATATATATAGAAACTGACAGGCCATTAATTCGGAACAATAGCTAATAAACTGCTCATAAACTACAAGTTCCGAACGAATTAAGGACCTGTCTTGTAGTTTTATGTGCATTCGGTGGGCGCCCATCAAATGGCCATCATAACTGCTGTGTAAATACAATTAACGCCTCATTTGTTGCCAGGTGGGTTAATAGTGTCGATGGAGGGAGGGGTAGGGGGCACGCTTAAAACAGTTGCACGTTTATTTTCATTGCTGAAATGTTTTTGTTTTATTTGCCACTCCCCCCGCCGCCTTCCGGCCAGTGAAGTCAGCGTTACCGTCGCCAAGTTGGCCAATTGAATTTGTTTTTTTTTCCCATTTCGTGTAAACATCGCGTGCAATTACAAATATTTGACTAGCTCATTCGTATGAGTGCTCACTCCTTACTATTCAAATTTTCCAACCAACTGGGCAAAACGAACGCTTATCAAAACACTAACAACAACAGCAGCAATAACAACAAACATAAACAAAACAGTTAAGATTATTTAATAAACTGACACCCTCTTTAAACAGCTCGAGCTCAGGTGTTTAACCATAATTATTAAATAAACCTTGAGCCACATAATTTATAAGGAGTCAAAAAAAACATTTTTTGCTGCTTTAAATATATTTTTAGGAAGTAAATAAGGCATCCAATTGTGTATAAATACTTAAGCCCAAGAGGCACTTTTTCCATTCTGAGAAATGGCGGAGGTATCCAAGTGTTGAATTTTGGCTCCGAGATATGGTTTTAAATAAACTCGATGTTTTTAGGCACTAGAAAGATCGACGTTAAATATCTTAGGTCTGTAACAGCTAGCTATTATAGAGTCTAACACAGACATAAGGACATGGTTTGACTCGTCTGTTGATGTTAATCAGGAGCATGAATACATACTCCAATATCCAACATCAAAATGTTGGTGTCCCTAGCTCTTTTATGTTCCGAGATATGGCCATCAATTCTTATCGATTTTATGTAGGCAGGTCAAGTTATTGATGATTTGAAAGAAACTCATCTTTTCGTGCACAAGAGGGACCACAATTTAAAATTTTAAGTCTCTAGCTCTTACTCTATAGGGTCGTATAGGCCACCTTCTGCCTGTTGCATACATTATTTGCAAAAATGTATTCTTCCCTTTTAACAGCTAATCAACGGGTTCAGAGTATGAATAGACAAGACCCACGACAGGAGTTCAAGCCCGAATCGCCGAAATTGATTTACATTTTTGATTTATAAATCGGTGTAGTTAATATTAATCAAAGTTATCTGGATTCTCTAGAAGTAAACCGACTTAGACACACATACACAGCTTCGAGTTTTATATTTTCTATAAACACATACACATTTCTATTAACACATGGAGTTTCGTCCTAGCTTGTCCGCACGACACACATACAAATGCCTCATCCTTGGCGACTCCGGCGTCGGTAAGTCCACATTTTTGCGTCGCCATGCAACTGGAAAGTTCGAGGATCAACATGTGCCCACACACGGGCTCAATGTGCACACGCTGCTGCTAGAGACGAACTATCAGGCCGTCGCGCTCGAGATGTGGGATATTGCAGGCGATTCTCGACACGGAGGACTCCACAATGGTTACTTCTTCTTCGCCAGATGTGCCATCATCATGTTCGATTTGAGCCTGGCCAGCACTGCGGCCAGCGTCACACGTTGGCAGCAGCGCCTCGAGGAAATCTGCGGCAACGAGCTGCCGGTGGTCGTCTGTGGCAACAAGGCGGAGCTGGAGCGCATGTGCCCGGAGCTGTTATTTAGGCAGCAAGCCAACCTTGACTACTGCGAGCTGTCGGCACGCGCTGCCTGGAACTTGGCCGAGCCACTGCAGCTGCTCTGCCGGCGGCTGCTGATGCGCAAGGACCTGAAACTGATCTCCCAGCCAATACTTGAGCCCGTTAAGGATTGTGACTACAATGAAGCTGCAATGAAGGAGCAAATGGATTCGGTTATAGATAAAATGTTGCCACCGAAGATCAAAGCAGGTGAAACATGCGAACCGAGTGAGGTTGGAGATTTCAAGCGTTTTATTGTCTTAAATGAGAGCTAGAACTTGAGCGTATTTACAAATAAATTTAGGGTGTCTATGAATTAGGCAAACAATTTATTAGTTTAGTTAATAGCTTGAGCTAGATTCTACGGAGGTATAGACGCATTTAACAAGATTGAACCAAATATTTTCAACACGTCTAATTCTTCCAAGACCAATCCCAAAAAGTGAAGCTTTCTTAGAATACAGTTTTATTTTTTTGCAGTTATTGAATCGACTTCCTCTAAAAGAGAAAAAGACTTAAATTTTTGGGTTTCCAAGATATGGGATTAACGAAAGTCAACATAAATACTCGCACAGTCGAGGCTGAGTGAATATTCTATTTTTAGCGAGCTTGTATTTAAATTGTCTTTTGTTTTACAATAAGCAACATTCAAGCATTGTGTGGAAAATGTGAAAGCAACTAATGTCTCAGTAAACGAATGTCATGAAAAAACTGCTTTTGGCCACCAACATATATTCTATGCGTTTGGCTTAATGCCTGATTAGTATAAATTTAAGGAAATAGTTGAATAGCCCAGAAAATGAATCACCCTGTTAATTTAAGAGCTCCTCGGAGAACGTCATCAAAAGCGACTTTGTTTGAGCTTGGAAAAATATGTGACGGCAATTTAATTAAAAACTTATGAATGAGTGAACAAAAAAACTTTTGCACATCCTTCGACTTGAAGATGTTTTTATCGTTGTTGTGTGCACAAATGAATTCTGTCACACACACACACACACACAGAATGTTGTGCGTGTGTTTGGGCATGTGGAGATCAGCATAGGAGAACTATGTGAAGCTTTTTCTACATACAACTGAAAAAGCCCAAAGTTTTTACAGCGTAAAAATATAATTGGATAAATTTAAAAAGTTGTTTTTAGTTTTTTTTTTTTATTTTGCTAGCTTTACAAGCTTTACTAGCAACGGTTCAAATATTTCCCTTAGCGAAAGAGACAAAGTGCATTTAATATGGCTATACCCTGTAGTAATAGTCATCTAAAGTATACTAAAAATATGTGACTGCTTTAACTTACTGGAGAAGGAAAGGTTTGCTTCTTATCGGAGAGTAATACATATATACGACAGCAACTAAATATTGACTCAAAATAATTGCTGTACTATCGCCAGAGTCTCGTCTTTGAAGATTAAGCCTATTTCGAGTTGAAAAATAGCTGCTGCTTAAGAAGGTCTTGAGAATAAACTCTTCTTAGACCTAGGCATAAGGTATTTGCTCGTGCTGTTTACTCCACCGGAGCCTTCACACTTGTTAATCTTGGCAAATCCAATTGGTAAATCGATCTAGAAGCACAATTGAAACTTTTCGATTATTTTGGCCAGGACTCAAGAATGCATTGTAAATGTATTTTGCGCACACAAATTTTTGTCTCCTGGTCGCAATTTCACTTGGCACATTTACAAGCATTTCTCATCGCTGCTGCTGTTGCTGTTGGGAGGGGTTTGGGGATTCATTTCGGTTGGGATTTGGGGCTTGGCTTGGCCATTTTATTGTGTGTGCAGTCGGTAAAAGTGAATAAGAAAATTTGTTTGCCAACTTTTGGTGTAATTTGTAAACATCAAAGAGAATGCCAGAGAAAACATGTCCACGAGTCAAAGGGATCAAGAGTTGCTTTGCGAATTCGTGCGGAAATCTTCTACGTGTGCGGCATGCCAAAATCTTGTGCTCTTGTGTGTGTGTGTGTGTGTGTGTGTGTGTGTGTGTGTGTGTGTGTGTGTGTGTGTGGTGTGTGTGTGTGTGTGTGTGTGTGTGTGGGCTTGTGTATGCACAGTATGGCAGCTGGCAGCAGCCTTCAGCCTCCAAATCCTGTCACAGCGTATTGTAGTATTCAACCAGTTGCCTTAACAAATCCGTTGATGCCGATGATACAACAGGCGGATTGTTTAACCCAAAGCATATGCGTATCTCAATGGGTGCGGATCTCTGCAGCTGAAGCTATGCATGAATAGCATCTGAAATTCGAGTAGGTTTTCGTAGTACATGGACGCTAATGAAGCGCCAAGACCGAAAATTCGATGAAGTCCGCAGCTGCCGATGGGCTGTGGTGGACGCAACGTTTCGCCAAAAAGTTATGATAACAAAGAACTAATTAAGAAACATGACGTCCTTATGACAGCCTCAGCCTCAACCCCGTCCCTGGCCTCGGCCTCAGACTTCGCATCAGCCTTAGTCCTAGACACTGCATTCGGCTCGTGCTCAGTTGAAGTCCTGGCACCACCAGCAGCAGCAACAGCAGCAGGAGCAACTGAAGCAGCAGCTCTGATGATGTCCTGATGTACTAATTAAGTTTTGAACGTGACGAGAAATTGCAAGTAGCAATTTCGTTGTTTGATTTTTCGCTGAACAAAATTCTTGTTGCCTGCTCGCTTCCTTCCCGCTCCTGCGGCGCTTTTCATCTGAATAATTAGCTGCAAAGTGTGCAAAGGACTCAGTCGCAGGACAAGCAACGCGATGGCAACAGCTTCCCCCAATCCCCAATTTGCCGCCGTCAGTTGCGGGTAGTTTCCTTTCTGGCTAACTACAAATTAGAATTAATTTTCTTGATGCTCCTATATATTTGGCTGTTTATGCTCTGAGGCTAACGCAGCAAGACAATGGTCAAGGCAAGGCAATAGGCAAGTTCAATCCAGCTATTTGATATTGTAAGAAAGTCAAGCTACACAAACCTTTAAGTTTATAGTATCTCTAGTATTTAGTTGGGTTGTTAAAACTATCGTACAGTTGACTTAAATCGGCTTTAATCAATTATATTTGAATCCATTTTAATTTTCTTAACTCTTAGAATCTTTTAACATTGGCTTGTTTATAGTTTTTTATAACATTGACCTATTAACAGTTTTTACATTATTAGAAGTATTTACATTATTGACAATCTATGTAAGCAGGATAACATTAGATTGTTATTATTTTATGTTTCGTTTGCTTACCATATTTGATGTCCTCAAATATTACTACATGGATTCTCTCAACGCAATTTTGTTATTCTTTAATCATTTCCAATTGCTACCGGTTATAATAATAGCGGCAGTTAGTAGGTTAAATTATACCTTTTCATATTTTTTCTAATCCTACGGATTCTTTTTCAAGTTTTCGAGTTGTCTTTTAACTCCTCTGTTTATCACTGCGTCGCCTTGTCACTTGCTCTTCGGACGTTTTTTCCAGTAATTTTTTCCATTTTTCCATTTTTTTATTGGGTTTTCGCGTTATTGTTAAGAGTATTTTTTTGTATTTGCAGGGAGCTTTTGTGTTTGTTTTGAGGTTTCATTAAAAGGAATTTAATTACAAGGAACGCATTTCTCTCTTCAGACTTCGTTCTCTGTTGCTCTCATTTCATGTCCTGTTCCAGTGCCACGCCCCCTTTATTATGCATTTTCACGTTTTGTGAGGCGACGTCGCCGGCGCCTTTGTGAATTGTCTCCGCTGTAAGCGTGAAACAAGAGGGCGTTGGGGTTTGGGGGTTGAAATGGGGGCGTATAGAAGAAGAGAGTGTGAGCGGTAGAGAGAGAGGAATAAAAATTACCGTTGCGGAGATTAAGAAGTTTCGCTATTATCATTCAAATTATAATTACTTGCAATTGTTTTTATAATGTTCATTAACATTTAGCGCCTTCAGAAATTGCAGCAGCGAAATGGGAGCAGCGTCTGGCAATGCCTGCGGGCAAAAATTTCATTGCAGACATTTTCGTAATTATTTTTTAAATTGTAATTTGCGCTGCCGCCTCTGGAAAGGATTAGCCCGGAAATATGGCAGCATGTGTTAATTGGATTTTGGGTGCTCATAAAGACAAAAGTTGATGGCGAAAACTGTGTAACGCTCATCTTTCCTCTAGGGTGTTATTAGAAACACAAAAACAAAATGAAACAACCAGAGCATGGCTTAAATAAAAAATCGATCGGAAAAAAGGTTATAATACCAGGTAAAAGCTAACACATGACACGGATATGAAGCCAAAACCTGTAACCAAAATACTTTAAAGTTTGTAAGATTTTGGGTGGACTGAAAACCGAGCTTAAAGTAACTTGGAAATATATTAAGTTTTATATATTTGCCTATGTATCTGGCATGTTTCTTATAGATATAAGTTGCATATATAGACTGCCTATACTCATTAAAAGGGCGCACATATTAGGGGATGTCTTCGAACCTGTAAAGTGTAGAGTATTTCTTGTTCGGTATTAGCAACTGCCTTTTTTTTTTATTTTTACAAGGTATTGTCGTAAAATATATCAGTATATGTGTCTAAATCGATCGGATCGGACCACCATATCATTAAAATACCAAAATAATTTTATTTTTTCTCAATCTCAATCTCAATCTCAATCTCTGCAGTTCTTTTCTTTGAATATAACTTTCGAGGATGAATCAGCCGAAATACTTTTTTGTACCGAAAAATTTTCTGTACTTCGCATAGTCTCATTCGCTCAGATATAAATATTTAGCACAAAAGCATTCTGGTAAGGGTATTTAGTATTCGGCGTGACGAAGATTAGTGCCTTGCTTAAACAAACGTTAGACAGACTCGCATAGAATTTAAAGGCTGTAGAGATTGGAGCTACTTTAATTTTTAATACGCAGCCGCATGCAATTTGTGCATCTCGGTAAATATGAACGCATTATTCATTAAAAACGTGCACTCGAAAAAAGCAAAAACAATTGTGGTTTATGCAAAAAGCAACAGCTACAATTTTAAATAAATACATATGTATACAAATGTGTGTGTACGATTATGTGTGGGAGCCACTGTGTGGGCAAATGTTTACAAAAATTTCTTTTGATTTATTTAAGTGGAACTAATTGTGGGCGTTGAACTGCAAAACAGCAACAAAAAAAAAGGGAAATATAATAATAAATGAAATAAAGCACATACATTGCGAGGGCATGAAAAAATGCATATTATTTAAACACGAATTGTCATATTGAATTTGACTTTGTTCATGTGAGCAAAACGAACAATGACTTAAATAAGCAGAGTGCACTAATTATTTCATTAAACACTCATCTGCGTGTGGGTCCTGGGACAGAAAACACGTTTCGTGTCTATGAAAAATTAATTTCAGCACTCAAAGAACATATTCATGTACATATCATATCCTTGCTGCAGGAGCCGGGCAGCAACTGACGCTCTAACTGAAAGCATTTGCGTGTTTGCGTGCAATTTGTTATCGTAAAACAAAGAAAACGACGTAAATTCAACACCTGCAAAAAGCCAGAAATAAAGTCAGTTGTGTTTGAGACGGAACATGGAAAGTTAAGTCTACAAATTACAAGTAAATACGTTAAAGCCTAATTGGGTTGAACACTTTCGGATAAGTTTCTGGAGAAGTTAATAGAGAAAAGTTTGCTTTCAAAGTGCCGTTCTCGGAATACCCTGCCAAAACAAAATATATCCTCTGGATAAATACTCTATAACCAAAGTTTAGATATCTTTATCAACAATTCAAATAAGTTAGTTTTTGTGCAATAAGATTCTTCACTTCACAGCCTTATATCAGATATGATCTTTAAACTAGTCGAAGTTCAATTTCGTTTTAATACCCTTGTCATTAAAACCTAGACAGGAGTTTTATTTTTCAATTGCAACCAAATGGCAATCGGAACCTGATAGTTATAGATTTGTCTAGACAGACATAGACAAATTCAACTAAGTTCAATTTTGTATGCTAATGAAATATTGCATAAGCAGACCCCCGTTTAAGTCCATTGTCTGCCGGATGTGTACACATATAATATCTCAAGCAAGTGCATAAAACGGCCTCTTGCTTTGTTCCAGGCCAACTTGGACTCGATGCACTTGAGGGCAACAAATGAAATGCAGCTCAAATAATCCATCAAAAACAAAGGACATATCAAAGTAATTAAATGATCATGTACAAATACATAAGCGAGTAACTAATTATATATGTATGCTCGTGTGTGTGTGTGTGTGTGTAATTAAGTACAATACAAAGAGAAACTTGTCGCACAGTGGACACTCGACTGTCATTAATTTGAGTTTACAAAAGCCTATTTGTGATTTGTCAAAATTGAATTTGGTCCTTATCGAGGATTTGATTGATGGGCTGTGCTGTTGCTACAAGTAGTTTGTGTCCTTCTGATGCAGCCAGCCGCCCGCCTTCTTCTGCGTCTTCTTCTTCTGGCCAACAACTTTTGGCCAGCACTTTGGGCCACACTCACACACACACACACACACACACACACAGTTGATTGAGAGCTCAGGCGAAAATGCAAATGCATTGCCGAAATGTCGGGCAGGCTCCCGAGCGACGAGTACTCTGAGAGTCGCTGCACGTGCTCATCAGATTGACAGATTGTCAGTTTAGCAATTCGATGGCAACTGGATTTAACCAGGCCAAATGCAGACACCAATTTCAGTTTGTTGCACTTTAAAAGTGCCGCCCATTACTCAAATACCCACACAAACACAACTACACACACACCCACACACACACAATGCAAAATGTTGCAGGTATTTATCATTGTTGTTTTTTTGGTTTTCTTTTTTGTGGACTGGCAAATCTCAAATGGAGTCACATTTTCAATGGATGCGACGCAACTTTTGTCAACAGAGGAATAACAAAAAAAAAAACTGAAAAAAAAATAGCAGAGCCGGAAGTTGAAGTGCTGTTGGGAATTCCAAAATTTGTTGCCTGCCATTGTCATTTTTGTTTTCGCGGCGGCGCATTCGTGCGTTTTATTCCCAGCCAAACTGTAAATTCAAAGCCAGCGGCGCAAAATCGAACCGGCAACAACAACTGGCACAACCGAAATGGCCACTATAACAACAGGCAGCAATAGCAGTCACCCGATAGCTCTTTTCAGCCATTGAAATTCGCTGCAATTGTCAGTTTTTGCGTGCCATGCAAAATCCCCCAGCGTAAGAGCGAAACTCGACAACAGCAGAACAAAATTATGTTTTTTGGTTAGCTGCTCAAATGGGGACCCGAAAAGGCAGCCAACTGCTTTTTCAAATTAATTTTCAGCCCAATACCCTTCCAGCCAATACCCTATGTGTGAAGAAACCTCAATATGAGTATTTTTTTTATAGTTCCTTTAAGGTATTAGTAAATGAGCATGTATAAGTGCATGTTGCTGTGAAAAGCTCGGCACGCTTTGATTTTGCACGTTGTGCTTTAAGCTTACAAAGCTTTCACGTACGTGTGTCGTGTACGTGAGCTGCAGGCAACAAAGCTCTCAGTGTAGTTCATGACTGGCTTACAGTGTTCGGAATTTGGGACTACTTCTTCGATTTAAAGCAAGGGAATAACATGATAAATGAATATATATATGTTTTACTGAATATAGTTTATTGGTATATAATATACTTAATGGAAAATAATGAGAATCAACCAAGTTTAGACTGAGTATAGGTCATCTCAAAGTGGAGCATTCGTTTGTTGGCTTAATTCTTGCAAATGCAAGACGTGTCCAATTACCAGATCAGAGATAACGAGATAAATCAATATATGTATACATTTCTAAATATATATTTATTTATAAAGAGAATAAGCCAAGTGTAGACTTGCCAGCTTGCCAATGGCTGAGCACAGGTCATCTCAGAGTCGAGCATTCGTTTCTTTGGCTTAATTCTTGCTAATCCAAGACTTGTGCAATGACCAGATCAGAGCAAACATTGAAGCAAATGTGCTTAAAACTCACACAATGTCCACTTAATGCTGCCCATTAATGGACTTTTAAGTGCAGCCAACAATGTTCCCAGTATGTTTGACTTTATTGTTAAAATGTTCTTCGATTTTCGCATGGCGCATGGCCGAGCTCCTGGCCATGGCCCCCGGTCCTGGGCTCTGCTGTGGGTGCTGTATGGCTTGGACTCATAATCCGTTCAGTGGATGCGGCAACACGTGCCAACTTTCGTCTCAGAATTTCCTATTTCTGGCAGGGTAAATAAGGTAAGCGAAAAGTATTTATTAGTGACAAATTGAAAATTTCAGCACCTGCTTAACTAAAACGCCAGCAAAGCGTTGCAAAAGTTCAGTTAAGTAGTCCTTTCGCAGTTTAGAATTAAGTAAGAAGTTTCTACTCACATGTTTGTACCGCACTTCGTTACTTGTGTAGAAAGTACTTGTAAATTCGCTGCTGTAACGAATAAATAACAATGCTAGTCAAGAGTGCACACCTAGAAGCTGCCTTGAACAGAAGCCATGACCTTAACTGCCAAGGATTACAGTTCTCAATACCTCTAACGTAGATTTGTGAGGATAAGAGACCAGCTCGAACTCAAGTTAAATACGAGTAAAAAGAATCATTTTCTGTTTAAATAGTATCTAATTTCCATTTTTATTCAAGTGAATTTTCTAATGTTTGTGAAGAGAAGCTACTACCACTAGGAGCTGGGTACAGGGTATCTCGCAGGCTGGCCGCTTCTTTTTCGCTTCCAATTGTGCATAACAAGTGGTCGCATATGCCATGTGGCACCACCTAAGTGGTTTCCCTTACACATCAACATTAATATACTCGCACCACAGAAAATTGAAAAACCGCCGAGTAAATTCGTCTCAGCTGGCTCGCATTTCCTTTGGCTGGACTGAAATTGCGGGATTTATATTTATGAGGCTGCCCTGTGCATATGGCAGGGTTCGTGTCCGTTCGGGTCGCTGGTGGGTTGGGGATACGCTGGTGGGTTGCTTGGTTTGTTTTGGTTGGTTGGTTGCCTTTTGCCAAAAGATATTTAAAATCAAATTTGTTTAATTTACATGCATAAACGCGTCAAATTTGTTTGGGAAATGTGCACCCGGCTGAAGCAATAACCGGAGTGGGCACATTGGCTTGCAAGGGGCTGCAGGGGAGGGCTGCGGAACGGGTGCGAGGGGAAGCTGCTAGTTCAGGACTGGCCTCGTGTGTGCGCTCAAAGGCAACAACTGTTTCCGTTAATATAAAATGCAAATTTTGGAGCATTTTTAGCAGCGCCCAAAATTGGTAAAATTCTCCAAACCTTCCTCCCCCCCTGTGCCCCTTGCCCTGCGGTCAGTTTGGTTATGCGCCGCAACAACAGCACAAGATATGAGTTTGTAATAACCAAATCGGTTGGCTGGTTGGCTGGCTGGGTTCGTCGGCTTGGTCAAATGCAATGAGTAGTAAAATGTTGTTAGAAATTATGGGCCCAAACGCCGGATGTTGTTCATATCCTTTTTGTAAACGCACGGAAATATGCCTGGCAAAAACAACAAGCAAAATGGAAATGATGTTGGAAAAACAATTTCATGATGTTTTGATTTCGCAACAACATATGTGCATTAACATAAACATAAACAAAACAACAAGAACAACATCAATAACAACAATGGGAATAACAGCTACCAACTAACGCGTTATAGGCCATGTTTCGCTTTCGATTCGATTGACAGTTGTAATTTAAACTTAGCCGCCAACAATTTACAGCTGCTGGCTGTCATTGAAATTGCGCCAGAAAAAGAGGGCTGCATACAAGAGAGAAAGAGAGAGGGATAGAGCGAGCGATAAAGTAAATCGAGACTAAATCGTTTTGATGCCATCGATGATTCACCGAGCGGCGTCTGTCTTGAATTTTTACCATATTTTTCCACTCATTTATTTACATTTTCTCAGTCCACAGGCCATCCCAACATCCCACTTGGGGCGGGGGTGGGAATTTATTTATTTAGTGCTTATCTTCGAGGCGCATAAATGAATATCAAATCGAGTCGGAACGCATTCGAGTTTATTCGCATCGAATGACGGCCAACAAAGCGGCGCCCATTTCCATGCGGTTGACGCTTGTTTACACTAACAAGAAGCGAATCCTCGACCCTTCTTCGATGTGTGTGGACGGTTGGACAATCGTGCCTCCTCCACTTTTGTCGGCTCTGCCTTTTCTTTGCGCCCATTGAGGAAACCCTACTCGTTGTTATGGCAAGTGATACGCACTTCGCCGTCCTCGATATCTTTCTTATTTTTCAAATCCGATTAGCATCATTAAGTTGAGGCCACACAGTTATTGTCGAAGGGACCATTAGATCCATTTGATTGATTTTTCCAAGAGAGAGCGAGTGGACGAGTGAATCCCCAAGCGATGGCCACGTTTAAGCCCTCGATAAGGTTACCCAAATTGACTTTCAAGGCAACTTTCAATTCAGTTCAACGATGTTTAATATCTGGCAAGATACATACAATGAACATAATCTCACTTATTCCTCATATATTCTATCAAATTCCTGGCTGGGACAACCTAACCTCACATAGCCTCACTTATTCCTTTTCCGTTCCATCAAAGTCCTGGCCGAGTTGCGGCAAGCCAGGCGTATGGCATGCAACACCTGATTCTGCCGCACCTCAAATTTACTTGTTATATGATGTACTATATCCTCAACCAAGGCCGGGTTTAGCTGTTCCTTGGTTTTTATATTGTTGTTCACAGCGCCGGGTCCCACTCGGCCAGATAGAGTATGAGTACCCAGTGTTTCCCTGCCGAAGATCATGTAGCACAAGTCGCGTGTTGCATCCCGATACGAAGTCAAATCAATCCTCAAGTACATTTTTCTCGATAGCTTCGTACCATTTGGTCCGATCTGAATTTTATTTTGCTTGCTGTTCCAGCCTTGATCCGGAGCTTCTCGCCTAACACGCTGTCGTCCGTTTGTTGTGCTATTTTTATTCATTGTTGAGTTTCGCTTCTGCAACTCCTTTTCAAGCTTTTCCAGCTTGGCGGTCAGTAACTGAAGCACTCGGTCTGTTTCTGTTTCGTACAATCGACGTGGTGTCTGCGTACATGCATTCATTTTTAAGCCCCGTACGATTGAGCGCAGTTCTCTTAACCAACTTTCTACTCCCGAAGCACATAAGTTTGAAATTTGTTGTGATGGGAGATGGGAGATTGTGCATATCGTTATCGACTAGACCGACTATTTTGATTTTATTTGGTGTATAGTTAAATGTTCTGAAATGTTTGCCACTAATTGCAAGCAATAGGCGATTCACACTGCACAACATTTAGCTTCTCTCTTCACATGCTATTATGTTGCCTAAGAGTTCGCCTTGCCAACATTTTAAGATCTATGGGATGTTCCTATACCATAACGTTCCATATAATAGTTAGCCGATAGTTTTATATGAATGTTTAAAAATTTGCCATTCTCAACGAATATAAATACTAAGATTTTTTCAAAATGTCGGACAAGGGCGGGAGTACGAAAACTAAACAGTACGGTAGAAGAGGGTTACAAGAGGGAAAAATGCTTCTATTTTCGTGAAGTGAATGTTATTTAATCGATTTATAATAAGAGAAAGTCACACGAAATTGAAATTACTCCATAAATAGAGTCAAAAACTACTCTATAAATAGTGTCAAAACTATTGAAGCCACGCCCACTCCAGTCGATATATGCTAAAGATTTAGTTGTTTTCATTCAATGTTGGTTTTCTCAGGTATATTATTGCGAATCTCTAGACCCCAGAGATTCTAATTTATTTGTATAGATTTTTGGTTTGTTATCACATGTGTTTATTTTCAAATAGTTAAAATTGAGCGAAATATAAACGAAAAAGCCAAAGTGACCGTTGGAGAAATTCATGCCAAAATTCAATTAATAATAAGCTGAGCAAGATTGAAAACTAATTCAAGACCTTTAATATATATTTTGTAATAAATTTCTTGGTAGAAAATCAATTTAAACTCAGGTACAATTCAGAGGACTTCAAGCATATGTAATACTATATAGTCCATTTTATAAAAAAATCACAATTATTTTTCACAGGTGCAATAAGATATTCAAACTAAAAACAGTTGCATCAAATTATGCATCATGTGCCTCGTTCTCTCCAGGTGTCCTTCCACAAAGAGTTTAGTTGAGGGAAACTAAGCAAGCAAAAAGAAATAAATGTCGCCAACCTTTAACCTTTGAGCAGCATCTGTTTTGGCTTTAATCGTGTATACTGATGCTAATGGCAACTAACAGCTAATTAAGAGAACAGACTTGTGGCAATTAAATGCCTTTGGCAACTACAGATACCAGATACCAGATACCAGATACTCATGTTCCGTCTGGATAAGCAAATGGCGTCCGGTGGACTACAATTACCCGCACTATTCGAAGCAGCTGGCCAAATGCTTTTTTCCCTCGAACAAGTTACAGATTGCATCTTTATCTTGGCCCGTACTCTCGTACATATTCTATAAGGCAATAAAAGTTTCTGTGCAATAAATCTGCAAGTTTCTGGACCGAGACTCCAACTGGAGATGCCGATGGCGATGGCGATGTAAGTGGAGAGAGGGAGAGACAGAGGGAAAACATCTGCAGTTGGCATTACTCACACACACACACACAAATTGCGAAAGAGTTGAGCACAAAACAGGTGGCCCTCGAACTGACGACCATTTTATATCCTGCCGGGTCACTGATTCACTTGGCCTCCATTCCGGGACGCGTTTCAGCACAGGCTTTGACGGTGACTTTAAGCCCGCTGCTTCTCGGCACTATCAACGCCGTTTTGATATTTGGGTTGATAAAAATTAATGCAACCCGGAGCTCACCCCCTTTGTCTGCTCGTCGGCTCTGACGAAAGTGTTGACGCATACAAATTGTGCATTAGCGAAAAACTCGCAGCTTTCGGGGCATTTAGTTGCAAATGCGTCACCAGGAGCTGGTCCTGGCAACGGGTGCTGCTCCTGCTGCTTCTGCTGCTGCTGCTGGTGCTGGTGCTGGTGCTAGTGACGCCTCCGTTTCGCGACAGCCAGTGGCGAAAATCTGCAAGCATCCGCATGGCATTTGCATAAATGCAATTTAAAATCTGAATTATTCATGAGCGCCGCCATTTGGCCATTTGTCTGAATGACCACTTGTGGCATTCGGCGGCTCCACACCCACACCCACACCACAAACACACACACGCATACACACGCACATTGGCCACAACATTTGAAAATGGCCACAGCCCTGCCGCCAGTTCGCAGAGCCTTTTTTCTTTCCTATTCCCTCACAGCTGATATACGAACGGCCGCCCTTTCGGCTCTGTTTTTATACCCTGTATAAACATAAAGAGACGCTAGGATCCAGTCTTGAACAATTAAGCTTTAGACTAGCTGCCCAACTTGCAAATGTTATAATGTAGTTTCATCATTCATATAGATTTTATGTCCTCAATCAAGTAAAATATTTGCAAATTGAAAATCATTTCAGATATACTGAATTCATGCCGAAAACTGGGTATCTGCAAGTCGAGCACGCTCCAGCAGACAAGTCTAATATTATTTTTTTGTTGTGGCAGAGTTGCATGTGCATGTGACAACTTAATGGTTTCCGTTATTTGAAAGCAAAAGCATCGAAAATTGCTGATGTCAAATTGTCGATAAGGATTAACTCTTCCGTTTGTGTACATTTAATATTAGCAGCTGCACATTTGATTTGGCTTTGACAGTGCTCTGACTGACCGGCCAGTCCAGCCAGACCAGCTTGGTCTCTTTCCGCAGCTGGAACGTGTTTATTTTGGATTTGAAAATTACTAAAGTCTATGTAGTTTCAATTTATTGAGCAAACATTTTGCTAATGGGGTGCATTTCCGATGCCCTGTCGCAAGGGTTTATTTGCCAACAGTTCGACTGAGGCCTCACATTGAATGGGGGAATTTTGACAGACTTTCGTGTTCACTGACATGTTTCCAAATTGTAATTAATAAATTATGTTATGTTTTTCAATGCAAAATCACAAAGTAAAATTGCTCTCAGTTTAGTTTCTGATTTGTCTCTCGATAACTATATATAACTAAATCGCAGAGTCCAGCGACTTTTATTGAATTGATATTGCAATTGTAATATTATAAAAACAAATAAATTATAAAACTACTTTAATTGTTTTGCTGCTTTTCAAATCTGGTTATTTCGAATCATTCTACTTACTGTGCGGCCAATTATGTTGCATGTTGCCTACATTTAATGGAATACTTTACATATTTCATTTATGTTACATTTTATAGACTGTGATTTTTAATAATTCATATCTTTGATGTTGACACTTGACTCGTTAATTGGATTCATCGAATCACTCGAAACCTTAACCAGGAACTGCTTTTCGCAGAATCATATTGAAATATTACAATACATATGTGTGTATTGTGCACACATATGTATGTGCATATATCGATTTTCTACGGCGTATATAACAAATTCCGTCCGTAAAGTTAAATGTCTGTGAATGTTTTTGTCACAAATGACTTTGCCGTTTTAATTGATTACTGGCAATAAACCGAGCAGGCGCCCATTGTGAGTGCGTGTGTGTCTGTCCGTGTGTGTGTGTATTTCAGTCTAACTCACAGCTGTCGCAGGAAGTTTAAATGGCGAAAGCGTCAACGTCATACGCGCAGCGTTCAAAGGGCGCCAGGGGTTGGGGGTGGGAAAATGTTGAGACATTTGCTTGGTACGAGCGGCTTTTCCAGTTTGAGCGCTTTGTGGAAAATTTCTTGTTATTTTCTAAGAATTTGCGACAATTTCAACTTTTATTTGCACAACATTGCAGGGTGTTGAAGAACAGGAGGACGGGCAGCTGCTCCTTGGAGGGTTGGAAGGCATTTCTGTTTCAGCCCCCCGTTGACGCATAAAATTCCCAATTACATTTATGATTTCTTGCTGTTTTGTTTTTTCTATGCTTTCGCTATGATTTGCCTGTTATGTTATTGCAAATGCTGTGCGAGCATGTGTGCCTGTGTGTGTGTGTGTGTGCATTTGTGTGGGTGTGTGTCTGCGTCAGTGTGTGCTTTGGACGTGGATTTTTATTTTATGCCACTTTTATTGCATTATTTTCTGAGTGTTCGAGATATTGTACACTTCAAAAGGGTATACAGAGTTTGTCAGGCAGGAAGTAGGTATTTCTGATGATATTTTATATGCCAAGATTAAGGTATTTTCCTTATCGGCATAGAAAGGTCATACTTATAATATCCCGATCTTCTTTTTAATATTTATTTTTAAATTCATTTTTTGTTTTCATAGGAACTTGTTTTCTCGTCTCATCAACATACCATTATTTGAATTGGATCCAACATGTCAAACTAAGTCCAGTATTTTCTAAACAAAGCAACAGATAAAGTTCTATAAAAGTAGAACTTTTAGATTTCGTTGAGTTTTTGTTAAATTTTTTTTTCATTATATAAACGATTTTCTTAGCGCTGATTTCTTTTACACTAATAATTATTTTGACTCAATTCCATTTAAGATTAGAAACTTAGGGTATTTCGTTTTCTTCATCTGAAAAAAGTATTTTGTTTTTTTCTGGAAATTGCATGTGTTTATACTCTTATTCAGGCTTTGGTTTGCTTTTGGCCCCGAAACGGAACGGAAATGGAGCCATTTTTTGTATTGCTTGGAACGTGACTGAAACGCAATTTCCCGAGCTTAGTTTAATTTGCCTATATTAAGCCTGCGATCGACCGTTTTTCTGCCTCCGACCGACCGCCCGACTGCCCGACCGCCCGCCAGCAAGCAATAAAGAATTCTCTCAATTCGATTGTGCACACTTTTCAATATAGCTCATACGCAGCGTTGGCCGTGTGGGAATCGTCTGGCTGTTTGATTTTTAGCATCGAGTATCTCGGGCAACCAGACCAGGCTAACGTTTGACATGGGCCATGTCGTGGAATTTGTTCAGCTATTTTGCCCTGCCGGCTGCTGCCCGCCTGTGTTAATCCCTTTAATGGACTATTAAGCGTTTTTTACGTCCAGGACAGGCCCGTTCTAGGAGCCGCTCCGAGACGGATGCTGTTGCTGCTTTATGGTATCTGCGAGTTTACGATAATCTCATCATTTGATGTTGCGGCACGTTTCACCGCTCATTTTATGCGCTCTCGTTTATTTGCATTGTGTGCAAGAGAGATAGAGAGAGTGAGAGAATGATATTGAAGCCTTTTCCAGCGTTTCCCCAGTTTTCATGTTTGGGTTCAGCTCTGTGTTTGGCATTTCTGAAATTTGTCAACTGGCGCTTGTAATGAATTGAGTGTCACAGCGGGAGGCAAATTTTCTTTGAATTTGATATCCCCAAATGGGTTGTGCCTGTGGGCGTGTGTGTGTGTGTGTGTGTGTGTGAGTGTTGCTTTGATTGACATGTGAATAGAGCAAGCCGCAGCCACTTTCAGTTAGCCGGCCAATTAGGAGCGCTTTTTGCCTTTGTGTCCGACTAACAAAGCCAAGCACAAAGCCAACTCCGACTCCCCTTGCTCCGTGCCCAGCCCAACCCCTCCACCCCGCACACGTTCCCTACGGGCTAGTGGCAGTCCGACTTCGACTTGGACATGCTCTCGTGGACATGGCGTGTCAGTCACGCAGTTTTTTAGACGGCCGTCGTTAATGCCAACGACCACGGCACAGACAGTCCGCACTCTCTGGCCCTGACTCTGGCTGGCTTCTGGTCTCTTTGCCCTGCTGTGGTCGGCGACCTGGGCCAGTGCCTTGGCATGGACTCTTTTCGGGGGCGTGGCATGCGGTGTGACTTTGTTGCGTGATTACCTTAATTGATGGGCATTTCCGTTGAGCAAATGAAGCCACTCAATTAACACCTTTCAGCAGGATAAAAGTCGCACGTCCGCTGAAGCAACAGCTAAACCATCTCCACACACACACACGCGCGTCTTGGCTGGACTTAAATGTATTTAACTAGATTTGGGTGTCATTTGTTAGATAAAACCAATTTTTGCTTGCCTCCATTTTATGTAAATGTTGGATTGTAGTCGTTCAGTAGTCACTTTTTGAATACTTCTCAAAGTGCTGTTGTCCTTTGGGAAACACTTAGGGCTCAACTGATTCAGGATTTATTTGATAAATTTTCAAATAAACAACCAAATTCTTTTTCAAAATCAAAGCTTAACATTTAATTATCAACATACAATCAAACAAAACAGAGCTTCAACGTTAAGTTTCAGATTTCGAAGGCCTCCGATATGCATAATTGAAGAACAAAGAACGTTTTCACTGTATATCAGTAATTAAAGTTATGCCACTCTCTGCTGCTCGCTTTGTTGTAAACTTAAGCGCACTTTGCAAATTGGTTAATAACAAAGAGGCAAGAAAAACCAAAATACCTTTTAACGAGAAACCAAAACACGAAACAAAACTTTGCACTTTTTACAAAGTGTTTTCATTTTGTGCCCGGCTCCTGCGTTTGCCTTTTTTTTTATAATGTTTTCTCTTTTTTTTTTTTATTTTTTTGATGTTAACAAAATTATAAAACTTGAGCAGTTTTTCCCAGCCCCCCCGCATCACTTCAGGTGTAAAAAGTTGTTGCATGAACTTTTGGCCCCGCGCCCACATCCCCCAATCTGCCGTTGCCATAGTCAAGTGTTGCATTCAATTTTTCAATTAAAAATGTTTCGAGCTGGGGCAGAAGCAGCAGAGGCAGCAGCTGCAGAGGCAGCAGGAGATCAGCTTCAATAAATGCTATAAGTTGGCAAATTGCAGCAAATTAGTGACAATGAACTGAGAGACAGAACCCACAGATGGGGAGCCTACAAACAGATTACGAAAAGCCAATAAAGACGGCAGAGCACGGAACAAACTCGTTGCAGTTGTCAACGGACTACCGGGCAAAAAGTCGTAATCACAACAGAGCAAAATTGTTTTGGATGTCAGCCAACTGACCTACCATATTCTTACTCTGAGATAATTTCCTGTCATTATTTTGTGGTCTTCCGCAGTCGAACGTAAAAATTGCGACTCAAAGGTTTATTTCCAGCAAAACCGAACAAACAGCCCAACACGACGGACACACAGACAGACGGACAGAGGGAGAGACGGACGGTCAGACGTTCAGCTGGCACAGATTGCAACTCTGCAACTGGATCAAAGGGAGGGGAGGTCAGTCAGTTGGTCGAAAAATTGACTGCATTGCCCACGGGTCAACAAATAAATTGGCTGCCCGGTTGGACAGTCGCTGGGCTTGGTCGGCCCAATGTTGATTTTGAGGTCATCGCTGATATTGCGGATGTGAATCCTTTTTGATTGCATTGGCCCGAACTGAAATTGCACTGCCAACTGCCAACTGCCGACTGCCGACTGCCACTGCCACTGCCACAGCCAGTTGCAACTGTCGCTGACTGGCGGCCACTGGCCACTGGCCACTGGTCGGTCGGACAGACACATCAGACACGAGACAGATGGCCGACAACGACTACGGCGTATTAATTGTGGTTTTGCCTGTCGAAAATTGGCATTTTAAGTGCGGCTTGGTGTCATTCCACTGCAGTAAAACCATAAAAAAGTCTTTGCCTCAAATATTTATAACAAATACATAATTAACACACGGGCCAGACAGTCTGACCGACACATAGACAGCGGAAAGTGAGGTATACACAACTGCGGACTATTAAATAATAATGGACATTCAAATTATAGCCTTTACATAGACTCTGATTGCAGAAGTATTTCTCACGCTTGGCCGGCAAACCCTGACTTTGACTATATTTTATGTAGAATCTATGTTCAACCTGCTGAATAAATAAGTGCTAATTCGATTTGCCTTTGCCTCTTACTCATATTATGGTAGACTAGCACATTGTTAACAGGTGAAACGTAATGAGGGTTGAACTAATTAATCGGCAAGTAGGTCAAACTTTTCTTCAATTTCATTGTGAAAATTAAACTTGTTAATATTTGAAGAAATGTAAAGATTCTTGTGCTTTAACTGCCAAAGCAAACGAGCGCGTGTAGCGGGCTGCATTTGTTGTTGGTAGAAGAGTCTTCAGGGTATCCCCTATTCGGAAACTCCCGACCAGAGCCTTTTACTTGTTAAGCTTGAGTCCTTTTAATTATTTGATAAGATCAACCGATTTCGATAGATATTTGTTCTTAACTGGCCTCAGTTATCAGTGTTCTGTTCTAAGCATTTGGGATAGACATAAAATTAATATTCAAGTTCTTAACAATTATTGTGACAGGTACAATATTCATATTTTTAAGACTTCACAATAGGTTGAATATTTGATTCCATCTCACACATTATTGGATTCGAATCAAATGATTTACCCCTGATATGTTGATGGCAAACAGTTGCAATATGAGTTCCTCGAAAGTGAGAGGAATGCTGAAATATACACGCACACATACACACACACATACACACGAGCACACACACAGATACGAGCGGGTTCATCGTCGAATATTTCACGAATTGAGCTGTCATGCAAATGTGCCATTTCTGTTTTTGAAGTTGACAGCGTCAAAATTGCTGGATACATCGGCATGGAAAGACTTTGAAGGGTTGGCCATAGATGGGGAGCGTGGATGTGGCAATGGGTTTTTCGGTTGTGGAGATTGATTTGTCATGGTTGCGCTGCGCTGCGTTGGGTTGCGCTTTCTCTGGCTCATTGTTGTGCGGATGTTGCCGCAATTGTCAGTTGCATCAATCATTACCACATGACAGTGACTAAAACGAGCCATAGATGAGTTGCATGCCCCAGCATGGAGCTACAAACTGCGTGGTGCGGCAAATGTATAACTGTGTGTGTGTGTGTGTGTGTGTGTGTGTGTGTGTGTGTAGCTATTGAGACCGTACATTTTTACACATAATACGCTAATAACTCAACTGTCCGGACGAACAGCTGAAAGCATAAGAAATGGCAAAAGTTTTATTGAAAGTGCCACACAATTTGTTTGTATATTAAAATTATCATATAATTCTCAAAAAGTTTTCTTCAAAATGAGCTCAAGCCCCCCCATTATGGGCCACTCGCCCTCTGCTCACTTCTGCCCGTTGCCTTCTGCTTGACTTTTGCCTTTTCTGGGGGCCTTCGCCTTCGTGTCGGCCGCCCCGATGGCATTTGAATTACATTTGTGTAATTTTGCGGAAAAGAAACTTTTTTATTTGCTAATTTTGTTAAATTAGAACAGAAAATAAAAGAGAATTGTAAATGACTTTATGAAATGCACCCAAAAGTATCCATAACAGACACGAAGCTTGCGGCAAAAATAATTACAGGGACACATGTAATTTGCAATTCCCTTTAGTTAGGCAAGAACAAAGTGGGAACACAATATGCAATGACATAATGAAAATTGAGTTAATATTCTTTTTATAATGCTAGTCAAATAGAATTTGTTGGCCAGAGTTCTAGAAATAGCAGAAAATATTTAACTTTAAGTATAGCAGCAGCAAACTGCAGCCAAATGAACAGAAGCAAAAGGAAGGGGAACCACAACGAGGAAGCCCTTATGAACGATAGCGTAAGAGCTAAAATATTGAATATTAAGTTTACATGGTCAATAAAATTAACAATATTCTAAGTCTTAGCTTGCTTCTTGAGCCTATAATTAAGTATAAGTACAATATCAATCCAATTAAGCCTATACAATAATAGTAATAACTTGATTTAAAAATAAAATAGTTGAGACGTCTGTCAGACTTAAGGACAGCTTGAACATTCTAGACAATCGTATTTTTCAAATACTGGAACTAAACAATTTGTATGAGAATTGCTAATAACTTAATTTAATAAGTTCCGTTCTATTTGGTCTAATCAGAAACGTAATATTACCAGCGGTATTCAGAAAATAGAAATGGATTCAGGGCATAAAAATGTAATTACTCGAGTGCAATTGAGAAAAGTCTGAGTATAAATGACGAGCTTGAATGTGCTTTTATTTACATTTACTGCTTTTGGGGCTTAAGCGTTGTTCAACATGGACGTGGATGTCTTTCAACCTTTGCTGTTGACCTTACAGGTTTCCAGGCGAAGTATCTTTAAGAGACAAATTCCCTTAGCGAGTGATTACTATTAATAGCCATTTTTATGCTTATTTGTTTTTCCCAATCACTTGTCAGCTTTCTGTCCAAAATTCATCTACTCAGAGTTTCCGGTGCACATGCGGTCAGGCCATAAGCGGATTTATCCTATGGCATCGCACTCTCCTTATGAGGTTTTCTATCTGCTACCCATAAATAGCCAATGGCAAAGTGGACCATTTGTGTGCCGGGGAGCATTTACCCCACAATTTGCGGTGGCGAATTTAATTGCAATTAACTAAATACCCACAAACTGTACTTTGCTGGAGCACAATGAATATGTATTCCATTAAATCAACATTAATTTATATAATGTATTGTGCCCCAACTATTGTAATGGGTTTCTTTTTGCTTCTCAGCTCCCATGTAAATGTCATGGGGTGGGCTTTTGTTGTTCTCCGTGTTTATACCCTCTAGCCAAAAAGTGTGTGTGAGAGGGAGGCATGACTTTTGGTAATTGTATTTAATAAGCAGGGAATGCATCGGACAAATCTCGAAAACTTTAGAAGCTAAGACTGAAAAGATGATTGAATAAAAATAATAAACCAAAGGTGAAGCAGTTGCTTGATTTTTCTTTTAATAAACTCAGAGATCAAACAAAACTTTGTAAAACACTAATTACTATAACACAGGGTATTGCTTGTCAATTATTCTAGCCTAAAGCTTTCTTGTATTGTTTTTTTTATTCCTTTTTGTCGGCTTTCAGTTGTGCGTAAATTGTAATAAACACATGTACGGCAACTAATACATTGGCATATGGTGGGGCCTTCGAATAATTGATATTGATGGTTGTAATCTTACTTAATCCCTAATTACAAACAAATGAATACATTCGAAATGTGCGTGTGGAGGTATTTCTACCCACACACATTTCTTTGTGCATATTTAATTGGGGCGTCGCACTCATTTGATATAAAGCAAATATTATGCTGAAATAATTCTTATATCAAATACCGAAGGCAACATGCGTAGAAGTTCAGCGACCCACACACTTTTATAAATTGCTAAAAACTCTCTTGTATGCCTTCCTCTGCTGCCCCTCGTCAGAACACAAATCGCAGAGGCGAATGAATATAATTTCCTAATTAGTCCGATTGCAACGAATACTCAGGAATGTCGTGTGTGCGACAGAGTTAATGATGATGCTGTCTATCCATTAATTAGTCGCTGGCATCGGCTTTTGCTCTAATTGAACAAACATTGGCTATGAATAATTAAATAAGCCAGAGTGTTCAAATTAATGCGACACTTCGAGAAATTCCCCTGGATCAGAGCATACAAAATACATAATTCGCTCAAGTATCTAAGTGGGAACTTGCTTTAATTCAAGTTCAGATTACTTTCATCAGTTGTAAGTGACCTTTGTCAAAGAACTATGTCAGATGCATGTTACTTTTCTCTATTAATATGTGTTCCCCCCTCGAAATCTAAAAACAAATGAATGTGCGTACGAGCTGTGGATAAGAATATCGTTTTTATTGTTTAATAGTTCTAATAACTCCATTTTAGATAAATATTCCAATATTGGGCAGTTATCAGGCCTACTGTCTCTGTCTCTCGTCCATTTAAGCAGCTCACAATAACTTGACTTCTTGACAGATGTAAGAAGCAATCCCCTTTAATTGAAGATCTAATGGCAGTCTCACGGCCAAATAGGAAGCAACTTAACGATCTGGAGCTATCTGTTGGGGCGAAGAATACGACGATAACAGTAAGTGTTTAAGAAACAAATAGAACAGATATATTACCATTTACTGTAGAAAACATGTAGAAAAACCATTTTAGTTATTAAGTTCTGAAATCCATTCTTTAGTCAACATAAGGCGTCAACATCGGCTTTAACTGTTGAAACTTTTCGTTTAGTACTCCAAAAGTATCGATTAATTTGTTGCCAGTCATTTTGATGGACGATGGTTTGCACTAACGGTACTATCTATGAACTATTAATTTCTAATTTTTCTTTCTTTTAATCTCGCTTATTTAAATTTAAACGTTAAACGTTAATGACAATGCTTTTTGTTATAATTATGATATTTACGATAATACTGCCAAGTTTGACAAGTTCTCATCAGGACAAATTCGACACCTGTTGTCTATCTATCTATGTGGAAATGGGAGTCTCAATCTATATATAGAGCTGCCAGACACTTGCCGATAAAAAGGTGCTAATCGTTTATGATAAACTACTAAGAATCAAGTTCTCAATGTTCTATACACTTGTCAGACCATAAAGTAAGAGGAAAGGTCCCGGCTCTGTCATGGAGGGTGTGCTGGGGGGTCATCAATAAAACAATCAATATACCGACAGCAGACAATCCCCTCGGTCAAATAGACAAGCGGTCGCCAATGGGGCCATTCATAAATTGACACATTATCAAAATTTATGGAAGCGGCGGCGCAGATACAAAGGCGTGATATGAGTTACATTCCAAAAGGGGTGGCCATAGGGGCTGGGGGTGCCTGCAAACAAATAACAGTAGAAAATTAATGATGCGACACATTGCAACAACAGTAGCAGCAGCAGCAGCAGTAGAAATGGCAAAAACAATGGCCAGCAACAGAAGCAACAGTTGCCAAACAAAAACAAAAAGAAAACCTAAAGAAAAGGCAATAAACGGTTGCGGCAGGGGGTGGCATAACGGAAGCAACCTCCCGGCGGGCAACACATTGAGGGATGTCGAGCCACGGTTCAACGTGTGGCCTGGCAAGTGCTCGAAAAAAATATGTGTACACATACATATAACGCCCGCTTGGGCATCCGGGCATCCGGTGCGTCATAGCACAGTCTCTGACCGCCGGGCGGGGGATGCTGGCCTGGCCAACGGGTGGTGGTGGCTTTTTTTTTTATGGCGGGTGGTGAAAGTACGAATTTTGCGCGTCAAGTGTTGTGATTTCTTGCGACGTCGTTTGCTGATGTTTTTATTAAATTTTGGGCACAAATTTTTTAATAAACTGGCATTCGGTAATGAAACGCAACGGCAAAACAGTAGCAACCCCTAAAGATGCTGAGAACAACCCCACCTTCCCCTCTGGGGTGGTAAGGCGAAACGCCCCGGCAATTGCGCCTGATGGAAATTATTTGTTTTGGCTTTGTTGTGGTCCAAGGGATGGTTATCGCCGTTTGATGTATTCATTCAGTGTGCGTGTGTGCGTGTATGTGTGTGTGTGAGTGTGGATTCGGGCAAAAGTTTTGTGGGTATAAATTTCAACTTGCTGCAAATAATTGCGACGTGAGCGGCACAAGTCACCAGAAGTCACTTTGGCAGACGGATGACGTGATGCGGCGAGAGGGAGCGGGAAGTACTGGAAAAGGTATACCACTGTGTGGGTGAGCGGATGGGAAGGGCGGAAGGGGTTCGGATGCCGTGTGAAATGTCACTTCAATTGCGAGTCTACAAATGTTGTTCACCTTTTTACACGTAGAGAGCATCAACGTCAACAACTTTTTAACAATGAAGGGCTGTTGCAGCGGGGTTATGAGGGAGCGGGAGCGGGAGCGGGCAGAGGGGCCGGTGGTCCCAGACAATGGTTTACTTATTCATGCTGCAAAGTTGTAGATGGCTGCGAGGAGCCGAGAATGCCAACAACTTCCGCAAAAATCATCCTTAGACGACGCTGTTTGACATTTCGGCCTGAATTATTTATACGCTGCACTCTGGCAGATTTCAACTCTAGCTCTGTATTTCGACCATTTTCTCTCTCCCTCTCTCTCTCTCTCGCTCTCTTTCTCTCTCTAACACACTCCCTTTCGTCCTCTCTTCTATTGTATTTGTTGCAGTGCACTAAAAAATGCCCTGGGAATCGATGTTAAAAGTAAACTTTTTTCTAGTTTAGTTTTCATTTTGCATTTGCCTTTGTTCAGCATCGTTTTTTCCCCTGTTTTATTTTTTTTTTTTTCGGGATGGTTTCTCTTTTATTTAATCAACAACTGACATCGCTACTGTCGTTGTCCGCTCGTGTGACAGTCCCCCTGGCGGGCTTGCCCCCGCCTCAGGCTTTTCAATGCTAGTGACAGTTGCACAACCGTTGAGCACATAATCCCCGCTGGCCGAATCGTAAAAGCTCCGCAGATTCACATGCATATTATACGTAGATTTGTCGCATTTATATATATATCTATATATATACATATAAATACTTATATGTGTGTATGTATATAAATCCTACATATATGCATTTGGCAGGCGCTCGAAATCAGTGTGCACAGGTTTGAAAGTGATTTGGGAACTGGGAGCGGAGCTTTGAATTGGGATCTACTCTTGGTCCACACTAAGTCCACATTCGCTGCGATTCGGCGTTGACAAGCGTAAATCCTTGAGGTCTTAAGCACACTTAAGCAAAGTGCATTGTGCCAACTAGTTTCACAGTTCATTTCAATTGCTCAAGTTGATGTAAGTAATTACTTTTGCACCTTTCAACTTTAAATATGAAAAATAATAAGAATACCTGCAGTAAGAATCAAGAGTCGATTCATTCTGATAATATATCTGAAATATATAAATTATATACAATAAATATAAGTTTCAATTAAAATTACAAACATTCACGATTACTTTGCTATTGCTAAAGCAGAATTTGTAAACATTTTACCTCCATTCCACCTGTATTTCTGGGTCGAGTTCAAATCCTTAATCAAATTAAATAACAAAATATGAAGTTCTTTATATTATCCACTCCCAGTATTTATCCACCCATCTTAGCAACTACTCCGACTCCTAATTGAGCTTTATGTATTCATTTCTTGTGCTCGTCTCCCGCAGGCATTGTGCTCAGGTTCATCAGCGCAAATGAGCTCGGGCAACTCAACAGCTAGGGACTCCCCGTGGGTGTCCATTCTGAGCAGGTCCTTAAAGCTCTCATCCCTAGCGTAATTAGTTGGCAAAATGTTAGAGTACTCGAAAATGTACGTAAATTGTTTAATTGTTGCGCAAAAGGAACTGAATAATCTGCTCAAATTTCATTCATTACTTGTCTTCGCATTGGCTTCTTTTGTTTTTTACTCCAGAGCAGCCAACCCCTTAGCTCTGGCCTGGGCTTGGCGGTTCTCTTGTGCATGCTGAGAGTCGGCGTCATAGAAGCCACTTCATTTGCATAAATGAATTCTGCAAATTTTGAGTAGCACTCGACGTGCTCCACGCCCCCCCGCAGCACTTGGCCACAATCTCAAATGTATTGCAATTGCCAGTTCCCTATTTTCCCACAGCCTATCTGCGTATCTGTCGGATGCCTGTGCGGTGGCTGCTGTTGCTGTTGCTCTACTCATCTTGTGCTTATCCATAAACCGCAATTCAATGCGTAGGCCAAACAAATTGATATGAAAGGCAGCGTTTCCTGCTTTTGTTCTCATCTGCTCTCGACTCGACTCGAGTCGACTCAACTTGAGTTTGGTTACGAGTGGCTCGCATCACGCATACGCACTGTTGTGCGGCTGCTGTTTGGGCTTTCTATTTAATTAACATGTGAACTTCGGATCGTATGCGTATTCAATGTTGCCATTCAAGTGTGCACTGCTCTTCAGCTTCATTTTCGCCCCTTCACTGCATTTTTTATGTGCTTTTACTGCGCTGCCACTTGCTATTCAGAATTCACAATTTGCGAAAGACAGCAAAAGTCCATTGAAATTCTCCTTGCATGGGATCAGCCCTTTTAAATGAATCCACAATTTGTCTCATCGATTCGACTGGATTAATCAACGTGAATATTTTTAACTTCAACTCGGACTATTTTTAGTTACCCCACGTGGCAACACCTTTCGCATGGCCGCGGGATACCCAACTTTTATCATTATGATGCGCAAATGGGCCAAACTTTGCATCATGTACCGCAGCGTAAATTAGTTACGTTCTAAGCGATTTAGTTTTGTTGATTAAACTTTTTGCATAAACTTTTTGACCGTGCCCGGGGCTGCACCCATAAATAAATTATCCAACATTTTGCATGCTCTTAAATATCACTCATACGATGAGTTTAACTCATGTTTAACTAAGCTTTGACTATTAAATTATTGTAAATGATTAAATTTATGAAAAAAGCCTTTTTCCGCAAAAGTCTTATTGCCTTTTATATGTAATGCCAAGTGCATTCAGAAATTGGGCCTTGGGGGAGAATTCTTAGTCTAGACAAAATTTGGGTAAGAATAACGCACAATTTCCCAAGCCAATTAACTTCAGTTGAGCTGATACCATATGCAGCTGAGCTCATATCTAGTCAGCTACAATCCATTGTTGGCCTTCATTGGTGCTGATTCAGGAGCCTTTTTCATAACGCTTCGCTGGAGAAAAATTACATATTTGTGTGGCAACCGCGAGGCTAACCTCAAGCAAAGTTTCGCAGCAATTAAACATTAATTACGAAACCTCAAAGAGGCACATTAGTGGCCGCTGTTGCAACGAGGAAACGAGCAAAGGACTCCAAGCCCAAACCCGAACCGTGTCAACTGCAGAGGCGCCTCGAATTATGCTACATAATATAAGCACGAGTTTGAGTGCCGGCATGAGCATGGGTATGAGTATGAGTATAAGCACGTGTACGAGTACCCGGTTCGGTGTGTGTGTGTGTGTGTGTGTGTGGCACTCGTCGGTGCAGCGGCAAACTAATTACGCGCCTCTTTAAGAAATTAAATGCATTTGGGCCTTGTCAACATGCAACACCAACTGGCAACACCAGCAGCCAACAACCGACGACCGACGACCGACAACAACAAGCAAGGAGCGTTCCTTTTGCCAATTTGAGTGCACACTCAGCGACTGGGTGAGGACATAATTGCCACTTGGCACTGGTCCTTGAGGAATGTTTCTTTGGTGTGCTGAAAAATCAAAAGAGTTGACTTGCAATTAAAATATTTGAAACGTTAAATAAGCCGAGGACCTTCACACAGAGCGAAAGCGAATGAGCGCAGCACCAAAGCATTTAATTTATTTATTTATTTTTTGAATGTTTCTCTTTTCTTTTTTTTTTTTTTTTTTGGTCACAACACAAGTTGAGGCCATTAAATAATTAAGACAAAAACGACGAATATTCAACCTAAAGACAATTAGAGAATCAATTATTTCAATTATTTCTCGGGCTGCATTTTATAAAAGTGTAAAGTGTACTGGGGCTAACTGAGAAGTATTTGACCTAAGTCTGAATATTAACTATTATATTGTTTTGTATTCCAAAGAGGTTTTTGTATTAGTCAAGTAATTTGCAGCTTAAATTAATACTTTTTTTTTCTTATTTAATAAAATAAATTGCCTAATCTAAAGATTATGTAAAAAAGAGTTCATTCTGCGTTTTGCCGGCTAGATTGAATCTTTTCGGCCAGCCCTCGCATATCATATGGGAAACGGACATATGCATAGAAGTATTTGTGATTGTTTAGAAATTTGAGCGGAAAAGTACAATTTGGAAAATTACATTTAAATAATTGAAATAACAAATGTTTTGCCTGTAGACAATTTTGACAACGTTTTATGTGTCTAACGAGGTCGCTCAATTTGATGAGATCCAAGGCCCGATGAATTATGCATGCAAAAAACAAAACTAACTGCGGGCGGACAGCGCAGGGGTTGGGATAAAGAAGCAACCATCCATTCACAAGGACTTACACACACACACACACACACTGATAAATGTAAGTGCCACATGTTTGTACTTGTTTTGACATAAAGGAAAGGGGCCGGGGCAGGGCGCGGAGTGAGCTGTTTTGGCTGTCTTAGGTGGCTTTAAACATATGTACGTTTAATATAGCACCCAGGACACACAATGCTTTGGCATTTGCTGTGCCAGCTGTGGGTAATTTGTAAACGTCAAAAGGCAAACATCGTGTCCTGCCTGCTGCCTGCTGCCTGCTACCGGCTGCCGGCTGCCTCCTGGCTGACTGCCTGCTGCCATGTCAGGAGATCAGAATGAATTCGCACGTGCCCAGAATATGGAGCAGTTGTAGATGCTTCTTTCATTTTAAATACAATTTATTGTGCATGCCAGCCAAAAACTAAAACTAAACGAACCGAGCACTGAGAGCACTAGAGCCTCACATAATCCACATTTGCGTCGTGGCCTTTTAATATTTCATGTGGCCTGCTTTTGACCTCAACTACACATGAATTGGTAGCACAAATAAGTATGTTTATTAATAAAATGGGCCACAAAACAGAAAAGAAGCGCCCAAAACGATTTAGTCTAAAAACAGGTTGACTATGAGATATCCTATGCCCATGTCGTTGAGTACTGAAAAGAGCTCTATTAATAATTAAATCATTTCTCATAAGACCTTTCATTGCATTATTACGAGTTTCATAAAAAGCTTTAAGTTGATTCTTAAGATTGTTTTTAAAGTTTTAAGGCAATCTATTAACTGACCTTCCCATACAGACACACACTTATTTTACAAATAACTGACTACATATTTAGTCTTACAGGCGCTGAGATCAAATAATCGAGTATATAGACGATTCGAATGTTGTTGCTCAAGTTTGCTTTTAGTATTTATTTACCCATTTTTATGTACCCGGTTTTATGAGTCCAGAGTAAAAAAAATATGCGTCATACAAAGTGCTTGGGGCCTTGATATAAATGCCCAAAAAAAAAGAAAGAAGAAGAGTGACATTTGTTGAAAGGCACTTGGGCAGAAACTATTCCTATTCCTATATTCTTGGCCCACTCCTCAGCTTCGATGTCTGCGCTGCTGTCAGTTGGCTCACGTTCCGTACGTGTTCAATTTTAATATTACGATGCATTCGCCTATGCCTCAAATTCATAATTTACTGCTCGAAATGTGCGCCATCAAAAGCCTAGCAAATTGACATATGAAAAATATTGGCATTTAACCGAACGTCTGCCAAGAGTTTGTAAAGCTCTTAAAGTGCTTTCAGTATTATAAAGTAATAACATAATTCATAATGTACAAGATTTTGTGATTTTGTCTGTGGTCGATGTAGGATAACAGTTCTTGAACATATGTAGATGAAAATCGAAGAAGCAGCATGAAGCATCTCCTACCCCATAATGTATGCTTAATAAGCACGACAAGCTGAGTGGAACTGGTCATGTCAGTTCGACCTTTATGTTATGCCGATCTTTAAAGTTTAAATTCTGGATGCATATTCTTCTATATTCTACACAAAATTTGTTTGTCCTTTTTTGACATCGCCTCTCATTCACATAACATCGCTAAAGGCTTTTGGGCCATAGCACGAAGATTATTAAAGCTATACAAATCAAACTTAGTATGTAGCTTGTTTACCCCCGAATTAGCACTCTTACTAATTTTCCCTAATATAGCTTTAACAGTAAGACAGTGTCAATAGACAGCTTGTGTCCTTTATGGGCTTAAGTATTGTGTTGCTCTCTGTGTAACACATTTTCATAATGTAATGCCCTTAGGAAGCCGGGAAAGAGGAATGGGTTAATCTTAAATTTCGGATGGCATTAAGCTCTATGAATATGCTGTATCACAAGCTCCGTCACGTTGCCGGATATTAACTGGGCCTCGTGGCACATGCAAATGAAATACAGTGCAAACATAATCGCAACTGCGGCGTTGACATTAGGTTAATAGCAATTGCAAGCACATAAACATCGTATTACAACAGTCCCAGGCGCACACACACACTCACACACATGCGTAGAATCAACACACGCAGCAGCAGACATCATCTAAATGCATTTGCCCCCTAAAGATGTGGGAGTGTGAGGATGTGGAATCTCTCGCCTGCCGCACATTTGTCCATTGTTTGCCCTAGGTGCATTTTGTCAAGTGTTTGGGGTGTTAGGATGAGGTCTCCTGCAGCTGGCACACTTGGCACGTTCTCCTTTGTGAGCCCGGCTGCTTGTTTGGCAACATGTACAGACGAGTGGCCACTTGAAGATAACTTCTGTCGCCCCAGCATTTGTGGCCCGCAGGCAGCTAGAGTGCCGTGCCGTGCCCTGCCGTGCCTATGCGAGTTTACCTTAACCTGGCGCTGTCCCTGCCCCCTGGCCCTGCCACAACCACAGCGCCTAAACAACAACAATGTTTGCCACTTGAACTGCGTAATCGCGCCTTTGTAGAATGCTTCAAGTTAGTGCTTAAAATTTGCATTTTTAATGAAACGGCAACACAAATAACCCCAATGGCTATATAAAGTCGATCAATTTATGCATACAAGCCCAACTTTAAATGGACGCCTGACAGCAGGCAAACTACACGTAAATTGGTTTCCCTTGTTGCGTAATTAAATTTGTATTTTATGTGGCCCAGCGACAAATGAGCCCATAAAGCTGGCTAAAACAGAAACAGAAGCCGAAGCCAAAGCAGAAGCAGAAGCAGAAGCCAACGCACGGACTCATCGTGAAATAAAAATTTGATGTCACGTCATTTGCCAGGGGCCAAGGACAAAAGTGATTAAAACTTAGACGCAGTGCAGCAAAAATTAATAAAGTTAAGTGTCAGGCGACATAAAAATGCCAATCGATGGTCATTGCCCATAAGACAACACATGGCCCAAAGTCCACCCTCTGGGAGCGGCATTCAAATGGACTCCAGCGACTCGGCCAACCATTTCGTATCTCACAGCGGTGGCAATTTGTTTATCACATTTGACGGACATAAATATTGAATTTATTAATTAAATAAATGACGCCAACGACAGCGGTTGACATCGAATCCAACGAAAATAAAAACTTTGTCTCATATTTTTAAAGTAATCCAGAAGACTACGAGTAGTCGAGCATGACCGACAATGTGATACCCCGTACAAATATATTATCTAAAGTTTTTAAATGTCGGTTACGATTTAATAATATTTTTACGAAAAATGGTTAAAAATTGTTAATCATTTAAGAGTACATATCCTTTTGAAGATAAGTCTTTTTGGAAATTGGCTTCCGTGTTGGGAAACGTTCAGAAAACATAATTAACTTAACCGTTATACGACTTGACCTGCTTGGCCGCTTTCTTATAGGGACCTTCTCAAAGCTTTAAGGAATTGGTATTTATCTTTCCGTTTAAAAAGACTTATCCTCTTTTTGGCATTCAGGAGATAATATTTGTGGCATTTGTGCTTGGGTTTCTGTAGATGTTGTATATGCCACCAACAAAAAAGTGGAAGTTGTCAAACAGGCAAAGGACCGAGCAAGTTCTCTTAGCCAATAATTTAATTAAGTCATGCTATCATTCATTAGTGTTTTGCTAGATGGCACTTGAACGCCTTTTTTGTGTTTTTCCTTGACTTTTTTGGGTATTCTTTTGGCAGTTTACCTGCCTCTAGCAGAGCTTAATATCAAGACTCGTGCTTATATTTTACTACAGCGTAGTTTCCTTGCTTTTCATTTGTATTTACTCGCCAGAAATCACTTTCATAGCTCATCACCGTAAAACCAAAATGAAGCCTCAGCCGCCACGCCCCGGACAACAACATTATAAATACTTATGGGCAAGGTCGAAAGTCAGCTTCTCATGCTTGTTGGGGCCCATTTTGTGGGAGGGCAGCTGATGGCGGCGATGACTGACAACTTAATTGTATTGCTGGACAAACAAGTTTCCATTTTGGGGGCCGCTTAACGAGCAGGTTAAAGTCGCGGCCAACTTTCAACGAGCCGCATCCAATGCCAATGACAACACCATTAATAATTCAATTTGTTGTGTGTTGGTAAAGAAACTTGGCTCGAAGCGCCCACGTTTTGTAGGCCGCGTTGAGTTGTTGTTGTCTCAATATTTGGCAATTACTTTCAGTTTCGCTTAGTTGGCGGCAGGTGCACGGCGGCCCCTTATACCGACACTTACTGGTAAGCGATATCCTTAATCTATTTAACCTGCATGTCAGTCTGGGTCTCAGGGTCTGGAAGTCAGCCCGCCAGCGGCAGTCACAATCTAAATTACCTTAGCTTTTGCGCCACCGCAGGATGTGTCGCATATCCTGTACCTTATGAACATCAGGGTTGGGGTAACTGAAACTGAAGTATCGTTTTAATAAGCGTTTCGCATGTCTTGCGCTTGTTTTCACTTTTTGGTTAATGGGCCACAAGTTGGCCATTGTAAAGTTGCCAGCAGTGCCGACATTATGCTAACTGCTTCCCATTCTGACCCATAAGATGTTAACCCCGAACCTTTTTATCCAGGAAATGACCGTTCAAACGACCGTTCCTTACCCCACATGCTGTTTAACTGCTCATGTGTGTGTGTGTGTGTGTATTTAATGTTTTTCGAGTATGTGCTTATATTCTAAGGAGCAATATGTTGTCTCCCATGATATTTCATAGTATTCATGAACTGGAAACGACTACATGAATGCATGTTTAGTGAGTTATCATATTTTTTGGGTCTGATCTCTTGTGAAGCTGCTTAGAATTTGAATAGCTCCTTGACTTTTGAGCATTAAAAAGAAGCCGAACGACTGCGGAGGGTATTCTAGGTAAACATTATTATAACTCATAAATCGCAATCAAAGCGATAGAATAAAAATATATTTATTCTTTTTTAATGATTAAAATAAACGGGGCACGTTTCGATTATCGAAAAAATGTAACTGTGCGAGCAATGCGAGGAGTCTGTAGCTCTGTTTAGGTACCAAAATCGTTCATATAATCGGACCGACGGACAGACAGGCAGGCAAAGATCGACTTAGCTATGGATGTTTACAAGGAATATCATCCTGTGGGAGGTGCTCGCTATTGTCTCTTACATATTTAAGCCATTAAACACTTTTACCCCAATGGGCTCTCAATAGGCTCAGAGAAGCTGTACTTTAGTTAAGGCTGGTCACGTGTCATAAAGCTTCAAATAAAAATATTGTTCATTTATCTATACATACTGTACATACTATGCATACTATGATTCTCAACTGGCTTAAGCACATACACAGCTGCTAATTTCCTTGAGTAGATTGAAGGACATTTGCAAACTGGCTTGTGTTGCATTTGATGTACTTAATTGGATAATTGAATAGAGGCAGATAATCATTTTGCTAGTTATCGATTTAGTCATTAAGTCCGATGCAAGCTGTCCCACCATTAGCTCTAATTCTCAACTAGTTTAAGCGCTTGCACAGTTGCTGCTCTTACTTTATCTTCTTTGGGAGAGGGACAAGCTGACGTCTTAATATAAGTGGACAACTGAATAGTGTTAGGTAACCGTATATTTGTAGTTGATTCTCTAATTAAATCCAACAAAAGTTGTCAAACATAACCTCGATTTGCACGCATGCCATTTGTCTAGTATTTTCGCACTGGTTTCTTGACTATTCACAAATATTACGGACTCTGCTCCTCCTCGTCCCTTAATAGACGCTTGGTATTTATGCGTTGCTAAGTGGCCAGCAATTTCAAGTATTTCGTGTTGTTGTTGTTGTTGTTGTTGGGGCATTCACGTGTCAATCAAATGCTAAAAGCATCGACTTAACGGCATCACGTTGCATTTGTATTGGGCTAAGTGGCCATTTATTTGTGTGGGCAAAAACTTCAAGAAATGCGCTTTAATGTGTGTGTGTGTGTGTGCGAGTGTGTGCGTGTGTGTGTACAACTCAATCTGTCTGCGGGGAAAGGGGCTGGGCTGGTTGGCTGGGGTAATGCGTTGGGCAATTTGTAAATGTAACTGGCAGATTGAAATCCGCTGAGAATGCGTTCATTTCCGACAGGCGGCAGAGGCACATAATCAAAATTAAAATAAGAATCTCATCGCTCAGGCGCAGACACAAAGACACCGCACAGGGCAGAGGCTAGTAGGGAGGGGGCTGGGATGACTGCCGGGCTGCAGATACATTCTAACAGATATGACACACAAAACAAACGAGCCAAACAAATTACACTTTTTTCTACTTTATTGCCGGCAATTTATTCGCTGGCTAAATTGAAATACTCGTACACACACAATTTACCTGCAGACCTCATGGCAGCGTTTGGCGGCCGCGTTGTCCTTGCCACGGGACTCTGCTCCGCCATCGACTCTGGGGCCATACTAAGCGAAACGTTCACGTTCACGTTCACGTTTGCCAGCCGACAGTGACATCATCTGATGGCGCAGACAAAAGTCATTTCGGGTCAACATTTCATAAGCCGCAACTACATTTGCTGGCCAGTGCCAGAAGCTACATATTAGCCTTTGATGATACGGTTAATGAAACCAGAGCAAAGTCAGACTAGGCCAGAGTGCTTGACTTGGTGATATTCTATGTCAAGACTTAACATCTGATTACTAGGAAAGTGGCAGGAGAGTTTAAAAATATATGCAAATAGAATCATATAGCCCTATAGTCAGGGCTTCCGACCTCAGAAATTTAATCGATGGCGCGGATAATGAGTCGAGCCAACTCCCTGACTTTTGATTCGCTTCCTGAACCAAGTTACTCTCGCTTTTTATATTAATATTGTATTAACCCAATATGGATGAAGGTCAAAGTTGATTATGCTTTGAGACTGAGTCTTCCTTAAGAGTTCTGTATCTTATTTCGATTCGTCTTTTTGTTTGGCTAAATCTTCTGTTTATAGTGAGTATTTAATAAGTGGAATTCGAGTCGTCTTCCTTTTTATGCGGCTTCTTGCATTGCTTAAACTACCCGTTATGCTGTGTATAGGGTATAACGAAGTTTGCTAAATCAAGTTCCTGCTGTGTCTGAGAATAGAGCTGGAAGTTCTGATTTTAATTTAGATAAACTGTGCTATGGAAATCAGCAGCAATGGCATTTGGCATACCTCCACTTGGATTATCCAAGCTCACATCAGTAGCACAGAACTAAACACTCCATAAACACACAAATCCTAGGGAGTGGAGGGGGGCCAGGTAAAGCTGTAAATAGCGCGCTTTCATGTAGATAATTAATCACTGGGCACTGCTAACAATTTTCTGCGAGTTATTTGCAACCGCTTTTTGCATTTTGCTATCCGTGAAAAGTTTCGCTCGCTTTGGGTTTGGGTTTCGGATTTGCGTTCGCTTCGTGTTGGAGTTTGAGTTGGGGCTTGCGGCTTGTTTTGTGGCCAATCTAAATGCAGTTTTATGCAAATTTATTTCTGATCTTATCGCACAATTTTCAAGTTCTCAGCCGTGGCAGGGGCATTGTGTAGTTTTCAATTTATTGCTTAAGCTTTCGTGGCAGGCGCGGAAATGAAATCAATTATCCGCCCTGTTGGCCATTCGATGCACGAAAGGAAATCGAAATTATTCGAATTAAGTGAATGCCATTAAACATTTCACCCGGCTCTGAGCAGCATGAGCCTTAGCTTTACCTACGGGAAATTAATATACTGGTATCACTCCGTTCGACTCGATTTTGCCATGCTAATCTATCGGGATGTTTAGGTTTCTGTTAACGAGAGCCAGAGAAACTGAAGCTTATATTCTCAAAATCAAATGTTCTACATTTAGCTTCATTTGATATTCGTGAAAGAAATAACAATTATTACTTTATTCTATTCCACATATTAGGTTGAATAGTATACGGAAAACTTTCGAATCGCTTAAGCTGTTGGGTGTTTAAGGCGATATTAATATATATGTATGTACACAATTTTAAAACGTTGGAAATCGGCTAACTTTTGAGAAATACATTTGGCTCGGGAAAAAAGCGGCTAACACCTACGCTTTGTGAATGTGCATATTATATAAAATCGGGTATTTACAATTCTCAGTGCTTATTGCTGCCTCCTCCATGCATTTTGATAAGCAATCGATTCTAACTACTAGAAGATGAAAATTGGCAACGAAAACTATTTGAACGTTGCGCACACATGCATAACTAAGCTGGAACTGAAGTGGAATGGAGCGGGCAGGCTCTGGACTGGAGTGGAGTAAGTGTGTTGGAGTGGTGCTCGTGCATAAGGACGTGGCAGTTGCAAATGGCAAAATATTTAAATGTAACTCAATTTGGAACGCAATATTGCGCTGGAAACCACTGCAATAAGGATGCAGGACAACAGCAGGGAGAAGACAGCAAGTGTGCCCTTCTACCATAATAACAAGATATTTTTATTTGATTTATTTATAAGTGCAATTTGTGCACATTTCTTTTGCAACGCTGCCAGTCCCCAATGCCTTTTGAACTGTGATGCACACACATACATGAACACACATATACGAACATCAGGCGTGGTCCTGCGACTGCAGGCAAATGCAATGTTTTATTGACGACGGGCAATTCAATTTGCAAAGTCTGTAATGTATTTTGATGTCAATATGTAAGCAAAAATATTAATCAACAATCAATTGAATTCAATTGAAAAGAGTCTGCCGTTCATTCTTAATATAATGAGTGTTATATCATTGTGCACAACCACAAGATATGTACACAATCAAATATAGGATTTAAGATATATATATAAATGCTAAACAACTTGAAGTTAGAATAGAGAACTTATGAAAAGAGAACACTATGGTGAAAAGATCCAGATTATAATTAATATGTGAGTAGCATAAGAACGTATTCTAAATATCTTGTGTATTCGAATAAGAAAAATGCTATGAATAACTACAACCAGAAAATAAAATGTAAGGCCTTTAACTGTGACAAATCAAATAATTAATAATAACTAAGATTTAAGACTAAAAATATTATTAAAAGTAAAATCAAGTAGAAATCGGACAACGAATATCAAATTGATAAAACCATTTAAGCTCAGACTAAAATGAAAATATCTTTTAAACGCATATCCTATAAGTTAACCTGACAATCAGCACACCTTTAGAAATATGCTAACTGTTTGGGGCTGCTCGAAACGGTGTGAATAAACGCAAGAGAAATATTAATGCGGACACCTTATCAAAAATGGCAGCAATCAGCACGCTCAGTTAGCACCTCATTATAGGCTCAAAGGCAAGAAGGGTGCAGGCAGCCAAATCCGTTGCTGACCAACCCATACACCCACAAATTCACACACACCCGCACACACACATGTTAAGCGTGGCAGCAAAAAACATTTCGTCTTTTGCGGCCAGCCCTATGGCTCTTGCTGTAGCCGCTTCGACGGGTTTGCTACACGCCCGTCAAAGCCAAGTGGCGTGTCAATTGGCCATTAACATGGGGTCCTGCCCGATAAATATAAACACACAGCAAGCAGCTCTTTAGGCAGGCCTTGCCCTGATTGATGCTGAAAGTGTGAAGCCAGTTATCCCACCTGTCTAAGTATGCTCGTATTTTCTGGTATTGCCTGGCGGTCAGTTTGAAAAATATATTTCAACTCAAGGGTTGGCTATCGTGTTGTCAGGGAAAGCGCTGCAAGTTAGCATCCCAAGCGTGATACGAAAAATTTTAATTAAAAAATTAAATGCGGCAACACTTGGAAATTTGTAAGAAAATGCTCATTAAAAGTTTTCACCTGGTGAGATGCTCAAAAGCGCAAATCTCGACACTAATTTTCGTTTTCATGTAATTATGTGCAGCAACAAAAAAATAGAACAAACTTGTAATGCAACTAGAATGCATTACTAGCAAATACCCTGTGTGCATAATTTTAGTTAGATTGTAATATGCTAACATATATTTTTAATCGAATAATTAGCTGATTATCATATAGTGATAGATTCTAAATGTAGTAAATTATTGTAACCCAACGAGAATGAGGCAAAGTAAGATATATATAATATGTACCAACGAGTTTCCAGTTTTATCGTACGTGCCTCACATACCAATCTTGAAGATACCCTATTGACCTCTACATTTACAGGCTATGAAAACCTTGCTCTTGTGCTGCATGCAATTGTTTTTTCAGCGCCTTACACCCAATTTTCTTTACACACTTGTGTTGTGGCAAGCCAGGCAGGGACTGTTAGCACAAAATGTTTTCACTCTTGACACGATTTGTGAGTTGGCCTTGCGTTGAGTTGATCAAAAGCTCTATTAACTTTTAGACTTCGTAAGCCTACAGAAATTAAATTTAAATCAAAATTTATAAAAAAATAACTAAAGACTAGTTCATTTATTAATATGGCTGATTATACAAACATCTTCAGATGCCGCCGAATGGTTGTTGTATTGGAGACAACCCTGCCTGCCTGTCGAGGAAGCCGAAACCACACCCAACTGGAAGAATCATACCACAGCTGGAATTAATGTGTGCCTAGACATACATTTTAATAAATCTTCATACAGATAAACTGTGAGCAATTGACGTTTTATGGGCGAGATTGGGTTTAAGCAGATCTGCTGCTATTATGTCGTGTTATGTGCAGCCAGGTCCCAATGGAGCTGGGTGGGGTTGATTTCGGGTGGGAAAGTCTAGAGAACTGCAGGCTAAATCAAAAGTGTCTGTTCGGTGTCAGTTTAATTGCAAACGTAAATTGGATGCTGCCATTTACAACGTTTTCATTTGCTACGAATGCTCCAGCTCCAATGTTGGCTCTGACAGACATTTCTGGCAGTTGCTTCGAGTCCTGTGCACGACCAGGACGCCCACCCATCCACACACACAAAATGCAAACGTTGCACAAATCTGAGTTGTGTTAATTGGACTCATTTTAGAAAAGTTGGAATTGTCTATTTCGAATTGGCAGCTCGGACGTTTGACAGGCTGTAAAATGGATTGCAACCAGAAAATCCTGGCCACAAGAAAAGTCCTCATTTATTACAACACACACACTCTCTCTCTCTTTGTAAAAGATTCAGAATATAATTATATGCAAAAATCAATTATAAACAGACTCGCCAGGCTCCCCCTCGTCGACAATTGCCTTGTTCTCGTTATTGCTCTGATCCTTAATCGATTGTATTGTATGCCAGTCATAAACACCATCATTCACATATTTGAGGCGATTGAATAAATCGCCGAAGCTGCGCCGCAGGCCCAGATAGTTCGGCTGTTTCTCGAATCTTATATTGCGACAATAGATCAGGTACGAGGCGAACTCATCCGGAAAGCCTTTGCAAAGCTCCTCCGGCTTGATCGACTGTTTCTTCTCGGCCAACATCTCGTACTTCTGATGTTTCGGCCCCGATAGGCCCTGCCAGGGCAAGCTGCCACGCAGAAAGTATATGAGCACATAGCCCAGAGCCTCCATATCATCGCGACGGGCTAGCTCAAAGCCCAGGAGTGCATTGATCGAGGCGTAGCGCGCGGTGCCTGTCATCCTATTGCCCCACTTGAAGGGTATATGCTCGTTCAGTGCGGAGTCGTAGTATCTTTTGGCCAGACCGAAGTCAATTATGTACAATTGATTGTTATAGTTCCCGACGCCCATTGCAAAGTTGTCGGGCTTGATGTCGCGATGCAGAAAGCTCTTCTGGTGCACAAACTCAATCCGTTCGATCATCTGGAATGCCAGCATGAGCACCGTCTTAAGGGAGAAGCGGCGCGAACAGTAGTTGAACAGATCCTCCAACGATGGGCCGAGCAGCTCCATGACCATCACATTGTATTTGGGCTCAGTAAAATAATCGTGCACACGCGGTATCCCAATACCCGAAAGCAGACATTTATATAGTTTGAACTCGAAAAGTAGCTGCGGATGATTCGCCCCACTGAGCTCCAATTTGAGTGCTACGCGCCGGCCATTGGTCTCGTCCTCGGCCATGAAGATGTCGCCAAAGGTGCCGTTGCCAATTTTGTTGATAATGCGGTATTGGCGTATATAGACGACGTCCTCACTCCCATTGCTAGTCGGCTGGCCAAACATGGTAAGTGGAAGAGCGGCGATTTGTCCAATTTGCACGCTTTTTGCTTGCTTCCTTGCTGTTCAACAGAGTTGCAGATGCTTTTTCTATCGTTTCTGTTTGTTTCTCAAAATTATCGATTGTTTTTATTGTCATTACTTTTCGTATCGTTGCGTTTGCAGGCGTTCTTACTGTCAACGTTTTCACTATGCCGTTGCATTTCGACGATATGCGTCCCAGCCACGAGAAGCGTATACAGCAACTGGAGCAGGAGGTTCTTGATTGTTGCCGAGAACTTAATAAGCTAAAGAAGGAGAAACAATTTCTGGAGAATCAAAATCAGATCATTAATTATATTAAGACGGAGACGCATTTAATCTGGAAATTCGACATGAGCGAGTTTCCAGTGAAAAACATCAAACTGGAGCTTAAGAATAGATGCGTCAAGCTGAAAGCCTACCGCAAGCAAAAGGGTCAGTTTATGGAAGTCTACAGAAAGTTCCTGTTACCAGACATTGTTGAAATCGATCTAAGCGCTAAAATGGCCATCAATGGTATTCTGACCATACAGACTCCATTAAGGGCGATAGCTGACAAAACTGCAGGCAAATTGTAGATTATATCTTTCTTACCTACCTCAACTAAAAATGAGGTTGACTTTATTTTCTAATAAATGTTTTCATATATCTTTGTTAAACAATTGCAAGTTATTCAAACCATTGGCATGTCTCTGGTCAGAGCGGTGCCCAGCATTTGGCGTTGGCATGTGGGTGGCACATGGGGCATGACTGGGCCTCGGGAACGCATGGAAACAAACTTATTTGCGGGGTTGGCTGCTGAAATTGAAGTTGAGCATTCAATTGTTGCTCGCTCCTCAACGCTTCCAGAAGCTCTCTTTTCAGATCCTCAACATATGATGGACGGCAATCGCAATTCGCATTCTGGTCACTCCTAAGCTTCGTACAACACAAGTTACCACATGCTTCTTGATTTTTCCACAGGGAATTGGAAGTGCAGACCGATTCCACCTTGTTATAGCATGGTGCAGTTGCTGGTGGAGAATTTACAGTGCAATGGGCAACCGATTTACACGATTGGATTTCATTTAAACATTTGGAGCAACACAACTCTTCCTGATTGGTAGACTCTTGGCAGGCGTTGGGACATTGGTCTGCTCCGACGCAATCCACTGCTCTGTCTTTATATTGTGTGCAATCCAGACAAGCACGACTATCAGCGATATTTCTATTGCTTGGTTGATTTGGCTCAGTTATGTAAAAAGATATGTTACTGGCTTTCTTACATCCCGTTTTCGGTTGCTCGCATTTTGAGGTTGAAAGTATAGGCTTTGGCGTAATGATGCTTTTAATGCAGGTAGTGCTGGTTTTAGGAGTAATAATTTTGGATTGAATGCAACGTACGCTCATAAAGTCATTTTCCGTACAAGCGGTACTCGTAGAGCTTAAACAAGGCGAAGATGGAATCGACTCCGACACTGTTACTCTACAGTTGCTTCTAGAGTTACACGGCAATGGGGGTCTTGATATGCTTAAGTTACACTTGCTTCCCGAACACTCGGGGTTGCATGCAGAATTCGCTTTAATGGAACAAGTCGAAGGTATCTCGTGGCAAGAGCAAGCGCAGTTGGGCTGTTCCAATACTGAAGTCTTTTTACATGACGATATTATTTGACTGTGGCAACCAGGAAATTTTGTGAGGGAGCAGCAAGGCTTCGGCATATCCGATACAGCCACATAACTGTTGGTTCTTGAAGCCGACTGGCATCTTGCTCCACTATTGGTTCTCGACTCCAACGGACATTTGGCTACACAGCTTGGTTTGCAAACGGGTTCGACCAATGTGGTTGTGATTTTCGGGGGTTCAACCAAGTTCCCGCTGGTGGTGCAAATAGTTAGGTGTAAATTTATAGTACTAGGCACAGTTGGAGTTTCCTTTACGGAGCGGATAGAGTCACAAGATGTCTGTGCAACAACCTTCGGAAAGCAACTAGTAGGAGGTGCCTCAGCATTATTTGGGCAGCTATAAGTGCAGCATCCAAGATCTGTATTTGCATCGTTATTGGTAGAGCAACAACAGCAAGGTGCAACATCCTTATCGGCACATCCACAAGAGCTGGGTGCTTCAACACGTGCTGCTTTTTGAAGAATAACAGGACCTTGACACGTTGCATCGTCCACATTTCTGCAATATTCACTGCAGCATTTAGAAACTGCCTCGTTTTTACACTCAAACTTAGAGTTAATTACCTTCGGGCGATAATTGGTGCATGATATACAGGACAGTTCGTCACCACATCTCTTTGAGCATCTATTTTTGTATACCGTTGGGTAAGCAGCGCATCTTGTTTTCCGGATCGATGTGCCGCAATAGCTGGGTTTTCTGGGGCAGTTTGGATACCGCCCACACCTTACACCACATGATATGCTGCTAAAGGAGTTGCAGCAATCAACGCAGGGTCTACTAGGCATAGAGTTCAGATTGCAGACTGAAGCCCCACCCGTGCAACCGTAACGCGGGGTGTACCTCGGGAAACATTTGATTCGAGACTTGCATTTAGACCGTTTAAAAAATCCAGAGACCTTTTGTTTAAGCGACTTTTGGTTGCATTTCCGAGGCACGTCACAAAACTGTGAATGACTGGGCCGAGTTAAAGGATTATAGCTATGACACGACTTCTGACAGCAACTTGGAGGCCAGGGCTCTATGTATGTTTTGACCGGCCGGGTTTTTGGGTGGCACATGCTATAGATATCACAACCCGAGTCTGAGCGCTTAAGCTCCGGCTCATATTCAAAGCTTGAAATATATTTTCGCTTCATTCTCTTATAGGGGATTTCAACAGCGGATGCTCGAGAGCACATTTCGTATTGTGGATATCCATATCTTTGTTTGGCCATTGCTGAAATTTTCCTTCCTTTTTTTAATATGTTATATGGTATCTCACAATCTTTAGCGAAAAAGTCAACAGATTTCCGTCGAGCGGGTGGACATCTATACATCTCAGGATCTTCGTAATAATCATAATCATAGTCATAACTATTATACCTTTTAGGCTTTGGGTAATAGTATTTTCCAGCTTTTGGAATAACTGCATTGTGATAAAAGTCCCACTCTGAACCGTACTGTACTGGTGAAGACATTGTCTCGGGATGATAATAGTTGTATTCATTATAAGCTGGCATATAATTAGGAGCTGTATAACCAGAAGCTTGCCTCATTTCTTTGTAAGGAGCTTTGTGTATTAGCTTATTACGAGTATACTCATTATGCTCAGAGGGATTAAATTTGTATGATTTATCAGTCACCTTTGTCGGGAAATCACAGTTATAAAAAGCATTATAAAAGTTGTTGTTTCCTTCATAGTACTTTTCGTGCCGCACCTTCCTTAATTGATCCCTTTCCCGAGAGCGCTCTCTATTATAGCCAAATTCGGGGAATGGTTCCTTTAAAGTTTCTTGCAATAGCTCTCGTTTGGGTGTTCTATGAGTCCGTTCATTGTATTGCTTATAACTTGGAGAACTATAATTTCTTTCATACGAGTTCAAGTTTAATCGGCTTGGGCATTCGTAAGACTCCATGAGGTTTCGCCTGTTCGGTAATTGATTTGTACGTTTCTTATTGTACTTTGGAGATCGCTCAGACTTGTAGGGTTCCCCTAGACTTTTATCTTGTTTATAGCTAAGGTGACCAAAGCTCATAGTCGACCTCCTACGTGTAGCGTTTAACCGTCTACAATATTTGTCGAACCCACTCAAAAAACTACGACTTTCGGCGAAAAATTTGTTTGGCACCGCAAAAGACATCGAACTTTCCTTATTGTATTTATCTTCTACAGCTCCAAATAGACCTCCGCCTGGGTTTCGCCCTAAAATGCAATCTACGATGAATGGAGTGTCAAAGCTATGAAATATTAATTAACTGACCATTTTGATCTGGTGTAACGACCTCGTTAAAATTATTGTTGCGATTTTGTACAACCTCCATGATGTCAATACTAAAACACATGGACATTCTTTTCATTTGGTCCTCGTCTTCCTCCTCCCCAGAGTGCATGAAGCGCATGCTGCTTCGCTTTTCCATTATAGACCATACAAAAAGCAGAACCGCACAACCTCATGGGTCCACCAGCCCAAGCTTTACTAACATTAACTGACAATTTTTGCCCACATTTGTTTTTCGTACTAATATGCTTAGAATCATCATAACATTTATCGACGTATCGATATGTTTCATTCCATTGTTCCACATGAACTAGAACCTGCAAATCGGTTTGCTTAGTTTAAAGAGTTACTCCATCTTAGGTAAAAGCTTGCGTATTTATTTGTACATATGTTGCTTAGATTATTTTAATTTTCAGTCCAACTGCCATGTCGGTTATGTCTCGAGCTACACAAACGGAGCCCGCGGATCGTCTGGCAGCTATACAATTGCGCTTGGAAGAACTAAAAAGCGCCTTCCCGGAATACACCGACTTGACAGCGAAACGTGTGGTTAAGTTTTTGCCAAAACCAATAGCTGAAAGAAAAAAGCTGCACATCAAAAAAGAAAGATCAACAATCTTTATTGGCCCCAACCTGACAAGAGTCGATCGGACCGCTTTTCAGCGTATAAATTGGGATTGTCACTCACTGGCAACGCGGGCCCTGTTGGACGCAGTCTTTGACAAGCAGACACTGGCGACAAGGAATATTTCGGGCATAAAGCTGGGCTCAATGGGCCGCCTGAGGTCCACGGATTATATACTGGATCCGCTGAAGGTCAGCGATATTGTTCAGCTGGTGCAGCACAAGTGCAAGGTCAGCGAAACCGTCATACGAAAAATTATCACCATCAAATGCTCGGACACAGCCAATACCAAGCGTTTTAAAAATATTTTATAAAATAACACAATGGATAGTTCTGTAAAAGTAAAGATTAAAAGATTGTTTGGTTCTCATCTGCGGCTTTATGCTGGCTTTTAATTGCAGCGTAAATTATTTTATAATGATTGAAAAGGCAACAACAAAGAGATCGGACGTCATTATTATTTCAAGAGTCCTGGAAAATATGCTCTTAATTGCGGAAATATATTTCCATTTCAAAAATAGATGTGATAATTATACAGAAATGCGCGCATTTCCATCACATTAAAATCTCAAACAATAGGGACATTAAATTGCAGCGCCCGAATAATGAAAAACCAAAACCCAATGCCGAATGCCGAATGCCTGAAAGCGTGTTCAAGTGCGGAAAAGCTGAAAATTATTGTGAAATGAAAGTGCTTTTTAAGTACCCTCCCCCAGCGTTTTTTTTTTTTTTTTCCAGAATGAGCCACTCGTTGCCCCCCGGCAACGAATGCAGTTTCGCGACAGGCGACAATCGCAATTGCCACAGGCGACGACCATTACGATAGAGCTGGGTGGGATTATCTAGCTTAAATTGTAAGCTTTATGTGCAATCAGCTTGGTTTTATTTAACCCATCAGGTGTAGCCAAACTCATATCGATATTAATCCGTCTTATTGGAGTCCGTATTGTGTAGTGCCTTTTATTAATATTGCAATATATACTAGAAATAATTATTTCGTTACCTATCTATAATGTGCCAGATCAAAGCATATCTTTCATGTTTTAATAATATTTTGAATTTTAGAGGTCGCTCGACTTAGTTTAGCAAATTTTACTAAATATTGAGCCTGTTGAGTATATTGAGTGGAAAGGAATGTGAGGGAGAAATATTAATAATATATAAATACCTTTCTTTATAGCTCGTCAAATGTATTCCCATGCAAATAGTAAACTGATTTTCATTTCTAAGTAGTTCAAAGCTCAAGTAGGGTTTGTTAAAGCCATCAACTAATTCCGATCTTCATATCGTGTTCACTTTTGCTCAAATCCAGTTTATTTTATATTATTATATATTTTGTAACTTTTTTATCCAAGCAAAATGGAAACAGTCCTGGGAATGAAGGGAAAGGATTTTGTCATGCTTGCTTCCGACACAATGCTGGCAAAATCTATATTTTTTTTAAAGGACAGTAAGTAAGGACCATATCTGGTTGCAGGGTGCTGAGCAGCTAAGCAGCGGTTCTTCCTTGCAGACAATACAAAAATACGCCCCATTTCAAGCAATAGCATGATGGCGGTTGTTGGCAATAACGGCGACACCTTGCACTTTGCCGACTTCATAGCAACAAATATTTCACTCTATGAAATCAGAAATGGCTACGACATGGACACGCCAACAGTTGTTCACTTCACACGCAACCATATCCTTGACAATATACGTAACAAAGTAAGCTCTCAGGTTGCAATGCTGCTGGCCGGCTATGATTCCCAATTCGGACCGAGCTTGTGCTTTATAGATGCCCAAGGTACCACTATGCCACTCAACTATTCCGGGCATGGAATGGGCCATCCGATATGCACCAGCATCTTTCATATGATGTGGAAACCAGATCTGACCTTCCAAGAGGGAGTCGACATAGTTCGCAGGTGTGTCGTGGAGATCCAAAACCGATTGGTCATCAATCTACGCAACTTTGATGTCTTTGTTGTCGACAAGAACGGAGTTCGCAAGCTGCCGTCATTCTGTCCAATCCCAATAGGTGCTTCTATGCCCATACTTATTCCTTTACCAATAGGCAATGAGCAAGTGCCAAAGCCTATTTCGAAACCAGAAATAAAAGAAGAAAGTTGAATTTAATTCTTGCTAAAAAAAACTGCCTTAAAAGGTCTGTCAAATTGATTGACCTCCACCTCTATCTAGGAAGTCGGTGTCATTTAACTTTGGCTGAACTGTGCCATATGGCATATGGAATAATTTCACAATTAAAATGTATATATATATATATATATATATATATTTATTTTTTTGATTTCATTGCACCGCATATTAAATACCCTTAAATACGTGGCCACGTTTCCAATACAACGGTTTTCTCATACAACTTAAAATTTCCTTTTCCAGAAAGATAGTAATACAGTGTTCGACACGGTCGATTCGACACCGAAATTGCGAAATTGTGTTATCAAATATTGAACTGTTTTATCAAAATGATAGAGAAAGAGTTGGTTGGAACCGTAAGCTAATCTGCCGAATAATTGGTTCTACTGATGAACGCAAAGTTAAAGTAACATCTGGAAGTTTGCTGGTTACAAAACTTTAATACCCTCTGGAAGGGTATAAGAAGGCTTTTCGCAATTAAACGTCGCCACGCTTGGCTTTGATGTCGATAATTGCGCGAATTGCCCTTAAATGCTGTCCACACAGATGTCCAGGTATAAAAGCCGCGAGTTTTGTTCCCATTGGTTTTAGATTTAGCTCGAAAGGACAGCGCACAAGTTATGTCAGTCAACGGCAACAAACGGAGCGTCTACTTCGGCATTATTTGGTGGGCGTGGCGATTGTTAGGCGCAGTTGAGCTGAATGCCAGAAGTCTTGGCAGCTATCGCTTCTGGAGAGCCGTGGCTTTAAATGCTATCGTCACAGCAGCTTTCCCGGTGATGCTTATTTTGACAACGCTAAGCTTTGAGCTGCCGCAGGATAATCTGAAGAACTTTAACATTTCGGTCACTTCGGTGTCCACCTCTGTGAAGTTTTTGATCTATGTCACGCAGCTGAGGAAGATTACCGAGATTGAGCAGCTACTGGCTAAATTGGACACACGGGTGAATACGGAGGAGCAGCGAGCCCACCATGCGAGGATGAGCCGAATGTTGGGAACTATATCCAAATTGTATAAATGGACTTATGGTCTGATTGGCATCAACTCAACTGTATCCGTTGTTTTTCGCGAGCAACGCTCTTTGCCCTTTCCGGCCTGGTTTCCATTAGACTGGACCGATTCGCTGACCAATTACTTCATTGCCCTGATGCATCAGTTTCTCGCGATATCCATGCAAATCCTGCAGAACTTTGTGGATGATTTATTTCCTCCTTTGGTGCTCATTCTCGTTGCTGGTCATTGCGAGCAGCTCGTCCTGCGCCTCTCAGCTATTGGCTACGACCAAAGCGATCAGTGCAGCAACGAGCAGAAGCTCATCAAATGCATTCGGGACCATCAGTTGATCTGTAGGTAAGTCAAGCTCAATTGTTGATTACTAAAGCTGTTCTAACATTTTCCGCTTACTGGCAGGTTGCACCAGCTCGCCATGGAGGTCATCTCGTGGCCATTACTGGTCCAGTTCATTGTGATTTCCATTAATGTGGGCGCCGCCTTATGCGCCCTGCTTTTCTATGTGGAGAGCATGCACGAGCGTCTATACTATGCGTCCTTTGTTTTTGGGCTGGCTCTGCAAACATTTCCAGTTTGCTATTTTGGCACCCTAGTGGAATATTCATTTGGACGTTTGCACTATGCGGCCTATAGCAGCAACTGGGTCGATCAGAGCATTACCTACCGAAAGAATCTGATTATCTTTGCAGAGCGAACACAGAAGCTGCCAAAACAACGTGCCGGAAACTTTATACCAATTGCGCTAACCACCTTTCTAGCCAACTGTAAGGCGGCCTATTCTTTCTGTACTCTTATCGCAGATAATAGGACCGATAGATAGGAGCTTTCAAGTGAGGCTTAAAGTAACATTAAAGCTTCAATTAAGGCTTAACAGATGCCATACTTTTTAGATGTTTTGCAATGCTTTATTGGGGCTTGAATATCTAGTCCAAATTTTTGGGCTTAAATATTGAAAAAAATTAAACTCTATTACTCACTCTCTTTTTCTCTCTGTTACTCTTTATACCAAAATTAATAAACCTAAGCACCTTCCCCTATGCATTTCTCTCTTTCTTCTTTGCCTTTTTCCCTCACTCCCTTTTTCTTGATATTGAGACACTGCCACTAAACTTATATTAAGTCCCAAGCTTAAATGAAATCCCAAAAACCTCATCTGTTATCCAAGAATTTATTTGAAGCTTTTATGAGATTAACTGTATCGAGTTATCAATATGATTTCATTCACATTTACGGATTAAATTTGTAGCTTAAACTATTTTCTTTTTTGGGGGCAAATATCAAAATTAATCTTCACGATGGCAATGGAAACGATTTTGGGCATAAAGGGTTTGGATTGTGTGTTGCTTGCTTGTGATACAATGCAGGCAAAGTCTGTGATCTTTATGAAAGATGGTAAACCAAAAGCACTCTTAGCACATATATATGAATCTAGTATATTATAAAATCATGTCTAAACAGATCAGTCAAAAATTCATCGCCTCTCAGAGTTCTCAATGCTGGCCGCGGTGGGTGATGGCGGCGACACACTACAGTTTACCGATTATATAGCCAAGCACTTGCAACTATATAAGATATCCAATAACTATCATTTGACTCCACGTGGCACAGCGCACTTCACGCGCAAGAATCTGGCGGACTATATAAGAACAAATACCAGATATCAGGTATCAATGCTAATGGCTGGCTACGATGTCACCGAGGGACCCGATCTGCACTACATAGACTCATATGGCGCCGCAATGCCCATCAATCATGCTGGCCACGGCCTGGGCAGCCTGTTCTGCGGCAGCATCTTTCAGCGGTATTGGACAGAGGAGCTTAAACAAGCCCAGGCCTACGATATATTAAAAATGTGCGTGGCCGAGATCCAGAAGCGTTTGATTATCAATTTGCGCAACTTTGATGTGTTCGTTGTGGACAGGAATGGCACCCGTCAGCTGGAATCGATCAATCCGGCCTCCTTTGACGCTGATATGTTGTGTCTTTCGCTCTCTGCTAATATTCAAAATTTGGGTAAAAAGTCTTTAAGATAGATCTAAGTATGGAAGATACATGCACATATGTCTATCGCCTTGCAAGTTTTAATGGGTTAAGTTTTATGAATGAGCAAAGTCCGAAGTGTGAGTATCAAACAAGCAAAAAGCCACAGGAAAGTATAAAAAGTCTTTGTTAAGCCGTCTATCATCTATCAACTAGAAAGAGCTTTGGCTCAGTTAGTGCCTATGCAGGAAAATGGGAAACGCATTTCCACAGCTCCGGGCAGCTGAAAAACGCAACTTGTTTGAAGGTTTTATCCGCTTGAAGGCTACTTTTATATGTATTTAGCTCCCCAATAACCCAAGTAGGATACCAAAACCTCACTGAGACTTTCTATGAGTAAAGGATGGCTTTCCCAATTTTATTGGGCATTTCTCCAATACTGAAATTTACTTATCCCAAGTTAGGCAGAATTTCTGCTGAGTGCACTGCTATCCTACACTCATTTTTTAGCCCTCTCTTGGCAAATTGTAAATCCTCCCGTTCTAAGACAGAAAAAATCTGAACTTACGCTCATAAAACCTAGCCCCTTGGCATATTCTCCTTTTCATTAATCAATCAATCAGTTTGTCAGTCATACAGCTAGGGCAAACAGTTTCATAATACAGATGCTGATAATAATATTAAGTCTTTCAGGTATATAGTATATACATATATTATTATAATAGACGCATATCTATAACGCATATTCGTATTATGTATAACATATGCGTATCTGAATATCTAGTACATTAAATGCTGCTTAGCTTTTATCGATTAAAACTTTTAATGGTTAGAGATAAAACCTCGATGGGATTAGTTGAATAGAGGGGGCGTGGAGATGTAACTGAGAACATTCCATGGTTGGCTGCTTTCATGTATTAGCATATGTGGCCTGCCTGCCTGCCAGTATGAGGATTTGTTTGTGCAACAATGGGTAAAGTTGCACATAGAGTAGCACACACACACACACACACGCACACACATACATACATGCTGTGGCACATGGCAACGTCAACTATTGCAAATCGGAAGCAGAAAAGCCAACATGTCTCTATTTCCCCATTTGAACACAGCAGTCAGTCATGCAGTCGGACGGACAGACGGCAAAACTCATAAAAATGTGCACAGCTTGCAACAAAATGCAGTTGCAAGGAACGTCTGTGTGTGGCATTGTTGTTGCCAGCTATCGAGTGTGGGTGTGTGTGTGTGTGTGTGTGTGTGTGTGTGGGTGGTGGTGCCAGGAATTGGCCGTCAGCGATTTTTATTTGTTTGCAGCCGACGTTGCCATCACTAATTGGCCGCACATGCCAAAGTGTCACTCGGCGAGATGTGTCGCTTGCCTGAAGTGAGTCGCTGTGTGGAGCTGGAAAATGAAAGACCGATGAAAATGAAAAAAAAATGGAATGCAAATAAAGTAAGGGTGGGATAGATATAAAACAAATCCATAAACCAGCAAGTTATATCAATCCAATGTACCTAATCGAAAAAAAAATCATTATTCGCGCATGAAATCCCAAATGATTTAAGCTTACAGTTGTTGATTACATAATAAAATTGAATAACTGCTGGAAATTAATATTTAATGAATGAGTTATATACATATTTAATTGACAGAGATTAAACGAGATGTCGAGCATTTTCGAGTGCATAACTCTTTAACTATGTGTAACTATAAATGCATCCACTTCACATATTGTTACAATTATTTTTTTCAATATTCAATTAGAATTTAAATTTTTCCAAATTATAAACTTTAACTCAAAATCAAAAAACGTTTCATCCAATTGACTTCCATCCAGTTTACAACATTTCGGGTGGACTTTAAAATGAATCACCATAAACACCTTAGCTTCCTATCCCATACCAACTGGGATTACCAATCAGTCAGTCAATCAGTCCGTCAATCCATTAGACAGAACCAACAGCTTATAAAGAGTATTCACATAGGCTGAAAAATCAATTGAAATATGTTATATGTTTTCTGGAAAGAGGTAAACTTTGTTCATTCATGTTTAAGCACCTGCTTACAATGTAAACAAATTTCAACTCGAGTCACTTGAGGTACTTCAGTTAAATTAATGCGTTTCTCGCACCTTTTGAAGAATACTTGTGTACAAGGCAAAAACTTTTGGTTTCTTCTTGAACTAAGCGCTTAGATAATGCGCTTGTAAGTCCTCCCAACCACCACACACACACACCCCTCATGACACCCCCTTTTTTATGCACGGCATTCGCAGGCACGACATGCCAGCAATTTGTGACGTTTAAGGACGCAACTTGGAGGCAGCGACTTCTTGACAGGACATTAACTTGCACATGGATAAGTTGAAGTGGAAGACAGTGCGAACTGTCTAACTGTTTTGTGTCTCTATGTGTGTGTGTGTGTGTGTGTGTGTGTTTGTGTGTGTGTCATATGACTGCTCTGATGATGATTCATGATGATGATCTTTGCCTTTGCCATTGCTTGCAGTTTTTGCCTTGGCCATTTTCGTTGTCATTTTTCACTCGCAAATGTTGTGTGTGTGTGTGTGTGAGGGGGTCGGCTGTGGAATGTATTCTACGACTGATAGCAGTGTCTGCCTTCCGACCTGCCCGCCGGCCGCCTTTTTCGACAGCCTATTAGTTTTTATTATTTGTTGCAATTAGTTTTCGGCCTCGACAGGGACCTCGTCTGTTGTGCACGGCCCGACGCGGCTCGGCTCGGCTTTTATGACACTTTTGTGCGCATTTTTCAACGGAATGAGCGTCATCTGTTGCCGCTGGGCTGCTGTTTTTCTCGCTGCCATTGACAAAAGCCAAACAACAGCAACAGCAGCAAGAACAACGACAATAAGTGCGAGCTGCCTGATATCTATGATAAATTATGGCCAAAAGTCAAAGTCATCAATCAGCGGACCATGTTTTATTTGCCTCGCTCGTGGCCATTTGCCATTTGTGTAGTATGCACAACGTTTGACTGACGAAGCCACGCCCACGCCCACGCCCACTCCCACGCCACGGCCTATGCCAAGGTTTCTGTTAAGGAGGAAAGACATTGTACATCTGCTAGCCAAAAGGATTAAATATAAATCGCCAGTGCGTTGTGTAGCTCAGGTGTCGCACATTTCGATTTAATTTTCATTAAAATTCAGGCATTAAATATGCAAAAGGTAAACTGCGGCAACCGACCGCTCTGGGCCCCCACCACATCGACCTGACCGAAGACCATTAAAATTCCTTAAAGACCAGGCCAGAACACGCCTTGGCACGACTCCTTTTCATTTTCGAGTGCTTATTAATATTGCAAAGCACCAGAGCCAGGATTTGCGGACATTATGATGCGGTGAATGCGAATTTATGCGACTCGTTGCCCAACCAGCCCACGTCCAACCCTGCTAGCTGCAGCTATAAAATTCTCTCGCCCAGCTTTTGCCTTTTTAATTATGCATTTTTATCTGGCAACAGTTTCCGAGTGGGCCAAGCAAAGCCATTTTGGCAGCTATTTTTGCCACTTAGCTATATCAACGGCACATCTATTGCATTAACAACTCTTCACTGCTGTCCCACATGGCGTATGCGCAATTTATGAATCGAGCTCTCAGCGCATTGCATTGATCAGCTCTGAACAGCCCTCGAGTTGAGTGAGCGTCCTCGTCAGTGCTTGGCACTTGTGCAATGCTGCCCTCAGCCACATTCAGTGCACTACGAGTGCCCCTCTCTAAAAGAGGGCGGACACGGTAGCTGCCGCCTGTCAAGTTGTAGACGAAAAATCCTTGACATGCATTGATGCTGTCAACCGCAGGTGTTGGCACTCACAATTAGAATCAGTTGGAGTTGAAATAAGTTCCATTTTAGGAATTATTAAGCGGATGATAATTGAATGGCCTTTAATCAGAAATCAGGATAAGGAGTGTATCAATGAGACAATATTATATATTGAATGATTTGTGCTCTATTTCCATCTTCTCCTTTCTCTTTATTCTATAGATTCAATCTTTCATTTTTCCCCTCCGTATGTCTATTATAACCCTTTCAGCTTTGTATTATAACGCTCTCAGTGTAAGAACTTAAGCTAAAACCTGCTTGCCCCATCCCCTGGACACGTACTTGAATCAAGCTTAAAATGAATTGAAACCTTTTTTACCTCAACACCTACGCAATTTACCTTCACCGTGCCATCCTGTGGTCCCTCCTGGCCGTTGGCGCATGTTTTAGATATGCAATGCGGATGCCTTTGGGAAATTAACGGTACATTTTAAGAGCACCGTCAACGCTCGCTTAAATGTCTTTCATTGTGGCAAGACTTTAGGGAGTGTTGCGCAATCAGCAAAATTTGCACACTTTTAAGGTGTGTGTCGTCAACTGGAGATTGAGAATAAGGCAATAGGTGAGAAGGTAGAGAAACATGCGGAAAATAAGAACGAAGGCTTAAAAAATTTTTAAGGATTCATTTACATTTTGACAGACCGGTTCTCAACCCTAATCATTTTGCTCTTCAGGAAATTAGAGAGTTGAAGTTAAAGATATATGAAAATCAAAGATTAGCAATAATAATTTAAAAAAAATGAGCACAGTTGCCGAAAGATGTCGAAATGGCCCCAGTCACTTTTGCAACTTAACAACAGTCAAGAGTCGGGTTCGTTTATCAGGCATGCGTTTGAATGTCGGGTTGTTTTTGCCGCAGACCGGTGATATTTGAAAATATACTCACTAAATTATAGTTTAAAATAAATCAATCAAATGCAGCTTGACCTTAAGAAATATACTTACCTCACTTCCTCAGAGTAGAGAAAATATTTTGCTTGTTTTCTTTCAATTCAAACTAACAGTTCTGCAATTAATATTGCCCTTTATGGCCAAGGGTTCAATGTTTACGCTCTTTTTAATATTTTATTATATAGAGCTATATATATATATATTATAGAGCTACGGTTATAAAGCGAGTTTATAATATTTAATGGCACACATAATTCGCGGTATACCTTCACAGCACTTAAATCTGTCATGTAAATGTGAAGTTGAAAATTACATCATGTTACGCCCGGCCAGAGCCGATAAACAGCCTATAAATCACTCACTTTGATCTCATCGATATTTTCCCAGTGCAACAATTTTATTTCGTTGCATTTCGGTGCGCATAAATCAAGTTGCATGTGGAGTGCTGCGCGGGGTGTGCAACCCAATCACCCGACTTGCAACAATGCCAGCTTTAAATACCAACGACGGCATAATTTATGATAGTACGCAGATTCCACAGAGTCGCATCGACCGGAGACAGATGTGACATCAACAATGACCAGGACCTCTGGGCGCGAATGGAGTGTCGAATTTTGATAAAGGCTGCCGGAATTCGAAAACATCTATCAAAAGTTGAATTATATGGTAAGTAGTATTAGGGATAGAGCTGCAGCTCTAGAAAGTCTATAAAACATTTCAAAGAAATATATTGGAATACTTTATTCAAGTTGGCAGCCCTTTTTGACGAAAATCCCTGAATGCAACGGTAACCACGGGGATTAAAAAAACTGGAAATTGGTGTTCCTATAAAAATTAAAATAAATATTATAAAATATTAAAAATATAAACGCTGAGCTACTTATTATATACTTATCAAATTATTTAGATATCTTTATCAGAGCAGACATACAATTATATAAAACCCCCTTAATTAAGCCCATTCATTGGTTTCAACAACATGGCCAACAAGTAGGCTTCATTCTTTTGACTAGTCTCCTTGAATATAACAGAATCAAAACTCAAAATTGGTAAGACCATAAAGAATATAGTAATTAGTTACTTCAAGCTATACCCAATCGGGATTACCAATTACACGTTTCAATCTTGTAAGCAAGTTGGCAGCTCTTCCATTGGCAGGATCACATATATTTGTGTACATGGAATATTCTATGTACTCGTAGTCTTGTGTGCGAGTGTGTCTGAGCTGAAATATAGAAAAAGTTGCAGTTGAACTTTTCAGCATTTGTCAGAGAGTCAGAGGATTTGTTTGCCTTTGGGGGCTGGCCAAAGCCAACAATTTTGCTGGCTGGTCCGCTCCTTCCGTCGTAGTTTTGTATTTGTTTGTTTATTTTACGTTCGCCCCACTATTTGTTTTCTTTCCAATTTTGTAATTTCAAACTTTTTCTATTGATTTCTTGGCACGCATGAACACCTTCAGCAACAGCGCCGATGACGACAGCAATTGCTATTACGAGTCCTGCGGATGGATGCGAACGGATGTGAATGCGGGTGGTCTGAAGACAGCAAGTTGCAAAGTTCTTAGAGTGCAGGGGGGCCAAGAGACGAGCACTCAATTTAAGTTGTGGGCGAATGGGATTGCCTTGTAGCTGCAGCTCCTTCGTCTTGACCATGCGTGGAAATGCACAATTTAAAAGAAAACAAAAAAAAAAAGAAGTTAGAAAGATAGAGTGAAACTTTCTAATGCACTTAACACTCTATTTCCCAGTAAAAAACTGTCAGCGGCACTTTTCAACATTTATTAATGTGTCAATCGGATGGTAACTTGCGCCTGCCCTCTACACCCATGTGAACCTTTTTATTTTCCACAGAAATTCTTAAATAATTCTATCTCACCTCAAGTAAATAAAATCTTGAAGGTAAAGCGCCTTGCAGGATCATCTCTAGCGAAGTGTGCTGGGGGAATATAAATTAATGACTCAATGATATGTGAATACCATATAATACCAAAAAACTACTAATTTTAAGCACTTTTCATCCAAGCTAAAAGCTTACCCAACAGTTGAGCATTAATATTCTAATGTTTAGTTGCCATTTGCGGCTCGAAGCGTGACTCGCTGCAACTTTAATGCTCAGCGAGTGTTCATCAAATATTCCAACAAATTATAAAAGCAAAAGTCGCAGCACAAAACGATTACATGACTCGAACCCCCAGTGGAAATCAGCCACAGAGGGCAGCCAACCAACTGCGGAGTAATTCCTCGAAATGCTCGTCTCCCCGCCTAATGGCGATTAGGTAAATGAAAACATTGCGTGCTGGCGACATTTTATATGCGAGTGCTTGTCGGGCGCAGGGCGCCGCTTTATTTGCTATATTTCATGCCTGCCTGCACTTATCTCCAATTGTACATCACACCCACCCGGCAGAGGCACCCATTGGGTCAACTGCGGCTGGGACTTGGACTGGGATTAAAACCGAAACTGTGGGGCTGGCCAAATGTCATTTCAGTTGGCAGCGAGCTTCGATTCAACTTTACGTCCTAATTACTCGCACAACACAAAAACGCCACTTCAATTTGAATTAAAATGAGTGGGCAACACCACGAGGCAAGCAGACCATGGGATTTACCCATCGCCCATCGTGGGTCACAGCTGGCGCCACAGTTTTTAATTACCGCCTACACAAAATTACCGCTGCAGTCCAACCACGAAAAAATCTATTAATTGCCGACTGTGTGGGGCGTCGCTTGTAATGGTTTATAATCGATTTAAGCAACGCCATTATGGGGCCCCTTTCTAAATTGCATTTTCGACTGTGACAAATGGGATTTATGTTGTACAACTTTTTAGATTGTTGGGACAGCTGACTATGAAGTTATGCCTGATATATACATGTGCCTTGGACTTAAATAAAAATAAATAAGGGGCTATAACATAGATGTGTGGAAATTTGATCGGACTTAAATATGCCTAAATTGGTCGCATAAGTTGCCTTTTCACCGGGTAATTTGCTCTAGTTGGAAGTATAAATTTTTAAATCTTAACATTTTCTTTGTGAAATATAAATATCAAACACCTTCTTTCTTTCCTTCTTCGATTATTAAAATTTTTATTTTAGAATTGAAAGTGTACAAAAAAGTTTTCTTCTACCTTTTCGGACCACTTTTCCAGGCAAAAAGAACTTAATTTATTCTCTTAAGTCTAACGTATGCCTATGGGGTATGCAATAGCTAGAATGTTTATAATTTGTAGCACTTCAGCCTAAGATTAATTCACCTTTTCATTGATTACATGAGAATCAATCGATATTCAGCCGCATTGGTTTATCCGTTGGGTTGCGGTTCGCTCCCTTTTCAAAGTGAACTTCCAATTAGAAGCTGTTGCGTGTAGCAGTTGACCATCAAAATCAGTCTAGTATAAGAGACATATTCCTTTCTCTCAGTCTCCCTCTGTTGTCGTCCCTTTGTCTCCGTGTACACCACCAGCATGGATGGACTGAGGTTAGCTCGTTATTGTTGCCACTGGCTTGCCGTCAATTGCAGCTGACTGCACCACAAAATTCAACGCAATTTGTAAAATGAAATCGATTCAATTGATTGTTGACTTCGCCAAACACACACATAAACACACACATACACACCCAGAGATGCACACACATACACATGTGGCATTGTGAGTCCCTTATAAAGCAATGGATGCCATCCTGCAGGAAGCAAGTGCCAGCTACGGTGACAGGTGTCTGAGGGGTGAATGTGTTCAATGTTGTTGTCCTTTGCCGGCCTTTATTCAGTGTGGTGTGTGTGTGTATGTGTTTTGCACTTTGCTTGATTAAATTTCAATATTTACTAAAATGTCGCTGAACTCTTTTTGACAGCTCTGTAAATTTCATAACCAGAATGGACATAAAATATGGTCAACAGTGTGTAAATTTGAACATGACAAGGACATAAAAGGACATAAGTGAAATGAAGAGAAGCCATTCGATTTTTTCCCCAATCGCAATTTGCTATCGTTTGTCAAGTGCTTACAAGAGTTTCATTAAAGCGCAGTCTCGGATCAAAGTATAAACTCACATGTCAAATGCAAATGTTTAAATGCAGTTAAACAGAATTAAATGGAATTTTTACTTTTCGGAAAATATTTATTAGTTTTCTTAACATATATTTTTTGTCGATAAATATTATTGAAGATATCCCTTATAGACAGCAACTGGGTGAATATTGCTAGGGTTTGCATATTGATATGTATTTCCAACAGAAACTCATGCAATTTAATCTTACATATTTCAGATGACATCCTGTTACTTTCCTTAAAGCATATGCATACATATTTTAGTAGGTTCTTTAAAAACGTCACAATTGACAGCTAATATTTAAATTTACACTTTTGTCGCTTTAATTTGGTGTCTCACAAATATTTAAATAAGTTTCGAATTTGATACCAACTAGTTGCTTCGAGCAGATAATATTGTTAAACATGGATCCTATTGCAGCTAGGTAAGTTGTATTTTTTAAAATGCAGAGCTGAGCCCTACTAATCGTACATCAGTTTATGTGCTGAAAACGATAATGAAAAGGTCGGCGCTGTTCGCGATAATAATAAAGCCGAGGAAACAACAGCTCTATGTTTAGAAATAAATGAGGTTTCCGAGTAGCATCAAAGACGAAGATCATAATGAAAAGATTGAAGGCTTAATCAAGATTGAGTTGCATGAGGAATTGGATTTCCCAGCACATGTTAAAGACGTAGCTCAAAATGCAAAGCTTGAAGAGTTTACTCAGTTTGAGTTCCATGAGGAAATGGATTTTCCAAGTCGTATTAAAGAAGCTCAAAACGAAAATATTGAGGACTTGGTACAGTTTGAATTGCATGATGAAATTGATTATTCGAGTCGTATCAAAGATGAGGCTCACGATGAAAAGATTAGAGAGTTGCTCCAGATCGAGTTTACCGAAAATCCGTATGATATAAAAGAAAAAGCACAAGATGAAAGTATGAAAGATTTGGTAAATGATGACAGTCCTTGGTACGAAGAGGAGGAACCAGTCCATAAATTTGGCAACTCGAAGCAAGTAGAATCAGAGTATATTGACTTAGACTGGGACTTTAGTTTTGGTAATACCAAAAGTGATGACGATATAATTGGAGATTTTGTGAAAATTGACTTTCCCAAGGCAGAAGATGGAAGCGTGAGCGGTATCTACAGCGGCGATGTTGGTTTATTCAAAATGGAAAAACTCTTCGAGACATCGGAGATACTTTCCTTGAAGGAAACTCTCGAGCAAAACGGCTTTGAAGACGCGCATGTAAATCCGTTATGCTCCGATACCCAATCTGTCGAGGCTAGTTGCTGCGTTGATAATGAAACACCAATAATACCCGACTTTGAAATTGATTATGATAACATTTATGAGAACATCGCGAACGCGAGCAAAATTGAAAAGCACCTGCAGCTGCTCTATAGACCCTTCACCTGCCTCGTAGACGTCAACTGCCGTTTCAGCCTGTACGAGCTGGCAATTCTGTTGGATGACGCCCGCTATGAGCCTGCCCATCATCCGGCATTGTTTGTCCGCCTACGTAATCCTAGTGCTGAGATAAAGATATACTCTGGCGGCAAAATAACCTCCATGGCCCTGACAGCAGCTTCCGCGCGCACAGCTCTACTAAAGGTAATCCACATGGTCGAGGAGCTTGACTACAAGACGGACATCACGCATTTTAGTAAGAATAATGTTCACGCCTCCTTTTGCCTGCCCTTCAAAGTCGACCTGGAAATGCTGAGCGAATTGCATAGCGAACAGATTTCCGGTAATCGTGATGTGCGACCCTTCATAACCTACAAAATCGATGGGACCGCAATTAGATTCGCAGTATTCGCCAATGGCTATGTGCTCGTCCTGCACTCCAAGCAGCACAGCGAGACTCGAGCGGCCATAGCTGGCTTCCTACCGATCTTGGCGCAGTTTCAGAACGGCTACCTAACACCCTCCGAGAAGTACGGCACCCTGTGCGGTGATATCTCGTTTAAGCTGCTGTGGGAACGCAAGCTCGAGGAGGATAAGGAGGGTGTTTTACTCTATTCTTAAGGGCTGCTTTCCTACAGTATTTCTTTGTTGTTCTTCATTTTTTTTCAAAAATGCTGTGAACATTTGTCATAAACCAAACTTGTGTAGTACGTGCACTGTTTACACTCTGAAGTTTGGGGCCCACTCGCCAACTTGTTTAAATACGTGATTTATTTACCATCCAGCTGCTGCGACGGCTGCTGCGACTGCGACTGCTGCGGGGCCATCACTTTACTCGGCGGTTGGTGCTGGTAACTGAATCTAGGGCTATGCACAACTCGAAAGCCACGCCAAAGTTGCCAAACACAACCAGCAACACACAGCACGCACACTCACACCTCCACAAATAGAAGAACAACATACAAATTGCAACAGAAGTTGCCGCAGAAGTTGCAACAACTGTAGCTGCAACAGGCGCATACATAAATAACGCAACACTCTGCGCAACACAATAAGTTGAAGAAGATGTCACATTATGCGGGCACAAAACTTGCTCCAAATACGTTTTAGACGTGCTAAAAGCACCTACTATTCGGCTATAACTGGCAAAGAGTCGTGGGCACTGCGTGAATTATCATTTTATAGATCTTATCTTGGTCGGATCGAGACTATTTAGCGACATTTTGGAGCGCTTAGGCATTTAAGCTAGTAGGGTTTGTTAGTTGAGTTTCGTGGGGTAGCTTTTGATTGATCTAGGCAATTTCGGGCCCATTCGCACGCCGATGTGTTTTTAATTAGTTCATAAGATTCCAGGAAATAAGCTCTGGGCTTACCAAGAGCTGGACAGTTAATGAAAAAGCGTGCTATCGTCTTTTCTCGGTATCGTTATGACAACTTCTGCAATATAGAGTATATAGGGAAGTAGCAGCAAAGTAGAGCATTAAAGTAACCTTAAGAGCATAGTTATTCTTCATATATAAAAAATCGCCGTAATTGTAATCATATTTTAAATTTGGCTATTGACTTTTTCGTAACCAAATGGAAAGAATATTTTGGACCATAATTAGTTAAGACTTAAACGTTTTAATATTTCGCGCACCCGCAACTTTCTAGATCTTTCCCATGCATTTGGTCATCTGGCTAATCAAAAATCAAATAATCAAAGCATTGTTGCTCTACATTTATCTAGCTAATCTAAGATTATGTAATCAACATTAATTGGTAAATAATTATGTGTGTAATAAAATAAATATTGAAATCAAACCGCTGATTAGCAAAAACATTTATTTATTTATGCATTTTTCTCTATCGCATAATGCGCAGTTCTTTATTGCGCATAACAAACATAAATAAATTGTAGATAAGTTTCCATTTGAAAATGTTCAACAATTGCATGTAATGCGGTCCGTTTTGGTATTAGTTTTTGGTCATTAAATGTTGGCAAGTTGCCAAGTTGCCGACAGTCCGACTATCCGACTGTCCTACTGTCCGACTGTCGGACCATCGACGCCCATTTTAGTCGCATCATTTGGCGCCAGGCGTTCAAATAGAAATTGCAAAAAATAAAATTATTCTAGCATATCGGTTAAGCATTGCTGAACACGTACGATATTATGGCACATACGAGTAGGAAAAACGAGAAAAAATGTATATATAATTCCCAGACAGCAATTTTACACAGAGACCAAACAATACATTGGGGCATGCCCCATATGTTGTTTCTGTTTCAAATGGCCTTTATAATGTTAAAAGGGACAAATTAAAACAAGAAGCAAGATATACGAGCATGTGACATGCTGAAATTAAAATAATTGCGTCTGTTATACCATCCGATTCTATTCTAAACAACTGGGAATGTTTTAGGCGGACAATACTGGCTGCACAATACTCTGTTTTTGAAGTATGCTGGCCTTTTCTGCGCTGTCCAATCAAGCTCTGTTAATCGTTCGAAAAGAATTTATATAGGTGCAATAGTATCGAAATTGTAATATAAAAATATATACATTCTCTACATGCTGATAGTTTCGAATTGTAAACTCAATATTTAAAGGAGATCAGGTCTAGTAAGAGACAGCATCAAAAGAATTCAAGGGCTAAACTAGAAAGCTGAAGAGATTTTAAAGATGGAAGCTTCCACGATTTCACAACATTTCATCTTTACGAAGACCTGGAAATCTAATATGCTCTCGTATATCGAATTTCTTATCGAATTTCTAATTGAAGCATTTAACATGTTAATTCTTTACTTCATGACACGACCACACGATGAAATCCGACTTCCAAAGGAGATCTCGGAAATACATTTTGAAATTGGAATCTACCTTCATTAGTAGTAGATTTTACAAAATTCACATAAAGGGGACATAATTTATAAAAAATATATAACTAAATGAAATAAAATAAATAAATATAACTAAATAAAATATAATAAATAATAATATTAAAAAAGTTTACATTCAGCATAGCTAAATGAGACGGGATCCATTAAGTACATTAGGAAAGTGACAAATAAATGTTGTCTTAATATTTAATAAAATAAAGATTACTTTATGAGATGAGAGAAAAGTTTGGAATAAATTAGTTCAATTTATTGTTTGTTCCATTCTCATATGAGCTAACAATATGAACATTTGGCATGCGGTGTCACGTCTCAGATGACTGAACGATACTTGGAAACAAGTGCGTAATATGAAAGGAGCATGTTGTTCATACTAGCTGCTGCCACTTGATATGTGTAGCACATACATATGTATGTTTGTAACATATATGTATGTATAGCATACATATGGGGGCTGTATTGTGTCGAAGGGCTGTGACCAGGGCCGAAACGCCAAAAAGTTGCTTCCATTTAATTTGACTTTGATCGCCAGCTGACGCACTTGGTGTCATCCCCATGTCATGTACTCGTCCTCCGGCTTGCATATGTATATGGAAATCAGCCATATTAGATGGGAGCATGTCGCATTTTGTTTATGGATATGCTCGCAGCATCCGCGCAAGCTGTGCGCAAATTACAAAACGACTCAAATATCATATCCAGAACATTTTGTAATTTCAATCAATGAAATTTATGAAAATTGTATTAACAGTGGAATATATATTTATCACAACATTTTTTATGTTCTTTTGCAACGTTCTTTTTCAATCAGTTTTTTTAGGCACTTAAATATAATACTCTTTTACACTTGAGTTAGTTTATGGAAAATTTCATTTTTATAGCATTGCGTTTATGAAATAAGACAGTAAGATATATTTTTTGCCCAATCAAGATTATTGTTGCTCTTGTGTGTGTTGTGTTTTTTCTTTTTCCATCTACTCTGCGAGTCTTTAAAATGTAAATACATAAACACAAAGTTGTGTATCTCATGTCGAATGTGGGTTGTGTTTTATTGCCAAAAGTGCTGCGAAGTAGCTGAAAACTTCATAAATCACAAAAGTTTGTTTGGCCATGAAAAGGCTTAAGGGTTTATCAAAATGAAAATTTATTGGTGCTCAAATACTTGGAATTTTAGATTTATGTATTTTCGTTTCCCTTGACACTGGCCTTAGGAAATACGCATAACATCGATATCTCGTAACATAAAAACGAGCAACAAACTCGAAAAGAGATTTGCTCTAAACAAAACAGAAACAAAATCCAGCTCTGCGCAATCACCATCACAATTTTAATACAGTTCCCTCCTTATCGAAGCAGTAGAAAATTGCTGTTAATTTCAATTTACGGGACAATTTCAGAAATGCTTCGCTGCAATGCAGGCCAATTTGGCCAGGTAAACGATACCAATTACACGTATTCATTACAATTGAATCCGATTGCGGGTCAGTTATGCTGCAGCGATACAAACACAACAACACAAACAACTAAGTATGCATTTTTTGTTAGATTTTAAGTTAATTCCGTTGCTGCATCCTGTGCACATTAAGAATAACTAGAAGGGGTATGATAGAAGGACACTTATGTCGACCTCACCTCGAATGCCGAATACTTGAGCTTATGTCTAGCCACACATTCGGAAAGAGGATCTCGGATACCAAATATAGATAAGATTGTTTGGGTTAAGAAGTTTTCTGCTAAAAAGAGGAATCTCTTGCAAACTGAATGCCAATTCTTCTGCAAACAATTTGTTCTCTTATCGTCAACAAACAGTCCCGAAGAAAGTGTATTAAATAAATCAAGTGGATAGAATGAAAAGTATATTGATTTTACGACTATTTAATATGCTCTGCTTTATGCTTATCATTTGGTTTAGAAAACATTTCTATTCTCCATTGGTGCCCAAAACCATCTCAAAACAAGGGCCAACTGGCTAAATACCCCTAAACCTCCAGAGAATTCCGTACCAGACCGGACTACAGGGTATATCCTTGTCGAGCACTCTCAGCTGTTATACTCTCACTTGCTTTTAGCATCATTTTTCAAAGCGACTGCGTTTCCTGCAGCATTCTGTTGCCAAGTGAAGCAGCTGGCATTAATTTTCATTTAAATTCCGCTTGTTAAATATGCAAAACTCTCTTTGTGGTCCAGTTGGGCAGCAGAGAACCCGCAACCCAGGCACCAGAACATTTTCTCACCAATCTCTGACAGTTGCCTGTTAACGAACCAGTTGCCATTGCGAGTTATTATTAAAATTGCAATGCTCCGTTCTCCACACCTTGGCCGAGTGTGTGACGTAAAATCTTTGTGGCTTCTCACAAAGTTGCAATTGCGAACAATTTCTTTTTGTGTCTTTGTAGAATTACTGCAACGTTTGTGGCCACAGTCTGTGATAAAGTATTTATGGAAATCTTAATGAAATGATAAGAGTCTCGCATTAAACAAGCTCTACATTTAAACGTGTATTTCCGGGCACATCGGATTGCATGTAAATCGAAATTGCGAGCGACAGAACTTTTACAAACTATTTTTCCATAAACTGTACCCATTGATAAATGTATAAAAGAGTGTAACCGACTTAGTAATCGGCTCATATTGCAATACAAATATCTTTGGGGAAAATGCATTGCAGAAGTATTTCATACTGTTTGTAAAATCCCTCCGGTCCAATATGGTACAACGGTCATATGAGAGAAAGTTCGGACGTAGTTAGGGAAAGGACGGGAAATGAGTGAAAGACTGATGTCTTAAGTATTAATACAAAAAATGTACCGCGCAAAGCCGGGTAATAACGAGATAATTCATATGCATTTGAACACATATGTAAGCTAGGCTATACTCAGGTAAAGGGTAACTTCTAGTTGCTTTTTCAGCTGTTCTACTTGGGAATTAATTATGGATAAATACTTTTTCGCCCAGCAGCTAGTATATAAGTATTTGAGAATTATGCATTTTGAGCGCAATTATAAATGCAGTGGGTAACTTGGGTGTCGACCACAGGAGCCGTGGCAACAACAGTTCAACCTAATCTTCAAAGCAACCACAACCCTTTTTAGTTGCCATCCAAGTAGAGAAAAAAGTGGATAATTTTTAGCTTTGAACGCAGAGTCCCCCTCTGGCTAGAATACATAATTCATAAACCGGCAGCCATTTGAACTGCGCCCACAACGCTTCTCCGCAGAGCAAGGGAGCGATAGACAAGGACAGATGGATACAGATACAGTGTGCGAAAGGGTTAGAGCCAACTTTGACGGTTCAACTTTTTAATCGGATTCCACAGCTCGATTGCCACCACATCAGCAGCTACCATCGGCACTTTCTCAGCGATTTGCTAAGAAATTTCGACAAAAAGTGCTTCGGGCCACGAAGTTTGCCTATTCCCACAATTTGAAATGGAGAAATTTTGTAATATTTACCCCAGCCCTGAGATGCGAACAGAATTATCTTATGCATGTAAATTAGAAATTAGCTGAGAGTATATTTTGTGCAAGAAAATGCACTTACTCTTTAGAAGGTAGTTGCTGCGAGCATGTTAGCCTGACAATTTTACAAAGTGGTGCAGAAACAAAAACAAAAGTACAATTGCAGTGCATTAACTTGAAATGTTCCCAGAGTGCAACAGCAAATTCAGCTTCTGATTTCATAAGTCAATTATTTTGACACCCTTGTGCAGATCATAATATTTGTATCACGAAATTTGTAACTCATATATCTTCTTGATCGGTATCAACAGTTGGGTTCAAAACTTTACATTTCAGTTTCAGGCAGAAATTATGTCAGAATCGAGATAATCAGATCACTTTATCATGTAGCTGACATAGGAACTCTTTGTCAAGAATAAAGTTAACTCATGTTTCATTAAATATACCTCGTCTGGAGTCAACAATCAATATATATATTTATCTACTACAACAAATCAAACTACTATATCTTGTTGGTCTATAAACACGTCTATACTAAGGTATTTAGTTTTCGTTTTACCTTGTCAGTATTGCACTTGGCTAATTTTTAGCTTCCTTATACACATGATCCATTATTGCAACGTTCGATTGACAAACGCATTTACCCTGTCATGCAACTTAATTGTTTGTATGATTTATTGGCTTACTTAAAGCCCGATTGAATATATGTAAGTCTTGAAAGTGTATTTCAGCTGTGTGGCACAGTGTGGATTGAAAGTTCTTGAGTTGCGGCATGAACTCGCTGGAGTGTGTGACCGCGCGCTGCCTGTTGGGCATCTACTGGTGTATGGGTCTGGTACCCCTGCCGCTGAGCTCCCAGCTTTTGTGGTTGCTGTTCGCTTTGCTTGTACGTTGCATTTGGTTTGGCTACTATCTGATGATGCTTTGCATCGGCGTCTCGTACTTGTGGAATGATAAGGAAATGAACATCAGCTACATCACTGGAACGGCTCTTTTCATAGGCTACTCGTTGCTAGGTCTGCTGATACAGGCGGAGAGCGCACTGAAGCATCGAGCCTACGCGCGCTTGGATATTTTGCGAGTTCAGTTGCAACTGCGGATGCAGCGTCTGGGCATGTCGCGTGGCTGTCGCCGAGCCTGGCGCCTGTTGCTGCTGCTGGGCACACAGATCGCCAGCGATGCAGCCAGGTCCTGGGCCAATGCACAATATAGCATATCGCCTGTACACATTAATTCCCTGCCCCAGAAGTGGCTGCTGCGCCTACGGTACGTCCAGCTGCTGTGGCAGGTCATGGAGCTGAACCAGCGTGCCCGCCAACTGCGACACTCGCTCCTCGGCCTGGCCTCTGGCAATGACCTCTGGCAGCCGTACGGCTCGCAGGAATGGCAGCAGCTGCAGACGCTGCGACTTAGCTATGACCGCGTTTACGAGTGCTACGAGGCCTTCAGCGACTGCTACGGCTGGGGCATGCTGGGGCTGCAGATGATGTGCGGCCTGGAGTTCGTGTCGAATGCCTACTGGATAATCACGGAGGCCTACATGTCGCAGCGGGTCTACATGCTCGTCTACAATGCCAACTCCTGCTTTGCCATGGGCACGCTAATTGTGGCGCTCTTCTGGTATGGCGACGCAAGTGCCAATAATGTGAGTATGGGCTACTGCTCGGGATCATATGTATACTTTACGGAGTAGGAGATGTCTCCTTTTATGCTTTACACATTTTTTTCGACAATTTAGAATTTCTTTCAGCTAGAACTTGTAGGATTAGCTGCGTTTTTAAGAAGTAATATGTTAGGGTACCTGAACTTATGCTTTGATATTATTGTCGCTGTCCTGTTGAGCCACCTAATTGTTCCGATAATCGCTGAGAAAAAGGAAAATGCAGCTGAAATTACTCCAATAATTATGACAGTGATGAATTGGTTGACCTATGAGCTGTGAGCATGACTCACACAACAGAATCTGACTCCTTCTGTCTGGTCTTCGCACCCAGTTAACAGTAGACATGCAGCTCTTGAGTGGATCGGTGTTTGCGAGGGAGCTCTTCCTCCTGGTGCTGTGTTTATTTGGAGTGCAATGGAATGCGCGGCTGCATCGGCTGCAGTTCGTGCCCTTTGGCCTTTGGCTCTGCTGGTTTGTCGTGATTTGGTTAGGTGCTGCAAAGTATATGTCAATATTTTCATATTGCAAGCTCGAGTGTCTGATCGCACTCTCGATGTTTGTCACGCTCACCATGGCACATGGCATCATTTTGCTGGATACCTTTTTGCAGCGTCGCACACAACGCCAGCTCGAGCTGCGCTTGGATATGTCCCGTTTGGAAGTACAGAACCAGCGAAATGTGTTGCTGGGTGTATCTGGCGTCTTTGTGCCCTTTCTGATGGTGCAGAGTCTGGTCGTCTGGTTCAAGATAGGTCTTGAGTTCCAGTGGTATACGCCAATCTTTTGGTTTTCCTCGCCCAGTGCCTGGGGTGTGCAGCTGAAGCTGATTGCGTTCCTTTCGGATGTTATGTTGGCCAATGAGCGTGTTGTCTGTGTGCAGCAGAGCCTGAAGCAGCTGGCCAGACAGCCCAAATACTGCAGACAGTCGCCAAATGTGGTGGCAGTGATCAGATTCAAGGAAATGTACCGAGAACTACATCAACAGTTTGTACAGCTTAATTTGGCTTATGGCAGCAGTTTGCTTGTCATTTTCATAGTATGTTTTTTCGATTTTCTGTTTAACTCCTTTTGGCTGATTAGACACACACTGACCCGGCTTAAGAGTCCAGTCTATATATACATTCATTTGGGCCTTTTACTCAACCTGGGATTTCTGCTCTCTGCGACCTGTTGGCACTGCCAGCAAAGCTTTAATCATGTAAGGCATAATCTAACATTTATCTATTTAATGTCCTAAAATTCTATTCCACAGAGTCGCCAGATCGGCTGCTTGATACCCAAGCTAGTCAATCCCATGGGCAGCAAGCGCTACAACGATTTGGTTAGCGAGTTCCTGTTGCAGACTTTGCATCAACGTTTTGTCGTGACGGCCAAGGATTTTTTCAACCTCAATTTGCATCTGCTGAGCAGTGTCCGTTAAACACTTAACCTTCCTTTGGGCAATAATAAGTTTGTCCCTTCTCTTTTTGCAGATGTTTGCCGCTGTGGTTACTTATCTGGTCATCCTCATACAGTTTATGTTTGCCGAGAAAAGCTCCCAGGCTACACAAAGGCCGGAGAAAATAACACCCAATGACTAAAAAGCTGTTGTAACATCCGTTTAAATATTTACTTATAATAACTTGGCTCACAGCTAAAAATGATCTCAATACACAAACTTGTTCTTTAAGATTAAGTACACATATACATTGATAATATTCAGATTTATATATTTTTCCTCCTGCGAAAGTGTATTCAAGCTTATTATACATATTCTTTACTCGATTTATGTGTTTAGTGGATAAAGAGGACATGCAAACAATGTCAGAGCGAGTTCTTGATAGCATGTAGTAGGCTATTGTTTTTCAAATAAGAAACTTTAGTCAAGTGTATATATACTCCAACTCTCTTGCTCTGGAATTTAGTCCTGAGTATCCACGTTTAATTGCAACAAAAAATAAGGCATCACAGATGTGCTTCAGGGCTTATATTCTTACAATTCCCAACCACGTTCAACACAGACTCATTGACATGGTTTGGCCCAAGCCCCAAAGATTGTTAACACAAATATGCTACCTATGTCACCGCAACAGCTCAGCTCAGCTCTTTGTTTTTTACATTTCTGTGAACTACAGTAGAGACTGATGGGAAAGACTTAAAGATAGCGCATCTGCTGGCGTAGTCCACCAACCACATGTGCCTTAATTATTTATGCCGCCCACAGAGCGTTTTTTGGGCTTGGGCTTGGGCTTGGGCGTCTCAAGTGCCCACATGGAACTTAGACTACATCAAGTTTAGTTATTCTTAAGCAGACAAAACTACTTCACGCATATTAAACTGGCATTTCACAGGCTGAAAAACTTTTTCTAATATGCAAATTCATGCCGAATCCTTGTGCATGCCACAGAAAGGATAAAGTGGCGCCAGCAGCAGGGGCACATCCTTGAATTAACACGTGCGAGTTCGCATTAATTTGTAAACTGCTCGGGGGACCTACACCAACCTAGTGCTATGTTGCCTGTGTTTTATCAGTTCAGAGACACTAAGAGATAGACCGACAGAACGAGAGAGGAGAGAGAGAGAGAGGCAGAGAGGCAGAGTAAGAGCTTGGGAATTTAGTTTTTGTCGTTAGCTATGCAAATGCCGAGACATGTAAATATTATTTACCACATGGCCAGATGCTCGAAATGTAACTGTGCCGCCACTTCTCGTCTTAATTAACATAGAACAACTAAAACACTCGATTTATAAATATTTATGAGCCATAAGGATTAGTGCACTAAACTATTTTTATATGCTGATCATGTTGAAGAGGTAACAAAAATTGATATGCGCATGCAATGGGCAAAAGATGGCTCTCAGTTGGGGTCTATAATAGGGTCTAGATCAACTATGTGAACTAAATAAAAATAGGAAGCTGCACGAGATTCTAAAGAGACTCGTCTAAATCCAGAAAGTCCTAGGTCCCAGGTAGCAGCATCACTACCTTAGAATTACATATATACAAGCCCGGCTCCTGCTTGTTTCGATAGCTTGACCACTCAGCCAACATATTTAATAGTTATAAGCAAAAATACAAAAAAACGAGGCAACCATTGTACTGCCTGTCAAATTTGGATTGTTTTGCAAGTCATTGCTGGCTGTCAAAGTGCAAGCATTATAATAAAGAACGCACAGAGCGTAGTTGCGCGGTGGAGTTTCTCTCTCTTATCGAGTCGGAATTATCTGTGCTAGAAGCAGCATGAATCCCAGCTTTGAAGAAATGTGGAATGGTTCCGGCTCCGTAAGTTGTTGTGAATCTGTGGTAATCGCTTGAGCTCTATCTTATTCAAGGCATTCTAACAGCCGACGGGCAACGAACTCGATGACGACATATTCGCATCGATGCAACCTTATCGAGTGCCTCTTGCGACAGCCGCGGGCAGCGACGCGCAAATGGCGATGGCCTACAGGAAGGCGCACGCGTGGAACGTTTACGAGGCGACCTACGAAATGGAGATGATTAGCACAAAGACCATTTGCAGGAAGTGCCTGTTGCACGTGAAGGTCTGTCGCACATATGGCCACAACCTGAAGAAGTACGAGACAGATCTGCAGATGGCGAATACAGCTGAAAGCTGCAGAAGCAGAGACAAGAATTAGAGGGTATTCAAAGAACCCGTTTCCTCTTATAATATACAAACTAAAATTCTTTATTTATACGAATTAAACTACAAATAGTTCCTAAATCATCTTGGGCTGATTGGGCAACCGTATGCGTGCCATTTTGCTGGGCGGTGCGCCATTCTCCGCCAGATTGTTGCACTCCGTTTCGGCCAGCACCTGCTTCAGCTCGGCATTGGCGCCCACCTGGCAGTTGCGCCACGGCGGCAGCAAGAGGCTCGTGGTGGCCGAGGGGGCGGAGAGCGGCTGCACAATGGGTTTGGCCAGCAGCAGCGGCCCGAACTGGAAGTCGTCGGTCTTCTCCATTTTGGCAATACGTAAATCCTTGACATCTATAAAGGTTTTGTTGTTCAGATTGGCAAAGCGACGCGCCTCGACTAATTGATTCCTGGCCATGGCTGGGGCAAATCATGTTCAAAAGGAAAATGTTATCGTATTATTGGCGTAAATTGGCTTCTTACTGTATGATAAATCCAGCAGATAACGACGTGCATCTGGCTCGGCCTGAGCACCATAGCATTGCAGCACGTTGTCTATAAAGTTCAGATCGAATCTGAGATTCAGATTAGCCTCCGTTAATTTGTATTTAGAGTCCATGTGCAAAACTGTAGCAGGAACAAATTTGACAGGCTGCAAACTCTGCAAGGCACTGTGTTTGAAAGTAATCGATAAGCAGAAACGTTACCCAACACTGAACCGCACTGTGGCAAACAGTTTTACAGCACTCTCAACTCTCAGTCTTTTTCCAAAATATCTGCCCGTTGCAAAAGCTAGATAAGTTTTTGCGGTGTTAAGAGTTAAAGCTAATTGCTTTTTAGAGTGAGCGAATTATTGGCCAATCCAACTTTTTGGACTAATAAAAAGTTGCGTGCATGTATGAATATTTGATTCATTTTACAAAGCATTCAACTTTTTTGATGAATTTTCAATTTGAAGAGGCTTTTGTCTACGAACACCCGAACGCAACGATGAGGCGAATCATTTGGCAAAACTTTTTAAATATTCATAAAATTCTAGCAGACAACTTTCCAAATTTAATTAGTCAAATGAACGAAACGTTCAGCTCACTTCAGCTCAGATTATGCAGACAATAGAGTTTAGCCCGGGGGCTTAGAGATTTACTACTTATTTAGCATGGGACTCAGCTCAATTTAAAGTTGAAATAGATTTGTAATTAATGCAAAACAAAGCAACTAGCTTACATGTGAGAAGGCATGCACTTTTCCGATTGCAATACACTGTATGGCAACAAAAAAGTACGGCTTTCTATGGCAAGCCGCAGTCTATACCCTTAAAACTTGCTAACGAGAATGGTTTTCATGGAACTCGGACTGTTTATATGGCAGCTATATGATAGAGTAGTTCGATCCAGTCGGACCTGCCAGCAACAGACAGAAGGACTTATGCAACGTTCTATGAGGATGGCTTTAAAACATATAGACTAGTTTGGCTTGGCTATATCGACTCGGCTGTTGATATTGATCAAGAATATATATAGTTTATGGGGTCGGCTATATCTTCTTTCATGTATATATAGATAAATCCAGTTGGGCACAGCTTACATATTTAGAGTGGCGAAGGGTATCTAACAGTCGCATACTCCCTACCAAAGCATTATTACATCCCTACATTTACGTTCTATGCCCGTACGTATGCCATATAAGCCCGTTTGGGTTTATGGCCGGCAATCTATTGCCATTTGTAGGCTGGCAAATACGTTTTTGCGCCTCGTTCTGCCCATTTGCCATTTACGTTGGCCGCAATGTGCGCAGGCGAAATCGAAGTTTTATGCTAATTTCTGCAACAGCATACAAACACACACACATACACACCTACACACAAACACACACACACACACACACGTGATAAACCGTCCATCTTGTTGCTCTTTGCAGCATTCCATTTCCCTCTGACTAAAAGGGCCTTATCTGTTTGTCGGACGCCTGTCAACACAAGGCATTACAAGGCAATTACGAATTTGTTTATGGCACTGAAATCTGAATTTTCTGCGGCTGTGCCGAGCTTAACCAAAGATCTCAACGATTTACTGAAAAACAAGCTATACCCACCTTTATCTAGTTATTCAACGCGTTTCATTCTAATCTGAACTAAACTATTCAATTTGTGAACTTTATTTATGATTAATATAATATGTTGACTATTTTGGCCATTATTGAGTTACAAGCTCTACAAATAGTGTTGGAAAGCAAACAATAACTGAATTTTACTCAACACGGAGCCGCACTGTAAAGTTCAATTTCCAGCACTGGCAATTTAAACTCTGATTTTTCACTTGATTTTGGCCTTAAGAGTAAAAGCTAATTGCTTTGTAGAGCAGGAGAGAAGTTTAGGTGTTGGTTTTTTTAAGAAAAGTCTTAAATAATTGGTACAAAATTTGCTCACTATTCGAGTTGTCTATTTGAAATTTAGAAAGCTCATCAACCTAGACACTCCACAAGGAAATCAGTTGACTTCTGTGCAATTGTTTGGACCAGAATTTGAAAATTAGAAGGTCTATATTTCTGGGGATTTGAGTGTCGGGCACACGTAGCCCGACCCAATGTAATCAACAGCTGTAATCAAAGTCCACACATGCAGAGCCACAAATTATTGCACACAAGTCAAGCCTTATAAATTGTACACTCCATCCATAATAATCCTCTTCCACTTTGCCACCTAGGGGAGAAAGGGGAGCAGCGGAAGGCGGGGGCGAGAAAGAAAAAAGTGCGTCACTTAAAAGTTTTGCACTCACTTGACCAGAAACTTTTATTTTCTGTTAGGAAATTTCCCACGGGTGCCCAAAAGCCAGTAACAAAATGTACGTAGTACGACGAATAAAAGTTTTCGTGTCCACAAATTGAAAATATTTCACAGTCATATTTAATTTTAGTAGAGCTGCGACGTCACAAATCTCAGAGGTAATCAAACAGATTGAGGGCCGCATTTTGTTCAATTTCATTTGGCGCAAAGTCCTCAGCCACATATAAATCTATATATATATATATATATATATATGTGTGTGTGTACATACATATATATTTGTGTCTAGTATATGTATTACATACATATATTTAATTAGACTCGTAAGTGATCGCCTGGTCGTGGACTTGGTTTATATTTCAGCCTTCTTGACTTTGTCGTCTGCAAATTTAACGCAGCACAATAAAAATGTCAAACTACGTACACAACTTTGCGGGCAAAAAAGGACAAGCAATTGTGCTGCAGGCAAGCAGGACTGACTAGCAAATACCCTGTACTTAGAAAACTGACAATCAACAAAATGTTGTGTTATAATAATATTGTAAATGTATTACAAAACAAAGTAATATGTAGAATAGAAAAAGTAAACACTTAAACACAGTATATCGTCAGCAAATGTATTATCAACTCAATTTGTGTGGATCTAATAGAAGGTATTTTTATTAAAGTCTTGTTTTAAAAATTAGGGAAATGTAGAATAAAAAAATTGACACAACTAATTCCACTTACTTTCACAAACCGATCCAACCCATTTGAGCTAACCCCCAAGTACAGGGTATTGAAAAAAGGAAGTAATGAGCGCATAGAGAAAGCAAAACTAAATAAATAATTCAGTATAAAATGTCAGGAGCATCAGAAGCGTTCACCATGGTGACTAACAAGGAGAGTGTGGAAGGGAATGGGCGTGGACTCCACTCCACTCCACGGTTGGGCCAAGGACCGAGGAGCAAGGAGCGAGGAGCGAGGGAACGTCTCACAATTTCAGCGGAAATGGGATGACAGCGACAAGGACGTAGTGGAGGCGGCAGATGCATTCAAGGAAGCAATTGTATTGTCTGACTGCTGTTTTCCACTTTAGTTTGCCACGCCTTGCAGCCCCCTGCACCCTTGCCTCTCGCACCGCCCCGCCCCGCTGTGTGTAACTTGTTGACGTTGATAGTTGTACGTGCCGAAGGTGAATGGCATCTGTGGACGCGAAATTGAATTCGTGCCTGGCAAGTTTCACACACAACTGAATTGAGTCACAGCGACAAGGCGTCAGGAGATGTCCTGGCAGGTGTTACTCCTTACCGTTGGCTAGTGTCCCAGTGCCTGCTGCCGGCTGCCTGCTGCCTGCTGGCTTTGGCTCTGGCTCTGGCTTTACCCGCTGACTTCGATATTTTGTCGCATTACGTTGACAATTTAGATGTTTGTCTGCGCGCATTCTCGCAGGATTCAATTTCGAAAATGCAGCCCGGAAAATTTGCAATGCGTACGGAGTGCAAGCACTCCCCGCTGTCAAACAAAAATGCGCGCAGACAAAAATCATTCGACTAGCGCTCAAGGCCCCCTCTCCCGCGTGGAGGGGGTAAGGGGGGCGTCGTACTTCCCAGTCATTCATTAGAAACCATAATGTGCCACACAGTGTGCCCAACAAAATCTGCCATGTACCAAATAAAAATTGCAACACTTTTTATTTTGTTCTACTCGAAAACTGTCACACGCCAAGCCAAGCGCAAGGGTTGTGCCCCGCCTTCCGCCCCCCGCGCAACCCGCATCTATGCCCTAAACCCTTGGAAATTGTAATGTGAATGTCGCTGGCAGCGCAAACCCAACTGGCATTTCATTGTTGTGCTTTTTTACTCCACATTCTATTTTATATAATGTGTCTCGAATGTGTGTGTGTATGTGGGTGTGTGTGTGTGAGTGTGTGTGCAGGAAACACGTGCGGGTAAAACATTTTTCAAGCTTTTAGCGCTGCATACAAATCAACCCCAAAAAACAAAACAAGCCCAGGGAGCGGGGGGCAATGAGGCGGGGAGGCGGGGCTAAAATCCCATTCACAATAATTTGTTGAACTTCATAAGAGCCCAAAAGTGTTGGGATGATAAGAAGCTTTTCTACTCAGCAATCTGTTGCATTATGATTACGCTAAACTCGCTCATCTGAGAGATTCACAAAATGTGATAACAGTAATCAGCGGAGCTGAGGCAGGTGAACGGCAAATCACGTTGATGCACTGCATCAAGCTAATGGCTGGCAACTTCGAGGGCAAAGCCAAACAAATCATGACCTGCGACTAGTTTAGCGCAGATAAAGGCTCCGGCTTTAAGCAAGACCCAAGCAAAACTCAATTAATCCAATTGAATCCAATTTAGTTTCGCCATTATCTTGCAAAATGTTTTCACAATTGCAATAAGCAAAAGTAGAGTTATGAAATACCCTGTACCCAGCTTTAAGCAAGAAGGCATACTTATTTATGCAGTGGTTGTGTTCGTTTTGCCCTCAGCCACACGCTATGGAAAATGCATTCTTGAGTAACTTCGATGCTTAATGTCCTAATTTATTAAGATTTTCAGAGATCAAATATGATAACCGAATTAATGTATATTGGATGTCATATTTTGAATATATATTTATATTTTGTTTGTAACATTAATAGTTATTATATTCATTTTTTAAAAGAGTTGTTTATTACTTTACATAGGTGTACGATGGTCTAGCAATAGCAGATTTAATAACAGTTTTGAATCTGTTAACTATGACATTATGTTCGCACCCGAGGTAAGACAGTCGGCTTTCACTGTAAAATAACAGAATTATAGCAAGAGGGGTGAGTTTTAACATTAACATAACAGCGGATAAAATTTAGCAGCACTATTTTCAATGTGCACCTTAAGCTTATGAGCTGAAACTCCACCTTTATTTACACGGTAATTTATTAATGAGCTATGTATCTTGAAAATTAAAAGCACTGTCATTTGCAAGCTTTAGTTATTAAATTTGGAAGTTTTTTAAGGCTCTACCCCAGTTCTACCCCAGCAAGAAAGCAAAAGTTGTTCAGAGCCAACGCAACGCCAAACTGTTGCTCCTTTTAACAGAGCTGCGTATTCACCACGATAACAGCAGACGAGAGAGCAGGCGCTTGCGCACAATTTCCGCACGAGCTGCTGTTACAGCGAGTGGGTGAGAGGCGTACTCTCTCTCTCTCTCTCGCTCTCTGCTTATTGGCGGTTGTTGTGGGCAGTGTTGAGGCCGATGCGCGTCGGCTACTCGTTACAGCTGTCGCTGCTGCTATTTATGCTCTCGTCGGCAGCATTGCCGCCGCCGCCGCTGCCGCCTCTGCTGCTGCTGTTGCTGTTGCAGCTGCCGCTGCTGAGCCACACTCAGTCTGCTTGTTACATTTGAATCGCATGGTGGACTCGGTCGGCTTCGTGTCTCGTGTGGGCCGGCAAACTGAGATTTTCGAAATACGAGTTTTGTGCACGTGTGTGGCAATTACGAATCACCCGAGCACCCACCCCGCTCCCCTTTACTCAACTTGCATTCATAGCCATATTCCATTTGCCCGCATTTCCCCGCCGCATTGTCCAAGCGGACATTCAACGTCGTGTTGAAAGCGCCCAATGTAAATATGTGCACACATGCAGCCACATAAATTAAATGCATTTAAATCCGCAAAAGATTCAAACTAAAGTCAAAATACTACAATAATTACGGCACAATATTCCCAGCACAAAACACTCGCACACACAAACACACCCAACACAGGCACGCACACACACATACAAATATATATAGTGTGCCATTACAGGGAAATGTGCTGTGGCGACATCTGTTGGACGACGTGTGTGTGAATTCCAATTTCCGCTCGAAGCGCAGACTTTAAGCAACCTTCATCCGGTTTTTTCAGTTTTTTTTTTGTGTTTTCTGCTCTGTTTTGGGTTTCGATTGCGTCATTTTTAATTAAGTTGTTCCTTTTTCGTAAATCCCAACCAATTTGCGGCTATTTTTGGAGATTTTCACATAGTTAAAAAAGGTAAGTGTTTTGACTTACAAGATTTCTTTGGCTCGAGGATTATCTCAAAAATCAACTTGTAAAATTTCACCTAATTGAATTTTACATATTTTAGCTTCATTTTTTTTAGCATAATTTGGTGCTCCTTAGCAAGAAAAATTATACATACTATTTTCAAGTTAATTTTAAATTTACCATTAAATGTTGCCTAGTTTTCGGCGTTCGGCTTGGACATATTTGACTTCTGCTGTGCACATATATATATCTACAAGCTCGGAACCTCTTTTTCAATAAAATAATAAATGTAATCAATAACAAGAATTATGATAAAGAGCTGCATATTTTTCAATATGCTGGCTCTGCGGCCAGCATTGTCTGGTTATAGTTAAAGCTAAGTCGAGTTATTTATCGCAGCGATAAACTAAACGAAATTTCAATTTCCTTCTCAAAATATCCATACAAATGGCTATTGAAATGAAAAGCTTAGCCCGCCCTGTGCCGCTTTCAAGATAAACAACAGCAGATACAGCATTAAAATGGCAACTTTAACCTTGGCCCGTGGTCAGTAAGGGTGGGGGCATGGGGCATGGGGCATGGGGCATGCAACCGCATCAAGGCCACAGCCGTCAATGCACAAACACGGCCCCTTTATGGCATGTACTGGCACGCCCAGTGTTTGTTATTTGTTATTTTTACTGTACACATGACAATAACGCCGCCGGCTGCCGATGCTGCAGACGGGCAGGGAAATGTCGTTGCAGGATGCAGACGCCCGGGCTGGGAGCAGCGCCCAGACCAGAGCCGTACACTGGCCAAAGAGTAGTCGGCTTGTGGCAAGTGCAATAGTTTTGAGTGGACGGGGCAACTTTTTCCATTATGAATGGTGCGGTTGCGCTTTTGCCCCATTCATTATTTACGAGTTTCGAGTGCAAACTTGTTTCGCCAGCAAACAAGTGCCGGCCAGAGAATTAGAAGCGCCGCTCGACCGCTTAAAAAGAACGAATGCCGCTCCGAGACGCCACTTCAAAGCAGCACTCTGCAGCTCGCTCTGCGTTCGCCGTTCTGCGCTCTGCGGCTAAGTGCTAAAGTTTTCTGCCATAAACCAAGACAGAAGCACACGCCCACATTGAGCTGAGAAATCGCAAGAAACAAACAAAAAAAAGACAAATAACCAACTAAATGCACAAATCCAGAATCTACAATCGCTATGCGTGCTGTTCAGCCTTTTGTTGCCCTTGCAGAGGGTATTATAATTTTGTCATAAAACATGTAAAGAGCAAAAAGAGACAGGTGTGACTTCAAAGGAAGCCTGAGATGTAGAGATTGAGCTTTAAACTGTGGATAGTTCCGTCTTTCTGCTAAAGGCCACGTATCGTATTCGAAACCAACCGAATCGAACCAATATATCATATAGCTGCCATAGTAACGATCGGTCTACAAATTAATTCTTGTACAACAACTTTTTAGTTCTTCAAGATATCTTGTTTAAGCTTGGCATTTATGAGATATATTAAGCTCGATACATATGAACAACTTCGAGCCTTAGATCATATAGCTCTATGGGAAGAATCTAATACAAAATAATATTTCTAATATTTCTACTTTCTACTTTTTGCTTCTTACACATGAGCGAAATCCTATTAATATTGGATCAATCTATCAAACAGCTGTCGTAGGCACGATCAGTCGAATATTAAAATGTTATAAAAATCCTTCTTTTATGAAGATATCTTGCCGAACTTGGCATTTGTTAGTTAGTTTAACTTTGTTCCTCGCATATTAACCATATAGCTCTGCATTATTAATCAGTCAATTAAGAATCGTTCGGAAGATGAGTATTTGTATGGAACATATTTTTTTTAATTTTAAGATATTTCGACTATTTAGTAATTTCCCCGCACAAGATATCATATAGGATATGATATCATATAAGAACAGTCACAGTAGAGAAGTATATGCTCCGTTTTTTAAGATATCAGCTCCAGATCTAACAATGATCTCCAGATCACATATGTGCAAGAGCGTAAAGCCATATGCCTGGAAGGGTATTTCATCTGCGGAGGGACGTACTCTCTTGTTTTTATTGTTTTTTGTTTTCTGAATTATGTATTGATAAAATGGTTTCAAAGTTTTCAGGCTTGAAACGAACGAGCGCATTTATGCGTGTGCATAATTTTCAAAATCACTTGTGAAACAAAGTCGCAAGTTTTCGGTACACACCCCCACACACACATACACACACACACACGCACACACACCCATCAGAGTTTAGGCTGTTGAAGGAAGCACCCACCAGCCCCGCCGCCATCAGGACACAACTTCTCGTGCATGCAGCACATTCTCTGACATTGATAAATGATTTTCCTTCACCCCACATAAAGTTGGCGCATAAGAAAACCGAAACAGTCGCAGCATAGCTGCATTCTTGGGCAACAGCGGGGAAGTGTGGCGTGGGGTGGGGAAGTGGCAGGGGTTTTGGCTATACCGGATGCATTCATGGCTAGAAAATTGTTGTTGTTCACTAAACCGTGAACTCTGTGGCTCACTGTGAATTTGCCTAGCCGACTGAAATTATCAGCAGCAGCAGCTCACTCGACGCCTGGTGACAGAGTCGGAAGAAAAACTGTGGAAATCATAAATAAAATATAGATACGACTACTTCGCACAGACGCTCCAAATGTAATTATGCTCGCTGCAACCAGAGAGTGAGAGAAAGAGAGAGAGAGAGGGAGGGGGGAGGAGAAGAAAAGAAGAAAGTACTTCAACACAATTCATTCACTTAAAAGTCGTTGGGAAACTAAGTTCGTCCAAGCGAATGCAAATGAAAAACCGCAACGCATGCTCAAGTCGAGTTTTCCACAGTCGCCAAGTTTCGAGTTTTCCTCTAGGCCAACATGTAATTAGAGCCCAAGCAATGCGCGCACTTGCCAAAAATGTTGTGGGCGCAGCGCTTTGATGTGCACACACACACACACACACACACACACACACACACACAATTGTATATAGGTCTATATACATACATATATGTATATATACGCAGTATGAATACAGCTGTGGGAGACTGTGCAACAGTCAGCAGCTGGCCGGACCGCAAAAGTTCAAGTTTGCTCAACTCCGAGGACGACGCTGCTTGTCTGGCGCTGAAGTCCTTGGAGTGGCTCTTGCCTGCCACAGGACCAACTTGTCTGTGTATGTGTATGGTGTGTGTGTGTGTGTAAATTGGACGAATGTGCCGTTATGTGTCGATGTGTTGACATCCAAGTGCACAAAAACTGCAGAACTTTATTTGATGTCGTTGAGGACCGGGACCGGAGACCGGAGACCGGAGACCCAGCCCGTGCCCATGCCCATGCCCATGCTCCAGCCCTGGAAGTGCGGTCACAACAGACCGTAAGAAAGTTATGCAATTGGTTTCTATGCTATTTCTACTTTCTGAAGATATTTTAAAAAGTTACTCACAAACAATTCTAGCCAAACATGATAGCGGCCAACAATTTCTGCTTTATTTAAAACATTTTTTCTGTAAGCAATTAGCATTAATTACGAAAGCGATCCTTATGCAAAATGTAACTCAATAATCGGAGCGAGAAGACAGTTTTTTTAAATTCTAGTCAGCTTATAAATCGTTTATATTTCGATTATTTAATTAGTAAGTAAGGAATGTACATACGGACGTTCATACATACATTTGCACAAATACATTATACCCTTTTTACCCATTTTAATGGGCTAGCTAAGCATGAAAAGCTGCTGAGCCTACCTGAATTCTTGAGAAGCGAGGAGAAGAGCATGTGTTTTGTTTTACTTAAATTTGCTGCATAGCGACAAATATGCTTGGATATAATACTCATATGCACTCGTACAAAATACCTGTAGTAGTTGATTCGGCTCGTAGGTAGGTCACAGGGCTCTAACCTTTTGAGGCGCCTCTCTCTGATGGGAATCCATAATTTAGAGTAGATTCAACTTACAAAAAATGTAAATACTAGAACAGATTTAGATGCAATGCTGTACTTTTTTGACTAAAGTTAATTTTTGCTGGTACAACGAATCATTTTATACTTGCGAACACGCAATTGAAAGCACGTTTAATTGCGTAACAATTAAAACGCAATTTTAAAGGCACCTTTTGGGAGTGTGGAAGGCGGAATGCCAACTTCGGGCCTCTTGACGATAGGAGACGCAAAAGTCATAAAGTGGCAATACTTGCAATATGAAAATGTTGCATAAATTGAAAATTATAATTATTTATGGTCTGCCGTGTCGTATAGAAAACGTTAATGCGAGACGTGGATGCGTCGTGGGCTATGCAGTCGGTCAGGCAGCAGGTTGTTTGGCGAGCTCTTAAATATAAAACATTTAACGCTCGCCTTTGTTGACGCCTCAACTCGACTCCACTCGACTCATACGCTTCATTTGCGGGGAATGAATAAAGCTGCCGCCTTCCCTTATGCCTCATGCCTCATGCCTCATGCCGCCTGCCGCAGTTTCCATTCATTCATGGGTTGCATTGTGAGTTTTTTCATCATTTTGTGTTTTTGTTTTTTTCTTTTTCCATTCAAATAAGTAATGAAGTTCTCTTTTCAGCCTGTCTGTTTGTGTGGCAGAGATCGCTGTTGCTTTGTTGTTGCTTTTATTGGATTTTATATTTTTATCGATGCACGTTAAATTTTATTGCAATTGTTATGCGCACATCTTTGCTGCATCGTGGTTTTTATATTTAATAAATTTAAATCACTTTATATGCGAGTTTTATGTGCGTTAATAATGCGCCACACATCAGGCGAGCGGGCGCGCGGGCGCGCGGGCAAGGCGGAGCGGGAAAGCGGAAATGCGTTTTAACTTTTTCCCATTCACAATGAACGAAAATGGCGCTAGAGGGCGAACAAAGGGGAGAGCGAGTTGAATTTATTTGTTTCTGGCTTATATCAACTAACAAACTTTATGGCCACGTTAATGGTCTGCCAAAATTTAAAGTATTTTTTCGAAACGATAATACTTATGCGCTCGTTTTATGATTTTGCAGCGGGTGAAATGTGGAAACATTATATATATATTTTTAGTCAGGTAAAAGTGTCTTTGAGAAATGAATGCAATACTTAAACATCTTTTTCTTAATTTTTGAATTTATAGCAAGCATATTTAAGTTTTATAAGCAAAATTCAAAAGCTGTTGTAATTTCCTTTAATGTTAATGTTATAATGTTAACCCAGTCGCATGGTTTTTGAACAAATATAGAATATACTACTTCTCTTTTAAGCTTATGTTAATTTCTCAATATTTGTATAATTATTGAAAGAGAAGGTTACTTAAAATACTTCAAAAACAAAATTAGCAAGCATATAAGAATATCTTGAAAATAATCTAGGAAAATGACAATAAAAAATATGCAAAAACTAATTGATTTAAAATTACATTTAAATTGTATACATATTCATTTCAGAGCTAGACTTCACTCATTCCTTCATTTTCTTTATCGAGTACTATTCATCTATTCATCTAGTCTTCATCTAACATTTCAAATGATTGTCGCTTGCCTTATAACAATTATTTTCTGCCAATGGCCCAGTCTTAACATTCATTTCCCCTGCCCAATAGCCAGGGGCCCACTCCCTGCAATTCAGTGTAAATTATAAATGCCTTGAACAGCGAGCCGCAGAGTGCTGCTGATATTTCAGTATTTTATGCCATATTTCATCTTCAGAAATAATGATGCTAAAAATGAAAATAATAGGTACATATTGATGAAATTTAATATGATGAGAAAAGCTCAATTTGCGCAATGCCAGCGCAGGAGAAAAGCAAAGCGTAGAACAACAAAAACAACAACAACAACAATAACAACAACAACAACAACAACAAAACCAACATCAAATACAACAACAACAAAAAGAACAAGAAAAAAAAACGTTTTTGTTATTTCGCATCAAATTTCCAATTAAACAAAAATTCTAATTTATTTTTCGTTCCACTTTCGTGTTTGTTGCTGTTTGCCCCCGTTCCGCTGTCCTGTTGTCGATGTGTGTGTGTGTGTGTGTGTGTGTGTGTGTGTGTGTGTGTGTGTGTGTGTGTGAGTGTGTGTGTGTGTGTGTGTACATACCATCAAATACTTTTATGTACTAAATTATTTCGAGGTAATTATTTGCTGAGCAGTTGATATTTGATGCCAGCAACGTTACGTGTGGCAGCATACCCAATGTTAATGCTATTACACAATTGAGAACAGACAGAAGTTGGAGATAATGTAGATTGTTTATATAATAAGTATAAAATACATCATATTTAATATATAACATAAGTAAATAGTGTACACAGAATGCAATGCCAAATTCTTGGCTCAGATTTCAACTCTTATAAGATTATTTTTGTTTTCATTATATTTTGATTACATTCTTGCATTAAAAAGCAATTAAATTCTTAAATTGAATTTATTTGAATATATGCTGAAATCAAAAATATCATTTCTTTTGGCCTAAAAAAAGTTTTATAGGAATAATTAAATATTTCATTACCTAATTATTATTATCATAGCTAAAATGTTGATAAAAAATAATAAAAACTAAACGAAAAATAATAATTTGGAAATGGTATTTTTTTTACTTGCTTCCAGCATTGTTCATTGCTTTTTTGATGAAAGAAACTGAAATTTATAATTTAAGTTAATCATAAGAAAACTTGATACAGGGTGTGAAATATCTTCGATCTCTTATTATGTTACATTTATTTGTTTAAACAAATGCCTGATGCTTATACATATATTTAGAGTTGATTGCAACGCCATTAATTAATCGTTAAGCCGCTTTGAGCTCTATGCATAGATGCTTTAAAAATATATTTTTATATTTTATTCAAACAAAATATATATATTTTTAATTTGCCAGCTAATATTTGTTTGGTTTGCTGTGCACGTAATTGAAATTGAGGCTAATTAGTGAAGGCTTTCGCCTCATTTGGCCAACAAAGCGTTGTGTCTGTGAGGCGTATGTGTGTGTGTGTGTGTGTGTGTGTGTGTGTTTTGGGCGCGTGTTTCTGCATCTATTGGCTGTCTATTGTGCGCTTTGGTGTTGTTTCTGCGTTTGTCAGAATGTCAACCGCCAAAATGCGTGTGCCTGACAGTTGGCTACGCCAAATGGCAGCGCATTTGTATCTGTATCTGTATCCATATCTATATCTGTATCTCTATGTACGTATATGTATATGTGTCTGTGTCTGTGTCTGTATCTGTGTATGTGTATGTGTTTGAGTCTATTATGTGAAAATGCGCATGTGGCCTGTGGTGGCATATAAATGTCGTATTCAATAATACAAGAGACCCAAACGCACACATTTTAAAATCGACTTATATTCACACACACAATAGCACAAACACACACGCACACACACTCACACACACACGCTCAACACATGTATATAGAGGCAAATCGGTAGGCCAAAAGCCCAAGAGTTGAGCGCGTGTCACGCACATTTATGCCCAGTCCACACTCCACAGTCAGGCATAAAAAGTCAGCCCACCAATTTCTATGCGCATTTTTCTATTATTTATTATTTTATCGAGAAGCTTTTGGGGCGAAGAGGCGTATACGCTGACAGCTGCCATTGATTTCGCTTGGAGACGCTGAAAATTAGCCACGTTTCGATTTTATTTGCACTCTGCATAAAAATAATACTGTGTCTTCATATGCGATATATTAATAATACATTTGTATGGCGCATAAATTGCGCATACGCCACTTGTGACGCCCAGAGGGAACAGCTGCAAGTTTCTAAGTAAATTGGATTGCGTGTTCAGGAATTAACTAGAAGTGCAGGACAAAACTCGTAAGATTGTGATTAAATCAACAAATTTAAGTTACGATAATAAGGAAGACATGAGAATAGAGGGCCGTATGACATTTTATGTGCTATGGATATTATAATAGATAGCTTTTCAGACTATACCACTTTTCCATATTGTATTTTAATATTCACAAGCCAAAAATAATAATCTAATTTGATTTGCAGTTCTCTTAATATATATAACTTTACAAAGACCATGCTTTGAATTTCGTTCTCGCATCGAATTTGTAAAAACGCTTTTTGTTTGCCAAATTGAATGAAAAGCTTCCAGATTTTTGTTGTACTTATGAAGTGTGGAGTTATTTGGCTGCCCACCTGTTGGCCAAGTCAAATTCTCTTCTTTGATTTTTACACAAGTATGATCCAAAAAGTATGTAATACGCATTGTGCGCTCTTTCCATGCCAATACATTTTTGTGCCCAAGCCTATGACACAATTACTTGCGAATCAGAAAATCATTCGTAGGGCTTTGATAATGGGACTGTGCCCAACAATGGGTAACTTATATTGCCAGCACAATAATGCGATATGTGAAGCTCTCGAATTGCATTTTGCTGTTACAGAAATATAAATTAATATCAGTTACTTCTTTGTACCTTAATAATAAAATACCAAACAATGTAATATAAATTGCAAAATGTTTAATTCTTCTTTTCAGCTCGTAAATGTTTGATGAACGAAGGGAATGGAAAAAAAAAACCAACTATCGGAAAATATAAAGTGAAATTTAATTAAACCTCAAAAGAATTCGCTTGATTAAAATTGTTTGCACGAAGTAAAGTGCCTGTTGCAAGCAAAACAAAACCAAAAAAAAAAAAAAACAGAATAATAATATTTATCATAGTTGTATGCAGTGCGAGGCATGAAAACTCATAAAAATTTCATAGCTATGTGAAAACTGTGGGAAAATGCATTAATAAAATCATGTGTAAATATGGCAACAAATTGGATGAATTGGATGAAAACTGAGCAGCGCTGTCACAACTGCAGCTCCAGAAGCCGAAAACTAAGGTGAGCTAAATCTAAAAACACTTGAGAGTGCGCTCTTATATATATGTTTATATATACGTACGATCTGTGTATACAATCTTTTGATACAATTAAATTAAGTTCGAGGTGCGATGTGCGAGAGGTCTGCAAATTTAATAAGAGCAAAAAGCTTTTCTACACATTCAAAATATTTGGACAAGTTTTTCAATAATGCAATAAAGTTGCCAATGGCCCCAAGGAGCTGGGCAACGACGACAAGGACACTGTTGATGAAACAAAAATATTGCCCACAATTTGTTAGCAACTCGCCATCGACTTTGGACCCGCCATTTGCGGCCACTTGTTTATCTTCCGGGTAGAGCCCAGAGCGCACAAGTCGGCCGAGGGTGGGAGAGGTGTGTATGGGCGACTTTTCAATAGACCAAACGACGGACAGTCCGCAGCGCATAAACAAATAATAAAAGTAAAAGAGAGCCAAAGCCCGCGACCCTGGCAACGACCTTTGTAGCTGGCTCATTTATCAATGCACGGCACGAAGAAAGCCAAGCGCCCGCGGCTCCAAGCGCTCCCTTTCCTCAGCAAAGCGAAAACAAGTGCCCGGAACGCATGCTCCTGAAGACAGTCAAATCTGAGCAATGGCCGACAAAATAACGAATAAAAAACAAAAAACAACAACAAATTAAAGTTGTACTAAGCACTTTAAGGCGCCACCCAACAACAAATCGAGTCAATCAACAGTGACAAACAAAGAAAAGGAGCTGGCCACAAGCATCTGACTGGGAGGATGGGCGCATGGTGGGGTAGGGTGTGAGGGGGGGTTGGGCAATTTTTACAAGATTTACCTGACCGGCATAAGTAATCAGGCTCCCAAATAGCGCTCCAATCGAATTCTAAACTGTCGTCCAAAAGCGATTTGGACACAATGCTCCAAGCCTAGAAAGAAACATCCAAAAAAAGAGAAGCAAAGGCGAAGGCAAAAAGTCATCAATCGGAGCAGACGTATTAAAAAATACATATGTTGGTGTTCCAGAAATCAATTTCTGCCTTGTTTCGACCAGTTTTCTACACGTTATAATCTGCTATATGATCTCGTGTGACACTTGACTTTGATTCAAGTCAAGGTTGGTAAAGTTGAGTGCAAGAACTATAATGACATAAATTCATCGTTGTAGCTTACTCAACTTTCAGCCTAAAATACACAATTTAGAGAAACTAATAATATTATAACTATTGGAATAAGAATATATAAATCTTAACGCACTTCAGATTAAATGTTTAATTATTATGAACTTTTGCTTAAAAGACTCTTTAAACCTCTTTTTTTATTGAGCCTAAAACACTTTTACTATGTTTATCTGAATTTAAAACTTCTACTTGAAAGCAATTCCTGTTTGTATATTTGTGGAACTGAAAACAAACTTTCTGAGGTTCTGTTAAACCTGTATGCACAAGTGCTGCTGTCCAGCCTCGAACCCGTGAAAGGGCTTTTGAATTTTGGGAACACATGCGAAAAGCTGTCATCAATGAAATCGATTAAGTTCGCATGTCGTTGCAACCCCAACACTGCCCCCGCCCCCTCCTACTCTCTCTGGCACCTTTTACTGGCAGGGAGCAGCAACTCATTAAAAAGCATTAAACGGCAGGAGCGGAAGTCATTGGACTATCAGACGGAGACACGCTTCCGCTTTGCGCTTCAGTACAGCTCGTCGCAGATTTACGGGCGAAAGTGCGTAAAACGTGGCCAATAGCAACAACAACAAGCAGCTGGAGCAGCAGCAGAACCAGCAGCAGCCGATTGTGTCCTTGAGTTTTTGTTTTTCTCTTTTTCCTTAGGTTTTCTTTTTCTTTCTTTTTGGTACAAAGATTGTCACCGGGCCAATTGCAGGGAACGACAACTTCAAATGATTTATCGCCAGATAGTTGAGTTCAAAAGCGAAACGCAAAGGAGCGAAGGCAACTTTGCTGGGCGCACAAATATTTATTTATAAAATTGTTATCCTTGCCAGCGACGAGGCCAGACTCCTTTAATACGCCACCCACCGCCCGCCGCCCACTACAGTGTCTGGGCTTTGTTTTGCTACAGCTTTTGCCACCATTCTTCGATGGGGGAGTCCGTGCCGCGTGCCTTGCTCATTGCCAGGCATTCGCTCATTTTCAAATCGGATTTTATCAACTGAATGCCATTCTTGTGCAAATATCTTATCTCTCGCTGGCGCACAGGATAATGGCAACTTTTTCTCGGCCCTCCCTTCTCCACCCTCACCTCAATTCTCACTCTGCTCTCCTCCGTCCGCTCTCATTGTTCCGCTGAGCGGAGCTGAGCTCAGTTCAGCCTCATCTTGGCTCGGTTCATACAGCTTTGTATGGCTTTGGAATTATTTTGAAAGCGGAAATTGATTTTCCTTTCTTATTGTGCACGACTTTTGTGTTGCTTTGCTGATTTCTTTCTTACTTTTTTTTTCACTTACCTTCCCAGCCCCCGTCCCTTAAAGCTGCCCACTTACCCTATCGTCGCACTGGCTTTACATACATATAAACAGGGTATCTATTGGTGCGATCTGAGCTTGTCTGAAGTTGGCGACTTGTTAATACTCCACTTAAATATAATTATATCAACAATATAATATCTGAACCGCTTCGATTCGCCTCTTGGACTCTATAGTCTATAGCTTGAAGTCTTTTGCTTTTATAGTCTCTGGGATCTGTTAGCGTTGTAAGAGTCTTGTTCTGCCTGTCTCATACATTTGCAAAAACTCAGCATACCCTCGCGTTACCTATATTATTTATTACCTTTAAGATCACATATGAATTAAGTCAACAATTCAATTTTAATCCCTGGCAGGGCATCAAACATAAGTATTGACAAAAAGGATGTTACCTATGTAAATTTCCTTCAATAAATAAAAGAAAATTTATATATTCCACGGCTCAAGCGTATTTCACCTTTAAAGTAAAGAGATATCGGTCATGTGATCTGACCCACTTTATGCACATTCATTTTCGCAGTTCCCGCTCGTTAGAGCTCCTGGGCCTAGGCCCTGCCTCCGCTCTAAAGGGCAACACGTCGGCCTCTCTGGGTCGAGGTCGGGGTCGGTGCAGGGTCCTGTTCACTCGCGTCTGACATTATGAATGATCAGCATAAATTTCGCGGACTCTCACGAGTTGCAGCTGCTGCTGCCGTTGGGCAAGAGCAAAAAAAAAAAAAAAAAGGAGACACAGACGCGGACTATGTAGATAACTAGGAGCACAAACTGAAGGACGGCTCAGAAATTCATTTCATTTCATTTCCTTTGTACGTGAGTGAAATTTTTTATACAATTTCTAGTCTAATAATTCTTACAGTCTTTGCTAGCTGACTACGCACCACTTGAACTGCCAAATACAAGAGTGTTAAGTATTACAATGTCTAGGCGGAGTACATAATTTATAGCAAATAATTTAAAATGCAACATTTAAGTGTGTAAAAATATGAAATCAAAATAAATTTTAAATGACAATTAACCCTTATATCCACCACATTTGTTTGTTCGCGTTACTTTAACCCTTTTTCCATAAATTTGTCTGGAAAGGAAGACGCACAGCACAGCAAATTGTTGTGCCAGTTGAATGCCTTGTCAAATAATTCAGCAACAAACTGGCAATGAAGACAGCAGCCAAATGCCAAAAACTAAATTCAGTTTACATAATATGGCTCATAAAATATTTTTCACCCTCGACCTCTCTGGCCCAGGCCAACAGAGAGAGGGAGAGACAGCCCTTGGCGGCAAACTAGGCCACACTTCAATGCGCCTTGAAACACAGTTTAAGCATAAACAATAAAGAAAAGCGACGAGCTTGAAGGAAATAAAAGTTGAAACTTGAAATATTTACATATGAAACGAAACCTCTCGCCCACTCGACACGAACAGCCAAAATTGTGGCGGAACATTTTGGTTTTGGGCGGGGTAAAAGTGCCTGGAAATTGGATACAAGCGAGTGGAACTTGGGGAAGAGACAGCAGACTAAACAGCACTAAATTAATTCTGCACAATTTGCATTAAAATATGCAAATAAAAAAGTGAAAGAAGCAACGGAGAAAAAACACACCCAAGTAAACCCCACTCTGCCCCAGAAAGCAGGCAACGTTTAAGCCAAAAACTAAACCCACAGCCACAGCCAGAGACAGAGACAGCGCCAAAGCCAAAGGCAGAGCCAGAGACATATTCCCAGGCGTAAGCGTTAAGCATATGTGTGCCCGAGTGCCTGCCAGACAATGGATTGGGGCTCCTGGAGCCTTTTAAATTTCAAGTGTGCCCCGTTATGGCTTTAATGTGGAAAGAACCCACAGGAGGTTTGTGGCAGGCAGCAGCACAGTTCGACTATCGGCTCAGGTTAGCTGGCATTTCGATTATGAAAGTGCTGCCCCTCCGAATCGAGTGCCGCCCGCTGCCAGCCACAGTCCGTTGCATGTGCAACAACAACAACAACAACAACAACACGAACAACAATGAGAATATTATGCCCAGGGGCAACAACAGAAATTCAGCTGGCTGCAAATTTGATTGTTCTTCAAGCTGCCGCGCCGCCAAGAAAACGAAGCTCTTCCAGGAACAACCACACGGCGAGGCCAAGAGCGAGGGCGGGGAGCGGGGGGAGTGGGCATTGGCGTCGGCATCCATTGAAGCATGAAACTTTAGCGTACTTGCAACAGTTTTTTTTTTCATTTTTTCCCCTCACATGGGGTATTTCAGTTTCGTCATGTAAACTGTAACGCTTTGCAGGCAAATGGAGTCTATTTTGGCAGCTTTCTCTGTTTTGTTAAAGAAAAAGCAGTTTAGGAAGGATTCAGATGGATTAGGTTTGATTTTGTCATAACTACATCGCAATACTATTTAAATATTAATTGGAGAAGATTCGAGGAAAATTTTAATAATTTGAACTCTTCTCTGTGTTTC